>CM073731.1:34057973-36847427 GCA_037113605.1 Calophaca sinica
TTGATCTCGACAGGTCGAGCTTGGATCTCAACCCGTCGAGATCAAGTTCAAGTCATGAGATCAAGCTTCAACCCACATCGGGGACAAAAGAAGCTGCTAAGCAGTTTAAAGATCGTCAGAGCTCTGCGTACATCGGGGACGCGAGCCTTTCGCAGACATTATAGATTAAGTATCCAAAATAAAGGGTAAAATTGGAATTGAACTAGGCCGTAGAAATAAATCATGTGAATAAACACGCAAATCAAGGTCAACCCGTCGAGATCAAACTCAACCTCGTTGGTCCTCAAGTCGGGTAAATCGATCTCGACACCTTGAAGACATCTAGAACACCGACATCTAGACTGACCTCGCGTCGAGACCTCGCACTAAGACCTCGTGTCGGCATCCCGCCGTAGATCAAGTGGAAGAGGGCCATATGTCGAAATGATGAGGTCACAGCATCGAAATGGTGGATCGCCGGGATGTCGATCATAAATGTATTTTTTAACTACAAAAATATTTTAGCTAGGAAAAATTTATTTTTAATCATAAAAAACATTACTCCCTCTCTCCCTCTGCCCTCTCTCTTCTCTCTCTCCTCCCTCCCTCCCTCCCTCTCTCCTCTTCCCTTTAACTCACTCCAGAAAGCGCAAGTGAGGTGAATCCGTAACGCAAAAGATAAACACATAAATGCAACTGAGCGAAAAATACGTTGTTTGTATTGATTGATGTGTGTAAAATTATGTACAACTTTGGTATTTATAGTAGTAACTACGAACAACACATATTTGCCCGCTTCAATGGGTAATACATATCCCTTTTATATATTGTTATAGACTATAGATTAAGTATCCAAAATAAAGGGTAAAATTGGAAAGAAAAAGTCTACACCAAAAAGGGATATCCCTTTATATATTGTTATAGATATAGATTAATTTAAAAAAATAAAATAAATCCTCCTCTCTCTACTAAAACTCATTTCCAAACAATTTCCAAATGTATGTTAGGAAAATCAACGCATTATCTAATTAAAGTATCGCCGCTGCCACATAAAATCCTCATCCTCAAATCCTAACCCTAACACTTACTTTCGCTCGCTTTTATTATCACCCACTTTCTTCTAATGGGTGAGTATTGCGAACATCGCTTTTCTCTCGAGGTATAATCTTCGAATTTGATCCATCTCTTCTGCTTTTCCTGCTCTTTCCGAGCCGATTGAAAAGTCCTTTATGTTTCCATCGATCGTGACAATGATGATGTTTCGCTGGTTATATTTGGTGTATTTACTTTTCTATTGTTGTTTGTGGTTTAATTCCTTTTGATCGTTGTTTTGTTTTGTGTTTTGATTTGAATTTCTAATCTTGGATTCTTTGGTTTATGTGTGATTGATTCTTCGATGGAGACTCTCGATGGGACTTTTGACCCTGGCTTGAATCGCTTTTGTTGGATGCACGCATCTACGGGTGTAACCTTATAATCTTTAGTTGTGTTTGTTTTCCCATTCGTATGGTTCCAAACGCTTCGTTAGGTAGTGGGGTATAATTTTTCCTTTCGAGGTAATTTTCTTGGAATTTGTGTTGCGCCCTTCAAAAGGCTAAAGAAAATGGGCTTTCATATTGGTTGAGTTTTAGTTAATGTTTTTACCGATATTTTGTAATTCTCGATATGTGAAATTTTAGAGTATCATATGCTGATTGAATTTTGGATTTTTAATGTATTTATGGTTCTCAGAATGCCAATTTTTTTTATATTAGATTGGATTCCGATTTATGTTATTAGATGCCTGGAATTTGTCGTTAGTTGATTCTCAAGAAAATATTTTTCATGTAAGAATTTTGGTCAGGGTTTTGTGGTCGAGTTTTACTGCAGTATGGGGTTTTAGACATGCCTTTTTGATGGAGATTTTTGATCCCGTGGCTATTCATCTACTAAATTGACAATAGTTTATTTGATTGTGTAATGTTTAACATTTATGTTGTTATAATTGTGTTTTATTTGATTGTGTAATTTTCTTTTCTTTCCAATTTTACTCCTTTATTTTGGATAGTTAATCTATAATCTATAATAATATATAAAAGTGGATATCCTCTTTTTGGTGTAGACTTTTTCTTTCCAATTTTACCCTTTATTTTGGATAGTTAAACGCATTAAAGTGTGCTTTGAAATACATACCGGTTACATTTACTCTGGGCTTCACTCCGTAAGTGTAACTCCCAATACCATTACACAATTAGTGATAACACCTCCGTAAGAAGATAGAAAGGGGAGAGAGAAAGAGAGATGGAGAAAGCGGATGTCGCTCTTGCGCTCGACGACTGATGTGCGGACAAGCGGAAGACATCATGCATCCCGCAAGGTGAAAGACGGGCGACAAATGGTGGCGCTATCTTTTGATTCATTCTTTGCACGGAGTGACGCCATGAGCACTTCTTGCTTTTTGGTTTTTGATGCTCGCTTATGACCCACATCCCGCAAAGGCATGCCTTTGGAATTTTTTTGAGCTAGAAGTTTATGAGGTGAGGGACTTCGGGTTATCAATTGGCATTTTTCTTAACTCCATGTGACACATGTATTTATCTATTGGTTATTTTGACAATTATAAATTTACTTAATATTTCATTTGTCAATACATATGCATATCAATGTGCTAATAATAATGTGTCATTCTAAAAAATTAGTATGATAAAATATCTCAACATGTGATCAAATTCTTTTAAAAACAACATTAAACATTAAAACACTCTCCCGCCAAAACTCATTTCCAAACAGACCCTAACACTCTCATCCTAACACACTCTTTCTCATTGGTTAAAATACAAGTGAGCTCATACTATTTTAGAAAGGGGTCCCACTAAATTATGTGGGTCCCACTAAATTTAGATCAATAAAAGAGAGTGTGTTGAAAAGAGAGTGTTAGAGAGTGTATTGCTAATTTTTTTAGATTTCCTTACATGCCCCGCCTGCTTATTATTTTAAGAGTAAAGTCTCATTTTAGTCCCGATAAAAGTTGTGCAACCCGCTTTTAATCTCGATAAAATTGTGCGACTCATTTTCGCCCCTTAACAAAAAATAAGTCTACAAATAGTTCTAACATTTTCAAATCGACCACGTTAGTCTCTTCGCCAGCCTTCCTTCCAAATTGTCACTTAACGTAAGTTGACGTGTCACGTTAAATGCTCACATGACACGTTAACCCTCTCCACAGAGCAAAACAAGAATACGGATCTGATTTTTCCTCGTTGTTGATCGAATGTAACTTAGCCAATGAATCGACTAACTCCACAACAGCTGATTCCATTTTCTTCAAACGACACGCTTAAGAAAGAAACTATGTTCCTCAACTATGGGTCCTTTAACTCACTCCAAAGCTGCTTATGAGGTGAATCTAGAACGTAAAGATAAACATAAATGCAAATCGAGCTAAAAATACGTTGTTTGTATTGATTGATGTGTGTAAAATTATGTACAACTTTGGTATTTAGAGTAGTAACTAAGAACAACACATATTTGCCACGCTCAATGGCTAACACATATCCCTTTTATATATTGTTATAGATTATAGATTAAGTATCCAAAATAAAGGGTAAAATTGGAAAGAAAAGTTCTACACCAAAAGTGGGATATCCCCTTTATATATTGTTATAGATATAGATTAATTTTAAAAAAATAAAATAAATCCTCCTCTCTACTAAAACTCATTTCCAAACAATTTCCAAATGTATGTTAGGAAAATCAACGATTATCTGAATTAAAGTATCGCCGCTTTGACATAAAATCCTCATCCTCAAATCCTAACCCTAACACTTACTTTCGCTTCCGCTTTTATTATCACTCACTTCTCTCTCATGGGTGAGGGTTGCTAACATCGCTTTTCTCCGAGGTATAATCTTCGATCTCGATCCATCTCTTCGTTTTCGCTCTTTCCGAGCCGATTGAAAAGTCCTTTTATGTTTCATCAGACTGAATGATGATGTTTCGTTGGTTATATTTCAGGTATTTACCTTTCTATTGTTGTTTGTGGTTTAATTCCTTTGATCGTTGTTTTGTTTTGTGTTTGGATTTGAATTTCTAATCTTGGATTCTTTTGGTTTATGTGTGATTGATTCTTCGATGGAGATTCTCGATGGGACTTTACCCGCTTTGAATCGCTTGTTGGATGCATGATCTACTGGTGTAACCTTATAATCTTTAGTTGTGTTTGTTTTCCCATTCGTATGGTTCCAAACGGCTCTTTAGGTAGGGGTATAATTTTTCCTTTCGAGGTAATTTTCTTTGGAATTTGTGTTAAGGCCCTTCAAAAGGCTAAAGAAAATGGGCTTTCATATTGGTTGAGTTTTTGTTAATGTTTTTACCGGGTATTTTGTAATTCCTGGATATGTGAAATTTTAGAGTATCATATGTCGATTGAATTTTGGATTTTTAATGTATTTATGGTTCAGAATGCCAATTTTTTTATATTAGATTGATTTCGATTTATGTTATTAGATGCCTGGAATTTGTCAGTTAGTTGATTCTCAAGAAAATATTTTTCATGTAAGAATTTTGGTTGTGGTTTTGTGTTGAGTTTCACTGCATGGGGGTTTTAGGACATGCCTTTTTGATGGAGATTTTTTGATCCTGTGCTATTCATCTACTAAATTGACAATAGTTTATTTGATCGTGTAATGTTTAACATTTATGTTGTTATAATTGTGTTTTATCAAATTTATGCTAACGTTGTATCGTGATTTATATGTTGCACAACAATGGTGAAGTATTTGAAAATTGATGTTTTTAATGCTTTTGCTTGTTGAAACTCGAGTAGGTCTTCACATGTTTTAGTGGAATCATATTTATTGTTGACTGATTTTATTTATCCATGACACATTCGACGCTTCATTGCTTTATATTGAAAGTTAAATTCCTTGCTTGCAAATACTTGTAAGCATCTTTCTCTCTCTACATCGCAAGATTTGTATGCATCTTTTCTCTCTACTCACTTTTTTAAATTAAACACTTAATTTTTCGTGAGCATCACAAATTAGGGTTCTCGACGGTTATATTTTGGTCTCACATCGCTTCAAGTCACGATTTGAATCGATTCGAGTATGTCTAAGTCGTTGGATCTTCCTCCCAAGGGTGGTTTCAGCTTTGATCTCTGCAGAAGAAATGAAATGCTCGAAAAGAAGGGTCTTAAGAGTCCTTCGCTTTTGAAGACTGGACGACTATTGTTGGTTTAGTTTTCCGTGTCCGGATAATGATTTCAAAGCATTATTATATGTTGTTTATGTGGTTTTCTCAAGTATTTGGCTTAACTCATTTGCTTGCTTCTTTAACATTGAGTGGGGTCCACTCTTGGAATGATGGGATCTAAACATTGAGTGTGAACTCAAGTCTTGGGGTGGACTCTAGAATGACTTGAAATATGCTTTGATAATTTTTCTGTCTGACATTCTCGAGGATTCTTTATAGGTTAGGGAAACCCAAACACATGTAAATGTTGCAAGTTCAGCTTAAACCTGGTGTTAGTGGCGAGGAAAGTTTGCTGGATGTATTATATGTTTAGATGTTTAAATATTATGATGATAAAGCAATGATTGGTTCTAACATTATGCATTATGTTATTAAGCATAATGTAAAGGGTGTGGTGAGAACTGGGAAGCCAAGAATGGCATCGGGTTTTTTTATGTTTTGAAAATCTTGCAGACAACTTTTTGGACTCAATTACTATATGTAAAGTAGACCACTCTTCATCTGCCTCTTTCTCTCGACAAATTTGCTTGTTGATGCTAAAAATTTCTTACCTTGTAGTAATTTGTTAAATCATATACTAGAATACATGAATGATTGATTTTCTTTTCTTGGTGGCCTTTAAAAACAATCGGATAAATGAAGTTTTAAAATTCATGCATTGATTTATAAAAATTGTAATGAGTAATTGGCTATTTCTAGAATCGCTTATCATAGTTCAAAGAAGGGGCATCTCAAGTAGGTTGGTTGAGCTTTTTTCCTTGCTCGCATCGCTTCATCTAGCTAGGGAGCATTCAATGTATCGTGGTTATAAATTTATAATGTTAAAGCCGAGGTTTGATGTGCTTTTTCTATCATAAATTTGAAACCAAGTTCCTCTCGTTTCATCGACTACTTTTAACATGGTCATCAAATACGTAATTGTACCATTTAGCATCCTGTGTTCTTCATGACTCTCCATTGCTCACACCCATTCCAAATAAATTTTTATGTAATCAGATAAGTTGATTGCTTTTTTTAAAGTTTAATTTGTTTAGTTTGATCAAATGTTGATGTTTCCCACATAATAAATGTTCCAATGTAACTTCAGAGGATGACCTGAGGGAAGCAAAGGCGGTTGTGCTCGCGACTTGATGACGACGGGCGTGTTGGGTGGTGTACCCGCAAACACCCGACGCCAAGTCGTGTGTGTTGAGGTGAGTAGGCGGTGGTAGAAAGATCATTACCTCGACCGCTCGACGTGGTCTTCTTTAAACATGAGCCGAGGACTCGCATCGCCGATGTGTAACCGCCTCCGTGAAACTCCTAAGTCGGCATTAAATTCCTTTAATGCACAAAGCCGCTGGTCGGCCATGTTGAGGGAAGCGCGAGAGGCATGCGACGACGTGGGCATCTAGGGAAGGTGGATCGACGAGCGAATGGGCCTGGTGAACGCTGGATCTTCTGGATCGGGCCTCGCCCACCGGAACAGCTTCAAGTCGCTAGCTCAATGTCGAGGTGGAGACTGGTTGAAGTTCATTGATGTCGACGCTCGACGCCTTTGTTCGTGAAGGAACCGCAAACGCCGCCGGTCGCGGCTTTGTTTATCGGTTCGTTTGGGATCTTCGTGTTCCACCTGGCCGAGGCGATTATCGACACGAGGCTTGACGCGGCTTGTGCAAGGTACAAGGCTTTATCACGAGTTCGCACGCGGCCTCTCTGAGGTCGATCTCTTCGGGCTCGTGCACGCGGTCTCGGCGACGAGGTCGACAAGGCTTTATCACGAGCCTGCACGCTGGTCTCTGGTGACGCAGGTCGATCTCTTCATCGGTAAGCTCGAGCCAACGCACAAGGCTTTATCACGAAGCTCGCACGCCGGTCTCAGACGAGGTCGATAAGGCTTTGTCACGAGCCTCGCACGCCGGTCTCGCAGACGAGGTTGATCTCTTCATCGTGCTTGTGCCAACGCACAAGGCTTTATCACGCCGCTGCACGCGTCTCGCAGACGAGGTCGATCACAGTGTGCTTGTGCGCTAACGCACAAGGCTTTAACACGAGCCTGCACGCCGGCCTCAGACGCAGGTCGATCTCTTCATCGATGTTTGTGCTAACGCACAAGGCTTTGATAATAAATAAATGCTGGTTTCAGATTTCTCCAATCATACTTCATTGCTTCACATTTATGTGTTTAGGATACATTTGTTTCAACTATAATATTTCTTCATCTTTGCCGCTGCCCAAGTTCTTGGAATTTATTGTCCCGCAGTTGTCTCGAGGGTGTAGGCGCCGCAGACTGCCTTTGGCGACAATTGCAGACGCCTTCCCAATTGGGTGCAAGTTTCCCTTGTGGCATTCTTCGTGCCAACATCAGCCGTCAAGAACTAAGTCCCCAAGCATGAATTTCTAGGTACAACACTTTGGCTGTATCTTGCCGCGATTTTCTGCTTTATCGCGACTCGGCCGAAGGCCGCAAGCTCCTCGCATTCGCCAAGGAGGTCGAAGTTCTTCTCGTGATACTCGACAGCTTGTCAACGCTTACTCTAGGGATGCGAGGTTCTCCAACTAAGTTCCCAATCTCGACAGAATGATGGCCTCGGTCCCATATGTGAGACGAAAAGCGAGATTCTCCCGCCGCCGAACGTGGAGTAGTTCGATATGCCCAGAGCACTGGGGAAGCTCTTCGCCAGCTTCTTGGCCTCATCCAATCTTCGCTTGCACTGTGAAGATAACTTCGCTTGCGGCCTCGCCTGGCCGCTCGTCTGGGGTGTTCTACCGAGGTGAAGTGTCGCTTGATGTCGAGATCTTCCAAGGTCTTTCTAATCCGCGACCGTGAATTGGGTTCCGCTGTCGGTGACGCACCACCTGGGAATCCCGAACCTTGTCGAATATATCTTTGAAGAACTCAATCAAGTTCTTTGCGCTATCTTCGCCAGGGCTCGCCAACCCATTTGGTGAAGTAATCTACCGCAACGACCTGTATTTCACCGTCCGGAGCCATTGGAAAAGGTCCAAGTATATCAATGCCCCACCAAGCAAAGCGGCCATGGTGATGTCGTGGATGTTAACTCAGAGGAGGAGCTAAGTGTAGATCGCCATGTCTCTGGCATTTGTCGCATTTCTTCACGTAATCCATATCGCCGCCCACGCTCGTGGCTCGCCAAAGAGTACCTGGCGGAGGATTTTCTTTGCCAAGGAACGCCCTCCAAGGTGTTGCCCACATATGCCTTCATGCACTTCAAATAGTGCATATTGGCGCTCGGATATCGCCGACGATTTCAACAGGGGGTGGAGAACCTCTTCGATATAAGATACCGCCGATCATAGAGTACGAAGATGCCTTTTTTCGATTTTTGGCGCTTCCTTCTCATCATCGTAGCCGAATCGAATTGAATAAATTCTTGAATCTGTCATCCAACCTGTCGGCTCATCGGGCGGATCATCGACACTTGCCTGGAAATTGCAGCGCACTTCAAGTTTCCTCAAGACTTCGCCATAAGTGGTATCAACCACGGCAAAGAATGCTAGGCTTGGCCGCTGTTTCTTGTATTACCGACCGTTGTTTCCTCGAGCCCTCGTGGCCGGGCGAAGTTTGGACGTAATGTCACTCCGACGCTTTGTTCTCTCTAACGCGGTACGATCTCCACGGAGGTGAAGTCGCCATTTTCTTCTTTACCAGGGCGAGGTATTTTTGAAGAAGTGGATCTTTAGCCTGGTATTCTCCACTTATCTGGGACACAACTAGCTGAGAATCAGCCTGAAGCTTTACATCTTCGGCCAAGTCTCGAGCAAGGTGAGGCCACCAAACACGCCGCATCTGCCTGGTTGTTGGAGGTGGGAAAGGAGAATCCCAATGAAAATTGACGACCAGCCCGCCGTCGTTCTCGAGCAACAAACCAGCCATCGCTTTGGAATTGACGATCCGCCGACATGGACCGCCCATTTGGAACACTGCTCGTAGCTCCAGGAGTCATCTCGCAATGAAATCCGCCAAGCACGGGCTTTGATAGTTTGTCTCGGCCAAAGTAACTCCGACCGGACAACTCAACCGACCACTGATCATACGCCCGCCAGTGTCGCCTGGTAGAACTTGCTTGATTGGCCGGGTCGGCCGACCACTATGGATGTGCTAAGAAGTATTGTCTCAAGCCGCCGAGCCGCGATTATCGCGGGAGCGCGACTTTCGATTTTCTGGTATCTCACTGGCCTGGGCGTTTTGGCTTATAAAATAGATCGGCTCGGTCCTCACCGCTTCGCGAACGAGGATCGCACTCGTGAGCTTCGCTCGACACGCCAAGTAGAGATAAAGGACCTCCTCGAGACGGCCTCGCCAACACCGCGGTTGGGATAGTATGCGCTTTACCTGTGTTAAGGCTTCTTCAGCACTGGTGACCATTCGAATCGAATTCCCTTCGAGCAAGCTGAAGAAAGGCAATGCATGTTCGCAGATTTTGAGATAAACCTCGCCAAGGAGGCTAGCATTCCCATGAGTCGCTGGATGTTTTTCTTTGACGATGGTTGCCGTGATTCTATTACACCGACATTTATCTGGGTTGGCCTCGATTCTCCTGCTAGGTAGAAATCTAGAAATTTTCCACTCAACTCCGAAAGTGCACTTTTCCTGGATTGAGCCTCATATTATGTCTTCGCATTTCAAAGAAAGACTTCTAAGATCGACGACGTGGTCGATTTCTTTCGTTGTTTTTACTATCATGTCATCCATATATACCTCCAAAGATTCTACCGATCCGTTGGCAAAGACTTTATTCATCATGCGCCGATATGTCGCCCGCCGTTTTAAGGCCAAAAGGCATTACGTTATAGCAAGAATTACCTTTATCCGTCATGAACGCAGCTTTTTCGATCAAAGATGATGCATCGGAATCTGGTTGTACCCAGTATGCGTCCATGAAAGACAACAATTGAAAGCCAGAGGAATTGTCGACGAGTTTGTCGATATTAGGGAGGGGGTAGGCGTCTTTGGGGCACGCCTTGTTAAGATTAGTGTAATCAACACACATTCTCCATTTTCCATTAGATTTCTTAACCAATACAACATTTGACAGCCAAGTAGTATATTTGACCTCCCTAATGAATTTAGCCTTAATTAAGTCTTCGACAGCTTTGGCAGTGGCTTCGGCTTTTTCAGGAGCTTGCTTACGGCGCCTTTGAGCTACCCAGCGAGCCTTGGGATCGAGAGCGAGTTGGTGGCAGGCAATATCAGGAGAAATGCCTGGCATGTCAAGAAACCGGCCCAAGCCAAGAGGTCGGCATTGGACTTCAGGCACTCGTTATTTGCAATTTGACCTGCTCAGTGAGATCGACACCAAGCTTCACCGCCTTCCCGGGTCTTCCTAGTTGAACTCGGATGAATTCTCCATCAGCATCGGTCTTTAATCTTTTGGTGGAGCTCGCGCCAGGAGGTCATCTTCCTCAGATCTCGCCCTCGAGCTCAATCCTGGCGCCGAAATCGGTGAGATTGACGCCTGGCAGCAGCCTTTCGCAGGATCAAGCTTCGGGTCGATGGGAGTTGTTTTTCTTCCTTGCTCTTCTACTTTCAAAGATAAAATATAACATCTCCTCGCAGCCTTCTTGGTCGGCTTCGATGGTGACGACTTTGTCTTCGCCATCATGAAAACGCATTTTCAGGTGAACCGCCGAGGTTACAGCCCTAATCTCACCCGGTGCTCAAGGCGTCCGACAATGCAGCTTGTAAACAGATTTGCATGGTAACATCGATGAATTGACCTTCACAGCTTTTGGAGATTGGTTGCTCTCCAAAAGTCACCATCAACTCCACATAGCCCAATCCGCTTTGAGCCGAACCGCTGAAACCCGCCAGCCTGACCGCACGGTAGACGAGATCTTTTTCTCGGTAGTTTCAAGGTTTTAAACAGCTCAGAGAACATGATATCCACCGAGCTCCTCGGGTCTATCAAGATTCTTCTCGACGCCAAAGTTAGCCATATAGGCTTTCACCAACAGGGAATCAAATAGTTCGGCCTTCCATTCACCAAGTCTTCGTCAGAAAAGGCTAGGGGTGGTCTTCCCTTATGCCGACTTGATGAAGGAAAAACAGCAGAAACGGTCATCGCTTCTCTCATCTTTCATTTCGCTGAATTGGTGCTCGCCTCCCTTATCTGAGAATCCTCGGAAATGACCATGGCGACAGTGAGGAGGACGAGATCTCTCCTCGGATGCACGAATCGCTCCTTCGTGCGGCCGTCCCCATAAGCCGTAGTCTCTCCTTTGAGGTCGAGGTGATCTAGATCTAGACCTTCTATCTCCAAACCTCGGTTTTCCTTTCACATATTCGTCAACCCGCCTTCCTGGATCGGGCTTGTTCTATGACGCCCTTCAGGTGAAAACATTCATCGGTCTCGTGTCTCGACACACTTGTGAAAGTGGCAGACTTCGACTTATCAAAGATCTCGGCTTCTTTTTCCCTTCGGGGAAATTTAATTCCAAAGATCACTTGATCGTGTTCAAGCAAGACTCATTCAAGATGCGCTAGGGGTAGTGTTCAAAGGGGTATATTCGTCATATCTCTTTGTTGACCCCGACTTTCCTTCTCCTACGCGACTTGTCCTCGCTTGTCCACCACCTTCCTCCTGGGTTTTACCTTTGGCTTTTGATGCCATCAACTTCTCTTCGTAATTCATGAATTTCTCGAGCTCGCCAGAACTCTGGCCGTGACCTCGGTTGTCGACACCAATGTCGACACCGAATAGGCTTCCTTCGACCAGGCCTTGCTCTAGCAAGTATAGTTTCATCTCGCCGAGCATTTTTTCACCAAAATGGCTTCTTTGTTGAAACGCCGACATAGTCTCCGATAGACTCACCTTTCCTCTCGCCGAATCGCGCACAGGGCTGCCGTCGACTGGGTTGGACTTTAGATGCGGTGAAATGTGCGAGAACTGGTCGACGAACTCACCCACGATCCAATGGAACTTCTTAAGAGTCCGGAACCAAGACAAGGCCGACTTCTTCAGAGTGAGGAAAGATCTCGCGACTTTACCGACCTGGGCGCCCTATAGTCCATGACAAAGGTCAAAGCAGCCAACATGTTCGCTTTGGGTCGGTGGTCCCGTCAGAGAGTCCAACGAGGGCGGTTTCAAGATGCTTCAGAATCGGAATCTCATAATCTTGACGAAAGGACCAAAGGCCTTGCACGTGGTCATCCGTGGTCATCGCCCGAGAAGCGGCTGATGAGACAGAACGAGCACCCGCGGCGTGAGAGGTGCGGCCAGAGATTTTACTCGCCGCCTAGGCCGAGGCGCTCTTCGGGGGAGTGTCGCTGCTCGTGGTGGTACCTTTCGCGATGAGACGCCGCCGAGAAGCGGCGATGGCGTGGTGGAGAGTGTGGCATATCTGATTCAGGAGAAAGACTTCCTCGAAGAAACTCTTCCGCGGTGTGTTTGCTCATGTCTTCCGCTTTGAGGCAAACGGACCTCGATCCGTGACGGCGAGGTGGAGTACGATCCATCAAGTGTTACGGCGGTTTGCTCTATGCCCAGAGCGTGTTGAGTCGTGCCTCGGTGGTGGTGATGAACAGACTGAGATTTTCGGATTCCTTCGATCTCTCGAGAGAACGAGAAACACGATCTTCTCTCGTTGTCGATCCGCGTGGCAACGCCGAATGGGAATTTCCTTCGCCGATTCTCCATTCGATCGAGACGTTGATTCTGAGCCCGCATCGCTCGCATGGTTAATGAATTCGCGAACTCGCGAACGAGAACGGCGGCGGTCTCTGCTCCAAGCATCGGCTGAGTAGCAACGATCGGAATCGGCCATGCCGATGCGAGGCGGAAGGTTATTCCTTCATTCCTCGTGACTCACCGATAAAATCAACAGGTTAATGGTGAGGTGGTTCGAGATCTGCGTCGCAGGAGTGGAACCGCTAGTCGCGACTTGATGCTTCAACCTAGTCATCGCCGAGTGAAGTTGGCGGAGACTTCGACAAAGAAAATGAAATCGTAAACGATTTCCACAGACGGCGCCAATGTTCAACGTAACTTCGTGAGGATGACCGAGGGAAGCAAAGGCGCTGTGCTCGCGACGGATGACGCACGGCGTGTTGGGTGGTGTACCGCAAACACCCGACGCCAAGTCGCGTGTGTCGAGGTGAGTGCGGGTGGTAGAAAGATCATTACCTCGACCGCTCGACGCGGTCTTCTTTAAACATAAGTCGAGGACTGCCATCGCCAATGTGTAACCGCTCCGTGAAACTCCTAAGTCGGCATTAAATTCCTTTAATGCACAAATCCGTTGGGTCGGCCATGTTGAGGGAAGGCGGAGAGGCATGCAGACGACGTGGCATCGAGGGAAGGTGGATCGACGAGCGGGAATGGGCCTGTGAACGCTGGATCTTCGGATTGGGCCTCGCCCCAGTCCGGAACAATAAATTTGCCTTAGGATGGTGTCATTCTTGGAGCAGATACTAGGGCAACTGAAGGGCCCATAGTCGCCGATAAAAATTGTGAGAAAATCCATTATATGGCACCCAACATATACTGCTGTGGAGCAGTCATCGCCGCCGATACGTATGTGTAATGTGTATCTTTTAAAATGCATATATCTTATTACATGCCTCATGGATTATTGCATATGGCTGTTGTTTAGGTTTTGATCATGTTAATAAATATAGTCAAACCATTGAAAATGAGATGTTAGTTATTTATTGTAGATATGGTTAGCTCACACCAGAACTACATCACTACCATATCGGGTCGAGAATCAAGAGTTGTTACAAAGACTTACTCTTCTTAAGAGACACCTTTTCAAGCCGAGTTTCTGAACTTCCATATTGAGTGAATTCGCTCCTTGTATCGACTTCGATTCTAACTCATTAAATTATGTGCGCTACCAAGGTCATGTCTCTACCGCCTTAGTTCTTGGTGGGGTTGACATCACTGGACCTCATTTGCATATCGTTAGTCATTGCTTAAACTTTTCTTTTTATGCTCAAAAGTTTTCTTGTTTGGAGTGCATACTCGAAAGATTTCTCATGAATATTGATTACATGTTTTGCAGATCTATCCACATGGGTCAATCGACACCCTTCCATTTGCTACAATGGGATCAGTTCACTTGTCGCAATGTCAGATTTGAGTCTAAATACAAGGAAAGCTTGACTGTAAGTAAGGATATTGAGGCTAAGAAAGCATGCCCGCTTCAATGTAGCTCTTTATTAAAATAACTAGAATTACCCCATGTGTCGCACGTAAAAGAAAACCAAAAGCTCCCATCTAATTCAAAATGGTCATGTACTTTCAATGTTAGCAAGATGATAACAAATCAACGATGAAAGACAAATAGATAAATGGGTTGGAAAAAAATTAGTGGAGAGATTGGCATGTGTAGTGTGTTATTATTATTGTAGACCACGAGCAAAGGCACCCTTAAAACTTCTTAGACTACATTTGATGATATTCTCGGATGTTATTATATTTATATTCCTTGTTAATGGGATGATATGTCAATTCAGAGTCCTAAATATAAAGATGTATATTATGATCAAGTTGTAATTGACAATCGATAGTGTTAGTAATTTCAGTCTTGTCTAAATATTTCAATTCAATAAAGATTTTTATTTTCTCAGTAAACATTTTGATGTGGTGCAGAGGGATGAAGGAGTAAAGTTAGTTGTTGAGGCGATATGTGGCCGGTATATTTAATGACCTGGGAAGTGGAAGTAATGTTGATGTTTGTGTGATAACCAAGGTTAGTGCATTGATACCTTATCCTACAAGTTGTTTGGCGGCATGAATCTAACTTCAATTTAATCACAAATTCTTCGTTAATGCCGCATTGCGGGGCACAAGGAATATCTAAGGAATCACCTCCCGCCAAATCCTGCAGACATTTGTCAATCCAAAAGGCTTTACCTTTCCCAAAAAGACAGGTTTGTTGCAAACTATACCATTTATTACACTTGTTTTATGAATCGTGATGATACATTATCATTAAAAAATATGACATTTTTAAGTGAAAATATGTAAGATAAGGAAAAAATAGCCCATATATCCTATATGGGCTTCAAAATATATGGGCTTCAAAATAATTTAAGATTTAACTCTATTGGAGTGGTCTTGTATTGTATAGTCTAGATGATATACATCCTCGACATATTGTTTAGTCTAGATGATATACATCCCCACATTGTTTAAATAAAGGTAATTCTACCGATGTTTTGAGAAGTCAGCACATCGATTGTTTGCCTCTTCCCTTATTCTGCCTTTTTTTCTTGCCGATGAAACAAAGGTGGAGTACATTCCATTTGAAACTATTGATATATAATGTCTAATGTTTAATTTGTCTCTCATATGCAGGTTCTCTTAACAAAGATTACCCTGTTGAAGGAGAAGGTCAAGTAATTGAAGGAGATGCTATGGAAGAGTAGCAAAATTGGTCGAGTCTCGAAACTTGATTAGTGCAATGTTTGTGATATTTTTAATTGTACTTTCAGAACCTTGGCTCTTTTATATACCTAAAATGACTTCAGTTTCATTAGATTATTGTGAGTTATTTTCCATAAATTTCATCATTTGGGATATCCCTTTTTGGTGTAGACTTTTTCTTTCCAATTTTACCCTTTATTTTGGATAGTTAATCTATAATCTATAACAATATATAAAAGGGATATCCCTTTTGGTGTAGACTTTTTCTTTCCAATTTTACCCTTTATTTTGGATAGTTAAACGCATTAAAGTGTGCTTTGAAATACATAGGTTACTTACTCGGTTCACCGTAAGTGTAACTCCCAATACCATTACACAATTAGGGATAACACCTCGGTAAGAAGATAGAAAGGGGAGAGAAAAGAGAGAGGGAGAAAGGGATGTCGCCTTGCGCTCGACGATTGATGCGGTGACAAGTGGAAGACATCATGCATCCCGCAGAAAGACGGGCGACAAATGGTGGCGCTTATCTTTTTGATTCATTCTTTTGCACGGTGAGTTGACGCCATGAGCACTTCTTGCTTTTGGTTTTTGATGCTCGCTCATGACCCACATCCCGCAAAGGCATGCCTTTTTGGAATTTTTTTTTGAGCGAGAAGTTTATGAGGTGAGGGACTTCGGAGTTACTGAATTGGGATTTTTCTTAACTCCATGTGACACATGTATGATTCATTGGTTATTTTGACAATTATAAATTTACTGAATATTTCATTTGTCAATACATATGCATATCAATGTGCTAATAATAATGTGTCATTCTAAAAATTAGTATGATAAAATATCTCAAATACAGATCAAATTCTTTAAAAACAACATTAAACATTAAAACACTCCCCGCTCAAAACTCATTTCCAAACAGACCCTAACACTCTCATCCTAACACACTCTTTCTCATTGGTTAAAATACAAGTGAGTCATACTATTTTAGAAAGGGTCCCACTAAATTATGTGGGTCCCACTAAATTTAGATCAATAAAAGAGAGTGTTGAAAAGAGAGTGTTAGAGAGTGTATTGCTAATTTTTTTAGATCTCCTTACATGCCCTGCTTCATTTATTTTAAGAGTAAAGTCTCATTTTAGTCCCGATAAAAGTTGTGCAACCCCCTTTAAACTCGATAAAAAATGTGCGACTCATTTTCGTCCCTATCAAAAAATAAGTCTACAAATAGTTCTAACATTTTCAAAATCGACCACGTTAGTCTCTTCGCCAGCCTCCTTCCAAATTGCCACTTAACGTGTTGACGTGTCACGCTAAATGCTCACGTGACACGTTAACCCTCTCCACAAAGAGCAAAACAAGAGTACGGATCTGATTTTTTTCCCGTTGTTGACTGAATGTAACTTAGCCGATGAATCGACTAACTCCACAACAAAGGATTCCATTTTCTTCAAACGACACGCTAAGAAAGAAACTATGTTCCTCAACTATGGGTCCTTTAACTCACTCCGTAAAGCGCTATGAGGTGAACTAGAACGTAAAGATAAACATAAATGCAACTGAGCTAAAATACGTTGTTTGTATTGATTGATGTGTGTAAAATTATGTACAACTTTGGTATTTATAGTAGTAACTAAGAACAACACATATTTGCTAATGCTCAATGGCTAACACATATCCCTTTTATATATTGTTATAGATTATAGATTAAGTATCCAAAATAAAGGGTAAAATTGGAAAGAAAAGTCTACACCAAAAGGGATATCCCCTTTATATATTGTTATAGATATAGATTAATTTAAAAATAAAATAAATCCTCCACTCTCTACTAAAACTCATTTCAAACAATTTCCAAACGTAGTGTTAGGAAAAATCAACGATTATCTAATTAAAGTATCGCCGCTTTCGACATAAAATCCTCATCCTCAAATCCTAACCCTAACACTTACTTTCGCTCGCTTTTATTATCACTCGCCTCTTCTCTGCGGGTGAGGGTTGCGAACATCGCTTTTCTCTTAGGTATAATCTTCGATTTGATCCATCTCTTCATTTCTGCTCTTTCTGAGCCGATTGAAAAGTCCTTTTATGTTTCATCGTATGCTGAATGATGATGTTTCGCTGGTTATATTTGTGTATTTACTTTTCTATTGTTGTTTGTGGTTTAATTCCTTTTGATCGTTGTTTTGTTTTGTGTTTGGATTTGAATTTCTAATCTTGGATTCTTTTGGTTTATGTGTGATTGATTCTTCGATGGAGATCCTCGATGGGACTTTGACCCGCGTTGAATGCGTTTGTTTGATGCACGCATCTACTGGGTGTAACCTTATAATCTTTAGTTGTGTTTGTTTTCCCATTCGTATGGTTCCAAACGGCTCTTTAGGTAGGGGTATAATTTTTCCTTTCGAGGTAATTTTCTTTGGAATTTGTGTTGCGTCCTTCAAAAGGCTAAAGAAAATGGGCTTTCATATTGGTTGAGTTTTTGTTAATGTTTTTACTGGGTATTTTGTAATTCTGGATATGTGAAATTTTAGAGTATCATATGCTGATTGAATTTTGGATTTTTAATGTATTTATGGTTCTGTAATGCCAATTTTTTTTTATATTAGATTGGATTTCGATTTATGTTATTAGATGCCTGGAATTTGCTGTTAGTTGATTCTGAAGAAAATATTTTTCATGTAAGAATTTTGGTTGTGGTTTTGTGTTGAGTTTTACTGTGCATGGGGGTTTTAGGGACATGCCTTTTTTGATGGAGATTTTTTGATCCTGTGCTATTCATCTACTAAATTGACAATAGTTTATTTGATTGTGTAATGTTTAACATTTATGTTGTTATAATTGTGTTTTATTTGATTGTGTAATTTCTTTTTCTTTCCAATTTTACCCTTTATTTTGGATAGTTAATCTATAATCTATAACAATATATAAAAGGGATATCCCTTTTTGGTGTAGACTTTTTCTTTCCAATTTTACCCTTTATTTTAGATAATTAATCTATAATCTATAACAATATATAAAGGGATATCCCCTTCGTGTAGACTTTTTCTTTCCAATTTAAACGCATTAAAGTGTGCTTTGAAATACATACCGTTACATTTACTCGCTTCACTCCGTAAGTGTAACTCCCAATACCATTACACAATTAGGGATAACACCTCCGGTAAGAAGATAGAAAGGGGGGAGAGAGAAAAGAGAGAGGAGAAAGGGATGTCGCTCTTGCGCTTCGACGATCGATGCGGTGACAAGGGAAGACATCATGCATCCCGCGGTGAAAGACAGGCGACAAATGGTGGCGCTTATCTTTTTGATTCATTCTTTTGCACGGTGAGTGACGCCGCGAGCACTTCTTGCTTTTTGGTTTTTGATGCTCGCTTCGGTGACCCACATCCCGCAAAGGCATGCCTTTTTGGAATTTTTTTGAGCGAGAAGTTTATGAGGCGAGGGACTTCGAAGTTACTGAATTGGCATTTTTCTTAACTCCATGTGACACATGTATGATTCATTGGTTATTTTGACAATTATAAATTTACAGAATATTTCATTTGTCAATACATATGCATATCAATGTGCTAATAATAATGTGTCATTCTAAAAAATTAGTATGATAAAATATCTGAAATACAGATCAAATTCTTTAAAAACAACATTAAACATTAAAACACTCCCCCGCCCCGAAAACTCATTTCCAAACAGACCTTAACACTCTCATCCTAACACACTCTTTCTCATTGGTTAAAATACAAGTGAGTCATACTATTTTAGAAAGGGGTCCCACTAAATTTAGATCAATAAAAGAGAGTGTGTTGAAAAGAGAGTGTTAGAGAGTGTATTGCTAATTTTTTTTTTAGATTTCCTTACATGCCCCGCTTCGTTTATTTTAAGAGTAAAGTCTCATTTTAGTCCCGATAAAAGTTGTGCAACCCGCTTTAATCTCGATATAAATTGTGCGACTCATTTTCGTCCCTAACAAAAAATAAGTCTACAAATAGTTCTAACATTTTCAAAACTGGACCACGTTAGTCTCTTCACGCCTCCTTCCAAATCTGTCACTTAACGTGTTGACGTGTCACGTTAAATGCTCACATGACACGTTAACCCTCTCCACAAGAGCAAAACAAGAATACGGATCTGATTTTTTTCCTGTTGTTGACTGGAATGTAACTTAGCCGATGAATCGACCAACTCCACAATAGTGATTCCATTTTCTTCAAACGATTACGCTAAGAAAGAAACTATGTTCCTCAACTATGGGTCCTTTAACTCACTCCAAAAAGCGGTAAGTGAGGTGAACTAGAACGTAAAGATAAACATAAATTCAACTGAGCGAAAAATACGTTGTTTGTATTGATTGATGTGTGTAAAATTATGTACAACTTTGGTATTTATAGTAGTAACTAAGAACAACACATATTTGCCAATGCTCAATGGCTAACACATATCCCTTTTTATATATTGTTATAGATTATAGATTAAGTAACCAAAATAAAGGGTAAACTTGGAAAGAAAACCTCTCCACCAAAAGGGCATATCCCCTTTTTATATTGTTATAGATATAGATTAATTAAAAAAAAAAAAAAATCCTCCTCTCTCTACAAAAACTCATTTCCAAACAATTTCCAAACGAAGTGTTAGGAAAAATCAACGACATTATCGGAATTAAAGTATCATTGCCGACATAAAATCCTCATCCTCAAATCCTAACCCTAACACTTACTTTCGCTCTGCTTTTATTATCACTCGTCTCTTCTGCGGGTGAGGGTTGCGAACATCGCTTTTCTCTGAGGTATAATCTTCGATTTGATCCATTTCTTACATTTTACATTCTTTCTGAGCCGATTGAAAAGTCCTTTTATGTTTCATCATATGCTGAATGATGATGTTTCGTTGGTTATATTTGTGCATTTACTTTTCTATTGTTGTTTGTGGTTTAATTCCTTTTGATCGTTGTTTTGTTTTGTGTTTGGATTTGAATTTCTAATCTTGGATTCTTTTGGTTTATGTGTGATTGATTCTTCGAGGGAGATTCTCGATGGGACTTTTACCCGGTTTGAATCGTTTTGTTGGATGCACAGATCTACGGGTGTAACCTTATAATCTTTAGTTGTGTTTGTTTTCCCATTCGTATGGTTCCAAACGGCTCTTTAGGTAGGGGTACAATTTTTCCTTTCGAGGTAATTTTCTTTGGAATTTGTGTTGCGTCCTTCAAAAGGCTAAAGAAAATGGGCTTTCATATTGGTTGAGTTTTTGTTAATGTTTTTACTGGGTATTTTGTAATTCTGGATATGTGAAATTTTAGAGTATCATATCTTTGATTGAATTTTGGATTTTTAATGTATTTATGGTTCTGTAATGCCATTTTTTTTTATTAGATTGGATTTCGATTTATGTTATTAGATGCCTGGAATTTGCTGTTAGTTGATTCTGAAGAAAATATTTTTCATGTAAGGATTTTTGTTGTGGTTTTGTGTTGAAGTTTCTTGTGCATGGGGGTTTTAGGGACATGCCTTTTTTGATGGAGATTTTTTGATCCTGTGCTATTCATCTACTAAATTGACAATAGTTTATTTGATTGTGTAATGTTTAACATTTATGTTGTTATAATTGTGTTTTATTTGATTGTGTAATTTTTTTTCTTTCCAATTTTACCCTTTATTTTGGATAGTTATCTATAACAATATATAAAAGGGATATCCCTTTTTGGTGTAGACTTTTTCTTTCCAATTTTACCCTTTATTTTAGATAATTAATCTATAATCTATAACAATATATAAAAGGGATATCCCCTTTTGGTGTAGACTTTTTCTTTCCAATTTTACCCTTTATTTTAGATAATTAATCTATAATCTATAACAATATATAAAGGGGATATCCCCTTTCGGTGTAGACTTTTTCCTTCCAATTAAAACGCATTAAAGTGTGCTTTGAAATACATACCGGTTACTTACTCAGTTCACCCGTAAGTGTAACTCCCAATACCATTACACAATTTGGGATAACACCTCTGGTAAGAAGATAGAAAGGGGGAGAGAGAAAAGAGAGAGGGAGAAAGGGATGTCGTCTTGCAGTTCGACGACTGATGCGGTGACAAGGGAAGACATCATGCATCCCGCGGTGAAAGACGGGCGACAAATGGTGGCGCTATCTTTTTGATTCATTCTTTTGCACGGTGAGTGACGCTGCGAGCACTTCTTGCTTTTTGGTTTTTGATGCTCTGCTCGGTGACCCACATCCCGCAGTGCATGCCTTTTTGGAATTTTTTTTGAGCGAGAAGTTTATGAGGTGAGGGACTTCGAAGTTACTGAATTGGCATTTTTCTTAACTCCATGTGACACATGTATGATTCATTGGTTATTTTGACAATTATAAATTTACAGAATATTTCATTTGTCAATACATATGCATATCAATGTGCTAATAATAATGTGTCATTCTAAAAAATTAGTATGATAAAATATCTGAAATACAGATCAAATTCTTTAAAAACAACATTAAACATTAAAACACTCCCCCGCCCCGAAAACTCATTTCCAAACAGACCCTAACACTCTCATCCTAACACACTCTTTCTCATTGGTTAAAATACAAGTGAGTCATACTATTTTAGAAAGGGGTCCCACTAAATTATGTGGGTCCCACTAAATTTAGATCAATAAAAGAGAGTGTGTTGAAAAGAGAGTGTTAGAGAGTGTATTGCTAATTTTTTTTTTAGATTTCCTTACATGCCCCGCTTCGTTTATTTTAAGAGTAAAGTCTCATTTTAGTCCCGATAAAAGTTGTGCAACCCGCTTTAATCTCGATAAAAATTGTGCGACTCATTTTCGTCCCTAACAAAAAATAAGTCTACAAATAGTTCTAACATTTTCAAAACTGGACCACGTTAGTCTCTTCGCCGCCTCCTTCCAAATCATCACTTAACGTGTTGACGTGTCACGTTAAATGCTCACATGACACGTTAACCCTCTCCACAAAGAGCAAAACAAGAATACGGATCTGATTTTTTCTGTTGTTGATCGAATGTAACTTAGCCGATGAATCGACTAACTCCACAACAGTGATTCCATTTTCTTCAAACGATTACGCTAAGAAAGAAACTATGTTCCTCAACTATGGGTCCTTTAACTCACTCGAGAAAAGCGTTAAGTGAGGTGAACTAGAACGTAAAGATAAACATAAATGCAATCGAGCTAAAATACGTTGTTTGTATTGATTGATGTGTGTAAAATTATGTACAACTTTGGTATTTATAGTAGTAACTAAGAACAACACATATTTGCCACGCTCAATGGCTAACACATATCCCTTTTATATATTGTTATAGATTATAGATTAAGTATCCAAAATAAAGGGTAAAATTGGAAAGAAAAAGTCTACACCAAAGGGATATCCCCTTTATATATTGTTATAGATATAGATTAATTTAAAAAAATAAAATAAATCCTCCTCTCTCTACTAAAACTCATTTCCAAACAATTTCCAAACAAGTGTTAGGAAAAATCAACGCATTATCTAATTAAAGTATCGCCGCTGACATAAAATCCTCATCCTCAAATCCTAACCCTAACACTTACTTTCGCTCGCTTTTATTATCACTCACTCTTCTCTGCGGGTGAGGTTTGCGAACATCGCTTTTCTCGAGGTATAATCTTTGATTTGATCCATCTCTTACATTTTTCTGTTCTTTCTGAGCCGATTGAAAAGTCCTTTTATGTTTCATCATATCTTTGAATGATGATGTTTCGTTGGTTATATTTGTGTATTTACTTTTCTATTGTTGTTTGTGGTTTAATTCCTTTTGATCGTTGTTTTGTTTTGTGTTTGGCTTTGAATTTCTAATCTTGGATTCTTTTGGTTTATGTGTGATTGATTCTTCGATGGAGATTCTCGATGGGACTTTTACCTGCTTGAATCGCTTTGTTGGATGCATGAGATCTACTGGTGTAACCTTATAATCTTTAGTTGTGTTTGTTTTCCCATTCGTATGGTTCCAAACGGCTCTTTAGGTAGGGTATAATTTTTCCTTTCGAGGTAATTTTCTTTGGAATTTGTGTTGCGCCCTTCAAAAGGCTAAAGAAAATGGGCTTTCATATTGGTTGAGTTTTTGTTAATGTTTTTACTTGGGTATTTTGTAATTCGGATATGTGAAATTTTAGAGTATCATATGCTGATTGAATTTTGGATTTTTAATGTATTTATGGTTCTGTAATGCCATTTTTTTTTATTAGATTGGATTTCGATTTATGTTATTAGATGCCTGAATTTGTCATAGTTGATTCTCAAGAAAATATTTTTCATGTAAGAATTTTGGTTGTGGTTTTGTGTTGAGTTTTCTTGTGCATGGGGTTTTAGGGACATGCCTTTTTGATGGAGATTTTTAGATCCTGTGCTATTCATCTACTAAATTGACAATAGTTTATTTGATTGTGTAATGTTTAACATTTATGTTGTTATAATTGTGTTTTATTTGATTGTGTAATTTTTTCTTTCCAATTTTACCCTTTATTTTGGATAGTTATCTATAACAATATATAAAAGGGATATCCCTTTTTGGTGTAGACTTTTTCTTTCCAATTTTACCCTTTATTTTAGATAATTAATCTATAATCTATAACAATATATAAAAGGGATATCCCCTTTTGGTGTAGACTTTTTCTTTCCAATTTTACCCTTTATTTTAGATAATTAATCTATAATCTATAACAATATATAAAGGGGATATCCCCTTTTGGTGTAGACTTTTTCTTTCCAATTAAAACGCATTAAAGTGTGCTTTGAAATACATACCGGTTACTTACTCAGTTCACCCATAAGTGTAACTCCCAATACCATTACACAATTTGGGATAACACCTCTGGTAAGAAGATAGAAAGGGGGAGAGAGAAAAGAGAGAGGGAGAAAGGGATGTCGTCTTGCAGTTCGACGACTTATGCGGTGACAAGGGAAGACATCATGCATCCCGCGGTGAAAGACGGGCGACAAATGGTGGCGCTATCTTTTTGATTCATTCTTTTGCACGGTGAGTGACGCTGCGAGCACTTCTTGCTTTTTGGTTTTTGATGCTCGCTTTCGGTGACCCACATCCCGCAGTGCATGCCTTTTTGGAATTTTTTTTGAGCGAGAAGTTTATGAGGTGAGGGACTTCGAAGTTACTGAATTGGCATTTTTCTTAACTCCATGTGACACATATATGATTCATTGGTTATTTTGACAATTATAAATTTACAGAATATTTCATTTGTCAATACATATGCATATCAATGTGCTAATAATAATTTGTCATTCTAAAAAATTAGTATGATAAAATATCTGAAATACAGATCAAATTCTTTAAAAACAACATTAAACATTAAAACACTCCCCCGCCCCGAAAACTCATTTCCAAACAGACCCTAACACTCTCATCCTAACACACTCTTTCTCATTGGTTAAAATACAAGTGAGTCATACTATTTTAGAAAGGGGTCCCACTAAATTATGTGGGTCCCACTAAATTTAGATCAATAAAAGATAGTGTGTTGAAAAGAGAGTGTTAGAGAGTGTATTGCTAATTTTTTTTTTAGATTTCCTTACATGCCCCGCTTCGTTTATTTTAAGAGTAAAGTCTCATTTTAGTCCCGATAAAAGTTGTGCAACCCGCTTTAATCTCGATAAAAATTGTGCGACTCATTTTCGTCCCTAACAAAAAATAAGTCTACAAATAGTTCTAACATTTTCAAAACTGGACCACGTTAGTCTCTTCGTCAGTCTCCTTCCAAATCTGTCACTTAACGTGTTGACGTGTCACGTTAAATGCTCACATGACACGTTAACCCTCTCCACAGTAGCAAAACAAGAGTACGGATCTGATTTTTTTCCTGTTGTTGACTGGAATGTAACTTAGCCGATGAATCGACTAACTCCACAACAGTGATTCCATTTTCTTCAAACGATTACGCTAAGAAAGAAACTATGTTCCTCAACTATGGGTCCTTTAACTCACTCCAGAAAGCGTTAAGTGAGGTGAACTAGAACGTAAAGATAAACATAAATGCAACTGAGCGAAAATACGTTGTTTGTCTTGATTGATGTGTGTAAAATTATGTACAACTTTGGTATTTATAGTAGTAACTAAGAACAACACATATTTGCCACGCTCAATGGCTAACACATATCCCTTTTATATATTGTTATAGATTATAGATTAAGTATCCAAAATAAAGGGTAAAATTGGAAAGAAAAAGTCTACACCAAAAGGGATATCCCTTTATATATTGTTATAGATATAGATTAATTTAAAAAAATAAAATAAATCCTCCTCTCTCTACTAAAACTCATTTCCAAACAATTTCCAAACAGAAGTGTTAGGAAAAATCAACGATTATCTAATTAAAGTATCGCCGCTTTCGACATAAAATCCTCATCCTCAAATCCTAACCCTAACACTTACTTTCGCTCGCTTTTATTATCACTCGCCTCTTCTCTGCGGGTGAGGGTTGCGAACATCATTTTTCTCCGAGGTATAATCTTCGATTTGTTCCATCTCTTCATTTTCTGTTCTTTCTGAGCCGATTGAAAAGTCCTTTTATGTTTCATCGTATCTTTGAATGATGATGTTTCGTTGGTTATATTTGTGTATTTACTTTTCTATTGTTGTTTGTGGTTTAATTCCTTTTGATCGTTGTTTTGTTTTGTGTTTGGATTTGAATTTCTAATCTTGGATTCTTTTGGTTTATGTGTGATGGATTCTTCGATGGAGATTCTCGATGGGACTTTTACCAGTTTGAATCGTTTTGTTGGATGCACAGATCTACTGGGTGTAACCTTATAATCTTTAGTTGTGTTTGTTTTCCCATTCGTATGGT
This sequence comes from Calophaca sinica, assembly GCA_037113605.1. Classification (NCBI taxonomy): domain Eukaryota; kingdom Viridiplantae; phylum Streptophyta; class Magnoliopsida; order Fabales; family Fabaceae; genus Calophaca; species Calophaca sinica. Next base: position 34,084,393 of record CM073731.1, read on the forward strand.
TCCAAACGGCTCTTTAGGTAGGGATATAATTTTTCCTTTCGAGGTAATTTTCTTTGGAATTTGTGTTGCGTCCTTCAAAAGGCTAAAGAAAATGGGCTTTCATATTGGTTGAGTTTTTGTTAATGTTTTTACTGGGTATTTTGTAATTTTGGATATGTGAAATTTTAGAGTATCATATGCTGATTGAATTTTGGATTTTTAATGTATTTATGGTTCTGTAATGCCAATTTTTTTTTATATTAGATTGGATTTCGATTTATGTTATTAGATGCCTGGAATTTCTTTGTTAGTTGATTCTGAAGAAAATATTTTTCATGTAAGAATTTTGGTTGTGGTTTTGTGTTGAGTTTTACTGTGCATGGGGGTTTTAGGGACATGCCTTTTTTGATGGAGATTTTTTGATCCTGTGCTATTCATCTACTAAATTGACAATAGTTTATTTGATTGTGTAATGTTTAACATTTATGTTGTTATAATTGTGTTTTATTTGATTGTGTAATTTCTTTTTCTTTCCAATTTTACCCTTTATTTTGGATAGTTAATCTATAATCTATAACAATATATAAAAGGGATATCCCTTTTTGGTGTAGACTTTTTCTTTCCAATTTTACCCTTTATTTTAGATAATTAATCTATAATCTATAATAATATATAAAGGGGATATCCCCTTTTTGGTGTAGACTTTTTCTTTCCAATTAAAACGCATTAAAGTGTGCTTTGAAATACATACTGGTTACTTACTCGGTTCACCCGTAAGTGTAACTCCCAATACCATTACACAATTAGGGATAACACCTCTGGTAAGAAGATAGAAAGGGGAGAGAGAAAGAAAGAGGAGAAAGGGATGTCGTCTTGCGATTCGACGACTTATGCGGTGACAAGGGAAGACATCATGCATCCCGCTGGAGAAAGACGGCGACAAATGGTGGCGCTATCTTTTTGATTCATTCTTTTGCACGGTGAGTGACGCTGCGAGCACTTCTTGCTTTTTGGTTATTGATGCTCTGCTCGGTGACCCACATCCCGCAGTGCATGCCTTTTGGAATTTTTTTTGAGCGAGAAGTTTATGAGGTGAGGGACTTCGAAGTTACTGAATTGGCATTTTTCTTAACTCCATGTGACACATGTATGATTCATTGGTTATTTTGACAATTATAAATTTACAGAATATTTCATTTGTCAATACATATGCATATCAATGTGCTAATAATAATGTGTCATTCTAAAAAATTAGTATGATAAAATATCTGAAATACAGATCAAATTCTTTAAAAACAACATTAAACATTAAAACACTCCCCCGCCCCGAAAACTCATTTCCAAACAGACCCTAACACTCTCATCCTAACACACTCTTTCTCATTGGTTAAAATACAAGTGAGTCATACTATTTTAGAAAGGGGTCCCACTAAATTATGTGGGTCCCACTAAATTTAGATCAATAAAGGAGAGTGTGTTGAAAAGAGAGTGTTAGAGAGTGTATAGCTAATTTTTTTAGGTTTCCTTTCATGCCCCGCTTCGATTATTTTAAGAGTAAAGTCTCATTTTAGTCCCGGTTAAAGTTGTGCATCTCGCTTTAATCTCGATAAATATTGTGCGACTCATTTTCGTCCCTAACAAAAAATAAGTCTACAAATAGTTCTAACATTTTCAAATCGGACCACGTTAGTCTCTTCACGCCTCCTTCCAAATCTGCCACTTAACGTGTTGACGTGTCACGTTAAATGCTCACATGACACGTTAACCCTCTCCACAAGAGCAAAACAAGAATACGGTTCTAATTTTTTCTGTTGTTGATGGAATGTAACTTAGCCGATGAATCGACTAACTCCACAACAAGTGATTCCATTTTCTTCAAACGATTACGCTAAGAAAGAAACTATGTTCCTCAACTATGGGTCCTTTAACTCACTCCAGAAAGCGTTAAGTGAGGTGAACTAGAACGTAAAGATAAACATAAATGCAACTGAGCGAAAATACGTTGTTTGTATTGATTGATGTGTGTAAAATTATGTACAACTTTGGTATTTATAGTAGTAACTAAGAACAACACATATTTGCCACGTTCAATGGCTAACACATATCCCTTTTATATATTGTTATAGATTATAGATTAAGTATCCAAAATAAAGGGTAAAATTGGAAAGAAAAAGTCTACACCAAAAGGGGATATCCCCTTTATATATTGTTATAGATATAGATTAATTTAAAAAAAAATAAAATAAATCCTCCTCTCTCTACTAAAACTCATTTCCAAACAATTTCCAAACAGAAGTGTTAGGAAAAATCAACGCATTATCGGAATTAAAGTATCGCTGCTTTCGACATAAAATCCTCATCCTCAAATCCTAACCCTAACACTTACTTTCGCTCTGCTTTTATTATCACTCAGTCTCTTCTCTACGGGTGAGGGTTGCGAACATCGTTTTTCTCTTAGGTATAATCTTCGATTTGATCCATCTCTTCTGTTTTCTGTTCTTTCTGAGCCGATTGAAAAGTCCTTTTATGTTTCATCGTATGCTGAATGATGATGTTTCGTTGGTTATATTTGTGTATTTACTTTTCTATTGTTGTTTGTGGTTTAATTCCTTTTGATCGTTGTTTTGTTTTGTGTTTGGATTTGAATTTCTAATCTTGGATTCTTTTGGTTTATGTGTGATTGATTCTTCGATGGAGATTCTCGATGGGACTTTTACCCGGTTTGAATCGTTTTGTTGGATGCACAGATCTACGGGTGTAACCTTATAATCTTTAGTTGTGTTTGTTTTCTCATTCGTATGGTTCCAAACGGCTCTTTAGGTAGGGTATAATTTTTCCTTTCGAGGTAATTTTCTTTGGAATTTGTGTTGCGCCCTTCAAAAGGCTAAAGAAAATGGGCTTTCATATTGGTTGAGTTTTTGTTAATGTTTTTACTTGGGTATTTTGTAATTTTGGATATGTGAAATTTTAGAGTATCATATGTCGATTGAATTTTGGATTTTTAATGTATTTATGGTTCTGTGTAATGCCAATTTTTTTTTATATTAGATTGGATTTCGATTTATGTTATTAGATGCCTGGAATTTGCTGTTAGTTGATTCTGAAGAAAATATTTTTCATGTAAGAATTTTGGTTGTGGTTTTGTGTTGAGTTTTACTGTGCATGGGGGTTTTAGGGACATGCCTTTTTTGATGGAGATTTTTTGATCCTGTGCTATTCATCTACTAAATTGACAATAGTTTATTTGATTGTGTAATGTTTAACATTTATGTTGTTATAATTGTGTTTTATTTGATTGTGTAATTTCTTTTTCTTTCCAATTTTACCCTTTATTTTGGATAGTTAATCTATAATCTATAACAATATATAAAAGGGATATCCCTTTTTGGTGTAGACCTTTTCTTTCCAATTTTACCCTTTATTTTGGATAGTTAAACGCATTAAAGTGTGCTTTGAAATACATACCGGTTACTTACTCAGTTCACCCGTAAGTGTAACTCCCAATACCATTACACAATTAGGGATAACACCTCTGGTAAGAAGATAGAAAGGGGGAGAGAGAAAAGAGAGAGGAGAAAGGGATGTCGTCTTGCAGTTCGACGATCGATGCGGTGACAAGGGAAGACATCATGCATCCCGGTGAAAAGACGGGCGACAAATGGTGGCGCTTATCTTTGATTCATTCTTTTGCACGGTGAGTGACGCTGCGAGCACTTCTTGCTTTTGGTTTTTGATGCTCGCTGGGTGACCCACATCCCAAAGGCATGCCTTTTTGGAATTTTTTTTGAGCGAGAAGTTTATGAGGTGAGGGACTTCGAAGTTACTGAATTGGCATTTTTCTTAACTCCATGTGACACATGTATGATTCATTGGTTATTTTGACAATTATAAATTTACAGAATATTTCATTTGTCAATACATATGCATATCAATGTGCTAATAATAATGTGTCTTTCTAAAAAATTAGTATGATAAAATATCTGAAATACAGATCAAATTCTTTAAAAACAACATTAAACATTAAAACACTCCCCCGCCCCGAAAACTCATTTCCAAACAGACCCTAACACTCTCATCCTAACACACTCTTTCTCATTGGTTAAAATACAAGTGAGTCATACTATTTTAGAAAGGGGTCCCACTAAATTATGTGGGTCCCACTAAATTTAGATCAATAAAAGAGTGTGTTGAAAAGAGAGTGTTAGAGAGTGTATTGCTAAATTTTTTTTTTGATTTCCTTACATGCCCCGCTTGCTTATTTTAAGAGTAAAGTCTCATTTTAGTCCCGATAAAAGTTGTGCAACCCGCTTTAATCTCGATAAAAATTGTGCGACTCATTTTCATCCCTAACAAAAAATAAGTCTACAAATAGTTCTAACATTTTCAAAACTGGACCACGTTAGTCTCTTCGTCAGTCTCCTTCCAAATCTGTCACTTAACGTGTTGACGTGTCACGTTAAATGCTCACATACACGTTAACCCTCTCCACAGTAGCAAAACAAGAATACGGTTCTAATTTTTTTCCTGTTGTTGACTGGAATGTAACTTAGCCGATGAATCGACTAACTCCACAACAGTGATTCCATTTTCTTCAAACGATTACGCTAAGAAAGAAACTATGTTCCTCAACTATGGGTCCTTTAACTCACTCCAGAAAGCGTTAAGTGAGGTGAACTAGAACGTAAAGATAAACATAAATGCAACTGAGCGAAAATACGTTGTTTGTATTGATTGATGTGTGTAAAATTATGTACAACTTTGGTATTTATAGTAGTAACTAAGAACAACACATATTTGCCACGTTCAATGGCTAACACATATCCCTTTTATATATTGTTATAGATTATAGATTAAGTATCCAAAATAAAGGGTAAAATTGGAAAGAAAAAGTCTACACCAAAAGGGGATATCCCCTTTATATATTGTTATAGATATAGATTAATTTAAAAAAAAATAAAATAAATCCTCCTCTCTCTACTAAAACTCATTTCCAAACAATTTCCAAACAAAAGTGTTAGGAAAAATCAACGCATTATCTAATTAAAGTATCATTGCTTCGACATAAAATCCTCATCCTCAAATCCTAACCCTAACACTTACTTTCGCTCGCTTTTATTATCACTCGCCTCTTCTCTACGGGTGAGGGTTGCGAACATCGCTTTTTCTCTTAGGTATAATCTTCGATTTGATCCATCTCTTACATTTCTGTTCTGTCGGAGCCGATTGAAAAGTCCTTTTATGTTTCATCGTATGCTGAATGATGATGTTTCGTTGGTTATATTTGTGTATTTACTTTTCTATTGTTGTTTGTGGTTTAATTCCTTTTGATCGTTGTTTTGTTTTGTGTTTGGATTTGAATTTCTAATCTTGGATTCTTTTGGTTTATGTGTGATTGATTCTTCGATGGAGATTCTCGATGGGACTTTTACCCGGTTTGAATCGTTTTGTTGGATGCACAGATCTACGGGTGTAACCTTATAATCTTTAGTTGTGTTTGTTTTCTCATTCGTAAGGTTCCAAACGGCTCTTTAGGCAGGGGTATAATTTTTCCTTTCGAGGTAATTTTCTTTGGAATTTGTGTTGCGTCCTTCAAAAGGCTAAAGAAAATGGGCTTTCATATTGGTTGAGTTTTTGTTAATGTTTTTACTGGGTATTTTGTAATTCTGGATATGTGAAATTTTAGAGTATCATATGCTGATTGAATTTTGGATTTTTAATGTATTTATGGTTCTGTAATGCCAATTTTTTTTTATATTAGATTGGATTTCGATTTATGTTATTAGATGCCTGGAATTTGCTGTTAGTTGATTCTGAAGAAAATATTTTTCATGTAAGAATTTTGGTTGTGGTTTTGTGTTGAGTTTTACTGTGCATGGGGGTTTTAGGGACATGCCTTTTTGATGGAGATTTTTGATCCTGTGCTTATTCATCTACTAATTTGACAATAGTTTATTTGAATGTGTAATGTTTAACATTTATGTTGTTATAATTGTGTTTTATTTGATTGTGTAATTTCTTTTTCTTTCCAATTTTACCCTTTATTTTGGATACTTAATCTATAATCTATAACAATATATAAAAGGGATATCCCTTTTTGGTGTAGCCTTTTTTTTTCTAATTTTCCCTTTTATTTTGGTTAGTTAAACGCATTAAAGTGTGCTTTGAAGTACATCCCGGTTTCTTACTCAGTTCACCCGTAAGTGTAACTCCCAATACCATTACCCAATTAGGGATAACACCTCTGGTAAGAAGATAGAAAGGGGAGAGAAAAGAGAGAGGGAGAAAGGGATGTCGTCTTGCGATTCGACGACCGATGCGGTGACAAGGGAAGACATCATGCATCCCGCGGTGAAAGACGGGCGACAAATGGTGGCGCTTATCTTTTGATTCATTCTTTTGCACGGTGAGTGACGCCGCGAGCACTTCTTGCTTTTTGGTTTTTGATGCTCTGCTTCGGTGACCCACATCCTGCAAAGGCATGCCTTTTGGAATTTTTTGAGCGAGAAGTTTATGAGGTGAGGGACTTGAAGTTCTTGAATTGGCATTTTTCTTAACTCCATGTGACACATGTATGATTCATTGGTTATTTTGACAATTATAAATTTACAGAATATTTCATTTGTCAATACATATGCATGTCAATGTGCTAATAATAATGTGTCATTCTAAAAATTAGTATGATAAAATATCCAAATACAGATCAAATTCTTTAAAAACAACATTAAACATTAAAACACTCCCGCCCGAAAACTCATTTCCAAACAGACCTAACACTCTCATCCTAACACACTCTTTCTCATTGGTTAAAATACAAGTGAGTCATACTATTTTAGAAAGGGTCCCACTAAATTATGTGGGTCCCACTAAATTTAGATCAATAAAAGAGAGTGTGTTGAAAAGAGAGTGTTAGAGAGTGTATTGCTAATTTTTTTAGATTTCCTTACATGCCCCGCTCGCTTATTTTAAGAGTAAAGTCTCATTTTAGTCCCGATAAAAGTTGTGCAACCCGCTTTAATCTCGATAAAAATTGTGCGACTCATTTTCATCCCTAACAAAAAATAAGTCTACAAATAGTTCTAACATTTTCAAACTGGACCACGTTAGTCTCTTCGTCGCCTCCTTCCAAATCTGTCACTTAACGTGTTGACGTGTCACGTTAAATGCTCACATACACGTTAACCCTCTCCACAAAGAGCAAAACAAGAATACGGTTCTAATTTTTTCTGTTGTTGATGGAATGTAACTTAGCCGATGAATCGACTAACTCCACAAACAGTGATTCCATTTTCTTCAAACGATTACGCTAAGAAAGAAACTATGTTCCTCAACTATGGGTCCTTTAACTCACTCCGTAAAGCGTTAAGTGAGGTGAACTAGAACGTAAAGATAAACATAAATGCAACTGAGCGAAAATACGTTGTTTGTATTGATTGATGTGTGTAAAATTATGTACAACTTTGGTATTTATAGTAGTAACTAAGAACAACACATATTTGCCACGTTCAATGGCTAACACATATCCCTTTTATATATTGTTATAGATTATAGATTAAGTATCCAAAATAAAGGGTAAAATTGGAAAGAAAAAGTCTACACCAAAAGGGGATATCCCCTTTATATATTGTTATAGATATAGATTAATTTAAAAAAAAATAAAATAAATCCTCCTCTCTCTACTAAAACTCATTTCCAAACAATTTCCAAACAGAAGTGTTAGGAAAAATCAACGACGATATCGGAATTAAAGTATCAGCTTTCGACATAAAATCCTCATCCTCAAATCCTAACCCTAACACTTACTTTCGCTCTGCTTTTATTATCACTCAGTCTCTTCTCTACGGGTGAGGTTGCGAACATCGTTTTCTCTTAGGTATAATCTTCGATTTGATCCATCTCTTACATTTTCTGTTCTTTTCGAGCCGATTGAAAAGTCCTTTTATGTTTCATCGTATGCTGAATGATGATGTTTAGTTGGTTATATTTGTGTATTTACTTTTCTATTGTTGTTTGTGGTTTAATTCCTTTTGATCGTTGTTTTGTTTTGTGTTTGGATTTGAATTTCTAATCTTGGATTCTTTTGGTTTATGTGTGATTGATTCTTGATGGAGATTCTCGATGGGACTTTTACCCGGTTTGAATCGTTTTGTTGGATGCACGTGATCTACGGTGTAACCTTATAATCTTTAGTTGTGTTTGTTTTCTCATTCGTAAGGTTCCAAACGGCTCTTTAGGTAGGGTATAATTTTTCCTTTCGAGGTAATTTTCTTTGGAATTTGTGTTGCGCCCTTCAAAAGGCTAAAGAAAATGGGCTTTCATATTGGTTGAGTTTTTGTTAATGTTTTTACTGGGTATTTTGTAATTACGGATATGTGAAATTTTAGAGTATCATATCTTTGATTGAATTTTGGATTTTTAATGTATTTATGGTTCTGTAATGCCAATTTTTTTTTTATATTAGATTGGATTTCGATTTATGTTATTAGATGCCTGAATTTCTTTGTTAGTTGATTCTCAAGAAAATATTTTTCATGTAAGAATTTTGGTTGTGGTTTTGTGTTGAGTTTTACTGTGCATGGGGTTTAGGGACATGCCTTTTTTGATGGAGATTTTTGATCTGTGTTATTCATCTACTAAATTGACAATAGTTTATTTGATTGTGTAATGTTTAACATTTATGTTGTTATAATTGTGTTTTATTTGATTGTGTAATTTCTTTTCTTTCCAATTTTACCCTTTATTTTGGATAGTTAATCTATAATCTATAACAATATATAAAAGGGATATCCCTTTTTGGTGTAGACCTTTTCTTTCCAATTTTACCCTTTATTTTGGATAGTTAAACGCATTAAAGTGTGCTTTGAAATACATACAGGTTACTTACTCAGTTCACCGTAAGTGTAACTCCCAATACCATTACACAATTAGGGATAACACCTGCGGTAAGAAGATAGAAAGGGGAGAGAGAAAGAGAGAGGGAGAAAGGGATGTCGTCTTGCGCTCGACGATCGATGCGGTGACAAGGAAGACATCATGCATCCCGCGGTGAAAGACAGGCGACAAATGGTGGCGCTATCTTTTTGATTCATTCTTTTGCCGCGGTGAGTGACGCTGCGAGCACTTCTTGCTTTTTGGTTTTTGATGCTCGCTCGGTGACCCACATCTCATGATGCATGCCTTTTGGAATTTTTTGAGCGAGAAGTTTATGAGGTGAGGGACTTGAAGTTCTTGAATTGGCATTTTTCTTAACTCCATGTGACACATGTATGATTCATTGGTTATTTTGACAATTATAAATTTCTGAGAATATTTCATTTGTCAATACATATGCATATCAATGTGCTAATAATAATGTGTCATTCTAAAAATTAGTATGATAAAATATCTGAAATACAGATCAAATTCTTTAAAAACAACATTAAACATTAAAACACTCCCCGCCCGAAAACTCATTTCCAAGCAGACCCTAACACTCTCATCCTAACACACTCTTTCTCATTGGTTAAAATACAAGTGAGTCATACTATTTTAGAAAGGGTCCCACTAAATTATGTGGGTCCCACTAAATTTAGATCAATAAAGAGTGTGTTGAAAAGAGAGTGTTAGAGAGTGTATTGGTAATTTTTTTAGATTTCCTTACATGCCCCGCCGTTTATTTTAAGAGTAAAGTCTCATTTTAGTCCAGATAAAAGTTGTGCAACCCGCTTTAATCTCGATAAAAATTGTGCGACTCATTTTCATCCCTAACAAAAAATAAGTCTACAAATAGTTCTAACATTTTCAAAGCTGGACCACGTTAGTCTCTTCGTCGATCTCCTTCCAAATCTGTCACTTAACGTGTTGACGTGTCACGTTAAATGCTCACATACACGTTAACCCTCTCCACAGTAGCAAAACAAGAATACGGTTCTAATTTTTTTCCTGTTGTTGACTGGAATGTAACTTAGCCGATGAATCGACTAACTCCACAACAGTGATTCCATTTTCTTCAAACGATTACGCTAAGAAAGAAACTATGTTCCTCAACTATGGGTCCTTTAACTCACTCCAGAAAGCGTTAAGTGAGGTGAACTAGAACGTAAAGATAAACATAAATGCAACTGAGCGAAAGTCTGTTGTTTGTATTGATTGATGTGTGTAAAATTATGTACAACTTTGGTATTTATAGTAGTAACTAAGAACAACACATATTTGCCACGTTCAATGGCTAACACATATCCCTTTTATATATTGTTATAGATTATAGATTAAGTATCCAAAATAAAGGGTAAAATTGGAAAGAAAAAGTCTACACCAAAGGGATATCCCCTTTATATATTGTTATAGATATAGATTAATTTAAAAAAATAAAATAAATCCTCCTCTCTCTACTAAAACTCATTTCCAAACAATTTCCAAACAAAAGTGTTAGGAAAAATCAACGCGTGCTCGGAATTAAAGTATCATTGCTTTGACATAAAATCCTCATCCTCAAATCCTAACCCTAACACTTACTTTCGCTCTGCTTTTATTATCACTCAGTCTCTTCTCTGGGTGAGGGTTGCGAACATCGTTTTCTCTTAGGTATAATCTTGATTTGATCCATCTCTTACATTTCTGTTCTTTCCGAGTAGATTGAAAAGTCCTTTTATGTTTCATCGTATCTTTGAATGATGATGTTTCGTTGGTTATATTTGTGTATTTACTTTTCTATTGTTGTTTGTGGTTTAATTCCTTTTGATCGTTGTTTTGTTTTGTGTTTGGATTTGAATTTCTAATCTTGGATTCTTTTGGTTTATGTGTGATTGATTCTTGATGGAGATTCTCGATGGGACTTTTACCGGTTTGAATCGTTTTGTTGGATGCAGATCTACTGGTGTAACCTTATAATCTTTAGTTGTGTTTGTTTTCTCATTCGTAAGGTTCCAAACGGCTCTTTAGGCAGGGGGTATAATTTTTTCCTTTCGAGGTAATTTTCTTTGGAATTTGTGTTGCGTCCTTCAAAAGGCTAAAGAAAATGGGCTTTCATATTGGTTGAGTTTTTGTTAATGTTTTTACTTGGGTATTTTGTAATTACGGATATGTGAAATTTTAGAGTATCATATCTTTGATTGAATTTTGGATTTTTAATGTATTTATGGTTCTGTAATGCCAATTTTTTTATATTAGATTGGATTTCGATTTATGTTATTAGATGCCTGAATTTCTTGTTAGTTGATTCTCAAGAAAATATTTTTCATGTAAGAATTTTGGTTGTGGTTTTGTGTTGAGTTTCTTTGTGCATGGGGGTTTTAGGGACATGCCTTTTTGATGGAGATTTTTGATCTGTGCTATTCATCTACTAAATTGACAATAGTTTATTTGATTGTGTAATGTTTAACATTTATGTTGTTATAATTGTGTTTTATTTGATTGTGGAATTTTTTTTCTTTCCAATTTTACCCTTTATTTTGGATAGTTAATCTATAATCTATAACAATATATAAAAGGGATATCCCTTTTTGGTGTAGACCTTTTCTTTCCAATTTTACCCTTTATTTTGGATAGTTAAACGCATTAAAGTGTGCTTTGAAATACATACCGGTTACTTACTCAGTTCACCGTAAGTGTAACTCCCAATACCATTACACAATTAGGGATAACACCTCTGGTAAGAAGATAGAAAGGGGAGAGAGAAAAGAGAGGGAGAAAGGGATGTCGTCTTGCAGTTCGACGACTGATGGGGTGACAAGGGAAGACATCATGCATGCCGCGGTGAAAGACGGGCGACAAATGGTGGCGCTATCTTTTTGATTCATTCTTTTGCACGGTGAGTGACGCTGCGAGCACTTCTTGCTTTTGGTTTTGATGCTCTGCTCATTGACCCACATCATGATGCATGCCTTTTTGGAATTTTTTGAGCGAGAAGTTTATGAGGTGAGGGACTTGAGATTCTTGAATTGGCATTTTCTTAACTCCATGTGACACATGTATGATTCATTGGTTATTTTGACAATTATAAATTTCTGAGAATATTTCATTTGTCAATACATATGCATATCAATGTGCTAATAATAATGTGTCATTCTAAAAATTAGTATGATAAAATATCTGAAATCTGGATCAAATTCTTTAAAAACAACATTAAACATTAAAACACTCCCGCCCGAAAACTCATTTCCAAGCAGACCTAACACTCTCATCCTAACACACTCTTTCTCATTGGTTAAAATACAAGTGAGTCATACTATTTTAGAAAGGGTCCCACTAAATTATGTGGGTCCCACTAAATTTAGATCAATAAAAGAGAGTGTGTTGAAAAGAGAGTGTTAGAGAGTGTATTGCTAATTTTTTTAGATTTCCTTACATGCCCCGCTTCGTTTATTTTAAGAGTAAAGTCTCATTTTAGTCAGATAAAAGTTGTGCAACCCGCTTTAATCTCGATAAAAATTGTGCGACTCATTTTCATCCCTAACAAAAAATAAGTCTACAAATAGTTCTAACATTTTCAAAACTGGACCACGTTAGTCTCTTCGTCAGTCTCCTTCCAAATCTGTCACTTAACGTGTTGACGTGTCACGTTAAATGCTCACATACACGTTAACCCTCTCCACAGTAGCAAAACAAGAATACGGTTCTAATTTTTTTCCTGTTGTTGACTGGAATGTAACTTAGCCGATGAATCGACTAACTCCACAACAGTGATTCCATTTTCTTCAAACGATTCGCTAAGAAAGAAACTATGTTCCTCAACTATGGGTCCTTTAACTCACTCGAGAAAGCGTTAAGTGAGGTGAACTAGAACGTAAAGATAAACATAAATGCAAGCTGGCGAAAATCGTTGTTTGTATTGATTGATGTGTGTAAAATTATGTACAACTTTGGTATTTATAGTAGTAACTAAGAACAACACATATTTGCCACGTTCAATGGCTAACACATATCCCTTTTATACATTGTTATAGATTATAGAATAAGTATCCAAAATAAAGAGTAAAATTGGAAAGGAAAAGTCTACACCAAAGGGGATATCCCTTTATATATTATTATAGATATAGATTAATTTAAAAAAATAAAATAAATCCTCCTCTCTACTAAAACTCATTTCCAAACAATTTCCAAACAAAAGTGTTAGGAAAAATCAACGCATTATCGGAATTAAAGTATCATTGCTTTCGACATAAAATCCTCATCCTCAAATCCTAACCCTAACACTTACTTTCGCTCTGCTTTTATTATCACTCAGTCTCTTCTCTACGGGTGAGGGTTGCGAACATCGTTTTCTCTTAGGTATAATCTTGATTTGATCCATCTCTTACATTTTCTGTTCTTTCTGAGCCGATTGAAAAGTCCTTTTATGTTTCATCGTATCTTTGAATGATGATGTTTCGTTGGTTATATTTGTGTATTTACTTTTCTATTGTTGTTTGTGGTTTAATTCCTTTTGATCGTTGTTTTGTTTTGTGTTTGGATTTGAATTTCTAATCTTGGATTCTTTTGGTTTATGTGTGATTGATTCTTGATGGAGATTCTCGATGGGACTTTTACCGGTTTGAATCGTTTTGTTGGATGCAGATCTACGGGTGTAACCTTATAATCTTTAGTTGTGTTTGTTTTCTCATTCGTAAGGTTCCAAGCGGCTCTTTAGGCAGGGTATAATTTTTCCTTTCGAGGTAATTTTCTTTGGAATTTGTGTTGCGTCCTTCAAAAGGCTAAAGAAAATGGGCTTTCATATTGGTTGAGTTTTTGTTAATGTTTTTCTTGGGTATTTTGTAATTACGGATATGTGAAATTTTAGAGTATCATATCTTTGATTGAATTTTGGATTTTTAATGTATTTATGGTTCTGTAATGCCAATTTTTTTATATTAGATTGGATTTAGATTTATGTTATTAGATGCTGAATTTCTTTGTTAGTTGATTAGAAGAAAATATTTTTCATGTAAGAATTTTGGTTGTGGTTTTGTGTTGAGTTTTACTGTGCATGGGGGTTTTAGGGACATGCCTTTTTTGATGGAGATTTTTTGATCCTGTGCTATTCATCTACTAAATTGACAATAGTTTATTTGATTGTGTAATGTTTAACATTTATGTTGTTATAATTGTGTTTTATTTGATTGTGTAATTTCTTTTTCTTTCCAATTTTACCCTTTATTTTGGATAGTTAATCTATAATCTATAACAATATATAAAAGGGATATCCCTTTTGGTGTAGACCTTTTCTTTCCAATTTTACCCTTTATTTTGGATAGTTAAACGCATTAAAGTGTGCTTTGAAATACATACAGGTTACTTACTCGAGTTCACCGTAAGTGTAACTCCCAATACCATTACACAATTAGGGATAACACCTCTGGTAAGAAGATAGAAAGGGGAGAGAGAAAGAGAGAGGGAGAAAGGGATGTCGTCTTGCGGTTCGACGGCCGATGCGGTGACAAGGAAGACATCATGCATCCCGCGGTGAAAGGCAGGCGACAAATGGTGGCGCTATCTTTTGATTCATTCTTTTGCCGCGGTGAGTGACGCTGCGAGCACTTCTTGCTTTTGGTTTTGATGCTCTGCTTTCGGTGACCCACATCCTTGATGCATGCCTTTTGGAATTTTTTGAGCGAGAAGTTTATGAGGTGAGGGACTTGAGATTCTTGAATTGGCATTTTCTTAACTCCATGTGACACATGTATGATTCATTGGTTATTTTGACAATTATAAATTTCTGAGAATATTTCATTTGTCAATACATATGCATATCAATGTGCTAATAATAATGTGTCATTCTAAAAATTAGTATGGTAAAATATAAAATCTGGATCAAATTCTTTAAAAACAACATTAAACATTAAAACACTCCCCGCCCGAAAACTCATTTCCAAGCAGACCACTAACACTCTCATCCTAACACACTCTTTCTCATTGGTTAAAATACAAGTGAGTCATACTATTTTAGAAAGGGTCCCACTAAATTATGTGGGTCCCACTAAATTTAGATCAATAAAAGAGTGTGTTGAAAAGAGAGTGTTAGAGAGTGTATTGCTAATTTTTTTAGATTTCCTTACATGCCCCGCCGTTTATTTTAAGAGTAAAGTCTCATTTTAGTCAGATAAAAGTTGTGCAACCCGCTTTAATCTCGATAAAAATTGTGCGACTCATTTTCATCCCTAACAAAAAATAAGTCTACAAATAGTTCTAACATTTTCAAAAACTGGACCACGTTAGTCTCTTCGTCAGTCTCCTTCCAAATCTGTCTTAACGTGTTGGCGTGTCACGTTAAATGCTCACATACACGTTAACCCTCTCCACAGAGCAAAACAAGAATACGGTTCTAATTTTTTCTGTTGTTGTTTGGAATGTAACTTAGCCGATGAATCGACTAACTCCACAACAGTGATTCCATTTTCTTCAAACGATTACGCTAAGAAAGAAACTATGTTCCTCAACTATGGGTCCTTTAACTCACTCGAGAAGCGTTAAGTGAGGTGAACTAGAACGTAAAGATAAACATAAATGCAATCTGAGCGAAAATACGTTGTTTGTATTGATTGATGTGTGTAAAATTATGTACAACTTTGGTATTTATAGTAGTAACTAAGAACAACACATATTTGCCACGTTCAATGGCTAACACATATCCCTTTTATATATTGTTATAGATTATAGATTAAGTATCCAAAATAAAGGGTAAAATTGGAAAGAAAAAGTCTACACCAAAGGGATATCCCTTTATATATTGTTATAGATATAGATTAATTTAAAAAAATAAAATAAATCCTCCTCTCTCTACTAAAACTCATTTCCAAACAATTTCCAAGCGAAGTGTTAGGAAAAATCAACGCATTATCGGAATTAAAGTATCGGCTTGCTTCGACATAAAATCCTCATCCTCAAATCCTAACCCTAACACTTACTTTACGCTCTGCTTTTATTATCACTCGATCTCTTCTCTACGGGTGAGGGTTGCGAACATCGTTTTTCTCTTAGGTATAATCTTCGATTTGATCCATCTCTTACATTTTACATTCTTTCTGAGCCGATTGAAAAGTCCTTTTATGTTTCATCGTATCTTTGAATGATGATGTTTCGTTGGTTATATTTGTGTATTTACTTTTCTATTGTTGTTTGTGGTTTAATTCCTTTTGATCGTTGTTTTGTTTTGTGTTTGGATTTGAATTTCTAATCTTGGATTCTTTTGGTTTATGTGTGATTGATTCTTGATGGAGATTCTCGATGGGACTTTTACCAGGTTTGAATCGTTTTGTTGGATGCACAGATCTACGGGTGTAACCTTATAATCTTTAGTTGTGTTTGTTTTCTCATTCGTAAGGTTCCAAACGGCTCTTTAGGCAGGGGTATAATTTTTCCTTTCGAGGTAATTTTCTTTGGAATTTGTGTTGCGTCCTTCAAAAGGCTAAAGAAAATGGGCTTTCATATTGGTTGAGTTTTTGTTAATGTTTTTCTTGGGTATTTTGTAATTACGGATATGTGAAATTTTAGAGTATCATATCTTTGATTGAATTTTGGATTTTTAATGTATTTATGGTTCTGTAATGCCAATTTTTTTTTATATTAGATTGGATTTGATTTATGTTATTAGATGCAGGAATTTCTTTGTTAGTTGATTCAAGAAAATATTTTCATGTAAGAATTTTGGTTGTGGTTTTGTGTTGAGTTTCTTGTGCATGGGGTTTTAGGGACATGCCTTTTTGATGGAGATTTTTGATCTGTGCTATTCATCTACTAAATTGACAATAGTTTATTTGATTGTGTAATGTTTAACATTTATGTTGTTATAATTGTGTTTTATTTGATTGTGTAATTTCTTTTTCTTTCCAATTTTACCCTTTATTTTGGATAGTTAATCTATAATCTATAACAATATATAAAAGGGATATCCCTTTTTGGTGTAGACCTTTTCTTTCCAATTTTACCCTTTATTTTGGATAGTTAAACGCATTAAAGTGTGCTTTGAAATACATACCGGTTACTTACTCGGTTCACCGTAAGTGTAACTCCCAATACCATTACACAATTAGGGATAACACCTGCAGTAAGAAGATAGAAAGGGAGAGAGAAAGAGAGAGAGGGAGAAAGGGATGTCGTCTTGCGGTTCGACGGTGATGCGGTGACAAGGGAAGACATCATGCATCCGCGGTGAAAGGCAGGCGACAAATGGTGGCGCTATCTTTTTGATTCATTCTTTTGCACGGTGAGTGACGCTGCGAGCACTTCTTGCTTTTTGGTTTTGATGCTCGCTCGGTGACCCACATCCTTGATGCATGCCTTTTTGGAATTTTTTGGCGAGAAGTTTATGAGGTGAGGGACTTGAAGTTCTTGAATTGGCATTTTTCTTAACTCCATGTGACACATGTATGATTCATTGGTTATTTTGACAATTATAAATTTCTGAGAATATTTCATTTGTCAATACATATGCATATCAATGTGCTAATAATAATGTGTCATTCTAAAAAATTAGTATGATAAAATATCTGAAATACAGATCAAATTCTTTAAAAACAACATTAAACATTAAAACACTCCCCTTGAAAACTCATTTCCAAGCAGACCACTAACACTCTCATCCTAACACACTCTTTCTCATTGGTTAAAATACAAGTGAGTCATACTATTTTAGAAAGGGGTCCCACTAAATTATGTGGGTCCCACTAAATTTAGATCAATAAAAGAGTGTGTTGAAAAGAGAGTGTTAGAGAGTGTATTGCTAATTTTTTTTTTAGATTTCCTTACATGCCCCGCTTCGTTTATTTTAAGAGTAAAGTCTCATTTTAGTCCCGATAAAAGTTGTGCAACCCGCTTTAATCTCGATAAAAATTGTGCGACTCATTTTCATCCCTAACAAAAAATAAGTCTACAAATAGTTCTAACATTTTCAAAACTGGACCACGTTAGTCTCTTCGTCAGTCTCCTTCCAAATCTGTCACTTAACGTGTTGACGTGTCACGTTAAATGCTCACATACACGTTAACCCTCTCCACAGTAGCAAAACAAGAATACGGTTCTAATTTTTTTCCTGTTGTTGACTGGAATGTAACTTAGCCGATGAATCGACTAACTCCACAACAGTGATTCCATTTTCTTCAAACGATTACGCTAAGAAAGAAACTATGTTCCTCAACTATGGGTCCTTTAACTCACTCCAGAAAGCGTTAAGTGAGGTGAACTAGAACGTAAAGATAAACATAAATGCAACTGAGCGAAAATACGTTGTTTGTATTTATTGATGTGTGTAAAATTATGTACAACTTTGGTATTTATAGTAGTAACTAAGAACAACACATATTTGCCACGTTCAATGGCTAACACATATCCCTTTTATATATTGTTATAGATTATAGATTAAGTATCCAAAATAAAGGGTAAAATTGGAAAGAAAAAGTCTACACCAAAAGGGGATATCCCCTTTATATATCGTTATAGATATAGATTAATTTAAAAAAAAATAAATAAATCCTCCTCTCTCTACTAAAACTCATTTCCAAACAATTTCCAAACAGAAGTGTTAGGAAAAATCAACGCATTATCGAAATTAAAGTATCATTGTTGACATAAAATCCTCATCCTCAAATCCTAACCCTAACACTTACTTTAAGCTCTGCTTTTTATTATCACTCAGTCTCTTCTCTCTGGGTGAGGGTTGCGAACATCGTTTTTCTCTTAGGTATAATCTTGATTTGATCCATCTCTTACATTTTCTTCTTTACGAGTAGATTGAAAAAGTCCTTTTATGTTTCATCATTATCTTTGAATGATGATGTTTCGTTGGTTATATTTGTGTATTTACTTTTCTATTGTTGTTTGTGGTTTAATTCCTTTTGATCGTTGTTTTGTTTTGTGTTTGGATTTGAATTTCTAATCTTGGATTCTTTTGGTTTATGTGTGATTGATTCTTCGATGGAGATTCTCGATGGGACTTTTACCCGGTTTGAATCGTTTTGTTGGATGCATGAGATCTGGGTGTTACCTTATAATGTTTAGTTGTGTTTGTTTTCTCATTCGTAAGGTTCCAAACGGCTCTTTAGGCAGGGGTATAATTTTTCCTTTCGAGGTAATTTTCTTTGGAATTTGTGTTGCGTCCTTCAAAAGGCTAAAGAAAATGGGCTTTCATATTGGTTGAGTTTTTGTTAATGTTTTTCTTGGGTATTTTGTAATTACGGATATGTGAAATTTTAGAGTATCATATCTTTGATTGAATTTTGGATTTTAATGTATTTATGGTTACTGTAATGCCAATTTTTTTATATTAGATTGGATTTCGATTTATGTTATTAGATGCCTGGAATTTCTTTGTTAGTTGATTACGAAGAAAATATTTTTCATGTAAGAATTTTGGTTGTGGTTTTGTGTTGAGTTTTTCTTGTGCATGGGGTTTTAGGGACATGCCTTTTTTGATGGAGATTTTTTGATCCTGTGCTATTCATCTACTAAATTGACAATAGTTTATTTGATTGTGTAATGTTTAACATTTATGTTGTTATAATTGTGTTTTATTTGATTGTGTAATTTCTTTTTCTTTCCAATTTTACCCTTTATTTTGGATAGTTAATCTATAATCTATAACAATATATAAAAGGGATATCCCTTTTTGGTGTAGACCTTTTCTTTCCAATTTTACCCTTTATTTTGGATAGTTAAACGCATTAAAGTGTGCTTTGAAGTACATACCGGTTACTTACTCAGTTCACCGTAAGTGTAACTCCCAATACCATTACACAATTAGGGATAACACCTGCAGTAAGAAGATAGAAAGGGGAGAAAAGAGAGAGGGAGAAAGGGATGTCGTCTTGCAGTTCGACGACTGATGCGGTGACAAGGGAAGACATCATGCATCCCGCGGTGAAAGACGGGCGACAAATGGTGGCGCTATCTTTTTTTCCATGGTGAGTGACGCTGCGAGCACTTCTTGCTTTTTGGTTTTTGATGCTCTGCTCGGTGACCCACATCCCGCAGTGCATGCCTTTTTGGAATTTTTTTTGAGCGAGAAGTTTATGAGGTGAGGGACTTCGAAGTTACTGAATTGGCATTTTTCTTAACTCCATGTGACACATGTATGATTCATTGGTTATTTTGACAATTATAAATTTCTGAGAATATTTCATTTGTCAATACATATGCATATCAATGTGCTAATAATAATGTGTCATTCTAAAAAATTAGTATGATAAAATATCTGAAATACAGATCAAATTCTTTAAAAACAACATTAAACATTAAAACACTCCCCCGCCCCGAAAACTCATTTCCAAACAGACCCTAACACTCTCATCCTAACACACTCTTTCTCATTGGTTAAAATACAAGTGAGTCATACTATTTTAGAAAGGGGTCCCACTAAATTATGTGGGTCCCACTAAATTTAGATCAATAAAAGAGTGTGTTGAAAAGAGAGTGTTAGAGAGTGTATTGCTAATTTTTTTTTTAGATTTCCTTACATGCCCCGCTTCGTTTATTTTAAGAGTAAAGTCTCATTTTAGTCCCGATAAAAGTTGTGCAACCCGCTTTAATCTCGATAAAAATTGTGCGACTCATTTTCATCCCTAACAAAAAATAAGTCTACAAATAGTTCTAACATTTTCAAAACTGGACCACGTTAGTCTCTTCGTCAGTCTCCTTCCAAATCATCACTTAACGTGTTGGCGTGTCACGTTAAATGCTCACATACACGTTAACCCTCTCACGGTAGCAAAACAAGAATACGGTTCTAATTTTTTTCCTCTTGTTGACTGGAATGTAACTTAGCCGATGAACCGACTAACTCCACATCAGTGGTTACATTTTCTTCAAACGATTACGCTAAGAAAGAAACTATGTTCCTCAACTATGGGTCCTTTAACTCACTCGAAAGCGTTAAGTGAGGTGAACTAGAACGTAAAGATAAACATAAATGCAAGCTGGCGAAAATACGTTGTTTGTATTGATTGATGTGTGTAAAATTATGTACAACTTTGGTATTTATAGTAGTAACTAAGAACAACACATATTTGCCACGTTCAATGGCTAACACATATCCCTTTTAGATATTGTTATAGATTATAGATTAAGAATCCAAAATAAAGGGTAAAATTGGAAAGAAAAAGTCTACACCAAAGGGATATCCCCTTTATATATTGTTATAGATATAGATTAATTTAAAAAAATAAAATAAATCCTCCTCTCTCTACTAAAACTCATTTCCAAACAATTTCCAAGCAGAAGTGTTAGGAAAAATCAACGATTATCGGAATTAAAGTATCATTGCTTTGACATAAAATCCTCATCCTCAAATCCTAACCCTAACACTTACTTTCGCTCTGCTTTTTATTATCACTCAGTCTCTTCTCTGGGTGAGGGTTGCGAACATCGTTTTCTCTTAGGTATAATCTTCGATTTGATCCATCTCTTACATTTTTCTTCTTTCTGAGCCGATTGAAAAGTCCTTTTATGTTTCATCGTATCTTTGAATGATGATGTTTCGTTGGTTATATTTGTGTATTTACTTTTCTATTGTTGTTTGTGGTTTAATTCCTTTTGATCGTTGTTTTGTTTTGTGTTTGGATTTGAATTTCTAATCTTGGATTCTTTTGGTTTATGTGTGATTGATTCTTGATGGAGATTCTCGATGGGACTTTTACGGTTTGAATCGTTTTGTTGGATGCACAGATCTACTGGTGTAACCTTATAATCTTTAGTTGTGTTTGTTTTCTCATTCGTAAGGTTCCAAAGCGGCTCTTTAGGCAGGTATAATTTTCCTTTCGAGGTAATTTTCTTTGGAATTTGTGTTGCGTCCTTCAAAAGGCTAAAGAAAATGGGCTTTCATATTGGTTGAGTTTTTGTTAATGTTTTTCTTTGGGTATTTTGTAATTACGGATATGTGAAATTTTAGAGTATCATATCTTTGATTGAATTTTGGATTTTTAATGTATTTATGGTTCTGTAATGCCATTTTTTTTTATTAGATTGGATTTCGATTTATGTTATTAGATGCCTGGAATTTGCTGTTAGTTGATTCTGAAGAAAATATTTTTCATGTAAGAATTTTGGTTGTGGTTTTGTGTTGAGTTTTACTGTGCATGGGGGTTTTAGGGACATGCCTTTTTTGATGGAGATTTTTTGATCCTGTGCTATTCATCTACTAAATTGACAATAGTTTATTTGATTGTGTAATGTTTAACATTTATGTTGTTATACTTGTGTTTTATCAAATTTTTTGCTAACGTTGTATCAGATTTATATGTTGCACAACAATGGTGAAGTATTTGAAAATTGATGTTTTTAATATTTTTTGCTTGTTGAAAACTGAGTAGGTCTTCACATGTTTTAGTGGAATCATATTTATTGTTGACTGATTTTATTTATCCATGACACATTCAACGGCTTGCTGTTTTATATTGAAAGTTAAATTCCCTTGCTTGCAAATACTTGTAAGCATCTTTCTCTCTCTACATCGCAGTACTTGTATGCATCTTTCTCTCTCTACTCACTTTTTTAAATTAAACACTTAATTTTTCAGAGCATCACAAATTAGGGTTGACGGTTATATTTTGGTCTCACATCGTTTCGGCATCGATTTGAATCGATTGAGTATGTCTAAGTCGTTGGATCTTCCTCCCAAGGGTGGTTTCAGTTTTGATCTCTGCAGAAGAAATGAAATGCTCGAAAAGAAGGGTCTTAAGAGTCCTTCGTTTTTGAAGACTGGGGCGACTATTGTTGGTTTAGTTTTCCAGTCACGGATAATGATTTGATTACTATTATATGTTGTTTATGTGGTTTTCTCAAGTATTTGGCTTAACTCATTTGCTTGCTTCTTTAACATTGAGTGGGGTCCACCTTGGAATGATGGGATCTAAACATTGAGTGTGAACTCAAGTCTTGGGGTGGACTCTAGAATGACTTGAAATATGCTTTGATAATTTTTAAATCGACATTACGAGGATTCTTTTATAGGTTAGGAAACCCAAACACATGTAAATGTTGCAAGTTGATTAAAGCTGGGTGTTAGTGGCGAGGAAAGTTTCTTGGATGTATTATATGTTTAGATGTTTAAATATTATGATGATAAAGCAATGATTGGTTCTAACATTATGCATTATGTTATTAAGTATAATGTAAAGGGTAGGGTGAGAACACAGGAAGCCAAGAATGGCACCGGGTTTTTTTATGTTTTGAAAATCTTGCGGGACAACTTTTTGGACTCAATTACTATATGTAAAGTAGGACCACTCTTCATCTGTCTCTTTCTCGACAAATTTGCTTGTTGATGCTAAAAATTTCTTACCTTGTAGTAATTTGTTAAATCATATACTAGAATACATGAAGGATTGATTTTCTTTTCTTGGTGGCCTTTAAAAACAAGCTGGATAAATGAAGTTTTAAAACTCATGCATTGATTTATAAAAATTGTAATGAGTAATTGGCTATTTCTAGAACTGCTTATCATATTTCAATGGGGCATCTCAAGTAGGTTGGTTGAGCTTTTTTCCTTGCCTGCCTTTGCTTCATCTAGCTAGGGAGCATTCAATGTGGCTGTGGTTATAAATTTATAATGTTAAAGCTGAGGTTTGATGTGCTTTTTCTATCATAAATTTGAAACCAAGTTCCTCTGTCTCTGACTACCTTTTAACATGGTCATCAAATACAGAATTGTACCATTTAGCATCTGTGCTCTTCTTGACTCTCCATTGCACTATCACCCATTCCAAATAAATTTTTATGTAGCTGTATAAGTTGATTGCTTTTTTTAAAGTTTAATTTGTTTAGTTTGATCAAATGTTGATGTTTCCCACATAATAAATTTGCCTTAGGATGGTGTCATTCTTGGAGCGAGATACTAGGGCAACTGAAGGGCCCATAGTCGCCGATAAAAATTGTGAGAAAATCCATTATATGGCACCCAACATATCTTCTTTGTGGAGCGCACTGCTGGCGTCTGAGAAGCGGTAACAGGTATCTTTTAAAATGCATATATCTTATTACATGCCTCATGGATTATTGCATATGGTGTTGTTTAGGTTTTGATCATGTTAATAAATATAGTCAAACCATTGAAAATGAGATGTTAGTTATTTATTGTAGATATGGTTAGCTCACATTTGCAACTACATCGCTACCATCTTTGGTCGAGAATCAAGAGTTGTTACAGACTTACTCTTCTTAAGAGACACCTTTTCAAGCTGAGTTTGGAACTTCCATATTGAGTGAATTCGCTCCTTGTATCGACTTGATTCTAACTCATTAAATTATGTGCGATTACCAAGGTCATGTCTCATTGCCTTAGTTCTTGGTGGGGTTGACATCACTTTGGACCTCATTTGCATCTGTTAGTCATTGCTTAAACTTTTCTTTTATGCTCAAAAGTTTTCTTGTTTGGAGTGCATACTCGAAGATTTCTCATGAATATTGATTACATGTTTTGCAGATCTATCCACATGGGTCAAGCTGACACCCTTCCATTTGCTACAATGGGATCAGGTTCACTTCTTTGCAATGTCTGTATTTGAGTCTAAATACAAGGAAAGCTTATTTGTAAGTAAGGATATTGAGGCTAAGAAAGCATGCACGCTTCAATGTAGCTCTTTATTAAAATAACTAGAATTACCCCATGTCTTTGCCTGAAAAGAAAACCAAAGCTCCCATCTAATTCAAAATGGTCAGTGTACTTTCAATGTTAGCAAGATGATAACAAATCAACGATGAAAGAGAAATAGATAAATGGGTTGGAAAAAAATTAGTGGAGAGATTGGCATGTGTAGTGTGTTATTATTATTGTAGACCACGAGCAAAGGCACCCTTAAAACTTCTTAGACTACATTTGATGATATTACATCGGATGTTATTATATTTATATTCCTTGTTAATGGGATGATATGTCAATTGTAGTCCTAAATATAAAGATGTACATTATGATTTATTGTTGACCTTGATAGTGTTAGTAATTTCGATCTTGTCTAAATATTTCAATTCAATAAAGATTTTTATTTTTACGTAAACATTTTGATGTGGTGCAGAGGGATGAAGGAGTAAAGTTAGTTGTTGAGGCGATATGTCTTTGGTATATTTAATGACTGGGAAGTGGAAGTAATGTTGATGTTTGTGTGATAACCAAGGTTAGTGCATTGATACCTTATCCTACAAGTTGTTTGGCGGCATGAATCTAACTTCAATTTAATCACAAATTCTTCGTTAATCTTGCCGCAGGGCACAAGGAATATCTAAGGAATCACCTCTGCCAAATCCGCGTACATTTGTCAATCCAAAAGGCTTTACCTTTCCCAAAAAGACAGGTTTGTTGCAAACTATACCATTTATTACACTTGTTTTATGAATCGTATGATACATTATCATTAAAAAATATGACATTTTTAAGTGAAAATATGTAAGATAAGGAAAAAATAGCCCATATATCCTATATGGGCTTCAAAATATATGGGCTTCAAAATAATTTAAGATTTAACTCTATTGGAGGGTCTTGTATTGTATAGTCTAGATGATATACATCACTGACATATTGTTTAGTCTAGATGATATACATCACGACATTGTTTAAATAAAGCGAATTCTCTTGATGTTTTGAGAATTTGTCCGGACATCGATTGTTTGCCTCTTCCCTTATTCATTGCCTTTTTTTCTTTGATGAAACAGTGTGGAGTACATTCCATTTGAAACTATTGATATATAATGTCTAATGTTTAATTTGTCTCTATTCTGAGGTTCTCTTAACAAAGATTACCCTGATTGAAGGAGAAGGTTGAAGTAATTGAAGGAGTTGCTATGGAAGAGTAGAAAAATTGGAGGAGTTTGAATCTTGATTAGTGCAATGTTTGTGATATTTATAATTGTACTTTCAGAACCTTGGCTCTTTTATATACCTAAAATGACTTGATTTCATTACATTATTGTAGTTATTTTCCATAAATTTCATCATTTGGAAGGTGTCTTCGTCATCTCGATTCTAGTTTTGGCTACAAAATGCTTAGCATAAAGCAGAAGAAAGAAAATAACTAGCAAGACAAATAGGCGTGGAGCCATCACTTCCACATGATTGAATCGTGGAATCAGAAGCGAGGATTCAAGAAACGCCGCTTCCAATCTATTAATCCAAGGTGGCATAAGATGTGCTTTGGATTGTTTTGTTGATCTTGGACACCTCATTTGAATTAGAGCAAAGCTTACAAATCCCTAGCAACATAACTATTACTGTCGACTATCATTAACGATTAGTACTTACCAATTGGGACATATTGATTATTTTCTGCGGAGAGAATTTTATTGAACAGATTATTGAGCAATGTATTTGTTTAAAATTTGCGTGGTGTTGAGTGCTAGAAGTAAATGCCGTGATCTTGCGGTGCGCTCTTGCAAAAGACTTCTTTGGGTAAAGCCACTATTAATATTTTGGGATGATTAGTTTAAATAACATTAGAAGCAATAACATTATTCAAATGTGTTGGTTTAGCTGGTCGGTTTTAGGGGTGGCAAAATGGATTGATTGGATAAATCCATCAATGAATTCTAATAGATGGATGAGAAAAATTTACTTATCTATTTATCATCCACTAAAATTTTATCAAAAAAATTAAATCTATCTATTATCTATTGAAAAAACTCATCCAATCCATTTATTAACAATTTTTTTTATCGATGGATATCCAATCCATCCATAAAATTTATTTTAATCACAAAAAATTATTTTTAATCATAAAATATATTTTTAATCATAAAAAATATTTTAATTACAAAAAAATATTTTTAACTATTAAATATATACACACACACATATCTCTCTCCCTCCTTTCTCTCCTCTCTCCTCTCTTCCCTTCTCTTCTCTCCCCATCTCTCTCTCTCCTCTCTCTCCCCTCTCTCCTTTCTCTTTCATCTCTCCCCTTTTCTTATCTCTCTCATCTCTCTCTCTCTCTCTCCTCTATCCCCTATCTTTCTCTCCCTCCTCTCCCTATCTCTCTCCTATATTTTCTCTCTCTTCCCGCCTCTCCTTTCTCTCTTATACAGGTTTGTCGTTGGATAAGTCTGCTGAGAATAGAGTCGTAATGTCATAAAATGGCTTCAAAACTTCAAAACTTTCCTAATAGATGGATTGGAAAAATCCATTTATCCATTTACAATCCACTAAAATTTCATCAAGAAAATCCAATCCATCCATCATCCATTTAAAAAAAAAAAAAAAACCCGTCAATCCATCTAGTAACAATCCAATCCATCTAGTAACAATTTTTTTTATGGATAGATATCCAAACCATCCATAAAAGTTATTTTTAATCACAAAAAATTATTTTTAATCATAAAATGTATTTTTAATTACAAAAAATATTTTAGCTAGAAAAAAAATTATTTTTAATCATAAAAAAACATTACTCCCCTCTCTCCTCTCTGTCTCCCTCTCTCCCTTCCCTGTCTCTCTCCTCTCTCTCCCCCTCCCTCCCTTCCTCTCTCCCTTCCCTTTAACTCACTCCAGAAAGCGTTAAGTGAGGTGAACTAGAACGTAAAGATAAACATAAATGCAACTGAGCGAAAATACGTTGTTTGTATTGATTGATGTGTGTAAAATTATGTACAACTTTGGTATTTATAGTAGTAACTAAGAACAACACATATTTGCCACGTTCAATGGCTAACACATATCCCTTTTATATATTGTTATAGATTATAGATTAAGTATCCAAAATAAAGGGTAAAATTGGAAAGAAAAAGTCTACACCAAAGGGATATCCCCTTTATATATTGTTATAGATATAGATTAATTTAAAAAAATAAAATAAATCCTCCTCTCTCTACTAAAACTCATTTCCAAACAATTTCCAAGCAGAAGTGTTAGGAAAAATCAACGCGTGCTCGAATTAAAGTATCATTGCTTTCGACATAAAATCCTCATCCTCAAATCCTAACCCTAACACTTACTTTCGCTCTGCATTTTTTATCACTCAGTCTCTTCTCTGCGGGTGAGGGTTGCGAACATCGTTTTCTCTGAGGTATAATCTTCGATTCGATCCATCTCTTCATTTTTCTGTTCTTTCCGAGTAGATTAAAAAGTCCTTTTATGTTTCATCGTATCTTTGAATGATGATGTTTAGTTGGTTATATTTGTGTATTTACTTTTCTATTGTTGTTTGTGGTTTAATTCCATTTGATCGTTGTTTTGTTTTCTGTTTGGATTTGAATTTCTAATCTTGGATTCTTTTGGTTTATGTGTGATTGATTCTTCGATGGAGATTCTCGATGGGACTTTTACGGTTTGAATCGTTTTGTTGGATGCACCTGAGATCTACGGGTGTAACCTTATATTCTTTAGTTGTGTTTGTTTTCCCTTTCGTATGGTTCCAAGCGGCTCTTTAGGTAGGGGTATATTTTTTCCTTTGGAGGTAATTTTCTTTGGAATTTGTGTTGCGTCCTTCAAAAGGCTAAAGAAAATGGGCTTTCATATTGGTTGAGTTTTTGTTAATGTTTTCTTGGGTATTTTGTAATTACGGATATGTGAAATTTTAGAGTATCATATCTTTGATTGAATTTTGGATTTTTAATGTATTTATGGTTCTGTAATGCCAATTTTTTTATATTAGATTGGATTTCGATTTATGTTATTAGATGCAGAATTTCTTTGTTAGTTGATTCTGAAGAAAATATTTTTCATGTATGAATTTTGGTTTTGGTTTTGTGTTGGGGTGTACTGTGCATGGGGGTTTTAGGGACATGCCTTTTTTGATGGAGATTTTTTGATCTTGTGCTATTCATCTACTAAATTGACAATAGTTTATTTGATTGTGTAATGTTTAACATTTATGTTGTTATAATTGTGTTTTATTTGATTGTGTAATTTCTTTTTCTTTCCAATTT
Source organism: Calophaca sinica (assembly GCA_037113605.1). Lineage (NCBI taxonomy): Eukaryota > Viridiplantae > Streptophyta > Magnoliopsida > Fabales > Fabaceae > Calophaca > Calophaca sinica. The sequence goes on from CM073731.1 coordinate 34,113,160, forward strand.
TACCCTTTATTTTGGATAGTTAATCTATAATCTATAACAATATATAAAAGGGATATCCCCTTTTGGTGTAGACTTTTTCTTTCCAATTTTACCCTTTATTTTGGATAGTTAAACGCATTCACGTGTGCTTTGAAATACATACACGTTACTTACTCAGTTCACCCGTAAGTGTAACTCCCAATACCATTACACAATTAGGGATAACACCTCTGGTAAGAAGATAGAAAGGGAGAGAGAAAGAGAGGGAGAAAGGGATGTCGTCTTGCGATTCGACGGCGATGCGGTGACAAGGGAAGACATCATGCATCCGTGATGAAAGGCTGGCGACAAATGGTGGCGCTATCTTTTTGATTCATTCTTTTGCCGCGGTGAGTGACGCTGCGAGCACTTCTTGCTTTTGGTTTTTGATGCTCGCTCGGTGACCCACATCCCATGATGCATGCCTTTTTGAAATTTTTTGGCGAGAAGTTTATGAGGTGAGGGACTTCGAAGTTACTGAATTGGCATTTTTCTTAACTCCATGTGACACATGTATGATTCATTGGTTATTTTGACAATTATAAATTTACAGAATATTTCATTTGTCAATACATATGCATATCAATGTGCTAATAATAATGTGTCGTTCTAAAAAATTAGTATGATTAAATATCTGAAATACAGATCAAATTCTTTAAAAACAACATTAAACATTAAAACACTCCCCCGCCCCGAAAACTCATTTCCAAACAGACCCTAACACTCTCATCCTAACTGTAACACCTGAGGACGAGATCACGAGATCGACCTCGTGTCGAGACCTCGTACCAAGACCTCGTGTCTAGATCCCATGCCAAGATCGCGTGCCGAGGTCATATGCCGAGTTGAGGAGACCGCGTGCACTATTTCTTGGTGAGGAGATCGCGTGCATTAGGCTTGAGATCGCGTGTCGGTGATGAAGTCGCGTCGAGTGAGGAGGTCGCATGTCGAATCGAGGAGGCGGCGTGCGAACTTCGTGTTAGAGCCTTGTGCGCTTGCACGAGCACCTGGTCGACATCGTGTTGAGATGATAACACTCGTATCTTCTGAGCGTTATTGACGTTATGATTATTTTGCTTGTTATATTTATATTGTCGGCTTGCAGTCTCGTCGCCGTGTCTAGATCTCTGACCTATAGAGTAGAGGGTAATCATGAGAAAGAAGAGATTAGGCGGGTAGAATGATTGATGGGATTGGCATCTCATAAGCGTAGTTACGATAATGCCCTTCTCTCACCATTTGTATATCGATCAGCCCTCTCACAACCACTCACTTTCTCTTTTCTTCTTTCTTCTTCCTTTCTTCTCTGAGTTCCTCTTCCTCTCCAAAACTTCCATCGAAGAACCTTGAGTTCCATCGAGCTTCTGCATAAACCTTCTTCACCAGTCTTGTTCCTCATCATCCTCTCGACATATCTCACCACCTCGACCACCATTTGAGGTATGAAAAAGCAGATTTTCTCTTCATGCTACTGTTTAGCGCCATTTCTTCTTTCCATTTTAGCTAGTTTTTATGCTTCCAAATCATGTCAAACTGATGGGTTTTCTTCTTCATGATATTACCTCCCTTTCTAACCGATTATTTGTGCTTGTAAAAGAAATCTCTTCCTCTGTTTTTCTGCCGATGGCGGCGCTCAAACCCTTCCTTTTGGTTGTTTTGATTTACATTTTAGTTTGTTGTACGTTGCTTCTGGTTGTTGTTGTTGTCGATTTATGTGTTGTAGCATCAGATAACCTTTTCATGAACTTTTGATCGAAAACCCTAACTTTGTGGTTAGGATTGGGATGAGAGCTAAGTGTTATTAGAACCCATAGATGGAACTAAGTTGTACTTGTTTTAGGAAGTCTGATTCAGAGATCGTGTGATTTAGAATCGAGGTGTGCGGGAGCTTGAACCCAGGGGCGTGGGAGCGATGGGATCGGATCGAGGCTATGCGTGTCAAGGTCGGTGAGAAGCGTGCGTGTCGAGATCGAGTAAGAAGTCGTTGTCGAGCTCGTTTGAAGACAGCCGTGTCGAGGTCGTTGTCGAGCAGCTTTAGCTTGGAGTTCGGTAAGGACACTTCATATTCTACGTGTTTATGTTTTGTGCGTAAGAGCATTTCTAAACATTTTAGGATTTTTATTGTTATATTACTATGTATGGATTCCTTGATTTGTGTCGAGCATGTAATGTTGTGATATGATTGGGTTTTTGCATGTATTTAATATGTGATTGAATATATGCTGTGAATTGTGTATTGCATGTTGAATTGCGTTTCTTCATGTCGAGCTTGCTCTTTTTATTTGACATGCGGTTGAATATCTTGTGTATAACTCTTTGAATATCGTATGCGGCGAATTGTTCATCGAGTGAAGCGAGCTAGGCGTAGTCGTTATGACGTTTTGAGTGACCGGATAACTAAGGGTGCTAGGTCCCTTTTGTTTACGGGAGATTGACTAGACGTCGCCACGCTATGGGACTGAGTTGATCTGCCTAGGGAGGCGAAGATCCCAAGGCTTCTGGACTTTGACATCTGATGCAGCGTGTGCATTCGGAAAAATTGTCGAGTAGAGAGAAAATGGATTGCGAGTTGAGTCGAGTTTAGAGTGAGATGGTCGAGTCACGTTTGGTGAATGATATGCTGATGATGTGCCTTATTTCTTTATGCCGTGTTTATCTTGAATTGTTGAGAAGTTGACCCTTTCCGTGGTGCCTTCAATCCATGCGGTTACCCAGGCGATGTCGAGTGCGAGGGAACTCGACACGAGATGATGTCGAGGAGGAGCTCGGCGAGGATCGGGCGGCGACCTATATTTGTCGTGATTTACTTTGTCTATGTTTTTGTGTATGGTGGTTGTGACCCGGTTGGGCGGTTATATTTTGATATTACGGGGTAGGCGGTGGTCTTACTTTTGGGCGACCCCTGCGTGGGTGTCTGCCGGAAGTACCCCCAGGGTATGATTGCTCTCTTGAAGTCGTCATACCTTAGGTGTATTTTCTTTATACATTATTACTCTGTATTTTGTATACATTATCATTTCGAGTGGTATATATGTATATTATGCATGTATGTTTTATTAGAATTTATGTCTTGTGTCTTAGTTGCACCATGTTTTCGAAAAGCTGTAATTACTCTGATGTGCACGAGCTGGTTTTATAAAAATAAAATAAAATAATAGACCGTACTTTTTAAAAGGCACAAGAGTATCGTTTTAAAACGCATCGCATGCAGGTTTAGTTGAGCTCGGTGTGTTGAGCTCGGTAACTCGAGCTCGGTATGTTGAGCTCGGTAGCGGTCCGGAAACGGGTCGTTACATTGTTGGTATCAGAGCTTGATTCGGTTCGTAGAAGCCGTGCATAGGAATTTGACTAGTCAGCGTGTGGGATATATATATATATATATATATATATATATATATATATATATGTGTGTTGGGTACCTAATTGTAATATGTTGATTGCTGTTTGATTAAGTGAAGCACTTATTGCTTGAAAAATTGTTTGAACTGTTTCTTGATTGAAGCAGTGTGTTTTAACACATCCTTGTTGTGAGATTACAGCGGGGTTTTGAACTTTGTGGAATCTAATGCCACCTCGTAGAGATCGACAGCTGGCAAACCGAGAACGTCGACATGGACGAGAAATTCAAGCTATGGCCGAGATGGCGGCGACCATGGCTCGGCAATCATTGCTGCAACTCAATAGGCTAACGCAATGGCTCAACCAGACGGTAGCGTTAACCCAGTGAACTTACGGCCAAGCGGCGAGCGGAATCTTTGAAGCGAGAGGATTAGCGGACTTTAGGAAGCATGATCCAGAAGTTCTATGGTGAGCCAAATCGGATAAAGGCGATCTTTGGATGCAAGAGATCGAGAAGATCTTGAGGCACTCCATTGCCGAATAACGTGAAGGTCGACTCGCTACCTACTTCTTGCTGGGAGGCGCAGAGTATTGGTGGAAAGGAGTGAAGCAAACATTTATAGCGAGCGTCGCGAGATGACACGGGAGCTTTAAGTGAAAGGTTCTTGGACAAGTACTTCCCAGATCTTGCCGGCGAGAAGGAGCAAGAGTTTCTTCAATTGCAACAAGGCAACTTCGATAGTGTCAGTATGCGACCAAATTTGAGTCATTGGCGAGGTATTTCGATCCATTTCGTGATCGGTGACCAAAGATGGTTAAGTGAGAGATTCAGCGGGGATTAAGATTTGACATTGAAGTCGGTGGTGTCATTGAGGATTGAAACCTCCAAGAGCGATAGATCGTGTCGAGGTAGAAGGAGTAAACCACAAGAAGAAGCTGTAGGCGGGCCGGTGAGACCCAGAGTGCGGGCGTAGATTTGCACAGAAAGGAAACAACCTGCGAAGAAGCCTTACAACCGACCTCGGGAACGACAATAGAGAGGCGATGTCGTCAGATGACCCAGGAGCGAGTGGAGGTCAGGCCGGTGTCGAGGTGACTTGCTATCATTGTGGAAAGCCAGGACATTATGCGATGGCGTACTTTCGGAAGGAGGAGGTATGTTTCAACCGCAAGAAGCCAGGGCATTTTGCCAAAGATTGTCCCACACCTAAATCGAACCAAAGAATGCTTGCGGCAAAGGCCAAAGGGAGCGTCAGGTAGCTAAAGGCGAGTCTTACGCATGAGCGGTGAGGAAGCGAGCGGTGAAGATCTTATTCAAGGTGAATGTGAGATCGAGGGTAAATCCTTATCCGTCCTCTTTGATTCGGGTGCAACCCGTTCCTTTATTTCTTACGATTGTGAACCATTTGAACTTGGCTGTGGCGGCTTTACCGTTCAAATTGGTAGTTACAACCCGGTTGCTAAAACCTTAGTCACAAACAACGCATGTCTTAATTGTGTAGTGGTTATTGAGAATAGAAAGTTTGTGGTCAATTTGGTTTGTTTGCCTCTTAAGGGCTTAGATGTCATCCTCGGGATGGATTGGTTGTCACACCACCATGTCCTCTTGGGTGTGCCAGTAAAGCTGTAATTTTCCCGGACCTTGGAGTCTCCAATTATCTTTCTTTGAGCGTGTCGGAGTTTCTTTGAAAGAAGGAACTAGGGAATACATGTATCCGCTGGCTCGGAAGTTTTCCATGGATCGGCGTGAAGAATTTACGGTGGTGTGTGACTTTGAGGGCGTTTTTAGCGAAGGCGTGCTAGGGTTACCACCAGTCACGAGGTCGAGTTCTCCATCGACTGATTCCAGAACAGGGGCCGATTTCAAGGCGCCATACGGGATGTCTCCTACCGAGATGAAAGAAGCGAAGTCCCGGATCGAACACTTGGAGTCGAAGCAATTCATACGACCGGCGTGTCGCGGTAGGGAGCTCGGTGTTGTTAGTTAAGAAGAAGGATGGGCGATCAAGGGTGTGCGTGGACTACCGCGAGCTCAACAAGGTTCTTGTGAAGAACCGTTATCCGTTACCACGCGTATTGACGACTTGATGGATCAACTTCGTGGAGCGGCGATCTTTTCAAGATAGACTTGAAGTCGGGCTACCATCAGTTCGGCGTGAAGGAGGAAGATATCCCCAAAGCGACTTTTCAGGACTAGGTATGGTCACTCACGAGTACTTGGTGATGCCGTTTGGAGTAGCGAATCGCCCGGTGTGTTTATGGACTACATGAGCAGGATTTTCCATTCGTTCTTGGATCAGTTTGTAGTAGTGTTCATCGGCGACATATTGATCTACTCGAGGAACCGAGAAGAGCACGAAGAACACTTACGTTGAGTCTGCGGATATTACGAGAGAAGCGACTCTATGCCAACCTGTCGAAGTGTGAATTTTGGCTCGAAGAGGTGAATTTTCTTGGTCATGTGATTTCCAAAGAAGGGATATTTGTGGATCCAACTAAGATTGAAGGTGTGTTAGCGTGGGAACAGTAGGGGCGATTCTGAGATCGGGAGTTTTGTTGGCTTAGCGAGGCTATTATCGAAGATTCATTGAAGGTTTCTCGAAGATTGTCGCGCTCTTACACGGCTTCACGAGGAAGGATCAACCTTTGCCTGGGCCGAGGAGTGTGAAGCCGGTTTTCAAAGGCTGAAGGAGCTTTTGGCGGCGCGCGTGTTGATTTTGCCCAACCGGAAGAGCCTTACGAGGTGTATTGTGATGCGTCACACCAGGGGATTGGGATGCGTCTTTGATGCAACATCGGAAGGTGGTCGCGTATGCTTCAAGACCTTAAGATTCACGAGAGGAACTACCCTACTCACGACTTGGAGTGGCAAAGAGAGTTTTTGGCGCTCAAGATATGGAGGCACTACCTTTATGGGAGCACTTCTTCTTTTTCAGCGATCACAAGAGCTTGAAGTACTGTTCGATCGAGAAAGAGCTCAACATGCGTCGGCGTAGATGGGCGAAATTTCTCGAGGACTACGACTTTACGTTGGAATACCATCCCGGTAAGGCTAACGTAGTAGCAGATGCATTGAGCAGAAAGAGCGTTCTAGTTTCCTCAATGATGATCAAGGAGTTGGAGATGCTCGAGAAGTTCCGAGACTTAAAGTTGAGTGTCGAAGTTTCACCGGGGAAGCTGAGATTTGGTATGCTTACCATTTCTAACAGATTGGTGGGCGAGATCAGAGACCCGGCGAGTTCATGACGAGCTCCTGCAAGAGAAGGTTCAGTTGATAGCGCAAGGGAAGGCGACAGAATTCCAAGTCGGAACGGACGACATCTTAAGATGCAATGGCCGAGTGTGTGTACCTAACGTAGCCGAGCTGAGAAAGTTAATACTTGACGAAGCGCATAAGAGCAACTTTAGTATTCATCCAGGAGTTACGAAGATGTATCAAGACTTGAAGAAGCATTTTTGGTGGTCAGGAATGAAAAAGCAAGTGGTCGAGCACGTCGTAGCCGTGTTTAACGTGTCGAAGCGAAGGTGGAACACCAACGACTGCGGAATGCTACAATAAACAGCGTGCGGTTTGGAAATGGGATAGTATTTCCATGGATTTCGTTGTAGGTTTGCCGAAGACGCAGAAGAAGAATGATTCGATTTGGGTGATCGTCGACCGATTGACCAAATCTGCTCATTTCTTACCAGTGAGGTCGACATACAACGTGGAAAAGCTGACCGAGATCTACATCGCGGAGATAGTGCGTGTAACACCTGAGGACGAGATCGACATCGTATTAGGACGACGTATCGAGACCTCGACCAAGACCTTGTGTCGAGATCCCGTGACTAGATCGTTTGCCGAGATCATTTGTCGGTGATGAGACCACGTGCACTAGCCGGTGAGGAGGTCGCGCGTGTCGAGTTGATGAAGTCGAAATCGAAATGATGAGGACGCAAGTCGAGCTGAGGAGCCCGCGTTCACGACCTCGTGTTAGAACCTTGTACGTTTGCACGAGCACTCTTGTCGACATCGTGTCGAGATGATACCTCGTATTATTTCGAACGTTACTCAGCGTTATTATTATATTGTTTGTAATTATTACATTGTCGGCTTGTCGTTGACCGACAGAGTAGAGGGTAATCATGAGAGGAACGAGTTAACGGGTAGATGATTGATGGGATTGGCATCTTTTAGCTGGAGTTACGTTTATACCCCTTTCTCGCCAGCTGTATACCACGACCATTTCCCTCACACTCATCATTTCTCTTTTCTTCTTTCTTCTTCCTTCCTTCTGCTCTGTGTTTCGTTATTTTCTTCAAAATCTTCAACGACGAAACCGTGAGTTCCAGCGAGATTCTGTACAAGATTTCTTCATCAATCTTGTTCATCATCAACTTCTCGACCCATATCTCGTCTGATCGACCATCACCGTTGAGGTATGAAGAACAGATTTTCTTTCATTTGTGCTACTGTTTAGCGCTAAATCTTCTTCCATTTTTAACCAGTTTTATGCTTCCAAATCATATCAAATTGATGGGTTTTCTTATTCATAATAATACCTATCTTTTTAACCGATTAATTGGGCTTGTAAAACAAATTTCTTTCTCTGATTTCTGCAATCGGCAGTGCCCAGAAAACCTCCATTTTTGGTTCATTTCGACTTCTTGTTTTCATTCGTTGCTTCTGATTATTGTTGTTGTCGATCTATCTGTTGAAGCATCAGATAACTTTTCATGAATTTTGATCGAAATCCCTAACTTAGTGTTAGAGGAAAAATATATTTCAGTTCTTGAGTTTCATATTTTTACGGGTTGTGGTTGAGTTTGGGGAAGAGAGTTAGATGTATTGGAAACCATAGATCGATCTGAGTTGTGTTTGTTTTAGGAAGTCTGCTTCCCGAGATCGTGAATTCAGAATCGAGGTGTGCGAAAGCGAATCGAGGATGCGAGCAGCGTGAATCAGATCGAGGATTATGCGAGGTCGATTGAAAGCGTCCGTGTCGAAGTCGTTGTCGAGTTCGTTGAAGACAGCCGTGTCGAGATCGAGTAAGAGAAGTCGTTGTCGAGCTCTTAGAAGACAGCTGTGTCGAGGTCGTTGTCGTGCAGCATTAACTTGGAGTTCGGTAAGGGCGCTTCACATTTATACTTGTTATAGTATGTAAGGACAACTTCTAGATATCTCTAAGGCCTTATTTTATAAGTCCTTAAATAAGGGCATTTCATATTCTATGTGGTTATGTTATTGTGTATGAATTTCCTGATTTGTGTCGAGATGAAATGTTGTGATATGATTGAGTTTTGCATGTATTTAATATGTGATTGAATATATGTCGTGAAGTGTGTATTGCATGTTGAATTGCGTTTCTTCATGTCGAGCTTGCTCTTTTATTTGACATGCGGTTGAATATCTTGTGTTTAACTCTTTGAATATCGTATGCGGCGAATTGTTCATCGAGTGAGCGAGCTAGGTGAGTCGTATGACGTTTTTGAGCCGTGACCCGGATAACTGAGGGTGCTAGGTCCCCTTTTTGTTTAGGGAGATTGACTAGACGTCGCCACGCTCACGGGACCTCGAGTTGGTGTCCCTAGGGAGGCGAGGATCCCAAGGCCGGCGGGACTTTCCGACATGCGGTGCGGCGTGTGCATTCCGGAAAATTTGTCGAGTCGAGAGAAAATGGATTTGTGAGTTGTGTCGAGTTTAGAGTGAGATGGTCGAGTCACGTGGGTGATTGTTATACTTTCTTTGTTTGCTTATATTTTTATGTCGAGCTTATCTTGAATTGTTGAGAAGTTGACCCTTTCGTGGTGCCTTCAATCCATGAGCGGTTACCAGGCGATGTCGAGGCGCGGGTAACTCGGCGATGAAGCGATCTTAGGAGGAGCTCGAGCGAGGACCCGAGTGGCGACCTCTATCTGTCGTGATTGTTTATTTGTTGGATGTTAGTTTTTCCGAGAATTTGTTCTTGTTTTTCTTTTGTGTTCGAGGTCGTGACCAGTTTAGGCGATGTTGTTTATTGCTCTGAGGTAGGCGGTGGTCTTACTTTTGGAGCAGCCCCCTGCGTGGGAGTTTGCCGGAAGTACCCCCAGGGTATGATGGCTCTTTTGAAGTTGTCGTACCTTAGGTGTATTTTCTTTACACATTTGCTACTCTGTATTTTGTACACATTATTATTCGGGTGATATATATATGTGTATGTTATGCATGTATGTTTTATTTGAATTTAAAGTCTTGTGTCTTAGTTGCACCATGTTTCGAAAAGCTGTAATTACTCTGATGTGCACGAGTTGGTTTTATAAAAAAAAAAAATATATCGTATTTTTAAAAGGCACAAGAGTTTTGTTTTTAAAACACATCTCATATAGGTTTTTGTTTGAGCTTGGTGTGTTGAGCTCGGTAACTCGAGCTCGGTATATTGAGCTCGGTAGCGGTCCGGAAGCAGTCGTTACCTTTGTTGGTATCGAGCTTGATTGAGTTCACCGAAAGTGTGCATAGGAATTTGACCGGTCACTATGTCGGGTTATGTGTTGGGTACCTAGTTGTATTGTGTTGATTCTTGTTTGATTAAGTGAAGCACTTATTGCTTGAGAAATTGTTTGAGCTGTTTCTTGATTGAAGCGGTGTGTTTTAACACATCCTTGTTGTGAGATTGAGCGGGGTTTTGAACTTTGTGGAATCTAATGCCACCTCGTAGGAATCGACATCACGCAACCGAGAACGTCGACATGGAGCGAGCTATTCAAGCTATGACCGAGATGGCGGCAGCCATGGCTCAACAATCACCGCTGCAACTCAACAGGCTAACGCGATGGCTCAACAGACGGCGTTAACTCAGCAGAACTTGCGGCAAAGACGAAGCGAGCGTAACGAAATTGAAGCAAGAGGATTGGCCGACTTTAGAAGCATGATCCACCAAGTTCTACTGAGCCAAATCAGGATAAAGGCGATCTTTGGATGCAAGAGATCGAGAAGATCTTCGAGGCACTTCATTACGGACAACGTGAAGGTCGACTATGCCACCTACTTATCGCTAGAGACGCAGAGTATTGGTGGAAGAGGTAAGCAAGCGTTTATAGCGGAACATCGCGAGATGACCTGGGAGCTTTTTCGTGAAAGGTTTTTGGACAAGTACTTCCGGATCTTGCACGAGTAGAAGGAGCAGGAATTTCTTCAAGCTGCGGCAAGGCAACTTCGGCGGTGTCAAGTATGCGCGCCAAGTTCGAATCGTTGGCGAGGTATTTCAGTCCATTTCGTGGACCGAGTTGACCAGAGATGGTTAAGTGAGAGATTCCAACGGGGATTGAGATTCGACATTGAAGTCGATAGTGTCGTTGAGGATCGAAAATCTCCAAGAGCCGATTGATCGATGTGTCGAGGTAGAAGGAGTGAGGAGCCACGAAGAAGGCTGTGGGCGGGCCGGTGAGACCCAGTGAGTGCGGGCGGAGATTTGCTCGAAAGGAAACTACGCGAAGAGGCCTTCTGGCCGACCTCGGGGAACGACAGCAGGGGGACAGTATCGTCAGATGACCCAAGTCTGCAGAGTGGAGGTCGGACCCGTGTCGAGGTGATTTGCTACCGATGTGGAAAGTCGGGACATTACGCGAGTAGCGTACTTTCCAGAAGGGAGGAGGTGTGTTTCAATTGCAAGAAGCCAGGGCATTTTGCTAAGGATTGTCCTACACCTAAAGGTGAACCGACTATGCTTGCGGCAAAGGCCAAAGGAAAGCGTCAAGTGGCTAAAGGCGAGTTTTCTGCATGAGTGGCGAGGAAGTGAACGAGTGATGATCTTATCCAAGGTGAATGTGAGATCGAGGGTAAATCCTTATCCGTTCTTTTTGATTCGGTGCAACCCATTCCTTTATTTCTTCGATTGTGTGAACCATTTGAGCTTGACTGTGATCGCTTTACCGTTTAAATTAGTAGTTACAACCCAATTTGCTAAAACCTTAGTCACAAACACTGCATGTCTTAATTGTGTAGTGATTATTGAGAATAGAAAGTTTGTGGTCAATTTGGTTTGTTTGCCTCTTAAGGGCTTAGATGTCATCCTCGGGATGGATTGGTTGTCACACCACCATGTCCTTTTTGTGCCGTAAAAGCGTAATTTTTCCAGGACCTTGGAGTCTCAATTATCTTTACGCCGAGCGTATTGGAGTTTCTTTGAAAGAAGGAACTAGGAATACATGTATCTAGCTAGTTCGGAAGTTTTTCAGCGGATCGGCGTGAAGAATGTTCGGTGGTGTGTGATTTTGAGGGCGTTTCAGAAGGCGTGCGGGATTACCACCAAGACGAGAGGTCGAAGTTCTCCATCGACACGATTCGAGAAGCAGGACCGATTTCCAAAGCGCCATACAGGATGTCTCTGCCGAGATGAAAGAAGCGAAGTCCCGGATCGAACACTTGGAGTCGAAGCGATTCATCACGACGAAGCGTGTCACCGTGGGGAGCTCGGTGTTGTTGGTTAAGAAGAAGGATGGACGATCAAGTGTGCGTGGACTATCGCGAACTCAACAAGGTTACCGCGTGAAGAACCGTTATCCGTTACCGCGTATTGGCGACTTGATGGACCAACCGTGGAGCGGCGATCTTTTCCAAGATAGACTTGAAGTCGGGCTACCATCGATTCGCGTGAAGGAGGAAGATGTTGCCAAAACAGCTTTCAGGACTAGATACGGTCACTACGAGTATTTGGTGATGCCGTTTGGAGTGACGAATGGGCCAGCTGGGGTTATGGTCTACATGAGCAGGATTTTCCATTCGTTTTTGGGTCAGTTCGTTGTAGTGTTCATCGGCGACATATTGATTTACTCGAGGAAGAGAAGAGCACGCAGAACACCTATGTCGAGTACTACGGATATTACGAGATAAGCAACTCTATGCCAATCTGTCCGAAGTGTGAATTTTGGCTTGAAGAGGTGAATTTTCTTGGTCACGTGATTTCCAGGAGAAGGAATAATTGTGGATCCAATTAAGATTGAGGCGGTGATAGCGTGGGAACAGTAGAAGGCGATTCTGAGATCGGGAGTTTTGTCGGCTTAGCGAGGATATTACAGAAGATTCATTGAAGGTTTTTCGAAGATTGTCGCGCCTCTTACACGATCGACGAGGAAGGATCAACCTTTGCTTGGACCGAAGAGTGTGAAGCCCGATTTTCAACGATCAAGGAGCTTTTGACGGCGGCGCTGTCTGATTTTGCCTCAACCGGAAGAGCGCTTCGAGGTGTATTGTGATGCGTCACACCAGGATTGGGATGCGTCTTGATGCAACATCGGAAGGTGGTCACATATGCTTCAAGGCGGCTCAAGATTCACGAGAGGAACTATCCTACTCACGACTTGGAGCTAGCGGCTGATAGTTTTCTTGAAGATATGGAGGCACTACGCTTTACGGGAGCACTCTTCTTGTTTTCGGCGATCACAAGAGCTTGAAGTACTGTTCGACCGAAGGAGCTCAACATGCGTCAGCGTAGATGGGCGAATTTCTCAAGGACTACGACTTTACGTTGGAATACCATCCGGTAAGGCTAACGTAGTAGCGGATGCGTTGAGCGGGAAGAGCGTTTTAACCTCGGTAATGATGATCGAGGAGTTGGAGATGCTCGAGAAGTTAGAGATTTGAAGTCGAGTGTCAAGTTTCACCGGGAAGCCGAGATTTGGTATGCTTACCATTTCTAACAGATTGTTGGGCTAAATCCGAGACCAGGCAAGTTCGTGACGAGCTTCGCAAGAGAAGATTCGATTGATAAGCGCAAGGGAAGGCGGCCAATTTGGTGCCTGAGCGACGACATCTTGAGGTGCAATGGCCGAGAGTGTGCGTGCCTAACGTATCCGAGCCGAGGAAGTTGATTCTCGGCGAAGCGCGCAAGAGCAACTTTAGTATTCATCCAGATTCACGAAGATGTATCAAGACTTGAAGAAGCATTTTTGGTGGTCAGGAATGAAGAAGCAAGTGGCGAGCACGTAGCTTCATGTTTGGCGTGTCGAAAGCGAAGCGTGGAGCACCAACGACTGCGGGAATGCTACAATCGCTTGACGCACTGATGGAAATGGGACGATATTTCCATGGACTTCGTTGTAGGTTTGCGAAGACGCGAGAAGAAGAATGATTCGATTTGGGTGATCGTCGACCGATTGACCAATCTGCTCATTCTTGCGGTGAGTCGACATACAACGTGGAAAAGCCGACCGAGATCTACATCGCGGAGATAGTACGACTTCATGGAATAACCTCTTGATCGTATCGGACCGAGATCCAAGTTCACGCGTCTCATTTTTGGAGGGAATTGCAAGGAGCGATGGGAACCGAGCTCAGGCTTAGCTCGGCATATCATCCACAGATCGACGGTCGACCGAGAGAACGATCCAATCGGCGAAGATTTGTTGCGAGCTTATGCGTTAGATCACCGAGGAAGTTGGGACGACGTCTTACCATTGGTGGAGTTCACATACAACAACGATTTCCATGCAGTATTGGGATGGCACCTTTTGAAGCGCTGTATGGACGGAAATGTCGAGACGCCTCTTTGTTGGTACCAGGACGGCGAGCGAGCGTCGTAGGACCAGATATGATCCAGCCAGACTACCGAGAAGATCCGTTTGATCGAGAGATCGGATGCGAACATCTCAAAGTCGACACAAGAGTTATCGAGACCAACGCCGTCGATCCCACGAGTTCGAGGAAGGAGAACATGTGTTACTTCGAGTCACCCCCACTCCTGGAGTTGGTCGAGCGATCAAATCCAAGAAACTTACCCCTAAATTCATTGGACCTTACCGTGATTCTTCGTCAGATTGGTCCAAAGTGGCATATCGGTGCATTGCCACCATTCTTGTCGAACATCCACGACGTCTTTCACGCCTCACAATTGCGAAGTATGTTTCCGACCCTTCTCATGTCATCGAACCGGATGTGATTCAAGCGAAGGGCGACCTATCTTTTGAGCGTCACCCGGCAAGGATCGTTGATCGGAAAGCCAAGCGATTCGCGGAACAAAGAGATCCAACTTGTCAAGGTTGTGTGGGATCGAGAAGGCGGGAGATGCGACTGGGAGGCTGGAGGAGAAGATGAAGATTCATTACCACTGAACTTTACGAGGTAAGAATCTTATTTGCAATTTCGAGGACGAAATTTTTTAGAGGAGAGATTGTAACACCTGAGGGCGAGATCGACATCGTATTAGGACGACGATATCGAGACCTCGACCAAGACCTTGTGTCGAGATCCCGTGACTAGATCGTTTGCGAGATCATTTGTCGGTGATGAGACCACGTGCACTAGTCACCGAAATGAGGAGGTCGCGTGTCGAGTTGATGAAGTCGAGTACCGAGCTGATGAGGACGCAAGTCGAGCTAAGGAGACCGCGTTCACGAACTCGTGTTAGAACCTTGTACGTTTGCACGAGCACTCTTGTCGACATCGTGTCGAGATGATACCTCGTATTGTTTCGAACGTTACTCAGCGTTATTATTATATTGTTTGTAATTATTACATTGTCGGCTTGTCGCCGTTGGCTGCAGTAGAGGGTAATCATGAGAGGAACGAGTTAACGGGTAGATGATTGATGGGATTGGCATCTTTAGGCTGGAGTTACGTTTATACCCCTTTCTCGCCCATTTGTATACCACGACCATTTCCCTCACTCATCATTTCTCTTTTCTTCTTTCTTCTTCCTTCCTTCTGCTCTGTGTTTCGTTATTTTCTTCAAAATCTTCAACGACGAAACCGTGAGTTCTAGCGAGATTCTGTACAAGATTTCTTCATCAATCTTGTTCATCATCAACTTCTCGACCCATATCTCGTCTGATCGACCATCACCGTTGAGGTATGAAGAACAGATTTTCTTTCATTTGTGCTACTGTTTAGCGCTAAATCTTCTTCCATTTTTAACCAGTTTTATGCTTCCAAATCATATCAAATTGATGGGTTTTCTTATTCATAATAATACCTATCTTTTTAACCGATTAATTGGGCTTGTAAAACAAATTTCTTTCTCTGATTTCTGCAATCGGCAGTGCCCAGAAAACCTCCATTTTTGGTTCATTTCGACTTCTTGTTTTCATTCGTTGCTTCTGATTATTGTTGTTGTCGATCTATCTGTTGAAGCATCAGATAACTTTTCATGAATTTTGATCGAAATCCCTAACTTAGTGTTAGAGGAAAAATATATTTCAGTTCTTGAGTTTCATATTTTTCTGGGTTGTGGTTGAGTTTGGGGAAGAGAGAGTTAGATGTATTGGAAACCATAGATCGATCTGAGTTGTGTTTGTTTTAGGAAGTCTGTTTCCCGAGATCGTGTGAATTCCGAATCGAGGTGTACGGGAAAGCGAATCCAAGGACGCGGAAGCAGCAGAATCCAGATCGAGGATTGTACGAGGTCGACTGAAAGCGTACGTGTCGAAGTCGTTGTCGAGTTCGTTGAAGACAGCCGTGTCGAGATCGAGTAAGAGAAGTCGTTGTCGAGCTCTTAGAAGACAGCTGTGTCGAGGTCGTTGTCGTGCAGCATTAACTTGGAGTTCGGTAAGGGCGCTTCACATTTATACTTGTTATAGTATGTAAGGACAACTTCTAGATATCTCTAAGGCCTTATTTTATAAGTCCTTAAATAAGGGCATTTCATATTCTATGTGGTTATGTTATTGTGTATGAATTTCCTGATTTGTGTCGAGATGAAATGTTGTGATATGATTGAGTTTTGCATGTATTTAATATGTGATTGAATATATGTCGTGAAGTGTGTATTGCATGTTGAATTGCGTTTCTTCATGTCGAGCTTGCTCTTTTATTTGACATGCGGTTGAATATCTTGTGTTTAACTCTTTGAATATCGTTATCTGGCTTAATTGTTCATCGAGTGAGCGAGCTAGGTGATTCGTATGACGTTTTGAGCCGTGACCGGATGGCGAGGGTGCTAGGTCCCCTTTTTGTTTACGGAGATTGACTAGACGTCGCCACGCTACGGGACTGAGTTGATTGTCCTAGGGAGAGCGAGGATCCCAAGGCTTGGTGGACTTTCCGACATCTGATCTGGCGTGTGCATTAGGAAAATTTGTCGAGTCGAGAGAAAAATGGATTTGTGAGTTGTGTTGAGTTTAGAGTGAGATGGTCGAGTCACGTCGGTGATTGTTATACTTTCTTTGTTTGCTTATATTTTTATGTCGAGCTTATCTTGAATTGTTGAGAAGTTGACCCTTTCCCGTGGTGCCTTCAATCCATAGCGGTTACCCAGAGCGATGTCGAGGGCGCAGTAATTCGGCGATGAAGCGACGATGCCGAGGAGGAGCTCGACGAGGACCCGAGTGACGACCTCTATCTGTCGTGATTGTTTATTTGTTGGATGTTAGTTTTTCTGAGGACTGTTCTTGTTTTTCTTTTGTGTTCGAGGTCGTGACCAGTTTGGGCAGTGTTGTTTATTGCTACAGGGTAGACTGGTGGTCTTACTTTTGGAGCAGCCCCCTGCGTGGGAGTCTGCCGGAAGTACCCCCAGGGTATGATTACTCTTTTGAAGTAGTCGTACCTTAGGTGTATTTTCTTTACACATTTGCTACTCTGTATTTTGTACACATTATTATTCGGGTGATATATATATGTGTATGTTATGCATGTATGTTTTATTTGAATTTAAGTCTTGTGTCTTAGTTGCACCATGTTTCGAAAAGCTGTAATTACTCTGATGTGCACGAGTTGGTTTTATAAAAAAAATATATCGTATTTTTAAAAGGCACAAGAGTTTTGTTTTTAAAACACATCTCATATAGGTTTCTGTTGAGCTTGGTGTGTTGAGCTCGGTAACTCGAGCTCGGTATATTGAGCTCGGTAGCGGTCCGGAAACGGGTTGTTACAGTGCGACTTCATGGTATACCCTCTTCGATCGTGTCGAACCGAGATCCGAAGTTCACGTCTCATTTTTGGAGGGAATTGCAAGAAGCGATGGGAACCGAGCTCAGGCTTAGCTCGGCATATCATCCTCAAACTGACGGTCAGACTGAGAGAACGATCCAATCACTTGAAGATTTGTTGCGAGCGTGTACCTTAGATCACCGAGGAAGTTGGGACGACGTCTTACCATTGGTGGAGTTCACCTACAATAACAGTTTCCATGCGAGTATTGGAATGGCACCTTTTGAAGCGCTGTATGGACGGAAATGTCAGACGCCTCTTTGTTGGTACCAGGATGGTGAGCGTTCTGTTGTGGGACCAGATATGATCCAGACTCTGCGAGAAGATCCGTTTGATCCGAGATAGGATGCGAACGTCTCAAAGTCGACAGAAGAGTTATGCAGACCAACGACGTCGACCACTCGAGTTCGAGGAAGGAGAACATGTATTTCTTAGAGTCACCCCCACTACTGGAGTTGGTCGAGCGATCAAATCCAAGAAACTTACCCCTAAATTCATTGGACCTTACCAGATTCTTCGTCGTATCGGTCCAGTGGCATATCAGATTGCCCTGCCACCCTTCTTGTCGAACATTCACGACGTCTTCCACGTCTCACAATTGCGGAAGTATATTTCCGACCCCTCTCATGTCATCGAACCGGATGTGATACAACTAAAGGACGACCTATCCTTCGAAGCATTACCAGCAAGGATCGTTGATCGGAAAGCCAAACAGCTGCGGAACAAAGAGATTCAACTTGTCAAAGTTGTGTGGGATCAGAAGACTGGAGATGCGACTTGGGAGCTGGAGGAGAAGATGAAGACTTCGGTAAGACTGAACTTTTCCGAGGTAAGAATCTTATTTGCAATTTCGAGGACGAAATTTTTTTAGAGGGAGAGATTGTAACACCTGAGGACGAGATCACGAGATCGACCTCGTGTCGAGACCTCGTACCAAGACCTCGTGTCTAGATCCCATGCCAAGATCGCGTGCCGAGGTCATATGCCGAGTTGAGGAGACCGCGTGCACTAGCTGCTGAGCTGAGGAGATCGCGTGCATTAGCTGCTGAGATCGCGTGTCGGTGATGAAGTCGCTGCATCGAAATGAGGAGGTCGCATGTCGAATCGAGGAGGCGGCGTGCACGAACTCGTGTTAGAGCCTTGCGCTTGCACGAGCACCTGGTCGACATCGTGTTGAGATGATAACACTCGTATCTTTACGAACGTTATTGACGTTATGATTATTTTGCTTGTTATATTTATATTGTAAAACTTGAGTCTCGTCGCTGTGTCTAGATTTGAACCTATCGAGTAGAGGGTAATCATGAGAGAGGAGCGATTAGATGGGTAGATTGACTGATGGGATTGGCATCTCATAACTGTAGTTACGATAATGCCCCTTCTCTCACCAGCTGTATATCGATCAGCTCTCACAAACCTCACTTTCTCTTTTCTTCTTTCTTCTTCCTTTCTTCTCTGAGTTCCTCTTCCTCTCCAAAACTTCCATCGAAGAACCTTGAGTTCCATCGAGCTTCTGCGTAAACTTTCTTCATCAATCTTGTTCCTCATCATCTTCTCGACACATATCTCACCATCTCGACCACCATCTGAGGTATGGAAAAACAGATTTTCTCTTCATACTCTTTGTTTAGCGCCGTTTCTTCTTTCCATTTTAGCTAGTTTTTATGCTTCCAAATCATGTCATACTGATGGGTTTTCTTCTTCATGATATTACCTACCTTTCTAACCGATTATTTGTGCTTGTAAAACAAATTTTCTTCCTCTGATTTCTGCAGATGGCGCTTTCAAAACCCTTCCTTTTGGTTGTTTTGATTTACTGTTTTAGTTTGTTGTATGTTGCTTCCGTTGTTGTTGTTGTCGATTTATACATTTGTAGCATCGGATAACCTTTTCATGAACTTTTGATCGAAAACCCTAACTTTGTGGTTAGGATTGGGATGAGAGCTAAGTGTTATTAGAACCCATAGATGGAACTAAGTTGTACTTGTTTTAGGAAGTCTGATTCCCGAGATCGTGTGATTTCCGAATCGAGGTGTACGGGAGCGCGAACTCGGGGTCGTGGGGCGATGGGATCGTGATCGAACTATGCGTGTCAAGGTCGGTGAGAAGCGTGCGTGTCGAGATCGAGTAAGAGAAGTCGTTGTCGAGCTCGTTTGAAGACGGTAGTGTCGAGTCGTTGTCGGCGACTTTAGCTTGGAGCTCGGTAAGGGCTCTTCATATTCTACGTGTTTATGTTTTGTGCGTAAGAGCACTTCTAAACATTTTAGGATTTTTATTGTTATATTACTATGTATGGATTCCTTGATTTGTGTCGAGCATGTAATGTTGTGATATGATTGGGTTTTTGCATGTATTTAATATGTGATTGAATATATCTTTGTGAATTGTGTATTGCATGTTGAATTGCGTTTCTTCGTATGTCGAGCTTGCTCTTTTTATTTGACATGCGGTTGAATATCTTGTGTATAACTCTTTGAGTATCGTATCGGCGTGGTGTTCATCGAGTGGCGAGCTAGGCGAGTCGTTATAGCGTTTTGAGCCGTGACCGGATAACTAAGGGTGCTAGGTCCCCTTTTGTTTACGGGAGATTGACTAAACGTCGCCACGCTATGGGACTGAGTTATTTGTCCTAGGGAGAGCGAAGATCCCAAGGCCGGCTGGACTTTACTGACATCTGATGCAGCGTGTGCATTAGGAAAAATTGTCGAGTAGAGAGAAAATGGATTGCGAGTTGAGTCGAGTTTAGAGTGAGATGGTCGAGTCACGTTTGGTGAATGATATCTGATGATATGCCTTATTTCTTTATGCCGTGTTTATCTTGAATTGTTGAGAAGTTGACCACTTTCCCGTGGTGCCTTCAATCCATAGCGGTTACCCGAGGCGATGTCGAGGGTGCAGGGAACTCGACAGCAGATGATGTCGAGGAGGAGCTCGACGAGGATCAGGGCGACGACCTATATTTGTCGTGATTTACTTTGTCTATGTTTTTGTGTATGGTGGTTGGGACCAGTTGGGCCGGGTATATTTTGATATTTGAGGTAGACTGGTGGTCTTACTTTTGGAGCAGCCCCCTGCGTGGGTGTCTGCCGTAAGTACCCCCAGGGTATGATTGCTCTCTTGAAGTCGTCATACCTTAGGTGTATTTTCTTTATACATTATTACTCTGTATTTTGTATACATTATCATTTCGAGTGGTATATATGTATATTATGCATGTATGTTTTATTAGAATTTATGTCTTGTGTCTTAGTTGCACCATGTTTTCGAAAAGCTGTAATTACTCTGATGTGCACGAGCTGGTTTTATAAAAAAAAAATAATAGACCGTACTTTTTAAAAGGCACAAGAGTATCGTTTTAAAACGCATCGTATGCAGGTTTAGTTGAGCTCGGTGTGTTGAGCTCGGTAACTCGAGCTCGGTATGTTGAGCTCGGTAGCGGTCCGGAAACGGGTCGTTACACTAACACACTCTTTCTCATTGGTTAAAATACAAGTGAGTCATACTATTTTAGAAAGGGGTCCCACTAAATTATGTGGGTCCCACTAAATTTAGATCAATAAAAGAGAGTGTGTTGAAAAGAGAGTGTTAGAGAGTGTATTGCTAATTTTTTTTTTAGATTTCCTTACATGCCCCGCTTTGTTTATTTTAAGAGTAAAGTCTCATTTTAGTCCCGATAAAAGTTGTGCAACCCGCTTTAATCTCGATAAAAATTGTGCGACTCATTTTCGTCCCTAACAAAAAATAAGTCTACAAATAGTTCTAACATTTTCAAAACTGGACCACGTTTGTCTCTTCGTCGATCTCCTTCCAAATCTGTCATAACGTGTTGGCGTGTCACGTTAAATGCTCACATGACACGTTAACCCTCTCCACGAGTAGCAAAACAAGAATACGGATCTGATTTTTTCACATTTGTTGGTGGAATGTAACTTAGCCGATGAATCGACCAACTCCACAATAGTGATTCCATTTTCTTCAAACGATTACGCTAAGAAAGAAACTATGTTCCTCAACTATGGGTCCTTTAACTCACTCGAAAGCGTTAAGTGAGGTGAACTAGAACGTAAAGATAAACATAAATGCAAGCTGGCGAAAATCGTTTTTGTATTGATTGATGTGTGTAAAATTATGTACAACTTTGGTATTTATAGTAGTAACTAAGAACAACACATATTTGCCACGTTCAATGGCTAACACATATCCCTTTTATATATTGTTATAGATTATAGATTAAGTATCCAAAATAAAGGGTAAAATTGGAAAGAAAAAGTCTACACCAAAGGGGATATCCCTTTATATATTGTTATAGATATAGATTAATTTAAAAAAATAAATAAATCCTCCTCTCTCTACTAAAACTCATTTCCAAACAATTTCCAAGCGAAGTGTTAGGAAAAATCAACGCATTATCGGAATTAAAGTATCATTGCTTTCGACATAAAATCCTCATCCTCAAATCCTAACCCTAACACTTACTTTCGCTCTGCTTTTATTATCACTCAGTCTCTTCTCTGCGGGTGAGGGTTGCGAACATCAGTTTTCTCTAAGGTATAATCTTCGATTCGATCCATCTCTTACATTTTCTGTTCTTTCGAGCCGATTGAAAAGTCCTTTTATTTTCTTCGTATGATGAATGTTGTTGTTTCGTTGGTTATTTTTGTGTATTTACTTTTCTATTGTTGTTTGTGGTTTAATTCCTTTTGATCGTTGTTTTGTTTTGTGTTTGGATTTGAATTTCTAATCTTGGATTCTTTTGGTTTATGTGTGATTGATTCTTCGATGCAGATTCTCGATGGGACTTTTACCCGGTTTGAAGCGTTTTGTTGGATGCACGAGATCTGGTGTAACCTTATAATCTTTAGTTGTGTTTGTTTTCCCATTCATATGGTTCCAAAGCGGCTCTTTAGGTAGGGTATAATTTTTCCTTTCGAGGTAATTTTCTTTGGAATTTGTGTTACGTCCTTCAAAAGGCTAAAGAAAATGGGCTTTCATATTGGTTGAGTTTTTGTTAATGTTTTCTTGGGTATTTTGTAATTACGGATATGTGAAATTTTAGAGTATCATATGCTGATTGAATTTTGGATTTTTAATGTATTTATGGTTCTGTAATGCCAATTTTTTTATATTAGATTGGATTTCGATTTATGTTATTAGATGCCTGGAATTTCTTTGTTAGTTGATTACGAAGAAAATATTTTTCATGTAAGAATTTTGGTTGTGGTTTTGTGTTGAGTTTCTTGTGCATGGGGGTTTTAGGGACATGCCTTTTTTGATGGAGATTTTTTGATCCTGTGCTATTCATCTACTAAATTGACAATAGTTTATTTGATTGTGTAATGTTTAACATTTATGTTGTTATAATTGTGTTTTATTTGATTGTGTAATTTCTTTTTCTTTCCAATTTTACCCTTTATTTTGGATAGTTAATCTATAATCTATAACAATATATAAAAGGGATATCCCTTTTTGGTGTAGACTTTTTCTTTCCAATTTTACCCTTTATTTTGGATAGTTAAACGCATTAAAGTGTGCTTTGAAATACATACCGGTTACTTACTCAGTTCACCCGTAAGTGTAACTCCCAATACCATTACACAATTAGGGATAACACCTCTGGTAAGAAGATAGAAAGGGGAGAGAGAAAGAGAGAGGGAGAAAGGGATGTCGTCTTGCGGTTCGACGATCGATGCGGTGACAAGGAAGACCTCATGCATCCCGCGGTGAAAGCCGGGCGACAAATGGTGGCGCTATCTTTTTTTCCATGGTGAGTGACGCTGCGAGCACTTCTTGCTTTTTGGTTTTTGATGCTCTGCTCGGTGACCCACATCCCGCAGTGCATGCCTTTTTGAAATTTTTTTTGAGCGAGAAGTTTATGAGGTGAGGGACTTGAAGTTACTTGAATTGGCATTTTCTTAACTCCATGTGACACATGTATGATTCATTGGTTATTTTGACAATTATAAATTTACAGAATATTTCATTTGTCAATACATATGCATATCAATGTGCTAATAAAAAAGTGTCACTCTAAAAATTAGTATGATAAAATATCTGAAATACAGATCAAATTCTTTAAAAACAACATTAAACATTAAAACACTCCCCCGCCCCGAAAACTCATTTCCAAACAGACCCTAACACTCTCATCCTAACACACTCTTTCTCATTGATTAAAATACAAGTGAGTCATACTATTTTAGAAAGGGGTCCCACTAAATTATGTGGGTCCCACTAATTTAGATCAATAAAAGAGAGTGTGTTGAAAAGAGAGTGTTAAAGAGTGTATTGCTAATTTTTTTTTTTAGATTTCCTTACATGCCCCGCTTCGTTTATTTTAAGAGTAAAGTCTCATTTTAGTCCCGATAAAAGTTGTGCAACCCGCTTTAATCTCGATAAAAATTGTGCGACTCATTTTCGTCCCTAACAAAAAATAAGTCTACAAATAGTTCTAACATTTTCAAAACTGGACCACGTTAGTCTCTTCGTCAGTCTCCTTCCAAATCTGTCACTTAACGTGTTGACGTGTCACGTTAAATGCTCACATGACACGTTAACCCTCTCCACGGAGCAAAACAAGAATACGGATCTGATTTTTTCCTGTTGTTGGTGGAATGTAACTTAGCCGATGAATTGACTAACTCCACAACAGTGATTCCATTTTCTTCAAACGATTACGCTAAGAAAGAAACTAGGTTCCTCAACTATGAGTCCTTTACCTCACTCCAGAAAGCGTTAAGTGAGGTGAACTAGAACGCAAAGAGAAAAATAAATGCAAGCTGGCGAAAATACGTTGTTTGTATTGATTGATGTGTGTAAAATTATGTACAACTTTGGTATTTATAGTAGTAACTAAGAACAACACATATTTGCCACATTCAATGGCTAACACATATCCCTTTTATATATTGTTATAGATTATAGATTAAGTATCCAAAATAAAGGGTAAAATTGGAAAGAAAAAGTCTACACCAAAAGGGATATCCCTTTATATATTGTTATAGATATAGATTAATTTAAAAATAAAAAAATAAATCCTCCTCTCTCTACTAAAACTCATTTCCAAACAATTTCCAAGCAGAAGTGTTAGGAAAAATCAACGCATTATCGGAATTAAAGTATCATTGCTTCGACATAAAATCCTCATCCTCAAATCCTAACCTAACACTTACTTTCGCTCTGCTTTTATTATCACTCAGTCTCTTCTCTGCGGGTGAGGGTTGCGAACATCGTTTTTCTCTGAGGTATAATCTTCGATTCGATCCATCTCTTACATTTCTGTTCTTTCTGAGCCGATTGAAAAGTCCTTTTATGTTTCATCGTATCTTTGAATGATGATGTTTCGTTGGTTATATTTGTGTATTTACTTTTCTATTGTTGTTTGTGGTTTAATTCCTTTTGATCGTTGTTTTGTTTTGTGTTTGGATTTGAATTTCTAATCTTGGATTCTTTTGGTTTATGTGTGATTGATTCTTGATGGAGATTCTCGATGGGACTTTTACCCGGTTTGAATCGTTTTGTTGGATGCACAGATCTCTGGTGTAACCTTATAATCTTTAGTTGTGTTTGTTTTCCCATTCGTATGGTTCCAAACGGCTCTTTAGGTAGGGTATAATTTTTCCTTTCGAGGTAATTTTCTTTGGAATTTGTGTTGCGTCCTTCAAAAGGCTAAAGAAAATGGGCTTTCATATTGGTTGAGTTTTTGTTAATGTTTTTCTTTGGGTATTTTGTAATTACGGATATGTGAAATTTTAGAGTATCATATGCTGATTGAATTTTGGATTTTTAATGTATTTATGGTTCTGTAATGTCAATTTTTTTTTTATATTAGATTGCAAGTCGATTTATGTTATTTGATGTCTGGAATTTCTTTGTTAGTTGATTGAAGAAAATATTTTTCATGTAAGAATTTTGGTTGTGGTTTTGTGTTGAGTTTCTGTGCATGGGGTTTTAGGGACATGCCTTTTTGATGGAGATTTTTTGTTCCTGTGCTATTCATCTACTAAATTGACAATAGTTTATTTGATTGTGTAATGTTTAACATTTATGTTGTTATAATTGTGTTTTATTTGATTGTTTAATTTCTTTTTCTTTCCAATTTTACCCTTTATTTTGGATAGTTAATCTATAATCTATAACAATATATAAAAGGGATATCCCTTTTTGGTGTAGACTTTTTCTTTCCAATTTTACCCTTTATTTTGGATAGTTAAACGCATTAAAGTGTGCTTTGAAATACATACCGGTTACTTACTCGGTTCACCGTAAGTGTAACTCCCAATACCATTACACAATTAGGGATAACACCTCTGGTAAGAAGATAGAAAGGGGGAGAGAGAAAAGAGAGAGGGAGAAAGGGATGTCGTCTTGCAGTTCGACGACTGATGCGGTGACAAGGGAAGACATCATGCATCCCGCGGTGAAAGACGGGCGACAAATGGTGGCGCTATCTTTTTGATTCATTCTTTTGCACGGTGAGTGACGCTGCGAGCACTTCTTGCTTTTTGGTTTTTGATGCTCTGCTCGGTGACCCACATCCCGCAGTGCATGCCTTTTTGGAATTTTTTTTGAGCGAGAAGTTTATGAGGTGAGGGACTTGAGATTCTTGATTTGGCATTTTTCTTAACTCCATGTGACACATGTATGATTCATTGGTTATTTTGACAATTATAAATTTACAGAATATTTCATTTGTCAATACATATGCATATCAATGTGCTAATAATAATGTGTCATTCTAAAAAATTAGTATGATAAAATATCTGAAATACAGATCAAATTCTTTAAAAACAACATTAAACATTAAAACACTCCCCCGCCCCGAAAACTCATTTCCAAACAGAACCTAACACTCTCATCCTAACACACTCTTTCTCATTGGTTAAAATACAAGTGAGTCATACTATTTTAGAAAGGGGTCCCACTAAATTATGTGGGTCCCACTAATTTAGATCAATAAAAGAGAGTGTGTTGAAAAGAGAGTGTTAAAGAGTGTATTGCAAATTTTTTTAGATTTCCTTACATGCCCCGCTTCGTTTATTTTAAGAGTAAAGTCTCATTTTAGTCAGATAAAAGTTGTGCAACCCGCTTTAATCTCGATAAAAATTGTGCGACTCATTTTCGTCCCTAACAAAAAATAAGTCTACAAATAGTTCTAACATTTTCAAAACTGGACCACGTTAGTCTCTTCGTCAGTCTCCTTCCAAATCTGTCACTTAACGTGTTGACGTGTCACGTTAAATGCTCACATGACACGTTAACCCTCTCCACAGTAGCAAAACAAGAATACGGATCTGATTTTTTTCCTGTTGTTGACTGGAATGTAACTTAGCCGATGAATCGACTAACTCCACAACAGTGATTCCATTTTCTTCAAACGATTACGCTAAGAAAGAAACTATGTTCCTCAACTATGGGTCCTTTAACTCACTCCAGAAAGCGTTAAGTGAGGTGAACTAGAACGTAAAGATAAACATAAATGCAACTGGGCGAAAATACGTTGTTTGTATTGATTGATGTGTGTAAAATTATGTACAACTTTGGTATTTATAGTAGTAACTAAGAACAACACATATTTGCCACGTTCAATGGCTAACACATATCCCTTTTATATATTGTTATAGATTATAGATTAAGTATCCAAAATAAAGGGTAAAATTGGAAAGAAAAAGTCTACACCAAAAGGGGATATCCCCTTTATATATTGTTATAGATATAGATTAATTTAAAAATAAAAAAATAAATCCTCCTCTCTTTCTGAAACTCATTTCCAAACAATTTCCAAACAGAAGTTTTAGGAAAAATCAAAGCATTATCGGAATTAAAGTATCATTGCTTCGACATAAAATCCTCATCCTCAAATCCTAACCCTAACACTTACTTTCGCTCTGCTTTTATTATCACTCAGTCTCTTCTCTGCGGGTGAGGGTTGCGAACATCGTTTTTCTCACGAGGTATAATCTTCGATTCGATCCATCTCTTACATTTTCTGTTCTTTCCGAGCCGCTTGAAAAGTCCTTTTATGTTTCATCGTATCTTTGAATGATGATGTTTAGTTGGTTATATTTGTGTATTTACTTTTCTATTGTTGTTTGTGGTTTAATTCCTTTTGATCGTTGTTTTGTTTTGTGTTTGGATTTGAATTTCTAATCTTGGATTCTTTTGGTTTATGTGTGATTGATTCTTCGATGGAGATTCTCGATGGGACTTTTACCCGATTTGAATCGTTTTGTTGGATGCACAAATCTACCGGTGTAACCTTATAATCTTTAGTTGTGTTTGTTTTCCCATTCGTATGGTTCCAAGCGGCTCTTTAGGTAGGGTATAATTTTTCCTTTCGAGGTAATTTTCTTTGGAATTTGTGTTGCGTCCTTCAAAAGGCTAAAGAAAATGGGCTTTCATATTGGTTGAGTTTTTGTTAATGTTTTTACTGGGTATTTTGTAATTCTGGATATGTGAAATTTTAGAGTATCATATCTTTGATTGAATTTTGGATTTTTAATGTATTTATGGTTCTGTAATGCCAATTTTTTTTTTTATATTAGATTGGATTTCGATTTATGTTATTAGATGCTGGAATTTCTTTGTTAGTTGATTCTGAAGAAAATATTTTTCATGTAAGAATTTTGGTTGTGGTTTTGTGTTGAGTTTTCTTGTGCATGGGGGTTTTAGGGACATGCCTTTTTGATGGAGATTTTTGATCTGGGCTATTCATCTACTAAATTGACAATAGTTTATTTGATTGTGTAATGTTTAACATTTATATTGTTATAATTGTGTTTTATTTGATTGTTTAATTTCTTTTTCTTTCCAATTTTACCCTTTATTTTGGATAGTTAATCTATAATCTATAACAATATATAAAAGGGATATCCCTTTGGTGTAGACTTTTCTTTCCAATTTTACCCTTTATTTTGGATAGTTAAACGCATTAAAGTGTGCTTTGAAATACATACCGGTTACTTACTCAGTTCACCCGTAAGTGTAACTCCCAATACCATTACACAATTAGGGATAACACCTCTGGTAAGAAGATAGAAAGGGGGAGAGAGAAAAGAGAGAGGGAGAAAGGGATGTCGTCTTGCAGTTCGACGACTGATGCGGTGACAAGGGAAGACATCATGCATCCCGCGGTGAAAGACGGGCGACAAATGGTGGCGCTATCTTTTTGATTAATTCTTTTGCACGGTGAGTGACGCTGCGAGCACTTCTTGCTTTTTGGTTTTTGATGCTCTGCTCGGTGACCCACATCCCGCAGTGCATGCCTTTTTGGAATTTTTTTTGAGCGAGAAGTTTATGAGGTGAGGGACTTCGAAGTTACTGAATTGGCATTTTTCTTAACTCCATGTGACACATGTATGATTCATTGGTTATTTTGACAATTATAAATTTCTGAGAATATTTCATTTGTCAATACATATGCATATCAATGTGCTAATAATAATGTGTCATTCTAAAAAATTAGTATGATAAAATATCTCAAATCAGATCAAATTCTTTAAACACAACATTAACCATTAAAACACTCCCCCGCCCCGAAAACTCATTTCCAAACAGACCCTAACACTCTCATCCTAACACACTCTTTCTCATTGGTTAAAATACAAGTGAGTCATACTATTTTAGAAAGGGGTCCCACTAAATTATGTGGGTCCCACTAATTTAGATCAATAAAAGAGAGTGTGTTGAAAAGAGAGTGTTAAAGAGTGTATTGCTAATTTTTTTAGATTTCCTTACATGCCCCGGCCGTTTATTTTAAGAGTAAAGTCTCATTTTAGTCAGATAAAAGTTGTGTAACCCGCTTTAATCTCGATAAAAATTGTGCGACTCATTTTCGTCCCTAACAAAAATAAGTCTACAAATAGTTCTAACATTTTCAAAACTGGACCACGTTAGTCTCTTCGTCAGTCTCCTTCCAAATCTGTACTTAACGTGTTGGCGTGTCACGTTAAATGCTCACATGACACGTTAACCCTCTCCACGGTAGCAAAACAAGAATATGGATCTGATTTTTTTCCTGTTGTTGACTGGAATGTAACTTAGCCGATGAATCGACTAACTCCACAACAGTGATTCCATTTTCTTCAAACGAATACGCTAAGAAAGAAACTAAGGTCCTCAACTATGGGTCCTTTAACTCACTCCGTAAAGCGTTAAGTGAGGTGAACTAGAACGTAAAGATAAACATAAATGCAAGCGGGCAAAAATCGTTGTTTGTATTGATTGATGTGTGTAAAATTATGTACAACTTTGGTATTTATAGTAGTAACTAAGAACAACACATATTTGCCACGTTCAATGGCTAACACATATCCCTTTTATATATTGTTATAGATTATAGATTAAGTATCCAAAATAAAGGGTAAAATTGGAAAGAAAAAGTCTACACCAAAAGGGGATATCCCCTTTATATATTGTTATAGATATAGATTAATTTAAAAAATAAAAAAATAAATCCTCCTCTCTTTACTAAAACTCATTTCCAAACAATTTCCAAACAGAAGTTTTAGGAAAAATCAACGCATTATCGGAATTAAAGTATCGCTGCTTTCGACATAAAATCCTCATCCTCAAATCCTAAGCTTTTATTATCACTCAGTCTCTTCTCTGCGGGTGAGGGTTGCGAACATCGTTTTTCTCTGAGGTATAATCTTCGATTCGATCCATCTCTTACATTTCTGTTCTTTACGAGCCGCTTGAAAAGTCCTTTTATGTTTCATCGTATCTTTGAATGATGATGTTTCGTTGGTTATATTTGTGTATTTACTTTTCTATTGTTGTTTGTGGTTTAATTCCTTTTGATCGTTGTTTTGTTTTGTGTTTGGATTTGAATTTCTAATCTTGGATTCTTTTGGTTTATGTGTGATTGATTCTTCGATGGAGATTCTCGATGGGACTTTTACCCGATTTGAATCGTTTTGTTGGATGCACAGATCTACGGGTGTAACCTTATAATCTTTAGTTGTGTTTGTTTTCCCATTCGTATGGTTCCAAACGGCTCTTTAGGTAGGGGTATAATTTTTCCTTTCGAGGTAATTTTCTTTGGAATTTGTGTTGCGTCCTTCAAAAGGCTAAAGAAAATGGGCTTTCATATTGGTTGAGTTTTTGTTAATGTTTTTACTGGGTATTTTGTAATTCGGATATGTGAAATTTTAGAGTATCATATCTTTGATTGAATTTTGGATTTTTAATGTATTTATGGTTCTGTAATGCCAATTTTTTATATTAGATTGGATTTCGATTTATGTTATTAGATGCCTGGAATTTCTTTGTTAGTTGATTCTCAAGAAAATATTTTTCATGTAAGAATTTTGGTTGTGGTTTTGTGTTGAGTTTCACTGCATGGGGTTTTAGGGACATGCCTTTTTGATGGAGATTTTTTGATCCTGGGCTATTCATCTACTAAATTGACAATAGTTTATTTGATTGTGTAATGTTTAACATTTATATTGTTATAATTGTGTTTTATTTGATTGTTTAATTTCTTTTTCTTTCCAATTTTACCCTTTATTTTGGATAGTTAATCTATAATCTATAACAATATATAAAAGGGATATCCCTTTTTGGTGTAGACTTTTTCTTTCCAATTTTACCCTTTATTTTGGATAGTTAAACGCATTAAAGTGTGCTTT
Organism: Calophaca sinica; assembly: GCA_037113605.1. Taxonomy (NCBI): domain Eukaryota; kingdom Viridiplantae; phylum Streptophyta; class Magnoliopsida; order Fabales; family Fabaceae; genus Calophaca; species Calophaca sinica. The sequence continues at coordinate 34,144,024 of CM073731.1, forward strand.
GAAATACATACAGGTTACTTACTCAGTTCACGTAAGTGTAACTCCCAATACCATTACACAATTAGGGATAACACCTGCGGTAAGAAGATAGAAAGGGGAGAGAGAAAGAGAGAGGGAGAAAGGGATGTCGTCTTGCGATTCGACGATCGATGCGGTGACAAGGGAAGACATCATGCATCCGCGGTGAAAGATCGGCGACAAATGGTGGCGCTATCTTTTTGATTCATTCTTTTGCACGGTGAGTGACGCTGCGAGCACTTCTTGCTTTTGGTTTTTGATGCTCGCTCGGTGACCCACATCCGTGATGCATGCCTTTTTGGAATTTTTTTGGCGAGAAGTTTATGAGGTGAGGGACTTCGAAGTTACTGAATTGGCATTTTTCTTAACTCCATGTGACACATGTATGATTCATTGGTTATTTTGACAATTATAAATTTACAGAATATTTCATTTGTCAATACATATGCATATCAATGTGCTAATAATAATGTGTCATTCTAAAAAATTAGTATGATTAAATATAAAATCTGAGATCAAATTCTTTAAAAACAACATTAAACATTAAAACACTCCCCCGCCCCGAAAACTCATTTCCAAACAGACCCTAACACTCTCATCCTAACTGTAACACCTGAGGACGAGATCACGAGATCAACCTCATGTCGAGACCTCGTACCAAGACCTCGTGTCTAGATCCCATGCCAAGATCGCGTGCCGAGGTCATATGCCGAGTTGAGGAGACCGCGTGCACTAGCTGCTGAGCTGAGGAGATCGCGTGCATTAGCTGCTGAGATCGCGTGTCGGTGATGAAGTCGCGTCATCGAAATTTGAGGAGGTCGCATGTCGAACTGAGGAGGCCGCGTGCACGAACTCGTGTTAGAGCCTTGTGCGCTTGCACGAGCACCCTGGGCGACATCGTGTTGAGAGGATAACACTCGGATCTTCTTAACGTTATTGACGTTATGATTATTTTGCTTGTTATATTTATATTGTCGGCTTGCAGTCTCGTCGCCGTGTCTAGATCTCTGACCTATAGAGTAGAGGGTAATCATGAGAAAGGAGAGATTAGACGGGTAGAATGATTGATGGGATTGGCATCTCATAACTGTAGTTACGATAATGCCCCTTCTCTCACCAGCTGTATATCGATCAGCCCTCTCACAAACACTCACTTTCTCTTTTCTTCTTTCTTCTTCCTTTCTTCTCTGAGTTCCTCTTCCTCTCCAAAACTTCCATCGAAGAACCTTGAGTTCCATCGAGCTTCTGCATAAACTTTCTTCATCAATCTTGTTCCTCATCATCCTCTCGACATATCTCACCACCTCGACCACCATCTGAGGTATGAAAAACAGATTTTCTCTTCATGCTACTGTTTAGCGCCATTTCTTCTTTCCATTTTAGCTAGTTTTTATGCTTCCAAATCATGTCAAACTGATGGGTTTTCTTCTTCATGATATTACCTCCCTTTCTAACCGATTATTTGGGCTTGTAAAACAAATTTCTTCCTCTGTTTTCTGCAGTAGGCAGCGCTCAAAACCCTTCCTTTTTGGTTGTTTTGATTTCTGTTTTAGTTTGTTGTACGTTGCTTCTGGTTGTTGTTGTTGTCGATTTATCTGTTGTAGCATCAGATAACCTTTTCATGAACTTTTGATCGAAAACCCTAACTTTGTGGTTAGGATTGGGATGAGAGCTAAGTGTTATTAGAACCCATAGATGGAACTAAGTTGTACTTGTTTTAGGAAGTCTGATTCCCGAGATCGTGTGATTTCCGAATCGAGGTGTCTGGGAGCTGAACCCGAGGACGTGGGAGCGATGGGATCGGATCGAGAAGCATGCGTGTCAAGGTCGATCGAGAAGCGTGCGATGTCGAGATCGAGTAAGAGAAGTCGTTGTCGAGCTCGTTTGAAGACAGCCGTGTCGAGGTCGTTGTCGAGCAGCTTTAGCTTGGAGTTCGGTAAGGACACTTCATATTCTACGTGTTTATGTTTTGTGCGTAAGAGCATTTCTAAACATTTTAGGATTTTTATTGTTATATTACTATGTATGGATTCCTTGATTTGTGTCGAGCATGTAATGTTGTGATATGATTGGGTTTTTGCATGTATTTAATATGTGATTGAATATATCTTTGTGAATTGTGTATTGCATGTTGAATTGCGTTTCTTCATGTCGAGCTTGCTCTTTTTATTTGACATGCGGTTGAATATCTTGTGTATAACTATTTGAATATCGTATGCGGCGAATTGTTCATCGAGTGAGCGAGCTAGAAGTCGTTATAGCGTTTGAGCCGTGACCGGATAACTAAGGGTGCTAGGTCCCACTTTGTTTACGGAGATTGACTAAACGTCGCCACGCTATGGGACTGAGATCAGTCCTAGGGAGAGCGAAGATCCCAAGGCTTGGCTGGACTTTACAAAGATCTGATGCGGCGTGTGCATTCCGGAAAAATTGTCGAGCAGAGAAAATGGATTGCGAGTTGAGTCGAGTTTAGAGTGAGATGGTCGAGTCACGTTTGGTGAATGATATACAGTGATGTCTGCTTATTTCTTTATGCCGTGTTTATCTTGAATTGTTGAGAAGTTGACCCTTTCCCGTGGTGCCTTCAATCCATGACCGTTACCCAAGCGATGGCGAGTGCGAGGAACTTCGGCGGCCAGATGATGTCGAGGAGGAGCTCGACGAGGATCAGGGCGACGACCTATATTTGTCGTGATTTACTTTGTCTATGTTTTTGTGTATGGTGGTTGTGACCAGTTGGGCCGGTTATATTTTGATATTACAGGGTAGACTGGTGGTCTTACTTTTGGAGCAGCCCCCTGCGTGGGTGTCTGCCGGAAGTACCCCCAGGGTATGATTGCTCTCTTGAAGTCGTCATACCTTAGGTGTATTTTCTTTATACATTATTACTCTGTATTTTGTATACATTATCATTTCGAGTGGTATATATGTATATTATGCATGTATGTTTTATTAGAATTTATGTCTTGTGTCTTAGTTGCACCATGTTTTCGAAAAGCTGTAATTACTCTGATGTGCACGAGCTGGTTTTATAAAAATAAAATAAAATAATAGACCGTACTTTTTAAAAGGCACAAGAGTATCGTTTTAAAACGCATCGCATGCAGGTTTAGTTGAGCTCGGTGTGTTGAGCTCGGTAACTCGAGCTCGGTATGTTGAGCTCGGTAGCGGTCCGGAAACGGGTCGTTACATTGTTGGTATCGAGCTTGATTCAGTTCTAGAAAGTGTGCATAGGAATTTGGACTGGTCACTGTGTCGGGATATATATATATATATATATATATATATATATATATATATATATGTGTTGGGTACCTAATTGTAATATGTTGATTGCTGTTTGATTAAGTGAAGCACTTATTGCTTGAAAAATTGTTTGAACTGTTTCTTGATTGAAGCAGTGTGTTTTAACACATCCTTGTTGTGAGATTCTGACAGGGTTTTGAACTTTGTGGAATCTAATGCCACCTCGTAGGGATACGACAGCTGTAACCGAGAACGTCGACATGGAACGAGCAATTCAAGCTATGACCGAGATGGCGGCAGCCATGGCTCAGCAATCAGCTGCTGCAACTCAACAGGCTAACGCGATGGCTCAACAGACGGCAGCGTTAACCCAGCAGAACTTACAGCAACAGCAGCGAGCAGAGCGGAGTGCTGAAGCGAGAGGATTGGCAGACTTTAGGAAGCATGATCCACCGAAGTTCTATGGTGAGCCAAATCCAGATAAAGCTGATCTTTGGATGCAAGAGATCGAGAAGATCTTCGAGGCACTCCATTGCCCGAATAACGTGAAGGTCGACTACGCTACCTACTTACTGCTAGGAGACGCAGAGTATTGGTGGAAAGGAGTGAAGCAAACATTTATAGCAGAACGTCGCGAGATGACCTGGGAGCTTTTCCGTGAAAGGTTCTTGGACAAGTACTTCCCAGATACTGCACGAGCCGAGAAGGAGCAAGAGTTTCTTCAATTGCAACAAGGCAACTCGATAGTGTCCGAGTATGCAGCCAAATTTGAGTCGCTGGCGAGGTATTTCAGTCCATTTCGTGATCGAGCTGACCAAAGATGGTTAAGTGAGAGATTCCAACGGGGATTAAGATTTGACATTCAGAAGTCGGTGGTGTCATTGAGGATTCGAAACCTCCAAGAGCTGATAGATCGCTGTGTCGAGGTAGAAGGAGTAAGAAGCCACAAGAAGAAGACTGTTGTAGGCGGACCGGTGAGACCCCAGAGTGCGGGCGTAGATTTGCCTGAAAGGGAAACAACTGCAGAAGAAGCCTTACAACCGACCTCAGGGGAACGACAATAGAGGACAGTATCGTCCGATGACCCAGGGAGCGAGGAGTGGAGGTCAGACCGGTGTCGAGGTGACTTGCTATCATTGTGGAAAGCCAGGACATTATGCGAGTAACTGTACTCAGAAGGAGGAGGTATGTTTCAACTGCAAGAAGCCAGGGCATTTTGCCAAAGATTGTCCCACACCTAAAACTGAACCAGCAATGCTTGCGGCAAAGGCCAAAGGGAAGCGTCAGGTAGCTAAAGGCAGAGTCTTCTGCATGAGCGGTGAGGAAGCAGAGCGAGCTGAAGATCTTATTCAAGGTGAATGTGAGATCGAGGGTAAATCCTTATCCGTCCTCTTTGATTCGGGTGCAACCCATTCCTTTATTTCTTCTGATTGTGTGAACCATTTGAACTTGACTGTGACTGCTTTACCGTTCAAATTGGTAGTTACAACCCCAGCTGCTAAAACCTTAGTCACAAACACTGCATGTCTTAATTGTGTAGTGGTTATTCAGAATAGAAAGTTTGTGGTCAATTTGGTTTGTTTGCCTCTTAAGGGCTTAGATGTCATCCTCGGGATGGATTGGTTGTCACACCACCATGTCCTCTTGGACTGTGCCCGTAAAACTGTAATTTTCCCAGACCTTGGAGTCTCCAATTATCTTTCTGCTGAACGTATCGGAGTTTCTTTGAAAGAAGGAACTAGGGAATACATGTATCTGGCTAGCTCGGAAGTTTTCCAGCAGATCGACGTGAAGAATGTACCAGTGGTGTGTGACTTTGAGGACGTTTTTCGCGAAGACGTGCCAGGGTTACCACCAGTACGAGAGGTCGAGTTCTCCATCGACCTGATTCCAGGAACAGGACCGATTTCCAAGGCGCCATACAGGATGTCTCCTACCGAGATGAAAGAACTGAAGTCCCAGATCGAACACTTGGAGTCGAAGCAATTCATACGACCGAGCGTGTCACCGTGGGGAGCTCGGTGTTGTTAGTTAAGAAGAAGGATGGACGATCAAGGCGTGCGTGGACTACCGCGAGCTCAACAAGGTTCTTGTGAAGAACCGTTATCCGTTACCACGTATTGGCGACTTGATGGATCAACCGTGTGAGCGGCGATCTTTTCCAAGATAGACTTGAAGTCGGGCTACCATCGATTCGCGTGAAGGAGGAAGATATCCCCAAAACAGCTTTCAGGACTAGGTATGGTCACTACGAGTACTTGGTGATGCCGTTTGGAGTGACGAATGCGCCAGCTGTGTTTATGGACTACATGAACAGGATTTTCCATTCGTTCTTGGATCAGTTTGTAGTAGTGTTCATCGACGACATATTGATCTACTCGAGGAACCGAGAAGAGCACGAAGAACACTTACGTTGAGTACTGCAGATATTACGAGAGAAGCAACTCTATGCCAACCTGTCGAAGTGTGAATTTTGGCTCGAAGAGGTGAATTTTCTTGGTCATGTGATTTCCAAAGAAGGGATAGCTGTGGATCCAACTAAGATTGAGGCTGTGTTAGCGTGGGAACAGCCGAGGACGGTTACCGAGATCAGGAGTTTTGTTGGCTTAGCAGGCTATTATCGAAGATTCATTGAAGGTTTCTCGAAGATTATCGCGCCTCTTACACGGCTTACGAGGAAGGATCAACCTTTTGCCTGGACCGAGGAGTGTGAAGCCAGTTTTCAAAGACTGAAGGAGCTTTTGACGACAGCGCCCGTGTTGATTTTGCCCCAACCAGAAGAGCCTTACGAGGTGTATTGTGATGCGTCACACCAGGGATTGGGATGCGTGCTGATGCAACATCGGAAGGTGGTCGCGTATGCTTCAAGACAGCTTAAGATTCACGAGAGGAACTACCCTACTCACGACTTGGAGTGGTTGATAGTTTTTGGCCGAAGATATGGAGGCACTACCTTTATGGGAGCACTCTTACTGTTTTCAGCGATCACAAGAGCTTGAAGTACCTGTTCGATCAGAAAGAGCTCAACATGCGTCAGCGTAGATGGACGGAATTTCTCAAGGACTACGACTTTACGTTGGAATACCATCCCGGTAAGGCTAACGTAGTAGCAGATGCATTGAGCAGGAAGAGCGTTCTAGTTTCCTCAATGATGATCAAGGAGTTGGAGATGCTCGAGAAGTTCCGAGACTTGAAGTTGAGTGTCGAAGTTTCACCGGGGAAGCTGAGATTTGGTATGCTTACCATTTCTAACAGATTGTTGGACGAGATCCGAGACGGCGAGGTTCATGACGAGCTCCCGCAAGAGAAGGTTCGATTGATAGCGCAAGGGAAGGCGACAGAATTCCAAGTCGGAACGGACGACATCTTAAGATGCAATGGCCGAGTGTGTGTACCTAACGTAGCGGAGCTGAGAAAGTTAATACTCGACGAAGCGCATAAGAGCAACTTTAGTATTCATCCGGGAGTTACGAAGATGTATCAAGACTTGAAGAAGCATTTTTGGTGGTCCAGAATGAAGAAGCAAGTGGTGATGCACGTAACCGTGTTTAACGTGTCGAAGCGAAGGTGGAACACCAACGACTGCGGAATGCTACAATCGCTGACGTACCAGTTTGGAAATGGGATAGTATTTCCATGGATTTCGTTGTAGGTTTGCGAAGGCGCAGAAGAAGAATGATTCGATTTGGGTGATCGTCGACCGATTGACCAAATCGCTCATTCTTACCGGTGAGGTCGACATACAACGTGGAAAAAGCCGTGAGATCTACATCGCGGAGATAGTGCGACTTCATGGTATACCCTCTTGATCGTGTCGAACCGAGATCCGAAGTTCACGTCTCATTTTTGGAGGAATTGCAAGAAGCGATGGGAACCGAGCTCAGGCTTAGCTTCGGCATATCATCCTCAAACCGGCGGTCGGCCGGAGAACGATCCAATCACTTGAAGATTTGTTGCGGCGTGTACCTTAGATCACCGAGGAAGTTGGGACGACGTCTTACCATTGGTGGAGTTCACCTACAATACAGATTTCCATGCGAGTATTGGAATGGCACCTTTTGAAGCGGCTGTATGGGCGGAAATGTCGACGCCTCTTTGTTGGTACCAGGATGGTGGCGTTACATTGTGGGACCAGATATGATCCAGCAGACTACTGAGAAGATCCGTTTGATCAGAGATAGGATGCGAACGTCTCAAAGTCGACAGAAGAGTTATGCAGACCAACGACGTCGACCACTCGAGTTCGAGGAAGGAGAACATGTATTTCTTAGAGTCACCCCCACTACTGGAGTTGGTCGAGCGATCAAATCCAAGAAACTTACCCCTAAATTCATTGGACCTTACCAGATTCTTCGTCGTATCGGTCCAGTGGCATATCAGATTGCCCTGCCACCCTTCTTGTCGAACATTCACGACGTCTTCCACGTCTCACAATTGCGGAAGTATATTTCCGACCCCTCTCATGTCATCGAACCGGATGTGATACAACTAAAGGACGACCTATCCTTCGAAGCATTACCAGCAAGGATCGTTGATCGGAAAGCCAAACAGTTGCGGAACAAAGAGATTCAACTTGTCAAAGTTGTGTGGGATCAGAAGACTGGAGATGCAACTTGGGAGCTGGAGGAGAAGATGAAGACTCAGTACCCTGAACTTTTCCGAGGTAAGAATCTTATTTGCAATTTCGAGGACGAAATTTTTTTAGAGGGAGAGATTGTAACACCTGAGGACGAGATCACGAGATCGACCTCGTGTCGAGACCTCGTACCAAGACCTCGTGTCGAGATCCCATGCCAAGATCGCGTGCCGAGGTCATATGCCGAGTTGAGGAGACCGCGTGCACTAGCTGCTGAGCTGAGGAGATCGCGTGCATTAGCTGCTGAGATCGCGTGTCGAGCTGATGAAGTCGCGTACCGAGCTGAGGAGGTCGCATGTCGAACTGAGGAGGCCGCGTGCACGAACTCGTGTTAGAGCCTTGTGCGCTTGCACGAGCACCCTGGTCGACATCGTGTCGAGATGATAACACTCGTATCTTTACGAACGTTATTCAGCGTTATGATTATTTTGCTTGTTATATTTATATTGTCGGCTTGCAGTCTCGTCGCCGTGTCTAGATCTCTGACCTATAGAGTAGAGGGTAATCATGAGAAAGGAGAGATTAGACGGGTAGAATGATTGATGGGATTGGCATCTCATAACTGTAGTTACGATAATGCCCCTTCTCTCACCAGCTGTATATCGATCAGCCCTCTCACAAACACTCACTTTCTCTTTTCTTCTTTCTTCTTCCTTTCTTCTCTGAGTTCCTCTTCCTCTCCAAAACTTCCATCGAAGAACCTTGAGTTCCATCGAGCTTCTGCATAAACATTCTTCATCAATCTTGTTCCTCATCATCCTCTCGACATATCTCACCACCTCGACCACCATCTGAGGTATGAAAAACAGATTTTCTCTTCATGCTACTGTTTAGCGCCATTTCTTCTTTCCATTTTAGCTAGTTTTTATGCTTCCAAATCATGTCAAACTGATGGGTTTTCTTCTTCATGATATTACCTCCCTTTCTAACCGATTATTTGGGCTTGTAAAACAAATTTCTTCCTCTGTTTTCTGCAGTAGGCAGCGCTCAAAACCCTTCCTTTTTGGTTGTTTTGATTTCTGTTTTAGTTTGTTGTATGTTGCTTCTGGTTGTTGTTGTTGTCGATTTATACATTTGTAACATCAGATAACCTTTTCAAGAACTTTTGATCGAAATCCCTAACTTTGTGGTTAGGATTGGGATGAGAGCTAAGTGTTATTAGAACCCATAGATGGAACTAAGTTGTACTTGTTTTAGGAAGTCTGATTCCCGAGATCGTGTGATTTCCGAATCGAGGTGTCTGGGAGCCTTGAACAGGGGGCGTGGGAAGCGATGGGATCGGATCGAGAATCGACGTGTCAAGGTCATCGAGAAGCGTGCGATGTCGAGATCGAGTAAGAGAAGTCGTTGTCGAGCTCGTTTGAAGACAGCCGTGTCGAGGTCGTTGTCGAGCAGCTTTAGCTTGGAGTTCGGTAAGGGCACTTCATATTCTACGTGTTTATGTTTTGTGCGTAAGAGCATTTCTAAACATTTTAGGATTTTTATTGTTATATTACTATGTATGGATTCCTTGATTTGTGTCGAGCATGTAATGTTGTGATATGATTGGGTTTTTGCATGTATTTAATATGTGATTGAATATATGCTGTGAATTGTGTATTGCATGTTGAATTGCGTTTCTTCATGTCGAGCTTGCTCTTTTTATTTGACATGCGGTTGAATATCTTGTGTATAACTCTTTGAGTATCGTATGCGGTGGTGTTCATCGAGTGGCGAGCTAGGCGAGTCGTTATAGCGTTTGAGCCGTGACCGGGATAACTAAGGGTGCTAGGTCCCCTTTTGTTTACGGAGATTGACTAGACGTCGCCACGCTATGGGACTGAGTCGATCGTCCTAGGGAGAGCGAAGATCCCAAGGCTTGGCTGGACTTTCTGACATCTGATGCAGCGTGTGCATTCCGGAAAAATTGTCGAGTAGAGAGAAAATGGATTGCGAGTTGAGTCGAGTTTAGAGTGAGATGGTCGAGTCACGTTTGGTGAATGATATCTGATGATATGCGCTTATTTCTTTATGCCGTGTTTATCTTGAATTGTTGAGAAGTTGACCCTTTCCCGTGGTGCCTTCAATCCATGACGGTTACCCAGGCGATGTCGAGGGTGCAGGGAACTCGACAGCAGATGATGTCGAGGAGGAGCTCGACGAGGATCAGGGCGACGACCTATATTTGTCGTGATTTACTTTGTCTATGTTTTTGTGTATGGTGGTTGTGACCAGTTGGGCCGGTTATATTTTGATATTACAGGGTAGACTGGTGGTCTTACTTTGGGCTGACCCCTGCGTGGGTGTCTGCGGAAGTACCCAGGTATGATTGCTCTCTTGAAGTCGTCATACCTTAGGTGTATTTTCTTTATACATTATTACTCTGTATTTTGTATACATTATCATTTCGAGTGGTATATATGTATATTATGCATGTATGTTTTATTAGAATTTATGTCTTGTGTCTTAGTTGCACCATGTTTTCGAAAAGCTGTAATTACTCTGATGTGCACGAGCTGGTTTTATAAAAAAAAAAAAAATAATAGACCGTACTTTTTAAAAGGCACAAGAGTATCGTTTTAAAACGCATCGCATGCAGGTTTAGTTGAGCTCGGTGTGTTGAGCTCGGTAACTCGAGCTCGGTATGTTGAGCTCGGTAGCGGTCCGGAAACGGGTCGTTACATTGTTGGTATCAGAGCAGTTCGGTTCTGACCGAGCTGTGCATAGGAATTTGGACTGGTCACTGTGTCGGGATATATATATATATATATATATATATATATATATATATATATATATATATATATATATATGTGTGTTGGGTACCTAATTGTAATATGTTGATTGCTGTTTGATTAAGTGAAGCACTTATTGCTTGAAAAATTGTTTGAACTGTTTCTTGATTGAAGCAGTGTGTTTTAACACATCCTTGTTGTGAGATTCTCGGGGGTTTTGAACTTTGTGGAATCTAATGCCACCTCGTAGAGATACGACAGTGCAACCGAGAACGTCGACATGGAACGAGCAATTCAAGCTATGGCCGAGATGGCGGCGGCCATGGCTCAAGAATCCAGTGCAACTCAACAGGCTAACGCAATGGCTCAACAGACGGCGTTAACCCAGAACTTACGACAAAGAATGGCGAGCGAATCTCAAGCGAGAGGATTAGCGGACTTTAGGAAGCATGATCCGCAGAAGTTCTATGGTGAGCCAAATCCAGATAAAGGCGATCTTTGGATGCAAGAGATCGAGAAGATCTTGAGGCACTCCATTGCCGAATAACGTGAAGGTCGACTCACGCTACCTACTTACCGCTAGAGACGCAGAGTATTGGTGGAAAGGAGTGAAGCAAACATTTATAGCGAGCGTCGGCGAGATGACACGGGAGCTTTTCCGTGAAAGGTTCTTGGACAAGTACTTCCCAGATCTTGCACGGCCGAGAAGGAGCAAGAGTTTCTTCAATTGCAACAAAGCAACTTCGATAGTGTCCGAGTATGCGACCAAATTTGAGTCATTGGCAGGTATTTGATCCATTTCGTGATCGAGCTGACCAAAGATGGTTAAGTGAGAGATTCCAACGAGGATTAAGATTTGACATTGAAGTCGGTGGTGTCATTGAGGATTCGAAACCTCCAAGAGGCGATAGATCATTGTGTCGAGGTAGAAGGAGTAAGAAGCCACAAGAAGAAGACTGTTGTAAGCGGACGGTGAGACCCCAGAGTGCGGGCGAGATTTGCACGAAGGAAACAAGCTGCAGAAGAAGCCTTACAACCGACCTCGAGGAGCGACAATAGAGGGCGATGTCGTCCGATGACCCGAGCGAGCGAGTGGAGAGTCGGACGGTGTCGAGGTGACTTGCTATCATTGTGGAAAGCCAGGACATTATGCGAGTAATCGTACTCGGAAGGAGGAGGTATGTTTCAACCGCAAGAAGCCAGGCATTTTGCCAAAGATTGTCCCACACCTAAAGCGAACCAAAGCAATGCTTGCGGCAAAGGCCAGCGGAAGCGTCCAGGTAGCTAAAAGCGTAGTCTTACGCATGGCGGTGAGGAAGCGAGCGAGTGAAGATCTTATTCAAGGTGAATGTGAGATCGAGGGTAAATCCTTATCCGTCCTCTTTGATTCGGGTGCAACCCATTCCTTTATTTCTTACGATTGTGTGAACCATTTGAACTTAGTTTGACGGCGGCTTTACCGTTCAAATTGGTAGTTACAACCCAATTTGCTAAAACCTTAGTCACAAACAACTGCATGTCTTAATTGTGTAGTGGTTATTGAGAATAGAAAGTTTGTGGTCAATTTGGTTTGTTTGCCTCTTAAGGGCTTAGATGTCATCCTCGGGATGGATTGGTTGTCACACCACCATGTCCTCTTGGTGTGCCCGTAAGCGTAATTTTCCCGGACCTTGGAGTCTCCAATTATCTTCTGCTGAGCAATCGGAGTTTCTTTGAAAGAAGGAACTAGGGAATACATGTATCACGGCTGGCTTCCGGAAGTTTTCCAAACAGATCGGCGTGAAGAATTTACCAGTGGTGTGTGACTTTGAGGGCGTTTTGCGAAGGCGTGCCAGGAGTTACCACCAGACGTAGAGGTCGAGTTCTCCATCGACTGATTCCAGGAACAGGACCGATTTCAAGGCGCCATACAGGATGTCTCCTCTGAGATGAAAGAAGCGAAGTCCCAGATCGAACACTTGGAGTCGAAGCAATTCATACGGCCAAAGCGTGTCAGTGGGAGCTCGGTGTTGTTAGTTAAGAAGAAGGATGGGCGATCAAGGTCGTGCGTGGACTCTGCGAGCTCAACAAGGTTCTTTGTGAAGAACCGTTATCCGTTACCACGTATTGGCGACTTGATGGATCAACTTCGTGGAGCGGCGATCTTTCCAAGATAGACTTGAAGTCGGGCTACCATCGATTCGCGTGAAGGAGGAAGATATCCCCAAAACAGCTTTCGGGACTAGGTATGGTCACTACGAGTACTTGGTGATGCCGTTTGGGTAACGAATCGCCCGGTGTGTTTATGGACTACATGAGCAGGATTTTCCATTCGTTCTTGGATCAGTTTGTAGTAGTGTTCATCGACGACATATTGATCTACTCGAGGAACCGAGAAGAGCACGAAGAACACTTACGTTGAGTACTGCAGATATTACGAGAGAAGCAACTCTATGCCAACCTGTCGAAGTGTGAATTTTGGCTCGAAGAGGTGAATTTTCTTGGTCATGTGATTTCCAAAGAAGGGATAGCTGTGGATCCAACTAAGATTGAAGCTGTGTTAGCGTGGGAACAGCCGAGGACGGTTACCGAGATCAGGAGTTTTGTTGGCTTAGCAGGCTATTATCGAAGATTCATTGAAGGTTTCTCGAAGATTGTCGCGCCTCTTACACGGCTTACGAGGAAGGATCAACCTTTTGCCTGGACCGAGGAGTGTGAAGCCAGTTTTCAAAGACTGAAGGAGCTTTTGACGACAGCGCCCGTGTTGATTTTGCCCCAACCAGAAGAGCCTTACGAGGTGTATTGTGATGCGTCACACCAGGGATTGGGATGCGTGCTGATGCAACATCGGAAGGTGGTCGCGTATGCTTCAAGACAGCTTAAGATTCACGAGAGGAACTACCCTACTCACGACTTGAGCCGGGCGCAGAGTTTTTGCGCCGAAGATATGGAGGCACTACCTTTATGGGAGCACTCTTCTTTGTTTTCAGCGATCACAAGAGCTTGAAGTACTGCTCGATCGAAAAGAGCTCAACATGCGTCGGCGTAGATGGACGAAATTTCTCAAGGACTACGACTTTACGTTGGAATACCATCCCGTAAGGCTAACGTAGTAGCGGATGCATTGAGCAGAAGAAGCGTTCTAGTTTCCTCAATGATGATCAAGGAGTTGGAGATGCTCGAGAAGTTCCGAGACTTGAAGTTGAGTGTCGAAGTTTCACCGGGGAAGCTGAGATTTGGTATGCTTACCATTTCTAACAGATTGTTGGACGAGATCCGAGACCAGCAAGTTCATGACGAGCTCCTGCAAGAGAAGGTTCAGTTGATAGCACAAGGGAAGGCGACAGAATTCCAAGTCGGAACGGACGACATCTTAAGATGCAATGGCCGGGTGTGTGTACCTGACGTAGCCGAGCTGAGAAAGTTAATACTCGACGGAGCGCATAAGAGCAACTTTAGTATTCATCCAGGAGTTACGAAGATGTATCAAGACTTGAAGAAGCATTTTTGGTGGTCCGGAATGAAGAAGCAAGTGGCTGAGTACGTAGCTTCGTGTTTAACGTGTCAGAAAGCGAAGGTGGAGCACCAACGACCTGCGGGAATGCTCTGATAAACGGCGTACCAGTTTGGAAATGGGATAGTATTTCCATGGATTTCGTTGTAGGTTTGCGAAGACGCGAAGAAGAATGATTCGATTTGGGTGATCGTCGACGATTGACCAAATCGCTCATTTCTTACCGGTGAAGTCGACATACAACGTGGAAAAGTCGGCCGAGATCTACATCGCGAGATAGTGCGACTTCATGGTATACCCTCTTCGATCGTGTCGACAGAGATCCAAGTTCACGTCTCATTTTTGGAGGGAATTGCAAGAAGCGATGGGAACCGAGCTCGAGCTTAGCTTCGGCATATCATCCTCAGCGACGGTCGATCGAGAGAACGATCCAATCACTTGAAGATTTGTTGCGGCGTGTACCTTAGATCACCGAGGAAGTTGGGACGACGCCTTACCATTGGTGGAGTTCACCTACACTTGATTTCCATGCGAGTATTGGAATGGCACCTTTTGAAGCGGCTGTATGGACGGAAATGTCGACGCCTCTTTGTTGGTACCAGGATGGTGAGCGTTACATTGTGGGACCAGATATGATCCGGCCAGACTCATCGAGAAGATCCGTTTGATCGAGAGATAGGATGCGAACGTCTCAAAGTCGTGTAAGAGTTATGCAGACCAACGACGTCGACCACCGAGTTCGAGGAAGGAGAACATGTATTTCTTAGAGTCACCCCCACTCACCGAGTTGGTCGGCGATCAAATCCAAGAAACTTACCCTAAATTCATTGGACCTTACGGATTCTTCGTCGTGTCGGTCGGTGGCATATCGGTGCCCTCGCCACCCTTCTTGTCGAACATTCACGGCGCCTTCCACGTCTCACAATTGCGGAAGTATATTCCAGAGCCACTCTCATGTCATCGAACCGGATGTGATACAACTAAGGGCGACCTATCCTTCAAGCATTACCAAAGAAGGATCGTTGATCGGAAAGCCAAGCGATTCGCGGAACAAAGAGATTCAACTTGTCAAAGTTGTGTGGGATCGTAAGACCGGAGATGCAACTTGGGAGCTGGAGGAGAAGATGAAGACTCAAGACTGAACTTTTCCGAGGTAAGAATCTTATTTGCAATTTCGAGGACGAAATTTTTTTAGAGGGAGAGATTGTAACACCTGAGGACGAGATCACGAGATCGACCTCGTGTCGAGACCTCGTACCAAGACCTCGTGTCGAGATCCCATGCCAAGATCGCGTGCCGAGGTCATATGCCGAGTTGAGGAGACCGCGTGCACTAGCTGCTGAGCTGAGGAGATCGCGTGCATTAGCTGCTGAGATCGCGTGTCGAGCTGATGAAGTCGCGTACCGAGCTGAGGAGGTCGCATGTCGAACTGAGGAGGCCGCGTGCACGAACTCGTGTTAGAGCCTTGTGCGCTTGCACGAGCACCCTGGTCGACATCGTGTCGAGATGATAACACTCGTATCTTTACTGAGCGTTATTGACGTTATGATTATTTTGCTTGTTATATTTATATTGTGAAACTTGCGGTCTCGTCCAGTGTCTAGATCTCGACCTATAGAGTAGAGGGTAATCATGAGAAAGGAGAGATTAGGCGGGTAGAATGATTGATGGGATTGGCATCTCATAAGCGTAGTTACGATAATGCCCCTTCTCTCACCGGTTGTATATCGATCGACCTCTCTCACAAACACTCACTTTCTCTTTCTTCTTTCTTCTTCCTTTCTTCTCTCGAGTTCCTCTTCCTCTCCAAAACTTCCATCAAGAACCTTGAGTTCCATCGAAGCCTGCATAAACATTCTTCATCAATCTTGTTCCTCATCATCCTCTCGACATATCTCACCACCTCGACCACCATCCGAGGTATGAAAACAGATTTTCTCTTCATGCTCTTGTTTAGCGCCATTTCTTCTTTCCATTTTAGCTAGTTTTTATGCTTCCAAATCATGTCAAACTGATGGGTTTTCTTCTTCATGATATTACCTCCCTTTCTAACCGATTATTTGGGCTTGTAAAACAAATTTCTTCCTCTGTTTTCTGCAGTAGGCAGCGCTCAAAACCCTTCCTTTTTGGTTGTTTTGATTTCTGTTTTAGTTTGTTGTATGTTGCTTCTGGTTGTTGTTGTTGTCGATTTATCTGTTGTAGCATCAGATAACCTTTTCATGAACTTTTGATCGAAAACCCTAACTTTGTGGTTAGGATTGGGATGAGAGCTAAGTGTTATTAGAACCCATAGATGGAACTAAGTTGTACTTGTTTTAGGAAGTCTGATTCCCGAGATCGTGTGATTTCCGAATCGAGGTGTACGGGAGCGCGAACCCGAGGACGTGGGAGCAGTGGGATCCAGATCGAGAACTGTACGTGTCAAGGTCGACTGAGAAGCGTACGTGTCGAGATCGAGTAAGAGAAGTCGTTGTCGAGCTCGTTTGAAGACAGCCGTGTCGAGGTCGTTGTCGA
The DNA here is from genome assembly GCA_037113605.1 of Calophaca sinica. Lineage (NCBI taxonomy): Eukaryota > Viridiplantae > Streptophyta > Magnoliopsida > Fabales > Fabaceae > Calophaca > Calophaca sinica. The sequence goes on from CM073731.1 coordinate 34,160,645, forward strand.
GCAGCTTTAGCTTGGAGTTCGGTAAGGGCACTTCATATTCTACGTGTTTATGTTTTGTGCGTAAGAGCATTTCTAAACATTTTAGGATTTTTATTGTTATATTACTATGTATGGATTCCTTGATTTGTGTCGAGCATGTAATGTTGTGATATGATTGGGTTTTTGCATGTATTTAATATGTGATTGAATATATGCTGTGAATTGTGTATTGCATGTTGAATTGCGTTTCTTCATGTCGAGCTTGCTCTTTTTATTTGACATGCGGTTGAATATCTTGTGTATAACTCTTTGAGTATCGTATGCGGCGAATTGTTCATCGAGTGAGCGAGCTAGGCGAGTCGTTATGACGTTTTTGAGCCGTGACCCGGATAACTAAGGGTGCTAGGTCCCCTTTTGTTTACGGGAGATTGACTAGACGTCGCCACGCTATGGGACTGAAGCCGATGTCCTAGGGAGAGCGAAGATCCCAAGGCTTCGGCTGGACTTTACAGCATACGGTACGGCGTGTGCATTCCGGAAAAATTGTCGAGTAGAGAGAAAATGGATTGCGAGTTGAGTCGAGTTTAGAGTGAGATGGTCGAGTCACGTTTGGTGAATGATATACAGTGATGTCTGCTTATTTCTTTATGCCGTGTTTATCTTGAATTGTTGAGAAGTTGACCCTTTCCCGTGGTGCCTTCAATCCATGACGGTTACCCAGGCGATGTCGAGGGTGCAGGGAACTCGACAGCAGATGATGTCGAGGAGGAGCTCGACGAGGATCAGGGCGACGACCTATATTTGTCGTGATTTACTTTGTCTATGTTTTTGTGTATGGTGGTTGTGACCAGTTGGGCCGGTTATATTTTGATATTACAGGGTAGACTGGTGGTCTTACTTTTGGAGCAGCCCCCTGCGTGGGTGTCTGCCGGAAGTACCCCCAGGGTATGATTGCTCTCTTGAAGTCGTCATACCTTAGGTGTATTTTCTTTATACATTATTACTCTGTATTTTGTATACATTATCATTTCGAGTGGTATATATGTATATTATGCATGTATGTTTTATTAGAATTTATGTCTTGTGTCTTAGTTGCACCATGTTTTCGAAAAGTTGTAATTACTCGATGTGCACGAGTGGTTTTATAAAAAAATAATAATAATAGACTGCATTTTTAAAAGGCACAAGAGTTTCGTTTTAAAACGCATCGCATACAGGTTTAGTTGAACTCGGTGTGTCGAGCTCGTAACTCGAGCTCGGTATCCTGAGCTCGGTAGCGGTCCGGAAACGGGTCGTTACATTGTTGGTATCAGAGCAGTTCGGTTCTGACCGAGCTGTGCATAGGAATTTGGACTGGTCACTGTGTCGGGATATATATATATATATATATATATATATATATATATATATATATATATATATATATATATATATATATGTGTGTGTTGGGTACCTAATTGTAATATGTTGATTGCTGTTTGATTAAGTGAAGCACTTATTGCTTGAAAAATTGTTTGAACTGTTTCTTGATTGAAGCAGTGTGTTTTAACACATCCTTGTTGTGAGATTCTGACAGGGTTTTGAACTTTGTGGAATCTAATGCCACCTCGTAGAAATCTGACAATTTACAACCGAGAACGTCGACATGGAACGAGCAATTCAAGCTATGGCCGAGATGGCGGCAGCCATGGCTCAAAGAATCACCGCTGCAGAACTCAACAGGCTAACGCAATGGCTCAACAGACGGCGGCGTTAACCCGGCCAGAACTTACAAAGAACAAAGCGGCGAGCGGAATGTCAAGCGAGAGGATTAGCAGACTTTAGGAAGCATGATCCACGAAGTTCTATGGTGAGCCAAATCCAGATAAAGGCGATCTTTGGATGCAAGAGATCGAGAAGATCTTGAGGCACTCCATTGCCCGAATAACGTGAAGGTCGACCACGCTACCTACTTCTTTGCTAGGAGACGCAGAGTATTGGTGGAAAGGAGTGAAGCAAACATTTATAGCGAGCGTCGCGAGATGACCTGGGAGCTTTTAGTGAAAGGTTCTTGGACAAGTACTTCCCAGACATCGCACGCAGCCGAGAAGGAGCAAGAGTTTCTTCAATTGCAACAAGGCAACTCGATAGTGTCCGAGTATGCAGCCAAATTTGAGTCGCTGGCGAGGTATTTCAGTCCATTTCGTGATCGAGCTGACCAAAGATGGTTAAGTGAGAGATTCCAACGGGGATTAAGATTTGACATTCAGAAGTCGGTGGTGTCATTGAGGATTCGAAACCTCCAAGAGCTGATAGATCGCTGTGTCGAGGTAGAAGGAGTAAGAAGCCACAAGAAGAAGACTGTTGTAGGCGGACCGGTGAGACCCCAGAGTGCGGGGCAGAGATTTGCACAGAAAGGGAAACAACTGCAGAAGAAGCCTTACAACCGACCTCAGGGGAACGACAATAGAGGACAGTATCGTCCGATGACCCAGGGAGCGAGGAGTGGAGGTCAGACCGGTGTCGAGGTGACTTGCTATCATTGTGGAAAGCCAGGACATTATGCGAGTAACTGTACTCAGAAGGAGGAGGTATGTTTCAACTGCAAGAAGCCAGGGCATTTTGCCAAAGATTGTCCCACACCTAAAACTGAACCAGCAATGCTTGCGGCAAAGGCCAAAGGGAAGCGTCAGGTAGCTAAAGGCAGAGTCTTCTGCATGAGCGGTGAGGAGAGCGAGCTAAAGATCTTATTCAAGGTGAATGTGAGATCGAGGGTAAATCCTTATCCGCCCTTCTTTGATTCGGTGCAACCCATTCCTTTATTTCTTGATTGTGTGAACCATTTGAACTTGACCGTGACGGCTTTACTGCTCAAATTGGTAGTTACAACCCCAAATGCTAAAACCTTAGTCACAAACACCGCATGTCTTAATTGTGTAGTGGTTATTCGAATAGAAAGTTTGTGGTCAATTTGGTTTGTTTGCCTCTTAAGGGCTTAGATGTCATCCTCGGGATGGATTGGTTGTCACACCACCATGTCCTCTTGGTGTGCCGTAAGCTGTAATTTTCCCGGACCTTGGAGTCTCCAATTATCTTTCACTGAACGTATCGGAGTTTCTTTGAAAGAAGGAACTAGGGAATACATGTATCCGCTAGCTCGGAAGTTTTCCAACAGATCGACGTGAAGAATTTACGGTGGTGTGTGACTTTGAGGGCGTTTTGCGAAGACGTGCCAGGGTTACCACCAGTACGAGAGGTCGAGTTCTCCATCGACCTGATTCCAGGAACAGGACCGATTTCCAAGGCGCCATACAGGATGTCTCCTACCGAGATGAAAGAACTGAAGTCCCAGATCGAACACTTGGAGTCGAAGCAATTCATACGACCGAGCGTGTCACCGTGGGGAGCTCCAGTGTTGTTAGTTAAGAAGAAGGATGGACGATCAAGGCTGTGCGTGGACTACCGCGAGCTCAACAAGGTTACTGTGAAGAACCGTTATCCGTTACCACGTATTGACGACTTGATGGATCAACTTCGTGGAGCGGCGATCTTTTCCAAGATAGACTTGAAGTCGGGCTACCATCAGATTCGCGTGAAGGAGGAAGATATCCCCAAAACAGCTTTCAGGACTAGGTATGGTCACTACGAGTACTTGGTGATGCCGTTTGGAGTGACGAATGCGCCAGCTGTGTTTATGGACTACATGAACAGGATTTTCCATTCGTTCTTGGATCAGTTTGTAGTAGTGTTCATCGACGACATATTGATCTACTCGAGGAACCGAGAAGAGCACGAAGAACACTTACGTTGAGTACTGCAGATATTACGAGAGAAGCAACTCTATGCCAACCTGTCGAAGTGTGAATTTTGGCTCGAAGAGGTGAATTTTCTTGGTCATGTGATTTCCAAAGAAGGGATAGCTGTGGATCCAACTAAGATTGAAGCTGTGTTAGCGTGGGAACAGCCGAGGACGGTTACCGAGATCAGGAGTTTTGTTGGCTTAGCAGGCTATTATCGAAGATTCATTGAAGGTTTCTCGAAGATTATCGCGCCTCTTACACGGCTTACGAGGAAGGATCAACCTTTTGCCTGGACCGAGGAGTGTGAAGCCAGTTTTCAAAGGCGAAGGAGCTTTTGACAGCGGCGCCGTGTTGATTTTGCCCCAACCAGAAGAGCCTTACGAGGTGTATTGTGATGCGTCACACCAGGGATTGGGATGCGTGCTGATGCAACATCGGAAGGTGGTCGCGTATGCTTCAAGACAGCTTAAGATTCACGAGAGGAACTACCCTACTCACGACTTAAGTCGGCAGCAGAGTTTTTGGCGTCAAGATATGGAGGCACTACCTTTATGGGAGCACTCTTATCGCTTTCGCGATCACAAGAGCTTGAAGTACTGTCGATCGTAAAGAACTCAACATGCGTCAGCGAAGATGGACAGAATTTCTCAAGGACTACGACTTTACGTTGGAATACCATCCCGGTAAGGCTAACGTAGTAGCAGATGCATTGAGCAGAAAGAGCGTTCTAGTTTCCTCAATGATGATCAAGGAGTTGGAGATGCTCGAGAAGTTCCGAGACTTAAAGTTGAGTGTCGAAGTTTCACCGGGGAAGCTGAGATTTGGTATGCTTACCATTTCTAACAGATTGTTGGACGAGATCCGAGACCAAAGGTTCATGACGAGCTCTGCAAGAGAAGGTTGATTGATAAGCGCAAGGGAAGGCGAGAATTCCAAGTCGGAACGGACGACATCTTAAGATGCAATGGCCGAGTGTGTGTACCTAACGCGTCGAGCCGAGAAAGTTAATACTCGACGGCGCATAAGAGCAACTTTAGTATTCATCCAGGAGTTACGAAGATGTATCAAGACTTGAAGAAGCATTTTGGTGGTCAGGAATGAAAAAGCAAGTGGTGAGTCGAGCACGTAGCCGTGTTTAACGTGTCGAGCGAAGGTGGAACACCAACGACTGCGGAATGCTACAATCGCTGACGTACCAGGTTTGGAAATGGGATAGTATTTCCATGGATTTCGTTGTAGGTTTGCGAAGACGCAGAAGAAGAATGATTCGATTTGGGTGATCGTCGACCGATTGACCAAATCCGCCATTTCTTACGGAGGTCGACATACAACGTGGAAAAGGCGACCGAGATCTACATCAGCGGAGATAGTGCGACTTCATGGTATACCCTCTTCGATCGTGTCGAACCGAGATCCAAGTTCACGTCTCATTTTGGAGGGAATTGCAAGAAGCGATGGAACCGAGCTCGAAGCTTAGCTTCGGCATATCATCCTCAAACCGACGGCCGACCGAGAGAACGATCCAATCACTTGAAGATTTGTTGCGGCGTGTACCTTAGATCACCGAGGAAGTTGGGACGACGTCTTACCATTGGTGGAGTTCACCTACAATAACGCTTTCCATGCGAGTATTGGAATGGCACCTTTGAAGCGGCTGTATGGACGGAAATGTCGACGCCTCTTTGTTGGTACCAGGATGGTGAGCGTTACGTTGTGGGACCAGGATATGATCCAGCAGACTCATCGAGAAGATCCGTTTGATCGAGATAGGATGCGAACGTCTCAAAGTCGGCAGAAGAGTTATGCGGACCAACGGCGTCGACCACTCGAGTTCGAGGAAGGAGAACATGTATTTCTTAGAGTCACCCCCACCATCGGAGTTGGTCGAGCGATCAAATCCAAGAAACTTACCCTAAATTCATTGGACCTTACGGATTCTTCGTCAGATCGGTCCGGTGGCATATCGATTGCCTGCCACCCTTCTTGTCGAACATTCACGACGTCTTCCACGTCTCACAATTGCGGGAAGTATATTGACCACTCTCATGTCATCGAACCGGATGTGATACAACTAAAGGACGACCTATCCTTCGAAGCATTACCAGCAAGGATCGTTGATCGGAAAGCCAAACAGTTGCGGAACAAAGAGATTCAACTTGTCAAAGTTGTGTGGGATCAGAAGACTGGAGATGCGACTTGGGAGCTGGAGGAGAAGATGAAGACTCAGTACCCTGAACTTTTCCGAGGTAAGAATCTTATTTGCAATTTCGAGGACGAAATTTTTTTAGAGGGAGAGATTGTAACACCTGAGGACGAGATCACGAGATCGACCTCGTGTCGAGACCTCGTACCAAGACCTCGTGTCGAGATCCCATGCCAAGATCGCGTGCCGAGGTCATATGCCGAGTTGAGGAGACCGCGTGCACTAGCTGCTGAGCTGAGGAGATCGCGTGCATTAGCTGCTGAGATCGCGTGTCGAGCTGATGAAGTCGCTGCATCGAAATTTGAGGAAGGTCGTGATGTCGAATCGAGGAGGCCGCGTGCACGAACTCGTGTTAGAGCCTTGTGCGCGCTTGCACGAGCACCTGGTCGACATCGTGTCGAGATGATAACACTCGTATCTTTACGAGCGTTATTCAGCCAAGTTATGATTATTTTGCTTGTTATATTTATATTGTCGGCCAGCCTCGTCGCCGTGTCTAGATCTCGACCTATAGAGTAGAGGGTAATCATGAGAAAGGAGAGATTAGGCGGGTAGAATGATTGATGGGATTGGCATCTCATATTTGTAGTTACGATAATGCCCCTCCTCTCACCAGCTGTATATCGATCAGCCCTCTCACAAACACTCACTTTCTCTTTTCTTCTTTCTTCTTCCTTTCTTCTCTGAGTTCCTCTTCCTCTCCAAAACTTCCATCGAAGAACCTTGAGTTCCATCGAAGCTTCAGATAAACATTCTTCATCAATCTTGTTCCTCATCATCCTCTCGACATATCTCACCACCTCGACCACCATCTGAGGTATGAAAAACAGATTTTCTCTTCATGCTACTGTTTAGCGCCATTTCTTCTTTCCATTTTAGCTAGTTTTTATGCTTCCAAATCATGTCAAACTGATGGGTTTTCTTCTTCATGATATTACCTCCCTTTCTAACCGATTATTTGGGCTTGTAAAACAAATTTCTTCCTCTGTTTTCTGCAGTAGGCAGCGCTCAAAACCCTTCCTTTTTGGTTGTTTTGATTTCTGTTTTAGTTTGTTGTATGTTGCTTCTGGTTGTTGTTGTTGTCGATTTATCTGTTGTAGCATCAGATAACCTTTTCATGAACTTTTGATCGAAAACCCTAACTTTGTGGTTAGGATTGGGATGAGAGCTAAGTGTTATTAGAACCCATAGATGGAACTAAGTTGTACTTGTTTTAGGAAGTCTGATTCCCGAGATCGTGTGATTTCCGAATCGAGGTGTACGGAGCCTTGAACCCGAGGACGTGAGCGAGTGGGATCCAGATCGAGAGCTGTACGTGTCGAGGTCGACTAAGAAGCATACGTGTCGAGATCGAGTAAGAGAAGTCGTTGTCGAGCTCGTTTGAAGACAGCCGTGTCGAGGTCGTTGTCGAGCAGCATTAGCTTGGAGTTCGATAAGGGCACTTCATATTCTACGTGTTTATGTTTTGTGCGTAAGAGCACTTCTAAACATTTTAGGATTTTTTATTGTTATATTACTATGTATGGATTCCTTGATTTGTGTCGAGCATGTAATGTTGTGGTATGATTGGGTTTTTGCATGTATTTAATATGTGATTGAATATATGTTGTGAATTATGTATTGACTGTTGAATTGCGTTACTTCATGTCGAGCTTGCTCTTTTTATTTGACATGCGGTTGAATATCTTGTGTATAACTCTTTGAATATCGTATGCGGCGAATTGTTCATCGAGTGAGCGAGCTAGTAGTCGTTATGACGTTTTGAGCCGTGACCGGATAACTAAGGGTGCTAGGTCCCCTTTTGTTTACGGAGATTGACTAGACGTCGCCACGCTATGGGACTGAGTTGATCGTCCTAGGGAGAGCGAAGATCCCAAGGCTTTACTGGACTTTACAAAGATCTGATACGGCGTGTGCATTCCGGAAAAATTGTCGAGTAGAGAGAAAATGGATTGCGAGTTGAGTCGAGTTTAGAGTGAGATGGTCGAGTCACGTTTGGTGAATGATATACAGTGATGTCTGCTTATTTCTTTATGCCGTGTTTATCTTGAATTGTTGAGAAGTTGACCCTTTCCCGTGGTGCCTTCAATCCATGACGGTTACCCAGGCGATGTCGAGGGTGCAGGGAACTCGACAGCAGATGATGTCGAGGAGGAGCTCGACGAGGATCAGGGCGACGACCTATATTTGTCGTGATTTACTTTGTCTATGTTTTTGTGTATGGTGGTTGTGACCAGTTGGGCCGGTTATATTTTGATATTACAGGGTAGGCGGTGGTCTTACTTTTGGAGCGACCTGCGTGGGTGTCTGCCGGAAGTACCCCCAGGGTATGATTGCTCTCTTGAAGTCGTCATACCTTAGGTGTATTTTCTTTATACATTATTACTCTGTATTTTGTATACATTATCATTTCGAGTGGTATATATGTATATTATGCATGTATGTTTTATTAGAATTTATGTCTTGTGTCTTAGTTGCACCATGTTTTCGAAAAGCTGTAATTACTCTGATGTGCACGAGCTGGTTTTATAAAAAAAAAAATAATAGACCGTACTTTTTAAAAGGCACAAGAGTATCGTTTTAAAACGCATCGCATGCAGGTTTAGTTGAGCTCGGTAACTTGAGCTCGGTATGTTGAGCTCGGTAGCGGTCCGGAAACGGGTCGTTACACTAACACACTCTTTCTCATTGGTTAAAATACAAGTGAGTCATACTATTTTAGAAAGGGGTCCCACTAAATTATGTGGGTCCCACTAAATTTAGATCAATAAAAGAGAGTGTGTTGAAAAGAGAGTGTTAGAGAGTGTATTGCTAATTTTTTTTTTAGATTTCCTTACATGCCCCGCTTTGTTTATTTTAAGAGTAAAGTCTCATTTTAGTCCCGATAAAAGTTGTGCAACCCGCTTTAATCTCGATAAAAATTGTGCGACTCATTTTCGTCCCTAACAAAAAATAAGTCTACAAATAGTTCTAACATTTTCAAAACTGGACCACGTTAGTCTCTTCGTCAGTCTCCTTCCAAATCTGTCACTTAACGTGTTGACGTGTCACGTTAAATGCTCACATGACACGTTAACCCTCTCCACAGTAGCAAAACAAGAATACGGATCTGATTTTTTTCCTGTTGTTGACTGGAATGTAACTTAGCCGATGAATCGACCAACTCCACAATAGTGATTCCATTTTCTTCAAACGATTACGCTAAGAAAGAAACTATGTTCCTCAACTATGGGTCCTTTAACTCACTCCAGAAAGCGTTAAGTGAGGTGAACTAGAACGTAAAGATAAACATAAATGCAACTGGGCGAAAATACGTTTTTTGTATTGATTGATGTGTGTAAAATTATGTACAACTTTGGTATTTATAGTAGTAACTAAGAACAACACATATTTGCCACGTTCAATGGCTAACACATATCCCTTTTATATATTGTTATAGATTATAGATTAAGTATCCAAAATAAAGGGTAAAATTGGAAAGAAAAAGTCTACACCAAAAGGGGATATCCCCTTTCTATATTGTTATAGATATAGATTAATTAAAAAAAAAAAAAAATCCTCCTCTCTCTACAAAAACTCATTTCCAAACAATTTCCAAACAGAAGTGTTAGGAAAAATCAACGCATTATCGGAATTAAAGTATCGCTGCTTTCGACATAAAATCCTCATCCTCAAATCCTAACCCTAACACTTACTTTCGCTCTGCTTTTATTATCACTCAGTCTCTTCTCTGCGGGTGAGGGTTGCGAACATCGTTTTTCTCTAAGGTATAATCTTGATTCGATCCATCTCTTACATTTTTCTGTTCTTTCTGAGCCGATTGAAAAGTCCTTTTATGTTTCATCGTATGCTGAATGATGATGTTTCGTTGGATATATTTGTGTATCTACTTTTCTATTGTTGTTTGTGGTTTAATTCCTTTTGATCGTTGTTTTGTTTTGTGTTTGGATTTGAATTTCTAATCTTGGATTCTTTTGGTTTATGTGTGATTGATTCTTCGATGGAAATTCTCGATGGGACTTTTACTCGGTTTGAATCGTTTTGTTGGATGCACAGATCTACGGGTGTAACCTTATAATCTTTAGTTGTGTTTGTTTTCCCATTCGTATGGTTCCAAACGGCTCTTTAGGTAGGGGTATAATTTTTCCTTTCGAGGTAATTTTCTTTGGAATTTGTGTTGCGTCCTTCAAAAGGCTAAAGAAAATGGGCTTTCATATTGGTTGAGTTTTTGTTAATGTTTTTACTTGGGTATTTTGTAATTACGGATATGTGAAATTTTAGAGTATCATATCTTTGATTGAATTTTGGATTTTTAATGTATTTATGGTTCTGTAATGCCAATTTTTTTATATTAGATTGGATTTGATTTATGTTATTAGATGCCTGGAATTTCTTTGTTAGTTGATTACGAAGAAAATATTTTTCATGTAAGAATTTTGGTTGTGGTTTTGTGTTGAGTTTCTCTGTGCATGGGGTTTTAGGGACATGCCTTTTTAATGGAGATTTTTGATCTGTGCTATTCATCTACTAAATTGACAATAGTTTATTTGATTGTGTAATGTTTAACATTTATGTTGTTATAATTGTGTTTTATTTGATTGTGTAATTTCTTTTTCTTTCCAATTTTACCCTTTATTTTGGATAGTTAATCTATAATCTATAACAATATAAAAAAGGGATATCCCTTTTGGTGTAGACTTTTCTTTCCAATTTTACCCTTTATTTTGGATAGTTAAACGCATTAAAGTGTGCTTTGAAATACATACGGTTACTTACTCGGTTCACGTAAGTGTAACTCCCAATACCATTACACAATTAGGGATAACACCTCGGTAAGAAGATAGAAAGGGGAGAGAGAAAGAGAGAGGAGAAAGGGATGTCGTCTTGCGTTCGACGATCGATGCGGTGACAAGGGAAGACATCATGCATCCGCGGTGAAAGACGGGCGACAAATGGTGGCGCTATCTTTTTTTCCATGGTGAGTGACGCTGCGAGCACTTCTTGCTTTTTGGTTTTTGATGCTCTGCTCGGTGACCCACATCTCGCATGATGCATGCCTTTGGAATTTTTTTGAGCGAGAAGTTTATGAGGTGAGGGACTTGAAGTTACTGAATTGGCATTTTTCTTAACTCCATGTGACACATGTATGATTCATTGGTTATTTTGACAATTATAAATTTACAGAATATTTCATTTGTCAATACATATGCATATCAATGTGCTAATAATAATGTGTCATTCTAAAAAATTAGTATGATAAAATATCTGAAATACAGATCAAATTCTTTAAAAACAACATTAAACATTAAAACACTCCCCCGCCCCGAAAACTCATTTCCAAACAGACCCTAACACTCTCATCCTAACACACTCTTTCTCATTGGTTAAAATACAAGTGAGTCATACTATTTTAGAAAGGGGTCCCACTAAATTATGTGGGTCCCACTAATTTAGATCAATAAAAGAGAGTGTGTTGAAAAGAGAGTGTTAAAGAGTGTATTGCTAATTTTTTTTTTAGATTTCCTTACATGCCCCGCTTCGTTTATTTTAAGAGTAAAGTCTCATTTTAGTCCCGATAAAAGTTGTGCAACCCGCTTTAATCTCGATAAAAATTGTGCGACTCATTTTCGTCCCTAACAAAAAATAAGTCTACAAATAGTTCTAACATTTTCAAAACTGGACCACGTTAGTCTCTTCGTCAGTCTCCTTCCAAATCTGTCACTTAACGTGTTGACGTGTCACGTTAAATGCTCACATGACACGTTAACCCTCTCCACAAAGAGCAAAACAAGAATACGGATCTGATTTTTTCCTGTTGTTGGTGGACTGTAACTTAGTCGATGACTCGACTAACTCCACAACAGTGATTCCACTTTCTTCAAACGATTACGCTAAGAAAGAAACTATGTTCCTCAACTATGGGTCCTTTAACTCACACCAGAAAGCGTTAAGTGAGGTGAACTAGAACGTAAAGATAAACATAAATGCAAGCTGGCGAAAATCGTTGTTTGTATTGATTGATGTGTGTAAAATTATGTACAACTTTGGTATTTATAGTAGTAACTAAGAACAACACATATTTGCCACATTCAATGGCTAACACATATCCCTTTTATATATTGTTATAGATTATAGATTAAGTATCCAAAATAAAGGGTAAAATTGGAAAGAAAAAGTCTACACCAAAAGGGGATATCCCCTTTATATATTGTTATAGATATAGATTAATTTAAAATATAAAAAAAAAATCGTCCTCTCTACTAAAACTCATTTCCAAACAATTTCCAAACAGAAGTTTTAGGAAAAATCAACGCATTATCGGAATTAAAGTATCATTGCTTTGACATAAAATCCTCATCCTCAAATCCTAACCCTAACACTTACTTTCGCTCTGCTTTTATTATCACTCAGTCTTCTCTGCGGGTGAGGGTTGCGAACATCGCTTTTTCTCTCGAGGTATAATCTTCGATTCGATCCATCTCTTCGCTTTCTGTTCTTTCCGAGCCGATTGAAAAGTCCTTTTATGTTTCATCGTATCTTTGAATGATGATGTTTCGTTGGTTATATTTGTGTATTTACTTTTCTATTGTTGTTTGTGGTTTAATTCCTTTTGATCGTTGTTTTGTTTTGTGTTTGGATTTGAATTTCTAATCTTGGATTCTTTTGGTTTATGTGTGATTGATTCTTGATGGAGATTCTCGATGGGACTTTTACCCGGTTTGAATCGCTTTTGTTGGATGCACGATCTACGGGTGTAACCTTATAATCTTTAGTTGTGTTTGTTTTCCCATTCGTATGGTTCCAAACGGCTCTTTAGGTAGGGGTATAATTTTTCCTTTCGAGGTAATTTTCTTTGGAATTTGTGTTGCGTCCTTCAAAAGGCTAAAGAAAATGGGCTTTCATATTGGTTGAGTTTTTGTTAATGTTTTTACTGGGTATTTTGTAATTACGGATATGTGAAATTTTAGAGTATCATATCTTTGATTGAATTTTGGATTTTTAATGTATTTATGGTTCTGTAATGCCAATTTTTTTATATTAGATTGGATTTCGATTTATGTTATTAGATGCCTGGAATTTGCTTTGTTAGTTGATTCAAGAAAATATTTTTCATGTAAGAATTTTGGTTGTGGTTTTGTGTTGAGTTTCTGTGCATGGGGGTTTTAGGGACATGCCTTTTTTGATGGAGATTTTTTGATCCTGTGCTATTCATCTACTAAATTGACAATAGTTTATTTGATTGTGTAATGTTTAACATTTATGTTGTTATAATTGTGTTTTATTTGATTGTTTAATTTCTTTTTCTTTCCAATTTTACCCTTTATTTTGGATAGTTAATCTATAATCTATAACAATATATAAAAGGGATATCCCTTTTTGGTGTAGACTTTTTCTTTCCAATTTTACCCTTTATTTTGGATAGTTAAACGCATTAAAGTGTGCTTTGAAATACATACCGGTTACTTACTCAGTTCACCCGTAAGTGTAACTCCCAATACCATTACACAATTAGGGATAACACCTCTGGTAAGAAGATAGAAAGGGGGAGAGAGAAAAGAGAGAGGGAGAAAGGGATGTCGTCTTGCAGTTCGACGACTGATGCGGTGACAAGGGAAGACATCATGCATCCCGCGGTGAAAGACGGGCGACAAATGGTGGCGCTATCTTTTTTTCCATGGTGAGTGACGCTGCGAGCACTTCTTGCTTTTTGGTTTTTGATGCTCTGCTCGGTGACCCACATCCCGCAGTGCATGCCTTTTTGGAATTTTTTTTGAGCGAGAAGTTTATGAGGTGAGGGACTTCGAAGTTACTGAATTGGCATTTTTCTTAACTCCATGTGACACATGTATGATTCATTGGTTATTTTGACAATTATAAATTTACAGAATATTTCATTTGTCAATACATATGCATATCAATGTGCTAATAATAATGTGTCATTCTAAAAAATTAGTATGATAAAATATCTGAAATACAGATCAAATTCTTTAAAAACAACATTAAACATTAAAACACTCCCCCGCCCCGAAAACTCATTTCCAAACAGACCCTAACACTCTCATCCTAACACACTCTTTCTCATTGGTTAAAATACAAGTGAGTCATACTATTTTAGAAAGGGGTCCCACTAAATTATGTGGGTCCCACTAATTTAGATCAATAAAAGAGAGTGTGTTGAAAAGAGAGTGTTAAAGAGTGTATTGCTAATTTTTTTTTTAGATTTCCTTACATGCCCCGCTTCGTTTATTTTAAGAGTAAAGTCTCATTTTAGTCCCGATAAAAGTTGTGCAACCCGCTTTAATCTCGATAAAAATTGTGCGACTCATTTTCGTCCCTAACAAAAAATAAGTCTACAAATAGTTCTAACATTTTCAAAACTGGACCACGTTAGTCTCTTCGTCAGTCTCCTTCCAAATCTGTCACTTAACGTGTTGACGTGTCACGTTAAATGCTCACATGACACGTTAACCCTCTCCACAGTAGCAAAACAAGAATACGGATCTGATTTTTTTCCTGTTGTTGACTGGAATGTAACTTAGCCGATGAATCGACTAACTCCACAACAGTGATTCCATTTTCTTCAAACGATTACGCTAAGAAAGAAACTATGTTCCTCAACTATGGGTCCTTTAACTCACTCCAGAAAGCGTTAAGTGAGGTGAACTAGAACGTAAAGATAAACATAAATGCAACTGGGCGAAAATACGTTGTTTGTATTGATTGATGTGTGTAAAATTATGTACAACTTTGGTATTTATAGTAGTAACTAAGAACAACACATATTTGCCACGTTCAATGGCTAACACATATCCCTTTTATATATTGTTATAGATTATAGATTAAGTATCCAAAATAAAGGGTAAAATTGGAAAGAAAAAGTCTACACCAAAAGGGGATATCCCCTTTATATATTGTTATAGATATAGATTAATTTAAAAAATAAAAAAATAAATCCTCCTCTCTCTACTAAAACTCATTTCCAAACAATTTCCAAACAGAAGTTTTAGGAAAAATCAACGCATTATCGGAATTAAAGTATCATTTGCTTTCGACATAAAATCCTCATCCTCAAATCCTAACCCTAACACTTACTTTCGCTCTGCTTTTATTATCACTCAGTCTCTTCTCTGCGGGTGAGGGTTGCGAACATCGCTTTTTCTCGAGGTATAATCTTCGATTCGATCCATCTCTTACATTTTCTGTTCTTTCCGAGCCGATTGAAAAAGTCCTTTTATGTTTCATCGTATCTTTGAATGATGATGTTTCGTTGGTTATATTTGTGTATTTACTTTTCTATTGTTGTTTGTGGTTTAATTCCTTTTGATCGTTGTTTTGTTTTGTGTTTGGATTTGAATTTCTAATCTTGGATTCTTTTGGTTTATGTGTGATTGATTCTTGATGGAGATTCTCGATGGGACTTTTACCCGATTTGAATCGTTTTGTTGGATGCACAGATCTACTGGTGTAACCTTATAATCTTTAGTTGTGTTTGTTTTCCCATTCGTATGGTTCCAAGCGGCTCTTTAGGTAGGGTATAATTTTTCCTTTCGAGGTAATTTTCTTTGGAATTTGTGTTGCGTCCTTCAAAAGGCTAAAGAAAATGGGCTTTCATATTAGTTGAGTTTTTGTTAATGTTTTTACTGGGTATTTTGTAATTACGGATATGTGAAATTTTAGAGTATCATATCTGATTGAATTTTGGATTTTTAATGTATTTATGGTTCTGTAATGCCAATTTTTTTATATTAGATTGGATTTGATTTATGTTATTAGATGCCTGGAATTTCTTTGTTAGTTGATTACGAAGAAAATATTTTCATGTAAGAATTTTGGTTGTGGTTTTGTGTTGAGTTTTCTTGTGCATGGGGGTTTTAGGGACATGCCTTTTTGATGGAGATTTTTGATCTGGGCTATTCATCTACTAAATTGACAATAGTTTATTTGATTGTGTAATGTTTAACATTTATATTGTTATAATTGTGTTTTATTTGATTGTTTAATTTCTTTTTCTTTCCAATTTTACCCTTTATTTTGGATAGTTAATCTATAATCTATTACAATATATAAAAGGGATATCCCTTTTGGTGTAGACTTTTTCTTTCCAATTTTACCCTTTATTTTGGATAGTTAAACGCATTAAAGTGTGCTTTGAAATACATACCGGTTACTTACTCAGTTCACGTAAGTGTAACTCCCAATACCATTACACAATTAGGGATAACACCTGCGGTAAGAAGATAGAAAGGGGAGAGAGAAAAGAGAGAGGAGAAAGGGATGTCGTCTTGCGGTTCGACGATCGATGCGGTGACAAGGGAAGACATCATGCATCCGCGGTGAAAGGCAGGCGACAAATGGTGGCGCTATCTTTTTGATTCATTCTTTTGCACGGTGGTAGTGACTGCGAGCACTTCTTGCTTTTGGTTTTGATGCTCTGCTCGGTGACCCACATCCGATGCATGCCTTTTTGGAATTTTTTGAGCGAGAAGTTTATGAGGTGAGGGACTTGAAGTTCTTGAATTGGCATTTTTCTTAACTCCATGTGACACATGTATGATTCATTAGTTATTTTGACAATTATAAATTTCTGAGAATATTTCATTTGTCAATACATATGCATATCAATGTGCTAATAATAATGTGTCATTCTAAAAATTAGTATGATAAAATATCTGAAATACAGATCAAATTCTTTAAAAACAACATTAAACATTAAAACACTCCCGCCCGAAAACTCATTTCCAACAGACCCTAACACTCTCATCCTAACACACTCTTTCTCATTGGTTAAAATACAAGTGAGTCATACTATTTTAGAAAGGGTCCCACTAAATTATGTGGGTCCCACTAATTTAGATCAATAAAAGAGAGTGTGTTGAAAAGAGAGTGTTAAAGAGTGTATTGCTAATTTTTTTAGATTTCCTTACATGCCCCGCTCGTTTATTTTAAGAGTAAAGTCTCATTTTAGTCCCGATAAAAGTTGTGCAACCCGCTTTAATCTCGATAAAAATTGTGCGACTCATTTTCGTCCCTAACAAAAATAAGTCTACAAATAGTTCTAACATTTTCAAAACTGGACCACGTTAGTCTCTTCGTCAGTCTCCTTCCAAATCTGTCACTTAACGTGTTGGCGTGTCACGTTAAATGCTCACATGACACGTTAACCCTCTCCACGGTAGCAAAACAAGAATACGGATCTGATTTTTTCCTGTTGTTGTTGGAATGTAACTTAGCCGATGAATCGACTAACTCCACAACAGTGATTCCATTTTCTTCAAACGATTACGCTAAGAAAGAAACTATGTTCCTCAACTATGGGTCCTTTAACTCACCCGTAAAGCGTTAAGTGAGGTGAACTAGAACGTAAAGATAAACATAAATGCAGCTGGCGAAAATCGTTGTTTGTATTGATTGATGTGTGTAAAATTATGTACAACTTTGGTATTTATAGTAGTAACTAAGAACAACACATATTTGCCACGTTCAATGGCTAACACATATCCCTTTTATATATTGTTATAGATTATAGATTAAGTATCCAAAATAAAGGGTAAAATTGGAAAGAAAAAGTCTACACCAAAAGGGGATATCCCCTTTATATATTGTTATAGATATAGATTAATTTAAAAAATAAAAAAATAAATCCTCCTCTCTTTACTGAAACTCATTTCCAAACAATTTCCAAACAGAAGTTTTAGGAAAAATCAAAGCATTATCGGAATTAAAGTATCGCTGCTTTCGACATAAAATCCTCATCCTCAAATCCTAACCCTAACACTTACTTTCGCTCTGCTTTTATTATCACTCAGTCTCTTCTCTGCGGGTGAGGGTTGCGAACATCGTTTTTCTCTGAGGTATAATCTTCGATTCGATCCATCTCTTACATTTCTGTTCTTTACGAGCCGATTGAAAAGTCCTTTTATGTTTCATCGTATCTTTGAATGATGTTGTTTTGTTGGTTATTTTTGTGTATTTACTTTTCTATTGTTGTTTGTGGTTTAATTCCTTTTGATCGTTGTTTTGTTTTGTGTTTGGATTTGAATTTCTAATCTTGGATTCTTTTGGTTTATGTGTGATTGATTCTTGATGGAGATTCTCGATGGGACTTTTACCCGATTTGAATCGTTTTGTTGGATGCACAGATCTACGGTGTAACCTTATAATCTTTAGTTGTGTTTGTTTTCCCATTCGTATGGTTCCAAACGGCTCTTTAGGTAGGGTATAATTTTTCCTTTCGAGGTAATTTTCTTTGGAATTTGTGTTGCGTCCTTCAAAAGGCTAAAGAAAATGGACTTTCATATTGGTTGAGTTTTTGTTAATGTTTTTACTGGGTATTTTGTAATTCTGGATATGTGAAAGTTTAGAGTATCATATCTTTGATTGAATTTTGGATTTTTAATGTATTTATGGTTCTGTAATGCCAATTTTTTTTTTATATTAGATTGGATTTCGATTTATGTTATTAGATGCCTGGAATTTGCTGTTAGTTGATTCTGAAGAAAATATTTTTCATGTAAGAATTTTGGTTGTGGTTTTGTGTTGAGTTTTACTGTGCATGGGGGTTTTAGGGACATGCCTTTTTTGATGGAGATTTTTTGATCCTGGGCTATTCATCTACTAAATTGACAATAGTTTATTTGATTGTGTAATGTTTAACATTTATATTGTTATAATTGTGTTTTATTTGATTGTTTAATTTCTTTTTCTTTCCAATTTTACCCTTTATTTTGGATAGTTAATCTATAATCTATAACAATATATAAAAGGGATATCCCTTTTTGGTGTAGACTTTTTCTTTCCAATTTTACCCTTTATTTTGGATAGTTAAACGCATTAAAGTGTGCTTTGAAATACATACCGGTTACTTACTCAGTTCACCCGTAAGTGTAACTCCCAATACCATTACACAATTAGGGATAACACCTGCGGTAAGAAGATAGAAAGGGAGAGAGAAAAGAGAGAGGGAGAAAGGGATGTCGTCTTGCGCTTCGACGATCGATGCGGTGACAAGGGAAGACATCATGCATCCCGCGGTGAAAGGCAGGCGACAAATGGTGGCGCTATCTTTTGATTAATTCTTTTGCACGGTGAGTGACGCTGCGAGCACTTCTTGCTTTTTGGTTTTTGATGCTCTGCTCGGTGACCCACATCCCACAGTGCATGCCTTTTTGGAATTTTTTTTGAGCGAGAAGTTTATGAGGTGAGGGACTTCGAAGTTACTGAATTGGCATTTTTCTTAACTCCATGTGACACATGTATGATTCATTGGTTATTTTGACAATTATAAATTTCTGAGAATATTTCATTTGTCAATACATATGCATATCAATGTGCTAATAATAATGTGTCATTCTAAAAAATTAGTATGATAAAATATCTGAAATACAGATCAAATTCTTTAAAAACAACATTAAACATTAAAACACTCCCCCGCCCCGAAAACTCATTTCCAAACAGACCCTAACACTCTCATCCTAACACACTCTTTCTCATTGGTTAAAATACAAGTGAGTCATACTATTTTAGAAAGGGGTCCCACTAAATTATGTGGGTCCCACTAAATTTAGATCAATAAAAGAGAGTGTGTTGAAAAGAGAGTGTTAAAGAGTGTATTGCTAATTTTTTTTTTAGATTTCCTTACATGCCCCGCTTCGTTTATTTTAAGAGTAAAGTCTCATTTTAGTCCCGATAAAAGTTGTGCAACCCGCTTTAATCTCGATAAAAATTGTGCGACTCATTTTCGTCCCTAACAAAAAATAAGTCTACAAATAGTTCTAACATTTTCAAAACTGGACCACGTTAGTCTCTTCGTCAGTCTCCTTCCAAATCTGTCACTTAACGTGTTGACGTGTCACGTTAAATGCTCACATGACACGTTAACCCTCTCCACAGTAGCAAAACAAGAATACGGATCTGATTTTTTCTGTTGTTGGTGGAATGTAACTTAGCCGATGAATCGACTAACTCCACAACAGTGATTCCATTTTCTTCAAACGACGATTACGCTAAGAAAGAAACTATGTTCCTCAACTATGGGTCCTTTAACTCACCCGTAAAGCGTTAAGTGAGGTGAACTAGAACGTAAAGATAAACATAAATGCAAGCTGGCGAAAATACGTTGTTTGTATTGATTGATGTGTGTAAAATTATGTACAACTTTGGTATTTATAGTAGTAACTAAGAACAACACATATTTGCCACGTTCAATGGCTAACACATATCCCTTTTATATATTTTTATAGATTATAGATTAAGTATCCAAAATAAAGGGTAAAATTGGAAAGAAAAAGTCTACACCAAAAGGGGATATCCCCTTTATATATTGTTATAGATATAGATTAATTTAAAAAATAAAAAAATAAATCCTCCTCTCTTTACTAAAACTCATTTCCAAACAATTTCCAAACAAAAGTTTTAGGAAAAATCAACGCATTATCGGAATTAAAGTATCGCTGCTTTCGACATAAAATCCTCATCCTCAAATCCTAAGCTTTTATTATCACTCAGTCTCTTCTCTGCGGGTGAGGGTTGCGAACATCGTTTTTCTCTGAGGTATAATCTTCGATTCGATCCATCTCTTCTGTTTTCTGTTCTTTCTGAGCCGCTTGAAAAGTCCTTTTATGTTTCATCGTATGCTGAATGATGATGTTTCGTTGGTTATATTTGTGTATTTACTTTTCTATTGTTGTTTGTGGTTTAATTCCTTTTGATCGTTGTTTTGTTTTGTGTTTGGATTTGAATTTCTAATCTTGGATTCTTTTGGTTTATGTGTGATTGATTCTTCGATGGAGATTCTCGATGGGACTTTTACCCGATTTGAATCGTTTTGTTGGATGCACAGATCTCTGGTGTAACCTTATAATCTTTAGTTGTGTTTGTTTTCCCATTCGTATGGTTCCAAGCGGCACATAAGGAAGGGGAATAATTTTTCCTTTCGAGGTAATTTTCTTTGGAATTTGTGTTGCGTCCTTCAAAAGGCTAAAGAAAATGGGCTTTCATATTGGTTGAGTTTTTGTTAATGTTTTTACTGGGTATTTATATGTGAAATTTTAGAGTATCATATGCTGATTGAATTTTGGATTTTTAATGTATTTATGGTTCTGTAATGCCAATTTTTTTATATTAGATTGGATTTCGATTTATGTTATTAGATGCCTGGAATTTCTTTGTTAGTTGATTCTCAAGAAAATATTTTTCATGTAAGAATTTTGGTTGTGGTTTTGTGTTGAGTTTTACTGTGCATGGGGGTTTTAGGGACATGCCTTTTTGATGGAGATTTTTGATCTGTGCTATTCATCTACTAAATTGACAATAGTTTATTTGATTGTGTAATGTTTAACATTTATATTGTTATAATTGTGTTTTATTTGATTGTTTAATTTCTTTTTCTTTCCAATTTTACCCTTTATTTTGGATAGTTAATCTATAATCTATAACAATATATAAAGGGGATATCGTTTTTTGGTGTAGCCTTTTTCTTTCCAATTTTACCCTTTATTTTGGATAGTTAAACGCATTAAAGTGTGCTTTGAAATACATACCGGTTACTTACTCAGTTCACCCGTAAGTGTAACTCCCAATACCATTAAACAATTAGGGATAACACCTGCGGTAAGAAGATAGAAAGGGAGAGAGAAAGAGAGAGGGAGAAAGGGATGTCGTCTTGCAGTTCGACGACTGATGCGGTGACAAGGGAAGACATCATGCATCCCGCGGTGAAAGACGGGCGACAAATGGTGGCGCTATCTTTTTGATTCATTCTTTTGCACGGTGACTGACGCTGCGAGCACTTCTTGCTTTTGGTTTTTGATGCTCGCTTTCGGTGACCCACATCCGCAAATGCATGCCTTTTTGGAATTTTTTTTGAGCCAGAAGTTTATGAGGTGAGGGATTTCGAAGTTACTGAATTGGCATTTTCCTTAACTCCATATGGCACATGTATGATTCATTGGTTATTTTGACAATTATAAATTTACGGAATATTTCATTTGTCAATACATATGCATATCAATGTGCTAATAATAATGTGTCATTCTAAAAATTAGTATGATAAAATATCTCAAATACAGATCAAATTCTTTAAAAACAACATTAAACATTAAAACACTCCCCCGCCCCGAAAACTCATTTCCAAACAGACCCTAACACTCTCATCCTAACACACTCTTTCTCATTGGTTAAAATACAAGTGAGTCATACTATTTTAGAAAGGGGTCCCACTAAATTATGTGGGTCCCACTAATTTAGATCAATAAAAGAGAGTGTGTTGAAAAGAGAGTGTTAAAGAGTGTATTGCTAATTTTTTTTTTAGATTTCCTTACATGCCCCGCTTCGTTTATTTTAAGAGTAAAGTCTCATTTTAGTCCCGATAAAAGTTGTGCAACCCGCTTTAATCTCGATAAAAATTGTGCGACTCATTTTCGTCCCTAACAAAAAATAAGTCTACAAATAGTTCTAACATTTTCAAAACTGGACCACGTTAGTCTCTTCGTCAGTCTCCTTCCAAATCTGTCACTTAGCGTGTTGACGTGTCACGTTAAATGCTCACATGACACGTTAACCCTCTCCACAGTAGCAAAACAAGAATACGGATCTGATTTTTTTCCTGTTGTTGACTGGAATGTAACTTAGCCGATGAATCGACTAACTCCACAACAGTGATTCCATTTTCTTCAAACGATTACGCTAAGAAAGAAACTATGTTCCTCAACTATGGGTCCTTTAACTCACCCCAGAAAGCGTTAAGTGAGGTGAACTAGAACGTAAAGATAAACATAAATGCAACTGGGCGAAAATACGTTGTTTGTATTGATTGATGTGTGTAAAATTATGTACAACTTTGGTATTTATAGTAGTAACTAAGAACAACACATATTTGCCACGTTCAATGGCTAACACATATCCCTTTTATATATTGTTATAGATTATAGATTAAGTATCCAAAATAAAGGGTAAAATTGGAAAGAAAAAGTCTACACCAAAAGGGGATATCCCCTTTATATATTGTTATAGATATAGATTAATTTAAAAAATAAAAAAATAAATCCTCCTCTCTCTACTAAAACTCATTTCCAAACAATTTCCAAACAGAAGTTTTAGGAAAAATCAACGCATTATCGGAATTAAAGTATCGCTGCTTTCGACATAAAATCCTCATCCTCAAATCCTAACCCTAACACTTACTTTCGCTCTGCTTTTATTATCACTCAGTCTCTTCTCTGCGGGTGAGGGTTGCGAACATCGTTTTCTACGAGGTATAATCTTCGATTCGATCCATCTCTTCTGTTTTCTGTTCTTTCTGAGCCGATTGAAAAGTCCTTTTATGTTTCATCGTATCTTTGAATGATGATGTTTCGTTGGTTATATTTGTGTATTTACTTTTCTATTGTTGTTTGTGGTTTAATTCCTTTTGATCGTTGTTTTGTTTTGTGTTTGGATTTGAATTTCTAATCTTGGATTCTTTTGGTTTATGTGTGATTGATTCTTGATGGAGATTCTCGATGGGACTTTTACCCGATTTGAATCGTTTTGTTGGATGCCGCAGATCTACGGGTGTAACCTTATAATCTTTAGTTGTGTTTGTTTTCCCATTCGTATGGTTCCAAACGGCTCTTTAGGTAGGGGTATAATTTTTCCTTTCGAGGTAATTTTCTTTGGAATTTGTGTTGCGTCCTTCAAAGGCTAAAGAAAATGGGCTTTCATATTGGTTGAGTTTTTGTTAATGTTTTTACCGGGTATTTTGTAATTACGGATATGTGAAATTTTAGAGTATCATATCTTTGATTGAATTTTGGATTTTTAATGTATTTATGGTTCTGTAATGCCAATTTTTTTATATATTAGATTGGATTTGATTTATGTTATTAGATGCCTGAATTTCTGTTAGTTGATTCTCAAGAAAATATTTTCATGTAAGAATTTTGGTTGTGGTTTTGTGTTGAGTTTTACTGTGCATGGGGTTTTAGGGACATGCCTTTTTGATGGAGATTTTTGATCTGGGCTATTCATCTACTAAATTGACAATAGTTTATTTGATTGTGTAATGTTTAACATTTATGTTGTTATAATTGTGTTTTATTTGATTGTGTAATTTCTTTTTCTTTCCAATTTTACCCTTTATTTTGGATAGTTAATCTATAATCTATATCAATATATAAAAGGGATATCCCTTTGGTGTAGACTTTTTCTTTGCAATTTTACCCTTTATTTTGGATAGTTAAACGCATTAAAGTGTGCTTTGAAATACATACCGGTTACTTACTCAGTTCACCCGTAAGTGTAACTCCCAATACCATTACACAATTAGGGATAACACCTCTGGTAAGAAGATAGAAAGGGGAGAGAGAAAGAGAGAGGAGAAAGGGATGTCGTCTTGCGATTCGACGGTGATGCGGTGACAAGGGAAGACATCATGCATCCCGCGGTGAAAGACGGGCGAGAAAGGGTGGCGCTATCGTTTTGATTCATTCTTTTGCACGGTGAGTGACGCCGCGAGCACTTCTTGCTTTTTGGTTTTGATGCTCGCTTTCGGTGACCCACATCCATGATGCATGCCTTTTTGGAATTTTTTTTGAGCGAGAAGTTTATGAGGTGAGGGACTTCGAAGTTACTGAATTGGCATTTTTCTTAACTCCATGTGACACATGTATGATTCATTGGTTATTTTGACAATTATAAATTTACAGAATATTTCATTTGTCAATACATATTGTTCTGAACAGAACTTCAGAGGATGACCGGAGGGAAGCAGTGCGGTTGTGCTCGCGACGGATGACGACGGTGTGTTGGGTGGTGTACCTGGAAACACTCCGACGCTCAAGTCAGTGTGTGTCGAGGTGAGTAAAGGGTGGTAGAAAAATCATTACCTCGACCGTTCGACGCGGTCTTCTTTAAATATGTGTCGAGGACGGTTACTGTCGATGTGTAACCATCCCGTGAAACCCGGAAGTCGGCATTAAATTCTATTAATGCACAAGGCCGTTGGGTCGGCCACGTTGAGGGAAGGCGGAGAGGCATGCGGACGACGTGGCATCGAGGGAAGGTGGATCGACGAATGAATGGGCCTGTGAATCTTTGGATCTTCGACGGGCCTCGGCCCGATCCGAAACGATTGCCCCAAGTCGCTAGCTTCGAATGTCGAGGTGGAGACTTGTTGAAGTTCATTGATGTTGGCGTTCGACGTCTTTGTTAAATGAACCGCAAACGCGTCATCGGGTCGTGCTTTGTTTATCAGTTCGTTTGGGATCTTCGTGTTCCACCTCTGCTGAGGCAGTTATCGACATGAGGCTTGACGTGCTTGTGCAAGGTACAAGGCTTTATCCCGAGCTCGTGCACGCGGTCTCGGCACGAGGTCGATCTCTTCATCAGGTGCTTGCGCCAACGCACAAGGCTTTATCACGAGCTCGTGCACGCGGTCTCGGCACGCGGTCGATCACAGGTGCTTATGCCAACGCACAAGGCTTTAACACGAGCTCGTGCACGCGGTCTCGGCACGAGGTCGACAAGGCTTTATCACGAGCTCGTGCACGCGGTCTCGGCACGAGGTCGATCTCTTCATCAGGTGCTTGCGCCAACGCACAAGGCTTTATCACGAGCTCGTGCACGCGGTCTCGGCACGAGGTCGATCACAGGTGCTTGCGCCAACGCACAAGGCTTTAACACGAGCTCGTGCACGCGGTCTCGGCACGAATTCGATCTCTTCATCAGGTGCTTGCGCCAACGCACAAGGCTTTATCACGAGCTCGTGCACGCGGTCTCGGCACGAGGTCGACAAGGCTTTATCACGAGCTCGTGCACGCGGTCTCGGCACGAGGTCGATCTCTTCATCAGGTGCTTGCGCCAACGCACAAGGCTTTATCACGAGCTCGTGCACGCGGTCTCGGTACGAGGTCGATCACAGGTGCTTGCGCCAACGCACAAGGCTTTAACACGAGCTCGTGCACGCGGTCTCGGCACGAATTCGATCTCTTCATCAGGTGCTTGCGCCAACGCACAAGGCTTTATCACGAGCTCGTGCACGCGGTCTTGGCACGAGGTCGATCTCTTCATCAGGTGCTTGCGCCAACGCACTAGGCTTTATCACGAGCTCGCGCACGCGGTCTCGGCACGAGGTCGATCACAGGTGCTTGCGCCAACGCACAAGGCTTTAACACGAGCTCGTGCGCGCGGTCTCGGCACGAGGTCGACAAGGCTTTATCACGAGCTCGTGCACGCGGTCTCGGCACGAGGTCGATCTCTTCATCAGGTGCTTGCGCCAACGCACAAGGCTTTATCACGAGCTCGTGCACGCGGTCTCGGCACGAGGTCGATCTCTTCATCAGGTGCTTGCGCCAACGCACAAGGCTTTATCACGAGCTCGTGCACGCGGTCTCGGCACGAGGTCGATCACAGTTGCTTGCGCCAACGCACAAGGCTTTAACACGAGCTCGTGCGCGCGGTCTCGGCACGAGGTCGACAAGGCTTTATCACGAGCTCGTTCACGTGGTCTCGGCACGAGGTCGATCTCTTCATCAGGTGCTTGTGCCAACGCACAAGGCTTTGATAATAAATAAATGCTGGTTGCGTATTTCTCCAATCATACTTCATTGCTTCACATTTATGTGTTTAGGATACATTTGTTTCAACTATAATATTTCTTCATCTTTCTTTGCGTTCCAAGTTCTTGGAATTTCTTTGTCCTGCGATGTCTCGAGGGTGTAGGCGTGCACTGTCTTTGCGACAATTCTGTACGGGCCTTCCCAATTGGGTGCAAGTTTCCCTTGTGTGGCGTTCTTCAGGCCAACATCAGCTCGTCGAAGAACTAAGTCCCCAAGCATGAATTCCCTAGGTACAACACTTCGGTTGTATCTTGCTGCGATTTTCTGTTTTACTGCGACCTCGCTGAGTGCTGCAAGCTCCCTGCATTCGTCAAGGAGGTCGAGTTCTTCTCGTATACTCTGACAGTTGTCAACGCTACTCTGGGGATGCGAGGTTCTCCAACTAAGTTCCCCAATCTCGACAGGAATGATGGCCTCTGTCCCATATGTGAGACGAAAAGGAGATTCTCCTGTCGTCCGAATATGGAGTAGTTCGATATGCCCAGAGCACTCGGGAAGCTCTTACGCCCGGTTCCTTGGCCTCATCCAATCTTCGTTTGGACCTCGTAAGATAACTCTGTTTGCGGCCTCGGCTTGGCCGTTAAATGCAGGGTGTTCTACCGAGGTGAAGTCTTTGTTTGATGTCGAGATCTTCCAAGGTCTTTCGGAATCCGCGATCTGTGAATTGCGTTAGTTGTCGGTGACGACCACCTGGGAATCCGAACCTTGTCGAATATATCTTTTGAAGAACTTAATCAAGTTCTTTGCGATTATCTTCGCCAGGGCTCGCCAACCCATTTGGTGAAGTAATCTACCAGCGACCAGGTATTTCACCTGTCCAGGAGCCATTGGAAAAGGTCCAAGTATATCAATGCCCCACCAAGCAAAGGGCCATGGTGATGTCAGGGATGTTAACTCTGTAGGAGGAGCTAAGTGTAGATCGCCATGTCTCTGGCATTTTTCGCATTTCTTCACGAACGATATCGCGTCCGCGTTCAGGGTCGTTCAGTAGTACCCTGCGCGGAGGATTTTCTTTGCCAAGGAACGTCCTCCAAGGTGTTGCCCACATATGCCTTCATGCACTTCAGCAAGTGCATATTGCGCTCGGGTATCGTCGACGCATTTCAACAGGGGGTGGAGAACCCTCTTCGATATAAGATACCGTCGATCATGAAGTGCGAAGATGCCTTTTTCGGATTTTTGCGGCTTCCTTCTCATCATCGTAGTCGGCCGAATTGAATAAATTCTTGAATCGGTGTCATCCAACTGCCGGGCTCATCGGGCGGATCATCGACACTTGCCTGGAAATTGCAAGCGTAATTTGGAAGTTTCCTCGATACCTCGTCATAAGTGGTATCAACCACAGCGGTAATGCTAGGCTTGGCGATGTTTCTTGTATTACCGATCTGTTGTTTCAGAGCTTCTGCGTCTTTGGCGAGTTTGGGCCGAATGTCGACTCGGCGTTTTGTTCTCTTGGAACGTGTACGATCTCCACGGAGGTGAAGTCGCTCATTTTCTTCTTTACCAGGGCGAGGTATTTTTGAAGAAGTGGATCTTTAGCCTGGTATTCTCCACTTATCTGGGACATAACTAGCTGAGAATCAGTTCTGAGCTTTACCTCTTCAGCGCCGAAGTCTCGAGCCAGTGTGAGGCCAGCCAAACACGCTTCGTACTCTGCCTGGTTGTTGGAGGTGGGAAAGGAGAATCCCAATGAAAATTCGACGACCAGCCCGTTGGCGTTCTCGAGCAACAAACCAGCGCCATTTGCCGCCGGAATTGACGATCGTCGGCGTGGACCGTCCATTTGGAACACTGTTCTGTAGCTCCAGGAGTCATCTCGGCAATGAAATCCGCCAAGCACTGGGCTTTGATAGTTTGTCTCGGCTCGAATGTAACTCCGAATTCGGACAACTCAACCGACCACTTGATCATACGCCCTGCCAGGTCAGGCCTGTGTAGAATCTGTTTGATTGGCTGGTCAGTTCGGACCACTATGGGATGTGCTAAGAAGTATTGTCTCAAGCATCGAGCCGCGATTATCAATGCGAGTGCGACTTTCTCGATTTTCTAGTATCTCAGCTCTGGGCCCTGAAGTGCTTTGCTTATAAAATAGACCGGTTTCTGGTCCTCATCTGCTTCGCGAATGAGGACGGCACTCAGAGCTTCGTTCGACACTTAAGTAGAGATAAAGGACCTCCCCTGGAGACGGCCTCGTCAACACTGGCGGTTGGGATAGTATGCGTTTTACCTGTGTTAAGGCTTCTTCGCACTCGGGTGACCATTCGAACTGAATTCCCTTCTTGAGCAAGCGGAAGAAAGGCAATGCATGTTCTGCAGATTTTGAGATAAACCTCGTCAAGGAGGCTAGCATTCCCGTGAGCTGCTGGATGTTTTTCTTTGACGATGGTTCTTTGCATCTCTATTCTGACCGACATTTATCGGGGTTGGCCTCGATTCCCTCTCGGTTAGGTAGAAACCTAGAAATTTTCGATTCGAACTCAGAAAGTGCACTTTTCGGATTGAGCCTCATATTATGTCTTCGTGATTTCAAAGAAAGACTTCTAAGATCGACGGCGTGGTCGATTTCTTTCGTTGTTTTTACTATCATGTCATCCATATATACCTCCAAAGATTCTACCGATCTGGTTGGCAAAGACTTTATTCATCATGCGCTGATATGTCGCTCCAGCGTTCTTAAGGCCAAAAGGCATTACGTTATAGCAGTAATTACCTTTATCCGTCATGAACGCCCTTTTTTCTTGATCAGCATGATGCATCCGAATCTGGTTGGACCCAGGCTATGCGTCCATGAAAGACAACAATTGAAAGCCAGAGGAATTGTCGACGAGTTTGTCGATATTAGGGAGGGGGTAGGCGTCTTTGGGGCACGCCTTGTTAAGATCAGTGTAATCAACACACATTCTCCACTTTCCATTAGATTTCTTAACCAATACAACATTTGACAGCCAAGTAGTATATTTGACCTCCCTAATGAATTCAGCCTTAATTAAGTCTTCGACAGCTTTGGCAGTGGCTTCGGCTTTTTCAGGAGCTTGCTTACGGCGCCTTTGAGCTACCCAGCGAGCCTTGGGATCGAGAGCGAGTTGGTGGCAGGCAATATCAGGAGAAATGCCTGGCATGTCAGCAGCTGTCCAAGCGAAGAGGTCGGCATTGGACTTCAGGCACTCTGTTATTTGCAATTTGACCTGTTCAGGGAGATCGACACCAAGCTTCACTGTCTTCCCTGGGTCTTCTCCTAGTTGAACTCGGATGAATTCTCCATCAGGTACTGGTCTTTTAATCTTTTGGTGGAGCTCGCGGGCCAGGAGGTCGTCTTCCTGTACCTCGTCCTCGAGCTCAATCCTGGCGTCGAAATCGATGAGATTGACGTCTGCGGCGGCCTGCGAGGATCAAGCTTCTTGGTCGATGGGAGTTGTTTTTCTTCCTTTTGCTCTTCGGCCTTCAAAGATAAAATATAACATCTCCTCGCAGCTTCTTGGTCAGCTTCGATGGTGACGACTTTGTATTCGTCATCATGAAAACGCATTTTCAGGTGAACTGTCGAGGTTACAGCTCCTAACTCACCCAGTGTCGGGCGTCCGACGATGCAGTTGTAAACAGATTTGCATGGTAACACGATGAATTGGACCTTCACAGTTTTGGAGATTGTTTGCTCTCCAAAAGTCACCATCAACTCCACATAGCCCAACGGCTTTGTTTTTGAACCGTTGAAACCAGTCAGGTCGGACCCCGGGTACGGTACGTGTAACACCTGAGGAGATCGCGTGCATTAGCTGCTGAGATCGCGCACCGAGCTGATGAGGTCGCATACCGAGCTGAGGAGGTCGCATGTCGAACTGAGGAGGCCGCGTGCACGAACTCGTGTTAGAGCCTTGTGCGCTTGCACGAGCACCCTGGTCGACATCGTGTCAAGATGATAACACTCGTATTTTTACGAACGTTATTCAGCGTTATGATTCTTTTGTTTGTAATATTTATATATTCGGTTTGCAGTTCTCAACGCTGTGCTTCTTTTTAGATCTGTAACATATAGAGTAGAGGGTAATCATAAGAGAGGAGAGATTAGATGGGTAGATTGATTGATGGGATTAGCATCTCATAACAGTAGTTACGATAATGCCCCTTCCCTCACCAGCTGTATATCACGATCAGTTCCCTCAAACACTCACTTTCTATTTTCTTCTTTCTTCTTCCTTCTTCTCTGAGTTCCTCTTCCTCTCCAAACCTCCATCGAAGAACCTTGAGTTTCATCGAGCTTCTGCATAAACTTTCTTCATCAATCTTGTTTCTCATCATCTCCTCGACATATCTCACCATCTCGACCACCATTTGAGGTATGAAAAACAGATTCTCTTCCTTCATGCTACTGTTTAGCGCCACTTCTTCCTTCCATTTTAGCTAGTTTTTATGCTTCCAAATCATGTCATATTGATAGGTTTTCTTCTTCATGATATTACCGACCTTTCTAACCAATTATTTGAGCTTGTAAAACAAATTTCCTTCTCTGTTTTCTGCAACAGGCAGTGCCCAAAAACCCTTCCTTTTTGGTTTGTTTCGATTTCTTGTTTTAGTTGTTGTACGTTGCTTCTTGTGGTCGTTGTTGTCGATTTATCTGTTGTAGCATCAGATAACCTTTTTCATGAACTTTTGATCGAAAACCCTAACTTTGTGTTAGAGGAAAAATGGCTTTGTCTGGTAATGTATGAAAGAAGTTTTCAATAAAATTTTAGAGAAAAGGAGTTATTTTGTAATGTTTACTTGGGTTGTGGTTAAGATTGGGATAATGAGAGCTTAGTGTTATTAGAACCCATAGATGGAACTAAGTTGTGCTTGTATTAGGAAGTCTGACTCCCGAGATCGTGTGATTTCCGAATCGAGGTGTACGGGAGAGCGAACCCGAGGACGTGAGAGCAGTGGGATCCAGATCGAGAACTGTACGTGTCGAGGTCGACTGAGAGCCGTACGTGTCGAGATCGAGTAAGAGGAGTCGTTGTCGAACTCGTTTGAAGACAGCCGTGTCGAGGTCGTTGTCGAGCAGCATTAGCTTGGAGTTCGGTAAGGGCACTTCATATTCTACGTGTTTATGTTTTGTGCGTAAGGGCACTCCCAGACATTTTAGGATTTTTATTGTTATATTACTATGTATGGATTCCTTGATTTGTGTCGAGCATGTAATGTTGTGATATGATTGGGTTTTTGCATGTATTTAATATGTGATTGAATATATGTTGTGAATTATGTATTGACTGTTGAATTGCGTTTCTTCATGTCGAGCTTGCTCTTTTTATTTGACATGTGTAACGACCAGTTCGGACGCTACGAGCTCAATATCTGAGAGCTCGAGTTCTGGAGCTCAACACACGAGCTCAGCGTAAACCTATATGAGATGTGTTTAAAAACAAAACTCTTGTGCCTTTTAAAAATCACGATATATTTTTTTATAAGACCAACTCGTGCACATCGGAGTAATTCTGACTTTTGAAACATGGTGCAACTAAGACACAAGACTTAAATTCTAATAAAACATACATGCATAACATACATATATATATCACTCTAAATAATAATGTATACAAAATCTGAGTAGCTTGATGTATAAAGAAAATACACCTAAGGTATGACGACTTCAAAAGAGCAATCATACCACGGGGTACTTAAGCGAACTCCGGGGCTGCTCCAAAAGTAAGACCACAGTCTACCTGAAACAACAAAACACTGCTTTGCCCAAGCTGGTCACGACCTCGAACACAAGAAAAAGCAGAAGTCTGATCCTCGAAAAACAAACATCAATAAGCAAACAATCCACGGCGGATAGGGGAGTCGCTCTCGGGTCCTCGTCGAGGCTCCTCCCGGCATCATCTCTTTGTCGAGTTCCACTGCGCATCCCTCGACATCGCTGTGGGTAACCATCATGGATTGAAGGCACCACGGGAAAGGGTCGACTTCTCAACAATACAAGATAAGCTCGACGCATAAGAAATAAGCAACACGATAATATATCTCAATCACCACCGTGACTCGACCATCTCACTCTAGGGCTACGACACAACTCTTATTAGAATATCGTGGCCGAGGTCCATCCCAAGCCCGGCGTAATAGGTAAGCAGCCAGGTCAACCCAAACCGATACCATGCATTAATCGTGAGTCGACCCCAAGCGTAATCGGCGCTGCTTCAATCCACCGTAAACAAAGGGGACCTAGCACCCTCGATTATACGGGTCAGGCTCAAAAAGCGTCATCGACTCCTAGCTCTCTCTCGCTCGATGATTAGCTACTTGCATGTATCAAAGAAGTAACACAACTTACTTGATCACATATCAAATAAAGAGAGCATGCTTAACATGAAAGCATGGTCGACATTTAAGCGATAAAACATTCTGCGTGAAGAAGCCAATTAAACGGACAATACACCATTCACAACATATATTCAATCACATATCAAATACATGCAAAAACCCAATCTAGACACCAATCAAGAGTCCATACATAAATATAACAATAAAAATAAAGTCTTAATAATGTCCTAAGAGTTGCCGCCTACCAGAACTCGAGTTAATCTTTGCTAAACAGCGACCTCGACACGGTGTCTTCAAAGAGCTCGACCAGCGACTTCTCTTACCGATCTCGACAAACCGCGTGCGGTTCTCGATCTGGATTCCGCATTGCAAGCGTCCTTGGATTCGCTTTCCGTACACCTCGATTGAAATCACACGATCTCGGAAATAGACTTCCTAAAACAAACCTGACTCGAGATCGATCTATGGTTTCTAATACATCTAGCTCTCATCCCAAACTTAACCACAACCCGAAAAATATAAAACTCAAGAAGCGAAATATATTTTTCCTCTAACACAAAGTTAGGGATTTCGATCAAAAGTTCATGAAAAAGTTATCGATGCTTCAGCAGATAGATCGGCAAACAACAGCAACTAGACTAAACAAAGCGAAAAACAAGAAATCGAAACAACAAGCCGAAAATGGTGGTTTTTACGGAGCGCTGCTGGGTGCGAGAGAAAAGCAGAGGAAGAAAATTTGTTTTACAAGCCCAATTAATCGGTTAGAAAGATAGGTAATATTGTGAAGAAGAAAACCCATCAATTTGACATGATTTGGAAGCATAAAGCGGCTAAAAATGGAAGAAGAAATAAGCTACTAGCGATGTACGAGAGAGAAAAAGAAAAATATGTTCTTCATACCTCAATGGTGATGAGTCGATCAGGCGAGATATAGGTCGAGGAAGATGATGATGAACAAGATTGATGAAGAAAATTTATGCGAGAATCTCGATGGAACTCCGCGGTTTAGTCGATGGAAGTTCTTGGAGAAAACAGCGAAACTTCGAGCGAAGGAAGGAAGAAGAAGAAAGAAGAAAAAGAAATGAGTGTTTGAGGGAATCGGTCGTGGTATCTGGTTGGTGAAAGGGGTATAATCGTAACTCCAGCTATAAGATGCCAATCCATCAATCATCTACCCGTTTAGTCGTTCTCTCATAATTACCTCTGCTCAGCCGGTCAGCGGTCTGAACAGCGACGAGCGGTCAAGCCCGACAATATAATAATTACAAACAATATAATAATAGCGAATAGCGTTCGAAGAATGAGTGTCATCACCGACCGCGATGTCGACAAAGGGTGCTCGTGCAAGCGTACTGAGTTCTAACACGAGTTCGTGAGCGCGGCCTCCTCATTTCGACATGCGTCCTCATCATTTCGATGCGGCGACTTCATCAACTTCGACACGCGATCTCCTCATTTCGGCCGGCTAGTGCCGCGTGGTCTCATCAGCTCGACAAATGACCTCGGCAAACGGTCTTGGCACGGGATCTCGACACAAGGTCTTGGTCGAGGTCTCGATACGTCGTCCTAATACGATGTCGATCTCGTCCTCAGGTGTTACAACATGCGGTTGAATATCTTGTGTATAACTCTTTGAATATTGTAAGCGGAGAGCTGTTCATCGAGTGAGCGAGCTAGGCGAGTCGTTATGACGTTTTTGAGCCGTGACCCGGATAACTAAGGGCGCTAGGTCCCCTTTTGTTTACGGGAGATTGACTAGACGTCGCCACGCTATGGGACCTGAGTTGACTGTCCTAGGGAGAGCGAAGATCCCAAGGCTTCGGCTGGACTTTCCAGCATACGGTACGGCGTGTGCATTCCGGAAAAAAATTGTCAAGTCTAGAGTGAGAAGGTCGAGTCACGTGTGGTGATTGATATACATTATTGTGTTGCTTATTTCTTTATGTCGTGTTTATTTTGAATTGTTGAGAAGTTGACCCTTTCCCGTGGTGCCTTCAATCCATGACGGTTACCCAGGCGATGTCGAGGGTGCAGGGAACTCGACAGCAGATGATGGCGAGGAGGAGCTCGACGAGGATTGTAACACCTGAGGACGAGATCGACCTCGTATTAGGACGTCGTATCGAGACCTCGCGTCGAGATCTCGTGTCGAGACCTCGTACCAAGACCTCGTGTCGAGATCCCGTGCCAAGATTGCGTGCCGAGGTCATTTGCCGAGCTGAGGAGACCGCGTGCACTAGGCTCTTGGTGAGGAGATCGCGTGCATTAGGCTGCCGAGGTCGTCTGCATCGAAATGAGGAGGTCGCATGTCGAACTGAGGAGGCCGAGTGCACGAACTCGTGTTAGAGCCTTGTGCGCTTGCACGAGCACCCTAGTCGACATCGTGTCGAGACGGTAACTCGTATTCTTACGAACGTTATTCAGCGTTATGACTATTGTTTGTAATACTTATAGTGTCGGCCTGCAGTCTCGTCGCTGTGTCTAGATCTCTGACCTATAGAGTAGAGGGTAATCATGAGAGAGGAGAGATTAGCTGGGTAGATTGATTGATGGGATTAGCATCTCATAACTGTAGTTACGATAATGCCCTTCTCTCACCAGCTGTATTCGATCAACTCTTACAAACACTCACTTTCTCTTTTCTTCTTTCTTCTTCCTTCTTCTCTGAGTTCCTCTTCCTCCCCAAAACTTCCATCGAAGAACCTTGAGTTCCATCGAGCTTCTGCATAAACTTTCTTCATCAACCTTGTTTCTCATCATCCTCTCGACATATATCACCTTCTCGACCATCATCTGAGGTATGGAAAAACAGATTTTCTCTTCCTTCATGCTACTGTTTAGCGCCACTTCTTCCTTCCATTTTAGCTAGTTTTTATGCTTCCAAATCATCTCATATTGATAGGTTTTCTTCTTCATGATATTACCTACCTTTCTAACCGATTATTTGAGCTTGTAAAACAAATTTCTTTCTCTGTTTTCTGCAACAGGCAGTGCCCAAAACCCTTCCTTTTTGGTGGTTTTGATTTTCTTGTTTTAGTTTGTTGTACGTTGCTTCTGGCTGTTGTTGTTGTCGATTTATCTGTTGTAGCATCAGATAACCTTTTTCATGAACTTTTGATCGAAAACCCTAACTTTGTGTTAGAGGAAAAATATATTTAAGTTCTTGAGTTTTAATATTTACAGGGTTGTAGTTAAGATTGGGGTTATGAGAGCTAAGTGTTATTAGAACCCATAGATCGAACTAAGTTATGCTTGTATTAGGAAGTCTGTTTCCCGAGATCGTGTGATTTCCGAACCCGAGGACGTGGAAGCAGTGGGATCCAGATCGAGAACTGTACGTGTCGAGGTCGACTAAGAAGCGTACGTGTCGAGATCGAGTAAGAGAAGTCGTTGTCGAGATCGTTTGAAGACAGCCGTGTCGAGGTCGTTGTCGAGCAGCATTAGCTTGGAGTTCGGTAAGGGCACTTCATATTCTACGTGTTTATGCTTTGTGCGTAAGAGCACTTCTAAACATTCTAGGATTTTTATTGTTATATTGCTATGTATGGATTTCGTGATTTGTGTCGAGCATGTAATGTTGTGATATGATTGGGTTTTTGCATGTATTTAATACGTGATTGAATATATGTGGTGAATTATGTATTGACTGTTGAATTGCATTTCTTCATGTCTAGCTTGCTCTTTTTATTTGACATGCGGTTGAATATCTTGTGTATAACTCTTTGAATATTGTAAGCGGAGAGCTGTTCATCGAGTGAGCGAGCTAGGCGAGTCGTTATGACGTTTTTGAGCCGTGACCCGGATAACTAAGGGTGCTAGGTCCCCTTTTTGTTTACGGGAGATTGACTAGACGTCGCATTATCAGTTTGGGGTTGGACCTGCTGATTAATGCATGGTATCGATTTGGGGTTGGACCTGCCGCTTACCTATTGCGTCAGTTTGGGGATGGACCTGCTGACGATATTCCGGAATAAAAGTCGAGTCTAGAGTGAGATGGTCGAGTCACGTTTGATGAATGATATACAGTGATGTCTGCTTATTTCTTTGTGCCTTGTTTATCTTGATTGTTGAGAAGTTGACCCTTTCCCGTGGTGCCTTCAATCCATGACGGTTACCCAGGCGATGTCGAGGTGCGAGGAACTTCGACAGATGATGGCGAGGAGGAGCTCGACGAGGACGGCGGCGACCTCTACTTGTCGTGATTTACTTTGCCTATGTTTTGTGTATAGTGGTTGTGACCAGTTTGGGCGAGATGTTATTTTGAGCACAGGGTAGACTGGTGGACTTACTTTTGGAGCAGCCCCCTGCGTGGGTGTCTGCCGGAAGTACCCCCAGGGTATGATTGCTCTCTCGAAGTCGGCATACCTTAGGTGTATTTCTTTATACATTACTACTCTGTACTTTGTATACATTATTATTTCGAGTGGTATATATGCATGTATGTTTTATTAGAATTTAAGTCTTGTGTCTTAGTTGCACCATGTTTCGAAAAGCTGTAGATACTCTGATGTGCACGAGTGGGTTTATAAAAAAATATATATATAGACCTAACTTTTTAAAAGGCACAAGAGTATCGTTTTAAAGCATCGCATCTGAGTTTAGTTGAGCTCGGTGTGTTGAGCTCGGTAACTCGAGCTCGGTATGTTGAGCTCGGTAGCGGTCCGAAAGCGGTCGTTACATCGTTAGTATCGAGCGATTCAGTTCGACCGAGCCGTGCATAGGAATTTTGACTGGTCAGCGTGTCCGGATATGTGTGTCGGGTACATGGTTGTATTATGTTGATTCTTTGTTTGATTAAGTGAAGCACTTATTGCTTGAAAAATTGTTTGAACTGTTTCTTGATTGAAGCGGTGTGTGTTAACACATCCTTGTTGTGAGATTCGACGGGGTTTTGAACTTTGTGGAATCTAATGCCACCTCGTAGGGATACGATACCGCAACCGAGAACGTCGACATGGAACGAGCAATTCAAGCTATGGCCAGAGATGGCGGCGACCATGGCTCGAATCAGCCGAACTCAACAGGCTAACGCGATGGCTCAACAGACGGCGGCGTTAACTCGCCAGAACTTACGAACGGCGAGCGTGAGCGGAGTCTTTGAAGCGAGAGGATTGGCAGACTTTAGGAAGCATGATCCACCGAAGTTCTATGGTGAGCCAAATCCAGATAAAGCTGATCTTTGGATGCAAGAGATCGAGAAGATCTTTGAGGCACTTCATTGCCCAAACAACGTGAAGGTAGACTATGCCACCTACTTACTGCTAGGAGACGCAGAGTATTGGTGGAAAGGAGTGAAGCAAACATTTATAGCAGAACGTCGCGAGATGACCTGGGAGTTTTTCCGTGAAAGGTTCTTGGACAAGTACTTCCCAGATACTGCACGAGCCGAGAAGGAGCAAGAGTTTCTTCAACTACAACAAGGCAGCTTGACAGTGTCCGAGTATGCAGCCAAGTTTGAGTCACTGGCGAGGTATTTCAGTCCATTTCGTGATCGAGCTGACCAAAGATTGTTAAGTGAGAGATTCCAACGGGGATTAAGATTTGACATTCAGAAGTCGATGGTGTCATTGAGGATTCGAAACCTCCAAGAGCTGATTGATCGCTGTGTCGAGGTAGAAGGAGTAAGAAGCCACAAGAAGAAGACTGTTGTAGGCGAACCGGTGAGACCCAGTCAAGGCAAGTTTACGAAGGGAAACAACTGCAGAAGAAGCCTTACAACCGACCTCAGGGGAACGACAACAGGGGACAGTATCGTCCGATGACCCAGGGAGCGAGGAGTGGAGGTCAGACCGGTGTCGAGGTGACTTGCTATCGTTGTGGAAAGCCAGGACATTATGTGAGTAACTGTACTCAGAAGGAGGAGGTGTGTTTCAACTGTAAGAAGCCAGGGCATTTTGCCAGGGATTGTCCCACACCTAAAGCTGAACCAGCAATGCTTGCGGCAAAGGCCAAAGGAAAGCGTCAGGTAGCTAAAGGCAGAGTCTTCTGCATGAGCGGTGAGGAAGCAGAGCGAGCTGAAGATCTTATTCAAGGTGAATGTGAGATTTAGGGTAAATCCTTATCCGTCCTCTTTGATTCGGGTGCAACCCATTCCTTTATTTCTTCTGATTGTGTGAACCGTTTGAACTTGACTGTGACTGTTTTACCGTTCAAATTGGTAGTTACAACCCCAGCTACTAAAACCTTAGTCACAAACACTGCATGTCTTAATTGTGTAGTGGTTATTCAGAGTAGAAAGTTTGTGGTCAATTTGGTTTGTTTGCCTCTTAAGGGCTTAGATGTCATCCTCGGGATGGATTGGTTGTCACACCACCATGTCCTCTTGGTGTGCCGTAAAATCGTAATTTTCCCGGACCTTGGAGTCTCCAATTATCTTTCTTTGAGCGTATCGGAGTTTCTTTGAAAGAAGGAACTAGGGAATACATGTATCGGCTAGCTCGGAAGTTTTCCAAACAGATCGAAGTGAAGAATGTACGGTGGTGTGTGACTTTGAGGACGCTTTTTCAAGACGCGTGCCAGGGTTACCACCGGTCGCGAGAGGTCGAGTTCTCCATCGACTGATTCGAGGGATACGACCGATTTCCAAAGCGCCATACAGGATGTCTCCGCCGAGATGAAAGAGCGAAGTCCCAGATCGAACACTTGGAGTCAAAGCAATTCATACGACCGAGCGTGTCACCGTGGGGAGCTCGGTGTTGTTGGTTAAGAAGAAGGATGGGCGATCAAGGCCGTGCGTGGACTACCGCGAGCTCAACAAGGTTCTTGTGAAGAACCCAGATCCGTTACCTCGTATTGACGACTTGATGGATCAACTTCGTGGAGCGGCGATCTTTTCCAAGATAGACTTGAAGTCGGGCTACCATCAGATTCGCGTGAAGGAGGAAGATGTCCCCAAAACAGCTTTCAGGACCAGATACGGTCACTACGAGTACTTGGTGATGCCGTTTGGAGTGACAAATGCGCCAGCTGTGTTTATGGATTACATGAATAGGATTTTCCATTCGTTCTTGGATCAGTTTGTAGTAGTGTTCATCGACGACATATTGATCTACTCGAGGAACCGAGAAGAGCACGAAGAACACTTACGTCGAGTACTGCAGATATTACGAGAGAAGCAACTCTATGCCAACCTGTCGAAGTGTGAATTTTGGCTAGAAGAGGTGAATTTTCTTGGTCACATGATTTCCAAAGAAGGGATAGCAGTGGATCCAACTAAGATTCAGGCGGTGTTAGCGTGGGAACTGTAACGACCCGTTTTCGGACCGCTACCGAGCTCAATATACCGAGCTCAAGTTACCGACCTCAACACACTGAGCTCAACTAAACCTGTATGAGATGTGTTTTAAAACGGTACTCTTGTGCCTTTTAAAAAGTACGGTCTATATTTTTTTTTTATAAAACCAACTCGTGCACATCAGAGTAATTACAGCTTTTCGAAACATGGTGCAACTAAGACACAAGACTTAAATTCTAATAAAACATACATGCATAACATACATATATATATCACTCGAAATAATAATGTATACAAAATACAGAGTAGTAAATGTACAAAGAAAATACACCTAAGGTATGACGACATCAAAAGAGCAATCATATCCTGGGGTACTTCAAGACACCCACGCAGGGTTTGCTCCAAAAGTAAGACCACCAGTCTACCTGAAACGACAAAACAATATCGCCTAAACTGGTCACAACATACTACTCCAAAAGAAAAACAAGGTACAGTCATAAAAAAACAACATCCAGCAACATAATCAATCACGACAAATAGAGGTCGTCGCTCGGGTCCTCGTCGAGCTCCTCCTCGGCATCATCTGCTGTCGAGTTCCCTACACCCTCGACATCGCCTGGGTAACCGTCATGGATTGAAGGCACCACGGGAAAGGGTCAACTTCTCAACAATTCAAAATAACACGGCATAAAGAAATAAGCAACACAATAATGTATCTCAATCACCACACGTGACTCGACGCTTCTCACTCTAGACTCGACTCTTATTAGAATATCGCCACCGGTCCATCCTGAATCGACGCAATAGGTAAACGGCAGTCCATCCCCAAACCGAATTCCATACATTAACGGCAGTCCATCCCCAAACCGATAATGCAACGCCTAGCCAATCCACCATAAACAAAAAGGGGACCTAGCACCTCGATTATCCGGGTCGGCTCAAAACGTCATACGACTCCTAGCTCTCTTACTCGATGAACAGCTCTCCGCTTACAATATTCAAAGAGTTATACACAAGATATTCAACCGCATGTCAAATAAAAAGAGCAAGCTCGACATGAAGAAACGCAATTCAACATGCAATACACAATTCACAGCATATATTCAATCACATATTAAATACATGCAAAAACTCAATCATATCACAACATTTCAAGCTCGACACCAATCAAGGAATCCATACAGAAATATAACAATAAAAATAAAGTCTTAATAATGTCTAAAAGTTGCCCTTACCGAACTCCAAGCTAATGCTGCTCGACAACGACCTCGACACGGCTGTCTTCAAACGACCTCGACAACGACTTCTCTTACTCGATCTCGACACGTACGCTTCTCAGTCGACCTCGACACATACAGTTCTCGATCTGGATCCCACTGCTCTCACGTCCTCGGATTCGCTCTCTCGTACACCTCGATTCGGAAATCACACGATCTCGGGAATCAGACCTCCTAATACAAACACAACTTAGTTCGATCTGAACTACAACCCAGTAAATATTAAAACTCAAGAACTTAAATATATTTTTCCTCTAACACAAAGTTAGGGTTTTCGATCAAAAGTTAATGAAAAAGGTTATCTGATGCTACAACAGATAAATCGACAACAACAACAACAAGAAGCAACGTACAACAACCTAAGACAAGAAATCAAAACAAACCAAAAAGGAAGGGTTTTTTGGGTGCTGCCTACTGCAGAAAACAGAGGAAGAAATTTGTTTTACAAGCCCAAATAATCGGTTAGAAAGGGAGGTAATATCATGAAGAAGAAAACCCATCAGTTTGACATGATTTGGAAGCATAAAAACCAGCTAAAATGGGGAGAAGAAATGGCGCTAAACAGTAGCATGAAGGAAGAGAATCTGTTTTTCATACCTCAGATGGTGGTCGAGATGGTGAGATATGTCGAGAAGATGATGAGGAACAAGTTTGATGAAGAAAGTTTGCGCAGAAGCTCAATGAAATCCAAGGTTCTTCGATGGAAGTTTGAAGAGGAAGAGGAACTCAGAGAAGAAAGGAAGAAGAAAGAAGAAAAGAGAAAGTGAATGTTTGAGGGAACCGATCGTGATATACAGCTGGTGAGGGAAGGGCATTATCGTAACTCCAGCTATGAGATGCCAATCCCATCAGTCAATCTACCCATCTAATCGCTACTCTCTCATGATTACCCTCTACTCTATAGGTACAGAGATCTATACACGGCGACGAGAACTGCACGCCGACAATATAATTATTACAAACAATAGTAATCATAACACTGAATAACGTTCGTAAGAATACGAGTGATAACATCTCGACACGATGTCGACCAGGGTGCTCGTGCAAGCGCACAAGGCTCTAACACGAGTTCGTGCCTGCGGCCTCCTCAGTTCGACATGCGACCTCCTCAGCTCGGTACGCGACTTCATCAACTCGACACGCGATCTCAGCAGCTAATACACGCGATCTCCTCAGCTCTGCAAATGACCTCGGCACGCGATCTTGGCACGGGATCTCGACACAAGGTCTTGGTACGAGGTCTTGACACGAGATCTCGACGCGACGTCCTAATACGAGGTCGATCTCGTCCTCAGGTGTTACAATCTCTCCCTCTAAAAAAAATTTCGTCCTCGAAATTGCAAATAAGTTTCTTACCTCGGAAAAGTTCAGTGGTAATCGAAGTCTTCATCTTCTCCTCCAGCTCCCAAGTCGCATCTCCCGCCTTCTCGATCCCACACAACTTTGACGAGTTGAATCTCTTTGTTCCGCGAATCGTTTGGCTTTCCGATCAACGATCTTTGCCGGTGATGCTTCAAAGATAGGTCGCCCTTCGGTTGAATCACATCCGGTTCGATGACATGAGAGGGGTCGGAAACATACTTCCGCAATTGTGAGACGTGGAAGACGTCGTGAATGTTCGACAAGAATGGTTGCAAGGCAATCTGATATGCCACTGGACCGATACGACGAAGAATGCGATAAGGTCCAATGAATTTAGGGTAAGTTTCTTGGATTTGATCGCTCGACCAACTCCAAAGTGGGGGTGACTCTAAGAAATACATGTTCTCCTTCTTGAACTCGAGCGGTCGACGTCGTTGGTCCGCATAACTCTTACGCCGACTTTGAGGCGTTCGCATCCTATCTCACGATCAAACGGATCTTCTCGGTAGTCCGCTGGATCATATCCGGTCCTACAATGTAACGCCACCATCCTGGTACCAACAAAGAGGCGCCTGGCATTTCCGTCCATCTGATGCTTCAAAGGTGCCATTCCAATACTCGCATGGAAACCGTTATTGTAGGTGAACTCCACCAATGGCAAGACGTCGTCCCCAACTTCCTCGGTGATCTAACGTAAAGCTCGCAACAAATCCTCAGCGATTGGATCGTTCTCTCGCCGACCGTCGACCTGGGGATGATATGCCGAAGCTAAGCCCGAGCTCTGCCTCCCATCGCTTCTTGCAATTCCCTCCAAAATGAGATGTGAACCGGATCTCGGTCCGACACGATTGAAGAGGGTATACCATGAAGTCGCACTATCTCGCGATGTAGATCTCGGTCGACTTTTCCACGTTGTATGTCGACCTCACCGGTAAGAAATGAGCGATTTGGTCAATCGGTCGACGATCACCCAAATCGAATCATTCTTCTTCTGCGTCTTCGCAAACCTACAACGAAATCCATGGAAATACTATCCCATTTCCATACCGGTACGCCGTTTATTGTAGCATTCCCGCAGTCGTTGGTGCTCCACCTTCGCTTCGACACGCCAAACACGGTTAAGCTCGTGCCACTTGCTTCTTCATTAGGACCACCAAAAATGCTTCTTCAAGTCTTGATACATCTTCGTAACTCCCGGATGAATACTAAAGTTGCTCTTATGCGCCGTCAAGTATTAACTTTCTCACGGCTACACGTTAGGTACACATACTCGGCCATTGCATCTCAAGATGTCGTCCGTTCAGACTTTGAATTTCGCCTTCCTTGCGCTATCAACTGAACCTTCTCTTGCAGGAGCTCGTCATGAACTTGCTGGTCTCGGATCTCGTCCAACAATCTGTTAGAAATGGTAAGCATACCAAATCTCAGCTTCCCCGGTGAAACTTCGACACTCAACTTCAAGTCTCGGAACTTCTCGAGCATCTCCAACTCCTTGATCATCATTGCTGAGGTTAAAACGCTCTTTCTGCTCAATGCATCTGCTACTACATTAGCCTTACCGGGATGGTATTCCAACGTAAAGTCGTAGTCCTTGAGAAATTCTGTCCATCTTCGCTGACGCATGTTGAGCTCTTTCTGATCGAACAGGTACTTCAAGCT
This sequence comes from Calophaca sinica, assembly GCA_037113605.1. Lineage (NCBI taxonomy): Eukaryota > Viridiplantae > Streptophyta > Magnoliopsida > Fabales > Fabaceae > Calophaca > Calophaca sinica. The sequence continues at coordinate 34,205,029 of CM073731.1, forward strand.
CTTGTGATCGCTGAAAACAGTAAGAGTGCTCCCATAACGGTAGTGTCTCCATATCTTCAGCGCAAAAACTACTGCTGCCAGCTCCAGGTCGTGAGTAAGGTAGTTCCTCTCGTGAATCTTAAGCTGTCTTGAAGCATACGCGACCACCTTCCGATGTTGCATCAGCACGCATCCCAATCCCTGGTGTGACGCATCACAATACACCTCATAAGGCTCTTCGGGTTGAGGCAAAATCAGCACGGGCGCTGTCGTCAAAAGCTCCTTCAGTCGTTGAAAACTGGATTCACACTCCTCGGTCCAGGGAAAAGGTTGATCCTTCCTCGTTAGTCGGGTAAGAGGCGCAACAATCTTCGAGAAACCTTCAATGAATCTTCGATAATAGCCTGCTAAGCCAACAAAACTTCTGACCTCGGTAACCGTCTTCGGTTGTTCCCACGCTAGCACAGCTTCAATCTTAGTTGGATCCACAGCTATCCCTTCTTTGGAAATCACATGACCAAGAAAATTCACCTCTTCAAGCCAAAATTCACACTTCGACAGGTTGGCATAGAGTTGCTTATCTCGTAATATCTGCAGTACTCGACGTAAGTGTTCTTCGTGCTCTTCTCGGTTCCTCGAGTAGATCAATATGTCGTCGATGAACACTACAACAAACTGATCCAAGAACGAATGGAAAATCCTATTCATGTAGTCCATAAACACAGCTGGCGCATTCGTCACTCCAAACGGCATCACCAAGTACTCGTAGTGACCGTATCTGGTCCTGATAGCTGTCTTTGGGATATCTTCCTCCTTCACGTGAATCTGATGGTAGCCCGACTTCAAGTCTATCTTGGAAAAGATCGCCGCTCCCCGAAGTTGATCCATCAAGTCGTCAATACGTGGTAACGGATAACGGTTCTTCACAGTAACCTTGTTGAGCTCGCGGTAGTCCACGCACAGTCTTGATCGTCCATCCTTCTTCTTAACCAACAACACTGGAGCTCCCCACGGTGACACGCTCGGTCGTATGAATTGCTTCGACTCCAAGTGTTCGATCCGGGACTTCGCTTCTTTCATCTCGGCGGGGAGACATCCTGTATGGCGCTTTGAAAATCGGTCCTGTCCCTGGAATCGGTCGATGGAGAACTCGACCTCTCGACTTTGGTGGTAACCCCGCACGTCTTCGGAAAACGCGTCCTCAAAGTCACACACCACCGGTACATTCTTCACGTCGATCACTTGGAAAACTTCCGAACTAGCGGATACATGTATTCCCTAGTTCCTTCTTTCAAAGAAACTCCAATACGCTCAGCAGAAAGATAATGGGAGACTCCAAGGTCCGGAAAAATTACGCTTTACAGACGCAGTCCAAGAGGACATGGTGGTGTGACAACCAATCCATCCCGAGAATGACATCTAAGCCCTTAAGAGGCAAACAAACCAAATTGACCACAAACTTTCTACTCTGAATAACCACTACACAATTAAGACATGCAGTGTTTGTGACTAAGGTTTTAGCAGCTGGGGTGGTAACTACCAACTTGAACGGTAAAGCGATCCTGATCAAGTTCAAATGGTTCACACAATCAGAAGAAATAAAGGAATGGGTTGCGCCCGAATCAAAGAGGACGGATAAGGATTTACCCTCTATCTCACATTCACCTTGAATAAGATCTTCAGCTCGCTCTGCTTCCTCGCCACTCATGCAAAAGACTCTGCCTTTAGCTACTTGACGCTTTCCTTTGGCCTTTGCCACAAGCATTGCTGGTTCAGCTTTAGGTGTGGGACAATCCTTGGCAAAATGCCCTGGCTTCTTACAGTTGTAGCACACCTCCTCCTTCTGAGTACAGTTATTGGCGTAATGTCCCGTCTTTCCACAACGGAAACAAGTCACCTCGACACCGGTCTGACCTCCACTCCTCGCTCCCTGGGTCATCGGACGATACTGTCCCCTGTTGTTGTTGTTCCCCTGAGGTCGGTCGTAAGGCTTCTTCTGCAGTTGTTTCTCTGCGTGCAAACCTACGCCGCACTCTGGGGTCTCACCGGTCCGCCCACAACAGTTTTCTTCTTGTGGCTTCTTACTCCTTCTACCTCGACACAGCGATCAATCAGCTCTTGGAGGTTTCGAATCCTTAATGACACTACCGACTTCTGAATGTCAAATCTTAACCCTCGTTGGAACCTCTCGCTTAACCATCTTTGGTCAGCTCGATCACGAAATGGACTAAAATACCTACTTGGCCCGACTTCGAACTTGGCGCATACTCGGACCTTTGTCAAGTTGCCTTGTTGCAATTGAAGAAACTCTTGCTCCTTCTCGACTCGTGCAGTATCTGGGAAGTACTTGTCCAAGAACCTTTCACGAAAAGCTCCTGTGTCATCTCGCGACGTTACGCTTATAAATGTTTGCTTCACTCCTTTCCACCAATACTCGGCGTCTCTAGCGATGAAGTAGGTGGCATAGTCGACCTTCACGTTGTCCCGCAATGAAGTGCCTCGAAGATCTTCTCGATCTCTTGCATCCAAAGATCGGCTTTATCTGGGTTTGGCTCACCGTAGAACTGGTGGATCATGCTTCAAAAGTGCGCCAATCCTACAGCTTGACATTTCGCTCGCTCATTGCTGTTCTTTGTAAGTTCTGGCGAGTTAACGCCGCTATCTGTTGAGCCATCGCGTTGGCTTTGTTGAGTTGCGGCGGTGATTGTTGAGCCATGGCTGCCGCCATCTCGGTCATAGCTTGAATTGCTCGTTCCATGTCGGCGTTCTCGGTTACATAAATTGTCGTATTCCTACGAGGTGGCATTAGATTCCACAAAGTTCAAAACCCTGTCAGAATCTCACAACAAGGATGTGTTAAAACACACTGCTTCAATCAAGAAACAGTTCAAACAATTTTTCAAGCAATAAGTGCTTCACTTAACCAAACAGCAATCAACATAGTACAATCATGTACCCGACACACATATCCCGACACAGTGACCAGTCCAAAATTCCTATGCACAGCTCGGTCAGAACCGAACTGCTCTGATACCAACAATGTAACGACCCGTTTCCGGACCGCTACCGAGCTCAATATACCGAGCTCGAGTTACCGAGCTCAACTAAACCTGTATGAGATGTGTTTTAAATCGGTACTCTTGTGCCTTTTAAAAAGTACGGTCTATATTTTTTTTTTTTATAAAACCAACTCGTGCACATCAGAGTAATTACAGCTTTTCGAAACATGGTGCAACTAAGACACAAGACTTAAATTCTAATAAAACATACATGCATAACATACATATATATATATCACTCGAAATAATAATGTATACAAAATACAGAGTAGTAAATGTACAAAGAAAATACACCTAAGGTATGACGACTTCAAGAGAGCAATCATACCCTGGGGGTACTTCCGGCAGACACCCACGCAGGGGGCTGCTCCAAAAGTAAGACCACCAGTCTACCCTGAAACGACAAAACAATACTGCCCAAACTGGTCACGACATACTACTCCAAAAGAAAAACAAGGTACAGTCATAAAAAAAAACAACATCCAGCAACATAATCAATCACGACAAATAGAGGTCGTCGCTCGGGTCCTCGTCGAGCTCCTCCTCGGCATCATCTGCTGTCGAGTTCCCTACACCCTCGACATCGCCTGGGTAACCGTCATGGATTGAAGGCACCACGGGAAAGGGTCAACTTCTCAACAATTCAAAATAACACGGCATAAAGAAATAAGCAACACAATAATGTATCTCAATCACCACACGTGACTCGACCTTCTCACTCTAGACTCGACTCTTATTCCGGAATATCGTCAGCTGGTCCATCCCCGAACTGACGCAATAGGTAAACGGCAGGTCCATCCCCAAACCGAATTCCATACATTAACAGCAGGTCCATCCCCAAACTGATAATGCAACGCCTAGCCAATCCACCATAAACAAAAAGGGGACCTAGCACCCTCAGTTATCTGGGTCCGGCTCAAAAACGTCATACGACTCCCTAGCTCTCTCACTCGATGAACAGCTCTCCGCTTACAATATTCAAAGAGTTATACACAAGATATTCAACCGCATGTCAAATAAAAAGAGCAAGCTCGACATGAAGAAACGCAATTCAACATGCAATACACAATTCACAGCATATATTCAATCACATATTAAATACATGCAAAAACTCAATCATATCACAACATTTCAAGCTCGACACCAATCAAGGAATCCATACAGAAATATAACAATAAAAATAAAGTCTTAATAATGTCTAAAAGTTGCCCTTACCGAACTCCAAGCTAATGCTGCTCGACAACGACCTCGACACGGCTGTCTTCAAACGACCTCGACAACGACTTCTCTTACTCGATCTCGACACGTACGCTTCTCAGTCGACCTCGACACGTACAGTTCTCGATCTGGATCCCACTGCTCTCACGTCCTCGGATTCGCTCTCTCGTACACCTCGATTCGGAAATCACACGATCTCGGGAATCAGACCTCCTAATACAAACACAACTTAGTTCGATCTATGGGTTCTAATAACACTTAGCTCTCATCCCGATCTGAATTACAACCCAGTAAATATTAAAACTCAAGAACTTAAATATATTTTTCCTCTAACACAAAGTTAGGGTTTTCGATCAAAAGTTCATGAAAAAGGTTATCTGATGCTACAACAGATAAATCGACAACAACAACAACAAGAAGCAACGTACAACAACCTAAGACAAGAAATCAAAACGAACCAAAAAGGAAGGGTTTTTTGGGTGCTGCCTACTGCAGAAAACAGAGGAAGAAATTTGTTTTACAAGCCCAAATAATCGGTTAGAAAGGGAGGTAATATCATGAAGAATAAAACCCATCAGTTTGACATGATTTGGAAGCATAAAAACCAGCTAAAATGGGGAGAAGAAATGGCGCTAAACAGTAGCATGAAGGAAGAGAATCTGTTTTTCATACCTCAGATGGTGGTCGAGATGGTGAGATATGTCGAGAAGATGATGAGGAACAAGTTTGATGAAGAAAGTTTGCGCAGAAGCTCAATGAAATCCAAGGTTCTTCGATGGAAGTTTGAAGAGGAAGAGGAACTCAGAGAAGAAAGGAAGAAGAAAGAAGAAAAGAGAAAGTGAATGTTTGAGGGAACCGATCGTGATATACAGCTGGTGAGGGAAGGGCATTATCGTAACTCCAGCTATGAGATGCCAATCCCATCAGTCAATCTACCCATCTAATCGCTACTCTCTCATGATTACCCTCTACTCTATAGGTACAGAGATCTATACACGGCGACGAGAACTGCACGCCGACAATATAATTATTACAAACAATAGTAATCATAACACTGAATAACGTTCGTAAGAATACGAGTGATAACATCTCGACACGATGTCGACCAGGGTGCTCGTGCAAGCGCACAAGGCTCTAACACGAGTTCGTGCCTGCGGCCTCCTCAGTTCGACATGCGACCTCCTCAGCTCGGTACGCGACTTCATCAACTCGACACGCGATCTCAGCAGCTAATACACGCGATCTCCTCAGCTCTGCAAATGACCTCGGCACGCGATCTTGGCACGGGATCTCGACACAAGGTCTTGGTACGAGGTCTTGACACGAGATCTCGACGCGACGTCCTAATACGAGGTCGATCTCGTCCTCAGGTGTTACAGGAACAACCGAAGACGGTTACCGAGATCAGAAGTTTTGTTGGCTTAGCAGGCTATTATCGAAGATTCATTGAAGGTTTCTCGAAGATTGTCGCGCCTCTTACACGGCTTACGAGGAAGGATCAACCTTTTGCCTGGACCGAGGAGTGTGAAACCAGTTTTCAAAGACTGAAGGAGCTTTTGACGACAGCGCCTGTGCTGATTTTGCCTCAACCCGAAGAGCCTTACGAGGTGTATTGTGATGCGTCACACCAGGGATTGGGATGCGTGCTGATGCAACATCGGAAGGTGGTCGCGTATGCTTCAAGACAGCTTAAGATTCACGAGAGAAACTACCCTACTCACGACTTGAGCCGGGCCAGAGTTTTTGGCGTCAAGATATGGAGGCACTACCTTTATGGGAGCACTCTTACTGTTTTCAGCGATCACAAGAGCTTGAAGTACCTGTTCGACCAGAAAGAAATCAACATGCGTCAGCGAAGATGGGCAGAATTTCTCAAGGACTACGACTTTGCATTGGAATACCATCCCGGTAAGGCTAACGTAGTAGCAGATGCATTGAGCAGAAAGAGCGTTTTAGCCTCAGCAATGATGATCAAGGAGTTGGAGATGCTCGAAAAGTTCCAAGACTTGAAGTTGAGTGTCGAAGTTTCACCGGGGAAGCTGAGATTTGGTATGCTTACCATTTCTAACAGATTGTTGGACGAGATCCGAGACCAGCAAGTTCATGACGAGCTCCTGCAAGAGAAGGTTCAGTTGATAGCGCAAGGGAAGGCGACAGAATTCCAAGTCGGAACGGACAACATCTTAAGATGCAATGGACGAGTGTGTGTACCTAGCGTAGCCGAGCTGAGAAAGTTAATACTCGACGAAGTGCATAAGAGTAACTTTAGTATTCATCCAGGAGTTACGAAGATGTATCAAGACTTGAAGAAGCATTTTTGGTGGTCCGGAATGAAGAAGCAAGTGGCTGAGTACGTAGCTTCGTGTTTAACGTGTCAGAAAGCGAAGGTGGAACACCAACGACCTGCGGGAATGCTACAATCGCTTGACGTACCAGTTTGGAAATGGGATAGTATTTCCATGGATTTCGTTGTAGGTTTGCCGAAGACGCAGAAGAAGAATGATTCGATTTGGGTGATCGTCGACCGATTGACCAAATCTGCTCATTTCTTACCAGTGAGGTCGACATACAACGTGGAAAAGCTGGCCGAGATCTACATCGCGGAGATAGTGCGACTTCATGGAATACCCTCTTCGATCATGTCGGGCCGAGATCCGAAGTTCACGTCTCATTTTTGGAGGGAATTGCAAGAAGCGATGGGAACCGAGCTCAGGCTTAGCTCGGCATATCATCCCCAAACTGACGGTCAGACTGAGAGAACGATCCAATCACTTGAAGATTTGTTGCGAGCGTGTACCTTAGATCACCGAGGAAGTTGGGACGACGTCTTACCATTGGTGGAGTTCACATACAATAACAGTTTCCATGCGAGTATTGGAATGGCACCTTTTGAAGCACTGTATGGACGTAAATGTCAGACGCCTCTTTGTTGGTACCAGGATGGCGGCGTTACATTTGTAGGACCAGATATGATCCATGAACTGCGAGAAGATTCGTTTGATCGAGATAGGATGCGAACGTCTCAAAGTCGACGTAAGAGTTATGCGGACCAACGGCGTCGACCACTCGAGTTCGAAGAAGGAGAACATGTATTTCTTAGAGTCACCCCACTCATCGGAGTTGGTCGAGCGATCAAATCCAAGAAACTTACCCCTAAATTCATTGGACCTTACCAGATTCTTCGTCGTATCGGTCCAGTGGCATATCAGATTGCCCTGCCACCCCTCTTGTCGAACATTCATGACGTCTTCCACGTCTCACAATTGCGGAAGTATATTTCCGACCCCTCTCATGTCATCGAACCGGATGTGATTCAACTGAGAGACGACTTATCCTTCGAAGCATCACCAGCAAGGATCGTTGACCGAAAAGCCAAACAGTTGCGGAACAAAGAGATTCAACTTGTTAAAGTTGTGTGGGATCAGAAGACTGGAGATGCGACTTGGGAGCTGGAGGAGAAGATGAAGACTCAGTACCCTGAACTTTTCCGAGGTAAGAAACTTATTTGCAATTTCGAGGACGAACTTTTTTAGAGGGAGAGATTGTAACACCTGAGGACGAGATCGACCTCGTATTAGGACGTCGTATCGAGACCTCGCGTCGAGATCTCGTGTCGAGACCTCGTACCAAGACCTCGTGTCGAGATCCCGTGCCAAGATCGCGTGCCGAGGTCATTTGCCGAGCTGAGGAGACCGCGTGCACTAGCTGCTGAGCTGAGGAGATCGCATGCATTAGCTGCCGAGGTCGCGTACCGAGCTGAGGAGGTCGCATGTCGAACTGAGGAGGCCGAGTGCACGAACTCGTGTTAGAGCCTTGTGCGCTTGTACGAGCACCCTAGTCGACATCGTGTCGAGACGGTAACTCATATTCTTACGAACGTTATTCAACGTTATGACTATTGTTTGTAATACTTATAGTGTCGGCCTGCAGTCTCGTCGCTGTGTCTAGATCTCTGACCTATAGAGTAGAGGGTAATCATGAGAGAGGAGAGATTAGATGGGTAGATTGATTGATGGGATTAGCATCTCATAACTGTAGTTACGATAATTCCCTTCTCTCACCAGCTGTATTCGATCAGCTCTCACAAACACTCACTTTCTCTTTTCTTCTTTCTTCTTCCTTCTTCTCTGAGTTCCTCTTCCTCCCCAAAACTTCCATCGAAGAACCTTGAGTTCCATCGAGCTTCTGCATAAACTTTCTTCATCAACCTTGTTTCTCATCATCCTCTCGACATATATCACCTTCTCGACCATCATCTGAGGTATGGAAAAACAGATTTTCTCTTCCTTCATGCTACTGTTTAGCGCCACTTCTTCCTTCCATTTTAGCTAGTTTTTATGCTTCCAAATCATCTCATATTGATAGGTTTTCTTCTTCATGATATTACCTACCTTTCTAACCGATTATTTGAGCTTGTAAAACAAATTTCTTTCTCTGTTTTCTGCAACAGGCAGTGCCCAAAACCCTTCCTTTTTGGTGGTTTTGATTTTCTTGTTTTAGTTTGTTGTACGTTGCTTCTGGCTGTTGTTGTTGTCGATTTATACATTGTAGCATCAGATAACCTTTTTCATGAACTTTTGATCGAAAACCCTAACTTTGTGTTAGAGGAAAAATATATTTAAGTTCTTGAGTTTTAATATTTACAGGGTTGTAGTTAAGATTGGGGTTATGAGAGCTAAGTGTTATTAGAACCCATAGATCGAACTAAGTTATGCTTGTATTAGGAAGTCTGTTTCCCGAGATCGTGTGATTTCCGAACCCGAGGACGTGGAAGCAGTGGGATCCAGATCGAGAACTGTACGTGTCGAGGTCGACTAAGAAGCGTACGTGTCGAGATCGAGTAAGAGAAGTCGTTGTCGAGATCGTTTGAAGACAGCCGTGTCGAGGTCGTTGTCGAGCAGCATTAGCTTGGAGTTCGGTAAGGGCACTTCATATTCTACGTGTTTATGCTTTGTGCGTAAGAGCACTTCTAAACATTCTAGGATTTTTATTGTTATATTGCTATGTATGGATTTCGTGATTTGTGTCGAGCATGTAATGTTGTGATATGATTGGGTTTTTGCATGTATTTAATACGTGATTGAATATATGTGGTGAATTATGTATTGACTGTTGAATTGCGTTTCTTCATGTCGAGCTTGCTCTTTTTATTTGACATGCGGTTGAATATCTTGTGTATAACTCTTTGAATATTGTAAGCGGAGAGCTGTTCATCGAGTGAGCGAGCTAGGCGAGTCGTTATGACGTTTTTGAGCCGTGACCCGGATAACTAAGGGTGCTAGGTCCCCTTTTTGTTTACGGGAGATTGACTAGACGTCGCATTATCAGTTTGGGGTTGGACCTGCTGATTAATGCATGGTATCGGTTTGGGGTTGGACCTGCCGCTTACCTATTGTGTCAGTTTGGGGATGGACCTGCTGACGATATTCCGGAATAAAAGTCGAGTCTAGAGTGAGATGGTCGAGTCACGTTTGATGAATGATATACAGTGATGTCTGCTTATTTCTTTGTGCCTTGTTTATCTTGATTGTTGAGAAGTTGACCCTTTCCCGTGGTGCCTTCAATCCATGACGGTTACCCAGGCGATGTCGAGGGCGCAGGGAACTCGACAGCAAATGATGGCGAGGAGGAGCTCGACGAGGACCCGAGCGACGACCTCTACTTGTCGTGATTTACTTTGCCTATGTTTTGTGTATAGTGGTTGTGACCAGTTTGGGCGAGATGTTATTTTGAGCACAGGGTAGACTGGTGGACTTACTTTTGGAGCAGCCCCCCTGCGTGGGTGTCTGCCGGAAGTACCCCCAGGGTATGATTGCTCTCTTGAAGTCGTCATACCTTAGGTGTATTTCTTTATACATTACTACTCTGTATTTTGTATACATTATTATTTCGAGTGGTATATATGCATGTATGTTTTATTAGAATTTAAGTCTTGTGTCTTAGTTGCACCATGTTTCGAAAAGCTGTAGATACTCTGATGTGCACGAGCTGGGTTTTATAAAAAAAAATATATATATAGACCGAACTTTTTAAAAGGCACAAGAGTATCGTTTTAAAACGCATCGCATACAGGTTTAGTTGAGCTCGGTGTGTTGAGCTCGGTAACTCGAGCTCGGTATGTTGAGCTCGGTAGCGGTCCGGAAACGGGTCGTTACAAGGATCAGGGCGACGACCTATACTTGTCGTGATTTACTTTGTCTATGTTTTTGTGTATAGTGGTTGTGACCAGTTGGGCCGGTTATGTTTTGTTATTACAGGGTAGACTGGCGGTTTACTTTTGGAGCAGCCCCCTGCGTGGGTGTCTGCCGGAAGTACCCCCAGGGTATGATTGCTCTCCTGAAGTCGTCATACCTTAGGTGTATTTCTTTGTACATTTACTACTCTGTATTTGGTATACATTATTATTTCGAGTGGTATATATGTATGTTATGCATGTATGTTTTATTAGAATTTAAGCCTTGTGTCTTAGTTGCACCATGTTTCGAAAAGCTGTAGATACTCTGATGTGCACGAGCTGGTTTTATAAAAAAAAAATATAGACCGTACTTTCTAAAAGGCACAAGAGTATCGGTTTAAAACACATCGCATACAGGGTAACTAGAGCTCGGTGTGTTGAGCTCGGTAACTCGAGCTCGGTACGTTGAGCTCGGTAGCGGTCCGGAAACGGGTCGTTACAATGTTGGTATCAGAGCAGTTCGGTTCTGACCGAGCTGTGCATAGGAAATTTGGACTGGTCACTGTGTCGGGATATATATATATATGTGTGTCGGGTACATGGTTGTACTATACTGATTGCTGTTTGATTAAGTGAAGCACTTATTGCTTGAAAAATTGTTTGAACTGTTTCTTGATTGAAGCAGTGTGTTTTAACACATCCTTGTTGTGAGATTCTGACAGGGTTTTGAACTTTGTGGAATCTAATGCCACCTCGTAGGGATACGACAGCTGTACCCGAGAACGTCGACATGGAACGAGCTATTCAAGCTATGACCGAGATGGCGGCGGCCATGGCTCAGCAATCAGCTGCTGCAACTCAACAGGCTAACGCGATGGCTCAACAGACGGCAGCGTTAATCCAGCAGAACTTACAGCAACAGCAGCAAGCAGAGCGGAGTGCTGAAGCGAGAGGTTGGTTCTCAACCTATCGAGATCGGGCTCAAGCGGTTGGTCCTCAACCTGTCGAAATCAAGCTTGAGATCAAGCTCAACCTGTCGAGATCAAGGTCAAGCTGCGAGATCAATCTTCATCTCGACAGGTTGAGCTTGATCTCGACAGGTTGACCTTGATCTCAACCTGTCGAGATCAAGTTCAAGCTGCGAGATCAAGCTTCAACGTGACATTGGGGACAAAAGAAGCGCGCAAGTTTAGCACGTCGAGCTCGCAGACATTGGGCACGTCGAGCTCGCAGACATTGGGACGTCGTGCTCGCAGACATTGGCACATTGGGGACGTCGAGCTCGCAGACAACACATATTTGTCACGTTCAATGGCTAACACATATCCCTTTTATATATTGTTATAGATTATAGATTAAGTATCCAAAATAAAGGGTAAAATTGGAATTGAACTAGGCTGTCGAAATAAATCATGTGAATAGCTGTCGAAATCAAGGTCAACCTGTCGAGATCAAACTCAACCTGTTGGTCCTCAAGCTGGTGAGCTTGATCTCGACATCTTGAAGACAACTATCTATTGGAGCATCAAGACCCATCACAATCAAGCTCTCGAGATCAAGCTCTACCTGTCGAGAACAGGATTGACTTCGACAGCTAGAGGCCCAACAGCTTGAGCTTGATCTCGGTTGAGCTTGATTGTGACGGGTCTTGATGCTCCAATAGATAGTTGTCTTCAGGCAGTCGAGATCAAGCTCAACCTGTCGAGATCAAGCTCAACAGCTTGAGGACCAACAGGTTGAGTTTGATCTCGACAGATTGAGTTGGTTCTCGACAGAAATGAACCTGAAAATCAGGTCTGCTTCAAAACGCGAAATATATCTAGGATGACTTCCATAGAAAATATGACTTTTCTCCTACTTTTGACAAGTATGGCGCGTTCATCATCCTCAGAAAAATTTCCATCTCGGACAAGGTAGTAATCAAGGAGGCGTATGTGAACAGCAAAACATTGAGGATCTCCAAAGTCAGAATGAGCAACAAGTAGTACGTGAATTTGAGAAGGCTGCAAGAGGAGATGGAAGCTCTTCAAGCAAGAGAGGATGATGATCGCCGTCGGTTGCAAGAGGAGATGGTTCATCATCCTCGCTCTCCTGAAGAGCTTCAATCTCCTCCTGCAACCTTCTTAGATTCTCACGTACCTATTGTAGCTTATTCTGACTTTGGAGATCCTCAACATTATGTTGTTCACCATTCTATCTCGCTAGAAGAACTTCCATCTCCTCTTGCAACCGAGGTTGTTCATCATCCTCTCTTGCCTGAAGAGCTTTCATCTTCTCTTGCAGGCTTCTCAGATTCTCACGTAGGACATAGGGTCTGGTCGTTCTCCTCACGAGACGTATGCTTAGGAGGCATGTCATGAGAAAGAGGACGGTCACACACATCATGCTCAAGAGGAAGAGGTTCATTGAAAGCAGGAGGAAGACTCTTCTACTCCATGGAATTCATCCTAAATATGTGTCACGTCTTGATACAAAGACTTGGTTTTTGGATCCATTTTCTAAAAACCCTGAGAAGACCTTGCCTATCCAAAGCCCTTGTCTACCAAAGGGATTGCCTACAATCATCTCGCTACCTATATCTGAATGGTGCAAAAGCACTAACTCGTGCATATGTTAGAGACCCCACTCTTAAATTAATGACAAACTCGGAGGTATATACTTCCAAAGGCATCTAATTAACCAACCTACAAGATCTCCTATTGGAGAATTTGTTAAATGGCTGCCAAGTTGTCAAGGCTTAATCCACACCTGAATGTCATCAAGCATGGAGTGTCCGAATAAACAATTTAACCAAACACTTACTCAAAAAACACTTACATAAGAAGTTATGTATTAAAGAGGACGAGACGAGACGTATGCTTAGGAGGCATGTCATGAGAAAGAGGACGGTCACACACATCATGCTCAAGAGGAAGAGGTTCATTGAAAGCAGGAGGAAGACTCTTCTACTCCATGGAATTCATCCTAAATATGTGTCACGTCTTGATACAAAGACTTGGTTTTTGGATCCATTTTCTAAAAACCCTGAGAAGACCTTGACTATCCAAAGCCCTTGTCTACCAAAGGGATTGCCTACAATCATCTCGCTACCTATATCTGAATGGTGCAAAAGCACTAACTCGTGCATATGTTAGAGACCCCAAGCAATAACATCTTACTCTTGAATTAATGACAAACTCGGAGGTATATACTTCCAAAGGCATCTAATTAACCAACCTACAAGATCTCCATTGGAGAATTTGTTAAATGGATGCCAAGTTGTCAAGGCTTAATCCACACCTGAATATGTCATCAAGCATGGAGTGTCCGAATAAACAATTTAACCAAACACTTACTCAAAAAACACTTACATAAGTTATGTATTAACCATCTGTCTCTATTGAAAAAAAAATGAGTGTAAACTCCAAAAACTTTATAGAAACTATTTACACAAGCTATCATAGTAAGGTTGTGAAAATAAGAAGAAAATAACTTGTCAACATGTTGTAAATAAAACTCTTCCAAACACTTACAATAGTATTTTTGTCATAAGTTGAAATGAGGTCTTCCAAAATCCCTAAAACTTACTAACCAAGCTGCAGCGATCTAAGCTCCTTTGAAAGCACTTTGTGGCATAGCCAAAAGTCAAATATGCAATATAGTTAGAAGCAGGATGAAGATGAGTGTTAGCAAAATGGTTTGAGTTTTTCCTGATAGGCCTTTGAGGCAAAGTACAATGTTACACACAAGCTGCAAAAGATTTAGTAGCTGAAATGAATCAATATCATCATCATCATCATATGTGTAGAATAAACTCCCTCAACCGTTTGTAAGGAAGGAACACAGTTTGATATAAACTAACATAAAAAGAACTCATTCATTTAACCATAATCAAAAGTTTCTTAGTAGCAGCTTGTTCAACAATCAAATCAAAACAAGCAATACATTCCCAAGCTATTAAAAAAAAACTTTCCTCAAGCATCTTCCTCACTTCTCAGATGAGTTTGGTCCACGCTTCTTTCCGAATCCCACCACTACAATAACACAAACAAAAACAAAAATAAATTAAAAAAAACCCCACATCATGGCGAAATTAGCCCTTTTCGTTTGGTAGGGACAAAAATAGAAAAGTAAAAAAAAAGGAACTTGAAGATTGATTTGTTGTGGATTTATAAGTAATCGTAAAGTAAAGAAAGAAGAAGAGGGAGGGAAGGGAAGATAAGGTTACCTGGCGGTGACGAATCGGCGATTGTATTGCATATGCTTGTGGCGCGGCCACGTGGCTTCTTCTTTTGTCTTGCTTTGCGACTTTGGGAGTTTGGCCTCTCACTTTGCCCGCACGAGCAAGAGATCCGTGAACCTTACCTCGCATCATTCCAATTTACAGGATTCATTCACATCATATGCCACAAAAACTGAAAACAACGCAAAACCCTCTATTCGTTTGGAAATAAAGAGTAACTAAACTCACCCATTATGAAGAATTTCTGCTTCTCTCTCTATCTCCCTCTTCGCTTCAACTTGCAGCCGCTACCAACAGAAACCCAAACGTAGAATGAGACATTCTCTATTTGTATTGGTAGGGTTAGTTCGGTTGAAGGTTATGTTTGGGCTCATGTTTTGGACTTAGGATGGGCCTTCTCTTGAAAATCATGCGAGACCATTTTTCTTAAAGGCTCATAACATATTATTATATTATAGCTGTCGAAATAAATCATGTGAATAGTTGTCGAAATCAAGGTCAACCTGTCGAGATCAAACTCAACCTGTTGGTCCTCAAGCTGGTGAGCTTGATCTCGACATCTTGAAGACAACTATCTATTGGAGCATCAAGACCCATCACAATCAAGCTCTCGAGATCAAGCTCTACCTGTCGAGAACAGGATTGACTTCGACAGCTAGAGGCCCAACAGCTTGAGCTTGATCTCGGTTGAGCTTGATTGTGATGGGTCTTGATGCTCCAATAGATAGTTGTCTTCAGGCAGTCGAGATCAAGCTCAACCTGTCGAGATCAAGCTCAACAGCTTGAGGACCAACAGGTTGAGTTTGATCTCGACAGATTGAGTTGGTTCTCGACAGAAATGAACCTGAAAATCAGGTCTGCTTCAAAACGCGAAATATATCTAGGATGACTTCCATAGAAAATATGACTTTTCTCCTACTTTTGACAAGTATGGCGCGTTCATCATCCTCAGAAAAATTTCCATCTCGGACAAGGTAGTAATCAAGGAGGCGTATGTGAACAGCAAAACATTGAGGATCTCCAAAGTCAGAATGAGCAACAAGTAGTACGTGAATTTGAGAAGGCTGCAAGAGGAGATGGAAGCTCTTCAAGCAAGAGAGGATGATGATCGCCGTCGGTTGCAAGAGGAGATGGTTCATCATCCTCGCTCTCCTGAAGAGCTTCAATCTCCTCCTGCAACCTTCTTAGATTCTCACGTACCTATTGTAGCTTATTCTGACTTTGGAGATCCTCAACATTATGTTGTTCACCATTCTATCTCGCTAGAAGAACTTCCATCTCCTCTTGCAACCGAGGTTGTTCATCATCCTCTCTTGCCTGAAGAGCTTTCATCTTCTCTTGCAGGCTTCTCAGATTCTCACGTAGGACATAGGGTCTGGTCGTTCTCCTCACGAGACGTATGCTTAGGAGGCATGTCATGAGAAAGAGGACGGTCACACACATCATGCTCAAGAGGAAGAGGTTCATTGAAAGCAGGAGGAAGACTCTTCTACTCCATGGAATTCATCCTAAATATGTGTCACGTCTTGATACAAAGACTTGGTTTTTGGATCCATTTTCTAAAAACCCTGAGAAGACCTTGCCTATCCAAAGCCCTTGTCTATTCCAAGAGAAAAATGTTTTTCTATCTTAAATCATGGAAGTAGTTCCTAAGTCTTAACATTGGCAAAACTTTGTAACAAAAGAGGGATTAAATTAAAATCTAAAATAAAGATAAAGGATCAATAATTTAGTCAAAACAAATCCTTTATTTTTTTTTGATAGGCAAAACAAATCCTTTATTAATAAGGAATGACATTTTTGGTATTGGAATAGACAAACTATGAATCCAAACAATCTTTTCATAGAAGTTTGTCCCCAGTTTGGTGGAATTTATAAAAATTTTACTCAGTAATAGTGTATTGAAGATATCATATTAAAGGGTATTTTTAGGATGACTTCTAATAGGAACCCCATCAAAAAGGGTATATTAAAAAGTATTTTTAGTATATCAAATTTACAAGGATGA
Source organism: Calophaca sinica (assembly GCA_037113605.1). NCBI lineage: Eukaryota > Viridiplantae > Streptophyta > Magnoliopsida > Fabales > Fabaceae > Calophaca > Calophaca sinica. The sequence continues at coordinate 34,221,690 of CM073731.1, forward strand.
TCCCTCCAAAATACCTATAGGTTTAGGTTTTCTAACAAGTTTGCACATATTGCATTCTCACCTTTTTATAATATTTTGAATTTCTATCACTAGCGTAATCTTAAAAACAAGACTAATCTTAATCTATCAGAATTTTTTTCGAAAGTCGGTAGAAACAAAACCCAAATTAAATTTAGAAGCTGTAGCAGATTAAAATCTAACCTAAATGCCGAATTATAAATATAACAACATAAACAAATTAAAGAAAAATATGTTCTAATAATAGCAAAGCAAGATGATGAGTTACCAGCTTTGGGGTTGGTTTTTTTTTTTTTTTGTTTTGGGGGGGGGGTTGTAGCGGTGGTTTGGTGGTGCTTGGATAGAGATCTATGACAAGATATGGTGGTGCTATTTCAAGCCAAAGGATTTGATTTAGAGTTGGAGGGGGTGCAATGGTGAAGGTGTATGACTGTTCTATCATGGATCATGGCACTGGGGAGACAATGACAATGGAGGAAAAGGTCTTGTTCCGGACTGGGCCGAGGCCCAATCCGTCGACCCACCTTCCCTCGATGCCACGTCGTCCGCATGCCTCTCCGCCTTCCCTCAACGAGGCCGACCCAACGGCTTTGTGCATTAAAGGAATTTAATGCCGACTTCCGGGTTTCACGGGACGGTTACACATCGACAGTAACCGTCCTCAACTCATATTAAAAGAAGACCGCGTCGAACGGTCGAGGTAATGATTTTTCTACCACCTCTTTACTCACCTCGACACACACTGACTTGAGCGTCGGAGTGTTTGCAGGTACACCACCCGACGCGCCGTCGTCATCCGTCGCGAGCACAACCGCACTGCTTCCCTCCGGTCATCCTCTGAAGTTCTGTTCAGAACATTGGCGCCGTCTGTGGGAATCGTTCGATTCCATCTTCTTTGTTGAAGTCTCCCTTCTTCACTGACGATGATGGATCAAGCGCCAGGTCGCGACTAGCGATTCCACTCATGCAAACGCAGATCTTGAACCACCAAACCAGCCGATAGCTCCGGCAGTAACCACCTCTCCAAAGATGACGCCGTTCGATCGTTGTCGCCAAACCGATGCCGGAACGGAGACCGCTGTCATCCTCATTCGCGAGTTCCGCGAATTCATCCGAAGCCATGCCGAAGCGATGCATGCTCAGAATCAACGCCTCGATCAAATGGAGAATCAGCAGAAGGAACTCTCCGCTCGCGTTGCCACTCAAATCGGAAACAGAAAAGATCGAGCCTCTCATTCTCCTCGGAGATCGAAGGAGTCTGAAAATCTCAGATCTGTTCATCGCCACCACCGTGGCACGACTCCACGCCACTCTGTGCATAGAGCACTCCGCCGTGCTCATTCTGTTTCATCAACTCCTCGGAGCGATGACACGAGTGACTCGAGCGGGGCCTTTGGTCCTTTTACATCCGAGATCATGAAATTCCCGATTCCGAAGCATCTTCAGAAACCACCCGCTTTGGACTCATACGACGGCACCACCGACCCCGACGAGCATGTTGGTTGCTTTGATACTGTCATGGGCTATCGAGGCGCCCAAGGGCCGGTGAAGTGCAGAATCTTTCCCCTCACTCTGAAGAAGGCAGCGTTGTCTTGGTTCCAGACTCTTAAGAAAAATTCCATTGGTTCGTGGACTGAGCTCGTCGACCAGTTCTCCGTGCATTTCACTGCGTCTAAAGTCCAACCCAAGTCGACAGCGGCACTGGCCGCAATTCAGCAGAAGAAAGATGAGTCTATCAGAGACTACGTCGAGCGCTTCAACAAAGAAGCCATTTTGGTGAAGAAATGCTCTGACGAGATGAAGCTGTACTTGCTAGAGCAAGGCCTGGTCGAAGGAAGCCTATTCAGTGTCGACATTGGTGTCGACAAACCGAGGTCCCTGACCGAGTTCCTGAACCGAGCTCAGAAATTTATGAATTACGAAGAGAAGTTGATAGCCTCAAAAGCCAAAGACAGATCCCCAGAGTAACACTGACAAGCAAAGATGAAGAAATATAATTAAGTTGAAACAAATGTATCCTAAACACATAAGTGTGAAGCAGTGAAGTATGATTGAAGAAATACACAATCAGCATTTATTTACTATCAAAACCTTGCACCTCTGATGGAACCTCGCAAGCCGAGACCGCGCGTGCACGAGATCGTGATAAAGCCTTGTGCCTTGCACAAGCACCGATGAAGAGATCGAGCCTCGCGCCGAGACCGCGTGCACGAGGTCGTGATAAAGCCTTGTGCGCTTGCACAAGCACCTCTGCAACAGGTGGATATACAGTCCAGTATTCGAGCGACCTACCAGGCCCACCTCTGTAATTGCAAAATTCAGACGACCTTAAACTCGGCTACGTCATGGACTTTGATTATTTGATGACCCCGACCTTGCGGCTTGGACAGCCAGATCAACTACTCCCACAGAGAAGTATAAAACTCGACTACGAGCACTTTACTCAGCATAAAATTAACGCTAACTTAATTACATCAAGTTGTTGTAAATTGTCTATACTTTGACAGGAACAGCGTGATAAAGCCTTGTGCGTTGGCACAAGCACCTGTGATCGACCTCGTGCCGAGACCGCGTGGACGAGCTCGTGAGAAAGCCTTGTGCGCTGGGCACAAGCACCGATGAAGAGATCGACCTCGTGCGAGACCGCGTGCACGAGCTCGTGATAAAGCCTTGCGCGCTGGGCACAAGCACCGATGAAGAGATCGACCTCGTCGAGACCGCGTGCACGCAGCTCGTGATAAAGCCTTGTGCGCTGGGCACAAGCACCTGATGAATGAAGAGATCGACCTCGTGCCGAGACCGCGTACACAAGCTCGTGATAAAGCCTTGTGCGTTGGCACAAGCACCTGATGAATCGACCTCGTGCCGAGACCGCGTGCACGAGCTCGTGATAAAGCCTTGTGCGTTGGCACAAGTGTAACACCTGAGGACGAGATCGACATCGTATTAGGACGACGTATCGAGACCTCGACCAAGACCTTGTGTCGAGATCCCGTGACTAGATCGTTTGCCGAGATCATTTGTCGAGCTGATGAGACCACGCACTAGTCACCGAAATGAGGAGGTCGCGTGTCGAGTTGATGAAGTCGCGTACCGAGCTGATGAGGACACAAGTCGAGCTGAGGAGACCGCGTTCACGAATTCGTGTTAGAACCTTGTACGCTTGCACGAGCACTCTTGTCGACATCGTGTCGAGATGATACCTCGTATTCTTTCGAACGTTATTCAGCGTTATTATTATATTGTTTGTAATTATTATATTGTCGGCTTGACCGTTCTCGTCGCGTGTTTAGACCGTTGACCGACAGAGTAGGGAGTAATTATGAGAGGAACGATTAAACGGGTAGATGATTGATGGGATTGGCATCTTATAGCTGGAGTTACGTTTATACCCCTTTCTCACCAGCTGTATACCACGACCGATTCCCTCACACTCATTCTTTCTCTTTTCTTCTTTCTTCTTCCTTCCTTCTGCTCTGTGTTTCGTTGTTTTCTTCAAAAATCTCCATCGACGAAACCGTGAGTTCCATCGAGATTCTGCACAAGCTTTCTTCATCAATCTTGTTCATCATCAACTTCTCGACCCATATCTAAATGCTGCTCGATCACCGCTGAGGTATGAAGAACAGATTTTTCTTTTCATCCGTACTCTTGTTTAGCGCTAATTCTTCTTCCATTTTTAACCGCTTTATGCTTCCAAATCATGTCAAATGATGGGTTTTCTTCTTCACAATATTACCTATCTTTCTAACCGATTAATTGGGCTTGTAAAACAAATTTCTTCCTCTGTTTTTCTATGATCGGCGGTGCCAGAAACCTCCATTTTTGGTTCGCTTTGATTTTTTGTTTCTCATTCGTTGCTTCCGGTTATTGTTGTTGTCGATCTATCCATTGAAGCATCGGATAACTTTTTCATGAAATTTTGATCGAAATCCCTAACTTTGAGTTAGAGGAAAAATATATTTCAGCTTCTTGAGTTTTATATTTTCGGGTTGTGGTTGAGTTTGGGATGAGAGAGCTAGATGTATTGGAAACCATAGATCGATCTAAGTTGTGTTTGTTTTAGGAAGTCTGATTCCCGAGATCGAGTGATTTCCGAATCAAGGTGTACGGGAAAGCAAATCCAAGGACGCGGAAGCAGCAGAATCCAGATCGAGGATTGTACGTGTCGAGGTCGACTGAGAAGCGTACGTGTCGAAGTCGTTGTCGAGCTCGTTGAAGACAGCCGTGTCGAGATCGAGTAAGAGAAGTCGTTGTCGAGCTCTTTGAAGACAGCTGTGTCGAGGTCGTTGTCGAGCAGCATTAACTTGGAGTTCGGTAAGGGCAACTCCTAGATATCTCTAAGGCTTTGTTTTATAAGTCCTTATGTAAGAGCGCTTCACATTAATACTTTCGTAGTATGCTAGCGTAAGGGCATTTCATATTCTACGTGGTTATGTTATTGTGTATGGATTTCCTGATTTGTGTCGAGCTTGAAATGTTGTGATATGATTGAGTTTTGCATGTATTTAATATGTGATTGAATATATGTCGTGAATTGTGTATTGCATGTTGAATTGCGTTTCTTCATGTCGAGCTTGCTCTTTTATTTGACATGCGGTTGAATATCTTGTGTTTAACTCTTTGAATATCGTGATGGTTAATTGTTCATCGAGTGAGCGAGCTAGGGAGTCGTATGACGTTTTTGAGCCGTGACCGGATAATCGAGGGTGCTAGGTCCCCTTTTTGTTTACTGGAGATTGACTAGATGTCGCCACGCTATGGGACCTGAGTTGGTGTCCTAGGGAGAGCGAGGATCCCATGGTTTCGGCTGGACTTTCCGACATACCTGATGACGCGTGTGCATTCGGGAAAATTATCGAGTCGAGAGAAAATGGATTTGCGAGTTGTGTCGAGTTTAGAGTGAGATGGTCGAGTCACGTCGGTGAATGTTATACTTGCTGGTTACTTATATTTTTATGTCGAGCTTATCTTGAATTGTTTAGAAGTTGACCCTTTCCCGTGGTGCCTTCAATCCATGACGGTTACCCAGGCGATGTCGGGGGCGCAGGGAACTCGACAGTAGACGATGCCGAGGAGGAGCTCGACGAGGACCCGAGTGACGACCTCTATCTGTCGTGATTGTTTATTTGTTGGATGTTTGGTTTTCTGAGGCTGCATTCGTTTTTCTTTTGTGTTCGAGGTCGTGACTAGTTTGGGCAGTGTTGTTTTGTTGCTACAGGGTAGACTGGTGGTCTTACTTTTGGAGCGACCCTGCGTGGGAGTCTGTAGGAAGTACCCCTGTGGTATGATTGCTCTTTTGAAGTTGTCGTACTTTAGGTGTATTTTCTTTGCATATTTGCTATTCTGTATTTTGTATACATTATTAATTCGAGTGATATATATATATATATATATATATATATATATATATATATGTGTGTGTGTGTATGTTATGCATGTATGTTTTATTAGAATTTAAGTGTTGTGTCTTATTTGCACCATGTTTCAAAAGTCAGAATTACTACGATGTGCACGAGTTGGTTTTATAAAAAAATATATATCGTATTTTTAAAAGGCACAAGAGTTTTGTTTTTAAAACACATCTCATATAGGTTTATGTTGAGCTTGGTGTGTTGAGCTCGGTAACTCGAGCTCGGTATATTGAGCTCGGTAGCGGTCCGGAAACGGGTCGTTACAACAAGCACCTGATGAATCGACCTCGTGCCGAGACCGCGTGCACGAGCTCGTGATAAAGCCTTGTGCGTTGGCACAAGCACCTGATGAAGAGATTGACCTCGTGCCGAGACCGCGTGCACGAGCTCGTGATAAAGCCTTGTGCGTTGGCACAAGCACCTGATGAAGAGATCGACCTGCGTCGAGACCGGCGTGCACGAGCACCGATGAAGAGATCGACCTCGTCGAGACCGCGTACGAGCTCGTGATAAAGCCTTGTCGCGTTGGCACAAGCACCGATGAATGAAGAGATCGACCTCGTGCCGAGACCGCGTGCACGAGCTCCTCGATAAAGCCTTGTCGCGTTGGCACAAGCACACGATGAATCGACCTGCGTCGAGACCGCGTGCACGAGCTCGTGATAAAGCCTTGTGCGTTGGCACAAGCACCTGATGAAGAGATCGACCTCGTGCCGAGACCGCGTGCACGAGCTCGTGATAAAGCCTTGTGCGTTGGCACAAGCACCTGATGAATGAAGAGATCGACCTCGTGCCGAGACCGCGTGCACGAGCTCGTGACAAAGCCTTGTGCCTTGCACAAGCACATCAAGCCTCGTGTCGAGAACTGCCTCAGCAGACGTGGAACACGAAGGTCCCGAACGAACTAATGAACAAGCACGACGTGACGACACTTGCAGTTCCTTACGAACAAGGACGTCGAACGTCGACATCAACGAACTTCGACAACAAGTCACCACCTCGACATTCGAGCTAGCGACTTGGGGGGCAACTGTTCCGGACTGGGCCGAGGCCCAATCCGTCGACCCACCTTCCCTCGATGCCACGTCGTCCGCATGCCTCTCCGCCTTCCCTCAACGTGGCCGACCCAACGGCTTTGTGCATTAAAGGAATTTAATGCCGACTTCCGGGTTTCACGGGACGGTTACACATCGACAGTAACCGTCCTCAACTCATATTAAAAGAAGACCGCGTCGAACGGTCGAGGTAATGATTTTTCTACCACCTCTTTACTCACCTCGACACACACTGACTTGAGCGTCGGAGTGTTTGCAGGTACACCACCCGACGCGCCATCGTCATCCGTCGCGAGCACAACCGCACTGCTTCCCTCCGGTCATCCTCTGAAGTTCTGTTCAGAACAGGTCTATATGTTGTTCTTGTCTTGACAATGGGACGCTTTAACCCCGTTATAAGATTATCTACAACTATAATAGCCATAATGACTTAGTTGAGATGTTCTTGGGTTTTCATTTCACTACGTTGTTTGGTGAGAACGGAGAGGGAAAATGGGGAGAACACAAAGGCGAAGGAGGAACCATGCAATAAATTTACCCTCGCCACTTAAGTTCAAATTTATATGGGACTTGACATTGTCCACAACACATACCACTTATCTTTTTTTAAACATAATTTGATGGTTATTTTCTTCAGAGACACATTTTTAAGGTCTTGAGACGCATACTGAAGGCCTTTTTAATATAAAATTGGAATGGAAGAGGAATAAAAACAAATTAACTCACAAGGGAATCAAACTAGTGACTTGTTTTAACTTCTAAGTGCATTGAAATAACTTGATGCGTAAATAAATTTAGGTATATAATATAATATAATATAATATAATTGAGTGTTGGAATTGGGGTATTTTAATTTAAATTATTTAATTTGATGTATATTAGTGAATTGGAATTTCAGTTGAATCTAATACCATAAAATTGAATGACTAGTAGTTTTTATGTTTTCAATTTTTAACTCGGGCCTTGAAAATTATAAATCCACATATCAAACATTTTTTTTAGGGAAATACAAGTATGACACATAAAAGTGTAGAGTAATATTTTACTATTTATTATTTGTATATTGTAGAAACAATTATTATTGACATTAACAATTATTGTTATTGTCAAAAAAAAAATCATTGTTGTTGAGACTCGTCACGGGGGCACTGGTGACTTCCAATTATTATCATCCTTGGTGTTCTAAGACTACAATGTTTACTAATACAGCTTTAACAACTACCAGTGTAACACCTGAGGACGAGATCGACATCGTATTAGGACGACGTATCGAGACCTCGACCAAGACCTTGTGTCGAGATCCCGTGACTAGATCGTTTGCCGAGATCTTTTGTCGAGCTGATGAGACCACGTGCACTAGTCAGCCGAAATGAGGAGGTCGCGTGTCGAGTTGATGAAGTCGCTGCATCGAGTGATGAGGACGCAAGTCGAGCTGAGGAAACCGCGTTCACGAACTCGTGTTAGAGCCTTGTGCGCTTGCACGAGCACCCTTGTCGACATCGTGTCGAGATGACACCTCGTATTCTTTCGAACGTTATTCAGCGTTATTATTATATTGTTTGTAATTATTACATTGTCGGCTTGACCGTTCTCGTCACGTGTTTAGACCGTTGACCGACAGAGTAGAGGGTAATTATGAGAGGAACGATTAAACGGGTAGATGATTGTTGGGATTGGCATCTTATAGCTGGAGTTACGATTATGCCCTTCCAGCTGTATTCACGATCGGTTTTCCCTCAAACACTCATTTCTCTTTTCTTCTTTCTTTTTCCTTCCTTCTGCTCTGTGTTTCGTTATTTTCTTCAAAAACTTCCATCGACGAAACCGTGAGTTCCATCGAGATTCTGCACAAGCTTTCTTCATCAATCTTGTTCATCATCAACTTCTCGACCCATATCTCGTCTGCTCGATCACCGTTGAGGTATGAAGAACAGATTTTTCTTTCATCTGTGCTACTGTTTAGCGCTAATTCTTCTTCCATTTTTAACCAGTTTTATGCTTCCAAATCATGTCAAATTGATGGGTTTTCTTCTTCACAATATTACCTATCTTTCTAACCGATTAATTGGGCTTGTAAAACAAATTTCTTCCTCTGTTTTTCTGCAATCGGCAGTGCCCAGAAACCTCCATTTTTGGTTCGTTTCGATTTTTTTGTTTCTCATTCGTTGCTTCTGGTTATTGTTGTTGTCGATCTATCTGTTGAAGCATCAGATAACTTTTCATGAAATTTTGATCGAAATCCCTAACTTTGTGTTAGAGGAAAAATATATTTTCAGTTCTTGAGTTTTATATTTTTCTGGGTTGTGGTTGAGTTTGGGGAAGAGAGAGCTAGATGTATTGGAAACCATAGATCGATCTAAATTGTGTTTGTTTTAGGAAGTCTGATTCCCGAGATCGAGTGATTTCCGAATCAAGGGTACGGGAAAGCGAATCCAAGGACGCGGAAGCAGCAGAATCGACTGAGAACTGTACGTGTCGAGATCGAGTAAGAGAAGTCGTTGTCGAGCTCTTTGAAGACAGCTGTGTCGAGGTCGTTGTCGAGCAGCATTAACTTGGAGTTCGGTAAGGGCAACTCCTAGAAATCTCTAAGGCTTTATTTTATAAGTCCTTAAGTAAGGGCGCTTCACATTAATATTTTCGTAGTATGCTAGCATAAGGGCATTTCATATTCTACGTGGTTATGTTATTGTGTATGGATTTCCTGATTTGTGTCGAGCTGAAATGTTGTGATATGATTGAGTTTTTGCATGTATTTAATATGTGATTGAATATATGTCGTGAATTGTGTATTGCATGTTGAATTGCGTTTCTTCATGTCGAGCTTGCTCTTTTATTTGACATGCGGTTGAATATCTTGTGTTTAACTCTTTGAATATCGTATGCTTAATTGTTCATCGAGTGAGCGAGCTAGGTGAGTCGTATGACGCTTTTGAGCCGTGACCGGATAATCGAGGGTGCTAGGTCCCCTTTTTGTTCTGGGAGATTGACTCAGACGTCGCCACGCTTAAGGACCCGAGTTGATCATTCTAGGGGAGAGCGAGGATCCCAAGGCTTCGGCTGGACTTTCCGACATACTGATGCTGCGTGTGCATTCAGGAAAATTGTCGAGTCGAGAGAAAATGGATTTGCGAGTTGTGTCGAGTTTAGAGTGAGATGGTCGAGTCACGTCGGTGAATGTTATACTTTCTTTGTTTGCTTATATTTTTATGTCGAGCTTATCTTGAATTGTTGAGAAGTTGACCCTTTCCGTGGTGCCTTCAATCCATGACGGTTACCCAGCGATGTCGAGGGCACGTAACTCGGCGATGAGACGATGCCGAGGAGGAGCTCGACGAGGACCCGAGTGACGACCTCTATCCGTCGTGGATTGTTTATTTGTTGGATGTTTGTTTTTCCGAGACTGTGCCGTTTTCTTTTGTGTTCGAGGTCGTGACCAGTTTAGGCAAGTGTTATTTTGTTGCTACTGAGGTAGGGTGGTCTTACTTTTGAGCAGCCCCTGCGTGGGAGTTCGCGGAAGTACCCTGTGGTATGATTTCTCTTTTGATGTCGTTGTACCTTAGGTGTATTTTCTTTACACATTTGCTACTCTGTATTTTGTATACATTATTATTTCGAGTGATATATATATATATATATGTGTATGTTATGCATGTATGTTTTATTAGAATTTAAGTCTTGTGTCTTAGTTGCACCATGTTTCGAAAAGTCAGAATTACTCGATGTGCAGGAGTTGGTTTTATGGAAAAAAAATATATCGTATTTTTAAAAGGCACAAGAGTTTTGTTTTTAAAACACATCTCATATATTTTTATGTTGAGCTTGGTGTGTTGAGCTCGGTAACTCGAGCTCGGTATATTGAGCTCGGGAGCGGTCCTGAAGCAGGTCGTTACCTTTGGTATCGAGCTTGATTCGGTTCGACCGAAAGTGTGCATGGGAATTTGACTGGTCACCGTGGTCGGGTTATGTGCCTAGTTGTATTATGTTGATTCTTTGTTTGATTAAGTGAAGCACTTATTGCTTGAGAAATTGTTTGAACTGTTTCTTGATTGAAGCGGTGTGTTTTAACACATCCTTGTTGTGAGATTCGACGGGGTTTTGAGCTTTGTGGAATCTAATGCCACCTCGTGAGGAATACGACATCCGCAACCAGAACGTCGACATGGAACGAGCTATTCAAGCTATGACCGAGATGGCGGCAGCCATGGCTCAACAATCACCGCGAACTCAACAGGCTAACGCGATGGCTCAACAGACGGCAGCGTTAACTCAAAGCAGAACTCCTGGCAAAGAACAAAGAACGAGCGTAACGAAATGTCAAGCGAGAGGATTGGCCGACTTCAGAAGCATGATCCGCAAGTTCTACGGTGAGCCAAATCGGATAAAGGCGATCTTTGGATGCAAGAGATCGAGAAGATCTTTGAGGCACTTCATTGCGGGACAACGTGAAGGTCGACTATGCCACCTACTGCTGCTAGGAGACGCAGAGTATTGGTGGAGAGGAGTGAAGCAAACGTTTATAGCAGAACATCGCGAGATGACCTGGGAGCTTTTTCGTGAAAGGTTCTTGGACAAGTACTTCCGGATCTTGCACGAGCCGAGAAGGAGCAGGAATTTCTTCAAGCTGCAGCAAGGCAACTCGGCGGTGTCCGAGTATGCGCCAAGTTCGAATCGTTGGCGAGTATTTCAGTCCATTTCGTGGATCGAGTTGACCAGAGATGGTCGAGTGAGAGATTCCAACGGGGATTGAGATTCGACATTTTAAGTCGATGGTGTCGTTGAGGATCCGAAATCTCCAAGAGTGATTGATCGATGTGTCGAGGAAGAAGGAGTAAGGAGCCACAAGGAGAAGATTATTGTGGGCGGGCCGGTGAGACCTCGTAGTGCGGGGCGTAGATTTGCATAGAAAGGGAAACAACCGCAGAAGAAGCCTTACGACCGACCTCAGGGGAACAACAACAGGGGACAGTATCGACCGATGGCCCAAGCTGCAGGAGTGGAGGTCGGACCGATGTCGAGGTGATTTGCTACCGGCGTGGAAAGTCGGGACATTACGCGAGTAATCGTACTCAGGCGAGGAGGTGTGTTTCAACCGCAAGAAGCCAGGGCATTTTGCTAAGGATTGTCCTACACCTAAAGTCAACCGACGATGCTTGCGGCAAAGGCCAAAGGAAGCGTCAAGTGGCTAAAGGCGCAGTTTTACGCATGAGTGGCGCAGGAAGCGGTCGAGTGATGATCTTATCCAAGGTGAATGTGAGATCGAGGGTAAATCCTTATCCGTTCTTTTTGATTGGTGCAACCCATTCCTTTATTTCTTCGATTGTGTGAACCATTTGAACTTGATCGTGGCGCTTTACCGTTTAAATTAGTAGTTACAACCCGGTGCTAAAACCTTAGTCACAAACAACTGCATGTCTTAATTGTGTAGTGATTATCTGAGTAGAAAGTTTGTGGTCAATTTGGTTTGTTTGCCTCTTAAGGGCTTAGATGTTATTCTCGGGATGGATTGGTTGTCACACCACCATGTCCTTTTGGTGTGCGTAAAGCGTAATTTTTCAGACCTTGGAGTCTCCAATTATCTTTCACGCGAACGTATTGGAGTTTCTTTGAAAAGAAGGAACTAGGGAATACATATATTTGGCTAGTTCGGAAGTTTTCCACAGATCGACGCGTGAAGAATGTTCCAGCTGGTGTGTGACTTTGAGGACGCTTTTCAAGACGCGCTGGGTTACCACCAAGACGAGAGGTCGAAGTTCTCCATCGACTGATTCCAGTGAACAGACCGATTTCCAAAGCGCCATACAGGATGTCTCCCGCCGAGATGAAAGAGTGAAGTCCCAGATCGAACACTTGGAGTCGAAGCAATTCATACGACCGAGCGTGTCACCGTGGGGAGCTCGGTGTTGTTGGTTAAGAAGAAGGATGGACGATCAAGGTCGTGCGTGGACTATCGCGAGCTCAACAAGGTTACCGTGAAGAACCGCTATCCGTTACCACGTATTGACGACTTGATGGATCAACTTCGTGAGCGGCGATCTTTCCAAGATAGACTTAAAGCTCGGGCTACCATCGATTCGCGTGAAGGAGGAAGATGTCGCCAAAACGGCTTGCCAGGATTAGATACGGTCACTACGAGTACTTGGTGATGCCGTTTGGAGCGGCGAATCGCGCCGGTGTGTTTATGGACTACATGAGCAGGATTTTCCATTCGCTTTTGGATCGATTCGTTGTAGTGTTCATCGACGACATATTGATTTACTCGAGGAACCGAGAAGAGCACGCGAACACCTATGTCGAGTACTACGGATATTACGAGATAAGCAACTCTATGCCAACCTGGTCGAAGTGTGAATTTTGGTCAAGAGGTGAATTTTCTTGGTCACGTGATTTCCAGAGAAGTGGATAGGCGTGGATCCAACTAAGATTGAGGCGGTGATAGCATGGGAACAAACAAGACTAAGCATCGAGATCGTGAGTTTTGCTTCCGCTAGCAAGATATTACCGAAGATTCATCAAGGTTTCGAAGATTGTCGCGCCTCTTACACGATCGACGAGGAAGGATCAACCTTTGCTCGACCGAGGAGTGTGAAGCCGTTTCAACGATCAAGGAGCTTTTGACGACGGCGCTGTCGATTTTGCCTCAACCCGAAGAGCCTTTCGAGGTGTATTGTGATGCGTCACACCAGGGATCGGGATGCGGCCGATGCAACATCGGAAGGTGGTCGCGTATGCTTCAAGACACCTTAAGATTCACGAGAGGAACTACCCTACTCACGACTTGGAGCTAGCGGCAGAGTTTTTATTTCAAGATATGGAGGCACTACCTTTATGGGAGCACTCTTCGTTTCGGCGATCACAAGAGCTTGAAGTACTGCTCGACGGAAGGAACTCAACATGCGCCAACGTAGATGGACGTAATTTCTCAAGGACTACGACTTTACGTTGGAATACCATCCCAGAAGGCTAACGAGTAGCAGCATGCGCCGTGAGTAGGAAGAGCGTTTTAACCTCGGGCGATAATGATCAAGGAGTTGGAGATGCTCGAGAAGTTCCAGACTTGAAGTCGAGTGTCGAAGTTTCACCGGAAGCCGAGATTTGGTATGCTTACTATCTCTAACAGTTGTTGGACGAGATCCGAGACCAGCAAGTTCATGACGAGCTTCGCAAAGAGAAGATTCAGTTGATAGCGCAAGGAAGGCGATGCACTTCAGGTCTGAGCGACGACATCGTGAGTGCAATGGCCGAGTGTGCGTACCTAACGATCCGAGCCGAGGAAGTTGATTCTCGACGAAGCGCATAAGAGCAACTTTAGTATTCATCCCGGAGTTACGAAGATGTATCAAGACTTGAAGAAGCATTTTGGTGGTCGGAATGAAGAAGCAAGTGGCGAGCACGTAGCTTCATGTTTAACGTGTCGAAGCCGGTGGAGCACCAACGACCTGGCAGGAATGCTACAATCGCTGACGCATCAAAGATGGAAATGGGATGATTTCCATGGACTTCGTTGTAGGTTTGCCGAAGACGCAGAAGAAGAATGATTCGATTTGGGTGATCGTCGACCGATTGACCAAATCGCCATTTCTTGCCCGGTGGTCGACATACAACGTGGAAAAGCCGACCGAGATCTACATCGCGGAGATAGTACGACTTCATGGAATACCTCTTCGATCGTGTCGGACCGAGATCCAAGTTCACGTCTCATTTTGGAGGAATTGCAAAGAACGATGGGAACCGAGCTCGTGCTTAGCTTCGGATATCATCCACGCATTTGGCGACGGTCGATCGAGAGAACGATCCAATCGCTTGAAGATTTGTTGCGAGCTTATGCGTTAGATCACCGAGGAAGTTGGGACGACGTCTTACCATTGGTGGAATTCACCTACAATAACGACTTCCATGCGAGTATTGGGATGGCACCTTGAAGCGCTGTATGGGCGGAAATGTCGACGCCTCTTTGTTGGTACCAGGGACGGCGAGCGAACCGTCGTAGGACCGAGATATGATCCAGCGGACTACCGAGAAGATCCGTTTGATCGAGATCGGATGCGAACATCTCAAAGTCGACGTAAGAGTTATGCAGACCAACGACGTCGACCACCGAGTTCGAGGAAGGAGAACATGTATTTCTTAGAGTCACCCCCACTCTGGAGTTGGTCGAGCGATCAAATCCAAGAAACTTACCCTAAATTCATTGGACCTTACGATTCTTCGTCGTATTGGTCGATGGCATATCGATTGCCTTGCCACCATTCTTGTCGAACATCCATGACGTCTTCCACGTCTCACAATTACGGAAGTATGTTTCCGACCCTTCTCATGTCATCGAGCGGATGTGATTCAATGAAGGGCGACCTATCTTTCAAGCATTACCAGAAGGATCGTTGATCGGAAAGCCAAACGATTCGCCATGAACAAAGAGATTCAACTTGTCAAAGTTGTGTGGGATCAAGGCGGGAGATGCGACTTGGGAGCTGGAGGAGAAGATGAAGACTAGTACCCTGAACTTTTCTCGAGGTAAGAATCTTATTTGCAATTTCGAGGACGAAATTTTTTAGAGGAGAGATTGTAACACCTGAGGGCGAGATCGACATCGTATTAGGACGACGATCGAGACCTCGACCAAGACCTTGTGTCGAGATCCCGTGACTAGATCGTTTGCCGAGATCTTTGTCGGTGATGAGACCACGTGCACTAGGCTGCTTGGTGAGGAGGTCGCGTGTCGAGTTGATGAAGTCGCTGCACCGAAATGATGAGACGCAAGTCGAGTGAGGAGACCGCGTTCACGAACTCGTGTTAGAGCCTTGTGCGCTTGCACGAGCACCCTTGTCGACATCGCGGTCGAGATGACACCTCGTATTCTTTCAACGTTATTGACGTTATTATTATATTGTTTGTAATTATTACATTGTCGGCTTGACCGTTCTCGCCGCGTGTTTAGACAGATTGACCGAGTAGAGGGTAATTATGAGAGGAACGATTAAGCGGGTAGATGATTGTTGGGATTGGCATCTTATAGCTGGAGTTACGATTATGCCCTTCCACCGTATTCACGATCGGTTTTCCTCAAACACTCATTTCTCTTTTCTTCTTTCTTCTTCCTTCCTTCGCCTCGTGTTTCGTTATTTTCTTCAAACTTCCATCGACGAAACCGTGAGTTCCATCGAGATTCTGCACAAGCTTTCTTCATCAATCTTGTTCATCATCAACTTCTCGACCCATATCTCGCTCGCCGATCACCGCTTGAGGTATGAAGAATGATTTTTCTTTCATCTGTTACTCTTGTTTAGCGCTAATTCTTCTTCCATTTTTAACCGCTTTATGCTTCCAAATCATGTCAAATTGATGGGTTTTCTTCTTCACAATATTACCTATCTTTCTAACCGATTAATTGGGCTTGTAAAACAAATTTCTTCCTCTGCTTTTCTCGCAATCAGCGGTGCCGTAAACCTCCATTTTTGGTTCGCTTCGATTTTTTTGTTTCTCATTCGTTGCTTCTGGTTATTGTTGTTGTCGATCTATCTGTTGAAGCATCAGATAACTTTTCATGAAATTTTGATCGAAATCCCTAACTTTGTGTTAGAGGAAAAATATATTTTCAGTTCTTGAGTTTTATATTTTTCTGGGTTGTGGTTGAGTTTGGGGAAGAGAGAGCTAGATGTATTGGAAACCATAGATCGATCTAAATTGTGTTTGTTTTAGAAGTCCGATTCAGAGATCGAGTGATTTCGAATCAAGGGTACGGAAAGCGAATCCAAGGACGCTGAAGCGCAGAATCGATCGAGAATCAGACGTGTGTCGAGATCGAGTAAGAGAAGTCGTTGTCGAGCTCTTTGAAGACAAATTGTCGAGGTCGTTGTCGAGCAAAGATTAACTGAGTTCTGGTAGCGGCAACTCCTAGAAATCTCTAAGGCTTTATTTTATAAGTCCTTAAGTAAGGGCGCTTCACATTAATATTTTCGTAGTATGCTAGCATAAGGGCATTTCATATTCTACGTGGTTATGTTATTGTGTATGGATTTCTGATTTGTGTCGAAATGAAATGTTGTGATATGATTGAGTTTTGCATGTATTTAATATGTGATTGAATATATGTCGTGAATTATGTATTGCATGTTGAATTGCGTTTCTTCATGTCGAGCTTGCTCTTTTATTTGACATGCGGGTGAATATCTTGTGTTTAACTCTTTGAATATCGTGATGCTTAATTGTTTCATCGAGCGAGCGAGCTAGGTGAGTCGTATGACGCTTTTGAGCCGTGGACAGGATAATCGAGGGTGCTAGGTCCCTTTTGTTTACGGAGATTGACTAGACGTCGCCACGCTTATGGGACCTGAGTTGACTGGCCTGGGAGAGCGAGGATCCCAAGGCTTCTACCGGACTTTCCGACATACCAGACGCTGCGTGTGCATTCAGGAAAATTGTCAGTCGAGAGAAAATGGATTCGCGAGTTGTGTCGAGTTTAGAGTGAGATGGTCGAGTCACGTCGGTGAATGTTATACTTTCTTTGTTTGCTTATATTTTTATGTCGAGCTTATCTTGAATTGTTGAGAAGTTGACCCTTTCCCGTGGTGCCTTCAATCCATGACGGCTACCCAGGCGAGGTCGAGGGCGCAGGGAACTCGACAGGAGACGATGCCCAGGAGGAGCGCGACGAGGGCCGGAGTGACGACCTCTATCCGTCGTGATTGTTTATTTGTTGGATGTTTGTTTTTCTCGAGGACTGCATTTCGCTTTTTCTTTTGTGTTCGAGGTCGTGACCAGTTTAGGCAATGTTGTTTTGTTGCTCTGAGGTAGGCGGTGGTCTTACTTTTGGAGCGACCCTGCGTGGGAGTCTAGGAAGTACCCCCAGGGTATGATTACTCTTTTGAAGTCGTTGTACCTTAGGTGTATTTTCTTTACACATTTGCTACTCTGTATTTTGTATACATTATTATTTCGAGTGATATATATATATATGTGTATGTTATGCATGTATGTTTTATTAGAATTTAAGTCTTGTGTCTTAGTTGCACCATGTTTCGAAAAGCTGTAATTACTCTGATGTGCACGAGTTGGTTTTATGGAAAAAAAATATATCGTATTTTTAAAAGGCACAAGAGTTTTGTTTTTAAAACACATCTCATATATTTTTATGTTGAGCTTGGTGTGTTGAGCTCGGTAACTCGAGCTCGGTATATTGAGCTCGGTAGCGGTCCGGAAACGGGTCGTTACAACCAGCATCCTTTGACCAGTCACGATTAGCATCCTCCAACCATTGTAATTGCTTTTCCATCACCAAGACGCCAACCTTGTTGGTATCATACAAATGCCATAGAAGCTTGTATCCTCTAATAAAAATTTAAATTCATTTTAGACTTTCACGCTAATTCTTTAGTTGTTTTGTTCATAAAAATTATAATTCTTAACCAATTCTAATTCTCTGTCCAATACTATTTATAACGAAGTTAGAATTAAAATTAAAATTTCAAACTATAATTCCAGTTCCATTATTCAAACAAACCTACTATTACCAAAAAAATTAAAAAAAAAATTCAAACAAACCCTAAGATTCATTTTACATTATCAAGCATATGATTTCTGATATCAAAAGGCATATGGTTCTTTTCATTTTAATAAACTCAACAATAAAGTCTACTAAAGTCGAATGAATTGAATAATAGATATGATCAAATCCAATGATTCAATTGACGTTTTGTTCTAAAAAGCTTATGCACAAGACAATGAACTTGATTTTCCTCGCTTAAAAATTAAACAAAACTACATTCATCTAATGAAACACAACTTAATCCTATCAAAGTCAAGCATATGTCCGACTCTTGAATAAATTAATATGCGGTTTTAATCTACTAATCAATGGATATTACTTTTTCAAAAATATGGATAGATGAATCAACATTAAAGTTATTATTGAAAGTAAAAGTCGTGCCATTTGTGCACGAGTTCTCCACATATTAAAGCCATTAAAAATTGATATAAAATTTTCATGACATGCTTTATATATATGGCTAGGACAGTGCACCAATGGACAACACAAGCCGGGGATGGTACTGCGTATAGGCTTAATCGGCACCTGAATTCCATATTCAATCATCTGGATTGCATAGGAGTCATTTGACAAATTCTCCAATACGATATCTCTTAGGCCGATTCCAGGTGCTTTTGAAAGAATATACCTCTTAAGTTCATCATTAAATAAAGGATCAGATGTCGTTGCCTTTGAAAAGAATATACCCCCAAGTTCAACATTTAAATAGGGTCAAATGCCATTGCTTGGAGTCTAACATACGCATGAACAAGTGCTCCTATACACCACTCAGAAATAGCTAGTTAGAAATGTTGGCTGGCAATCCCTTTGGTAGACAAGGATAATCGCGCTGGTTAGTCAAGGACCTCCCCTCAGGGTGTCCAGAAATGAACCTGAAAATCAGGTCTGCTTCAAAACGCGAAATATATCTAGGATGACTTCCATAGAAAATATGACTTTTCTCCTACTTTTGACAAGTATGGCGCGTTCATCATCCTCAGAAAAATTTCCATCTCGGACAAGGTAGTAATCAAGGAGGCGTATGTGAACAGCAAAACATTGAGGATCTCCAAAGTCAGAATGAGCAACAAGTAGTACGTGAATTTGAGAAGGCTGCAAGAGGAGATGGAAGCTCTTCAAGCAAGAGAGGATGATGATCGCCGTCGGTTGCAAGAGGAGATGGTTCATCATCCTCGCTCTCCTGAAGAGCTTCAATCTCCTCCTGCAACCTTCTTAGATTCTCACGTACCTATTGTAGCTTATTACGACTTTGGAGATCCTCAACATTATGTTGTTCACCATTCTATCTCGCTAGAAGAACTTCCATCTCCTCTTGCAACCGAGGTTGTTCATCATCCTCTCTTTCCCGAAGAGCTTTCATCTTCTCTTGCAGGCTTCTCGGATTCTCACGTAGGACATAGGGTGCAGTCGTTCTCCTCACGCAGACGTATGCTTAGGAGGCATGTCATGAGAAAGAGGACGGTCACACACATCATGCTCAAGAGGAAGAGGTTCATTGAAAGCGGGAGGAAGACTCTTCTACTCCATGGAATTCATCCTAAATATGTGTCACGCCTTGATACAAAGACTTGGTTTTGGATCCATTTTCTAAAAACCCTGAGAAGACCTTGCCTATCCAAAGCCCTTGTCTACCAAAGGGATTGCCTACAATCATCTCGCTACCTATATCTGAATGGGGCAAAAGCACTAACTCGTGCATATGTGAAAGACCCCACCCACGAATTAATGACAAACTCGGAGGTATATACTTCCAAAGGCATCTAATTAACCAACCTACAAGATCTCCTATTGGAGAATTTGTTAAATGGCTGCCAAGTTATCAAGGCTTAATCCACACCTGAATGTCATCAAGCATGGAGTCTCCGAATAAACAATTTAACCAAACACTTACTCAAAAAACACTTACATAAGAAGTTATGTATTAAAGAGGACGAGACGAGACGTATGCTTAGGAGGCATGTCATGAGAAAGAGGACGGTCACACACATCATGCTCAAGAGGAAGAGGTTCATTGAAAGCGGGAGGAAGACTCTTACTCCATGGAATTCATCCTAAATATGTGTCACGTCTTGATACAAAGACTTGTTTTTGGATCCATTTTCTAAAAACCCTGAGAAGACCTTGACTATCCAAAGCCCTTGTCTACCAAAGGGATTGCCTACAATCATCTCGCTACCTATATCTGAATGGTGCAAAAGCACTAACTCGTGCATATGTTAGAGACCCCAAGCAATAACATCTTACTCTTGAATTAATGACAAACTCGGAGGTATATACTTCCAAAGGCATCTAATTAACCAACCTACAAGATCTCCTATTGGAGAATTTGTTAAATGGATGCCAAGTTGTCAAGGCTTAATCCACACCTGAATATGTCATCAAGCATGGAGTGTCCGAATAAACAATTTAACCAAACACTTACTCAAAAAAGACTTACATAAGAAGTTATGTATTAACTGTCTGTCTCTCTATTGAAGAAAAAATGAGTACAAACTCCAAAAACTTTATAGAAACTATTTCCACAAGCTATCATAGTAAGGTTGTGAAAATAAGAAGAAAATAACTTGTCGACATGTTGTAAATAAAACTCTTCCAAACACTTACAATAGTATTTTTGTCATAAGTTGAAATGAGGTCTTCCAAAATCCCCCTAAAACTTACTAACCAACTGCAGGCGATCTAAGCTCACTGAAAGCACTTTGTGGCATAGCCAAAAGTCAAATATGCATTATAGTTAGAAGCAGGATGAAGATGAGTGTTAGCAAAATGGTTTGAGTTTTTCCCTGATAGGCCTTTGAGGCAAAGTACAATGTTACACACAAACTGCAAAAGATTTAGTAGCTGAAATGAATCAATATCATCATCATCATCATATGTGTAGAATAAACTCCCTCAACCGTTTGTAAGGAAGGAACACAGTTTGATATAAACTAACATAAAAAAGAACTCATTCATTTAACCATAATCAAAAGTTTCTTAGTAGCAGTTGTTCAACAATCAAATCAAAACAAGCAATACATTCCCCAAGCTATTAAAAAAAAACTTTCCTCAAGCATCTTCCTCACTTCTCAGATGAGTTTGGTCCACGCTTCTTTCCGAATCCCACCACTACAATAACACAAACAAAAAACAAAAAATAAATTTAAAAAAAAACCCCACATCATGACGAAATTAGCCCTTTTCGTTTGGTAGGGACAAAAAATAGAAAAGTAAAAAAAAAAGGAACTTGAAGATTGATTTGTTGTGGATTTATAAGTAATCGTAAAGTAAAGAAAGAAGAAGAGGGGAGGGAAGGGAAGATAAGTGTAACACCTGAGGACGAGATCGACATCGTCTTAGGACGACGTATCGAGACCTCGCGTCGAGATCTTGTGTCGAGACCTCGTGTCGAGATCATGTGTCGAGATTCCGTGTCAAGATCGTTTGCCGAGGTCATTTGCCGAGCTGAGGAGACCGCGTGCACTAGCTGCTGAGCTGAGGAGGTCGGGTGTCGAGTTGATGAAGTCGTCTGCATTTGAGGAGGCCGCTGCTCACGTAACTCGTGTTAGAACCTTGTGGCGCTTGCACGAGCACCTAGTCGACATCGTGTCGAGATGATACCTCGTGATTCTTTCGAACGTTATTCAGCGCTATTATTATATTGTTTGTAATAATTACATTGTCGACCGCCGCTCGCCGTGGTGTCTAGACCGCTGACCACGTGCAGAGAGTAATTATGAGAGGAACGATTAAACGGGTAGATGATTGATGGGATTGGCATCTTATAGCTGGAGTTACGATTATACCCTTCTCTCACCAGCTGTATTCACGATCAGTTTTCCCTCAAACACTCATTTCTCTTTTCTTCTTTCTTCTTCCTTCCTTCTGCTCTGTGTTTCGTTGTTTTCTCCAAAAACTTCCATCGACGAAACCGTGAGTTCCATCGAGATTCTGCACAAGCTTTCTTCATCAATCTTGTTCATCATCATCTTCTCGACCTATATCTCGCCTGTTCGACCATCACCATTGAGGTATGAAGAACAGATTTTTCTTTTCCTCTGTGCTACTGTTTAGCGCTACTTTTCCTTCCATTTTTATCCAGTTTTATGCTTCCAAATCATGTCAAATTGATGGGTTTTCTTCTTCACGATATTACCTATCTTTCTAACCGATTAATTGGGCTTGTAAAACAAATTTTCTTCCTCTGTTTTTCTGCAATCGGCAGTGCCCAGAAACCCCCATTTTTGGTTCGTTTCGATTTCTTGTTTTTCGTTCGTTGCTTCTGGTTATTGTTGTTGTCGATCTATCTGTTGAAGCATCAGATAACCTTTTTCATGAACTTTTGATCGAAAACCCTAACTTTGTGTTAGAGGAAAAATGTATTTCAGTTCTTGAGTTTTATATTTTTCTGGGTTGTGGTTAAGTTTGGGAAGAGAGAGCTAAGTGTATTAGAACCTATAGATCGAACTGAGTTGTGTTTGTTTTAGGAAGTCTGATTCCCGAGATCGGGTGATTTCCGAATCGAGGTGTACGGGAAAGCGAATCCAAGGACGCGGAAGCAGTGGAATCCAGATCGAGAATCAGACGCGGTCGAGGTCGGCTGCAGGCGTGACGCGGTCGAGGTCGATCGAAGACAGCCGTGTCGAGATCGAGTAAGAGAAGTCGTTGTCGAGCTCATTTGAAGACAGCTGTGTCGAGGTCGTTGTCGAGCAGCATTAACTTGGAGTTCGGTAAGGGCGCTTCACATTAATACTTTCATAGTATGCTAGCGTAAGGGCAACTCCTAGATATCTCTAAGACTTTATTTTTATTGTTATATTTATGTATGGACTCCTTGATTGGTGTCGAGATTGGAATGTTGTGATATGATTGAGTTTTTGCATGTATTTAATACGTGATTGAATATATGTCGTGAATTGTGTATTGCATGTTGAATTGCGTTTCTTCATGTCGAGCTTGCTCTTTTTATTTGACATGCGGTTGAATATCTTGTGTTTAACTCTTTGAATATCGTATGCTTAATTGTTCATCGAGTGAGCGAGCTAGGTGAGTCGTGATGACGTTTTTGAGCCGTGACCTGGATAACTAAGGGTGCTAGGTCCCTTTTGTTTACTGGAGATTGACTAGACGCCGCCACGCTATGGGACTGAGTGACCGGCCCTAGGGAGAGCGAGGATCCCAAGGCTTCTGGACTTTCCGACATGTCTGATGCAGCGTGTGCATTCGAAAAATTGTCGAGTCGAGAGAAAATGGATTTGCGAGTTGTGTCGAGTTAGAGTGAGATGGTCGAGTCACGTCGGTGAATGTTATACTTTCTTTGTTTGCTTATATCTTTTATGTCGAGCTTATCTTGAATTGTTGAGAAGTTGACCCTTCCGTGGTGCCTTCAATCCATGACGGTTACCCAGGCGATGTCGAGGCGAGGAATTCGGCGAAGAGATGATGCCGAGGAGGAGCTCGACGAGGACCCGTGGACGACCTCTATCTGTCGTGATTGATTATGTTCTTTGGATGTTGTTTTTTTATGGTCAGTACCTTGTTTTTCTTTGTGTTCGAGGTCGTGACGATTTAGGCGATGTTGTTTTGTTGTTTCAGGGTAGGCGGTGGTCTTACTTTTGGAGCGACCTCTGCGTGGGAGTCTGGAAGTACCCTGTGGTATGATTGCTCTTTTGAAGTCGTCGTACCTTAGGTGTATTTTCTTTGCACATTTGCTACTCTGTATTTTGTATACATTATTATTTCGAGTGATATATATATATGTATGTTATGCATGTATGTTTTATTAGAATTTAAGTCTTGTGTCTTAGTTGCACCATGTTTCGAAAAGCTGTAATTACTCTGATGTGCACGAGTTGGTTTTATAAAAAAAAAAAACATATATCGTATTTTTAAAAGGCACAAGAGTTTCGTTTTAAAACACATCTCATATAGGTTTATGTTGAGCTCGGTGTGTTGAGCTCGGTAACTTGAGCTCGGTATATTGAGCTCGGTAGCGGTCCGGAAATGGGTCGTTACATCGTTTGGTATCAGGCCGATTGGTTCACCGAGCCGTGCATAGGAATAAATTTGACCGTCACTATGTCGGGTTATGTGTGTGGGTACCTAGTTGTATATGTTGATTGCTGTTTGATTAAGTGAGGCACTTATTGCTTGAAAAATTGTTTGAACTGTTTCTTGATTGAAGCAGTGTGTTTTAACACATCCTTATTCTGAGATTCTGACAGGGGTTTGAACTGTGTGGGATCTAATGCCACCGTAGGAATACGATGTACCGCAACCGAGAACGCCGACATGGAACGAGCAATTCAAGCTATGACCGAGATGGCGGCACCATGGCTCAACAATCACCGTTTTGACTCAACAGTTAACGCGATGGCTCAACAGACGGCGGCGTTAACTTCGCCAGAACTCGCAAAGAACAAAGAACGAGCGTAATCTTAAATGTCAAGCGAGAGGATTGGGCCGACTTCAGAAGCATGATCCAATCGGGTTCTATGGTGAGCCAAATCCAGATAAAGCCGATCTTTGGATGCAAGAGATCGAGAAGATCTTCGAGGCACTTCATTGCGGGACAACGTGAAGGTCGACTATGCCACCTACTTACCGCTAGAGACGCAGAGTATTGGTGGAGGAGTGAAGCAAACGCGTTTATAGCGTAACATCGCGAGATGACACGGGAACTTTTTCGTGAAAGGTTCTTGGACAAGTACTTCCAGACATCGCACGAGCCGAAGGAGCAGGAATTTCTTCAATGCGCAAGGCAACTCGGACAAGATCCGAGTATGCGCCAAGTTCGAGTCGTTGGCGAGGTATTTCAGTCCATTTCGTGGATCGAGTTGACCAGAGATGGTTGAGTGAGAGATTCCAACGGGATTGAGATTCGACATTCGAAGTCGATGGTGTCGTTGAGGATCCAAAACCTCCAAGAGCTGATTGATCGATGTGTCGAGGTAGAAGGAGTAAGCCACAAGAAGAAGACCGCTGTGGGCGACCGGTGAGACCCCGCAGTGCGGGCGTAGATTTGCACGTAAAGGGAAACAACCGCAGGTAAGAAGCCGCACGACCGACCTCGGGGAACGACAACAGGGATGATCGTCCGATGACCCAGGGAGCGAGGAGTGGAGGTCAGACCGGTGTCGAGGTGACTTGCTATCGATGTGGAAAGCCGGGACATTACGCGAGTAGCTGTACTCAGAAAAAGGAGGTGTGTTTCAACTGCAAGAAGCCAGGGCATTTTGCCAAGGATTGTCCTACACCTAAAGCTGAACCGACTATGCTTGCGGCAAGAGCCAAAGGGAAGCGTCAGGTAGCTAAAGGCAGAGTTTTCTGCATGAGTGGTGAGGAAGCAGAACGAGCTGAAGATCTTATCCAAGGTGAATGTGAGATCGAGGGTAAAGAATCCACGTTTGTTTTATTGTCATCATATTTTTTGTGACAAACCGAAGAAGCACTTAGAATTTATTTTTTCTTAAAATAAAGTACTAAACTTTTATAGTGTCTTCGGCACGATTACTCATCTGAGCTTTGGTTTGGGCTTTGAAAGACTTGTCCAATTCGCAACAGGATTGGATAATATAAGGGACGTGATTCCTTTTTGTAACACCTGAGGACGAGATCGACATCGTATTAGGACGACGTATCGAGACCTCGACCAAGACCTTGTGTCGAGATCCCGTGACTAGATCGTTTGCCGAGATCTTTTGTCGAGCTGATGAGACCACGTGCACTAGTCGAACCGAGGAGGTCGCGTGTCGAGTTGATGAAGTCGCTGCATCGAAATGATGAGGACGCATGTCGAGCTGAGGAGACCGCGTTCACGAACTCGTGTTAGAACCTTGTACGTTTGCACGAGCACCCTTGTCGACATCATGTCGAGATGATACCTCGTATTCTTTCGAACGTTATTCAGCGTTATTATTATATTGTTTGTAATTATTACATTGTCGGCTTGCCGTTGACCAAGCAGTAGAGGGTAATTATGAGAGGAACGAGTTAACGGGTAGATGATTGATGGGATTGGCATCTTTTAGCTGGAGTTACGTTTATACCCCTTTCTCGCCAGCTGTATACCACGACCGATTCCCTCACACTCATTTCTCTTTTCTTCTTTCTTCTTCCTTCCTTCTGCTCTGTGTTTCGTTGTTTTCTTCAAAAATCTCCATCGACTAACCGTGAGTTCCATCGAGATTCTCGCATGCTTTCTTCATCAATTTTGTTCATCATCAACTTCTCGACCCATATCTCGCCTGATCGACCATCACCATTGAGGTATGAAGAACAGATTTTTGTCTTCTTCGTACTACCGTTTAGCGCTAATTCTTCTTCCATTTTTAACCGCTTTATGCTTCCAAATCATGTCAAATTGATGGGTTTTCTTATTCACAATATTACCTATCTTTCTAACCGATTAATTGGGCTTGTAAAACAAATTTCTTCCTCTCGCTTTTCTCGCAATCGGCAGTGCTCCGAAAACCTCCATTTTGGTTCATTTCGATTTCTGGTTTTTCGCTTCATGTTTCCGGGTTATTGTTGTTGTCGATCTATCTGTTGAAGCATCAGATAACTTTTTCATGAAATTTTGATCGAAATCCCTAACTTTGTGTTAGAGGAAAAATATATTTCAGTTCTTGAGTTTTATATTTTCTGGGTTATGGTTGAGTTTGGGGAAGAGAGAGCTAGATGTATTAGAACCTATAGATCGATCTGAGTTGTGTTTGTTTTAGGAAGTCTGTTTCCCGAGATCGAGTGATTTCCGAATCAAGGGTACGGGAAAGCGAATCCAAGGACGCGGAAGCAGCGGAATCCAGATCGAGATCAGACGCGTGTCGAGGTCGATCGAGAAGCGCACGCGGTCGAGGTCGATTGAGGACTCGTGACGTGTCGAAGTCGTTGTCGAGCTCGTTGAAGACAGTAGTGTCGAGATCGAGTAAGAGAAGTCGTTGTCGAGCTCTTTGAAGACACCGTTTGTCGAGGTCGTTGTCGAGCAAAGATTAACTTGGAGTTCTGTAGCGGCGCTTCACATTAATATTTTCGTAGTATGCTAGCGTAAGGGCATTTCATATTCTACGTGGTTATGTTATTGTGTATGGATTTCCTGATTTGTGTCGAGCTGAAATGTTGTGATATGATTGAGTTTTTGCATGTATTTAATATGTGATTGAATATATGTCGTGAATTGTGTATTGCATGTTGAATTGCGTTTCTTCATGTCGAGCTTGCTCTTCTATTTGACATGCGGTTGAATATTTTGTGTTTAACTCTTTGAATATCGTATGCGGCGAATTGTTCATCGAGTGAGCGAGCTAGGTGAGTCGTATGACGTTTTTGAGCCGTGACGAGATAATCGAGGGTGCTAGGTCCCCTTTTTGTTTACGGAGATTGACTAGACGCCGCCACGCTCACGGGACTGAGTTGACTTGTCCTAGGGAGAGCGAGGATCCCAAGGCTTCGGCTGGACTTTCCGACATATCTGATGCAGCGTGTGCATTAGGAAAATTGTCGAGTCGAGAAAATGGATTTGTGAGTTGTGTCGAAGTTTAGAGTGAGATGGTCGAGTCACGTCGGTGAATGTTATACTTTGCTTTGTTTGCTTATATTTTTATGTCGAGCTTATCTTGAATTGTTGAGAAGTTGACCACTTTCCGTGGTGCCTTCAATCCATGACGGTTACCCAGGCGATGTCGAGCGCGAGGTAACTCGGCGAGTGAAGCGATGCCGAGGAGGAGCTCAACGAGGACCCGAGTGACGACCTCTATCTGTCGTGATTGTTTATTTGTTGGATGTTTGTTTTTCTGAGGACTGTACTTGTTTTTCTTTTGTGTTCGAGGTCGTGACCAGTTTGGCGATGTTGTTTTGTTGCTCTGAGGTAAGTGGTGGTCTTACTTTTGGAGCACCCTGGTGAGTTCTGTAGGAAGTACCCCTGAGGTATGATTACTCTTTTGAAGTTGTCATACCTTAGGTGTATTTTTTTGCATATTTGCTACTGTATTTTGTATACATTATTATTTGAGTGATATATATATGTGTATGTTATGCATGTATGTTTTATTAGAATTTAAGTCTTGTGTCTTAGTTGCACCATGTTTCAAAAGTCAGAATTACTCCTGATGTGCACGAGTTGGTTTTATAAAAAAAAAATATATCGTATTTTTAAAAGGCACAAGAGTTTTGTTTTTAAAACACATCTCATATAGGTTTATGTTGAGCTTGGTGTGTTGAGCTCGGTAACTCGAGCTCGGTATATTGAGCTCGGTAGCGGTCCGGAAACGGGTCGTTACACTTTTCCTCGGACTCCTGGCTCGGCTGAGTTCTAGACCTTGCATATATGGAATCCACATTCTTTTTTTACGATTCAAACTGTGTATCTTTAATAATTAAGAATTTGTTTGATTGTGTTTATATTTTTTTATTTTGAAAAATTATTCTATAATTTAATATTGAAAATTTATGTACCAAAATAAAATAAAATTTGGTGATATAAATTTAGTTTTAGAAGTGAAAAAAAGAAGAAAAAACCTACTTGATAAATTAGGGCCTGTTTATTTCTTTATTTCCTGTTTTTATTTCCACTAAAAATAATAAACATTAGAGAATGTATTTGAGAAATTTTTGAAAATACATTTTTCAAATAAATCCACTATTTTCGAAATTCTGAATATGTCAAAAACTGTTTTTAGTGTTTTTGAAAATGTGTATGAAAATACATTTCATCTTTTTTATGTCATAATTGTTTACCGCAGTAGTCTTTTATTTTCTCATTAGAGATTTGTAAACAATATACCAAGATAAATGAAAAACGAAAAATGAAAATTATTCTAGAAAGCAAACGTGCCCTTAGTTTTAAGAATATTTTGAAAGTAGAGTGTCATACACAATGGCGATGTAGCATTGGGTGTAGAGGCGGTGGTGGTGGATGGTGTTAGGTAGTAGTGTTAGTGAAGTGGAGGATATTGGGTGTAGGGATGGCTAAAGAGTTTATTTTAAGGATGGTTAGTGATCAATTTGCTATTCTTCCAAATTCATTGGATCACATGAAACGAAAAAATAAAAATCATTGGATACAAATAAGAAAAAAAAAATATGCAAGAGAAAAATGTTTTTCTATCTTAAATCATGGAAGTAGTTCCTAAGTCTTAACATTGGCAAAACTTTGTAACAAAAGAGGGATTAAATTAAAATCTAAAATAAAGATAAAGGATCAATAATTTAGTCAAAACAAATCCTTTATTTTTTTTTTGATAGGCAAAACAAATCCTTTATTAATAAGGAATGACATTTTTGGTATTGGAATAGACAAACTATGAATCCAAACAATCTTTTCATAGAAGTTTGTCCCCAGTTTGGTGGAATTTATAAAAATTTTACTCAGTAATAGTGTATTGAAGATATCATATTAAAGGGTATTTTTAGGATGACTTCTAATAGGAACCCCATCAAAAAGGGTATATTAAAAAGTATTTTTAGTATATCAAATTTACAAGGATGATCCCTCCAAAATACCTATAGGTTTAGGTTTTCTAACAAGTTTGCACATATTGCATTCTCACCTTTTTATAATATTTTGAATTTCTATCACTAGCGTAATCTTAAAAACAAGACTAATCTTAATCTATCAGAATTTTTTTCGAAAGTCGGTAGAAACAAAACCCAAATTAAATTTAGAAGCTGTAGCAGATTAAAATCTAACCTAAATGCCGAATTATAAATATAACAACATAAACAAATTAAAGAAAAATATGTTCTAATAATAGCAAAGCAAGATGATGAGTTACCAGCTTTGGGGTTGGTTCTTTATTTTTTTTTGTTTTGGGGGGGGGGGTTGTAGCGGTGGTTTGGTGGTGCTTGGATAGAGATCTATGACAAGATATGATGGTGCTATTTCAAGCCAAAGGATTTGATTTAGAGTTGGAGGGGGTGCAATGGTGAAGGTGTATGACTGTTCTATCATGGATCATGGCACTGGGGAGACAATGACAATGGAGGAAAAGGTCTATATGTTGTTCTTGTCTTGACAATGGGACGCTTTAACCCCGTTATAAGATTATCTACAACTATAATAGCCATAATGACTTAGTTGAGATGTTCTTGGGTTTTCATTTCACTACTTTGTTTGGTGAGAACGGAGAGGGAAAATGGGGAGAACACAAAGGCGAAGGAGGAACCATGCAATAAATTTACCCTCGCCACTTAAGTTCAAATTTATATGGGACTTGACATTGTCCACAACACATACCACTTATCTTTTTTTAAACATAATTTGATGGTTATTTTCTTCAGAGACACATTTTTTTAAGGTCTTCAGACGCACATTAAAGGCCCTTTTTTAATATAAAATTGGAATGCAAGAGGAATAAAAACAAATTAACTCACAAGGGAATCAAACTAGTGACTTGTTTTAGCTTCTAAGTGCATTGAAATAACTTGATGCGTAAATAAATTTAGGTATATAATATAATATAATATAATATAATTGAGTGTTGGAATTGGGGTATTTTAATTTAAATTATTTAATTTGATGTATATTAGTGAATTGGAATTTCAGTTGAATCTAATACCATAAAATTGAATGACTAGTAGTTTTTATGTTTTCAATTTTTAACTCGGGCCTTGAAAATTATAAATCCACATATCAAACATTTTTTTTAGGGAAATACAAGTATGACACATAAAAGTGTAGAGTAATATTTTACTATTTATTATTTGTATATTGTAGAAACAATTATTATTGACATTAACAATTATTGTTATTGTCAAAAAAAAAAATCATTGTTGTTGAGACTCGTCAGGGCACTGGTGACTTCCAATTATTATCATCCTTGGTGTTCTAATACTACAATGTTTACTAATACAGCTTTAACAACTACCAGCATCCTTTGACCAGTCACGATTAGCATCCTCCAACCATTGTAATTGCTTTTCCATCATCAAGACACCAACCTTGTTGGTATCATACAAATGCCATAGAAGCTTGTATCCTCTAATAAAAATTTAAATTCATTTTAGACTTTCACGCTAATTCTTTAGTTGTTTTGTTCATAAAAATTATAATTCTTAACCAATTCTAATTCTCTGTCCAATACTATTTATAACGAAGTTAGAATTAAAATTAAAATTTCAAACTATAATTCCAGTTCCATCATTCAAACAAACCTACTATTACCAAAAAAATTAAAAAAAAATTCAAACAAACCCTAAGATTCATTTTACATTATCAAGCATATGATTTCTGATATCAAAAGGCATATGGTTCTTTTCATTTTAATAAACTCAACAATAAAGTCTACTAAAGTCGAATGAATTGAATAATAGATATGATCAAATCCAATGATTCAATTGACGTTTTGTTCTAAAAAGCTTATGCACAAGACAATGAACTTGATTTTCCTCGTTTAAAAATTAAACAAAACTACATTCATCTAATGAAACACAGCTTAATCCTATCAAAGTCAAGCATATGTCCGACTCTTGAATAAATTAATATGCGGTTTTAATCTACTAATCAATGGATATTACTTTTTTCAAAAATATGGATAGATGAATCAACATTAAAGTTATTATTGAAAGTAAAAGTCGTGCCATTTGTGCACGAGTTCTCCACATATTAAAGCCATTAAAAATTGATATAAAATTTTCATGACATGCTTTATATATATGGCTAGGACAGTGCACCAATGGACAACACAAGCCGGGGATGGTATCACAGATAGGCTTAATCGGCCCCTGAATTCCATATTCAATCATCTGGATTGCATAGGAGTCATTTGACAAATTCTCCAATACGATATCTCTTAGGCCGATTCCAGGTGCTTTTGAAAGAATATACCTCTTAAGTTCATCATTAAATAAAGGATCAGATGTCGTTGCCTTTGAAAAGAATATACCCCCAAGTTCAACATTTAAATAGGGTCAAATGCCATTGCTTGGAGTCTAACATACGCATGAACAAGTGCTCCTATACACCACTCAGAAATAGCTAGTTAGAAATGTTGGCTGGCAATCCCTTTGGTAGACAAGGATAATCGCGCTGGTTAGTCAAGGACCTCCCCTCAGTTTCTGCCGCTGATAAAATTTAAAATGAGCCCTGATTTCGATAAAAATCGAGTCGTAACCTGTTTTAAATATTGTTTTTTATTTTATTTTAGTGAATTATATTGTTTCTAATACTTATAAATTGATATTATCACGCGGAGAATTAATTTTTCGTAAATTAATTTTCCGGGATTTTCCGGCGAGAAATTAATCGGTTTTGCAGTTTTTCGTCGCCGTGTTTTTAGATCTTAAGCCCATAGATTAGAGGGTAATCATGAGAGAGGAGAGATTTGATGGGTAGAATGAGTGATGGGATTAGCATCTCATAATAGTATTTATATGTCACTTATTTGTGGTTTTATAAATGGTTTTCTTTTAATTAATTATTGTTGAGTGTTCATTAAGGGAGAAAGGACCATAATGCCCCTTCCCTCACCAGCTAAATATCACGATCAGTCCCCTCAAACCCTCACTTTCTCTTTTCTTCTTTCTTCTTCTCTAAGTTTCCTCTTCCTCTCCAAACTTCCATTGAAAAACCTTGGGTTCCATTGAGTTTTTGCACAAACCTTCTTCATCAATCTTGTTTCTCATCATCTCCTCTACCTATATCATCATCTCGATCATCATCTCCTCACTATTTGTTGTTGATTTATTTGTTGTAGCATCATATAACCTCTTTCATGAGCATTTGATCAAAAACCTAACCTTGAGTAAGAGGGAAAATATGTTTAATCTTGCTTGAATCATGCATAAGATATGTTATTGTGTTATAGTAATTATTTAGGTGCTAATAGCATGACTAGTTTAATTTAATTAAGTGCAACATGTTAGTTTTGGGTCTTTTCTATTCTTGAGTCCTAAGAAACTTGCTATTTAATGGTCTTATTTTAAATTGTTGGACCCTGATGAAAATATTTTTCAGAAAAACATAAACTTAGATTTTGATTAATTTGTGCTTAATATCCTACTTGATTTTAAGCTTGAATTAGTACTTAGGAAAAAAGGCCTTGTATGGTGATATGTATGAAAGAAGTTTTTAATAAAATTTTAGAGAAAAGGAATTAAGTTGTAATGCTTAAATTCTTGTTGTATTTGTTTAAGTTCTTGAGTTTTAATGTTTACTTGGGTTGTAGTTAAGATTGGGATATGAGAGCTAAGTGCTATTAGAAACCCATAGATAGTACTAAGTTGTGCTTGTATTAGGAAGTGTGATTCAGAGATCGTGCGCACGGAATCGAGGTGTACGGAGAGTGAACCCGAGGACGTGGGAGCAAAGTGGGATCCAGATTGAGGGCAGTGCGTGTCGAGGTCGATTGAGAACCGTGACGTGTCGAGGTCGATTGAGAACCGTGACGTGTCGAGGTCGTTGTGGAGCTCGATTGAGGACGACGTGACGCCTAGCTTGGAGTTCGGTGGGGCAACTTCTAGATATGTTTAGATTTTATTTTTAGTATTTAAATGCTTCATTTAAATACGAAGAAGTCTGAGAACTCTACGAGTTCGAAGTTAGGGTCTTCGAACCCCTTCGTTTTGTTGTCGTGAGGTCGAACATTTATCCGAGTCTTCGTGGGCGAGCGAAAGCTGTTGCGATTGGTCTCCTGAACCCAACCCCCCACACTTGTATGTTCCTCTCTGTTAATTCCATTGAGTTGCAGAGGGATGGATTCCTTGATTCGCTTGTCGAGCATGTAATGTTGTGATATGATTGAGTTATGCATTATTTGATATGAGATTGAATATATGCCACGAATTGCGTGTTCTTTGTTGAATTGCGTTTCTTCAATGCGAGTGTTTTTATTGCTTAAAATGTCGAATTGCGTTTTCTTCATGTTAAGCATGCTCTCTTTATTTGATATACGGTCAAGTAATTTTATGCGTCACTCTTTGACTATCGTAGCGGCGAGTCGTTCATCGAGTGAGAGCTGGCGAGTCGTCGTGGCGTTTTGAGCCGTGGACCGGATAATCGAGGGTGCTAGGTCCCTTTTGTTTACGGGAGATTGACTAGACGTCGCAGCGTAGGAACCAGATCGCGCATATCTAGGGAGAAGCGAAAGATCCCAAGGCTAGTTGGTATGTCGATTGATGGATCTGCGTCGCTTTGGGAATAATGGTCGAGTCGAGAGAAAATGGATCGCGAGTTGAGTCGAGTCTAGAGTGAGAGGGTTGAGTCACGTTTGGTGAATGATATACATTGTTGTTTGCTTATTTCTTTACGCCTTGATTATCTTGATTTGTTGAGAAGTTGACCTTTCCGTGGTGCCTTCAATCCATGATGGTTACCCAGCGATAAGCGAGGACGCAGGGAACCCGACAGCAGGTGATGGTGAAGAGGACCTCGTCGAGGATCCGGACGACGATCTCTATTTGTCGTGATTGATTATGTCTACTAGATGTTTTCTTGGGATGATTGTAGTATGTCTTTTGTGTACAGTGGTTGTGACCAGTTGGTAGGGTGTTATTTTTGAGCACAGTGGTAGGCTGGCGGTTTACTTTTGGAGCGACCCACTGTGTGGGTGTCATTGGGAGTACTCTGGGTATGATCACTCTTCTGAGGGTCGTCATACCATAGGTGTATTTCTTTGTACATTACTACTCTGTCTTTTTTTTGTATGCACTATTTTATATCTGGTATATATAAGTATGTATGAGTTATGCATGCGTGTTGTTATTTAGTATTAAGATTTATGTCCTAGTTGCACCATGTTTCGAAAAGCTGTAATTACTCTGAGTGCGCTTACGGAAATGTATAAATGTTTTTTTAAAAAAAAATATACCGTATTTTTCTGAAAGGGCACAAGAGTACCATTTTAAAAACGAGTCACATTTAGGTTTAATTTTAGTTCGTAGCGGTCCGGAAACGGGTCGTTACACACATCATGCTCAAGAGGAAGAGGTTCATTGAAAGCAGGAGGAAGACTCTTCTACTCCATGGAATTCATCCTAAATATGTGTCACGTCTTGATACAAAGACTTGGTTTTTGGATCCATTTTCTAAAAACCCTGAGAAGACCTTGACTATCCAAAGCCCTTGTCTACCAAAGGGATTGCCTACAATCATCTCGCTACCTATATCTGAATGGTGCAAAAGCACTAACTCGTGCATATGTTAGAGACCCCAAGCAATAACATCTTACTCTTGAATTAATGACAAACTCGGAGGTATATACTTCCAAAGGCATCTAATTAACCAACCTACAAGATCTCCTATTGGAGAATTTGTTAAATGGATGCCAAGTTGTCAAGGCTTAATCCACACCTGAATATGTCATCAAGCATGGAGTGTCCGAATAAACAATTTAACCAAACACTTACTCAAAAAACACTTACATAAGAAGTTATGTATTAACTGTCTGTCTCTCTATTGAAGAAAAAATGAGTGTAAACTCCAAAAACTTTATAGAAACTATTTCCACAAGCTATCATAGTAAGGTTGTGAAAATAAGAAGAAAATAACTTGTCAACATGTTGTAAATAAAACTCTTCCAAACACTTACAATAGTATTTTTGTCATAAGTTGAAATGAGGTCTTCCAAAATCCCCTAAAACTTACTAACCAACCGCAGCGATCTAAGCTCATCGAAAGCACTTTGTGGCATAGCCAAAAGTCAAATATGCAATATAGTTAGAAGCAGGATGAAGATGAGTGTTAGCAAAATGGTTTGAGTTTTTCCCTGATAGGCCTTTGAGGCAAAGTACAATGTTACACACAAACTGCAAAAGATTTAGTAGCTGAAATGAATCAATATCATCATCATCATCATATGTGTAAAATAAACTCCCTCAACCGTTTGTAAGGAAGGAACACAGTTTGATATAAACTAGGGGTGGCAAAACGATCCATTTATCCATCATCCATCCAATCCATCCATAAAGAAATCCATCCAATCCATCCATTACAAACAAAAAAACTAAATGGATTGGATCCAATCCATCCATTTAATTTAATGGATGGTTAGTCATCCATCCACTATTTTTCTAAATCCATTGGATTACACTAGGGGTGGCAAATGGATGGAATGGATAATTTTTTGAATTGTTCATAAAAAATATTTTTAATCATAAAAAATATTTTCAATACAAAAAATATTTTTAATTATAAAAAAATATTTTAATAAAAAATAATTTTAATCATAAAAAATATTTTAATTAAAAATATTTTTCTCTCTCCATTCTCTCTCCAATCTTTCCCCTCTCTCTCATCTCTCTCTTCCACCTCTCTCTCTCATCTCTCTCCCCTCTCTCCCTTTCTCTCATCTCTCCCCTCTCTTGTCTCTCTCTCCCTTTTCTCTCATCTCTCCCCTATCTCCCTCTCTCTCATCTCTCACATCTCTCTCTCATCTCACTCCCCTCACTCCCTCTCTCTCATCTCTCCCTCTCCCCCTTTCTTGTCTCTCTCTCTCCCCTGTCTCTCATCTCTCTCCCTATCTCCCTCTCCCTCTCTCATCTCACTCCCTCCCTCTATCTCTCCTCTCTCCCTCCCTCTCTCTCTCTCTTATCTCTCCCTATCTCCCTCTCCCTCCCTCTATCTCTCATGTCTCTCCCTCTCTTTCATCTTTCCTCTCTCTCTCTCCCTCTCTCATCTCACTCCCATCCGCTCTATCTCTCATCTCTCCTCTTCTCTCCTCCCTCTCTCTCATCTCTCCCTCTCTCCCCTCTCTTGTCTCTTTCTCCCCTTCCTCTCATCTCTCTCCCTATCTCCTCTCCTCATCTCTCTCTCCTCTCTCTCCCTCCCTCTATCTCTCATCTCTCTCCCTCTCTCTCATCTTTCCTCTCTCTCTCCCTCTCTCTCATCTCACTCCCTCCCTCTATCTATCATCTCTTTCTCCTCTCTCCTTCTCTCCTTCTCTCCCTCCTCGATCTCTCTCTTCTTTCTTCCTTTCTCCTCTCCTCTCTCCCTTCTCCCCTCCGTCTCACCCAGTCTCCCGCTGGTACATTTATTTCATGTTTCCCACTCAAACTCACGCTTGAACGCTCAATTTGCATCCGACAATCAAACACCGCGTTTTAACTAATTCATGTCTAATCAATATTCGTCTTCTAAAAAAAGAAGGCAATGCTTAATATTCATTTTATTCGTTTAGCGTAAAATTCTAAAGACGAGAATTGAAAACATATTAATCATACAAAAAGATGTACTATTCGTTTAGCTTAATATTTTTTTGTGTGTGAATATATAGCTTAATATTGAATACGCGTTTGAATATTGCGTAATATTCGTTTAGCTTAAAATTCTAAAAACGAATTTCTTAATATTCGTATTCGAAAAAAAAAGGCAATTCTAACTAGTTTTTTTATAAATAAACTGATTCAGTTTAATATAGCTATTTATTTTTTGACCAGTCTTTTTTCATTAGTCCAGTCTTTGATAAGGGTACTAAAAAACTCCCAGCTTTTTTTTTCCAATTGGGAATAAAAATTGATTATTATTATTATTATTATGCTAAGATATAGTCAGCAGCAACACATTATTCTTCCGTAAAAAAAGTAACACATTATTCAATTACAAGAAAATTCCAGTTTGTAATTAATTTTCTTGATGGGGCTATACCGACGACCGACATGGGAGAGCAGTCAGTGGTAATGGAAAACGTGATTGAATCCACGGAAATGTGACCGGGACCAGTTTTGATTGGTTTAACAGTTTTGAAACCATTTATAAAACGATTGACAATAACCAAACTGTTTTTGGGAAAAAATATATGATTTTGTTCTAGAAGTGTGATTCTTGTGAAAGAGGGAGAGAGAGGGGAGAGAGGAGAGAGAGATAGGGGAGACAGGGGAGAGAAAGAGGGGGAGAGATAGAAGAGAGAGGGGGAGAGAGAGGAGAGAGACAGGGAAGGGAGAGAGGAGAGAGAGAGGAGAGAAGAGAGAGATAGGGAGAGAGAGAGGAGAAAGGGAAGTAATATGTTTTTTTATGATTAAAAATAATTTTTTTTCTAATTAAAATATTTTTTATGATTAAAAATATATTTTTATGATTAAAAATATCTTTTTGTAATTAAAAATATATTTTGTGATTAAAAATATTTTGTGATTAAAAATAACTTTTATGGATGGATTGGATATCTATCCATAAAAAAATTGTTACTGGATGGATTGGATGGTTTTTTTTTTTAAATGGATGATGGATGGATTGGATTTTCTTGATGAAATTTTAGTGGATGGTAAATGGATAAATGGATTTTTCTAATCCATCTATTAGGAAAGTTTTGTAGTTTTGAAGCCATTTTATGACATTACGACTCTATTCTCAGGCAGCACTTATCCAACGACAAGCCTGTATAAGAGAGAAAGGAGAGGGGGAAGGAGGAGAGAGGGGAGAGAGAAAAAGATAGGAGACAGAGAGAGATAGGGGAGAGGAGGGAGAGAGAGAGATAGGGGAGAGAGAGATGAGAGAGAGATGAAAGAGAGGGAGAAAGATGAGAGAGATAAGAGAGAGGGGGAGAGATAGAGAGATGAAAGAGAGAGGAGAGAGGGGAGAGAGAGATGAGAGAGAGAGGAGAGAGAGATGGGGGAGAGAGAAGATAAGGGGAGAGAGGAGAGACGGGAGGGAGATAGGGGAGAGAAAGGAGGGAGAGAGATATGGGGGAGAGAGAGATATATGTGTGTATATATATATATTTTTAATAGTTAAAAATATTTTTTTGTAATTAAAATATTTTTTATGATTAAAAATAATTTTTTTGTAATTAAAATATTTTTTATGATAAAAATATATTTTATGATTAAAAATAATTTTTTGTGATTAAAAATAATTTTTTGTGGATGGATTGGATATCCATCCATAAAAAGTTGTTAATGGATGGATTGGATGGTTTTTTTTCAATGGATGATGGATGGATTGGATTTTTTGATGAAATTTTAGTGGATAATAAATGGATAAATGGATTTTTCTCATCCATCCATTAGGATCCATGGATGGATTTATCCAATCCATCCATTTTGCCACCCTTAATATAAACTAACATAAAAAAGAACTCATTCATTTAACCATAATCAAAAGTTTCTTAGTAGCAGTTGTTCAACAATCAAATCAAAACAAGCAATACATTCCCCAAGCTATTAAAAAAAAAAACTTTCCTCAAGCATCTTCCTCACTTCTCAGATGAGTTTGGTCCACGCTTCTTTCCGAATCCCACCACTACAATAACACAAACAAAAAACAAAAAATAAATTAAAAAAAAACCCACATCATGACGAAATTAGCCCTTTTCGTTTGGTAGGGACAAAAAATAGAAAAGTAAAAAAAAAAAGGAACTTGAAGATTGATTTGTTGTGGATTTATAAGTAATCGTAAAGTAATGAAAGAAGAAGAGGGGAGGGAAGGGAAGATAAGGTTACCGGCGGTGACGAATCGGCGATTGTATTGCATACGCTTGTGAGCGCGGCCACGTGGCTTCTTCTTTTTGTCTTGCTTTGCGACTTTGGCCGCACGAGCAAGAGATCCGTGAACCTTACCTGCATCATTCCAATTTACAGGGATTCATTCACATCATATGCCACAAAAACTGAAAACAACGCAAAACCCTCTATTCGTTTGGAAATAAAGAGTAACTAAACTCACCCATTATGAAGAATTTCTACTTCTCTCTCTATCTCCCTCTTCGCTTCAACTTGCGGCGCTAATAGAAACCCAAACGTAGAATGAGACATTCTCTATTTGTATTGGTAGGGTTAGTTCGGTTGAAGGTTATGTTTGGGCTCATGTTTTGGACTTAGGATGGGCCTTCTCTTGAAAATCATGCGAGACCATTTTTCTTAAAGGCTCATAACATATTATTATATTATAATGACAAAAAAAAATGTTATATTATTTTTAATAAAAATTTATATATTTGTAGAGGCAGGTCTGCTTATCTTATTTGGGCATTTTTATTTTACATTTTAGTAAAATTAAATTTTAGATATTGAATGAATTGAATTAAAATAATTTATGTTTAAAAATAATTCAAGCATTTGGAAATTACATTTTCGACATTGGGTTATTTAAATGATGAAGGAAAATCACAGCTTAAGTAAACTTATGGGTAGATTTTAAAAAATTTATGTGTTTTGTATTATTTTTAAACATAAATTTTGTATTATTTAATGGAGAAGGAAAAAATCTACTTATATTAAAATTAATTCCACATCGAAAATTTATAAGAAGTGATCCTTTCAAAAACAGATAACATGTTTTGTTGGTGCTTGGATCCTATGCACCGGTTGCACCAGTGCAGCTACTACAAAGTCGCTAGATCTGAATTGTGATGTGTATATGTGCTTCTCTTTCTCTAATCTAATAGCTCTGCAGTGACTGTACCGTTGCGGCCGCTACAAAGAATCCACGTTTGTTTTATTGTCATCATATTTTTTGTGACAAACCGAAGAAGCACTTAGAATTTATTTTTTCTTAAAATAAAGTACTAAACTTTTATAGTGTCTTCTTGGGTACAGTACCTCATGCAGGCTTTGGTTTGGGCTTTGAAAGACTTGTCCAATTCGCAACAGGATTGGATAATATAAGGGACGTGATTCCTTTTCCTCGGACTCCTGGCTCGGCTGAGTTCTAGACCTTGCATATATGGAATCCACATTCTTTTTTTACGATTCAAACTGTGTATTTTTAATAATTAAGAATTTGTTTGATTGTGTTTATATTTTTTTATTTTGAAAAATTATTCTATAATTTAATATTGAAAATTTATGTACCAAAATAAAATAAAATTTGGTGATATAAATTTAGTTTTAGAAGTGAAAAAAAAGAAGAAAAAACCTACTTGATAAATTAGGGCCTGTTTATTTCTTTATTTCCTGTTTTTATTTCCACTAAAAATAATAAACATTAGAGAATGTATTTGAGAAATTTTTGAAAATACATTTTTCAAATAAATCCACTATTTTCGGAAATTCTGAATATGTCAAAAAAAACTGTTTTTAGTGTTTCTGAAAATGTGTATGAAAATACATTTCATCTTTTTTATGTCATAATTGTTTACCGCAGTAGTCTTTTATTTTCTCATTAGAGATTTGTAAACAATATACCAAGATAAATAAAAAACGAAAAATGAAAATTATTCTAGAAAGCAAACGTGCCCTTAGTTTTAAGAATATTTTGAAAGTAGAGTGTCATACAGCAGTGGCAGTGTAGCATTGGGTGTAGGGCAGTGGTGGTGGATGGTGTTAGGTAGTAGTGTTAGTGAAGTGGAGGATATTGGGTGTAGGGATGGCTAAAGAGTTTATTTTAAGGATGGTTAGTGATCAATTTGCTATTCTTCCAAATTCATTGGATCACATGAAACGAAAAAATAAAAATCATTGGATACAAATAAGAAAAAAAAAATATGCAAGAGAAAAATGTTTTTCTATCTTAAATCATGGAAGTAGTTCCTAAGTCTTAACATTGGCAAAACTTTGTAACAAAAGAGGGATTAAATTAAAATCTAAAATAAAGATAAAGGATCAATAATTTAGTCAAAACAAATCCTTTATTTTTTTTTTGATAGGCAAAACAAATCCTTTATTAATAAGGAATGACATTTTTGGTATTGGAATAGACAAACTATGAATCCAAACAATCTTTTCATAGAAGTTTGTCCCCAGTTTGGTGGAATTTATAAAAATTTTACTCAGTAATAGTGTATTGAAGATATCATATTAAAGGGTATTTTTAGGATGACTTCTAATAGGAACCCCATCAAAAAGGGTATATTAAAAAGTATTTTTAGTATATCAAATTTACAAGGATGATCCCTCCAAAATACCTATAGGTTTAGGTTTTCTAACAAGTTTGCACATATTGCATTCTCACCTTTTTATAATATTTTGAATTTCTATCACTAGCGTAATCTTAAAAACAAGACTAATCTTAATCTATCAGAATTTTTTTCGAAAGTCGGTAGAAACAAAACCCAAATTAAATTTAGAAGCTGTAGCAGATTAAAATCTAACCTAAATGCTGAATTATAAATATAACAACATAAACAAATCAAAGAAAAATATGTTCTAATAATAGCAAAGCAAGATGATGAGTTACCAGCTTTGGGGTTGGTTCTTTATTTTTTTTGTTTTTTTGGGGGGGGGTTGTAGCGGTGGTTTGGTGGTGCTTGGATAGAGATCTATGACAAGATATGGTGGTGCTATTTCAAGCCAAAGGATTTGATTTAGAGTTGGAGGGGGTGCAATGGTGAAGGTGTATGACTGTTCTATCATGGATCATGGCACTGGGGAGACAATGACAATGGAGGAAAAGGTCTATATGTTGTTCTTGTCTTGACAATGGGACGCTTTAACCCCGTTATAAGATTATCTACAACTATAATAGCCATAATGACTTAGTTGAGATGTTCTTGGGTTTTCATTTCACTACTTTGTTTGGTGAGAATGGAGAGGGAAAATGGGGAGAACACAAAGGCGAAGGAGGAACCATGCAATAAATTTACCCTCGCCACTTAAGTTCAAATTTATATGGGACTTGACATTGTCCACAACACATACCACTTATCTTTTTTTAAACATAATTTGATGGTTATTTTCTTCAGAGACACATTTTTTTAAGGTCTTCAGACGCACATTGAAGGCCCTTTTTTAATATAAAATTGGAATGCAAGAGGAATAAAAACAAATTAACTCACAAGGGAATCAAACTAGTGACTTGTTTTAACTTCTAAGTGCATTGAAATAACTTGATGCGTAAATAAATTTAGGTATATAATATAATATAATATAATATAATTGAGTGTTGGAATTGGGGTATTTTAATTTAAATTATTTAATTTGATGTATATTAGTGAATTGGAATTTCAGTTGAATCTAATACCATAAAATTGAATGACTAGTAGTTTTTATGTTTTCAATTTTTAACTCGGGCTTTGAAAATTATAAATCCACATATCAAACATTTTTTTTAGGAAAATACAAGTATGACACATAAAAGTGTAGAGTAATATTTTACTATTTATTATTTGTATATTGTAGAAACAATTATTATTGACATTAACAATTATTGTTATTGTCAAAAAAAAAATCATTGTTGTTGAGACTCGTCACGGGGGCACTGGTGACTTCCAATTATTATCATCCTTGGTGTTCTAATACTACAATGTTTACTAATACAGCTTTAACAACTACCAGCATCCTTTGACCAGTCACGATTAGCATCCTCCAACCATTGTAATTGCTTTTCCATCACCAAGACACCAACCTTGTTGGTATCATACAAATGCCATAGAAGCTTGTATCCTCTAATAAAAATTTAAATTCATTTTAGACTTTCACGCTAATTCTTTAGTTGTTTTGTTCATAAAAATTATAATTCTTAACCAATTCTAATTCTCTGTCCAATACTATTTATAACGAAGTTAGAATTAAAATTAAAATTTCAAACTATAATTCCAGTTCCATCATTCAAACAAACCTACTATTACCAAATAAATTAAAAAAATTCAAACAAACCCTAAGATTCATTTTACATCATCAAGCATATGATTTCTGATATCAAAAGGCATATGGTTCTTTTCATTTTAATAAACTCAACAATAAAGTCTACTAAAGTCGAATGAATTGAATAATAGATATGATCAAATCCAATGATTCAATTGACGTTTTGTTCTAAAAAGCTTATGCACAAGACAATGAACTTGATTTTCCTCGTTTAAAAATTAAACAAAACTACATTCATCTAATGAAACACAGACTTAATCCTATCAAAGTCAAGCATATGTCCGACTCTTGAATAAATTAATATGCGGTTTTAATCTACTAATCAATGGATATTACTTTTTCAAAAATATGGATAGATGAATCAACATTAAAGTTATTATTGAAAGTAAAAGTCGTGCCATTTGTGCACGAAGTTCTCCACATATTAAAGCCATTAAAAATTGATATAAAATTTTCATGACATGCTTTATATATATGGCTAGACAAAGTGCACCAATGGACAACACAAGCGGGATGGTATGCTGCGTATAGGCTTAATTCCAAGACTGAATTCCATATTCAATCATCTGGATTGCATAGGAGTCATTTGACAAATTCTCCAATACGATATCTCTTAGGCCGATTCCAGGTGCTTTTGAAAGAATATACCTCTTAAGTTCATCATTAAATAAAGGATCAGATGTCGTTGCCTTTGAAAAGAATATACCCCCAAGTTCAACATTTAAATAGGGTCAAATGCCAT
The DNA here is from genome assembly GCA_037113605.1 of Calophaca sinica. Taxonomy (NCBI): domain Eukaryota; kingdom Viridiplantae; phylum Streptophyta; class Magnoliopsida; order Fabales; family Fabaceae; genus Calophaca; species Calophaca sinica. The sequence goes on from CM073731.1 coordinate 34,265,889, forward strand.
TGCTTGGAGTCTAACATACGCATGAACAAGTGCTCCTATACACCACTCAGAAATAGCTAGTTAGAAATGTTGGTGGCAATCCCTTTGGTAGACAAGGATAATCGCTACCGTTAGTCAAGGACCTCCTCGGGGTGTCCGTAAATGAACACGAAAATCAGTCCGCTTCAAAACGCGAAATATATCTAGGATGACTTCCATAGAAAATATGACTTTTCTCCTACTTTTGACAAGTATGGCGCGTTCATCATCCTCGAAAAATTTCCATCTCGGACAAGGTAGTAATCAAGGAGGCGTATGTGAACAAAGAAACATTGAGGATCTCCAAAGTCGGAATGAGCAACAAGTAGTACGTGAATTTGAGAAGGCTGCAAGAGGAGATGGAAGCTCTTCAAGCAAGAGAGGATGATGATCGCCGTCGGTTGCAACAGGAGATGGTTCATCATCCTCGCTCTCTGAAGAGCTTCAATCTCCTCCCCGCAACCTTCTTAGATTCTCACGCACCTATTGTAGCTTATTACGACTTTGGAGATCCTCAACATTATGTTGTTCACCATTCTATCTCGCTAGAAGAACTTCCATCTCCTCTTGCAACCGAGGTTGTTCATCATCCTCTCTTGCCTGAAGAGCTTTCATCTTCTCTTGCAGGCTTCTCAGATTCTCACGTAGGACATAGGTGCAGTCGTTCTCCTCACGAGACGTATGCTTAGGAGGCATGTCATGAGAAAGAGGGCGGTCACACACATCATGCTCAAGAGGAAGAGGTTCATTGAAAGGTGGGGAAGACTCTTCTACTCCATGGAATTCATCCTAAATATGTGTCACGTCTTGATACAAAGACTTGGTTTTTGGATCCATTTTCTAAAAACCCTGAGAAGACCTTGCCTATCCAAAGCCCTTGTCTACCAAAGGGATTGCCTACAATCATCTCGCTACCTATATCTGAATGGTGCAAAAGCACTAACTCGTGCATATGTTAGAGACCCCACTCTTGAATTAATGACAAACTCGGAGGTATATACTTCCAAAGGCATCTAATTAACCAACCTACAAGATCTCCTATTGGAGAATTTGTTAAATGGCTGCCAAGTTGTCAAGGCTTAATCCACACCTGAATGTCATCAAGCATGGAGTGTCCGAATAAACAATTTAACCAAACACTTACTCAAAAAACACTTACATAAGAAGTTATGTATTAAAGAGGACGAGACGAGACGTATGCTTAGGAGGCATGTCATGAGAAAGAGGACGGCCACACACACCATGCTCAAGAGGAAGAGGTTCATTGAAAGCAGGAGGAAGACTCTTCTACTCCATGGAATTCATCCTAAATATGTGTCACGTCTTGATACAAAGACTTGGTTTTTGGATCCATTTTCTAAAAACCCTGAGAAGACCTTGACCATCCAAAGCCCTTGTCTACCAAAGGGATTGCCTACAATCATCTCGCTACCTATATCTGAATGGTGCAAAAGCACTAACTCGTGCATATGTTAGAGACCCCAAGCAATAACATCTTACTCTTGAATTAATGACAAACTCGGAGGTATATACTTCCAAAGGCATCTAATTAACCAACCTACAAGATCTCCTATTGGAGAATTTGTTAAATGGATGCCAAGTTGTCAAGGCTTAATCCACACCTGAATATGTCATCAAGCATGGAGTGTCCGAATAAACAATTTAACCAAACACTTACTCAAAAAACACTTACATAAGAAGTTATGTATTAACTGTCTGTCTCTCTATTGAAGAAAAAATGAGTGTAAACTCCAAAAACTTTATAGAAACTATTTCCACAAGCTATCATAGTAAGGTTGTGAAAATAAGAAGAAAATAACTTGTCAACATGTTGTAAATAAAACTCTTCCAAACACTTACAATAGTATTTTTGTCATAAGTTGAAATGAGGTCTTCCAAAATCCCCCTAAAACTTACTAACCAACTGCAGGCGATCTAAGCTCACTGAAAGCACTTTGTGGCATAGCCAAAAGTCAAATATGCAATATAGTTAGAAGCAGGATGAAGATGAGTGTTAGCAAAATGGTTTGAGTTTTTCCCTGATAGGCCTTTGAGGCAAAGTACAATGTTACACACAAACTGCAAAAGATTTAGTAGCTGAAATGAATCAATATCATCATCATCATCATATGTGTAGAATAAACTCCCTCAACCGTTTGTAAGGAAGGAACACAGTTTGATATAAACTAACATAAAAAAGAACTCATTCATTTAACCATAATCAAAAGTTTCTTAGTAGCAGTTGTTCAACAATCAAATCAAAACAAGCAATACATTCCCCAAGCTATTAAAAAAAAAAACTTTCCTCAAGCATCTTCCTCACTTCTCAGATGAGTTTGGTCCACGCTTCTTTCCGAATCCCACCACTACAATAACACAAACAAAAAACAAAAAATAAATTAAAAAAAAACCCCACATCATGACGAAATTAGCCCTTTTCGTTTGGTAGGGACAAAAAATAGAAAAGTAAAAAAAAAAGGAACTTGAAGATTGATTTGTTGTGGATTTATAAGTAATCGTAAAGTAAAGAAAGAAGAAGAGGGGAGGGAAGGGAAGATAAGGTTACCGGCGGTGACGAATCGGCGATTGTATTGCATACGCTTGTGAGCGCGGCCACGTGGCTTCTTCTTTTTGTCTTGCTTTGCGACTTTGGGAGTTTGGCCTCTCACTTTGCCCGCACGAGCAAGAGATCCGTGAACCTTACCTGCATCATTCCAATTTACAGGGATTCATTCACATCATATGCCACAAAAACTGAAAACAACGCAAAACCCTCTATTCGTTTGGAAATAAAGAGTAACTAAACTCACCCATTATGAAGAATTTCTGCTTCTCTCTCTATCTCCCTCTTCGCTTCAACTTGCAGCCGCTACCAGCAGAAACCCAAACGTAGAATGAGACATTCTCTATTTGTATTGGTAGGGTTAGTTCGGTTGAAGGTTATGTTTGGGCTCATGTTTTGGACTTAAGATGGGCCTTCTCTTGAAAATCATGCGAGACCATTTTTCTTATGGCCATTATTAAAGACACCCCCCCACCTGTTAAGTACACCCCCCCATTTTGCATATTTCCCAAAATACCCCTCGTATAAAATCATTAAAAATTGCCTTTTTTTTTTAATTCCGAAAATGTTACGGGAAATTTCAATTTCCGGTATACAAATTGTATACCGGAAATTGGTAACATTGTGTGTAAATTTTGTTACTGGAAATTGTAATTTCCGGTATACAATTTGTATACCGGAAATTCCAATTTCCGGTAACATTGTGTTTAAAATTGTATACCGGAAATTGCAATTTCCGGTAACAAAATTTACACACAATGTTACCGGAAATTATGTTACCGGAAATTGCAATTTCCGGTATGTTACCAAAGTTCTTGAAATAGCATCAAGTGTCGTTCGAGTTTTAAAAAACAGGCATTTAAAACATGAAAATGTATACCTCGACGTGCTCGACGTCCCCAATGCCTGCGAGGAGCTCGACGTGCCCAATGCCTGCGAGCTCGACGTCCCCAATGCCTGCGAGCTCGACGCTCTGTTCGCAGACATTGGGCACGTCGAGGATAAGCATATGAGTTCAACGTGACAAATTTGCGAATTTCCCATAATGCCCCTTAATAACTTAACAAAAACTCAACCTTTCCCGATCCACTCACACTCACGCTTCCGGAAATTCCAAATCTCTGAAAACGCTCTGTTCTTACCGGAAATTCCAAATCTTCGGTACGTGTTTTTGTTGTTATTTAATCATAGTTCGAAATTACAATTTCAGGTGTACAATTTGTATCTGGAAATTGCAATTTCGATACCATGTTCTCAGAGTTAGAATCGGAATTTCCTATACAATTTGTACCATGTTACGTAGAGTTCAGAATTGGAATTTCAGGTGTACAATTTGTATCTGGAAATTGCAATTTCGTACCATGTTCTCAGAGAGTTCCTGAAATTGGAATTTCCGATTGTACAATTGTATACCGGAAATTGCAATTTCCTGACATGTTCTGTAGAGTTAGGAAATTGGAATTTCCGGTATACAATTGTATACCTGAAATTGCATATCGATACCATGTTTTGTAGAGTTAGGAAATTGGAATTTCCTAAGATACAATTTGTATACGGAAATTCCAATCTCCGATGTAAAGCAATTTCCGGCTTTTTTCCTCCTCACTATAGGTTTTTTTATTTACCGATCTAGCATGCTTTTTCTTTTAAGTGAGATCTACCATACTTCCACAGATGGCGTGCGGCGAGACCACAATCGCACGATGTCCTTATGACTGAGCGAGATCACGGTTCCCATCGTTGATTACCTCGGGTCTCGACATGTCTAGTTCGAAACACTGAGCTCGACATGCAGAGGTCGTCTTTGAGTACCTCGACATCTCTACAACGACATGCAGAGGGCGTCGTTGAGTACCGTGGGTGGGTAGCTCGGCATGCACGGTCGCTGAGTACCTCGGGTGTCTGTAATTTATTTTATTACATTTGAATATAATTGATTTACTTGTCTTTTAGATATGCCTAGGACGAGAGGGAGAGGATTAGCTTCCACACCTGGTAGTGCGCCCCCACGTAGACCACGGCTGACTGCGGATCTCGAAGGCGTCGAGGCGTATTGCTATGACGACCACACGAGGATGTAGTTGGCGATCAGGATCCCCATTTTGTATACGAGGCTCCAGAGGATATAGCTGGAGGAGACCATGGTACAGTTGGAGACCAGGCTCCCTTTCCTAGAGGACCTTACGATGGGTCATTGCTTACAGATTATCAGCATCACGTTGCCTATTAGATATGGCAGGGGCAGGTATATATCTGGTTGTTATTTGATCAAATGTTTATTATTTTTATATGATCAATGATGTTTATTTGTGTGCAGGATCGTGATACGCTTAAGGTGGCCTCTCACGGCCTTAAGTTGCAAAAATGGTTGAGTGGAAAAGTACCACCGCCTCCTCCCGTAAATGAGCATCTCTCGGAGGCCTAACCTCCTTGCTATCTGCAGCTTTAGGATGGTTGTGAGCCTTCTTGTCGACCTTTACAGAGATGGCATCGGAGACGAGCGACTTCCATCCGCCGCTTTGGAGAGATGGCGATACGCTTGATGATGTGTCTGTCCTCCCAGGCCTTAAAGTGAGCGGCTCTTTTTATGTACCCCGGTGATGGATCGGACATTTCCATATCTTATTTACTGACATTCTTTGGGTGTACATATGAAGAGGCAAACAAGGAGACGACAAGTATGAGAGGCGCCCATATGAGTATTGACTTCTTGATGAAGACATATGACGGCGCATTTACGATTGTCGGTGGGGTGTGCGGCCAGGGCCATGATAATGTTGTTGTTGGTCTGTACCATTTTGGCCGACAAGAGCCATATACATTGACATTAAGTACCTGGACCTGCACGTGACTGGGCGGTTGGTAGTGTGTCATGGGCTAGTCTTTGCACTAGCTTTGCTTGTCTGGATATCTGGGAGACGCTAGCCTGCATGACACTAAGCAGATTGGCGGATACATGACACTTCTTCAGGTACGCAGCCTATTTTTGTAAACAATTATTTATTTGAAGTACATTGTATGGCGTGTTGATTCGTTATTGTTGTCACAGGCATGGATATATGAGTATTTCCCTCGTCTCTGCAAGAGGAAGGATAACGGCATCACCCCGGGCATGATACGAGCCATGAGGTGGTCGTCGGTTAAGGGTGACGGACAGGTGGAGCCCTTCAGGAGAGCGCTGGATGCGTTGACCATTTTTCTTATAGGCTCATAACATATTATTATATTATAATGACAAAAAAATGTTATATTATTTTTTAATAAAAATTTATATATTTGTAGAGGCATGTCTGCTTATCTTATTTGGGCATTTTTATTTTATATTTTAGTAAAATTAAATTTTAGATATTGAATGAATTGAATTAAAATAATTCATGTTTAAAAATAATTCAAGCATTTGGAAATTACATTTTCGACATTGGGTTAACATAATGATTTTATTTAAATGATGAAGAAAAATCACAGCTTAAGTAAACTTATGCGTATATTTTAAAAAATTTATGTGTTTTGTATTATTTTTTTATACATAAATTTTGTATTATTTACCGAAGAAGGAAAAAAATCTACTTATATTAAAATTAATTCCACTGCTCGAAAATTTATAAGATGTGATCCTTTCAAAAACAGATAATATGTTTTGTTGGTGCTTGGATCCTATGCAGCGGTTGCACCAGTGCAGCTACTACAAAGTCACTAGATCTGAATTGTGATGTGTATATGTGCTTCTCTTTCTCTAATCTAATAGCTCTACAGTGACTATACCGTTGCGGCCGCTACAAAGAATCCACGTTTGTTTTATTGTCATCATATTTTTTGTGACAAACCGAAGAAGCACTTAGAATTTATTTTTTCTTAAAATAAAGTACTGAACTTACATTTTATAAATAGGAAAAATAAGTTACAAGCTGTCCTCAACCTGTCGAGATCAAGCTCAACAGCTTGAGGACCAACCGGTTGAGTTTGATCTCGACAGATTGAGTTGGTTCTCGACAGACTGATCTCGACAGCTATTCACATGATTTATTTCGACAGCTTAGATCAAGCTCAACCTTTCGAGATAAAACTCAAGCTGTTGGTCCTCAAGCTGTCGAAGGCAATCCTGATCTCGACAGGTTGAGCTTGTTCTCGGAATGTTGAGCTTGTTCTCGGCATGTTGAAGACAACTATCTATTGGAGACTCGACCCATCACAATAGCTGTCGAGATCAAGCTCAACCGAGACCAAGCTCAAGCTGGTGGGCCTCAAGCTGTCGAAGTCAATCCTGATCTCGACAGGTTGAGCTTGATCTAGGCTGTCGAAATAAATCATGTGAATAGCTGTCGAAGTCAAGGTCAACCTGTCGAGATCAAACTCAAGCTGTTGGTCCTCAAGCTGGTGAGCTTGATCTCGACAGTTTGAGCTTGATCTCGACAGTTTGAGGACAACTATCTATTGGAGCATCAAGACCCATCACAATCAAGCTGTCGAGATCAAGCTCAACATGTCGACATCAGGATTGACTTCGACAGCTTGAGGCCCAACAGCTTGAGCTTGATCTCGGTTGAGCGTGATCTCGGTTGAGCGTGATGCTCCAATAGACAGTTGTCTTCAAGCTGTCGAGATCAAGCTCAACCTGTCGAGATCAAGCTCGCTTGAGGACCAACAGATTGATTTTGATCTCGACAGCTTGACCTTGATTTCGACAGCTCACATGATTTATTTCGACAGCTTAGATCAAGCTCAACCTGTCGAGATAAAACTCAAGCTGTTGGTCCTCAAGCTGTCAAACATTTAAAAATAATCAACACTTCTCTATTTTCTATTTTTCTTCTCTTTCTCTTATATCAAACAACACCTCAAATCTACCTAATTTCTCACCTATTTCTCTCTTCTTTCACTCTTTCTCACCTCTTTCTCTCGTGTCAGTTTCTCTTCACAACCAAATATAGCCTAAAGGCTATTAAACAATACAAAACGGTGTAAAATACAACAAATATGGCAAAATGCACAATGTGGGATGGCAAATCCATTTTAGCCAATCTTAAGACTGTAGGGCTGTAGATGGGATTCAAATTTAACAGCACATTATTATACAATGTGAATGCTAACAAACAATGCACCTTTTTGACACACTTTATGATTAATTCATTTTTTGAAAAGTCAACGTACTGTTTTAAAAAGTGAGATAACTAAATTGACTTTTTCTTAACAAAAATGAACTAATCATAAAGTGTGTTTAAGAATATGTCAAAAAAGGTGTTGCTAGCATTCCTGTGATATAAATACTCTTTGGTAGCCGATATCGGTCAAACTGAGTCATCAGATTCGTCAGAGTCACTCCTGTCAGGATCCCCAGCATTTGTAAGAGTCTCCGGAGCATCATGCTTTGGTACAGGTGCGGGTGCAGGTTTTTTCTTAGCACCTCGAGCATTCTCATCTCCTTCTTGCTCAGCTGCTTCCACATGTGAATCTCAGTCAAGAAAATACCAAAGGTTGTTTATCAAGAAAGCAACAAACTTGCTTATGTCATTAATGCAAATAGCTACTCTGGGTTATCTCATGAACCCCGTGTCACATAGAGAAAAGAAACGTGTTATAAGGGGCAAAGAATGTAAGTAACGACAATGATCTCATCAACTATCCATTTCAAAGAGAAATTTTTTAAAGTGGAATCATAAATTTGTATCAAAGGTTTAAAATGTTCACTAAATTGTTGTTGAAACAAACAAGATGAAAGGATATCGAGATTGTCAGCCGTTCCTCCGGCCATGATTTTGAGAAGATCTTTCTCAACACGGGAGACAAGCTCAGGCTGGAAAATGAAAAAATATGGTAAGAGAGCACACAAACATGCACAAAGACACGCACAGAGAGAGAGAGAGAGAAGCATCAGGCATGATAAGATAATGTTATGCAAATGAATAGAATACATTAAGGTCAGGCTCTCTGCGGAATCTACGCTATGGGCATCTCTCATGGGAGGGGTGAGGCCATGTCTGTACTCAACTACATCTGGAGCAGCGTCATCAGATTCCCTCACCATAATCATCTGTTAGTTGGATTCATTAAGCAGGCAGTTATTTAATTATACGAATCTAGAAGTAAGATTAAGACTGAAAGAATTATGTGGATAATGATGGATACCTGACCTGACCAATATCAGCAGTCTTAATCAAGGAGCTATCATCATAAGTCTTGAATGATTCAACGACACAAGGAAGGTCCAGTAGAGAAGCTGGGAAGTGCTCATTCCCAATCACAAACGTACCGCTTCTTCCATCCTCACTAAATGACAAATCTAGCGACTTGTCCTCAGATGAAGAGGGGTTGTTTTCATTCAGAAGACGCTCTATCCGCTCCGCAACATTAGGTGGAACTCTAAGTATGAACTGCTCCTCCATAACTAGAACCATGGTTGTGTTTGTCATTACAAGTGGAAAATGAATAATAGAATCAAATTGAATTGATTTGATTTGAAAATCAAATCCCACCCATTATAAAAAAAATTGGATTTTAAAGTTAATTCTTCTGTTTGGAATTCATTAAAAAAGAAACTATTTTTACCCTTATAAAACAATAACTCATTATTTCAAGTATAGCCATTAGAAATCCTTTTTCAGTAAGAATACATGAGTAACTGACTATGCTATCCCCACTTAACCTCTCAATCTATAGGTTATTGTTATATCCGCTGAATTTGTTCATTCATATGCCTTTCTTTATATCACACGAGACAGTAGAAGTTTGACATTCTTTTTTATTCTTCTTTTGACACAGGCGATGTAAAAGGGAATGCTTATCTCCCCCCCCCCCGGGGGGGACAATAAAGGTAACTAAGATCCAAAAACATGGTAGAGCTACTAGAAATACTGAGTTCTGAAAGGAGTACATAATTTGCAGGCAAGGTAGAGTAGGAAAGATAAAAAATTGCAACAAGCCCTAAATAACTCAAGAAGCAGTTATTGCCATTGATTGGTTTCAAAATTGCATCAGCTCTCTAATTTAACCAGCCAGCCATATATCAATAATAATCAGCACTCATAAGACAGCAACTAGGCCACCAAAATCACCAAAAAATAGAAGTAAACAATTAGTTCAATTGTTCAAAACAATTATAGCAAACTAGGAAGAAAAACCAGGACAGGACAATAGGAAACCGTCCCCTGCACAAGCACTCTACATTGTGGGTCAAATCATACAATCAATTGCAATGGACTTAATTTCAAATAAAATTTCACAAACAACAATAATAAAACTTTTTAATCGTAACTGATTGGAAAAATAAAAATGCAAACCAATCTTGCAGGAAAACATCATCCCCTTTCTTGGTCAATATGTGCCCTAAAACTCGTCTATAATGATAATACAATTCATACTCAGTGGCCCCAACCCAAAATAGGTTTGCATCAAGCACTGTGTGTGTGAATTCATTCTGGAACAAACGATTGTGGAAGGAACAGAAGAAACAAAATCTAAAGAAAACAAAGCGGAGAAACCGAACAGTAAAAATCAACAAATAAATAGTAAAGATCGAAAGGCGTAAACTTACTTGATAATCAAATCGACGAACAGTGGCTGCTACTTCAATAATCGAAGATGGAGAAGATAGATACGATGCGACGGAGGAGGAGAAGAAACGCAGCACCGGCAAAGGTATTTTTGTCCCTAAAATTAATTCCGTGTTTCTTATATGGCGCCAGCTAGCATGGGGAAGCTTGCCATATGGTTTAGGATGGACAAAGATGGAAAAAGCTTTGTACAATGAATAAAGGCCGCACGATTTGGTAGACAATAATCGACGGATCTCATGAAAGACCTGCTACTTGAGAAGGCTTGAAATTCATTGGGGGAAAACATTTGCAAAGTCGCCCCTTAATATAACAAAATGTATTTTGTGATTGTATATCTGTGTGATGAGTTGCGAAAGAATGAACTGTTTGGCGAGTTCTCCAGGAGGATCCACTAGAAGAAGCTACAGATGGCGAGGTCGTTTTAGTGCACCTGCTCTTCGCACGTGGCTTGTTTCAAATACACTCGTGCTCTTTACACTTGTGTGTTAGAGGGTAATCTGACTTTGCTGATGTCGAGAAGATATGATTCGCTCACTCGAAGCTGACCAGATCCGAGATCTGAGATCCGAGGTCCGAGAAGATAGGATTCACTCACTCCCAAGCTGAAGAGCTTGGAGGTGAATCCGTCCGAGGTCGATATCCGAGATCTGAGATCCGAGGTCCGAGAAGATAGGATTCACTCACTCCCAAGCTGAAGAGCTTGGAGGTGGACGGAAGAGCTTGGAGGTGAATCCGTCCGAGGTCGATATCCGAGATCACAAGATAATCATGTTCTTGACCTCGAGCAACGCTTCCCTTCTGACCTCCGGTAATCGATCGATCGGAAAAAGCTTCTCCAACGAACTCGAACTCCGCCAACATTTCTTGGACTCAATCTCCACACCACGAACTAGGGTTCAAATAATACATCCAGTAAAACTGTTTTTTTTTTAATTTTTTTAAGATTTTATTATTTATAAAAAGTACACCCACTTAACACAAGGACATTTATGCAAACATTACCTTGCATATGCGATGCAGATTACGATAAATCTATTAACTTAACTCTGTCTAGACTAATTCTTCCATAATCTGGACGAATATTAGCGAACACAATTACATGAACACTCTTACAAATATCAATATATCCTATAGGTTCATATTTAAAACTGTATATTGTCCTATTTTTTACTAATTCTAATACTGAATAATTAATAAATTCTGAATTACATCTAGGAAAATCAACAATTAAATTACTTTCTGGGGATCCACTGTATAAATACATTAGGTCATTTACTTTACCCCCGGGAACATACATATAGTCCTTCCTCAATCCCAAATATCTGGCAAACTGGGACTTTCCTTCACCTCCATTTGGGCCATAAACCCAGATTATCGTACGGTCATCTGCCTCTTCTGCCAGAAGCGTGATAACTTCTTCCTGCCACGACTTAATATTAAAGGGAAACGAATGTTGAGCTTGATCTCGGTTGAGCTTGATTGTGATGGGTCTTGATGCTCCAATAGACAGTTGTCTTCAAGCTGTCGAGATCAAGCTCAACCTGTCGAGATCAAGCTCGCTTGAGGACCAACAGCTTGATTTTGATCTCGACAGCTTGACCTTGATTTCGAAAGCTCACATGATTTATTTCGACAGCTTAGATCAAGCTCAACCTGTCGAGATAAAACTCAAGCTGTCAAAGGCAATCCTGATCTCGACAGGTTGAGCTTGTTCTCGGAATGTTGAGCTTGATCTCGATAGCTTGAAGACAACTATCTATTGGAGCCTCAAGACCCATCACAATAGATGTCGAGATCAAGCTCAACCGAGATCAAGCTCAACCGAGACCAAGCTCAAGCAGTTGGGCCTCAAGCTGTCGAAGTCAATCCTGATCTCGACAGCTTGAACTTGATCTAATCTGTCGAAATAAATCATGTGAATAGCTGTCGAAATCAAGGTCAACCTGTCGAGATCAAACTCAACCTGTTGGTCCTCAAGCTGGTGAGCTTGATCTCGACAGGTTGAGCTTGATCTCGACAGGTTGCAGACAACTATCTATTGGAGCATCAAGACCCATCACAATCAAGCTGTCGAGATCAAGCTCAACCTGTCGAGAACAGGATTGACTTCGACAGGTTGATCTCGACAGCCATTCACATGATTTATTTCGACAGCTTGATTGTGATGGGTTTGATGCTCCAATATAATTATCTTCAAGCTGTCGAGATCAAGCTCAACCTGTCGAGATCAAGCTCAAGCTGTCGAGATAGTTTGTTTGTCAACGCAAACTAATTACCATAACGACGCCCTACCCGCGCGACGGGTATGTTACTAGTTTCAAAGGTTATATGTCAACAAACTCAATATTATATTAGTTCAGATTTTGAAGCATGAGCGGCCAGTAGGGTAGAGCACCGGTCGGGTTCGGGCCGAAAATAGCCCACCCAAACCAAACCGAGTGCTAAAAAACTGGGCCCATTTCCGCCCAATGGGAGTCACGGTTTTATCGGATTGGTTTGTGGCGGGTCACGGATTGGGCGGGTCGGTTAACTCGGTTTGGGCTTTAATTGGGCTGATTACTTTATTGGGCCTTTTTACTTTTTAAATCACCAAAAAACAAAAATTTAGCCAAAAAATCTACAATTTTTAACCCATTTTAAACATTACACAATTTTATGGGCCTTTTTTCATAATTTGGACTGGGTCATTTTTAATAGATCACAACTTCTAATACTACTAATACAATAAATAACAACCTGTTAATACAAGTAATAAAAACATTTAACAACCTGTTAATACTACTAATACAAGTCTCTCCAAAAAAAAAAGTCTCCATAACAAGACCATAATAATAATAATATAGCCATTAGCCAGAATACCAACCAAGCAAGCTAAACACAAGTCCATAAACTTGCTAATTTGCCATACAAGTCCATTAACATCTATCATTCTATTGTCTACTTGCCATACAAGTCCATACAAGTCCATTAACATCTAATTGTCTATAAACTTGCTAAATAGTAAATACATGTCTAATTGTCTATAAATAAAAGATGCGACTTGACTGAATCATTTCCATGACAGAAAATTGCAAGGGACAGTTCAATTTTTTATGCTTTCTCTGCATCTGTGACTGTGAGCTGCAAGGCAAAATACATAACCACATCCATATGGTTAATTTCCAATAATCTAAGTTCCCAAATAACAAGTCAAAATAACAAATAAAATAATGAAGAACTATAGAGAGGAAAAAATGCATTACCAGCTGATGTATAATGACTAAGGAATCACTGGCAAATGTGGATTGGTTCTGTGATCATTGTGATGCAACTGAAGTCTGAAAATCAAGCAAACAAAACAAATAAACAACAAGCACACTGAGAAATTTAAAGGCAACAAGAAATAAACTTGGTATACCAAAATATAAGCCCTCCTTTTAGTTCTTTACTTCCTTCTTTAGTTCTTTTAGCCAACAAGCAAAACAATGTTCAGTTTTGATCCAAAGCATTTCCATATGACCATATTGACATTTGACTGAATGGAACAAGCAAAGCAATGGCATAGAGTTTCAGAATTCAGTTTTCAGTTTAAAATAAATATGCATTGATGTGAAAAGCAAAAATGTGTAAATAAAGTATATAGGAAGTATAACTTACTGCATGTGCCTTTCTACACCACTTTATATTCAGAATCAGATGCAACACCCAAAAAGCATTTCCAGCAAGACAATTCAAATGACTTGATCTGAACCCAACCATAAAGCCTACTAAAACTTTCAGAGTACATACTCAAAACCGTTTAAATTTCAAAACAATATGAAATAACAAACCCTAAACCGAAAACAAAGACATAAATAAATCATAACCAAGAAGTATGAAACACAGAAAAAGCAAACACAGAACCATTTAAATTTCAACATAATATGAAATCGAAACCCTAAACCAAAAACATAAACATAAACCCTAACCCAGAAATTTCAACAAACACAGAAATATTAACCCAGAAATATCACACTTAGAAATATGAAACACTTAAAAATACACACCTTTTACTAGAAGAGCCACATGGGTATCATCCGAGTTCCAAAGCACCAAAGCAGATTTCATTTCAGGGTATGCAAAATAGAAAAAAAAATCAGAAAAAAGAACTAAACAGAGGAACAACTTACAGACTTAGGAAGAAAATAAGGAACAAGTTACAAACCTTTCACTTTCAGCGTTTGAATCGGACGGAGGCTACTGGCTTCCAAGCTTTTGCCTTCTACAGAGAAGATGATGAACAACTAACAGCCAGGGAAGGGAACAAACGATCGAACGGCGAATCAGACTAGCTAGGGCTCACAGAGAAGGGAACGAATGAAGCAATCCAGAACAGGGAAGGAGATGGAGAGAAGGCAACACTTTTCTGGCTCTCATCGAAGAGTAAGAGAAAGAAGGGAGAAGAAACTCGATACCCATTCTAGGGTTCCTTCCTTTCGTTCGGCGCCTCTCATTTCTCTCTGTTGTTGTTGTGCGTTGTTGTTGTTGTGAAAAAGAGAGAAGCGAGACTGAGATCAATGACCATCATCAGCTCAGTACTTCAGTATCACGAATTAGGGTTTTTTTTTCCTTTTGGGTTTGGGCTGCTCTCTCTCGCTCGCTCTCATGGTGATTGGGCCTGATGGGCCGCTACATGAGTCTGCTACTTCACCCTTCTGGATCGGTCGGATTAGGTCACCGATGGGCTGAGAAATCCAGAACCGAAACCGACCACCACCAGCCGCCGTAAACTCGTCCGTCAGCCCGTCTCACCCGCTGACCCGTGAAGACCCGGCCCGTTTGCTCAGCTTTTCCTCGGCTCGGTCGGTTACGTTCGGGTGTTGCAAATTTGCTCCTCCCTAGCGGCCAGCAAGATGGCGGCGATGTTTGGTGTCGCTGTTAACTCGTGAACGTTCAAATGCACTATTTTTCCATTTCAATACGTAAATAAAGTGCAAATATCAAAATATAAATAAGTATAAAAAATAATGTCCTATATAGACTAGTATGAGTGTTAATTATTGATTAATTTCCTTTTATTTTATCATAATTTAGTATAGTATATATTATTTATACATGATAGTGTTTTTTTAAAAGGGTAAAAAGGAAATAAAAAATTTATAACTTATTCCATTCCGTTCACTTTTCCAACCGATGGAATGAGAACTTTATTCCGTTCTATCATAAAATATACAAATAACGGAACGAGAACTTTGTTCCATTCCGCATTCCGCTCCGCTCTGCTCATTTTAAAATATCCAAATATACCTTAAGAGATTGTTAAGAAAATGATCAGCAAGTTCATACACCTTAATTAATTAGGTTATCCCAAAGAAATAAGTATTTGTTTTTGGGTAAATTCTTATGCACCCTTGTGTTTTCTGTGAGGGATTTTCAAAATATGAAAGTCCAAGAGCACCCAAGAGGAAATGTGTCTCTTCATGAGTTTAAAATTCTTCCTAATAGGTGTATTCTATCATTAGCGTATGTGTCTCTATATGAAAAGATACATATATACATGAAAGGTCACATTTCTTTACATAAAAAATTGTTTTTCCTCACAAAGTGGCATGAGTTTCTCTATAAATAGAGACTCTCTGCATTAGATTTGATAAGAGGAATTGATCTAGTTTCTACACCAAATCACTTTATTTCTTCCCTTGTCCACAGAGAGAATGAAGAAAACTATTATTCTGTAAAATATCATTGACAATATGCTTGGCGTGGGTATGCAAACCATATCAAGGAACTCCATAGTATCCTGAAGGGGATTTGTTGGTTATCCTATTGCATCAAATCTAGAGTGATTGGTGGGGACGAATCGAACCTAAAGCTTAATGTTTCACACACGCTTTGGAGTCTTGTGCAATCATCTTCTTCTTTGTTTTTTTATTTTACAACATCTTATCTTTATTTTAACTTATCAATTTTTGTTGTTTGTTCTTAGTAGTTGTAGTATTCCCACCACAAATATCACCAACATATCCATGGGTAAGATACCCAAGTGACGTGAATGTGCATGTGTATCCTACGTGTATCTTACTTGGCAGACCATTGAAATAATCGTAAATTTTCTTTTTATTTTTTACTTTTCTATATTTTACACTCAAGATTTTTTAATTGCATATGAATCCTTAATCAAAAATCCGGCGTATTTGAAATGGGAACACGTACTCCGCTCGACGATGACAGGATTCAAAAGATGCAAATTGTTTCAGATAAATGCGCAGGGAACACATTTTTTATAATAATAATATATGGAACTACTTTTTTTATTTACTGGAGGTTTTTTTTTTACACAATCAAAATCAACTCATATCATTAATAAGAACGTGTGCAATACAATCGGGAATAAAATAAAAATCCGTGCAAGGAGCCTATAAGATAGATGCCCTAGCAAGATTATGAGCACTACCATTAGCTAATCGTCTAGTAAACACAACACGAAAACTTGTGTGATAAGATAATAAGGACCTACATTCCAGGATGAGACACTCAAACTCAGAATTATCTTGCTTCCCAGAATTCATGGCATCTATTACTTGTTTGCAATCCATTTCAAAGACCACTTTGTTCAGGCCCGCATCGATGATCCATTTAATTTTTTGAACTAGAACCTAAGCTTCACCCTCAGCAGCTGACATACTTGCATAACACCAGTCTGTCCGGCCCATCACAAAACAGCCCAAGTCATCACGCACACAGAAGCCGTAGCCCACATTGCTCTGCTCTTGAAAAATCTCAGCATCAAGGTTGCATTTGAAATACCCCGTACACGGAGAGTTCCATTTTGCTGATTCTTTCCCTCTGGCATCTGCCTGTGGCTATTGGTTCACTCTAGCTTATGGCCATGAACGGAGAACTTCTGACCTGTGACGCACAACTGTTTGCGCCAATTCTTGTACTTCCTCCCAGAGCATGGAATTTTGACGGTTCCAGAGACTCCAAAGATTCATCCCAAAAGCTACAAGTTGCTCACTGTTGAACTATTTGGATGCTCTCATAACAAACTCTGCAAAGCTCTCCAATCCATCCATCATCATCTCCAATTCATCCCACATACCAATTATTCTCCAACTCTCAACACTGACCGAGCAATGAAGAAAAAGGTGCCAATTGTTTTCAGTTCCATCACCGTAACAGACACAATGAAAGGGACAATCCACACCCCTACTGCGCAAACAGTCCCTACTAGGGAGGCAATTCCTCCCCACACGCCAGAGGAAAGTTTGGATTTTGGGCAGAATTAGTAGAGACCAAATGCTGGACCACTCACCTAGCACATTAAGCCCGGTGAGATCTACCACCCATTCCATAAGAACTCTATATCCGCTCTTTACTGTGTAGAACCCTTGTTTGTCAAAGCGCCACACCAGTGCATCATTCGAAGACAGATTAAGAAGAGGAATCTTAAGAATTTCCTCTCTATCCCGAATATCAAAAATTTGGGTAATTTCTTGCACCTTCCAAGTACTGGTTACAGGGTCTATGAGATCACTCACCAACAAATTCCTATAATGGTCAACTGGCACAGTGCTAATCCTAGGGTTCTCAATGTTACGAAGCCAAGGAGTATCCCAAACGGGTATCATTAAGCCATTACCAATTCTCCAACGGTATCTTTCCTCCAGCAAAATTCGAGACGGCCAGATGCTATGCCAAACAAAACTGGGGTTACTTCCTAATTTCGCCCCTATAAAATTCCCTTGTGAGAAGTATTTAGCTTTGAAGACTCTAGTAACAACAACATCCGGGTTGGTCATGAATTTTCAACCTTGTTCCCCCAACATTGCTAGATTAAAACCATGGAGATCTCTAAAGCTCATGCCACCCCATTCCTTTCTAATTGCCAACCTCTCCCAGCTGAGCCAATGAATCCCTTTTTTACCTTCTTTATGAGTACCCCACCAAAATGAATTAAGCATGCATTGAATTTCTTCCTGATGGGAAGTTAGGATGAGAAAGACACTCATGCAGTATGAAGGAATGGCTTGTGCAACAGATTTGATCAACACTTCTCTTCCGGCTTGAGTTAACATCTTACTACTCCAGCTAGATATTTTGTGCCACACTCTGTCCTTAATATACTTGAAAATTGCCTTTTTGTTCCTGCCTACTGTAGTACCCTAATTTTGTCCGGTCCTTTTTATTTTTATTTTTTTATAACTTTTTATTTTATTTATTTAGTAGTAGTAATAATAATAAATAATATTTTCGGAGATTATATAAAAAAAAAGAATAAACAAAAAAGGATAAAAGAGGATTTTTGTTGAAGAGGTGTGCAAAATAAAATTGGGGGGCTGCTAACAACAGGATCATCTTCACGTCCTTTCACTGCTTGCTTCCTGCACCCCATGTTCTTCTTCACACACCCCCAGCCCATAACCCATCCACGCACGTCTTGGCCCAACCTCTTCACGCAGCCCACGTCTTGACATCAAATCCAAACCACTCCTAATTACATAACCCTAGACTCCATCCCCTTCCATTACACACCGCGGCCATTCAACTTCCCATCTCCTTCTCTTTCTCTTCACATCTCCATTCCCTCATTCCCTTCATTCTTCCCCACGCGGCTAAACCTAAAAAAAATTCACTCCCTCTCACTCTCAATCGAGCGCCGCGACGGATCACACCTCCATCCTCTCCTTCAACCCTAAACTTAATCTTATCCCTTCTCCCAAAAACCTAACAGCGCCGCGGCTACCTCCCATTCCCCTATCTTCACCTCATCATCATCCTATCTCCATCACGTTCCCTTCCTCCTTCTCCTCCACCATTTACGCCACCATCCCATCCTTCTTCCCCTAATTCTTCTCCACTATTTCCTCCATCATCCATGCTCCTTCACGCCTCCTTCTCAATCTCCTCCCAAGCCCTAAAACACATCAAAACCTAATTCCCTCTCCTTTCTTCACGCTGCGGCCAACATCACCATCAACCTTATCTTCTCCTCCTTCCAAACCCTAACAACCCACGCCTCACCTCCTCTCATACCCTAGCCGCGGCCAAAACCTCATCCTTTCCCCTTTTCTCGCCCCTAATCTACACCGAATCTCATCTCCACCAAATCCAAAAGAGATCTTCGTTAAAAGGGAGTATCCTTTCCCTTTATCCCTTGATTTCTATTTTTATTTTTTATTATCTACTAATCTGATCGTTGTGTCTCGCAGGGACGGAGCTTATAAAAGGAGGCCGAACCCGAGAGCAAGAGAGGGGGGAGAGGCCGAGAGTAAACAAACCCTGGAGAGAGAACAAAAAAGACCCAAAGACAGAGAAGAAGAAGCAGACGCAAGGAGAAGGAGGCCCTGAACTAACAGAGCCAAGAAAAGAAGGCGTGAGACCCCCTTTTTCCTAGAACAGAAAAATACACTGCTAGTCCTAGGTTTATTTTGAACCCTCCCCCATTCGATTTCTGTAAATTTTCTGGGAAAGTCACAGATTCAGGTTCCTTCATTTTCTTCATCTCTGTATCTTTTTGCTTTCCTTTTTACCATGACCGTGTAGTAAGGATTCATATTTTGGGATTGAGTAATTGTTTTTCTGATTTGAAATATACACGATATCATCCTTTCTTTGCATTTTTTTTGTATTTTCTGTTTGTTGTTGATGTTTATTGATTGGTTGAGACTCGGTTTCTGAGTTGAGACTGGGGTTTGGCTTTCCAATGGGGCCAAACCCTAGGTAGGGACTAAACTATAAATATGTTATAAAAGGGATTAAACTACAAATATGATATAAAAAGGACTTAACTGTAAATATACGGTAAAAAGGATCTGAAAATAAATAAATAAAATCTTTCTTTTTTCAGTTCATATGCATTTAGGGTTTGGTCTTCCAACGGGACCAAATTTTTAAAAAGGGATCAATTTGCAATTATCATGTTAATAAAGAACTTAAAAGCAAACATAGAAGTTTTTGAATTGGTTTGGGGAATTAATTTTTATCTTTAGTTTATATATCTGTTTTGTTTTATTAAACGGAGATGAGATAATAATAAAATACAATAAAAATGTTTCTTTTTTTTAATAATTTCTATTGGTTCTTTTTCTTATTATTTTAAAACATATGATAAAGGGAATTATTTTTTTAAAGGCAAACTATTTTTATAAACGATAAACGGGTACCATTTTTAAATGGACGTGTATGGGTGTTAATCTTTCCGTGCGCGTAACCAACTCCCGAATCCGAATCTGGTTCAAAGACCTTTCTTTTTTAAATTCGAAAATATTCAAAAATTAGGTTTTCCAATGTTTCCTATAAAAATAAAATATTGGTGGCGGCTCCATAAAATTTTTAAGGGTGGTTGTCACACCTACCATGGAGGGTAGACCTAAATACTTTCCTGTGCCAAGACATTCTTTAACATCTAAGATATTGGAAATATGAGTTCGCAATTGATCCTGAACATTGCTAAAAAAGATTTCAGACCTCTATAAGTTGATAGCTTCACCTGATGCCTTAGCATAGGTTGTTAGAATGTTCTTCATCTTTGTGGCCTCACCTTCATTAGCCCTGAAAAATAAAAAACTATCGTTTGCAAATAACAAATGGCTAATAATAGGGGCTCTTTTGCAAACTTGGACTCCATGAATAGTTCCTCGCCTCTCTGCCTGCTTAAGAAGAGATGACAGGCCTTCAACACAAAGAATGAGTAAATATGGGGATAAGGGATCCCCTTGTTCAATATGGAGGTGTGCTAAAATTATAGAAAATATCTTCTGATTATTATTATCAAATTAGAAGGCACGAACATGGAAAGGATATGCAACTTCGCAACTTAGAAAGAGAAGGGGTACTAGTCATAATAATATTAAGAAGTGACAAAAGTTGGAAAAATATGCAGGGGCTCCAACGGCACATGTAGTTCCGTGAAACATGAACAAGTTGGAAAAATCTCTTAACTTGTTGAACGATTTTAAAAATTTCTAAAGGAATTCTCTTAATCGATGATTTACAAAAAAATGGCTGAAAATTGATGTATTTCGTCGACTAAATAGTCAGAATGTGTTGGGTCTGTTCACGGATCGGTGGCGACCCATTTTCCAGTGTCAGGCGAAGAATATGAGTTATTTTTAAAATTGTGGTAAAAATTGTTTTTATGTTTTTAATGACATGCCACCTATGACACAACAATCTAGTGGGTGTGGGAGTGTTGACCTTTTTTTTATTTGACGGAGAGCCGCTAGAGACAACTTGTTGCAGCGGTGGCCCTGAGCATAGGTGGGATGGGCGACCGCCCAGGGCCCCATTTTTTGGAGGGCACCAAATTTTTTTTTTACTTAGTAGTATATACAAATATTTAAATAAAAAATGTTATATTTTTAAATTATATATATTATATAAAATTAACAAAAATTTGTAGAAAAAAGACATGCATATATGCATATTGATGTAGCTATAGAATTAGTAAAAAGTTTGATTAACTACTTGGAAAATTATAGAGAATCTAGATTTGTAATTGCTATTATTAATGTCATAAAATTGCGAATAAAATTGAGATTGAATGTGTTTTTGTTCAAAAACATCAAATTCGTAGGGAAAAAAATATTATGGTGAAAATTTCTTTGAATGCACACAACCGAACCTTGAATTTGCTGAGGAGTCTTTTAGGATTCATTATTTTTTATATATTGTAGATCAAATAATTGACTCATTTACTAAAATATTTGAGTAGTATAGCACGTATGAGGAGATTTTGAATTTTTATTTAGTATTGAAAGTCTTAAATCATTCTCAGAACTTGAAATCTTGTTGCAAATATCTTGAGACTTACCTAAAACATGGTAATTCTCAGGATCTCGATGGTGAAATTCTATTTGAAGAATTGAAAGTCATTAGAGAGGTTTTAAGTTGAATCAAAATCAAACTATATAATATTGAATTCTTTGAAGACATTTAATTGTTTTCCTAATGCATGCACGACTTATAAAATAATATTAACTATCCATTGTATTTGCTGAAAAAGGTTTTCTAAATTGAAATTGTAAAAATTTTATTTGTCATTTACTATGTCACAAAATAGATTAAATATTCTCGCTTTGGTTTCTATTAAAAATAACTTTTTAAAGAACCTTGATGGTGAATGGATTATTAATGAATTTGCAAGAAAAAATACAAGAAGTATAATATTCAAATAATTACAACGGCATCGTTTTTTTTTGTTCGCCTATAACACACAAAATCTAAAGACTGACCCTGACTTGTTGCACCCTCTTACGGTAGAGTATAAATGCATGTATACACAAGAAAAATGAAGAAATTAGATCTTGACTATTGAGTTTAGAATCAAGATGTGTTTTATATTATTACTGTTGTTTAGATCAAAAGGTGGGAGGGGCACGTGCGTAGTGTAGGGAGGATCCAGCTGGGTTATGGGTCCTCAACGATTCATGCCTCATGTGATCGATGCACTGTTAACTCAATCCAACTGTGAAATCATTCTTTCGGCAACGTATATCAAGGTTAATTATCGCCAACAAAAATTATGAAATGAAAGTTTGTGCAAGGAGTAAATTGGGGAGAGATCTATTTCCGTGACATTTATTTTTCATTCCAATAAAGTGTTAAAAGCATTATGTGAGTCACCGTCATCTTACGAGCACTTGATTCCAAAAAATTTACTTAATCACACATCTAGATAATGTTTTTCCTAATAAATGTTATCTAAAACTATTTCTTTTAACGTTGTCCTATGAAAGCATTATCCAATATTTTTTTAAATAATTTATTTGTTTTATGATTTCTCCATATACAAAACAGTCATACATGCAATTAAACTTTTTGTTCTATTATTTCGCCAATTCAACGGACAATATATTTTTACTACAAAACGACTCTAATTGAATATAAATGAATAGTTGTTTACAAATTTTTGTATATATTCTAAAGAAGAAGATATATAACACACAAAATTAACATATATTCCTAATATATCTTCAATGAAAAAGATATTTAACATAGATAACTAACATACCAGTATCTTCAAAGAAGAATATATATATATATATATATATATATATATATATATATATATATATTCTTCAAGAAGCTATAGTAGAATATCTGTATCTGGCTTCAAGTCTTATATTCTGCATTCCAAACACAAGATAGATTAAAGGTGGTTGGATGATGAACATACATAATATACAATATAACATGCACTATTAGAAATATATAAGGTACACGAGTATGATAGTTACCTATGATTTTAGTCCAAGGCTTTAGCACCAAGTATTGCAAGAGGTCTGTGCAAGGATACCACGGGAGAAGAAATCCACATTGTTGCACAAGGACACAAAGAGAAGGAATCCACACTACTGGGCATAATGATGATGGCACTCAGTTGTTTGTTCCATGAGTAATTACTTGAGATTTGATTGAGATATTGAATGTGTGGTTGAGATCCCAATTGAGGTTGAGTGTCAGCAGTAATTCTTCAGAAAAAGTAATTTGTATTATTTGTTCCAATTGAGGATGAGACGAATTACACAACGGAGTTCATATAACTTACAATGACGATGCATAATACACAGTACGCCTGATTATAGAGTGATACCAAGTTTACTCAGAGCAAACCATACTTGAGACGACCCTATCCCATTTTTTCCAAATAATTAAAACCTTAAACGAAGTAATTAGGCGATATAAATATACTAAAAATACTAATTTATTCAAACTGAATATATTGTCATATACGTACGTAAGATTACATATTTAAGGAGCCCGTGCCTAGGGCCCATAACATATAGAGACTTTGACGCACTAGCTGTGTTACGTAACTGTAAAGAGAGTGAAAGTCACTCTTACTGAGTACCCTCTATATGCTCCAAGATGTTGACAATGTCTCCCTCAAGTCCATATTACTCTGTTTTATGTGGGGGAAAAAGAACATACAACACAAGAAAAATAGAAGGAGCTAAGAAACACATTACACACCATGAAAGTCGGGAAAGCAGGGATAGAAAGTATATACAAATGGCACACACCCAAGCAAGCACAACAATTTCTTGCGTCTACCTAGATCACATTCACTATCCCTTAGGTCCGCACCACTATCTCTAAGCCTAGTTCCACCCACTTCTCTCTCACACTCTATAGCCCTCTACATATCCTATTCTGAACTACTCTGTATCTTCACTAGCTAAATTGTCAGCTCTAACAGTGTTTCTGTCTCTTTCACTGCTCCTAGTCAACTATTTCAATTGTCCTTATAGTTTATCAAGATCTATCCTACCAGCTAAGGCCTAACAGTATTCACCCGATACTCCTATCACATCAATAATTCATCTCAATCACAGGCAGAGTCAATAGTCAAAATCAAAGCATATCTCAAGCATCAGACTAGCACATGGATCAATATGGGCGACCATTAACTAACATATTATTCAACAACATAGTCATATAGATACCAACAATCATATATAGTCAGCAGCATAGTCACTTAATTACAAACAATCATATATAATCAGTACCACATCAATCAACATCAGTCATCTATACTAGGTTACTATATATCCATAGATATCAATAGATCATTCCTATGGTTGACAGGCCTCTGACAACTGCCCTCAGCTATCACAGGTCACAGCTCCTCTATTGAGGTGCTGCTGTTAGCAACTGCTAGTAGGGCTTAGTCACCCTATGCACATTTGTATGCACTACTCTATCCTACAATCCCTAGAGTGTAAGGTTCCTTGCTCCCACCTGGTTAGAAGATCACTGAAGCCTCTGCCACTATCTGCACTCCTCCCGCACTTGCTAGTCGCACACCTACCTTGCCTGTTAGACTGCCCTTCCTCTTTTCTCTTCTTCCCAGAGGATTGCCTACTAAGAGCTTTCTGATGCACAGGATCCTCACTTGAGGTAAGTGTAGAGCATACTTACTTTTTAGAGGAAATTCCTAGAGAAAGTTAGAGAGAGAAGAGGTTTTGGCACGAATGGAAATGAGGGGGTGAACGCCTATTTATAGGCAAGCATCAACCCCATCACGTCACGATGGACCCCTCTCGCAGGTGTCGTCGCGTCGCAATGGTACCTTTTAGAATCCTCTGGATGGACACGGGACGAAGATCCAATGGTGATCCTATCACATCGCGATGGTCACCTCACACAACTCCATCGTGTCACGATACACGCTTTTTTAAAAATACCTAGATTTTTATTTTCTAAGACTTCCCACACTCTTTCGGGGTGTTTCTGTCATATTTTGGGTTTCTAGAACTTTCCTAAGTTTTATGAGTCCCACTTAAGCCCATTTTATCCCTAATTAATGTTTTTAACATCCGTTTATCACCTAATCACCACTTTAATTATACTTAAAATAATATTCAAGATTACTAGAAAAACGGGATGTTACAATACCCTCAGAGGGTTTGTTTTCTCTTCATGGTCATGCGTATCATGTACCATGCATCGCTATTGTAAGTTTTGAACTCTGTCGTGCTCACCTCATCCTCACGGGGGACAACCAAGACATATTACTTCTATGTTGTGTATGGCTCATATGGTTACTGGAAGTTGGGCTTCGCGGTACGATACAGGGTTATGATTGTAATTTCTATTGCAGTGTTAAGCAATATTTAAACTGCACTTTGTAACCCTATTTTGCGTAATAAGAAATACAACCGCCATAACTCCCGATAACGTAGGCACACTTTGCCGAACCTCGTTAAATCTTGTGTCTTTGCGTGTGTGCGTGCGTTTACGTCTTGCTTTCTCTTTAGATTCCTGGTGTATGTGTTACAACATTCTACTATCGCAATTCTCCTGGTGTGTGTGTTACAACACTATGGGGAAAGTATTTCCTGTAGTTACCATATGCTCTATGACCCATGATCTCCACTAGTTCTCTGCTTCTCCTTTCAGCATAAAAGTGGCATACGTTACGTTGTGCTCCTCAGAGCAAAGAACTACCTTGAAGATCATCTATCACCTAATACCCAATACTCAGCTTTAATTGCACGACAGTCCCTACTGAAATATGGTGGTGGGAGATTCTTCTGAAAGTCCAAGAATCCCCTATTTTGGAACCTAACATCTGGATCTCGATTCACATTGGGACCATGACCTCCTTGAAGAAATTGATTAAGCAAATTTGTTATCGCAACAACTTGCTCCCTCGTGGCATTTTTCATATTGGTTTATATTATAACTTAATCATTATTCACTAGCAGTATAAAAAAGCTTTACACAGACATCTATTCATATCTCACTGTGCAGAAATTAGTAGGTATTTTAGGAAATAATATGAATTTAATTACTATATATGCACTACCAGTGTGACAAAGTTTTTCACAAACATTCAATCATATCTTATCATATTTGTGTATTTATTTTAGGAAGTAAAATTACAACGCGTTATGATGGAGAAATATAATTGGATGTGTATGTAAAACTTTTTATATTGTCGGTATATAATTGTTAAACTCAAATAATATCATGACATAACATGACAATAAAATATGATTGAATGTTTGTGTAAATTTTTTTTAACATAGTTATTAAACTCTTTGTATTATCTATGGTTATTTTTTCCCCTCTTAAACATATAGTTTGATCCATTAAATTTTTTATGTTGTAATTAACGACAAAATAAATTTTGATTGATAAATTATGAAATATTATCAGGAATTATACATGTGCAAATTTTAAAAACTTCAGATAAGTTTCCTAAAAAAAACTTTATATAAGAGCAGTGGAAAATATAATCTCTAACACATTCTTATTATAGGGTGAAATTAATGTGAGCCTACTATATATGAGTTTTATTCCAAATTTAGTAGAATTCATGGTCAAAGTAGTGAAAGGGATTTCACATGATACCCACAAAATTACGTATTTAGGGTAATTTACTTTTTATTTACGTGTCGGTAAGTCGAGACTACCAGTCACGATTTACTTTTTTTTATGAGTCATGGTTGGTAACCACAATTTTTGTTTTTTAAATATAAGTCGTGAATATCATTTACGATTTACCCATATTTAATTTTTTTTATAAGTCGTGACTCACAGTCACGACATGCATTATTTATTTATTTATTTTTAAAAAAATTGGCAAGTTGTGAATGGAAATCACGACCTTGTCTTTTTTATTTTTTTAAATTATATTTTGATTAAAAATTCTTATTTCATGACTTAGGTTTTTTTTTTGTTTTTTTTAAATTTAGGACAAAGTCCTAAACGATCATAGGATCTAAAATATGAATTTTGAGAATTTTTTTATAATCATTGGGTTCAAAAGATGATCAATATTGTACTACTGGGTGCAAAATATTATCTAAAATCCGATGAAATTTTAAATCCAAATTTTAACTGTAGTCTATTATGATATAATAGGTTTGATCTATTAATTTACTTTTGCGAAATTCACTCACTTGATCATAGATTAAAAATGGTTGATTGAATTTCACTCATTTCGCAAAAATAAATTAATAGATCAAACCTATTACTTCATAATAGGTTATGATTAATATTTAGATTTAAAATTTCATCGAATTCTGGACAATATTTTCCACCTGACAGTATTAATTGGACTATTTTTTGGAGCCAATGTTTATCAAAAAATTCTCAAAATTTATATTTTGGATCCTTTGGTCGTCCATGACTTTGTCCTAATTTAAAAAAAAAACTAAGTCATGAAAATAAGATTTTTCTTAATTAAAATAAAATTTTAAAAAAAAAATATAAAAGGCAAGTTCGTGATTTCCATTCATGACTTGCCAAAAAAATTTTAAAAATAAATAAATAAATCGTGGTTACCAATCACGACTCAAAAAAAAAAATTTAAAAAAAAGTGAATCGTGAATAGTAGTCTCGACTTACACTAGACACGTAAATAAAAAGTAAATTACCAAAAATACGTAATTTTGTGTTTAAATTACACTAGTTGCGTAAATTTGCCCATTTTTGTTGTTTACATTCTAGATTTTCTACAACGAAACCTTACCTCATCTCCCAATCCAAGGGTCTTATACCACTTTTTTTACCTTTACTTCACACATCTCTCTATCTCATTTTTCACTTCCCATCACGTTTTTATCTTTCCATCACATTCACATTTACAAGGATTTTTTTTAATACTTTTGTGATGCCCGCTCCTAATTATAACTGCATTTAATAGACATTTTCTTTTATTTTATACTAAAAAAATTTGAAAATGGAAAAACATCTATACAAGGCCATATGTCATTATTACCGTGGAAGGAGTATGCTCTATTGGAGGAATGAAAAAGATCTTCACGTTCATATATATATATATATATATATGTGGTGTAACAGGAATGAGTGTGAAATTCTTATTTTTCATCCATGAATTAGTCTAAACGAATAAAGTAGCATTCACAAAGTTACATCCACGTGACTCTTAATGATCTAGATGCCTTCGTTGCATCCCTTCTTTACGGCAAAGGACAATTTTGTCCCTTCAATGAGCACGAAATAGATTTGTCTACTCTCCTAAGAGAAGTGGGAGTTTGGTTCTCTTTTGACAAGTCAGTTTTTTTGGAACAAATTGTTAAACACCTGGCCTATGTTTGGTTCAAAAGAAAAATTGTGAAGAGAGAAATATGTGAGAAAGAGTGTATGAAGAGAGAAATAGGTGAGAAATAGAGTAGATTTGAGATATTGATTGGAATAAGAGAAAGAGATAAAAGAGAAGTGGTTATTGTAGTCAAAAGTACAAAAGTACCCTTGAATTTTAAAAACCTCCCATAAAAATAATTTTTTATTTGAATTCAATTAGTTAATTAATTTAATTTCCTAATTTAACTTTTTTAGTCAAAAAACATATACATCACATGAAATAAATTATTAAATTAAATACATTAATTTATTAATTATTAAATTAATGAAACAACCATTTTTTTAAAAAAATAGAACCTCAATTCAGAGAAGTCACGTTTTCAAAAAATATTTACAAACTAGATGGACAAAAAAAATCAATTTCGTTAGCGGGAAAAAAAAGACAACATTTCACAATTTTATCAAACTAATTGGGGTATTATAGGAAAACAATAAAAATATTCCTTCTCCCTATTGTTTCTCCTCAACTTTGGAGAGAACAAAATTTTGGTAGGGCCCATATATTTTTTAATCTCTTTTATTTATTTCTCTTCTTACCAAACAAGGTGATTTTATTCTCTCTCTCCAACTTCTCTCTTCCTTCACCCTCTCTTCCCTATTTCACCTCAACCAATCACACCACTAGATAGATATAGGGTAAAATTCATTCGGAAGAATTTGTTAAGTTATAATTTTCCCAAATAAAAGACTATTTAGTTCACAGTTACACTTGAAAGATGTTGATAGTGTTTCCTTTCATTTTAGTTGTTATCCATTCCTTTGTTGTAACTTGCAAGGGCCCCCTTGAAGAAGATTCCTTTAGACTCAAATATCGTAATCGTCTTGCCAGTAACTACATAGCTACTTTCCTACGACGATACCTTCACAATTATTGGAATTAAATCAGGTAATTATTTTCACAAAGATGTTAAAATGCTGGCCAATTTAATAATATTAAAGTGGTGGGTGCGGTACTGAACCAAAGGAAAAAAAAAAAAAGGGAAAATAGCACTAATTGGTATCTGGTGCTAAAATGCAAAATGACCTCCAAAATGTGTAGATTAGGAAATAGGAATGTTGCCCTTCAGAACACGGAGAAAGCAGCGTAGGAACGTTGTTAAGGTTTATCACAAATGACAAAATTAGGCCACATTTCCGTACAAAGGTTGGAAATAGACCACAAATTGACGATTCTCTAACGTATTTTGTCGTTATATTTATCTTATCCAATGGCCAAATTACACCCTCCAATTCAATTAGGCACGAATCCGGCTTTTGATTTGTCCTATTTTTTAAATATATTTTATTTTCTTTTGTTTCTTCATTAAATGCCTATGTTAATGGGTCAAACTCAACCAATGAGCCATAACTAGTTTTCATGTTCGGGTTATACCGGTGGCTTCTGATAAAAGATGCTCTGATCTGATGAATATCTGATGAATCACTAACACTGTTTAAGTGAAATTCTTGTGAAGCAAGGTATCACATGCAGTGAAAAGTGAAAACGTATTTTTTTTACTGTTTGTTTGACACATTTATCTTAGCCAAATCCTGTTTAGGTAATACTAAAGTAAGTACTCTATAATGAGTCTGGAAACTTTTCATGACCCTGATAAGCTTCGAGACCCGACTCACTTAAAATTTTCATGGTAAGAAAACACATTTATTTATTTTATTAATCTAAGAGAATTTGATCGGCAACTACTTTAGCATATCATAAATCTGACCGAAAAAAAAATCTGACTGATTCTTCGGCAAGAATAGTATGGGACCTCCTCCTATTCACCCGGAGACTTCGTTCTTTTCAAGGAAGATAAAGTCTGCTATAACAAACAAAATATATTTATTTATCCCTAACCAACCCAACAAAAAAGAAGAATCAAATTCAGAAATTCAAGTGGTTTATAAAAATTTCCTGGTTAATTAATTATCTCTGAAACTCCGAGAACATCCAAGCACAGAAAAGAAACTAATTGTGTAGTTGTATTGCGTTCTTTCATCATTTACAGTTTCTGACTCCGTCTTAGGAATCATTGCTTTCATGCTTCACGCTTAAAACAACATGATCTCAACTACACAACAATACAAGCAGAAAAGAAAGCAATAATGAAGAGAGAGAGATAAGAAAGAAATAAATAAAAAAGAACCGATTTATTTATTTGTTTATATATTTATTTAAATGAAAAGTGCAAGCTGGAAGGACAGGTTAGAGACAGGGCTGGAACAGAACCAAAGCATTTTAAAACAGAATTGCAGCACTTTAGTACTTTTAAAGGCAAAGTTTTTTGGTCCACTACCAAATCCCAAATTTGCATCGCAAGTATAGAGACTTCTTCTAGTATCATGAACCAAGTTGAGTAGAGTACAATGCAGCAGAAAATTCAACTGTTTTACTACCAATTCACCATGTAATATAACATAGCAGGGACATTTGGTGAATCCATAACTTGTAACCAACTACCATTATATAGAATCAAAAGCATTTGATCTATCAATATTCAATAAACATAATGCAAGAAATATTCTTACCTACTTTTAAAAAAAAAAAATTACTTTACTCAATAGCAGTAGCAAACAACTAACCAATACCATAGCCATAGCAGCAGCAAGATCAAAGAATTAGGCATCAGAAACAACACTGAGGTCATCATCTTCAGGTGGAGCAGGCAAGTTGAGATCTATGAAGCTCTCTTTCAATTTCAATGTTGTAGCAGAAGAAGGGTTAGCATTAGCAGTGGAAGATGAAGAAGGAATGAGATGAGATCTCTTGTGACCACCAAGTGCTTGGCCAGACCCAAACACCTTAAAACAAAACGGACATTCAAAAATCTTATTATCATGATTATTATTAACATTAATGTTAACATTCCCTTCATCACCACCACCACAACACACACTTCTGTGACTTCCCAACGCTCTTGAAGATCGAAACGCTTTCCCACAATTCTCACACACCTGCTTCCCTCTAACTCTCTTCGACTTCATCTTCATCTTCATTTTCTCCACCGATCCTTGTTCTTCTTCTTCTTCTTCTTCTTTCACTACATTGTTCTTCCTCTTCCACTTGTCCCTCGACAGCATCATGAGGCACATGGCAACGTCTTCTTCGGGTGAAGTATCAGAAACAGAACTAACCGGTTCAGGCTCGGTGGTGGTTGGCGGTGTTGACACCATGAAACGTTGCTTCTTAGGTTCCAAATTCTGGTTCTGGTAACCAACCACCAAGCTTGGCTTCCGATTCCGCTTGGATCGTTTCCGAGTTGGGTTCTTTGACTCGGTCTCGCTCTCTCGGTCTTGAACCACAGAGCCAGTATCTGCAGGTGCGAAAGAGAATTCAGGATCTGCAATCCTGATGCTTTTCTTGGGATTCTCCCTCAACACATAAATCAGAGCTTTTTCTTCTTCTTGTTCTTCGACTTCATGTTCTGATTCTGAAGAGGAGGAGGGATACGAGAAGGAAGGAGATTGAGCGAATGGTTTAGGCTTCGGAGGAAGTGGAAGAGTGGCAAGATGAGCCTTCATGTGTCCACCAAGGGCTCTGCCATTGACAAATGTCCTTGAACAAAGCTTGCATTTGTGCCTTTCCATTAGCAGCAAGCAAATAACTGCTCCAAGTTGAAGTTGAAGCCTTTTTTACTTGCTCGTATTACTCTTCTCTCTCTCTCTCTCTCAACATACACACACACGCATAAGTTTGTTTGTTTGTTCGAGGGGAAAAAATGGGAACTTAAAAGGAGTAGGTGACAAGCATTCCTTCCTCCACCAAAAGACACGCACAACCCCAAAAAATTATGATTTTTGTGCATCTATATAATATAATATAATAAATAGTGTGGTGCAAGCGAAAATGTCAAAACACATTATAACAGTGTCATTAATTGTTCCGCGGCAAAAATTAAGAAAGTGTGATCGTGAACAGGAAAAGAGCTATAAGTAACATGCAAACCTTGCTGCCCAAATCGAATAACCTTTTTTCTATTTATTGCTTTCTGGGCTCTCCTAACTGGCATTTCAAAATTTTCTTTTTTATAAACAGATTTCTATTTGGTTAAATTCCATATAAATATCTTTTCTCTTTCAGAGCTATTCGCGTATTAATCTCACCCAATTGGCAACTTTCGTATATACATATAGATGTTGCTTCACGGAGTCTATAATTGCTTAAGAAACTAAATATGGGTCCCCAAAATATATTCATTTGAATAGAAGCGGTGATAAGAGATAATTATTTGGTTTTGATGTGCAATTAAGTAATCGTGAATGATTGGTGCTTTTATTGGATTCTGATTTCAAAATGTAACGAAGATGGATACAATTAGGGATTGGATACAATAATATCACCGTATGGAGACAAATCGCTGATAATTACTAATCATTTCATATATTTTTTGTCGTTGGTTAACATTTTTCATATAAAAACAAATTTGAGTTCTTAACTTCCATATAACAAAAAATAAAAAACCCTCAAATACAAGTCAAAATATTTTTTTTGACTAAAATAGATATTCATTCATTTAAATTGGTAAAATACATCAAAATACAAGTCAAAATATTGAATTGCAGGTTTAGCAGATTAATTTTCTTACTTAGTCTTATAGTTTGTATAATTATGTAATTTTTTGACCCATAGTTCCTATGATCTTTGGGTGGACTATACGTTGGCTCGATCTTCTAACTGTATGGTTCTTGCTATAATATGTTACTAGTGAGATTTGAATATCTATTTTGCAAGTAAAGTTTATCCATACAAAACTCAAATTGTTATTTATATTAGTTAAAAGTTGAAAGTTGTTAAGCTAGTTTATTGAAAGAAGTGTACAAGTAAAATTAACTGTTGAGTTGGTTAATATAAAATGACATAAATAAGTTTATTAATATTATTTTTTCATATAATTTTTAATTCTTATTAATTAATTTTTTAAAGATCCAATATTTTATTAAAAATCTAAAATTAAAAATATAAAAAGTTGTAAATGGTTGAATAACAATTAATTATAAGACAGTCCGGTTTCAAATATTGGGGGACAAAATTAAGGACAAAACTTAGATCAAGTTCTAATTATCAAGTTCGTCATGTTTTTAACTGAAAAAAACAAAAAAAAACTATTGCTAACTATCATAGGGTGGATAAAGTCAAACTATTTTATAAGTATTTGTGTATATTTAACAAAGAGCAAGACAAACTTGTTGTAACTTGATATAAGTTCTGTCCCAAAATTAATTGGTTCCTAAATAAGCTCTTGCTCACCGCAATTCAAAATTTATTAAATAAACTTTTATAATTTTCAAAATTGTAACGTTTCATGAAAAGTAAACTTTTATAGTGTTTAAATATATTTCTGTAAATTCTTCAAAAAAATAAATTTCTGTAAAAAAAATTATTTTAAATAAATAATGAAAACTAGCCGAGTTTAATGGAATTACAAGAAATAAAATAATTTAACCTAGTTTTATCTCACCAAAATATCCTTCCACATAAGTTGAAGTTTTGGCTTTTCTAGTTTTGTTCAAAATCGTTGGATTTTCCCCTTTATATGAACGATCAAATATCTGAATACTAATTGTTCCGGACTGGGCCGAGGCCCAATCCGGGGATCCGACATTTACAGGCCCAACGGCTTCCCTCAAGGCCACATCGTCCGCGTGCCTCTCCGCCTTCCCTCAACGTGGCCGACCCAACGGCTTTGTGCATTAATGAGATTTAATGCCGACTTCCGGGTTTCACGGGACGGTTACACATCGACAAGAATCGCCCTCGACTCATATTTAAAGAAGACCGCGTCGAGCGGCCGAGGTAATCATCTTTCTACCACCTCTTACTCACCTCGACACACATCGACTTGGCGTCGGAGTGTTTGCGGTACACCACCCAACCCGCCGCCGTCCTCCGTCAGCGAGCACAACCGCACCGCTTCCCTCCGGTCATCCTCTGAAGTTCTGTTCAGAACATTGGCGCCGTCTGTGGGAATCGTTTCTGATTCCATCTTCTTTGTTGAAGTCTCCCTTCTTCACTCGACGATGACTGGATCGAAGCGTCAGATCGCGACTAGCAGTGCCGCTCATGCGAACGCAGATCTTGAACAACCTAACCAGTCGATAGCTCCGACAGAACCACTTCTCAAAGATGACGCCGTTCAGATCGTTCTTTGCTCAAACCGATCTTGGAGCGGAGACCACCGCCATCCTCATTCGTGAGTTCCGCGAATTCATCCGGGTCATGCCGAAGCGATGCAGGCTCAGAATCAACGTCTCGATCGAATGGAGAATCAGCAGAAAGAAATTCCCGTTCGCGTTGCCACACAGATCGACAACAGAGAAGATCGTGTTTCTCGTTCTCCTCAGAGATCGAAGGAATCCGAAAATCTCAGGTCTGTTCATCACCACCACCGAGGCACGACTCAACACCGCCTGGGCATAGAGCAAGCAAAGTAACACTTGAGATCGTACTCCACCTCGGCCACACAGATCCGAGGTCCTTTGCCTCAAAGCGGAAGACATGAGCAAACACACCGCAGAAGAGTTTCTTCCGTAAATCTTTCTCCTGAATCCGATATGCCACACTCTCCACCGCGCCATCGCCGCTTCGACGACGCTGCGTCTCATCGCGAAGGTACCACCACGAGCAAATGACACTCCCCAAGAAGAGCCGCCACCTCTAGCGGCGAGTAAAATCTCCTGGCCGCACTCTCTCACCGCCGCGTGCTCGCTCTGTCTCATCAACCCCTTCTCGAGCGATGACCACAGATGACACGTGCAAGGCCTTTGGTCCTTTACGCCTAAGATTATGAGATTCCCGATTCAAGCATCTTCGTAAACCGCCTCGTTGGACTCCTACGACGGGACCACCGACCGACGAACATGTTGGTCGCTTTGACACTATCATGGACTATAGCGGGCGCCTGGCGGCCGGTAAAGTGCATGATCTTTCCCCTCACTCTGAAGAAATCGGCCTTGTCTTGGTTCCAGACTCTTAAGAGAAATTCCATTGGATCATGGACTGAGCTCGTCGACCAGTTCTCCGCACATTTCACCGCATCTAAAGTCCAACCCAAGTCGACAAAGAATTTCTAGCCGCGATTCAAAGAAAGGAAAGGAGAATCCCTCGAGACTATGTCGAGCGTTCCAACAAAGAAGCCATTTTGGTGAAAAAATGCTCTGACGAGATGAAATTATACTTGCTAGAGCAAGGCCTGGTCGAAGGAAGCCTATTCAGTGTCGACATTGGTGTCGACAAACCGAGGTCCCCGACCGAAGTTCTGGCGAGCTCAAAAATTCATGAATTACGAAGAGAAGTTGATGGCATCAAAACCAAAGGTAAAACCCAGGAGGAAGTCAGGACAACGCGAAGACAGTCGGCGTAGGGAGAAGGAAAGTCGGGTCCAAAGAAAGAGATACGACGAATATACCCTTTGAACACTACCCCTAAGCGCATCTTGAATGAGTGCGCGAACACCGAATTCCGTGATGCTGAATTAAATTTCCCGAAGGAAAAGAGAAGCCGACGCGGATAAGTCGAGGTATCGCCACTTTCACAAGTGTGTCGCACGAGACCGATGAATGTTTTCACTTGAAGGAAGTCATAGAACAACCGATCCAAAAGCGGAGTTGACCAAATATGTGAAAGGAAAACCGAGATTTGGAGATAGGAGGTCTAGATCTAGATCACCTCGACCTCAAAGGAGAGACTCACCACGGGACGCAAAGACGAAAGGAACAGTTCGTGCATCCGAGGAGAGACCTCGCCCTCCTCCCTGTCGCCATGGTCATTTCCGAGGATTCTCAGATAAGGGAGGGCGAGCATCAATTCAAAGAAACGAAAGTTGAGAGAAGCGATGATCATTTCTCTGCTTTCTCCTTCATCAAGTCGGCATAAAGGAAGACCACCCCTAGCCTTTTCTCGACGAAGACTTAGTAAATGGAAGGCGAACTATTTGATTCCCTGTTGGTGAAAGCCTATATGGCTAACTTTGACGTCGAGAAGAATCTTGATAGACGAGGAGCTCGGCGGATATCATGTTCTACGAGCCGTTTAAAACCTTGAAACTACCGTAAAAGATCTCGCATCTGCACTGGTCCGACTGACCGTTTCAACGGTTCAAAACAAAGCCGTTGGGCTATGTGGAGTTGATGGTGACTTTTGGAGAGCAACCAATCTCCAAAGCTGTGAAGGTCCAATTCATCGTGTTACCATGCAAATCTGTTTACAAGCTGCATCGTCGGACGCTTGACATCGGGTGAGTTAGCGGCTGTAACCTCGGCAGTTCACCTGAAAATGCGTTTTCATGATGACGAAGACAAAGTCGTCACCATCGGCCACCAAGAAGCTGCGAGGAGATGTTATATTTTGTCTTTGAAGGCCGAAGAGCAAAAGGAAGAGGAACAACTCCCTTGACCAAGAAACTTGATCCTGCTGGTCGCTGCAGACGTCAATCTCATCGATTTCGACGCCAGACCGAGCTCGAGGATGAGATATGAGGAAGATGACCTCCTGGCCCGCGAGCTCCACCAAAAGATTAAAAGACCAGTACCTGATGGAGAATTCATCCGAGTTCAACTAGGAGAAGACCCAGGGAAGACAGTGAAGCTTGGTGTTGATCTCCTTGAACAGGTCAAATTGCAAATAACAGAGTGCCTGAAGTCCAATGCCGACCTCTTCGCTTGACACCGCCGACATGCCAGGTATTTCTCCCGATATTGCTCGCCACCAACTCGCCTCGACCCCAAAGCTGTTGGGTAGCTCAAAGGCGCCGTAAGCAAGCTCTGAAAAGCCGGCACGCCAAAGTCGTCGAAGACTTAATTAAGGCTGAATTCATTAGGGAGGTCAAATATACTACTTGGTGTCAAATGTTGTATTGGTTAAGAAATCTAATGGAAAGTGGCGAATGTGTGTTGATTACATCGATCTTAACAAGGCGTGCCCCAAAGACGCTTACCCTCTCCCTAATATCGACAAACTCGCCGACAATTCCTCTGGTTTTCAATTGTTGTATTTCATGGACGCATACTGGGTACAACCAGATTAGATGCATCATGTCGATCAAGAAAAACCGCGTTCATGACGGATAAAGGTAATTATCGTTATAACGTAATGCCTTTTGGCCTTAAGAACGGCTGGAGCGACATATCGGCGCATGATGAACAAAGTCTTCGCCAACCGGATCGGTAGAATCTTTGGAGGTATATATGGATGATATGATAGTAAAAACAACGAAAGAAGTCGACCACGCCGTCGATCTTAGAGAAGTCTTTCTGAAATGCGAAGACATAATATGAGGCTCAATCAGGAAAAGTGCACTTTCTGAGTTCGAATCGGAAAATTTCTCGGTTTCTACTTAACCGAGAGGAATCGAGGCCAACCCCAACAAATGTCGGGCCGTAATAGAGATGCAAAGAACCATCGTCAAAGAAAAACATCCAAAGACTCACGGAATGCTAGCCTCCTTGACGAGGTTTATCTCAAAATCTGCAGAACATGCATTGCCTTTCTTCCGCTTACTCAAGAAGGGAATTCGATTCGAATGGTCACCCGTGCGAAGAAGCCTTAACACGGTAAAACGCATACTATCCCAACCGCCAGTTGTTGACGCAGGCCGCCTGTGGGAGGTCCTTTATCTCTACTGGCAAAGGTCGAACTAAGCTCGAAAGTGCCGCCCTTATTCGCGAGGCGCATTTGAGTGACCGTAAACCGGTCTATTTTATAAGCAAAGCACTTCAGGGCCCAGAGCTGAGATACCAGAAAATCGAGGAAGGCGCACTCGCACTGATAATCGCGGCTCGACGCGTGAGCCAATACTTCTTAGCCCATCCCATAGTGGTCCGAATCGACCACCTAATCAAACAGATCCTACACAGCCTGACGCTGGCGTATGATGATCAAGTGGTCGGTCGAGTTGTCCGAATTCGGGGTTACTTTCGAGCCGAGACAAACTATCAAAGCCCAATGCTTGGCGGATTTCATTGCCGAGATGACTCCTGGAGCTACAGAACAGTGTTCCAAATGGACGCTCCATGTCGACGGATCGTCGAATTCCAAGGGCAGTGGCGCTGGTTTGTTGCTCGAGAACGACGACGGGCTGGTCGTCGAATTTTCATTGGGATTCTCCTTTCCCACCTCCAACAACCAGGCAGAGTACGAAGCGTGTTTAGCTGGCCTCACACTGGCTCGAGACTTCGGCGCTGAAGAGGTAAAGCTCAGAACTGATTCTCAGCTAGTTGTGTCCCGGATAAGTGGAGAATACCAGGCTAAAGATCCACTTCTTCAAAAATACCTCGCCTGGTAAAGAAGAAAATGAGCGACTTCACCTCGTGGAGATCGTACACGCCCGAGAGAACAAAACGCCGAGCCGACATTCGTCCCAAACTTCGCCAAAGACGAGAAGCTCAGAAACAACGGATCGGTAATATAAGAAACATTGGCCAAGCCTAGCATTACCGCCGTGGTTGATACCACTTATGACGAGGTATCGAGGAAACTTCCAAATTACGCTGCGATTTCGTGCAAGCGTCGATGATTCGCCCGATGAGCCCGACAGTTGGATGACACCGATTCAAGAATTTATTCAATTCAGTCGGCTACCTGATGATGAGAAGGAAGCCACAAAAATCCGAAAAAGGCATCTTCTTATTCGATGATCGACGGTATCTTATATCGAAGAGGGTTCTCCACCCCCCTGTTGGAGTGCGTCGTCGATACCCGAGCGCAATATACACTTCTTGAAGTGCATGAAGGCATATGTGGGCAACACCTTGGAGGGCGTTCCTTGGCAAAGAAAATCCTCCGCGCAGGTACTCTTGGCGACCACTGAAGCGGACGCGATATCGTTCGTGAAGAAATGCGACAAATGCCAGAGACATGGCGATCTACACTTAGCTCCTCCTACAGAGTTAACATCCCTGACATCACCATGGCCCTTTGCTTGGTGGGGCATTGATATACTTGGACATTTTCCAATGGCTCCTGACAGTGAAATACCTGGTCGTTGCGTAGATTACTTCACCAAATGGGTTGAGGCGAGCCCTGGCGAAGATAACCGCAAAGAACTTGATTAAGTTCTTCAAAAGATATATTCGACAAGGTTCGGATTCCTGTGGTGGTCGCCACCGACAACGAACGCAATTCACAGATCGCGGATTCCGAAATACCTTGGAAGATCTCGACATCAAACAAAGACTTCACCTCGGTAGAACACCCTGCATTTAACGGCCAAGCTGAAGCCGCGAACAGAGTTATCTTACGAGGTCTAAGACGAAGATTGGATGAGGCCAAGGGAAACTGGGCAGAAGAGCTCCCCCGAGTACTCTGGGCGTATCAAACTACTCCATATTCGACGACAGGAGAATCTCCTTTTCGTCTCACATATGGGACAGAGGCCATCATTCCTGTCGAGATTGGGGAACTTAGTTGGAGAACCTCGCATCCCCAGAGTAGCATTGACAACTGTCAGAGTATACGAGAAGAACTTCGACCTCCTCGACGACGCAGGAGCTTGCGACTCGGCGAGGTCGCAGAAAGCGTAAAATCGCAGCAAGATACAACCGAAGTGTTGTACCTAGGGAATTCATGCCTGGAGACTTAGTTCTTCGACGAGCTGATGTTGGCCTGAAGAACGCCACACAAGGGAAACTTGCACCCAATTGGGAAGGCCCGTACAGAATTGTCGCAAAGACAGGTACCGGCGCCTACACCCTCGAGACACTGCAAGGACAGCAAATTCCAAGAACTTGGAACGCAGCAAAGATGAAGAAATATTATAGTTGAAACAAATGTATCCTAAACACATAAATGTGAAGCAATGAAGTATGATTGGAGAAATACACAACCAGCATTTATTTATTATCAAAGCCTTGTGCATTGGCACAAGCATCTGATGTAGAGATCGACCTCGTGCCGAGACCGCGTGCACGAGCTCGTGATAAAAGCCTTGTGCGTTGGCACAAGCACCTGAGATCGACCTCGTGCCGAGACCGCGCGCACGAGCTCGGGATAAAAGCCTTGTGCGTTGGCACAAGCACCTGAGATCGACCTCGTGCCGAGACCGCGCGCACGAGCTCGGGATAAAGCCTTGTGCATTGGCACAAGCATCTGATGTAGAGATCGACCTCGTGCCGAGACCGCGTGCACGAGCTCGTGATAAAAGCCTTGTGCGTTGGCACAAGCACCTGATGAATCGAACTCGTGCCGAGACCGCGTGCACGAGCTCGGGATAAAAGCCTTGTGCGTTGGCACAAGCACCTGAGATCGACCTCGTGCCGAGACCGCGTGCACGAGAGCTCGGGATAAAAGCCTTGTGCGTTGGCACAAGCACCTGAGATCGACCTCGTGCCGAGACCGCGCGCACGAGAGCTCGGGATAAAGCCTTGTGCGTTGGCACAAGCACCTGATGAATCGACCTCGTGCCGAGACCGCGCGCACGAGAGCTCGGGATAAAGCCTTGTGCGTTGGCACAAGCACCTGATGAATCGACCTCGTGCCGAGACCGCGCGCACGAGCTCGGGATAAAGCCTTGTGCGTTGGCACAAGCACATGATGAATCGACCTCGTCTGACCGCGCGTGCACGAGGCTCGGGATAAAGCCTTGTCGCGTTAGCACAAGCACTGATGAATCGACCTCGTCGTCGGACCGCGCGCACGAGCTGGGATAAAGCCTTGTCGCGTTAGCACAAGCACATGATGAATCGACCGCGTCGAGACCGCGCGCACGAGCTCGGATAAAGCCTTGGCGCTGGGCACAAGCACTGATGAATCGACTGCGTCCGAGACCGCACGCAGAGCTCGGGATAAAGCCTTGCGTTAGCGCTGGGCACAAGCACACGATGAATCGACCTCGTCGAGACCGCGCACGAGCTCGGGATAAAGCCTTGCGCGCTGGCACAAGCACTGATGAATCGACCTCGTCGAGACCGCGCGACGAGCTCGGGATAAAGCCTTGCGCTGGGCACAAGCACCGATGAAGAGATCGACCTCGTCTGAGACCGCAACGCACTGATGAATCGACTGCGTCGAGACCGCGCACGACGAGCTCGTGATAAAGCCTCGCGGCGCTGGCACAAGCACCGATGAAGAGATCGACCTGCGTCGAGACGGCGGGCACGAGCTACGATGAAGAGATTGACCTCGTGCCGAGACCGCGTACACAAGCTCATGATAAAGCCTTGTGTCTTGCATAAGCACATCAAGCCTCGTGTCGAGAACTGTCTCAGCAGACGTGGAACACGAAGGTCCCGAACGAACTAATGAACAAGCACGACATGACGACACTTGCAGTTCTTTACGAACAAGGACGTCGAACGTCGACATCAACGAACTTCGACAAAGAAGTCACCACCTCGACATTCGAGCTAGCGACTGGG
This sequence comes from Calophaca sinica, assembly GCA_037113605.1. Taxonomy (NCBI): domain Eukaryota; kingdom Viridiplantae; phylum Streptophyta; class Magnoliopsida; order Fabales; family Fabaceae; genus Calophaca; species Calophaca sinica. The sequence continues at coordinate 34,307,928 of CM073731.1, forward strand.
GGCAATCGTTCGACCGGGCCGAGGCCCAACCGGATCCGACATTTACAGCCCAACGGCTTCCCTCAAGGCCACATCGTCCGTGCCTCTCCGCCTTCCTCAACGTGGCCGACCCAACGGCTTTGTGCATTAATGAGATTTAATGCCGACTGGGTTTCACGGACGGTTACACATCGGCGAACTGGCCCTCGACTCATATTTAAAGAAGACCGGCGTCGAGCGGCCGAGGTAATCATCTTTCTACCACCTCTTACTCACCTCGACACACATCGACTGAAAGGCGTCGGAGTGTTTGCAGGTACACCACCCAACCCGCCGTCGTCCTCCGTCGCGAGCACAACCGCACCGCTTCCCTCCGGTCATCCTCTGAAGTTCTGTTCAGAACACTAATATTTGAACTATAAAATTCCCGTCTTAAAATTGATTACCATGTACAGTGTTATTCCAATAATCCAGTAGCAGTGACTTTTCAACATTTTTTTAAATTCCAATAATGCAGTAGAACTGACTTTTCAACATTTTCTCAAAACGATTATTATAGTACAAATTTATATTTTTTTTAACTATGATTTAAGAATGTTTTATAATATTACAATGAATCAAAAGTTAAATCTAGCCGTTCTGTTGGTTGTTTTGGCAATTTCAGTGACATGAAGATATCGGAACGGGATTCAAACTCGGATGTTACTGTTTAAATGTGTGTGTGTTTATTATTTACTATTTTACTGGCTGACAAAAAAAATCTAGCCATTCCGTCACAAAAAAAAAAAAAATTAAATCTAACCAGTGCTAAAGAAAAGAAGAAGTGTCACGAAACACATGATACTGCTCAACAAACAAAACTGCTAGAGTAACAATTAATTCATGTCTTCCAAAACATCCACATCATGAAAATCAACAAATAAAGTATCTACTTAGAATTTTCCTTGCGTAAACCTATTGCTTCTTTCAGCCACTCCTAGCAAGAATCACCATCAAAAGCACCATATGTGGACCACCGTCGAGCACAAAATAAACAAATGCATTGTTGATTCGACCAGCTGTTTAGGAGCTGAATGGGGAAATAATTGTTAATATCGAGGACTAAACAGTTCAATAGATTTATTCTTTATATCTCAAATTCTCACTAGTTTTTTTGGGTGAGATAAATGTAATTCTTTTTTTAAGTACTCACGTCTGAAGATTTTTTCTGCCCCGGACTAGACGTCAATTCCCCACCCTAAATTTTAAACATAAAAAAAAAGATTTATTCGTTTTACTCAAGTTCTCAAATGCTTGTCTTTGTTAAGGCCTGAGACTAGTAGAGGAGTCCTCGGGTGGCCGGCTAGTTAGGCCAGAAGAAAGGAAGTGGGGTAAGGGAATGAAAATTGGCATAACAACCACAACCACTTGTAAGGATGTAACCTTGCTACTCTCGCTATGTCTCCATCTACCGGATAAAATTTTCAGTGACTACAAGGGAGAGTAAACACCTAATTAAATTAATTTCTAGACAAAAAGGAAACATATTTTTAATGTGTTTGAAAATCCGTTGTAGAGATCTCAAACTACGTTTGAGCTAATCCAGCTCTTCATAAATTGAATCAAATGTACAATGAGGTTCCTCCAACTGATTTCTAAAAATATACTAAGATAGTGTCTGGTCTTTTTTTTATAGCTTCTCTTCTTGTTAAAATGAGAGCTGGTTGAACCAAATACTGTTTACTAAAAGCTCTTCCAAAAATAAGCAATATATTTTCAGAATGTGATGTCCTCGTAATCACCGATGAAATCCTTGCTGGTAACAGTCACCATAGGATCTATAAATATAGAGAATTCATACAAAACAAGAAAAACTGGGAGATAAGAATACACATTACACACCACAAAATGGAAATGTAGGAATAGAGTAAACATGCGAATAGCACACACATACTTACGGGCGCGGAGTTAGCCTATTTTTATGAAGGGACCAAATATAAATAGTATTTTTTTATAGACAAAATGAATTTCATTAAATAATAGAGCAACAAAAGTGTTATGATTTTATATACAAATAGCAATTAAGAAAAAACTAATAAACTCCTTATTTTAATAAAACCAGCAGTCCAACTCAATTTATTAAATATATACAAGGCTTAAACATAATTTCAACACTAGCTTTCAGACCCTGCAACTTTTCAAATCAAGAAGTCATGTTGTGACTTTGGACTCATCCCTTAACCAAAGTTTTGTTTGTGTTCTACAATATATTTTTTGGGGGGCTAAAATAACTTATTTATATACCTAATTTATAATATTTTAATTTTTTTAGGGTAGCCATGACTACCTCAGGGCTATGAGAGGAGTCGTCCCTGCATCCTCATACATACACAGCACCCGAGTCAACTACTTTCTCTCAACTATTACTTCCTAGTTCTAACTCTCACTCTCATGTAACTATGACATGCGTATTTTTTTTTTTAGTCTAGTCTATGATACGTGTATAAAATTATTATATTCTCACATCATCCAGTCATTCACAAAGAGGTATTTTATTAAGCATTAGTATTTATTTCCAAGCAGCCTCGTAAACAATTACACAAATCCTCACCAAAACATCATCACTTAGACGTTCACGATTAGTATGTATTTATATATATCTCCTCACTAAGACTATGCCCTCACGAAGACCTCCTCACTTAAACTATGCTCTCATCAAGACTTCCTCACTTAGACTATAGCCTACAAGAGAGTTTATTTGATTCACAATATATATAATCTACTTACTTCTTCTTCAAACTAACTGGACCGTGGTAGACCTACCGAGTTTAAGCGTTGATATGGGTTGAGACCCATTGGGCCTCCTTGGAGCGGATCAAGCCCAATAAGGGACATGTCATCAAAACTTCCATATTCTGTCACTATCACTTCAGTACGAATAGCCACCATGCGGATCACATGATAGCAACTTGTCCCCTCACCTCAGCTATCCGCACAAGCAGATAAATACATATCTAGGGGTCAGTATCCCGGGACTCTTTTAAAGGGAACAAGTCTGCCACGGGTGCTACCGACAAGGGGCGCGTCCAGAGCAAGTCAACCTAGCTGTGCCCCGACCAAGCCCAGACGTATTTGGTGTCAGGCGATTCTCACTACAACGCTCGCAGTACATAAGCATATAGAACCACATAGAACCCTATTTGCGAGGTATGTGTACTATTTGTCTTCTCACCACCATCATCAAACACTGACTTGAGCGTTGGAGTGTCATTGCAGGTACACTCACTCTCGTTCGAAGCTCGGAGACCCGACACCTACCAGTAGAGAAGGCAGATACCCAAATCCTCGTCAAAAGAAAATTGTTCTACATCATGCTTACGGCTTAAGCAAAGATGCAAAAAAGAAGGTCAATATGCCCACTCTAAAAACTTAAATAGGTGTTTGGTTGGCTTAGTAAAATTAAATAAAAACGTGTTCCTGAAAGGCCTGTAATAAGGACGAAAAGCCATAGTTGTAACTGTAAGTAACACCATTTCGAGCTGAAAAAAGTACTCCTTATGAGAGATCTAACAGGTTGAACTATTATTTTTTCAAGGGATGTTAATTTATGAGAGAGCTCATGGGCGTATTAAGAGATGAATATAAACATTTGTAAATTAATTTCAGTAGGAATAACCCTTTAAAATATTGGTCTCATTTGAGTTCTATTAAGTGCAAGATCATACTTCTCGGACTTTCTTCTCGTGTTGTCCGAATCTTAAAAAGTCATTTTTGTACAAATCAATGCGAAAGTTAAGTAGACCGTAAACTTAACATTGGAAGGACAAATTCTCTCCTCTAGGTCTAGGGGGAAAATTCTTAACGGTGTGTATATATAAATATATAGACGTGCCTAAATCTAGAAGAGTGACATTTATAGAAATCAAGACAAAAGTAGACGGAAGAATATTAATTAGCGTTCTAAGCCCAAATTCTTATCTCCATCACCGGGTACAGAAATTCTTCAAATCTGTGGCTATAACTTGTCTCTTTGCACTATGTCTAGTTTTAATAGTCAAATTTCCGAGACCATTCAACAAAGTATGCAACGGTACGGGAGAAGATATAATTGGAACCCTGCATATGCCGAAAGCAAAATGGATCCCTATTTTTAACAAAATTTACGAAGAAATTTTTTTATTGAGTGGTAAGCTTTTAGAAAGTGGGTCACAGACTTTCATGTACGTAACAAATTGACAACATCTATTATTGAATGAAAGAAAGTGCTACATAAAGACTGAGTAAGAACAATTCAGGAAATGCTATATAGATAACTAATGTATAATTAAAGCTTTTTTTTTTTACAGAAAACTAATGTATATTCAATTGTAATTTGATGTGTAAAAAATGTTTTGATATGATATTACAAAAATATAATATAAATCTAACGAGGTAAAATGATAATCCAATCAAGTTTTTAAATTTTGATTGCAGTACGTTGTGGTTGTAGTATGTCGTAATTTTTCATATTACTAAAAATTGTTTATAAATTAATATGATTGATGCAGCAACAGTTGCGGTCGCGATGTATTTGCAGAGTCTCAAACCCTTAATGTTGCGACTGGCATTGCAGTTGCATGCTGCAATTTTAAAGCATGAATCAATTTTGTGTATATAAAGTGTTTTGCTTAAATTAATTGCTAACAAAATAAGTATAGGTAAGGCACAACATCAATGTCTACAACCATCCATGAGTTGTTAGTTTATCACACACAGTGGTACCTATTCTGTGAGAGCGATAAATATCAGCCCAGTTTTACCATATTAATCAACAACCGGGGATTCAAATTTCAAAACGGTACTTTACATCATTCATGCCTTGTGACAGAAAATAAATAATTAGACAAATTACTCCTACAACCAATATGAGAAGGAAGGAGTATCAAATAGTAAATGCTGTCCCAACAACAAACATAAAGCAGTAAAACTTTTTTCATCTTTTCTCTTTTTTTGATTTTGCTTTTGGCAGGCAGGGTGCTACTACTTGTTGTCACTGAGGGCAAAGTAGTGACCGTGACATAAAAAGGAGGGTATAGACACTACACTTTTCTTGCACTTCAGCTCTCCCATAGCAGTTCTACAATATTCACATTAATCCTCACCATTGGATTCAATTTCACTCTTATCCATTGTTGTTGATTTGTTTTGTCAAAAAAAGTGAGAAGATAAAGAGTGAGCTGACTGCGGCAAATCCAATTCCCATTTTTAGGAGAATTGGGTTCTTGCATTCACGCGGTCGATAGTCTGGCCGTCGGATGATCTATATTTCAAGTTGTATTTTAAAGCAAATTTGACAAAGTCAGAAGACGAGCTGTCTGATCATCATCCAACAATCAAGATCTTCTGAATGTGTGATTTTCTCAAATGTAGTCTTTGAGGTCTTGGATTTGGTTTACCTGTAGTCGATGCTATTTGTCTCTCTCCACTTCAATTTTTCTTTATTTTTTTAAGACCAAATAATTGAAGGGTTGGGATTGACTATTAACTGCATCCAATGGTGATGAAAAGGTCTGACTACACTGACGGCATGAAGCATTGACTGCACCTAATCCTGGTCCTGAGGTCTTTGACTTCACTTGAGGGGCGAAATGAATGCAAGGTATTGTATCTATGACACCAAGTCGAGTCAGATTAAGGTGAAGACATTGTTAGAAGTCCCACGTGGAAGAATGAGATGGCATGATTAGTGGTTATAAGTAAGGGGCAACCCTCACCTTATGAGTTAGCTTTTGAGGTTGAGTTAGGCCCAAACCCAAATTCTAATATGGTATCAGAGCCTATCATAGATCTATTTGTTGGGCGCGTTATCAGGCCACTTTCGGGTGGCCGCTCAGGTTAATACAGTTACGGGGCGTGAGGGGGGTGTGTTAGAAGTCTCACATGGAAGAATGAGATTGTCTGATTATTTGAGGTTGAGCTAGGCCCAAACCTAAATTCTAATAGACATACTTAGAAAAATGAAAAATCTGCTAGTGAGAATTGGTTTGCTCCGGCAAAGACCCAACTAACCTTTAAATTTTTGTCCATCATTAGATGCTTGTTTTTGGCTTCCAAGTCAAGTATATTATGACAGGCATATGATGACAACTATGCGGCATTGCTTTTGCATCCGAAGGAAAGATGAACCATGAGGGACCACCCTTTGGTGCAATTGACCAAACTTTGAGAGATATGTGTCTAACATTATGGAATGGCCTACAATACAAGACCAGTCTTTCCCATTTGTTCCCCTTGTCTGCTGGAACTGCAACCTATACGAGCAGCTACAAAACACAAAAACCCAAAAAATGTAGCAACAACAAATTAACTAATTCCAAAAATCACTACCGAAAAAAGTTGAATTATAAATGAAAAAAATGAAACCTACCTCTAGTTCCGTCAATTTAGAATTATAAGCGTTAATTAGAGATGTTAAATTTGGAGACCAAATTCTTTTTTTCTTTTTTTTTGTCTCTAATTTCTATCGGTAATTCATCATTTCTCTAGCTGTAAATAAACTTTTGACTAGAAGATTAACTAGTACTAATTAGTAGAAGAATAGTCTCCAAATATAAAAGAAAGAAGCACGCTTATTTAATCCCTTTTCTTCTGACAAGTTAGCGTTCCACAATGCACACTTTTCATTAGTGTTTACTCTTTCCAGATCGTGACAGGAAACGATGGAAGGTTGTGGGGTAAAAGAGAAATTGGTGTTGCATGGAATGCATATATATCGTGTATTGCCGTGTTACTGAATCTCATTAATTAACTGCTTGATCAGTGCCGGTAAATGCAATACAAATATATACTCCGTACGTAATATTGCCTCCCTTATTTTTTATAAACCCCTTAGACAAAAAAATTATATATTAAAAAAGTAGTTAAAATAATTAAATTTGTCAATAATGTGTATATTTTTTCAAATTTATCCTTTATTTATTATAAATCATACTTTTAATTAATTAATGCATGTCTTGGATTTTTAAACACTATGTAATTAATTAGGGAGTATTTTTGAAAAAATAATAATTAATACATCTTGTAATTTAAAAAAAGACTTATAATTAGTTACAATTTTTTTCCCTAAAAAGAGCTTATAAAACTAACGGAGGGAGTAGTATATGGGGTAAATAATAATTAAAGATTTATCTGGTGAAGTAAAGATATAACAAAAAGCTAGGAAGGTTTCTTCAGTGAATAAGTTGCATCAAGCACCGCAGATGAAATAAAATGCACTTCTACCAAAATAGTTGATTTTTCTAAGACTGGTGAACGAATTGTTGGCAACTGGTCAATTTGTAAGTGACGAGGTGGCATTAAAGTTAGGCAGCACCCAGCAGCCAATGCGGATGTGGCTGTAGCTCTACCATCAATTAATAATTCTAAAATCAAACGACTATGGTTGCCATCTTAATTTGCATAATACTACTCCTTCCGTAACTTTTTATAAGCTCTTTTAAGAAAAAAATGCATATTAAAAAAAGTAGTTAATATAATTAATTTGTCTATAATGTGTATGTTTTTCCAAATTTATCCTTTAGTCATACTTTTAATTAACTAATGCATGTCCTGGATTTTTAAACACTATATAATTAATTATGGGTACTTTTGAAAAAAAAATAATTAATGTATATATCTTGTAATTTAAAATGAGGCTTATAATTAGTTAACATTTTTTTTTAAAAAGGGACTTATAAAAAATAACGGAAGGAGTAGTTTAATAGTGTCAATTCAAAACTTTCCACATAGTGTCATAAGCATTGACATTTCATCCATTTAATAGTTTAGACTAGACTTTGAAATCCATTTCATCCAATTAATAGTTTAGACTAGACTTTGAACTTTGAACTTTGAAGAAACTTTTGATGAGCTTCGAAATAATACTTGACCAAATATTGTATTAATCACCTTGAATTTTTTGATACGATCATTTTGTTTTTTCACCACTAGAAAAATTACATTGTAATGAATCGGAATGGATCGAACCTCGCGAGACACGAGAAGGTGAGCTTGAGCGTTGCAATGAAAGATAGTGCAGCAGAGTTGGGGCGACAACAGTGGTGGGGTAACTGAAGGACTCCTATGATAAAGTCAGTGTTTAATCGAGTGAGAGAAATTTTCAAGAAATCAGTGTGTATTTGAGAAGTTGGCCCAAGTGATCTTATATAGTCAATTCAATTAGTGAAAATGACGGAAAAGGCCGTTGATTGGTTAAAACCTCGCGTAACCTCGACACCTTTTGCAGGTAAACGTTGATTGATTGTATGGTTATATGATAGTGATCTGTGTGCTACAACAATCCGCGTCCATAACACATTGTAGTATATTAACTAAGGATAATAGAATTTGTTAGCTCCAAGAGAGTCCCAATAATCAATTCCTACACAGAAGCGTATATGTTTGATTTTACCGTAGAAAATATAGAAATTAATTTGTTTACGTCAAGCTTGATTTTAGCAAAATACTATATTCGTCCCTAACATAAGACTCTTTTGTAAAAAAAAAAATGTCTTTTTTTATAAGACCCTTTCCAAATTATAAGATATGTTAATTATTATTTTTTTACAAAAATACCCTTAATTAAATAGAGAGAATTAAAAGGCCAATAATTTCTCTCTTTTAAAAGTTGAAGGATAATTTTGAACAAAAAATATATATTATGGACAAATTTAACGTAAAAACTAATTTTCTTAATTAATTCTTGTACATTAGTCGATAGTGTCTTACATTAGTCAACGAGAGGAAGTTCCTACATGCCTAGTTGGTTGTAGCTTTCTAGAGAGGAGTGAGAATAAATTAACATTGTGGCATTGTGCACAACGGCACATGTAGTGTTCGATTCTGAGAGTCATAAAGGAATTTTGTGTTTTCAATACGTAGCCTAACTTTTGTGACTATTCATGGAACAATGAAAGCCCTACAACTAAACATGGAAACAACAGAAAATAAGCCCATCTTAAAACTGGTTTACAAAGGGCTACCTAGGGTTTTTTTTTTTTTGCCATAACATTGGTGCGAAGTATTTACCAATATTGTTGACGACTAATCTATGTCGAGAAATCTAGTTGACCATCTTTAATGGGTCTCTTTTCCCAATCACATTTTTTTTATCCACAATGCTCGAATCCGAGACATTGCTTAAAGAATCTGAACCCAATTTCACTTAAACTAATGTAATGTTTGTAAGTGCTCCCTAATATGAAGACTTGCATGAAAAAATGGAATGGCTGAAAACCAAAATAGAGATAACCCACATGAAAAAAAATTGTCTGAATTGTCTCAAAAGAAATGGACACGCCAAATAGGAATTGATTCAAAGTGGATCTCGGAGTTGGCCGAAGTCTGGTCACAAACGGCGGAGCACGACGAAGATGATGGTAGGGGTGTACCTACACACACTCCGATGCTTACGTCAGTATCAGAATAAGGTGAGGTAAGAAATGAACAGTGCGTTCCTTTCTTTGCTGAGGTCATGAACCTTTTATAGGTGAGGTCATTGTGTTGACGAGTGAGTGCTTTTTGTAACCCTAGATCGATTATTAGCTGTCGAATGTATCCAACGGCCGACATAGCTTCTAGGGTTTATGCTGCCAGGGGGTCGCTTTTTGGTCTAGCGTCGCAATGCCTGCGTTCTAGGGTTTAGTGCCGCAGTGAGCGCAATTTAGGGTTTCTTACTTCGAGTGTGGACCTCCCGGGTCGGGTCGGCCATCATGGAGTGGGCCTTGGGCCACTCCGAGTCAGTATTATTTCGGGCGTGGACCTCCCAAGTCGGGTTGTTCAGCCCGTTACGAAGTGGGCCTTGGGCCACTCCGAATCAGGAATACACTCCAATCACAACGACATTCTTTGGTCTGTGGATGTACATGCCTTGAGAGAATCCAACCGGGTCAAAGATGCACCGGCAAAGTTTGGAGCAACTCTTACCGTCCCTTGTAGAGTTTTCGATGTTGTACCTGATTTTATTTCTTTTCAGTTCTTGGCTAAAGCCCCTCGATCTCTTCCCAAAAAATAAAAGTCATAAATCCTCTTAGCTAGTTTCAAAGAGCGAGCAAAGAAAGTTGGCACATTATGGCCATCAATTTAGATCGGTTCTTCTTAATGAATCATGACAGTGGTAGGATTGAAAGCGAGTTAAAAATATTTATGAGTAACTATTAGTAACAAAAAATTCTTCTCATTCGTACAGAACATGAATATCCTTTGGAAAGTTAGCCTCCATTTAACAGGATTTTCATTTTTGGAAATTCGGGCGCAACTATTTACTGGATTTTATATCTGAATTTTTTTTTTAATATATAAAGGATAACTACTTCGAAAAGAAAAAAAAAATACAATTACACATAAAAATATCTATACACAATTTTTTTTGACAGCAACAATATCTATACACAATTTAAACATTAAGAAAAATCCAAAGTGTAATTGCAGGGCCGGCTAATGGGCCGTGCAAGCAGTGCAATAGTACAGGACCCCAAATTTTGTCCCAAATTTGAGGGCCCCAAATGTTTTGCTATATATACAATATTGCGTGATATATATCACGAATCATTGTGCGGCGCAGCGGTAGTTTTGTTTTTAGCAACTCATGTGACTCGTCCTCGAGTCCAGCACATGCCATTTTCGCGTGAGAAATATATTTTTGCGCCAAAAATCAATGAAAATAATGTCTGAGCTGTTAGAACCAAAAGATAAAATGATGGAAGAACTGTATTGTATTCATTGATCTGAAAGTATTTTAACAAAGAATAACAACTAATAAAGAACAACTACATTGTAAATCGAATTTAACTAACCTGAATTTCTACTAACACTATACACACAGATATGATTCGGGGCCAAGCCCTATACAAAACACTCAGTGCCCAAAACACTAATACAACAACATCCTCCCTTAAACTGAATTGTGCATACACAATCGGGCCATTGCACTTTGAAGAGCAAACTCCAAGCATCTTCCTCGCCTTCTCAAATGCTTCCAACTTGAGTGGCTTTGTCATCAAATCGCTAATCGATCTTTGTGTGCCGCAATGTACCAATTTGATCACCCCATTTCTTGTTGGGGATCACTGAGAAAGTGAAACCTAACATCTATATGCTTGCTCTCGCCATGTAACATGTGATTTTTAGAGAGCTTGATTGTGGGAACTATTGTCACAAAAAGCGGTTATGCGCCCTTCTTCTTCCGACAAATTAATCCTGACTGCACTTAGTTAACCATATAGCTTGGATGAGCCTAAGGTCGCAGCTCTACAAACTCAAATTTCAGAGTGTAAAGAGTTACAATTGGTTGTTTCTTAGCATACCAGACACAAAGACTAAGCAAGCATGAAAACTGAGCCTCGATGTACTCCTTCAATCATCAAGGTCCCCTCAGATAATCACTGCCTCAGAATCCCACTGCTTTTTCATTCCATTCCGCCAGAAAGATGCCAAGGTCTAGAGTCCCATTCAAGTATCTCATCACTCTTGGCAAATACAGATGTGATTCAAATGGGTGCTTCCATGTATCTACTTATCGTGACACAACAAACATAATATCCGGGTCGAACGCTTAAGTACACGAGACTCGCTTACTATTTGTTTGTAATTTGTTGAATCAACCTTTGCTCCATCACCCTCCTTGTAAGCTTGCAACCTGGAACAATTGGGCTTCCACCGGTTTGTCGCTACTCATCCCTAACCTTTCAAGTATTTCCTTTGCATACTTCCTCAAGCTAATGAAGATACTCAGGCACTTTGTTGAACCTCCACTCCTAGAAATAACTCATTTTACCAAGGTCACCATATCAAAACTCTTCTTCATAGATTCCTTAAAACCATCCACCATTTCATTGCTCTTACCAGTAAAGATTAGATCATCTACATACAAACTCACAATCAATCTTTCCATCCTTTTTCTCGGTTTTTATGAACAATGTATATTCTAAATGCATTTCTCAAATCCTTCATTCGTAAAAATGAGTTTCTATCTATATACCAGTGCCCTAGAGCCTGGGTTTAAGCCCATATAGTGCCTTTCTTCAAATTTTATATACTTTGTTCTTCCCTTCCTTTGTTGATAAATCTACTGCCTCCACAAATACATCTTCTGTCACCACCATGTAAAAGGCACTCTTGGACATCTAGTTGAAACACATCCCACCCTCTTATGGCAGAGAGAGCCAAGATGGTTCTAATAGTATCCCACCTAGCCACAGAGCATACACTTCAAAGATAGTCCACACCATATTCTTGGTTGTACACTTTGGCAACTAGTCTTGCCTTATGCTTTTCAATTTCTCCTTTCATTGTACTTGATCTTATATACCCACTTAACACCAATAATTTTGGCATTAGATGGAGCATTAACCAGATCCCATGCGGCCATTTTTCCTTATTGATCGTGCATCTATATCCATGGCTTCTCTCCACTTGGCATGTTTCACAAATTTTCCTTCAAAATTTGAGGGTTCTCGCAAATACTGCTGGAAAATGTAGCAAACCGACTTCTTCATCATCAGTGCTAGGCATGTCAGTTACATAATCATCTAAGTACGATGGCTTCTTCTTATTCCTCCCTTGAGGCTGATCCTCTTCATTTATTGGAGAAGGACTGCTGATTTCATTTTCTCAGCATTTCTGGCCGTAGTTCACAGGATTAGCCTCACCATTCAATCGCATCATCCATCAGCATCATTATCAAGATTCAATGCATCATTCACTTCTTTATCACTTGAATCAGAATCATCATCCACCACCTCGCTTTCTTTCTTTTCCACCATTTTCCACCTTCATCAAACACTACATCTCTACTAATAATTATCTTCCTTGTTCTTGGATCAAAGAGCCTATAGGCCTTTGATTCTTCACTCACCCCAAGCAAAGACACACTTTGTAGTCTTGCATATCCAATTTCTTTCTCAAGTTGTCGTGAACATGAGTATAAGCCAAACACCCAAAATTTAAGTGACCAACCGGGCTTTTTCACTCCACAATTCTTCCGTGTGGCATCTTTACAAGAATCGGGGGCATCTATTCTCAACATACACACTCCAATTCACCGCTTCGCCGTAATTCCTTAGGGTACACCTTTTTCTCGACAAAGATTGATCGAACCATATTCAAACAATGGGCCATGTTCTTCTCTCTCGCCACTCCATTCTCACAGGAGTGTAGGAGGCAAGAGTAGTTGTCTCTTAATTCCATGTTGGTCACAGAATTTGATAAAGTCGAGGATGTGAATTTCTCCTCTATCTCGTTTAAGCAACAAATGCTCTCACCACTTTCAATTTCAACAAAGAATTTTAAATCTTTGAAAGTTTCAAATGCAACATTTTTCTTCCGTAAAATAAACCCATGTTTTTCTTGTAAAGTCATCTATAAAGGTAAGAAAGTACCTTTTGTTTCCATTTGATTCTGTGCTTGAGAGGTCCACAAATGTCAAGATGGACTAACTCAAGCTTCTTAGTTGCTCCATGTGCCTCTTTGGTCGAAAAGGGTCCCTCGGCTGCTTTCCCCACAAGGCGCTACTACAAAGCCTGGTTGATTCTTTCAATGGCAAGCCCTTCACCATCTCCTTTGGGCCAATATTCTCAACCCTTTCAATCCAAGGTGCCCATATCGACAATGCCACAAGTAAGTGGTATCTTCAATAGTGGTTTTCAAACACGCCGCAGAAAAACTGCGGGCATCGGGATCTTGAACATTCTGCTTCCCGACATTTTGACTCCACGATCACCCCTTTCATGATGATAGACTTTGCAAGTGTCTTGTTTAAAAACAATTGTCAACTCTTTCTCCCGCAATTGTCCTATACTCCAACAAATTGTTTCTCAAATCAGAATATAAAGGACTTCGGTTATAATCTGACTTAGCTCCCCTCAATTTTCAACTCGATGCTTCCTTTTCCCATGGCTAACATTTTAGAGTTGTTCTCCCAACTTGATCAAAACCCTAAATGTTTCATCCACTCATAGAACCAGTTCTTATGGCCACACATATGATTATTACATCCGTAATCAAGAAACCAAACCTTGGCATCATTTCGAAGTTCTCGATTTCTGAATTGGCCATTAGAAGCATTACATCCTCCTCTTCATATTCCTCGTGATATTGGGCATTCTCCTCCGTGATCGTGACATTCATATTGATAGTGCTCCAAGTTTGTCAGGCACTTGTAGCACTCAATCACTTCCTTGTTGAATCTTCTCGCCACTACCACCAACGCGACCACCCCTATTGTTGCCACGGCCGCCCCTCTTCCTCCTATTCTTCCAAAGATTGGTGACCTTCAGAGCTTGTTCTTCTTCTTGTGTCCCTTCATTCTTGCTTCATGAACAAGGAGACTAGATCAAGTTCATCAATGGTTAGTTGTTACATTGTTCGACTCTTCAATGGCGCAAAACAACATAATCAAACTTAACCGCTATTGATCGGAGGATCTTCTCAACCACCATGTTCTCTTCCATTCTTTCACCTTGCGCCTTCATCTTGTTAGCAATTGCTAGGTTCTGAGACATATTCATTCACTGCCTCCTTCTTCATCGCCGTAATCTCAACTCTCTTCGCGAGGCTCGTAATCAGCCCTTTAACCTCGTTGATCCGTGATACTTCATCTTCATCAATCCCATATGTCCTTCGCGCTTTTCTTGGAGAATTGTCTCGATAATTCCGCTCTATCGCCTCGGAATAGTTCTTGGCTTTTTAAGTCTTTCTAATTCTCGATCTTCCACGATCTTGATCCGATCTTGAGTTGCTCCTTCAGGGAGTGGTCGATCCCGCTTCTCAACGAGGTTCCAGGATTCTTTTGATCGCAAAAAGATTCTCCATTAACATGGCCCAATGATCGTAATGACCATCGAACTTTGGCACCGCTGGCCGCACAAAACTCTTGTCTTCCGCCATCGATGACTTTCTCGCTTTCCTCACTTTTCTCGCTCTCACTTCACTCAACAAGGGTTTCGGTTTCTCTATCAGGCCCCCTAAAGAGCTCTGATGCCAGATGTTAGAACCAAAAGATAAAATGATGGAAGAACTGTATTGTATTCATTGATCTGAAAGTATTTTAACAGCAACAACAACTAACAGCAACAACTACATTGTAACTGACTTAACTAACCTACCCCCACGAACACTATACACACAGGACATGATTTGGGCCAAGCCCTATACAAAACACTCAGGCCCAAAACACTAATACAACAACATGAGCGAGATTCAAACCTCGCTCCCGCGAATAAAACTAGGTGCTCAAGCCACTGCACCACCTTGGAGTTCTTGTAATATTTGTGAAATACTAATATATATATTGATCCCCGATTTTTAGGGGTCCAATTTTTAAGATTAGAACAGGACCTCCAAAATGTTTAAAGTGGCCCCGTGTAAAAGAAGCATATATATGAACAGAAGTATGCATATTTGTAAATACCGTAATTTTTTCCTACAAAATGATACTACTAAAATTTGGCAATCGTACTAGCTAGTCACTCCGGTGATAGTGTTAATGCACCTAAAAGTTGGCACTTCTCATATGCTTTCACCAACTAACATAATATTCCTTTCGGTCTCTGACCAGGAAGTGGACATAAAAATAGGAAAATGTTTTTTTTGAACACGTACCCCAATGGCCCAATGCTATTTTACGCCTCGACAGATATAGAGATAGAAGAGAAATGAGTGATAAATGTGATAGGTAGGTGATATGATAAGAAAAGAGAGATAAAAAGAATAAAAGGTGTTAGATGGGTGTTAATTTTGTGGGAGTGCTCAAAAATTAAAACTCTAAAAACATGATCAACGAACGTCAAATAGTTCTTGTCATATATGCTGAGATATATGTTTAACGAAATATTAAAACAAATTACAAATGGTCCATGCTCAATTAATATAATATAGTATCTGCTCCTACGTTTTCTGATGCGAGAACCCTGATGGGGTGATACGGTGGTTGGAATTCTCCTTAAGAGCAAACTTGTTATATAGAGGGTGAATTTCGTACAGTACTAGTGGCCATGCAGATTTTTCTCAAGATTAATTGGTGGGGAGAGTATGGATCGAAATTCCCTTCCAGCCCATTATCTAACTCTATAACACCGGCCCATTATTCATATGTAATAAGGATTTTGCTTCAATTGCATCTTAAAATACCGAAAATTATTTCAAAGGGGAGAAATACCTATGTCGTTCAAAGAAATCAGAAATGTCATTTGTCACGAACATGGTTCAACTAGGGATGTCAATTTGCACCCCATCAGTGGAGATTCCCGCGGGGATTATCCCATTCGGTGACCCGCGGGCGGGGATTTTTTCCCCTGCAGGGACGAGGATAAGGGAGAAAATCCCCCTGAGGATAGTTGGGGACAGGGATCATGCCCCAACCCCGTGGGGTCCCCATCCCCAAGCAGATAACAAAATTAAATGCCCTTTATATGTGTAGATGTATTTCATATATTTTGTCTTTTAACTCTATTTTAAAAAAATACATAATTACTAACTCATTACTCTGATCACATATGTCTCTCTCTTATATTCAAATTGAAAGTTGGAACCCTAGTTACCTCACATGCGCCGCATCTCACCATGGGACGCCCCACAACCTTTGTGCCACCATTTGCGTTCGTAGTGCTCATTCTCTGCTCCACAACGGATCATTTGTAAACGACTTTGTTTGCGTTTGCCGCAGCTCATTGTCGGTCGTCCGACAACCTCTGCACCGTCTATTGTCGTCGTTCATATCAGAGCCTCTGTCGTCATTCTTCTGTAATTGGTGTGCCTTATTCTTTTACATTTTTTTGCGTTTGATCACCTCAAAATATAGTGTGAAGTTGTTCTATTAGGCAGTAATACTGCCTTCGTACGGTTTTGATTCCTATTGTTTTGATTAGGTGGATTACTAGGCAATATTATTGTTGTTTTGATTACTGCTATTTTGAAATTGTTCTATTAAGCAATATTATTGCCTTCGTGTTTTTGTTCTATTACTCCTGTTACTTAGGGATTTGGTGCCATTTTGATTAGGTTTTGATATAGTTTTGACTACTGCGATTTTAAATAGGGAACAAATGACAAATATAAATTTTATAAATTTTTTATACTAATGGGGTCCTACAGAGACCATGGGGATCCACGGGAATGGGAACGGGGAGAAAAACTCCTCATGGTAGGGAACGGGGACGGGGGCAGGGGACAATTTGGGGGGCGAGAATAGTGAATGGGGGAGTACTCCCTGCTCCTGCTCTGTTGACATCCCTAGGTTCAACAAAAAGGTTAAAATGTGGGTACTTTCTCACAATATATATCAGCATATTATATTAATAGATAGCATGCTAATAAAATAATAATAATATTCAAGATACTATTTTATATAATATTTTCATACTAAATTATGTATAATTCTATTTAGGAGATTATTAAAAATTATTATTTTAAAACTTGGTAAATTATTTTATTAAGATATTAGTTATATAATAATAAATCTATATATTGATGATATTTATAAATATAAATTAATAAATTTATATTAATAACAATACATATGTTACTAAATTCGATAATAATTATAGTTGAACATATTATGAATTTATAATTCTATTAATATAATATTAATTTATTAATATATTTTAAGAATATATTTTAATATACATTTACATATTTGAATTGTATAAATGTAACATTATATTACTAATATATTAATAAATTAATATATCAAGTATTAAAATAATAAAATTTATAATCATATATAGTGGGAAATATTATATAAACTTTTCTTATTTAGGAAATAATTTTAAATATGTATATAGTAAACAATGAAACAAATTTATAAGTTTTTGAAACAAAAATTAATGTGAAAATAAAGTGATATTTTTCTAATTAAAAATGTAAACAATAAATAAAAATAGAAAATATTTTCTCATATTTTCTTAATTATTGGCCACATTTTGAGCCTGCTTTGCCAATTGCCATGTTGGCTCAACATATAAATGCTGGTTGCCAATTTCGTGTTGTCTCTATGTGTATATGCTACCTGCCAAATACCAATTGTCATTAAGCTTATTATCACTAATCTAGTTTAATTGCCTATCTAAGGTGTGTTTTTTTTTTTGGGGTTACAAACGTAAAGCATCTAAGATGTGTTTGATTTGCTGTTGAAAGATAAAAAAAAACTAGACAAAGCAAAAATACTTGTTCAATATATATATATATATATATATATATATATATATATATATATATATATATATATATATATATATATATATATTTAAATGGTCATTGGAGAAAAGATGAAGTATATGACAAAAGTCTTAAAATTTGTTCAGATAAATTTTTGTGCCGGGCACAACATCATCTATAAGATAATAAAAAAAAATTCTAATTTTTCTTCTTTTTCTTAATAATTCTTTTTCTTGAGTTCCATTCTCTCCCTCAACTCTTTTCTGCCTTTTCCTTCTTCTCTCCCTCAAAACTATTTCTGCTATGCAATGACCATAAAAATAAAAGTTATTCTGTGAATCAGCTACTATGTTGGTCCACTTGTACTGTACCTGAATGTGCATCAAACACGCCATTAATTAGAAGTAGGATTAGTCATATATATACAATATACATTATAACATGGTAACCAAAAAAAAAAAACAATACATTACTCTATTACAAAACCTATAGATAATAGTTAATTACACTTCTCCTAACTAATTTAATCTCCTTTGTTTCTAGTGATGAAATAATTAATTACACACTACTAGCTAGTTTTGACATTTGGAAACACATCAACTTAAGAGAGGCTTCTCTGCATCAAACTCACTCTCTAAGCCACCTTCTTTTCCTTTGGCCCAAAGCACAAAGTAGAGCCCAGTGAACATGAGGAACATACCAGCAAAGCTGCAAAACAGAATAGTGCTGATGAATAAATAAGATACTATAGTTGGGAATATATATTTGAAAATTAAATAAATAGCTAGGAATCTTAATTATCAGGGTACCTTCCAATATTAAAGGTGACACCCAGAGTAACAACAGAGAAAATGACAGAGCACACTGTGCCGACCGGGTTGAACATGGACACCAAAACAGGCCCTCTCTTCTCAAGTGCCCAACCACTGAAGCTTAAGCTTATTCCACTCACTGCACCTGCCTGTGAATTTATAATTTATGACTTTAGTAACCGCCTAACTAACCGTCAATAAGAATATCAAAAAGTTTAAACGACAGGTGCTGTCAATGTAAATTAATTTTACATTGATATCCAATAAGAGTCTACTATTTTGTTACGCTAGATCATCAATTTTAAGATACAGTTACAAGAGTGAGCTGACGTAGCAAAATAGTTGACTCTCATTGGATATTAGTGTAAAACTCGTTTAAACTCATAAAAGAATTGCATACACAGGAGTTAAACCCAAATTGAAGCCCTTTAAAAAGCTACATTATACAAAGCATATGTTAAATTAGGTGTCAAGGAGTACTTATCTTATCATAGCCAAAACAAATAAATGTATAATCAATAGGGTAAAAGAAGACTAGTTGAAATTAATTACCAGAAGAGAATAGCCAATCATGTCGCCAACACTCACTAGTGGCCAACCAGTATTGAATTCATGATATTCAAGTAATTGAGCTGTTGTAGTCATGAATCCCCCAAAAAAGGATGTTATTGCACACAAGGACATTGGTGCAGGAAACTCTCCTAGAGTAAAAGCCTGCAAGAAACACAATTTTTGTTGAGTTATAATGAAATTTATTGTTAACCTCTTTGTGTCTTCTTTACTATAATGAAAGTTACCTGCAGGACGACGGTGCTCGACAAAATGAAGACCGCGGCCAAGAGATAGAGGCAACCGATTATCTTCTCTCTGTCAAACATTACAACTGCTGGTGGAGTTGATAATTGAACCGCTGCTACCTCTTCAATGGGCACAGGAGTAGAGATGCTCTGCATTAGGCTCATTGTGAAAGCCCCTAAGACACAAAGCAATGTGCCAATGATTTTCACTCTACTATATGTGCAGCTTAAGTCCACTTTTTCCAACCTGCCTCACAGTGGTAAGTTTGAATTTAATAACTATGCATTAAAAGTGTAACATGTTTTATACATGCATCGAATCATATTTTAAAGCATATGTGAAAAAAAGATTATATTACCGAAAAATCCATGCGATGATGAAGATAAGACCTGGGGCAAGGTTTGGCATGGCTGTTCCCATTGCTGGCGAGGTTAGATTGATTCCTTTAAGGAATAAAGACTGGCACAAAGTTACACTGCATAAAGAGAAACAAAATGGTAAGCTAGTATTAAACTATTTTTTTTTGTCCTTAGTACAATGGACAGGGGTGGGGGAAGCTAGTATTGGATTATTGGTTTTTATAGGTTAAATATATATATTAGGAGTTGGAATCACTAAGGGTGTGATTGGAATCGGCGAAAACGCAGCGAAAGAAAAAATAAGGCTAGAGAATGCTGCGAAATTGACTTTTTCTTCTGATTGTTTGCGATTGAAATTGAGACGAAAGAAAAAAAATCGCTCGGGCCCACTGACTTTTATTTTCTTCGTAGAAGTGCAAAAAAATGAGAGAGACGGCGTGTTTTGTTATCTTTTCCATTTCTACCTTTATTCTCTCCTTATATCTCAAATTATTTAAATTTTTAGTCAATGACATTGATGTCTTTTTAAAAATAATCAACATTTTTCTTTTCTCTTTTTCTCTTCTCTTTATTTAAATTTTTAGGCAAGGACATTGATGTCTTTTTAAAAATAATCAACATTTTTCTTTTTCTCTTCTCTTTCTCTTATTCCAATTAATACCTCAAATCTACAATATTTCTCACCTTTTTTTCCTCTCTTTTCATATTCACTCTTCACAATTTTTCTCGTGAACCAGTCACACCCTTACAGAGAGTATTATGAATGCTATAAATTGGGATAAACGTTAAAATTATGAATTTCTTGTATGCAGTGTAACTAGTTTTCTTTCTTCTCTATGGATAAAGGTTAAGGATAAACTAATGACAGTTACAAGCTTTCATTTGACTGAAACCGTAACCTGCAGTCAAACTAATTAAGCATAGACAAGACAAGAAAAGAATAAAAAATAGTATCAGAAAATGGAGTGACTATTTGATTAGATGTTATTGCAGGAATTATTTTCCCTCCAAATGTATCATTTTCTCTTCAACCATTTTCTACTTCTTCCCTTTATACAGTAAGCAGATAAACTTCTTGGATTTCGATTCTGCCATTTTTATTTAGAATATTAAAGGATCCATGGTCCCCTAGTTCTAGTGTTCTACATTTTGAAAAAAAAAAATAATGTGTTTTTATACTCTCAAATTCCTTGAAATATTACCAGCCTTTCATTATAAAGGGAAAAAGGAAGCCTTTGATGGCAAAAAATAAAATGGATAAGATAAGCCTTCCTCTTAATAGAGGGATCAGCACAAAGCACGGTGATTAAGGATAATTTTGGTGCTTGACCTAAGCATGATTATCTTCAGAGAGATCATAGGGATCAAATATTCCCAAAAATCTATGATAATAGATCCACCTTCAACAATTTTCCAAAATTAGTCTCTTATCCACCTTCAATATTTGCAATGCTTTTCATTTCCTTCCCAATATTCAAAACACGGCATTTCTAGCTCTATGAAAACTTGGTCGGTGAATTGCCAATAAAGTGTTTTCATGGTATAGAGGGATGAACTTGAGATTCTACAAATTCAATAAATTATTTAAAACAGAATAAAAATTGATACTTGAAAGCATTAAACAAAAAAAAAAGAAGGGATTCAAAAACAGGAATTAAATTCATCTAATTCCATGATCTTATCACCCATTATTTTTCCTAGACACTTAAATGAAAAAAAATAAAAGATTTCCTTACCCTCCAAGAGAAAGGAGAAGAAACTGTATAAGCAACTTCAAACTAAGTTTCTTAGGCCATTTACTCCTGCAAAAAACAGATACATACCCCCAATTAATGAAATAATTTAGTCTGATCACAAAACAAAAGAGAGAAAGTAAAAGGGATCAAAAGAGAGTTAAGAGAGTACCTACCTTTCATAATAAAAGGCAAAAGGGAAGAGAATAAGGAAGGTAGCAAAGGAAGTGAAAATGACAATGGTGAAAGAGGTGAGACCCAAAGACATGAGATAACTCATAAGCACCGCATTCCCTGCTAAGAAACACTGCACCCCTATCAACCCTCCAATTATTGCTACATCTTCCATCATTCCTGCCTTCATCATATTCACCCCCATCTTCTTTTCTTAATTTCTTCCTTTCTTCCAAACACAAAATCAAAACCCTTCTTTGTTTGTTATCAAGAGAGGATGGATATATACATACATATATATATATCAGCCTATCCTCTCTTCATTCTCTTCTTCTGCTTCTTTATATCTCTTTCCAATTCCCTTCTATGGAATCATTTATTAATCAAAAGAAAGAATAAAACAAAAAATATGGTTTTATATTATAATATTTATTAATTTATTTATTTATATGCATGCATGTGTGGTAACTGCTGTGCACCTGTAGCACATGACCCGTGTACGAAATTTGAGTTAGAAGTGAACTGCCGTTCATGTTTTCTTTCTTTCTTTCTATTCTACCAGTCTTGTGTTGTCTTCCACCGTTTGGTTTAGAAGGGTCAAGGGAATCCTTTTTGTCTCTATTCACATCCCAGCTGCATACGTTACCAACCTTTTCTCTCTCTGTTTGGACTCAAATTTGTTCTTTTTTCCCCATATATTTATAAATAGTAGTGGGAATTGGTTAACCATTAAATGGTCTTTTTGCTATATCTAAATCTACATTTTTTATCCCTTAAAAATAGAGAAGGATTTGATTCTCCATCCCATTTGCTTTTTTTTTTTGCACGAAATTTAACTATTTTAAATTAATGGGTGCTTCAAATTTTTGTATATTAAAATCATCCACTTTTTTACATCTATGCATATTATAACAGCAAGAGTTGGCTAAATATGATAGGGACTTGTATTAGACATGTTGCGTGTTTTAGTCCTTGTTAGTCCTTTTAAAGTGAGGTAAATGTAATTTCTTTAATACGTGTTTATTGAGCAAAGAGGTTTTCTCGTATAAAAAAAAATATTATAAAAGTAAAGTTGACTTGAGAATTAATAACATATAAAAATTCTAAAAATCTCATTTTGACTGGAAATATTATAAAACAATTTATCACATTCCGTTGAATTTTAAATGACAAATAGTTATTTTTTTGACCGAATTAAATGGCAAATACTTCTAACTATTTATATTGGTTTCTAATTAAATATTAGGTGTTTGCTTGTGCATTGGCTTTGTCTCCCATTTTTCTGTTAAAAAAAAATTGGTTTCTGATTAAATTAATTACATTTCACTTAATTTTATTTATTATATTTCATTGAATTTATTACATTTCCTTATAAAAGTAAAATTGACTTCAAGATTAATAATACAAAAATATTAGTAAAAATATTTGTTACATTACATTTTATTGAATTTTAAATGACAAATACTTAACTATTACATTTAAAAGTAACATTTTGCTTTTTGAACACCCTTTATTTTTTTATACACCCTTTCTCTTTTTTTTAAAAAAAAAATTTCCCAAAATTAGCCATGTCCAAAATCTAACTTCCAAAAGCAAAGTGTAACCCGCTCCTGCATCCGGTGGGTACCACCATTTTTGCATCCGGTGGGTACCACCATTTTTGTTGGCTAGAGCACAACATATATTTATGCTGTGTTCTTGGACGATTTTGCGACCTCCAAACATGTGGTCAGAAAGCATGGGTGTGGATGCCCTTGCATACCTATATGAGTACTTTGGTGATGCCAAGTTGCATCAGACCAGACAGATAGGGGCTACATGACCCTTCTACATGTCCCTTAAATTATATTTTATAATTGTTGAGTCGTCAACACCTAATAAAAAAAAAGCTACACGAGTCATTAATTTCTTACAGATATAGATGTAAATGATGGAGAACATGATAGAACCAAAGTAGGAAATCACCCAATTGACTTAGAACCCGTAACAACATTACAAAATGTTGATTTTGCATAAATTGCTCTCTATGAATCGATTCCCAGTCTTCCGAAATCGATTCCCTAAATCCAAAATCCTGGAATTCATGATCAGCTCTCCGTGAATCGATCCATGGCCTTCAGGAATCGATTCACGTCCCCTATTTTGTATTTTCACCTTTTTCTACATGTCTTTGGTGATGTTTGAGCATAGGTATGGTATAGGAACTTGATGGATCACTTAGGTGACATGGAATTGAGGATAGAACCCTAAGAATTTGATTGATAGAGATAGAGTTGTGTGTTTAGGATTAGACCTATTGGGGTCATGTAATGAGTACACTTGAGGATGATTATGCTTGATGAGTAATTGTGATCTAAGATGTGCTATTGGGAATTGATATTGATGAGACAAGTGATCTAGTCCGAGAGAGGCGAGGATGGTGCTCAATTAATATCAATATTGTGAAGGGACCTATCTCGTGAGAGGTGAGGATGCTACCTAATTAAGATTGAGATGAGGAGTTCGGTGATAACTTATTGGGTATGCTTGTTTAACATGCATCATGTGTTGGGCGGAAAGTACTGTTGAAATGGTGAGGTGGAGGCCTCTATGGATGAGCCAAGAGGGCAAGATCCTGGCCTTGAGGGTGATGCAGTTGGGTGTAGAAATCCTAGATGGCCTCGACTGGTGCTCTGGAAACAGGACAACAAGAGTGTGCCTGGCATGTTTGAAAGGTCTTTTATTTTAATTTAAAGTTTTATTTCAGTCTTTTATCTTTTTTTTTATATCAAAGTAGTCCTTTGAAGTTAATTTTAGTTTCAGTTTAGTCCTACATGTTCTAAAATATTGACAATATTGACATAATTTGCCTATTTTTGGCTTTTTGCAACGTCTTTTTAGATTCAGATTTGTGCCACAATTGATACCAAAGATTGTGCTTGTGCCACACATGCATTTCTCTTTATAGATCGACTAACATTTTTCCTCAAAATTAACGTTTTAAAACACGTGAGACTAAATTGAAACAAAAAATGATAAAAGACTAATTTGAAACTACATAAAGAACTTCTAGAATAATTTTGCTTTTTTTCTTTTACTACTATACTAGTATTGTGAACATGAGACCATTTTAACGTTTCAAGTTTTAATTCCTAATGACTTTGAATATGGACATGTGTGATGCTCTTAACTACATACAAATGTTTTTGGAAGCTCATATTTTTATTCCGTCTAAAAATGATATTAAGCATTGTTTTAATTAATAAGTGTATTTTAGGGATAAAGGCGTCACATCCTTTATCTCTATTCCCCTTAACTAGGCGACAACAGCACAACACAACAAAAAGATTGAGGGTTCGGTTTGTAAAAGTGAAAAATGATTGAGGGGAAAGAGTGGAGACATGAGAGTGAGCAATGAAGCTCGACCCGAGATAATACGTTTTTTTTTTGTCGAAAAAAGTAATCTCGTTTAGTTCTTCTAAAAATCGATGATACCTGAATACCTAACACAACCACTTTTTTTGGTTGGGTTGACCTAACCCATAATAACACCTAGTATTCATCTGATGTTTTGTGCACTGAGTATATTGATATTCATCCGAACAATATGTATATTTCTAATATCTGGTCTAGTATTTATAAATATAGAAAATAAAATCTGGGGTTAAATACCAAATTAACCAATCGTACGACAGTCTAGTCTAAGTGTTGCAAACTGCAAGGCATGCATCAGAGATCCCAACCCAAGGCACTTGCACTTGTAACCCGTTTTTCCCTTCGAATTAATCACCATTCCTGCAATCCCACCTCAGCAGCCCTCTATCTCCCCAAGATTATACTTGGCCATGATTTCTTGATGAACTTATTACAGGAGGAATCGGTTTAATAGGCACCCAAAAAGTTTGGAGGATGTAAGTATAATGGAGGTAGGTATCGACAATAAACGTAGTTTTGATTATGCGTATGAATGAATATATTAATTAGGGCGAGTAATTTTATTTAACAAAACAAATCATTTTCTTCAGCCTGAAAGAATTACAGCAAGTATACCCGCTTTCTGGGCATCGATGTAACAAAACGACAACAAATCCAACCTTACAAACCTAAAAGGCTTTCTTCAATCTTTCTTCAATCACCTTGGAACTGATAGACCAAGCTCTAGAACAAATAAAAAACAAAGGCTCAATTAGTAACATGCTCGAGTAGAAAACCCTAAATAAAGCAAAGAGCCAAAGACTAAACACGTTCCTACACAAGTAAGTTGCAGTGATGCTATCATACAAGGCGGGATGCTATCATACAAGGCGGAAGTCCTAAACACGTTTGAGAAAAACATATATATGGCTAAACACATGTTTGAGCACAAATTATGAAACGGCTGTTAGGATCCTCAAAACACTTTTTCAGACAAGAAAAACAAAATACCCCACCTTAAGAACAGCATGCATGTCTCACGTCCCATCAATAGCATCTGGTGAAAGTAGCAGTTATGTTATCATATTATACTTATTTACTATAAAAGGATCATTCAATATATTTTTATAAGAGACAAAATGACATTTTTTCTTGGTCCTAAATATAAGAAACAAACATAAATTTTCAAATACATTAAATGATGAATTTCATTTATACCCTTATTTAAGTCTCATGTTACTGGAAGTAATTAAGAAAATGTCATTAATTAGAACTATGAGCCACCATTTTTAATAAGGGCAGTTTTGGAGAGAAGTTTATGTCTTTAGGTGTATTAATTAAAAAGTTGTGATTTCAATAGTATTCCTTAGTATGTGTGAATTAGAGTTTTGTCTCTTATAAAAAGAACCAGAGAGAGTATAAACTTTAAGACAAATATTTGAATTTCAAGAGTCAAGTAGGCTGTTGTAACTTCTAACTCGCAACAGTTCTAATTATCTATTCAACTTTCAAATCCTAGTGCACTCCTAATTAGTAATTTCAATTTCCCTAAGTACCACCGCAAGCCTTTACCTTTGCATTTCCAAATATATCCCAAAGGGAAACTGTTGGTGAAAATTTTAGACAATGCACTCAATTAGTTTAGGTTAGGTAAAGTTTAATAAATTGAGATAGCCAATTGAACTCACTAGCGAAAGCTTTATATATTGCGAAACTCCAAGCTCACCCCCCCATGCCAGAGTAATTATGTAGAACAAAATGTATGGAGGAAATGCGCTAACAATTAACAACTGAGTATAGTGACAAGTAGAAAATTACTTAGAGCCTTTTTTGGGAAACATCAAGAGATTCTCAAAGCATAGGAAACAAAAACTGTCAATGAATCTAGACATGCATGATGCACCAATGTTATTAATGGCAGATGGGGTTCATGATGGCAAGCCCAAAACCAACCATAACAATATTGTGGATGCTGTTGCGGCTTATGATGGAATCATGATGGCAATATTAAAAAAATTAAAGGAAAAAAAATATAAAAACCACTGAACAAAGAGAACTGAGTCACATAATAGAAACTGAAAAGAAAGAGGGAAAAAAAAATTGGACAACGATAATATTCTGTTCGCAGAACAGAGACTTAGAAAATAACAACTTACAAAACAGAGGAATTGAGAGAAAGAGATAAAGAGGGATAGACAGAAGGACTAGAGAGATAAACAGAACAATAAAGGAGGAACAGAAAGGAATTGTGAGAGTTGGGAGATAGGGAAATACAGAACAGAAAGAAGGATTAAAGGACAGAGAGAAAGGAAGAGAAAACATAGTTCTCCAGAGGTAGGATATACCTGCGAAAATTGAGTTTGCTGGATAGTGGATATGGCCATTCATCGAAGATGACGAATGAGAGATGGCAGAGATTCTCGGGTGAGAGATGGCAAAGTGTGAGTGGGAGAAATGCATAGTAAGTTAGTGAGTTGGGTTATAACAGCTTTTTAGGGTTTGAAACAGGTCAATTCTGTGTTACCAACCCTTTTTCTCCTTTTTAAATTGCTTTCAGAGCTATTTCCGCTGTGGACGCAGTAGTTACCATGTAAAAACTGCCATACCACTATGGCCTCCATTTAACAACACAGAGATGCACATAGATTAACTTCACAAATTTCATTCCTCTTACTGTTTTCCCTCCTCTTTTCACTTCCCAAAAAAAAAAATTAAAAGAAAAGAGAATCCAATATCCTACAGGAAATCTAGTCAGACTTCCAAAAATCGCGAAGCCACAAAGAAATTTTTTAAGATAACAGAAAAAAAAAACTCTATTCTAATATTGCCGAAGAGATTATTAAATATTAAAACTTGAACGAATGCTAGTTTTTTCATACTTGATAATGAAGCAGTAGGCCTTAAATGGCTGGTCCCGCATACTCCCAAATAACTATGTGCCTGCAGGAACCAAATTTTACCGTTAGTTGACATCAAGATTCCCTGTTAGAGAACTCTTAGTCTTTCACTTTACATTCATTGCCTCCAAATTGTTTTACCCACAAAACCTCCCTACCCATGCCCCAAACAATGCCCTCATACTAGGAACTAGAGGAGGATACCAGACCACATGACATGAGGCTGTCAGAAACACTCTTAAACCATTGAAACATTCTTGCGTAGACACGACGTATTGAGATTCTGCGATCAACTAATAAGAGTATCCATTCGCTTGACAAAATCTACTCAGTGAAAGGCAAGCCGTTGAAAATACAAAAACAACGTAATATTCTACAGACTAGGTGCCCAAAGGATCGACTTTATCCGAGAATTTTCCTGTATGTTCTCTAACCCATTTTTTATTTTGGTATAAATTATCTAAACCTTTCTTTATTGGTAGATTCTCTACACTGCATTTAAGTAACTAACTACGAATAACATTTCATACACAATGTCATCAAAAGGACAATCAGAGAACAAATTCAACAGAGTAAGCAAAATACCAATGCATTGGCCCGTAAATTAAACAAACAAATCGAATAAATGTTTTATTTCTATTTGTCAGTTGAAAAGCTTGTTAAATTAAAATGCGGAAAAATCATCAAAATCCATATAAAAAAAATCAATCCAAGAAGCAAGGAAGCTACTCACAGTTTGTGAATAATTTTGAAAAAGAAAGTATTAGAGGCCGGGAGAGGTGCAGCAGAGAGTACCCTGAGAAAGCGCTCGACAGTTCCTCGAAGTTATGCTGAGGCGTGACGTCATTCTAGCCACCGCCACCGCACTGTGCAACGGCAACATCGACTGCACACATCCCAGTTCCGGCGCAATCCTGGTCGCGAAGGATCGGCGAAGCGGAGAAGAGGTGGTGGCTGGTTTGGAGAAAGAAGAAGCGCGAATGTTCGATTTGATGGCGCATTTTATGGACGACACCGATGCTCTTTGCACAATTCTGCTGCACGCTGAAGCCATTGACGATGAGATCAGATGGAGGAACGAGAAAAGGCAGAGAAGGGTTTAGGGTTTTCCGTTTTGCATGGGACTAACCAAGCTTGGAATTTGTTTCTCAGTGTCGGGTCTGCTAGTGTGGGTAATTGGGCCTTCAGGTAGATTGGGCCTGACCTGTTTTAGTTGGAGGGCTTTGATTTCTGCACCTCCACTCATTATTTTTCCCACCTCTCATATTTTTAAATTTCCAATTTTACCCTTACCCTAAAATACAAATATTGTGCTACTGCTTCACGATCCTCACCTCCCTCACATATCTCCCTCTCAAACTTCACCTCTCCTCTATCTCTCCCTCTCAAACTTCACCTCTCCTCCATCTCTCCCTCCCTCTCTCGATATGTCCCACTTTTGAAGGCGTTTTATCTCTCTCTTAACTTGATTGAAGACGTTTTATCCCCAAGCTGAGGTGTGTTCGCTTCTTTTTTTTGGTAGTTCAATTATTCCCGGTAATTAGAATCCGGAATTTACCGAATTTTAGAATTCGGATTTTATGTATGGCTGAATTTTTGCATGTCTTATCCTGTGCAATTTCAATGGACTTTCCACTACTGACACAAACAACTATGACTTATGTTCTTGTTGTTGTGTATTCCGGTGGTTGGACTAAAAGATGTGACAACGGCATCACATTTGAGTGCAAAAGTCCAAAATCTTTTAGGATAAACAGAGGCATCACCCTTAATGCCTTAAAGAAAAATGTCAGTGACATAGTGGTTCGACCAGGAGACGACAGTAGGGTATGTGATATCTATTATCGATACCCCATTTCTTGGGAATACAGGCATGATGAATATGATGTTCTGAAACTTGAAGATAACGATGACGTGGAAATGATGTTCACCGTCTTTTCATAGTATGCTAGCCTCGGGCCGATCGAGTTATACGCAGATTTACGGAGAAGCATTGACCAGATGTGGGTAATTGGGCCTTCAGGTAGATTGGGCCTGACCTGTTTTAGTTGGAGGGCTTTGATTTCTGCACCTCCCCTCATTATTTTTCCCACCTCTCATATTTTTAAATTTCCAATTTTACCCTTACCCTAAAATACAAATATTGTGCTACTGCTTCACGATCCTCACCTCCCTCACATATCTCCTTCTCAAACTTCACCTCTCCTCCATCGCTCCCTCCCTCTCTCGATATGTCCCACTTTTGAAGGCGTTTTATCTCTCTCTTAACTTGATTGAAGACGTTTTATCCCCAAGCTGAGGTGTGTTTGCTTCTTTTTTTTGGTAGTTCAATTATTTCCGGTAATTAGAATCTGGAATTTACCGAATTTTAGAATTTGGATTTTATGTATGGTTGAATTTTTGCATGTCTTATCCTGTGCAATGTCTTATCCTGTGCAATTTCAATGGACTTTCCACTACTGACACAGACAACTATGACTTATGTTCTTGTTGTTGTGTATTCCGGTTGTTGGATTAAAAGATGTGACAACGGCATCACATTTGAGTGTAAAAGTCCAAAATCTTTTAGGATAAACAGAGGCATCACCCTTAATGCCTTAAAGAAAAATGTTAGTGACATAGTGGTTCGACCAGGAGACGGTCGTAGGGTGTGTGATATCTATTATCAATACCCCATTTCTTGGGAACAAAGGCATGCTGAATATGATGTTCTGAAACTTGAAGATAACGGTGACGTGGAGATGATATTCACCGTCTTTTCACAGTATGCTAGTCTCAGGCCGATCGAGTTATACGCAGATTTACGGAGAAGCATTGACCAGATACTCTCCTCCTGCAGGAAACGAAATTATGTGGACTAAATAATCGTCATGTGCACTGATCAAAAAATGCCAAGTGTCACTAGTTTGACACAGCCATGATGTATTTTATTGTTGTTGTTGTTGTATATGGGTTGTCATTGCATTTAGCCAAACATTTAAGTTGTTGTATTTTGCATTGTTATCCTATTTCGCCTTATTTTTTAGTTATTGTATTTTGCGTTATTATTGAATGTCACCTTGTTTTTCAGTTGTCGTATTTTGCATTGTCATTGAATTTACCTTGTGCTTTGTTGCAAATAACATAAAATTTTTGAACAAATAAAATACATATATCTCAAAATACAAATAAAACATATATGTCTGATCAAAATACATATGAAAACACTAAAAGAGTACTACTATTCATGCATACGCCTGACCCGTCGCCGTGCATATGTCTGAAGGCCAGGGGCGTGCTAATCTCTGGAGCTCTAGCATCAACTCCCAACCATCGGTGTCGGGCTGAATGTGCAGGCATCTGTCCATCACTGCCTGTGCAATCTCATTGACCCTAGCTCATCTAGCGCTCTACGACAACAACAAAAAGATATTATTTTCTAATTGACAGTTGTTGAAGATATAAATAAATAAGACTTATAACTATAACATACCTCTGGTAGTGGTGGTGGTGGTGGTGGCGGTGGTGGTGGTGAAGGTGATGGTGGTGGTGATGGTGGTGATCCTGGAACTGGTACATGATCAAGATAAATGTATGAATGTGATATTATTATTCATAAAATTAATGTTAAAATGATTATTATTATTATATTATTTATAAATAAAATATAAATAAAAAATAAATAAATTAAATGTTGAAGTTTAACAAACTACCGGATTCTTGAATCCGGATCAATCCGGAAACAAGAATCCGGATGAACAAAATGCATTAATTCAGTTTTGAACTACTGGATTCTTGAATCTGGATAAATCCGGAAACAAGAATCCGGAGGAACTAAATGAATTAAATCTAAATCAAATGGCCGGATTCTTGAATCCAGATTTATCCGTATTCAAGAATCTGGAAGTTTGATTCAAATTTAATTCATTTTGTTCATCCGGATTCTTGTTTTCGGATTGATCCAGATTCAAGAATTCGGTATACTACAGAATGCAAAAAATAAATAAGAGAAAGGGAGGAAGATTACCTTGAAGACGAAGTGGACATTCCAGAGAGGGGGTGATAGACATTCCAGATAGGGGGAGAGTCATTTGAGAGAGGGAGGTGAGGCAGTGAGACATTGCAAAGAGAGAGACGGAGTGAGAGGGAGGTGATTGAAAGGGAGGTGAGGTTCGAGGGAGGGAGGGAGGGAGGTGAGGAAATGAGAAAGGAGGAAGGGGAGGGGTTAAGGGATTTTACAGGGATATTTTAGTCTTTTCATTGGCTAGGGGAGGTGGTAAAATTAAAGAGGGGATGTGGCAAAATCCATGGGCCTTAGTTGGATCTTACGGCTTTTTTTTCAGTCTACGAAATGAACAACACAAAAAAACATATTTGTTAGGAGGTGTTTGTTTCAAGTGTAGAATTATATACCCAGGAATGATGTTCCAAGGAATCATATTACCGGGATTATTATTCCCGGGAACTATTTACAAATGTGTTTGGTAATTACTTGATATTCCTAGGAATTTTTGAAAAGTTTATTTACTTTAAATATAAAAAATAAAAAATAGAAAAATAAATAGAAAGAAGTGGAAAGTTATTATGAGTTATTTTTATTCCCATAGGAATAAAAGATTCCCACCCATCTATCATGGGAATGTGAAATAGGGAAATTATGTGTAAATTTTATTCCTTGGAAAACATAATACCTAAGAATAATTTTCTTAAACTTGTACCAAACATAAGAATATTATATTCCCAAGTCCACTTTCCCAGGAATTTTTGTAGATACCTTGAAACAAACACACACTAGACTTTGTATCAAAGTAAATTTTATCTTTTAAATTAAGAGTAACTAATATTCCCAGTATGCGCCTAAATGGTCATCTGCTAGGGTTTTTCGTCTCCAGTAAGCTAGAGCTCCCTCCCTCCCTCAGTGAAGCTTTTCCTCTCCATTTAGAGGTGTTTAGCACCCTACACGGTGCATGTTCCTTCTATACTGCCACTGGAGCTTCCTCGAGCCTCCACCCTTAATAGAGATGTCACACTCCCTTCCAGCAAAGCCACTAGATAGATCCATCTAGCACCACCACCTTGCCACCGTCTTTACCTCCATCTACACCAGTGCAAATGGCCACCTCAAATCTCATGATTGTAGTTCCTCTTGCACCCCCCAACACTCTCGTGCTCCACTGCTCCGAAGATGAGGTCTAGTGGTCTGAGTTCCCCTCCATGCAATCGAAAGTTTTTTGAGACCTTGGTTAACACTAACAAAGTTTTTTGGTCAACTCCGTATCTGGTGGATATGCTGAATAAAGTGGATCAGGAACCCAAAAATATTGGAGTGCTGCCCGTTAAGCTAAGAGAACCAAATATGCTGAAGGAGATAAAACCCCTTATAGTTATCCTATTTTTTCATCCTGACAATTGCCATCTCCTCAATAACTCTGAGCCTCCTCGTCCTAAATAGCGAAATACGATTTCTTGTGTGGCAGTTTCGAAAGTCAGGTAATCTCTTTCGAAGTTTCTAGTTCAGAACCATAACAAAGACAAGTATTCTTTACAACCTCTGAAACCCTACAAGTTTGTGTTGCCACATCTTCAAATGATAGAGAAGGAGGACAACGTCGTACTTCTAGATGGCTCTATCGAAAAGAGAGGCAACGACAACATTGGGGTGTTAATGAAGGCAATCTCAATGAGATGGGGCAAGGGAGGAGATAAAGGTTATGGCATTTGTTGGGGGGAGTGGGAGGCGCTTTTGCTTGCCTGGTGGTCGGCTTGTCACCTGGGTGAAGCCATGGAGGGGAGGAGAAGGGAAAGGGAGCATGAGAAAAGATAGGACATGGAGGCGTGGTACGAGAGGAGGAGAGAGAGGGAATTGGATTTCCTGCAATTATTGCGTGTAACTGCGGGAAATCGTGGTCTTCCGTTTTCAGCTGGGCGGCCGAGAACGTTTTCGGCCGATTTGGTACAGTTTGGTGCAGTTTTGGTTTCAACCGTTCGATCTGATTTCGACGATCGAGATTCGCTACAGCGTGAAACTGCGCCGAGTTCCTACTGCAACAAATCCAGGTCCAGAAAGGGAGTGAAGAGAGATGTGATTGTTATACCCAAGTTACAGATATCTAATTTGGACATAATAAAAAATTCAAAAATCTTTAAATCTGATGGTGAATATGGATTCATATATCGGTACACTAATGTGATGTAATGTACCTTAGAAGTAGCCTTATTTACTTACTCCACCCGTCTCATATTAAGTGTCATTTAAAGTAATGCACACGTTTTAAGAAAATCATTAATTACATCTATTTCCAAGGTAAAATAATATTTGTTCACTAAAATATCCTTAGTGTAGTAGGAGTTAGATGGAAGAACTAATTAGTATTTGATAGTTGAGATACAAATAAACAAAGGTATTATCAGAAAAAATAATTAATACTCTTTCATAATTTGAGACATGCAAATATTCCAAATAAGACACAGGAGAGAATAACAAATTGGGACCCAATCCAAACATTATTTTTTGCTTTACTAGAATCCAAACATTATTTAGAAAGTAGAAACTAATTAGTTGTAAAAGTGTAATGTTTGCAAATTTTGTTGGAATAGTCGTACTTTTATCATCTTTTTATAGTGTTCCACCAGCCCACACCGGATGACCATTACTCCTATTAAATTTTTTTCACAAGAAAAAGGGTTAGCACAAGGCTAAGAGATAAAGCGGGGGGGTACTGCACCCCATTGCGGCAAAACAGAGCTTAAGGCTGAGACCAGATGGAGGAACATCCAAAATAGTCCAGGTAAAGTCACCGGGTGTCCTAGGTTCGCTAGAAAGTCAACGCAACTATTTGCTTCTCTGTATGTTGTGTGAAATAAAGAATTGTGCAAATATACACAATTGTGAACAAGTAATATAAATTAAGAGAGATCGTTCCCATGATGATTGATTAAGTTTTTTCACAAGCTTTTCCTCTAGAATGTAAGTTAGTGAGTAAGTAATAAAAATAGAAAATAAACATCAAGTTTTTTAGTAAATATTATTTAAACAAAAAAGTAACAAGCAATTGGTTAAGTAAACTTTGGATAAAAAGCAGCTAGGAATCAGTTCATTTATATTTTCACCAAGTTTATTTAGTGTCATCAATCAGTGTCATGACACCTGGGCGCAGGGCACTAATGTGTGTACCTTTCAGTACTTTCACTAGGGTTAAGTAAAGGGTACCCTATGTCTAAGCCCTCATTATGTTCCCCCTTGTATAATAAATGTGGCCCAGAACACCCTGTGAGACAGATTCCCTATGTCTAGTTCAATCAAAATTAATTAAAGTGTCATTTAATTAATACCCTTCACATTAACTCATGAAATCAGCATGTTAACACCTTTCAGTATTGTAGTACCATAATTTTGTTCAACCTTTTTATTTTATTATTTATTTTTAAAACTTTTTAAATTAGTAGAAGTAATAATAGTAAATAATATCTTTGGTCTAGGAATAAAAAAGAAGAAGAAGGCAAAAATGAATAAAGAAAAGAAAAGAAGTGAAAAAGGAAAAATAAATTTTATTGAAAAGGGGTTGCTATTACAATCATGGTGGTGCAAATAGCAAAGGCCAAAACTGGCCATAGCCCAGCCCATTTTATCAACTAGCCTAATCACACTGCTTACTCGCTCACCCCCTTTTTCTGGATACACCACCAGCGCCCCTTCCCTTTTTCTCTCACTACCCGCACCTCCCATCCTTGCTCGCGCCCCCTACCTGGCTCTCTCTCTCTCTCTCTCGCGCGCGCAACCCAGCATCTAGCCCAAATCCAACAACCCAATCATAACCCTAAAAATATCAAAACCTAATCCCCTCATTCTTCATTCCTGAAGCAGCGCCGCTTCCCTCACCCTCTCCTTTCTCTCTTCTCTACGGCGTGTTCTCCTCTCCCTTGCCTCACTCCACCTCGCTCTCCTCTCTTCTCTTCCATTCTTTCTTCCTTACCCTAACCCTAAAATGCTCACATTTTCACTCTTCCCTCAATTCCAGCCGCAACCCCCACATCCTTCTCCCTCTATCTCTTTCATTTCTTCAACCCTAAATTTCCTCGACCATTCTCGCCTTCTCCTCCATCTTTTCCTTATTCCTCCCTCTCCTACCAACCAATCTCGCGGCCCACACCAAACTCACTTAACCCTAAACCTAATTCCCCTTCCCTCACTCTCTCAATCCTAGCCGCAGCACTACTCCCTTTCTCCCTCGTTCCTCTTCTTTCCTTTCCATAACCCTAAATCTCCTTTCATCCGTCAAACCAAATCCCTCCTTCTCCTTATTTTCTCTCCAAATCTCCACAAATCATAATCAAATCAACGTAAAACCTCTTATTTCCTCCTAAAATCACGGTTCAGGATACGAAAAGGGAAGACTTTCGTTCCCCTTCTTTTATTATTCTTATTATTTTGATTTGGTTTCATACTGACTTGATTCAGATTTTCTGCAGGTATTGGTCTATAAAAGTCAAATTCGTGACCACAAGAAAGGAAAACCGAGAGCAATGGACCAGAAGGGAGCAAAGAGAGATAGAGGCGAGAAGCAGAAAGAAAAGAACTCGTGAGGCTACCAAAAATCCCAAATTAAACACCACTTCTAGTCTTAGGTTTTTTTTTATCCCCTTCTCTTTACTTCTGTAATTTTTTGGGAAAAGCTAATACCCAGGTTTCATCTTTTTCCTTTTATTTCTTTCTAAACATGATTATGTAACAGAGACTTAATCAACTTCTATTGCATTTTCTTACCTTTCCTCATTTTCGTTCTTTCATTTTTTTGTGATTGTTGCTGTTGCTGCTGCTGTTGTTGTTATTGTTATCATTGTTGTTATTATTGGTGTTGGTACCCACGGTTCAGATTGAAATTAGGTTTAGGGTTTAGCCTTCCAATGGGGCCAAATCCTAAATAGGGATCAATTTGTAAATACATTGTTAAGAGGAGCATAAAGGCTAAAAGGGTGTTTCTGAAATTCTGTTCCACGTATACACGTTTTAGGGTTTGGC
Source organism: Calophaca sinica (assembly GCA_037113605.1). Lineage (NCBI taxonomy): Eukaryota > Viridiplantae > Streptophyta > Magnoliopsida > Fabales > Fabaceae > Calophaca > Calophaca sinica. The sequence continues at coordinate 34,345,218 of CM073731.1, forward strand.
CTTCCAATGGGGCCAAATCCTAAATAGGGACCCAACTGCAAATATATTATCTAGGAGGGTATAAAAGCAATAAAAGAAAGTTGCCATTTTTTTATCCACACATTTTTAAATAAATTTCTGAAAGTTATATTTATTTCGTTTTTGTCTAAAATAATATTAATCATAAGTAAATTGAATTTTATGGATTCTGTTTTGAATAAAAAGCGAAAAAAATAAATTAAAGTGTTTGTTTTTAACCTGGCTGCCTGAAATTTGTTTGGGACCATTAGTTAATAATTAAGAATCTTATTTTTGAGGGAAATAAATTATTTATGGGCAAACAATTATTTTCAAACAATTAAAGGTACCGTTTTACGGGCATCACGGGGTGCTAATACCTTCCCCGCGCGTAAATAACTCTCGGGCTCAAAATCTGGTTCAAATACCATTTCTTTCAATTCTTTTAAAAAAATAGGTTTTTCAATGTTTTCCTAAAATTAAATATTGGTGGCGGCTCCATTTAATCTTTAGGGTGGTTGTCACAAGTACTTAACATACATGTACCTAACAAAAGGTGATCAGACTTAGGTCAAGCATATAATCAATAAATTCGTATGAGTCAAAAGCGCTAAGATAAAGACTGATAGACTTCGACCAACAAGGATTCAATATAAAATCACATCATCCTAGCTTAAGAAAATTAGCTCATACTGAGTTGAAAAACAAGACAACAGAAACTGGCGTTGTAAACTGAATCCATAGCACTAAAGCTATAAGTTAGAATCTGTTACAGAAATTGATAAAACAGTAAACAGAAGTGACTCCCAACTCTGTCAAGTCGAGAGGTCCTCATACTTCAATAATGTCTTGCTGAATCTACTAAATCAATGACTGTGCTAGAACCTTCTCTCCATGAAAATGGCTTTGAGCTTTGGTTAATGGTGCTTTGGAGAAGATGAGACAGAGTGTGACTATTACTCAGAAGGGGACAGAAGCTACCCTAAGGAATATCACAATACCATCCCTCCTTCTTTTGATTAGGTCATTTTGCTTTTATATCCTCTCCTCAAATGGGCTGACAAATATTAATCCCAATGAAAGTTATTCTTTTTTGGCCTAAAAAATAAAGGCTTTTGTCCTTTAGCTGAGACTGCTGAGTAGTGGGGACCATAAAAAGGGCGCATCAGTCTTGCACTAAAGGACAGGGTCCTTTCTTCCAGCACACAAAGCTTTGAACATGCTACTGCACTAAGCTTAGGGGCTGCTAACATCAGGGTTTGGTGCCATGACACTAGACTTGGCACTGGATATTTTCCAATAAAATTCTTCACATAAGCAAAACACATCAAAATGCTCACAAAGGCACCTAAGTGCCTTAAAACAGCTTCAAGCAAGGGATAACACATTATTTAAACAATTCTAACAAATAAAGACTCTAAATTACTCTTGAACTCACATGATTTAAAGTCAAAAAAGCATAAATAACTCTTATTTATATGAGTTATCACACCCTCAAACTTAAACCACTGCTTGTCCTCAAGTAATGACACACAAGCACAAACAGAAAACATCAAAATGTTACAAATGTAGCAGCAACTGAACAGGTGAATTCAAATTTTTATTAGGTGGTTTTCACATGACTTCACTTTGAGACTAACACTTTGTCAAGCAATACTTTTGTGCATCATGCTTCCTTGATTTGTTCCACTGGCCTCAAGTGGTGTGTGTGCACCCCTTATGCTCAATTAAAAAGATAGTATAGACCTATCAAGTTCATCTCAGTTTCCCCCCTAAAGTGTCCCTAATCTGCAGCTCCTAATCAAACAAAAGGAAATAGGCTTACATTTGGGTATTAGGGGTTGCAATACAAGCAGAATTACATACACAAGCTGAATGATCAAGGCTCAATGCACACTTATTCAATATTTTTTTTTGAGTATTTGCCTTTTACTAGAATTTGCCTCTTTGTCTTTTGACGCGAATAACAACAATTGTAACGAAGTTATTCAGTTATTCAACAAAGAGGCTTATTCCATTTTTTTATTTTTTTATATGTTTTTGGTTTTTTTTAATTACTAATGTGTGCATTGACCTATTCTTTGAATATTTACAATGAGCATCCCCAAACTTATCTTTTTGCCTATCCCCCCTCATTGGTCAAATTTGGCAACCAAGTTCAGTTCGCAAAAGGGGTTCAACATCAACTAGTTCACAAGCTACCTATTCTTTCCTCTCAAGTTAAGGGTTTGTGTAAAAGGCCAGTGTTCCTATCAATTGCCAATCAGCACAAAGTTCCAACACATCAAGCACAAAGTCCTCATTAAGTTTAACCAATATGTCAACCAATTTTTTTTAACAGCATGGAAAACATGACAGCACTGCTACAAATGCAACCTACGATATCCTAGACTGTCCCTCCCCCCAATATAGTACCTTGCAATGTTCCCACTGCAAAAGTATTATACTAGATGAAGGGTTGACACAACAAACATTTTAAACAACCTATGAATAGCTAAAACATAATTCAGCAAACAATCAACACAAACAAACATACTAAATATTTACTACAAAAAAATAGTAAAAGACTAGGGTGAGAAAATCCCTGCTTGGAGCTTAGAGCTCTTTCTCTTGATCTGGCTTGGCTTTTTCAATAAGCTGGCAATGGGCTCCTCTTCCTCTTCACTTCAGCTTCAACAGCCCTTTTCTTGCTTGCCTCAGTTGGTGAGGTTTTCTTTTTGGGTGGTGTCTCAGCAGGAGGAGGTGGAGGAACTCAGTCATCCTCAGCATTTGACAGTGCAGATGCTGCTGCAGGTGCTGCCTCAGCACTAACATGTTTTATTTGCTCTTGATTGCCAGGTGCAGCCACAAGTGCTGAAATAGGTGTCGTAGTGGCACCTGCAATTGCAATTGTAATTGCCGCTTCAATATTCACAGCACCTTCCTCAACAGTACTTACTTCTCTCATCTTGCCCTTCTTATCAATCTTCTTTTTCTTTTTCTTGAATTTGTGTGGATCAAATTTTTCATCCTTCACATTTTGGATGCAATCCTTCGCCTTCATGATAGCAGTAATGATTACAGGAAGTGTGTTTTCCTCTCCAAAACGAGCATACTTTAAGCGAGGAGGCAGCAACTTTAACTCTAATTCAGGGGCTTTTCCACAGAAGGTACATTGGCTTTGAAACTCTTATCATTGAGCTCCAATTATTCATATTTTCTGGCCCACAACTGATTCACAACTTCTTTCTTTTCTGATTTCCTTTCTTGCTAGATCCCACTGCCAATGGCAGTCAATTCTTCTTTTAACACATATGTATCCCTCAACAGCTGATGTTGAACCAAAGAATCAATGGTTCTGACAAAAGAACACTCCTCAACATTTTCTATAGGATACTTGAGGGCATTGAGAACATTGAGCTTGATCTCTTGGTCATTGACTCTCATTGTAAGCTCACCTTTCTGCACATCAATTAGTGTCTTCCCTATATCAAGGAATGGCCTGCCTAAAATGATAGGCACTTTAGCATCAGCTTCAAAATCCAGAATTATGAAATCAGCAGGGAACACTAATTTATCCACTTTGATAAGGACATCTTCAATCTTCCCTTCTGGATAGGCCAAAGTTCTGTCTACTAATTGTAGAGTGAGTGTAGTAGGCCTGGCCTTACCAATCCCAAGCCGTTGGAAGATGGACTTGGGCATTAAATTAATGTTTGCCCCCAAGTCACATAAGGCTCTCCCACAATATTTATCACCAATAGTGCAGGGAATGGTAAAACAACTAGGATCTTTGAACTTCCATGGAATCTTACTTTGCATCAGCATATTGCATTCCTAAGTCATAGCAAATGTTTCTAATTCCCCCAACCTTCTCTTCTTTGTTAGGACATCTTTCATAAACTTAATGTAAGTTGGCATTTGCTGAAGTGCTTCAACCAAAGCAATGTTGATATGCAGTTGCTTCAGGGTCTCAATGAACTTGCCAAATTGTTTGTCTTGATGGGCCTTCTTCAACCTCTGAGGGAATGGTGGAGGTGGTACTTCTGGAATCAGTTTTGGGTGCAACGTAGTCGATGTTGGTTTTGCAATAGGTGTTGTGATGGCACCTGCAATGTGTCCTACAGAATCTTCATTATCATTTGTTGGTTCTAGTGGTATAGAGTCCCTTCCTTTCATGAACTTGCTGGTGTTAGCTTCTTGCTTCCTTGAAGGCCTCGAAAGCTATGTCCCACTTCTCAAATAGTTAGCCTCCAATTGCTCCTGCTTTGGAGGTTCAGTGGTTGATGGTAAGGAGCCACTGGGCCTTTGAGTGATAGCCGTAGCTATCTACCTAATTTGCTTTTTTAAATTTCTAATAGCAGCTCCTTGGCTCTGGTATTGGGCTTTAGTCTCAGTCATGAAAGCCTTCAGCATGACTTCCAATGAGTTTTCTGCAGCAGGTGCTGTTTCAGGCACCGCAGCAGGTGCTGTTCCAGGCACTGCAGCAGGTGCTGCAGGATTATTGTTACTCCATGAAAAATTTGGGTGATTTTTCCACCTAGGGTTGTAGATGTTGGAGTAAAGATTATTGTTTTTGTTGAAATTCCATACGTAATTGACAGAAACTGGATTGCTTGGGCATTCTTCATATAGGCGGCCTCCTCCACAGTAGACACAAGAGATGGCCTTGGCTTAAGCAGGTGTTGATTCTGCAGAGGTAGCAGGTGCTGTGGTGGCACCTGCAATATTCAGATTTTTTAGCATGTTTGCAATTAAAGCCACCTGTGCAGACAAGGCTATCATTTCACTCACTTCATGGTCTCCAGCAACCTTCTTTGCAACACTCAATCTAGCAGTAGGCCACTAATAGCTGTTGGTAGCAATGGTATCTATTTTCTCATAAGCATCATTGTAAGATTGTGCCAAAAGGGCACCACCAGAAGAGGCATCAAACATGTCTCTTGTTCTTGCTAAAAGACCATTATAGAATGTTTCCATCTGAATGCAGATAGGTATACCATGGTGAGGACATTTTTTGAGCAGCTCCTTAAATCTCTCCCAAGCCTCAAACAATGATTCCTCTTCATTTTGCCTGAAAGATGTAATTTCATTCCTCATCCTAGCATTCTTGATTGGAGGAAAATACTTGGTGAGGAATTTTCAGCCATTCCATTCCAATTAATAATAGAGTTAGGCTCTAATGAATTCAGCCAAACCTTGGCTCTATCCTTTAAGGAATATGGGAACAATCTTAGTCTGAATGCATCATCAGTCACTCCAGGAATTTTGAAGTTACTGCACACTTCAAGAAATTGCTTTAAGCGCAGATAAGGGTCTTCTTGAGGTGCACCTCCAAATTGGCCCACTGTTTGCAGCATTTGGAGCATCATAGGCTTAAGTTCAAAATGATTTGCAGTGATGTAAGACCTTACTATGCCAGTGTGCATAGTTTGAGGATCAACAACAACATAGTCCGTTATTAGCCTGTCCTTGTCATTAACCATGCCTATGGTATCAACATTCAGCACCAAAGCTTGGTACTGGCTCTGAACACTGTGTTGGAATTGAACGCTACCCTCCTCTTCTACCTCAGGAATTGATTCATCAATACGAGGACCAGTGGATGCCATGACTACAGCAGCTCCTAAAGCACCAAAACCTTGATTCTGCCTCAACAACCTTCTGAAAGTTCTGTCACTTTCAGGATCCAACTGGTACTCTGGAGCAATATGCCTGCACATGTGCTAAATTGGCACTTACTGCTGACATAAACACCAAAATATTAGAATATCTCAACTAATAAACCTACTAAATTCAAAACTATTTGATTTAACCAATTCAATTCCCGACAATGGCGCAAAAAACTTGTTGTGTGAAATAAAGAGTTGTGCAAGTATACACAATCGTGAACAAGTAATATAAAGTAAGAGAGATCGTTCCCATGAGGATTGATTAAGTTCTTTCACAAGCTTTTTCTTTAGCAAGTAAGTTAGTGAGTAAATAATAAAAACAAAAAATAAACATCAAGTTTTTGAGCAAATATTGTTTAAACAGAAAAGCAACGAGCAATTGGTTAAGTAAACTTTGGATAAAAAGCAACTAGGAATCAGTTCATTTATATTTTCACTGACTTGATTCAGTGCCATCAGTCAGTGCCATGGCACCTGGACGAAGGGCACTAATGTGTGTACCTTTCAGTACTTTCACTAAGGTTAAGTAAAGGGTACCTTATGTCTAAGCTCCCATTATGTTTCCATTTGTCTAATAAGTGTGGCCCAAAACACCCTGTGAGACAGATTCCCTATGTCTAGTTCAATCAAAATTAATTAAAGTGTCTTTTAATTAATACCCCTCACATTAACTTGTGAAATCAGTATGTTAACACATTTCAGCACTTAACATATATGTACCCAATAAAAGGTGATCAGACTTAGGTCAAGCATATAATCAATAAATTAGCATGATTCAAAAGTGCTAAGATAAAGACTGATAGACTTCAACCAACAAGGATTCAATACAAAATCGCATCATCCTAGCTTAAGAAAATTAGCTCATACTGAGCTGAAAAACAAGACAATAGGAACTGATGTTGTAAACCGAATCAATGGCACTAGAGCTAAGAGTTAGAATCTATTACAGAAATTGATAAAACAGTAAATAGAAGTGGCTCCCAGCTCTGTCAAGTCGAGAGGTCCTCCTACTTCAACAATATCTTGCTGAATCTACTAAATCAGTGACTGTGCTAGAACCTTCTCTCCACGAAAATGGCTTTGAGTTTTGGTTAATGAGGCGTTGGAGAAGATGAGACAGAGTGCGGCTGTTATCAGAAAGGGATAGAAGCTGCCCTAAGGAATATCACAGTACAAGCCTTCCTTCCTTTGATTAGGTCATTTTGCTTTTATAGCCTCTCCTCAAATGGGTTGACAAATGGTAATCCCAATGAAATTTATTCTTCTTTGGCCCAAAAATAAAGGTTTTTGTCCTTCAGCTGAAAGAGAAAAAACACTGCTAAGCAGTGGGGACCATAAAAAGGGCACACCAGTCTTGCACTAAAGGACATGGTCCTTTTTTCCAGCATACAAAGCTTTAAACACGCTGCTACACTAAGCTCAGGGGATGCTAACATCAGGGTCCGGTGCCATGGTACTAGACTTGGCACTGGGTATTTTCTAATAAAATTCTGCACATAAGCAAAACACATCAAAATGCTCACAAAGGCACCGAAGTGCCTTAAAACAGCTCCAAGCAAGGGATAACAGATTATTTAAACAATTCTAACAAATAACGACTCTAAATTACTCTTGAACTCACATGATTTAAAGTCATAAAAGCATAAATAACTCTTATTTCTAAGAGTTATCACTGTAGATATGAGACACTGAGACATCCCAGTCAGGAGCACGAAGGAGATGAATGGCTTCAAGGAGGAGTGATTGGAGAGCTCAGTTGGAGCAGGATCCAATGTGCACAAGCCTAGAAACCACTTAGGAGTCGACTTCAACAAGAAGAGAAGGAAATTGGAATTGGCAGGGGGAGGCTGCCAAGCAATATGGAGCTCCTGCCTAGGCTTTTCAAAATAAGTAGGGATAGTCTTGTTAGCATCCTGGGAGATCAAATAAGCCTGACTAGAGACTATGTGTTCCATAGTGCGACCTAGGTCAGTTTTACCCTCAAAGATAAGGAGGTTGCGGTCTCTCCAAAGTATCCAAATGGTAATAGCAAAGATAGAAGGCCAAGGATAGCCAGAAACACCAATGTCTTCAGTAGTTAAATACCATTGTAGCCAATCGCAGAGACCCAAGCTGAAGAAACGACTCCAATGGTCACTGTGGATGAAACGGTTCCAGTAGGCTCTAACATCGTCACAGTCACGCAAGACATGCAAAATGGTTTCATCTGAGAGATTGCATCTAGAGCAGGTGCCATCTGCACACATGTTTCTACGCCTTCTCTCATTATTATTAAGAAGCTTACCATGAGCTACCTTCCAAAGGAAAGCTCTAATACACTAGGGTCCCTGCCATTTCCAAATAATATTGAAAAGAGGATCAGGGTGAGCATGAGTGTTTGGCTCCGCATTCAAATAAGTGTAAGCTGACTTGATGCTGAAAGTACCATCATTTGAGAGAGCCCAGATAGGGAAATCCTCAAGTTCCCCAGATGGAAGCTTAATACTAGCAATCTTCGAGCAAACATCCATAGGCAAAGTGGCGCAGAGCTTTTGCCAATTCCAACCCTCATTGTTACCATAACAGGCAATTTTGAAGTTTGCTTCACCTAAGGGAATGGAGGTAAGCACTCGATCTTTTAAGAAGTCGAAGCCAAGGACCCAAACGTCTTGCCAGAAGTGAGTAATTTGACCATTATTAATCGCCCAACATAATTTCTTCTCAATATGCTGCCAAATATTTGTGATTCCTCGCCAGATTGCAGAAGCATTGCTACGTTATCCCACCACGGGAATAGACGTATTGCTACAGTTGTATTTCGCTCGGTAAATCAGAACCCAAAGCTTATCAGGCTGAGAGATAAGCTGCCAAGCAAGCTTCATAAAGTAAGCTTGATTAAGAACCCGAACAGATCTGAACCCTAGGCCCCCATCATCCTTGGGTTTGCAAATATTCTCCCAGGAGATCAAATGGCACTTGCGCTGGTCATTGGTGCTTCCCCAAATGAAGTTCCTGTAAATCCTCTCCGCTTCCTCACAAATAGAGATAGGAATGCAACAAGTTTGAAGAACATAGCCAGGGATACCTGTGAGAGAGGATTGGGCCAAAGTAATTCATCCTGCTAGAGAAAGTGGATGATTTCCAACCGCTGAGCTTTTTCTTCATTTTATCAATCATGAAAGAATAGGAAGCCTTGGAAGAGCGTTGGTGAAGCATAGGGGCTCCAAGATAGATCCCCAAATCATCAGTAGCCTGGATGCCGAGCCGAGAACTAAGGTTGTGCCTAAGATCATCTTTAACATTTATTGAAAAGAAAACGCTAGATTTGTGATAATTCAGCTTCTGTCCAGAGACCTCACATAATTGATCCATACAAGCTTTGATGACATCGACTTGGGAAGGAGAAACTTCTACAACTAGACAAATATCATCAGTAAAGAAAATATGGGAAAGTTTTACCGTACGATTTCGTCCGAAAGTGAGAGGGGACTGGGAGCTAGTGTTCACGACATCTTGGATTAGGTGGCTTAAACGCTCCAAGCAGAGGATGAATATGTAAGGTGATATGGGATCACCCTGACGCAACCCTCTAGCAGAGTTAAAGCTCTGAATATTCCTCTCATTCCAATTAATAGAGATTAAAGCAGTGGTGATACACGCTTCAATAACAGCCTGAATGTGCTAGGGAATGTTGAGAATCTCCATGGTATCTTTGATGAAATCCCAGCTCAATCTATCAAAAGCTTTCTCAAGATCAAGCTTGAGGATCATAAAACCTCTCTTCCCCTTCATTGAAGACATTGTGTGGATGGCTTCTTGAAGAACTAGGATGTTGTCTGTTGTACTTCTATTGGGAACGAAGATACTCTAGCAAGGAGAAATCACATGGGGAAGTATAATGCGAAGTCTCTGTGAAATGATTTTAGTAACCACTTTGTAGATAACATTGTAGAGGGCAATAGGGCGGAATTGCGTAATTCTCATGGGGTCCTCACACTTGGGGATGAGAGTGAGAGCAGTGGCATTAACATTCCTGATGGTGCTGAGGTTGGCAAAGACATCAAGGACAAATTGGTGAATGGAAGACCCAACTATATCCCATTGAGACTTAAAGAAGATAGGATGGAAACCATTCGGACCAGGGGCTTTAAGATTGCCCATGCTAAAGAAGGCAGCTTTGGTTTCTTCAATAGTGATTGCTCTACCGAATGATAACCTGTCAATAGTACTAATCATAGGAAAAGAGATGTTAGTGTAAAGGATATTGGGGGTAGGAAGGTTAGAAGCGTATAAGCCTATGTAGAAATCCACCACTAGATCCTGAACATGTTGCTCCTCATAGACCTAAGAATCATTAGTGTTCATGAAAGCAACAATTTTATTTTTTCGCCTGCGAGCAAGAGTGGACAAATAGAAGAAACGAGTATTTTTGTCACCAAGATGGACCCATTTTAATCTAGCTTGGTGGCTCCAATAAGCTTCCTCCTGAAGACAAAGAGTTGAATATTCATTCCAAAGGGTATTCTTCAAAGTGTCAAGGCGGTTGTTGGGATTAGGATTCATCATAAGCACACGCTTAATACCCTCAAGATGGCGGAGAATACGATGCTTGCGGCGAAAAATATTCCCAAAAGTGTGTTGATTCCAAATGCGCAAATTATCAATGAGTCTTTATATATTTTCTTCCCAAGTAGATGAGTGGCGCCAAGCGTGGAAGACTTGAGAGGAGAACTCAGAATGGTCAAGCTAGGGACTCAAGAATTTGAAGTAGGGCCTGTGATTACCTCTGTTCATGTGAGGGTTAGCACGGATCCAGAGGGCAACATGGTTTGAGGCTTCAGCAGGGATATGAATAATATCAGCAGAGGGAAAAGATGCCTGCCAAGAAGAAGAGCAGAGAGCACGATCAGGCCGCTTATTGATTGTCCCATTAGTCCACGTGAAGATGGGGCCTTTGAAACCAATATCAATAAGGTTGCATGTAATATTGATAATCAAATGAAAAGGACTAGATACACACACAAAAATGAAAAGGACTAGGTGGCGAAGCCAAGAAAATTGATTGACGCACACACACATACAGTAGAATTTGATTGACATATTTACTTTGCACACGATAAGAATCATTAATTAGCAATTAATAATATTTATCGTGTATAAGGTTGTACACGTTAGAAAAATCTTATAAGAAAATATGGGTTTGCGATACATTATTTCCTATTAATTCTACACATAATAACGTTATGTATATATTTATTTTTTATAAATTATCATGAATTTCAATAAAAATTTATTTATTTGAATTTTTTTTTAAAAATTAATACTAAAATTTTAGGTCAAATGAAGATCTCACAATACATCTCTAAGAGTAATTTTTTTGACAAGATCTCTAAGAGTAATTAATCACATTAAAAATGAAATGCGACGATCGCAAACACATTTTACCTGAATCTAAATTGGGATCTCTCACTTAAATAAAAAGGCCTTACTCAATCACTCACCTCGTTAATTCCACAAATAGAAATGATTTCTGAACAATTTTTGTTATCCAACACCGTATTATCATACGATTTCCCTTTTTTAATTATTTCTTTCTTTCTCTTCCATCAAATCATCACTTGAACGTAGTGCATTATTCTACGGTGTCAAATACGATTGTCGAATTTCAATTGTTCAATTATCACAACTCTTCCCCAAACTATGAGTAGATTTCAGTAGGAAAAAAATTCTAGCAATTCATTAAGGTAATGTACCAAAATAAGCATATAAGATGTATGTAAAATCTAGGTAATGTACCAAAATAGGCATATAAGATCTATGTCATCCTTGCCGGAATCAGAGGCGTTTGGTTTGTTGTTCCGTGCTCCTTTTTAGAACTTTGATTCCTGCTTCCGTCCCCATTCTTTCGCTTGGTTTCATTTTCTGTCATTTTCTTGGTTCTGTTCTCTGTCACTAACACGAAATTAACTTAAATAAACCCCACATTAGGCTTTATTTATTTCCCCACTTACCTGTCACCACCACTCCTCAGATCTTCTTGTATTTAATTCGCTCGGAATAATCCGAATCTAAAGTATGCTACGGCAATCTATTAAATAAAGTAAACTAGAAGAAATCTATAACAATAAAAAAAAAACATTTTCATTTTGGAAAATCAAGGAAATTTGAAAGTTGTGTTGAAAAAGTAAAGTCTCCTTCTTCTCCCACCATACTCATTCACATACACGGGTCTCTCTGCAACTCCATAATCATAATAACACAATTCTGAAAAACCCTAAATCAGGGTTCCTCTTTCTCCATATCCACATTCTCTCTCTCTCTCTCTCCCTCTCTCAAGACTGCACCTTTACTACTCCAAACTACCCCATTCCCCAATGGGGTTTTAGAATATGGATTGATGGGGATTTTGGGTTGGTTTTTGTGACCCAAACCCAAATGGGTGTGGGGAAGGCGTGGTTGTTGTCGACCAACCTGGCTTTGTTACACCACGCTCACCCTAACGGCAAACATGTCTGTTGGAGATCCATCTCGTGGTCGGTGGTTTGCGGGTTGATGCTTTTCGCTTTGGGTTTAATTTCGCTCTTAACGGGTCACGTCGCTTCTCACCTTGAATGGTACTCCCAACGATTCGGTCACCACACCTTCTACTCTGCACTGGTTCGTAATCTCTTTATGCGTTACATTTCTGTGTTTTTCGTGTTGCCAATGTTGGTCTCAAATATAAATAAGGCTTATTTTCTGGTATGCTACTAAATGTGTAGTGTAATTGATGTGAATGTTTGTAGGATGGAAATGATCGTGCGCCAACTGATATTTGGGAATCACAATATTCTAAATACTACTATGGATGCAAAGAAAGGGGACGTCATTTTTCTCGTGAGTTAATTCACCAACTCCTTGTGCTTCTTGTTTGCTACTGAAAATGATACCGGTGACATGTATCAGTATGATCTTTCATGTAGTACAATTTTAATTTTCCATGTAACAATGTTTGAGCCTTAGTTACTTTGTAGTGTTAATGTTACTATATCTACTTATTATTATTATTATTATTATTATTATTATTATTTGATTTTTTTTTTCTAATCTTCTAGAATGCATATATTTTTATATGATTAGCTAGCTGCTGATGTATGTAGCTTTATAATCCCATGGTAATTTTAGACGATTTTGATTCAAGAGCCTTGTAAGTCTCCATGTTGCTATGTGTTGTTATTATTTTTGTCTATTATCAAAAAGTTTCTCCGCTGCCTTAGACTAGATGAAATAAGTAGGTTAAGTAGAGATCATTGCAATTTTGCCATGAGGTTTGTTGGCTGCAGCAGAGACCTATTTTTTCACTCATCACCTCTCCTTAACCTGATCTAGAGTCAGACTGTCACGAGACTGTTTACTGGGTGCTATGATATTTCTAGTGATTTCCATCTAGCATATGATTTGGCTAATATCTATTATCTTTTTTGTTGTACTATGGTATTAAAACTTACCTTGCTGTGAGATTATTAGTGTGTATTTTCACCATTTCCATTACAAGTCGTTATAAATAGGAAAGGAAGTGAAAACAATGTTACACTTTTTTAGTTGTTAGTGCAAATAGGAAATGAAAATAGAGAACTTTTTCTTTAACCAAATAAGCCCTTAGTATACAAATGTTGTCTACCGCAGAACCCTTACGCGAGTTCAGTAGCTCTTTTCTATTGCCATAGGATGATAGGTTTGTTGGCTAACAACAGAAGTGATTTTACATCGACAGTTATAGAAAAACACTTTAGACATGGTTTTTTGCTTCCCTTGTATATGGTACTGTTTTATATATATTAAGCACTTCCAATTACTCGTGGCACTGCTACACTGTTAACAAAATTTTGATGATTTCTCCCCTTTACTAAAACTTAAACCTCAGTATGCTAAATCGTCTGTTTCATGCTCTTTTAAACACACTTGTATAAGTTCAAGTGCAAGGAGTTGTCCTTATTTCTTAAACATTTTTCTATGTATCTTGATTCATGAATTATGCTATATATGTGTGCTTAAAAGCTGGACTAGTGTGATCCAGTTGTAAGAGGTTTTCACGGTCCCTTATATGACTTGTGAGCAAATCTAAGGGTTCTATCTTATATTTTATTTTGCCTCTAGAAAGTGCTTAAGATTAGGCTGAATTATTTAATTTTTCTACATGTCGCTTTCTATCTCATTATGGTAATCGGATAATATAGCTGCTGTACGTGAGCGCATGTCAAATGGCTACTTGCTTATTGCAACTAGTGGAGGACTGAACCAACAAAGAACTGGGGTAAGTAGGACATAAGTTTTGTGATATGCTATTGGTTTGGTCACTGGTGTGATGGTCAATTACACCTTTATGCATGGAAAAGATTAATGCATGTGGTGGTCTTAGTTGCTCTACTACTGATTGAAATCATGAAAAAGATAGGAATGATTTTATCTTAGCTCATTGGTTTCTTTTACGTTGTTGTTTGAGAATATGAGGCTTGAATAGGTTTTCTTCAAAGTCGTCATGGTAATTTTTCTTTTATTTCCTCTCAATAAAAGTGATGTTATTTCTATGGATATGACAATCATATTCTTGCCTTCAGATAACTGATGCTGTAGTCGTTGCACGAATTCTTAATGCTACGCTTGTTGTACCTGAGTTGGATCATCATTCTTTTTGGAAGGATGACAGGTAATCTGCAGATCATTTCATACATTCATTACTCATTTTAGAGTTGATTCGAGTCAAGTTAACATTTGTTCTTTCAATAAAAACACACTTTTTTTTTATACAGTGACTTCACCAATATATTCGATGTTAATTGGTTCATTACTTATCTCGCAAAAGATGTTACTATTGTCAAAAGAGTTCCTGATAAGGTCATGCGGTCAATGGAGAAACCCCCATATACAATGCGTGTCCCGAGGAAATCAGATCCTGAATATTATCTTGATCAAGTTTTGCCAATACTCTTGAGACGACGGGTAAGGTCACATGTTATGATCCAATGTTTGAAAACTCATAATTATTTCACTGGAAGATGTTTTGATTCCATAAATGACTGCCATGGTGAAAAGCCTAGTAGCTGGTTAATATCAGTTTGGATAATTCCCTTGTGAGTTCAGCGGTGGTAGTAACTGACTTTTGGGATATTTTGCAGGTGTTGCAATTGACAAAGTTTGACTATAGACTTGCAAATGACCTTGATGATGAGCTACAAAAACTACGATGCCGTGTTAATTATCATGCTTTGAGATTTACAAAACCTATACAAGAACTTGGTCGAAGAATTGTAATGAGAATGCGGAAGATGGCAAACCGTTATATAGCAGTCCATTTGAGGTTTGTTCAGTGAACCTGCTGTGTAAAATTTGAATTCAACTTCCATGTAAGGCAAAGCTGTGTTTTCAGAGATCCTAGAACCAGTTTTCTTTCTTTGTTCCCTCTCATGTTACTCTCTCCTAATGACATACATGCTGTCCATATATGATCTAGTCCTTTTATATCTTTTGACTTGTCTTAATCCGGTTGGTTTGCCTTTCCGTTTTGCACAACTCCTTCATCTTTGTCTAAAATTGATTGCAATTATTTGAACAATTTGAGAATTTCAAATCATGGCCTATGTTTGGATTCTGATAATCCATAATGATTTATGGCACAGGTTTGAGCCAGATATGCTGGCATTTTCAGGTTGCTATTTTGGTGGGGGTGAAAAAGAAAGATACGAGCTTGGTGAAATCAGAAAAAGGTGGACAACACTGCCTGTAAGACTACAATCCTCTGATTTCTAATGACAAAACCTTTTCATTTCCACCTACAAGATGATAATTTGTCCTTTTTTGGCCCACAGGGCCGAAGTCCTGATAGAGTTAAAGGTCCATTTGTTTAAACTTTTAAAAATCAGTGATTTTAAAGTTGTGTAAAAAAATGATTTTAGTTTTTAGAGGTTTTATATAGAGTAGAGGATATTTCTTATCTCATTTCATTTCATTATTATGCTTATAAAAAGCACTTTTGGTTTTAAAAGTATGTTACAATTTTAGTTTTTAATCAGAAGCCACTGAAGTAACTTCTCAAAATAATCAGAAATCTGATTTTTTTTTTCCTTCTAGATCTTAAACAAACACACTAAATATTTTTAAAAGTGGGCTTTTCATGAAATAAACAGGCTCCAAAACTAGTTATTTTCTTTGCTGATATCAAGTGAATGAGCCATTACCTCATGTGATAATACAGGATTTGAGCCCTGATGGAGAACGGAAGCGTGGGAAATGTCCTCTTACACCCCACGAAGTGGGTTTGATGCTGCGAGCGCTTGGATTTACGAATGACACATACCTCTATGTTGCATCGGGAGAAATATATGGTGGGAATGAGACCATGCAGCCTCTCAAAGATCTTTTTCCCAACATCTATACAAAGGAGATGCTTGCCGAGGAAGAGCTGAAACCTTTTCTTCCATTCTCTTCCCGTCTTGCTGCCATTGATTACATTGTTTGTGACGAAAGTAATGTATTTGTCGCTAACAACAATGGTAACATGGCCAGGATTCTTGCTGGTCGAAGGTAAGAATATATAAGTTTTCTCTGATGTCATGATTTTATTCTTGATCCAAAAAATAATACAAATACGTTTTTATAAAGGAAAAACATATATTTCGTTATAGAATACTAGAATCATAATCTTCCCACCTTTTGTTCTTTTTGTTGGTTATATGGGGAGGATGGTAAGAGCTTAATAAGTATATCAACTTCTTTCTGATTTCTTCTTATACATGACAGGAGATATATGGGTCACAAGAGAACCATTAGGCCAAATGCAAAGAAGCTTAGCGCGCTGTTCATGGCAAGGCATCAGATGGAGTGGGATACCTTTGCCAGAAAGGTTAAGGCATGCCAAAGAGGATTCATGGGAGAGCCAGATGAGATGAGACCCGGACGAGGAGAGTTTCACGAATATCCAAGCACTTGTATATGTGAGAAGCCATTTATTGACGAACTGAGTGAAGACGGAATCCGTCCCCCTAAACTCGCATTCAGAATTCTGACAACGAGAACAGACTCTGACATGAATGAATGGAGGAAATGAAGAAAGTGTTGTAATACCAAAGTCAAGAGGGAGAAGGGCCACCACATGACATAATGATTTATAATAACATCACTCTTAGTTGAAATGCTCTACATGGCAATGCGTTCGTTTCTATGTGATTTGGCAATTATCAAGTTGGTGAGAATCGTAAGTTGTGACGGCCATGATGAAGATCTGGTTCTTTCACGTTATGGATGACTCGATTTAGGTCCATGTATAGGGTAAAATGTAGAAGGCATCAATGCGTTGCAAATGTTAATAGATATGCTTGGTTTAGATTCGGTTGTGAGCTCAGCTCAGCTATAGGTAAAATGTTTTTTGCGACAAAATTGTTGAGTTTTCTCCCACGTTGTTTCCAAATTTGTTCCCGTTTATTTACGGGTTGCGCAATGACTTAAATACCAGGTATGGCCAAAAATTGGAAAATTACTTAAAAAGGTTGAATAACTTAACAAAATATCTGATAAATAAAAATTGATAAATAGTTTATTTACATATATGATATGTTCATCCATTATTTATAAATACT
Source organism: Calophaca sinica (assembly GCA_037113605.1). Taxonomy (NCBI): domain Eukaryota; kingdom Viridiplantae; phylum Streptophyta; class Magnoliopsida; order Fabales; family Fabaceae; genus Calophaca; species Calophaca sinica. The sequence continues at coordinate 34,362,457 of CM073731.1, forward strand.
AATTCATCAATTCTTAAAAATTCAACATCTTCTGTTGGTTTAACTTTTCATGAATTTCAAAAAAAAATTCAGCCGATTATTATTGTTGTTGTTCTTCTTCAAAATGACTTAAGTAGCTTTTTATTTAAGAAAAAAAGACATGTTTACCATCAATTGAAAAAAAATAATTAAAATATACATACACCTAACATCTATAGTTAAAAAATACTCCTTCCGTTATTTTTTATAAACTTTTTTAGACAAAATGCTATACATTATTTTTTTAAAAGAAACAACCATTTTCTATTGCAACGGACTTAATGTCTTTTTTCTCTTCCTTACAGCTGAAATTACAAAGAACAAAAGATTACCTAAACCCAGTAGCTACTTTCTCTTTCAAGTTTGCCCAATTTTTCTTTCGATGGATATAATTTTTGCTATTTACAAAACTCAATCCTTAAGAAATGTTAGTTATTACTTATTAGTATGTTATGTTAGTGGGTGGAGTTAAACCCATGACTTGTCATTTCAACCCCTATGTCACTCCCCTCAACCACCAAGCCACCGGACCACTCCTAATCTCAATCATTTTCTTAATATAAGTAGGACTCATTTTTTCTTAATTTAACATTTCAATCTAATAATTTTTATAAATATAATTTACAAAACACTAATTATTAATATTAATCTTGTGTCCGTGAAGCGGGGATAGAATATCTAATTATTATTACAACGACAAAATTAAAAGCCTTTTTACACTGGGGAAGATTATTACTATTAATCCCAAATTTTGCCATTGCTGCAACGACACAAGGCAAAGGAGAAAATGGGATACCGAAGGAGGAGAAGCATTACGTTACCATTTGATGATATCAGCAAGCCTCTAAACAAGTCAACATGGATAAATTCCATATACAGCCTACAGCACCATGAGACCTAAGAGAATCAAATTATATTGTGAATAAGATTAAATCAATATGAACATCTACTAAACTAGTCAGCTACTCTGACTAAACCCAAGGAAGCAAGAATTTTCATTCCTACGTTCCCTTTTATGCAATATAATATACACGTTTAAGCAGAGTATGTGGGTCATCCAATAGCTGTTGGTCTTTCAACTGAACGGTGCTCATTGCAACTCCTTCATTCAACCGTGGTTATTACCTGCCACAGTCAATCATGAAGTTGAAATGTAAATGTTGAGATCGGGTAAACATAGACTCACCCAGGTACAAAAGCAGGAGATTCACTGAAAGTAGAATTATAGATACAGATTCTTACCCCTAGAGGTATTCCGATTCTGGTTTTTGTGACCCTTTTCATGTGGACCAGAAGGAATCTTTGAGATGATTAAAGAGCTTTGTAATCCTTCCAATAGCTGCCAACCCAGAATCAACCACATCAGGCTCAAAACAAATGGCTAAATTGTATTATATATATATTCTTTTACATGTCAAACAGTGAAAACGGCCCATTTTTATAATTTAGAAAGGGAAAAAAAAAAATAATCATGAGAGGCAACATAGAACAATCACTTTCAGTTCAAACAAAGGCAAACACATCCTTACTCTCGATGTTGGCTGTATCCTGCGAATAGATCTACGAGGCTCATTGACTTCAGATGTTGATTTCGCCGGATTTCCATCCAAAGCCTTTTCCACCTCAACCTTGCCCAACCTTCCACCAGCAGGCGCAAGTTTTCCTTTACTTACCCTTGATGTGGGGGGCTTTCTAGTGGGATGAGAATCAGTTGAAGATGCAAGTGACGAATACAAGATTGGTCCTGCTCCAACTCCACTTGTTTCTGAATGGGATGATCCTCCCACCTGATTTTCACCCTCAGATGCATTGTTAAAATGACTTGAAGAATCCTTGATCCTTTCTGTACGACTTGTCAAATCATTGGCACGAGAGTTTGACAAAGGTTTTCCTTTTGATGGGATCACCTTACCTGAAACGCTCTGTGGCCTTCCAGACTTAGAAGTGGGCTTGAAGTCAGTTCCTAGTTTCTCCCTGGTATCTTTTGTTGAACTATTTTTCCATCCACGTGATCCGGAACCATGAGGTATCAAGAAATTTGCAAGCTTAACTGAATCATTTCCGTCATCAATCTTACTTGTCCCATCTGCAACGTAATGTTTGCTTACTTCCATAAATTTTCTTTTCTTCCCAGGTTTAGGAACTCCAAAAACCACTCTTGGTCCTTCTTTTTGAAGACCAGACCTCGCCAATCTGTGCGCCTCAGGTTTGTTTTCATTCTTGCTGTTCTTACCGATATCGAACACTTTCTCATTTTCAGTCAAATTAAGTAACCTCGATTCACTGGGATTTGCTGGCCCCACAACATCAGTACCTTTTGAAATCTTGTCTTTTCCTTTTACCAACTCTCCTGCAGGATTACCTAATTTAGGTCGTTTTTCATGTGGTGTATCGCCCTGCATGCAAAATGCACGGTTCAGTACGGACTAGCATCACGTTAGAACATCACAAGCTGCAAGCAAAGTACCTTAGTGGTGGGACTGTCATTTGCTCCCATCTTGGGAGACTCAATCCATTTCCCATCCTTCCAAATAAGGGATGGACGGAGATGCCACGCTCCAACAACCGATGTTTCTCCACTTGCTGAAGAAAACCAATTAGATCATGTATTTCAAAGAAGCCGGTTCTATACATTGGTAGGAACAATTTAGGTTTAGTCAAAAAATTTACATACCTGAGAAGTGAACAGTAAATGTTCTGTCTTTCTTGTTCTTATCTGTAATAACTCCTTCCTGCCAGCTAATAACAAAAATAACCAAATTTAAGGTAACTGCCACATCAAAATATAGACGTAATGTATAGAATATATAACTATAATATAAGGAAATACATAATGAAGGTATTGCTGCATAATGAAATTGCAGTAAGAGAAACATCGATGCTTCAAAACCAAACAGCAAGACCATTATTAATTGGCCAAGCTTTGCAGCTTTGAAGTTTCTGTAAGACAAAAGCTAATAATTAGCATTTATCGAATCTGTAAGACCTTTTAGTGTGTACTTTTCCCCTGAAGAAACTGAATGTGCAATAAAAGATGCTATTTATTGGTCTTATCTGAAAAACATTACTCATAATGGTGGATAATGTGTATCAGAAAGAACAATTGTTCCTGTGCTTTGAGCATAATGAATCCATCATTGCAATAAAAATCCATCCCCGTTGCAAATTTCCTGATTGGCATCTTCACTATAAATAATAAACCCATAAAAATTACCCATCTCAAGAAAACATTATATATTACATGCACAATACAATTTTTTTTTGAAGCAACATGCACAATACAATTTATAAAGCATATCTTTAGTTAATTTGTTTATATGAAAAAAAAAAGAAAAACAAATTGGAATTAAATCACTTCGCATGCATCTGTTGGATTAGTGTCAAAGAAATAAAACCTTAAATGAATGCAGTGGAAAGTGTCATAGGAAATACCTTCTAAAACACACTAAATAGTATATAACCAAATATAAACATCAGTTTCTATCTCACAATCATCCCTTGAAATCATCTGTAGATAAACTATTTAGTATAAAAATATACCTTTCTTGTATCCATGCATCGACTCTATCCCCAACGGACCATGTATAATCTACCATAGTTGCTCTTCGTCTCTTCCTTGTCCCTTCGTTATGAAGACCGGCAAGAGGACGAGCAACACGTATTCTGGGGGGATTGTCCCCCGCACCTTCAAGTGAAACCCATTCCTTTAAAGGTCCTGCACCTAGAAAACAATGATTTTTTTTTTCTTATTCACAACGAAATAATAGCCACTGTATTATACAATTATATAAGATGTTCATTTGAATACAATTAAATTTTAAAATTTTTCATATCGAAAATGCTTAATTTATTTTCAAAGCCTCAATTAAGAATTTATGTATGAAACCTATGACAAAAACGTTCAGAAAAATATCCGAAGTTTTATGATCTGATCTATTGGCTTTTACATTCAGTTGTTTCATTCTAGAGGAGACCTGAGTTCCACACAATGAGCCCTCCATTAGCTCTTGCAAATGGTAAAAAAATTGTAAAGCAAAGTCACGTAGTTTGTCTCACTGGACAAGTAGTTAATACTGTATTTCATTCTCATCAATGAACAAGTATGTATAAACTAGACCAACCTTCATCAGCTACAAGCACACTGTAGCATACATATGCTTTATCATCCTTCAAACTTAATATATTGGCTGTGAACCATGCTGCTTTAAATCCTTTTCCATCTTTAAAAACCTGATATGTATGATTGCTTCAGTTAGTCAAGAAAAATATAATTTATAAGCAGCAACTTTCTCCAAATTGGAAAGAATGCATGCAATTTTAATGAAAACTAGGACCTAAGTATCATCTAAGTTGTTATGATAACATAATAAAACATGTGGTCATGAATCTACCTCCTATAACTAAATCAACTAAAAAAAAAGCAAAGAATTCGTGAAAACAACCTCTACACATGAGCCCTCTTTGATGTTATTTTCCTCCAGATTTTCAGATCCATTGCCAACAGTGAAAGAAGCCTGTATCTCAGTCCCATATTCAGGAAGTACATCAATGGGATTGACTAAATCAGAATCTTTGCGTCCCTTTGCTCCATTGGAACTATTTTCGTTGATGTTAATGATAGGGGAAATGTCATCAATGGATCTCATATGGTCCACTGACATCCCATTATGCACCTTATGAAATGGTGACTCCTCACTTGCAGCAATCTGCTTCCCAATTTCCTCAGATGAGATATCTCTCTTACATATTTGAGAAGTTTCTGGTCTGTCTTTAACAGTGTCAACATTCATCAGACCTCTAGTCATGCCTTTCAATAACCCAACTTGCTCAGAAGACTCGTGGAATGTTTTCCAACAACCGTCTGGACCAGCTTCTACCAAGACACTTAATGGCAAAGGATCGCCCATAGTAACAATCTTTCCAGCCTGTGAAACAGCTTCTGCTGCCAGCTCAGCAGCCTTTACAATAGCATCCATATTTTCAGCTCGTTTTCTGGCAGCTGAAGCAGCTTCTACTCTCCTTCTTGCAGCCTCCTTTGCAGCGCCAATAATAGAACTGGAGCTATTGATTCCATTGGAACCCTTCAAGATGGAAGCAGGGGTTGCTTTTCCCAAGTTACTTGTACCCTCAGAATGAGAAATTTGGCAAGAACTCTCGTGACCAGAAAAGATCAATGCTTCGTCAGCCATCAGCTTTGCCTGCTGTGCAGCATTTGACGCAACATTGGCAGCTGCAGCTGCTGCCTTTGCAACAGCAGCAGCAGCTGCAACTGCAACTGCTGCAGAAGCTAATTTGGCCTCAATATCTGACACCAATCCAGAATTTTTTTGCTTATCCAACTGTTTCCATATCTCCATGCTATGATTAACAGCAGCAGCAGAAAGAGCAGACGCTTCCTCGGCATTTATCCTTGCCTCCTCAATTTTTGTAAGAGACTCGTCTGACATAATCCTTTTCTCAATATTCCAGTCACTTTTGAGGCGATCAGCTAGAGATAGAGCAGATACAGACACAACTGATTTTTCAACAGTAGTTATTGATACATTCCCAACAGGAGGTGAAGTGGTAATGGCAGTAGATGTATGGCTGCTGACAGCAGGAGTTGATACTAGGTGGGACTGCAAATGCATAGCCTTCTGGCCAAGATCCTCAGACTCCATAACCTTTTTTCTTTTTTTGGGCTTTGGATCTGAAGAATGATGAGCATGTGATACCGTCACACTATTTGTATCAATCAGAGGAGTAGTTGCCACAAATGCACTTTGTAGACCTGCATTAGAAGCCGGCAGACCAGGCAGGAGATTTTTTATGCTAGAGGAAGAAGGTACAGAAGCTCCTTTGACTGAACTGGACTTAATCGTATCTGTGACAGATGATGCAGAAAGATGAGAATTGTTATCAAGTGAAGGAGTAGAAGAAGCAATCCATGGTCCGCGAAGGGGGGCTTGGGACATCCAAGATGTGTTATGCCCAAGAAAGTTTCTCAATGGTGGAGTTTGATAAGGATGCAAAGGAGCAAGTGCCTGTGAATAATCCAGAGCAGAACATCTAGCAAGGGCACTAGATTGCAGGGAATCACGAGAGGGAGTTGGGAGACTCCAAAGGGGAGATGAAACAGGTTTTAAAGGGTTTGCAATTGTTGTAGCCGCCTTGCTACTGGCTAGGCCAAGAGACGAAGAGATACCTTTTCCTTGAATTGCACTGTGCTTAACTGCTAAATCAGGCGTTCTAGGACCTGCAGATCTCATTTCTCAATTCGTACACAATCAAATCATAGAAAAATCTAAACACATAAATGTATGTATCACAATAATATACCAGATCGTGATTGCAGTGGTGTTTCTGGGTTAGTGGGATGAGAGTTTTGACCACGCTGTCTTTCCATGCAGGAAGACCAGGCTTTCTCCCAAACACTCCTTCCACCATCTAAAAACACAATTTATAGGATCTAAATACTTGTTACAAACAAGAGAAATAAGCAAGCAAATACATCATGATTTTGAGAGGAAAAAACCTGGACCCCCAAAAGCCGATATCATATATGCCTCATCAGGTGCTGTGCCTTGACTGCAGCAACAAAATAAGAAAATGATCAACACAATTGATTATCATACCGGAGAATATACAACATTTCATGCTGCCTAAACAAATTACTATCTCATGAAGATACACACATGCCTTGGCTTCAGATAGCATAGTGATTAGAACAAGTATTGAATATGTCTGAGGTTCAACGTACCAAATAAAACTGAAAGCCTTACAATAACAATCCCAAGATTTTCCCATTTTTTAATCAACCATGGGGGAGTAGGAGCTGTCAGGGGTAAGGTATATGCAATGCTTTAAAAACCGGACTGGTCATTAAACTGTTGAAGGTGAAGGCTTCCATGGTTCAACCGTGGTTGAATCATGGTCGAAGTGGTTATAATTAAATATAAATTTGTAAGATTATGTAATATATTAAGTTATAAATGAATATAAAATATTAAAAATTTAAGGGGAAAAAAAATTAAATTAACATAAGATGATCATATTATATGCTTTGTAAGATAAAAAATCAATAAAAGAAGGAAAAACAATAAAAACCCATGAAAATGATTCTTTATGACTTGTCATTAGATCATTATTTGGCCGAATTTTTGCATTAAAAAATAAAAATCACAAAAATATACAAAAAAATGAAGGAAAAAAAAATTGGTTCAAATTGGTTCTCATCGCCTGTTTTTTGACTGTCCTCACTGATTCTAAGATCAGCCCGTTTTTGGGTTGAACAGATTAGATACTGGACCATTTCCCAGTTCAACCAGTCGAATAGATTGGTCCGGTTTGGTTTTTATAGTTATGGGTATAAATATGGTGGGAAATGGACAAAAAAACACGATTCATAAGCACATGTGCAGTTGCACAACACATCTATGCAGCATCCATAAAAATTAAATAAATATAACATAGCCAACATTCGAACTCACATCAAAGCTCCATAGACAAAGATCTGAGCACGCAGTTGTACTTGCTGAATATCCATGAAAGGCTGTTGAAACAGAACAGGTGGAGAAGCAGAAGTATTCAAATCTGGAAGGCTAGATGTTGAAGCATTTAAAAGAGAAAATGGCTTTGTACTGATGGGATCAATTTGCCCATACTGCTGCACCTCGTTGGATTGCACCAGCTGGAAACCAGGTGATGGGCTCAGAGACACACTAGTTGATCTATCCCCTTTCTCTGAATGTCTTGCTGGAGTTTTTCCTTTACTTCCTTTTCTAGAAGATTCCTTTCCGGAGGTCTTATTATATGCTCGCCTAGTTTTGCGCTCAGTTGTACCTTTGGAAACGTTACGTGCTAAATCACCATCAGGTATTTGTGGACTTCCATGGGAGACATGTCCAGCTACACCGGTTTTGGGAGTACCTAACCCAGAAGCCAGTGGAGATTCCTCCACAACCTTCAATAATAAGAGGAGGAGAAAAAAAACAAAATAAGGCAATTAGATCATTTCATAATGAAAAATACATAATATATTTTACAATAATCTTTCAAGAATCCCCCTTGCATGTTAAGAGGGAAACTAAATCAGGAAATATAAGCAATATAGAGAATAAATTTCAAATAACAGTGCCTTTAAAATTTGATTATGAACTACAACAAAAATTACCGTTGATTCTTTGCTGGCTTCAGTAACAGGAAAGGGATCCCTCTCACCAGCATTTGTTCCAATTGTGGTCAAATCTGTAACGTCTTTTTTGGACGAATTTGCCACTAGATTTACCTCAGGAGCTAAGCTTCTCTCATCTTTAGATACATCATTCCCCTTGTGATCATGATCAGAAGATACTGTGTTTATTTCATCCTTATGTATGAACTCCGAAACTGGAGGGTTCAGATTAGCAGCAGGCTTAACTTGATTCTCATCCTTTTCAGCTTCAGGAGGGCTTCCAAACGTAACAGATGGACCACAAGTATTATCGGTAGGATTGGCAGGACAGTCTCCAGTCTCATGTAACTCATTGTGAGAATCAGGTAAAGGAGCTGATATGGAACCTTCATTTTGCAAATAAAAAGTCACCTATAAAATTGTTCTTCTAACAGGTATGAAAATTTTAAAGAATTTACGGAAAGAATAGATGTCCATTACAATTATAAACAACTCAGCACATAGTTGAGGATGGGGTAATTCTAAAACAGGACAGGACAAACCGGTAAAAATTATAAAACATTTTCCACAGTTACATCCAGAAGTTCACTACTATCTGGACACAGCCAGCAGAAAGAAGATTAAAAAGGAAAATCAAGTGCAAACTCAAAAACTAGTCAGTGACCAGCAATAAGATGCCACAATCACATACACTACGCAGAGACCATAAGGGTGGCATGCTTAATATGTGTAACAACCAGACACTTTGAGGCATAACGAGATGCTCTTAACATTCAAATTCAAGTATGGACCCATAATGAAAATGTATTCCCAGAAGTTAAAAAACATAATCAATAGAAAAAGTCACTAGCAACGAGTACATCAACAAGAATTTACCAAAAAACTAAAACAACAAACTACAGAATTTTAAAGGAATCACAAAAATGGACAAGACTATATTAAAGATTACCGGATAATTTTGAGCATGGCTTGTCAAGATGCTCTTGTATTGCCTCCTTGCCATCCTTAATAAAAGAAACAGTAACTTCATCACCCGGTTTCTCTATTGATTCACATAGAACAGCAGCCACACCCACCTCTTTTGTACACTCGTGATCAACCTTATTATCACTTTGTTTTTCTTGAGGTTCACTAATCTTTTCAGTAGCAGTAGTCCCCAGATTCTGCAGACAACTGCTTGCTGTCTCACATGATATTTGTCTAATAGTGTCAGAATTTTTTTGTTTTTCAGTTCCAGTAGCAGGACAAGGATCAACTTCCTTTTCAGAAGACCCAACAGGAAGAGAAACACTTGCTTCCTCAGCTATTTTGGCTTTAGAGTCTTCCTTTTCATCAACAGAAGCAGACCCAACAAGCTTCATCCTTTGAATTTCATTGTGACCTGTAACTTCATGTGTCGACACTGTTAGATTGAGAGCAAGCGAAGGAAAGTATAGGAACATGATAAACCAGAGAGAAATCTAAGATTCATTGTGACCTGTAACTTCAAGTGTGGACACTGTTAGATTGAGAGCAAGTGAAGGAAAGTATAGGAACATGATAAACCAGAGAGAAATCTAAGAGTCTCTGTTGAATGAAATTGATGAAATGATTCACTTATGCTTTCAGTAAGGCACACAGTTTTACTTATAGAGATGCTGAGCCTCAAGAAGCTCAAGGTAACGTAACAGAACACGCTGACTCAGCATACTCTGTTACTAGAGTTATGAACCACATGTTACAATCACGTAAATATACTCTTATACCGATACATATTAGGAATGCTGCTATTACAACAATAGAGACAATTCTACTAGGAGGAGGTATAACATATACTATTTTATAGGATGTTGAACTAATATTTTCTAATACATATTTTGAACCTTAAAAAATAAGTTGAAAAGAAAAATTGAAGTTAAACCCTATAACAAGTTAAATCCTATCTTATATTAAACCAACTTTATTTTCTAAATTATAATATACCTGAATTATTGACAGGCATGTCATCAACTGATATTGTGGAGGTTGTCAGCTTAGTTTCCATGCTGCCTGCACCAAGAGATGATGAACAAACTCCCCTATCAACAAGATGAGATTGATCAACATCACAATGAATCGAGCTCGAATCAAAAGGAGACTTTTCACTCTCTTGGTCAATGACAGAAATATCTTGACAAATTTTTTTATGGTCACCCTGCTTGCCAGGTTCGTTATTTTCACATACTTGAGTTGTCTCGCCCAAAATGCAAGATTTTGTAGAAACCACCGTACTGAAAAAACTGCTTGCTCTACTATCACTATTCCCTACATTTACTGTAGAAGTGTTTCTGTCCACCACATCAAACATAGATGCCTCTGATTTACTTGACAAAACCTCTCTATCCATCCGGTTACCAATATTTAAAAACTCCTTTTCCTTAGAAACACTGCTCTCACCAAATGCCTTCTCAGTCGTAACCACATTCAGCTGATGATTAGGACAAGTTCCACAATCAGAATTACTGACCTCAACTTTATGTCCCTCAGAACTAGAATCATCTTTTATTACAATCTTTGGTATGTCACTTGTATTTAGTGCAGATTGATCGTCCGTCACAGGATCTTTAATCAAGACCGCATCTTTAATTGCATTGCCTTGGGGAAAATCTCCGAAGCATGTATCTTCATTGTCTCTATCTGCTTTCTGCAGGTTAGAGATACCACTAGATACAATGTTTAAGGATTTACCTGAATTACTTATCCCATTCTCAAGGCCTGCAACTACACTCACACTTTCCAAAGCTTCTTCCATACGGATCAAACAAATCGGTTTATCAGAGTGATGTGCTTCACCCCCAACTGCATTCACGTCTAAAGTTTGAGTGCCAACATCAGAATCTTTGTCAGGCACAGAAGATTCTAAATCTTGCATATTAGTTTGTGTTTGTAAAGAACATTGCTCCTCATCATCCATACCAACTATTTGATTTTGCACATTTTGAATGTTTAAGACTTCACAACTAGAAGAGATGTTCTGTGTAGAAGCTGCAGTAATATTGGTCTTCGCCACAGAAGTAGGCGAGTCATTTTTGGTTTTTTCACCAAGAGAACCATCAGCTGGAGTCTCAACATTTCTTTGGTTTGTATCATCATCACATTTGCCATCAGTAAAGAGAATCCCACTAGACTGAGGCAAGTCAATATTTCTGTGCATATCAGGCGGTTTCAGATTATTTAAACTTCCATCTATAGATGATTCACCTTCATGACCTTGGGAAACTCCAGCCAGAGAATGCTCCATTTCTACAGCCTCCTTTGATCCAGACAAGTTTTCAAGAATACAACCGGCTGGCTCTAAATATGTAGCATTATCTTTAAACTCATTTTTCTCATAAGGTTTTGGATTGGGCTCCATTTGCTTAGCTAAGCATGCAAGTTCATCACAGGCATCGGATTCCTGTATAACAGCTTCTCTAGGGATAAATTCTTCCTGTCCAACAGATTTTAGTAACATTTCAACAGATTCTGAGGAAGTTGCCTCAGACCAAACATTATTATGCCTTGATATAGGGCAAGATTCAGCTACAGTTGAGCTGAACTCTATTCCACTACTCCCCTGGGAGTATGCGTCAATCCACTGATTATCTTCGTTACTTTCAATGCCAAGAAAAACTTCAGTTTCCACCAAGCTATCAAATCTTAAATGACCCTGAAGGCTTTCATCAAAATCAAACTTCGGGACAGCATATGGCCTTAATACTGGAGGAAATTTGGTGCTCCCTTCACCAGCTAAATGGAGATTCTGGCTGTGAAAATCATTGTCATCATAATCCATGAGTGTATCCCTAAAACAAGTAGGCACATTAGACTAAGAGGAACGGCAAAAAAAATGTGCTTAAACATGATATAAATATATTCATAAATAGACAAACACAAATGCATCCAAACAAAATCAAAAGCAAAAAGAGGTGCATACTGCACACGTAAGATCAACCAAACAGATGCACATCCATCATCCATGTATCAGCATACACACAGACTGAGAAATATATTGAAACTCAATTTAAAAAGTCATTGGAAAATGAACAACCCAAAGTAGTTTATGGCTGTCGGCAGATGGGGGAGGGGGGAGCCACCCCCAAAAGCACCAAGGGTATAGCAGATCATGGACTGGCCGATACCACAAAGACAGCAGCTAGAATGAAAATGATTTAATGTGTAACCTAGGAAGACTTGGCTGGACAAGGGTCTCGGAGGTTGAGATGGCCCAAATTCAATGTAGGCCAACATGAAGGCAAATAGTTCGATGACAAGGACTGGTTGATGAAGCCAATAGATGGAGGATATGTGTGTGTACGCGTATGCGTGCGAGCAATGGATGCTATATTAACTAGCTCGGCTACCTACTAGCTACGATTATTATCTTTCAGTGTAAGCAAAATTAGGCAAAAATCAAAGAGAGAAAAAGGCAGAGCACCCACGAGCAATGATGAAGAAAGCATGTTAGTCACAACATGCAAGGCAGGACCAGCAATAGTTTAGTGGGAAGAGAATGTGGCTGCATGCAAAAGACATGCTGTCTTTTTGGTTGGATTTATGGCAGTCATCAAGGGGAAAGTGTAACTTTAAAATTACATAAACACACAGATGGATGGTTCCGTCTCATCCCCCCCCCCCCAAAAAAAACCCCCAAATTAAGGGGGTGGTGATATGGGATGGAATGGGTTGCATCCGGTTCCATTCCATTCCATCCTCTTTTAAACAATCCAAATAATGGAACATAATGGCATAATGATGGTTACGCCAATCCAAACATATTCAAAAGCATAACCAAATTAGTAAACAAAAACAAAGATGGTTACGTCATTGTCAACATCCAAAAAGGGCATTTATGTTGATTATTAAAGAAAATGGACAATGATCTCCTTTCATTTCTAGTGAAGGAAAAAGCTTTATCAAACAAAAATTCAAATTTGGGCACAAGAAACACAGTTAGGCAAGAACTGACCAAAAAAAAAAAAAAGAGGAAGAGCTTCAGCAAGAAGCTGCCATTAAAACAGAGCTGAACAGCCGCAGCAGCACATAAAGTAAAATCTAGCAATATGCCTTCAGGCCCCAGCCAGATGCACAATGGCTTCTAGAGGCTATACAGACCTTTACCTAACCAAACCTAAACTCGAAACCCTAGTAGCAACTGCTTTGGCAGCCACCCATATCTGGGAAGGGCCAAAATTGTGGTGCGCCACACCACTATGCTAAAATGCTCTGTCACGAGCATCTGGGAGCTGAGAAACCCCACCCACCCCACCCCACCCCCAATACAGCATTATGGCAGTCACTCTGGCTGCTATTGACTACTTTGGAACAACTACCCCATGTGAAGCAGGGTAACATAAAACCCCAATTTACCAAAAGCAGAAAACAATTTGATCATTTAAACATTTAGCAATTACACAATTTAAAATACCAAGCATCGTATTCATACAAAAAATAACTTAGGCCCCCTTTTTGTAAGATAAACATATATATATATATATAGGGAAGTGACGAACAACTCACTGCCTCGGTTTTACAAACTGTCAAGTGATCTGGGGATCTTGAAACTTGAAAGTATAATATGGCAAAAAAAATCATAAGATGAATACAAATCAAAAGCTTCCAAGAGGTTTTAGTTGATACACTACAAATAGATAGGTCAACACAGCCATCACACTGTAATAATGCTGTGGCAAGAATGGTGCATGCGAAAATACAACTAATCACAGATTCAAAAGCATCCGAGTGGTTGCAATTCATAGCCTACACAGATATGTTGACAAAATTTAAAACATTGTGCAATAGGAAACCCTTTGCATAATGCCACGGCAGCACTCAGGCTGTGATCCTTCACATCTTCTTTTTGTCAGCCAAATTTAAGACGCACTGCTATAAGTCATGAAACATCCAACCACTCACTAATGGCTCGTAAAATTGAGAAATAACTTTCCCTCATTTATGTTAACCAAAATATATAATAAATAAGGGGGAATAAAAAAATAACAGTTTGGTTGGCAGATATCATGTCATTTCATTCGAAAGCAGTTTCATAGAAAATGGTTCCTGACCATTATTATTATTATTACTACTACTACTAAAAAGATGACAGATTTAAAAAAATGGATACAGATACAGCCATACAGGCACTGTCTAGTTCGCCAGTGGCATGATCAGTAACAATTTCACACACAGCACCAATCTTCACAAAAGACTACGCAACCAATTCCTGAATCAGAAATCCTTAAAAATTGCCGAAAATAATGTTGTCAAATTAAAGCATTCACTAGTATCAAAAAAAAAAATTAAAAGCATTCAAAGAAAAATTCTTCTCACCACCAATTAGCCAAACCGTGCAGCCAGAAAGAAAGCAAACATTTTAATATAAAAACTCACCATTTCAAAAACAAACGAAGCCAAAACCTTCTTCGGAACCAAAACAGGGAAGGAAAAAAAAAATGGAAAGAACTCCAACCAAAGCCGAAATTATATCATTTCATTCATTTGACAGCAAAAAAAACTCACCACTACAAAGCAGAGCCTAATCACAACAATGAAAGAAAATGAGAACCCTATATCTCAAAAAAAGTTGGACATGAACAGTACCAGAAGAAGTAAGTCTAAATACGCTACCTCCCTCCATCCGGCGAGGAAATCCAGCCCCTTTTGATCTCACCTATTCTCCAATCATCTACTGCATCAACAATTCAATCTCTGTGAGTGTAACATAAACCAATTTAATAATTTTTTAATAAAACATATTAGAATATCAAAAAGGTCGATGAAACCTCGCCGGAGATCAGAGACTCACCGGTGCATTCGATGACCGGCGGATCGAATTAGGGTTCCGGCCACGAAAGAGAGAGACGGGTAGATAGAGTATTAGGAGAAAAGTGGAAACGACACTGGAAGACGCAAAGAGTGTGCGATACTTTCCCAATGGATTTTTTAATTTTTATTATTTTTATTTTTATTTTCCTTTCACATTCTTCCTTTGCTGAGTGAAAACTGAAAACCTTTGGCCTTTTCCAACGCTGAGAAAATATTCAAAAACAAACAGGTGTTGAAATTGGAAAGGTGGGCTTTCCTCATAAATAGTAGCGGATCCACGTCAAAAGCAAATTATTAATTTTATAATATAATAAATTAAAGGTTTTTTTAAGAATAAAATCTTTTTTTTTTGAACGGAAAAAAAAAATAGCCCGTGCAATCTATAACATTTTTTAGTTCCTAAAAAATATTGATATTAGTCCATACGAAAAAAATAAAAATATTCCTAATTGTTTGATTTAGTCTGTAAAATATAATAATATAATATTAGATTCCGGTTGAATTGGTCCTATAAAATAGAATTGGTGACATATTTTAGGTTCCAAAATGAATAAAATTCATATATTATAAGGAGTAAGCGCTTGTTTATTTTAGATTTTGGACAGTCCAGAATCAATTCTGGAAATAAAAATAATGTCAATATAATTAAAAATTCATATTCTTGTGTTTGAGTGATAAACTCTCGGTGGATAAAAATGATTCTAGGATAAATAGAACTGATTCTGATGGAAGCAAGAAGTTCCTAACTTTTGCGTTAAATAGAGTCAATTCTGAAAGTAGGACCCACAAAATTCTTTATATTTGCACATAAAAATGATTATACTTTTATCATCTAAATGAAATCAATTCTTCTGAGCCCACTTTTAAAATATTATTACCAAACACAAATCAATTTTTTTATGTTCAATTTTTTAAAAATCAATTCTTATAAAATCAATTCTTCAGAATCAATTATATCACAATCTAAAAGAAATGGTGACCAAAAGTAAATATTCTACTTTTATGGGATTAAAACCAACAATTTTTTGGCACTAAAACCAAAATAGGAGTTTATTACGGGGACTGGAAAGCCTTCTTTTAATCTTTAATTTAATTAGTTATATCATAATTCTACCGTTTATGTTTAGATCAAGACAGGTGATGGTTTCAACCAAAAAAAAAAGGATAATACTGTTTTTAGTTCATGTAATATCAGGAAAATTCAGTTTTAGTTCATGCCAAAATTTTTGTTTAGATTATGCTCCTGTAATTTCAGATTCTCCAGTTTTAGTCCTTCTTCATCCATATGACATGAGTCATGTGTAAATTTTTTTACACGTCAGCTGTTTCATGCTGACACAACAACTCATCTTTACAAATTAAATAAATAAATAATAAAAGAATAAAATAAAATATAGAAAAGGAAATAAAAATTGTTCTTCGTCTCCAAGCTCCCTCTTCCAATACCACATCCTCCCTCTCCAAGCTCCCTCCTCCGATACCTCATCCTCCCTCTCTCTCAACAACATAACCTGGGCCAGAAAATTACTGGAGGAAGAAGGACGTTACTGACGAAGACAAGGACAAAAGCAACGGTGAGGACCCATTACCAGAAACACCCAAGCCAGAGAGAGAGGAACGTGCAAGAGTATCATGGGCAACAATCAGGTTCCCACCGAGAAGAATCACCGATCACGGGACGGGACATGAGAATGAGGGTAAACAGAAGCGCGAATCAGAATAGAGATGAGAAGGATCTCCGCGAGACGACGATGAAGAGGGCCTTTGATTCACCCTGTTTCCAGAAACACCATTGTAAAGAGAAAAAAGACAGAGAACGGAAGCGCTCGCATGAAGGAGGAAGCAGGAGGCAGAACAGGGAGAGTCGGCCCTAGATCTCACATACCTCTCTCAGATTAGGGGAGGGGCAGGTGAATTAGGGTTCCGATGGGGAAGGGGCAAAAATAATTGGGGTTTGCTGACCGCCACTGTCTTTCATCTTCGCATCCTCGACACTGACTCCCTCCTCCATGTTTTCTACCGACCGATTCAACCCCACCCCAACCGTGGAACCTCAACTTCAGTGTCATATGCCAAGCGCCAACCTCCCTCTGTAACCTCACCTTGTCTCTACCCATGGCGAACCTACCAGCCATGAGTGAACCGCAAGAACACTACCCATCTATGACCAGATCTAGCAACTTCCCAAATAAACACCAACGTTTAACTTCCCAAGCTGTTTTCAAAACATGTTTATGCTTTATTTGCCCCTTCTTGCATCTTGTTAGTTCATAAGGGAGAGGAAGTAACAGTTTGTGATTTCAAAGTTGAACTTTTCAGGTTTTTTTCAGCTTTATTTGTTCCTGAGTGTCCACGAGTTCATAACAGTTCAACAATGGTGGTGAAACGGTTTGCGGTGTGACAATTCGTGGATGCGAAGGGTTTATTTATTTAATTTATAAACAAAATAATTGATAAACAGTCAGCATGCCCATGTGTAAAAAATTACATATCATCCATGCCACATCACTAGAGAGATAACGTAAGGGACTAAAAATGGGAGAATCTGAAATTACAAGGGCGGAATCTAAACAAAAGTTTTAGCAGGGAGTAAAACTGGATTTTCTTAATATTACAGGGACTAAAAGCGGTATTAACCCCCAAAAAATAAGACAGGTGAATGTGATGACTTTTTTATTAAAACAAGAAAACCACTGTAGAAAGTCAGATACAAGGTAATAAAAATATATAAATGATTTAAGGCTTAAATATGAAATTGGTCCCCCAAAAATTTGTAAAGTTCGTTTTGAGTTCCAAAATTTTTTTTTGAAGGTTTTTAGTCCCTCAAATTTCAAAATGTTTTTCCGTTCATCTCTCACTTTGACGCCGTTATGATTTTAGTCCCTCAAAAATTCTAAAAGTTTGTTTTTAGTCCCCCAAAATTCTAAAAGTTCGTTTTTAGTCCCGCCACGTACGCGCCACAAAACTGCGTCAGCGACAGGGACTAACGGAAAACCATTTTCAAATTTGGGAGACTAAAAACCTTCAATTTTTTGGGGGGACTAAAAACGAATTTTGTAAATTTTTTGGGAACCAATTTCATATTTAAGCCATGATTTAATTATCAGGGGAGATATTAAATTACAATAATGTAATACTTGACATTTATATACCATTCAATAAGATCCTACTAGATAAAAAAATTTCAAAATCAGCTGGTGAATTGAAAGTTACTATTATATAGATCATATATATAAATTTTTACACTAATAAAAAATCATTTGCAAAGTCGTCAAATTGCTTCAAGATTAACGTTATCTTCAATTACACCATTGGTGTTAATCTTAACATATTTTGATGACACAATAAATAATTATATATTAATTTAAAAATAATTTTATCCCCCTCTAATTATCAAAATAATTTGATTGTTTAATGCATTAAATAAACATTGATTATATTTAAATATTTAATTTCAGCTCTCAGCCGCAACTATATAAAAGTGTTTGTTGGAGGAAGGGGAATATTTTAGGAAAGAACTCAAAACTTGCTTAATACAAAGTGTTAGTACATGGGTATTTATAGGTATAATCACATAACTCTATTCTTACTTATAGGATCTTCCTAGTTAAAATTCACTACTAGATATTTTTCTACACATTTATTCATTTAATGTACTTCAAGATTTTTCCATGGTTTTTTTTATATAGATTTTTTCGTAGTTATTTCAAGTAATTCTATATTTATCCACTTCAAATTATATATAACATTTATCCCCCTTATTTTGAAAATTTCTTTTTCACGCGAGGTCTTGCTCTCATTCCATACAAATCTTTTCAATCTCATAATTTTATCTTCATGTCCTTTAACCATGTAGCCTAATAGTTGCTCAATGTAGCCCTCTTCTTTAAGATAGTCATCTAGAAATGTTGACTTCACATCAAGTCGATAGATTTTCCGCTTCATTTGAGCTGCCAAAGAAATTAGCAAGCGAATTATATCCATGCAGGTGCCGGGTGCATAGACTTCTTTATAGTCAGCTTCTTCATATCCACAACCATGTCCTCGTACTCTTCCTTATCCATGTCCACGCCTATTTTGACTCTTTAATAATCCTCCACCATTCTAATACCTTTTTTTTTACACAATCCAAATCAACTCATTTCATCACTAATAATGTTATAAATACAAAACGGAATAGAGTGGAAAATAGTGCGATGAGTATAACAAGTAGACACTCTTGCAAGAGTATGCGCTCTACCATTTGTCTGTCACTTCACAAACACAACTTTAAGCAACTTTAAAGTTGTTTGTCGCTCCACCATTCTAATACTTAAAAGAATGTTATCATGGTAATTGAACTTATTCTTAATATTCGAATGGCTTTTGGAAGAACTCGCTCTTCTAATCTTCTCTAGCTTTACAACTTATGAATACTTGATGGTGATTTATATCTTTTGTATATCAAGAAAGAGATATTCGATTGTATTATAATATTGATACTTACAACATTGATTCATATATTTTCCATATCTTTCACTCTGACTGCTTTAACAAAGTCAAAATATTCTCATACCTATAAGAGAGAGTGGCGTGGGGTGATGGAGAGGGAGTGATTTGACTTTGCGTTTTACGATGGTCGAAATCCTTAGATGTACAGAGATAATATCGTGTTTGAGTGGGCTTATCTGTTGTTTATGACTAAGGGTGGCTTGGCCTTAGTTGTGTCTCCAAAAACTCTCTATAGATTACCACAAGGGGTTTACTTCCAACACCCTTTTTTTCTTTAACAACACCCCTCCCCACACTTTCTCCCAAAATACTCCTACCCCCTTCCTCTCCCTGCGACCCTTGCCCCCTAAGACACTTTTTTCCCGTTTCCGAAAACAAACTTTTGGTAGGGTCATTTGCCTATCAGAAACTCGTTTGTACCACCAGAAACACATTTGAACTAACTGAAATTTGTTTTAACTACCGAAAATTTGATTCAAAAAATATAACAGAAAAACTAGTGCGGGTTGTGGGGAAAGGTGTCACTTGGATAGGGGGTTGTAATAGAGTTAGTTTAAGTTAATTGTGGTTAGTTAACTTAGATAGTTAGAAGCAGTTAGGACGTTATAAAGTTGTTGCGAGTTAGTTAAGTTGTTATGAATTTAGTTACGGTTAGATAGTTGATCTAAGCTATATATTATAGTTTGTAGTTTACTTGATGGAACCAATTTTCATTCTTCTGAAATGAGAATCTAGAGCACAATGCTCTTTCTCTCTTTTACTTATTCTCTGCGATGCATCTTTTCTGTTTCCATGCATGAGTTCAATATGGTATCAAAAGAATTTTCTTCCGCATTTCGATTATGATCTTCGTTTTTGTTCATCTTATTGAATTGATTTCAAGATTTGATTCATTTCTTCTGGTTCTTGCTGCGGTTTTTTCTTCAATTGTTCTACAATTGCTTGCTACCATGGAAGATCCTACTGCAAATCCTTTTTTCATCTCTACTTCGACCAATCCAGGTCTTGTTCTTGTTTCACAACCTCTTACCACTACCAATCTTGCTTCATGGAGACGCGCAATGAAGATTGCTATTATTGCTCGTAACAAGCTCCGCTTCGTTGACGGCATAATTCTGATGCCGCCGGAGGATGATCCTTCGTATCCATTGTGGCTTCGCAACAATAGCATTGTGGCTTCGTGGCTACTCAATTCCATTTCTAGTGATTTGACAGCAAGCGTCATCTATGCGTCCGCTGCGGCCATGTGGTCTGAACTTCATCATCGTTTTTAGCATTCCAATGGTCCTCGCATGTTCAAGCCTCGTAAGGAATTCCTCATTTGCACTCAAGGTTCTTCTTTTGTTAATCAGTATTTCAATGTTTTGAAAGGGCTCTGGGAAGAATTGTGTGAATTTTCTCCGATCCCTACCTGTGCATGCGGTGTAGCACAGGGTATGAACGCTTTTCTCAACCGTGAGTATGTGATGACTTTTCTGATGGGTCTTAATGACTCCTTCCATCACATTAGGGGTCAAATCTTGCTAATAGAGCCACTTCCAGATATTAGCCGAGTCTATTCCTTGGTTATCCAAGAAGAAGAACGGAGGCACATTACTCATGTTGATGGTAACGTTGATACACAATTGGCTTGAGTTGTTCAGAAACCTCAGGGTCAGGGTTTCAAGCCTAAAAATCTGTCAAAAGATCATCCAATGTGTAGCTACTGTGGCCTTCTTGGTCATATCAAGGAGAAGTGCTTTAAGCTCCATGGATATCCACCGGGCCATAAGAAGCATAAGGACTCTGTAGGTTCTTCAGTTGTGAATCATGTTTCTGATGCTTCTTCTTCTGCAGGTATGAACATGCAGCAGTATCAGGATTTGATTGCTTTCTTGCAAACTCAGATGGTCCATACCAGTACACAAGAATCTGATCATGTGGATGCCAATATAGTCGGTATGAGTTGTTCTTTAACTGAAACTTTTGACATGAATTATTCTTTAATTGAGTCCAATTTTGCATAATCTGATGGCATTTGGATCATAGATTCAGGTGCTACATGTCATATTTGTTTCAATCTCAATCTTTACACTTCACACACTACCCTGGCAAATAAATTTGTTACACTTCCAAATAATTTCAAAATTCGTGTACATGCTGTAGGCACCATTGTTTTAAGTCCTTACCTTTCTTTAAAGAATGTTTTATACATTTTTGATTTCAAGTTAAACATTCTTTCTGTGAGTTCTTTGTTGAAGGATGCAAATTACACTTGTACTTTTAATGATAATGCATTCTTGATTCAGGAAACATCAGGGCTGAAGGTGATTGGTAGGGGTAACCTCTCACAGAGCCTTTACTTGTTCCAGCCAGCACCATATCAGTCTACACACACTTCACATAAGTCTTTCATTGTATCAAATCCATTTCACAATTCTGTTTTAGAAAATTATGTTTTGAATAAATCATATAATGTTGTTCATTGTAATGATCCTTCCATATGACATAGTAGATTTGGCCATTTGTCTGATAAGATTCTGAAAGTGATTAGTAATAAAATTCCATTTTCTTTGTCTTCTTACAATTCACAAACTTGTGCCATATGTCCAATGTCAAAATTTCATAAACTTCCTTTTCAATCTCATAACAACTATGCTGCCAATCCATTTGATTTGTTACATTATGATGTATGAGGTCCTTTTCACCATCCTACTCATAATGGAAAGTGATTCTTTCTTACTATGGCTGATGATTGCACACAGTTTACTTGGACGCATTTGATGACTCACAAGTCAGAAGCTCTTTTCCTTATCAAGTCTTTTTTCCAATTTGTCAAAACTCGACATGGTAAGACAATCATGGGAATAAGAACTGGCAATGCAAAAGAACTAGATTTGTCTTCCTTTTTGCAGCAAGAAGGAGCAGTATAGCAGCTGGCTTGTCCTTATAGACCTCAGCAAAATTCTGTGGTTGAGCGTAAGCATCAGCACTTGTTGAATATAGCTCGGGCTCTCCTATTTCAGTACAAGGTTTCCCTAAAATTCTAGGGTGAGTGCATATCTACTGTAGCATATTTGATAAATAGAACTCTTTCCATTGCCTTAAACAATTGTTCACCTTTTGAGTTGCTACATGGTCATCTGCCTGACTTCTCAGCTTTAAGAGTTATTGGTTGTTTATACTTTGCATCAACTACACCTCCTCAAAGACATAAATTCAATCCAAGAGCTATTCCATGTATCTTTCTTGGTTATCCAAATGGAGTTAAAGGATATAGACTTTTTGATCCCAAATCTAATACCTTTATTACTTCTAGAGATGTTACTTTTATGGAATCTATTTTTCCATATCATCAAGCTACATCATCTACTCTTCCCTTGCCTACAATTTTTATTAAAACAATGATCCCTTTTATGGTTCATCTCAATTCTCATCAACCAGAACTTGTTCCTCTGAATTCACCAAATCCACCAGCACCTGTCCCTCCCAATTCACCAGAATCTGCATCTGCTGAGCCAGATTCTCCTGCATCTATTCAACAAGATTATGGTTCTTTGGTTGTTCCTGTAGGTCATCCACCTGTTAGGAAGTCCTCTAGAATCCATAGACCTCCTTCTTACCTAAATGCTTATCAATGTCAAGTTACCTATCCCATCCAACAATACCTTACCTATGACAAACTCTCTACTCCTTACAAGGATTATATCCTTAACATATCAGATGTTTTTGAGCCCTAATTTTTTCACCAAGCTGTTAAATATCCCGAATGGAGGCTTGCCATGGCAGAGGAGTTAGCAGCCTTGGAAGCCAATAATACTTGGACATTACAGTCTCTTCCTTCTGGTAAAAAGGCAATTGGATGCAAATGGGTCTATAAGGTTATGTATAAGGCTAATGGTGAGGTTGACAGATGCAAAGCTCTGCTAGTTGCACAAGGTTTCACCCAATAAGCTGGCATAGACTTCTTGGAAACATTCTCTCCTGTAGCCAAACTTACAAAAGTTTGGTTATTGTTGGCCATAGCAGCTCAACAACATTGGAATTTCCTTCAATTAGACATCAATAATGCTTTCCTCAATGGAAATATTCATGAAGAGGTGTACATGAATATTCCTCTTGGTCATCCACTCAAGGGGGAGCAGTTGGTATGTAGATTGAATCGGTCCCTCTATGGATTAAAACAAGCATCAAGGCAATGGTTCAATAAGTTTTGTTCTACCATAAAAAGGCTTGGTTTTACACAATCTTCAGCAGGTCATTCTATTTTTTCTTCTGGGTCAGGTCCCAATCTAGTCATTCTACTTGTTTATGTAAATGACATATTATTGGCTGGGCCAAATTCTGTTTTACTGCTTAATGTACATCAGCAGTTGGAAAAACACTTCAAACTTAAAGTGTTGGGTGATTTGAAGTATTTTTTGGGTCCTGAGATAGCTAAATCAGCCAAAGGCATTCACTTGTGTCAACGGAAGTATACTTTACAGCTTCTAAATGACACTGGTTTTTCTGCAGCCAAACCAGCAACAGTGCCTATGGATCCCAGTAATTCTCTTAATGCTCGTGATGGTGACCTTATTCCAGATGCTTCACTGTATCGAAGACTCATTGGTCGATTGATGTACTTGATAATTTCACGGCCAGACATCACTTATGCAGTAAATAGACTAAGTCAATTCATGAGTCAGCCAAGGACTCCTCATCTTGCAGCCATTCACCATTTGCTTCAGTATCTTAATGCTTCTCCTGGACAAGGAATTCTGTTTCCTACTCAATCCTCCATGTGTGTTTCAGCCTATGTTGATGCAGATTGGGGTAGTTGCCAAGACACTAGACGTTCAACTACTGGTTTTGTATTTTCCTTGGTGATGCTCTAATTGCATGGAAGTCAAAAAAGCAACCAACAGTGGCAAGATCATCAGCAGAAGCTGAATATAGAGCCCTAGCTGCTCTTACTACATAACTCTTATGGTTCAAACAGCTTTTGCGCACTTTTGAAGTCAAATTGTCTACTTCCATGGTTTTCTGTGATAGTAAATATGCCATATAGCTTGCCACCAATCCTACTTCTCATGAGAGATCCAAACATGTGGATATTGATTATCATTTCCTTCGGGAACATGTGCAATCCGGTTTCCTTAATCTTATTCATGTTAAGTCCAAGCAACAACTAGCTGATCCACGTACTAAACCACTCTCCAAAACTCTTTTTCAAGATCTTATTGGCAAGTTAGGATTACTGAATATGTACCTTCCAACTTGAGGGGGAGTAATAGAGTTAGTTTAAGTTAATTGTGGTTAGTTAACTTAGATAGTTAGAAGCAGTTAGGACCTTATAAAGTTGTTGCAAGTTAGTTAAGCTGTTATGAATTCAGTTACGGTTAGATAGTTGATCTAAGCTATATATTCTAGTTTGTAGTTTACTTGATGGAACCAATTTTCATTCTTCTGAAATGAGAATCTAGAGCACAATGCTCCTTCTCTCTTTTACTTCTTCTCTGCGATGCATCTTTTCTGTTTCAATGCATGAGTTCAATAGGTTGCAGAGGGAGGGGCCACAGGGATTAGGGGCACTTGGGGTGGGGGATGGGGAGAGATAAAGGAAGAGGTAAGGGTAGGGGCATTATGGGAAAAAAAGGAGGAGGGGTACTTGAGCTTTGCTTGGGATTCTTGAAAATTGATGAGCAAATGAAAATTGATGAGCAAAGAGTTCTTAAATTTGGTAACATCATGTGTGGTGCCAAGAGGATTGAGTATTTGATTTTCAAAGTATTCTGTTATGAATTTCTTTGATGGCAACAATTGAATTCTCATGATGTTTTACTTTCAATTTTAAGATTTTTTTAATTTCTGTTTTATGCACTATCTTTTTCTTTTCTTTTCTTTTTTTAAAAAAAAGGAGGTGTTTTATGCAATATCTGATCGTGCGGTTTATTAATACTATACATTCATTACTTTAAAGGAGTTAAATTCGAGAAAGAGTAATTAAAATAAAGACAAAACAACTTCAATAAGATTTAAAATTAGAATAAGTAGTCTTCAAAATGACTTAAACTTACTCTTTTTTACATTGCTTCTTTAATAGGTAACCAATACGATTAAATAGTATTTAACTTTTTCTTTAAAACAGTCTCTCAAACTTTCTTTAAAAAGTTATTTCTTTTTCCTTTTAAAAAAAGATTTTAGATTCCTTCCATTTTCACCAAATTGTCATATAATGTACTCCAAACTTTGGATTTGAAATCAACTCCCTTTATTGATTTCAACCAAGAAAAACATGAGGGCAACTTCAACCAAGTTGGCTTTCTTGATTATCTTTATCCTTGCATCTGGTTTCTTCTCCCTCCCTCTCATTTGCTATAAATTAAAGAATTTTATTTTTTTATAAAAATTGACATACTTTTTTGGTTGCAGGTTTAACATTCATGACGATGGGATTAAGAGTACAAGCACAAACTTATGAATGCAAAACTGATGCAGATTGTGAAAGACAGTGTGATTCTGGAGGGTGCATGAGGAAATGTCTTGGGTTGCCTAGTGTATGTGTCAATGGCTTATGTGCCTGCCCCTTTGGCCCAGGACACAGTGCTACCAAAACCCTCCCAAATTCAACTTGCACCCTTGATGGTGATTGCTCAAACCAATGTCCTTCTGACTGCTCCATTAGAACCTGCCTTGAGGACAAGTGTCAATGTGGGTGTCAAGGATGAGGAAGCATCCTCCTTTACTTTGTGAACCTGTAATGTCCATCTCTGAACTATATATATATATATATATATATATATATATATATATATATATATATATATATATATATATATGTGGACTAATAAAAATTATTGACTTCAAGAAAGGTTTCTTTTCCTGCTTAATTGTGTTGTGTAGTTTTGGATGTTAGTCCTCCCTTACACATAAAAGAATATATAGAGACAAAAGGATTTACAGATGCCTTTAAAATTGGTATATAATAGCGATTTGTATTATTGTGTGTGTGTTGGTGGGGACTGAACAATCTTATAAGGTTGATGTCAAATGAATTTTTACTATGTTAACAAATATGGTTATAAATTATACTCCCCTGGTCATTTTTATAAAAAACAAAAAGATCATTTTTCATGGTCTTAATTATAAGAAATAACATTAATTTTCAAATAAATTAAATGTCTAATTTTCATTTATACCCTTATTTTTAGTGAGACTTATACTGTTAATGAGATAACCAATTTTCTATGTAAGTGGGTTGGTTCACAAAACGGATATTTTTGGGAAAAAATTAATTCTTTAAGAATATTAATTAGAAAAAACTATTTTCAATGTATTTCTGTATGAATTAGGGTCTTGTTCCTTATAATAAGGACCGAATGGGGGAGCATTTGATAGGCAACTCCTATGATATGAATTATGAAGTCCTGCATTCTAAGATTTATACCAGGCTCTTGAGTGACTAAGAGTAGGAATTTAAAAAAGAAAAAAAAACTTAGACACAGTTCCTTACCTGCTGTTCTTCCTGTTCCTCGCTAAAAATACAATACATTTGTCTCAAACTGCCTCTATAGGTGTATTATAAAACTGATTTTTTGCACATGTTCAGTAAAAATAACTGTCTTTTTGTGTCTAGAATAGTAGGAACAGTGTCTAAAGCATTGTACTTAAGTTTTGTCCTTTAGAATATTCTTTGAGATGATTGTGAACTTGAAAAATGAATTAAATGAACATCATTGCTTTGCCTCTTTATCTTTTAGTGGTATAGCTGTCATAAGAACAGAGGTGTTTGGCAAAATTGTTTTATATCCTACTCTTCCAGACACATACACACACATAATACAACACTTTCAAACCAGTCGTATGTTGGTGCTAATACTTAAAAATTCTAGAGAACGCTCCGTTGCTTCAGTGGAGCTGACTTGGTGAAGTAGACTCTCAATCCCATCAACCCATTTCTGCTTGTGGAGTTTACTCTTGCACTTAAACTCTAGAATACCTCGTGCAGTTTTGAGGCCAAAGTAGAACTCTTCAAACGATTCTTTTTCTGTTCTGTATGGCCATGCACCATCTTTATCACACACTTCATAAACCACACCTAGTCCAATTTGTTACAATGAAAGTTAGAATACACTTAATTCCAAAAAGACAGAGCCAAAAGGGAAAAATAGAAACTTCCTATAGATATTTGGATAAAGGTGGATCTGCGGTTCTTATAGTTTTTAATGTTAAAAATGCTTACATTTATTCTTTTTGGAGAAGGCTCCTCCAACATGCTTACTTTTGATCTTGATCTTGACCTAAACAAAAAGAAAATTTAAAATTAAGATAAATCTACTTCTTTATCACTGTGAACCAAACCATCAGTGCATGAATATTGTTTAGGCGCGGATTTAATTTAGCATACCTGACATTTCTTGTTGATGTAAACAGAAACACGCTTCATTCGTAATGCACCTGAAAAAGTAAAGCAGCCTTAGAAATAACTATAAGCAAATCCATTGAAGCAAATTCCTATTAATTGATCACATACATGTATGTTGAACATTTGGATATATCTGGATCTTTTAAAATTAAAACTTGACTATAGTTGAGAATTTGAGATTGTCTTTGTTATTACTTATTAGCACTACCTTTTGGTGTGAGTTGCAACAAGTCTCCCACACATGGGGGATGATGTTCCCACATGTGACCTCCAAAAGAAGGAAACCAATGAGATTGTGGTAGTCCTCTATCATAAGGACTTATAGATGCATTCCTCTTTGCTTCATTTGGCAATCTTGCTCTTAAAGCTGCTTCTCCTCTCAAAGCTGGTTTAGCAAGGCAAAAAAATAATCTAGCCTTGAATGATCAACACAAAAGCTCATATTCTCTAATAACTCTTACAGACACTTTCAAAGCCAAGAGCCCCTTTACTTTGCGAAAATGTTTTGTTTTCTTTTTCCATTTTCACTTTTAATTGCAAAGTAGTCCCTTGTTTTCACTTTTTTTCTTATTTTAAAAAATTTGTACAGAAAAAAGAAATACTGAAAACAACTTTTTTCGTTTTCACCGTGTCCGTCCAGTACAAATATTTGAAAACATGACAGAGTCAAAACAAGGGACTCTTTTGAAATTAAAAGTGAAGACATGAAATGAAAACAGAAAATGATTTCTAAAAGTAAACATTTCCTAGTAAGTACCTGTTGCAGCTGCAGCGGTAAGAGTCATTAGATCTCCTGGGGTTTGAATATCAACAGCAGACTTCACAGTAGAAGCCACATGGTCATGATCAGCTCCTACTAGTTCAGCCATTTCAATGCAATGTGATGCCAAGAGTTGTGTGGCTGAGGCCAATGCAAAATTCAGCTTTGAATGAGAGCCACTGGAGTTCTCTGCTGCTGTCACAGCAGCCAAGGCAGAAGCTAGTCCAGCAATGGACACAGCAGAATGCACACGCGCATTTTCTAGACGCGCCCGATCTTTCTTCTTTACAGTGATATTACTATTATAACCACCATGCTGCTTCTGATGAAACCATTTTCCTATGGCACCCATCTTTCTACAATTAGCAGAAGGTATGATCTTGCCTGTCTGCAAAAGCAAGAAAAGTAAAAAAATTGTAGCTTGCAAAGAATAGTCTAAAACACAATACGATACATGTTTTTATGCACTTGTTAATTTAAATGTTGTTGATAAGGTTTTAAAAAAACATGTAAGCGACCGCGATCTGGGCCGCAACATCATGATTTTCAACCATAG
Source organism: Calophaca sinica (assembly GCA_037113605.1). Classification (NCBI taxonomy): domain Eukaryota; kingdom Viridiplantae; phylum Streptophyta; class Magnoliopsida; order Fabales; family Fabaceae; genus Calophaca; species Calophaca sinica. The sequence continues at coordinate 34,391,642 of CM073731.1, forward strand.
CGTGACCACGGTTGAGGCCATATCAGCCACATTTGGCCGCGATTCTCTGCAATATCAAGGACGGCAACGTGACTATGGCTGTGATTTAAAACCTTGAATGTTAGTCTACACATTTATCATTTGGACTTGTTAGATAATTCAAATTAGAAGGTAATATTGGTAACAATTTTTTATTACTCAATAATACTAATCATTAATATTTTTGGCATATGATATGAGATTATGAGCTTCAATGAATCATTGATGCAAAAGGGAATTACTTAAATGGGAAGAAGAAAGGAAGAAGAGCAAGGCTTACTAGCAGTGGAGGTGCCAAAATAGTTTCTGGCATTGTGGTTGGATTCTTATGAATGAAAGTTTGCTGTTGTTTTTCCATAAAGGCCTTTGAAATTTCAGCAGCTGAGAGACTCCATGACCTGGATAAGAACTCCATAGGCTCATGTGGTGTTGGTGGCTGAGGTATGGCTGGTAAGGATGAGACCAATTTGAGTTCCTCATTTTCCTGCACATCCTGTAATTCTAACCCTTGCCATGAACCAATTTTCCAAGGTGGAAAAAAATCACCTTCCATTTTGGTCTCTATCAATCTATCCCAAGACAACTACTGAATACTCAAAGAACTTCAATTCCTTATGTACACACACTTCTGTGCTATAGCTTTGTAACTTCTAAGTGTGTGTTTGGCTATGCGGTGACGAAAATTGATTTTGAGTGAATTGATTTTGTAAAATTGATTTTAGTTAAAAGTGAGTTGTACGTAAAGTAGTTTATGTTTGGATACATTCATATAAAAGTGAATTGAACAATAAATTTGAGAGGCAAAATCACTTTTGGAGACAAAAGCTCAAAATCCTAGTTTCAAGTTAAAATCAATTATAGAGACAAAATCAATTCTACTTTAGAACAACCAAACATATCAAAATCAATTTTACGTCTTTAGAATCACTTTTGGCACTTCAACACGTGAATCCAAACACACCATAAGAAACAGAGGAAAAAGAAGAAGGTTTGCAAACTTCAAAATTTGGAAGGCATGTGAAAAAAAGGAAAAGCACGGAATTGATCAATGATCATGTAGAAGAAGAAATGAGAAAAACCCAATTAAGGCCTCCTCCACAAACTTCAAAGGCGAATCCAGAATATATGAGAGCCTGTCCTGTTTTAAAAGTAATAAAAATGAATTTTTTTTTAAACTAATTAAATCTTAATAATCCGATTTCTCAAAGTTAAAATAAAAATAAAAAATGGAGAGAAAGAAGCCTACTACTTTACTGAGCTTGCAACCTCAACGGAAGCTTTTGACCAGACTAGATGCTTTCCCATATAAGTGAGCTTAGAAGCAGTGCGGTGCGGCAGAATAGCTTGCAAGAAAATCGATCGAAATCTTGTGTTCTGGACCACCATGAATTCAGGTTGAAGTTAATTAAAAAATTGAAGACAATCCGGTATTCACGAAGCTCAAAAAACAAAGTTTACTATATAAATTTAATAAAACAAAGTCCTGGAGAACCGGGAGTTGGTTCGTAGGACTCATGCATAGCACCATTGTCGATGATAGTAACATTTTAATTATTATTATTATTATATGTTTAAAACGATGGTCACAGGTCATAGAGTACAAGAGAAGAAAGAGTAGTATTAACATGTGTGTGTGTCATTTTAGAGTGGTGAGGGTTAGGTAGTCTCGGTTGTTGGAAAAGATTGGAATAAAGTGGGAGTAATACAGGACCAACCACTATGATCGCCTTGCATGGACCGCAGACCAGACGGCGTAGGGGTGATTTTGCCACACTCCATTACTAAAGTGTTGTCTCACAATCGTTCGATCGTGTAAATATTTTGGATAGCTCACTTTTTTTATTGATGAAACTTGATACACCCCGCTCGTAGGGGTGGGAAATAGATAAATTGGATAATTTTTTGAATAGATCCAAATGAATGATTGGAAACAATATATTTATCCATTTACTATCCATTAAAAGTTTATTAAGAAAATCTCTATGTTAAGAACAAGAAGATGATAGAGTTTATGAAAAATACACACTCTGTGTTATTCATTGATGAAGGGGTCGCGCTATTTGGACACAAATAGGCGACACCACTACGCGACATCGTAGTAGTCAAGTTTTTTTTTCTAAATATTTTTAAAAAAAATATTTTTTTCAAAAGAAATTATTATAAAAGTGGTTAACGCAGTACAAATAAGTGGTTAATCCAGTTCACATATCTGGTTAATGCTATTCATTATCTGGTTAATGGCAAATCCTGAAACTTTTGGACATCTCATTTTCTTATTTGGTTAATCAAGTTCACATATCTGGTTAATGCTATTCATTATCTGGTTAATGTCAAATCCTGAAACTCTAACGTCTTTGGACATCTCATTTTCTTATTTGGTTAATCAAGTTCACATATCTGGTTAATGCTATTCATTATCTGGTTAATGTCAAATCCTGAAACTTTTGGACATCCCATTTTCTTATCTGGTTAATCAAGTTCACATATTTGGTTAATGATATTCATTATCTGGTTAATGTCAAATCCTGAAACTTTTGGACTTTCCATTTTCTTATCTGGTTAATCAATTCAAATATCTGGTTAATGTTATTCATTATCTGGTTAATGTCAAATCTGCGTTAACCAGTTAAAAAACCTGGAATAAAAACTGTACGGATTCCGTACGGTTCCGTACATGTTCGTACCATACGGACATATGGTGTCCATACAAAAGTGTGTTCAAATATCATTTTTCTTGATGAAAAGCCTTTTACACACTGTGATCAATTACAACAGAAAAACTAACTAACAAACAACAGAAAACAGATACTAATGGGCTAAGGCCCGTAACTACAACTAAAGGCCCAACAAGCCTATTTACAAGACCCAACAAATCCTCCCTTAAAGTGGGGTGTTTTACACAACAATGTAACAATCCATGGCACATACACCAAGTCTCTCACGCAACCTCAGAAAAGTTTTAAGTTTGACAGACTTAGTCATTATGTCTGCTAATTGGTCTTGAGTATCACAGTGAACTAGATCAATCTTGCCTTCTTTAGTCAGGTCACAAAGAAAGTGAAACCTGACATCGATATGTTTGAATCTTCCATGCATTATTGGATTCCTGGAAAGCTTTGTTGTCGAGCTGTTGTCACAGAACAGAGTCACACACGTCCCTTGATGGTGACCCAACTTCCTTATTCTCTTTAACCAAATAGCTTGGCTAGCACATAAAGCCGCTACAAAAAATTCGGCTTCAGTGGTGGAAAGTGTCACATTTTGGAGGCCCACGACACAGCTCCATAACCAAATAAGAAAACATACCCAGAGGTACTTTTCCTATCATTAATGTCACCTGCATAATCACTATCCGAAAAACCCAACAATTCTCCCTTGCCTTCTCTGTTGTAGTGTATGCCCAAGTTCATTGTCCCCTTTAAGTATCTCATTACCCTTTTGGCAGCTTGAAGGTGCATTTCAGTGGGTGCTTCCATGTATCTGCTAATTAAACTGCTAATTAAACTGACTACATATATGAGGTCTGGCCTTGTTGTTGTTAGGTACATCAAGCTTCCTACCATTTGTTTGTATCTCGTAGCATCAACCTTAGCTCCACTCCTTTCCTTCGAAAGTTTACACCCTAGCACAATGGGATTGCTTACTGCCTTGCTGTTACTCATACCAAATCTCTCCAAAACCTCTCTTGCATACTTGCTTTGACATATAAAAATCCCTTTTGAATTCTACACAACCTCCACACCCAAGAAGTAGCTCATTTTCCCCAGATCAGACACATCAAACTCCCTTTTCATTGATTGTTTGAATTCTTCAAACATCTCCTTGCTATTTCCAGTGAAGATGAGATCATCCACATATAGACTCAATATCAATAGTTTCCCATTTTTTCTAGTTTTAAGGAACAAAGTGTACTTAGATATGCATTTTTCAAAGCCTTCTCTTATGAAGTATGCCTCTATTCTACTGCACCAAGCACGTGGGGCTTGCTTTAAGCCATATAGTGCCTTCTTCAACTTGTAAACCTTGCCCCTTTCCTCCCTGCTTTTGATACCCTTGAGGTTGTTCAACATACACATCCTTAATTAGCTCACCATGAAAGAAGACACTTTTTACATCAAGTTGAAACACATTCCATCCCTTGAGGGCTGCTAAGGCTAGAATGGTTCTTATGGTGTCCCATCTTGCTACTGGAGCAAAGACTTCAGTGTAATCGATCCTAAACTCTTGAGAATACCCCTTTGCTAAAAGCCTGGATTTGTGCTTTTCAATTTCACCTTTCTCATTGTATTTGGTCTTGAATACCCACTTCACACCAATTACCTTTGCATCAAGAGGAAGAGTGATTAATTCCCAAGTTTGATTCCTTTCAGTTGCTTCTAATTCTTGATCCATTGCTTTTCTCCACTTACTATGCTTTGCTGCCTCCTCAAAGGTTACTGGATCATCAGACAAAGTGAAGGCAGTATAGTTCTGTTGTTCATCATCATTGGTACTTGGCAAGTCAGTGACATAGTCATCCAGGTAGGTTGGCCTTTTCTTGTTCCTCCATTGAGTCTGTTCTGTATTTTCTTCAGAATCAGACCCACCTTGTACTGAATCAAGGTCCTCTGTGCCTCTTGCATGCTGTTCTGGACTAGGTGAACCCATATCTGCTCCTCCACTTCCATTCCCTTCAAGCTCCTCACTATCATTATTTTCTTCTTTGTCACCTAAATCAGTAAGTTCATTTCTGACTTCCTTTCCTTTCCTTTTCCATTCCCACTTTCCATGTCATCAAAAACAAGATCTCTACTTATAACAATTTTCTTTGAGATTGGATCAAAAAGCCTATAGGCCTTTGATTCTTCACTGACTCCAAGGAGAACACACTTGCTACTTTTGTCATCAAGTTTCTTTCTCTGACTATCAGGAACATGAACATATGCCAAACATCAAAAAATGCGAAAGTACTTAACTGAGGGCTTGTTACCACTCCAGGCTTCCTCAGGGGTAATGTTCTTTACAACTATAGTAGGACTTCTATTCTGAACATATATTGCCCAATTGACTGTTTCAGGCCAAAATTCCTTTGGAACCCTTTCTTTGACGGTATACTCTGCACCATATTCATGATAGTTTTATTCTTTCTCTCTGCTTCCCCATTTTGTTGAGGGGTATAAGCTGCTGTTAACTGCCTCTTTATTCCATTTTCACTGCAAAATTTCTCAAACTCATTAGAGGTGAATTCTCCTCCTCTATCAGTTCCCAAGCAACCAAGAGACTCACCACTCTCCTTTTCTATAGCAACTTTAAATATCTTAAAAATGTCTAGAGCAGCAGATTTTTCAGACAAAAAATAGACCCAAGTTCTTCTAGTCATATCATCAAGAAAGGTAATTAAGTACCTTTTTCCACTATTGGACTCTGGCTTGATGGGTCCACAGATATCTGCATGTACAAGTTGTAACCTTTGAGTCGCCCTCCAAGTACTTTGTTGTGGAAAAGAATCTCTGTCTTGTTTACCAATCAAACAGTCACTGCACACTTTGATTGATTCCTCAAGCACTGGTAGACCCCTCACCATTTCTTTCTAAGCTAAAATTCTCAGCCCTTTGAGACTGAGATGACCATATCTACAGTGTCGTAGATATGAAGTATCCTCACATGCAATTTTGAAACACCCTGGAATGATTATTGAGATTGAAATTGCAAACATCTGGTTTGATGACATCTTAGACTGCATTATTAATCCCTTCTCTTGATGGTAAACTTAGTAAGAATTTTGTTTAAAAACAATTGTCAAATTCCTTTCTTAGAGTTGTCAAATACTCAAAAGATTGTTCTTTAACTCTGGTATATAATATACTTCTGTAACAAACTGAGTTAATCCACCAATTTTCAACCTTATGCTACCCTTTCCCCTGGTTTTCGTTCTTGAATCATCACCCAATTTCACAGAGACTCTAAACTGTTCATCAAGTTCACAAAACCATTCTTTGCAGCAGTTCACAAAACCATTCTTTGCAGCCAGACATATGATTACTACAACCAGAATCAAGAAATCATACCTGGTTTTCTGTAAATTTCTTGGAGTCTAATTGAGCCATCAATAACATTTCTTATTCCTCATCAAATTCCGCATAAGAACTTGGGCATTCATACTGATAGTGTCCAAGCTTATGACACTTGAAGCATTCAATTTGATCCTTATTAAAGGGTTGCCTACCTCTGCCTCAACCTCCTCTGTTGCCGTTGCGACCTCTGCCTCTGCCTCCCATTCTTCCTGCATTGGTTATCTTCAGCACCTGTTCTTCCTCCTTATGGCCCTTCATTCTCTGTTCATGGACAAGTAAGCTGCTCTGAAGTTCATCGATTGTGAGGGTAGTCACGTTGTTTGATTCTTCAATGGAACAGACTACGTAATTGAATTTTGTCATCATTGATCGGAGAATCTTTTCTACGACCACTGTTTCTTCCACTCTTTCGTTGTGTGCCTTCATTTTATTTGCAATAGTTAGGGTTCTTGAAAAGTGCTCATCCATAGTTTCGCATTCTTTCATGCCTAAGATTTCGAATTCCCTTCGCAGAGCTTGCAATTGAGCCCTCTTCACCTTGGTTGATCCTTGATACTTCATCTTCATTGAATCCCAAATGTCCTTTGTTGTGTCTTTCTTAATAATCGTCTCTATGATCCCTCTGTATATCGCCTGGAACAAGTAGTTTTTCACCTTTAGATCTTTCAATTTGGCATCTTCCACCACCTTGATCTGATCTTGAGTCACCGCCACGGGAAGCGCGGGAATTCCCGTTTCCACCAAGCTCCAGTACTCCTTTGATCTGAGAAGGCTTTCCATTAGCATTGCCTAATGGTCATAGTAACCATCGAACTTAGGGATCGCTGGTTGCACGAAATTTCTGTCTTTCGCCATGTTCGATAATCGTCTCCAATCTACTCACTTCTCTCGTTTCTTGCACAAAGAAAACTGTGGTTTTCTTGCAAATCAGGCCCTTTTCAGAGATCTGATACCAACTGTTAGGAACAAGAAGATGATAGAGTTTCTGAAAAATACACTTTTTGTGTTATTCATTGATGAAAAGCCTTTTATACACTGTGATCAGTTACAACAGAAAAGCTAACTAACAAACAACAGAAAACATATACTAATGGGCTAAGGCCCGTAACTACAACTAAAGGCCCAACAAGCCTATTTACAAGACAAAACACTCTCTCATTTCTCTCCCCCCTCACTTTTCTAAAATTTGGAATTAGTCTTTTATTTTTCCCTTTATTTTTTATCAATAAATCTTTGCTCAAAAAAGTATAAATAAGTCATGTTTTTTGTCTATGTTCCAAGACTAAAAGCACTTTAGCGATGAACTGAGAAACAATTTTTGTCAAATATATATACTAAGCGATTTTTTTACATACGTTAATTTCAAAAAAAAAAATTTATAGATTAAATACATAATCAAGTCTAGGAAATACTACCCTGAGTAGCAAAAAATATAAGGATTAGGATTTAAATCAGTCAATCTATAGTGAAAGGATCAAAATTTAAATGAATGAAAACATGGTGATGTATAGGGCATTAAAGCCTCATTTTAAATTATTGGGACTAAAATATACTTTTGGTTTAATATGTCGCTTATTAGAATTCGATAAGGTTTTTCTTATTATAGTTATCCACTGTGGACAGTTTGCCTTGAAATTTTTGTCCAAAATGAAATTGAACCAACAACATTGAAATTATTGAAATTATTGAAATTATCGGGACTCGTATTTGTACTATTTTTTCAAAATTACTATTGAAATTATTGGGACTCATATTCCTACTCTTTTCACTTAATTAATTATCCACATTACCTTACCAATCCTCCAAGAGAAAGAAATTATTTATTTTAGTAATTCGTTATATTTATTGTTTATTAACTAAAAACAAGGAGAGAGGGGGGAGGGAGAGGGGAGGGATAAGAGAAAGAGACGGGAGAGAGAGAGAGAAGAAAGGGAGAGAGGAGGAAGAGGAGGGAGAGATAGAGGAGAAAGAGAGGGGAGAGGGGAGGGAGACAGGGGAGAGGGGGGGGAGAGAGAGGAGAGAGAGTATAATATTTTTAATTAAAATATTTTTTTATGATTAAAAATATTTTTTGTGATTAAAAATATATTTTATGATTAAAAATAATTTTTTGTGATCAAAAATATTTTTAGTGATTAAATATAATTTTTATGGATGGATTTGATATGAGAGGAGAGAGGGAGGAGATAGAGAGGGGGAGAGAGAGAGGAGAGGAGAGGGGTAGAGGAGGAGATAGGGGAGGAAGAGAGAGAGGAGAAAGGGGAGAGAGAGATGAGAGAGGGGAGGGAGAAAGGAGAGAGAGAGAGATAGAGGAAATAGGGGTGGGAGAGAGGAGAGAGTAAAATTTTTGTAATTAAAATATTTTTTTATGATTAAAAACATATTTTTTGATCAACTCAAAATATTATCCAATCCATCCATTTGTCACCCCTATAATCCAATGAATTTAGAAAAATAATGGATGGATGACTAACCATCCATTAAATGAAATTGATGGATTGGATCCAATCCATGTAGTTTTTTTGTTTGTAATGGATGGATTGGATGGATAATGGATAAATGGATGACTTTGCTGGCCGCTCGAAAGTTAGGGAATATCTCTCGAGTTAATGAAATCTATTTAAGGAATTGACATTTTCTTACGAATGTTCTTTCATACACATGACTTTGGATTTGAACTTGATCACATGCTTAAAGACTCGATTATCTATCAACTTTGTCACAATGTATTGGTTGGACATCTAACTTTTAATGGTGATAAATCAATGCTAAATCCTTTTACATTTTAAATTTTATCTTATTAATGTGTCTTAGGTAATGTTTTAATTAATTGTCCACTAAACCGGTAAAATTAGAAATCTATTGTAACTGCCTACTAACCTCAGCCACTGCAAAAATAAAAGTTGTGCACTAAAGTGTATGCTTTTTCCACTAAAAGTTGTTCCGTTGTTAAACGCCTGCCCAGTGCCCATCATGTGGTGAGGGAATAACCCAAGCTCATCGCGTTGTGGCTCATCCAACAACTAGACCAATGAGGGAATAACCCAAGCAAACAATCAAAATTATATAAACTTCAACCAACAAACACACCATACATCAAGCAAATATGGCAACACGTACATTTGGTCAAGGACAGACCTACGTCTAACATTTTGAGTGCAAATGCCCCCACTTATATTTTCAATCTTTCTCAAATATACATATTCATTGCCACTTCTCTACAACGCACTTGTAGGAAACTATTAAATATTACAGTCCACGTAAGCTATTCACGCGCTGGTGCATCTTCTTATAAGTAGAATTACCACTAAATACCAGGAAAAAAAAGGAGTTATACCACTACAACCGGCAATATTGATGCAATCGTTTGGCAATTAAACTTATATATCTTTAATACTATCATTCATACAAGTTCTCATGCATTCCACTTTAATGATGTTATATATAGTTTAATACGTTATGACATTTCATGTATACATTATATTTATATAATAATATATATTTGTATATTCAAAATTATGTTATTTTTTAATTAGTATTAGAAATTAGAAATTAGTAATATATATATATATATATATATATATATATATATATATATGTATATTTGCCCCCACAGGCTAAAGTTTATGGGTTTGTCACTGCATTTGGTAAAAACTTTAAGAAAAAACATGAGAGAAAGGTAAAGAATATGTAAAACATACATAAATAACAAAATAATATAAATTTTATCATGTAACGAGAAATGGAGAGCATATGGAATAACATAAAATAGAAGGTAAAAATAAAGATTGAGAGTTGAAATAAAGGTTGAAGGTATAAGTAAAGGTAGAAGATATAGAAGCATCAAAGAAGATAGAAAATTTTAAAGAGATAGAAGAAATGAGGCATATATAAAGCAGAAGATTCAAGAGAAAATAGAAGATTTAGGAGAAGAAATGCATATAAGAATGTAAAGTAATTGAATTAAGATAAGAAATAAGAGGTCATCATTTACATTGCTCAGAAATCCTTGCTAGTTGTAATGTCATTCTGGGGATGTAGTAGTCAATTACAGAACACTTGAGTAAAATGAAAAACCTGACCTTTGTTACAACGAATAAACCTCTATTTATAGAGTTAAGACCCTAATTATTCAATCATAAAACTGTGACTCACACAGAACTTATAATAAACTACCATGTAAATGCCTGCCACTTGTACAAATGGTAAGCCTGGGTCATTTTAGTAACTTCTCTTAAGCAACTGCCATTGGTAATTGTTTCTTAACCAAGCATTGCAAGATTTTCCCTCGAGATGACATGTCTTATGGAAAGGCTTCAAACTGGTTGGCTAGTGGCTCATCTTTAAGTCTTTCTTGAAGTAACACTTCTCTTTGGTACAGTCTTAGGCTTGGTACTTGGCCAATTTTTGCAAAACTTTTTCTCTTCAAACTTGCTAATTCGAATTACATTTTCACATCAACATCGATATATGGCTCCTTAATACATTTCAAGGTTATATTTGTCTCTTAAAATGTAGCATGCTTGTAGGTTCTATATGTTTGTATTGCTAAAAACTTGCTCAAATTAAGTGTGTTGTGTCGTGTGTCTAATTCTTCCTTTATATGCACTAGTTATTCAGCAAGAATCCACTTCCAAAAGGAAAAAATAAATGCTATGACGACAAGGCAGATGTCTACAACTTGGCAATAGTTTTGTGGTCATTGACAAAAAATCAAATTCCATTTAAAGGAATCAGTGAATTGATGGTAGCATATGCTACAACATAAGTATGCTATTACACGTTGCTTTCTTGGTTATAATGTTAATGTTTAGATCCAAGAAAGCAACGTGTAATGACATACTTATGTAGTAGCATATATTGGCATCAATTCACTCTTTCCTTTAAATGGAATTTGATTAATTTATTGTCAACGACCACATAATTATTGGCAAGTCGTAGACATCTGCCTTCTGATCATAGCATTTATTTGCTCCCTTTGGAAGTGGATCCTTACTAAATAACTAGTGCGAATATGTGAAGAATTGGACACACGACACACTTAATTAAGCAATATAGAAAAGGTATAAGCTACATGCATGCTACATACATTTTAATAGGCAAATATGACCATGAAAAGTACTAAGAAACCATATATTTATAAGTATCAACCTTAGAAGTCATCTCTCCACATATATCTTCTCTAGCCATCCCAAAATCTACATGTCTGATATGCATCTTATCTTCAACAAGAAAAAGATTACTAAGTTAGCATAAACACTTGCTAAGAAGAAACTATATGTGCATGTAAAAGATAAAGCAGGAATAAAAATATGTGTAGGCTTAAACAAAAAAGGAAGAAGTTGTGCAAACTATGTAACCTTGTGAGCGAAAGAAGTGCAAGTGAAACATAATATATCAACATAGGCCCATCACTACCTTATGTGTCTGATTGAGTAGTGGCCAACCTCCACTTGCTTTACACACAGTACAACAACAATACATTCACTAATATCTACACATCTAATAGATCATGAAAGGCACAAGGCACTGGGACCGGGACAGACCACCTACACCCCACGGTGTGCACATGCACCCACTCGGATTGTAAAAAACTTACTTAACCCCTGTAAACATTTTATTTTGACACATCCGACTTTACAGTTTTGCAACCACTTCCCACAGTCTCTCTCATCTCATCACCTAAGAATGGAAAAAAGAAATAAAGAAGTAACAAAAAGATAAAAGAAGAAGAGAGGAAAAAACAGAGAAGAAAAAACATGGAAGAAGAAAAGATACCCACGCAGCAAGAACATGTGAAGATGCAAAGGAAGAAAATAGACCATGCGACGATCGACTCTTGTTTTTTTAATGAACAAGATATCAAATGAAAGGAATGCAGGGTTAAGTGTGTGTTGGGCTTGGGCCTTAATAATCTATAACAATATATAATGTGGATATCCCTTTTGGTGTAGCCTTTTTTTCCTTCGATTTTTACCCTTTCATGACGATTTTTTTCGTTTTCTAATTTTCTTCTCTATTTTGCCCTTAAAAGTGATTGCAGTAACTTAAAAAACAACATCAAATAATAAAATGCGAAAATAAAATGCGATAAAATAATACATACTATAGCGCAATGGAAATGCAGAAAGACGGACATTAGTTAAATATAAATGTAATAACCTTTATTTTGTCTAATAGTAGTGGATCTACATCAAAAAAAAAAATTATAGAAATTTTATTGTATAATAATTTAAAGGTTTGAATAATCTTTTGTCTGTTTTAAAAAAAAAATCTTTTTGTCTTGCAATATATATATACATTTTTTTTGTTTGGTAAACATACATGACATTCTTTTTGTTCCTAAAAAATATATTGATTTTAGTTCCTAAAAAATAAAAATAAAAATTAGTCAATTACAACCTCATAAACATTGTGCTTGCAAGCCTTTCCAAAAACTTAACATTTTCTAAATTGCAGTCAATTACAATCTTGTAATCATAACAAAACTTCAAATTAATAGTATGCCTAACCACGTAAAAATAACCGTGCAAAATAAAAAATTAAAAAAATGTAAGAGGTCTATAGTGAAGGTCGAGAGGTAAGCATTACACACAATAATGCATCAAAGACATTGATAAACAAAATGAAAGATTATCTAACCATAAAAATTAAACTGTAATTAATAAAAGAAAAGAGGACTCTTCGTAATGGAATATCTTAAGGTATCAACTGGTTTGGTGGGGCAACTGGACTCTTCGTAACCAACAAGCATGGCGGCACTCCAAGTGAGTGGCTTGTGGGGCTGGCCTTGGAGGGTTACATTTTTATTGGTAGAAGGCCACTCGGAACAGCGTAACGGGTAAGTGAGTGTAAAGGAGGGAGAAGCAGATTTGTTTTGTTGGTTAGAGCAAAGAAAAAGGTATAGATCGAGAGGCAAGTGAAGAACACGTATATGGGGGGCACACTAATGGAGATCTCCGTTAGAAGTTATTGAGGTGATAGAGCATATAATACAAGGGTTTATAATATTGAAGACGAGAGGGAAAGAAAGGCACCAAAATTTTTGGGAGGGAGAGACGAAAAATTGGGAGGGAGATATGATTTTGAAGAAAAGTGGGAAAGAAAGATACGAAAAAGATTGGGAGGGAAAGACGAAAAAAAATGGGGCGAGACAAAACAAATTAGGGATTCCCAAGGTGCTTTACCCCCGATGCTAATGTGGTTAAATTTAATATTGCCTTTATCTTACCCACGATCACCATAACTGTGGCCAAATGATTGTGGTTAAATGCCATATATTTATGTAGTGTATCAAAGATAAATCACATTTTAAAAAAAAATAAATTACTATAAATAAACATATTAATTATGTTTTTTATTTGTATTCCGCTATTATCTTAAATACACTTTAAATGCACATAAAGTAAATTTGGCAATGCCGTGAATTTTCCCATTTTGTATCGATAATAGTTTTCTTGTTCGCTTATGAGTTTGTACTCACTAATCAGACATAAGCATATAAATTGTAATCCCACCCCTCTCAAAAAACAAAATGCAGAAGTCACTTTGAATGGCAATCGTTCGTGACTTGAAAATTCATGTAATAAACGATTCAATTAGGCTAATGTTGCATCAATATTAGTGCTTGGATGTTAATATGGAGGCAAACATGCAATTTAAACACAACATTGATCACATGACTCGGTCACTGTATGATGAACAATTAAATATCACATATCTCATACCAAAATAACTGAAAATTGCTTCTAACCAAGCATATGTTCCCATCCTTCCCAAAATTTCATACTTATATATATGGCAGAAACCAACTATTATTAAAACTAAAAGAATCAAGACACAGAGTCAGAAACCACTAAATACCTCAACTATTATTAAAACTAAAAGAATCAAGACACAAAGTCAGAAAACACTATATCCTCATTATTACGTGAGGTTTCCTCGACCCACACTTGATCAGGAATAACAAGAGCTAATTTAGCCATCTCATGAGCTTCCCTATTACCAACCTCCCAGTGTGACAATAATGGACAGATCTTAACAAGGCTTCAGCCCAAGAAAACTCTTCAGCTAGATGACCCAAGTAGCCACAAGTCTATTTCATCTTATTCATAATATGAACCGCGTCCAATGAATCGGACTCGAGAATAACATCCCTATACACCATCATGCTCACAAAACCTAACCCTAGCAAGATCACCCAACATTCAACCACCGTCGAATCGTCAAGGCTATGTCTTCTCCAAGTAGTGATAGCCATGGCTGCCCTCTCTTATCTTTGACCATTGCGCGGAAACCCCGCTCATCTCCCATTGATTTAGCTACATCGACATTAATTTTGAAAATGCCTGAGGGGGAGCTCTCCGTTGTTGTTCAATTAGAATTACAACTTGCTTACTATGAAGATTAATGGAGCAACATGATTGGTAATCTCGTGGTACCAAATTCGCCTTGTCCAGGGCTTTGTTGACAGGTATTTGTTCCCCCTTATATATTTAACGATTTTTGGCCCACCCCACATATAGGTGGATATCCTTTATTGTTAGCTACTGGAATTTGGCAGATTTTGGCTGCTTCAAAAAAGGGAGAAAGATATCATTGATAAGTTGCATATTCTAACTCCTCGAATTCGCATTCTAAAGCTGATCAACAATATCATTCTCACAACCTTGTGGTTTAGGACTCCAAACCCTAAAATCGTTCTGCATAAATACATGCAACACATGCAATTTTGATCCAATGGCTTAAATATTTTATGCCAAATTTTCTTTTAATATTTGATTATACAACCAAAATATTTAATGGTTGAGATCTCTCTAGGAACGTGATCTAATTTCACCTCACAGTCACTTTACACTATTTCTTGGTCACCCCTACCGTTAGCCCGAGTTGTTAGTGGACACATATGACAAATGCCAATTTCCTAAACATTTGGGTTGGATATAATACGGCCCAATAATATTTATAATATTTTTTTATTAAGAAAGGGGAAATACGACAACACTAAGGCACTACAAGAAAGGGACAAGCTCCCCTCTTGTATCAATCAATAAACTAAGAATAGGAAAAGTGGAATCCAAAACTTGCAAGGAGAAATTCGCAGCATGACCTTTAGCAGCAATCGCATTTGCACAATAATTTGCCTCACAGAGGATGTGGTTGACACTTATATTCCATCCAAGGAGATGAAGATAGGATAACACCTCATCAAGGAGAGGTTGTAAATAATGGCTAGGTGAGCATCTGTTATGAATCATGTTAACTAAGCATTTGGAATCAGCCTCAAAAATTACATGGCTCACGGCCATGTATCTAGCCAGCTTCATGCCCAAAATCAAACCCCAAAATTCAGCCAAAAGAGCATTGCTAGGGGCCAATTTGCATAAAAAGCCCTTCACAAAATCGTTATCAACAATTTCTAATAATACCACCACATGATGACCGGCTTCTTGAGAAAGAATCATCAGTATTGGCTTTAAAATAGCCTTCAGGAGGTCTCTTCCAGTGAGCATTAGTTGACAAGATGCAATTAGTCCGAAAGGTGAGAGGATGATTAAATTCCTTATTAATCTGATGCACTTGGCTCAAAAAATGAGTTACTAACACAGTAGACCGTGAGAACACAAGAGAATTGTAGTCCCTCCAAATAGCCTATAAAGAAACTCCAAAAATAGTGGACCATTTAAAAGGGACAGATCCTATCACCTTAGAAGTAATATTCCATTCAAGCCAAGCATGAAGATCAAGACTAAATTTTTTCCCCTGATTCTCATTCTCCGTAGTAATAAGTTGAGACCAATTATCTCTACTTCATCACAATCTCTCAATAAATGCATAATAGATTCTAAATGAGAATTGCATTTGAGACACAAATCATACCTCTATGAACTATCATCTCATTAATTAACAAAGAATCACGAGCTACCTTCCACGTGACTATGTCCAATAATATTTGAGATCGGGAATGGTTAACCAAAACATAAACATATAAGATAATTTTAGGTGTTTTTTTATTTTATTTTTTAATGTTTTCTAAATTTTGTACTCTGATACTCCCTCAGTCCCTTATCTTTGGGTGTTTTACCTTTTTCTTTGTGTCTCATATCTTTCGTTGTTTTAGAAAACCAATGTATAATTTGGTTTTTTTTCCCACTATGCCCTTACATTAAATACAGAAAATGGAAAGGTTTGAATGAAGTGTAGTGTGACAAAAATAAACAATAAAGAGGGGTATTTTAGTCTAATCATTTCTAAATTAATGATTTCTTAATCTATGTGTCAAATGCTAAAACACCCAATGATATGGGACGGAGGGAGTAACATTTAAATAAATAATAATATTTATTATTATATTCGTGTGTCCTTACCTCGGTTGGTTGCTTAGTTTTTTTTTTTTTGGTTACAACTTAGTTTGTTGTTCTTTTTTTTTTGGTACATAAAGAAGGCTAACGTCCAACAGAAAGCAAACAAACCAACTAAAAGGGGAGACTAGTATTCCGAGGCCAAGAAGCCCCAGAATAGTCATCAAACATCAAAAGTTGCAACTCCCTAGGTGCTTGATCCAGGACTTGAACATCCCAAGAAGTTGCTATGAGACTATGGTTCGCCAACCAGTCCGTACACCGATTCCCTTCTCTCCAAGTATGAACAATTTACACCTGCCAATTATGCTGCAAGAGCTTATGAATACGTCTAATTAACATAGGCTCCATTGTTCCATCAGGACACGGAGAATTGATCATGTCCACCAAAACTCTAGAATCACTTTCAGCTATGAGGTGGGTGCACTTAAGTTTCCAAGCTAGCTCCAATCCCTCAAAAAGAACCCGCATCTCAGCCTGCAAGGCATTACAATTCCCCACCTTTCGCGTATATCCTCTGATCCAACAGCCAGTGTCATCCCTTAAGAGGCCCCACAACCCGCCATGGACTGTTGTTGTTTGCAAGCTCCGTCACAGTTCAATTTCTTCCATCCAATTGGTGGATATTTCCACGTCACTTGCACAATATCACTTCTCCTACCAGTTACCGTTTGACAAAGTTGGTTGCAGCAAACAATGTCCTTTGCAAACTTTAGAACCTGTAATAAGGGGTCAATGGGTCTCGCAAATCCTTCCTCAAAGACCTATTGGTTCCTCCACTTCCACAAAAACCAAGTTGTGACCATAAACAAAGTATTCCAAGGAATCCCATGGAATGTATGTTGCTGGTTTTGAATGTTTACGAATATCCACTCCTTGCACTCTCTTCCGAAAAAATGAGGGACTTCATCAGATGGGATAATGTGAAGCCAGACCTGCATAGCATAAACACAATCACACAGTACATGGGTTATGGACTCCTCATCCCTGCCACAGCAAGGGCAAAGCGGAGAGGTGGAGGCACTCCACTTGTGGCACAATTGGTTAGTGAGAAGCCTACCATGAGCAGCTAGCCAGATGAACGTTTGAATCCTGTGGGGACCTTTCCACTTCCATATCTGATTCCAGTCCCCTTCGAGTGTTCTGTGATCTCATCAAGGAAACAATGTGCACTATTCACAGAGAAGTCCCTATTGCTTGTGCCTTGCCAAACCACACAATCTTACACATCCGACTCCAAAAGGGGGGGGTATAGAAATCACCTTTGTAACTTGCTCAGGCCTCAAATACGTATTCAAAAAACTGAGGTCCCAATCTCCCCTATTATTTGTGACCTCACAGATCTGAATAGTTGTGTCAAAAACTCCATTTGTCTGTTGCACCGTAGCTATAAGGGGACCTTCATTTGGAATCCATCTATCCAACCAAAAGTTGGTATCTTTACCATTGCCAATCTGTCGCACAGTATTCTGTTGGAACTGATCCCACACCCCTGTCAAGGCTCTCCATAGGGGTGAATCATAAGGCTGAGATGTCACAAAGCCCAACACATTGTGTCCCCTTCCATACTTGCTAGAGAGAACCTGACACCACAAATCATTAGGCTTAGTCACAAGGTGCCACAGCATCTTCATAAGAAAAGCATCATTCATCATGTGGGGC
Source organism: Calophaca sinica (assembly GCA_037113605.1). Classification (NCBI taxonomy): domain Eukaryota; kingdom Viridiplantae; phylum Streptophyta; class Magnoliopsida; order Fabales; family Fabaceae; genus Calophaca; species Calophaca sinica. Next base: position 34,409,736 of record CM073731.1, read on the forward strand.
CTTTTAATCCCCTGACGTCCCTCTCTTTTTGGAAGGCAGCAGACCTCCCATCCAACCAGATGAACTTTCCGAGCTTGATCATCATCACCCCTGATGAATTGCCTCTGAATTCTTTCCAAGCCATTGCACAGAGTCTTTGGAAGCTTTGCATATTGCATATGGAAGTAGGGAATGGAGCTCAACACTGACTGGGAAAGAGTCAATCTGCCTACCAAGCTTAAACATTGCTTCTTCCATCCACTTAGACACCAGTGTATTCTGTCTGTAATGTGTTTGAACTGAGCTCTAGTTGTCCTTCCTTGGGCTATGTTTGCTCCCAGATACCTCCCCACAGTAGTAGCTTTCGAGAAGCCTATATGCTGAAGAATATCATCTTTCAATTGTTGGTCTGCATTCTTGGAGAAGTAAACTTGGGTTTTTTGAACATTGATCCTCTCTCCAAAAGCTTGATAGAATTGGTCCAGGCAATGCATCACACAATGGGCCTGTTCAATGGAAGCTTCTACAAAAAGAAGTAAATCATCAACAAAAAGAAGGTGAGATATGAGTGGACCTGTTCTTCCTGCACGCATAGGCTTCCAAAAACCAGCCTCCACTTGGTCTTGGATTGTGGGAGAGTCTTTCCATGCATATGACAAAAAGATAAGGAGAGAGAGGATCTCCTTGTCGAATGCCACGAGTAGGAGTGAAATTATCTGTCTTCTCACCATTCCAGAGCAACTTGAAGGAGGGAAAAGAGATGCACTGCTTGATAATTCCAATGAGTTTAGTGGGAAACTGGCACTCGTTAAAGCATTGAATGATAAAGTTCCAATTGAGTCTATCATAGGCCTTCTCAAGATCAATTTTGATAGACATAAACACCTTTTTGCCTCTCATTCTAGTCATTGTGTGGGTCATTTCTTGGGCAATAATAATATTATGATGGATGCTTCTCACCAGAATGAAGCTAGATTGGTAAAGCGAAATAAGATCATTCAGGTAAGGTTTGATTCTATTGACAATGATTTTGGTAATGAGCTTATAAGCTACATTACACAAAGCAATAGGCCTGAATTGTGTTACGAACTGTGGTTTGTCAACTTTGGGGATTAGCACAAGCAGAGTATTATTCACCGACTCTAAAAGAGAGGGGTTTTCCCACATCTGGTCCACGAAATTCTGCAGATTTGGGTGCACAATATCCCAACATTGCTGGGAAAATAGTGCTGGGTATCCGTCCTCACTTGGGGCGTTTAGGGGCCCCATATCAAGCAGAGCTCTTCTCAGTTCATTAATATGCACTCTGGTGCTCAACTCATCAACATGTGCAGCAATAGTATTAGGATAGAACGCCATAGACACCACGCCATCCCTTGTCACCTCCTCTTCTGTAAAGAGGTTTATATAATAGCTTCTCACCATATCTTTAAGTCTTTCATGGTCCTCCACCCAAGTATTATCGTCATTCTTTAAAACCAATATCTTGTTCTTTCTCCGTCTCACAACAGTTTTAGAATGGTAATCACTACAAGAATTTTCGTCATTACCGACGGCCAAAAGCCGTCGGTAATTCTCAAAAACCATCGGTAATTCGAGATGACCGACGGCCTCGGGGTCGTCGGTATTTTCCTCCGTGGTAAAATTTATCGACGACCAAAAAAGCCGTCGGTAATTACCGACGGCTTGGCCGTCAGAAAGTCGTCACATGACCGTCGGTAAAATCTACAAAAACAACCATTTTTACTATTGTACTTTACCGACGGCTTAGCCGTCGGTAATTAAAATAAAAAAAACATAGATTCGAAGTTACCGATGGCTTAGCCGTCTGTAAATTTACCGACGGCTAAGCCCATAGTATCTAGAAATTAAAAAAAAAATCTCAGCCTTTTTTCAGTTTTTACCAGAAGATTGATTAATTTTTCCTCTCTAATGTAGCATATCACATGATTTTTGTCTTACAGACCAAACAAATTAAACTTGCTTAAACAATCCATTATTGACAAATGGGTATTAACGCCCAAAGTAACACTCTTAAACATGACAAAGTAACAAGATTGCATCAAATTTGCTGTTCGGTGTATTAACGCCTATCACCTTTATCATACAACAATCTCATTTCAATGAACAAAGTTTAACAAGCCTGTTGAAGTCAAAAAAAAGAAGGAAAAAGGGAGACAAACAATGATGAATAAATATATAGAGTTAAACTTGTCATGAATCTCATAACATTATCCACAAAAATAAGCACGGGAACAATATAACCTGTTGAAGTTTGACCAGTCCAAGGTCTGCTAGGTCCTTAATTATGTTCCTCTGAAAATCGGTCAATGTGTTTATATTATATGCCTAGTAAATTGAAAAATCAAGTGTCAAATTCAAATTAAATTGCTGTTACAAAAGGGAAAGAGACAACAAAAGTCTGATCAGACCAACACTTGTAGAAGTAATGTAGAACACCATAATAGTTTCATGTGCAATGGATTCTCAGCAAGTTAAAAGAATGTCTTACCTCCCCAATGACATGAAAACTAAGCTCCAGCATGAATGAGATCAAGTCACCTGCATCAACACCTCTCTCCTGCCCCAAAAGTGGATGATGAAGAGCATGTAGAAAACAAATAGCGCACGCACACACACACACACACATATATATAGAGAGAGCAGTTAGATCTACCTCAGAATTAGAGATATATTATCTGATGATGTACCAAAATTGTGCATTTGTATCCATCAGCTGTAATTCATAAGGAACAAATTCTATATTTAGAAGAATGCATTACATTAAGTTCAAGTGGCTTATAAATCATTTAATGCGTACCAAAAACTGGAAACCACTTTCAGTTAATTTGGGAGCTTCTTTGTCTCTGTATTGGTACATAAAAAAAAGTGACATCAAATATGAGACACAGTTTGCAACACCCATATACATGAGCAAAAGGCAAACAACTGTTACAAATGAGAAGAAACACTGCCAAGTAAACAGAACCTTTGACTCAGGAGACGCCGCTGGAAAACTTTCATCAAAGAAGAGCTTATATTTAAGGGCTTTTCAACATGACTTGAGCTTATAAGTTGCAATAAGAAACACTAGTTCACCACAAAAAACAGTAACCGGAGAGTTTATGCATCATTTTAGTCAAAATTTAAACAAAGATTTCGAGATTAATTATATCAAATAATTAAAGCGACCTATATAACAAATAATATTAGCAATAGAATTGCTAAATGGATTCACAAATTAAACAGAAAGTGTCATCAAAAGATAAGACAATGCAACTCCCATTGTTCTAGAGCATAAGTCTCAAGATCTTCTAAGGTGGGAGCCTCACAGTAATATTAGAAGGCATGTTACCCTAAAGAGAGATTTTAATTGGGGATTCTATGTTACCTTAGGGATTGAGGAATTTGGGGATAAAATCCCCAATGTCTAGGGTTTGAGCTCCATCACCCCTTTGATTCCAAGCTTCCCCTTGAGCCTTGATCATCTCCTCTTCCATCTTCCTCCTTTGTCCCTCTGTTCGAGCTCTCTCTCACCTCCTCTGTCTCGATCTCAATCTCCCTCGTTGTCTCTCTCTATCTCTCTTGCGCGTTGTATCTCTCACTCTCTCCCCCTTGGTCTCGTTCTCCCTCTCTCTTCCTCTTCCATGGCGCGCCATCATGCACCGCCACGATAGGACCTCCGGCGCGGCCTCGCCGTCCTTTCTCTTCCCTCCGTCGCATTAGCGACAGCTTGGCCGTCGGTAATTAAAATATTACCGACGGAGTCGGGGCCGTCGGTAAAATTCCGTCGGTAATACGCATTTTTCTTATAGTGAATATTTTGTATTTCGATCCCCATCAGCAATCCATTTTCCTCTAGATTTTTGGAACCACAGACATTCCTCTTGATAAAGGGTGAGAGCGAGTTGCTCTTGAAGATCCTTTTCAAGATTATCCAAAAAATTACTAAAGCCATGACTTGAGCTTGTTTGAATACCATGAAGTCTTGCAAGCAGCTGTTTTTTCCGTTTAAAAATATTCCTAAAGGTATCAGTGTTCCATTGTTTCAAGTGATGTGTTCTATTATCCTTCAATATAAAAAAATATTAATAAAGTATGTAATTTTAATATTATATTTTTAACGTTGTGTAGAAATATTATAATACTTATACTATTCTAGAATTTACGGTATTACCATTCCGTATTCGTATGGAGCTTCGTAGAATCGTATGGTAGGTTAGTATACGATCGAAAATGCGATGCAAGCGTAGCAAACTTCATTTCATTTCATTTTATTTATTCCATCAGATTCAGAGTAGAAGCTTCCACACCTCAAGCGTGGAGCGAACGAAACAGCAATCAGTGGGAACGTTTTGTGCTTTGGAGTTTCCTCGTCATGCCTGTGAGTAGATCTGGTTCGGATGAAGATATTTTTAGGGTTTTATACAAAATAAAGGTTTGATCTGATATTTGCTATGCAGATTAGGAGCTTGGTAGAGGTGGCGCCTCCAAGTCCACTCAGATACCTAATCGGAGCCGCCGTAATGATGATCGGAGTTGTGTTACCGGTCGGCTACATGATGTTCCGAAACAAGCGCGTCCCCACTTCTTCCTCCTACTCCAAACAGACGTAGGTGTGCCCTTTCTTTTTTTTCAATTGTTCCATAATTCCTATTGTTCTTCCGCACTCACATTTCAAATCAACAAAAATTATTATTTTTTTATTTCAATTTCATGTTTGGCCGTTAAAATCATCGCTTAAAATGCATATTGCATCTTATGAGTTGAAATTGTGTTTTTTGTTCCCAGTGGATCCAAATGTGGGAATGTTTGATATTTCAAGGAATCCTAATGTACGGTTTTGCCATTTCAGGAGCAAGGTTTTGATATAGAGAAATTATGACGACAACGGTGTTGGTGATGGTGATGAGGTGAGAAGGCTCTGATTTAGTAGATTTGGATTTGTCTGTGGTTATGTTTGGAGGAAGTGCTTGATTAGGTTAGGGGCTAGGACAGATCTACCATTTGTTCAATTTGTAAATGCATTGACATTCCAAATCTCCTAAGCGATTGTTCACCTGATTCTGAACTCTGTATACATGCCATTGTCTTTCCATTTTTTACTCATGGAATTCAATGTTGTGTACCTCACTCCTTTTAATGGTACAGGAATTTTCAATATACACATGATATGCTTTAATTCTATTTTTTTTAATAAATTTGTTCTTTTAAGCAAGAAGAAAGGCTTGACTGTTGTTGCTGCCATTTTTTTTTTTTTTTTTAAATATCATTATCATTTGGTCTTCTTCTGTGAGGATACTCAAGTCTTGTGGTTTTGTATTAGTTTGTGAATTGTGATGGGAACTTGGAGTTGGGCTGTTATCTTTCAATTATATTAATCCTTTTTAATAATTGGTTTTCACTGGATTTCATAAAGAGGTAACACCTGCTGTTGAAAGATTTATGGATGTCTTGTAAGAAATGCTAGTAATGTTTTTAGTTTAACAAAGCTAGTTAGTAACTAATTTTCATTAATGTAGATACTGTTTTAGCAGTGTGTGGCATATTAACAAGAATAGTTATGATACATTTGTAAGATTATGTTTTCATAGGTTAAGCACCACCCATGTAAATTTCAAAGCCTGTCGTGTATACTTGTACTTTAAGGTGATGTTGGAAGAGAAACTGTGAAGTACAAAGTTATTTGATAGTTAGACTACTTTATAAATTATAAGGTTTAATCTTAGTAGTTAGCTCAATATTTTTATAAACATTTTTGCACTTGAGCTTTATTTGATACATCATTCGAAGATATAAACTGTACCTTTTAGAGAACCCACTGTACAGCTCCACAATATTTGAAAGAGCCCTTCAGAGTGACTCATGCAACCAGCTGCAGGGATGCTCTTTCACCGAGTCTCTGAGAGCCATAAGAATTAGAGGTGTCATTCTGGCCTTGAGCTCACTGAATAATCCACTTAGCTCATCATAATAACCCACTATAGTGTTAGCCCAGTAGTGGGGCTTTTAAGCCCCCAACCCACCCAACCACCGATTGAAGGGGTTAGGCATGTAATCGCCACTCCTGATAATCTATTTTACTTAGTGTGTCTTCAAACCCACACATCGAAGCTGTCTCTCCTAAGCTACACCACCCTCAAGCAGAGATGCTGCAAGCAATTCGATCCCCAGGCTGGGCTCCAGCCGCCAGTGCTTATGCCACCATTTGTCGCCGGTAGAGGTCGACTGGAGTTTCTCCATTGCTAGTAGAGGTCATGTTCGCTTATTCAGTGCGGTGTTACCTCTTGTAGCTCATATTTTGTCCCCCCAACAAGCTTCCATCGAAACATTTCAAGTTATTTGGGCACTTCTTCATTTTGATGGTATGCTGTGCTTTGTTTGGTTTTCTGACTTGGTTTAGCACCCTCAATTTGTATGCTCCATTTTTATGACCTATTGTGTTTTGTTCTCTGCATTGCCCATTCTGGTTAGAGATGGTTCTCTACTTTTTTGGTTTTGTTGGTTTGTTCATTTCTGCAGATTGTTCAATTTGTTCTTTTTTTTTAGCATGTTTGGTTTGCTTTTTCAATTGATGGGTTCAGCAAATAGGAGAAAGTGAGAAACCCAGCAGATCACTCTCCCATCACTTGAATCATTTTCATGGGCCTTTCTTTCATTTTAACGCGCATTTAATTTTTGACCAAAAATGGCCTATGTTGAAAATTTTGGCCAATCAAATTGAAGGCTAGAATAAGAGTTGTTGCTTATTCATATATGTTGTTATTTGTGTCAATAAGCTTTATATAAGTTGTTAGTTAAGAGGAAGAAATATGCTTTAAGTTGCATTATGATAAATTTAATTCTACATTGGTTGGTTCTTCATATACCAAGTTAAGAATTTTTAGATCGATTTGTTGAACTCCTCAATCAAGTCCTTCATCATAAAATGTGAGAATATGAGTTTTAAAAAGCTCTACAATCAAGATCTACCTCAACCATAATAATAATCCAGTACCATGATTCTGTCCATATACTGAATTTGTATTTGTGGAGTCGTGTCAAATTCAAGCGCATCGTTGTTCATTTGTCTCCTATGACAGAAGCATAAAAACCATATACTAAAAACAATTACAAATACAATCACAAGTTATACATATACCTTAGTTGATGAAGCGGGCAAGGATGCTACATACAGGGCTTCTTAATTGTTTTATACTCCCCATGTTTTCATATATAAGTAACAAAACACTTTTTTGGTTCGTTGAATAACTCATGTATTTGGTCTGAGTTATTCAATGAACTAAAAAAGTGATTTGTTGCTTATATATGAAAACAGAAGGAGTATGTTGTAGTTGATTTCTATAAAGAAGGTCAATTTTTCTTCGGGGAACATTTAATTTTTGTCGGGTTTAATAAATTAGGGCTGGGTAGTTGTTGTGTTTGATCGAATTCGTGCCCAAAAATCCAATCTATGGCTAACTGAGGAGACTATAATGTGGTTCATTTTCGTCTGTTTGGGCTAGTGGGATGGTCGGGTGTTGAGTTGGACCGGAGTGCAGCTTGTCGAGTGGTTTGGTGCGAGGATGGGCCAAAATCGAGTCAAATTAGTTTTTTGGGTTTGATCATTTTTTTAGCAATCTTTTTTTTAAAATTATTTCTGGTCAATTTTTGAAAACTAAACACACAAATTGCGTCTTGATTTATGCATTGGGCCATTTAAAAATTTAGTTGTAATAGCCCAAGGGCTAAGTTGCATTACTAAATTTAATTATTTAATAGCAATGCAACCAAAAAACAATTAATAGCAAATTGCGAATACTAAGTAGCACATAGTCACATATGGCATCCACTCATCGAATAATGAATAATCGAAATCAAAATAAAAAACAAATGCAAATAGATTATAGATTAGATTCACCCAATAGTGCACAAATACAAGAAAAACACCAATTCAATACCTTTTCACCGATGTACCACTTGTAAGGAGATGATTTAGAGACATGAGACTATAGAATAGGCCTTTAGATGGCTCCCTTTTTGAGGTTGGGAAGCATTTCATCAATCCTAACAAAACATCATCATATTAGCAAATTGACTAAGACTAACTAGCAAATAAACAACATCTCAATATCTTCTTTGCATAACATCTTAATCAACTTACCCCCACAATGCAAATTCCAATTGTCTTCAAAGAAGTTAAACTATAATAATCAACAAAAGGTATTAACTAAATATCTTCATATGCTTGAGCTTCGCTTCATAACTCAAAGTTAACTATATTGTTCTTATATTGCAATCGAATGAAATAAAATGTTCGATCGATTTTTAACAAGAGATGAAAAGAAGTAAAAATAAAAATAAAACTTCTATAAGTTTTTTTTCCCCAATAGAGAATACTCTGATCAACGATACGTAAACCTTTACCCAGGACTGATAAGAGACTTAAATTGCCTACTATTTTAATAGTGCTAACTAACTATGGTTCAAGCTTTTTTAACTACAAAATTTGTATAAAGTTGGAATGACAATTCTAGTTTTTTTTTTTTATACTTTTAGCAGTATTTCTCTTCATATATTATACCTTCCTATATGCAAAAGAGGTTCCATGCCTTCCATTCACGATCATATGAAATCCCTCTGAACCAACCCACAATGTGGCAATGAAAGAATTGCCCTAAAAAGGGAAATTAGCCGTTTTATGTGCAACGCAATGATTTCATCCCATTTTTTAAGTGATCGAGAATTTCGATATTCAATACCAGAATGCCACAAAAAAATAGCAGAAAATATATCACTGATTCAAGCAAAACAATTTTAAGTGCGAAACTAATTCTTTATAGAAAAATGGTTAAGATGAATGAATAAATCAATTAATATTATGATACAAAATAGAAATAAGATGACTAGTTATGACAAACATATAACCTAAAAATTTAAATGTTGCTTAAACCTCAAATCCAATAAAGTTATAACTGAAAAACATTGATATGTACTCACAACATACTGGTTGGATTTCTTTATGTAGTTTCTCCCAAATGCATAACACCACCACTGGGCTTTGATAATGGGCAAACACATAATTTGATTCACATACGCGTTTGTACAAATAATGCAAGCACTTATTAATACACCTTTAATTCGCGTAGCACAATAATATTAGATATCAATGGAAATGACTGAATCACTAAATTCATCCTTAAAATTGTAGATTGTTGTCAATTTGTTCCCTAAAATTGAAAATTTTTGATCATATTAATATATTTTGAAAATCAAACTTATAACGGGGTCAATAATGCCATCGACGTAAATATTATGATTGATATTTAAAATGTTCCCCCTAATACTTGTAGTATTTTCTCTTAGTTTTCCACCCCTCTATTACTCAAAACAAAATTGGTATTCACAATGGACTGTCTAAGTTCAAAATAGATTGAAGCCAAATGGCAAAATGCATGATGTATTTCACATGCAAAGAAGATGAAAATAGTTAATGACCTCATAGGACATTTTAATACATTTCACAAATATTTGTCATTGTCCTGATATACACAAGCAGGAGGACCAACAACCCAAAGTATTCCAAATAGCTTGGATCTTCAAATTCAAGCTCTTCAAGTGCAGCTTGAAACCTTTTCGCATCATCTAACATCATGTATGTTGAGTTCCATCTAGTAGAAACATAAAGACAGATGAGTTTTTGAGATTAAATTCTAGCAAACTCTATGCGCTCCTTAAAATTAGCAAGTCTTTAAGGTGAAGATCTCACAAACCTAACAACATTGTAGATGCTTACATTGCCATTATGCATATCCTTCAAGCCATTATTAGCTATTGGACTTAAGATCTATTTACAACATCTCTTATTAAAAAAAAATCCATCTAGCACTAGCTTATTCATGTTCATAATTCGCCTTTTCAAGTAGGCCACAACCACATTATTTAATCATGCATTATCTACTGTGATTGTGGATACATTTCCAAGTCCCCCTTCAAGTTGCCTACCTATGATCTCACCGTACTATGGCTGGGAACTATGCATAAGCTGATTATTCTTTTTAATGCTTCCACTCATTGTATATAAAATGAGTTATAAGGGTTAAGTATTTGATGTTATGATTAGATGTCTAGCAATTAGTGGTGAGTGCAACCCTACTACATTTAGATCTCATGAAAGTCTTTAACTTGACTTTTTCATCTACATACAGCTGAAAATAGTAACTAGACATTGGATGCCTCGAAGGGAATATAAATTATTGTTGTATTTGTGTACAAAGATACTTTTAACTCTTACCCTCAACTACCTCAAAGTTCATCTAAGATGATAAACATAGCTAGCACATTTCTCCTCAACATTAAATTCATGGATTGTTGCAGCCAGATAAATTTCCTTTCCACTCATACTAGGATCAAAAGTAATTACTATTTGGTTGGGATTATGGCTGCAACCATTGGTTTTGGGAGTGTTGGGAATGGGTGGGCAAAAGTGATTTCATCTCAAAAGCAATGGTTGCGACCATGATCACAACCACATAGTCACTGCTTTTGGCTCTAGTAGGAGTGGAAAAGATATTGATATATCTGTAGCAAGCCATAAATTTAATGTTGAGACTTGTAAAATGTGTTGGCTATATTCATCACCTTAGATGAACAACAATCCATCTAGGGTAGTTGATGGTGAGGGTTTCAAGCATCTCTGTGTACTATTACTACCACAGTTTACAGTCCCTTCAATGCATAAAGTGACTAATGACTGTTTTCAGCTATACATAGATGAAAATGGTTGGTAAAGGCTTTGTTTATATCTAACTATACAAGGGTTTTTGTAACATCCCGTTTTTCTGAATAAAATTAGATTAATCATTAAATACTTAAATAGATGTCAAGAACCTTGATAAATGGGTTTAAGTAGGACTTATAAACCTCAGAAAAGGTGTAAAAATACCCCTGGAAACCCTAACATCCAAAGAAAACAAGAACTCTCTAGAACATGTCCATCGCGATGCGATGGAGCAGGACGTCGCGACGCGATACGCGATGATAGGTAAGTTGGTGGAAGAGAGAAAATGAACTTTCAAGAAAAGGGTCCATCGCAACGCGACGGGCTTTCAGTGTAACGCCATCGTGACGCGATCCAGTCGCGATCAAAGGCGGTGGAGAGAGAAGAAGCACTCCATTTTTTTCCTATAAATAGGCCCCATCCCCCTCCATTCTTCTCAAGTTCTTCCAAAGGCTTTGGGAGGACGTGGAGGAGCTCTAGAGGCACGACGGGACATGGAGGATCTCTGGAGGCACGATGGGACGAGGGCAACGACAGTCTTTTAGACCAAGTATGGCCCCAAATCCTCTTTTCTCTCTAGCTTTCAGGAGTGTGTATGCTCTGTGCTTGTCTTCTAATGAGGAACTGGCACATCAGAAAACCCTTAGTAAGTAATCTTAGAGATTGAGAATGGGAGTGAGACTTAGAGGGCCACTAAGGAGCAAGTATGCTCTGCACTTGTCTCAAGTGAGGATCTTGTGCATCAGAAAGCCCTTAGTAGGTAATCCTCAAAGAGGGGAGGATGAGAGTGGCCTAGCAGATAAGGTAGGAGTATCCAGAGGTAGGAGTACAAGTAGCGGGAGCGGCGAGGATTACAGAGAGTGGCAGTAGCTGCAACGGTCTTCTAACCAGGTGGGAGATCTGAACCCTATCCACTAGGGATTGTAGGATTAGAATAAATGTATAACTAGGCGTAGGGTGACCCAAGCCCAACTAGAGGTTGATAGTAGCAGCACCTTAGGAGAGGGGTTGTGACCTGTGATAGCTGAGGACAGTTGTCAGAGATCTATCAACAATAGGAGAGATCTATTGATATTTATGGATGTTGATTGATGTGATGTTGGTTTCTTATGATTGCATTATAATTATGTGTGTAATTGCTGGTGTGTGGTTTGATAACATGTCAGTAGTAGATCGCCTGAGCGACATTAGGGTTGACTCATGTGTGGATCGAGGATGGTTGATGATTGATGATGTGTTAGTTGACCTATATGTTGATCAAGGATAGTTGATAAATGATGTTATGTTATATACAGATAGTTATATAGGATGGTTGTTCTGCTTATGCTGAATTGATGATTAAGTTATTATAGTGCTGTGTGTGGGAATATGGCTAAGCTATTTAATTGTGAAGAGTTGATAAGTGCTGGAATAAGACATTAAAACTGGTTGAGCTGATAGCTTGATAAGAGTTGAGAAAATAATATGATGTGCCGAGCTGATGAATAATGATGATAAGCTGTAAAGATGTTGAATAATAAATGATCATATGCATGTGTTGTAATCCACCACCGTACACATAGGCTGTGTACGAGGCCAGGTGCCAGAGTGCGGGCACGATGCAGTCGGTATAGGACACGCCGGTCCTTGAGGATAGTCTGGGTCCGACAAGTCTACAGGTGACGGATGGCTAGCTACCATCCTGTCGGGACGTCGGGTAGCCTGGTCATCCTGACGGGGTACTGTTGCATTACTGTCCATAGTGCTGATCCCGAGTCCCGTCTCGACACTTGTTCTTATCGAAGAGCAATGATGCACTTTTAGGGGTACGATGAGCAAGATAAGGGGATGGACAACTGGCTTGGCCTACTCACACGCCGGTGGGAGGTCGTTGTTATCTATAAAAGGCAAGGTGGCTAAGGTGGGGCTGCCTTTGTCATAATAAGTTGTGTGGCCACATAGACATATAGACGCAAGTTGCACGGGCAGGGTAGCTAGGTGATGATCCAAATAGTGGTTAGGAGATGTGTGGTCTAATCCTTCACATGTTCTATTATTCTGCTTACATGGATGTACTTGCCTTTTTATACATGAATTCTAATTCCTGCTTTCCCATTTAATAGTGTGTATAGTGTGTTCTGAATCTCCCGTTCTATTTCTTGTTTTGCATATATTTGCCCTCAGATATTAGCAGGTATCAAACGAGTTCAAAAGAAATATAGAGATTGTTGGTCCACAGCCAGTGAGTCAGAGTCAGTAAATAAGGGAGTCACAATTATTGGATACTCTGTATCACTAAGGGCCCTAAGGTTGGATATCTTTAGGTATATTTGTACACTTCCGCCTGCCAAAATAGAATAAAATTTATTTTTATCATTATTGTATAAACTAATATATTTAATATATTGAAAAAATGACTAGGACATCACAATTTCACTCTCCACTGATTTTTGGACATCCATCCAGAACCTCAATTATTTAACCCTCACAACTCATTTTATAGGCAAGGAGTTCGAAGTATAAAAAGAATAATCAACTTATGTATAGTTCCCAACCATAAAGTGAGATCATAGGTAGGAAAGCTGAGGAGGCTTTATGAGAATGAGTACTTAGAAATGTATCCTCAAGCACAGTAGATAATGTGTTTTCAAATAATGTGGTTGTAGCCTATTTGCAAAAGCGAATCAAGAACACGCATGAGCTAGTGGTGGACGAAGATTTTTCCCTATGAGGTTTTGTGCACACATCCTGAATCCAGTATTTAATCATGGTTTGAAGGATATGCATAATTTTATTGCAAGCATTTGCAATTTTGTTGGGTTTGTGAGGCCTTCACCTCAAGGACTTGCCAAGTTTAAGGAGTGCATACTATTTGCTATAATTTTATCTCAAAAACTCGTGTGTCTTGATATTCTCATTAGACGGGACTCAACATATATGATATTGAATATTGAGAAAAGGTTTCAAACTGCATTTGAAAATCTTGAATTTGAATTAGCTATTTGCAATACTTTAGGGTTGCTAATCCCCCTACTAGTACTAGTGTTGATTAGGACAATGCACATTCATTTGTGAAATTTCTTAAGAGTTTTTACATATTTTCATCTTCTTTGCATGTGATATACATTCTTTATTTCAACAATTGACCTCAATCTATTTTGAACTTAGACAATCTACCATGAACACATTCTATTTTGAGTAATATAGGGTAGGAAATGAAGAAAAAATATGGCAAATAATGGGGTAACGTTCTAAATATTAATCAAATTATTTATTTTGGTGTCATTCTTGATGGCCATTATAAGTTTAGGTATGTGAAGCTGTCATATCAAGATATGTACAAAGATGAACCATTTTTTTCCATTGAATTGACCACTAGTCTAGATCACAATTTATCTAGATTGTATGATTGGTATAATGCAACTAGACACATTTATGAGCTCTATAAAACTAGAAATGAAAGAGGCATTGATCTATGCTCGAAATTGGTTGAGGTTCTCTCCACCAATTCAAAGACTTTATGTGAATAAGGAGTTCAAGACATCTAAGAAAATTATGATAGGTACTTAAATGTTTCTTATTATTTTCTACCCCTGAATTTATTTGTGTATGTGTCTGGGCAGTTAAGTCATTTATTTTTTTCTCAGTGTTCCCAATAATTTAATTGAGGATAAGAATGGCAAAGCAGGTCGTCCCGTCCCGTCTTATCATTAATCATTTACCGAACGTAATTAACCACGTATTTAAACTGCATTAACTACCTAAAAGTTATTGCGAAAGTTGTCAAATTTTGGCTATCAAGATATCATTACTCTTAAAAATAAAATAAAAATTCTCAAACCAATTGAAAAAGAATATTACAGCACGTCGTGCAACTACAATGGCAAGTGGCAACGGTAGGCGATCTCCGTCGAAGAAAAATATGATACATCAAATGATAGAGAACGATGATTGTCATAAATAATACTAATTCATTTCGTTATTATAAGTAAAATAAACGTTTCAATTTATTGAAAATGAAATTGATTAAATAAAATCAAAATCGCTAAGAAGAAGACAATCGATTCTATGCGCACGCGTTGATGTTATCGGATACGGAACAAGTAACAACCAATAAATGAAATTTAATCTCTTGTTAGTGTTACTGTAAATATCAGATCAGATATTTTATTTATAAACCAAAACGGAAGAAGTTGAAGAGTGAGTGTTGAAGATTAATAGAAGAATAAAAAATAAAAAAAAATTATGGCGGGTGCAGTAGTAAAATACGGAATCATAGGAGTTGGAATGATGGGAAGGGAACATCTCATCAATTTGTACCATCTTCGTAGCGAAGGTGTGGCGGTGGTTGCCATTGCTGACCCTTACCTTCCCTCTCAACAACTCGCCCTTCACTTAGCACACTCCTTTGATTGGCCTCTCAAGGTATCTATGAATGAATCACCATCATGTTAATAATGATCTTTCTTTTTTTCTTTATTTTTTTATTTCATCAAATTCATTTCTTTATGAAATTTCTCTGAATATTATTATTATTATTGATTGGGGAAAATTCATTTGCAAACATCTTAACTGCAATTATCTGGACAGTATTTGAATTTTGCTGATAGTTTAGTTTAACAGATAATGTTAAATCCATAGTGAGGTGAATGAATGAATGACCTTGACTTGAGTTGAAAGTTGTGAAGGTCTTCTCAGGGCACCAGGAGCTACTGGACAGTAGACTATGTGATGTTTTGGTGGTTTCTACTCCTAACATGACCCATTACAACATTCTGATGGACATAATCAATCATTCCAAACCCCATCATGTACTAGTAGAAAAGCCCCTCTGCACCACTGTCTCTCAATGCAAAGAGGTTTGTCTTTGTCATTCCTTCCTTAAAATAGGTTTCTGCTTATGGACTTAACTGTTGTGATGTAATTTTATATAAAAATAAAAGTGTGGTCTTCATGGAAAATTGGTTTTGTAATTTCTTATATCTTCTTGTTTGTGTTCTCCATTAAGAATGGAGATATCAACTATACTTACGCGTATGGTGTTGCCTTTTTCTTTTGAACGGCAAATGTTAGTACGTTAATTGTTATGTTTGGCAGGGGTCAAACCCTAATCTCCTTGCTCCTTTCAACTCCTTATGTCCCAAACTATTACCACATGAGCTATCCAACCGGGTTGTGTATGATGTTGCGTTTACTGTGATCATGTGCAGTAGAATTTTGACATTAGCCGTAGGATTCCATAAACAAGTCAAGCATGCTGCAAAAATGACAAACTGTTTATCCTTTGGAAAATAAGTAACTTTATGTTGTTGTGGTTGGATGTCTTAACATTGGTTGGGAGAGGTCATGAATTGGTTGGGAGAGGTCATGAATGACCTTCAACAACTTATACTCTTTTTGCGCTTACATAAAGACATACCTAAGGCCTGTTTGAATTGATTTACGAATAGCTTATTTGAGCTTATTTACTGACATGAGCACTTGTCAGAGTTTATGGAAACAACTTATGATATTTCATAAGCTATTTTCAGCTTATTTTGATAAACTCTCCAAGATAGCTTGTGAAAACAACTTATAGCTTATATGAAAACAATTTGACTATATTTTCTCTTTAATTATAGAAACAACTTATATGTAAGTGCTTGTTCTATAAGCGCTTGATTAACCTGTTTACCCAAACAGTACTGTCATGGTGGTGCGAAAAGCAGAAACCAGTCTCTCATATTATTCCTCTTTAGACAACATGCAGGATATGTGGACAATGCTTTTGTTTTGTGAAACAAAATATATATATAATTAGAAGTTTTGATTACATTTATGCTGTTACTGTTAGTTCTTCTGATAAGTATATGGTAATGCTCTTATTTATTACCACTGTGTGTTTGGATTAGGTTGTTCATGCTGCTCGAAAGAGACCAGATATATTGGTACAGGTTGGACTGGAATATAGGTACATGCCACCTGTTGCAAAACTGATAGAAATAGTTAAGGGAGGAAGTCTTGGACATGTTAGAATGGTAGCGATTCGGGAGCACCGCTTTCCTTTCTTGGTTAAGGTTAGACTTTTAAAACAATTGAGGTTGCATTACATGTTTTGGTTCTAGTATTGAGTAAACTGAAAGAGTGATACTGGTCATAGGTGAACAATTGGAATAGGTTCAATGTTAACTCAGGGGGCACTCTGGTAGAGAAGTGTTGCCACTTTTTTGATCTCATGAGGCTGTTTGTTGGTGCAAATCCTGTTCGCGTGATGGCTTCTGGAGCTATTGATGTTAACCACAAGGATGAAATATATGATGGAAAGGTAAGCTTTATGCGGCACTTGTAGTTACTTACAATGAGACCAAGCTTCAATCGTCAATCTTTGTGGTAGTGTGTATGATTTCTTGATTAATACTGATTATAATCACTACATAATATTGTTAATCCAGAAAATGGAATATGCACTGAGCTTGGTTTCGGTTGTTCAATAACAATGCATAATCCCTTGAACCAGTAAGGCGTAATCCCTTGTTCAATAGGGAATATGGATTGAGCTATGTTTTCAAACCTAATAATACTCTTACAATTGAATGGATTGAACCAAAGACTTAAGTTCTTATTGTCTCAGTTCTAAACAGTAATTGGCATGGAGCTTTTCTGTAAGTATTGTTGTTTGTATTACTATTGCTAATTACTAGTTTACTTTGGGCAGGTGCCAGATATTATTGACAATGCATATGTCATAGTAGAATTCGACAATGGTTCTCGAGGAATGCTTGACCTTTGTATGTTTGCTGAAGGGAGTAAAAATGAGCAAGAAATATCTGTTGTTGGTGATATTGGAAAGGTGAAATTCTCCCCCTTTCAGCCACTCAAAGTACTTATAATCTTCAATTGTCTTTGTTGTGGTAACCACCTGATTAAGATACACACTTGAGGTTGATAAATTATGCTTTATTATGTGCATGATTCAAAACTATAATAAACATACAATATGCAACCTGTCTTTCTTGCATGAGTTGCATAAATGCCAAGATGGTTACCATGCTTTGCATCTCCATTTAAACTTGTTTTTAACAGGGAGAAGCCTTTGTTCCTGAGAATGTTGTGCGATTTGGAATGCGAGAGGCAGGACGACATGGTGTCCAGACTTTGAAAGCCGAAGATCCACGGATAAAGTGGGTAGTTTCTGTTTCTGTTAAATATTTCATCAATTAACTAAGTTTTGAGATGGTGAGATGAATTTAGAGTGGAACTTATTATAATGAAATTCTTGGGTGATTTGAATTCTGTTTTTTTTTTTTTTTTTTGGCCTCTACAGATATGATGGGTTACACCATGGTTCTAGCTATCTGGAACACCTTAACTTCTTGGCTGCAATTAGGGGTAAAGGTGAAAAGGGTCCTGCTGTAGATCTCCAAGATGGATTAATATCTGTTGCTATTGGAGTTGCAGCACAGCTTTCCATAGAAAACGGTCGATTTGTTACTATTGAGGAAGTTATGAATGGGCTTCAAGTTTGAAGGTGTTTGTTCATATGGGGATGTAATAAAATAATTGATACGTGATTGATTTGTGAAGTTTACATTTCATCCACCTAAATTTTAGTCCATTAATAATCACAAAAATGTCACGTTTTTTGTATTATTTCTTTCTTTTTTTTTAACATTTGTACAGAAAATTATAAAAATGATGAATAGCTGATCCTATGTTTTCTGCAATTTATTTTCTCCAAATTGAAACAGTGAAATGTGAGGCGTCAGAATTGAAAGTTTTAGCCAAATAAACCTGCTATAATCTCTTCTTTTTGGAAATAAATGTGATGTTTAGACCGTTGTTCTGCATGTAATTTTTCTGAGAAACATTTTGCATTGTAAAATTGTACAATTTCACTAGAAAACTGAAACAAGTGTGGGATTGGAGGTGTAGAGAGTTCAGTTCGGCTTTGTGATAGAATAAAAGAGCAGACTATCCAACGAAGTCAAGTGTTCGATTCTTTGATAAGGTTCATCACATAATTTACACTATCGGTGAAATAAAAGGAAAATCCATCTGCTTCTCCACACCCCCCCCCCCCCCAAAAAACAACAAAAAAAGTTATTTTTATTCATATTCATTCAGATAAAATCAATAATCTCTGCTGAAATCTCTCCTGTTCAAAGTTCTATTTATTTTACTTTTGCTCGAACCTTTGTACTCAATCCTGCAAATTTTCAGGGCCATTCTCCGAGTCTTTTTTTTTTTTTTTTTTGGTTTTCAAGTTTGTTTCTGAATAATTGTTCGCAGTCTCTACAAGGTAAAGGATTACATAGTGATTTTAGGAATTTCAATAAAACAATGGGCAATTCCGTCAAAAAAATAAAAATAAAACAATGGGCAATGGCGATTGGCGAGCGCAGCATAGTTGTATTTTTTTATTAGAAAATTAAAAGAAAAATAATGGTTAATGTTTACGATTTGAAGAATGATCAAATTACACCGGTATAATATTCTTGGAAATTACACCGGTATAATATTTTTGGGTATTGTTACATTGTTCAATAACTTTTTACTAAATATTTAGATTACGAAACTCACCGTTGGATTGAAAGATATTATTATATAGATTATATCTATAAAAAAAATTATTAATCTAAAACCATTTTATATGTCATTGAGATATATCAAGATTAACGTCTTATGCACTTTTATTAAGATGTTAATTTTGAAATATCTCAATGACATATAAAATAATTTTAGATTAATGAATTTTTTTATAGATATAATCTATATAATATCTTTCAATCCAACAGTGAGTTTTGTAATTCAAGTACTCGGCAAAAAGTTATGGAACGGTGTAACGATACTCAAGTATTACACTGGTGTAATTTGATCTCTTCTCGTACAAATTAATATATTGACCTGAAATCCAAAATATTTGTATATCAAAAGTATATCCAAAAAGTTTAAGAATATTTAGTGTTCTTAATTTTGATTTACAGTTTTACTTCACGAGCTCGTTAACTGACAATAACGTAAAACAATAAAAAATTAGTATTTGTTAAATGGACACATGATCTGAGTTTTTATTTCAGCAAAAAACTGAGTTTTCACATACTCATCAATTACCTTACGATGAATGTTTATAATTAAGTAAACTAGATCTGATTAGTTAAACTTCTATTAAAAAGAAGAGTAATCGGATAAAAAAAAAACTATCTATGTATTCAAAAATTACGTTAAACCTCAACTAATCTAAGTTCAGGATTCATATGAGAGAATAATACTCTTCCAATGCCTAAATTTTTTATTAAAAAAAACTCCTAACCATTTAAACCAACAAGGATTTTATCTTAAAATATTAACTTGTTGTATTCTAGGTTAGTCAGAAGTACCATTCCCATCAATAGAATCCCCGACAAATTTGTTTGGTCTGATTCAAAGTCAGGTTGCCTATCTTTTAAGGATGCATATCACTTTTACAAACCTCCTGGACCGATGGTTTCTTGGTCTAAGTTAATTTGGAGAAGCTGTATTCCTCCTTTGAAATCCTTCCTTCTCTGGCGGCTCATTCATAATCGAATGCCCACTGATGATAATCTCAGGAAGCGTGGCTGCACCACAGTCTCCATGTGTTCTCTCTGCCAAGCTAATGTTGAATCCTCTACTCATCTCTTCCTCCACTGCACTTATGCCCAAAGCCAGCTTATGGTCTTGGTTGGGTAATATTCTTAATTGTGTGGTAGATACCTCCTCTTTTGATGCTATTCTATCTTTTTGCAATCGGAATTGGAGTTCACAAATCCTTGATATAATTATAGCTTGCATCACTTTCATCATTTGGGCTATTTGGCATTGTCGTAACAAGGCTCGCTTTGATAATGCGTTTCTTCCCCAAAAGGCAGCTATCAATTTGATTGTCTCTAATGTAGCCATGTCTGGTAAACTTAGTAAAGGCACTGTGAGGCCTTTAAATTTGGATTATTTCATTTTGCAGTCTTTTCATGTCTCTGGCCATCCTCCTAGAGCCCCAGTTATAAAGCGAGTTTCTGGCTTCCTCCAATGTCACATTGGGTGAAATGCAACACGACAGGCGACTAGAGGCTCTCCCGCTGCCAGCTTGTGGTGGTATCTTGAGAGATCATAGTCTTTGCGGTGCTAGGTTGCTTTGCAAAAATCTTAGTACTTTGGGCGCTTTTCAAATTTGAACTTTTTGGAGCAATCATAGCTATTGAGATTGCAGCCTCCAAAGGCTGGAAGAATCTTTGGTTAGAATGTGATTCCATGTTGGTGATTGAGGCACTTAAGAATGATTCTCTGGTTCCCTGGCGTCTTCGTAATAGATGGCTTAATTGTATTGACATTACTCGAAAAATGAGGTTTCTTTTTTCGCACATTTACCGAGAAGGCAATGCTTGTGCTGACAAATTAGCTTCCTTTGCCATCTCGATAAATGATTTTTGTTGGTGGGACAATATCCCTCAATTTATATGTATAGATTTCTTTCAGAATAGGCTGGGACTCCCGGCCTACAGGTTTGGATAATTTCCTTCATGGGTTTTGGTCTTATGTCCCCCCATGTTTTTGTATTCCTTTCCTGTTTTTTGAATATACTATATTGTGCTGGAAAAAAAAAAGTCAGAAGTATTTTAAACATTATCACTAAATAAAAGCAACATATCCCTGAACTATACCAATGCAATCTAGTACTAAATTTATGAATAAAGATTAACTAATTATTTTGCAAATCCATATTGTGTCCTTTTCTTTGTTGAAGCGAGGAAACAAAAGAAACTAACAAACAGAAAGAAGAGAAACGTTAGAAATACATTTTGACTTCATTGCACTTTTGGCTCTCCTACTATAGCATTGGACGAATTTAGTGCACATCTTATCTATAAAAGTTGGTAAATAATTGAGAGTTTTTTCCTCCTAATCCACTAAAATTGAGAGTATAATAGTCTATTAGACACTTTAAACTTTGATGAGAAAGCAAATCTCACCTAAGTGTCTGCATTTAATGTACTTCTTATTACTCCCTCCGTTCCAAAATATTTGATGTTTTAGCATTTTAGTTTTGTTCGAAAACATTTGATGTTTTACAAATTCAAGACTAAATTAATGCATTTTTCCAAACATACCATTGATTCTAATTAATACTATATGCTTATTACGAGACTATTGTAGTTACCAAGCCAATTGCTAACCACTCATCAATGAGAATGATCACATTACATAGTTTCTAGGCATGATTAAATATGGGTATTTTGGTCTAGGTATATACCATTTAATAATTTCTTAATAGGTGTGCCACAACCTTAAACATCAAATGTTTTGGAACGGAGGGAGTATTATTATGTCAGTCATTATTATACAACCTCAATTAAAACTAAAAAATCATAAAAATATTTTCTTTCAATAACTTGTCTATTTTATATATGTATAAATTTCAACATTATGTAAATATCACATAAAATCTTGACATTTATCAAATCATTACTATCTCAATCTAAAAAAAATCAAATCATTATTATCTTATCTATAAAAGTTGGTAAATTATATGAAGGTTTTTTTTTCTCTAATTTGTCCCGCCTAAGCATCATTTGCCCGCAAAAAAACGCAAGATTATTTTATACCAAATATTTATTATGTTAATTATATTAAAATCATGTTAATTGACTAAATCTCGCTTTTTTGTCTAAATTCAGTGTGTGCTTCAACTCTTAATGTCACTGATTCAAATAGCATATAAGTGGTATTTGATTCAATTAGATTTAATATCATATTTGTTCGATTGATATATTCTCTGTGATATATTGCCTACACGTGGTTGTGTGCTTCTTTTAGGATTTGACCCAAATTTTTTGAATGTCAGTGTTAGTTTTGTCAACTCTTGCTTTCATATGGACAAATTGAACTTGGTATACGTGTTTAAAAATAAATTTATAATAGTAAGTAAATAAAAAAATTATTAAATGAACTTTTAATTTTTTAATTTAAAATATTTTAGTATATTTTTATTTAATTATTATTTACCACTCAATTTAATTATCATTGTTGTAGCATAATTATGTGTTACTTTTTTAAAAAATATATCTTAATGGCTTAAATAACTTACGCATCTTAGGTGATGATACAAAATATTTACATTAATAAAATATTTAATGTGTCTTTTATTAATTATTATTAATAAAATATAATGATACAATTCAATCGAAACTTCAAATTTACCGGTCAATCAATGTTACATCATTTTATTTCATTTTGATCAGCAACACTTCACTTAATTTTATTTTATTTTGTCTTTCTCTTTACAAATAAAATGTAAATATCTAGTGGTGTAATAATAATAATAATAATAATAATAATAATAATAATAATAATAATAATAATAATAATAATAATAATGACAATGACAATTTTCTCTCACTCTATTTAACTATAAAAGCAATTGCTTTTGCTATCAGTCATTTTTACCAGTAACGCTAATACGAAGTATTGCATGTAGTTGCACATTAAAACTTATATTTTGGAGGCTAATTTATTAAAAAAATTATTTTTTGTCAGTATTTTGATTTTTTTTTAAATGTTGATATTTGTTGCGAAGTGCTTGATATAGAAATCACTAATAAAAAAAATAACGCGGGCGTTCTCTTCTCACCTGACTAACATATTGAGAAAATTCTTTTATTTCTTTTATGTAATAAATTTTGAATTTTCTTTGAAATGTTAATATGTAGTTAATATTTAACTTTAAGTAAATACTTATCTATATACACAAATTATTTTAGAATATGCGTAAAAATTAATGCAACCCCATGTGACCACACTTTCACCATACTAGGCAAGTTTTCCCAACTAAATGGTTTAATTCTTTTCGATGAAACATTTTGCAAAGATTTTTTGTGAAGATAATTTCATATAGTTTTGATTTGTGATCTCAAGTATTGCTTTTTACATAAAAACTAGAAAATTTGTTAAACATTTTTAGTAATAAATAAATATAATAATAGCAGTTAAATAAAAATTTACTTTTATTTAAAATTTAGTATATGTTATTTTTAATTATTCTAATATTAAGAAATAAAATAAAGTTTAAAAATGAATAAATTTAGAATATTATTCTCATGTGTTTGCTTATGAAAACTATATCTCTTTTCATTTTAAAAGCATGCAATTTTGGTAGGATCAAAAGTTTTTAAAGTCTATATCTTTTTAGTTTTTATAGTCTGTTATCCATTAAGTAACATACTTAATTGATTGATGTATTATCCATATCATCATTATGATCATGTTAATACAGGTTTGAGTGCATTTTATTTTAGACCAAAGGTTGAAACGCACATGAGAGGTTAATTTGGTTGAAATGATAATTGAGGGGTCTTATATTGGATAGAAATTTAAATTTCAAGACATAGGTACTGGAATTTACTTAATGAAATCTATATTTAAATCTTTTTGTACTAATATTACGAAGTTTAGTTCTTTTGGTAAGCATGTAAAGGTCCGCTGGATACGTACAGAGCACGAGCCACCATATATACTGTAGGTACATTTATTGTGTGTTTTTAGTTTATTTTTATCCATCTAAGAATTCGGCAATTCCAAAATAACATTTTACTAATTATGAATTATTCCTTATTATTTCATTGCTATTTATGTACATAGTTCTTAACATATATATGTACAAAATAAAAAAAAAATATTGGATAAATAAATTGGTTTCATGTTAAAATATTATTCTTTTACTTCATTGGTAGATTTTATTAGGTTTCAACTTAAGTTTTCGATATTATATCTTTATGTTTAAACAATCTCTATAATGGATGTATGCATGTAATTAAATTGGTATATAAAAGAATTTACTTTTTCGATACTGTATATTTGAATTAAAGTTTTTACTTTTACAAAATTCTTAATACCAATACAAAATAAACTTAAGCGTATTAATTTCCCCTTTGAGGTGCACGGGTCTACACAATAAAATATATAAATAGACTCTTACTTAAAATCTTATTTATATAAGTGAATATTTCTTTTTTTGTCAGCTTAGACGAAATGGCAAATAAACACCACACACTAATCATATTGAAAACATGGTTATTTATATACTCTTCGACACACTTGTTAAGATTAGTCCATTTTTTTTAAAAAATTTAATCAACATACGTTCTAGAAAGTGATCAATTTATGAGATAAGTGTGTTACTTTCCGAAAAAATAGATCAATAACAGTAAGTGCTGCAAAATTTTTGCTAAAAAAGCATTGCGAAATTTGTCAAAAATAGAGTATTGCCAACATTCATATTTACTTACAGTATACATATTTACCATTTTTGCCTCACTCGTAGCAATAATTTCACAATTTTTGTAAAAAAAAGAAAAATTATCTTTCATATATAATGGTTCCACAAGTGACTTTCTTCAATTAAAAATTAAAAGAGAAATTTTACCCCAAATAAAGTTAAACGCAAAGTCTCAAAACCAGACCGGACCCCTATCCGGTCTAAATGAACCTGAGAACCGTTTTGCATAAAAACTGATGATCGAATAGAAAAACTGGGTAAAAATCGAAACCGGACTGAAAAATTAGGTAAAAACCAGGAATTGGCGGTTCGATCAAAATCCAATTTTTTTAAAAAAAAAAATGGTAAATGAGATGTTTTATTTTTTATTTTTTTTACATTGATGGATTAAATCAAATAATATAAAAAAATTTAAAATAAATTTGTACATTAATATTATTATCAGAGTACTTACATTGTAGTATTTGTGATTATTTAATATTAAAATGTTATTATGACATATTTGCATTGGTTTAATATATAATTTTGCATATTATATGTTAACTTATAACATTTTAAGTGGAGTTTAATTTTTAATACTGTGATGTTATGAATATTATGTTATTTTTTGTTTATTATTACTTGATATATTATATTAAAAATATTATTTAATTTATTTCCGATCCGACCCCGATCGAACACTAAAACCTTGAACCGGTTCAATCGCAAGTCTGATTTTAACAATCTTGCTAAACAACATGGAGATTCAACTTCTTTTCAAGACACAATATTGTAATATACCGGGTTGCGTTTCAAGCAATAAGGGATAAAACAAGCAGTAAAGAACAAATAATTCAGTCACACCTTTGTTTTGTATGTTATTTGATAGGCTAAAATACTGTTTTTATTTTAGGTATTATTTTAGTCCCTTATGTTTTATTTGTTCCGAATTAGTCCCTTACGTTACAAAAATTATACCAAAATAGTCATACCGTTAGTAACACCGTCAAAATGCTGAGTTGGCAGTTGAGTTGGCACGTTAGGGGACCAAATTGAAAGAAAAAAAAAATAATAAGGGACGGACCAATTTTGGTCTCTTATGTTTTTTTTTTGTTTCAATTTGGTCCCCCCAACGTGCCAACTCATCATTTTGACGGTGTTACTAACGGTAAGACCATTTTGGTATAACTTTTGTAACGTAAATGACCAATTCGAAACAAATAAAACATAAAGGACCAAAATAAAACCTAAAATAAACATAAGGGACTAAAACAATATTTTAGCCTATTTGATAATCAATCTACAATAAAAAACCATTTTATGTTTTATTTACTATATTATAATTATTATAAATATGGACAGATGAAATGCACTTAGTTCAAAAATATTTTTTTTCTTGAATACAAATTTAACAATTAACAAATAAAACCGATAAATCATATAAAATTAGCATGACAATTATGTATTCCAATGTCTAGATAAATTAGACATTCTTACAATTAATGTTTACTATATTTTTAACATTAAAATAAAATTACCTGATGAATAATTAATCATTTTCTAAATTTTATGAAATTTTATTAAATGGGGATTCCTATTAATTTCTTATCCATCTCAATCATTCAAGGGAGAAGAACAATCTTCAATCATATATGAACCGAATATAATTTGACGTAAATAAACTAACCAGAAATTACAGAAACAAAAATGCAGGAAATCAAATCAAATCACTAAAAAAAGAGGGGAGAGACGAAATTTGAAGCGAAAGCAGTAAATAGATTCATTGGATTTGAATAAAACAGACATGACATAATTTTACATGGACGAAATTATTGAAAATAAATGGAAGTGACAAGAAGTTACACTAAAAATCCATCCTTCCAACAAGTTTATTTTAAACATTGGAAGAGAGGCGATGATTACATAGCTAGTAATGTCTGAACACGGCAGCGACGGTGACAGTTAAGAATCTCCTCTAATGGGACAACTCTTTCAAAATCCTTCACCTATGCTTGCGCTCCCTCGATCCTCTCGAGTGCCTTCCTTCCTCACCCCAATCAGCAGCCTGCGGAGGAGGAGACGGTTCGTACCTCGACGGCCTCCGTTTGAAGTGCCGCTCATCGTCGCTAGATTCGTAATCTGCTATGGCGGCGTTGTTCTTCCTCCCTTCGTAATAGCCGTTAGACAGGTGCGCCGAAGACGGCGCCGCCGAGGCACTGGCAGTCGCAGCGGCTGCTTCGGTTGTGGAAGAAGCGCCGAGCTTTCTCTTCTTAGCAGCAGCTTCCTCCTCGGATGGGAAACTTATGCGCGAGAACACGCTGGCTTTATGCTTGCGATCCGCAGCTGCTGCAGCCGCAGCCGCAGCCGCAGCCGCAGCCGCCGCTTGTGCTGCGTTTGATGAGGATTTGGTCACTGGTTCAGATGGCATCCTGGATGAGGATGATTTGGTCACTGGTTCCGATGGCATCCTGGACGAGGATTCTGATCGATGATGGCGGCGGTGGTGCCGCTCGTGCTCGTAGTCCCGATCCCTGTCATCACGTTCGCGATCCAAGTGTTGCTCGGGTTTTCTTTTGGCCGGACGTGGAGGTTCCACCTCGCGCGGAGATCGATCTGGCGACGGCCGTTCCAAACGGTGACGATGTTGGTGGTAGTCACCACCTGATGGCGGTGGAATTGACTTCTGCACCAAATAGACAAAAGCCCAACCGTTAGGGCCACAAGTCCATAGAAAGAGAATAACCGGTGTTCTCAAAATTTATTTGACCCAAGTAAAACATTTAAAACTTTAAATTAAAAAGAATAATATAACATCACATATCTATCCTCAATTAATAAAAAAATAATTAAAAAAACATAACATCACATCACACATTAATCAAAAAAATCACCCATCTGTGTCAAATACCAAGATTGGACACCCTATCCCTATCGTATAATAACGCGACCGAAGCAAAATGCAATTAAATTTTTTTTACATTCGTAAAATGCAATTAATTCTTAATTAATACCAACTAGACAAAATTTGAAGATGAATATTTTTCTTTTACACTCCCCCCGAAAAGCTAAATGCAACCGTGTAAATCTTAAATGTTTAATTAACGTACATGTTAGTATTCACAATTTGTGCACCATTTTAGCTTTCGTAAATTATTTTTCTATAAATTTGCTTGGATCCAGCTATTTTCTCTTGATAAATCTTTTCCGAGCTGAAAAAAATATTAGATTCATTCATCCTAACAATTTAAAATAACTCGGCGTAGAAATCATAGAAGCAACCAAACAAGAGATTTACTGCACTCGAGTTTTTTTTTTTTTAGTGGATGAGTTCAACTGTTAAAGATAGGAAAAAAAACGACGTTTGGAGTTTTTATTTTGCACAAGAGGAGAAGCGGCCCAAGCGGCCAAGCCCACTCATTTTCACTTCAGCCAAACGAAATCTATCGAGCTAAAGAATCACCAGTTCAACACCTTTTGTTCAACTTCCCAAATCCTGTGTGCCTCTTAACAGTAATTATAATTAACTTCAGAGTTTCTTTTTCTTTATTTTTTTTTATTTTTTTTTTAAAATAAAACAATATTCTTCTAACAAATAATAAATGGACGGTGGATCTATGATCTGACAAGAATGATACGCACATCTAGGGAAAAAAATTCGAGGGCCAAGCTTAGTCCAGAGATTAAGATACACCCCAGACTTGCTGCTAACACAGCAAGAAGTTGCTAGATAATACTAATATATGCCACAGGATCCTTTAGCTGCCATTTGAATGAGTGAGAATCAGTCAAATCTCCCACTGGCATCATTTACACATTATAACCCATTGCATATGAACAGATTAAGGAGACCCACATTCCAGACATTAGTTATTTCACACATGCTGGACAACTAAGTTCAAAAACAAATTACCCAAAATTTAGGAATTTCAAGCTTTTAAGAACCAATTAAATCCACCCTCATCAGTAAACATTGATTTCCATCAGGAAAACCAAATGCATAAAAAATCAACCATGATCTTGGACGAATCAATAAAAACTTGTCGCTCCACCCAATTACAGTCCAAAGACAGAATGCTTCAAATTGCGAAGATAAATCTAAGGTGCTTAAATGATTTGAATCTCATATGCAGCGATGCAGTTATATCCACTATTTCGTTATCATCGTTTTCTTTTAGCCCACTTTAAACTGTTTGTTGCTGTTGACCATAAAATAATGGTGAGACACATGGGCATCGCTTCCTCAACCATTTCATGATCAACCAGAGTATCACTTGATAAACAAATCTTTTCATCAATAAATAAAAGCCAAAAAGAAAAAAGCCAAAGAGTACTATAATCAAAGAAACAAAAATAATAAGTGGGATTATCTAGCGCAATCAATGTTCTTCTGCATGCTTGGGGTTTCTGGCCAAACTTTTGGTAGAAAAACCACAAAAAAAAGTAAATGGTGCATAGAGAAAGAGGAAAATCAAGACAATGAAAAGCACATACAGTTTTTGATTTTATCGAAGAAACATCCCCAACACTGCTCATTTCCCTACCAAACTCTCGATCTTTGGAGAAGTCCCTGTTCCATGAAGGAAATAAACTCATTAAAAACAACGAGAAAACTAAATACAGATAAATCTCGTGCACTACATACAATTGCATGCAAAAAGAACCATGATAATCTCTCGGTCATCCATTCACAACATGTTAACTCTGACCATTAAAAAACTTGGCAACTAAATTCACTAGGTAATGAAAGGAAGAATGTATCTTGTGTAAAGCAGTGTTCTGCAATTATTTTACCAAAATCCACGAGGGGAAAAGGACGATGAAAATTAACTCTAGAGTATAGAAAAATAAATTTCCACATAAAATCTCAATATCCCACTGTCAGAAAACAAAATATACTGAAATGTCAATATGCAGGGGGTTGAATGATAATGTCTGATAGTTGCCATTTTACAATGGTACAATATGTTTGACTTGTCAGTTAAAACTCCTATCGACCTTCTCAAACACGCATATTCAGAACAGGACATGACCACCCAAGAGAAGTTCCATTTGTACCTTTCACCCCGTCTCTCATTTTCACGCTTCCTTCTCAAATCAGCTTTCCGAGCTTCAAACTCCTCTCTACTCATAACTGGAGGTGGAACATTCATCCCCATACTGAACTCAGCAAGATCCCTGAACAGTCATATTTATTATATTAATATTAAAATGTAGCATTCTAGTGAACAATGGATCAACATAGAATCAGCCAAACATGCAACCACATTTAGTATTGGTGTTCACTTGGCAATCCTCAAATTCATCCCTTAGCATCAACAAGACATAATGCCCTGGACTCTGTGCATGTGTGCGTGTGTGAGAGAGAGGGGGGGTAATAGCAGTTAAGTGCAGAAGTTTAATTTTGACAAACATACTATTGCATACCTATGAGGTGGAAAACCAGGCATCATGTAACCTTGCATGCCAAATGGGTCTTGAGGCAGACCACCAGTAAATGGCATGTCCAAGGGGCCTAGACCGTAACCCATCATTTGCATTGGACCAGCATATGGTGCCATAAATCCATCCATACATGGTTGCATGCCATTCCAGTATGAATTATAGCCAGGAGGTGGTCCCATTGGCATCATATTATAGTTCTCAGCCCCGAAGTCATGAGGGGTTTTCCACTGCAAATCTGCATGATAAATAAAAATTATTTGCAATTATTACCCAGGTAAAAACCCTTTTATTGCCCTGATCCACTAAATGCAGCAGTATACAAAACCAGATCCAGGAAAAAAAATAGATACTGAGATACATGTTACAGACAAAACAGCAGATTTACCATTTGTGGGCATACGGACTTTCTTCTTTTTCTTTTTCTTTCCTGCAAAGTCAAAAAATCCAATGAGGATGCCCTCAGCAGAAAATAAACAAATAAAGTAGATTTTTGCTTGCTCAACAAGCAATAGTGCCTCACCATCACCAAATCATATTCAAGAGGCACACACTTAACAACCACCACCACCACCACCACAAAAAGAAACACAGGATGACATAGCAGCAATCTACATTACCTGCCTCGGTAGGTACCAACTTTTGCTGCACTTCTTCCTCAACCACCTGGGCACTCCCTTGTGAGGCTGGTTCCTTTACACTCATAGACTCGCGAGTAGCTTCAGATACATCAGCAGCTCTAGGGATCTTTACTTGCTCTGGTGTCTGTTGTGGAGCAGAAACAGCCTTTCTTTCATCAGCTGTATCCTGTATATTTGTTGTTCTTTCATTAACAGGTGAAATCTTTAGTTCTCCCTTGGAGGCAGCAGATGATGTTGGAGATGGAATCTTAGGCTGTGGACAGCGAGCAGACTCCATATCTGAAAAATCAATCTCAAATAAAAAATGTATATATTGACCAGTAATAATCTAAGCAAGAGTCAAATCATAATAGTCTCAATAACCTTGAATTTGAAAAGTGCTCCCAGCATTTTCAGTACTGCTATTGCCTGACTCCAGTATGCGATTGATGGTATCTCTTAGTGTCTTATTTGGTAAAAGATCATCTGCAAGAATATTTGTTGCACCACAGACGCACATAGACTTGGAGATAATATGGTCCCTAATACCTGAAAAGAATTTTCAGAATGATATTACATAACTTCAATATAAGATTCTAAACAATAGTTCAGGGCAAAAAATAGCAGAGAAGTACAACATCTAAAATTTTTGGTGCCAGCTTAATGAGGAAGAGGGACTATAAAGATGCATTGGTATGATACACTAATTCTGAAAACCATAAATACTATAAGAACATACATTTGTCACAGAAGCTTGTAAAACAACACTTGCTTGTCAATACAGCATCTTTCATAACATTAGTGCACAAGGGGCAGCGGAGCTCAGGTGGTAGATCCCCAACAGAACGTGTAGATGGCATCCCTTCTATTTCTTTTTCAAAAGCAGCCCTGTTTGCAAGGAAAACATGAAACCCAATTTCATGTCTACATATGACAGAATGGACAAG
This sequence comes from Calophaca sinica, assembly GCA_037113605.1. Taxonomy (NCBI): domain Eukaryota; kingdom Viridiplantae; phylum Streptophyta; class Magnoliopsida; order Fabales; family Fabaceae; genus Calophaca; species Calophaca sinica. The sequence continues at coordinate 34,441,704 of CM073731.1, forward strand.
AATCAAGATGTACTCACTCATTTGGCTTCAAAACAGCTACTGAACCATTTGGTAGAGCATAGGAACCTTGTGGATTCACCATCAGCATAGATCTAGGAATACCAGTAGGTTGCTTGACTCTTTTGATGTCATAATTTGGATCACCATTTGTAGGGCAGTGCTGAATGAAATGTCCTAAACAAAAGTGAGAAGAAGTAAGCTATGCAAATTGACATCGGTATCCAGCATTTTGTAAGCAGATTGAAGATTATAAAGTTCGAAGATATTAACATACCAGGCACCTTGCATCGGTGGCATACATAGCCTTGTGGAGGTGTTTTCCGCTCAAACCCTGCCAGACCCCGGCAAGTAAATAACCATTAGTTCATCAACACATCAATATTTGTATTCAAAGAAGCAAATCACTCAAAAGTAAAAAATGTATAGAATAATGAAAGAGAATCACCAAAACCACGTCCACCCCCCATCCGCCCACCCATGCCCCTTCCAAAACCTCTACCGGGGCCAAAGTCTGAACCTTGACTACAAGCCACAAAAAAAAAAATTAACATAAAGCATCATAAAGCCAAGAATTTAAGTGTCTTCACCAACAGAAAGGAGGATAATTTACTCACTGTTGCCAATCCAACGCTGGAGTATCAATCAAGGCCTTAATCTTACTGTCTTCATCAGCTTTGTTAGTTGGAGTAGCCTCTGGAATCAAGTTGCTTGATTGAACAGGAAGTTGATCAGGTATTGCATACAAATCATTGCCAAATTCATCCCAATCTGAATCTTCGGGCTGTTAAGTGGTATGAATTGCTCAATTTTTAGGGAATGCACCTGAATTGTTAATTAAAAAAAAAAAAAAGGGGACATACATATTTCATGGCAGACATATCATCAGCTGGTAAGCTACTGTTCACAGGTTCAGTTTCCACCACTTTATTTTCCACCTTTTGTCTACAAAAAGGAAAATACAGTTGCAACTCAAGAACACAGAATTTATCTCACCAACGAACATTGTAGTTTCAGGTTGTGTCACTATATATGGAGAACACAGACAAAGAGAATGACAAATTGATGACTGCCCATTTTAACAAACTTACATGTGCAATGCATGATCAATGGTGAAAAATCTAACAACAGTAATGAGATTAAAGGTTTGAGAGAGTACTCTTGTTCGGTAACAATTGGTAAACGTGGCCGTCCTGGAACTCGACGAATTAACACTGAGGTATTTTTAGGAATCAACATTTCTTCATCAAGATATTCTGAAATTCCAAGAGACAGATCAACTATAAAACACTGTAAATGGTTCTATTTTATGCAGCCTAATAGATGAACTACCATACTATAAATTTCGTAGCAAAGTTGGGCGCTTGTAATTCCTACACCTTAATTGCAGCCTAACTACATCTTACTATCCAAGTCAACTTTCTATGCCTTTTAATAGTAAGTAATTTCTTTTTTCTTTTTTCCTTTTATCTGGGGATGTGGAGGGTAAAATTCAAATCAAACCCGTTTCAGTTACTGACAGATAGGATTGGTAAAAATTTGTACTTTTGAGAGATACAGGATAAATACTGTAAGTTTATCCAGGAAGCCCCTCCTCAAAGTTAAAGAATATTCAAAAGGTCAATATTTAAATTTACAATTAAGCACCAATTTGAAACCCTAAAACCCACACTCAAATTATCGCCCCCAAAACCACTAGTTCAAGACAATAGTTTAATCAAAATCAGAACCAACCTTCATTGGTCTGGGCGTTGGTGACCACGAGGTCGAAATCAGTACCCCTTCCTAAATGCTTGGATTCAAATATTTTTTCTTTCAATGTACCAACAGAGATGAAAGGACCATCCATGGGAATTGAATCATAATCTCTTGCACTCTTAAATTTATAATACACCGCCATGGTATATTTCTCTTTCTATCTAGAAAAAAGATTAATAACCAGAGCAATAACAAAACAAGATAATCGAAGGGCCTTTGAAATTAAAAATAAAATAATAAAAGGCCCTGTTATTGAAACTCAACAAATCAAACAGTACAATAAATCCAAGCTCTCTTTTTTCTCTCTTCTTTTTTCCTCCACTTGCAAATTACTAAGGATAAGATCGAACAAATCGAACCGCCACAACGATGAGATCACTTCTAAATCTTCGCGAGCGACAAGGTGCCGAGTCTTCGTCTTCAATACAAAAACCCAAGCGATCACAGACTCCAGAGAATTCAGATTCCGTCCAACAAAAATATCACGAATCAGAGCGACAAAATCGTTATCGGAACGATTAAGCGTGAGAATCAGACGAATCCAAGTCCGGTGTAGCGAAGCCCTCTCAAATCAGAACCCGCAAGAAGCCAGAGTAACAGCTAGGGCTTGATGGTAGAATCGATCCGAAGGGAAAGAACAATAAGATTTGTATTTGTTCCTTCGGTAATCAAATCCAACCCAACGAGCCAGGTGACTGCGCGTTCGGATTCGGAGCGAACCTCTCTGATCGGCGGCGATGGAACCTTCAAACGAGAATTGCGAACATCTCCTTCTCCTTCTCTTTGTGGTAGCAGCGGAAAATCTGAAGCGAATTTGAATAACGGCGAAGAGCGGTTGCGGAGAATTGAAGAGGTGGTGGTTATAGCGATTGAAACCCCATGGAAGATATGATAGGAATAATTTGGGCTAGGGTTGGGAAAGTTAGGGTGAGAGGAGCACAAGTAAAAAAGAAGAGAGGATTGGGCGAGGGATGTGGGTGTGGTCTTTCCTGACAAGACCTGCTAATAAAAAACAAATACGTGGTTTGTGTAAATTAATAATTTAACTGAAGTGCGTGACTTGTACGCGCTGTTTACTGCGCCTATAGACACGTCTCTGCGAGACTTGTTTCGGAATTTTATATGGTTTTCATCGAACCGCCCTTTTTTCCCTCCCTCGCCCCTCTAAATTCACCACTTTGGTTGAAGTCTTTTCTTTTTTACAATTAAAAAAAATCAATAATTAGCTACATCATTTATGTCTGTTTGTTTTATATTGAGATATAAATATAATATAATTGATTCTAAAGAATTAATTTTAAAAAGATTGAGTTTAAAAAAATTGATTTGTGTTTGGTAATGATATTTTAAAAGTGGATTTAAAAAATTGATTTCGTTTGGATGATAAATGTAAAATCACTTTTGATATGTAAATGTAAAGAATTTTATGGGTCCTAAATCCATAATCAATTTTATCCAACGCAAAAGCTAAGAATTATTGTTTCCATAAGAATCAATTATATCCACTCCCGAATCAATTTTATCTACTACGATTTTATAATCCAAACACATGAACATTGTTTTTCAATTATATTTGACTTGTTTTTGCTTCTATAATTGATTCTAGCCTCTATAGGATCTTAACCAAACACACTCTTAATGACATCATAATAATATTTTTATACAAATGATTAAATAATTCAAATTAATTGGTAACTATTTATAATCTAAATTATAAGATTTATATTATAATTTCAATTCCCTTAACATTAAAAATAAGCATAATTTTTTATATCAAAAAAAGCATAATTTTTCAAATTCAATTTCCAAAAAACAAATTTGCGTGGGTAGGGACTTATATTTCACTTTGGACACCTCTAGAAATTTCTCCCAGGGTTCTTCAGACTTTTTGATGTCAAAATAACGAGGTCATCGCCGCACCGACAAGAAAACCTATGTAAAATTAAGGAGGAGGAGCAGAAGAAGAACTTGTTGGAATCAAGTGGATTCAGAAACAGTTGCCCTTAATTATTTTGATGATAACAAATAGTTAATAGAACAATTTATCCTCTAATGTGTTTGTTAGTGTGCAGAAGTCACTATTCATCAGAAGGAATTGTCTTAGAAGACTAAGTGAAAATGTGTATTTCACTCCCAGTTTCATAAATCTGAGTCTGGCATTAATCCTCTAAAAATTGCTGACGTCATCGTCTGATAGCCTCACTCTGTCTTGGTCAACGCTCTATTATCAGTCAGTGCTCTGATAGACTATGCGCTGGTGAGACCATGTTCTGTCTTGATCAACGCTCTGTTTTTTGTTAACGCTCAACAGACTATGAATAGACTACTCAGTGGAAGCCTTCGTCTGTTTCTACAATACTCTGTTATATGAAAGACCAACAAATGATGTACTTGCCTTTGTTTTAAGCTCACTCTGGTGAACAGAGTATCTCAATAACAAACATCATCTGTTTGACAGATGCTCTGATTGGAAATCAGACTGAGTGTTCATTAAAGGCTACTTCATGTATTAAAGAGACCTCATTGATGAATATTTTAATGTACGAGGAATCAAAGGCCAAAGGTAATGTCAACGGATATAATCATCAGAAAACTTGCTCAAAAAGTGTCTTATTTTCAAAATATCATAAGGGACAAGATCCTGCAAAAGTCTGTTGTGTCAGTATGCAAGAGCAGAATGGAAAGCGACGTGACTTGCTAAAAGCCACAAAAAAGGGATCTGAAATTTTGTCCATTGGTGAAAAGAGTTGTTAGGTCATAACGGCACTATTCATAACCCTAGCTATATATACCTGACTTCTCTCACTGAAGTAGGTTAAGAAAAACGATTGAGAACGCAGCGAAACATAGTGAGCAACCAAAATTCATTCCAAATCTCTGAGATCACATTGAACAAGCACTTAAACGTTTTATTCTTTCAGTTTGAAAGTTTTTCTTTGTGCTTGAATTTTTCATTATATATCCTGTCTGCTGAGAGTTATTTGATATTGTTTCAAACTACTTTTGAACACTGTATTTAGCCCATTAGTAGCTGCATTTTTTAGAGGCTTGACTGTATTAAGTCGTTCTAAGAAGTTGTAAGTGTAGCCAGTTTGGCAGTAGTATACTCTCAAATGTAATCAGGTTGATTATAGTGGAGAAATCCTTCAAGTGTGTGAAGGGACTAGACATAGCTATCAGGTGATAGTGAACTAGTATAAATCGTTGTGTCATTCTCTTCTCTTCTCTTCTCTTTACCTGTTTTCATTACTATTTTGTTAAAGAGTTGTTTTGAAAAGGTTTCCAAAAATACACAAGTTTTGCGAAAAGATTTCTAAAACTCAATTCAAACCCCCCTTCTTGTGTTTTTGCCACGTTCAATTGGTATCAGAGTTCGGCCTCACTTAGCAGTGTAAGAGGAAAATATCTTATTCTTTATACATGGCAAGCAACGAAGCCGGTGGTCACATTAACCGTCCTCATTTGTTCACTGGAACAAACTACAACTACTGGAAAGATAAAGTGAAAACCTTATTCGAGTCTCAACAACTCGAACTATGGGATATGGTTCAAAAACAATATACTGAACCAGTTGATTACAAGAATAAACTCATTCTTAGAGAAAGTGGAAAGATGAGCATAAGAAAGCCTATCAACTAAATCAGAAGGTAAGATATTTTCTTATCTGTGTCATTTCTAAGAAAGAGTACGAGAAATTCGGGAAGAATGAAACTGCCAAAGAAATTTGGGACTCATTGGCTTTGGCTTATGAGGGTACTTCCCAGGTGCAAGAAACTAAGGCTAACATCTTGGTTAGACAATATGAACTATTCAAAATGGAAGATGGTGAAAGCATTAAAACTATGTTTGGAATATTCCAAACACTAGTTCATGGGTTTAAAGGTTCTTAAGAAAAGCTATACCACTGTTGATCACATAAAAAAAATCTTAAGAAGCCTGCCAAGAAAATGGAGACCTAAGGTCACAGCTATTCAAGAAGCCAAGGACCTGAATGCCTTGCGACTTGAAGATCTTTTGAGTTCCTTGAGAGCTCATAAACTTGAGCTAGATGAAGAAGAGTCTCCTAAGAAATCAAAGTCCATTGCTCTGTAATCTATAAGCAAACCATCCTCCTCCAAAGCTCTTCAAGCTGAACTAGAAGCATACGATGGATCGTCTGATGAGAGTGGTGGAGACACAGACGAAGAAATTTCCTTAATATCAAGAAAAATTCAACGTATGTGGAAAAACAAAGGAAGGTTCAGAAAGCAGTTCCACAAGAAGGATTCAAGGGATAAGAAGGACTACAAGGACAAAAGTCAAGTTACTTGCTACGAGTGCAAAAAGCCAGGACATTTCAAGTCTGAATGTCCACAACTCGAGAAAGAGAAACCAAGGAAAGGTGGTTTCAAAGGAAAGAAGACGAAGGGTCTCATGGAAACATTGGATGATTCTGATTCATCATCGTCTGATGATAATGAGCAACAAGCCAACATGGCTTTGATGGCTACCATAGGATTAGACAGTGAAGAAAAAGATGAAGAGGTAGATTCTAACTCATCTTCTGATATTCAAATAGCTTTTGATGAACTATTGGATGAGTCTTCTAAGCTCAACATTGAGTACAAATCTTTGAAAAAGAAATTCTCAAAACTTTCAAAAGAATTTCAAATACTCAATGAGGAGAATGAGAAGCTCAAAGCTGCAAATCACCGTCTGGTGAGTGACAGCCCTAAGACTGAGAAAAAAGTTGAATGTAACTCTTCAAAATATGAAGAGGGATTTCAAATATTACTTGTTGAGTGTGTTACACGAAGCAAACAAGCATCTATAATTTGGGGCGTAAGCCAAAATGGTAAACGGGGTCCTGGTTACAAACCAGAGGAACCCACTTTTCAAAACACAAATTTGAAAACCAAAGATACCAACAATCATAGTGACTGTCTGCTTTGTACTTTCTACAATGAGAAAGGACATGTTAGAAGTACTTGTTATGAATTGAAAAATAAGAAGGGCAAGTTTCCTTCTAGAGCTAACAAAAGAGGACCCAAAAAGATTTGAGTACCTAAGGATAAGATTGTATATGTTGCAGATTTGCTTAGCAACAGAGTTGAAATACCAGTCATGGTACTTAGACAGTGGTTGCTCACGTCACATGATGGGAGAAAGGCGTATGTTCCAAGAACACCAACTTAAAGAAAGTGGAACAGTGGGTTTTGGAGGAAACCAAAAAGGTAAAATCATTGGAAGTAGAAAAGTTGGCAAGAAATTTCTACCTTCAATTGATAATGTTTTACTTGTTGATGACCTGAAGCACAACCTACTAAGTGTAAGTCAATTATGCGATAGTGGTTATGATGTTGGCTTCAGTGATAATGCTTGTATAGTCAAGAGCAAGAAATATGGATCCATTTTCTTTAAAGCAAGGAGAAAGAACAATATTTATAAAATAAAACTTTCTGAGTTGGCAAATCAAAATGTAAAATGCTTTTTGTCAGTTGATGAAGAGTAATGGACTTGGCACAAAAGATTGGGTCATGCCAGCTTGAGGTTAATCTCAAAGCTTAACAAGAAAGAACTTATTAGAGGCTTACCAAATCTTAGGTATCAATCTGATGCTCTCTGTTAAGCATGCCAAAAAGGGAAACAAACAAAATCTTCTTTGAATCCAAAAATATTGTTTCCACCTCAAAGCCACTTGAGCTTTTGCATTTAGATTTATTTGGACCAACTAGAACTGCATCTTTGTCTGGAAAGAAATATGGTCTCGTAATTGTTGATTACTATACTAGATGGACATGGGTAAAATTCCTAGCTCACAAGGATGAGTCATTTACAATGTTTTCTGTTTTCTGCAAACAAATGTAAAATGAAATTTTTTTTTGTATTACAGCAATTAGAAGTGATTGTGGTGGAGATTTTGAAAATGAAAAATTTCAAAACTTCTGTTAAGAGCATAGCATCTCTCACAATTTTTCATCACCTAGAACACCACAACAAAATGGTGTTGTAGAAAAGAAAAATAGATCTCTTCAAGAAATGGCCAGAACCATGATTCACGAAACTAATGTTGCAAAGCACTTTTGGGCAGAAGCAGTTAACACTGCATGTTATATTCAAAAGAGAATCTATATTAGACCTATTTTGAATAAGACTCCATATGAATTGTGGAAAGGAAGAAAACCCAACATTTCATATTTTCACCAATTTGGGTGTGACTGCTTTGTTCTCAATACAAAGGACAGTCTTGAAAAATTTGACTCAAAATCACACAAAGCTATCTTTTTGGGATATTCTGAATGCTCTAAAGCTTACAGAGTATACAACAAATAAACATTAATTGTTGATGAGTCTATGCATGTGAGATTTGATGATAATAAGCCTGACAATAAAACGTCAGAGCTAGACGAGATTTTTGCAGACATGCAGATAAGCAAATAAACAGATGATAGCGTCACAGGTGTTGGCTCTGATTCTGCGTCTGGTGACAAGACTCAAGAGGATATCACAACAGATTGGAAGTTCAAAACTCATCACCCAAAGGACTAGATCATTGGTGAACCGAGTGATAGAGTTAGAACAAGATCATCTCTTAGGGAACACTCGTACTTTGCGTTGCTGTCAGAAATTGAGCCTAAGACAATTGATGAAGCCCTAACAACCGATGGATGGATACTTGCTATGCAAGAAGAGCTCAATCAATTCCAGAGAAATGATGTTTGGAAGCTTGTGCCTCCATCAGAGGATAAGCAAGCCATTGGAACCAAGTGGGTTTTCAGAAACAAACTTGATGAAGATGATAAAGTGGTAAGAAACAAAGCTAGACTTGTTGCTCAAGGGTATTCACAAGAGGAAGGTATAGATTATACTGAAACCTTTGCTCTTGTTGCTAGACTTTAAGCAATTAGAATTTTATTATCATTTGATGCACATCATGGCATTACTTTATATCAAATGGATGTAAAGAGTGCATTTTTAAATGGTTTTATAAGTGAGGAAGTGTTTGTAAAACAACCACCTGGATTTGAAGATATTCCTTATCCAGAGCATGTTTTCAAACTTAAAAAGGCTCAATATGGTCTTAAACAAGCTCCAAGAGCTTGGTATGACAGACTGAGCTCCTTTTTAATGTCAAATGGTTTTGAAAGAGGACAGGTGGACACTACACTCTTTAGAAAATCATCTAAAAGGCATTTTATTATAGTTCAAATATATGTTGATGATATTATCTTTGGTGCTACTAATGAATCTCTTTGTGAAGAATTCTCTAAGCTTATGCAGAATGAGTTTGAAATTAGTATGATGGGAGAATTAAAATTCTTCCTTGGTATTCAAATCAAGCAATGTCAAGATGGAACCTATATCCATCAGACTAAATATGTAAAAGAACTCTTAAAGAAGTTCAAGTTTGAGGAAACCAACCAATAAGCACTCCAATGCATTCAACATGTGCTCTCGGCAAAGATGAATCTAGTAAAATGGTAGACCAAAAGGTATATATAAGTATGATTAGTTCACTCCTTTATCTTACTGCCTCAATGCCTGATATTATGTTTAGTGTGTTCTTATGTGCAAGATTCCAATCTGATCCTAGAGAATCTCACTTAACTGCTGTCAATAGAATCTTTAGGTATCTCAAATGAACTACTAACCTTGGTTTGCTTTATAAGAATTCAGAAAATTACAAGTTAGTAGGTTTCTGTGATGCTGACTTTGCTGGAGATAGAATTCAAAGAAAGAGCACAAGTGGTGGCTGCCAATTTCTTGGAGCAAACCTTATCTCATGATCCAGCAAAAGACAATGCACAATTGCACTATTAACAGCAGAAGCTGAGTACATATCTGCTACAAGCAGTAGCTCACAACTTCTATGGATGAAGTATCAACTTGAGAACTATCAGATTAAGGAAAGTAACATTCCTATATACTGTGATAATACCTCTGCAATATGTTTGACTAAAAATCCTATTTTGCATTCACGTGCTAAACATATTGAAATTAAACATCATTTCATTAGAGACTATGTTCAGAAAGGGATACTTGAAATTAAATTTATTGATACTGACCATCAATGGGCAGATATCTTTACAAAATCTCTTGCTGAAGATAGATTCAACTTTATAAGAAAGAACTTGAATTTTCATCTTATAAAGGAATACGTGTTTAATTTGAATATATATGTGCCTCTGATTTTTGTGCCTTTAAAATGCCTGAGTCTGATTGCATATGCGCCTATGTTTTCATGTGTGCCTCTGTTTTTATGTATGCGTCTGTTTTTGACATGTGTTTGTGGTTTAGTTATAGCGTCTTTTTTTCTAATATGCCTCTGTTTTTATATATATTCATTATTTAATTATTTATTATTATTTGCATCATCTATTGTTGTTAACTGTTCATATTCACGTGAGTCTGTTACAAAGTCCCTCTTGGAATCTTTATGTACATGTGTCTCTCTGAGATTGATTGATGCGTTAGTGGCTGAGATTTACTCTCACTGAGTCATTATTGTTTTTAATGCCCGAGGACAGTTTTACTGTGCCTCTTTATTGCTTTACTTAACATGTTTCATTTATGAAACGACAAATTTTTTAATTCATTTATTTTGAAAACTGAACAAGGCAGTTTGCCTTCTTCAACACGTTTATTTCCCACTCACCTCACTCACTTCACCCACTACTCACACTATCTCTCTCTGCGAAGCCACACTCTTGATACCTTAAACCTCTCTCTCGTTACCTACTCTTTGTATCTCTCTGCTTCTCTACAATGGCCGCTCCACAGCAAGTTGTGTATTGTCCTGAACCAGAACCCCAACCTACTATGGCGAACGCCGAGCAACACCAACTGAAGGTGATGTGTGAACATCAAGTGGACTTCAAAGATTTGATTGATAATGGGTACGCATTCAGAGCTGATTTTGCTGATATGGGAATCATTGATTTCTTCTGCATGGAGAACTGTCCCATCTATCAAGAACTTGTGAAGGAATTCTGGATGTTTGCTAGATGTAAATACAACTCCATTTACAACTATGTGCAAAGGAGACACATAGTGGTTACTCAAGAATTGATTGATGATGCAATCAAATGCCCTAATTCTGGAAGAATCATTACAAGCAACTGGGAAAACGAGTATGGTGGCTGAGATACCATCAACTCCTCCATCTATGAGAACCTGGAAGATTTGAAGGCTGCAAATATGAAGAACAAGTTTAGGGTTCTGTTCAAGATAATCAAGAACTGCATTGTTCCCAAATCTGGGTCTGTTGACACAAAACGTTATCTTCTCCAGGAAAGAGAAGAACTTGAATATACCCTATGAAAGGGTGATCTCTGCGCTTCTGGCTAATCAAGGACTTATTAAGCATCTTCAAGGGTTAAATACTGAAGAAGCTGGAGTTGCACTACAAACTGTAAGTGCCCCAATCTTCAACAGTGATAACTTGAAGAGGATGAGAGTTTTATCTTCAGAAATTATTGCTGAAATCCATAAGGAAGAAGAAGCTGCTGCCAAACCCATCAGGAAGGGAAAGAGAAAGATTACTGAGGTTTCCTCTCTTGAGCCTACCAGAAGAGTAACAAGGAATACTGGTATTTCGATCGGCTCCCATGCACCTCCACTGGTCCCACCAGTGAGACCAGCCTTCATGCCCTCAGTAATACCAGAAGAAATAGAGGAGAAGAAGGTTGAAGTTGATGAGATGATTAAAAAATCTCAAGAGGAATGCCGCTTATTCCATGAGGATCTTAGACGGAAAAGGCTTCAGGATGAAGCCTCTGCTGCTGCAACTGCTCCTTCTGTTGTTGCCTCCGGCACTGCCACTACCACTGCTGCTACTGCGACCACCACAAAGAAGAAGAGAATAACCAGATTGGCTGATCTCCCTGCTCCAAAGAAACCCAAGGTATTAGATCAGATTGTTGATTTATATGATTCTGTCTATAATACTGGCACTGCTGCAACTAGTTCCTCTGTAACATCCCAATTTTTATGAAAATTATTTTACTGTTCTAACTACTTGAAAATAAATCATAGAGATTGATCACCTAAATGGTTTGTTAAAAGTACGAAGAACTACAAAGATTTATTGTAAACAATTTACTGTTTTAGTAATTAATTCAGATTAAGAGACAGTGTAGACTTATACTGTTTTTAATATGAATTAAGCTTGAAAAATGTGAAAAATTGTTGTTTGATTAAAGAAAAATATTTTATTGAAGGAGAAATAATTTTTAGGACTTAATAGATATTTTTAAGTCACAGTTTGGATTTTCAATGTTTAGTTAATTGTCAAATTGTCTGTTTTATGTCATATTTAATATGACTTTTATTTTTATGATTTTATATTGATGATTTTATTGTTTGAATAATATCTAGATGATAAGAGAAATTGAAATTAGTGATCCTCACTAATTTACAGTTTTTATTACGCTGCGAGAATTTTGTTGAATTCTGTCGTAACTAGGCTATTGAGTGAGTTTCTAACTGAAACTTGCCCAAACGTGTTCTAAATTTTATAAAATTTTAGATCTTAGCATTGTCCAATATTTAGGATTTATTGGATTTTTTTTTGAAATTTTTTGGCATCAAAAAATAATTAGTGTATTGTCTACGCCCAGAACTGCATTACGGTAGCGTTTTAGCTCGTAAATCGAGAAAGCGACATTCATAGAAATACTTCTAATATTTTTGGGGACATTTTGGTTGATTAATAATTTTTGAGTATAGAATAATTTATTAGATTTATTTTTGGAGTTTTTGGTACAAAAACCCTAATAGACGTGAAACGCCGTGCACCCGGTTGATCGATAACGCGCCGAAGCGAAACCCTTTGATTTTTTTAGGGGGATGTCGACCACTTTAGACCAATGGGAGCCAAGACACATGCTTGGGACCCACCTTGGGCAAATGGAATTTTTTGATTAGCTTAGGGTTTTGTTTTGATTATTTGCGTAATTACTTATTGCCTTGTAATTACACTCTTCGAAAGACTCGCCTCAATGCGAAATGATAATGTTATGTCTTATGTGATCTGAAGCATTAATTGTGATGTGATATACTCTTATATTAGGAAAAGACTGATTTTGCATCATTTAGAAAATTGTAGTACTCTTTACGTCTCATTTTTTAAAAGGGTTTCAAAGGAAAGAAAAAAAAATCCACTCCTATTTTCCATTACGAAATTCAGAAGAGTACTTTTTATTGAAAACATATTAGCATTAAATGTTTTCAACATGTAATTGGGTTGCACAGTAGCGCTCTGAAAACGGGGTGTTACAATAGTGGTATCAGAGCAGTTCGGTTCTAACCGGACCGCTTTGTTTAAGCTGGCCTAGGTTGTCAGGAATTGTTGGGTATAAGTTTGTTATGCCTAGGATATGTGCACTCTGTTTGTGATTGTCTGTAATGTTTCCTAGTTGAAACATGTGTGATATTGGGTGAAATTGTGTGCAATCATCCCAGATGATTGTTCTTGTTGTGGGGTTCTGGTTAGTTTACTTTGTAGAAATTCGATGCCTTTGAGACGAACGAGTCTTTCTGCTAGAGCTAGTAACTTAGACATGAATCATGTAATCCGAGTGATAGCCAGGATGACAACTGATGTTATCCAACAAATCGCAGCGGAGAATCAACACTAAGACAATAAGGGGAAGAGCGAGCTATTGGAAGGACAGTTAAGCCAGATTATCGGGGCAAAGGACAAAGAGGAAGACAACAACAAGGAGTTATGAGTGGATAGAGATTTACGAGAGATTATCCGTAGGAGATGCTATAATTATCGTGTTATGTATTATGGTGTGTGCGTGGTTCTAAATATAGACCACATAAGTCTTATGACTCTGTGACATATTTTACTATTATATTAGATTCCAAAAATCCAGATTTATAAAATACTTTTGGTATTACAATATATGTTATTGTGATTATTCCTATAATTTATTGTATGATTATTTTGTGAGCGTATTATTATACGCGAATATTTTTAGAGCGCGTTGAATTAATTTTCTCTTGATAATTTAATTTACGTGATTTGTCGCCAATCGAGCAACCGATTACGCGACTACTCTAACACAGCGAATTAATGCGATGTAGAGACTGTGGGGGCCAAGTCAAGAGAGCATTTTGGAGTAGGTGAGAGTTAGTGGAGAGAGTATAATGCGTGATGATTATTGGTTAGACATTGTTGCAAAATCCTATCCAACCCTTTCTTTGTCTTCACACACATGGATGACTTAGTAGAAATTTTGGGTGGGGGTCACTTTTCCCTTTCTTTGTTACGTACTGATTCCGTCTCAATAAGGGGGGAATGTGAGTCCATTATTGGTGTTGATGTTGGTAGACATCTAAGATTCCTTTCCTTTCTTGTTTTCTTGTGAGTCATTTCCTTCCTTTTAACCTCTTGGCCGGTTCATTTTAATACATTTAGGGGGAGGAATTTTCTTCCATTTTAGTGTGAAGTGTTGGTGAGTTTTAGTGTGAAAAAAACCAAACCTTTATATTCTTCCTTTTCTTGCAAACCGCGAGCTTTAGGATGATTTTTGGGATAGATCATCTTTCATTTCTGCAAGTAATGATGCAAGTAATGATGATGTTGGTGATATTGTTCTTGTTGGTGATTTTGAGGGCAATTATTTACCCTTGATGTCTTACAACCATGGGCCTTAGAAGTATTTATGGGTGGGTATTTCAAAGTATTTAAGCTTTTGATTTTGTGTTATTTTAAATTATTTTGTTGATTTGAAAAACTTTTCTTTTCTTTTGATGTATGACGGCCCTGAGTTATTTCATGATTTTTCTTGTTGATCTTGTGTTGAAAAATGTTTTTGATCTTGTTTTGCATGGAAAACCAAAATTTCATGTAAGTAGTGCTGAAACAAATTTTTGAAAGTTTGATGTTAAATTGGAAGCATGAACTCGTGACCACATTTATATGTGTGAGGTTGAATTTCAAGTTTTTCCAACTCAAACCTTTGATGATTTTGTGTCTATTGTGAATTGGGAATTTTAGATAAGGGTTTTAGTATTAAGTGTAACACCCCGATTTCGGAGCGCTACTGTGCAACCCAATCTAATGCTGAAAACATTTAATGCTTGTATGCTTTCAGTTAAAGAGTACTCTTATGTATTTCGCAATGGAAAAATAGGAGTAATTTTTTTTCTTTTCATATTCCTTTGAAACCGTTTTCAAAATAAGACATAGAGTACTATAGTTTTCTAAATGATGCCAATTCAAACTTTTGCAATTATCAGAGTATAATGCATCACAAAATAATACTTCACATAACATAATCATTTCGCACTAAGGCGAGGTTCTCTGAAAAGAGTAATTACAAGACAATGCGTAATTACACAAACACACAATACCCTAAGCTAAGCTGGCTGACACTACAACTCTTACTGAGAAACAGTTCAGCAAGATCAAACACGAGGTACTCAGAGGAATCTTCCTCTACTGGCTCAATCTTCAATGTTGCTGGAAAGACGAAACTGCAACAGCTACCGAACTCCATCTGGAAGTGACATCCATAAGGATATCCAATCCAACAACAGTGCAAGGGTAAATCCTTTGTCCACGAGTTTATCATAGGCTATGTCGCATGCAAACAATATATACATATATAATACAACAACATGCTTTTATATACTTATACATACTTAATACCGCACACAATCAGCATGGTATATCAAGCATTGCATGTGAGCAAACAAAACAACCAACAGATCAACAATCAAGTCACTACAATATCAACCATTGCATGTGAGCAGGCAAATCTATCAACAGATAAGTGATCAAGTCATCACAATATCCAATTATCAATAATTCACCACGTATCATAAATGCGGTTAGCTATGCATGTTAATGCAGTTTGGCTAGTTTGTGTATACACCTGCAGCCTTAAACAAGGTCAGCAGTGACGAGGAACTTTATTTCCCAACGTCCAAATCAACTCCCCTACCAAGGGTATTGCCACAAAGGCTTTCTGCCACGCGGGCATAGGGTGACAACTCGTCCTTTTGAAGTCCTGAAGACAATCAAACGCTCCGAGTGTCGATGCTCAATGGTCAGTATGCATCCAAACAAATTCTTCAATATGGCATGCTCACCGTAGGGAGCGCCCGAGTGATGTTTTAATTAATCAATGGGGATCGACGACACCTCAACTCACTCACTCTACTTAGTGAATTTTCATGCTTCCAATTCTTATATTACCTAGGTGAGGTTGTACCAAAATAAATCACTCATTTAGCTTTGGGTCATTGGAACCCGAGTTTCATCAAATTCTTTATCTAGCATGGTTCCATTTCTACTTATCTATAAGCTTAGACTAGTCATACTACAACCCTCATGCTTATTTTTAAGCCAAAATACCTTTAACAATTACTTAGAGTGCAAACACAGGACACGAAGTCCGGGTGCTCAATTGCGGAACGCTAGTCTTAATCTCAGATCAGAACTCTAGGCACGTAATGCAGAACACTAGGCTCAATTTTTAGATTGAGATACTAGGCACGCCATACGGAACACTAGGTCCAATCCTAAACCAAGAAAATGCGCACGCAAACAGGACATTAAGTCCCAGCACAGGACACATAGTCCATATGCTCAATAGGAACACTAGGTTCCCTATGTTTTAATCTTTCAAAAACTCGATCTTTGAGCTCTCTTTCTCTATTCTTATATTACTCCTATGTATCTGAAAATACTCGTTAACTCTAGGTAATTGAAACCCTAGTTGAGCTAAATAATACGCTAGGATAATTCCCAAACACTTTACTTAACTCAACCGTTTTCAAAATTTACGACGTTTTCTTTTTAAAAGAACCTCTTGAACAACTTCTAACCCTCTGATCCATAAAACTGTTTGTACACCGACTTATTTTAGAAAAATACCTTCAGTTTACCATGAAAACATTTCTCGGCTCATGGAATCGCATCAGACTTACCGTTGTAAGTCGTCAACCAATAACAGTCGATCAACGCATTATTAATTAACCCATTATCCTCAACAATATTATCCAAATTCCAATCAATTCCAAGTTCCAATAAATCCAACATGATTCAAGGAAAACAACACAAATCATAATGCCACGCAGGGCCAAGAACATGCTACAGCATTTCATACAGCACCTAACAATTCAGTAAGCTACAACATGCTACATACTTCCATCAATTTCAAGTCCAATCAAATTAATCCAACATGGTTTAAGTCACACAATACTATTCAGTCTTGCCACACAGGGCCAAATCAATACACAATAATTCATGCTACAACATCTCAACAACACATAGTAATACTACAAGTACTACCACACAATTTAATCAAACATCAAGCCAACTAACACACAAGGCGAAAAGCCCAAACTCATTATATAAGAATTTCCCTTACCTTGGGCGCTTTAACAATCCAAGCAAGCTAAATTCAAAACCATCATCAAGTCGCACCTCGCACGCATACCTTAAGCACGAACCTTAACAACACAAACTTAACAAAATTAGAACCAAAAAACCCAAGCCCTTAAACTACTAGGGCAGCCACGGTTTTGGCCCTAAAAAGACCTAAAGTCTTGCTAACTTAACCTATTTGGATCACACCTAATCATATGCCATGAAACAATTTCAAACCATGCAAGTTTTCAAGCTTTTACAAAAGCTACACACTTAGAAAAATGGCTAAACCAAAATTTACCAATTGGAATAGTGTTTTACCAAATGAATAGTGTTTTGCCAACTTTGAACTATTTTTCAAAGCACTAAAACATGTCACAAAATTTTAGAAATAAATTCAATACAAGTTCAAAACAATTCTTAAGACATAAACCAAATCTTTTCCCAAAATCATACTTCTTTGAATTGTTTTGTCAAATCAAATCCTAAATCAACTTTTACCACATTTTATAAGCATAAGACAACTTAAAACAATGCTTGAAATTGGCATAAGAGCCACAGCCACAAAGTCTTCAAAACAACCCAAAATTTCAATTTTCTTCCATTTCCAAAACATGCATCACACCATTCTTAATTTCTTGAACCTTAAACTCACTTCCTCAACACTTAAAACACCTTGAAATCAATTTAAAACATCCCCCTAAATCATATTAGAGGCCACGGTTTCAGTCCCAAAAAATTAACCAAATTAATTTCTTAAAACCTTGTAAAACATGCATAAAAGACTAGTTTTAAACATACTAAACTTTATAGTTCTAAAACCATAACCAAAAGCCAAATTCTTTACCACTTTGTTACACCTAAAAACAAATTTAAAACTCACTCCAAAGGAGCTTCATAGCCACGGTTTTGATACCCAAAAACTAGGAAATCTTTTTAGTTCATAAACTTCATTTTTCATGCTTAAATCATACAAACCATTTTAGATCTAAAACACATAGACCAACATCCACTTCTTTCACTACCTTTAAGCCATGGAAACAAGTACATAAAACTCATTAAAGACCAAATATGTTGCTGTTTTGGAAAACCACACAAAAATACACTTTTCAAATCATTTTCAAGTTCTTATGCATGAGTATGACTAGATTGAACTCATTAAGCCATAACCTTCCAAGATCTAACTCTAAGCAACTAAAATCAACCAAAATAAGTCCTTGGAACAGCCCTATGGTTTCGGCCAGCAAAGGGGGTTAGGGTTTTCCAAACTCAAAATACCAAAATCAAGATGATTCATGGAAGAAAACAAAGGGTTATGGAACTAGTCATGCAATACTAGCCAAAAACAAGCTTTTTAACTTCAAATA
Organism: Calophaca sinica; assembly: GCA_037113605.1. Taxonomy (NCBI): domain Eukaryota; kingdom Viridiplantae; phylum Streptophyta; class Magnoliopsida; order Fabales; family Fabaceae; genus Calophaca; species Calophaca sinica. Next base: position 34,460,193 of record CM073731.1, read on the forward strand.
ACTCTTGAATCCATCAAAAATCATATCATGGAACCCAAAAGAGAAGAAGAAAGGTTTATGGAGCTTACCAAGAGTATAGAAGATGATTGAACAAGGGTGGAGATGAAAGGAAACAAGGGTGCACACTTTGATCTCCAAAACTTCCAAAAATCAAAGCCTTCTCCTTCCAATTTTTTTTCTCAAGTTCTCCAACAATGGAGAATGAAATGGTTCTGATCTTGGGCAAGGGAGGAGGCCACGAAAATAATGAGGACAAGGTGGGAATAGATTTTGTTCATTTAGTTGGATCATGACTACATAGTTACAAAGTAACCACCTTAACTACCTACCATTTAATCATCATCCAATCCTAAGCTTACACTTGTCAAGGAAGCTTCTAAATCACATGTTTCAGCTCCTATTGGTCCATGTATAGCAGCCATTTGCTCAAAATATCTAGATATTTTGTTTAAATCATATTCTCTCATTTCGGCCAAGGGTCTTGTGGCGTTCTTGTAATATAATAGGTTTTAATACTAAAAACTCCCAAAAATAATTCTAATTATAACCCCACACCCAAAAATCACAAATATTCCTCGCGGCATAAGAAAAGTACCCACGTATCTCGTTTTCTCGAAATACGAACCGAAACGTCGCAATTAGGCAGTCTCTGGCCATAGAAAATACACTAAATATTTTCTGATGCCCAAAAATTCTAGAAAAATTACAATAAATCCTAAATATTGGAAAATGCTAAGATCTCAAATTTTATAAAATTTGGATCACGTTTGGGCATGTTTCAGTTAGAAACACACACAATAGCCTGAATTCTACAGTTCGATAGAATTCTCGCAGCGTAATAAAAACTGTAAATTAGTGAGGATCACTAATTTCAATTTCTCTTATCATATAGGAATTAATCAAACAATAAAATTATCAAAACAAAATCATTAAAATAATAGTCATATTAAATATGACATAAAACAGACGATTAATACAATAACTAAATAATAAAAATCCAAACTATGAATTAAAAATAACTATTAAGTCCTAAAATTATTTTTCATTCAATAAAATAATTTTCTTTAATCAAACAACAATCTTTCACATTTTTCGATATTAATTCATATTAAAAACAAGATAATGCCTACACTTGTCTATTAATCTGAATTAATTGTTAAAACAGTAAATTGTTCATAATAAATCTTTGTTGTTCTTCATACTTTTAACAAACCATTGAGGTCATGACTCTCTACGATTTATTTTCAAGTAGTTGGAACTACAAAATAATTTTCATAAAAATTGGGATGTTACATTAAGCTTTTGTTAAAAAACTTATGTGTGAGTAGAATGATTTTGAGAAATAGATTCGAGTGTGTGAGTGTGTGAACCGTGAAAATTCCTTGAGGGAAGTAAAAATTTCAAGTTCTAATAAAAGATTCTCTGTGATTGTGTTGTTGTTGATGTTAAAAAGCTTTTAGGGAAAATGTTAATTTTGATCCAAGTATATTTTGATGACTTAAAATTTGCTGTAAGTTTTAGTTTTTGATTTAAGTATGTCTTGATGATTTTGAGACAATGACAAACCTAATCTCAAAAGAATCATAGTGTTCTTGAGAAGGTTGAGTCTTGAAGAGATCAAGTTGTGTTTTATGCAAATGGAGTCTTGTTTTGTGGTATTTTTAGAAGTTAGATGTTTTTAAAAGAAAAGAGATTTGATGTTAGTTTTTGTGTTAGGACCACGTTTGTGTGGGTGTTTTGTGCGGGTGATGTTTGGTTGGTGTTTAGCGTGTGGTCGTGGCTCAGGAGCTGTCGTGACCTTGTTCATGATTGTGGTTGAGTAGAGATCGTAGTTTGGAATAAAGCGTCGTTTGCAAAGACTTCTTCCGCGTGGGTGGTTATCATTGTGTTTTGTGAATGTTGAGTTGAAGATGTAGTGTTTTAACATGTTACTGATATATGAATAAAATGCATGCTTTGGTGCTTGACTGTTTGAGTGTAATAATTACCATGTTGTATTAATCTTCAGAGTCCAATATTTATGATATGTTTTTAGTATTAAGTTATATTTTTTTCAAATTTCTGTTTTTGTTTTGGCCTATAAGTGAATTTTCGGGGACGAAATTTTTTTAAGGAGAGTGGTAATGTAACATCCCAATTTTTATGAAAATTATTTTACTGTTCTAACTAATTGAAAATAAATCATAGAGATTGATCACCTCAATGGTTTGTTAAAAGTACGAAGAACTACAAAGATTTATTGTAAACAATTTACTGTTTTAGTAATTAATTCAGATTAAGAGACAGTGTAGACGTGTGCTGTTTTTAATATGAATTAAGCTTGAAAAATGTGAAAAATTGTTGTTTGATTAAATAAAAATATTTTATTGAATGAGAAATAATTTTTAGGACTTAATAGATATTTTAAAGTCACAGTTTGGATTTTCAATGTTTAGTTAATTGTCAAATTGTCTGTTTTATGTCATATTTAATATGAATTTTATTTTTATGATTTTATATTGATGATTTTATTGTTTGAATAATATAGATGATAAGAGAAATTGAAATTAGTGATCCTCACTAATTTACAGTTTTTATTACGCTGCGAGAATTCTGTTGAATTCTGCTGTAACTAGGCTATTGGGTGAATTTCTAACTGAAACATGCCCAAACGTGATCTAAATTTTATAAAATTTTAGATCTTAGCATTTTCCAATATTTAGGATTTATTGAAAATTTTCCTGGAATTTTTGGGCATCAGAAAATAATTAGTGTATTGACTACGCCAAAAACTGCATTACTGTAGCGTTTTAGCTCGTAAATCGAGAAAGCGACATTCATATAAATACTTCTAATATTTTTGGGGACATTTTGGTTGATTAATAATTTTTGAGTATAGAATAATTTATTAGATTTATTTTTGGAGTTTTTGGTACAAAAACCCTAATAGACGTGGAACGCCGCGCACCCGGTTGATCGATAACGCGCCGAAATGAAACCCTTTGATTTTTTTAGGGGGTGTCGACCACTTTAGACCAATGGGAGCCAAGACACATGCTTGGGACCCACCTTGGGCAAATGGAATGTTTAGATTAGCTTACGGTTTTGTTTTGATTATTTGCGTAATTACTTATTGCTTTGTAATTACACTCTTTAAAAAACTCGCCTCAGTGCGAAATGATAATGTTATGTCTTATGTGATCTGAAGCATTAATTGTGATGTGATATACTCTGATATTAGCAAAATACTGATTTTGCATCATTTAGAAAATTGTAGTACTCTTTACGTCTCATTTTTGAAAAAGGGTTTCAAAGGAAAGAAAAAGAAAAAAAAATTCACTCCTATTTCTCATTGCGAAATTCAGAAGAGTACTTTTTACTGAAAGCATATAAGCATTAAATGTTTTCAACATGTAATTGGGTTGTACAGTAGCGCTCCGGAAACGGGGTGTTACATCCTCTGTACCCCAACCCTCACAATCCTCTCAACCATTACCATCAAACCCTATTCCTCCCCTCCAACCATCAAAACCTATTTCTCCTCGACAACATTCTAAATCGGTTCCTTCTCCCAAACCTTCTAAACCTTCACCTCCTAAAAAGCCTTTGCCTCCTTTACCCTCTGACTCCTCTTCATCTGATGATGATGAAGAAGATCATGTCCCATTGAGACAGAGACAGAGACCTATACCCAACGTCTCAATTCCTTACATTGAGCCCCTCTTTATTGCACACCCAACAATAACCACTACTGCACCTATATCTTCACCACAACCCACACCAATTCCTTCACCTCAACCACAAACAACTACCACAACACCACTAGGACCAGAACCCACTAAAACTCCATCACCACAACCTGACCCTACCACTCCTTCACCTAGTCCCAAATCATTAAATTAGTAATATTAATAATACTTTTGGTCTCAATAAATAAAGAATAAAAAGAAAAGAGAAAATGAGAAAAAGAATAAAAAAGGAAAAATGAATGAAAAAGAAAGTGGGTTGCAAATAATAAATGGGGGTGCCACTAGCAATCTGCTAGTGGACACCCAAGCCCAGTACGCCAGCCCACACGCGTGCACCCCCATCCTTTTTCTTTCCAGCCGACTCCTTGCTCCTTGTCGCTTCCTCGCACCCACCTTCTTTCACCCACGCACCCCACGCAGCCGACCTCACAAGCCAACTCGCTACCCATCACCCGCACCACCAACCACTCACGCCACCCATCCTTTCTTTAAACCTAAAAACCAATTCCCTCACAATCGAATTCCACTTTCTCTCTCGTTCCTCCTCTCGAATCTTCCATCCTCCTTCCACGCCATGAACTCCCATCCCTCTAACCCTAGCTCTGACGCGGCGTCCTCTCTCTCGAACCTTCCATCGTCCCCGCGGCGTTCGTCCTTCCCTTCTCCATCCTTCCCTCCTCCATCCAAACCCTAAACCTAAACCTCTTTTCTTCATCCCCTTCTCCTTAACCCTAGTTCCCTCACGCCGCAGCTTCCCCCCTCATCCTTACCTTCTTCATCCTCATCTCCCTAACCCTAACCCTAGGCCGCGGCCTCAACCTATCCTCAAATCTCTCAATCAGAGATCCATATCTCCAAAAAGGGAAGTTTCTGCTTTTTTTTCCTTTTATTATTTTTTTAAAATCAACACTGATTCTCTTTCCCCTTTGATTTGCAGGTCTTAAAGAGGAACGAAGAGGCTATAAAAGGGGAGGAAAGACGCAGAAGACAGGGGACCGAACCTGAGAGCGAACCCTAGAGGCATTGAGCGAACGGAGATAACGAACCCGAGAAAGACGAAATCAGAGAAAGAAGAAGAAGCACGTGAAGAGGCAGAAGTAAACATGTGAGGCTCCTGTCCAAAAACAAACACCATTTTAGATTTAGGTCCTCTTTGAAGCCCCATCTCTTGTTTCTGTTCTATTTTTTTTGGGAGTCACTACGACCCAGGTTAACATTTTTCCTTTCATTCTTCATTCTTGGGTCTGTATCTGGACTGTAGTTACGAATGATTTTCATATTCTATTTGATTCGTTCTTCATCCCCTAGACTCTGTTGATATTGTGGTTATTATTGTTGTTGTTGTTCATCTGTTTCTTTGTTATTTTTTTGCCCTTCCTTCTTCCATTCTGAAATTTTGATTGTTCGAATCCCGCTTCTGGAAATTTGCCGCACGTAGTATTAGGGTTTGGCCTCCCAATGGGGCCAAACCCTAACAGGGACCGATTTGCAATATTCTTTTAAGAAGAGGGCGTAACTGTAAATAAAGTAGGGATATTTTAGTAATTTTTCAAAAAAAAAGGGTTTGGCCTTCCAATGGGGCAAACCCTATCAAGGACCAACTTGAAAATAATTTATTTTAAGGGTCATAAATATGAAAAAATAAAAGCTACAAACCTTTATTATGAGTTTGGCCTTTCAAAGGGGTCAAAATCCAAATTAAGGACCAATTTGCAAAATAGTTTTATTTTTAGGGGCACAAGTGCAAAAATAAAAAGTTATGAATTTTATTTTAATTTATTACGGGAATAATTTAAATTAATGGCAAACCAACTTTTTTGAATAAATTAAGGTACCATTTTAATGGGCGTTTTAGGGGTGCTAGTACCTTCCCTAGGCGTAATCAACTCCCGAATCCAGAAATCTGGTTTAAGAGACCTTTCTTACAAAGTAAATCCAAAATTAGGTTTTCCAATGTTTTCCTAGAAATAAAAACATCGGTGGCGGCTCTATTTAAATTTTAGGGTGGTTGTCACACCTACCATCACATCCTGAAACAGAACCTGAGCCTATTATCCAGGAACCACAATCCCCTACACCTGGCTCTGATACGATTTGTGATGTTCAACCCCTTACTACCTTACCGCCCCTTGCTATACTACTACCTTCACCACCACAAATCCCTTCTCCACCTCATTCACCAATTTTGCCTTAGCCTGAATCTACTACAGAACCAATTGTAGATGATGACCTGGTCATTGCTGCTACAATTGCTGTTGAAGTAGTTCAAGAACTTGAACTGGAAAATGATGATGTAACCATCATTGATCCACCAACTCTGCACCTTCCCGCACCTCCTGCCCCAGTTGTTCAAATTGGTTGTGAACCTCCTCTTAACCATCATGAGGCAGTAGTTGTGCCTCCTAATCCACGCCTCTTCGCTAGATATGAGGTGTTTAAGGCTAAGAGGACTTTTGAGCTGGATATAGAGAAATACATTGAAGAAGACAGAATGGATGGTGTTGGATCTGCTTTGGCTCTGGAAGACTTCATGGATAACTGGTACTTTGTGAACTTTTGGTTTGAGAAACACAAAAGAGGTCAACTTGAGAGAAACAAGAGACTCCTAACTGCTTCTGCTTGGAGGGTACCTCAAAGGGTTGTAACCCCTGCTGTTTGGGAACCAGAACCTGCTCCCATACCTCCACCTGCCCCTGTTCCTCCACCTGCACCAGAACCAGTAACTCTTCTTCCTACTTCAACTACAATGGTGACTCAACCTTCTGCTTCTGGGTCTGCTTCTGCATCCACCAGTCATTCTGTTGTTGTCCCTAAAGAGGTCTTGGACCAACTTGTTGAAGACAACAAAAGCTTCAAGGAATTCATGGAAGTTTCGAACAAGAGACATAAGGATGTCACTTCTATGCTGCGTTTATAGTGGATCAGTTGAAGAAACCTTAGATAACCCTTAGGTTTTTCACCCATTTTGTTTTTAGCCTTGTACTTGTTTTTTATCTTTTTAGTTGGAAAACAATTTTGTACTAAAGTATTTTTACCTGAGCAATGAAATCATTATCTTTTGATACATATTCTGTTTTAACTTTATCTTTCTCAAACTCTGTTTTGACTATGATGTTCTTTATTTATTCTTAACCTTTTTGTCTGATGACAAAAGGGGGTGAAGAAAATATAGAAATATAGAGTAATTGATGAACCTAATGTATCAACCAAGTGTCATCATGCATTGCATTCTGCATTATTTACTCTGATACATTATCTTGGAATGTATAATCCGATGTTGTATTAATAGATATATGCTCTGTTACATAACTCTGTTTATGATAGCTCTGATACTTTATTTTGAAATGCTCTGATGTGATACATTCATCTGATGTGACTTTACACTTAGAAAATATTTATATGTGCTTAATTCAGGGGGAGCCTCTGAAATTCTTTTAAGTAAATATTTTTCTAATGGAAAATTATTCATCAATCTATATATTTGTCATCATCAAAAAAGGAGAGATTGTTGGAATCAAGTGGACTCAGAAACAATGACCCTTAATTGTTTTGATGATAACAAATAGTTAATAGAACAATTTATCCTCTGATGTGTTTGTTAGTATACAGAAGTCACCATTCATCAGAAGGAATTATCCTAGAAGACTAAGTGAAAATGTGTATTTCACTCTCAGTTTCATAAATATAAGTTTGACATTAATCCTCTGAAAATTGCTGACGCCATCGTCTGATAGCCTCACTTTGTCTTGGTCAACGCTCTGTTATCAGTCAATGCTCTGATAGATCATGCTCTGGTGAGACCATGCTCTGTCTTGGTCAACGCTCTGTGTTTGGTCAACGCTCAACAGACTATGAATAGACTACTCAGTGGAAGCCTTCGTCTGTTTCTACAAGACTCTATTATATGAAAGACCGACAAATTCTGTACTTGCCTCTGTTTCAAGCTCACTCTGGTGAACAGAGTATCTCAGTAACAAGCATCGTTTGTTTGACAGATGCTCTGATTGTAAATCAGACTGAGTGTTTAATAAATGCTACTTCATGTATTAAAGAGATCTCATTGATGAGTATTTTAATGTACGAGGAATTAAAGGTCAAAGGGAATGTCAATGAATATAATCATCGGAAAACTTGCTTAAGAAGTGTCTTATTTTCAAAAGATCATAAGGGACAAGATCCTGTAAAAGTCTGCTGTGCCAGTATGCAAGAGCAGAATGGAAAGCGATGTGACTTGCTAAAAGCCACAAAAAGGGATCTGAAGTTTTGTCCATTGGTGAAAAAAGCTGTTAGGTCACAACGATACTATTCACAACCCTAACTATATATACCTTCTCTCACTGAAGTAGGTTAAGAAAAACGATTAAGAATGCAGTGAAACACAGTGAGCAACCAAGATTCATTCTAAGTCTCTGAGATCCCATTGAACAAGCACTAAAACGTTTTATTCTTTCGTTTGAAAGTTTTTCTTTGTGCTTGAGTTTTTCATTGTATATCCTCTCTGCTGAGAGTTATTGGATGTTGTTTCAAACTACTTTTGAACACTGTATTTAGCTCAGTAGTGGCTGCATTTCTTAGAGGCTTGACTGTATAAGTCGTTTTAAGAAGTTGTGAGTATAGCCAGTTTGACAGTAGTATACTCTCAAGTGTAATCAGGTTGATTATAGTGGAGAAATCCTTCAAGTGTGTTAAGGGACTAGATGTAGCTATCAGGTGATAGTGAACTAGTATAAATCACTGTGTCATTCTCTTCTCTTCTCTTCACTTGTTTCCATTACTATTTTGTTAAAGAGTTGTTTTGAAAAGGTTTTCAAAAATACACAAGTTTTGCGAAAAGATTTCTAAAACCCAATTCAAACTCTCCTTTCTTGTGTTTTTGTCACGTTCAAAATTAATTTATTTTTTTACACCCTTATAACTAGAGTTTGGTAAATATTTTTAGTTGTTTGATACGAGTGAAAGTAGAAGAAAATAAAGGTAAATATTTTCTCTTCCATTGTGGATTGAGTAGAAAATGAGAGAAAAGACAAAGATATATTTGTTAATTAATTGACAAAATAATCTTAACACAAAATTGAATAGATAAAGAGAATAGAAAATGAAAATGTAAAGTATGCGTTCACCAATTCAAATGGAGAAAATAAATATTTAGTCAAAACTAAATATAATTAAAAAATGTTTATATTTTTAAAAATATTTATTTTTATTTGCAAAAAAAAAAAGAACAACTATGATAAATAAATAAAATAATCATCTATAAAGGGTATGCTAAATTAAAAGAATATTAAATAAATTAAAAAAATATTTATGATATATATTTTTGATGAAATGTTTATTTAATGAATAAAATAGAGCATTTGACTTGAAATCTCACTATCCTGTCCCTTTTCAGCTCAATTTGTGAGGAATCCCTTTTAAGATAAAAAAAGACCCACCTTTTTGCCTATCAACCAAACGAGTGAAGAGTGTCAAGAATTTGTGTTTTCAGGTTTTCCTTTCTCCTATTTTTGGTGGATACTAACCAATTTGAAAAAAGTACATTAACGCTCCTCTTTGTATAAAATTATTTTTAACACTAATTCAGTTGCCGGTTCTCCAGGCTTAAGAACTGAACGCAATCAAAGCGATTAATTAAAATTACAAAAAATATAAATATTTTGTTATATTACAAGCGATATATTTTTGAGTTTTTACATCAGATATATTTGATAACTCACATCTGACCTTTAAACATAATAATTCTTCCAAAATAACACAATTGAAAAGCTGAAAATAATCCACAATCACCATAAAGTCGTTCAAAACATCTTAACAACTAGTCTACTAATGAAATTAAATAAACTCCATTTCAGTGAGACATAATAACATGGATTTGTTTTAAAAAAAATGGCAGAGCGGATCTGCCAACAAGAAATCCGTTAGTAACAGAGGAATCCAAGGCTTGGATTTTTTCCCCCTCCCTCATTCCAGCATCTATATTCTATAATGATAGTAAAATTGAAAAAAGTAAAAATTACAAAAGAAAACAAGAAGTGAATTTCATACATCTGTCAATATTAATGAAGATACAATGACAACATACGCCAGAAAAAAGAAAACGGCAATCTGTATGAAAAACTTTGGATTTTCCCTCATGTTTGGCGAAGTTACCGCCCTGAAAATCAAACAATGAATTGTATTATGTATTATAAAATTACTTAACAATCCATAGGGAGGAAAAAAGGAAAGCATGCAAGCAGGAGATGTAGCGGGAAGAGAAAGTCCATGACAGAAATTCAACTGGTATTCTGATTTCACTTTGTTACTACCAGAGTGTTACCTAGCAATTCGTTGGGAGAATCGGTGAAAAGGTAAACTTTGTATGAACACAATGCCTGGTCCAGTTAAAAGAGCTGTCACCGCATTGTCACCCTGCAATTTCAAGATCAAAATCATATTAGCATCACCAATGTAAGAACCAAAATTGGGTTCTTAACTCTCTTTTATGGGTCAAAAGATGCCACATAGGATTTAAGAACTCCCACTTATTTTCACTCTAATGGTAGAACCAAGTTGGCTTCTAAACTTATTTTAAGTGGGTCCTACAACTTGACCCCACATTGAATATGTTGTTATTCACAAACCAGTGAGTGCAAAAAAAAAAAAAAAAATCTTAAGAACGCGTTCTCGTGAGAGAACCGTTATCCACCATGGCCTCCACATCATTGTGCTCCAATGGTGGAGAAAAAAAAAATGTTCTTATACTCAAGAACTAGTGAAGAACAACCATTGGAGATGGTCTATCATTCTCGGGAAAGTTAAGATGCATTTTGAAAGATATGACATTAAGATCAAAGGTGGCACGGTGGTTCCCATACAAAAAAAATACTATGCGGTGTATAAAGGTTGCATCATCCCCATTATACAACAACAAAAAGTTTTTCCTCTTGGGTGAAGTTGGTTACATGAACTAAAAGACACTATAATGTTTTATCACAAATCATGTCTAATAATAATAATAATAATAATATATTTAAAAGTAAATCCTTAAAAGTTAGAGCCATAATTTTTTTTCAATCTCCCTCTACCTCTAACTATTAGACTATCTTTTGTCTAATTTACCATCGTTATTAGAGCTTTCTACAAGTCTTCTCAACATGTGTCCAAACCACCTAAGGTGAGACTAACATTTTTTCCACAATAGGTTTTATCTAACTTTCTCTCTAATGTGTATCCAGTCATTGATCTTAATATTTCCTTCTCTTCAACACTGACTCACTGAGTTTAATTTTTTGTTGTCTCTTTATTGCCTAATATTTAGCTTCACAAACATCACAGGACTTAGTTGTGCAGGAAAATTTTCCCTTAAGCTTGAGAGGTACTTTCCCATCCCAAATTAAAACCAGAATATTCCTACATTTCATCCACTCTATTTGAATCCTATGCTTTGCATATCCCTCTATTTTCCGTCATATTGTATGATGGACCCAAGATACTTAAACTATGAGACGTGGTATGATATGATCTCCAATTTTTACCTCTAAGCTAGAATTAGTGTGAATCCAGTTAAACTTACATTGTATAGACTTCATTTTGATTCTAGTTGAAGTAAAGCCATATGCTTTCAAAGTTTCCATGCCTCTAACCTAGATATGGGCTGGGTCCAAGGAAGTATTAGACCTGTTTTACAGGTCTACAAATAACAAATCATTGATACGTAAAATTTTACTTCCTTGATTTTCTCATCAAGGCTGCCAATAGTACTTTTTTTTAAAGAAAAATGGAAAATTGATAGAAACTATCAAAAGAAATGAACATTTTTATTGAATGATTGAAGAAAGATTTCTCACAACTATCTAATTCCCTTAAATGAATCCTTCAATCCGTATTTCCCCTATTTATCTACCTGATATTTCCCCTAACTATCCAAACTTCTCCAAAAGTTCCTAACTGAATACATTCTAACTAACTACTCTAACTATCCTTCTTCCTTCTATCCTAACATAGACAAGAGAGCCAAACTCCAAAAGGAAACAAAACTAGCAAGTTGCACTAACACGAGGCAAAGAAAAAGGGAGAGAATTACCTCCCTTTGGAATAACCCACATAATTTACAGAGTGCTAACTTCTATGTTTACCAGCCACAATGACAACACAAATGTAAATTTTGAAGTACCATAAGACATTTACCTAAAAATTTCTAGTGTCTACAACACCAACCATGCATAGTTCATGAGTCCACACAAAAAAGAATACTTCTTCACGATAACAGTATTTACTGGGAAACGTAAAAAGACTTCAGAAATAGAAGCTACTTACTCCAAACATTGTCCTTCTTGCAGGACCGTTGTATTTTATTTGTATATTGACTGTACTCGTCACAGCAATAATGCAAGAAACATCAACAGCTAGAACTTCACCAACCTCAAGATTTTTCTGTACAACTAACAACAAACAGAATCCAATACAGCACTCCAATGAGAAATAGTAAAGGAGTACAGTAATAAAGAAAACCAAAAATAATCCAAAGGTAGATCTTAACCAGAATGGCGTTTAAAAGTTGGAAGATGAGAAAGAGTTGCAACTGAAGCCAAAAAACTAAAAAGCAATAACTTTATAAGTGCATATATCTGTCAAGAAAAGTATACCAGATCCGCCCCCTAGTATGAATGCAAGCCCTTGCCCAGTTAGCTTCTGCCTCAAGAATCCCTATAATACAAATGTGGTCTTAGAGAAATAATATATATGCATGACAAGGAGACTTTAACTTCTTCCCAAATTTATTTTCCAATAGTTAAAACATCTTATAATGAAGTTTATAGCAACTATGGAAAAATTAATAAAAAAAAAAAATCTGAACATAAAAGTCATGTGCTATATGTGGCGGTAGATTATATGGTAGAACCATACAAATACAATAACTAAAAGCAGAGTTAAAAAATAGTTTATGATTTATGAATAGGAAATTGTGCATCAATCACACAAATAAGTGGACAAGTAATGTATCCTAAGAACATTTTTCTTGTCCATAATAACTTTCGGCACAAACAATAATTCAATGTAAAGATTGCAGCCTGCGCGGACTGCAACATCTTGGAGTGCGACAACAGTGTACATTTCATTTAATGTATCAAAGTAAAATAATATTAAAAAAACCCAAATAAATTGCTTCCCAGACAAGTGACCAAGTATAAATTAGTAACAAAGACAGCAAAAATAACAGGAAACATCTCAATTAACCCAAATATCTCACCTCAGCACCAGCAACAATATTTCGTCCCCTCTGATCAACTACGTTGCTGACCTTCACATCATTGACAGAGCACAGAAATGCATCGGGCTACAGAAAATTCAAAATAAAGTTATGTTTGTATTCTGGTCCTCAGATTAAAAAGAAAAATTACCAAACAGTAAACCCATAGAAGTCGAATTTTAGTATTTAAAACAAATTCAAACAACAATTGAAAATAATTAGTTATACCTGACACAAAATTTCTCCATTAAACATTGCCAAATCAATCTGTATTCAAATAAGTAGCAGACACAGTCACATAAGGAGAGAATTTCAGTCAGAAAGATACAAATATATGTTTCAGATTATGGCTTTTTAAGATTTAAAAGAAGAGGAGTAACAATCCATTATTTAAACAATTCGGAGAGGTATAGGTAAGTACAAACCGGGAGAATTCTTGCAAAATATGGTGCAGCAATTCCAACAAATCCATCATTTGGTCCAGAATTGCGAAGAACAATGCTAGTTATAGTTTTGCCAAACATCCACTGCCATATGCCTACTTCGTTTTCTGGAAGGTAGGCATTTTCCATTTCAATGGATCCAGACATGAAGCACATGGAACCTACAATTGCAGTAGCATAGAGTTTCAATTAAAATATTGATAGGTGTGATCCACAAATTCCAACTGTAAGTTATGTATACATAGTGACAGAAATATGTGTGCTTTTATTGGTATCAATATATATATAAAAGATATCACAATGAGGACTAGTAGTAAAACACCAAAAAAATTATCTGCACATCTCCACTTGCAATAAAAGTTACTTGAGGTTCAGATTAAGCCGCAACCATTTAATAATTTGGGAGGAGCTAAGAGAATCACAAAAATGCTTACTGGCAAGTCATAAAAGAATTTAAGAACTAGGGAATTATTATTCATTATTGTTTGTCAAGGAAATAATTTAAACCGAAGATTTTAAGCAAATTAGAACAATATATTTAGACCAAAAACGATAACTAAATATATGCACACCAAATAAATCGGATATCTCATCCCCAGTTGATGTTCAAGTGTCATGACCAGTATTGGCCATGTTAATCAGATGCATAATTGACTTATGGCTCCATACTCTGTTGCAAACATTATTAACTACAGAAATAATGTTTGCATCAATGCCATATTCAAGCATATGACCTATATTTACAGCTCAAAATGACAGAGCACAAAACTTTCATCTAAAGTTGGCAAAGAAAGATCATGAGTAAAAGAAAAAAAAAAAAAACTCGAGACCTGTGAATAAAAGAACCCAACAACTTACCAGGCTTTGCGATGATTTTTTCGTGTGGCTTCAACATTATCTGTGTTGCAAGAACCAAATGACAAATAAATTTACACAGTTGAGGATAACATAAAAAGAAAGGTAAAAAACATTGACATTTAAAACTCAGGATAGTCACATATACCTGAACCACTTGAGCTTCACCCCCTAAAATCTGAAAAGGGGTTATTGCATCTTGAGGGCTCTAAACAACATTACATGAAAAAATTTATCATGAGATTATGAAGGATATTTGATAAGAGCAATTAGCAAATGAACACTGTAGAACGTCAGGTATTTCATCTTCTTTCTTATTTCCTTTTTGGCATAGAATTCTATCCACATAATAAGTTGAGGGGCACTAAGACACCCTTAATAAACAATGCTCAGAATTAGATATATTTAGGGTGTCACAAACAAATATATCAATAAAATACCAAGAAAACTTTCCTATTTCTTTAATTTGTGTGTCAGGATTCTAGTCGGCTTTACCCATTTTCTTGCACCTGTTTTGCTGGTTATTTGAGAGGTTAACTGCTCATTACCTTCTCATCCCCCTCACCCTAAGAAGGGCAGCTATTTTACTAAGAACCGTATGCGTACACACCCATTTATCAACTTTAACAATCCTCAAAACTTCGCCATATAAAAAAAAAAAAAGGTTCCCTTTTAGACGATTTCATTTCACACATTCCAAGGAAATATGTAAGTTCCATCAACCGAAGGAATAAATTATCATGATCTTGAACTCAAACAATATTTTGTTGATCATACAGTGAAGCTAACTCATCAAACTAACTAAACACCAATTTCAATTGCAAAAGCTCGGTAACATATAAAATAAACATAAATCAATCTTTTGGAATGCTCCAATTTGACAAAATACGATCCTAGCTGATAAGTCACTAATGCATCAAACATATTAATTTTAATTTAGTATTCAAACTCATCTAAGCTGTTCCAGAATCTGGGTTAACAGAAAGCAGATGATTGAAGCAAATGAAAGTTTGAAAACACATTTTTTATCATCAAGAAAAATTTTATACAAGTACCTGATAAACATAAGGCTGAAAAGGCGTTGAGAAAAATGGTGCAGCCATGGCCAAGATTCAGGAGTATTTTGATGTCAGGGCTTATCTGAAACCAAATCAACGAAGAATTCAATTGAGTTTTTATAATACAATTTTTTTGAATCCTATTATGTGAAAAAAATCACCTTGTTTGGATGTTGCAATGGATACAAAGATTCAACTAATCAATCGGTAATTTAACACCAGAAACAGGGAATTTATCTTATCTTTAATTAAAAAATGTGAAGTAGACAGAATTAATCCCAATGCTAGTCATTATCTTTTCTATTAATAAAATTTGGAGCAATAAATTGCCAAACTCAGAATTCAGCATCAAATACAAGTTACAAAAGATATATTAACTTCCACATCAAACTAACGGTTTCTTTTATCTTCTGGCTATCAACTTATCATCCTTCTCACCATTCCCCATGCATCATAAGCTATTGCACACCAAACAAGCAACTTACAGCTTTTTATTTCAGACTAAATGGAACATAAGAGACATTTAATTATTTTCCCAAACAGCTCGAATGAGGAACCTTCACAAGTTATTTCCAGCTATTGACATTTTAATAGATTAAGCTACCTAAGTGGAATAAGCAATATAAAGTAAATTATAGCTTCGCCCTTCAACTGCACAGCATCTTTCTGATGGCTTGGGAGTTAGGAAGGGGCAAATGGGAGCAGAAGCTAATAATTGATAAATAATAATCTGTGAAATGCAAAACCACATGGTAACACGAGCATAACCATCTTGTAAATTAGCGGAATTTCAAACATAATGCAGCACTGTTAAAACCCCTAGTCCTTAAATCCCAAAAGTATTTCCCTAAATATGGTCTAACCCACTGATCCACATTTTCATCGCATTGTCTTCTCTGATTATTCATGTTCAGGACCAACTAGATAACAGAAACCCTAAGAGAGAAAACCTAATATTGGTTTTGCCTTTATAGTTGCCGCAGCACCTCTAGAAGGAAGACCTACTCTCAACTAATTCCTTGAGAAAAATATCGTAGCCGTATATGCTAAAAGGATTATATACAAGTAACAGTAATACATCTGATTGAAAATTACAGTGATAAATCTCAAATTGCAACTTCTCGAGTCGCATAACAACTTACTGAATAATAATTGTTACTCAATCGAACATAGTCACAGATCCGGTTCAACGATCGATTCCCATGATACGCGAGCAAGTCTGATTCAGAAGAAGGTGATGGATTGGATTATTTGGGTTCGGGGGTTCTATACGTTATGTTTTTTTCCTTTTCTTTTCTTCTTCGTTTACCGCTTTGTATGTGTTTGTTGTTGCCATTTGTTGAATACGCGTGTTTCTTTCTGATATGGCTTATTTCTATTGGTTAAAGTGGTACATCTTGATATGGCTAATTCCTATTGGCTTTCGTGCTCAGAAGATTCCAAACGGGGCGTTTTGCTTTTTTTTTGGTCAAAGGTTTTGCTATCTTTTTTGGCTTACATGCAAATAGGTACCTACTTTTTTAATGGGAAAAATAAGGGCAAATAGGTACTTTTAACTTTAAAAATGTTTTTTTGAAATTGTTTGGGTATAATAATGATGTAAAGAAAAACATTTCTTATGAAAAATTCCATAATAACATCATCTCAATTTAACAAATAATAAAAATTATATTATGATATAATATAACTTAGTAAAAATGCAAACTTATATCTAAAAATAACAACTTGGCTAATTATAATTTCAGAAAAACAATTTATTATTTGTAATATATTGCTGTCTAATTTACTTTTTTTTCAAAACAAACTTACTATATTTTCCTTCAAAAGTTGTTCAACCAAACAAGTTAGAGTATAATTTAAAAAGATGTCACTAGCATAGAAACTAGAAGAAGCAAAAGCATAAGTAAATGAGTTTGCTTGTCTCCTTACTGAACTAACTTGATAGTTTGGATTATGTAAAACAAGCTCCCTACATTGTGCTAAAATGATCTTAAACTTGGAGTTGTCTTTCTTGACATTGTGGGCGTCGTCCACCATTATTTTTGCAGTCCGGCTCAATTGGGGGACTCCTCTCACACCCACGGAAGAGAGCTATTTAATCACTTCGACCTGCCCAAAGCTTCCCCTTCATGCACCATTGGCAAAGACCACTTCCAAATAGATTTGGCCTGGATGAACTCCTCTCTTTCATCCCCAAGGCAGACTACTATGCCAAAACCATTGTGCTCCTTGAAAAATGTCGCATCGATGTTGCACTTCGTGAAGATAGCACCTGGTTTTTTTCCTAATGCAAACGGTCGTATGCAAGTTTGGCCTTTTCCAGAATGTCTTCTCGTTGCTTTTCCCTAAACCAGTCATACAATTAATGCCTCCTTAACATGGCATATTGCATGATGATTGCTCACAACCTTCTCTTCTCATCTATTCTTCTAACTATTTATATCTCCTATGACGGTAAACATGCCATGAGAGTATAGAAAAGAACACACACACAATAGACTCATACCAAGGCCTGAAGAACAAACAGAGCTCTGATACCGCTAAATGTGACACTCAAATACCCCTCATACAAATAAAGCGATAAAGACGTACAAACACGCGCTTAAATAATAAAATGTAGTCTTCCACGTAAGAGATATAAAGAGTACCACACTGTATCCAAATCAAACATACAAAAAAATACGAGTAAAACAAAATATTTGTAAGGAAAACAATATGGAAATAAAACCCAACCCAATGTCACATAATCAGACTATATCCCTTTAATATAAATAATTTTAACATAGATATTGAAGTATACGAATTTAATTACTATATATTGTCGGTGTAAAGAATTTAATTATATTTTTTATATTATTATTATAGCATAATATTATTTCTTAAAATATTCCTGCAAAAAGTATATATTTACGTTTATGTTAATTTTAATCGCTTGTATAGTTATGCCAACCACTATTAGAAGGTCACGGGATCTATCTACTATATTATATAAAATGGAGTTTTGCCACGTGTGATTATGCCACGTGTCAAAACCGCAGACATTATTTTCCCGCCTAAAATATTTTATTTATTTATTATTATAATTATTTTAATATCAATATTATTACAAAATCTCAATTAATAAATGTTATCTAAATCATAAATATCATCTTTTTAATGACTTACAAATTTTGAATTAATTTAACCAATCATCATTTATTATTATTTTACCATATAAATTTGGTAGCTTTTAACTTGATATTCAATATTAATCATATAATTCATAATAAATTTGAATTTAAATTTTAAATTTGAATTTAAAGTCAATTAAATTGAAATTAACCAATGAATCATACTAAAAATGCGATTAACTATAAATACTTACATATTCAAGATACAAAAATGAATACTTATGTCTCCATTGTTATTTTTTCGTCTTTATTTTTTTTTAAATAGTCAATTGCTACTTTCTTTTTCTTTCATTTTTGTTCTTTTTTTATTCAATTTCGATGTAGGATTAAATACATGCAACACGAATTCGACCATATTTATGTTCTTTCTCTGAGGTAAGCTTCTATTTTTTTTAATCTCTTTGAATGTTTTTCATGTTTTATCTAATATTTAACAATAAAAATTTGTATGTTGGCGCACATTCGGCAATTTAGTTTTTATTATTAATTACTACAATGAATTCACCTTAAAATAATAATATTATTTGATATTATATTAGAAATATTAAAAATCCATCTATACTGTTTTTTTACTTTTTTTTTTGAAAATATTTGTGCCTACTTATTTTTATACGTAATTTGATAACCCTAAGAGATCGCACGGGCTGACACACTGGTTGAAGTAAAAAAATGAGATTTCGTATTAAAAAGAAACACTCTTGATTAACTCATTTGTTCCCTTTGATAGCACATTTAGTTATATGATTTTTTTTTTGCGACTATATATACCATAACAGCTAAACAATTAGATGGCAAATTCAAGATTTTTTTTTCGTTGACACAATGACAAATTCAAGATAATACTAGCAAGACAAGATTGTAGAAGTTCAATATTATTATATATATAAAAGCAATATTTTGACCATCGAAGTCCCAATATATCAACTAATCCACTAAATATAAAAAAGGAGGAAAAAGATAAAAAGAAAACGTTGACTGTTGATGGATGCAGAGGTGGGTTATTCCGCTTGCCTCGGTTTGGATTTGGCATCGTCGTAAGGCCGTGTTCGTCTTCATACCTACCAGAACCGTTCCCGTCAGCCTCGCCGTTTCTGCGATCCGTGACAGAGTTTATCAGATTCAGATCCATCGTCTTATCCAGGTAAGCTTATCGTGTGTATTTATTCAAACTGCGATTTCCGAATTATGCATATTATTACTTCACTCCATGCATTCTTCTCACCCGATTCAACCTTGCATGCATGTCTTTACAAAAAAAAAAAACAAATAGAAAAGTTATTGATTAGCGATGTTAACATTTTTAGTACTCTATTCCTTGTGCAGAACTTTTATTAATTTATCTTGTTTCTTCCTTTTATACATTCCAATCGAAGGTTTCAGTTCTGAAGTTGGGAAATTAAGAGATTGGGATTAAAAAATAAATAGAGATTGGTTATAATTTTGAAGCTGCCACTCACTCCTAGCATTGAGAAATGAGATTTATGGAATGGCATGCTCAGGTTACGGTTACTAGGGCTTGTTCAGATATTTTATTGTGATATATTGTGTGATGATATGAAGAAGGCTTTCCAGCAAACTGCTCTTATTCTAATGAGGGAGCTGTCGTGGCGTTGCTTTGGGCACAAGGTTGATTGGCGAAGACTGTTTCTTCTTGCGGCTACTTTGACAGCATCTGGTTTTGTGTTTCAGATGCTTGTGCAAAGTTATATAATTCCGCCAAACAAACAGTCCCGTTCTCCTCATGTAACTGATTCATCATCATATTCGTACCAGTCCTCTAATAGCACCACCGTACGGTCAAATGAATTTCTCAAAGGGACAAGGCTTCAACAGGTTCACCTCAGACTTCCTAATTCTGTTGTTTCACCCAATTCGTCTAACAAGTTTGTCCAGTCAGTCTCAGTTCAGCAAGACAGTGTAGAAGCTCGAGCACGGAGGAAGAATTTGGTATCTGGGAGTATAAAGGACACAAATCTTGCTGATACAGCGAACATTTCTATATCTTCATCCCCTCATGGGCATGTTCCTTCTGGTAAGCAGGTAGAAGTTAATGAGACTTTAAATTCAGATTTTTATTTTTATTAGTATGACGAGGAAAGGTATAACCAATATTTTGTTGGATTTATATATATCTCAGACAGACATATGGTTGTTGCCACCTACCAAGGCCCTTGTGTATGCCAAGAAAGAGATTGCTCATGCCCCTTTAGTGAATGAAGATCCTAATCTTTTTGCTCCTTTATTTAGGAACATTTCTGTTTTCAAAAGGTACTCTTTGGTTTTAAAATTATGCACACTTATTCATTGTTTTGTAACTAAATTTTGCCATGATTGCAGGGGATGGTTATATTGATTTCTTTGAATTTTTTTTTGAGGATTAAAGAAAAAAGGAAAAAGCTACTATAAAAATAGCAAGTAAGGCTGTATCCACCCTTAATTAAGCTAAAGTGTGCATTGTGAGCTTAATCCACTAAATGATTTAAGGGTGGATACATTTTTATTTGTTTACTAAAGAGACAAGCTCACCTTAGATGAGGCTTATACAAAAGTAATTGCCTTTTATTTGTCACATTGATGTAGGACAGATAACTGAAAGTGTTCCTTTTGAAAAGGTACTTCCTTGATCACCAGGAGTATTTCTTTAG
This sequence comes from Calophaca sinica, assembly GCA_037113605.1. Lineage (NCBI taxonomy): Eukaryota > Viridiplantae > Streptophyta > Magnoliopsida > Fabales > Fabaceae > Calophaca > Calophaca sinica. The sequence continues at coordinate 34,481,321 of CM073731.1, forward strand.
AAGATAATGCTCCTTTGACTCAACTGTCATATACTCTTTACTGAAGAAAACTTGATATCATGTAATAACAAAAAGCATCTCAAATGTTTTCAATGAAGATCTATTTATAGACCCAATAAAACTGAGCACCCAAGAAAGTTATTCCTATTCTGAGCTGGAATAAGATCATCTAAAACAGATAATCTAAAATAGAATAAAATCCTGAACAACAAATAACAATAAATAATCCTAAATCAAAAACTGTAAATACAAAATTAAAAACCCTAAATAAATGACAAAACTATATGGCCCAATCCATATCATGCGTGCTTGAACAAATCTTGTTTTGCAAACTAAGCTTTATCATTCCGAAGCTGGATATTGATGTTGTTGATATTAAATTTTCTTGAGAATATTATCCACTTCTTGTGACATTTCTTTTCTTCTATGTCGAGGAGGGAAGGGTAAGCCTTTCTTATACCCTTAAAACTCCTTAAATTTTACTCAATGTATGCTAATGACGGTTTTCTGTGTCATGTCACTAGAGATGTCTAAAAAACTCCAGTCATTAAATTATCCAATCAAAGCAACACAAAAAAAAATAGTACTACACAAAGCTCTCTTCCATGAATACTTATTCATCTATGTTAATGGCCCACTTGACTTAAATTAGTGTTATAAACCAACCACCTCAAAAGTTTGAACTGTTTAAGTGATGACGGATGAATGGTTTTCTATTACATCTTTAATACCCCCCCACAAGAAAGAGCCCTTTAGGTTTGAAGCATGGACAACACACAAGCCCACTTACATCGTGCTAAAATTCAACCTTCTTTTATTTGAGGAATCAGGGCCGTAGGGATCAAATTCTAAACCACTTGATTATAGAGACTTTGATACTATGTCATGAATTAGCTATCCGAAAAGCTTAATCTCCTAGGTGAAGACACATGAGTGGTTTTATATCACATCTCTAATAAGTAGTTTCAATAATGTAGCCCTCTCTTTCATGTGAAAGTTTTTTGAACTTGGAAAAGTGTAGAAGGCATACATTCATCACAGAATCTGAAGACCGAGAAAGATTACTTGGTCTACTACCTTGTCAGAGAATCACTCAGCCTAAATTTTATTACAATTACTACTACTAATAATACATCCTTCAAATGGGAAGTTCGAAAGGTGGTTTTTAGGCATTTACATTAATGACTATGGTCAATGTCTTTTTATTTAGTAAATATTTTAGTTTTGAGTTTTGACCATGTCTAGAATTTTAGTATCTTTTAAAGCAGAAGTAAACTGTTGGATCCAGTTACCTCATTGTTTTTCTATAATCATCTCCACCATGAAGACTGAAGACTTTGGAGCTGATCGTGTAACTTGTTGGATGTAGTCTTTATGTTTAATAATTTTCTGATGGCATCATGCATGTGCACATACAGAGTATCAATATCCCCGTGCTCATTTTATACCACCTGCCCTGCTTCTGTTTCAAGAAAAAGAAAAAGAATCCTTGTACTCAGTAAAATGAGCATTACGTCATATGCTCTTTGCAACTCTTCAGTTTATGATTACCAATTTAGAACTTTTCCAGTATGAATCTGGCACAGAGCTTAAACACAACAACTTCATCCATATAAATTATAACAATGCTGTATTCAATTACAACTTCAGTTTTTATCCTGTATATCTTCTTTTCAATAATGAAATATTTCAAATATCTTTGGAAATGTACGGCAACTTTGGTATGTGGATTACATTTACTGTGATAAAAACCATCTGGAAACAATATTTTCCCTTAATTTCAGGAGCTATGAATTGATGGAAATGATACTTAAAGTTTATATATATCGTGATGGGGCAAGGCCTATTTTTCACAAACCTTCCCTTAAAGGAATCTATGCTTCTGAAGGATGGTTTATGAAGTTAATGGAGGAAAATAAGCAATTTGTCACCAAGGATCCTGAGAGGGCTCACTTATTTTATCTTCCATACAGTGCACGCCAAATGGCGTTGGCACTCTATGTTCCTGGGTCACATAATTTGAAACCATTATCAATCTTTCTTAGGGACTATGTAAACAAGATTGCTGCAAAGTATCCCTTCTGGAATCGCACTCATGGGTCAGACCATTTCCTTGTTGCTTGCCATGATTGGGTATGTGTCTGTTTTCCATTGGATTGGTTGATTTTGATAATTTGATTTTGCTAAGTTTGATAATTGTTTGAGAGTATAGGATTTTAGTTCTTATTTTTCCATGTTTTCATGCTTTTCATTGTTTAGATGGAAAAATGAAAATGAATTTCTTTAGCAAAAATAACTTTGAAATGGCTTCGATCCATAAAGATGCACCAGTATATTAGATGACGATGGTAACAGAAAATAATTGGATAGCCTAGTGCTACAAAGCTCCCATCATGGCAGGGTTCAGGGAAGGGTTGGATCCATTGTGGGTCTATTGTAGGTAGCCTTGCATTTGTAAGAGGATGATCCCACATCTTGAACCCACAACCTTATAGTCACACAGCAACTATTCCATTCATTATTCAAGGGCTCCCCTTCGACGACGACACTGATGATGATTATTCAATCAATCAATTAATTAATGATGGTATGAGAGATTTGGCTAATATGGATGCACAAAAGCACATATTTATAAAAAAATAATCTACATTTCTTCCCTTTCTAACCCTTAGAAAAAACGAAGAAAAAATTCCTGCTTAATCTCCTTGACATATTTCAAGTTACTTCTTCTGCAACTGGTCAAGTCCCTTTCATAAAATCCAATTTCTCTAAAGCAGCATATCTTTGATAGCCTTTTATTACCTTGAAATATGCAATAATGCAAGGCTCTATCATGTTGAGTATGAAAATCTGCAACATCTTTCACTTGTTTTCCTAGGGGCTGTGGCACTCGTTTGTTACTCAACAACACTTTGGTTTACATTTGTTTTTCTTGAAATTTTCAAAGACATCTCTTTCCTAAATGCTTGTGAACACCCACAAAGGTTATTGGTGACTTGCCGACAAAGCAGCGTGCATAATCTGTACCAAATGCATGATTTAGATCATGTTGACCTGTATTGGTGGAGAGATTGAGGATCATAGATTTCCCTTTCGCAATATGGTCTATTCAGTATTATCCATATTGGAACCTGAATCCTGATCAATTGCATTTATTTTATTACTGTATTGAAGTCATTGTCATTTTTAATCCCTCCCATTGGAATCTCATATTTGCAGGGTCCTTACACAGTGACTGGACACGAGGAACTAGCCAAAAACACCGTAAAAGCTCTATGCAATGCTGATCAGTCTGAAAGAATCTTTATTGCAGGAAGAGATGTTTCCCTACCGGAAACTACCATAAGGGCACCAAGAAGACCTCTTAGATATCTTGGTGGAAATAGAGCATCACTACGTCCAATTCTCGCCTTCTTTGCTGGAAGCATGCATGGTAGAGTGCGCCCCACTCTTCTTAAGTATTGGGGTGGTGAAAAAGATGAAGACATGAAAATCTACAAGCGTTTACCTCTGAGAGTCTCCCAAAAGATGACTTACATTCAACACATGAAATCAAGTAAATATTGTTTATGTCCAATGGGCTTTGAAGTTAATAGCCCTAGGATAGTTGAAGCCATATATTACGAATGTGTTCCTGTAATCATTGCGGATAATTTTGTCCTTCCACTTAGTGAAGTTCTGGACTGGAGTGCTTTTTCTGTGGTGGTGGCCGAGAAGGATATTCCCAGGCTGAAGGAAATTTTATTGGCCATCCCTATGAGAAAATATCTTACAATGCAAAATAATGTGAAGATGGTACAGAAGCATTTCCTTTGGAACCCAAAACCAATGAGATATGACCTGTTTCACATGATTTTGCATTCTATATGGTTCAACAAGCTAAACCATATTCAAACTCCGCAAACATAGAAATTATTTTAGTATTTATTTATTGAGTATATAAATTTTGAAGCACAGATCTGGTTTGGTCGACGTAATGAAAGGGTCAAAAACTTTATTGATGGGGATCATGCAAGACTCCGGCAGCCTTTTATTGCTTAATGGTTGGCTTCTTACGTTAGAAATTTGATTGATTTAGTTTATTAATTGCGCGAGTACTTGATGTGAGGAACTATAAAGCTAGATGGTTGATTTTAAACCAGGTAATATGGTTAACATTTGTGGAAGTTTTTTGAATGCCCTGTTATTTTTAAATGGGTAGTGGGTAATAGCTTTTATTTCCTAACCTTTGATTCCTTGAGCTCTATACTGCCTTTTTCGTACAAACTATAGAGGGAAAATTTTAGCTGTATTCCTAGTTACTTTATCTAGATAAAGATAAAGATAAAGATTTCAATGTGTGATAATTATTGGAAAGAAATGAAGGGAGAAGGGGTAGGAATGGGAAAAAAAAAAGCTCTGTTGCTTTCTATCGGTTTCACTACTTCTATTTTCTTCCCTGTCCTGTCACCTCTATGGGGCAAGACCTGTTTGTGTTGAATCATTATTCATGTTCACTGACCATTGTTACACTACCACACACATTTCTGGTTGGTTTCTACTCCTTTTATATTTTTTTAAAAGAGGTTGATGGTTTCTGAATTTGATGAGATCAGAAAGAGGCTTGAATGGTGATGGTGTGGGCCGGGGAGTCAAGATTCAAGGACGAAAGTACACGTACTTCTAGTGTGATTCCCTGCTACTCTATCTGATTCATGGTGATTAATCGTGATATGTATCAATAATTAGCTATCGATTAGATATGAATTATTTAGCTAGTGATTAGCTAATATTTGCTATGAATTAATTACAAATTACGTATTTACTGATTAATTATGGATTTATCATAGTATATGGTAAATTCCCTTGTGGTTTATGTAGCAAAAAACAAATCCCCTTGTGGTAACAATACCGAGAATATGCACAAACGGTAATTCTTGGTTATTGATTAAGTGCATGTTTGTATTCACTTCTGTGATAGTCAAAAGTGATTCTAGAGATATTAAATTAATTTTACTATGTTTGATTGTTCTCAACTAGAATTTATTTTTTTGGTAGAATTCATTCTGACTTAAAGATGAGATTTGGAGCTTTTTTCTCAAAACGTGATTTTTACCTTTAAATTTATTGTTTACTCACTTTTTCGTGAATGTTTTCAAACATAAATCATTTTACAATCAACTCACTTTTAACTAAAATTAATTCATTCAAAATCAAATTTCTTAGAGTTTTCATTAGTTGCTTCACCGATCCCAAAAGTCCGTGGAAACAAAATTTTGCTTCTATACTTTCCAAAACCTAGGGGTGGCAAAATGGATGGATTGGATAATTTTTTGAATGAATCCTAATGGAGGGATTGGAAAAATCCATTTATCCATTTATCATCCACTAAAAAGTCACTAAGAAAATCCAATCCAATCCATCCATGAATAATTCAGCAATTTGTCATTCTATACTACCATGTAGTCTGAAAATATCAACTATTCCCAAATCAATTTCACAATAGCTAAAAAAGTGGCAAATATAGAAAGTAGTAATGGAGATGCAGCACAGTGCTTAGCCAGTTCCGTATTATATTTAATTTGATGAAGACCACACAAACAATTCATTACATATTTACTTTAACAACAACCATTATTTCCAAATTGCAAAAAGCAAATGACAAAACTAGAAAACCGCTCCTACTTAGAAATTGAGAACATGCCATTTCATTAATTGGAGCTACTAATTAATCTACAACAATGCTCCCTCAAATCAAATCTTTTTTTGTGCTCTCAGTAATCTGATCAAATTCCATGTACTTATTCATCCAATCCAACCCATATGGACTACCTTCAGTGGAAAAGTTGAAGAATTCGTTAACATCAAAATAAACATCTGAATTAACACTTCCATTGACAACATCTTTATTTTCTAACATGGCACTGTCCTCAGAAACCTTGTTCTGGACAGTACTAGTTTCTTGTGCCGTGGAAGTTTCTGCTTTTTCCTCTTTGTGACCAATTTTTTTGCACAAATGAGAATTCCAGTAGTTCTTGATTTCATTGTCTGTTCGCCCCGGTAGCCTCCCAGCTATCAAAGACCACCTTCACATTACCACAATGCTGATGAAATCACTTATATACTATTTTCATTAAACTACAATTGCATATGACATGAATATGACAAACCTGTTACCAAGAAGTTTGTGAAGCCTAAGAATCAAATCCTCTTCTTCATCTGATATGTTCCCTCTCTTGATATTGGGTCTCAGATAGTTCAACCATCTTAGCCTGCAACTCTTTCCACACCTATTTAGACCTGCCCCATGTCATGTAAAACATGTTATAACAACATTAAAACACTTACTTTGGTTTCAAGTTACAATTTTTACTTGGTCTTACCTGATTTGACTGCAATAGTTTTCCACCTTTTTGCTCCATGAACTTCAATGCATTGGGCTAGTTTTTGGTCTTCCTCTGGGGTCCATGCTCCTCTGTTCATTGCTTTTTTGGTTGGTCCATCATTCCTGGGTGCCATGGGAATGAGGCTTTTGGTGTTGAGGGTTTGGGTAAGGTGGCACTTATTATTAAGGGGAGGGTGTTAAAAGAGGGTGGATAGAGTAATCGTTGTATATGTTGGAATATCGGTGAGTCCACGCATCTACCCTTCTGTGAGGAAGGTTATAACAAAAAATGGGAAACTACCAACCACCAGTTGGATTCTCTCCGGTGAGAATTGCCTTAAGTGGAATCTCGGCCTCAGATTAAAAATGGAGAGAGAAAGCTAAAATTATAAAAACAAGGGAGGATGATAGTTTTAAGGGTTGTGATTTTAACTGGAGAAAAATCCAGTAAAAATCACAATTGAGTTAAAAGAGGGTGGATAAAGTAAAAATCACAATTAGTATAAGCTCAGGGACATAATTTTCCCTTTTTTATAACATTATAAAATTTTCCTTTTTTTTGCTTTAATTATATTTTTTAAGAAAATATCAATAAACACTCTTAACAATATTTTTCCATTTTGAGTTCATAAGATTTCCACCAGTGAAATAAGAACTACGTATGCTGTTAAGTGAATTGCTTAAAATTGTAAAAGTGATGTGGCATAGTAAAACTCATCTAACAGTGAGATAAGAACTCAAAGTGAATTGCTTAAAATTGTATAATTGGACCACTACGTATGCTGTTAGATAGATCACTCTTGTTTGAGTATGATTTGATGTAGATGTTGTATGGCTTGTCCCGAGACATTTTAATCTAATATCCTTGGACCAACCAAAAAAATTGAACTATTAGAAATGCTACTAAGATCCTATTTTTAAGTCATATATACTTGGAGTAAAAAAACATAAGAAAAATAACTTTTGTCCAGAAAACTAAGGAATCTATGAAAGTAAGTTTCTCTTTTACCGTTCTTCCTAGCTGCCAATTATAAGTTATTTCTTTCTCTATTTATTTTATGAGTATTTAAAAAAAAAATGCTTTTTTTAACATATTTGAGAATGATGAATTTGCAATCTCTATAATGTGTTTCATCAGATTCCATGGCCTCACTCACACGTCTGTGATTCCTGACGAAGATGAATTTGCAATCTCTAATATGTGTGTGTATATAATTCAACTCCTCAAACGTGTTCAAGGACACCGATTATAACTAATAATTAAACTATTATTGATTGATCAAATAGGTGGTGACTCAAGCACAAGGAATGCTCGAAGTCAATATAATTAATAATTAAAAGATTATAACTAATAACTAGTAATTAAAATATTATAACTAATAACTACCTAAACACATGCTTTCAATGCTTGGTGAAGCCAACATCAAAAGGAATGCCGGTGGAAGGCAACCAATAGCTAGCATTGAGCCATGGTTGAGCGGTGAATTTTGCAACCTCATCATTGCTAATGGGACCTTTTCCCCATTTTGCTCTTGCTTGAGTATTTGCACCAGGTCCAATGTTCCTAAACTCAGCAAAGTAAGAGTTTTGAGTGTTTGGTTCAGTAGGGCTCAAAGGTATATACCCTTCAAGCTGAATCAAATCACCAATAACATTCTCAATGAACACTGCCCTTGAAAATTCCTTCCATGGCCTTGGCAAGTAAGTCTTAACCGTCAACCTATTAGCGAAGAACTCAGGCCGGCATGATCTCGCAATTCTGAAGGACTATTCCAGTTGTCGCATTCGCTTTTGCTCTACCGTCTGCCACCACTACGTTGATCTGTTGCTTTGGACCAGGCTTCCTCACGATGATCTTTGAGTTATGGATCAACGTCGCCGAGTGCCCGAAAATGAAATCCATGGTTCTGGAGATCGTACAGTCGCGGTAGAATTGGTGGTTGGCGTGGACGTACAGTGTATCTTGGTAACCGTGTATTGCACAATCAAAGATCGCCACCCAATCGCCTCGAACGCGAAGCGCCACTACTTGGCCGCTCTCGGGACCCACCGTGTTCTCGAATGCAATTGACTTTGCAATGAAATTATTAGCTTCAGCGGCTGCATCAATATCAAATAATTAATTCTTTGAGTCAAGAAAATAATATCAAGAATTATGTAACTATATTTTGGACATCAACTGTGTCGTCTACATGTCTGTGTCTGTATTGTTTATGGTGTCTGTGCTTCTTAATATGAGATTGCGTCTATTTTTTAGATCAAATATTTTTTATGAAGTATGGGATTATCAAAGAGACATTGGGAGAATATTACGAAATTATGAGAATATAAAAAAGAACTATGTGTCGTGTCCTGTAATTGTCGTAATAAGAAGAAATATAATTTTTTTTTGGAAAAGATAATTAAAACTGAAATGCATGAATAATGTTTATGTAACAACAACTGCATGCACATTTTTTCATCAATATCAAATAATTCACGTAACTTTTGGTTCAAAATAATAATAATAATAATAATAACAATTTTAACAGCTAAAATAATAATAAATAATAATTCAGGTAAGTTAATTAACAAAATCAATCCATACCATCTAATTAATTTCTGATTTATTCATGATATATTATCTCTCCTTGTAAAAAAGAAATCGACATATTATCTCTCTCCTTGACTCGTTTTTTATTTGTTGCTCTTTATTTCATCACTTTTCGTATGAAAAATTTCCGTACTCAATAGAAATGTTCATTTCATATTTCTCAGTCATTATACGAGAAAGTAAACCTGATTTTTAGCATTAAAAAATGTTAATTAATTCAATTGTAAAAGATGCTTTTCTCCATTAATATTCTTTTTTTCTTTTTTTTAATCCCAAGGGTGCAAATAGAAGTTGGAGTATTGGATGTTAGGGGTTCAATCCCCTCCCTCTATAACAAGGATTAAAAAACGACACACTAAAATTAATTTGCTGTTAAAAAAAATTCTCTATTTTATTTTTATAACAATGAAATAAAATATATAAAAAATGAAAGACATAATTAAAATAGGGAGAGAATGGTAATTAACTAACTTACATAAAGTGGCGGTTCTCATTGATTAATGTTCTTGCTTCCAGTGATGATGGTCTTTGTAGGACCATCACCGTACAAGAGAATGTTGGGTTTTTCCTTATCAATAGTAATGTACTCGTCATAAATACCAGCCTTAACATAGATGATGAATCTACCTTGGTTGTTCTTAGGGTATGAGTTAATAGCATCGTTAACAGTCAAAAATTTGCCACTTCCATCCTTAACCACTATTGCGTTGGGTTGAACATGTTGAGCCCCAAACTGAGACAAGAGCTTATGATCAGCAGCAGAAAACCGAGTAGGATAACCGTCACGATCCACGTCAAGAAGACGACGAGAGGAAGCAGGTCTAATAATATTCAAGTATGAGAGGCCAACCATAATATCAAGTCCAACCCAATGAGCTTTCCAATGTTGTCCAAGCTACTTGTCTGCAAGTGAGACCATACCTGCTTCTCTGCACTGTCATTAATGTTAAACCCGTCGAGGCAGGACTGTTGGTAAGCAACAACAGCACTAAACCAGTTCATGAGTTCCACGTGGCATTCACCAGTGATGTCCTGAATGCTGGTGGTTTCTTGAACAAAAACAAGTGAGGTTTCGAGTTTGTCAATGGCGGATTGTAACAAGTCATTGCAGTCTTCAAGAGCCATCTTGATGTCGGGGTTGCTGTTGTTTGCGTTCTCCACTGTCAACCTTTCACTCATGTTCAACGCTTTGACGACGCTGTCCATTGAGGTTTTCACCACCGTTGAGACGTAATCCTTTGGGTGTGAGGTTTCGATGAGGCTTAGGACATCATCACATAGTTTCTTGTCGTCTGTGTTTTCACACAAGGTTGTTATAGCCCTGCTACTGCTGTGGGTACTCACATCACCATTGTTGGTTTTATGCTTTTCGTCAACGGTAACGATGATCACAACAACCACCACTGCAATGACAAAAGTCACCAAACAAAGTTTTTTTTATTCATTTTTGTATCGGAGAAAAAATTATACTCTTTGAGAGGATGACAATGACAATCCATGCAGGGGTTGGGTTGGATATTTATAAGATTATAAGTTTATAATGATCGTTAATTTTTTATTTTTTTTATTAATTACATAGTTTCCTATTTTGTGGGTAAAGAGATTATATAGAGGTGAATCTATAAATAAATAAGAAAGTGAGTAATTAATAATAAAAATAGTCCATTCAAAAAAAATAAGGAAAAAAAGTTTCCAATATAATGATTCTTATCGTTGGAAGGTCGCAAAAAAATTTATTTTATTTGTGTAAGCTTCATGATTTGAGGGATGTTTTAAGAATAAATCAATTTGATTTTCAATATCAATTTAAAATCAGTAAGTATACAACTACATGGTAATATATGAGTTTCCTTGTTTTAATATATAAAAAGCGATGTATATCTTATATAAAAAAACGATGTATATCATAATATATTATTAGATTATACGTTTGATTGATTTAGTCACAATTACCTTTAATTGGATGTGCCCACCAAAAAAAAACCTTTAATTGGATATTAACTTATTTTGATGGCTTAATTAACAATTTGGTCCCTTAACTTATTTTTGATGTTCAATTTGGTCCTTTAACTATTTTTTTGGGATAAATAAGTCCTTTAAGTTTTTAAATTGGGTCAAATAGGTCCTTTTCGGCCTTAAGTTTTTAAGTTGGGTCAAACAGGTCTCTTAAGTTTTTAAGTTAGGTCAAATAAGTCCTTTAAATTTTTAAATAAGGTTAAATGAGTCATTACAATGAAATTCCTTTAAGTTTTTAAAATATAGTCATTTTGTCTTGTCTTATGGGTAAACATTGTTTGTTTTCAGACAATATCATTATTCATTGTGGATTTATTATTTATATTAAATCCCGAATGCACGGTCCGTTAATATACTTTCTGATTAAAATTAACAATAAAAACAGACATACCCATTTATTTTAAAACTATAAGTTAATTTCAGTCAATAACTAACTGCATAATTATCTATAAAACTCTAAGTATTCAATAACTATTTTTTTTGGGTCTACAGACGAAGTAACAAGTACCACCCGTATATTCACACACGTAAAGTGGGGATCCCGGACTCGAATCCAGGCAACTACGAAAAATATTCAGCCTATCAACATTGACTTACGCCAGTTATGCTAGGTCTTACATACATTCAATAACAATATATTAATTGTGTAATTCTTAAATGTACTCAAATTATATAAATTAACCCATAACCATGAAGGTTAAGTGCACAAACTTTGACCTTCATGTCCTATTATTGAAGGAAGTTTGAATTTTCCCATGCCAATGTTTAAATTTTGAAATATTAATTTCAATTTCATTTTGAATTATCTTAAACGTCTCTTATAAAGCATTTTAATTTTCACCATGATAACCCATTATATTTATTCCAACACATTATATTTCATTTTTTGTTCATTTTTTTTAATTATTGGAGAACCTCCACTTAGAACGACCCAATGTATTTGATTTTATCAATGAAATTTTTATTTAAGTAAATGTTTTATACAATTAAATGTATTGTAAATGTTGTTAACGAATTATGCAGTGTTAAGGAGCTGATATAAAATTATGCACTAACAGCTTTGCTTGTCTTTTTCTTCTATTTTTTTTGGTACAATTGGCGCCAAAGACCTTTTTTTTTTCCCTTCTTTATCTTGGACAATATTAAGATGTCTAGCATGTGTTGATTTAACAAATCAAATTTCCTGGGCGGTGACATTGTTCAGTGTCGACGTCGTTAAAAATTATGGCCCGATGCATTGATATCAAACATAAAATACTCTTCACGAAAAAAAAAAACAAAAAAAACAAAAACTAATGACATGTTTGATACACTTTTTAAAAACAGTTTTTTTTATTTTTAAAAATAGGCAAAGAACAAATTTTGTTCTTGTTAAGTTTTTAAAAAAATATAAACAAACAGTTCTTAATTCACTGGAAACTTTTATCTAACATTGCAAGCATGGTTCGAGGATCTTTTCCTGAAATCCTGATCTGTGTGTTTCAACAGAGACGAGGCATAGAAAAGAAAATGGGCAAAGTCAGGGTTTAGGAAAAAAGGGCGTAAAAAAGATGTTCATCTCCCGGTTCTCGACCAAACAAACACAAGGAAATTTTTGCTTACAACGAGTTCAAAAAAAAAAACCAACGAACGACGTCTACGGTGTCACTATACGAATGTGGACTCCCGATAGAAAGAAGCGGCGACTAACATGGTTGGAATTCCTCCTTCAGACCTTGCTCATTGATCAAATCAGGTCATTTCTCTCACAGATGCATTTTTGGGATAAAAATGAGATTGAAACAATGGTGTTTTGGTCTATAAGGAGATGACAATTTTTTTTTAAAAAAATGGAGTTAGAAAAATTGTGAGATGCTAAGCTTGAAGACGTTCAACGAAAAGGGAAAAACACACCAATATATAAATGTCAACAGATTTAGGGAGGTTTAAATTGTAGGTGGGGTCAGTGGTTGTCTGTTATAAATTATTGGGCCAAATATGTAAATAGACAACAAATGGAGAAAACATGCAAACACAAGTCACTTATTTTTTTATTTTTATTTTTTACCTTTTCAAAAGAGGATCAATGATAGTTCCCTACTTTCTCCTATATGACTCGAACTCACGTTTCATTGGGCATAAACAACAAATAGAGATAATAGGCAAACACAAGTCACTTATTGATTTGACCATCATACACAAAAACTGTTATATGACCACCTTAAACGCCACCTCCCAAAAGGCTAATGCATTGTTCGGATTTGAGTTTCTTACCCTAGAAAAACATAATTTCGTTACCAAAAAGGTATATCCTCTCTCGAATTTACTTTAAAGTCTTGCTTCTGACATCTTTTTATCCAATAGAACCAACATTCCGAAATTTAGTTTTTGGAATGCATTTTAATTTTTTTCGAAAACTAGCTTCTCGAAGAAAAAAATTCCAAAACTGGTTTCTAGAACACTAGGGAATGCTATTAGACAAAATGGGGTGTTGGAAGCAAGACCCTACTTTTATAATGTTCTCACATTCCAAATAAAAATGAACCCGGACAAGTGCAGATCAGCCGGTTCGTGTGGTGGCGGATCAAAGAGGGGTGGTTGATACGAAGGAGAAAGACCAAGAAAGGAGGGTTAGGCAAACGTCGCCGGTGAAGCTTCAGGAAACCCTATCTCAGATCTTGTGAAGTCTAAGTGTGTAACTGTGTGTCAGTCTAAGTAATCGAGTTGAATTCTTTGTACTGTTTTTAGTTAGGCCTTGACCCGGTACAACATGGTCTACTGTTGGTATCTTGTACTGCTGTGTATTGCCGGATGGGCCAAGTTTTAGTACCCTGGGCTAGACCTGGGTCTAGTTGTTTTGAAGCATGTTCCTTCGATGAAAGCATTTCTTGGGAATTGCTAAGGGCACCCCACAATTTGCTGGGGCACCTTACATTTTCCAAAATACACCTACTAAAAATATCAAAAGTGGAATTTTTTTTCCCATTCTTCCCTTCGCTCGCAATTGTGCAATTTTCACTCGCAAAAATTTATTCTCTGGTTTTCGCAAATTTGAGACAGGTTTTAGCAAAAACCAACCCACTCGCAAAAACCATTTTTGCGAGTGAGGAAAATTTCATTCACTCACAAAAGTGGTTTTTGCAAGTTACTGAATCCCACTCACAAAAACCATTTTTGCGAGTGAAGGAAATTGGGTTGCCACCGTGATAGACAACGACAAGGCTCGAATCTATCGAGAACTGGGTTGGCTGAATGTCTGACATGACTCACGAGCGGGCTAAGGGATGATGAAATCGATTTAGGGTTTATGCCACTCTTGGGTGTGCGAAAATGGTTCTATTCATAGAACGCTTGATGCGATATGAACCGTTAAAAGTGTGTCGGTTACATCTCATCCGTTGATATTTAAAAAAAATTGGTTTAATTGAAATTTTGGTCCCCCTATTTTGCTCAATTTTTTATTTTAGTCCATTCATTTCTAATTTCGGACTTTTAGTCCCCACATTTTTTAAATCTCTGAAATTCGGTCCCCTATCACTAATTTTGGTCAAAATTAGGTGATTTGACAGATCAAACGCTTATGTGACAATTGACTGGACTAAATATGTGGCTTATTTAATTGCCAAGTCAGCAATATTGATTAAAAATAAACAAAAAATAATTTAATTTAATTTTTTCAAATAATTATACAAAATTAAAGAAATAAAAAAATCATAATCACAGCTAAACATAAAAAAAATAAAAAATCTCTCTTCCAGATCCTTCTATCTTCTTCCACCTTGACCCTAATCGAAACTCATCAAACTCATCAAAATCTATCTTCCTCTCGCCTAGATCCTTCTATCTTCTTCTTCTAAATGCCTCGCCATCCTCCTCCTCGACCCTAATCTCCTCCTCGCCCTCTCCTTCTCGGTCATCGTCTTCCTCTCGCCCAGATATCTTCTATTCTTCTTCATCCACCTCATGGAAGCACGACCACCACCAACATCGCCAACCAGTAGTCGCCTCGCCCTCCTCCTCCACCCTAATCGGAAATGAGGGCCATCTCCTCCTTCCCCTCTCCTTCTCGGTCATCGTCTCCCCCAAATCCCCAAATCTGAGGTCGTAAATCCCCACATCTGAGGTTTCTGCTGCTTCTTTTTTTCCTTAACCAACGCACAGAATTGAGATTTGGGATTTGTGGGATTTAGGGATTTGTGGGATTTAGGGATTCTCGAAGAACATGAAGCATAAACGATGCAGAATAAGCATAAGAAGAGGAGAAGAAAAAACAGAAGAAGCGATTAGGGTTTATAAAAATTTGTTGTTGTTGTTGCTGTTGTTAATGATGTTGTTGTTGCGGGGTTGTTGTTGATTGTTGGGTTGCGGATCTGGTAGTGTTGGGTTGTTGTTGATTGTTGATATTGGGTTCTTCTCTTTTTTTTTTTTTTTAGATTTGTTGATTGTTGTTGCGAATCTGGTGGTGTTGATTGTTGTTGTGGCTGATTGTTGTTGTTGTTGTTGTTGTTGGGTTGTTGTTGTCGATGAAGATCTGATGAACCTCCACGCCAGAAAATAACTGGGATTTATTTTATTTTATTTTAAATTTGAAAATTTGTTAGGATTTAATGACATGGACTACGTTGATGACATGGCACCTCAAAATTTGACAAATCAGAAGCCACATATGCTAAATTAGATCCACGTCACTCAATTTGGGTAACAATTCTGACATTTGGACCAAATATCAGAATTTTTAAAAATAAAGAAACTAAATGTCAAAAATTAGAAATAGATGGACTAAAATAAAAAATTGAGCAAAATAAAGGACCAAAATTACAATTAAGCCATAAATTTTTGTTCACTCTACTCAAAAAAATTTGCGAGTGGAGTTTTTTTTTTTTTTTACTCGCAAAAATGGAATCACTCGCAAAAATGAAATTTGTGAGTGAACTCGTAAAAACCAAATTTGCGAGGGAGGGGACAAAAGGGGGGGGGGGGAAGCTTCAATTTTACCAGGGGTATTTTCGTCAAGTCAATGCCATTGTAGAGTGCCTCCAGCAAATTGTGGGGTGTCCTTAGCAAATCCCCATTTCTTTGATCCCAAAAAAAAGGTCCAAATCTCGGTTGTTAGATTGAGCTGAAACCCGAATCCAACGACCAAGATTTTGGCTGAACCAGCTGGACAGCTGCACAGTATCTACAAACGAGCTCTGTCTAAAAAACCTGTTGGTTGACATCGCTAGCTATTTTCCATCACTGCATTTCAACTTAGCAAAATGCAAAACTGACATAATTTTGGCTGCAAAACCACTTGTAATTACAGAGGCAGAAACACCTTATGCACAATAACTTCAAAGTAACAAAATTCCCTCTGTACTTTCCACATTTCTCTATATACTTTGTATATTCAATATATATTCCCTACATGCTATGGAATGCTCGAATGAATTTCTTCAATATGCTAAAAACAGCATACAGAAGAAAAACCATTACAACCTTTTTGGAGGCTAGTATCCTTAGGTTCACCTTCAGACCGTATTTTCGCATTAAACCAAGAGAAGTAGCACCCAGAAAGAGAAACCACGAACCAATTGTACAGAAAAAAGCCTTCAGGGCCTCTGAGGGACCACATATATGAGCAACATCAGTTGATACCTCCACATAGGAACATACGGAGTTTACCTGACTGCTCTCTGCTTGATTCAATCCAAGACTTTCGTTCAACCAATCAGACAATCTAATAAGCACTTTTGCAAGCCATGCAATTTCATCACTGGATATGGGACGCCTCATCCAGTCGCCTTTGTATTTAACATCTGTAAACGCATGATTGCCAGCCCTTCTAGGCTTGAATAACTCATCTCGCGATTGTTGATGCTGCATTAGTTCTGGGCAGGTTGAAGATGACTTTATAGTGTGCCCATCAAATAAGCACCCCAATTTTGCCTTCAATGAATCTATGCATTGAAGGCTGGGTGTAAGATTATCACCAGATGTAGCTTGTAACTCGGCTTCTGCACGCAATATAAACAACTGCAGAGACAAAAGACGGGATGAGATGATTGATGGTGTTATACTACAGTTGGAAACGCAAATTTATTTTATTTTATAATGATAAGGATAACATCAAAAAAATATAAGACCTGAAGGAGCTGTTGTCCACCATCCTCCCCATCAGCAAACAGTCGTAAATCTTTGTTCCAATTCTCATGCAGGAATGAGCCATCAGCATCAGTCTCACATAAACCATCCTCCCAGTCCTGAAACAGCCAGTATTATTAATAAATAGAATTTTGATCATGCCTAGTAATTGTTAATGTTACCCACAGAATCATTTAGGCCTATTTGTTTAAACTTTCAAAAAAATGATTTTAAAAATCTATAAAATAGTGATTTAATCTTTTAGAGAATTTACATAAAATAAAAACTATTTTCCGTTTAGTTATAATCAATTTTGCCGATGGCGGATTGCGGTCCATAGCGGATTGCCAAAATCCCGCCATAATCGGCCGCCTCAAAACGCCATATTGCGGATGGCGCCTCCATGCAGTGCAAAAATGAAATAGTGGTTGGCTCAAAAACCGCCACCACAATCCGCAATGGCCGCTTTTTAACAATACTGGTTATAATAATTATAAAAAGCACTTCTTAGCTTAAAAATAATTATAATTAGTTTTTTTAAGCTCAAAGTAGCTTCTCAAAATAATCAAAATTCTGATTTTTGGTACAAAAGCTAGAACAAACCACCTAAAAATTTGAAGAAGTGATTTCTGTTCAAATTAAAAGTATCTTTTTCTTTATAAAAAAATGAAATACAGTCTTTTAATAATACTATTACTACGTCTAAACCAGCTATGAACGTAAATTAATCAACGAGTGCAAAGATTCAAGACATGAGACATCAAAATAAATAACCAACTAAAAAAGAAAAGAAATAAAGGATGCAGGCAACTGATAGTAGATATAGAATCAACTTCTAGGGTAAAATGTTATATTAAGCTGCAAAAAATAACCATTAAATTAAAGGATTAATGGAATCAGAAAAAACTGTAAAATCAGAAAAGAAAAATCAAACCACCTGCAACTGCTCACGGATAACAGGAACATATCTGTACAAGTTATTCAACATGGATTTGCCTGAGCCAGCCTGTTTTGAATGGAAAACGGTATCTACATTCTTCAAAAGGTCAATGAGCTCTTTTGATGATGTCAAGGTGTCTAACACCTGGAAAAGCAAGTTAGAAAGTGAAAATTCTATTCAGCCAAACCTCAAAAGGCTGTTATTGTTATAAGATTGCATCGAGCCTCATAAATTTACAATCACATGAGCATTGTTTATACACAACAGGAATAACTAAATGAGTCATTAGAGAGAGTATATTGTAAACTTTAACCAGAATGTTACAAACAGGTCTAACATGAACAGCAATGCAAACTTTATGGCGGCAAGCAGGCAAATAAGATACCTTAGTTGAATGCGAGATTTCAAGGTTTTTAAAACCTAAAAACGAAAAATAAAGCAGAAAAGAAATCTTGAAAAATGAGAAATACAGCTCTAAAAAAATTGCTTATTGAGATCCATCATATTTTCTAGAGTTATCTTTTGCACCAATTCTTCATTGAAACACAACGGACTATAAATGTCCTCTTCAACAATTAAGCAATTAATGGACAGTACGAAAATTGTCCATTTTCCTGCTGAAAAAAATTAACAAACTAAAGAAATTAATATTTACCCATGAAGCAATAATAAGTTAACAATATTCTGCACCTAAAACCAAAATGCTTAGTCACCCAATAATACAGCGCATGACTTGCTTCGGGAGTTTGAATTCGTATACTTCTAGAAAGTCTCGTGTCTTATAGGGGATATATGTTAATGTAGTTTCAGTTTGTGCATGTGAGTTCATCCAAAGGCAGGTGATCAACGGATCAAGTGACGGTTAAATACAAATTTTGCAGATAAAAAAATGAATATGCAAACATCGACTAAAAGAGAAGTGAAGCTCAAGAAACTAAAATTACTGGCATGCACCCATAAAAGTATCCCCCTTTGTGTTTCAGACAAGAATACCCTTCCCTAGCGATATGACTAGATTTCCCCACTACATGTCATTGCCGGTCAGCATTGTTATTGAAAAAGTAAAGAAACAAAATTGGCATAGACATCCATACCATTCAATAGTCACATTTTAAAGCTTACAACATTCCCATGTTTTTTCAATTTTCACAATCCTCATCACACCATGTACACAAACAAACTAGTGAGAATAGAATGATTCATGTGCAGTTTCTCTTTCACATTCAGTTTCCACTAAATATCCTAATCTACCAGAGAGAAGTAAGACAGTAAACTAAACTGTCCCTCCCCCAACATAAACTTTACATAGTAAAAAGCTAAAATTACCCAAAATTGGAAAAACAGTGAATGAAAAGGAGAGAAAAAAATTAACACGGTTAAGAAGCACACCTTGAGCACCATCTGGACTATAATTTCAACATCACTATGAAGAAACCTGTGAGCAAACCCAATAAAATGCATAACCAAGGAAGTGTAGTAGAGGTAATTAGAGAGAACATAATCCTGCCAACGCGGTGTAAACCCACCACCACTTTCATTTTCAGACACAGAATTATCCACTTTTTCATCGTTCATTGCATCCAGCTCCGAGAACTCATCACCCTTAATGTTCCAAGGCTCCAAATAACTAATCCAAACAGAAAACACCTGAGAAACATTCTTAAGCGAAGCAGCCATTGGGCAAAACAAGAATGTCCTCAACAGAAACCTATACAGAGGCCTCTGCAAACACTGGTTCCAACAACCATAACCTAAATCCTTGTTCTTCGCAACCTCCAAAGACCTCCACCTGGGACTAGGGCTAGAACTCCCACTCATCTCCCCATTCTCACGAAAAGCAGTAACAGTGCTCAAACCCAAATACCTAACAAACAGCTTAACAACCTCCCCCAAACCCGGCGTCGGAGGCGTTTCCCCAAACGGAAACGAAACGCCGAGCGCTCTGCAAACGCTCACCGGAAACGGCGAGAAATCGTTGTCCACAAGCCAGAAGTGAATCAGCGTGTTGACCACAAACTCGGCTCGCAACGCAACCGTAGGGTCGTGACCCGAACCGTAGTGAAGGATGGAGCTCCGGTAGGGTTGGTGTGACGACAAATCGCAGGTGGGAACATAGGCTCGGAGGTAAGCGTAGAGAAGGCGCGTGTAGAGATTGCAATGGGGTTTTTGGTTGGACACGTGGCGCTTGGAGGTGGAAAACCCGGGAATTGAAGAGGTCCAATTTTCTAACCTGAATTTGACGGCGGTTTTTTTGACGGAGACGTGATCGCAATTGTCGGAATTGCCCTTGGAGACTGGGTAGTAAGCGAACCAGAAGAAGAAGTATTGGAAGACGTTGAGTTGGATATTGAAAGGGGAAGAGGAGTTGAAGAGAGAGGGACAGAGATCGGAGAGGTTGTGTTTGTCGGAGAGGGAGCGGGCCCAGTGAGGGAGGCGTTCGGCGGGGAAGACGTATTTGACGAGGGAAAGGCGGTCGACGGCGGAGATGGAGGTGGCGAGGGTGCCGGAGGGGGAGAGGAGGGAGAAGAGGGTTTTGGAGAGGTCAGGGATGTTGATCCAGCCGTTGGTGGAAGTGGAAGGGGTGGGAGAAGGAGTGCGAGGGTCGTCGAAGCCGAAGAGCTTGCAGATTAGGGTTGGGAAGGCGAGGGAAAAGAAGTGGCGGGATTGATCGGGTGAGTGAGAGTGCAGGAAGGTTTCGATGGAGGCGCACACGGAGCTGATTTCGGATGCTGAATTGGCTCCCAGGATGGTTGATAATAGCTCCTGAGATTTGGAGACAGAATCTACGGTGTAAGAGTGAGGGAGCATTGTGTGTGTGTGTGTGGGTTTAGCTGTTTTTAGGGTTTTAAGCAGACTGGGAGTGAGGGGAATGGGGAAGGGGAGAAAAGGAAAAGAGAAAGAGAATGTTGAGGTGGTTTTTGTGATTGAAAATGAAAAAGTATTTGAAAATGAGAGGAGGCAAAGGAAAATCAGCAAATGGCGCCTTTTTAAGGGTGGAGGAAAGAGTGATGGACACTACTAACACAAACACACTAGGCAGCGTGGCGACGTAATAGGGCTCCCTTCGTTTATGGATTGGTGGGGCCTTTTTATTACTTTATTTCAACAAATACAAAAAGGCTAAAGAAAGCCACCGCCTCCGTGACTTCTACTGTGACGGTTTTCTTTATTCATCGCAAGGTCGATACAAATGGACAAACTTCAATTATTATGTGGGTATTAGTGTTTCTATGATATAATTAATTAAAAATCTTAAGATGTTTACTATGTTATGTAGAAATTATTTTATTGTAAAAATAAGAGGTTGATTGATGATATGTTTCGGGTCAAATCTACACAATAACGTTTTTTTCTTTTTTTCACGTGTCTCTTCTAACGGAGACAATTCTATTCGAGGCGCGTTGAACATTAAATATAGAAATATTTCTTAGTGAGAATTCGAATATTGATTCGTCACGTTGTGGGAGACTAACCTCTTCTATTAGACCCAACCCCATTGGTAGAAATAACTTAAATACAGAAAATACTGGTCAAATCTTTTTGAATTTTTTTTCCAATTAATGGCAATTGGTTATTTTAACTAGACTAATTCAATCGTGTGTGGGTTGGTTTTTTTTATTTTTCTGTTTTTGGAAAAGGGAAGTAGAGGTTGATATGGTAGTCCATTATTGCCATTACCTTATTCATGTTACTGTTTGGGTAAGGATAATGTTTTGGTTACATATTTTTTGTTAGTTAATATTGATATTTGTTTAATAATAGTTTTATTTAATGATATGTACGGATGCTTCGTGCATTCACTTTGTTTGTATGTGATTTAACTGATTTAAAGTCAATAATTCACTTTAGAGAGTAAAATAATTAATAACAATTGTCGATTAGATATTCAGCAATTGATATTATTGTGGCTAATTTAAATACTACCTTTGTCCCAAATTATAAACACATTTTGACCAAAACATGAAGATTAAGAAAATCATTTAACCAATTTAATTTGTCTAGAAAGTGTGTTAGTTTTCCCATACTACTCTTCAATTAATGAGACAAAATCTTTAATACTCCACTTTGGCTTCTTATCTTCCCAAGACTATCTAAGGGTATTTTTGTAAAGAATTAATTAATGTATCTTGTAAATTGTAAAAGGACTTATATTTTGGGACAATTTTTTTTTGCAAAGATGGTTTATAATTTAGGACGGAGGTAGTTCAATTAGTAAGTTAGTTTTGCTAGTTAAAGCAATTAGTTAGTTAGTAGCTAATGTGAGTTGTGAAGCACTATAAAAGGGTGCTTATGTGTAATTGAAAAGGACAACATCAGTAAAGTCCAGTCAGAAATTATTCTTTACTCTCTCTCTATTTTCTTTTCTTTCGATACATAAGAGTGTGGGTGTGTGTGTGTGAGAGAGAGAGATTCCCACTTCATCGTCAACAAGGTGGCATTGAGAGTTTATATAACTGTAGACTAGAGGAGATCAGCGAGGTGTTAAGAGGTCGTGCTAACTGAGAAATTTTGCACCCATGCTTGTTATGGTGGATTCCCTATGAATTTACCAGTTCTGGATAGTAATAATCGGGAAAGATGGTGTGTACAGATGAAAGTTATGTTTGGCTTCCGGGATGCTCTTGACATTGTACCGTACCCAAGGAGTATTGGTGCAGAAAACCTATTGCGAGTCATTCAGAAATTTTGGATCTTTATATTTCAAACATTTGCCTAATGCAATTAGGGAGAAATTGCAAGATAAGAGTGGACTTATCATCCTCATTGGTTATCATTATACATGAGCATATAGGCTTTATACGCCAACAACTTAAAAAATTTAAATCAACGGAGATGTCATTGTGAGTGAGTTTGAATTATGGGATTAGGAGAATAAAAGAAGCAGCCTTAAATTAGTAAATCGTGTACTTATTGGAGATGAACAAACTGAAGGTGAAAAAGGTACAACTACAAGTGCAAATCATACTCAGGTTCATAGACCTCAAGGGCAAAGACAAATGCCAATCAGATATATCGATTACGAGTTGGTTCTTGACAGTGTGCATTTTGCTTTATCAGCAGATGCAGAACTAATCAATCATAAAGAAGCAGTAAAGGAACAAGTTTGGAAGACAACAATGATGGAAGACTTAAAAGCCATTGAAAATAATCAAACATGAAAGTTAGTTGATTTGCCCCCAAACAATAAGCCAATTGATGCTAAATGCGTATTCAAGATGAAACTGAACCGTGATGGATCAATTGCCAAACACAAGGCATGATTGATGGCTAGAGGACTGTTGCAAAATCTAGGCCTATATTACCCAAAAGTATTTGCTTTAGTGGCTAGAATCGAGACAATAAGGTTGATTGTTGCAGTAGCAAGTGGAAGAGGATGGTCTTTTGTTTCAATTTGATGTTAAATCTACATTTCTGAATGGTCCTCTTGAAGAATAAGTGTATGTCACAAAGCCACATGGGTTTGATGTCGATGAATGAGAAGATAAAGTGTGCAATCTGAACAAGGCTTTATGTGGCTTTAAACAAGCCTCTCCAGCATAGAACATAATATATTCTTCTTAGTGCATCATAGTTTTTCAAGGTGTTAAGTGGAATATGGTGTGTATGGGAAGGTGAAAATGGGAGTAACTTTGTTGTTGATTTGCCATTATGTAGATGATTTATTGGTTATTGGGAGTGATCTCTGTTAAACATACCACATCCAACCGTTGCTAATATAATCAATCCAATGGACAAGAAGCAAGGTGCTACACATTCACACGGATTGCCACATAAGCAATCAATTGCTGTTGGAGCCAATTCAGCTTTTACCTCCATTTCTAACTGAATGCAGCAGTAGTATATAATAAGATAGGATCTAGTTTATCTTTGGTGCATTCCCTTGTTTCCTATAAATACATATGAATAGTCCTCTTGTAATTTAAGCTTCCTGAATATAGAATTCTTCACAATTATTCAAATTCTCTTATGCAATTACTTCTTTCATTTCCTTTCAAAATGATTTCTGTATCTAGTTTAATTTCTTAATATGGTATCAGAGCGTTAGTGCTCTGATCCGTTGCAACTCTGATGGCGCGAGGTCCCAATGTTAATGCAACTAACAATGTGGTTCAACCCACAGATCCTTGCTTAAATCAAGCAAGTCCATATTTCGTTCATCCTGGTGATGGTCCTTCGTCGGTGACAGTCACACCAGCGTTGAATGGATCCAATTACCATGCCTGGGCTCGATCAACGAGACGAGCTCTTGGCGCGAAAAATAAATTTGAGTTTGTAGATGGAAATATTCCTGTTCCTGTTGATACCTTTGATCCTACTTACAGGGCTTGGAGTAGGTGCAACATGCTGGTTCATTCATGGATCATGAACTCAGTTACTGATTCAATCGGGCAAAGCATTGTGTTTCTAGAAAATGCAATTGATGTGTGGAATGATCTGAGGGAGCGTTTCTCTCAAGGCGATTTGATTCGAATTTCAGAACTACAGTAGGAGATTTATGGTCTTAAGCAAGGTAACTCAACTGTTACTGAATTTTATTCAGAATTGAAGATACTATGGGAGGAATTAGAAATTTACATGCCAATACCAGCTTGTAGTTGTCGTACTAAGTGCTCATGTGCTGCTATGAGAAATGCTAGGAAGAATCATGATCTGAATTATGCTATTCGGTTTTTAACCGATTTGAATGATAATTTTTCTGTTGTGAAGTCACAAATTCTACTTATGGAGCCATTACCTAGCATGAATAAAATTTTCTCTATGGTTATTCAACATGAAAGACAAGGAAATTTTGTAAATAATGATGATGGCAAAGCTTTAGTAAATGCTGTTGAGTATAAAAAGTCACAAGGTAGAGGAAAAGGATATGCACAAGCCTCTGGATCTTTAGGACCTTTTGGATCTTATGGATTTGGATTCAAACCTGGAAATAGAGTTTGTACTTATTGTGGAAGAACAGGACACACGATTGAAACATGCTGGAAGAAGCATGGTTTTCCTCCTCACTTGCAGAAGAGTTCAAATTCTGCAGCAAACAATGCTGCAGTTGACAGTTATGATCAAAAGGACACTGCTGAGTTTAATTCAGGGTTCTAGCATTGGACAGCAATCAAATTCTATTGCAAATCAGGTCAGCTCTTCTGCTCAATTTGGTCATACACCAAATGAGAATTCCGGGACAGGTAGAATTTTCATTTCAACTTCTTTTAATACTTTCTCTGTTGGTTCCTGGATCATAGATTCAGGAGCTAGTGATCATATTTGTGGATCTTTGAAATGCTTTGATTCCTATAATGAAATAAAACCTATAAACATCAAGTTACCAAATGGAAATTCTACAATTGCTAAGTATCTTTGGAGCGTAACTTTTTCTCCTGGTTTTAGCATAACTAATGTACTTTATGTGCCTAATTTTTCATTGAACTTGATTTCTGTTTCTAAGCTGTGTGGTTCTTTAAATTGCACAGTATCTTTTAATGATTCTAACTGTCTTATACAGGATCAGAATTCATTGAAGATGATTGGTTCGGGTGAGAAGTTTGAAGGATTATTTCACTTAGTCATTGGTGCTAAGAATAGTCATGCTTCACATGTGGAGGCAGTTGCTGTTGGAACTGAAACCTTACCTCAAAATGCTCTATGGCATTTTAGGCTAGGACACCTATCCATTTCTAGAATGATTTCTTTAAATTCAGAATTTCCTTTTGTTGTTATTGATCCAAAAGCAGTTTGTGATGTATGCCATTTGGCAAAACATAAAAGATTACCATATAGTTTGAGTTCTAATAAAGCTAAACAGTGTTTTGAACTTGTTCATTTTGACATTTGGGGACCCATTTCAATTCAATCTATCCATGGATACACTTATTTTTTGACTGCTGTAGATGATTACAGCAGGTACACTTGGGTTATTTTAATGAAGTCTAAGGCAGAAGCAAGACAGCATGTGAAAAACTTCATTGAACTAATTGAAAATCAAAAGAATATAAGAGTCAAGGTTGTTAGAACTGATAATGGTCCAGAATTCTTAATATCAGATTTTTATGCATCAAAAGGCATAGTTCATCAAAGAAGTTGTGTGGAAACTCCACAACAAAATGGAAGAGTAGAAAGGAAACATCAACACATTTTAAATGTAGGAAGAGCTCTTTTGTTTCAATCAAAGTTACCTAAATCTTATTGGTCCTATGTTGTGCTTCATGCAGTCTTTCTAATTAATTGGGTTCCTAGCCCCATTTTGCAAAATAAATCCCCATATTTCCTTCTAAACAATGCATTACCTGATTTACATGAGTTAAATGTTTTTGGTTCACTTGCATATGCATCCACTCTCCAAAATCACAGAACAAAATTATCACCTAGAGCAAGAAAACGCATTTGCTTAGGTTATAAGAATGGAGTAAAAGGTGCTGTTCTATTGGATCTCAATAACAAAGAAATTCTAATTTCTAGAAATGTCATTCATCATGAGCATATCATGCCATATAAATCCAATACAACTATCTCCAGTTGGGAATATCATTCTCCTTTGCATCATGATTCATCCACAAACACCAATTCCAAAAACAATAACTCTGCACCTGCAGAGATACCTGCATCAATCATTCCTCTCACAACACCTACACCCACAAATTCTTCCACAGATCCACCTGTTTCTGCTCCTGTGAGGCATTCTACTCGACAAAGGCATCAGCCAAGCCACCTTGCAGACTATGTGTGTAATCTTTCATCCATCTCAGTAGAAGTAACTTCTTCAGGTAAATCTAGCACACCTTATCCAATATCTTCATTCCATTCTTTTTCAAAACTCTCCCCTTCCCATTCTGTTTTTTTTGTTTCCATTTCTCAATCCATTGAGCCTAAGAGCTATCAAGAGGCAAACAGACATGAATGCTGGAACAATGCTATGAAATCTGAGTTAGAAGCTTTAGCAAAGAATGGTACTTGGATTCTTGTAGACTTACCTCCCAATGTGAAACCAATTGGAAACAAATGGGTCTACAAGATCAAGCATAAGGCTGATGGCACTATAGAGAGGCATAAAGCTAGATTGGTGGCTAAAGGTTATAATCAAATAGAGGGATTGGATTTCTTTGACACATTCTCTCCTGTAGCAAAACTCACTACAGTTCGGACACTCCTTGTTCTTGCCTCTATTAAGCAGTGGCATCTTCATCAATTGGACGTAAATAATGCCTTTCTTCATGGAGAATTAGAGGAAGATGTGTATATGGTAGTTCCTCAAGGTGTTCATTGTGCCAAGCCTAATCAAGTGTGTAAGTTGTTGAAGTCCCTATATGGCCTTAAACAAGCTACCCGCAAGTGGTATGAAAAATTAACATCTCTCTTGTTGAAAGAAGGATATAAACAAAGCTCTGCTGACTATTCATTGTTTACTCTTGCCAATGGACCTGATTTTACTGTTCTCCTTGTCTATGTAGATGATGTAATTTTGGCAGGTAATTCTTTAACAGAATTCAGCAGAATCAAATCTATCTTAGATACTTCTTTCAAAATCAAGGACCTGGGAATTCTAAAATACTTCCTTGGCTTAGAAGTGGCTCATTCCAAACTGTGAATTTCTGTTTGTCAACGAAAATACTGCTTAGACCTCCTAAATGACTCAGGTTTCCTCGGCTCCAAACCTGCCAAAACTCCTCTTGATGTTTACGTGGCTGCATCAAGATCTTCTTTGCCTTATATGAAAATATGCCCTCTTACAGAAGATTAATAGGTAGGCTCCTCTACCTCACTACCACTTGGACCGACATCACATTTGCCATTCAACAACTTAGCAAATTCTTGAATAAACCTACAATGACACATTACCATGCTGCCTGCAGAGTGGTTCAGTATCTCAAAGGTAATCCAGGTCATGGCATTCTGTTTCCTAGATCCTCTGAGCTGCAAATTCTTGGTTATTCTGATGTGGATTGGGCTGGATGTCTTGACACTAGACGATCAATTTCAGGCTACTGCTTCTTTCTGGGTTCCTCCTTAATTTCCTGGCATGCCAAGAAGCAATAAACCGTGTCTCGGTCCTCCTCAGAAGCTGAGTACCGATCATTGTCCACTGCCACTTGTGAGCTGCAGTGGTTACTTTATTTGCTAAGAGACTTACAGGTTCATACCACTCGGCCACCTGTCTTGTATTGTGACAATAGAAGTGCAATTCACATTGCCTCTAATCCAGTATTCCATGAACGTACCAAGCACTTGGAGATTGATTGCCATTTAGTTCGAGATAAAGTCCAACAAGGGGTTCTGCGCTTGCTGCCCATTTCTTCTAAGGAACAACTGGCAGATTTCTTCACCAAAGCTCTCACTCCTTCCAACTTCATTCCTTTCATTTCCAAGCTTGGCATGCTTGACTTATACCATGCTCCAGCTTGCGAGGGGGTGTTAAACATACCACATCCAACCGTTGCTAATATAATCAATCCAATGGACAAGAAGCAAGGTGCTACACATTCACACGGATTGCCACATAAGCAATCAGTTGCTGTTGGAGCCAATTCAGCTTTTCCCTCCATTTCTAACTGAATGCAGCAGTAGTATAGAATAAGATAGGATCTAGTTTATCTTTGGTGCACTCCCTTGTTTCCTATAAATACATATGAATAGTCCTCTTGTAATTTAAGCTTTCTGAATATAGAATTCTTCACAATTATTCAAATTCTCTTATGCAATTACTTCTTTCATTTCCTTTCAAAATGATTTCTGTATCTAGTTTAATTTCTTAATAATCTCAATGAAATTGAAGGTTTTAAGGCACTTATGATGGTTGAATTCAAAACGACTGACTTAGGAAGATTGACATATTTTTTGTGCATGGAATTTGTGAGTACTCCAAAAGGTATTGTGTTGCATTAAAAGAAGTATGTTGCTGAGGTGTTAAAGAGATTTAATATGGTAGATTGTAACCCTGTCGCTACTCCAGCTGAGGCAAATATTAAACTTGAAAGAATAAGTGAAGAAGATGCAGTTGGCCACACACTATTCAAATAAATGGTTGATTCTATAAGGTACCTATGCAATAATAGACTTGATATTTGCTTTGTAGTTGGCCTAATCAGCCAATTTATGGATGATCCATGGAGGTATCAATTGGTTGTTTCCAAAGCAATTAGTTAGTTAGTAGTTATTGTGAGCTGCGAAGCACTATAAAAGTGTGCTTATGTGTAAGTGAAAAATGTATGCAAAATCAATAAAGCTCAGTTTCAAGCTATTCTGTATACTCCCTCCTTTATTTCAACGTGTAAGTGCATATGTGTTATTTCCACTTTATATCCAACATATATTCCAACACATCCGTGATTTGTTATGTATGTATATGTAACTTCATTATCTGTGATCTTTTTATCAACAATAAAGATTACTATTTTATTTTCTAAAGTGAATTGTTCATTTTAAAGCAATCAAATATCTTGTTTGATGTCTCGCCCCACATGGGTTGAGTTATTTCAAAAGTCCTTATACACAAAAAGAAATTGTCTTTTTAAAAATAAATTAAACTAAATACACGCCTCAATACAATGTTTTGGTTAGATTTCCATTTTGTAGCGTAATGGTGGGTTATGAAATAAACACTTTTTGGCTTTGTCAAGCATTATAGAGACATTTTTAATTCACATAAATGAATTGATCTGAAGTGTTTAAACAAGAGTTGTATAGATATACACTTCAAGAAAAATATTTGTAAATTGTTAAAGTATAACTCTGCCATGCAGATACTTGCTGGTTCAACACTAATGCATACCCTTTTGTCTTTAAAAATATTAGTAATACAATTTTCATCAAAATACAATATTTAAAAGTTAGTATATTTATATTGTCAAATGATATTTTTTTTAGTAACTAGTAAAAGACCCGTGCATTCGCACGGGTTACGTTCGTTCCTGTGCATGTTTTATAGCGAACTTGTATATAGAATTAAATATTTATTTATAATCAAGTTAAAATTCTGGCATAGCATTATAGCAAGGTTGCAGGGATACATTTAGTAAATGACATGATGCAGGAAATCCAATTTAATATCATCTTTGAATAACAAAAAAGTGACAATATATATTTAACATAATTTTGACATGTATTTGTAAACCCAATACAACTTCTTCACTTTTCATAGGGATGCAAAAGTATCAGCGTCGTTTTCAAGTACTTTCTTCAGCAACTGAAAATTGTAATAGAAGAAAGAAAAATTAGTTCATTCATATTGCAATTGATTCATATGAAAGGTTGTATGATTAGAAAAGTGAGACAAATAGAGAAAAAAAATTGAATAGGAAAGAAAGAAAATACCAGGCGGCGTAAATGTGTTCCGCGTGATAGCAAAGGGACCATTGCATCTTTATTCTTATCTTTAATGCTAAAAGCAAAATCTACATCCTTTCATTCATTGAACAAGGAGGAGAGCAAGTCTGCCGTCAAATGTTAGTTCATACCATTAGCAATAGTTGTAAATACATGTGATATGTTGAGTCAATACATAAATGCAATCATCATATATTACAAATGTGTAACTTGGAATTTCAAAGTGAAGGTAAAGTTACCAAAGGGCATGTCAAAAATTTCATTAGGTGTAACCTTGCAATAGGTGTAACTGTGAAGATTGTAACCTACCAAAGAAATAAATTTCAATTAGAGTTTAGAAGCATAAAATTGACATACAAATATTTGTTAAGATATCAAATTTATGACACTTACATGCTAGAGTTTTGGAAAACCTCTTTAAAGACAACATTAATTGTAGTGTTTGTTGCCTAGTTCATTGTCATGTATCAAGATTTTCAATCATCCTTGCTTTGAACTCTTGAAAGGGCTACATATAACCCGACCATGGTGAACACAGTGCAGGCAAGTATAGTCCTACACTTTATAGTGGCCTTGAGATTTGTTGATTGTCATGGCATATGAGACAATCAAAGAGCTGTTTTCTTATGAGTTTAAAAGGCCCGCAGTGATTGAGATGGAGACATAGACATCAGGGAATATAGAACACATTTCCAATGTTCTTTCGACCATGATCTTTTTGATTACATGACTTGCTAGCTTTGTCACAATCAATCTAGTCCCATTGCATAATCCTTCGGATTGGTCTAAATTCCTCAATAGCATTATTGGAGTTCCAACTTTTAATTTTATCCTGTGGTTAGGTAGACCTGATGTTCCAAGAGAGATGATGTCTAGAGGTATGATGTCTAGAGGTTCGAGATGATTGGACCTCGACTGATCACGTAGTCATCCTTGGTTCATGTGCTACATGTGTCAGGCATTGACCTTATTTCTTGTCTTTATGATGGGACGTAAGCCCCCAACTGTTTAATCATCGTGGCGCACTTACCGGAGCATCCTCGTTCTCTCGAGGATGGTCGATCATGAGTCGAGCTTGTTCGATCAAAAGAGTCGCGTGGTAGAAACAAGTTATGCTTGAACTTGTGAGAGATGCAGGCACTTGGAGGACCAAAGAGTTGCAAAATGAGAGAGATCTCTTGGCTTTTCGACCTTGCGATTGAAGGAGAAATCCTCGGCCAAAGGTGTTCGGGCGGAGGTATAAGTTCTTGTGCTCTGAGTTCAAGGAGGGCTTTGATAATGCCTTTGCCCAAATCGAGGGTGGTTGCCCCGATTTGGATATCTCAAACTTGACTTCACCCAGGCGCAAGGATGGCAAGATTGTGGAGGAGGGCCGAAGCGAAAAGGCGACCAGGGGTGATCCAGATGAAGCAAAGGAGAAGCGGTTCTTTGCTGACGTGAAAATTATTGCGATGGTGTGACGAGGAGTCAAGGGGATGCCGATGGTTTGTATTTGCTTGCTTTTATCTTGAGGTAGCTTAAGTGGAGCGGCCCGAGCTTGTGGTCTTGGTGACTTGATGATTTAGGCCGTAGAGGTGTTTCTAAGGTCGAGTTGTGCATGAAATCGGGCTTGCTTTAGAGCTTTCGCCCAGGTCTTGCGACTGGAATGTAGGGGAACCAAGTTTCGACCTTCTTTGTGCGAGGTTTCATTTGCGGTGGGTCGCAAGGGCGTCACTTTTTTGAGCTTGTGGGCTGGTCTTACGTCGGTGGGCTCACGGAGAGCTTTACCTCCGCAGGCTTCGTGGCGACTTAATCTTTGTCGAGACTTCGTCTCTGGGAGAAAAAGGGCTTGATGCTCCCGATTTTAGGTCTCTATGATGATTGGGCTGGTTAGGTTTTCTTTAGGTCGAGTTATCACCTTAGAGCGCTTTAGAGCTACTTGAGGCCTATCTTTGACTGAAATCTTTGGAGCATGAGGTTAGTGCGTGTCGCGCTATGTTTGAGATCGACACGTCTTTATGCTGACATGGTGTCTTTGAAACCAGTGGTCTTGTTTAGCTCGACAGGCGATCTTAGCTGAGGTGCTTTAGAGATCGCCAGACCTTTATCTTTGACCTGGTGGCTTGAAACCAGGGGGTCACTTAGGTCATTGGCGACCTTAGAGCTATTTTAGGCTCGCCAGGCCTCTATCTTTGCGACCTAGTGTCTCGGAAACCACGGGGGTACTTAGGTCGTTGGCGGCCTTCAGCTGCTAGGCTCGCCAGGCCTCTATCTTTGACTGGTGTTTGGAAACCACGAGGGTCGGCTGCGAATGAGCACACCAAGCCTCTATCTTGACTTGGGTTGTCGGTGCGAATGAGCACAGAGCCTCTATCTTTGACTTGGGTTGTCATGCGAATGAGCACGAAGCCTGCTATCTTGACTTGGGTTTAGGACCACGAGTCGGCTGCGAATGAGGCCACCCAGGCCTGCATGGTGACTTGGGTTTAGGACCACGGGGGTCGAGTTGCGAATGAGCACCAGAGCCTCTATCTTTGACTTGGGTTGTCATTTGCGAATGAGCACCTGACCTCTATCTTGACTTGGGTTTAGGACCACCAGGGTCGGCTGTGAATGAGCCCGCTGAGCCTCATCTTTGACTTGGGTTGTCAGTGCGAATGAGCACACCAAGCCTCTTCTTTGACTTGGGGTCTTCGGGACCCGGCTGCCAGTGAGCTCACCAGTCTGTCTTGACTTGGGTTCTTCGGGACCACGAGGGTCAGTGCGAGTGAGCTCACCAGCCTTTATCTTGACTTGGGGTCTTTGCACACGGGGAGTCGTGTCGAGTCGAGGTTCTTCCGGCCGACGGAGTGTAGAGCTCAGTGGCGGGCTCGACCTTTGGTTTTGGAGCCTTGTTCTGTCAAAGTATAGACAATTTGCAACAACTTGGCGTAATAAAGTTAGCATTAATTTTTATCTTTGAGTAAAGTGCTCGTAGTCGAGGCTTTATACTTTCTGTGAGTAGTTGATTTGGCTGTCCAAGCGGCAGGTTGAGTCATCAAATAATCAAGGTCAGCAGCGTAGCGGGTTTAAAAGCGTAAGATATTGAAATTGTAGAGGTGGGCTGGTAGGTCGTGAAAGTCTTTAATTTGCGTATCCACTCTTGGTTGTCACGGTTTTGAGGGGCGATATCTGTGGTCGTCAGGTTGTTGGTCAGCGATGTGGTTGACTTGAGCTCCTCGAATAACTGGCGAGTCGTCGACTACTCGAGTTGAGTCGGTAGAATATCTGAATAGTTGAGGTCATTCGGTAGTTGAAGGGTTGACCCAAGGTAGTCAGTTGACTTGTTAATAAATTCGCTCATCCACGGTTTATGTGATTGATACTTACATTATTAGAAAAAATTCTTGCACAAATAGCTATTTTGTAGTTCATGTTTGGTGATTCTAGCTTAAGAGTTTGAGGTTGATGAGTTAAGCCAAAATTTTATAATCGATATTTTGTTATATTGTTTAATTGAAAATAGTTTTTTTTTATCTTATATCATGGAAGAATTATAGTTGACTACAATTCTAATATCTTGATTCCACATGAAGACCCTTTATTTTTAGCCCAACATTGAGGATTTAGAAATAATCATGGTAAATAGTAGCGTAAAATGCCTTCTCTTTATCTTGGTTTGTTAATATTAATTAAGCTTGTGAAAAATTAAATTTAGCGACAAAGGAAGACACAACAAATGTGTAGTCCCATGATTCTAAAAAATCAAACTTACTTAACACATTTTGTTGCACTCAATTTAATCCCACACATTGAGGAATTAAGAAGCTCTTGAATTAATATTAACAAAATGGAGAGGATATAAGGTCTAAATCTTAAGCTGATTATATACTTAGGGTCAGAGAGTCATAAAACATAGTTAATATCTTAATTATACATGCTTGTGCCTCCTAAAGCAATTCTTACACCATCAGCAATCAAAAAAACAAAAAACAAAAAAAGCACTCTGACATTCGGTTAGGTTTGACATTGTCGCCGTGTAATGAAGTTTCATTCCATTTTGATATTCTTTGTCATCTTTGTAGATGACAACTGAGCATGAACTGAATCCTGGGTAGGGAGGTCATCGAGTAGCGTGTCAGGCGGTGTTCTTTTGGCAGGTGTAACACATCCCATCATGTCGGGATCATGATCGCGATTCTTGAATAAAGATTCTTTGTAAAAGAATTTTATAAGCGTGTATGAGGTTAAATCATAAATGTGTTCAAAGGTAAGATTCAAGGATATAATATTTGCCAAAGTTTTCCTTACTGGTGTTGTGTTGAACATCTTGATGACCACCCACAGACTTTCCTTTATGAGATGTGGATTTTTCCTAAATACATAACACATATTCAAAGTCGAATAAGTTATCATAAATAGCATACAAAGATGAAGTCAAAGACATATGCAATTGCAATTGTGATGTTATAATTGAAAAAATTAGCACTTCAACTTGTCTAATATCCATTACTTCACATGGGAAATTTTCTTACTTCGAGAATGAGCAATTTATGTACTTGATATACCTCATCACGTGCAAATAGTTTCTCAGTCGATTCAATGAAATTTGCATCGTCATCCACCTTGATTCTGAGATGAAGATTTGAATCTTGGTTGTGCTTTTAACCTGAATGCTAAAGTTTTTCCTAAAATAATATCAAGAGTGCAGGAAAAACTTTGGATCCTCTTCACCCTCTAAAGATATTATATTACATAATCAGAAAATAAAAATAAAAACAATAATAATACACTTTATAGTAACGTGTAAAGTTGTAATAAAGGAATAAATGAACTTTTCATACCTCATCATTTCAAATCTAAGGCAGCAACCTCTTTCCCAATCGGTTTAGCAACATCAGGTGTTCCATAATACAAACTTTGAGCGACATTTTTTGTAAAGACTTTACCTCCAATTTATACCTATTGACAACATCATGAAGACATCAATAACAACATATAAGGCAACCAAATTGTGAAATTACATTACTAAATACGTGGCCAAGAAAACACCTTAGAACAACTTGTGAGTTGTAAACACCCGCAACTGCATTGAAATTCTTGGGTTTGTTTCTGCAGGGCTTTCTATAACAATGTAGCACCCTTGATAGAACCATCCACTTCCCGTAAGAAATTTTCCAATTATGCCACTTGATAACACAAAATTTGAACAATTAATAGTAATTAAATAGATGATTACTTCATGCTTTGGGTTATACAAATACAATTCAATAACTACATAAGTAAAAGTCTTTAGCGGATACTGCATAAGGTCATTGATCTCGAAATAGTCTTCACTTGAGCATTGTGCATAAACTTCTCTTGCTCGAGAAATCCCTTGAGAAAGCCCTTGACTATATGAAGAGATTTGGCTAAGCCGCATATTTGGATGACTCGAGGCGGCTTTGAATCAAGCATCACCATTTATAGAACATGTTCAAGATATAAGTATATTATATGAAATGCTCATAAGTCCCAACAGATTTTCTATGGAAATTATACCTTTTTTGAGCTGTTGTATCGCGATAACATTGTCATTTATCGTTGACTTTGAACCAAACATTGAGTTTGCAATTGATATAGGATATTGTTCTAATATAGCAATGATTATGAAAAGGTCATAATAAAAGCATAGTAATATAATAGCATCTTTAATTCAAGCCATATACAAAACATATTAGTTAAAGCATATCGTTATAACCTCGTGCTTCTCTGATCCTTGCTTGTGTCAATATAATAATAATTGGACCAGGTTCTTTTCTCTCATGAAAACTCAAAAATTTAGAGGCATGTTGTTCCCATAGTGTGTAGCTAAGCACAATGCCACTGCATTATCAATGAGTTAGAATAGGTGCATTTTAAAAAATACTGAAGAACAGGTCAAATAATTACCCAGGTATGTTATTACCTAAGATCTTTCATTGAAATGACAACCTTATTTTTTGGTGGGTTAGGTTGCTTGTAGTTTATTTTTTGAAACTCTCCAATGACATCTGTGCAAGTCACAAAATTTTAGACATCTACTATATGTAATCACGTAACCTAAAGTGAAACTTTAATGCAAGCATTGTATAAATTTTACCTACTAAGCTGATTCTGAGAAATTTTTCCGAGAAAGTATTTCATGAAATCTTTGAACCGATATATATTACGGGGTATTTCTGCAAGTTCTTGTTGCTTGACACTTGTTCCTTTAGTTAACATCAGTCTAAAACTATGTTCACATGCTTTGTATTCCAAGTCATTGGCCTTTACACACACATTACGAACAACATAGGCGATATCTTCCTTCACTTTCAACTTCCAATAGTCAGATCATCACTAAGTGTTGTGACTTGTATCTTGTCTCCCTAGTGTATTAATAAAAATGTACTAATATCAAAAATCCAATATAACATATTATATTGCATGAAAAGGCAACCAAAGAGTGAATAATACCTTTGCGTCCATAAAAATCATTTCAATGTGCGGTGTTGTTCTTTATCAGGACAGGTCCAAATATCAGTAATTCTCACCTCCAACTTCCAAGTTTCTTGTGTATCATCAATATCCTTAATCGTGCCACATTTACGCGGCATAGTGTTGGTCCTTATGCAATGAAACACACCAAAATATAATGACGGAATCTCATTATTTGAAAACTAAAGAATTGGAATAGCATTGATTCAAAACATCTCTACAATCTCTACAATAAGTTAAAAAGAAAGGGTAACAAAGGATAAAAACTTAAGCGGATATATGACTGAAACCACAAATACTATATGCCTCAAATTTGCAATAACACCAATACTAAACCAAAGCAGCGTGGAGAGAAAAATAGGAAAAAATAGCAAAAGGAAACACAACTACAAACACACGTAAATACAACAGCAGGCATGGAAATAACATCGAAACAAATACAACAAATAAGGAAAAACATAATATTCGATTCTGAGACACGTATTGGACAAAGCTTCATTTTCATTTCAATAAGTAATAGAAATGAAAAGGGGAATAAACACCTTTAGATCGAAACAGCGTTGCGAGTTGTGTCTGCAAAGAAGACCAAATGCATAATTAGTGGTTTTTACATGAAAAAAATGGGGAAGCAAGGGGAGACTTTGCGAAAAGGGGAGGAAAGGAAAGATGGGGAAGGTGGTGGGAGGATCGAAACGCATAAGGAGGATGATAAAACCACATCCTCACCAACAAAATCTGAGGATCGAGCATAAAACCCATTAAGATGGGGAAGAAGTAGCATAAACGCAAAACCGATTAAGAAGAAGAACAATGCAAAACGCAAAATGCCACAGAAAACCAAAAACCCTAAACATCAACGTTCAAAAAATCCTGCGAAGCAGCAACAATGGCGAGGGAGAAAAAGAGAGAACGAAATGAGATGAGAAGAAAAACCGAACAACAAATTGTTTGTTGAATAAAAAAAAAGCCTCACTTGGTGAAGCAGTAACAATGGCGAGAGAGAAGAAGAGAGGACGAAATGAGGGGAGAAGAAATGAAGGACAGGAAAATGGGTTGAGAGAGATAACAAAGTGAGAAAAAAATCCTCACCTGACATGAGGTATTTGCCTTGTAGGGAATTTGCATTGGTAGTGCGATCTGGAGAATAGAAGAAAAGATGCAGTTTTTTGAATAATAATAATCAATTCATGTTTTAAAAAAATGAAAATTAATTAATTAATTAATTAATAATTAATAAGTCACATAAAACTTGTTAAGTTGGGTTTAGCGGGAGAAATTTGCACCAAATGCTGACAGCTGGAGAAAAATGTAGTTGATTTTCTTTAATTAGTAATTGACTATACTGATTTTATAGAAAACAAATTAGTCATAAACAGTGTGTTTAAAAAGTATACATCTAAATTCCTTTTATCTCTTAAACGTAATCTTTTGACTATATAGTTCAAAAGTGTCCTTTGGTTATTTTTCCTTCTAATTTAAAAATACACTCTCTAGCGAATGAATTATAAACAAATTTTATCTCATATTTTTTTAGATTGAAATATAAGCAAATATTAACTACTTTTCTCATATTTAATGATAGCATCTCCAAAATACCTCTCATTGAATTTAACATTTTGTATTTCCAATGAACCAATTTATTAGTCATAGAGGGTAATTTAGGTAATAGAGTTAATTTTTTAATTAAGATTACATAGATTAAATGTGATTAACTAACTACCTTAATAATCGTGAATTAGTTAGCTTTTGCTTATAATTCATTCTGGAGGGAGTATATAACTTGTTAATTCTTTAGGTTTTATTCTCATTTTAATTAAAAGAAAGAATAATAACCATACGTATACATATATATAGGATCATATTTCTTCATATTGCACCTCTATTTTACACTTATTTTGTTGTGAGATGTTAAAATACAAACGTATGTGCGAAAAATTATTTGCATTCTCAGCGTATAATTATGAAACTCTTTTTTTACTAGAGTTATGAAACTCTTAAAGAAGGTAGCCGAGTGGTAAAGTATCACAGAACATTGAGAGTGTGGATTTGAATCCGTAACGCTTCACTTTTCCCTGCCTCCGACCATCTTTACTAAGGACAAAAAAAAATGAAACTCTTAAAGAAATCAATATGTACATTCAATAGCACATGAGATTTATAACTAAGGACGTAATCTCAATCATCAATTTTAATATAATAATTGTAATTAAATACTTTCATTTCAAAGGTAATTCTCAACTGATACACTTTTTATATGTGCGGGGTAGAAAAGTAATTACTCAAAAGCTACATCTATCTATAGATTTATTTCGGCGGTTTCTAGGGTGGACAGTGTATCATGTGGTCTACGGTGGACCAGTGTTTGAAAATAGCTCGAAACTCCAATGACGATTGGCGTCGCCCCTGTAAGTAGATGCTCACGGTCATCCACGTCTATACAACTGAGACAGTGATCTAATCGGTGTCGGTTCGACAAAAAAAACGAATATGTTGAGTTTCGAGGCACTCATATTTGTTTTTCCTTGTTTTCTGCCGAATCGACATCGATTATATCACCGTCTCAGTTGTGTGGAAGTGGAGGACTGAGAACTTGTATTTATGGAGATGACGTTGATCGCCATTGGAGTTTTGAACTACTTTCAAGCATCGACCCACCGTAAACCACATGATTCATCATCCTACCCTAGTCGTAGCCATTTATTTATTCTAAAAATGTACTATTGTTTTTTTAAATAAACAGGTCCTTTTTGTAGTGTTTTACAAATCGGACCGGCTCGGCCGCCAAACCGGTTCAGCCAAAAACCGGACCCATGGCCGGTCCGGTAAAGAAGTTCGATCGAAAATGCATCAACTCGGTCATGACGTTATCGACTCAGGTGAAACTCGGCAAAACCCGGTGAGTCGACTCGTGGTTAGCCCGATCAGCTATGGCCGCAAGTTCCCATTCGAAAAAACAAAAATGAGACGCGTTTTTTCTATGCTCTACGAAAACTTCTGGGTGAATAACAATTGCAGAAAAAAGATGATGCATGAACTTTGAAGAATGGAAAAAAAAAAAAGAAGAAGCAAGAATGGAGATGCAGGAGAGGAGAAGAAGAAGAAATGAAAAAGAAAGAAGAAAAGAGGAAATAAAGAAGAGGAATGACGATGCGGCCATAGAGAGAAAAAGAGGAAGTGGACGGCGCTATGAAATGGGAGGAGTAGCTGATAAAAGATAAGGGATTTAGGGTTTTCGTTGGGCTTGGGCTTACCATATC
Organism: Calophaca sinica; assembly: GCA_037113605.1. Classification (NCBI taxonomy): domain Eukaryota; kingdom Viridiplantae; phylum Streptophyta; class Magnoliopsida; order Fabales; family Fabaceae; genus Calophaca; species Calophaca sinica. The sequence continues at coordinate 34,521,361 of CM073731.1, forward strand.
AATAATAATTGTAATAAAAGGGATGTGAAAAAAACGAAATTTCTTGAATTGGATTCGATCTCCTGTGCAAGCGATTACATAAGGGGATAAAACCACTATGCCAAAAGCAAGTCATGATATACATGCGCAATATATTCATATATAATTGTAAATTCTAATATATACTAGTTCATGCAGTTCAATTAGTGACCCACCAGTTCGACCATTGACTCAGTATCTCGGCCGAGTCGACAATCCGTCCGAGTTTTAAAACGCTGCCTTTTTTACGAAAATATAAAAGGTAAATTAATTTTCTATGGTTGACAAATATCTCAACTACTCCTGACACTATATTCAAGGTGCGAAGCAATCCCAATTTTATTGAAAAAGCAACGTTTCCAGTCTACCAGTGGCCCAAAACAAAATGAATATGTATCATTTTTTGGTCAATGAATAAGTATCTATTTATTTTTAAATAAATATCTATATCTATTTACTCTCCCCACAAGGGACGATCAAAGTCCACAGTTGAACTACTGAACATATGTTGGGCTATCTACGCTACAATATTTTATGGGCTCAAACTATCAGTAATACAAGTCGATCTGGTTGTCTGAGTTTGACAAAAAAAAAAAGTCTGCTTGTTTGCGTGTTTATAGATTCAACAATTCAGTGCAAAATGCAAAGACTAAACTGAATAACAGATACTCTCTCCAAACTCGTTTTTTAAGGAAAGAAAAAAAAATTGAATCACGGTAACTAAAAAAAAAAGTTAGTTAACTATATTAATTTTTTTTAGTTTCAAATAAAGTTCATTTCCAAAATTGTTATTGATGACATTTAATACAGAGGACTATTAACAAACATACAACTCATATAGAGAGAACGGAGAAGAGGAAGAGAAGGGGAAAAGGGGGAGAGCTCCCTTAGGGTTCCAATATAACAAACATAACAAAAGTCTTAACAATACAAAGCTAAAGAGAGAATATATATTAGCATACTAAAAGACTAAACTACCCTTATTAACTAATATTATCTAATATATCTCCTCAAACTCACGATGCATTAACAAAAAGCATTGAGAGTTTGTCAGTCAAAAAACGAAAACACTTAATAAAATGAGATTTGGTGAACAAGTCAACAATCTGCATGGAGGAAGAGACAAAAGGCAAAGAAATGGTGCCATGTTGAAGATGATGGCGAGTGAGGTGACAATCAATCTCAATGTGCTTGGTGCGTTGATGAAAAACCGAGTTGTGGACAATTTGAATAGCACTCTTGTTATCACAGTACATAGGAGTTAGTCCAGAAAGATATACACCCATATCAGAAATCAACCAACGCAACCAAACTATTTCTAAAGTGGTGTCTGCCATAGCACGATACTCAGCTTTTGTAGAAGAGCAGGAAACAACTTTTTGTTTCTTGCTCCTCCAAGAAATAAGAGAATTTCCTAGAAAAATGCAAAACCCAGTGGTAACTTGCGATCAGTGGGGTCACCAGCTCAATCAGCATCAGAGTAAGCACGCAACTCCAAAGAAGAAGATGAGGGAAAGAGAAGACTCTGAAACCGAGTACTCCGAAGATAACGAAGAATGCGAAGAATAGCTGCCCAGTGCACTGTAGTAGGAGAAACAACAAACTGACTGACAACATGCACTGCATAAGTAATATCAGGCCTAGTAATAGTAAGGTACACCAAGCTGCCAACTAGTGTGCGATACAAAGTGGGATCTGGTAGAGGAACACCATCAGATAAGACATATTTAGCATTAAGCTCAATAGAGGTGTCAGCTGCTCGAGTATCAGAGAGACGAGCTTGTTCAATGATGTTGCCAATATACTTAGATTGGGAGAGAAGATAACCTCTAGGAGAGTAGGCAACTTCAACCCCCAAGAAATAGCGAAGAGGACCTAAATCCTTCATCTCAAACTGCTTGGCCAACTGTAATTTCAACTCAGAAATACCATCAACATCATCCCCTGTAACAATCATGTCATCAATATATAAAGAGAGTATAACACGACCATGAGGAGTAGACTTGAGAAACAAAGCAGAGTCATGATCACTAGAATGGAAGCCGAGAAAGGCAATCACAGTGGAGAACTTTTCAAACTAAGCTCTAGGAGCTTGTTTAAGACCATAGAGAGCCTTCTTTAACTTATAAACTTCCCCCTGATTATGAGAAACACCTGATGGGGGAACCATGTAAACCTCTTCTTGAAGATCACCATTTAGGAATGCATTTTTAACATCTAACTGAGAAATATGCCATTGATGGACCGATGCAATTGCAATAAGAGTACAAATAGTAGTCATTTTGGCCACAGGAACAAATGTTTCTTCATAATCTATGTCATATTCTTGAGAGAACCCTTTTGCAACAAGACGAGCTTTGTAACGCTCAACTGATCCATCAGAGTTGGTTTTGATCTTGTATACCCAACGAGACCCAATAGCACATTTTCCTGGAGGAAGAGGTACCAAGTCCCAAGTATCTGTCTTGTGTAAAGCAGAAAGTTCCTCTGCCATAGCCTGCTGCCAAAGGGGATCAAGACTAGTCTCTTTATAGGAAGAGGGCTCAGACAAACTATGAATAGTGGTTAGGAAAGAAGCAAAAGAATTGGAATAAGTGGAGTAAACATAATCTGGTAATTTAGTGGACTTACGATCACGTAGAGGATACCGAGGAGGAGGAGGAGGAGAAGTAGGAGCAGCTGCAGGATCATCAACCACAGGAGGTTCTTGAGGGGCCGTGGGGACAGAGGGAACGTCTGGAGCTGCAGAAGTACTAGTGTCATCAACCCTGCAATTCTCAATATCAGAGTCATCAACATCCATGGAAAAGGGATCAATACGTGTGAGATCAGACCTAGTGAGACCATGAGAGTTAGGAGGAATAGAGTAAAATGGTATGTGCTCAAGGAATACAACATGACGAGAAACATATAGTTTTTGACTTGAAGGGTCATAGCAGCGATAACCCTTCTGTCCATCCCCGTAACTAAGGAAAACACATATTGTAGAACGAGAAGACAATTTACTACGTCCTACATGAGGGCGAAGGACAAAACAAGTGGAACCAAAGACTTTTAAGGACGAGTAATCAAGAACATAACCATACAATTTTTGAAAGGGAGACAAACCTGAGATGACAGAGGATGGAATTCTATTAATGGCATGAACAACTATAAGAACAGCCTCACCCCAGAACTCACTTGGAGCAGAGGCAGAAAAGGAAGGTATCGAGCTGTTTCAACAATATGGCGATGTTTTCTTTCAGCAACGCCATTTTGTTCTGGGGTATCAGTACAAGAAGTTTGGTGCAAGGTCCCATCAGAAGCAAGCAACTCAGAAAATTTATTAGAGGTATACTCACCACCTAAATCACACCGAAAACACTTTATAACAGCATTATGTTGAGTTTTAACCAAAGCACGAAACATATGATAAATATCAAAAAAACTCAGAACGATGTTTCATAAGATAAACCTAGCAATAACGAGTACAATCATCAATGAAAGATACATAATATCTAGATCCACCCTTGGTAGGAACCGGTGATGGACCCCATACATCAGAATGAACTAAATCAAAAGGTGCATTAGAAACTGAAACACTTTTGCTAAAGGGCAAAGTAGAAAATTTAGCAAGTTTGCAACCACAACAATCAGAAATATCATTTGTTTGCAACTTTCCTAAGGCACCAGTAGAAGCTAAGTATTTCAAACGAGAAGAGTAAACATGTCCAAGACGAGAGTGCCACAAATAAAAACTAGAAGAAGATATGAACTCATCCGAAATGATGACAAGTCAACAGTAGAAGCTGCAACATCTGGTACTTTCAGCTCATCCAGAAAGTAAAGTCCCCCTGCTTACGACCTGTCCCAATCAGCCCCCCGGATCGCTGATCCTGCACATAATAATGAGTAGGAGAAAACAAAGCTAAATTACCAGAATCACATAACTGACCAACAGAGGCAAGACTCAATGTAAGATTAGAAATGTAGTATACATCTGAAAAGACAAGTTAGCTATGGAAACAGACCCAGTGCTTGCTAATGGCAAGGGAGTACCATCAACAGTCATGACAGACATAAATGAGACAGGGTTTAAGGACACAAAAGAATTATAATCATATGACATATGATGTGCAGCTCCAGAATTAAGTATCCATAGGGGTGAAGATATACCTGACGGGCTAAGGGAAGGCAAACCTTTAAAGGAAAAGGCAGACATGGCATGTGGCTGAGTGGCAAGAAACTTTTGGAACTACTAAGCAAGATCAGATACTTGAGGAGTGGTCTCAGAAGAGGATACATGTCCAATACTAAGAACATCTGGGGGAGGAGCAGCAACAACAACATTTGATGAAGGGGCCTTGAAATTTCTTTGATTCGATTAATTTGAAGGAGGGCGCCATTGAGAAGACTGTGGTGATTTCCCTAATTTTGGACAGTGTGCCTTCCAATGACCCTTCTCCTTACAATAGCAGCAATAATCAGAACCAACCTTCCCATGAGGCTTGCCTTTGTTAAAAGGAGCAGCAAAGACAGATGGAATGTGAGTGGAGAGAATGCCTTTTTCTGAATGAGAATGAGACTTGAGTCGAATTTCTTCAGCCAACAACTCATTAACCACTGAATCAACACTTGGGAGAGGATTACGGTGTAAGATGGTCCCACGAAGACCCTCAAAATCATCCCTAAGAGCCATCAGAAATTGAACCGAACGCTGCTCTTCCCTTCGATTAGTATAAGGTGTGAAGGCTTGTAATTCAGCAGATTTAGTAAGAGCCAATTGATTGCACAGATTTGACATAGCAGAATAAAATTCCTGAATGCTCATATTGTTTTGCTGAAGAGCCCGAATATCAATCTCCAACTGATATTATTTAGCAAAATTGGACTGTACATATAGCATTGTCAAGTGATCCCAAACAGCCTTAACAGTGTCAAATTTAGCAAGTTGCATGCCTATAGACTGTGAAACTAAGTTATTAATCCAAGTAATGATCTTTGAATTGTTAACTTCCCAATTTTCTAACTCCTTTTCATATTTAGCTGCATATTTCTCTTTATCTTTATCTGTGGGCTTAAGATATGTGCCCTCAACATAGCTCCACATTCTTTTTCCTTTGAATTTTTTTTTCATCACATAGCTCCAATAGGAAAAAATTTGCCCAGTCAATTGCACACTAATGGATTGAAGAGAATCATCTTTTTCAATTATCATCTCTACAAACAGCAGATACCCAAGAAACTAACACAACAAAGGCACAAATACTAGACCAACAACAGACCAAATACCAGACCAACACAAGAAAAATCAAGCAGAAGAGAGAAAAACAAATACCAGACCACCAAAAAACAGATGCGCACCAAACGGGAAAATCCACGCCGAAACAAAACCGCCCCGAAAAAACCACAATATAATCGCGGTGACCCTATACCCAGAAATCACGATCGAGAGGTCCTTAGAAACCGGGTCGCAAAACCTGTGGATCACGCTAACGTTCTTCCAAAAATCTTACTAGTTCTGATACCATGTTAACAAACATACAACTCATATAGAGAGAAGGAAGAAGAAGAAGATAAGGAGAAAAGGGGGAGAGCTCCCTTAGGGTTCCAATATAACAAACATAACAAAAGTCTTAACAATACAAAGCTAGAGAGAGAATATATATTAGCATACTAAAAGACTAAAATACCCTTATTAACTAATATTATCTAATAAGGACAAAAAAAAGACATATCGAAAATAGAATTTAAATTAAATAAGGGTATTTTTAGAATAGACTCGTTAAAGAGGATAAAAGTAATTAAAATTGCTTATATTTAAGACCGCAATATATTATTATTTTTTGTTTATAATCGAATCTGAAGGGATTACCAAACAAAATCGATAACTAAAAAGTGAAAAACCAACTTTTTTTTGTTAGATTGTATTGGTTTCTGGATTCAATCCTTTTTTTCTGTGACAAATTCTGGATTCAATCCTCAAAACTAATTCGAACAATTTAAAATGATATATATATAGGAGCGGTCAAGTTACTTCAGGAATAACTCTTGTTTGAGTTACTCCGTTTAATATCTCTCAATAGACATCAAATTTCATCAATCGGACCGTCACATTGAAAATTCTTAGTGAGTAAATCAGCTCCATAAAACTTCATAAAATTTTAAAAATATTTTATACGTCATTGGATCACTTCAAGTCAATGTATACTATACGTTTTAATTTACAAGTAAAATGTTGACCATATATATATAGGAATGATCAAATGACTCAATGAGTAACTCTTGTCTGAGTTACTCCGCTTAATAACTCTCTATAAATATTGAATTTCACCAATCCAACCGTCGAATTAAAAGTTCTTATTGACTAGATCAATTCCATAAAATTTTATAAAATTTTAAAAATATTTAATACTTCATCAAATAACTTTAATTCAAAGTATAATATACTTTTCAAAATACAAGTAAAATATTAATCATATGATTACATAACTACGAACGTCCAATTTAACTAAAATTTGGTATGTATGATCGTTAATATAATATGATGATATTCAACGGTTGGATTGGTGAAATTCAATATTTATAGAGAGTTATTAAGCAGAGTAACTCAGACAAGAGTTACTCATGGAGTCATTTGATCCCTCCTTATATATATATATATATGAAACTAGGCATACTAATTTTTATTATTTTATTATTTAACTTTTATATTATCTTTTTAGTACATCTATTAGTATATCAATTCTAAATTAGTTTTTTAACTTGCTTATATATCATGTTTTTCTTTAACAAAATAACAAAATAAAGCACAATACAGGCAAATAAATAATTTATTACTTAACAATAATAGTTGAGATTTGTGTAAATTTTCTTTGCATACACGCGCACAATTTTAGACAATTTAGACATTTGTAAATATGTAATTTAATATTACATATTTATTTCTATTTTAAATACTATATTGTACTGAAGTATCATATACTTTTTATTTGTATGAAATTTTATACATGTAATATAATTAACGAGAACTTTTGATCCAATTATTGTATTGGTTAAATCTGTATTCCAAATAATGTTATTTTTTTTTACAATAAAATAAGGTTATTAAAGGTGTGTATGAAGAATGGAAGGACAAGAGTCTCTTTGTTTTAGCGTTATATAAAAAATCTCAAGAGGAGTTTGATCGAGGCAACACATTTTTACTTCAAAACGAGTCAACCTGTCCAACCCTCATTTTTGAAAAAGAAGTTGAAAATATTTTGGGAGACCACTTTGAATCTTTTTTTTTTTTTGTTGATAAAAACTCTTGAAAGTTTTTAATGCAACCTTTCTAAACTTCAAGATTATTTTAATTTTAATCCTGTATTTTGTTTACTTGAGTGCCTTTGAGTATGTTATGTTGGTGATGAAAGCTCACATTTCATGCTTCTATTAGACTTGTTCAACACTTGCTGTTCTTTTTCCTGAATTTTTTGGGATTGCACCATTTAGCATGTAGAATTATTGAAACTTTTCTGAAGTTTTGGTGAGCCCCATTTTTTTTTAGGGAATTTTAACTTTTCTGAATTTTTTTCTGAGTTTTGGTGAGCCCGTTTGAAGTTTGATCCTTTTTTTTTATATATATATTAACACTAATCTTTTAGATACCAGTCTTTCTAAAATTTCTTAACACCAAACATTAGTACAAATTTTTTTAGGTAGCTTCTACGGTGGAATAGCATGTCATATGATTCACCCAAAATTTGGGTGTACCGCGATTAAAAACTATTAGATCGAACAGTTAATACAATAGTCACACCAAATAGTTAGCCCAACAACTCTATTCTCTCTCTTCTCTCCGTCCCTCTAGCCTCTTCCCCTTCCTTGCCATCCCACCTCTTTGGATCTAAATATCTGCATCCCAGAATAAAAATGGGTTAAACCCAATATGCAATCTCAAAATAACAAATAATAACAACAAAAACAAAAATAACAACAAAAACGATTAAAAAAGTGAAGCAAAGGGAAATGTGCATCGTGGAGGGGTCAATTAATGCACAAAGTCGAAACTGCTGAGCAGGCCATCAACAAGCACAAAAATGCATACCCAAGTTCTCCTTTTGTTCATGATTCACAGCAATAGCAAGTAAGAATGTGGATGACCCGGTGTAAACGCAAGAAAGGTGACAAGCAAATTTGTATACCAATTAGTAGCATACCTGTATCAACAATAAATCTGGTTCATGTAGCAGAACGCCAGATATGGAAACAAGAAAAATCTTCAAAGGAAATTCAAATTACAGTCTCGCCCAATATGGCTTGACAATTGCTAGACTGTAATTGAATTGCTTCAAAGGAAATTCAAATTGCATTTGCATTAAAAGGGGGGGAGCACCCTCCACCAACTCGCATCTGTATTGATCATTGATCGAAGATGGCGGAGAAGAGAGAAATAACCGTAGAGGGGAAGAGAGAGATGACCGAAGAGGGGAAGAGAGAGAAGAAAAAGAAAAAAAATTATACAGTGTGTAGAGTGTATAATAGAATCCGATAGAATTTTTTGATCAACGGTTATTAATCGTGGTTCACCCATCAACCATCTATCTCCTTATCCACCTTAGACACCATCATTTTTTAAAGTTTAGACAGAAAGTTTGCAACCAATAAAATCACACTACAGAGGGTTTTAACTCATTTTTTGTCAGTTTATATTTGGTCCAAGTTTATTTTTTTTGCATAATTTAATTCTTATCAGTTTCTCTTCTGTCAATTCACAATTGGAATTTATGTGTTTTTTTTATCATTTTGACAAAATTGTGTCACACAATTGCACTTTAAAAATTTGAGAATTCCTCATTTTTTTTGGACAAAATTTCACCACAAACAAGTCGTTGAAAATGTAAACAATAGTTTGAATCGACCGTAGATTTGAATCTAATTCATGATTGAATTGATCGAACTTCAATTTAATTTTCCCAAATGTGTTGTTCCAATTGAGTTTCTAAGTTTCGTTTTATCAATAGTAGTGAGATACAAAGTAAAATGTGTTGGAGTAGAAAATATGTTTCTGCACTCTCTCACACTCTCTGTGTATTCACTCACATACACACACACAAGCTTCAGAGAGAGAATGAATAATATGAAAACACTAAATTTTATTGAACTAGAGACAAGTTTATATACACACACTAATAGGCCACAAGTTAGACCGCATTAGGCCCAATACAAAACCTACACTTTAACTAACTAACTAACTAACAGTATTTAACAAACATTAACTAATTAACCATATTTGAATTACTTCCAACACTCTCCTGTAATTAAAATATCCTAGTTACAACTTTTGTTCACTAAATTGCATTTTTAAAATGCACACATTATTAACACATACTCAATTACTAGTACACAATTACTAGTACACAACACATTTTCACTTGAGAATCACCTCCTAGATCTCACTTCAATTTTTTCCAGAATTGGACTTGACCCAATAGGTCAACAAGAAAAATTAAAATTGACCCAACAGGCTTCAATAAACTTGAATCTGGATCACTACCCTCAAAATGGGCTAACTTGTATAATCTTTTGCACAAGGTGGCTTCCATTTTCTGAAAGCTTTAATTCTGCCTGCGCTGAAACCCGATTTAAGGACTTGTTTTCCCCAAGAATCGGTTTTTTCTTCACTGCCTTTGTTGTTCTTTTCTTCGATGCTCTGATACCATTTATTGGAGCAGAAAATGCATTTTTGCACTCTTTCACACAGTGTTTCACTCACTGTGATGCGTACACACACATACACAATTAATTCCAGGGAGATAGAAGATTAAGAGAGAATGGATAATATGAAAAACACCTAATAGATCTATGGGATCCAACCCAAAAATTATTTTGCACATCAGATAGCCCACACTAAGCATAGAATAACTTGGGCCCTTTTGGACAGCCCACATAGTCCACTGTTGGAAGGACCCACTTGGCCCACAATTTGGCAATTTGGCTCACCATGCGAAATCGGGTAGTAACCCACTTTCCCCTTTCTTTTCTTCTGCGATCTCTTTCCACTCTTCTACGAAACTCGATTTCCACACAACCTTAATTTCAGAAAATTCCCAACCCCTTCTCTTCTCTGCTTCTCCACCGCAAAGTCACGATGCTCCTCCACTGTGAACCAAATAGCAGCGCGCCACCACTGCAGGCCCACTCCCTTCCGCGAACAGAAGCCACGTGTCCCGGTAACGATCATAACTCTTCCACCGTGGCAAGCCTCTGCTTCCAGCAAACCACCCGTCGCACACCACCAAGCACCTCGTCGCCAACCGCCTCGCACCACCGCGAGCAACTCCACCAGATCTGCGCGAATCGCCGTCGCAACCAACCGTACGGTCTCCACCTCTGTCAACCTGCTCCACGAATATGGTTCTAAACCCTACCTTCCTCTCTCTTTCAAACTCTCCACCGGCACCGGAACCACCGTATCTCCATCCTTCTGATGGCACAAAGCTCTTATTTGAAACACAACTATCAGATTTGTCAGTTTTGACTGTGAATCGAAGAAGCTACCTCTTTCCTTTTCGCCCTCACTTTCTCCACGGTCGTCGTCGCGAACGTCTTTGCCTTCACTCTATATCTCTACCTCATATTTCTCTGCTTCTTCGTCTTTGTCGATCTCTTTCTTCATATTGGGTTCGGCAACTTCAGTGGAAGCATCTTTCTCTGAAATTTCTGTATCCTGTTCTGCTGATGTTGATTCTTCCTTTGGTTTGGGTTCGTCAGCAGCTTCATTTTCCTTTTCGTTGAGTTGGGGTTCAGACTAGACATCATCTTTGTCTTGAATGGGAGGCTTGTTATCTTCTAGGGTTTCTGTAGCCATGTTTGGAATGTCCATCAGCTGAGTACTGCGTCCCTTTTCAATTGTCAACCCTTTACTCACAGAGGATCTTGCTAACTTGGAAGGCGAGGGTACAGAAAAGCATTCAACTGTTTTTCGTTCCCTGGATGGTCAATCACTTGTTGGGCGTAACTGGATCTTTTCCACTCTTTTTCTCCGACGCAATCTCTATTTTAATTATCCTCTTCTCTCTGTTGCTCTTCCACTTTCCCTTGTCACTCATTTTTGCAGCACCTTGGTGGGTTTGCTGCAAAATATCCTTGCTTCAAGATTTTCAGAATTCACACACTGTTGGATGATGGAGAGAGCTAAGGAATCTTTCTTCTTGGAAGCACTCCCTTCCACACCTAGGATTCCCTCTTTCACAATTTCCAGCACTTCATGGAAATTAAAGATCACACTCATCTTCACAACCCAATGATGGAAGTTCTTACCATCAAGAACCGGTAGAGGGATTGAAAGATCCCTACACATACTCTCCATCTCCATGGACTCTCCCAAGATCGTTATAGCTCTAGATACCATTTGTTGGAGCAGAAAATATGTTTCTGCACTCTCTCACTGTCTCTGTGTATTCACTCGCATACGCACACAAAAGTTTCAAAGAGAGAATGAATAGTATAAAAGCACTAAATTTTATTGAACTAGGGACAAGTTTATATACACACACTAATAGGCCACAAGTTGGACCACATTATGCCCAATACAAAGGCCACACTTTAATCAACTAACTAACTAACAATATTTAACAAATTCTAACTAACTAACCATATTTGAATTACTTCCAACAAAATGACGTATGTACGTAACTCTAGCGCCTACGTTGGTGATCAGAATGCAATTCACTAATTGCATCAAATGAAATGTAGCGTGAGCGCGACAATTCCATGCAAGTTTGCAATCACGTTGGATTCCAAACTTGTCTTAGCGTGTGTTTGGATTGGCATACAACTCGTCAAACTCACGTCCGAAGCTCATTTCACCGTAATTTTATAGAAGCTACAAAATATAGCTTCTGTGTGACCATGATTTCTCACCGTAATTCTACCAAACTCACCGCCAATCCAAACAAACACTTTTGTGGGACTCAGCCTTTTTTTATCAACGGACTTAGCCTTCTTTTACTTACTCTATAACTTTGTTTTTTTAAAAAAAAACCTTACCCTATAACTCTTACCAAAATTGTTTCTGTTATTAACTTACTCTACACCTAAGACTAGCGTTCCCCTCTGTGTGACTGCATGTCCACGCTCTTTCAATATCATTTTCTTTGTTCTATTGTGCTTTAAAGTAGGGCAAGTGGCCCATGTCTACCAAGCCCACCGTACTTATGGCTACCAGTCCAAAAGTAGTCCTTATTAATTTGAACCCACCAGTACCTTTAGTATTGAAAGAGCGTTGTAGAAAAAACAAAAAAGAAATACCATCAATAGGCAAAACAATTTAGATTTGAAACTTGAAATACACGTTGTAGAAATTGTGAATGGATGAATGAGACGTTACAATTGATTGCTCTTTAGGATTGACAATGAATTGTGATGATCGTTGAGAGAGGTTTGTCTCATTAAGAAATTGATTTTTTTTAATTTAAAAATGTTCAATTTTGATTGCTATGGCTTTGGTTTATGTTTAAAAGGTTGTATAGGAGAAGTTATAGCAGCTAAAACAGCTTGGTATCATGGCACACCATTAGCTTATGAAACTGAAGGTTTGGGTCATTTAGAAGCAGTAAAATGGTTGAAAAGCATGGGGGTGACAAAGGTGACAATTAAATTAGATTGTAAATCAGCGGTAGATGGAATAAAGGGAGTCATAAAAAATCAAACTGAGTTTGGTTTGATCTTATCTAGATGTAAGGAGAGTTTGTTAGATTTTCAAAACTATAAAGTTAGTTTTCTCCAGATACAAGCAAATTTTGTGGCTCATTCCTTAGCAACAGCATCGAGATTTTATACTAGTCACCATCTTTTTGAGCATGTTCCTACTTGTATTAAACGAATTGTTTTGAATAATATGAATTGAGTTTGTTTGTGTCAAAAAAAAATGTTCAATTTTGATGAAATTTCAACGCAAACAAGTTTTATATTATTACTTAATGTCATATTGTCAAGTTATTTTAAGGCATAAAGTAAATATTTTAAATTTTATTAATAATTTTTTAAAATTTTTTTTGTTTATATTTTTATTTTTTTATCATATTCAATTTTTACTTAAGAATATACATGTTTTTTTTCTCTCTCACTTTCCTTTCACTTTCGCTTATATGAATTACGAAACCAACTAAAAAATTATTTTATTTTTTACTAATTTTCATTCTTTTAACATTTTTTTCTTTCTTTTGAATTTATCTTCCCATCCAAACAAAGTGTTAGCCACCTTGGATGCAGAGTAACTGTGTCGGGATGTTTTTTTTGCAGGCATTTCCCCTTTGGTGTCCACGGGCATTATTTCAAACACAATCAAGATTTTATTAGTCCAGAACACCACCTCATGCGCTGACAAATACAACATGGTTGCAAAACCATAGAGGTTTTCTTTTCCAGTTATGCCTAATAATGTAATTTTCTTATTTCAAATATTTCTTCCAACTAGCTTGAAGAGCATGTATTAGAATATTGTATTCGCAAGGTAGACAATTTTTTTTTCCTCTTCGTTTACTATCTGTTTGTTTTAAATTCTGGTCAGACTAGAATTAATATTCTGGGAACAAAAACAATACCAATATAATTAAAAATTACTATTTTTGTGTTTGTGTGATAAAATCTCGGTAGAAAAAATTGATTCTAAGCGAGTAGAATTGATTCTAATGGAAGCAAAAGGTTCATAACTTTTACATTGAATAAAATCAATTATGAGTGTGAAACCCACAAAATTCTTTATATTTACCTATCAAAAGTGATTTTACTTTTATCTTTCAAATAAAATCAATTCTTTTGAACCCATTTTTAAAATATCATTATCAAACATAAATCAATTTTTTATACTCAATTTTTTAAAATCAATTGTTTTGAAATCAATTCTTCTAATTCTATCCTATCACAATCTAAATAAACATACCCTTAATTGATTGAGACAATGAAAAAGACTAGAATTTCGAATTTCTTTGGATATAGCCTAGAGTGCTGCCGTCCGACAGTAGTCAACTTCATGAGACATAACATGTTTCTACTTTTGTCGACAATATTCGTGCTTATTAATTCTTTCGGGACTGTAAAATGAATCTGGTGGGGTTAATACCCAATTTACTCCATGTGATTTGATACTTCTATCAACTTGATCTCCCACTTTTTGAATATTCCAAAATAGTCCCTGATATATCACAAAATTGCTCAATTTGGTCCCTCGTTTAGTTGACCGTTAGTTGACTCTGTTAAAACGATGATGTGTCACGTTAAGTGTCTATGTGGCACACATTTCATTGTCTACGTATGTGCCACATTATCTGTCTCATTAAACGTAAATTAGAGGGACCAAATCGATAATTTGAGGAATCAAATCGATACCACTTTCTTCTCCATTCTCCTTATTCTTCTTCTGCGAGTCACCTTCCCCCACCCTCTTCTCCTTCTTCTCCCGCTCCTCCTTTCCGATTAACAACAAGTTTATGCACTTGTTTCTTGTAAATGATGGATCTATGGCTATGAAAATTCAAAAGAAAGGGTTTCAAATTTTGACCTTCAATAGTCTATTTTTCTGAATTTCTCTCCACTCCATTTCCCTTTTTGCCTCTTTCTTCCCTTTCTTATGCAACCCTAACAAATCCTCAACCATTTGGTCCCTGAAAAGGAGCTAGTTTTCATTTCTTGTAAACATTATGATTTATGATAATTACAAAGGCATAGACAATCGTAGATGAAATAATACATTGTTGGTTGCCTCTCCCCAAACAAAACATGAATTAGATCTGCAGCAGGACCCTTATGCACTCCTTTACTCAACTGAACTATGCATCTTTCATTCTGCGATATGTCACCTGCAAATGAACAATAATTATTTGCAGTATATAAGAACCCAGGAGCAAGAAATTGACTAAAAACAAAGATAATATCAACAAAGGTGCTAACATGTATGTTTACACAGACATAACAGAAAACAATAAACTAACCAATCAAAAGGGAAGTCAATGCTTCATATTAAGGTCCTATTAGTGCATTTCATTCATCTCTAGACTTATTCTCTTGACAGCTTCTTCACCTTCGAACATGATAAGTATACAATGGTAAAAGAAAAAAAGAGATGATTCTTTGCAATGTCAAATGGTAAACTACAAAAGCCAAAAACACAATCCTTGTTAGGATAAGCCATGAAATTTTAAAATTTAGATCTCTCTAAACAAACACCCCATTACCTCACCCCTAAGCCAGCATCCAATCCCTGACATAAATTGCACTATTGCATAAATCCTTTAAAATTGTACCAGCTAATGAATTTAGAAAAAACTGCGTAAAGGCAAATTGCTAAATTGTACAAACCAAAGCTTTTTTTCATCCTCTAAAGCTATACATTATATATTTCTGATAGATCTTTTTTTCCTTGTGATAGCAGCAAAAAAAAAGCATATAATTACTGACAGGTTCAAATATCTCAGCTTCAGATTTTGCCACTCTTTGCAATTGAAACAACACTTAAGTTATATGGAAGCTCTCTTTAATCCATCTTGCCTGTAGTTGCAACCATTGGTGCTTCCTTTCTTCTCTTCATTTCTTTCCACGGCTTCTCAAGTTGCCTCAAATTCTTTACCGTCTCATGCATGTCTATTAAGGAATTGTAAACCCAAACATTTGGTTTGCACCCTATTTCTTTCATTTTTGCCACCAACCTCATTGCATTTCTCAACCTCCCAGTTCTACCATACATCACAATCATGCTTGAATAAGCCACAACACATTATCTCTGAAGTACTCTAATGCTTCAAAAGCTCTTCCACACTTCCCTAAAGACTCAAATAGAACACCATGTATCTGAGCTAAATATTTATTTGAGTCTCTCAACTTCCTGCTTTCAAATTCACATGTTATGTCTCTTTCCATTCTAGCTCGTCTATCAAAGCTACCTTTAGGTGTGCTTGGATTAGTTGATGGAAAGCTAGGAAGATGGTAAATCGAGGAAGAAGTAAAAAAATAATTTCTACCAAAGTTGTGGCTGAGAGTGAAACTGAACTTATAATTTAATTGTATTTATTGTGCTTTTGTTATGCAACTCAAGTGTAAACTCTGTTGTGGCTTTGATTCTAATTCTTTTGCACTACCACTTTCCATGTACTCAACTAAGCTGCTCTGTTGCCGATCCATTATTTCTGGTTTTACTGTCAGTTTAGATCTGGCATTACATTACTTTGTTAAGAGATTATGATGCTTTTTTGGTTAGGTTCTTCGGCTTTTAGCAAATCATCCACAATTTGGGGTTGCATTGCTGACCGCTGATAGGAAATTTGCATACATACTATCTGTTTTATTTCTTCTAAGTGACATTTGCATACATTTTCCCTCTTTGAAAGTGAGGGAATGGGTGTGGTGGGTGTGAGAGCAAGCAGTCCTGATGAGGAGGGGGAGAAGAAGGAGAACAGGGTGGAGGAAGGTGAGTGGCAGGAGAAGAATAAGGAGAAAGGAGAAGAAATGGGTATGGATTTGATCCCTGAAATTATCGATTTGGTCCCTTTAATTTGCGTTTAATGAGACAGATGATGTGGCACATACGTGGACAATGACATGTGTGCCACATAGACACTTAACGTGACACATCATCGTTTTAACAGAGTCAACTAATGGTCAACTAACCGAGGGACTAAATTGAGCAACTTTGTGATATGTCAGGGACTATTTTAGAATATTCCAAAAGTGGAGGACCAAGTTGATACAAGTGTCAAATCACAGGGACTAAATTGGGTATTAACCCGAATCTAATTGGGAAAATCTTTGGATCTTTCTCCATGACGACTCAATGAAGTGGGAGACAATTTTTTTTTCTTAGTACAGATGGTTGAATGGACGAGAAAATAGAGCGTTGTGGATTCGAACTCGTGCTCTTAATATCCCGTAACACTTTATATTGGATGTCTTGTTTAGGACGAAGTGGGGGATAATATGTTGGCACCTATTTTAAACAAATATTTTGCCACCTTACCAAGTCCATAAGGATGTGCTTGGATGAAAGATTTTAATGAGGTAATGTAATTTTATTGAGTAATTCAAATGTTTCAATATGAATTACATTGTTTGGATAATAAATGTAGATAATTTTCAAAATGAAGAGATTCTATGAGGTATTTTATTACAATTAAATTTAGGAAATTTGAAATACCACATCAAAATTAAGAATTTGAAATTCCTTCTTTACCTTATAAAACCATTATACGGAAAAAAAATTGCTTTAACTTATGCAATAACCTCATGCCAAAAGCTGCACGTTGTTCTCAAATAATACTGTACATTGTTCCTCAAAATCTACACATTGTCCGTAGACCAATACTACTGTCACTACTAGAAAATATAGTGTTTCCGGCAAAAAAAAATCGCAGGAAATTTCTGCGAATTTTACTACGGTTTTATGAAATATAAGGATTTTTTTGCAAACTAAAATCCGCAGGCAAGGTTGCAAAAATATTTTACAATTGCTGCAGATTTAGCTGCGGAAATAAATCTGTAGGAAAGTTTTCATTTTTCCTACGGAATTTACTGTCAAATCGTCTCTGCTAAAGATTTTCGCAGCAAAATCCCCAAGAAAGGAAGTCTGTTTGAGTACCCATGAGATCCGCGAAAAAATCCGCAGGTAACATTGCTGCAGATTTGTAATCCGCAACAAAATTAGACTTTTTTTCAAAATTAAAATAAAACATACAATTGTTTTGACTGTGTGAGGAAGCAAATGTACTAACCAGAATAGGGCAAGAGAGCTATCGTCCCCAAACACCATTCTCATCGCATTTCTCTGAACCTTCGGGAGTTCCCAACAATGCTTAGTTTCCCATCACAACCTTCCCATCTCTAAGCTTAGCTTTCTTTGCTTCACATTTCTTAAGGAATAAGGCATTTCGTTCTCTTCTCAGATCTGCTGAACGGTGTTCTTTGAGGTTTCCTTTTCTGCTGAGTTCTTTGAGGTTGACCCTTGCACAGTGAGTGACTCAGCCTTTTCTCACTATCTCCCCTTTGATACACTCAACAACAAGTATCTTAGGGTTTTGTGCTTTTGTGTTTTCTTTTTGGCAGGAAAATATAGAATCGTGTTTGGAAGAGAAGACCAATTCGGCTGATTTTGTCTGCTGTTTGCAACATTTGCAGAAAAAGGTAATGTTTCTTTTAATGGTCATATTGTTGAGTTAATTTTCCAAGTTTCTATTTACATCCTAAATGGGAAATAATAGTTTCATGTGCTTTTTTAGTCTTTCTTCATTTCTACTGTAAATAATATTGATTTGAGATTTTTGTCTTTTACTAGATCTTCTACCATTGCTTGTTATAATAATGAATTTTTATAAAGTAATTATGTTAATTTTTTTTATTAGAAGTAATTATGTTAATAAGAAACAATGTAATCACTCATTTAGACTTTGTCAAGTTTCTTGTTGAAGCCACTCATATTTATGTTGTTACTTCTATCATGTTAGTGCATTTGATCTCTTGGATGGTACCTCTTGCAGCTTCCTATTTATAGTTATGATTTCTCCTTTTATCTAATTTCTCTGTTTTCATTGATTTGCATGATATTTTTGTAGTACTTTAGTTCTCTGGATTCCTCTTTGAGCTGTTTGAATTACTTCATTGTCTGATCATGAAATAGTTTTTTTTTTAAAGTAATTGAAAACATAAGTTTTATTCCCAATCCCTTCCCTCTTGAAAAATGAAAATGAAAACACAAGCCATCTATTAGGACATGGTTGATCTGTGTCACATCTTGTGTGTCTAGGCTCGGTGACTCGTTCGATCATCATCCTCCATTTTCAGTGCCTTGTACTCTTTTTCCTAAGTTCCTTGAAGCTGAGCTGCAAATGGAAGCGCCTGCACATCGGACATGGACGTATGACAGGCTTCTTCTCGGACGAAGGGGATATACTACTGGATTTTTAAAAGGTGTTGAAGAGTTTATTGACTTTTCTTGCCGACAATAGAAGTATTTGATTGAAGGAGTGATAAGGTGTCCGTGTAAGCTGTGTAAAAATGAAAACCACTTAACTCCGGATGAAGTCAATGTTCATATTCATCGAAAAGGGTTTACACCTGGATATTGGCATTGGACATCCCATGGAGAGAAACTCCCTCGCGTTAATGTTGATACTGATATGGATGCACCTAGCAGTAGCAGTCAACAATGGGTTATGAGCATGTTGGTAGACATCATGATATGGTGTTTGATGCGACCGGTATAACTCATGAGCTTTCAGATGGAGAGGAACCTCCAAATATGAAAGATGCCAAATTTTACACAATGTTCAATTTTGCTCAACGACCATTGTATACAGGATGTCAAAATGCATCAGATATGTCTCTTGTTATTGAAATGTTGAGTATAAAATCTAAACACAACATGTTACAGACTTGTTTCAATAACATTATAAAGTTTATGAAGAAGTCAAGCCATCCCGAGAATGTCATTCCCCCTGATTTTAAGCAAACAAAGAAACTTGTTGGAGGGCTTGGATTATCCAAAATGAAGATAGATTGTTGCATTAATGGGTGTATGTTGTACTACAAAGATGACATACCTTTGAAGGAGTGCAAGTTTTATAATCAGCCTCGATACAGAGCACGTATAGTACGTAAGCGAAACTCTAAAGATGTTCCACGTAAGAGATTGCATTACTTGCCTCTTATTCTTGGGTTGCAAAGATTATATGCCTCTGTGAAGACTGCAGAGCACATGAGGTGGCACTATGAAAATCGAAGGGAGGAAGGTGTGTTGTGTCATCTTTCAATGGAGAAACTTGGAAACACTTTGACCAAGTACATCCTGAATTTACCTCTGAACCTCGAAATGTTAGACTTGGTCTGTGTGCTGATGGATTCACTCCTTTTAGCTAATCATCAACACAATATTCTATTTAGCCGGTAATTATCATACTTATAACCTACCTCCCGAGCTATGTATGATGACCCCTTATATGTTCCTGACCTTGATCATTCCAGGTCTGCGCAGTCCAAAAGGTAAAATTGATGTGTATTTGCAGCCGCTAATTGACGAGTTACAAATATTGTGGAACGATGGTGTAGAAACATATGATGCATCAAAAAAGCAAAATTTTCTATTAAGAGATGCACTAATGTGGACCATAAATGATTTTCCTGCCTATGGCATGTTGTCTGGGTGGAGTACCACAGTAAAATTAGCATGTCCAATATGCATGGAAAAATCAAAAGCTTTCACATTGAAATATGGAAGAAAAGCGTCTTAGTTTGATTGCCATCGTCGATTTTTACCACATGGTCATGCTTTCAGGAGAAACATGGATGCATTTTTCAAATTAGAATTGAGAGAAATGAGCCTCCTCCCAGGTTAAGTGGTGAACAAGTGTGGGAGAGGGTTTTTGAGATTCCCAAGGTAGTTGACGCAGGGCTATGCGATGTTCCTGGCCGTGGAATTTCCCATAATTGGACCAAAAGAAGCATATTTTGGGATTTGCCATATTGGAGATACAATCTATTGAGACATAATCTTGATATTATGCTTATAGAAAAAACTGTCTTTGATAATGTTTTTCATACTGTATGGAAAATAAAGATAGATCTAAAGACGATGAAAAGGAACGATTGGACTTGGCAGAGTATTGTCGTAGAAAGGAGTTATTACAGAAAACAAATCCTAATGGAAAATATACAAAACCCAAAGCAAAATTATGCTTGACAAATTAATGAACAAAAGAGTGATGTATGCGAATGGGTGAAGGGATTGAAAATGCCTGATGGTTATGCTTCCAACATTGGCAGATGTGTCGATACAGAACATAAACAATTGGTTAACATGAAAAGTCACGATTGCCATATTTTTATGGAATTTCTACTTCCAATAGCTTTTAGTCCTCTTCCAATGGTAAAATTCCGCAAAGCACTTCATTTTCTTGCCAAATTTCTTATGAATTTTGATCCGAATAAGTAAAAATCATTATTTCGACCAAAATTCATAGCAAAATCCGTAGAAAACGCTTTATTTTTCTACAAAATTTCCTATGTCTTTTGGTAAAAAGGACCAAAATCAAAATAAAGTATTTTGTAGGGACCAAAAACAAATAAAAAATTTTACAGGGACTAAAATCAAAACACTCTATATTTGTAGGGACTAAAAACATATTTAAGCATATATATATATATATATATATATATACACACACACACATTAATCATATAATATAATATTTTATATTATAAAATATATTATATATTATAATATACATTACATATTTTGTTTTGTTATTTTGTATAATATACAATATTCATATTACATTAAATAATATATACATACATATATATATATATAGGGGACATATCTAGTGAGAGGGCCTTATTTATGTGAGAGTGAGAGGAGCAAATCATAGCCATTAGATCCAATCATGAATGGTCAATATTAAAACAAAAAAGTCATGTGACTTTTTTGAGTTGGCATGTTACTTTTTAAAATTCTAACTAACTTTTAATCTTGACCATCCATGTATGGTTTGTGTGTGTGTGTGTGTATATATATATATATTGTTCCGGACTGGGCCAAAGCCCACTCCTCCTGAAACCACTTCCACGGCCCAACACCACTGACTGATCATGGCCGACCAATGGCTACCGATCGGGTACGTCCGTTACATCAACGTTCCCCTGATTCACGTTGGTTTTACGCCACCGATCTAGGGCTGTCGATCTGATCAACAGACTGAAACATGCGATAAGGAACTCCCTTCCTAATCAACGTCCATTCACTTCAAAACCTAAATGGGATCGTATAAAAGGAGAACCCACAAAGGTACAATTTACGTTTACATTACATCATACTGACCTCATTAGAACTGTACTGACTTGAGCGTCAGAGTGCCTTTTGCAGGTACCTCACCACCGTTCTTCGTCGTCATCAACCACAGTTCGCGGCGGACTCAGCGACTCCGACCACCACTTCGTTCCTTGCTCGGAACATTGGCTACCATAGTGGGAGGATTATTCTACATTGAATAGATCTTTCCGATTACCCTATGGCCGGACCATCGCAGCACATTCAATCGCCACGCTGATCTCAGAGAATCAACTTTGGGTCTCGCCCTCCGTCGCCTCAGATCGACGGACAACTAGTGTCTGTCACACCGGAACCGGTCACGTTCCCAATGACCATGGAGGAAGTTCCACCATCACCACTTCCTCATGGCGAAGCTCCGCTAACCGCTCTGGCAGCTCCACCAACTTCCGGTGTTCAACCATCGCTCTTGGAAAACGTGATTTTGATCATCTGGAGACAGACTCAGATAATCGAGGACCAGAATCGCAAGATCGCCGTGATGGAAACTCAACAAGCCACTGCGTGTGCCCCCGCGCTGTCCAGATCTCGATGCAGGTCTAGGTCACCAACCAGATCTCGTCGCAGATCTCAGTCACCAATCAGATCTCGTCGTAGATCCAGGTCACCATCCAGATCTAGGGAATCCAGAACCAAAGGACGCCGTGAGAATCCCAGATATGGAGGTTTCCACCGATCCACCACTGAAGGACACCGCACTGTTGGGCCTGTGGTTCGGGCGAACGATCTCCCCCGAGGAGGGAGACGCACTGCCTATCGTCCCGTGCCGGTAGAACCATGGACCGATCGCCGACTAGAAGACGTAACACTTCGGCTAACTCTCCGAGGAGATCACCTTCTCGTCGATCTCCATATGTGTCATTAGCATCCAACGAAAGCGCGTCACCTCGTCGCTTGATGAGGTACGATGAAGATGACGATTTATTCCAAGCTGGTCTGTTTACCGAAGAGATCACACTATTTCTGATCCCAAATTCGCTCGAGAAGTCCCCGACCTTCGAGCTCTATGATGGAACTGGAGATCCCGATGAGCACATCGGATGATTCGATACCATCATGAGATACTGAAATGCTAAGGGACCAGTAAAATGCAAGCTGTTCCCCCCTGAATCTGTCGAAGATCACGTTAGCTTGGTTTGAAGGACTAAAGCCAACCTCCATCGGATCGTGGGGCAAACTCAGTAGGAAGTTCACCTACCATTTCACCACTTCTCGCCCACAACCTAAGTCGGAAGCAACCCTCGCTGCTATTCGACAGGGGGGAAACGAATCCCTGCGGAAATACATCGAGCGGTTCACCTATGAGGCTATGCTAGCTAGAGGGGTTCGAGAAGATATGAAGATGTACCTCCTACAGTAAGGGTTGGTCAAGAAGAGCTTATTCCATGTCCACATCAGGGTCAATCGCCCGCACGATTATAACGACCTTCTGCGCCGTGCTAAAAGGTTCATCAGCTATGAGAACGAGTGCATGTTAACGAACCACAAAGAGGTTCCGCAGGTGAAAGGATCAACCCAGAAAGAGCCGAAATCGAAAAAAGAAAAAGATTCGAAGAGTTCGGTGATTAAATTCACCGAATACACGCCGTTGAACGCCTCGCGAGCTAGCATCTTGGAGGAGTGTCTACACACCGAATTCAAGGATGCCGGACTTAAACTTCCGAACCGACTGAAACAAAGGCTGGATACAGATAAAACAAAGTACTGCCGATGGCATCGCAGCAATGGACATAAAACTGAAGACTGTTTCCAGTTAAAGGATGTCGTCGAGCAACTGATAAGGCGAGGTAAGTTACAGAAGTACACCCGTGATGGTTCGGGCAGGAAAAGGTCGAGGTCCCCTTCGGTGCGCCCCCATGATGCATCCACAAGCCGAGACCGGAGAAGGAGGACCGACGGCGAGGATGATCCGAATCAGACCGCGACAATCGCCATGGTCAACAATGGAAGGCCGAACAAACCGAGAGGTTCATCCATTAAGACCGAAAAAAGGAAATACAAGAACATCGCAATGGCTGCCGTGAACTCTAGTTACCCTCCTGTCGATCGCCCTAAGTCGAGTAGGCCACCCCTGTCTTTTTACGATGAAGACCTGATAAGAGATGAGCCCAGCAAAGACATTTCCCCTCTTAATTCGGGCGAAGATGGCAAACGTCGATGTGAGGAGGATTCTCGTCGATCAGGGAAGTTCAATAGATATCATGTACAAAGGGTTATTTGATACTTTGAATCTATCAAAAGAACTCATTATCCCTTACGAGGGAATGGACCTGCAGGGTTTCAATGGGGCGAAGACGACTCCCTTGGGAAATGTCGAACTGATGGTGACCTTCGGCACATACCCGAAGTTGAAAACAGTCAGGGTGTAATTCTTGGCCCTCCCTTGCGATTATGATTACAATTGCATCATTAGTAGACCTACTCTGGCTGACCTCGGAGCCGTAACGACGACAATTCATTTGAAGATGAGGCTCCACATCTCCAAGGGTGAGATCGTAACCCTCATCCTCACACGGCGCAATGTCAACCGATGTCAATCACCGCTTTGGGGTCGAGGATGTCAAGGTTAAGGCCAAGGATATCAGTGATCCATTGGCTAAAGAGCTCACGAAGAATATCGAGAGACCGATCCTAGATGGCGAATCCTCCCACGTCTAGATTGGGAAGGACACATTCCGAACAACAAAGGTAGCTAACGATCTCCCCGAAGATCTGAGGTCTAACTTGACCAAATTCCTCCAGGACAATGTCGACCTGTTCGCTTGGACTGCAGATGAGATGCTCGGGATATCACCCAAAGTAGCATGTCACAAATTGGCATTCAACCCTTCGGTACGCTGGGTGCACAGAGACGAAGTCGTCAATCTCCCGAAAAAGCCCAAACGACGGAGAAAGCCGTGGCGGATCTCATCAAGGCAAAATTTGTGACAAAATCCAAGTATACAACTTGGTTATCAAATGTGGTGCTCATGAAGAAGTCGAATGGGAAGTGGAGGATATGTGTCGACTACACCGACCTCAACAAAGCTTGCCCTAAAGACGCATACCCGCTGCCAAACATCGACAAGCTCGTCGACAATTCATCTGGATTTCGGTTCCAATCCTTCATGGATGCCTACTCAGGCTACAACCAGGTACCGATGTATGAGCCCGACCAATGGAAGACTGCGTTTATGACTGAAGGTGCCAACTACTGTTATAAATTCATGCCCTTCGGTTTGATAAATGCCAACGCCACATACCAGAGAATGATGAACAAAGTTTTCGAGAAGCAGATCGGGCGGCTGCTCGATATATATGGATGACATGATAGTCAAAACTGTCCAGGACGAAGACCACGTCGCCCGCCTCGCCGAAGTTTTTTCTGAACATCGCAAGCACAACATGCGTTTGAATCCGGATAAGTGCACCTTCGGCGTGAGGGCGGGGAAGTTCCTTAGGTTTTACCTAACCGAAAGAGGAATTGAGGCCGATCCGGGCAAGTGTAGAGTAATTACCGATATGAAACAACCGACCTCGAAGAAGGAGATACAACGTTTAACCGGGATGATGGCAGCATTAACCAGGTTTATATCGACTTCGGCTCAGCGTGCGCTTCCATTCTTTAAGTTGCTCAAGAAGGAGGTCCCTTTCTAGTGGACCCCTGAATGCCAAGAGGCTTTCGCCCAGTTAAAAGAAATTTTCTCTACACCATCAGTGCCGTGTCGACCTCAGAAAGGGGAAACCTTGTACTTTTATTTGGTTGTGACTGAAGAAGCCATCAGCGCCGTGCTAGTGAGAGAAGACGTCATCAGATAGAAATTGGTATACTTTGCTAGCAAAGCCCTCTAAGGGCCTAGAACTGCGATATCAGCGAGTTGAGAAAATGGCTTTAGCTCTCATCGTTTCTGCACGAAGACTTCACAAGTATTTCCTTTCTCACCGTATCGTAGTCAGAACTGATCAACCAATAAAGCAGATCCTATATAGGCCTGATTTAGCTGGTCGGATGATAAAATGGTCGATCGAACTCTCCGAATTTGATATTAGCTATGAATCGAGGAAGGCGATTAAGGCTCAAATGCTAGCGGACTTCATAGCGGAACTCACTCCACGCTCATCTTCATCGCCGGATGACAAGTGGAAAGTCTTTGTTGATGGGTCTTCTAATCCTAAGGGAAGCAAAGTCGGTTTGATCCTGGAAAATGAGGACGGGCTGGTGGTCAAATACTCGCTGGCGTTCGGCTTCCCGACATCAAACAACCAGGCAGAATACGAGGCATGCATCGCCGAACTCACATTCGCTCACGAACTTGGTGCGACATGCGTTGTCGTTCATTCCGACTCACAACTCGTAGTCTCATAAGTAGATGGGAGTTACCAAGCTAAGGATCTCTTGTTGCAGACGTACCTCGCCCAAGTCAAAACTCTAATGGGTCGGTTCGTTCATGCATAGATCGTTCACGTTCCAAGGGAACAGAACGTCTGTGCCGACATCCTTTCTAAGCTCGCTAGTATGAAAATTCTGACCTCGCACCGGTCAGTTATTCAAGAGACATTAATTGCTCCAAGCGTCCAGGACCAGCTGCTCAAAAACGTTCCCGGGATCCAAGAATCACTAGAGGGTGCCACCGCGACCTATGTGCACAACTTGTTGATTTCCAACATCGACTTCGGTGACTCATGGATGACACTGATCTTAAAACTTCTTTATTTGGGGGAGACACCAACAGATTTGAGAGAAGCATCCAAGCTTCGTCGAAGAGCTTGTTAATTTTCCATCATTGAAGGGAAGTTATACCGAAAAGTGTTGAGATCAAAACCCGTTTGATATGTGTTTTAATGACAACAAACCTTCTGAACCAAGTGTTAAGTTTTCTGAATGGTGATCCACTGATGTTTGCACTTGAGTTTTGTTAAAAGAATAGGTATCTCAGAGTTGGACAAGCTAGAAGCCTCTCAAATCAACAAAGTGCATGTTATATCTACTCAACCATTGAAGAAATTGAGTAGCATCAGAGGATTTCAACAGTAGCATCACAAGCTTCATGAAGATATGAGAAGGCTACTACAGAACCATGAGAAGAGGATGATGAGAAAACTATCACCTAGAGTTTTGTTCATCACAGCACCTGAAGGTTCAGAATAAGTATAGAAGGCTCAAGCAAGATTAAGAAGATTCACAGCAAATATAAAAGGTTCAATAAAAAAGAGAAGGTTCATGGAAGAAGAATCCACATGAAGAGGTTCACATCAAGAAGAAAAGGATTCACAATGTCAAGCAAGAAGATAATGGAGATCAATCATAAGATTCTGTGTAAATGGTGAATTGACATTGGACATCATTCTTGAGAAGGAAGTTGTTAAACAAAGTGATAAACTGCTAATGGTGAATTGACATTGGACATCATTCTTGAGAAGATGGACTGCAATGGTTAAAAATCAAATGTTTGTAAACTTATTCAGGGTGAGTAAGTTCAAACTTACTCTCGTTTACTACACAAACAGATTCTGCAGCAAAGAGACAAATTAAATGCATTACTCAGGGTGAGTAAGTTCAAACTTACTCTCTATTACTGCACAAGAGTAAGTTCTGCTGAGAAGAGTATGTTATGCTGAGATAAGAAGGTTCTAAGAAGGTTTTGAGTAAGTTCTACTGCAGAATATTTTTGAGTAAGTTCTGCTGCAGAATGTGACATGACAGCTTGCAGAAAAGTACAAAAATGCAGTAGCAAAGTGTCAAATCAAGTGGGAAAAGTGACAAACACTGTAGCAACGACTATATCATCATTGAATATTTATTTAAACACAAAAGACAGCAATATGGCTGGTTACATGTCACACAGTGGAGAAAAAAAAATAGAAGAAGGCAAGCTGCAGTATTCAAAGCAAATGTTTGTGTGAGTAAGTTCAAACTTACTCTCGTTTACTGCACAAACAAATTCAACAACAGAGGGATAAATTAAATGCATCAAAGACTTGCAGTAATTTGCACACCATGTCATTTAATTAAGAACATTCACTGAATGCAAGAGAAAGTTGATGCTACTGCTGCAAATGAGGAAGTTTAGCAAGAGAAGGTCCTAAAAGCAGAAGTAACAGGGGACAAGACTGACAGTAAGTAAAAAGCAAATCTGATTTATGCAAAAACACTTAGCACACTGTCCAATACTTCCCCAAGGATTTCCAGCAGCTCTATAACGGCTATATTACCATTGGACCTCTATTTAAACAAAAAAATGCAGCTGGAAGAAGTAGAGAGAATGGGTTTACACTGAACTTAAGCAGATTCCACATTATCCCCATCTTGCTCTCCCTGCTTCGAACTTGCTCAAGTTATGAGCAAGTTTACTGCAAAAGCATGTTCAGCTTTATTCTTCAAAGTTCATCCACTCTAGAGTGTCCAGTAGCTGAAATGCATCAGAATCAAAGAGGAAGAGATATAAACACAAGTCTTATCAACATCAACCATTGCTCTCCTTTATTCTCCCCTTTCACACTCTTGCTCATATGCGCTTAATATCTTGGGATATCTAAGAGAGTGTGCTTAGCTTGTTTTATTGTTTATATCTACTTACCAAAGTGTAACCAAGCTGTAATAAATCCCAAACCCCTTTGTAATGTTCTTTACCATGTATTTCCTACCAAGCTACCTAGGGTAGATGAGTGTTGATGAGAAAAGTCTTGGGAAGATATTTTCTATCAAGCTACCTAGGATGGGTGAGTGTTGGTGAGAAAAACAATGGGTAGAAGATGAAGGAGAAAGCCTGTAGAGGCTATACAAAAGAATACTAGAAGGCAGCTTGGAGAGACTGTATGAAAGAATACTCAGAGGCAGCTTGGAGAGGCTGTGTGAAAGAATACTCTACTTGTACTATTTGGGAAATAGTGGAAAAATCTCACTGATGACGAGGAGTGGATGTAGCCCATGGTTGTTGGGTAAACCACTATAAAAATCCTCTGTGCGGTGCTTTCTATCCTTATCTCTTGCATACTTTACAATTTGCTCATACTGCATCATCTACTAAACCTCACATTGATTTATGCTTAAAACAGAACCTACTCACGTTTACATGCATTCTGCACAGCTAGAGTAAGTTCACTGCGTGGAACCTACTCAAGTTGAGAATGTTTTCTAAAACTGTTTTAAGCCAACATAAAGATATTCACTAGAGGAGGTTCATTCTGCACAACACTGCATAATACTTATACTACATGGAACTTGCTCATCTAAGAAGACTTTCATTAAAAATGTTGTATGAAGCGTACCCATCTAAGAGGATGTTCATTGAAACTATTTTATGCTAACTGTCTTATCTCCAAGTATCAACTTGAGAGGATGTCCTCAAAGTTTCAGGTTGGAAATTTTAAAAGGGTCGCAATTCAACCCCCCTTCTTGTGACTCTCTGTGCCACTTCAAAAAGGCTTTTCCATGTCCCTGCTAAAGTGTCTCGACACCTCGGAAGCTCAATATATATTGGATGAAATCCACGAAGGTATATATGGGCAACACTTAGGTGGGAGGACGCTGGCAAAGAAAGCACTAAGAGCAGGCTATTATTGGCCTACAATGGAGATCGACGCAAAGGAATACGTGAAAAAATGTGACAAGTGCCAGAAGCACGCTAATGTACACATCGCACCCTCTGCCGAACTAACTACCCTGTCTTCCCCATGGCCGTTCGCCTGGTGGGGAATCGACATCCTGGGGCCCTTTCCCTTGGCACCAGGACAAATCAAATTCCTAGCAATGGCGGTGGACTACTTCACAAAATGGGTTGAAGCCCAACCTCTTGCGAAGATAACTGCGAAGAATCTCATCAAATTCTTCAACTCCCAAATCCTCACCAGGTTCGGGATTCCAGAAGTCGTTGTAACCGACAACGGTTCGCAATTCATCGAACAACAGTTTCGAAAAATGCTGGCAGACCTCAGCGTAAAACACCACTTCACATCTGTCGAACACCCTCAGACCAACGGACAGGCCGAAGCAGCCAATCGCGTAATCTTGCGCGGTCTTCGACGATGCCTCGATGAAGCGAAAGGTCGATGGGTCGACAAATTGCTTCAGGTTCTTTGGACCTACAGGACAGCACCACACTCGTCGACTGGAGAGACACCCTTTCGATTAACTTATGGGTCGGAGGCGGTGATTCCCGTCGAGGTCGGAGAATTAAGCTAGAGGACCCCTCACCCACCTGAACCGAGGCTGATTTACCAGTACCTTCAAGAAGAATTGGATCTCTTAGAAGAAAACCGAGAAATCACGACGCTGAATGAGGCCACCGTCAAGCAGCGAATAGCCGCCAGGTACAATCACCATGTAGTCCCACGAGACTTCGTAGTTGGGGACCTCGTTCTCCGAAGACCGGATGTCAGATTGAAAAAATTCGCGCAAAGGAAGCTAGCTCCAAACTGGGAAGGACCTTACCGGGTCACCGCAAAGACCAGCACAGGGGCCTATTACCTCGAAGATCTCCAAGGAAGGGCCATCACCCGAACCTGGAATGCGACTAAACTTTGGAGATACTACAGTTGAATCTGGTCTCTACGACCAAGATCGATCGGAGACAGTACCTAACAAGCTACACATGTTTCGAACAACCTTGAACTGTCCACTGTCGAAGTTTATTTAAATTACTTGCAATTTTCCTTCAAATTGTAATTTGACATCAAATTTTAATGCAAGTTACATACAACTTTGCAACTCTAATGACTATTTTTTGTGTTAGGTAACAAGAGATAATGGCCAGTTAGCACACCGACGAATGCCGAACTCTACACCTCGACACGCACGTCGAATGATCCTGGGGAAGCCCGCACTATCCCCATGCTTCCGGAAAACAACACCGAAGTTTTGACTCCCAGCACTCACTTCGAAGGAATTCGGGGCGTAATCGACACGCCCGAAGATCCTCGAAGCGGCATCCGAGGAACACGTGGTAGACCACCTGATCGACCTAGCCAGTCTTTTTAGGGCAGGTCACGCCGAAATAGCTTTCACCCATCTTAAGGACCGAGCTCCCTAAGATCGGGGAAGAGGAGGACCATTCCTTGGCCGAAGTGGACCCTCCGAGAAACCAAGTCAGATCTTACTCTAAAAAAAACAAAAATCAGAACCAACTCCGAAGAAGTTAAGTCGAATCTTACTCCGAAACAAACAGAATCAGAATCAACTCTGAAAAGCGAACTTAAAGACAAAGAAATCGCGACAGACATTGCAAGAAACTTAACTTGGATTAAGGGGAAGCAAATGTCAAATACAAAACAAACCTCCGAAGAGGTACAAATTTAAGCTGCAAAAATTTATACGTTACAAAATAACCCTGGCATCCCAGGTCTTCAAGGAGTCTCTTTGGCAGTCTTCTTGACAGCTTCTGAGGTAGGCCCTATTTCCTTCTCTATCGTAAGTGCCACCTCGTAGAGGACTTCCATAGTCTTAGGGTTGACGATTACGTCCTCATCAATAACACCCATGTTGAACAGCTTGGAGAAGTCGACATCTATGCTTGGGTACATCAACTGGATTTGGTCGACGACATTTCCGAACTGCTGGTCGCCGAACTTACGAGCTATGGCCTTCCAGTTTTCAACTTCTGATAGGGCCAAAGTAAGAGTTATCCTAGCCTCTTCCAAACTCTTCTCAAACTTCTCCTTTTCTTCATCCTTCTCGGTTAGAAGAGTTTTCTTCTCGGAGATAAGATCATCATGTTCCTTCTGAAGGTCGGTGACCATCTGCTGCAGTTCAGTGACCTCATTCTTGGCATTTTCCAGCTTATCGGATTTATCCAAGAGGTTGTTCTCGAGGTCAGTCATCTTGGCCTCCCTCTTCTTGATCTCCTCAGCACGATTCTTCACTTCCTCGGCAGCCTTATGGAACTCGATGTTCTCCTTCTCCAATGCAGCATTACGTTCGTCAGTATAAACAAAGAGGCTCAAACTCCACAACATCTAGCTCGAACACTCCAGTACCGAGTCTTCACGCGCCGAACTGGATAAGGTCGACAGATAGACCTTGTCTGCAGCTGAGGTATAGTGACGCAATTCATTTGAAGTTAAGACATTGTTATGCGTCCATACTGCCGGGCCATCGCTTCCGGAGAAGTCGTCGCTCCCAGTGACCATTTCCAGGCGGCTTGATTTCTTCCCGGCATCTTTCTTATGCTTTTTCAAAACTCGGATACCTTGGTCAACTTCGGCATCCTTCCTCTTACCTTGGGGATTAAGAACTTGAACCTTTTCAACCTCTGGTCCCTCCGCCTGGCCCGAAGTCGGGGTAGAAACCCGATGTGGAGCAGGTGACAAGGAGGCTGTCATTGCCGACAAAGGTGAACCGGTCAAAGACCTAGCCAAGGAAGCAGAAGTCGAGGTACCTGCTGAAGCAGCTTTCATTTTCTTCTTTTCGAGGAACTCACTCAGAGCCGCGATGTCCACCATTGCACCTGAAATTACAAAAACAAAAGGGTTAGAAATAACGCATACAAGGTAAGAAAACTTATCCACACGTACATATATTATTACCTAAGTACTCCTTAACCTCTTCTTCCAAGGTACAACCCATCAAGTACCGACCACTCACATAGCGGGCCGAAGTCTTTTGGCCCAACGAAGTGTCCTTTACTTCGGGAGCAAATCCATCTATGAAGTCTGTTAGCCTATTTACACAATCAACGTCTTAATCGTCTAACGAGTCTTCGAGAGTACTGAAATCCTTACGTTCTATGAGGAAGTGATCCTGGCTCTAAAAGGGTCGGACTAACTCCTATATTCCTCCTTCCTCCTTTTTCCCAATTAAGCATTTCTTTGCCGACCAGTTTAAGGGTTTCAAATAGAAGTACTCGCGCTTGAATCCCCGAACGGAGTCGCTATATCCTTCAATTAATCTAACCTTCGATTTCAAAGATAACCACCCCTGTGGAGCATCACCTTTTTCCGCTGACCTCATCGGGGAGAAGAAGTAGAAAAACACACTTCTAAGTGCTGGGATACCGAGGTAAGAGTAAACTAACTCAAAACTCCGGATAAAGGCCCACGCATTCGGACGAAGCTGAGAAGGGGTGACCAGCAGATGGTTTAGAACTTCGAGTTGGAAATCGATGAACGGCAACCGAACTCCAAGTTCGGTAAAGTAAACTTTGTGCATGGGCAGAAAAAAATCCTCGTCTTTGGCAGGCTCCATGCAGATCCGATCATTAACTCCAGGGGAAATAATTTCCCAGTTGTTAAGATTTCCTTTATCCTGGCCGATGTCCAGGTAGGGCAAGAATTCGGCAAACGTCCTCTCGTTGCTGAACACCGACTTAGTATACAAGGCATCGTCGACCACCCATGTATATCGATCGGCATTGGTCAGAAAGGAGTGCCCTTTCTTGCCTTTCGGATCCTTTGCTTTTCCCATCGTCGACCTGCCCAAGGAAAGGTTTGGTTTAATCACCGAACTCCCTAACCAACGAAATCCAAAAACTCTTCCACCCTCACCGGAAAACTCAACCCTCATCAAAAAACTCATATTTACCGAAAAACTCATATACCTTGCCGGAAAACTCATAGTCTTGCCGGGAAATTCATAGCTAATGCCAGAAAACTCATCAAAAAGAGCAAAAACTAGGCAACAAAGCATGAAACCCAGGCAGATCTAAGAACCTCCGCGAGGGAAAGGGAATCCAGCCAGCCATCGCGGCGGCCACGCCTAGAAACAATATAAAAAATAAACCAGCAGAGGAGGAGAACATACCTTGAATATTTGAGAAGAACCACAAAGCAGAACGCGAAATTGCAGAAAGGAGGAGAAGAAATCGAAGGCTTTCCAAAGATGAGAAACTCAGGGAAGGGAGGAGAGGCAAAAGTGGAAAATGAAACTCCCCCTCCCATATTTATAGAGAAAAAGCAATGACTACACTGCATTAATGACACACAAAACCAGATGTCGCCTCAATCTAATAACTGACACGCTGCATGCGCGTGAAACGAGGTCGCCTTTTTCAGTTTTGAAACGATTGAAGTGACACGTCGATTAGGGTTTCTGACATGGAACATCCTAGAAATCATCATCAAGCAACGACGAGTGTCGCGTACGGTAGTGGCCTTCCCGAAGTCAAATTCTTAAACGACTTCTGAAGTAACACTAAATGACTCAACCTTAAGTCACACTACTACTGTTTGGTTCGAAATCTCACTTCGACAAACACCTGGAGTCACACTTTCATGGTTTGAATCAAAAGCACACTTCGATAGCACCTGAAACCGCACCTAGATAGATAGTCACTGATTCAATCTGAAGGCACACTTCGACGTCACACTTCGGTATGTCCTCTGATACGTTGGCAACAATGCAAGGGTCATACTTCGACGACTTTTGCCTATATCACGAATTGTCGATTCACTTGAATCACGATCCGAACAATGCATCACTTAAGTCGAACTCCTCAAAATATCGGACATCGACTTAGGGAGCAACTGTTCCGGACTGGGCCAAAGCCCACTCTTCCTGAAACCACTTCCACGGGCCAACACCATCGATTGATCGTGGCCGACCAATGGCTACCGATTGGGTACGTCCGTTATATCAACGTTCCCCTGATTCACATTGGTTTTACACCACCGATCTAGGGCCGTCGATCTGATCAACAGACTGAAACACGGGGTAAGGAACTCCCTTCCTAATCGCCATCCATTCACTTCAAACCCTAAACGAGATCGTATAAAAGGAGGACCCACAAAGGTACAATTTACGTTTACATTACATCATACTGACCGCATCAGAACTGTACTGACTTGAGCGTCAGAGTGCCTTTTGCAGGTACCTCACCATCGTTCTCCGTCGTCACCAACCACAGTTCGCGGCGGACTCAGCGACTCCGACCACCACTTCGTTCCTTGCTCGAAACATATATATATATATATAGTATAAATTGTATTGCAGTAATTTTCATATTAATTCATTTGTCTTAGTTTCGTAACATACAGAGAAGGAGAAGAAAACTATCTTCATTGATGATTGATTCAGTGAATCAGAAAATTGTTACAAGCTAGGCTTTATACAAACTACAGAAACATAACCGTCAAGTAACTATGGTTAGGTAAATAACAAGCTAATATTTACCTAACCATAGTTACTTGACGATTATGTTTCTGTAGTTTGTATAAAGCCTAGCTTGTAATAGTTTTCTGATTCACTGAATCAATCATCAATGAAGATAGTTTTCTTCTCCTTCTCTGCATGTTACGAAACTAAGATGGTATCAGAGCAATTGGTGAGCATATTTAAATTATAAGTGATATGATTGGTAGCTCCTGTATCTATTATCCAGGAGGTAAGATTCTTACTAAATGAAACATTGGAATTAGTGTTTAGAGCAGAAAGGTTGGAACTAACCGAGTTGGAAGCATGTGTCATGACTGTATATATTAACAGAATGAGATGCAAGAAGAGCTTGTTGCTTTGCACAATGAGTAGTTAACTCTAGCTTGTTATTTACCTAACCATAGTTACTTGACGCTTATATTTATGTAGTTTGTATAAAGCCTAGCTTGTAACAGTTTTCTGATTCACACAAAATTAATCATCAATGAAGATAGTTTTCTTCTCCTTCTCTGCATGTTACGAAACCAAGAGTTTGTACTGTTTATTTTTCACCAAACAATACAGGGGACAAAGAGTTGTCATGCGACTTAAGGTTTATGTTGTTCTGCTTGTCTTGTACTTCAGTGTGTAACAAACGCACTTAAATTTTCAATTTTTTTTTTGACAAATAAATTTTCAATTTGTTAAAACATCACAATATTAGTTGTTGTACTTGTATACTTTTTTAGTTATAATTATAATAAAACTATTATCTTAAATTTTAATAAATTTTCAATGCATTACACGAGTAACATATTTATAATTTTTCTGTTAACAATGAGTATTTTGCTAAGAAAAACTCTAGTTAAATCAACTTAATCTAGCAATAAATGCTCGAAAGAAAATGCATATAAATGTGATTCAGAAAGTGGTGAAGTGCTAGTTAATTTAGCAATAAATACAAGAAAGAATATGCGTTTGTGTGTGTGTACGTAATTCAAGTATTACAACCTACTCCCTCCGAAATGAATTATAAATTAAAAAAGTATATATATTTAGTTTAAATTGGACCCAATACATATACTTTTTATTTTATTTTATTTATAATTCATTTTCGAGGGAGTACTAATTTGTATATGTGAATCGTGATATCTTTATTCTGGTAAGAAGAAAAAGATATTCTGCCATACCATATACTAGTAGTACTAATTTATGCGTAACATCACCTTAATTTGGTCTATATAAACACGCTATACATAGGCAAAATAAAAGGTTAAATTCAAGGCACAAGCTGTCGTGCTATTATATATCCACCTCATGATGTGCCTCCCGTCGCCGTTTTAAAGGGCAAGTGTTTTTCAAAATTAATCAGAAAGCAGGTGAAATTCATTAAATATCAATACAATGACATGATACGCATTAAATTTAAAAGAACTGCCAACAATATTAGGACCTTCAAAAAAAAAACAATATTAGGACCTTCAAGGACAAAATGTCGTAATCAAAATTACATTATTCCGGGGCTTAGTACTCTCCAAGTAACAAAAAAACAAAATAACTATATATTATTCTAAATAAGTCTGGGGGAAACAATTATTAATAATAACAAAACCCAGCTAAATTTTATTCCACACTAACAACTATTGATAAAAAAAACCCAGCTGAATTTTATTCCACACTAACAATTATTGATAAAAAAAACCCAGCAGGCTTTTATTCCACACTTCCTCGTACATAATTAAATTAAATTAAACTGAATTTTGGCATACAGGGAAGGATATACAAATGACAGAAAAGGTGAGGAAGTTAAACAAATTGAGGCAGATGATGCTTGCAGGCAACTTAATTACCTTATTTGAAACGACACATTTTTTTTTTTGGCTGAGAGGGTGGATTCAATATTTACACAAATTATTGCATAAAAAAACTCACTAAGTGAATTTAGTGAAACGGTGAAGTGGCATGCTTAATATGAGTCCCAATCCCAGAGAAAAGGTTCTTCGAGCCGGAAACCCGAGTCTATGTGTTGGGCACCGGCTACAAGCCAAGCCGAGGAGTAATAAAACCCATCAGCAGCACTATGATTATTGAGTGAAAGATCAGGAAGGTTCGAGAACGTGTCATCCTCACCCTTCAACGATGATGATCCTTGAGTTTGACTTGAAAAGGAGGAGGAGGAGGAGGAGGAGGAGGAAACGGCTGGGCTCGGCTCAGAGTCTGCTTCGGCTTCTGACTGGGTTGGGTGGTGGTAAACAGTGGCGGCTGCTTTGGCAGCGGCGGCTTGGATGTCCTTAGGGGAAGTACTGGCTGGGCGTGGCAACATGGCGGCTAACTCGGGGAAATTGAGGTAAGCCGAAGAGCCTTTAATTGTGAGAGCTGCCACGTCATGGGCTCGAGCCGCCATATCTGGCGTTGGAAAAGTGCCGAGCCAAATTCTTGATTTCTTCCTCGGCTCTCTGATTTCTGAAACCCATTTTCCCCATTGACGCATGCGTACTCCTCTATATGTTGGGTGCTTCCCATCATTCCCTTTATTCACCATCTTCTTCTTCTTTTCGTTTTTGTTTGCTTTTTCTTCTTCTTTGTCTTGTTGAGTTTTGGTGTTAGTGGCTTCTTCTGTGGAGGAAGAGGAAGAAGAAGAGGAAGTGGAGGCTAGGTGGAGGCAATAATGGAGAAGGACAAGGAGGTGGTTGGTTCAACTTCACTGTCTAGAAGGACGGACTCTTGTTCCATATTGTCCAATTGGGAAGGAGGGGGAAAGATTATTGTGATCGATGGAGTGAATGAAGAATGGAAAATGTGGTGAGTAGAGGTTTGAGATAGAGGTAGGTTGAGCTGTGAACTACTTATAATTCTTCTACATATTAAAGAAATGGGTCCAACTGAAAAGGAGAAACAGTTGCATTGTTTGCACTTACCATTATATTCTTCACTCACTATACGAGGTTGCATTTGAGTCTCACATTGCCAAAGTTTTCGAGATATATCATATATATATATATATATAGGCATATTGTGAGAATTTGACTCAGACTCACACTGTGTGAGGTGAGTATTAAAGTTGCATTTGATGAGTCCCACGTTGCCAAAGATGTGGTTAGACCCTCTTATCCTATAAGTTAGCTTTTAAACGTTAGATCCAAGTATTATGACAAAGAAGTGAGACAGGAGATTTTCGTTCAATTTAACATATCACTCGGTGTCTCTCCTCTGCCATTTTCATTCAGAAATATAAATCCTTACCGCTTTGGGCTTTGGCTTGATGAATAATGACCATTTTTCTTAAATTGTATGTATATCCAATGACAGGTGTTAATGTTTTCATCTGAATAAATTGGTTTTTTAAAGTCTCCATATAGGAAATAAAGGCATCACATTTTGTTTTTATATATAGTTACTTTTTTTTTGGGGGTATCATATTATATGTAGTTCCTTTACTTCAAATGGTCAAGTCACTTGTATAATAATATCTGTAAGAGTGAGTAAGTAGTATGCATTTTTTTTAACACTTTTTATTTTTATTAGATGCAAAACAATGCTACTACTTTTTTGTAATGATTTTCATTCATTTCTAGGCGGTACGTCATTTCATGCACGTTAAACAGCCGTGGTTAATTTAGGGGCATTTTTGGATCTCTCACAGGTGGCCCTTAAGTGGCTCCACTTTTGTACTACAATTCCGTTACGATATATAATTAAATTTGACTATTTTTATGTTTATTAAAAAAATAGTTATTCATAAGAAATATTATTAATTTTATTTAAAATTTTCAATTGATTGATTAAATTATCCCTCATTAATTGTATAGAAATTTAGGATCAATAAAAATAAAATTTAAAATAAATAAGAGACATTTTAGGGATATTATCATTAAATACTGTAAAAAAAAATTGATTTTACTTATATTTTAAAATATGTTATATGAGTTCACTTTTGCTTATATATCGTAATAGAGGGAATACATCGTAATAATCATAACATAATTATAATCATAACATAATTGATCATTACGTGGGAGATTAGGTGTCACTCTGTCCGCATCTACGCATTTATCCTTAATCCCCATCGGAAGTGGGGATTTTTTTTTTTGGTAGAAGGAAGTGGGGAATTGAAGACAATAAAAAATTACTTTTTTTTGGTTACATAATAAAAAAAATTAAAAGATTTACACATTCGGTATAAACTAATTTTACACAAATATCTAATAAGAACTCATTATTTTGTTAAGTCAGCCAATTTTGTAACTATATTTTAAAAATAACTACCAAATATTGAGTTTTAATTAGATGTATATATAAAACTGATTTACACCGACTGTGTGTGTCACTATTTCTAAAAAAAATGACCGCAGAGATTATTATATACTATATCAATTTCACATGTTTAATTTTGGGTCAATAGCGAAGATAATTCTTTGTTTTTTTTTTATATCTAGCGAAGATAATTCTAGTACGTATAATAATAAAAATAAAAGTAGGTGGACCTAATAATTAAATTTTACTAGTGTATTTACCTATACTTATACCGGTTACTTGTATATGGATTGTAAATATATCTAAGATGCAAGATTAAATTTAAAGTTTTTTTTAAAAAAAATTATTAGTAGATTTAAATTTTTCAATTATCTATGTCATACAACAAATTAATACTAGAATAAATTTTGGTTTTTTTCGTGTATAATATCGGAGCTTTAAAAAAAAAAATACATGTTGATTTAACAGTTATTATAATTATAATTAAACATAAACAATCATGTGAATACTGAAGTGCTGAAAATATTTATATTTCAATGGAATGCTAGAAATTTTTAAATTTTAATAATATGTAAGAGGTAAAATATACAAATTAAGAAAAAAAAATTAAATTTAATATATAGTTATGACTTTTAAATTAAATTTTATGATGTGCATAGTAAAATTAATCATTCATAAAAAATTATAAAATAAAAAATAATCAAATTTGTACGGTAAAATAATGATGAATAGTATTATTAAAAAATAATAATGAATAGTTACTAATAATTTAACAATTAATAAATAAAAATAGATAAGTCATTTACGAAAATATATTAATAATTTACACTGCGAAATTATTGTTTGACATGAGGTAATATTTGTTGCTATAATTAAAAAAATAACTAAAAAATAAAAGAAATTAAAATTGGTTAGGCAAAAAATTGATGATTCTTATGTTTAGATAATATTTTGAGAATGGCAAAAGTGTAAATATAAGAATTAATTGATTGATATACTTTAATTTATTATATTTTTTTATTTGAGTCTGATTAAATTCAAATTTGATTGAATAATAAAAGTCTAGATATGAGTATTAATTGACTAATATATCTCAATTAATAAAATATTATGGCTACTACGTGGTATAAATCTAAGTGGCAAAATTTTATTTTAAATAAATTAGTAGATGTGTGTCCCAAAATCTTGGCCGTAACGTCCTTTATGCGTGTAAAAATAACAATTTCACACTTCTGAAATGCCAGAGAATGGTATAGAATTTCAATAAAAAAAAGAGAATGGTATAGACAAAAAAGCAATAAATGTAATGAGTGATTTGATAAAAAATAAAAAACAATAAAAAATAAAGTTAAAATTAAAATATAAAAACTCTATAATTCTTTCGTATTAATAAAACTAGGAAATTATGTGGTCTAGAGACGTCATATCTCCTCCCTTTTGGTTTCTCACCTGACTGGTATGCACCCGTCTTTGTTTATAATAAACATTTGATTGTTTATAATAAATTAATGGTAAAATTATTTTATAGGTCCTTTAATTTATTTTTTATTTTTGAATCAGTTTTTAATTTTTATTTTTCGAATAGATTTTTTATGTTTTAAAATATTTGTATCGTTGACCTTTTTTAAATGACCCGTTAAATTCTGTAAAAAACAGGTCCTTCAAGTTTTTAGTATGTTTCAAAAATATTCTTCAATAAATGGACACGTAGGCCTGCTTTTCGCAGAATTTAACGGGTCGTTTAAAAAAGGTTAATGGTACAAGTATTTTAAAACATAAAGGACTTATTCAAAAAATAATAATAATAAATAAATGACTGATTCGAAAACTGAAAATAAATTAAAGAATTTATGGAGCAATTTTGTCAAAATTAAATTGAATATAATAATGGGTGAAGCAGGTGGCTCAGTGACTGTAATCGACATCATTTGCATCTCATATTCTTCTATGTTGCTGACTCTGTTAGATTAAAACATTCTTTTCTTTTTCGTTGCCTTTTATTATTCATTTATTTATTCTTATGTGTTAGCGTTAACTGTGTTGGCGTGTCAAATAAGGGTAACACTGAACTGAATCCTCTAATTCAAACAGCCCCAACAGCCCATTTATCTAACTCATGATTCCCGTCTCTTTTTATCATCCCCATCTTTTATCCATTTTTTTTTTACAAAACTTATATTTTATTTATCAAGTTTGTCCTGTTTTTAACTGAGAAAAACAAAAAGACTGTTGCTAAAAGGATCTCTAATGATTTGTCCTTTAAAAATTTATTTTGGGTTCCTTAGGTGGCCCCCACATATCACATCATTTTTTAACAACACTTGATTATTTTGTACCAACGAGTAATATCTTAAAGTGAGGCTCCTAAGTGCCCCCCACATCGCGCACACTTTAATACTTTAATATTTACACTTAAAGAACTGTATTAATTTCTATTGAGTTTGAGTAAAAAAATATTATATACATATATATATGTGTGTGTGTGTATTTAAGCAAAAGAAAATAGAATGAGCCTCGTTAAAACCTTCTGATACAAAACTCTCTTTAGGAAAAAAACATCTAGAAGGAAAAAGAGTACTCCCCCTTTAATTTTATTAAACAAAAAAATTATATTTTAATACTAAGGGACATCTCTTAAATTTAAGGGACATCCCATAAATTTAAGGGACAATACACGCCACATAGACAAGGTCCAACGGTAGAAAAAAAAAAGGAACGTCAACTATTAGATAAGAGACGCCTTAAGAGCCTTGCGTTGGAGATGCTCTAACCGACATATCATGTTTCAACGGGTGGATAAGGTCAAACTGTTTCATGAATATTTGTGTGTATTTAACAAAGAACATGACGAAATCGACCGATAGAACTTGATATAAGTTTTTCCTTTCTTTTTCTCCTCTTTACATTTGTTTTTGGTGCTGTAGAGAAGCTGCAACAAGTATTGGGGTGGAATCACCGGTATTGGGGTCAGAAGATTTTCTCTCTTGTTGGGTGACTAGAGAGAAAACTTTGTTAATTGAAGGAAGGGGTTCAAGATGTAAAATTTGTGTTTTGACATTATTAAAGGAATCATTGAGACCTTTTAGAAAACACACAACATATTCATTGTCACGATAGGTTTTCATCTGTTTGGTCAGGTTATAAGAACATGGTGTGTGCAGGTCTCAAAGACTCTAATTCTTCCCACAGAATCTTTAGGTCAGTGAAGAAAGTGGAGATGTTTCGATCTCCTTGTTTCATGGAATGAATTTCTTGCAAAAGATTAGAGAAACATAAGTAATTACCTTTTGCAAAGCGGTCTTGAAGATCTAGCCAAAGGGCTCGTGCGTTGTCGATGTAGACCGTGCTCTGTGCAATATGTGGTGTGAGACTCCGGTTGATCCAAGAAACTACGATATTGTTTGCGCATTCCCAAGGATCGTATAGAGGATCAGAGGTTGGCGGCGAAGGTAGAGACCCATCCACAAACTTGAATTTGTTTTTGGCCAGAAGGGCTCTCTTCATAGAACGGCTACAGGAGTGAAAATTGTCTCCATTGAGGGGTGGAGGAACGAGTATCGCTCATGGGTTTTCACCTGGATGAATGTAATAGGGGATTGAAGGTGTTTGAGTTGGATCGGTGTTTGTAGGATTAGGGATGGTTTGATTTATTTCAGTATTGCTGGAGGAAGATTCGTTCTCTGCCATGGTTGAAAAGAAGAGGAAATGGAAACGACGTTCTTCGGATTAGGGTTTTCATTAAGAAGAAAGAAGACGATGTAAACTAGGGTTTTGTACTTCTGATACCATAATATTGCATACAGAAGAGAGAAGAGAATTTCATTTTATTATCTGATCAGAAATTGAATTACACAAGGGGCTGGTAACCAGTATATATGCTGGACCAGACTGATCAAAAGACAAAAAAGCAGACGGGCCTAAGCTACAACAGAAAGGCCAAGGCCCATAAGTAAAAGAAAGGAAAAACAGAGGACTGAGAAGTAAAACCAATAACAACAGTAAAAGGCCTAATTACAGAAAACTATATCACTCAGTAAAAGGCCTAATTATGGAAAATTATATCACTAACAATGCTAGTTGTACTAGTACTATACTTGCCTATAGTGCTACCCAAGCTCGGATTTTTTGCTGCCACAACACCTCAACAATACCAAAAACACACGTAAAGGAGAGAAAATGGATAAAAGATAGGGATGATTGAGAGAGTGGGGAATCATGTGAGAGATACAAAGGCTGTAGAGACCGTAGATTAGGGTTTTCTCTGTTGTAATCTCTATACATCACTCTCTACATCCTCTCTGTCTTTCTCTTCATTTTTTCTCGCTCATCCCCATTTCCAAATTTTCTCTCAAGCTTCTCTCTCATATCATCCCTTATTTTTACTGCTACAGATGCAACATGCAGCAGGGGATCATAGCTACCACAATTTCCATTGATCCCTTTCTCTTTGCTAGGATCTTCTGGTGTAGTGCTTGCATCTGTGGTAGAAAAACAATAGTGAGTGGAGAGAAACTCATAGAAAATAGAAAGTTAAATTATACTTTTTGTCTCTTATGTTTGTTTTAAGTTTCAGTTTGATCTCTTACGTATTAAAAGTTTTAAATTGGTCCATTATGTGTAAAAGTTATACCAATGCGGTTTCTTTTTTTTTTTGGT
The DNA here is from genome assembly GCA_037113605.1 of Calophaca sinica. Taxonomy (NCBI): domain Eukaryota; kingdom Viridiplantae; phylum Streptophyta; class Magnoliopsida; order Fabales; family Fabaceae; genus Calophaca; species Calophaca sinica. The sequence continues at coordinate 34,565,160 of CM073731.1, forward strand.
TCCAAAATTGTCTCTTATGTTACAAAAATTATACCAAATGTCGTCCCTTTTTGCCCCTTATTTTGCAAAAAAATGAACCACATTGGTAAAAAGACCAATTCAGAACAAATAATACATAAGGGACCAAATTGAAACCTAAAACAAATATAAGAGACTACAAGTATATATAATTTAGTAAAAAAAAATGAGGATGAAAGAGAACAAAATCAAGAGAGAGGTAGAGTGTTGCAGAGAAAGTTGCATTCAGTCTTGTAGCAGCAGATGATCCTGATCCGTGAGAGTGAGGTGCTATCAAATGATCGGAGTTATTTCCAACAAGTTTATCATTTGCTTTCTTATTATACTGTCCAAATTTACATGTATAAGGCGTATTGAATTTATTTTTGGTTATAGCCTTATCTAATGATTCCCTTATGATGATGTCACATACTCCCCCTGTTTCAATTAATATATATGTCACATTTACGAAAAATAATTGTCCCAAAATATATATTATTTTCTATTTTTAATATAATATTAAATACTTTATGTCAATTTTACCCTGAATATTAAATAATTTCTGTTAATGTCATGTAATATTAAATGCTTCTGAGAAGGATAATTTGGTAAAATTGTTATTCTCTTTCTTTTATTTATTGATTTTTCTTAAACTGTGTGATTTAACTAAATATGATATATATTATGGGACGAAGGGAATAATATGTACTACAATTTATAAAATCTTTGCAGCCCAGCCCACGTGGATGACTACATTGTCTTATTCAATTTTTCTTTTTGTTAAACTTTCTTATTTGGTTGATGTGCCGGATAATTCTTCATAAGATAAGAATAGTAATTAATAAAGAATACACCGTAAGAGGAGTGTTAGAGACAACCTATCTGACACACTCTTTTAGACACCCTCTCAACCATTGGGCCACATCAACTTTTTTTTAAATCCATGTAACTGATAGGTAGAAGAAAATTCATGAGAAAACACGTCAATCCTGCACTCTTGCCCACTGCATCAACCACCTCCCTCGTTGCCGACTAGTTTCCGACAGGTCTCTAGGTCCTGGTTGTGGACGATGCCTGTGACATCCTGATTTTGTAAATAAATCTTAAATAACGACAAGAATATTGATTAAATAGTAATTGAATATTAAGACTCTTAGTTGGAATTAAGTTGGATTTAAAATGATTCATTGGAGGCCTAGATAACCTAGAAAACCCTAGAATCGTCTAAAAGGACGAAAACAGAACTTTACATTATAAGTAATGTCGCGTCGTGACGAAGATTTCAAAAGATATCATCGCGACGCGATGGACAAAGGTCAGGTAAGTCGGTTAAAGAGAGAAAAGTGAAGGTTCTGGAGAGTGTGCATCGCGATGCGATGGACTTGTCATCGCGACGCGATGCAAGTCGGTGTAGGAAGGGGGGAGCTCTCCAATTGCCTATAAATAGGCCTTAAACCTCTCATTCGCCCCAAGAGCTTCCAAGGGCCTTTGGGAGAGTGTGGAAGGCGTGGAAGAGCTCCGAGGGCGCGAGGAACGCGAGCGGCAACAGTCTTCTAGGCCAGGTAAGGGGAAAGATACCTTAATCTCTAAGAAAAATAGGTAGTAGAGTATTCTGTTAGCATGTGTAGGGTTCTTTAGCCCTACTAGGGGTTGGTAATAGTAACACCTTATGAGATGGGTTGCAGTGTACGGTGGCTAAGGATAGTCACCATAGACCTACCAACTGACATAGGTTATGTTTATGAGATTAGTAGATAGTCGTTTATGTGACGTTAGAGATAATCTATATGATAATAAGTTATGATAAATCATGGTTGATGGTATTCCGAATCATGTCTGATATTTATGTGCTGGTTGCATATAATATCTGTGAGTGTGATGATTGTTGTATGGTATTAATGTCAAGGATGACGCCCTTTAGTTAGAGGTTTGCGAATCCCTAGATGGTAATAGTAGGTATTACCATCGATACCCTATGATAGTGGTGATGGCCGGGCCAATGTACCCAAGGTTGGTGTACGGAGGTACAGACGGAATGGTGTTGAGATAGTCGGTGGTCTTGAGAGAATGTTTCTCGACCAAGACCTTGAGATAATGGTTCTCGGTCTTCCCAACGAGTCTCTCCATGTCCGTGGTACCAAAGTACGGAGTAGTATTGGGGATAGTCGGTGGCCTTGAGAGGATGGTTCTCGGTCAACCGGACGAGCCTCTAGGACTCCACGTCTGACGGGTGGACAATCTTGGTCATTCCTGTTATGGGAATGTCGTCCTTGCGAACAGGACGGTGCTTTACTCTGGTAATTGGGTATGGTAGTATGGGATCCCATAACCAGTGATCAGAGATGGTAGCGTATCAGGATTTGTTCCCGGGACAAACCAACTTATCGTATTCGGTGCCCTAGGACTGGTGATTGGTCTAGGCAGTAGGGCCGGTGATCAGTGACACTTGCCAGTCTGTGATGTAATCGTATGGTCATGTTTATCGGTATGACGTATCAGTATGGTCTGGTCTGTGATCGTGTGCTTAAGAGTCTGAGCGAGGTATCTGTGGTAATAGTTGTGCTAATATTTATGATGACGATTGTGTTGATATTAGTCATGGTGTGATGATATTTTGTGTTGGACATGGTAACATGTACTCTACTATGCTATTTTATTGTTTGATTGAGATTAATGGATATCTTACCACAATGTTTTCTTTTTTATTTCTACTGTATGTTGTTAAATAACAGATGGGCAAGAACAACCTATAAGAAGTGGATGAAAAGTTTTTGAGTAGCCTGCTTAGGCAGAGATGAATATGTATGTCACGGCCAGTGTGTCTTTTGTCACCCATGTGGGTGTAGAGTCATGTTCGTACTTGTATATGTAATATGTTTTTTAATAAATAAATTATGTATTTCTTAATTGAACTACTTTTGTAATAAATAAATAAAGTTACGCCCTATCTCGAAAGGGTGTTACAATGCCCCTACTCCTTATGATCCTTGAGGGGATACTTTGTGCTTGCCTCTACAAAGGTCATCAGTTTCTTTCTCCCCCAATTCATTTATGGCTACTGTAATTTAATATTAATTCTTGTAGCCATCTTATGCTTTTAATAGGGTTTCACATGAGACAAAGTGATGTTTCTTTTCACCCTGTGATGGCTTATTTGTTTGTTGAATTTCTTCCTCAAACCATGGATCCAATATCTTGCATTCGTCAATCATCATTCTATGAGGCGTACAACGTCAGTTAAGGTTCTGCGATTCAAGATCAAGGAATCCACCTTTGCCGGCAGTAGTGAGTTTCAGATTTGCGATTCTTTCAGATTTGCTTTTAAATTCCTTGTTCAGATCTCCCCCAGCTAATGTCATTGGAAAGTTTCAATTTTTTCGGTTGAGCATTTGGTTTTCGTTTCAATTTTATGGCAAGAAGTTGGTTTTCCGGTGATGCATTTAGTGTAGGGAGATAATCGATTTTGCAATGTTGTTTAACCGGTAGAGCCAGTTATCAGGTACATGGATTTAAAAAAAAGTTGATGTGGCCCAATAGACGAGAGAGTGTCTAAAAGAGTGTGTCAGAGAGGTTGTCCCTAGCACTCCTCTTCACGAGAAATAATTGATGTGTCTAAAAGAGTGTGTCTGAGAGTTTGTCCATAACATTTCTCGTGAACCTAAACATATGTTATGTTGACACTGCTTATACGTATAATCAAATCATTCATAAAGGTTAACAAAAAAATTTCAGCAATTTTCATAAAAAAAAATATTCAGAAAGCGGGGGCACTCATTCACTTCGAATCTACAGCAACCTATCTTATTATCTTTACACATACATTTAAGGCTAACTGAGATTACCTGCAGTCACGTATCTTTTTCTCTCTCCAAACTTGTATTTTTTTTAATTTTTTTTTTGAATTAAATAAATCAACAGTGATGATAGAAAAAGCAGTCAATCCAATGGTGGAGATTAGTGTGACTGTAGGGACTATTGGAACTATTGAATGCATTGTATCCATATCTATTTAAGGCATATATTAAAACTTTTGTATATGTAACTGGAGTATGGAAAGTAATCCACCATAAGAAAACATATTGGCAAATCTATAGTGTTGCTATTTCCCAAAAAAAATTAGGTGTCAAGTATATATGGAGTATCAACAAGTATATATGGGTAGGTGTTATCATCGAGCAAAATCATAAAATGAGCATTGAAGAGCAGAATGTCGGAGTTGACATGGTCCAATATCAGAGACTAGTGGGGAAGTTGATCTACTTGGCAGACCAGATTTAACTTATGTAATTAGTGTTGTGAGCCAGTTCATGCATGGTTCGAGGGTGAGACACTTACAAGTTGTAGATCGTGTTCTGCAATATCTTTAAGCCACTCCAGGGAGAGGCCTCTTGTTCAAAAAGATGGAAGATTAACTATGGAGGCTTTTACTGATACAGATTATGCAGGTTTAGTGAGTGATAGAAAGTCCACTTTAGGTTATTGCACATTCTTATGTGGGAAACTTGTTGCTTGAAGAAGTAAGAAGCATAGTGTAGTGGCTCCATCAAGTGCTGTGGCAGAGTTTAGAGCTATGACACAAAGAATTTATGAGCTTTTATGGATGAAGATTGTACTTGATGACTTGAAGACAAAGTATGAGGGTCCTATGAAGTTGCTTTATAAATCGGTTGTCAGTGTTGCTCGTAGTCATGTTCAGCAATGACAGGATAAAACATATTGAGATAGACCGTCATTTTATGAAGGGTATGTTTGGTTTAAACGAGAGGAGAGGAGGGGGAGATTTTAATGGAGGGAAGGGGAGGGGAGGGACATAGAGTTTTTGCTTGTTTGATTTAGGAGGGGAGGGTAGAGATTAATTTACTTGTATATCCTTATAACCTTTTATATTATGGGTCTGTTTGGTTCAAATGAGAGGAGAGGAAGAATTTTAATAGAGGGGAGGGGAAAAGAGGGGAGAGATTTAATTTGATTTTGTGTTTAGTTAAGAGGAGGGAAGGGGAGGCGAGAGAAGCCTTTGCTTGTTTGGTTCAGGAGGAGAGGGGATGGAAGGGATATTAATAGAGGGGATGGATTAATTTACTTGTATATCCTTATAGCATTTTATATTATATTATATATAAGGATATTTTAATTATTTTATTTTAAATGATTTAATATCTCCTCCCCTCCAAAAAATATCAATATTGGAGGGAAGCTAAAATTGAGTTAGGAATGATTTTGCTCCCCTCGCCTCCCCTCCAAAAAATTGAACTAAACATACAAAATTTAAAATAATCATTTCCTTCCCCTCCCCTCCATTTTCCTCCGACCAAACACTGCCCAAAGAGAAGTTAGATAGTGGTGTGATCCCTCTGGGAACCAGCTGCTAGCAGATGTGTTAATAAAATGCTTTTCAACAGAATGGTTTAGTCAACTTATATGCAAGCTGGATGATAGATATCTATTCACCAGCTTGAGGAAAAATATTGTAAATAAGTTATTATTAGGTGTATATTTTGTAATTAATAATATTTTTGTGTTAGACTCATTAGTTAGGCCCATTAGGTACCACTTAGTATATATAAACGTATTAGTGGTAGTAAGTATTACACAATTGAAATAATACTCAATATATTTTTTCACACCTAGATTTGATTCGAGGGAATTATATGCTCGAGATATAATGACGATATGATTGATGGTGGAATTTATTTGAGGTTTATGTGAAAGTTTGGAAACCATTGTGGTGTGAAAAAAAGATCAGGATGATTGGTTTGACCAGAGAGACACAGGGAAACTGATGTTCATGAAACCTAACATAACTTGAGACGAGCAATTTTTGAACAGTAAGGTGATACAACGTGTATCGCTCATGTACAGGGGTAAAGGGAGTGGGGCGACCCACTAGGGCCGTGGTCACCCCCCAAAATTAAAACTTACTTAATATTTTTTTAAAGATAAAAAAGAAAAAAAGTCTCGTTAAAACCTTCTAATATAAAATTTCTTTTAAAAAAAATCTAAAAAAAAATATACTTCTACCTTAATTTATTAAAAAAAAAGAAAAAAAAAAGGACAAACATGTCTTAATTAAAACTTACTTAATATCGTTACGTGTAAAATGTTTTTTGGCCCCACTAACTTTCTTTTAAAAATATATAAATACTCCAAACTGACGAAAAGCAGGCTGCAAAAGCGTAAAAGGGTTTTCTTTCTGATTGCTTCTTCCTCCCTGTTGCAACACTACTATTCACCTTCGGTTCTTGCTCATTTGCTCTCCCATTCCTCAAAGCTTTTAAAGCTTTTATACAAAAATTTCCAACTAAATTTCATAGAGCTCCCACGTATTGGAGAAATTGTTCACCTCTCCCACTGTCCAAATTTCCAACAAAGTCAAAGAAATAATAAAAATATAGATCACAACATTTTGTGGTTCTCGTGAAAATTATTTGTGCTGGTTAGTATTTCAGTCTTTCTATGCAAAGCATGGGTTTGGTCCCCGAAGATTAAATTATGGCTCCACCCCTGACTATGATTTTGAGTGGATAAGTGCTAATAATTAAATACTAATTTATGTCACAAGTTTTAAAAATATATATATTTATATACTCAAAAGTATAGTAATAAAATCTCTGTTTCCTTCAAAAAAAAGATAGGACTTCGACTCTTCTACAATGTGAAATGTAAAACGAGCGGAATCTAGTGTTGCTGTTCATAGAACTTGCTATAGATGCTCAATAATTGGGGGTCAGGACCCTTAAGAATGCACCATCCAATCTAGTACAAATATGACGTAACATCCGCGCCTATGTCGTGTTGTTTTATCACTGTTTTATGGTTAGAAAATGATTTTTTTATGGTTAGAAGATGATGTTTTCTCACACTTTCAAGATGTAAAAGAAAGAACTATGAAGCAACAAAATAAAGGTTTGACTCATATCCCACTAGAATGTTTGTTCGAATCCAGCCAATGTAAAAACTTTGTTAATATGTAATATATAAGTACATAGATCTATAAGTGTTTTTTGAGTCTCAAGATTTTTTCTAACCCTTGTAAATTTTTTGGACTCAACTCACCTAAACTTTTAATTTATAAAAAAAAAAGAGAAAAAGAGAAATAACTGTAAAAAATACATAGAATATAACAACTCTATTTTTGTGAGGGTTGTTTCCGCGTTACCAGTACACTTTCCCTTGTAAATCACATGCCTATGGGCTATGGATTAGTACGATGGTACCAGCAGCAGGCGCATTTAAGAACATCAAATAGTAGTTAAGGCAACAGGTGATGCGTCTATCACATGCCATATTGATTTATTTATTTTTTGACTTATGGTTCAAGAATTCTTTTAAAAGTCATTAATATAATTGGTAGATTATTGTTAACAGAGACTGTTCTGGACTGGGCCGAAGACCAATCCAGCTAAGCACTCGCTAAAGGCTCATTTATGCGAAGCAGAGTTCAGACCTCCCTTTAACCAAAAAACGACGTGGCAGATCCGACGACTCTCCAAGATCTAACCAGCACGTCACAGCCTGACATAGATCCAACGGCCACCCGGACATCACGCGAGCGGTTACATCTCGATAACCGCTACCGAATACTATATAAGTGATCTCCACCACTGATCCATGTACGCTTTCATTCATAATTCGGTTACCTCACACTCATTCCTAAACTGACTTAGGCATCAGAGTCTCTACAGGTACAACCACCCCCACGCCGTCGTCGACCACCGCAAGCTCAACCGCATCGCTTCTTCTCTGGTATCCTCTGAGTTCTACATCAGAACATTGGCGCCGTCTGTGGGAAACTTCTTTCCTTTCAACCTTTCCGAAGTCACCTTCGTCTTCAACAATGATTGGATCAAAGTGCACCGTCGCGACACACAGTTCTCAACTTCGCGTGTATCTCAATCCACCAAATCCTCTGATTGCTCCTCTAAATCCGCCTCAGATTGAACGAGCGCCGGTACACGTCGAGTATGAGAGGCTGAGGAATCTTCCTCTACCTTCAGTTGATGCAATTCCATTAGTCACCGTCCCGGCGACTACGAAATTACAGAAACCGCTCTGGCGTCCACCACTTTCCTCCTCCGCGAGTTTCGCGAATTTGTGCAGAAACACGCTGAATCAATACATGTGCAGAACCAGTGCTTGCAATGTGATTGTTCCCTAGGATGCTCATTTCCATGCACTTAATTGAAGGAAATTTTCATGCAAACTTAGACTTTATTCCTTGTTTGGTCTCTAATCTTAGGTGTTTGAGTTCTTGTTGTGGAGATATTCTAGTTGCCAATCATGTTAGCTCTTTTGTTGTTTTGATGGAAAAAAATGTCCTTACTGTGGTCCTGCCTTTTTGTAGGTATGGAAAGGTTTGATTGGAGACATGTACCTAAGATCATGAGAGCAAATTGAAGTGGAAAAAGGAGTTGAAACAGTATGCGAGCGCTCTTTGAAGCAGTTCCAGGGCACGCAGGCGCTCTTCTTTGTCTGTTTTTTCTTGCGCGTTTTGGGCTTTCTTTCAGGCCCAGTTGGTATAAATATCCATCTAAGGTCAGAACAAAGGGGATTATGACTTGGAGGCTGAGAGAGGACTTGGGAGCACAAAACCTAAGGGTGGAACTCAATGGAGAGTGTGAAGTGAAGACATTCATCAACATTCTTCCATGGATTCTCCTAGTTCTTTCTTTTTAACTCTCTGTTTTGTTTATTTCTCTATGTCTAGCTAAACCCCTTGTGTTAGGGATGAGTGAATATTGATGGAACACTATTGTATTTGGTTTGGGGGTACTTTGATGACATATTTCCTCTTGCTTTGTGTGTTCAATCTCTGTTTTTAATGCTTTTCATGATTTGATCACCCATGGAATGATTTATGGTTCATATGTTGAATGGAAGTTCTACGTGTGAATGCTTGAGATTGCATGCATGCCATTCTTAGGCTAGGAATAGTCTTGGGATTGTAGTATCTTTGTGAACTCTTGATCTTAATGCTTGTTCTTCAACTACATCCACCTAAGGAATTAGGGTTTATAGGGGAAACAAAGATTCACTTGCCTAAGGAATTAGGATTTGAGTACCATTGTGAGTTTGATAACAAAGCTATAGAGGGAATAACTTGTGAATACCAAATCAACATGCAATAATGGGAAATCAATTGAAGCTTGTCCCTAATGCCTTTTATTATTGAGTACTTTTTCAAAGACCTCTATTACATTGTCACTTGAACTTTCCAATCATATAAAATCCTTTGGTGTTCACTTCGTAGTCGCTAACGGACATTGGTATTTGGCTTTCAATCCTTGAGAACGATAACCGGTTATTTACCAAATATATTACTTGCAACGACCTGGTACACTTGCCGTGGTCCCATCAAGTTTTTGGCGCCGTTGCCGAGGATCGATTTTACCATTACCAGTAATTTCGAAGGCGACTTCTACTTCGAACCCGTTTTAATTTCTGTTTTAGTGTTAGTTTAATTACTTCTTTTTCATATTTTCCTTAACATTTTTTTATTTCTCAGTTGCTTTGACACTTGTTTGAGGTGCTTGCTTTTCAGTGTATGCGTGGAACAGTAGATCCTCAAGAGATATTGTTTGACCCAGAGATAGAAAGAACAGCTCGACGTAACCGAAAGGAAGCAAAGGCTAGAAGAAGAGAAGCAAGGCTAAGACAAAGAGAGGCACAACAAATAATTCCGGAACCCACTGTTGAAACACCAGAAGAGGTGATGGGTGACGCGAACAATGAAAGGAGAACTCTCCAAGATTACTCCAAGGCCACTCCCAGGAGGTATTATGGGAGCATTGGCAGGCCCCGTGTTGTAGGCCATAGCATCACTATTCCATCGGGCCTCCTACAAGTTATTCAACAGAATCAGTTTGCCGGTTTGCCTCATGAAGATCTGAATCAACACTTGGAAGTCTTTGTCCAGTTGTGTGATACAGTGCAAATTGATGGCGTTACTGATGATGTCATTTACTTGAGGCTCTTTACCTTCTCCTTGAAGGATAGAGCTAGAAGCTGACTTAGTTCTCTACCTGAAGGGAGTATCACCACATGGGATGATTTGGCCAACAAGTTTGTGAGCAAGTTCTTCCCAACTTCTAGATCTGCCAAGCTGAGAAGTGAAATCACTGCCTTTGGTCAAAAGGAGGGGGAGACACTCTATGATGCTTGGGAGAGGTTTAAATAATTGCTTAGAAAATGCCCTCAACATTCATTACCCGATTGGCTTCAAGCTCAAACATTCTATAATGGGCTCATTTCGAACACTAAGGTGATGATTAATGCTGCATGTGGAGGCTCTTTTGATTTAAAAACTCCAGCTGAAAGCCTTGAGATTATGGAAGCTATGGCAAAAAACACCATGAATGCACCCTTTGATAGGCAACAAAGGAAAGGAGGAATGCTCGAAGTGGGTGCATTGAATGCTATTCTAGCCCAAAATAAGGCTATGAGTCAACAATTAGCCTCTATAACCAAGCAAATTGGAGGGATGAAGGTAAATTCAGTTAGTTATGTAAACCCCAAATGTGGTTTTTGTGGAGGAGAACATGCTAGCATTGATTGTGTTGCCCCTGTGGAGATTAGCAAAGATTCAGAACAAGTCAACTTTGTCAACAATTCTCAAAGGCAACACAACAATCCTTATTCGAATACTTATAATCCGGGTTGGAGAAATCACCTGAATTTTTCTTGGAAGGATCATGGTGCTCAAGCTTCACATGGACTGCAAGGAAGCTCTTCATCTCAACCACAAGCCCTTGAGCAGAAAGCCGGTTGGGAAATTGCTATTGAAAAACTAGCTGGACAAACTTCAGCTTTCATGACCGAAACAAGGGCTGCTTTCAAAAATCAAGAGGCCTCCATAAGGAACCTTGAAACTCAAGTTGGTCAGCTGGCTAGACAAATAATAGAAAGACCTCTGGGTTCTCTACCAAGCGACACAATCCCAAATCCCAAGGGACATGAGAATGTTAGTGCCATCACTACCCGGAGCGAAAAGGTGATTGAGCCCATTCCCAGGAAAGAAGTTGAGAAGTCAAGTGAGCCTAAGGAGAAAGATGAAAAGGACTCAAATGAAGCACCTAATCCACCTACTGTGCAAGGGAAAATGGTCTATCCAAAGCCAATCATCAAATTGTCATATCCTTAAAGGTTAAGTAAGGAGAAGGATGAGAAAAAATTTGGCAAATTTTTAGATGTATTCAAGAAATTGCAAATCAACATTCCCTTTGCCGAAGCTCTTGAGCAAATATGTACTTATGCCAAGTTCATGAAAGAGATTCTCTCAAAGAAGAGGAAATTGAAAGATGAAACAATTGCTTTGACTGAAGAGTGCAGTGCAATCCTACAAAGAAAGCTTCCTCCAAAGCTGAAAGATCCTGGTAGTTTCACAATTCCCTGCACTATAGGGAATATGTCTATTGGGAAGACACTATGTGACTTGGGGGCTAGCATCAATCTCATGCCAGTGTCCATGTTGAAAAAATTAGGGACAGATGATGTTAAACCTACAAGGATGTCACTCCAGTTAGCGGACCGATCAGTCAAATACCCCTATGGTATTATAGAAGATGTCCTGGTGAAAGTGGATAAATTCATTTTTCCAGCTGATTTTGTTGTCCTTGACATGGAGGAAGATGCCCAGGTCCCTCTAACACTGGGAAGACCATTTCTAGCAACTGGTAGAGCTCTTATCGATGTACAACAAGGGCAGCTCATGCTTAGGGTGCAAGATGAGAAGGTAACATTTAGCGTATTTGAGGCTACGCATCCTGCAACTGATGAAGAACAATGCTACCGCATGGATGTAGTTGATGATATGTATGATGGTGCCTCTAGCAAGCAATATACTTTTGTGCCCCTTGAAACATTGCCAGTGCAAGGAAAAGGAAGTGAGGAAGAATCAAAAAATTCAAAAAGAAGGAAGATGAAGATGGAGACAATGGGAGGAAAAAGAAAGGGTGGTATGCATATGAAGGATGGGAAACAAATCCCAGATTGCAAAAGTCCAAAGAATGCACAAGCAAAACCTACTCATTCCTATAAAGAGTGCACTCAACATGTGAGGGATGACAATTTCCACCCTTATAAATTCAAGAGGAGAAAAAGAAGACCGATGAAGAAAAGGGAGGTGATTTCTTTGCAAGCACTCAATGCCATGGGTGTACATCTTCCTAAAGATGGACATGCTTCAATCTTCTTCTCTTCATTCAAGGAGCCATGATCAACCTCTTCATGCGTCAAGCTAGTGACATTAAAGAAGCGCTTCATGAGAGGCAACCCATGCGAGGGAGTTTCTATCTTTTTCTCTTGCATTTTTAGTATTCAGTTTGTTTGATTTTCATCTTAGTATGTTTGTTAAAGCTTAAGTTTGGAGTTTCTTTATTTTTGTGTTAAAAAAATGTGTGGGGTGTGATGCTTTTAGTCTTTTGGGGTGTAAGTCTTAGATGTCAAATTGAAATAACTGCTGACTGAACTATGATTTGAACCCACTTGTGATTTGAATTTTGTGTTGAGCACCAATCACTTGGTGTGATGTTAAGTGGGCTGCTGAAGAGTTACAACTTGAGACTAGAAACTTTTTGGAGTGAGTCAACCATTGCTCAACTGTTTTGGTTTGTTATAATGTCTTTGTGATTTGTAACACCTGAGGACGAGATCGACCTCGTATTAGGACGTCGGATCGAGACCTCGTGTCGAGATCTCGTGTCGAGACCTCGTACCAAGACCTTGTGTCGAGATCCCGTGCCAAGATCGCGTGCCGAGGTCATTTGCCGAGCTGAGGAGATCGCGTGCATTAGCTGCCGAGGTCGCGTACCGAGCTGAGGAGGTCGCATGTCGAACTGAGGAGGCCGCGTGCACGAACTCGTGTTAGAGCCTTGTGCGCTTGCACAAGCACCCTAGTCGACATAGTGTCGAGATGTTAACACTCGTATTCTTACGAATGTTATTCAGCGTTATTATTATATTGTTTGTAATAATTACATTGTCGGCTTGCCGTTCTCGTCGCTGTGTTGTAGATCTGAACCTATAGAGTAGAGGGTAATCATGAGAGAGGGGAGATTAGATGGGTAGATTGACTGATGGGATTGGCATCTTATAGCTGGAGTTACGATAATGCCCTTCCCTCACCAGCTGTATATTCGATCAGTTCCCTCAAACATTCACTTTCTCTTTTCTTCTTTCTTCTTCCTTCCTTCTCTGAGTTTCTTTTTTTTCGTTCTCTCCAAAACTTCCATCGAAGAAACCTTGAGTTCCATCGAGCTTCTGCATAAGCTTTCTTCATCAATCTTGTTCCTCATCATCTCCTTGACATATACATCACCATCTCGACCACCATCTGAGGTATGAAGAACATATTTTTCTCTTCCTTCGTGCTACTGTTTAGCGCTACTTCTTCTTTCCATTTTAGCTAGTTTTTATGCTTCCAAATCATGTCAAACTGATGGGTTTTCTTCTTCATGATATTACCTCCCTTTCTAACCGATTATTTGAGCTTGTAAAACAAATTTTCTTCCTTTGATTTCTGCAATAGGCAGTGCCCAAAAACCTTTCCTTTTTGGTTGTTTCGATTTCTTGTTTAGTTTGTCGTTTGTTGCTTCTTGTCGTTGTTGTTGTCGACTTACCTGTTGTAGCATCAGATAACCTTTTTCATGAACTTTTGATCGAAAACCCTAACTTTGTGGTTAGGATTGGGATGAGAGCTAAGTGTTATTAGAACCCATAGATCGAACTGAGTTGTGCTTGTTTTAGGAAGTCTGATTCCCGAGATCGTGTGATTTCCGAATCAAGGTGTACGGGAGAGCGAACCCGAGGACGTGGAAGCAGTGGGATCCAGATCGAGAACTCATGCGGTCGAGGTCGATCGAGAAGCGTACGTGTCGAGGTCGACTGAGAAGCGTACGTGTCGAGGTCGATTGAGGACGGTACGTGTCGAAGTCGTTGTCGAGCTCGTTTGAAGACAGCCGTGTCGAGGTCGTTGTCGAGCAGCATTAACTTGGAGTTCGGTAAGGGCACTTCATATTCGACTTGTTTATGTTTTGTGCGTAAGGGCAACTTTTAGACATTATTAAGACTTTATTTTATATGTTATTGTGTATGAATTCCTTGATCTGTGTCGAGCATGAAATGTTGTGATATGATTGGGTTTTTGCATGTATTTAATATGTGATTGAATATATGCTGTGAATTGTGTATTGCATGTTGAATTGCGTTTCTTCATGTCGAGCTTGCTCTTTTTATTTGACATGCGGTTGAATATCTTGTGTTTAACTCTTTGAATATCGTATGCGGCGAATTGTTCATCGAGTGAGCGAGCTAGGTGAGTCGTATGACGTTTTTGAGCCGTGACCCGGATAACTAAGGGTGCTAGGTCCCCTTTTGTTTACGGGAGATTGACTAGACGTCGCCACGCTATGGGAGCTGAGTTGACTGTCCTAGGGAGAGCGAGGGTCCCAAGGCTTTACCGACCTTCCGACATACGGTACGGCGTGTGCATTCCGGAAAAATTGTCGAGTCGAGAGAAAATGGATTGCGAGTTGTGTCGAGTTAGAGTGAGATGGTCGAGTCACGTTGGTGAATGATATAATGTGATGTCTGCTTATTTCTTTATGCCGTGCTTATCTTGTATTGTTGAGAAGTTGACCCTTTCCCGTGGTACCTTCAATCCATGACGGTTACCCAGGCGATGTCGAGGGTGCAGGGAACTCGACAGCAGATGATGGCGAGGAGGAGCTCGACGAGGAGCAGGGCGACGACCTATATTTGTCGTGATTGATTATGTTGCTGGATGTTGTTTTTTTTTGATGACTGTACCTTGTTTTCTTTTGGAGTAGTATGTCGTGACCAGTTTGGGCAGTATTGTTTTGTCGTTTCAGGGTAGACTGGTGGTTTTACTTTTGGAGCAGCCCCCTGCGTGGGAGTCTGCCGGAAGTACCCCCAGGGTATGATTGTTCTTTTGAAGTCGTCATACCTTAGGTGTATTTCTTTATACATTACTACTCTGTACTTTGTATACATTATTATTTCGAGTGGTATATATGCATGTATGTTTTATTGGAATTTAAGCCTTGTGTCTTAGTTGCATCATGTTTCGAAAAAAGCTGTAATTACTCTGATGTGCACGAGCTGGTTTTATAAAAAAAAATATAGACCGTACTTTTTAAAAGGCACAAGAGTACCGTTTTAAAACACATCTCATACAGGTTTAGTTGAGTTCGGTGTGTTGAGCTCGGTAACTCGAGCTCGGTATATTGAGCTCGGTAGCGGTCCGGAAACGGGTCGTTACATTTGTTGGTATCTGAGCAGTTCGGTTCTGACCGAGCTGTGCATAGGAAATTTGGACTGGTCACTGTGTCGGGATACATATATATATGTGTTGGGTACCTAATTGTACTATACTGATTGCTGTTTGATTAAGTGAAGCACTTATTGCTTGAAAAATTGTTTGAACTGTTTCTTGATTGAAGCAGTGTGTTTTAACACATCCTTGTTGTGAGATTCTGACAGGGTTTTGAACTTTGTGGAATCTAATGCCACCTCGTAGGATACGATACCGGCAATCGAGAACGTCGACATGGAACGAGCAATTCAAGCTATGGCCGAGATGGCGGCAGCCATGGCTCAAAGAATCACCGCCAGAACTCAACAGGCTAACGCAATGGCACAACAGACGGTGGCGTTAACCCAGCAGAACTTACAGCAACAACAGCGAGCAGAGCGAAATGCTGAAGCTAGAGGATTGGCAGACTTTAGGAAGCATGATCCACCGAAGTTCTATGGTGAGCCAAATCCAGATAAAGCTGATCTTTGGATGCAAGAGATCGAGAAGATCTTCGAGGCACTCCATTGCCCGGACAACGTGAAGGTCGACTACGCCACCTACTTGCTGCTAGGAGACGCAGAGTATTGGTGGAAAGGAGTGAAGCAAACATTTCTAGCAGAACGTCGCGAGATGACCTGGGAGCTTTTCCGTGAAAGGTTCTTGGACAAGTACTTCCCAGATACTGCACGAGCCGAGAAGGAGCAAGAGTTTCTTCAATTGCAGCAAGGCGGTATGACGGTGTCCGAGTATGCAGCCAAGTTTGAGTCGCTGGCGAGGTATTTTAGTCCATTTCGTGATCGAGCTGACCAAAGATGGTTAAGCGAGAGGTTCCAACGAGGTCTGAGATTTGACATTCAGAAGTCAGTGGTGTCATTGAGGATTCGAAACCTCCAAGAGCTGATTGATCGCTGTGTCGAGGTAGAAGGAGTAAGAAGCCACAAGAAGAAGACTGTTGTAGGCGGACCGGTGAGACCCCAGAGTGCGGGGCAGAGATTTGCACAGAAAGGGAAACAACTGCAGAAGAAGCCTTACAACCGACCTCAGGGGAACGACAACAGGGGACAATATCGTCCGATGACCCAGGGAGCGAGGAGCGGAGGACAGACCGGTGTCGAGGTGACTTGCTATCGTTGTGGGAAGCCCGGACATTATGCGAGTAACTGTACTCAGAAGGAGGAGGTGTGTTTCAACTGTAAGAAGCCAGGGCATTTTGCCAAGGATTGTCCCACACCTAAAGCTGAACCGGTAATGCTTGCGGCAAAGGCCAAAGGGAAGCGTCAGATAGCTAAAGGCAGAGTTTTCTGCATGAGCGGTGAGGAAGCAGATCGAGCTGAAGATCTTATTCAAGGTGAATGTGAGATAGAGGGTAAATCCTTATCCGTCCTCTTTGATTCGGGTGCAACCCATTCCTTTATTTCTTCTGATTGTGTGAACCATTTGAACTTGACTGTGACTGCTTTACCGTTCAAATTGGTAGTTACAACCCCAGCTGCTAAAACCTTAGTCACAAACACTGCATGTCTTAATTGTGTAGTGGTTATTCAGAGTAGAAAGTTTGTGGTCAATTTGGTTTGTTTGCCTCTTAAGGGCTTAGATGTCATCCTCGGGATGGATTGGTTGTCACACCACCATGTCCTCTTGGACTGTGCCTGTAAAATCGTAATTTTTCAGGACCTTGGAGTCTCCCATTATCTTTCTTGAACGATTGGAGTTTCTTTGAAAGAAGGAACTAGGGAATACATGTATCCGCTAGTTCGGAAGTTTTCCAGCAGATCGACGTGAAGGATGTTCGGTGGTGTGTGACTTTGAGGACGTTTTCCCAAGGCGTGCCAGGGTTACCACCAAAGGCGAGAGGTCGAGTTCTCCATCGACTGATTCCAGAACAGGATCGATTTCCAAAGCGCCTTACAGGATGTCTCTGCCGAGATGAAAGAAGCGAAGTCCCAGATCGAACACTTGGAGTCAAAGCAATTCATACGACCGAGCGTGTCACCGTGGGGAGCTCCAGTGTTGTTGGTTAAGAAGAAGGATGGACGATCAAGGCTGTGCGTGGACTATCGCGAGCTCAACAAGGTTATTGTGAAGAACCGTTATCCGTTACCTCGTATTGACGACTTGATGGATCAACTTCGTGGAGCGGCGATCTTTTCCAAGATAGACTTGAAGTCGGGCTACCATCAGATTCGCGTGAAGGAGGAAGATGTCCCCAAAACAGCTTTCAGGACTAGATACGGTCACTACGAGTACTTGGTGATGCCGTTTGGAGTGACGAATGCGCCAGCTATGTTTATGGATTACATGAACAGGATTTTCCATTCGTTTTTGGATCAGTTCGTTGTAGTGTTCATCGACGACATATTGATCTACTCGAGGAACCGAGAAGAGCACGAAGAACACCTACGTCGAGTACTACAGATATTACGAGAGAAGCAACTCTATGCCAACCTGTCAAAGTGTGAATTTTGGCTTGAAGAGGTGAATTTTCTTGGTCACGTGATTTCCAAAGAAGGGATAGCTGTGGATCCAACTAAGATTGAGGCGGTGCTAGCGTGGGAACAGCCGAAGACGGTTACCGAGGTCAGAAGTTTTGTTGGCTTAGCAGGCTATTATCGAAGATTCATTGAAGGTTTCTCGAAGATTGTCGCGCCTCTTACACGACTTACGAGGAAGGATCAACCTTTTGCCTGGACCGAGGAGTGTGAAACCGTTGAAGGCGAAGGAGCTCTTGACGGCAGCGCGTGTTGATTTTGCCCCAACCGTAAGAGCCTTACGAGGTGTATTGTGATGCGTCACACCAGGGGATTGGGATGCGTCTTTGATGCAACATCGGAAGGTGGTCGCGTATGCTTCAAGACAGCTTAAGATTCACGAGAGGAACTACCCTACTCACGACTTGGAGCTGGCAGCAGTAGTTTTTGCGCTGAAGATATGGAGACACTACCTTTATGGGAGCACTCTTACTGTTTTCAGCGATCACAAGAGCTTGAAGTACCTGTTCGACCAGAAAGAGCTCAACATGCGTCAGCGAAGATGGACAGAATTTCTCAAGGACTACGACTTTACGTTGGAATACCATCCCGGTAAGGCTAACGTAGTAGCAGATGCATTGAGCAGAAAGAGCGTTTTAACCTCGGCGATGATGATCAAGGAGTTGGAGATGCTCGAGAAGTTCCGAGACTTAAAGTTGAGTGTCGAAGTTTCACCGGGGAAGCTGAGATTTGGTATGCTTACCATTTCTAACAGATTGTTGGACGAGATCCGAGACCAGCAAGTTCATGACGAGCTCCTGCAAGAGAAGGTTCAGTTGATAGCGCAAGGGAAGGCGACAGAATTCCAAGTCGGAACGGACGACATCTTAAGATGCAATGGCCGAGTGTGTGTACCTAACGTAGCCGAGCTGAGAAAGTTAATACTTGACGAAGCGCATAAGAGCAACTTTAGTATTCATCCAGGAGTTACGAAGATGTATCAAGACTTGAAGAAGCATTTTTGGTGGTCCGGAATGAAGAAGCAAGTGGCCGAGTACGTAGCTTCGTGTTTAACGTGTCAGAAAGCAAAGGTGGAGCACCAACGACCTGCGGGAATGCTACAATCGCTTGACGTACCAGTATGGAAATGGGATAGTATTTCCATGGATTTCGTTGTAGGTTTGCCGAAGACGCAGAAGAAGAATGATTCGATTTGGGTGATTGTCGACCGATTGACCAAATCTGCTCATTTCTTGCCAGTGAGGTCGACATACAACGTGGAAAAGCTGACCGAGATCTACATCGCGGAGATAGTGCGACTTCATGGTATACCCTCTTCGATCGTGTCGGACCGAGATCCGAAGTTCACGTCTCATTTTTGGAGGGAATTGCAAGAAGCGATGGGAACCGAGCTCAGGCTTAGCTCGGCATATCATCCCCGCATCGACGGCCGACTGAGAGAACGATCCAATCGCTTGAAGATTTGTTGCGAGCGTGTACCTTAGATCACCGAGGAAGTTGGGACGACGTCTTACCATTGGTGGAGTTCACCTACAATAACAGTTTCCATGCGAGTATTGGAATGGCACCTTTTGAAGCACTGTATGGACGTAAATGTCAGACGCCTCTTTGTTGGTACCAGGATGGCGAGCGTTCTGTTGTAGGACCAGATATGATCCAGCAGACTACTGAGAAGATCCGTTTGATCAGAGATAGGATGCGAACGTCTCAAAGTCGACAGAAGAGTTATGCAGACCAACGACGTCGACCGCTCGAGTTCGAAGAAGGAGAACATGTATTTCTTAGAGTCACCCCCACTACTGGAGTTGGTCGAGCGATCAAATCCAAGAAACTCACCCCTAAATTTATTGGACCTTATCAGATTCTACGTCGTATCGGTCCAGTGGCATATCAGATTGCCTTGCCACCATTCTTGTCAAACATTCATGATGTCTTCCACGTCTCACAATTGCGGAAGTATATTTCCGACCCCTCTCATGTCATCGAACCAGATGTGATTCGACTGAAGGACGACCTATCTTTCGAAGCATTACCAGCAAGGATTGTTGATCGGAAAGCCAAGCAGTTGCGGAACAAAGAGATTCAACTTGTCAAAGTTGTGTGGGATCAGAAGACTGGAGATGCGACTTGGGAGCTGGAGGAGAAGATGAAGACTCAGTACCCTGAACTTTTCCGAGGTAAGAATCTTATTTGCAATTTCGAGGACGAAATTTTTTTTAGAGGGAGAGATTGTAACACCTGAGGACGAGATCGACCTCGTATTAGGACGTCGGATCGAGACCTCGTGTCGAGATCTCGTGTCGAGACCTCGTACCAAGACCTTGTGTCGAGATCCCGTGCCAAGATCGCGTGCCGAGGTCATTTGCCGAGCTGAGGAGATCGCGTGCATTAGCTGCCGAGGTCGCGTACCGAGCTGAGGAGGTCGCATGTCGAACTGAGGAGGCCGCGTGCACGAACTCGTGTTAGAGCCTTGTGCGCTTGCACAAGCACCCTAGTCGACATAGTGTCGAGATGTTAACACTCGTATTCTTACGAACGTTATTCAGCGTTATTATTATATTATTTGTAATAATTACATTGTCGGCTTGCCGTTCTCGTCGCTGTGTTGTAGATCTGAACCTATAGAGTAGAGGGTAATCATGAGAGAGGGGAGATTAGATGGGTAGATTGACTGATGGGATTGGCATCTTATAGCTTGAGTTATGATAATGCCCTTCCCTCACCAGCTGTATATTCGATCAGTTCCCTCAAACATTCACTTTCTCTTTTCTTCTTTCTTCTTCCTTCCTTCTCTGAGTTTCTTTTTTTTCGTTCTCTCCAAAACTTCCATCGAAGAAACCTTGAGTTCCATCGAGCTTCTGCATAAGCTTTCTTCATCAATCTTGTTCCTCATCATCTCCTTGACATATACATCACCATCTCGACCACCATCTGAGGTATGAAGAACAGATTTTTCTCTTCCTTCGTGCTACTGTTTAGCGCTACTTCTTCTTTCCATTTTAGCTAGTTTTTATGCTTCCAAATCATGTCAAACTGATGGGTTTTCTTCTTCATGATATTACCTCCCTTTCTAACCGATTATTTGAGCTTGTAAAACAAATTTTCTTCCTCTGATTTCTACAATAGGCAGTGCCCAAAAACCTTTCCTTTTTGGTTGTTTCGATTTCTTGTTTAGTTTGTCGTTTGTTGCTTCTTGTCGTTGTTGTTGTCGACTTACCTGTTGTAGCATCAGATAACCTTTTTCATGAACTTTTGATCGAAAACCCTAACTTTGTGGTTAGGATTGGGATGAGAGCTAAGTGTTATTAGAACCCATAGATCGAACTGAGTTGTGCTTGTTTTAGGAAGTCTGATTCCCGAGATCGTGTGATTTCCGAATCAAGGTGTACGGGAGAGCGAACCCGAGGACGTGGAAGCAGTGGGATCCAGATCGAGAACTGTACGTGTCGAGGTCGACTGAGAAGCGTACGTGTCGAGGTCGACTGAGAAGCGTACGTGTCGAGGTCGATTGAGGACGGTACGTGTCGAAGTCGTTGTCGAGCTCGTTTGAAGACAGCCGTGTCGAGGTCGTTGTCGAGCAGCATTAACTTGGAGTTCGGTAAGGGCACTTCATATTCGACTTGTTTATGTTTTGTGCGTAAGGGCAACTTTTAGACATTATTAAGACTTTATTTTATATGTTATTGTGTATGAATTCCTTGATCTGTGTCGAGCATGAAATGTTGTGATATGATTGGGTTTTTGCATGTATTTAATATGTGATTGAATATATGTTGTGAATTGTGTATTGCATGTTGAATTGCGTTTCTTCATGTCGAGCTTGCTCTTTTTATTTGACATGCGGTTGAATATCTTGTGTTTAACTCTTTGAATATCGTATGCGGCGAATTGTTCATCGAGTGAGCGAGCGAGCTGAGTCGTATGACGTTTTGAGCCGTGACCGGATAACTAAGGGTGCTAGGTCCCCTTTTGTTTACTGGAGATTGACTAGACGTCGCCACGCTATGGGACCTGAGTTATCGTCCTAGGGAGAGCGAGGATCCCAAGGCTTCGGCTGGACCTTCCGACATACGGTACGGCGTGTGCATTCCGGAAAAATTGTCGAGTCGAGAGAAAATGGATTGCGAGTTGTGTCGAGTTAGAGTGAGATGGTCGAGTCACGTTGGTGAATGATATAATGTGATGTCTGCTTATTTCTTTATGCCGTGCTTATCTTGTATTGTTGAGAAGTTGACCCTTTCCCGTGGTACCTTCAATCCATGACGGTTACCCAGCGATGTCGAGTGCGAGGAACTTCGGCGGCAGATGATGGCGAGGAGGAGCTCGACGAGGAGCAGGGCGACGACCTATATTTGTCGTGATTGATTATGTTGCTGGATGTTCTTTTTTTTTTTTATGTTTGTACCTTGTTTTCTTTTGGAGTAGTAGGTCGTGACCGGGGCGATTGTTTTGTCGCTTCAGGGGTGGCGGTGGTTTTACTTTTGGAGCAGCCCCCTGCGTGGGAGTCTGCTGGAAGTACCCCCAGGGTATGATTGTTCTTTTGAAGTCGTCATACCTTAAGTGTATTTCTTTATACATTACTACTCTGTACTTTGTATACATTATTATTTCGAGTGGTATATATGCATGTATGTTTTATTGGAATTTAAGCCTTGTGTCTTAGTTGCATCATGTTTCGAAAAGCTGTAATTACTCTGATGTGCACGAGCTAGTTTTATAAAATAAAAAATATAGACCGTACTTTTTAAAAGGCACAAGAGTACCGTTTTAAAACACATCTCATACAGGTTTAGTTGAGTTCGGTGTGTTGAGCTCGGTAACTCGAGCTCGGTAGCGGTCCGGAAACGGGTCGTTACATGATTGATATGTGTTTGTCCTGTGGTGTTTGTAGAGCCTCCATCAATAATTCTTTGGAGAGGACACATTTGAGTTTACATTCCCCTAACTTTGATTGAATCTCTGTTGCATGTTATTGGTTGTACAATGCTTTGATATAAAAAGGCAAATTTTGTTGAAAACCAGTTAGCCAACCCAACATAATATGACTTTTGTTTGCAAAGCCCCGTTGAGCCTAAAGCCTTTTGTTCTTGTTAACCCATCAAACAATGGCTTTTAACCTTATTATTAACTTGTACCCACCCAAAGAGGGCAGATGAGCATGAATTGACTAAGGTTGGCAAAGAACTAAGTTTGGAGTGGGGGGAGTGAACAACATTACCATTGGTTGTGGTTTGAGCTGTAGTTCAAAAAAAATGTGGCTCATTTGTGGATTAGTACCCCTTTGAGACCAAAGTGTACTGGGGGATTGATAACTACGTGATAAAATAGCTTAAAGAATGGGTTTGTGGGCAAATACCATCTTTGAAAAAAAATGAAGAAAAAAGGGAATTGTAATGAAATTTTTTAGAGTTGGTTGATGCTCATCTATCTTTGAAGGGTGATAGCCTAAATGTCTAATCCATCCACCCCGACCTTGGCCAAGTTACAACCTCAAAAGACCTTTTGATTGGAGCATTGTGCAAGTGGCACTCATGTGAGTAAGAGATGAAAATCAAATCCATAGGGGACGGGCTCAAATAGTGTTGACTGAGTGAAACACAAACCCCAAACACTTGAGAGTTGGAGTGAAAATTCTTCCTAATCTTTGTGAGTAGAAAATGGTGAATTCTTGCTTATGTGACTCCAATTTCCAATTTGTGATAGTCTCATGTTGGTTCTAATGATGATGAAGCCCAATGAATTTGTTGTGATTGGTGTACATTTTGTGTGATAACATTTGAAAGCGGTGAAAAATTGTGGTTTAGTCCAGTGGTTAGATCAAGATTTACATTTTGGGTAGTTGCATTTTGTTGAGTTCTTGCTTGAGGACAATCAAGGTTTAAATTTGGAGTGTTTGATTGTTCCCTAGTATGCTCATTTTCATGTACTTAATTGAAGGGAATTCTCATGCAGACTTAGACTTTATTCCTTGTTTGGCCTCTAATCTTAGGTGTTTGAGTTCTTGTTGTGGAGATATTCTAGTTGCCAATCATGTTAGCTCTTTTGTTGTTTTGATGGAAAAAAATGTCCTTACTGTGGTCTTGCCTTTTTGTAGGTATGAAAAGGTTTGATTGGAGACATGTACCTAAGATCATGAGAGCAAATTGAAGTGGAAAAAGGAGCTGAAACAGGGCGCAGGGCGCCTGCTGGAAGCAGAAGTTCCAGGGGCACAGGGCGCCTGCTGCTATCTGTTTTTTCTTGCGCGTTTTGGGCTTTCTTTTAGGCCCAATTGGTATAAATATCCATCTAAGGTCAGAACAAAGGGGATTACGACTTGGAGACTGAGAGAGGACTTGGGAGCACAAAACCTAAGGGTGGAACTCAATGGAGAGTGTGAAGTGAAGACATTCATCAACATTCTTCCATGGATTCTCCTAGTTCTTTCTCTTTAACTCTCTGTTTTGTTTATTTCTCTATGTCTAGCTAAACCCCTTGTGTTAGGGATGAGTGAATATTGATGGAACACTATTGTATTTGGTTTGGGGTACTTTGATGACATATTTCCTCTTGCTTTGTGTGTTCAATCTCTGTTTTTAATGCTTTTCATGATTTGATCACCCATGGAATGATTTATCGACGTGTGAATGCTTGAGATTGCATGCATGCCATTCTTAGGCTAGGAATAGTCTTGGGATTGTAGTATCTTTGTGAACTCTTGATCTTAATGCTTGTTCTTCAACTACATCCACCTAAGGAATTAGGGTTTATAGGGGAAACAAAGATTCACTTGCCTAAGGAATTAGGATTTGAGTACCATTGTGAGTTTGATAACAAAGCTATAGAGTGAATAACTTGTGAATACCAAATCAACATGCAATAGTGGGAAATCAATTGAAGCTTGTCCCTAATGCCTTTTATTATTGAGTACTTTTTCAAAGACCTCTATTATATTGTCACTTGAACTTTCCAATCATATAAAATCCTTTGGTGTTCACTTAGTAGTCGCTAACGTACATTGGTATTTGGCCTTCGATCCTTGAGAACGATAACCAGTTATTTACCAAATTTATTACTTGCAACGACCCGGTACACTTGTCGTGGTCCCATCACAATGCATGGAAAACCAGCAGAAGGAGATCTTTGTCCACGTTGCTATGCAGATCGAGAATCATCAGGATTAGATCTCTCCATCGCGACAGCGATCTAGAGAATCTGAAAACCACTGATCCGTCCACCATCACCGCCATGGCACGACTCCACACAGGTCACTTCGCCGTAGTAGGTCTCTAGACCGTTTTCCACCACACCGCCGAAGATCATCGTCACGGTCTCCAATCTGCTCTCCGCGAGACGGAAGAAGAGTGAACATGACATAACGAAATTGGACTTCGCCTGACAGCCTTTCCTCAAGGTGAGAGGCAAGACATTCTCCGCTGCGTCACTGTCGCTCTCCTACAAATTCTCCTCGACGCCGTCGTTCTCTGAGTCCTTCTCCTCGTCGTGGAGGTGCAACCGCGAGTAGTGATACACCACCTCGTCGAGCTGCCACAGTTTCCCGATGTCGTGTAGGGTCAGCTGAACGCAATTCTCGTCATCGCCATGCTCGATCTCTTTCATCTACTTCCTTCCGAAGTGATGAGGAGGACGACACATGCATGACCTTTGATCCATTCACTATTAGGATTGCTAAGTTCACAATTCCGAAGAATCTCCAGAAACCCCTTCCCTAGACACGTATGATGGAACTGGTCACCCTGATGAGCATATTGGTTGTTTCGACACCATCATGGGCTACCGAGGTGCCAAAGGACCAGCCAAATGCAAAATCTCTCCTCTTACCCTGAAGAAAGCTGTCTTGACGTGGTTCCAGAACCTCAAAAGGGGCTCGATTGACTCGTGGTCCGAGCTCACACATTAGTTCTCTTCTGACTTTACCGCATCTAGGGTACAACCGAAGTCGGCGGCAGCACTGGCTGCTATTCAACAGAAGAAAGACGAATCCCTCAGAGATTACATCGAGTGCTTTAACAAGGAAGCACTCTTTGTGAAGAAAGTCTCTGACGAGATGAAGTTATACTTACTGGAACAGGCCTGGTAGAAGACAGTATTTTCAGTGTTAATGTTGGTGTCGACATGCCAAAGAACCTGAACGACTTCCTCAAACGGGTTGAAAAATACATCAACTATGAAGAAAATTTATCGGCGTCAAAGGTCAAAAAGAAAACACAGGACAAGGCTGGTAGCCAGCGCAAAGACAAATCGCGCAAGGAAAAGGAGAGTCGAGCTTCGCCGGGGAAGTACGACGAGTACACCCCACTAAACACTTCGAGGACGCGTATTCTGAACGAGTGCGCCAATGCTGAAATCCGAGATGCAGGAATATGCTTCCCAAAGCCGCTAAAAGAGAGGCATGGAATTGACAAGTCAAAGTATTTTCGTTTCCACAAAAGTACGGGGCACAATACTGATGATTGTATTAAGCTGAAAGACGTCATAGAGCAATTGATTCAGAAAGGAAAGCTGCAAAAATATACAAACTCGAAGCCGAGATCCGGCGAAAGAAGGTCGAGGTCCCGATCTCCTCGACCAAAGAAAAATCAGTCCTCGACAGCTGCCTTGACACTGCTCGATGAGGGAGGTCGAGAGTCAGAAGAGAGCAAAGAGATACCTTGACTCACCCCAGTTGCATTAGTCATTTCGGGGGATTCTCCGATAAGGGGGCGCTAGCATCAATTCAGCAAAGAGAAAGTTGTGTGAGGCGATGGCGATTTCCACTATTCCTCCCCTACAAGCATGTATAAGTCAGGAAGACCACCCCTCGCATTCTACGATGAGGACCTGGTTAATGGACATTCGAATTACTAGATTCCCTTGCTAGTTAGAGCATATATGGCTAACTATGATGTGAAGAATCCTGATCAACCAGGGAAGCTCGACCGACATAATCTTCCACGATTTGTTTTGACCTTGAAGCTACCCGAGAAGGACCTCGTTCCATACACAGGATCCGACTTGACGGGCTTCAACGGTTCTAAGACAAAACCATTGGGCTACGTGGAGTTAATGGTGACCTTTGGGGAGGAACCGACTACCAAGACTGTCAAAGTCCAATTTATCGTACTTCCCTGCAAATCTGTCTACAATTACATAATTGGGCGTCCAACTTTGGGAGAGCTCGGAGCAGTGACCTCGACTGCCCATTTGAAAATGCGTTTCCACAATGATGAAGACAAAGTCGTCACTGTGGCAATAGATCTTGAAGCTGCTAGGAGATGCTACCTCCTATCCTTGAAGATGAATGACCCGGGGGAACAGAAATAACCTCTGCCCATAAAGAAGCAGACCAAGACAAAAGCTGCTACGGAAGTGAACCTCATAGACTTCGACGCCAGAATTGAGCGCGAAGAAGAAATCAAAGAAGACGATCCCCTAGCCCGAGAGCTCCAACAGAAGATTAAAAGGCGCATTCCTGATGGTGAGTTCGTTCAAGTGCAGCTAGGCGAGGATCCTAAGAAGACTATAAAGCTGGGCGCCGACCTTCCCGAGCAGGTCAAGTTACAGCTAACTGAAGGCCTGAAGTCCAACGCTGACCTCTTTGCTTGGACTGCTGCTGACATGTCGGGCATCTCTCCCGACATCGCCTACTACCAGCTCGCCCTGGACCCTACGGCCCGTTGGGTGGCCCAGAGGCGTCGCAAACAAGCTCCCGAGAAGGCTGAAGTTGCAGCTAAAGCTGTTGATGATCTTATCAAGGCAGAATTCATTAAGGAGGTTAAATATACCACATGGCTTTCCAATGTTGTACTTGTGAAAAAAATCTAATGGAAAATGGCGCATGTGCGTTGACTACACCGATCTCAATAAGGCGTGCCCAAAAGACGCCTATCCCCTTCCCAATATCGGCAAACTAGTCCACAACTCGTCCGGATTCCAGTTATTGTCTTTTATGGACACATATTCTGGTTACAACCAGATTTTAATGCACCTTGCTGATCAAAAGAAAATGGATTTTATGACCGACAAAGACAATTACTTCTATAAAATAATGCTTTTCGGCCTTAAAAACACTGGTGCGAACTACCAGCGCATGATGAACAAAGTATTCGCAAACCAGATTGGGAAAAATACTCGAAGTGTATATGGACGACATGATCGTGAAAACACCTCAAGAAGTCGACCACGTAATCGACTTAAAATAAGTTTTCAACGAGGTCCAACGTCACAACATGCGACTCAATCCAGAAAAATGTACTTTCGGGGTGCGAGCTGGCAAATTCTCAGTTTCTACTTAACAGAGAGAAGAATTGAAGCAAATCTGGATAAGTGTCGTGCTATCATCAAAATGCGACAACCATCGTCAAGGAAGGACATCCAGAAGCTGACTGGAATGTTCGCCTCATTGACGAGGTTCATATCGAAATCCGCTCAACACGCCTTGCCTTTCTTCTGGTTACTCAAAAAGGCGATCCAGTTTGAATGGTGTCATAGTGAGAATAAGCTTTGTCGCAGTTGAAGCACATTTTGTCGCAATCACCTGTATTAACAAGACCATCCTTAGGGGAAACCCTCTATGTCTACTTGGCAGTTGCAAATGAGGCCCTCAACGCCGTCCTCGTGCGTGAAACCGATGAGGGAGAAAAGCCCGTTTATTTTGTCAGTAAAGCGCTTCAGGGTCCCGAGTTAAGATACCAGAAGATCAAGAAAGTCGCGCTAGCACTGGTGGTCGCAGCTTGATGGTTGAGACAGTATTTATTGGCACATCCCATAGTAGTTCGAACAGACCAACCGATCGAACAAATCTTACACAGGCCTAATTTCGCAGGACGTATGATTAAGTGGTCGGTCGAGTTATCCGAATTCGGGATCTCGTACGAATCACGACAAGCCCTTAAAGCCCAATGCCTGGCAGACTTCATTGCTGAAATGACTCCTGGGGCAGTCGAACCTTGTTCCAAGTGGACAATTCACGTCGACGGATCATCTAATGCAAAACGCAGTGGTGCTGGATTGCTACTCGAGAACGAAGATGGGCTGATCATCGAGCTCTCGTTGGGATTTTCATTCCCGACCTCAAACAACCAAGCGGAATACGAAGCATGTGTAGCAAGGCTGACATTAGCTTGAGATTTTGGAGCAGTTGAGGTTAAACTCAGGACCGATTCTCAGTTAGTGGTATCCCAGGTTAAAGGGGAATACCAGGCCAAAGATCCTCTCTTACAAAAATACCTTGCATTGGTGAAACAAAAAATGAACGACTTAAAGGCAGTCGAGATCACTCATATCCCAAGGGAACAAAACAGCCGAGCGGATATTTTGTCCAAACTTGCTAGCACGTGCACCTCAGGGAACAACAGGTCTGTAATACAGGAAACACTGGTCAAGCCCAGCATAATTTCTATAGTCGACACCACCACCGTCGACCTTGCGGAGATCTTTCCAAGATTTTGCTTCGGAATATCTTTCCCAAGCATGAACGGCGTGATCAATCTAGGAGATAATTGGACGACGCCCATTTTGAAATTCATTCAACTTGGCGAGCTCCCCGAAGAGGGGAAAAAAGTTGCCAAAATCTGGAGGAAAGCATACTCTTATTCAATTATCGAGGGTACCATGTACCGAAGAGGGTTTTCCACTCCCCTGTTGAAGTGACTTGACGGCACGGAAGGCTAGTACGCGCTGGCCGAAGTACATGAAGGATATGTGGACAACACCTCAGACGTCGTGCTCTCGCCAAGAAAATCCTGCGAGGAGGTTATTATTGGCCAACAATGGAGGAGGACGCGAGGTCATTCGTTAAAAAGTGCGATAAATGCCAGAAACACGGCGATGTCCACTTAGCTCCTCCAACAAAGCTGATGTCACTTTCTGCTCCATGGCCCTTCGCCTAGTGGGGCATCGACATCGTTGGACCATTTCCAATGGCTCCAGGACAGCTGAAGTACCTTGCCGTGGCCGTAGACTTCTTTACCAAATGGGTGGAGGCAGAACCACTGGCTAAAATAAAAGCAAAGAATTTGATCAAGTTCTTTAAAAGATATATCCTAACCAGGTTCGAAATTCCGGAGGTCGTTGACAATGGAACGCAGTTCGCAGATCGTGGTTTCTGAAAGACCCTGGAAGATCTTCAAATCAAGCAGCATTTCACTTCGGTGGAACATCCCCAAACAAACGGTCAAGTTGAGGCCGCGAATAGGGTCATCCTCCGAGGTCTTAAAAGGAGATTAGTTGATGCAAAGGGAAACTGGGCAGAAGAACTTCCCCGAGTACTTTGGGCATATCACATAACTTCGCACTCGACAACGGGAGAATCCCCATTTCGTCTCACTTATGGGACCAAAGCCGTCATTCCCGTGGAGATCGGCGAGTTAAGTTGGAGGACTTCATATCCCAAACAAGCAGTCAACAATTTCCAATACCTACGAGAAGAGCTCAACCTCCTCGACGAATGCAGAGAACTTGTAACACTGAACGAGGTCGTAGTTAAACAAAGGATTGCAGCAAGGTATAACCGAAACGTCGTGCCTAGGGAGTTCACGCAAGGCGATCTCGTCCTTCGAAGAGCCGAAGTCGGTTTAAAGAAT
The DNA here is from genome assembly GCA_037113605.1 of Calophaca sinica. Lineage (NCBI taxonomy): Eukaryota > Viridiplantae > Streptophyta > Magnoliopsida > Fabales > Fabaceae > Calophaca > Calophaca sinica. The sequence continues at coordinate 34,595,516 of CM073731.1, forward strand.
GCCCCACAAGGAAAGCTCGCACCCAACTGGGAAGGCCCTTACCGAGTAACTACAAAGATCGGTACTGGCGCCTATAACTTCGAGACGTTACAAGGCAAACCAATTCAAAGAACTTGGAATGCAGCCAAACTGAAGAGATACTACAGCTAAAACACAAGTGTAGTTGAAACACGATTCTAATTGAAACACAAGTGTCAAAGCAATAAAAGCACATTCAAAGTCATCACTTTGCATTCATGCAGGAGTCGTTGGAACTCCCCTAGGCAAAGGACCTCGACTGTTTCTTTTAAGAATAGAAGCGAAGAGTCGAACTCAAAGGGTAACGATGTCGCTTTCTGTCTAGCCAACAGATCAACGAAAATCGCCCACTCATCTACCTCAGACCAAGGGAAAAACCTTGGCAGAAAGGTAGAAGGAGGACCCCGTGGCTGGGAAAACCCTCCTAAGTTGACGACATCATAAACAAACGACAAAGCAAACAAATAAAGGTAAACATTTTGCCAAAGTTAAAATTGCTTATAAGTATTATTACATCCAAAAACATTGTTTTGATCCAAAATGACAATAAATACAATAATAAAAACACTAAGAGTCATGAGAAGGAGCCACTTCAGCAGAAGGGGTAGGCATGGTGAGAAGAACCTCCTTTGTGGCTGCATCCACAATCGAGTTCCCTTCGACTACTCCATCTGAGTTCATCCCAGTCAAGTTGAGGGCGACACCTGGATTCAATAGTCGAACTTGGGCGATGGCGTTATCGAATAACTCATCCCCAACCTTTAGAAACAGCTCATTTATCTCCTTCTTCTTGGCCTTTATAGCTTTATTTTCCTTTAAGAGCTCCTGATTTTCTTTGGAGAGTTACTGATTTTCAGTACTCAACTCCTCCACCTTGCGTTGAAGCTCGAGAACCTCCAACTTTGAGTTTTGCTCAGAGTTCTCGAGATCCATAATTCTCTGCGAGAACTTCTCTCGCTCTTTAACCATTTTCTTCTTTTCAGCAGAAAGATTCTCGAGGTCTTTCGACAGCTTTGACAGCTCGCCCTTAGCCTTGGTAGTCTCCTTCCTAGCCAATTCCAACTGCGCTCAGAGATCGACCTCGAGTCCCTCCAGAGACTTAATCTTCTTCTCAACCTCTGACTTCCCTTCGTGAAGGCTAGTGAGCTCGACTTCCAAATGACGGTTTTTCTCGAAAACCCAGTTGATAAGTAGCAGGTGGCGCAGCTGCCATGTCGTCCCCTCCAAAAACGAGTTCTCCTTAGCAGTTTCAGAAAGCTCATTAAAGTAGGCTTCGTCAGTGGGGGGGAATCATCGCCCTAATTTGATCCGAGGTCATAACCTCACCCCGGGGACCAAACTGCGAGGACCTCGCCAGCAGAAGGAACACTCTCTTTGCCTTTACCTCCTTTACCACTAATCTTCAGTGTTAATGAAGGATTTGTCATCGGGCAAGATTACAAAAGGTACCGACGTCTTTAGCAAAGGAGTCGCTTTAGATCTCTTGCTTGAAGGTTCCTCAATGCTTTTGTCAGGAACTTGCTTCGAGGCAGAAGACGTCACCTCGACATCGACAGAAGCAACACCTTTGTGTGGAACATTGACGACCTCGGTGCCAATGGGGGCAGGAGATGCCTTAGAAACTGGAGAAAGAATAGCAGCAGCATTGTTAGGACCCTCTCCGACCAAAGGAGAAGGAGTCTTCTCGGCAGCAGCCTGCTTCTTCTGCTTCTTCAAGTTAGCCAAATACGCCGAACTCGCCATTGAAACTGCAAAAAGAAAAGATGAGTTAGAAGGACAAGAAGGAAACTATTAAAAAAAAAAGATTTCCACAAAATTACCTAAACACTCATTAGCTTCAACTTTGTCCTTGCACCGCATAAGACGACGAATGTCGATATGTCTCTTTTCGGAAACCTCTTCTCCTTTTTTATTTACGGACTTCCGAGGTTCAAACTTCTCGACAAACTCTCGAATCCGTTTCAGGTTAAAGCATTCGTTGTCATCCAGCTCGGATGCCTTGAAAGTGAATTTGCACTTGTGCCTAGAAAAATGTTTGTTGTTTCCCGCCAAACATTGACTACCTCCCCGTCCTGGTCGAACTCCTCCATGAGAACACAGATGTTCTCCTTAGCAGCTTCACTGATGGCTTCAACTATGAAGTACTTGGACTTAAAGTCGCGATGGGAATCCGAAAACAATTCGAAAACTTTATCGTTTTGTTTCAAGGAAACCCACCCTTGTCGATCTGAAGGTTTCTCATTGGTCCATAAAGGAGAAAATATTGTGAAAAATACCTCGAGTAAGGGTTAAATTTGTAAATACGGCATAGTAATTGGAAACCTCTGATAAAAGCCCATGCATTGGGATGTACTTGTGAAGGAGCGACTTCCAAATGGTTTAAGACTGCTACTTCGAAATCAGAAAGAGGCAGCTTGAAACCCATGTCCTTGAAAAGGACCTCGTACATTAAAAAGATTAAATCATCTGAATAAGAGCAAATCTGGGCATCTATGTGAGGTCGACATACTTTCCAATTTTCAAAATTCCTAGCTCCATTCGCGACATCCAAAGATTTCAACAACAGCAAAAATCCCTCTTTCGACAAGTAGAGGGAGCGAGTATAGAGCGCATCCTCTGCGACCCAATCGAAGTCCTTAGCGTTTGGGGGTAAGTGGTAGTCATCACATTGAAGTACTTTCTTTCCCATCTCCAACCTGGCCAAAGCACCACCAGGAAAGTGAGGTCGAGTGTTATCTATAGTTATCAACCACTTTCCCGCTTCTCTTTGGTCAAAGGGTCGTCCGAAGAGTCGTTCTAATTTTAAAGAAAACCTTTGAATTTCTGCAGGATCCACTGGGGACACCCTCTTACCTTCATAGTCTTTTTCAAAAAGCCCCGAAGGAGGGTAGATTACTGGGGAAGAACTTTCTTCCACGGAGCTCGACGAAGCGAAAATGTCGTTCACTGATGAACTACCGTCATCGGTAGGACCGCTCCGCCCCTCCGGAGGACCACCAGAAGAAGAAGAAGAAGAAGAGGAGGAGAACCCAGATAACGAAGAAGAAGAAGAAGAAGAAGAAGAAGACAAACAAATAATTTCCCCAGAAATTCCTATTTGGCTATCCATTTCAGAACAAGGAAAGGTAAAGCAGAAAAGGAAAAGGAAAAGGAAGGTACCTGTAAGTGATGAAATCCGCGGAAGAGACCTCGGAATAAGAAATGCACGCAAAATGTGAACGGTTGGAAAACAGAACCACCGGAGAAGGAGCAAAAAGAAACAGAATCACCGGAGAGGGAGAAAGGAAGAAAGGGGAAGCAACTAAGAGCTTTGCGAAACGGAGAAAGGGGTGAAATTGAAAAGGGTGATAGGTATTTATAACCCCCTGACCCGGACCAAACGACGCGACCCTTCTTCCTTCTTCACTGCCGGATCATTGACACGTTACGCCTATTCACCTAAGGGGCAGACAGCAATCATGATCTACCTTGGGAAAACGCGACGTTACGAATCCCAAAGGCGGCTGAAGTGACAATTTGAAATTTCAAATTTAATGATTCACGCGCCTAGGGTTTTGAAGACGTTTCAGTTCCTCCCTCTTCAAACCGAAGCACCGGACGTCGACATCTCTTCGAACCAAAGTGACAAACTCTGACATACATATCAACAAGTCGACACCTCGTCATACGAACTACCGACTTGGGGGCAACTGTTTCGGACTGGGCCGAAGCCCAATCCAGCTAAGCGCTCGCCAAAGGCCCATTTCCGCGAAGCAGAGTTCAAACCTCCCTTTAACCAAAAACGACGTGGCAGATCCGACTGCTCTCCGAGATCTAACCAGCATGTCACAGCCTGGCATAGATCCAACTGCCACTCGGACTTTACGCGAGCAGTTACATCTCGATAACCGCTACCGAATACTATATAAGCGATCTCCACCACTGATCCAGATACGCTTTCATTCATAATTTGGTTACCTCACACCCGTTCCTAAACTGACTTAGGCATCGGAGTCTCTGCAGGTACAACCACCCCCGCGCCGTCGTCGATCACCGCAAGCTCAACTGCAGCGCTTCTTCTCCGACATCCTCTGAGTTCTACATCAGAATAGTAACTGATCCCTCCATCTCAATTTTAGTTGTACTCTTTGTAATATTTCATTGTCTCAAATTACTTGTCTTTTTAGAAAATAAAGAAGTATTAACTACTTTTTTTTCTCTCCAAAAATACCCCTTTACATCTCAACCAACTATATTAATGGACTCTTTTACCTAACTAAGAGTACTACACTACTCTAATTCATAATGGGTATTTTAGTTAAAAAGTGTTATTTTATCATAGAAATTAGTAAACTTAATCATTTTTTTTAGTAAGTGTGCATAACTAAAGAGGACAAGTAAAATGACACGTAGTCAGAGTGATTATAAAATTCACAACCAATTATATCTGAAGCCTAAATAACTTAAAAATTAGCTTCCCCTCATCAGAGTACAGAGCTTTAGTTTTATTATTTTTCGTTCTAACAACTGTCATCGTATGAAAAAAATTGATTATTTTTGTTCTCAAATCGGAATCAGTAGCACCAGGTTTTCTGATACACAATTTTGGTTCAACTCCATATAGCCTTGGTACAAAAGTTATCATCAACTTCAGTAAGCCAATTATTTGACACACTCCACACTAGCTTAACCTGACTGAACTGAAGTATCGTCAGCCATGAACCAGAATGGTCTATTGCCACAACTCTGACGTTCTAGGTTGTCTGACTTCAGGAGAAGCGGTATATGAATAGATTGAGAAGGAAGATGATAGGCACAAAGTAGCCAATCCTATGCAACTCCTCCCATAGGCTCTCCCTCCCTTGAGTTCTAAGGTTGCCATACACAGGCTCTGTTCATAAACAAATTGCATTATTTGATAGTACCGGTGTTCAGTTCTCTAAAATGTAGCTTTTCCTTCGGCTTCTCATCTCAGCAAACAGAATTGCCCGATTTAAACATTCGATATCACCAATTTATCGATCAGTCAGCTATCGTCCAATACCTCAGTTGATTCCGATGATTGAAACTCTTCATATTTCACAAACCAAATGATATGGAATACATGTAAATTTGTGCAATACATCGATTCTAAACTATTTCTTTTGGGCTGGATGACGAAGGGAAAGAAGGTAAACAACAAAAATAAGTTCCTGCGTAAGCCAAGTCTATGTATATATAATGGAAAAGTAGTACATGGCAAACAGGCCAAACAATTCCGCCAAATGAATAGCCCTTTTGCCTATGAGGCTATGATATTAGCCTCTACTATGAATAATGAATAATGTAATAAAAGATGTTCGAAATGCACCAAATTGCAAGCCCTGCTCGTGAATAGCTACCAAGGAAACGAACTTGCTTGGGAATTTCTACGTGTATGTGCTAAAACATTTTTATTCTTCCTTCCATACAACTTCATTACCCGTCTTTATTGAAGTTTATACATAACTTTGTGTATATAACTTCCTCCTGATCGACACTCGAGTTATAAAATTTTAGAGTCTAGCATTACGAAGTTGTTGCTTTAGCATTGGTCGAATATACTCTTCAAAGCCATCTGGCACAACTGAATCATTCAATGGATCCTTCCATGCCTCCTCATATAGCTTTGGATACACATTTCCATCATAGCGGCCAAGAACCGAACTCAAGTAGTGATCAGTGTAGTTAAATGCATCAACAAGCGCAATAGCATTAGGACGAACCTGACCAAACATATTATCAGTAAGTTTCATATGATAAAAACCTAGATACCAGATGCAGCCAATGAGTTGCAATCATTTAGGACAAACCTGTGAGTACAAGAACCTGAGCTGGTCATTGGCAAGTGAACCCTGTTTGGGAGTGATGCAGCCAGTTGAAAGAAAATCACCCAAATGCTTATGAAGATGAAACAAAGCATAAATGCTACAAAGAATTTCTAATTGCTGTTTCACTCCCTTTCCAGGTATGTCTTGCTGCAACTTCTCAATAAATCTGAAAAGCATAAGGTTGGTCACTTGAATGTAGAATATCCAAGCGAATACTAGCATCAAATATAGGATATTAAACAAACGATTGATCTGTATATTGTTTGGGATCCTTTCAGTAGAAGTCTCTTCACCCAAAGGACAATCCATCACAGTACAGATAAACTACAGACATTATGTGGGACCAGAAAAAAAGGGAAGAATCTCACTTGGACACAACAATCAACTGGCAATGAGCAACAGCTGCCTCAACTAGATCAGCTGAGAGTTCTTGGAAACCTGCCATAATGAAATCATTAGCATTTACGATGATCATATCTGATCATGTTGCATAATTACAACATAGAAATATGCGCCCGATAAAGATTTTTATATCCCCCTTCTCTGTGTTACCGTGGCCTCACAATCTCCCCCACCAAACACCAAGAAAACAAATCAACCATAAGCGATACGAGGATATAGCCTGTGGCTTAAAGCAGGGTTGAATCATTTACCCTCTTCAGGATTGGTAAAGCTGCTGAGATTTTTAGCACAGGCAACCGACTTCCTAGCAGCCCTAGCTTCAAATGCTGCCAGCACTGCATTAGGCTTCAACCAATCCTCCGCTGCAAGCAATCAAATTAACTACAATTAACTTACAAATTCTAAGAACAATATGATCAGGGATAAAGTAGTGTCTGGACAGTCTACATATGGCCTCCATATATATATATGTGTTAGTAATAATTGCTATGATTCTAATTATACAGATATACAAACCCAAATTAGTTCCTAATATGCTCTTTTACTGATTCTACCATATATACATTATACATGATATGCTCCCACAAATTTCTAAGATATTCCAACAAATTATAACTTCAGAATCCAGAACGACAGAGGCATAGCTATTAATATTATCTCAAACTGTTAGATTTAGGATATCAGCATATTGATGAAGTTTGAATTTTCATATTGAAGTTCGAATTTTCATATTCTCAATCGAATCATATGTTACAGTTATACCTTTCTGAACATCAGAATGAAATTGCATCAGTTGTTCCACTCGCCCAATATAAGCTGTTGTACCAACCGGCTTTTTACCAGATCCGAACTGAGAAATAGTCTTCATGAGATGCCTTGCAACCTACAAGGGATTTTCTAGAAGTTGTCAAACAATTCAATACCATTCCTAGTTAAAAATATCCAATAAATCTCACAAACCCAACAGCACCAGGACATATGAAGCACAGAAACATAGAAAGGGCACATGAGAATACTTGTGCAAAGCATGAAGACAAAGCCACATGAGAGCAAACAAGAAAAACTTACTTGTTTCTATCCTTTTGAGACTTATTTCTATTGTAAATACTATAGACTTGATAGGCCTGAAATCTTAAACTAAAAATTAGTACTCCCTCTAAACTCAAATATAAGCAAACAAACACATATGTTTGGTGGTCCAAAATATAAACAAATCCTAACTAATTTCACCCGATTCAATGATATCATTCCCAAAATACCATTTAATTAATTTAGATTTTATTCTTCCAATGACTCCTTTTATTCCCATGAAACAAGTTCCCAAAGAAAATTAAATGAAGGGAAATGGTACTTACTACTTTGGGGAATGCAATTATCTTTTTGATTACATCAAGAAAATTAAATGAAATTAACTAATATTTTTAATTAGCGTGAATTTAGTTATTTTTGTTTATATTTGAGTCTGGAGGGAGTACAAGTCTTTTTTAAGAATCCAATATGAAAAAAGAAAAAAAAACAAGTCTTACACCAAAAATACGGATATGTACAAAACGTATGAAAATGAGATCACATTGAATACAAGATAATAAAACCCCAGACGAAGCAAACAAGCAAGCTGCCATACTGGAATCAACAAATAATACACAATGTGATGGTATATATTCAACACATATAAAACCTGTAAAAGCAGCACAATGTTGTCTCCTTCGTAGGTGCAGGTAGGAACATAGACTGCAAATAACTCAGGGAGACCACTGCTACAAAGGTAACCATGGCCACCACATAGTTTGCGGCATTCCTCAATTCCATCCTACAAAATGAAGTGAATTTAACTTTTGAAATTCGAAGAATTCAAAGATGTTATGAAGTGAATAACGTGCATTAGGACACTATAAAATGGTAATAAAAGAACAATGATAACATCAGAGACACGTGGACCATTTATATGAGGAGTATACTACTAATACAGCCTGTAATCCAACATATAAACAGATAAGATGAACAAATGCTAGCAGATTTTAATGTAATGCAATGCAGAAAAAGTAAGATTTTTCATTAGATGTAATGCATGAAATGTAAGATAAATGTGATGTATAATTGAGTGAGCAAAATACCTTAACCACAAATGCTAATATGCTATGCACCTGGCTTTTAAAATTTCACTTTTAATTGACAATAAGTGAGATGCAGAATTAGTATGCATGAAGAATCTAGTAAAAAATATGCACACAATTCACTTAGGAGTTTTATCCCTGATGCTTGATCACACCCATCAACACCCTCACACTATCAGCATATTTCAAATACAAAATAAAATCCAAGATAAAGACAAGTGGACAAAAGTCAGAAATCTGATGAAGTATATGCAGCAGTTAGAAAAGTTAGAAAAGTCAGAAAATGAAATGCAAAGAAGAATTAAGGGAGGAGATACTAATAAGATAATAATAAGATAATAAAACTCAGGGGAGGTGTTCTGTCAGTGCTATTTGCAAGAATATCAAAAGGATTGCACAAAATCATATAAGGCAAGAAAATTCCCCCAAACAACAAAAAATAAACCCATATTTTGCATTCTAAAATGGAGCTAAATAATCAATTAAATTCAGCAACCAAAATCAAGTGGTTGAGTAATGATTAATGAACATTATAATCAGTAACCACATACAGAAGTTGCTGAAGTAGTCAAGGACTTCAACCCTGCAGTGCATGCATGAGCCTCAGGCAATGTTGAAAAATCACTGGCTTGCAATCTTTTCATCACATCCGTATAAAGCCATTTCAACCATTCACCAACAAATCTGAAAGCATAAGCAGAGGCTAGCAAAGGGAAGAGCCTAGCTTGTTGTGTCTTATAATCTATCACCTGAAAAAAAAAAAAAAAAACAGATAGCAGAGAGTGAGGCACATTATAGAATAGATATAGCTTTAAAAATCATTGACAGGAAAAACACATATCAACCCAGCATCTCATTTCACTTAAACTTTCATGAAGACAATGTTGTAAACACAGCCACTCTAAATGTTATCTTGACTGGTTAACATATCTAAATACACATCTAAATACCAAAAGTTTCATATCCAATATGAGTAGTGTACAAGTTGGAAACCCATCCAACTTCCCATTACAAATTATATAAAACAGCATATGTTGGATAAATTAAAATTTTCATTCTAAATTCATGTTTGGCTCAGGATTTTTTTTTTTTTTAAATAATCACTTTATTAACAGATGCTCTCTTATAAAGTTTTTTATTAAAAAAAATGTTTTTTGCCAATAAATATAAGCTTAATCCAAACATGCAGCAAATCAGCAACAACTTCACATTAAAGCAAACTGTTTCATTTTCGATTTGTATCCAGTAAGTTTGGGATTCAGCCCCCTTTTATTGCATTTCACATATTCATTTCAATGAAAAGAAAAATCCCAGTGGTATATCTTGATGAAATAAGACTTCTCCAGCAGCAACCAATACCGTGCATCGACGAAGGGCTTTTACAGCTCACCTGTGTTTCAAGACCTCCATTATTTGACCCAAACTGTCTTCGAACAGCACTATATCTTGTAGCAATGCAAACAGCTCGTGATAATGCAGTTGATGCATCAGATACAATTGTTTGTCTCACAAATACCATAGTACCATAAACTAATTGTCTTGGAACATTTGATTGTACATATTTTCCTTCCCTTGTTACTTGTGAAACCCTGGTAGATTTAAAGAACAGTCATACTCTGTATATATTGACATAAACGGATAAGCACGGTGGCAATTTAAAATGCAGGAGAACAAAGTCAGTTTACTATAGGCTTATCTTGTCATAGATCCACCCTTTCACCTCACAATTTATCAAAATTCTTAAGATAAATTACCTTCACCAATTCACCTTCCACTATTTAAAATCAACTATTGTTAATTTTTATGGATGGAGGGAGCTAGACATTCAACGCAGATCATGTATGAATTAAATCCCATAAAACCCCCAATTATGATTATTGATTTTCCCCTGCTGACGGAAGGGAGGTATATACAGGTAAGATAAACTAACCTCATTAACATTAGATTCCTTGGAATTCGTACATGTTCAAACCTCAGAACCCCATTATCCATGGTGTTATATGCTCCATTTCCAAATTTCACTCCAATATCACCAACAGTTATGCCAGGAAGAGGTAAGTGATCATCCAGGCTCCGCAGTTGGACAATGAAGCCTTCCAATTGGACATATTGTTAATTAAGTGAAGTCTGAATCTAATAACAGAAGTTTGTGTGATTAGAGTGCATAATTACCATGCACTCCATGATCTTGACCATCAGTAATTAGTCGGGCATAAACAACAGCATGTGTTGACACTTTGCCCAATCCACCAGGCCACCACTGTTTAAATCAGCATCAAGAGAGTGACAATAATATCCAATAATTTATATAAAGATATCATGTTCACCAAATACCCTTTAAAACAAGTATACACAGTAAATAGCAAAAAAATGGGTACAAGCTGTTTTTCCTGATTGTGCTTATGAATGAAACATTAACATCTTAAGATTCTAGATCCTTACATCATGAAAATGCATCTTAAAAGACCATTAAAGGCACTCATAAGCCATCTCCCATTTTACTCACTTTGCTGGAAGTCAATGTGGGGCTATGAATTATAAACTCGTCTGTTTTGGGATCAAATGTTGCCGTTGTTTCTAACCCTTGAACATTAGATCCATGGCCAAGTTCAGTTTGGGCATAGCAACCGATTATTTGCATTTTATGTGCCAAAGGCAGCCACTTTTGCTGTTGTTCCTCAGTTCCTTGTCCTTTGATAGCAGGAACAAACATTCCCTGAAAAAGAGTTTACGGGCTAGATCTATCTCATGAGAATTTCCATCCACATATCTTCTTATAGATTAGTAAGACTTTAAAGATAAGAATGCCACCAGGACATGAAATTGAATTGTACCCAATGAAGATCCGTAAAAGCAGGTTCGTCCACAAAGGATCTAAGCATAGAAGCTTCCTCCTCTGTACAATAAATATTAGTGAAAAACAGTAAAAGGCAACCTCCCATTGAAGAAAATAACAAGATGCCAAATGCAAACTACAGAAAGAATAGAAGAGGAACCGCTAAGACGGAGCTCAATAATCCTTTTCCATGCATAAGCTGCTTTCCTCAAAGTGTTCTTGAATAAATCCTTCCGAGCAAGCATGGGTCTATTATCCTTTCTAAATGCCTACAGATGACAGACAGCCAATCAAAGGTTTCAGACACTTAAAGAAGTCAAAAATCACCATTTATCACCAAACTCCCACGATATATCAAGTGCAAGGAGCTATAACAATCGAATTCTCATTATGCATAGCTATAACAATCCATATAGCAATACCAATTTGACAAATATTATACACAATCTCTTCATGATTCATAAAATTGTCCGTTTAAAGGAAAATCAAATATTTAAATATCGTCCATTATTTTTATTTTAGAAAAAAGTAAAATAAATTAAAAGCTATTGGATCCGGAATTAAAAAAAAAAAAGATAAACACCTACAGCAAACTGAAATCAACACATCAGGAGCAAGGAGTGACAGATAACTAACGCAAGCGCAATAAATAATATTTAAAAAATGCAATAGCAATAAGAACTGTGATATTTTCTGTTGTTGTTCCAAATGTGCAGCTCACGCGACGCGAAGCTCAAGCATTTTCGAAAACGTTACAGAAGGAACGAAATTGAAGAGCGAAGAAGGAATTTAACTGGATCGCTGGCAACGAGGCGAGACATTCTGTCAGAGACTTCAAAAGCGTGAGGAGAACCGGCCCAAACGATCTTCATCGCGTCGACATCGAACTGAGCCTTGTTCCTCTCGAGAGCCAGGTGATCAACGCCTTCCATTTTCAAAAAAACCCTAACAACACTCTTCAGTTTCGAATTCCAATCCAGTAGAAGAAGAAGAAGAAGAAACAGACTAGTCTATTTGGCTTTGGTTTGTTTGCGGACTGAATGAAGAACTACAAGATTTGCTGATTCTCTGCCCCAACCGCCAAATGTAATGACGCCAGAAATTAGCGCCTATTCTTCACTTTATAATGTCTTTTTTTTTTCTTCTTGGGAAAAACAAATATAAACAAATGATTGAGATCTTGATCAAGCGGATAAATACGCCTTCCAAAGTCCATTTTTGTACTTCTGTTTTCACATTACTCCCTCCGGTTCTCAATATAAGAGAAAAAAATGTGTTTTTTAGGGTTTCAAAATATAAGAGATATGTGAGATAAAAAGGTGTTTTTTATTGGAAAAAAGAGTGTTTTTCTTGGTTTTGATGAATTAGGGTTTTGTCTCTTATATTTAGGACCGGAGGGAGTATAATACATCGAAACGGACCATGCTGTTTTTTCCTATTATTATTATTATTATTATTAGGGTTTGTCTAGGGTGGGGAAGCAAACAAGTTGTTCACCGATAAACTATTTTTTATAACCACTAGATATATTAATAAAATAATTGACGATTGAGATTAAAACTGGATAAAAGCTTAAAAAGACAACTTTACCCCTACCACTTCCCTCTCGGGCTGCGTCTCGTGGCTTTCACCGTGGTCTCTCGCGCCGCTTTAGACTTCGCCACTCTCCTTCAGTGGCGTTTCCCCTATCCACCGACACATTTCCGGCAACCCCTTCTTCTCTGGCACATGAGAATACTCTTCTCCGACCAGAAAACAAAGACCAAATCCCACGCCACACTATCCACCGGAAAACACCCATTATGGCTGAGACAATTATCAGTAAATTGAACCGACCATTGTACTGTACAAATAGAAAGAGACACTAAAATCCCTTTGAGTTCTCAAAACCCATTTGGTAATATCACAAATTTGCTCTGTCGTATTTTCTTCATACGGCAACAAGACCAACCCAATATTGTACTAACTTTGTGTAGTTGCAGATTTACTCTTCTTCTCCTTCATTCATTATTGAAAAAATATAATCGATTACATGCTACATATAACGAGACGATGCGAAGAAATCAAACAATTGATGCGTGGAGGCAAAACGCAGATGAATCAGAAGCCAAAGGGTTCTTAGCTTGAAGGCTGAAGCCATAGTTGTTGGCCTCAAAGTCACCTATCCCATCTACAAGGCTTTTCCCTTCTTCTTCATCATTAATTATTTTTTTCCTGGTGGTGAAGGATTGAGGATCTCGCGATGTCTCCATTTTCTCCTCTTTCTCGTTTGGCCTGTGGATATGATAGTTTTAGGGAAGCAATAAGTATTTTAGCCAATGGATTTTTAGTTTGTTAGCTCATTTTTTTTATTGTTATTATTAACACATTTGCTATTCTCTCGATGATTCTCTATTTTTTTTTTCTTCTCTCCCATGTCTAATCAGATTCTCCCGATCAAAAGCAACAATGAGGAATTGCCCCACTCCCATGTCAATAACAATTTATCCAACACAGTATCTGTTATGCATTGAGTTTATCATTTTTGCTGTTTATTTTGCGTCTGCTCATGCACCTTGTAGAACAATGAAGACTACGAAACTTCTGTTATTAAAGTCAGGAACCAGATATGACGAGCTTTTATTTAAGTTACCATAATTTGTGGGTATGCCTTCTCTCTTAATTACAAGTATCAAAGTAAACTACTAAACCACTAAGATCTGAGGAATCAATTGATTTTGCACTTGAAAAATTTTAGAAAAAAAAGTCACAATTTCAAGCCGCCATTGACAGCCAGCAGCAATTGCAACAACTTATTTGACATTCAGATTCCACAATCAGATAAACAAAGGCACATGAGAAATTATTGTTTTCTACCCTTTTCTGAAGAACTCTATGTGGCGCTGAGAGAAGATATCATTTTTGAGGTGTAGCCGATGCCGGCAATGAAGCGTGCGAACATTAGGAAGGCAAAGTTGGGAGAGAATCCCCTGAGGAGGGCACCGACAAAGAAGATGCCACCGACCAATCCAATTGAGGGTTCTGTCGGTGAGGCAAGAGCCTATGAGCCGGTAACTACCAAACACGAAGGAGGAAAGCAACGCTTTCATCTTGGTGGAGTGGGGGCATAATTGACTTTTGCAAAATAAAAATTAGTAGTCCATCGGTGCACCACAGACGAAATAGTCCACTGTAGTCGTCACCTTATTATTATTGTTATCCTAACTTTTCTATGTTCCACTCGTTATTGTTGTTACGTCAGTTAGGTAAGCAATATTTTTTTTTGATAAGCAGTTAGGTAAGCAGTATTTATTGCAATCTAGCGCCTAGTCTAGCATCCATCACGTGGCTGGTATCCAATGAGTTCAAGTTTTCACCGGTCTTATTGAACTGGAAAGTTTTTCCGAATTAATGTGTCATCCCCAAACCCTAAATTTGTCTCTAAAAAAAATATGTGAGTGCAAACAACAACATATCTTCAGGTAGCTGACATTATCCAATATATATCCTAGCTTGTCTACCTTTTTTTAAATTCACGAGTAAATTTCCAATTTTGTTCCTGAATATAGACCATTTTACTTAATCTGTCCATCAAGTAAATAAAAATAATAAATAATAATGAAAACAAATTTATTCAATTTTTTTAATAAACATCTTATTTTACAGATCTTCTATATCTCACTTATCCATTTCAAGAAATGAGTATTAGTCGGTGCCTTAAAGGCATTTGAAAAATGATAGTCTCCTCTTTTAATTCGTTTTGTTTAAATATTAAAACATATAAAGTAAGATTTTCTATTTGGATCTCATGCATCATCATCATCGCAATAATTCATTTTGTTCAAAAATATTTTTCCTTTATAAAATTTGTTAATGATTTAATTCATGAAAAGACAAAATTATAATTGAATAATATTTTGATTCATTCAAATTGGTATGAAAAATCAAATTGATTTATACTTAATTCACGGTGCGGTGCGGCTTGGTTCGGTTTTGAAGAAAAAAAACCATCTGATCCAAGTATTAAAACAACATGCGGTTTAGTTTAGTTTGGATGACTTTCTTAAACAAACCTGAACCAATTCGATCGATTAAATGCGGTTTGAATTGGATCAAATGATTTAATTTTTACTTTTTGTCGAGAATTACATATTTAATTATTTATATTACCTTCAAATAACGTATTAAAAGAGTTAATTTTTGAAAGAATTAATTTTTTGAAAAATATTTAAAGAGTTAATTAATTGGTTGCATCCGCGGAAAGGAATAATAAATGCCCAGTAATACTTCAGAGGGCCAAACATTTGTTCATATTTTATATCTTGACTCTACCCAGACATTCACCAATTACCAAATATCTAATTATACAATGGCTGAAGCTTATCAGACATGAGTTACATTTTATATAATATTTTACCAGACTTCAAGTTCGGCAATTTAAATGACAAAATCAAAACCAAGTCTAGCCCTACGATGATATCTATTGACTGTTGAGAGACATATTTTGCACATTTTTGTGATACACAAGTGAAACCCACCATGTAAACAAATAGTAGTAGCAAGGTGTTTTACATAATACAACGGTTCGGGTTGGTTTTGTTTGGTTCCATGCAAGCTAACCGCAAATCGAACCAAATCGCGCTATTGACATAAAAAATGGCCGAAACAAATATAAACAAAATGCTTTTTTAAGATTTTTGGTCTTTTGGATTGGTTTACAGTTTTTTTTTTGGGTTGGTTTGGATCTAAACGCTCATAACTTGAGCTACCTAAATGGGAAGCTATAGTATTAGGTATCAAGATTTAGTTTGAATAAAGTAATCATAGGTATCTTTATTTTGGGTCGTATATTTTTTATATTAATAAATAAATAACAATATGTGAACAAAATAAATAAATAAATAATCATAAAATGTTTTTCTTAAACTTTATGTAAAAATCTATATGACCCGTGCTTAGCACGAGCCCCTTGGCTAGTACAAATAAAATAATCAATTAAAAAATTTTAGGGTGCATTTGATACACATCTAGGGACATGACAGATAGAACAGCACAAGACAAGACTCTGAGTTACTGGACAACTCTTTGTCATGTGTATCGTTTGGTTGACAATGGACAAAACAAACAAAATTTTGTAAAATTTACTGATATACCCTTTATAATTTATAATATATAATTATAACATAACATATAACATAAATATTATTTTAATTATATATAACAAAATATTGTATAAGATATATGTTATATAAGACGATATTATATGATATATATTAATTATATTTTTTGAAACAAATATATATTACAGAGTATGGTTTTCGTTTTGCTTTTTATGTTGTATGTTTATGCTTTTTTCATTTTTCGTCGTTAACGTTGTTATAATCAGAACATAACATATATATATATATATATATATAGAGAGAGAAAGAAAGAGAGCATAGTCATTAATTAGGAAAGGATAGTATTGTCTTTTTGGTAGTTTGTCCATTGGACAATTTTTTATCTCATGGTTTATTGGGAGACAAAAAATTGGGCTTTTGTGTTGTCTATTGTCTCCCTTTTTGTCCAGTCCTCTAACCATATTTTTAATCAAACATGGAACATTTGGTTTTGTGTTGTCTAATCTCTTGATTTTTTGCAAATCAAACGGAGTTAACAAATAAAACACAACTATGTCATCCGGAAAAACAAATATTTATTACCTTCAATCACATCTATTATTCAATACCATCTCCTATTACCTTCAATCAATTTCAAATATATTTAAATAATATTATATATAATATTATTATATGTAATAACTCAATAATAATAATAATAATAATAATAATAATAATAATAATGTACAATAAAACAATATTTTATTTTTTGGATCTCAAACCAAGTGTTACATCACATCTTTTTTCCTCTAAAATAATCGTTTACTACGTTAGTAAATCCTATTATATAATGTATAATAGACTTTATTAACAGACTAATACAACTGTTCGAACACTAAATCCGTTCAATCTTTTGCCTAAATTATTTTTTTAGTTATCCTTCAAATAACCCTAATTCATTTCATATATCAAATCAAATATTAAATGGAATCAAATCATAATATTATTAATTAAGTTATGAATAATTAGTTGACAATGACATGAATCAAATCAATGAAATAATTTTAAATAATCTAATATCAAAATATAAGATATTCTAACAAAAAAAAATATTATAAAATAAGATTTAACTTATCCAAACAAAGTTGACTTAAGCCAAAAATATATATAAACTATTATTATTATTGTTATTATTATTACTATTATTTATTATTATTATTATTATTATGATATAAAACAATGTTATGCCAATGTGAATATTTCAATAGAAATAACACATTCATATAACTTTTTTTATGTAAAAGTTATTGTTTTTTTATTATATATTATGCATGGCACAAGTCGTTATACTATAGATATATTGTTATTGATATTTAATGTCACATAAATTACTTAATAAAAATTTTATATAAGCTATATTTTAATTTTAGTTTTTATTAATTTCTACTATAGGTTAACCTTAAAATTATATTATTATTTGTTATTATATTAGAAACTATCTATGCTCTTTTATACATTTGTTTGAAAATATTTTTAGCTATTTAATTTTTTCACGTGACTTCATAACCCTCGAATTTCAATACACTAATTTATAAAAAAAACATAAAATAGGTATAATTTATCTGCCTAGACTATGATACCCATTGCCAAAAAAATTATTTGTTTATATACCCAAATCTTAATCATGTAGATACGATATTATAACATGTGTAATCGCAATTCATCAGGGACGGATCCAGAAATTTCGATTAATAGGGGCAAGATTATATACTATAAATGTTTATATAAAAAATACGTCAATACATAAGTGATAAAAAATGACATCATTATCATTAAGCAAAAAAATTGGAGATTACAAAAACTATAGCATTACATACCCAAAAAATTGAAGACATCTCAATATTTATTAATTATATATAATTGCTCTCTACGTGTCTTTATATTTTAAAATTGTTGTATAATTTTTTCATTTTTGACACTATTAACAAATATGTCTCTCTATGTATATGACCAAGTAATCATTCAACAATTTATCTCTCAATCATATCAAAAGAGAATAGCTTATTTTCTATTTTTTTTCTCTTTAGTGAGGTCAACACTAAATTTTAAGTGGGGTAAAAAATAAAATTACTCAATAATTAGTTAAAAAAATAAGTCAGTGGGATCAGGTGTCTCTAATTAATTACCAGGGGATCTGTCCCTGCAATCATGCATAGAATGAAGTTAGAGTTTGTGTACTTGATATAAATATTTTCTGATGTTTTTTTTTTTTTGACAGGATGTTCTAATGTTTGTGAATCGTGAGTAGAACCGCTTAAAGTATAAGAGAAAATTGCCCTTTATCTAATACAAAATGTGTTGTCAATATTTCAGTCACCTCGTGAGGAAGCTATTTAAACAACTCATTGGACAAGAATAAAAACCTCTCATCAAGCATCAAATAAATAGTTGAACCTATCATGAGTAATTAACACAATAAGCCTTGTACAGTGGCAGCATTTGAATTGATCTATGCCTATCATGACCTAAGCCCAAAAAGAGATTACACAAAAATCAAACGAGGAGTAGTAATTCCCAACAAATCAGCAGACACAAAATGCTTCAAACTATCTGGCGGCTCCTCAAACATCTGGAGACCAGAATCTATCTGACAACCCAAACTAGCTAGACCATTTGCAACCTTGTTAGCCTCCCTAAAAACATGATCCACCTTAACTTGCCAGTCTTCCGATAATAAAGCTTTAATCCTTCTAACAATACCCCATGCATGTCCACTCCCAGAAGCATCATCCTTTAGGCAATGCACAACAACAGTGGAATCCAGTTGAAGCTCCACTTTGGTGTAGCCTCTCTGCATAGCAATCTGTAAACCTGTGAAGGCCCCCCATAATTCAGCAATATGAGGGCTAGTTGCACCAAGAAACCTAGCAAACCCACTCATCCAATGGCCATCGTGGTTCCTAATGACACCCCCGCAACCAGCTCTGGACATACACTCCTTCACTGCCCCATCGGTGTTGATTCGAAACCACCCATAATCTGGCGGATGTCACCTGACCAACATCTCAACCTTGCCACCCAACTCACGGTTAACATTCATATTATTCCCATGCAAGTAATAGTCCACATACTGCATGATGACACTCGAAGGGTGATGAGGCCGCACATACTCATCATCATGAACCTCCTTATTCCTCCAAAACCAAAGGAAATAGCAAGCAGTTACCCATATGCATTTCCAGCTTCCACCACTCACGAGCTGCACTTGGGAGCTCAAATTGAACAAGACCCATTGATGGAAGTCATCTGCGAAAAAGCCTAATCGATACTCCAAAGGAAGGAGATGAGACCACAGAAAAGAAGCTTTCGAACAATCCCTTAACACATGGATGATGGATTCATCAACTCCATGAAAATGGTGACAACTAGTTAGCTCATGATTCCACTTTCGACACAGAACCTTGGTAGGAATTCTACCATGAATGATTTGCCACGCAAAATACCGAACCCTCTCAGGCACCTCCAACTTCCACACTTGCTTCTAGATATCATTTGCTTGTAAATTATCAAATCCACTCAGCAAATGATAAACACTTGCAATAGAAAAGGTTCCATTGCTCTCCCCAGGCCAAAAAACAACATCAGCACCCCACTGAGGAGAAGGGGAGGGATCGCAATCATCCTATTTAAGAGTTCATTGGAGACGATATCTTGCAAACCATTAAGATTCCAACCTCCATTTGAGTTCACAAGGTCAGCAACTCTCAAATCCAGCATATGATCAGGGATGCTCTCTACTTCATTTATAAGCTTCAAGCCACCACCCAACCAGCTATCTCTCCACACACTCACACTGCACCCATCACCAATAACCCAAGATTGGAAGTCTTGAATGTCTTGCCAGGACCGGACAACCCCTTTCCAGATAAAGGAGTCAGCCACTTTATCTTCCACCCTACCATTCTCAAAGTTTCCTCTACCATACTTACCCTTAAGAACTTGGCACCACATACTATCATTAACCTCTTTCACGACCCACCCCATCTTCATAAGACAAGCTTGGTTCATGCGAGGCAAGTCTCTAATACCCAAACCACCCAGATGCTTCGGCATAGTCATGATCTTCCAATTCACAAAATGAAACTTATGCCGCCCTTCCTCTTCACCCCAAATAAATTGCCTCTGCATCCTCTGAATATTAGCCAGACAAGTTTTCGGGATTGGAATAGTCATCATGGAATAGACTGGGATGGCTTGCACTACCGATTTAGAAAGAGTCACTCTACCAGCAAAGGACAAATGCTTTGCCTTCCAACCAGACAGCTTACCCTTAACCTTATCCACCAAATATTGAAAGTCCTTTATGCGAGGGGATCTGCCAATAAGGGGAACTCCCAGATATTTACCCAAGCTAGTGGTCTCTCTAAAACCAGATTGATGAACTAACTGTCTTCTCAAACTTCTAGGAACATTCTTGGAGAAAAAAATAGACGTTTTCTCCACACTGACAACCTGCCCAGAATAATCACAAACTTACTCAAAGTTGAGGAGAGGCACCTCATTTGTCTCTCAGTAGCCTTGCCAAAAAGGAGTATATCATCTGCAAACATCAAGTGGGAAACAAGCGGACCTGACCTACTCGCCTTCAAAGGAATCCACTCACCTTTATCCACCTCCTCTGCAATTAGGTGAGTAAGTTTATCCATACAAAGCACAAAAATATAAGATGAGATAGGATCTTCTTGCCTTACTAACAACTTATTTGAGAGTATTTAATGACATAAACAATGTTTGCAAAAGCTTATAAAAACAGTTTATTACATGTCAATAATTTTTTCAATAAGCTCCACAGCTTTTATAAAAGCAGTTTAATCACATTTTTATTTTATTATAGAAATAGCTTATAATAAGCATTTGTATAATATGTACTTATTTAATAGTAAGTACTTAATTAAGTGTCTGTTTGTTTTAGATTCTGGACAGTCGAGAATCAATCTTGAGAGCAAAAATAAAGACAATATAATTAAAAATCACTATTCTCGTGTTTACGTGATTAAATCTCAATGGATAAAATTAATTCTAGGGTGGATAGAATTAACTCTGATAGAAGCAAGAAGTTTTTAGCTTTTGCGTTGAATAAAATCAATTCTGAGTGCGGAACCCACAAAATTCTTTATATTTACCCATCAAAAGTGATTATACTATTATCATCCAAACGAAATCAATTTTTCTGAACTCACTTTTAAAATATCATTACCAAACACAAATCAACTTTTTTATACTCAATTTTTTAACATCAATTCTTTTGAAATCAATTCTTCAAAATTAATTCTATCACAATCAAACAAACAGACCCTAAGTTGTTTATGCAAATGCACCCAATGTCTGTCGATTGCTCAAGTGTTATAGTTAAATAATTACTTCCACAATTCAAAGAGTATTCTAAATAGTTAATACAAATCCATATAATTTAAATTTAAGCAAACAATCTAACAGCTATAGTTGTGCCTTTGATTTCCTAGGCTCTTGAGCTGCTTTCCCTGTTCCTCTCGATTAATTCGGGAGAGTGAATTTAAGCGGGGTGAAGTCCAGGTGTTAAAACACTTAAACCTTTTTATCCAGCACTTAAATAGGAAGCACAACTTGGTAGATTGTCAAACTGCACAACCAACTTTACATAACCCTGAGAAATAAAAACTACTGAACAAACATAAAGTTTTTAGCTTAGACCCAAGTAATTCCTAGATGCTACTACTTCCTACCAGCAAAGAAACAAACTAGGTTAATCACTGTGAAATAAAAAATTATTAAGGTTATCCCACCAGATATATATGATGAACACAAGACCGCATGATAATAATGCTTCAGCTCACAGAGCAGTCCCCTCAAAGTGCATGGATGACACTTCCATTCACATCTGAACTGCCACATGCTGGAGTTGCATGAAAAGCTGACTGTCTAGAGGGTCCTTCTTCAGTAAGTTTACGAGACAGAGAGGAGGGGCCAGAGTCAGCAATAGAGTCTCCTAAACTCAGTTTTGACATACCAACCAGTTCATCAACATTGATTGGACTTTTGGAATGTACTGCAGTTGGCTTAAGCACTTCATGTGTCTCCTTCTTAGCCGGCTCTGGACTGTATCCAGACCAATATGGAAGAGGAAAAGGGAAGAATGGAGAATAATAGGTTGGATATACTACCGGGTAAGACGACGCTTGTGCGTTGTCATCAGGCTTTAACGGGGTAGACTCTCCATCATTTGAGTTTGTGGAATCCATGGATTCGCATTCTTCATCAAGGGGAGGAGGAGCAGGCAAGGGGTTATTGCCTTCCGTTTCTGTCTGTAGCTGATTTAGCTGATTAGCTGACAAAAAGTCTTGCTGTACCATTGCAGTGTCAGATGCCTGCAAAATCACGGTAAAAATACAAGAAATCCAGAAAAATGAGAAGGCTCCAAGGGAAAAGGGCAAGGAAAGATACATAATGCTTATAATGAATTTTGAAAAAGCATCACATCAGAAAATGTAATGTTTTTCTCCAAACTAACTACCCTGGAGCCATGGTTATATAAATGACCTAAACTAACATTATCTTAATACACAGTGATGCAGTCAAGATCCAAAACTGTCAAAGCCAATGCAGAAGAAGAAAGGAAATGGACAATTTTCACAAATAGCAACCAATGTATGTATTGTGCATGAGATTGACTAACTTATTTGTCACAGAAGCCAGAAAAGGTCACACAATATCTTTAAAGAAAAACATATTTAGATAATCTTATCAAATGGCCATGAACAGGTCATGTGGCATCAACCATTATATGCAACCTTATGCGAAAGAAACACATTTCATGCATAGTATTTGCAAATAAGGGTACAAACTTCATCTGCAACAATATCAAACAAGCTGGACCGTCTTTTCCGCCTAGACACATTGCTTTGCCTGATGAAATATTTTTGAGCATGACTGGCAACTTGAGTAGGAGTCCTTGATATGACATAGTTCCTTGCAATTCCACGCCAATCACCTTTTCCCAGCTTCTGCAATCCAAGTAAAAACATTCTATGTTCCTCCTCAGTCCACGGAATGCCTGCATATAAGAAATTATAAATTAAACATTGAAAAACACAAAATAAAATATTTCTTTGTTTGGCCATAAATGGATCAGAAAATGAAATATTTAAGGCTTGTCGTCATTTGAGATTAGTACGCCTCATTGAAGCTAAGGGCACTGTGGTTTTTAAATATAAAAAAAAAAGCACAAAATTGCATATTCAGCTAATGCTTCACAGTATTAAGATTGGAAATAAGCTAGACATGTTATCATTTAAGAACTGTGAGCCTCTCCAGAGCTGCGTGCAATGTGAAAAAATTAATTTAAGAAATCATCATAAAAAAAAGCATATTCTGCTAATGCATGCACATTATTAGGGGTGAAAATATGCTACTCTAGATCTCGTGAAACAGCTTCCAACTGACAGTTTATCTATCATAGGCTTTTTTATTTGGGATCTACACGGATTTTTTGTAAAAAACATAAAAGCCGAGTTTAGCGTAATAGCAAAGCCTATTTAAAGGCTTCATCACATAGAAGTCTTCGAATAGGAAACGAAACTTGAACTTTAGGTTTTCAAATACACATAACTTATAACAGATTATTACATTGTGTATATAGAGTAAATAATTCTCCCCACACTTGAGAGAAGCTTAAATTAGACTTCCTATCTTCTTATTTAAAACCTATAATTGCATTGTAGTCTATTTTAACATAAGCGGACCTTTCAGTGGTGGCGAACAACTATAAATGAGCCTCCCAATGAATTTTTTCCCTTCTCTACAACTTTTAATATCACTAGCAAGACAGCAATAATTTTGAACACTGTTTTTTATTTTACGACTTTGAAAGATAACAAATGAGATTTTAAACAGCCATTTCATCAACTTTAGAATTTTCAATTTTTGTCCAAAATCTTTATTTTATCTTTTAGTGTCTCATAATTGATAGTAAGGGTTTTTAAAACTATATGCTAATGATGCTAAATATCATAGAGAAAAAATGTTCACAAAGAGCTTGTTTACATTAAATGTACTGAAGTGTAACAATTCATCTATATAGAGAAGGGAATGTAATTTTTAAAATAAGAGGGGAGGGAACAATAATTTACTCAAATACATATTATCCAAATTTATAATTAATAATTTTTGCACGCCTTGCAAATAGTAAATAATAAATAGGTAAGCCTTTTTGAAAGCCCCAAACTTCTCAGGGGCTAGTAAAAAGCCTCTTGACAAATTACTTGACCTAGTCCCACACACACCATGCCCACCCCAACAATGAACCTACAACAACCAGAAACCAAATCTTATCCCACTAGGTGGGGTCGTCCCCAACAATGAACCTAGATTTTACAAAATCTATCAACTGCTCCACCTTCAAGGATAAGGCTGGAAAATATAAACCCATAAAATGTGTATCCTTGATTTATCAAGGAGTCAATTTAAGAAGAAACAAAAGAACTCAAGAACCACGAGGTAACAACCCCGGGGGGGGGGGGGGATTCCCTGCAGTCATGCAGTTAGCATGTCGAGAGCCGTCCGATCAAGATCAACGGTTCAGCACTTCAACTGCTTGAATGCACGACTGCATGGAATCCATTTCCAACCCCACCCCCTCCCCCAAACAAAAGTTAACAAAGGTTCAAAAACCTTGTTACGGGTGGGTGAGTGAGGGACAGAGAGGGGGAATATGTAACCAACATAGTCAAGATATATCAACTGTGCTTACAATATCAAACATTTAGACCTGTATTACGCCCTAGCTTTCTCCAATGGATTTCTATATGGGACAAAATATTATTTGCAATTGGCAGCAAAAATTGTACACATACAAGCACGCCTGCTGCCCTATCTTTTGATACATAGCACAAGCATCAAATCAATATAGAGTCAGCAATCAACACTTGTTAAATTTACATAAACCTCTTTGAATTAATTGGCATCCATCTTTTAAGCATAAACAAAATTGTTCAAAAACTATGACAGCACATGGACCACATGCCCCTATTATTAGGGTACACTTCCAAAGTAAACAAACAGTAACCCAACAGAAATTAAGCAGAATGATTTTTTTTCTTTCTTGGTACATAAGTTGTCTCCCCGGCTAAAAGGGTTCAGTAACCTTCTCTTTTATATTAAATGGATCAACTAGTAAGATTTTGGACATACTCCATAGTGATTAAAACCTTCAGTGAGCTATAAGAGACACTTCTTTTTGTTGCACATGACTTGAGACTTGTAAATATATCTGTCCATAGCATGTGTGGTACAATCATTCCTATAATTCACCCTCAAAGAAGACAATTTCTAATAAAGTTAACCCGTACCTTTCTTGTCTAGTTATTCCCACAGCGACACCAACCAAAAAACTAGGATTTTTGTCACAATCGTAAATATAGACCAACCCAAACTAAAATCACATAATTAATCACAACTAAGATCACATAATTAACCCAAACTAAGTTCATCTTATTCGATAAACAAGTGCAAAACAGTACTAAATAGTTCCCAATCAGAGTCCAAAAACATGCATGCAATTTACACAAACAACACTAAAGCAAAAGAGGTAAAACAGAAACGAACCCTTTTTTCTTTCGCGGGAAGTAGAAGAAGAGCCAGGAACAAAGTCTTCAGAGGCATAACCGTCAGCGGCGGCGGCGTGATCGGGGGTTTCACCGGGAGAACCCGGGTTATTGGACCCGGCATGGAGAGGTCCGGACCCGGAACCAGCATAGTGGGTGAGATTGCCCATACTTGCACTCTTCCGGATCGACCCGTCGGTTAATCGGACTCCGAAGAGCTTAACCCCGCGGTTGGGGCAAGTCCTGGAGTTGTGGCCATTGTGGCTGCAATGCGAGCAACGCCGGGTCATGGCGTTGGATCGAACGAGAGGAAACTGAGCGGGTCTTGGGGATCCGAATCACAGGATCCGAGAAATGAAATTGAGGGGTTTTAAGGTTAGCAATCACCGAATAGGTTTTTTGGTGATTTTTTTTTTTTTTTGTTGGTGTTTTTATTATTAATGTTTTGGTTTCGTCTCCTCCCTCGGCTTTCGCAGATGGGAGAGAAAGAGAGAACGCCAACAACGCAACACTATCCATTTATCTTGTCGCGGATAAAGAAGGGGTAATGATTGGCTGCTTCGCAGGTGTTTTCGAATTCATACTCCATCATCACTGACCGTAGTTGGTTCGGTGTGGGTTGACGTGGCGGAGTATCAGAGTTTTCGTATTAGTTACTTATCAAGTTGCTCATAGTAGTATTTTATTGGAAAATGACGTGTTTATAAAAAAGTTATTATTGAGACTAGTTGTTGTTATCATAATAAGAAAAATAATGTCGATATGGAATAATGTGTGTGGATATTTTTTACTGACACATTTTTTAGGAATTTATTAATGAGAAGATTTGAGATACTAAGAAAAATAACTTTTTTACTTGAGAAAAATAAATTTAAAAATGTTATATATAAATATAAAGTATTTAATAATATATTAAACATTTAAATTTTTACAGTTTTTCGAATAATTATAAATTTATCCAACTTTAAAGTTTCTTGCCACCGTTCAGTTTTATACAATGACGATAAAATTATATAAGCTTTATTAAATATTTTCACATAAAAGCCTAAGTAGTAAGAATTTTTTTAAATCTCTGTCAAAAAAGATTTTTTTAAATCAATTTTTTATTTATTAATTCAATATATTCACAAATATTTTTTTAGTAATAATCTGTCTGCATATTTTTGTAAATGCTTATCCTTTCATATTAATTAATGAATAATGATGGGTCGTCAGAATAAAATAACAGAAGTAGATGAACATCTATCCACACGTGATACAGAATTTCAATACACCTAGAAATAATATTACTGTTTGGGTCCCCCTAATATGGTCCACTTTAAAAGGGTCCAAAGATTAACCTCATTGATGTCTATCGGCTATAATAAGTCATCTTATTTTTTTATTTTTTTATCTGTCTTCTACCTTCAATCTTCTTTGACTCAGTCCATCACAGTACTCAGACTTTCAAAAACAGCAAACAAACCATGAACTCACAATCAGGGTTTGTTGAATTAGTATAATGCTCCAAAAAATTATGTGCAAAGCACCAAGTCAAGTTAATGGTTACAAAAATAAAACAAATAAAAAACAAAATATAACAATAATTTCTTGCTAGAGCCACTGGAGAAACAAAAGATGACGGAACGGGTGTCGAACCCCTGGTGTTGTGAGAGAGATAAAAAATGGAAGGGTTAGTGGTGTTGTCCATTGTTTGGTTCTTGAATCTGTGTGTGTCGCAGCAGGAGGTCGAACCATGGGGAAGGAGGAAGATAGGGAGGCGGGAAAGTGCGCCAAGGGCCACAAGAGGGATGGCGAAGTCTGCCTATGGTGGTAGCGAACTGCGCACTGCGAATCGGTAGCCGATGACCAAACAGGGAAGGGGACTCTCGTGCGCAGGGTCTACGCTATATGGCAGTGTCAGGCGTCGCGACATAGGGTCCAACGCAACGACAACAACCACATTAGTACGATGGAGAGACCAACAATTTCTCTCTCTTCCCCTCTCTCTCCCCTCCTCTCATTCTACTCGTGGTATCCTTGTATTTCTTCTCTTTAATTTTTTATCTTTTTTTGTTCCTGCATTTGCAGCAAGCCAATAGCCCTCAAGTTAGGAGAAGACCCAACTGATGAAAAGATGATGACGAGAATGATAAAATGTTATGGTTGTGGCTGAAGGTTGAAGAAGATAAACATAGCAGAGATAGTTTTTTTTTATGTGACACAGTAGAGATAGTTGGATCAAAGCAACAAAAAAAAAATGATGACCGACTATAACCGGTGGACATTACTGGGTTCACCTTTGGACCACTTTAAAAGGGACCATATTAGGGGACTCTTACTGTTTTATATAAAATTTGATTATATTTCGAATAATATTATTTTAAACTATGTAAAAAATAATTATATTTAATCTTGTAAAGAATATATACTAGAGAAATAAAATATCAGTTTTTCTAACGTTTAGAACCTTGCACATTATAAGAATAATTAATTAACCACATTTTTTTTATTAATTATTCACTTTCGTATTTATTTTGTAGATTAACATTTATGTAATCTCTTTCTACCCACAAAATAGAAAGCTAGATAATTAGTAAAGAAAAATATGGATAATTAATTATTCTTATTATGTGCAAAGTTACACACGTTACTTATACATATTTACTTTGGGGAATCTATCTTAGTATGCCACCAAATAAAATATTAATGAAGGTAGTATGCAAATCCATCCATTTACTCCTTATTCATTTCGATTAGTAACCTTGACAGGTGGCATGACGTATATAATAATAAAAAAAGTGTTAATACCCTTTTTGGTCCTGTAATTTGAGCGAAATTCGGTTTTAATCCTTGTAAAAAAATTTGTTTCGATTTAGTCCCTGTAATTTAAGATTCTTTCACTTTTAGTCTCTGTCATCAAATCCTTATTAAAAACGTTGAGTTTTTCTTCCACTTTTTGTCCCTGTAATTTTAAGATTCTTCCACTTTTAGTCCCTATAATTTAATATGGATTTGAGGGTTAATACCCTTTTTGGTCCTGTAATTTGAGCGAAATTCGGTTTTAATCCCTGTAAAATTTTTTGTTTCTATTTAGTCCCTGTAATTTAAGATTTTTTCACTTTTAGTCTCTGTCATCAAATCCCTATTAAAAACGTTGAGTTTTTCTTCCACTTTTTGTCCCTGTAATTTTAAGATTTTTCCACTTTTAGTCCCTATAATTTAATATGGATTTGACGGTAGGGACTAAAAGTAGAAGAATCTTAAATTACAGGGACTAAATCAAAACAAAAAATTTTACAGGGACTAAAACCGAATTTCGTTCAAATTACTGGGACCAAAAGCTATTAACCCATAAAAAAATTCTATCTCATCCGTCTAGACATTAGATAATTTGAATGCAACTTGAGCAAATGCAAACTGTAAATATTTATATGGTTTCGTTTTCCTTTATAGAAAAAATGGTCTTTTTTTTACGCGCAAACAAAATTCTCTTTTCATTTTTGGAAAAATATGAATCCGTGTGCAATAATGTATATTCACAAATTATTTTTTGCAAAAAATTCACTTGATTTAAAGAAAATTATTAATGAGGAGGACAAAAAACAAAAATGAATATTAACAATAATGAAATTTTTCTGAAGAATTATTATTAGGGTACATGAATTGTATAACTTATCAAACAAATCCACTCCACCAACAACTTTTTTATAAACACGTCATTTTCCAATAAACTAGTTGAGAGAAGTCGTGCTTAGCACAAGTAAAAGAAAAATAGAACTTAGTGTAGTTAGTTTTTTTTGTGAAAAATAACTTTTTTATAAACATGTCATTTTCCAATAAACTAGTTGAGAGAAGTCGTGCTTAGCACAAGTAAAAAAAAAATAGAACTTAGTGTAGTTAAGTTTTTTTGTGAAAAATAGTTTTTGCCGGAAAACGGATAAAATAACTTTTGTCATGTGTTCTTAATATAGTTACGTTTTTATAAAAAGATAATAGACAACTGAAAAAAGCTCAAGTATATAAACAACAAGGGGTAAAGGTGAAAATAGGTTAGGCCTAATAAGGCTTTGCTTAAATAAACACTGTCTGTTTTAAATATTCATGACCCGCGTTTGGTTTGGTATCTGTTGTAGCCTTTTTTTAGTTCTTGTTTGGCCTTTTAGAAAGTCTGATCTGACCTACTGGCATATTTAAATGTCTGTCATCCTACCTAATTCTAAGTAGGTTAAAGGACTAATAGGCCAATGGGGATAAACTTTATGCATGATAAACTTCAAATTATAAAAAACAAACAAACAAACAAACAAACCACTACTACTTGATGACATGAGACGTAAGAGTGGAAATACGTTAATCTAGGCTAAGCTTTCTAGGGCTGAGATTGTCTTGTTTATTTGATATATAGCTTTTTTAATGTCTGACCTAACATTTTCCAACACTATGACATGACATAAAAGTATTTTAAAAGCATTGCAATAAGGTCGTTAAATAGGCCAGCAGTTTGACAGTAAACTAAGAGGCTTTTTAGATGGCCTATAGCCTTTTTTTAGCTAAATAGATTTTTCAAAAAGTTTTGATCTAGACTACTTAAAAATAAGTCCGATTTGACCTGGGCCTTATATAGACTAGGTCGTAGGCCCCTGTCGGACGGTCTGACCTATTTTCCCCTAGCAATGGCCTAGAGTGGGGCCAACCAAAAGGATCCATCCCCAGAGGATCTCTCAGTACCAGAGCAAAGGAAGGGTAAATAATACTTATAGGGACAGCAAGAATCAAGTTTCTAGTAGCCTCACACAGGTCGTGCCATGCCTGGCAAGCAACGTATCACAAAGGCAAAAGATATATTCTCCAAATGAAGGTAGACCTTCTATCGAGATGAGACCTCAGTCACATGAACAAAAGAAGAACTAAAAAGGCATTAACATTTTACACCAAAGGTATGCAGGCGATTTCATTCTCTGTACCATTACTAAAATACAAACTGATTTGAACATCAGAGTGCCTTTGCAGGTACCCAACCGACTAAGGTCAACCAGTCTAGATGATTGGAAACAAATTTTTGGGCTGTTAAAGGAAGGTCTGAAACATCAACCAACTCACCAAAGAATTGGGACAAAGTAATAAACGATAGAGAAATACGGTATATATTATAAAAGAATTAATTTTAATAGAATTTATCAATGTTGGTTGATTAATGTAAGGAAAGTTGCTCTTTTTTATTTTGCAAAGGAAACCTTCGTGTAAGGAAAGTTACTTTAATAACACTAAATAGTCATAATGAATATTGTTCCGACCTCAAGTCTGCTGCATCGTTTTTTCGAGGTAATATTCACTTTGGCCCACATGTGGAACTTCACGATTTGTCCTTAAAAGACTTATCAGGGGGTTGAGAGAAGTGGATGTACATAAACTATTCCGAGCCTCGATTCCCAAGCAATGTGAGACTTTTGGGGTACCGGAACAATAGCTCCCCAGTAGAGGCTAAAGGGTCTGTCTGCCCTCGTGTGCGGCTTAGGCTCTCCTTTTAGTGTCAATGTTCCGACATCAAGTCCACTGCATTGCTTTTCCAAGGTATTGTCCGTTTCTTGGGCTTCACAGTTTTGTCTTTAAAAGACGTTTCAATGGGTTGAGGGAAGTGGGTGTTTATAAATTATCCTTAGCATCTACTCCCAAGCAATGTAAGACTTTTGGTATACTGAATAATATATCTTTTTCTAAACCTTAACACGATAGAAGTTTTTTTTTTCTTTTTGATTGAACGATAGAAGTTTTATAGCAACAATTTGTCTTTGCTCTTTAATGCTTTTTCATTTTGAATATATTCTTTATGACAAGTGATTTAACTAATGGATTTTTCTTTTTACCACAATTAAAAATGAAAAGCAAAAATTATAGAAAAAATTGTGAGTATAAAAAGAAAGTGATTATAGGAAAAGAGCAAGAAAAAGAAAACAAAAATATAAATGAAAGATGTAATAAATATGCTGGGACAAATATGAGTAGTGGTGCTTTTCATGTTTTTTCTTTTAAATAAAATTTCATTCGATTTTTTAACCAGGGGCGCTCAAGTTACTCCAGGAGTAACTCTTATCTGAGTTACTCCGATTAATATCTCTCAATAAACATGAAATTTCATCAATCGGACCGTCACATTAAAAGTTCTTATTGAGTAGATCAACTCTATAAAACTTCATAAAATTTTAAAAATATTTGGTACTTCATCGGATCACTTTAATTCAACGTATACTATACGTTTTAATTTACAAGTAAAATGGTGACCATATGATTATATAGCTATTGATGTCCAATTTATTTAAAATTTGGCATACATGATCATTAACATAATATGACAATATTAAATGGTTGGGTTGATAAAATTTAATATCTATAAAGTGATATTAACCGGAATAACTCAGATAAGAGTTATTCTTAGAGTAACTTGAACGGACTTTTTTTAATAGTTTTCAGTCAAGTTAGACTATTCATATCAAATGGGATATGATAAGGCATCCCAAAATCTTGGTCCAAACTCCTTCAGAAAACTTGGAACATATTGAGCAGGGGAAGTCCACGTGGGAATGCTTCCAGGCCGGAAGGTTGAGTATATTCTTGGGCACAATAGAGCATATATAGGGTATCTTTTCGTACAAAAGAGGAAGAGGATTGTAATTGCTTATCCGCCTTATCCCATACCAAAGGCCATTTTTTTTTTTTATCACCATTTCCCCCAATTATTCTCATTTCTCTTTATTCCTTAAAGCCCCACTAAGAGTTAAAAGGAGAGCTATCCACGAATGATTCACGGCAAAAAGTTAGATATCTACTCATCTTGGTCCTTTTTTCCTTTCATTCCAAGGAAGCCATCTTCACCGTATATGGTTAAATTAGATTAACATCAAAATTTTCCATTTTAACTATTTATCAGCATAATATCAGTTTGTATCAAGCAATATTTTAAAAACCAGAACAGAGATCAAACTGATAAGACCTCAAAGTCATGGAATAAATAAGTAAAAAATATTAAATTTGGGGAAAATATAAATTAAAAAAATAATTCAAACGGTTTCACCTGATTCAGTAAGTGGTTTAAAACGGTTCAAGCACAGTTCAACCTGGTTCTGAGCGGTTCAACCAAACAACGGTTTTAATGGGGTTGAACCAACTGTCACACTGGCCAGTTCCCGAATCAACCGATTGTACCGACAGGTTCGGTTTGGTTTTTAAAACATTAGTTTCAGGAGTTTTCAAAACGGCTTGTACTCGTACAATATTTTAATTTAAAAATATATGTATACCTTTTAGCTAATTGACTGAGTTAGACGTGCTATGTAATTTTAAATACAAACAACTTTCAAAATTAGCATTGTCAGAATAAGTGGAAGGAAATTGTTTTTCTCTCCAAATTTTAAAGATTAAATTGTTAATGCAGCCCATATGTACATACACCCTTTAGTTCTTTGACTGGATGGAGCATTTTAGATCTCTTTCAGAACCATATGAGAGCCTGAACCGCTCATTCAAGTAGTCCCCACTACGTATTGGAGGGAATCTGCATCGAACATCGACAAAAGCTCATAGTAATCTTGCGTGTAAAAGTAAAATTTAACAACAGTACACGTGTAGCTTTCAATAAAGACATCCACCATGTACCGGGAGAGTTTATTTATATATTAATCTGTGACGGTTGTGTCTCTTTTCTTTTCTGTATACTACTAATATACTAATGTTGTTTAGTCTACGTAGATTTGTATCCCACCTTTTCTTAAAGAATAGCTTTGCCTTAAGAACATTTTAATACTACAATTACATTCTTTTATAGTTTTAATCCTACGTTGGGGAGTCCCGAACAGAAATCCAAATGGGATATTTAATACTTCCTCAAAACCCAGAGCATGGGGTGGTTGGTTGTGTTTGGGGAAGAGAAAAAAAATTTGACCCAATTAAATCAAAGATAGACAATACTTCTTCCGGGCTTAATTATAAGCAAAAGTTAAAGAGCGTGTTTATGGGAATTAAAATTGGTTACTTTAAAAGAATGACAGATCAAAAGTTAAACACAAATGAAAGCGGGACCAAAAACAAAATGCATTATATTTAGAGAATTAAAAACATATTAAGTCAATGTTATTGCCATATGTGCTCACTTTCAAGTGACTAAAAGTGCTCACTTTGAAATGATGAGGGATAAAACCTAGAAAAGAAATTAATGAGAAACCAAAAATTAATTTAATTCAGTGTAAAATAAATTAATTTTTTTAACGACCTAAAATCACTTCATCAAGAAGTGATAAATTTTTTCAAGAATGTAACTAATTGATACTAGTATAAATTATTAAGTCAATTTTTGTTTTCACGCTCTCAAAATTAAACCCTATTTCTTTTGCTTAAACACATCTTAGATTTTAGTTCAGTCTGAATAGTTAAAGGAACCCGAATTGGATAATGATTTTTGCAAATGGATTCTCTCCAGTGGAGAGTCCAGTTTAATCTTGGCCATAAATCTTTTTTTAAAAAATAAAAAATAAAAAATGGGAGAGATGTTCATTTAAGGGTGGAGATTTTGCAATATAAGAGAACATGAAAGAAATAGACATGAGAGAATCCATTCCCATGATTTTTCCTACCTGGGAGGTATTTATATTTTTTGGTTATTAGGCGATGTGAGACTATCTCACTCAGGCTCATATGTATGCATCCCGTTATGAGAAAGTGTGGGTTATTATAGAGATAGTGTGGGTTATTGTAGAGCCTACGCCAACAGGCTCTGATACCACTTGTTGGGTTTTTTTATATTTATATTTATATTTATATTTATATTTTATTTATATTTTTTGGTTGTAACATGAGACCTAGTTCATATTTGATCTCAAAACCTTAAGGTGATAGGTTCATGAGTCTAACATCTTATATATTCTTTATTTTATTTGTTATTAGGCGTTGTGAGACTATCTCACACTTGAATACCCAATATATGCAAGTCATGCTAACAAACTAGAAGACCTCATCAAAATACAATTAAGAAAACAAATGTGTAATTTAATGAGTAGAAAGGACATTCTGACCATCTATGACATCGCATGGATATAGCTGAAATCTAAAGACTCTTCGAAAAGATATCATCAACTTCAGATACAATATTTACAATTCACCGACCGTGGTATGAACCTTTTTGTCATTAGAATTTGCATCACTTTTTCACCCTTCCTCACTGCGTGTGTGTGTGCACGCGCAATTGTGGAGGGCTTGCTCTATCATTTACAAGTGTCTACATCAGAATAAGAGCAACTTTAGTGCTGGTTCTCTAACACTGTGCGGGTGTTTCTTAACTGACACATGCTCATGTGGATGTTGAATTTCTCCGCCAACTTCTTCAGCGTTTCTTAATATTGGTCAAAAGCAACATATATGAGAACGGCAACTAGCTTTGTACGACAAGCTTTCCTAACAAAAGGCAATTTTTTCGTTGGACAACGCGCATGTAGTGCACCACGTTGCTGATGCTCTAACACAATCAACCAAGAAAGTTTATTGGATCACCAAACATGTCTTAAGTTCAATTTCTAAGTCCAATAACGAGTATTCTAATCCAGTCAATTATCCACATGTCATATAACAACTGTGAAGAATACCCCTTTTTCGGTTGGTAAGAAGAAACAGAGAAAAAAATAAATAAATAAATTCCATCTATTTTCTCCTACCTTTGTAATAAAAAGACATAGTAAGCTATAATTCAAGAAAAAATAATGGAACAACATTAACAAAATAAAGCAAATGAGGAAGTGTCTGGTAATTACTGAATAGCGTTCTTTTCCTGTTGGCATAACCCTGTGAAGTGTTGACCTGCAAGAATTCCATTGCTAAGTTTCTTAACAGCTCCTATTAATAAAGGGAAAGAAAGAAATAACTTTTAAGTTGCTGGATGATGGATTTTACCGGTATAAACAATTTGTCCACCTCTCCATCATGTCCCCGATGTTCACAATTAAGGCCCTGCAGATACAAACTTAACACATTTAACACTAGGAAGGAAGAGCACATAAACTGCATAATTTTTAATGGAACTATAATCTAGAATTTCTAGATAATATTATTAAGTTGAGATTCAAATAGACTAAAAAGTAGTAATATATTATTTATAAATTTCTTAATCATGAACTTACCCTTCTACATGAGACACATCTTCCCAGACTTGAGGTTGCTTGTACTTCTCCTTGCAGATCGTTAAATATGAATTATTAAGTTTTAGATTATATGAATAGCAGCTTTTGTACAGAAATTATGGATCAATATGATAGACCTGTAATAAATAAAGCATATGCAAGGAAAGGGAAGCTAGGAGAGAGAGGATGTAAGAAAGAAGGAACAAGAGGGAGAGCAGAAGATTTATATCCTAGAGGAGTATCACATCAAAACAAAGCGTAGTTGAGGAAGAAGGAAAGAAAATGATGGAAGAGGAAGATTCAGGATGCATGGGGAAAGAGGGGAAGAGAATAATTTGAGTGAAGGTTAGGTAGAGGTGACTCACATTGGCTGTTCTTTTTTTCTTTTTTTTGTTTCTAGCCCAATGCTGATATACAATCTGAATCCTGATACAGGGAGATAGAATCCCTGATGGTAAGGAGTTCAACTCCATTTCCTTTCCCTAATACCAAGGATTTACCACAATAATATAACAGAAAGTTATACTAAAGGGAAAATGAGAACCTGTAGTCCTGGAACACCACCATCGGTCACTTAGAGAGTGATCATGCCATAATCTGAATGAGGAGAGGCACCATATATCTCTTCATTAGATCCCATTTTACCTATGTAATTGGCAGACATGTTGTCAACAGTAAATGGTTACATAGGATAACTGGTTGGAAGGTAATACTTGAAAATAAAGAAAACATGCAATAATGCTGAATAGTACAAACTATTGGCATGAAATAGATACAAAACACACTTGGCATTTGCACTGTTACTGATTTCCTTATGTATATATACCGGCTTCATGTGTATTCTTATCAAGCCGTGATTGGTTAAATTGAATTTCATTACTTTTTTCGCATTAACTACTTTGTACTACATAGCAACGCTCAAAAGTATGTTCCATTTTCTGGCACAGAGATTGAACATGAGGAGATTATAATAAATAACAACAACAACAATAACCAAGCTTTATCCCACTAGGTGGGGTCGTCTACATGGATCACTCGATGCCACAGAGGTCTATCATAAATCAACAAGGATGATAACATCTGAAGTGTGTTAACAAACATGGGCAAAAATTTATTGGTATTGTGATATGTGCTTACTTAAGATTAAGAAGCTACATAAAAGCAAATAAATGGTAATAAACCTGGATAGTGCAAAAGGCGAAGAAAAGCGGCTGGTTTGTTTAAGGAACCTATCTTCTCAAAGTAATCGTCATCTAGATTCAAGGACAAGGCAATTAGGGACAGCAGCTCTTTGCCAGCTGATCTGTGGCGAATGAGAAGAATACTTAATCTAAACTTTTTAACAAGACAAAGAACAAAAGAAAATGTGAATTCAAATGCTAAGACCCACAGAAGCACATACACTCACAAAGAAAAGATGCATGAGTAAAGCTCTTAATAATACACAGGTAGCAACCCTTCCTATTCCTTAGACTAGTGAAATTTACAGAGGAAATCAATCTGCTATTTACAATGTGAGGATCAAAACAACAGTAAAAACCTAAAAGGTTAGCAATTTTATATTTGCCACTAAGTAACAACTCATAGCACACATTTGATAATAAATTATAAAAAAAATTATATTAAAGGGGTAACAAAACTTACAGTAATTTCCAATATAAGGATTCCATTGTGGGTCTCCAATTTGGCAGTAATTCTGGAGTGTCCTTGCCAGAAAAAAATATCTCAGGTTAAGCTCATGTGAAAACAAACCATGTGATGTGAACAAATAGAGCATACATACTCACAAAAGTTTCATTCCTAACTAATGAATGAACACAAAGGAAAGCCATACATACCCTCAGAAAGCCATTGATTCATATGAACACTGGTGGTATCTGCTAAAGAGCCAACGTAATAGCTCTCTTTTAGATCACCTGCTTATAAGGAATAATCAAAACTTTTCCATCTTTCTGAAAACAGAAGAACTGCACAATGATATAGAATTATAGACAGTTTTCTTTCAGCATTGGCCATTATACGACGACGTTTCAAAAGGAAAAAAAGAAAGATACCTTTGGAGGGCGAAGTAGGATCAAGGTTCTCGGCATAGAGAGGAGTATAGCCTCTGTGTTCCATTTTGTGTTGAAGTGGAAGTGAGAAGAAGTTGGCACTGTGGTCGAACACTTCCTTCAAAAACTCATCGTCCACACCGTGGTTCACAAGGTAAAAGATGCATGCCTATCAATTGTTATTATAATTTATTTATGGGTTAATAGCGCTTTTTGTTCAGGTAATGTCAACCAAATCTAGTTTTCGTCCCTGTAATTTTTTTTTTTTTAGTTTCGCTCCCTGTAATTCCAAAAGCTTTCAGTTTTCGTCCCTGACGTCATCTCCCGGTTAGAAAACGCTGACGTGGCAAACGGAGGGTGATGTGGATGCTTTTCTGTTAGATTTTAAATGATGTGGCACCATTTAACTCGCTGACTCAGTAATCTTATTTAAATAATTAAATATTTAACTATTAAACAATTAAATAAGTAATTTAAAAAAAAAGAAAAGAAAACTGAAAATACAAAAAGAGGATTAGGGTTCGCAATTTGTGGGTGGTCAGTTTTCATCATCGCCTTTCACCCGAAGAAGACAAACGCGACAAAGAAGAAGATTGAAGGAGTTACGTTGTCGTGGAGTGAGATTCGAAGGATATCAACGACGGAGAAGAGTGCGTGAAATCAACTGTTGTTGACGTTATTCTTTGTCATGTGATGACTGTATTTTTTGGTGGGGACGAACGTGGGGGTTGCTGACACATCTATGACTTCACTTTTATATAGGGATGAGTTCCGCCCTTGTTTTGCACCACGGGGGGTGAGTTTGTCAGAGACTGGATACTGTATTACAGAGGAGGGAGCGAAATTGTTGTGTATAACCAAGATCTGGACAAATGGAGTTATTTTGAAGCAGTTGGTTTATTGAAGGATTTAGGGTATGATAAGGGATTTCAGATGTGGAGGAAAATGGATGCTCTTGATGAGGGCTTCAAACAAATTGAGAAGGATTCAGAAGCCATGGAGGTTGGGTTACATGCTGTGGAGCACAAATGTGAGGGTTACATATATATTGAGCACAATGTGAGTGACATATTCGAAAAGGTTGATGCCCCTGCTTGTGCTGAATTGGGGGTATTTCATAAGGGTGAAAGTAGTTGTGCTAAAGGGTTAGGTGATGAGAAGGGAGTTGAAGGAGAGGATGTGGGTGGCCAAGCAGATGAAGAGGATGGGTATGAGAACAGCAGTGATGATGAAGTGAGGGGAATTAGATTTGATGACAGTGAAGAAGAGAGGGTCAGGGACCAAGACGATGGATTTGGTGTAGAGGACTTGCCTACAGTTAGACCAGGAAGAATGTTGATTGATGGTATATGACATAGGAAGAAGACAACACCAAAGGAGTCACCATTTAAGAAAAAAAAAAGAAAGTTACAGCTATTGGTGGACCTAGTGGACCAAAACAATTTGATGAAGAAATAGATGATGAATATGAGACTGATGAGTTGGGTAGCACAGACCCTGATGATTTTGACACAGAGAAGGGTCCAAAGTATGAAAAGTTTAGAATGGAGCAACTGAATAAGGACTTCCAGTTTAAAGTAGGTATGGAGTTTAGGTCCCTTGCTGATATCAAGGATGTTATTATAGAGTGGTCAGTGATAAATGGGAGGGAAAATAAATTTGTAAAAAATGATAAAGTGAGGGTAAGGGTGGAATATAAGGGCAAATGTGGGTTTTTAGCCCTTGTCAGCAAAGTGGGGGATAGGCACACGTATCAAATGAAGAATTAGGAGGGTACCCACACGTGTGCTAGGGTTTTGAACAACAGATCCGCAAAATCCAAGTGGGTGGCCAAGTCCGTGGCCAATAAATTGCAGTCATGTGAGAAGGTGAAAGTGTCTGAGATCATTAATGACCCGAGAAAGAATTACTCAGTTGGGATCACGGTTGGGAGAGCTTGGAAGGCAAAAGAAATCGTGGAACAGGATGCAACAAGACAATATTCACTACTGTGGAGGTATGCTGCAGAGTTAAAGAGAGCATGTGCTGGGAATACTTGCAAGATCCAATTAGAGAGACCCTGCCCAACACTTCATCCAAGGTTTGGAAGTTTCTATTTTTCTTTTGATGGATGCAAAAGAGGGTTCTTAAGAGCATGTAGGCCATTTATTGGGGGTGGATGGTTGCTTCCTTAAGACAAAGTATGGGGGGCATCTTCTCATAGCAGTAGGAAGAGACCCTAATGACCAGTTTTTCCTTTAGCATTCGGTGTGGTTGAAACTGAGACTAAAGAGTCTTGGAGATGGTTTCTCCAATTACTACTGGAAGATATTGGTCAAGATAAAAGATGGGTTTTTATGTCTGACCAACAAAAGGTATGTATTTTGTTCTGTTTTTGTTTCTATATTTTGGTGGTTTAGGGTTCTGTTTTTGTTTTGAAAAGTTTTGTTCTATTCTGTTATGCAGGGACTGATTCTAGTATTTGAAGAAATGTTTGAGAGAATTGAGCATAGGCTATGTATCATGCATTTATATGCCAACTTTAAGAAGAAGTTTGGTGGAGGTACCTTGATGAGGGATCTCATGATGGAAGCAGCCAAAGCAACTTACTTTCAAGCTTTGGAGGAGAAGATGAATGAGATAAAGAAGGTAGATGAGAAGGCATGGGAATGGTTAATTGTTGTACCTTCCAAAGCATGGTGTAAGCATGCTTTTTCATACTATCCTAAATGTGATGTAATAATTAACAATATTTATGAATCTTTCAATAGTACCATTTTAGTTGCTAGGGATAAGCCTATTGTGTCAATGTGTGAATGGGTTAGAAGTTATTTGATGAATAGGATGGCAAATATGAGATTTAAACATGGTAAGTGGCAACATAATGTGATACCTAAACCTAGGAAGAGGTTAGACAAGGAAGTTGAACCCAGTGGTCACTAGCTACCATTTTGGGCTAGAGGAGAGTGTTGGGAAGTGTCACACATTTACCATAAACACCAATTTGTTGTGGACATAGGAAAGAGAACATGCAGTTGCAATTTTTGGGAATTAGTAGGCATACCTTGTAGGCATGCAGTTGCTACTATGAGTTATAGAAGACAAAATCTTGAGGATTTTGTAGACAAGTGTTATTTGAGGGGGACTTATGAATTGTGTTATAGCTTTAGTGTGAGCCCTATAAATGGTGAAGACATGTGGCTTAATGTTGAACAAGAGATATGTTGCCACCACAGTATAAGAAAGGGCATATTGGAAGGCCAAAGAAGTTGAGGATAAGGGAGTCTAATGAGGGAGGAACAAGGTTGAGTAGGTCAGGGTTGAGTTATAAGTGCACCAAGTGTGACAAATTTGGTCATAACAGTAGGAGTTGCAAGAGTACAGAAGTTAATCCAGCTGCACTGAAGAGGAAGGTAAATTTTATTCATAAGCAACTAGTTCCCTAAACCCTATCTTAATGTTTTTGTTTTACTGACCTATAAATTCAATACATAGGAAACCCTAAAAAAAGTCACAAACTGCTGCCAATGTTGCTGTGGAAGGTGTTACTCAGGAGGTGGTGGAGGATGAAATTGCTGCTGTGAATGCTGCTGTGGAGGATCACAATGCTGGTGTGAATGCTGCTGTGAATGTGCAGTATGTTGATGCTATCCAAGATGATGTACCAATAGTGCAAGCATTAAGAAATGTAAGCATCTCACAATATTAGTGATGTAGGGTTTAGGAAGGTGTAT
Organism: Calophaca sinica; assembly: GCA_037113605.1. Classification (NCBI taxonomy): domain Eukaryota; kingdom Viridiplantae; phylum Streptophyta; class Magnoliopsida; order Fabales; family Fabaceae; genus Calophaca; species Calophaca sinica. Next base: position 34,637,336 of record CM073731.1, read on the forward strand.
GCAGGTATTAAAACTCATTTTGCTTTGTTTGTTTCTGTTGCAGGGAAATAAAAAAAACCAAAAAATCTAAAGGTAGCTAGGCAGTTGGACTTCAAGAAGAGAAGGACTAGTGACAGATTAAGGACCACAAAGGTTGTGCTGAAGGGTCCTGGTAGTACTACTGCAACCCCCCTCACAGTTGACAAGGATGATGATGGCCAATTGACTCAAGAGGAGGTTCACAAGGCACTTGTCCCTAATCCAAAACCGGATCCAAAACTGGGCATATGTGTGCAGGCATTGAGATCATGGGAGGACATAATTAAGAGTTGTACTGAGTGACCTTGATATCATGGATGATGCTGTTGATATCATGGATGATGCTGCTATGTATTTTGCTGTCATGAGTTTAAAATGTATTTAGTTGCTGTCATGTATTTTGGTTATGCATTTTAAGTGCATTATAATGTATTTTGGTTATGCATTTTAAGTGCACATTGTGAATTTGGACAACAGGTTGTAATTGGTACTTATGCACTTTAAGTGCACTTTAATGTTAATCCAATGCACTTTATGTATTTAAGTTTGCATGGGTATGCAATTCTATTTCAACAATTGAGAATTATGTACTTATGTAATTTGGACATATGTATTCAAGAATTGAACAACGATTATATACTTTGAAGAACAATTCTGATCAGCAACATGGGTATGCAATTCTGTCCAAATTACATAAGGCTTGACTTTCATTCATATACTTAACAACATAGACAATTATATACTTAACAACATAGAATTTCATTCATTCATAATTAAGATCCAAATTACATAAGGCTTGAGTATTGAGCATTCTTAATGCCAAAATACATTCCCTAATACACTAACCTAAACCAAAATATCCAATTCCCTAATACATTCACCCTCAATCCCTTACATTTACCATAATTTGTGTAAAACAGAAAGAAAAAAAAAACCCAAGAAAGCAGCCGTCCAACCGTGAGCCAATTGACCTTGTTCCTCTCACATCCCAACTTCATGTTCAACCTATCAATCTTCTTTGAGCCATATTCTTTCCCAAACTCTTTCCCAAAATCCTTAGCAAAATTCTTCACAAAATCCTTCCCAAACTCATTCATAATTTCATTCATGATTTCAGAACTGTTACAACGAGTAGCAACATTTGAGGGGAGATGATGTACACTGTCAACCTCCAATTCATCATCCCAAATAAATAGCTTACAACTTTCCTTACTCTACACAAAACAAACAACTAAAAATCATTACAACTAAGAATGGAACCCTAAACCCGAAAAATAAAACATCATAATCAAAGGAAGGCAAGATTACTCACGTCAAAGTTAACACACTTCCAGAATTTCCTCTTAGGGTTTCAGCAGTGTTCGCAACCCACAATCGCATCACTTCTTGACATCCACACATTGACAAGTTTCTTCTAGCTGAAGTCACAACCGAAGAAGCTTTGCTTCCCCCCATTTTTTTCGTATGCAAAGAACAAGAAATTAGAAGAAGAAGAAGAAGTCTGAAGAACACGTATCGCCGCGAAAAAGGAGCCTGAGGGGAACAAAGGACGATGAACAACTTAACCCTAATTTATGTTTTTTGTTTTTTATTTAATTATTTTGTTTTCTAGTTAATTATTTATATAAGATTAGTGAGTCATCTAAATCACTCAGCTAGTTAAATAATGCCTAGTCATTTAAAAAAAATACAGATAAGCAATCTGTTTGCCACATCAGCGTTTTCTAATGGGGAGATGACGCCAGGGACGAAGACTGGAAGCTTTTAAAATTACAGGGAGCGAAATTTAAAAAAAAAATTGCAGAGACGAAAACCGGATTTGGCTTATATTACAGGAACAAAAAATGCTATTAACCATTTATTTATTAACACACAGTAATAGTATACTACTACTATTGTATCAATTAATTAAGTTCAAGTATTAAAACATCACAATTGAGAATCATCATAACATCAATTATATTAGGCTTGTTGTGGGGAAAAGCAGAGGAGAAGGATTAAGGCTATGAATTGAAAACCTGACGGATGGAATTATGTGGAAAAGACGATTGGGTGCGGAGAGGTCTACGATAGGAAGAGTCAACGTCGTCGCCATCTCATTCCTTACTCTGCTTCTGCTCAATCTTCCAATTTCCAATTCAGCTTCGGTTCATAATCGTTGCCGCTTGGCTTTCCCTTTCCATAACACGTTGGCTTCCATTATCAAAACTTGGCAGTCACGTGATGCTTTTGATAGGAACATCCCAGCCGCTTATGTTGAAATAGAGAGGGTTTTTCCCCCCTAGTACAAAGGGAAGGGGAGGGGGAAAGTGGAGCGTCATTGCGGGTTCGAACTAGTACTCGCATTATTCACGCAGTACTTACATATGTTTTACTAGTAGGATGTGCTCTCGGGACATAATGGAATAAAGAGGTTTGGGTTTGTTTTATTTTAGGTATGCTTAAATATGATTTTAATCCTCCAAAATATGTTAAAGTTTGGATTTAGTCTCTTAAAAAAAATTCGTTAGCTTTTATATCAACAAAAAAAAATGGTTAGCTTTTAGTTATTCATATTTGGAAATGTATCAATGTTAGTTCTTCCTAGTTATTTGAATATAAAAAATTGATAACAAAATACGTGGTTAATGTAGTTAAAAAAACGTGGTTAATGAAGTGTTGAGTTTGGTTAATAGATATACCAAGATGTCGCAACATATGAATCATCAACTGAACTTCATTGACCACGATTTTAAACGCGATTGACCACGATTTTTAGGTTGCCAAATATACATGTAGCAGATTATATTTGAACACCTAAAAATTGTGGTTAATAACGTTCGAATTTGTGGTTAATGAAATTCAGTCAATGTTTTAAAAACCGAACCGAACCGAACCGAATAGTTCAACCGGTTAAACCTTGAGCCGACCCTGTTTACAGTCTGGTTGTTTTGGTGGTTCGACCACGGTTTCGTCTCGGTTTGAGCGGTTTAAAGCGGTTGAACCATGACCCGGAGGTTTCGCCGGTTCAATGACCTGTTCGGTTTTTAAAAGATTGAATTCAGTTAATGATTAATGAGTTGCAAGTTCAACACTCTATTAACCATGTGTGTGAACTGCATTAACCAACAAAATTATTGTCGAATTTGATGTTCAATAACATTTCTCTTAATATTTATTTAGAGGATTTAACTTAAAAATTACAAATAATCGAAATAAAAATAAATGTGGTAAAAAGATGTGAGAGTGGGAAGTTATGAAAACTATAGTTGGTTGAGTTTTATTCCTATTGAAAGGTTAGATTCCCACGCTTAAATATGAAAATAAAAAGTGAAAAAAACCATGTGTAAATAATTTTATTCTGAACAGAAAATATCCAGAAACAATTTTTTAAAACTTGAAACAAACATACGAATGATACATTTTCTTACCTCACTTTTCCGAAAGTAATATTATATAACTTGAAACAAACACACTCTAATAAGAGACTCGATACGACAACAAGCAATGATAATATACCACATTTTACAAATTATTTAAATGGAAGCAAATTATTAGAATGTGCACATTCCACATATTTTTAATTTGTTTGCAATCGACGTGTACATGCAACCTTTAGTTCGTTGACTGGATGGAGCATTTTAGATCCTTTTCAGAACCATATATGAGCCTGAACCGCTCATTCAAGTAGTCCCCACTACGTATTGGAGGGAATCTGCAACAAGCATGCATCAACAAAAGCTTATAATATCTTGCTTGTAAAAGTAAAATTTAAGAACAATACACATGTAACTTTCAGTAAAGGTCTCCACCAGGTATATGAGAAGTTTATATATTAATCTTTAGCGATTATGTCTCTTTTGTTTTCTATATTTATGTTGTTTAGTCCACACAAATAAGTACCCCGTCTTTTCTTAAAGATTAACTTTTGGCTTGAATAACTTTTTAATTACTACATTTTTCAATGTTTTACAGTTTTAGTCCTTTTTTGGTCGCATTGATCTCTCAATATTTTAAAGAGAGGGGTTTTGATCCCCAATCTTAACTTAGAACTATCAATTTTTTTCAATAACAAAGTGATCACTTCATCAAGAAGTGCCAACTTTTTTTAATAATGTATAGTAAATAGTATGAATTATTTAAGTCAGTTTTTCTTTTAACACTCAAAATCTAAATCTCTATCTATCTTTTTTTGTGCTTAGTGTTAACACATCTTTGACTCTTAATTCAGTCTGATTAGTTAAAGAAACCCCAATTGGATACCAATTTATTTCTACCTGGGGGGAGATGATTCGCTGCAGCAACTTTCAAAGCATTCCACTACACAGTCTGAAGGCGGATCCAAGAAGAATGCCACCTGCAAAATTGCACATCATTCATATTTCACAGGAAATGCATATGCAAATCATGCTAACAAACTAGAAGACCTATCAAAATGCAAATAAAGAAGCCAAATTTGTAAAGTAATAGAAATGCATATTGCTCTTTCATTTATCAGTGTCTACATCAAAATAACCCACTTGGCCAATAAAGTTTGTAGGATTTTGTCAACAAAAAAAAGAAAAAGTCCAATAATGAGTATTTCTTTAGTCAGCTATCATTTGTGAAAAATAATGGAACAACTTTAATAAAATAAAGCAAACTAGGAAGTGGCTAGTAATTAGTAATTAGTAATTACAGAATATCGTTCTTTTCCTGTTGGCATAACCCTGTGAAGTGTTGACCTGCAAGAGTAATGACAGTAATTACATTAAGATTTTGCTTAATAAAAGAAACAAAAGAAGAAATAGGTTTTAAGTTGTTGGATGAAGGATTTTACTGGTATACACAATTTGTCCACCTCTCCATCATGTCCCCAATGTTCACAATTAAGGCCCTGCAGATACAAACAGAAAAACACCTAACACTTGGAAAGAAGAGCAGATAAAGTGCACAAATTTTAATTGAACTATAATCTAAAAATTTCAAAATAATATGATTTAGTTGTGATTCAAATAGACTTAAAACTAGTAACGTAATTTATAAATTTCTTAATCAATAACTTACCCTTCTACATGAGACACATCCTCCCAGACTTGAGGTTGCTTGAGCTTCTCCTTGCAGATCTTTAAATATATGAACTATTAAATCTTTGATTATATGAATAGTGACTTTTAAACAGAAATTATGGATCAACATGATAGACCCCTAATAAGGAGTTCAACTCCGTTTCCTTTCTCTAATATCAAGGATTTACACACAACAATAGAACATAAAGCTATACTAAAGGGAAGATGAGAGAACCTGCAGTCCTGGAACACCATTGGTCAATAAGAGAGTAATCATGCCATAATCTGAATGAGGAGAGGCACCATATATCTCTTTCTTAGATCCCAATTCTCCTAATGTAATTGACAGACATATTGTTGGTATTGTTCTATGTGCTTACTTAAGAAGTTTGGGAAATGCTACCGAACCTGGATAGCGCAAAAGGCGAAGGAAAGCTTCTTGTTTGTTTGAGTCACCTATCTTCTCAAAGTAATCTTCATCTAGATTCAAGGACAAGGCAATTAGAGACAGAAGCTGGTTGCCAGCTGACCTGTGGCAGATAAGAAAAATATTTAAATTCTAAACTTTTTAAAAGGAGAAAAAAAACAAGAACATACGCTCACAAAGAAAAGATGCATGAATAACGTTCTCAATAATACACAAGAAGAAAAATCTTCCTGTCCCATAGATTAGTGAAATTTACAGAGGAAATCAATCTGCTATTGACACTGTAGAACAAAACAAAAGTAAAAATCTAAAAGGACAACATATGTTGCAATTTTATTTTTACCACCAAGTAACTACTTATAATATATAGTATTTAATAACAGATAATTAATAGAAAAATTATAATTGAGGGGCAATAGAACTTACAGTAATTTCCAATATAAGGATTCCATTGTGGGTCTCCAATTTGGCAGTAATTCTGGAGTGTCCTTGCCAGAAAGAAATCTCAGGTTAAGCACATGTGAAAACAAACCATGTGAACAAATTAGAGCACACACTCACAAAAGTTTCATTCCTAACTAATGAATGAACACAAAGGAAAGGTATACCCTCAGAAGGCCATTGATTGAGATGAGCACTAGTGGTATTTGCTAAAGAGCCAATGTAGTAGCTCTCTTTTGGATCACCTGCTTACAAGGAATCGTAAGAAATTTTCCATCTTTCTGAAAAACGAACAATCGCATAATGATATGGACAGTTTTGTTTCAGCATTGGCCATAACGTTTCAAAAGGAACTCCCTATGGTAATGACCAGTATAATTTCCTTTGGAAATTACTTATTATTTGGGGCAACTTTTTTTTATTTACACTTTTAAAGTAAGTGGTAGTTTTGCTCCATGGCTTCCCCCTTTTTATTTTTATTTTTAAATTTTGGCAAAATCGTGGTTGTGATGCACGACTTTCCTTTTTTTTTTTTATATATTTTTTAAAACTTTTAGGGTTTATCTTTTTTTATTTAAAAAAAATCCTAATTTTATCCCACAATCTCAATTAAAGTTGAGATGTCAACCCGCCTCTTTAATTTGAGTTAAAGTTGGGATGCCAACTCGCCACTTTAATTTCAGTCAAAGTCGGGATGCCGATTCGTCCTTTTAATTTGAGTCAAAGTCAGGATGGCGACCTGTCCCTTTAATTCATTCAAAGTCGCGATGCCGACTCACCCCTTTATTTTCAGTCAAAATCGGGATGCAGACCCTACTCGTAGGTCGATATCCCGACTTTGACTGAAAATAAAGAGGTGAGTCATCATCCTGACTTTGAATGAATTAAAGGGGCGGATCAGCGTCCTGACTTTAACTGAAATTAAAGTGGCGAGTTAGTATCTCGAATTTGACTAAAATCAAAGGGGAGGGTCGCATCCTGGCTTTGACTAAAATTAAAATTGTGGGTCGTCATAACTTTAACTGAAATTAAGAGGTGGTTCAACATCTCAACTTTAATAGGAATTGTGGGATAAATTTGGGTTTTTAAAAAATAGAAGAAAAAAAAAAAGACATAGCCGTGGCTACCATCCACGACTTTGCCCTAAAAGTTTTAAAAAAAAATATAAAAAAGGCAAGACGTGGATTAAAACCATGACTTTGCCCTTTTTTTTTAAAAGAAGGGGCGGTCGTGGATCACAACCACGACTTAACCCAAAAGTGTAAATAAAAAAAAATTTGCACCAAGGGACGCTACACTAGTTTGGTAAAAAAAGTCATTTAAAGAATATGCACTAATAATATAACAAAGTTTTAAACGCTCGTCTTATTATATCTCACAATTTAGATATTTGTGTTTAAAACTTATCTATTATATCTCACGAAGTTGAATTTTAATGATAAAATAATATATATTTTTTGGTTACAATGATAAAATAATATAATAAAATGGTATAATGATAAAATATATTTGAATATCCGTGTAAAACTTTTTTACCATATAGCCAGAAAACTCGTATATAATTCCGCGAAAACAAGATGAGCATTCACTTAGAAAAGAAACAGAGAATCCATTGGGGGGGGGGAGGAGAAAAAGAAAGATACCTTTGGAATTGAAGGGTGAGGTAGGATCAAGATTCTCAGCATAGGGAGGAGTATAGCCTCTGTATTCCTTGCGAGCCAAGTTCATTTTGTGTTGAAGTGGAAGTGAGAAGAAGTTGGCACTGTGATCGAACACTTCCCTCAAAAACTCTTGGTCCACACCGTGATTCACAAGGTAAAAGAAACCATACTCAATGCAAGCCTATCAATTAATCTTACTATGTCAACGCACAGTAATACTAATAGTATACTACATTTGTATCAAGTTTAAGTATCAACACATGACATCACAATTCACAATCATAACATAATGTTTGGGCTTGTGGGAAAAACAGAGAAGAAGAATTAAGGCTATGAATGAATTCAAAACCTGACGGATGGAATTGGCTGCGGAAAGACGATCGGGTGAGGAAAGGTCTATGATAGGAAGACTCAATGTCGCTGCCATCTCATCATCCAACTTTTAATTCAGCTTCGGTTTATAAAAGCTTATGATTACACGTTGGAAGAATACTTGGCAATCACGTGGATCATGGTGTTGGATAAGTAGAACTAAAATATATTATTTTGTATTTTATATTATTTTTAAATAATATAGGGACATTAATAAATTATTAATGCGCGTTATGCGTGGGTAATTAAATAAGTTTAAATTTATTTGTTAATCCAGTATATTATTCTGTGTGGTCAAAAGATTTTATCATAGTTGACTTCTTGTGCAAACTTTGGAACTTGCAAGTTCATGCAGGCTGAAATGGGGAGTCTGTTGCTTGAAATAATGCTTAATTTAATTTTAACGAGATCATGTCTGAGATGGATTCATAATTGCGGTAGTTGACGTGGGTCATGTGAATTGTGAAGATTTCACAACAAAGTTGGGGTGGTAAAACGGTTTGGCCTATTGGGCCAATCTGTTGGGCGCATAAAATGGGTCAGGTTGGGTTGGGGTTCATCAATCCACTAGCCTATTTAGTCCAATCCACCTAGCCCGTTAACCCTGCGGTCCACGAGCGGGTCGGGTTGGGCCAACCCATCGGGCCAGTATATATATATATTTTTTAATTTTTTCCTATTTTTAAACATTTTTTTTTACATTTTCGGGCGGGCTAGTTAGCTAACCCGCTATTGTGGCTGGGTTTTCGGGGGACTCTTGAGGGGCGGCCCGACAGGTTGGCCAGTTTTGGTCCGTTTTAGTCTAGATTTTAGATTTTTATTTATTTTATTTTTGTTATTTTTATTTTTTGACGGGCCAACCCAAGCCCGCCCAACCCGTTATAGATCGGGTCGGGCTCAACATCTCAACCCATAATCTCTTAACAAGCCGGGTTGAGCTAACCTATTTTTATGCGGGCTTGCGACAGGCCGAATCGGGTTGGGCCAGACTGGCCCATTTTGACATCCCTACAACAAAGTGATTCAACGAGAGACGTACCAAGGATTTTGATTCACTCTTCTTAGAATAACAGTGACGTGACACAATCCTTAAATATTTTGGTAACTGTCACCTGTGTTTATTAAATAAAATATTGGAAAGAATTTAAAATAATTTAAAAATTGGTCTTACGGCCCAAATGACACTCATTTCAAAATGGTACATTTTAATTTTTTTAAAAAAACATTGTTTGCCTTCAAAAGAATTAATTCCCTTCATTAAATTTGATTATTTTATTTTTAAATAAAATGGAGAAGTCCCGAAATATCCGAATCCTGCGAGTGGCGTGGCGCTTTGTGGGGCTCCTCTTAATCTTAATTTATTAATGAAAAAGGTACAATCTTTTTAGAGATGAATCAAGCAAAACAATATCATTTCAAAAAAAAAAATTGAAATTTGGAACAAATCCAGAAATATCTTTTTGTACTAAGCAGCATAATACACACGAGCCGTACCGTGTTGGTTATAATAAATATTTTTAAAATATTTACATATATCAATTAAAATTGAATACTAATTGTTATATCTTTTGATTTGATAAATATTTTAATACAATAATCTTTATACCAATTTTAATAGCATTTTCTGAACTACCTCTATGTATTAATAGCCATAAAACAATATTAAAGCTAAATTAAATACATTTATAAATAATAAATATATTTATAAATTTGATATGTGTTTAATAATGATAAAATTACACCAGAACATGTAATATTTTCCCGTATGGACTAAAAAACAAAATAATCATTCATAATAAAATTACACCGATAACATGTAATATTTCCCCATAAGGACTAGAAAGCAAAATAAGTATTTATAAATGATAAAGACTTTTACAAATTTGATATGTGTTCAAACATGATAAAATTACACTCACGGCATGTAATGTTTCCCCGTAAGGACTAAAAAACAAAATAATCATTTACAAATGATAAAAATATTTATTAATTTGATATGTGTTAAAAGACGATAAAATTGCACTCACAACATATAATGTTTTTCCATAGAGACTAAGAAGCAAAATTATCATTTATAAATAATAAAGACGTTTACGCTCGTATAAAAAATAAACATTTTACGTTTCTCCTTCTGGACCTAAAAGAAAAATAATCATTTATACCGATAGTATGTAATGTTTTTCCCGTTAAGAGTCAAAAGTAAAATAACCATCTATAAATAATATATAATAAATATATTTATAAATTTTTATGTTATACCGACAACATTTTATGTTTTTCCGTTTGTACCCAAAAGAAAAATAATCATTTATACCGATAGTATGTAATGTTTTATCCCGTTAAGAATCAAAAGTAAAATAATCATCTATAAAAAATATATAATAAATATATTTATAAATTTTGATACGTGATCAAAGACGATAAAATTATATTGACAATATGTAATGTTTTCTTATTGAGACTTTAAACAAAAATAATTATTTATAAATAAGAAAAATTATAATGATAAAATATAAAAATATAGAAAGAGAGAAATAGAAAGAAATATAAAGAAGAAGTTGGGAAAAAAAAAGAAACAGAAAGAAGAAAGAGAAGAGAGAGGGTGTGAGAGAAGAAAGAGAGAAAAAGAAAGAGTGTGACGTGAGAGAGAGAAGAAAGAGAAGAGAGAGGAAAATAAGTGAAAGGTGAGAGAAAAAAAAAGTAAAAGTAGGTAAAAAATTAAATTTTTTATGTGAATTTAATTTTTATTTAGATTGAAATATTTGCCCCTTTATAATGATAGATGGTAAAAATATAGTTGTCTAGTTTAATAATTTTAACAACCCTTTGTATTCTTATATTGATATTGATATTGGTATTCATATTGATTGAAGTTTCATCTATCTTTATCTTTATCTTTATCTTTATAAATCTAAAGAGAGTATCGTCTCCCGCTTCGTTCTCCCGCCAACCTTCCCACTATACACTCTCCAGGAGACTTTCCCTTCTTCCACCCCTGCTCCTGCCACATGTTGCAAACGTTCTGCGCACACGCCACCTGCTGCAAACCTCCTGCGCACACTTATTGCCCATGGTTTCAAGAACGTGATTTCAGCACATGGTTTTCAACCAAATACGTTTCTTTGCTTCGACCGTCACAGAGCAACACAGTCCACTATTTCCCTTCCCTAACCCACTCCACTCTCTTTACTCCCTCATCTATTTTCATCGCGAGCGAGAGTTGAGGCACCGAGAGGAATCGAAGGTACCGAATCGATGGTGAGTGTGGGTACCCAAAGAAGCAGAACAACCGACAGTTTGAAGAAGACGATGCAAAGTTATTACATATGGTGGGTGTGGGTACCCAAAGAAGACGAATCAATGTTTTCAGCCGAGAAAGGGACGAGAAGGGTAGGTTTTGCATGAACCTGGAGTTGGTCGCACATTCCAGCTCACCAAGGAAAGGAACCCATTAGAGTGGTCTCTGTCTGCGAAGGCCAGAGCTTCATTTTCAATCCAGTGATTTTTAATTCAAGTGAGTACATGCTTATTTGGAGATGAGGGAAAGAGATAGAGAGGAAGATAAAAACAGATCTGAGAGGGAGGGAAGAAGATGGAGTCATCACCAGTGGTGACGCCGGTGAGCCCCATGGTGGTGCCCAAGAAAGGATCGGAGAGGATGTTTGAATCAATCGTTTTGACGGTAGCTGCAACCGCCGGCAACAACGTCGACAAGATCCTTCAGAAGAAAGGCACAATCATTCTTTCCCCTCTCTCTTTCAAGTTCAAGGCATGTTTCTCATTTTTAACTCCTCGTTCTCTTCAAATTCTCACTTTTTAAAATACTGCATCATTTCATACACAACCATGTGTATTTATTTGCTGTCAAATTCGCCTTTACACGAAACTTACAATCTGCGTGGCTGAATTTTTTGGAATGGTGAAATTGGATTATATGCATGTGCATATGTATGAGTGTGGGATTTTGGGTAAAGAAAAATTAGGTTTTATTAAGGATTAACATTTCTCTATTGAGCTTACCTTTTCGACAATCGTGTTTGCAGGTCATAAGGGTGTATGCCTTGAACAAAACTTGGCTAATAGGTTTTCTAATGGATATATTTGGGGCACTATTGATGCTAAGAGCATTAGCTTTAGCTCCTGTAAGTGCTCAGACCCTGGCCTTGCCTTTAAGAGACAAAATTCATTTAAAAGTAAACAAGAGTTTGAATTTAATGTTATAGTATTTCTTTACCAGCAACATTCAACATGCTATTGTAGTTTTTTTTCGGCGCACTTAGTACTGTAGCTGTCGAAACCAACTGATCCGCTGTCGCGCACGGATCAAAATAATTAAAATAAGAATGTAGTAACAAGGCAGTTAACATTGGTCGTCTCACAAGGATCTCTAATTAACAATGACCAATAGCAAGAACACGCAAAGAACGGAATGAGGGTGTTGTTTCGTGAAAACAGTTTTAATTAATAACAAAAATCACTTGATAACAACAACCAATCCACTGGTCACAGGAACTTTCACTTTGGATCTATTACAGGTTCAAAAGATTATTCTAATTCGTGTTCTAATCTTGTTTGATCACAGAATTAACCAATCAAGCAGGTGATTAATCCTATATGAATTCCTACTAGATTAAGCCTCACAGAATTCAATTGATTATAAATAAGGAACACGCGTCACAAACATACAATCAATTTAACAACTGAATTCATCAAACCTATAACTAAGCGTCATAGACCCTATTGATCTCTATTCGAACTAAACCAAAACAAGCGTTAAGTTTAATTCCAATAGTCTCAAATCAGAGAGCAAAACCGAAATTATATGATTAAGCATCAATATGTAAAACGATTTTGCAAATAGAAATTAGAAGAGATGAAGGATCAAAAGATTAAGAAGTAGAACACAAAAACGAAATTAATATTAATAACCAACCTCAAGATCCTCTATGAAATCCTTAACCAGTGAATTGATCGAAAAGAATTAGCCTTCCATTGAAGGTTTCATTACAAAACGAAAATTAAGAAAGCAAGAAGAGGTCTCGAAATAAAACAAAGGCTGAAAATTGCCAAAAACGGCTCAAGATTCTAAACGTAATAATCATCCCCGACCTAGGACTCTAACTAACGAATTTATAATGTCTCATAGGTTTAACCTAACTAATCAGATGTTAAGACCAAAGAGAAGGGCCCAAAAGGGTTTAATTAGCCCAATAACAACTAATTACATGAGTGAATGGTCCAAAACACGTAGTGCAACTTGCCAGCCTCAGTAAAGTGGATTTTCGACCTTCAAAACGGTAGAAGTGGGCTTCGGTGCCAACATAAGAATTGTAACTCTGCTTCTTAGCTTTCCAACACCACAAAGAGCACTGAAATCAGACAAGTATAGCCCAAGTTATGGCCTGTAGAAGCGACATGGGTCAGGATGTAACAAAATCCCAAAATTAGCAAATAATTTCACTAAAGCCCAATCAAGACCCAAAGATATAAAACCATGTTAAAAAGTAGTTGTTGGGCAAAACACACAATTAAGAACACCAAGTGCAAAGCTATAAAAGATGCATTAAAATGCATTGATCAAATTCCCCCACACTTAAGCTTTTGCACTCCGAGCAAAACTCATGGTCAAAACAAAGCAAATATGCATTTCCAATTAATCCCAAGGATGCATAGTGGCAAGCAAAATGCTCATTCAAGGTTTCAAAGACTCATGGAAATCATGAACAACATCTTATTAATTTCAAAGCAAACAAGAGGATAGAATAACCAAGGAATGCATCAAAAGTGATAGAATCTTTACAGAAAAATATTTCTCTCAAACTCTCAATTGGCTAGGCTAATGTTTGCACTCAAATCACATCATGAAAGCTAGCACTACCATAGGCTTGACAAGACTCTAACATTCACACTTGAAACACATGCACACAAGATCAAAAGGTCTTTATTAAGGTTATAATGGGGCTAAGGTCAAGGTGAGATAATTGAAAGGGTAACTAGGCTATAAAATCAAAGAGGATAGAGGAGCAATGGAAAACAATTGCCAAATATTCATGGGGGCAATTCAACCAATTTTCAATCCATTTTTCTATTTTCACACTTTTTTTAACTAAATGTTGTGCCCCACTATTTTATTTTATTTTATTTTATTTTATTTTAATTTTTTTTTTGCACTTGTCAAATTTCCAATAGAGCACAACATTAGATATTCTAACACAACCACATTTTTTAGCACCCCCACACTTATGCAATATTTATTATCATATTTTTTCAAAGCAAAGCTCCTTTATCCCCTAAGATTGGGTCATCTAATGGTTTTTCACTTTTAGGCTTATAATGAGCTATACAACAAAGAATGAGATAAATAGGCTCAAAGAGGCTAAACAAAGGGATAAATGCAAGGTAGACTTATTTGGCTAGTGGTTAAAAAGAACAAAAATTGCCTAGATCATTTCAATGCATGCATGTGAACAAGAGTTTTAACAAGAGTCAAGTCAAGTTCTAGAGTAACCAACAATCATGAGTGAAATCACACAAGAAAGAAAGAGAATGGCAAAGTGTATTTCATCCATTATAAGGCCCAAATCTCACCAAGGAAAATGATTTATCACAAAAGATGCACAATTTAATATTTCAATCCAACTTATCACACTAAGAATGCAAGAAAGTCATCCATATCATGCCACAAGACCTATAGTCCTAGAATAGTGAAATCACTCCCCACTCATATAAACCAAGAAATCCAATGAAAATGCATGCAAATTTTTTTTTATAATAACAAAAAAAAACTACGCTAAAAGATCCGCCCACACTTAAATCACACATTGTCCTCAATGTAAGCAACAAGTATAAAATAAGAGTAAGGAGTAAGGAAAGAAAACTCCCTCTTCAAGGTGGTTTTTTCAGGTGAAGCTCTTCTACAGTCTCCTCTTCCAGTGCGGGGCTCTCATGGTAAAGCTTAAGGGAGTGTCCATTGTCTTTGAAGACTTTACTGGTGGCTTCACTTTTTATTCCCTTTGCATCATAAGGAAAAGTGCTAGTTGCAACAAAAGGGTCAATCCACTTGGATCGAAGCTTACCTGCCATGATTTTAAGGCGAGAATGGAACACATGGAAGTGTTTGATTTTCTTCTTCTTCACAACATCCTTCTTCTGCTCAATGGAGGGAAGTATCTTGGTGGATGGAGTTACATCAGAAGCTTGCAGTGTAGTAACCTCATTTGTAACATTAACAGGCACAACCATGCAATTTGTAACATCAAAATGAGTATCTTCAACTAAGTCTGCAAGTACTTCTATTTGAAAAAGAGAAGGCTCTTCCATGGGATGCTTCATAGTAGCATTAAAGATGTTAAATTTAACTATGATATCCCCAAATTCCATGGAGAGTGTTCCAGCATGGACATCAATCTTGGTTCTTGCTGTTCTTAGGAATGGTTTGCCTAGGATGATAGGTGCCATGTTGGATTGTGTCTCTCCCTCCATGTCCAGAATGTAAAAATCTGCAGAAAAAATCAAGTCATTAACCTTAACAAGTACGTCCTCCACAAGTCTAGTAGGGTGAGCATTGCTCCTGTTTGCCAATTGAATAACAACACCTGTATTCTGCAAAGGTCCAAGAGCCAAAGAGTTAAAAATAGATGTAGGCATCACATTAATGGAAGCACCTAAATCCAGCATGGCGTTTTCAAATTTACTCTCGGCTATGGTACATGGAATAGTAAAAATTCCTGGATCCTTGCACTTTTGGGGCATCATGGGTTGTATGAGTGCAAAAACATCGCGACTCATGTTAACCTTTTCATTTCCCTTCAGCCTCCTCCTCCTTTTGTGTGTGCACAACTCTTTGAGGAACTTAGCATATCTTGGAATCTGCTTAATCGCCTCAAGGAGAGGTATATTAACTTCAACCTTCCTAAATGTGTCCAAGATTTCCTTATCTTTGTCTGCCTCATCCATCTTCTTAGTTATCACAGCCCTTTGGGGAAAGGGAAGTGGTATAGGCTGTGCATCATCATCATCAGCAGAGGTAGGTGCAGAAGGTGGCTTATCTTTTTTTTTTCTGCTGCTGCCACTTGCATTTTCTGCTGGAGGAGGTTCTGGAGTGTCAATGTAACATCCCTATTTTTAAGAAAAGTGATTTTAGCGATAAAATCCTGAATACTCGAAAAATAAGTCATAGAGATTGATCACCTCAATGGTTTACTGAGAGTACGGGAAATTATTTTGAGTTATTTTGAATAACTTATTTATTATAAATAATTATTATTAATGATGTCAATTCAAATTAATTGACAGCGTAGACGTATGCTGCTTTTAAGGAGAATTCATCAATTATATTTATTATAAGTTTTCTGCGTGACGCGGTAACGCGTATTTTATGCTGACTGGAAAATTGAGTGAATTAAATCAAGATAAAATTAAATTTAAGAATTAATATTTAATATTAATTCATGGTTCAAAAATCGTCGAAAAATTCTAACGAAGTTTCGTCGCATTTTGAATCACCGGGTAAATTTTATCCGCTTTAAAATTTAAAACGAACTCCGATTTCGATGAGAATCGAATCATAGCTTGTTGTGTTTATTTTTGAGTGTTTTAAATTGTTTTTATTATTTATGATAATATTTTATCACGCGGTGAATTAATTTCCCGGTAAATTAATTTTCGCGAATTAATCGGCGAGAGAATTAGTCGGTAACGCGATTACTCGACGCCGTATTTTTTTAGAACACTCGAGACTCTAGGATTAGAGGATAATCATGAGAGAAGAGAGATTGGATGGGCTAGACTTGTTGATGGGAATATTAGCATCTTGCTTTATGGAGTTTAGGTGGCAAGCTTTACATGGTTAATTAGGAAACACTTTCTATAAATTATTCTTGACCAAGTAAATTCATTTTTATTAAAATTATTTTTATTCTACCCTCCCCTGTTTTTAGTAGCAGCCGAAGCCCACCCACTCACTCATCTCCTCATTTGTATTTTCCTTCTTGTTTTGTCCAAGTGTGGGTGGTCTTGAAAAGCAAAACATCTCCTCCTCCTTTTCTTGTGCCCAGCCATAGTTCTCCCCCATTTTCACCATCTATCTAATTTCATTTTCTTCCCCTTTTTCCTTAAGTTATGCAGGCCACGCCCTCCCCTCACTCTCATCCTTCATTTTATTTCTTTCCTCCAAATGATTCTAGTGTTGGTGAGGAGAAAAGAGGACAGGCTCACTTCTTTTTTCTTCTTTCTCTAAATAGGCCGTAGCCTCCCTCTTCTTCATCTATCTCTATTTCAATTTTTTTTCTTTTCTTGATTCATGGAGTATTGGTGAAAGCTTCCAAGGAACCAAGTTCTTCCTTTTCCTCCCTTTGCTAGCCGTGGCCCTTTCATCATTTACACACCACCATTCTTTCCAATTCCTTCTTCATTTTGGTGCTGGATCCTTGGGTTAGTGGATGAGTATGAGATCAGTTCTTTCACTTTGTTTTTTTTTTGAGCAAAACCGTGGCCTTGTGGGAGTAATTAGGAGATGATTTCTATGATTACTTTGCTTAATTTCTTATTTAATGCTTCGATTTTGTGTTGATCATGATCATGGAAGAAAGGAACATGTAAATCCCCAATATCATGGAACCCTGGGGCACAAGACCTAGTGGATTAGGGGCTGTGTGATTTCTATGTGAATCATCTAATTGTTTAGTGTTTTTTGCTTCTTATTAATTGCTATTGTATTTGTAATTGTTAAATTTTGATTTGAAACAAGGATTTAGAAGTTTTGGGTGAAACCCTTGGTCCTTGGAGATGCTTGAATTAGGATCAGTCTTGTTTAATATTTTGTTTTGGGGAAGTAAATTGTGGTTTGGTAAAGGAAATGAATTGATTGAAATGGTGTTGTTTGATTTGGGTGGGGTTTTGCAAATTTTTTGAAAAAGGGAGGTATGGTGTGAGCCTTTGGAAATGGAGGGGAAAATTGTTTTGTATTTTTGGCTCATATTAGTTGAATTGGTATTAGGCCTTGTTTTGAGAAATTATTTGTTGTTTTATGAAAGAATTGGACTATGGAAGGATATTATCTAACTAGTTGGAAGATTTGCAAAATTTTTGGGAAGAAGAGGATGATGGCCGCGTTAGGAGTTGTGGGAAGGAAAATTGTTTTGTAAACTTAGTTATTATAGTTGTGTTGATGTGTGTTAGGCTTTGGAAAAAAAATAAATATGAAAAAGATTTTATTGGGTTTGGTATAAAAAGTATTGAATTTTAGTGTGTTTAAGAATTTTCTAGTGTTGGAGAGTTTTTAGAAAAGAATGTTGATTGGATTGGAAATGATTTGGAATGTAAGGCTATGATGCATTAAGATGCAAAGGGATTTATAACCCTAAGACGTAGTGGAGCCTTGAATCAAATATTATTACTATTGAAATCGAATTTTAAGTATGGTTTTATGTTTTAAGCTTGAAAGAAAATGAGTATTATGTTTTAAAACGTTGTTCTTTATTTTTGCTAAGTTTCAAGTGTAAGCGATTTGGTTAGTTAATAGGCTTGGGTTTTGAGAGCCTAGGAAATTAGAGCTAGTTTATGTCTAGGTTGTGCTAAGTTTGTTTGTGGTGTTAGGAGTTGAGACCCGAGATCGTGCGGCGTAGAAATCGAGGAATACGTGGATACGCGCGGCTTGGAGTTCGTTAAGGGCACTTCTAGACATTTTGTAGGCTTTTATTGTTGTATGTCCTTGTGTAAGGGCAACTTTTAGATACGATAGGAATTTAATTTCAAGTATGTACGCGAAGAAGTCTGAGAACCTCAGGGTTCGAAGTGAGGGTCTTGTACCCCTTCGCTTTATTTTTTTTGATATGCTGATTATTTAGTGGGTTTGTCTGCAAGTGGTTGGCAGCTGTCCCCAACCCCCCACACTTGTTTGTTCCTCTTTGTGAACTCCATCGAGTTGCAGAGGGATGGATTCTATGATTTGATTGTCAACTGTTGTTGTTGAGCTGTGCAATTACTTAATACGAGATTGAATATATGTTGTGAATTGCGTATTGCTTGTTGAATTGCGTTTCTCCATGCAAACTACTTGTATTGCTTAAGTTGTTGAATTGCATTTCTTCATATTAAGCATGCTCTTATTATTTGATATGCGGTCGAATAATCTTGCGTACCGCTCTTTGAATATCGTATGCGGCGAATTGTTCATCGAGTGTGAGAGCTAGTCGTGTCGTTTTTGAACTTCGACTTGAATATCCTAGAGTAGTGGAAGAGCTCAAGGCTTCGGCCGGATGTTCAAGGGCATCGTTCCTTGTCGAGTAGTGGGTGACTTCGACCCGAATATCCTAGAGTAGTGGAAGAGCTCAAAGCTTCGGCTGGATGTTCAGGGGCGTGGTCCATTGTCGTGGCGTTGGGTAACTTCGACTTGAATCTCCTAGAGTAGTGGAAGAGCTCAAGGCTAAGGCCGAAATTCAAGGGCGTTGTTCGTTGTTCCGGAAGTTGTCGAAGTGTCGAGAGAAAATGAGTCGTGAGATGAGTCGTGAGCTGAGTCTTGAGAGAGTCTTGAGTTGCGTCTTGAGAACTGTGCATACTGTTGTTGCCTATTGTCATGATTGCTAATTCCTGTAATATGCCGTGTTATTATGTGTTTTGTTGCCAAGTGTGTTGTCAAATATGTGTATTTGCTCTTTATTTTTAAGAAGTTGACCCTTGCCAGTGGTTCTTTCAATTTAATGAATGTAACCCAGAAAGCGGAGCAAGCAGAGGATTTGGAACTGCAGGGAGGAGCAGCTGAGGATAGTCATCCGGCCTTCTATCTGTGTTATGTTATGGAACTTACTAGTAGTCTAGTAAGGAGTATAACTTGTCGACCAGCTATAGGATATTTGTCATTTATTTCAGTGTTGTAATAAATCTCTGTTATGTTTCATGACACGTTTGTTATATATGATTTGACAGAATAAATGAATGTGGTCTATGTAGTGTCTTAAATTATTTTCCGCCATGTTTCTAAAAGTTGCTGTGATGCTCGGACTATTTCTTTAAAGAACCTTTAAGAAAAAAAAAAAGGACCACATTTCTCGAAAACCCTACGAACAGAGTATTCCACCTTTCGGAAACATGTCAACTCTTGTCAGAATGTTCACTTAGTAGCACTCTGGAAACAGGGTGTTACAGTCAACAACTTTTTCAGATCTGAGAGTGATTGCACTGACATTTGCACTGACATTTGGATTCACTACTGGTTGAGCAGGCAAATAGCCCAACCCCTGAGACTGCATCTGATTAATGGAAGTTGCTAGCTGTCCAATTTTTGTCTCTAAATTCTGAATGGCTGAATCCATTCTCTGCTGAAATTGGAGATTTTGGACTGCCATTTGCTTAACAAGTCTTCCAATGAAGGTTCAGATTTCTGCTGGGTTAGCAGTGGGGCAAGTTGCGGCCTGGGCTGCTGTGTAGAGGCATCTCCCCATCTCAGGTTTGGATGGTTTCTCCAATTGAGGTTGTACCTGTTGGAAGACAGATCATAGTTGGGTTGGGGCCTGTCATTGAATATATTTGTTGCATAGGCCTGAGGAGTATTAGCATTGTCACTCTCCTGCAATGTAGGACATGCATCTGTAGGGTGCTCTGCAGAGGTGCAAATACCACAACTCTCGCTGCCTGAGTTTTAGTTACAGCTAACTTTTCCACCAATGAAACAAGTTTATCAAGCCTAGTCTCTAAGTTCTTGTGCTCGTGACCTATATCTCATTGACTCCTTTGTCAAGACCATCAATTGTTTACGGTAGTGAATCACGAGAATTAATGGACATGTTCTCAATCGTGCTTCTTGCATCTGGCTGGGTTTTATCCACAAGTGCTCCTCCGCTAGCAAAGATCCATGATGTTTCGGTCCATAAGCAAAGAAGCCTTCATAAAAATCTTGGATGAGCAATTGCTCGTAACTGATGGTGAGGCGACTTGCACACAACTTTTTGAATCTCTCCCAGTATTCATGCAAAGATTCATTCGCAATCTGCCTGATGCCACATATTTCCTTTCTGATTGAAGCAGCTCTGGAGGCAGGGAAGAATTTCTCCAGAAACAACTTTTTCAATTCATTCCAGCTTGTCACAGAACCTGGTTGAAGGTAGTACAACCAGTCCTTGGCAGTGTCTTGCAATGAGAATGGGAAAGCCCTCAGCTTGATGTGGTTTTCTGGGACACCTTGAGGTTTCATGGTGGAGCATACAATATGGAATTCCTTAAGATGTTTATGGGGATCTTCACCTGCAAGACCATGAAACTTAGGAAGCAAATGTATTAAGCCAGATTTAAGCTCAAAAGGCACCTCAACATTAGGGTATTCAATGCATAAATCATTATAAGTGACATCAGGTGAAGTTCCCTTAATGTTCTAGCAGCCATTGTATCAGAATCAAAATCAGAATCAAAATTAGAATCAAAGAAAGTATGACTAAATAAACTATAATTATCACTATCACTATCACTTATATGATCACTACCTATGTTATTATTAGTCATGCATCATAAACTAACAAATCAGAAAATACCAACAATGTCCTAATAGCTAAAACACTAAAGAAATCGAGAAACCCTATCAAATAAAATCTAAAAAATCTAAAAACAGCACAAAAAATCTCTAAAAATCAAATTAAGATTACGCTAATTTTTTTGGATTTTTTTGAAAAAACGAAAAAATATAAAAATATAAAAAAGTGGTCTAAACGATAAATTTTGGATTTTAGCCTCTACTCCCTATATCAATCTGATATGGGACTTTGGATCCTTGATTTTTTTCGGATTTTCTGGCCAAATTTCGGAGCAATCCGAGCAAGTTGATTGAAAACCGATTTTTTTACTAATCAATGCCAAATCCGATGTTAAGACCTGAAACACAACCAAAAACACAAAACCAATTGTTAGAGAAGTTAGTAGGGCCTTTGAATTGGCAACTATTGATCAGAGATCCCCGGCAACAGCGCCAATTTGATCCGCTGTAGCGCACAGATCAAAATAATTAAAATAAGAATGTAGTAACAAGACAGTTAACCTTGGTTGTCTCACGAGGATCTCTAATTAACAATGACCAATAGCAAGAACACGCAAAGAACGAAATAGGGGGTTGTTTCGTGAAAACAGTTTTAATTAATAACAAAAATCACTTGATAACAACAACCAATCCACTGGTCACAGGAACTTTCACTTCGGATCTATCACATGTTCAAAAGATTATTCTAATTCGTGTTCTAATCTTGTTTGATCACAGAATTAACCAATCAAGCGGGTGATTAATCCTATACGAATTCCTACTGGATTAAGCCTCACAGAATTCAATTGATTATAAATAAGGAACACGCGTCACAAACATATAATCAATTTAACAACTGAATTCATCAAACCTATAACTAAGCGTCATAGACCCTATTGATCTCTATTCGAACTAAACCAAAACAAGCGTTTAGTTTAATTCCAATAGTCTCAAATCAGAGAGCAAAACCGAAATTATATGATTAAGCATCAATATGTAAAACGATTTTGCAAATAGAAATTAGAAGAGATGAAGGATCAAAAGAGAAAGAAGTAGAACACAAAAACGAAATTAATATTAATAACCAACCTCAAGATCCTCTATGAAATCCTTAACCAGTGAATTGATCGAAAAGAATTAGCCTTCCATTGAAGGTTTCATCACAAAACGAAAATTAAGAAAGCAAGAAGGGGTCTCGAAATAAAACAAAAGCTGAAAATTGCCAAAAACGGCTCAAGATTCTAAACGTAATAATCATCCCCGACCTAGGACTCTAACTAACGAATTTATAATGTCTCATAGGTTTAACCTAACTAATTAGATGTTAAGACCAAACAGAAGGGTCCAAAAGGGTTTAATTAGCCCAATAACAACTAATTACATGAGTGAACGGTCCAAAATCCGTAGTGCAACTCGCCAGCCTCAGTAAAGTGGATTTTTGACCTACAAAACGGCAGAACTGGGCTTCGGTGCCAACATAAGAATTGTAGCTCTGTTTCTTAGCTTTCCAACGCCACAAAGAGCACTGAAATCGGACAAGTATATCCCAAGTTATGACCTATAGAAGCGACATGGGTCAGGATGTAACAAAATCCGAAAATTAGCAAATAATTTCACTAAAGCCCAATCAAGACCCAAAGATATAAAACCATGTTAAAAAGTAGTTGTTGGGCAAAACACACAATTAAGAACACTAAGTGCAAAGCTATAAAAGATGCATTAAAATGCATTGATCACCAACCCACAGGTTTGTTGCCTCTAGATTTTAAAGTTTTAAACCCCTTCCCATTCCATGTAAATTCCCCTTGATCATACTTTATTTTTACTTCCAGCAAGCACCGTTATTGAATTTTGTTATACTGAGATTTGAACAAAAACCTGGAAAAAAAAAACTTAGATTTGGAGTGACAGTCTCTGAAAATCAAAATCTCCTCATTTTGTTTGTAGTTCCGGTTTTAGTTTTTTTTTTTAAGATGATTCTGTGGAGCATATTACAACATCGTTCACTGAATTTTTATAACCTTTTTCAGGAATACCGGGGGGGGTACAGATTTGATTCTTGCAGTAGAAGAGGTAGAAGACATTTGTCCTGTGTATATTAACTGGGTTATGCTAAAAATAGATGGTATGCTACTACTTATGCTCATTGTTGTTACTGTGAGTTTTTCTATGTATCTCTCATTGTTGTTATTATAACTTTTAGAGTGCATTGAGGAGTAGTGTGAAAGGGATTTGTTTCTATAAATGTAATGGCTTATCTGTTGTGGTTTTAGTCACGGATGAGTTGTAGCAATCAATTCTGGAATTTTTATTCTCTAAGATTGACTGATTTTTGTGGCTTTTGAGCAAGGTAAGGTGATTACCATCGACAGTATGCTGCCAAGGAGATTGATTGATTTGTATTGATGCAATTGACTGCACATCTGGGCAGTATAGTGAGTGCTACTTCATTATACAATATGATGTAAGGTATGAAATTTTCATGTATTCACACTCTTCTATTGGGTACTGGATCTTGAAGGCAGAAAATGACAAGGTTGGAGGGAGAGAGAATGAAAAGAGCACTATGGATCATCTTTTTCTATCCATCCTTTCCATCACAGTATATGGGGATGTCATATGCATGCCTTACTTATGCAGGGAACTTTTACACGACCAAGAATATTTTGATAAGAAACTGAAATCAGTTCACATATCTTAGATTGAACTGCATGTTTTGGAGAAGCAGGAACAAAGGAGGAAAATGTTGATTTTATTCTTTCTTGACGTTTAATCTATTTATCTATTTGCCTTTTGTTTTCTTTTAAAATAGTTGTTATGGCAATACTATTATCTATATTTGTAAGACTTAATGATGACTCATTGTAAAGTGGATACCATTGCTAAGTGCTCATATTAATATGAAGTACTCACTTTGATTTCTCTCAACAGGTGCAGCTGCTTATGGGTCCCAGTCCAAAGATGATGTACAGGACCTATCCCCTAGGTATTCAGTCCTTTTCAAAATAAAAACCAAGTAACATGCTCTAAAGTATGACGATTTCAAATTTTCTGTGCTTTCAAATTTTGTTTCTAATTTTCTTCTATTTTGTGACTCTGTTATGGTCTACTTCATTTCGTCATATTCTAAGGAATAAGAATTTTGCGTGTTTTTGAGATATTTGTTGTTATGGATTTATCACTCCCTCTGCTCTTGAAGTGTTATGGGTTCCATAAGCATCCTCATTTTTTGTTACTGAAACCATAATGCAGGTTATAAAGTTCATAAAGTATGATTCTTCCTTTAGTGAAGAGGAGAAGAAGAATGCCAAGGCCTTGAAGGTTGTCTACAATCTGAACAATGCAGCATGCAAGCTGAAGTTGAAAGATTATAAATAAGCAGGAAAATTGTGTACAAAGGTATGTTGCTGCCTCCCACTTATAGAAAGTCACTTCTATTGTTTGCCCTAAAACAATAACCCACATTGTTATGCTTTTGATAGTGAGTTGAAGACTTCCATCACTTACAAGAAATGATGTCTACAAGCCTCTGCTAACATAGTCTAATATTTGATTTTGTTAATGGCATGCCTATGGGTTATATATTGTAGATGTTAACCTTTTAGAACCTTGTCACTTTTTTTTGGATTTTAGCTGCTGAAACTTGAATGTATTGTGCAAATGACTATCGTTTCAAGGAAACCTCTTCCTCTATTTGTGATGTAGCTGTTTTGCCTTTAAAAGGACACTATTAACTTGCTATTGAGTTTTCAATTCAATCTTGATCTGATATTTGTGTTTTTAAAAACTGGACAGGTCTATGATTATATTGTTCAAGTGGTCAAATTTTTTTTTTGTTTCTTACTATGTTCTTTAGTTGTCTGTGTGTTTTGGTTCAGTTGGGGTTGCACCATTGCTTATGCCTCTTTTTTGAAATAAGGCTATGAGGTGGATTTTTATAAGGTGATTTTTGGGTTTTATATAAAGTTAAGAAATGTTCAATTTTTTTCCATTATGTTGTGTTAGAGGGTGGGGCTTTTCCTGATTTTATTGTGTTCTTATTTAATTTGATAAGTGGTCTATGGGGCTTTCCAGGAGATTATGAGGGAACGGGAATCCATGGATAAGTGGTCTATGTTGCATTTGTAGAATTGTTGCAATGCATATAATATGCTTCTTTTATAATCAACAATTATAGATTCCTTTTCTTCAACTAATATGTAAGATTGTGTTTGTCTATTTAATCACAATTAGTTAAATTTGTGCAGACGATGAATAGTCCAATTGATATATTCAATTTGGATTTGAACTTGAAGAGTTGAAAAATGTGGAATGTATATTGACTGTGTTTTAGACTCATCTATTGTATTTGTAAGGATGCAGATTTGAAGTTGCTGCCTGAGTAGTCAGAAAAGTTGCATAATCTTCCTTTAGGCCATGTTTCAGTACTGTAATGTTGGCATTTGCAGAGCCTCTGTCAACAGTAAGATTAAGCTATACAACTCCCAAGCTGTAGTTTGCTAACACACGAACTTGATATGGCTCATTTGATTTTGGAAGCATTTCATCGTTCATGCTTATGCTTCTTCCTTTTTTCACTTATGAAGTTGTGTAGCTTGATATCGACTATACAAAACAACCGAAAATTAATGGCTGGGAAGTAGGTTTATGTGGTAATTTTTTGTAACCGGCTATTACAAAAGTATAATGCAGATTGAATAGTGCAATGAAAAGCAACATGAAATATTTTTTCCTAATTAATTTTTGTGTGTAAAGTTATTGCATTTGTAATCAAGTTGAATACAGTTGAATTGGAAAGTAGTCCATAAGAGATGCTTCTTTGAATTGAAAATTGTATTCTCTTGCACAAAGATGAGGTGGAAAGGAAGATGCATCTTCCAGGGTTGTTTTTGGGTTTAATTTTGGGTTCTTTTGCGTTTTTTGCTGTTTCAGGTTTGGCAATTCTCCAATGTCTCTTTGTCATAAGGGTGTTCAAGAAAAGGTATTTTGATTAAAAAAATAGGGAGTGTTTGCATCATTGCATGTTCTTATGAAAAATTTATTTCGTTGTTACTGTTAGTAGCAACAACATAGACAATAACCTAAAAAATACTTAAGGCTAACTGTCTTTGAGAATATGCTTTTTCTATCTTTTAATCATTCATTTTTTCTTTCTTGCTTTTCTTGAACTAGATCATATTTTTTCACTCAAATCTGTATTTTCATGACCAATCGACATAACTTATTATAATTTGATGCTCTTTGTTGTCTACATTTTCTCTGGGGGTAAGAATGATTAGGACTTCTTCCAATATATTTGTCTTTTCTGATTATCTTTGAAATTCATCTCTGTTTATCTTTGAAATGTCAACAAATATGTGGAATCTGATCTTGGACTTTTGCACAAGTTAGTTACAGAATATAAGGTACCTGCCAGTGACGAATTCATGATTCATGACAAGCCATATAGACATATACATATAGGCTTCTATTGTATTCGTATTGTAATATAGGCTCACAAACATGGTCAAGAACCGTGAGAATCTGTAAGGGGAAGTGATTGGGAGGAGGTAGCAGCAGCGGTAAGCAAATGGTGTGGGTACCAAACGAAGAGTGAAAGCTTAGGTTTATGAAGTGGATCAGATTTATGAAAAAAGTTTAACGACACTACAGGTTCCACAAGTATATTAGAGGTGCCTGAATGCTGAAATCTTAGTGCAAAAAAAATTGGTAACTACTATTAGTACTTTCATGAGTCGTGTGAATGCATAATCCATGTTTACAATTCTGTTTTAATAAGAAAGCTTTTGTTCTCTTTCGTTGATTTGTTTAGTCATTTCTTTGTGTCATTAGAATAATTTTGGATAATTGCACAAATAAGCATTTTTATAGTTCATATGAGGTATGGCATCTTTCCTACAATCATCTTTTTCCACCCTGGTCAACTTAATGAGAGCTAAGAATAGTTTGATGCTTCTATGTGTTTTGCTGTGTCGCTACTCTCTAATATCTCTTTGTTGGTGAATTGGAATATATATATATAATTTAATTAATTTTGGTTTGAAATGTGTTAGTATTAGGTGTGTGTATATACACACACACATTTTACTTTTCCTTTAATGACCAACATTGATATTTTGTATGGTTTCTTTGAATCTGCAGTAACACCTGCCAGTATTGCTTGCTTCTACTGATCCAGATGTGGTTGAGGCTAGCCTGGACACTTTGGTTACATTTTTGAAGAAAATAGTTACCTGCCATTTTAAGATTTTCTTTATTGACAAGATTGCGGTTCTAATCTTTCACGAAACTTCACTGATTTAACAACAAATTACCAGGGGCTCAAGTTATTTACACGCTCTTATTTTATCTTTTTAAATACAGGTTCCCATATAACCTCTCTTTTTAATGTCATTTCCATATAACTATCTTTTTTAATGTCATTCCAGGATAACTGATCCGTGTATCGCACATGACAAAATACTAGTACTAATAACAACCGGATAATACCCGGCACAATGTTCCCACCTATCCCGGCACCAATCCACTTCCACCATTTTTGAACGATGATTTTTTTTTTTGACAAACATTTTTTAACGATGATGATGCTCTCTCTTTTTAATCAATCAAGCAATTTATTGTATCAAAACAAAATAAGGGCCAGTAAAACAAAATATAGTCCAACAACACTAAGAAAACCTTTGTTAACCTTATCAATTTTTTTTCCCATCAACGCCACCAAGCTCCACCACAGCGTGTCAGCGCTATGACCAGTTAGTTTTGTAAAAAAAATAAAATAATAATCATTAATTACAGACTATCGGACATGTAAAAGTCCTCAGTTTTAAAATATAATAATTCCAAAATAAATTTGTATGTGATGTAGGAAATAAATTTTCTTACTTATATCTATAATAAAAACTGGATAGTGTCTTAACAGTGTTCCCAATAAATTTTTTATATTATTTGCATGCTATTCTATATATACATACATATGAGCTTCCACACACTCCCAATTAATATATTTTTTTAATCAAACAAACAAATCAACAGTGTACAAGGAAAAAACCTCAAATTATTTTTAAATTTATGTTAATACGTGATTGATTCTTCAGACATTGTTTCTAAAATTAATTTAAATTATTTAAATATTATCCAATATTTTTATAATATTCAAAAGTTTTAAGTTTTGTGTCAAAGTAAAGCAAAATATTATTTAAATAATTAAGTAGAATATTTTTATATGATAATAATTTATTAATTATTTCTTTTAGGTAGATATTTTTATTCTCTCACACACATATATTAATTGAATTTAAATTTTTCAATATCTCCGTTGCACAACAATAGCGCTTTTTTTTTAGGTTCACAAATTCCTCACATTTCCTTCTAAGTTTTGGGCAGTGAATTTTTTTTTTCTCTCCCGTAGTGTGAGAGCCTGTGAGTTTCTCTCTCGTTTCATGAGAGGCAGTACGTAATAAGCTTTATGCATCCCAATGTATTCTCGATTAAGGCACATGGCAGGAATGATACATATCAACATGGAGGGTCTATCCATGGTGGAGGAAGAGGAAGAATGCCTATCTTTCCATGTGGATGAGACAGTGGAGGAGGTGGGAGATCTGAAGCTTTTTCTAATAGGACGATTCCTTGTTGACAAGCCGATTCGAACTCACATAATGAAAGAGAGGTTGGTGAGTGTGTGGTTTCTTGTTAAGGGAGTTACGATCAAGGAGGCGACCATCGGAATTTTTTTGTTCCAATTCTTTCATGGTCTGGATATGGAACAAGTGTTGAAGGGAGGACCGTGGAGTTTTGATAATCACTTGCTTGTGTTGGGAAAACTAGATATTGGAGTCCTTTTGGAGAGTATCTCTCTCAACCATGTTTCATTCTGGGTGCAGGTGCATCATCTACCAGTGGGTTTCATGAAAGAAACAGTTGGCAAGTATCTTGCTAAGTATATAGGTGAGCTAGTGAAGTACGATCCTGCAAACAACACCAACATTTGGTGTACGCATCAAGGTGAAGATTGATGTCAATCAGCCATTAAAGAAGGAGAGGAAGGTTAGAAGTGATGGCGGAGATTGGTGCACGGTCAAGTTTAAATATGAGAGGCTTCTAAATTTTTGCTTTGTATGCAATCTTCTAGGGCACACAGAAACCCGCTGCACAGTGAGGTTTGATATGGAGCAAGATGATGGCAGTCGCTGCTGGGGAGTAGAATTGAAGGCTGAACCGCAGAGGCAAGATGGCGGTAATGGTAGCCGATGGTTGCAAGCTGAAGGTGTGCGACGTGCTAACCGTAGCGAGCATGCAAACCCTAGCGGTGGAAGTTCAAATTCAAATCCACAACAGAATACACAATCTGCTGCAACATTCAAAGCTCCAAATTTTGTGTTCCAATCATCTGCTATAATCTCGGGAGAAAATAATGGTAGCAGCAGCGAGAAGGAAAGGTGTGATAAGGGTAAACAGATTGCGAGCCAACCGATAGAAACAAGGAAAGTTTTAATAGCAAAAAACAAGGCAGGTCCTGAAAGTGTGGTGGAATCAAATCTCAACAAAATATCAGCCAATAAAAATCTTGTCCAATCCAGCTGGTGATGGGATCAACTGACCCGAAGCATTTTCGGATTTGGTGCAATTCATGAAACCACAAACTGCCTCGATAGAAGAAAAAACCATGGCTACCAATGGAGGAAAAAAACGAAAGAGAAGAGAAGAGGATGGCACCAGAGCAGATGAGGAGCCAATAACTATCAACGGTCATTTTTTATTGGCAGGTCCTGGCTCCCAGGCTTGCCTGGACTAATGATCGTTCTCAGCTGGAACAACTGAGGCCTGGGTTCCTTGAGTGCAGTTCCAACTCTTAGAGACCTAATCAGGGATCATCGTCAGGAAGTAGTTTTCCTTTCAGAAACACTTATTAGAGCTAGAAGGATTGAGGAGCTTAGAAGAAGGTTGGGTTTTGATGGTGGCATATATGTGGATTGTGTTGGTAGAAGTGGAGGATTGGCAATGTTTTGGAGAAACTCAAGCATGTGCACCGTTTTGAATTATTCTAGGAATTTCATTAACATGTTGATTAATGACTCGGAGAAAGGCCCTTGGCATCTCACGAGGTTCTATGGGATTGCTAATAGAAGCCGTCGAAGGGAATCTTGGGAGATTTTACGTAGACTTAGTGGCATGTCTCAGTTACCGTGGTGCGTTATCGGAGATTTCAACAATATTCTATCAACGGATGACAAGCTGGGAAGGGCGGATCATCCAGCTTGGCTGTTGCGTGGGTTTAGAGAAGCGACCAATGCATGCAACCTTACTGATAATAGCCTGGAGGGCTGCCCGTTTACTTGGTGCCGCAGTAGAAAGACTGACAGAGAGGTGGAAGAGAGACTCGATAAAGCTATGGCTTCCCCAAGCTGGTTGCAAAATTTTCAAGAGGCTCGACTTCACAATTTGTTGGCTCCTATTTCGGATCATAGCCCTATTTTGTTGTGCTGCAATGCAGAGGTTCGAGTTATTGCCCCTCGAAGATTCAAGTTTAAGAATATTTGGTTCATGGAGCCGGATCTCGATGAGGTTGTAATGAGAGGATGGAACCGGGACCAAGATGGGGATGTAGTGGGTAAGATCGCAGGGTGCACAGTGGAGTTGAGTTACTAGAGCAGAAACTTACGATCCAAGTTTCGTGATGACATAAAAAATTGCAAGCTTCGTTTGGCCCGGTTACGTGATATGCGAGATCATGGGAGTATTGAGCAGTTTAATGTGGAAATGAAGAAGCTGTCACATCTTCTAGTTAAAGAAGATTCCTTTTGGAGGCAGCGGGCGAAGTCACATTGGCTTCGTGAAGGAGACTTAAACAAAAAAATATTTCCACGCTACAGCTACTGTGAGTCATAAGAAGAACAAGATAACCAAGTTGGAGAATAAGGAGGGTGTCATGGTTGATGCGCAAGCTGACCTATGTGTAGTTGCTAAGGAGTATTTTTCAGATCTCTTTGCTCAAAACAAGGGGCATTATGAACCGGTTACCAGTTTAATTGAGACCAAGATAGATGAGGCCGACAACACTAACATGTTGCGCCTTTCTTGAAAGAAGAATTCACAGTGGTGTTGCACCAAATGCATCCAGACAAGGCTCTAGGACCGGATGGCTTGAATTTTGGCTTCTTTCAAAGATATTGGGAGGTAAAAGGCGATGAAATTTTTTCTGATTGTTGTACATGGTTAGAAAAAGGCTATTTTCTTGTGTCCCTTAATGATATTCATATTACCCTTATCCCCAAGGTTGATAGCCTGACTTCCATGAAGGACCTGCGACCCATCTCTTTGTGCAATGTGTTGTATAAGTTGGTCTCAAAGGTCTTAGCTAATCGCTTAAAACAGGTTCTCAACAAGTGTGTCTCAAAAGTCCAATCAGCTTTTGTTGAAGGCAGGTCGATATTAGATAATGCAATAATGGCCATGGAAGTGATCCACTATATGAAATGCAAGACGCATGGTAAAGAAGGGGACGTGGCTCTCAAGATTGATTTTAGCAAGGCGTATGATAGAGTGGACTGGGGTTTCCTTGCTAATATCACTACAAGGAAAAAGGCCAGCGGCGGTTGGTTTGCGGCGGTTACGCATAAACCGACGGCAGTTCAACAGTGGAGGCAGTTATCATGGCGGTTCGTTCAACCACCTTTAGTTATTTGTAGACCGTGACGGTTTAGTGGCAACCTGCAGCGGTTGGAATAAAAAAAGATAGATCTCACTTAATTTTTCTGCAATCTGAGGCGGTCTTATGTGTTGGAACCTAAACGATTGAGAAGTTTAGACCCTCATTAATTTTGATGATAACAAAGTATTTTCAAGAGAACAATTTATCTTCTAACATATCTTTGAGTGTACAGGTATCAAAGCTTCATATATATATACAAAACACTCAAGAAAGAAGAAGAAAATTTACAAGAGAATTGAATACTCTCCACTAATGTCAGCGTCCGAACTCACTCCAAATGCCTTGCTAATAGCGAAGGCCCAAAGAGTGTTACTCTTTGACACGTGGAATACTCTATTGCTGCGAGCGTCCGTCCTCTGTTCTGAGCGAGCTTCTGATCTCTTTAATGAAGCACGTGATGATCACGTTTTTGCTCTTACCCTCAGAATGTTCTAGAACGGAATTCGAATTTGATTTTATACGCTCATTTTGATGTACGAGGAAGCAAATGTGACACCTTTAGCAAAAGACAAAAATTGTACAAGGCAATTGTGAAAAGCAGATAGTACGAAAACAGTAATATGTACTATTCTGATATTCTCTGGAAAGGAAGAAAAGGACTACATTTCAAATTACCTCACTCAATGAAAAGGAGCTATGTTTTTACTGCAAACGGTAATATCCCTGAAGACTCTAATAAATACCCCAAGGTATTCACTGAAGACAAGTTGGAAAAACTGTGAAGAAACTTCATTCTGAAAGCAATATTACTCAAGTGAGCAATCAAGTTTCGTGCCAAGTTTCTGGTCTACAAAGAACTGAACTCAGCGTCTTATACTTTCTTTTAGAAAGCTACTCTGTTTTGAGCTTAATCTTTTCATCCTCTCTGTGAGAGTTATTTTGATTGTATTCAAAAGTATATTCTCTTTTGTAAACTGTTTTTGGCCTAGTTAAGGCATTGTTCCTCAAAGGCTCGATCGTACTGAGTCGTTTTGAGAAGTTGAGAGTATTGTCAAGTTTGTGACAGTAGAATACTCTTGAGATAAATTGTAATCAGTTGATTATAGTGAAAAATCCTTCAGGATCGAAGGGACTAGACGTAGCTACCAGTTGGTGGTGAACTAGTATAAATCTCTGTGCCTCTTTCTTTACTGCTTTACATTTATCTTTACCTTGCTCAGTAAAACAAGTTTTCATACACAGTTTATTTCCTGCATCCGGTTAGTCTCTCAACGTCCGATAAACAAACAGTTTTGAAAAGTTTGTATTCTTAGTGCTTTTAACGTATAGTTTGTGAAATTTTTTTGGACACAATTCAACCCCCTTCTTGTGTTCACGTTCAGTTGGTACCAGAGATCGGCCTCTTGGTTGAGCACTTAACAGTGTTAAGAGAAAAGATCCTATACTGTGAACATGTCTACTGAAGGTGGTCATATGAACCGTCCTCCTCTATTCGATGGAGAAAAATTTGATTACTGGAAAGATAAGATAAAAGCTTTCTTTGAGACACAACAACTTGAGTTGTGGGATATAGTTCAAAGTGGTTACATTCCTCCCACTAATCCTCGTGGTGTTGCTATAGCCAGAGAAGATTGGAATGACGAGCAGAAAAAGAGATATCAAACCAATCAAAAAGCTAGATTTATTCTTATCTGTGCTGTGACAGAAAAAGAATATGATAAATGTGGCAAATTTGATACTGCCAAAGAAATCTGGTACTCACTTGTTTTATCTTATGAAGGCTCTGCCCAAGTAAGAGAAACCAAAGCTAGCATGTTGGTTCGCCAATACGAGTTGTTCAAAATGGAAGATGGTGAAAACATTGAAACTATGTTTGGAAGATTCCAAACACTTGTTCATGGGTTACAGGCCCTTGGAAAAAGTTACACTACACCTGACCATGTTAGAAAGATCTTAAGAAGCTTGACTAAGCAGTGGAGACCCAAGGTCACTGCTATTCAAGAAGCAAAAGATCTAAATGTCCTACGACTTGAAGATCTCATGAGTTCGTTGAAAGCTCACGAACTTGAGCTAAACGAAGAAGAACCTGTCAGAAAGGGCAAGTCTATTGCTTTGAAAGTCGCTCAACATAAAGCTAGTTCTTCCAAAGCCCTTCAGGCTGAAGAAGAAGAATCAGAAGATGAAGCTTCAGAAGGAGATGTTGATACATCAGAAGATGAGCTCGCGTTTATATCCAGGAAGATACAAAGAATGTGGAAGAAGAGAAACTTTAGGAGGAAGTTTCAGAAGAAAGATACTAAGGACAAGAAGGAAAGCAAAGACAAAGACAAAGCTCAAGTCATTTGCTATGAATGTAAAAAGCCTGGACATTTCAAGTCTGAATGTCCTAATCTTAAGGAGAAGCCCACAAGAAGTTCTTTTAACAAAAAGAAGAAAAGCCTCATGGCTACATGGGAAGATCTAGACTTATCCTCATCTGAGGAAGATAATGAAGAAGAAGCAAATCTCGCTCTCATGGCAAACACTGATCTTGACTCAGAAGAAGAAGTTGAAGAGACATGCTTAGCAATAAAGTCAACACACCTATCTTGGTACTTAGACAGTGGATGCTCGCGTCACATGACGGGAGAAAAGCATATGTTCCAAGAACTAAGGCCTAAAGAAGCTGGATTCGTTGGTTTTGGAGGAAACCAGAAAGGTAAAATAGTTGGAATTGGTCGCATTGGTAAAGGCTCTCTTCCCTCTATTGATAATGTACTTTATGTTGAAGGACTTAAACATAACTTATTGAGGATAAGTCAATTATGTGACAATGGTTATGAAGTCATCTTTACAGAAACTGGATGTCTAGTAAAAAGCAAAAAAGATGGCTCTATTTTCTTTACTGCTAAGAGGAAGCAAAATATTTACAAAATTGATCTCTCTGAACTTGCAAAACAAGATGTCAAGTGTCTCATGTCTGTTGACGAAGAACAATGGATTTGGCACAAGAGATTGGGTCATGCCAATTTGAGATTAATCTCAAAATTAAATAAGCACAGTCTTGTCAGAGGCTTACCAAATCTTAAGTATTAATCTGATGCTCTCTGTGAGGCTGTCAAAGAGGAAAACAAGTTAAAACTTCTTTTCATTCAAAAAATGTTGTTTCAACCACTAGACCACTTGAGCTTTTTGCATCTTGATCTTTTTGGTCCAACAAAGACAACCTCTTTAACTGGAAAGAAATATGGGTTAGTCATTGTTGATGATTTTACTAGATGGACATGGGTTAGATTCCTTGCTCACAAAGATGAGTCATACAAGGTATTTATCAGATTCGCAAAAGCAGTTCAAAATGAAAAAGGAATTTGTATTTCATCCATTAGAAGTGATCATGGGGGAGAATTTGAAAATGAAAGCTTTCAAAAATTTTGTAATGATAATGGCATCTCCCACAATTTCTCCTCTCCTAGAACACCTCAACAAAATGGTATTGTAGAAAGGAAAAATAGGTCCCTCCAAGAAATGGCCAGGACCATGATCAATGAAGCTAACATTGCAAAACATTTTTGGGCGTATAAAGAACATAACTTGTTACATTCAAAATAGAATTTTTATTAGACCTATTTTGAAGAAGACTCCATATGAACTGTGGAAAGGAAGAAAACCAAACATATCATATTTTCATTCATTTGGTTGTACTTGTTATATTTTGATTACTAAGGATCAGCTTGGTAAGTTTGATTCAAAAGCTGACAAAGGAATCTTTTTGGGATATTCTGAAAGATCCAAAGCTTTTAGAATATACAATAAAGAAACTATGACAGTGGAAGAATCCATTCATGTCAAATTTGATAACAAGAAGCCTGACACAACCATGTCAGAGCTAGATGAATTATTCTCAGAATTAAATATAGGTGATACTACAAATAGTGAACCTACATCGTCCGGTGGTGACCAGACACTAGAATCTTCAGAAGCTGAAGCCAGAAAGAGCTGGAAGTACAAAACCAATCATCCTAAAGATCAAATCATAGGAGAACCTGGAGATAGAGTAAGAACCAGATCCTCTTTTAAAGAGCATGCAGATATGACACTATTCTCAGAAATGGAACCTAAAACGATTGATCAAGCATTGGAAGATGAAGGTTGGATTCTGGCCATGCAAGAAGAGTTGAATCAGTTCCAAAGAAATGGTGTATGGAAGCTAGTTAATCTACCAGAAGATAAGCAAGCTATTGGTACTAAATGGGTATTTAGAAACAAGCTTGTTGAAGATGGAAAGGTTGTGAGAAACAAGGCAAGATTGGTTGCTCAAGGTTACTCACAGGAAGAAGGTATTGATTTTACTGAAACATTTGCACCTGTTGCAAGGTTAGAAGCTATACACATTTTACTATCATTTGATTCACACCATGATATAATTCTTTATCAAATGGATGTGAAAAGTGCTTTCTTGAATGGTTTTATAACTGAGGAAGTCTTTGTAAAACAACCTCCTGGATTCGAAGACATTGAATTTCCAGAACATGTCTTCAAGCTTAAAAAGGCCCTGTACGGTCTTAAGCAAGCTCTCAGAGCTTGGTATGAAAGACTGAGTACATTTTTGATGAAAAATGGTTTTACCAGAGGTCTAGTAGACACTACTCTTTTTAGAAAAACATCAAACAAGCACTTTATAATTGTTCAAATATATGTTGATGACATTATTTTTGGAGCTACTAATGAAAGCCTTTGCAAAGAATTTTCTAAGCTAATGCAGGCTGAATTCGAGATGAGCATGATGGGTGAACTAAAGTTCTTACTTGGAATTCAAATCAAACAATGCAATGATGGTATCTATATACATCAAAGCAAATATATCAAGGAATTGCTAAAGAAATTCAAAATGGTGGATTGCAAACCTATGTGCACTCCTATGCATCCCACATGCATTCTTGGTAAAGATGAAACTGATAAAAAGGTAGATCAGAAGATGTACAGAGGTATGATTGGATCTCTACTTTATCTTACAGCTTCAAGACCTGATATTATGTTCAACGTCTGTCTGTGTGCTAGATTTCAATCAGATCCTAGAGAATCACACTTGAGTCTTTGTTAAAAGAATTTTTAGATATTTGCAAGGATCTACTAATCTTGGTTTGCTTTATAAGAAATCAAAAGATTACAAGTTAGTAGGTTTACGTGATCTTGACTTTCTTTGGAGACCGAATTGAAAG
This sequence comes from Calophaca sinica, assembly GCA_037113605.1. Classification (NCBI taxonomy): domain Eukaryota; kingdom Viridiplantae; phylum Streptophyta; class Magnoliopsida; order Fabales; family Fabaceae; genus Calophaca; species Calophaca sinica. Next base: position 34,674,632 of record CM073731.1, read on the forward strand.
AAAAAGCATAAGTGGAGGCCGCCAATTCCTTGGAGCAAATCTTGTGTCTTGGTCAAGCAAAAGGCAAAGCACGATTGCACTCTCAACAGCAGGTTGAATATATTTCAGCAAAGAAGTTGCGACTCTCAACTTCGTGGATGAAATATCAACTTGAAGATTATCCGATAAAAGAGTAACATTCCTATCTTTTGTGATAATCCTCCTGCAATCTGTCTTACTAAAAATCCCATATTGCATTCATGAGCCAAGCACATTGAGATTAAGCATCATTTTATAAGAGACTATGTTCAGAAGGGTATTCTCGAAATAAAATTTGTAGACACTGATCATCAGTGGGCTGACATATTTACAAAACCCCTTGCTGAAGATAGATTCAATTTTATAAGAAGAAATTTAAATTTTCATCTTACAGAAGAATGATTAATCTCAGCGTCAGATGATATGCATTATCTCAGCATCTGGTATGACATAAGCATGTATACGTGTAAGCATTTTATTCGTCATGTGCATCATAACTCAGCATGTGGTGAATCAGTTGCGTGCATCCGAGCGCACACACACGTGTCACACGTGTAAAGGACTTAAGCGTCTCATCACATCTCACTGAGTCATGATTATCTATGTTTTTCGATAAAATCTTTTTACTTGATTTTACTTTTCTTTTGGCGTCTTCATTTAATGAAAAGGGGAATCTTCATTTTCTTTTCTTTTTATTTAATTTATTTTGGAAATGCGAAGCGGTTTTTGAAAAAGGACTGTACCATTTTCTATCAACTTTCCCACTACTCCACATTTTTCGCTCCATCACTTCACTCTGTTTTTACTTGCAAAAATTGTTCTCTCTCTCTCTCAGTGTAGCTTCAACACCCAAAACCTCCATTACCCTCTCTGCAACTACTACCATGGCCGATAGAAAGGTTGGACAATATACTGCTGCCTACGATGTCTTCTCAGAAGCAAAACTTATGAATGAAAACATAATTGATTTTGAGAACTTCAAGCTCTATGGTTTTGATTTCGAAGAAGGTTTGGAGAAACTGGGTTGGAAAAATTACTTTATCTGGGAACCAGTTGATGTGTTGAGCTATGCTATAAAGGAATTCTGGGGGAACGCTTATCTACTTCCGGGTGAAATTATTGAAGGACATATCAGAGGTTTCAAGTTACATTTCACCATAAACTCTATCGCTCAGACCATCAAGTGCCCTTGTGAAGGAATCAGTTACCATGCTAACTGGGTTGACGCTTACAGAGGTTTGGAAAACGTCAACGAAGCGCTGTTCGAAAACTATCGTGAGTTGAAGAAGAAGAAGAACATAACTCCCACTGCCAAAGATTTGAAAAGCCACTACAGAGTATTGCATAAAATCATCGCTAAGAGCGTGATTCTGAAGGCTGGTTCAAGCGACATAGTGAACTATGAGCAAAAGTTCATTATGAGAAACTATATGGATGGAAAGAAAATCAACCTGCCAAGGTTGATTATCAATAATCTTGTCAATGCTCTTGTCTTCTCAAGGAAAATTGTTGATAAAAAGAATATTGTCAAGGTTATCCCTTATGGAGTTCTTCTTTCCATTATGATGATAAAAGATGGTATTGTGAGAAAGCTTGCTGGTTCTACAAACAAAGAAGAAAGAGATAAATACTTTGGTGTTGGTGCTGTTGTTCGTCCTGAAGTTTTTGGAGTCAACACCTGGTCGAATCTGATTGATAATTGGCTCTATGATTAAGAAGGTGAAACTAGAGCAACAAGAAGGAGAAACTACTGCGAATGTTGGAGAAGCTGAAAAGAAAACCACCAGAAGCTCAATGGCTGGTGTGAAGAGACCTGCTGAATCTCCTATAAGGGAAACAAGAAGAATGAAACAGAAGGTGGCTCCTGCACCTACTGTTGAGGAACCAGAAGATGAGGACATAATTCCCATCAGAAAGATCTTGGAGAAGAAGAATAAGCCAACAGCTGAAAAAGATGCTTCAGCATCTGGTCAAGGGAAGCAAGTCCCTCCTCCTCCTCCTCCGACCGTGGTTGCCTCTAGACGAACAAAGAGAAGGTTGGTTAAGTCTTCTGAGCTTAACTCAAAGGTACTTGACTTTACTGTTGATGAGTCAGTATCTATTTTTGATTCTCATGATGTTATTCCTGCACCTCCATTGTCTGTTTCACAACCACAAACCCAAACACAAACCAAGAAAACCAGAATTAGCCTATGACAAACCTCTACCCTTATCCCCTCAAAACCGACCCAAACACCACCCAATACACTCAACTTTGACCTACCACAAATCTCCTCAAATACCTCACTTACTACATACATTTCCAAACTTCACTCTCATCCCTTCAACCTATTATTCAAAGTACCTCCCATCAATCCATTCAAACCCTACACACCTAAAATCTATATAATCACCAAAACCACTCCCACTTCACTCACCCTTACCTACAAACCTACAGACTTCAGTGGAAGGAAGAATGTCTCGCGCATTAACAAACCTCGGTTTGTTAAGTATGAGTCATACCACAGCATCTACAATCACCCTTCCACTTGCCACTTGAAAACCTTCACCTCTGGAGTTGCCAGACTGGAGATTGCCTCTCCAATGAATAATACCTTCAAGGATGGAGAAGACCGTTTCGAGATGTCATTCAAAAGGAGAGTGAGACCAGAACCTGGTAGCAGGGCAATTCCTTTCTCTGTTGACCTTCCGAAGTTCCTGCCTCAAATTGAACCTCTCACACTGGAGGAATGTGGAAGATGGATTACGGATGAAGAAGCTGCCTTCATGGCACATTGTCATGAGATGAAGAAACTTGAAGTTATCAGACAGTTCAGAGATCCTTCTTCTGTATCCGTAAAGATTGTTCCAGATAGACAAAGGTGGCTACCTTGGTCTATCCCTAGGAAGAGGAAAGAACCTGCTCCTGGCAAGTTGCTATACAGCAAAATCGGACTCAAAGAGTATGAGAAGGCTCCTAAGAAGTTTAATCTTAAAGAATTCTCGGAGCTTTCGATTGTCAAGATCACTGAGGACCATGCCAGAAGGTTTTACCTTAGTTCTCTGAAGGAAGATGAATGGAGAACCGGCTCCTCAAATTACTGCAATGCTGAGAAAGCCACAATTCCCACAGTTGGCACTATCAGAAAAGTTACTGACACCAATCTGGGAACTGCATACTTTGATTATATGTTTAGGTGTTCAGTAATCAGGCCTCTTGATTGCATGAAAATATATGTCCAATGGGCTGCTGTGACTAAGCACTTTGACATTGGATTTACTTGGAATCAATGGTCCGAGTCTTGGAAAGACAAAGCCATGTTACCATGCCTCGTCCCCCTAGTGCTTGAAGAAGATGACAGGGAAAATCTGCGAAGAGTATACCTGGCAGAAAATGAAGGACTCTCTTTCGCTTTTGAAGCATTGAGTGTCTTTTTCAGAAGAATATGGAGAGAAGATGCTGGAAACAGGTTTGACGCTTTCACTACTGATGTGTTTCTACACAGAGAAATTATCCTTTATGGATTTGCTGTATCCAGAAGATGCGAAGAATAGAAGGGAAATTCAGGCAGAATCTGAGCAGAGAAAACTTAGAAATCTCATCAAATGGTTTATACCAAATGATGCATTCTTTCAAAGAGCTCAACAGAAGAAGGAATTGAGACTGAAGCTATCTAACTGGGTGCTAGCAGAGCAACAGAAGATGAAACCTACACGATGTCGGAAAATTTGGACCTTTTACTTCTACTTCTACTCCTGCAGTTGAGATGGTCACTATTCCTAAAGCAGAGTTTGAAGAAATGAAGGCCACAAACCTGAAAGTTACTCAGCTGGAGGATGCCCTGAAATTACTATATGAACGTCTCAACATTCCTCCGCCACCTCCACCAAACCCTTGATTTTTTTTTGTGTGATATAAAATATTTTTTGGTACTCTTATTTATATACATAATTTTGCTCTGATTATCTGTTTATATATATCTCTATCTGACTTATATTCAAATTTTTCTAAGTCTTATTTTGACTATGATGTGCTTTACACTCTTTTTGTCTGATGACAAAAGGGGGAGTAAAAGAAAGGTTTGATGAACACGTGAAAGTCTGATTGACTAATTCACCGTCCGATGTTCAAACTCTGATAGATACGCTAAAACTGAAGTATCATGCATAGCATTTGTGTGGTTATTTATTGCTCTAATACCTATAATGCGTTGATATTCATTGATCCAGTACTCTAATAATGATCAATAAATTTGGTACAATGAAAACCTTTTTGATAAAATGAAACCAGCATCCGATCTCACTTTATTAAATGAACATATACTCTGAGACATCTACATATTTTTGCGATCACTTAAATGAATTTGTTAATCAACAATCGCCTTAATACCTGAATTGTTCATATATATCTAAATGGTTGAATTCAGGGGGAGACCCTTGATATTATTTTGAAATTAAATTGTTCATCAACCTTGGATATTTGTCATCATAAAAAAATGGGAGATTGTTGGAACCTAAATGATTGAGAAGTTTAGACCCTCATTAATTTTGATGATAACAAAGTATTTTCAAGAAAACAATTTATCTTCTAACATATCTTTGAGTGTACAGGTATCAAAGCTTCATATATATGTACAAAACACTAAAGAAAGAAGAAGAAAATTTACATGAGAATTGAATACACTCCACTAATGTCAGCGTCCGAACTCACTCCAGCGTCTTGCTAACAGCGAGCATCCAGTAGTGTTACTCTTTGACACGCAGAATACTCTATTGCTGCGAGCGTCCGTCCTCTGTTCTGAGCGAGCGTCTGATCTCTTTAATGAAGCACGTGATGATCACGTTTTTGCTCTTAACCTCAGAGTGTTCTGGAACAGAATTCGAATTTGATTTTATGCGCTCATTTTGATGTACGAGGAAGCAAATGTGACACCTTTAGCAAAAGACAAAAATCGTACAAGGCAATTGTGAAAAGCAGATAGTACAAAAACGGTAATATGTACTATTCTGATATTCTCTAGAAAGGAAGAAAAGGACTACATTTCAAATTACCTCCCTCAATGAAAAGGAGCTATGTTTTTACTGCAAACGGTAATATCCCTGAAGACTCCTATAAATACCCCAATGTATTCATTGAAGACAAGTTGGAAAAACTGTGAAGAAACTTCATTCTGAAAGCAATATTACTCAAGTGAGTAATCAAGTTTCGTGCCAAGTTTCTGGTCTACAAAGAATTGAACTCAGCGTCTTATACTTTATTTTAGAAAGCTACTCTGTTTTGAGCTTAATCTTTTCATCCTCTCTGTGAGAGTTATTTTGATTGTATTCAAAAGTATATTCTCTTTTGTAAACTGTTTTTGGCCTAGTTAATGCTTTGTTCCTCAAAGGCTCGATCGTACTGAGTCGTTTTGAGAAGTTGAGAGTATTGTCAAGTTTGTGACAGTAGAATACTCTTGAGGTAAATTGTAATCAGTTGATTATAGTGAAAAATCTTTCAGGATCGAAGGGACTAGACGTAGCTACCAGTTGGTGGTGAACTAGTATAAATCTCTGTGCCTCTTTCTTTGCTGCTTTACATTTATCTTTACCTTGCTCAGTAAAACAAGTTTTTATACACGGTTTATTTCCTGCATCCGGTTAGTCTCTCAGCGTCCGATAAACAAACAGTTTTGAAAAATCTGTATTCTTAGTGCTTTTAACGTATAGTTTGCGAAAAGTTTTTGGACACAATTCAACCTCCTTCTTGTGTTCACGTTCATTATGGCTAACTGCGGCGGTTCATATTGAGAGGCCGAGTCAAAACTCTCGTGTCCTTCCCAACTCTCCCTCATTTGCTCTCATTGTGGCTCCTAATCCTACCACACACTTTGTTCCCTCTCACAACCAAATTTGCCTCAGCTGTGGGATTCAGTTCGCGTCTTCTTCGTTGCAAACGTCAGACTTTTCCTCGCGCTGTTAAAAGTTTTCAGTTTCCCTCTTTTGTTTCTAATCAATCTGTTTACGATACATAAATCTCTTTTCGTTCTCTAAAAAATCGGTTTTCCTTCTCTAAATGAATATGCGCCTTCTATTTCGTCCAGTTGCCGTTCGCTGGGAGGCTAGGAGGGGATGTGCGCTCACGGCGCCGTAGAGGCGTTCACCAGTGGGGTTCGCAGAGTTGAGGGGCGGCGCGACCAGGATTTGCGGTTTCATGTAGGTGGCGAAGGCAAGCGCTGACTGGAACAGGGGCTTGAGGGACGCATTCACGACTACCCGTGGTGAAGGGTCGGTGGTAGGAGGAAAAAGCAACTTTGTTTTCAACCAAACAGTAAAAATAGTGGCAACCCACTCTTTGCCCCCTTTTATCTTTCCCTTTCCTTCGGGCATATGCAGATGCTTTCAAAGGCTTCAACTACCATGGCCACATTTTCTTGCTCAAGGTTTGTCTTTTTCTCTCTTCCCTCTTTTTTTCTCCTTTTATTTTCTCTTTTGGTTTCGTTTGAGAAATTATATATGGGAAAATATTATTAAGAAGAAACAAAAAACATTAATCTCGTGAAATTTTGGGTCTGAAGGAACAACAGAAATTGGATGGAGTCCTTCGAATTTTTCTTCCTTAAAGTAAAAAAATAAAAAAAACCTCTTTTTTTGGGTCTTCCCTCGTTGTTTGCATCTTTCGCTCCACATTCGACGAGTGATATAAAGGAATTTTGTTTTTGGTCGATGCCACAGATTGTTTTACATCAGCAGCTAAATCATGGAAAGATGTAAAAAAATATTGTTCTTCATGTAATCATGTTTTGCTTGAGAATATGTGTGTTTATTATTTGATTTGGTACATTGTCTATGATTTGGAATTTGGAATTGCTTGACTATCATGTTACAATTTTATTCTGGATTTAGTTTTTATGTACTTGTTTTTGCTTCATTGTTTGTGATTATAACCTATCAGCAAGTGTTGTTTTAACTTATTATTTTGACTCAAGAGTTTACTATTGATTATTTGATAATGGTGGTTGATTATTCTCTGTTTCTTAGGTGAGAGTTGGTTTTAGCGTGTGGCCTGATGTGAGGCTCAGGCAACTTCGCTTTAGGAAAGACATTCTGTATGGATTTATGCGACTTTTTTCTACTCCATTAAAAATGCTGCGTGGAGGAGCTAGTCGCTCGATTAGAGTGGCTCGATTTTGCAGTGTTGCGAATATGTCTCCCTCATTGCAGATTGAATTGGTGAGAGCAGGTCTCTTACTACCTTTATAAGTTGTCAAGGTTCAATTTGGTTGACATTAAGTCACCAAAGCTGATAAGGTCTCTTACTACTTTTATTCAAGTGTGTTATGTTATCAATTTCCTAATAAATTTTTAGGTACCTTTCCTGAAGGACTATTATGCATATCTTCTACATGATGTTGATACGGGTACAGTAGGGGTTATTGATCCTTCTGAAGCTCTGCCTGTCATAGATGCATTGAGCAGGAAAATCGGAATTTGACATACATACTCAACACTCACCATCATCATGATCACACTGGTGGAAATGCAGAATTGAAAGCAAGATACGGGGCTAAGGTATAATTATATCTAATATAATTTGTGCTTGAAATACAATTCTTCATGTAAAGTGCAACTCTAGAAGTGAGGTTAACCTTAGCCTCTTTGTCTTACTATCTTTTTCATTCCTGTGTTATCTTTTCTTTTCCCCCTTGACAAGTGGCAAAGGGTCATTACCTTTACCTTATGAAAGATGAATTCTCTTGCTACCTTGTCCAACTTAGCATTTTACATCAGACCTAATGACTGTGAAATTTGACAACGTAAGTTGTTCCAAATCTGACAAGGAAATGATTCCTGGCATTGATATCTATTTGAATGATGGTGATAAGTGGATGTTTGCTGGACATGAGGTGCGCATAATGGACACACCTAGTCACACTCGAGGTCTCACATTCACACCTTATTTGCATTATTAGTAAACCTTTGTGGTGTTGAAAACTGATTTAAAAAAAAATCAGCACAGTTGAAAACTTATTTTGTGGCTGTGAAAGGTGCTAGACAATGACAACCGTGAAGGGTGCTATCCTATTAGCTCAATTAAGATTGGGTTATAGTAGGATGGGATAACTTATCTTCCTTATCCTGGTCAAGTGTAAAATACCTGTATAAATATGTTACAATTATTCGACTAATTTATGGAAGGCCTTGTCTAAAATGAGGTTAGGAAAACCTTTTTCCACAACACTAAGTGTATGGAAAGTTTATTTTTTCCTCCTTTGATTTGAACAGAAAGTGTATGAAAAGTTGAATTGAATTATATGTTGCTATATTCTTTGCTGTGTTATTATTAGAAATAGATACATGATTGAATATTCGTTCAGTTATTGTGACTCTTAATGTTTTCGTTTCGTTCCTTGAATATTTTGCAGGACAATGATTATTGCCAACACTGGTGGAGCCCTCATGTTGCTTCTTGTTTTTCTACTTGGAGGTTTCATCCTTCCCAAACGTGAGTTACAATCCAAACCTTTTAATTTAAAAGCATTTGAAAACTATCTCTAAAGTTAACTTTGTTCAAAGAATGTGCTCTCACATGGATGCTTATTGGTTCCAGGTGATATTCCAGATTGGTGGGTGTGGGCCTACTGGGTCTCACATAATTTGCATTTGCAGTTGTGGCCTTCTTTATATTTGTTGGTATGTTTACTTGTTTTTTAAGGTTTTGCAATTTTGATCAACAATGTCTATTGCTTCTATTTGCATGCATACAATGCTTGACTAAAATTTGATGCATATTAAAGGAGAATCAACATTCCTAATGGTTATGACTTATGTATCATGCTTAAAAGATTTTTTTTTTTTTTAAATTTTTTTGTTGTCATTTTCAGGTCACATATTTTGGCTCACTAGCAATGAGATGTTCTTTCTTTGCAAATCACAAACCCCAAGATCACATATCGTTATCTTCAGTTTAGTTTTTTAGTTAGGATTTATGTTGACTCACAGTCTAACATTATGCATATGAATGATACATTTGTACTTATTTTAAATTTACATTTGAAAAGATTCTTTGTATACTATTTCATTTTGAAAGTAATGGACGAGCTTGTTTTTATTATTATTTTTTATGATTTTAGATGTTATGGTCATTTAATAATAAGGTATTCTATAAAATAGAATTAACATGTGAACAAAATATTATTAAAATAAAATTTATTTTTGGCTTATTGCGGCGGTTCCAAACCGCCATTAATATATATATATATATATATATATATATATATATATATATATATTTGGCAACTTGCAGCGGTTCAAAACCGCCCCTAAACACAAAACTGTAATAAAGCGCATGGGTATTTTGCGGCGGTTCCGAATCGTCGCAAAATACGAACCGCTGCAGGTTATTCAGTTGGCGGTTACACCAGCGGTTGGTTATAATCGCCGCGAAATGACGTCCCGGTACTGATAACTGCGACGGTTGCCGAACCGCCGGCATGGGTATTTAGCGGCGGTTCGAACCGTCGCAGAATGCCCTCAGAACCGCCGCAGTTTGCCAGAACCGTTGTAGTGTATGTTGCTGAAGTTGGGGTTTGATGTCAGATGGATCAATTGGATGCTTCTGTGTATTAGCTCTGTCAACCACTCGGTGTTGGTCAATCAAGATTGTGTTGGATCAATCCTTCCTGGAAGGGGGCTCTGGCAAAGTGACCCTCTATCACCTTATCTTTTCATCTTAGTTGCTGAAGGTCTTTCAACCTTGATCAAAAAAGCTGAGAGCACGGGTGTCATCCATGGTGTGAAAATTTGCAGGAGAACCTCTATACTAACCCATTTGCTTTTTTGTAGATGACTGTTTTCTTTTTTTCAAGGCAACAGCAGGGGAGGCAATTAATATGAAGCAGATTCTGATGACTTATGAGGCAGCCTCGGGACAAGCTATTAATCTCACTAAGTCAGAAGCTTTTTTCAGTAGAAACGTGAAGCAGGACGGTCAAAATATTCTGGCAGGTTTGCTTGGATTCAGAACCACTCTGAGTACAGGCAAATACCTAGGCTTACCTTCAATGGTGGGAAGAAGCCAAAAGAGCACTTTTGCATTTATCAAAGATAGAGTGTGGAAAAGCATCTCTTCTTGGGGTGGTAGAGCACTCACATTCTTGGGGTGGTAGAGCACTCACACGGGCAGGCAAGAAAGTGCTAATTAAATCAGTTTTGCAGGCTATTCCCTCATACATCATGAGTGTTTATCTCCTCTCGTCCTCATTATGTGATGAGATTGAAAAATGATGAACTCTTATTGGTGGGGCATGAATAATTGCTCTAATGGAGGTATTCGTTGGATGTCCTAGGACTGCTTAACTGTCAGCATATCAGCTGGAGGACTAGGATTCAGGAAATTAGAGGCTTTTAATGTTGCTATGCTAAGTAAACAGGCTTGGAAGTTAGTCTCTCAGCCACACGCGTTGGTTTCTAGAGTGCTGAAAGCAAAGCACTATCCTTCGACCTCTTTTCTTCAAGCGAGTTTGGGAAGTAGCCCGAGCTATGTGTGGAGAAGCCTGTGGCACACTCAGTCGATCATTGATGCGGGCAATAGATGGTGCATTGGGGACGGTAGTGCAATAACAATTTGCCACACTCCGTGGCTGGGTGGTAATCAACTGGGTCGCATTGCTCAAACATTGCCGGTGGAGCCGAAGTCTATGTGTGTCCAAGATTTGATGCTCCCGGGCCGCAAACAATGGAATGCTCATTTGATTCATAATATTTTTGAGGATTCAGTAGCTTGTGATATCCTTTGTGTTCCCTTGCTGGATACAATGCACTCAGATCAGCTTATTTGGAGGCTTAGTAACACCAGACACTTTACGGTGAGAACGACTTATCACTTGTGTCGCGAACTCTTTCCACAGGCGGAGCACTGCACAATCCCAGGGAATTGGAACACGTTGTGGGGTTTGGATGTTCCTCCGAAGATCAATAACTTTTTGTGGCGGTGTTGCCGGAACGTCTTCTCAACAAGAGATCGATTGTTAACAAGAGGAGTGCAATGTCCAAACAACTGCATTAGATGCCAAACAGGGTCGACTAAATCCACCATGCATATCTTCACCTCTTGTCCTTTTAGCAAATCAGTGTGGGTTAAGGAAGACCTTTGGAATGCTATCTCGGTGTGCTTGTCGTGGCATACTTCTTTTCCGGATTTTTTCTTTGAGTTGTGTTCTTGTTTGACAAAGCCTCAATTCATCAACTTTGTAATGGTCCTTTGGAGTTTATGGCTCGCTCGCAACATGCTGCTATGGGAAGGAATTGAGGAAAATATTGCTATAGTTATTACTCGAGCCAGAGTTACATGGGATGAGAGGAAGCTGGTGGCGATTAGCTCTCCTTCTCCTCAGGTGCGGGGTGGCAGCAGACAGAGTGAAGCCCCCAGCGGACTATGTGGCATGCAACATCGATGCAGCTTTCCCAACTAATATGTTGGCTACTGGCATTGGTATGTGCTTACGAGGAGAAGCTGATGATTTCCTGTTGGCAAGAACGGAATGACAACCACAAAGACTGGATGTTAAGGAGGGTGAAGCTTGGAGCCTTTTACAGCCTCTTCATTGGGCACAAGAGCTAGAATTATCCCACGTAGTTTTTCAGTTAGACTATAAAATAGTAGTGGATAATGTTCTTACTAGCAAAAGAGATATATCTGAATTTGGTTGTCTTATTAAGCATTGTAGGGATATCCTTTCTTTTTTTCCAAACTTTATGGTAGAGTTTATAAGGAGACAAGCAAATGTGGCAGCTCATTCCCTAGCAAGGGCAACTACATCCTAGGCTAGTCCCCATGTTTTTGAGTCAGTACCTATTTGTATTGGTGACATTATTGATTTATAAATGCAATGATTCTATTCCAGTAAAAAAAATAGCATTTTTATAAACATATTATTAATAACTTGAATAAATTATATCTAGATCTTTTATATAGTATACTTAAAAAAGTTAATGGTATTCTAATATATATGTATATATATCATATAAAATGTTGAATATTTACCATACATGAAGTTGAAAATGTGAAAATGCATTATAATATAAATGGTTCCGTTATTTGAATAACAAATTTGGGACAATTTTTTCGACAACTTTTTAAATGGTTAATGCAGTTCACAAATATGGTTAATGAAGTGTTGGATTTGGTTAATGGGTATAAGTGAATAATATTTGAAAGAGAATCGTGCTAAGTTCTTTCTAGTTTGAATCAAAATCTAGAAACATCTCTTTTCTACTAAAAATTTGATTTTTTCCTTTTATTTATGGTAACAAATTTAAAACATTCATTTTCATAATTAATTACTTATTTTTAACTAAATTGGTATACTCTTCTTTTTTCCCCTTTTTTCAGAGAATAGAAACAATTTAAATAAAGAAAAACGATAATTTTTTATTTTATGATTTTATTTATATCCGAAAAATAAATAAAAAAAGAATAATAAGGAAAACGGAAAGATGAGCACTTTTATGCCAAAAAAAGGGGTTAATTTTCAGAAATCTAAAACCACGCTCTCTTTACTTTTTTTTATTTAAAAAACCAAATAAAGAAAGAACAAAACTTAGGGTATGTTTAGTTGGGGGCTTAGGAGGGGAGGGGAGCAATTGTTTTAAATTATGTCTATTTGGTTTAACTTTTTTGATAGGTGGGAAAGGGAGCAAAATTCCTCTTAAGCCAATTTTGGCTCTCCTCAAAAAATGGAGTTTTTCGGAGGGGATAGGAGGAGTGATTAAATCATTTAAAATAAAAGGCTATAAAGATATACAATTAAATTAATCCCTCCCCTCCCGAACCAAACATGCAAAGGCTTTCCTCCCCTCTCCTCCTCTCAACCAAACACAAAATCAAATTAAATCTCTCCCCTCCCTTCCCCTTCCCTTCCATCCCCTCCCCTCCCGTCGTTTGAACAAAACAGACTCTTAGGTAAAGTTTCTTAGGTGCTGTTGGTGCTGTTCCTCTCGCAAAATGAGATAAAAGCAGTTTTGATAATGGTAGTTGTAAGAGGTTAGAAATAGTATCAGTGGATAGAAAGAGAGAGAGAAATTTAACTATTTTGTGAGAGGAACGACACCTAAGAAACTTTACCTAAATTTTATCCATAAAGAAAAACTAATAATAAAAAAGAATTATTATAACTTTACCTAAATATTATAACTTTTTAGCGCTACGTAAGTTCCAGAAGAACTAGATTTGATCCTAATACAGTTTGAAACAAAAGAAAAGTGAAAAAGAAAAATTATAGATTGTATCTTTCCAAGATAGTTACTGAAGAACTAACATTTGAATCTCGTTGCCTATTTTCATATTAAAGATGAGATCTTTACATGTTAATTACCGAAGAATTAACCTTTGAATCATAGTTCCTAAAAAATAGTCGTTAAATTCTAGTTTTTGAAAAACTAGTCTAACCATTTGCAAAAACATGTGTTCTTTGCAAAAGATATTATCATTGATTTGTTTACATGTTTTCATATAAATTTGGATCTTTGTGTATGTGATATATTGCAATTCTTGTTATTGTGATTCATATATCTTTAGAATTTTTATCCTTATTTTATATAAAGATGTGGTCTTTAATTATATTTTGGAAATTTTGTTGTTATATAAAGATATTATTTTTCTAATTGAATAAAGATACAATCTTTAATTAATCGCTCAAAATTTGTTGCTATAAAGATATGACATTTAATATGGCAGTTATGTATTTTAAATTTGAAATGTGGATTTTAAAATTCATGTTAGTGTTCAAATTTTGATTATGAAAGTTATGCATTTGATCATTGTCATACAAATACTATGTATTTGGTTATATCTATTTTTGATTAAAAAAAAATGAGAAAATTTTGTATTAGTTGATTTATGAAATGAAAAGTTGAATTGTTTGCTTGAAATTCATAAAGACACGCATATAAATGCAAAAAAATCTTATGTCCCTGGAAGAAATAATAAGATAACATTTCTCAACACTAAATGAAAGCTGAAAAATACATTCAGGTGTAGCATCAAGCAAATAGTATTCATGCCAATTGCTACCAAGCACGATCAAGTCTTCAACGGTGTAACAACCTTTATGTATGCTTCTTTTTAAGGTAAGAATTTATGTATACATATTTTTTTACGCTAAAACTAAAAATGCGCTATTCTTCAATGTTTGCAAGATTTGTCTCACGATCGGTCCTGAAGTACCAAAGCAAATGAATAGCCAAACATTCTTGTCTTTTATTGGTCCCGAAGTACCAATACATAATTTCAAGTAATTTAAAATATAGATTGATCGTAAATTGGTCCTGAAGCACCAATACAAAATTTTAAGTGATTGTGAAATTCGTCTCGAAGTACCAATATAAGATTCCAAGTAAATGTGAAATTGGTCTTGAAGTACCGATACAAAATTTCAAGTAATTGTGAAATTGGTCTCGAAGGACCAATATTGGATCCACGCATAACTGTTAAAAACGATCAATGCACAAACTAGAGTCTCTTTTTGGTCTTGAAGTACCAATATTTAGTAGACAGTGGCAAAACCTACACAATTATTTGTATTAAGAAAATATTTTATGCAATTAACATTAGCTGAAATTAATGTTGATATTGTATCTGGTATTGCAAATATGATCAAAGGCTCCAGAAGAGCATGTGATATATTCTCAAATAGGACAAAATTATCCATTGATGATGCGTTATATTTTAGTAGATCCCAAAGAAATCTACTAAATTTCAAAGATACATATCGCAATAAGTATCATGTTGAAACCAAAAAATGAGGGAGATTTGGAGTATCTCTATTGTTTTGAAAGTTCATATTAGAGAAATTTTAAGATTTCTCGTTAATTGGATTATATCTTACTTCTTAAGTAAGGATGACAGAGTCAAACTATATGCACCAGAAGTGCTCAGATCTTACAACTTTTTATGCTTTAACATGACCGTCTTAGTCATCCCAGTTCAACTATGATGCGATGTATTATTGAAAATACACATGGATACTTATTAGAGGATTATAGAATCCTTTTACCTGATGATTATTTTTGTCATTCTCATGCTCAAGATAATTACTCTTTTCTTTTAAAGCTCGGATATGATTGAGTTGCATGTTATTTTTTTTTTTGGGTGACATATATTTCCTATGTGCTAATTCTTTGAAAGGAAATATTTTAATTATTATGTAAAAATAATTAATTGAGAAACAAAAGGCGTCGCTATTTTGCTACACTATCATATGAGATATATACGAGTAAAAATTTTAAGGTATTGCAAAACAAATCTTTTGAAGCTAATTTTAATTATCACTTGAAAACTTAGTGTCACTTACTGTTGTTAATTAAATTATTTGATTATTTTTTAACTAGTAGTTATAATAATATATATTATTTAAATATATACAAGAGCTGAAACATTTGAATATATTGTGTTTGAAAGCATGGTGTGAATGCAAAATATTAGTTTATTTATTCTGATATTTTTAAATGTCAATTATATGTTATATAATTGGATACATATGATGATAACATGTATTGATTAATTAATTTACAATTATATATTATACAATTCATAATTTATTGGATGGTTATATGGCTCGACAATTTTGAATTGTGCATTATTTCATGTATATTTAGATATTGTGATATCTTGACGTATATTTTATTATTATATATTTGATGAATCGATTTTCCTCATCAGGGGAAGAAAAAGATAAAAAAAAATAAAAGTACAAGAAGTTTGTTGTAAGACACAAACATTATCCATGTTTGATATACGCACAAATCAATGTGAACTTGAAGTTCAAAGAATAAGTCATTTGCAAAATGTTGCAAACCAATTACTAGATATCTTTACAAACATCCAAAAAGTCTCTAAATCACTTGTGTTAGTTGCAAATATTATCGCATAATTAATTGTCCCTGCAGGACAACTAGCGAGTATGGCAACCCATGAATCTAAAGTACGCTAGAAGCGTTGGAGACTTATTGGTGCAAAGGATATTATTCCTAAAAGGGGGAATTCAAAGTGGTGATCCAGAAGATCATTGACACTCTAGAAGAGGTCAAAAGCAAAGGATATTATTCCTAAAAGGGGGAATTCAAAGTGATGATCCAGAAGATCATTGACACTCTAGAAGAGGTCAAAAGCAATATGAATCAACAACTCCATATTTCCAGTTAAATAACCCTAGAAGTGGTTCCGGTACCGGCAAATTACGAGATCTCATTAAACCCTGGAAATATGGGGGGAAGATGTGAAGTTGTTGATATGTTTTTACTTATGCAATAGCAATTGATTGTAAAATTATTAATCACGATGAGCATGAAGCTCGAATCATATAGAAACGTCGACATTAAATTGATTGGCCAAAGTGAATTAAAATAATGCAAGCCGAGCAAGACTTATTTGCCAAACATAAAGCATTTGGACTAAGAGTCAGGACACTCAAGTTGTCAACCTTTGTTATGCGTGCAATTACTTATAGATTTTGTATTAGTTTGGCAGTCTTTGAAGGACTTGACATACATCAAATGGGTGTAGTGACAGCTTGCTTATATGGGTCATTGGATAATGACAGATATATGAAAATCCCTGAAGGATTTAAGATGCCTGAAGCATACCCCTGAAAAATTCAAAATGCATGAAGCATATACTTGAAGGATTTAAGATGCTTGAAGCATACTTCTGAAAATTCAAAATGCATGAAGCATATCCCTGAAGGATTGAAGATAGCTAAAGCATAATTCTAAAGAATTATAAATATGCATGAAGCATAACCATGAAGGATCTAAAGCATCTGAAATGTTTTGACTGATGTAATCAGTTTAATTTGGAAATATGAGGACTTTGAACCTATAGTTCGAGATTCAAAAGATGTTTTTAATGGACCTGAAGTCTGAACTCTCATGACACGAATATGTGTTATTACAGCTTATGGTTAACTAGAGAGTGGTCTCTATATTGAAAATCTTGGAAGAATTAAAACTATTGAAATCATCTATTTGGATTTACATATACTGATAGTTTATATTCTCTTATTTATCATATTAAACATTTCATATTGGTAAGAAATGTTTGAGTCACATACATGATGCAATTATGGGTAAATTTGTTTATTTCTTTTTTCTCACATTGTTCAATATGATTGATATGAATTTTGATTATTAATATTCTAGAAATTTCTTGAGTTTGTTCCAAACTATAGATGGTATAAATAAATATCTTCAAATAAAATGTTTTGAAAGATAGGTGTTGTCTCGGCCTACAGCTCGGGCATTTGCAACAAAGAACTTTGGTCCTGAAGTACCATATCATGTTGTTATTGAAATACTTTTTTATGTTGCAAATAGCACAAGATTGTATATAGTTTTTGTAGTGAACTTGTTAGCCAGATTTTGTTCAGCACCAACCCGAAGACATTGGAATGAAGTCAAACAAGTTCTTCGTTCTTTCTGATCCTCATAAAGCTCAATCGCAATCAGGTGATGTTTACACATGTGGAGAAACAGGTATATCTTAACGTTTTGTGAAGCAAACTATCACAACCATCTCCTCAAATCATTCAAAAATATTGACTCTTCATTAAGCAAGTTGTGAATGCATATGACTGAGAACCACGACTCAGTATATTAGAGGAGCATGCAAATTGATGAAAGAAGATGACAAGCCAACAACATTTCAAGAAGATAATGCATCATGAAAAGATTCGATCAAATGACAACTGAGCAGATTTATTCACAAAAGCATTGTGAACTTCAATTTTCAATAAGCTTGTCGATAAGCAATTTAAATGACATTCATAAATAGTGTATTTTCGAGGGGAAGTATGTCACTATGAATATTGTACTCTTTTTCCTTCGCTAAGTTTTTATCCCACTGGGTTTTTCTTAGCAAGGTTTTAACGAGGCATGTTCATAGTGTATAGTCATCCAAGGGGAAGTGTTATAAATATGTTGATTTGATGGACGACTATATCAATTTGTTATCTCATTATATCTTGACCATATCCCTTAATTTGGTCCATAACTAGTAGCTCATTCTCTATAAATAGGGCTATTAGGTTTGTCCTTGTACACACTTGATCAGATTATCAATACAAAGATTATAGCTAGTTCCTGAAGAACTAGCCTTTAAATCCTGGTTCCTGAAGAACCGGTCTTTGAGTCTATATTTCTATTGTCTTATCTCTCTACTTTCTTTTCTATTTACAACATCCTAACTTTAATATGATTTCTTGACATGAATAATGGCTAGGGATCAATCAAAATAGAAAAAAGAAATAGGGAAGAAAATAGTGGCAAAGAGGAAGAACAATTTATTACTCATTCCATAATCATACAACGCAAAAAAAAAAAAAAATGTCCATAGTCATTCCAAATTTAATCCAAATAGTATACATTCATAATAATAACAAAAAAAAGGAGAGAATGGAGCCTCTAATAGTATCCTCCAAATCTTCACTACGAAAATTACAAAGAAATTTAAGAGGAAAAAAAAACCTAGAAGACTACATTGTTTTTTTTTTCGGTGCTCTCTTTCTGCCTCTGCTTCGACCTTTTTCTTCACAAAAAAAAATGTTCTCCCTCAGTCTTCATGCTTGGGGCTTTTTATAGGCGGATTTCTTTAGCCCTGCAAACAAAAAAAAAAAAACACAATTTTAGTGATGAAAAATAAAAACTTTTTACTTAAATACAAAAGGACAAGATAACTTCCCTTATCAATCGGTTTCCTTCTTCCTTTTTTCTTCTCATGCGAAAAATCTGGATCTTGAAGATAGGATAAGAGGGATGAAAAGAGAAATGTTATCTAGGGTTTGTTGATCATGATAGGAGATAAGGTGGGAGGAAGGGTGAAAGATGAAGAATGAGGAAAAATACGGGGGATTGGCCGCGACTGCCTGGTTTTTATGGGAAGAGGGAAGAAGGAATTAGGGTTAGTGGAAGAGAAGAGAGAGGGGAAATAGTGTGGGCCGTATGGGTAGTGAGAGAAGAAAAAAAAATAGAAAGAAGATAGAGAGGGGCTGTTAAGATGGGGACAAGGGGAGGAAGGGGGAGAGAGAGAGAGTTAAATGAGAGAAAAAAAGGGGCGTTGCGGCTGAGGATAAGAAGAGAGAGAATTAGGGTTAGGGTTATATACGATTTGGGCCGGACTGGGTTAAGGACTTTTGGGGGGGTGCGAAATAAAGGAAGGGGTGCACGCATGGAGCTGTGCCAAGGTATTAAAAACCGGACCGGACCGGACCAGTCGAACCTGTTGAACCAGGAACCGGGCCATGGTTCGGTCCGATTCACCCTCTAAAACTGGCTGCGAAAGAACCGGATGGTTCTGTTAAAGAACCGGCTCGGACCTGGTGAAAACCGGTAAAAACTGGGTTTTTTGGGCACCCGGCTGGTTCGCAAACTGAGTTTTTTTTTAAGGGCAAAACGACGTCGTTTTATATTTTAACTGTTTTTTCCCCTGCGCCATTTTGTTTCTCAAACTCGACTATTTTAACTGTTTTTCCCCTGCGCTATTTTTCGTATTTTGTGTTATTGAACGCAATAGTTATGTCATATTTGAGATGGATAAATGTGTAATTTTTTGTTATATGTCGACTTATTAAGAAAATATTAAGTGAAGTATAATTTTTATGGTGTGAAGTTATGAATATCAGTTTATTTTTTGTTTATTATTTATTTATATATTGTATTAAATATTTTTTTAATAATATTTAATCGAACCCGATTCGACCCCGGTCCAATCCCGGTTGAACCCAAAAACCCTGAACCTAGGCCCTCTCCGATTCAATGCCCGGTCTGGTTTTTAATACCTTGAGCTGTGCAAAAAAGGGAGGCGCAAATAGAAAAAAAGGGTGCGCACATGAGAGAGAGGAAGAGCGCGCGACCTGCTGGGCTATGGCCAACTCTTGTGCCATTGCTATTGGTACCCCCATTTTGCTATTTGTATCCTCCTTGTCCCTTTTTTATTACTTCTTTTTATTTTTTCCTTTTCTTTTTTCACTTTTAATTTTACCTTTTTCTTTCTACTTTGGAACCAACATTATTATTATTATTATTATTATTACTACTTATTTATACATTTATTTATTTAAATAAAATAAAAAGAGGCCGGACAAATTTAGAGTATGACAACATGACACATGAAAGGTTGAAGTGTCCATGCAAGGATTTTTCTTTTCGATGAAATTCAAGGATTTGAAAGGGTGTTTTTATATATTATAATATATTAGAGCAGATAAAATACAAAAAATTCAAATTTCACATGTAATTTTTTGTCAAAAAAAATTTACTTGCGCTTTTTAAAAAAATGAGCAGGTGCACTTACACACCATCATTGTAGTGTATAGGCCTGCCTCTAGATTCAATCTCTTCTTAATGAGATTATCCAGGGAAAGCCAATTATAGTGTTGACTTTCTTGCAAATGTGAGACATGATGATAGAGAATATTAGAGAGAGTTCCTCCTAAGTTAGTCATAGTCCTCATAAAAGATGCTTAGTCATAGTCCTCATAAAAGATGCTATGTGATGTAGTCTTTCCCTGTTTAATTGTTGTGTAATTCTTTTATTTTTTTCCTTTGCATATAAAAAATCTGAGAGGAATAAACGGCGGGAATAAGGATTTGCTTGATTGCGTTATTTTTTGGAAAACTATTTTACAAAAGAATTTTGAAAAAAAACTGTTTTTCTAAACAAAAGATAAAAAAATCTATTTTGAAAAATGATTTAGAAATGAGAAAAGAAACATGTTTGGTAAAATTGTTTTGAGAATATCTTTTTAAAAGTAGAAGGTGACAAACGACGACTATTGGGGCAATAATGGTGAAGGGTGTTGAGTGGTAATGGTTGTGGTGTAGGGTGTCTAATGGCAATGGCGGTAGAAGGTGTTAAGTGATGATAGCAGTGGTGAAGAGTGTTGGACAGTCAACCACGGCCAAATACGGCTACTATAGTCTCAATCAAGGTCATAGAGATATCAAAAAACATGATGTTGCGGCCACAATCGTAGTCACGGACCTTTGTTTTGATACCTGTGGTGATGATGGAGATGTCCGATAGTGATGATGGCGACTACTAACAACGACAATGATAATAGAGGGTGCCAATGGTAGAGAGCAGCATGCACCAGTGGTGATGGTGAAGAGTGTTCGATGGTGATTATGTCAAAGAGTATTATCAGACAACACGATAGCCTTTTGTGTCTTCCTTGGTGGAGAGTGCATTCCTATAGTTCTTGAGAAGTTTAATTCGACAATAATATATGGTCTATTTAGATTTTTAGTTGCAACATTTAAAAGAGTTTAAGGGCTATTTCAAGGGGACAACTTACATTAGTTTATGAGGCTTGACACCGTAAAGGAGCCACTTTGATGGTGATTTGTGTTGGAAATGGATAAAGCATGAGAATTGAAGAAAATAGAAAAACATTGCGATAAAGAACATTATAAAAAAGGAGCCAACATGGTGAAGAATAGCGAGGGAAACAATAAAAAGTTGTAGAAATTTGCAGTGACTATCTTCTTCATGCGCTTCAAGGGCTTAATGGAAAGCTAAGATGCTTGATCTATCTTTACCCCAAAATTAAGTGGGCGTACTGTACCTTTTGAATAAACATTTTTTGTCGCTTGTGACCATATAAGTAGGGAAAAAAATAATTTCATCAAAAAAGAACAAATAAACAAGTGAATCACTAATTTAATCTTTTAAATTGTATCTGCTGTTAATTTGATATTTGAAATCAAATTAAAAAATCTTTAATCACATTAGTTAATTTGGATTGGTCAATTTTAAAATAGTCATGGAGGGACTAATGTGATAGACGATTTTTTATTCAAAAATCATTTTGAAAACTCAATAACTTTAAGCGCCAAGGGAGTTGCAACATTTGCGGTCTGATGACTACTCTGGGGCATCTTTGCCTCGGAATGTTAGGAATGCTAGTTAGTTTTTGTTTTTTGTTGAGCTTTTGTACCCAAAAAAATTCATTAACCTTTTTAATTAAAAATTTCATTAATTTTAGAAACCAAATAATCAAACCTTGTTCACTCATAAATAAATATTTATTTATTCTTTCAAAAATAAATAAATAAATATTTATTAATGTTTTTAAAACACGTGCATCAACCCCTCGTTACTGACTTTAGTGGTGGTAAATGGACGAAGTCATGCTGAAGCTAAGCATTTTTAGGGGAAAAAAACATTTTGCATCAAAAAAAATAAAAAAAAAAACATTTGATATGGACTCGAAGTTTATAGATAAAAATATATATATTATTGACTATAATTAAGTATCTTGTTTCTAGTTAGTTTCTTAAAAATATTTATTAAGTAATATTATTATACTTTATTAAATATTTTAATTACTTGAAAATAAATATTAAATATTCTTGACAATTTCAATATAATAAATATGTTTATTAAATATTTTTCTATTCATATTTCTTTGACCAATACTCTAATTGAGACATTTGTTAGCATACTTTTCAATTTAAAGTATATTTTTTGTTTTAATTCATTATTCAGAGTTGTAGATGGCACTCTTTTAACATTCTTTTAATTTCATTGTTGTAGATAGCATTCTTGAGATAACTACTCGCCACGCGGAATATATATGGTATTGATAATTGTAGAGCATTTCTTATTGATAAAATATATATTATTGACTATATTTAAGTATCTTGCTTGTAGTTAGTTTCTTAAAAATATTTATTAAGTAATATCAATATATTGTATTAAATATTTTAATTACTTCAAAATAAATGTTAAATATTTTTGACATTTTCAGTATAATAAGTGTGTTTATGAAATATTTTTTTGTTCTTATTTCTTTAACCAATACTCTAAATTGAGACATTTGTTAACATTCTTTTAAATTTAAAGTATATTTTGTTTTTAATTCATTGGTCAGAGTTATAGATGACATGCTGTTAACATTCAATTAATTTCATTGTTCAATTTAGGTGTCCACAAGGTAACTATAGAGTTAGACTACAAGGCAGTTGTAGATGACATTCTTGGGATAACTACTCACCAGGCGGAATTTGGTACCCTTATTGATAATTGTAGAGCGCTTCTTATGTCTTTTCAAAACAATGAGGTAAGTTTAATTAGGAGACAAGCAAATCATGTTGCTCGTACTTTAGCTAAGACGTCAAGATTGTATGCTAGTTACCATGTCTTTGATTTGATTTCAACCTATATCTTATATCTAAATCCTGATAAGTGTGTACTCCACAAAATCCCGCCCAAATTACTTCTGTTTCTTATTTCCTTCCCAATTAATGCGTATTAAATGTTTACCTATCAGCCAGCCTATCGCATTTAACACATCTGCACATAGCCAATAACAAATCCCCTTCCTTCCCCGTCGCCTCATCCCCTTCTCAAATTCAAAAAAAAATTGAATCCTTTTCTCTCTTCCTCACTCATCTGAAACAGAGGCGGAAGAGGCAAGAAAGAGGCAGAAAAAGAAGAGGAGAAGAAGAAGGGGATGAGGCGTTGCGACCAAAAAAAGGTGTTGTCGTCATGCCTTCATCATCATCTCCTTGCCTCTCTGCAAATGACGACAACAACGATGAGCTGTGGGACCGGTAGATTGACCACCTCTCTGCAAACGAACGGACGCATCAGTGAGGAAATAACCCAGCAGAATACTCCAAAGGTCATTTACATTCCGGCTACTGACACCGCTTTATTTCTACACGTTTGTCTAAGAAACAAACCATTCAGAGGAGCCAAAACACCGTGGCTGTTCGCTTAACAACATTGGAGCACTGCTC
The DNA here is from genome assembly GCA_037113605.1 of Calophaca sinica. Classification (NCBI taxonomy): domain Eukaryota; kingdom Viridiplantae; phylum Streptophyta; class Magnoliopsida; order Fabales; family Fabaceae; genus Calophaca; species Calophaca sinica. The sequence goes on from CM073731.1 coordinate 34,698,404, forward strand.
TTCGTATTTCTGCAAAGCAAGCACTGCTTGACTCTTCATATCTTTGCAAAGGAACTAACGCATCACTTATGGAAAAACGTAGGTTTCTTTTCCTTTTCATTTGGCCTTTCAGGGGGGACTTTTATTTTCTTCAACCATATTTTTTCATATTTCTGTTCTACCAGATCTGTGTAGTGAGGGCATATGAAGAAAGAGCTCATATTCGGTGGCGGAATGCGAGGATTACGGCTGCGAATCTGGGGATCGACTGGAGTAGCTGCTCCTGTGCGACAAATGGGATAAAGGCTTCCACATGAAATGCATGAGGGCCATCGTGGTGAGTGTTTGGGAGGGAAGAGAGTCAGCAGCAAGGGATTCTCTTCGTTTTCAAAAAATAATTTTTTCTTCTTCTTTTGATTGATCTGTTTTCTCATATGCGATGATGAATGTGGCATTGTTCCCGTGTTCGTTTTAATGTGTTTTAGGTTTCTCCCAGAAGAAGATAATTGATTTCTTTGTGATTCAGAAGGATGATTTCAAAGATAAAGGTATTTCTTCTCAAACATGTTTAAAATCAACTGTTATATATCTTTCTTACTTTTTGTTATTTTTTAATCCCTTTGCTAATTATTTTGTTAAACCACAGTTCGGTTTTGTCATTTTCAATCGAGCTTCAATCAAATGTTTGGCTTTGTGAAAGTAATGTGGATTGAATGTGGTTCCGGGGCCTCATATGCCCTTGCTGCATAAAATTATATTTTGAGGCACTGGAAAACAGATCGAGAGAGAACAAAACTGGATGAATTAAAATTTCGTAAAAATGTCTTTTTTTGTGTTTTATTGTTGTTTCTTTGTTTTCCCTCTTTTCTTTCATCAAATTTTTTCTCTAATGCTACCTTTCAAATGGTGGAAGTGCTCAAAGATACATATTAGGCATTAGGGATTTGTATTAGGGATTGGTACAGGTTCTCTGGGTTGTAATTTTTTATTTTTTTGTGGCTTCCAGAATTATTGTATTTGTTACTGACATTGCTATCCTTTTGTGTATTTTTTCATCTTCCAGACTTCCCCCTTTTTGGTTTGCAACTGGACTGGAATTTAGACGTCTATGCTTAGAACAAGGTATAAATTCTTTATTAGTTTTGGTCTAAGTATTCTTGGTTGTTTATTAATTTGGATATCTGATCTCATGCATGTTTTGTTCAACGGTTTTTATTTCCTTTTTTTTATTTGCCTCCATTTGATAAATTATATTTACATAATTAATCTGGTATTGGATTCGTATATTTTAGTAATCTGGTATATGTCTAACTATAATATAATATGCAAAAGCGGGATCTCTTCCTATATGTCAAGCTAGATTAATAATATGATATAAAAGCTTACATGAAGGAGGTTCCTAGATTAATCGGATATAAAAATTGACATAAAAGAAGACACTATAGGAGCATTATTCATTTGTTTAAATTAATTGCTTGCAAATTAAGACGACACCCCACTGATAAAGGCACCAATCTGAATAATTAGTAACAATCAGGGTACTAGGAGTGATTTGAGCTACAGGCACAACCACAACTACTTGATAGATCAGTGTTGGAAGGTGCAGTGCCCCATTGAATGCTGGAACCATGTTCACAGTTCTTGCAATGTTAATGATTGTTGGAGAGCCTGTTAGGATTATTCCAGAGAGCCTGATTGGTAGAATAATTTTTCAAATCCTGCCATGAAATTACATGTAATTTTAATAGGTATGTTAATGTCATTTGTGTGCTTATTTTAGTGTATATGTCAGTGTGGTATATCACATGTGTTTTTGGTTTTTCTCAACAATATGCTATAAGTGAATACAAGGGTTAGCTTCATTACTGCTTTACATTAAATTTGGGAATAATCCAATGGAGTACTTTGTTAAAGATGATGTTGTGAATGCATTTTCATGTGTTTACATCCCTCAATGTAAATATATGTTCTGATATGGTGAACTGATGCTAAACAAAGGCAATAAAATTAGTTTATACAAAGGCTTAGGCATTATACCTATTGGTATTCATAAGACTCTGAATTGATATAGTGCTTCCTGATGATTATCTGGGGGACAAGCAGTTCCTTTTTTTGACAGGAAAAAAGGAACTGCAGAATGGTTCATACTTTTTCAACATATGTATTTCCCTGTTGGTACATGCAGTTGATTTTGCTCTTTACATGCATTATACCTATTGGTACATGTACGTGGCACAATATCTTCATCAAATGAACGTTAACCAAATAAAACAACTGCTGATAGATATAAAACAAGCTAAATCACAAATAAGCGTTAGTAAAACTTTTTTTTTGGGTACATTTTAAACTATTTATTTATGTATGTAGATGATGGTCATTCATTCATATCTCTTATATATATATATTGTTATTTTCAGTTTGAACTATTATTTGACAGCACATTAGATGTACAGGTAAAGTCACATGGAATTGGGTTCATGCTGTGATGGAGTGTTGGAGTATTTGCCAATGCCTGAGCTAGGCATATTTAATTTAAGAGAGTAACAATCTTTGATTCACCACCTCTTTGCAAACGAACCCACCATGTTGTGAGGAAATAACTTTTTTTCAGATTCATGGTGGGTTATCAACTGTTGATTATATATGCTTCTGGCAGTGGCTACCGAAGGCACAACTATTTAAATGCTTAAGGTATATTTTTCAGAAGGAAACCTCTGTTTAAGTATCATTTTTGTTGTTTTACGGGCAACATTTGACTTACAAAAAGGAAAGTATTGTATTTATACCTTTTCTTTTGAGCCAGTCACCCGCTCTTTAGCACTTTCTTTTTAAACTAAAAAAAATGTAACAATGACTCCCAAAATCATGTCAAAATCTTATTTCAATGGTATATTATTAACTGATTCTTTGGTTCTTCCTTTATGGATGTAATAGATATATTGAATATAATTGAATCACTCAATATACTGATTCTAATTTCTAAAAAAATTTGGCAGTTGAATATGGGATCCAAGAATACTGATTGTGTGTAGTGTATCATTCAATGATGTCATTTCCAGGTAATTTTTTTTACTTTTTTTGGGATAGATTTTTCAGGTTATTTTGTCTGATTTTAAATTGACCATAGATTGCTAAGTTGCATCACAATATCAATGTTTTCATGTAAATGTGTTTCCCAGTTGTATGTTTCTCTCAAATCACAGGGCGATTCAGTTACATTGTTTGTAGTGATGGCATAAACACAACATTCAGTAGCACGAAACAACGTGATTCATTTAGAAAGACATGGATGCCTCAAGGTAACTGCCGCTTCTTATGAGAATTATTTTAATGTAATCTAAATAATTAATAGTAATGGCTCCTCTTTTTATCAGAGGAATAACTTTTTCAATTCGAACGTGAGAAGGGAATTGTCATCATATTCACAAATATAGTTGTGAGATTCTTATTGTAGGTGTTGCGTAGTCTATTAGCGGTGCTTGGTTTATTTTTTCTTATTTTGTTTTTCCCAAATCAAACTACAACATTAACTTGGAGTTTAACTGGAGAAGTAGTTGTGAATGGTTTCTTAAAACTGGATATCCCACTTAAGATATTGAAGAAGGATTGTGTTTTGTTAGGTTATGTTTGGATTTTCTGAAAAAAGATTGGATTTTTCGAGAGAATTTGGATTCAATAGTTGGAAGTTGATTTTTGTTAGGTTATGTTTTGTAGACAATGTATATATTTTTGAGACAACCTTTTTTGGCTTAAGTTTTAGTCAATGTTTATGTTTCTCTGTTCTGAGGCTTATGTTTATATTTATGTTCTAAGGAGATGCGTATGCTTGCTAGAAAAGTATACTAGAAGTATCTGTTGTCGGTGTACACAATGTTACTCTTTTTGCATTTGATGCCATAGCATCAGTGAGATTGTTTGGAGGAGCAGTTGAAATATGATTTTGCAAACCAATGAAGAAAAGGCAGGGCAGTTAGAAGAAATATCAACTTTGAATAGGATAACTACATCTTCCATTACTTAAAAATGTTTTCTGAGTTTACGATTACTTCTAAAATCATTATGTTGTATTCATTAATCCTCTTATTTTAATATAAATCAGAAGTAATGTAAATTGTAAGGCTCAAAGTACAGGTTGTTCTTCTTTTAATTTGTGGGGATCTAAATCTTGAGCACCATGGTCTTTTTTCTGATAGGTAATTTTGGCTGGACTTAGTTTAATGCAGATGAAACCCAAATCTTGGTTCTGTTTAGTATTGGTCTTCTGATTTTGGATAAAATTTTCAATATAACTTACCAATTTGTGTCTGATAGATTTTAGTGTGATATGATGCAGCCATGCAGGCACTAAAGCAAAAGGCTTTACATTTGGCCCTCCCATAGCATTGGGCATTGGAGCAAAATTTGTTCCCAAGATGAAACTCAGTAATTTGTGAGGTATATGTTTAACATTTTTTTTTCAAGTAGATGCTTATAACATTACTAGAAATTATGGATGGCCTATGTTTTATGTGTTTATCAGTTCTATCATTCTCAAAAACATATTTTCTAATATATGTAACTTCTATCTATTACTTACACTTATGTTGGATTTGAGAAAAATGGTTTAGTTATGGAAATTGTATTTTACTAACCTCTGATTGATTGACTTGGAGAAGGTATTCTAACTCTAAAGTTTTGTACTCCATGATAGTTGTTGAAAGCTTTTGAAGTTTCTTTAATGGAAAGATCTTTGATTTGTGTCGTTCCAAATGCTACTTGCACTTGGTGTTCTATTGTGACATCCTCTAAATCGTGCTATCCTGTAAATCACTATGATTATATATGTTCATTTCATTTGCTATCCTGTAAACCTCTTTGTCAATGTTGTTGGTTGCTGAGATTATAAATTCTATGCAACTCTCCCTGCTTAGTTAACTTAGTGTTAACACCTTTTCCTCTATTCTCTTATTTTACCTGGTCCGGTAGGAGCATAAAACCATTATGTAACCATTTTTTTTTTTGTTTATCAAGTGTTGTCAACAGGTTTATTTTACCTCTGATATATCAATACTTAACTGTTTCGGTACTTTGGTTAAAAAGTATGCATTTTGAGATTGTTCACATAATAATATACTCAGAATTTAAATAGTAATTCCAATTTTCTGACAAGATCAATTTGGTTTTTTAGCCCCTATATAATTCAAGCCAGTGGTAAACTCCTTAGTTTGTAGTATTTAACATGTACTTTTTGTTTTGTTTTGTTTTCTGATTCCACGTTCTACTTCTTCAAATAAATTTTGCAAACATGCACACAAGCTTTTGTGTCAGTTATGAGCTTTTTCTTATCATATGAAGGTTTTTGATAAAGATTTTGCCGCTAGGCGCTATATGAAGCAACTGATGAAGGTTTTGCATTATAGAATCTGCTTTCTTGCAATGTTTGTGCAACTATATTGATTTTCATTAAAGATTTTGAATGGACCTGTATTAGAACTTGCATCAGTCGACATATTTTTATTCCCTAATATCTCAGGTTTCCTATTGAACAAAGGAAATAGAAAAATACTTGAATAAGTTTTTTTTTATGTGACAAAAAAATACTTGAATAAGTTGTCATCTGTGAAATATTGTTGTTAATATTTACTTTGCAAACTTTAATGGTTAATATGATTTTGTAACTGTACATATTTGGTGCAAATATCGTATAAAGTTGCGCCACTTGACTTCAGTTATTGATGCACTCTTTCATATAAAGCTTATAATATACAGTTACAATATTATACTATTGCTTGATATTTATCACAACTTATTGTGTTTTGGTGAGATTTTATTTAAAAAATGCGATTATTGTATCCTTGAGTAAGGAAAGCTTGGACCTCTGTTTGTGATACAGTTAATAAAGGGTTTAACCTCCAATTTTTTAACATGCAGCATGCAAATATTTTGCTATTGGATGGTTCTCGTTGATATTACTCACGATGAACAAAGTACCTGGATTCTTATTTTGTCAAATTTATCAATTTAAAATGTTATACAGAGTACATGAATGTACATGACTAGAAGCTGAAAGAATACATGTTGCAGGAGTTGAAAGAATACATGTTGCAGCCCTTTACTCTCAATTGTAATTTTTCACATGTTTCAATGGGAGTTTGTATGACATATTTGTTAGATTTTTGTGTCTTATTTGACATATATCCAACAACTATACAAAACTCTTTGTTTAATTCACAGCTTTTCATCAATGCAACAAATAGGACCATTGTGTAGTTTGTTTGAGGTTTATGTGGCACAATAATTAATTTGTTAAGTTAATATGTCATACAGTGCGAAATTTATATGAGTAGTTTAGGGGATTGTTCGCAAGGAAACAACAATGTCAAACACATTTTTGTTACAATGGCTTTTATTAAAAGTTTGGTGATTTGGACATGTTGTTACCCCGTGTAGCGCACAGGTAGTAGTCTAGTTGTTGTTAACTTTTAAACATTAGAGGGATGAAAACCAAAGAAAAAATTTTACAGAGACCAAAACCAAAAAGCGCTCATTTTATAGGGACCAAAAATATATTTAAGCCTTCAATCTAATATATATTTTCTACATCACACTTGGCCGATTACATTACTGTACTATAAACTGCACTAGCTTGCAACATTACAAGTTTTATATCCCAATTTTATTTTTAAACTCCAATGTAATTTTCTTCATTTACATGTTTATTAAATTAATAAAAATATTCAATGTAAAATTTTATTAAAAAACTTAATTACTATATATCCTTTCTATTTTTATTTTTTTTATTTTGTCTGTCCATTTTTTATTTTATTTTATATAAAAAAGCAAAGCATACACAGGGGTGTACGCGTGCTCGCGTCTATTTGAAGATAAGGTGGCAACGGAAAAGTGTAATTGATAAAAGAGTGTTGCTATATCACACGAAGGAAGCCAGTCACGAACCACACGAATGACGCGGACGACTTCTTAAAAAAGTATTAAAAGAAACAATAAAATAAATAAGAACTTGGCCGCGTAACTGTTTTGCTCTCACAGTAGTTACAATGGATACTTTCCACAACAGCAGATGTAGCAAGTTTGAAACTCACCCCATTTGTGATATCATCGTAGTTAGTGGATTTAGAACTGCTAAGATTGGCAACTATCCTTTTTTCCAAAACCATTAATTCAAAACGTATCAATTACAAACCAGAGTGTTTGAATGAAAACCACCGCCTTGTTCTTAGGGTGGGGTAAGTGGGTAACCATATTTATGTAAAATTATGGCAATAGGCAAGCATTTACATATGAATACAGTGCAACCAAGGTGCATAGATGCACTCAGTGAAGTGTGAAATAGAACTATCTCACACCAATAACAAAGGAATAGAAGGCCTCGCAGACCATTGGAGATTAAAAGTATAGATGACGTAATACCTTTGAGGATGAAAATATTGAATGTGTGATCCACAAAATTTCATCTGCAAGGAATGGCAGAATGTTAAATGGAACTCCAGGTCTAATCTCCCTCACAACCCATTCTCAACATAACATGAAACAATTGAACATTTTGAAACCAATTCACTGACTGAAGCGAGTGTGCCTGTGATTAGGAAAAGTACAAAAATGTGGGTTTGAGCAAAGGGAAGGCTAGAGAGGGAGAGGGGGTAGGAGAGGTGAGTCCAGTTTTCCAGCGTTGGTGGCAGCCATGAAATCATTGCTGGTGAAGACAAGATCCATTGGCTTTGGGGAAGATGAAGACAAGGTAACAGGGGCGACAAAAACGTTCCGAAGCCAAATAGCTAAATGTCACTGCCACGTAATTCGCAAGGTATTCGCAATGTTTAATTTCGCGACATTAAGCATTTCCCTTGATGAAATAATTCATGACGCTACAATGTGTTAGTCAAAAAACACTTTTTCTTGAATGCACCGAATGGTGCAGTTTTTCAACACGGTGCAGTTTTTCAACACGGTACAGTTTTTCAACACAACATCTCTATTTTCTTTGACACCAGCAAAAGTTGTGCTGGCAAGAAGAAAAAGGAAACGGTGCAAGTTCTTATTTTCAACAAAGAAGAAAAAAAAAACGCTGGTGAGAAGAAAACGTGTGCAGCCAGCTGTGAATAGTTGGCAACGTGAATGTCTATAAATACAAGCCTTTGCAGAAAGGAAAGATAATTCCAACATTGAGAGAAAAATTCCAGTGAGGGAGTTTTGTGAAAAATATTTAGAGAGAAATATTTTGGGTGTAATTGGGTTGTGGGTTTTGAGAGAGAGTGTGAGTGTTTGTAAACACAGTGTGCATTTCCTTTTTCAATATAAGGTCTGCAGCAGTCTGGAGACGTAGGCATTATTGGCCGAACTCCGTTATCAATTTTTGTGTGTGCTTCCGCATTTATTTTTCACTCTTCCACTAATCTGACTATGGGGAAATTTTGCGTAATTTCCTAACAACTGGTATCAGAGCTAGTTTGTTATTTCTGCTAAATCTTGGTGAGGTGTTCTAAAGCACGGTGGTTAGCAGAAATTGTCAGAAACGATCCTGAGAAGTCAGACTCGAGTGGGAGTATGGCCGCAGACGAAGGAAAGGTGAAAATTGAAAAGTTCGACGGTGCGGACTTTGGCTTTTGGAAGATGCAGATCGAGGATTATCTGTATCAGAAAAAGTTGTATCAACCTCTCACAGGAAAGAAACCAGCGGAGATGAAGGAAGATGAATGGATCCTTCTCGATAGACAAGCCCTCGGCGTTATCCGGTTGACGTTATCCCGTAATGTTGCGTTCAACATTGCAAAAGAAAAGACCACGGCGGATCTTATGAAGGCTCTTTCCAACATGTACGAAAAGCCGTCGGCCTCAAACAAAGGTCATTTGATGAGGCGGGTGTTTAACTGCGGATGACGGAAGGCGCATCGGTAGCACAACATCTCAATGAACTCAACATAGTCACAACCCAGTTGAGTTCAGTTGGAATCGAATTTGATGATGAGGTACGAGCATTGATACTTTTGTCTTCTCTTCCAGAGAGTTGGAATGCTATCGCATCACGGTGTGAGTAGCTCAACGGGAAACAATAAGTTGAAATCAGACGATGTTCGTGATCTAGTTCTCAGCGAAGAGATCCGACGGAGAGAGTCGGGTGAATCTTCATCCTCTTCAGTATTGCATACAGAGTCAAGGGGAAGAAATTCAACCAGAGGAAATGGACGTGGCAAATCAAAGGGCAGGCGGTCCAAATCCAGAAATCATCATAGTTCTCAAAACTCCAACTCGAAGACTATCGAGTGTTGGAATTGCGGGAAGACCGGGCACTACAAAAATCAGTGCAGGAGTGCACCGAAGAACCAGGAGGCGAAGGACGAGGCAAATGTTGCTTCCACCTCAGGAGGAGGTGACGCGTTGATATGCTCTTTGGAGAGCAAGGAAGAGTCTTGGGTGTTAGACTCTGGAGCATCTTTTCATGCCACTTCGCAGAGAGAATTCTTCGAGAATTATGTACCCGGAAACCTTGGTAAAGTTTACCTTGGTAATGAACAGTCTTGTGAGATTGTTGGCAAAGGTGTAGTGAAGATTAAGTTGAACGGGTCTGTATGGGAATTGAAAAATGTCAGACATATTCCCGACCTGACGAAGAACTTAATCTCAGTAGGCCAGTTGGCCAGTGACGGCTACACAACAGTCTTCCACGGCGATCATTGGAAGATTTCAAAGGGTGCAATGACGATTGCTCACGGCAGAAAGAGTGGTACTCTTTATAAGACAAAGGAGCATGCCATTTGATTGCGATTGCGACAAATGATAGTCCCGATCTATGGCACGGAGACTAGGCCATATGAGTGAGAAAGGGATGAAGATCATGCACTCGAAGGGCAAATTGCCAGTCTTGATCGATGAAATTGACATGTGTGAAGGCGCATATTTGGAAGCGAGAAAGAGTTAGCTTTCAGATAAGTGGAAGAACCCCAAAGAAAGAGAAACTCGAGCTTGTTCACTCTGATGTTTGGGGTCCAACGACTATCTCATCCATCAGTGGGAAGCAATACTTCGTGACTTTTATCGATGATCACTCTAGGAAGGTATGGGTATACTTTCTGAAACATAAGTCTGAAGTATTCGAGGCTTTCAAGATGTGGAAAGCCATGGTAGAAAACGAGACAGGATTGAAGATCAAAAAGCTCAGAACCGACAATGGTGGTGAATATGAAGACACCAGATTCAAGAAGTTCTGCTATGAGCACGGGATCAGAATGGAGAGAACCGTGCCAGGTACGCCTCAACACAATGGTATAGGCGAGCGTATGAATCGAACGTTGACGAGAGAGGCGAGAAGCTTGCCAGTGCGGTCGAGGCTTAAGGCGATTACGGCGGCGATCAACACAGCGACTTACTTGATCAACCGAGGTCCATCGGTACCATTGGAGCCTGAGAATACCAGGAAGAGGTATGGAGCGGAAGTTGGTGATGGAGGAAGTGAAGATTATCTGAAGCATGTCGGATCGCGGATGCGGCAAGTGGGAGCTTGCCATGAAAGACGAGATGAAGTCTTTGATCTCCAATCAAACATGGGAACTAGCTGAGTTACCCGTGGGAAAGAAGGCACTTCACAACAAATGGGTGTATCAGGTGAAGGAGGAGAATGATGGCTACAAGAGATAGAAAGCCCGACTAGTCGTTAAAGGATTCCAAAGAAAGGAAGGAGTTGACTACACCAAATTTTTGCTCGGTTGTGAAGCTCAATACTATCAGGTTTGTGTTAAGTATTGTTGCCAGTGAAGAGCTCTATCTTGAGCAGTTAGACGTGAAGACTGCGTTTCTTCATGGAGACTTAGATGAGGAGATCTACATGCACCAACCTGAAGGCTTCTCGGAGAAAGGCAATGAAAATATGGTGTGCAGATTAAAGAAGAGCTTGTATGGCCTGAAACAAGCTCAGACGATGGTACAAGAAGTTTGATAGCTTCATGCACAAGGAAGGTTTCCGAAGTGCAACTCGACCCTTTGTTGTTTCTTTAAGAGATATAAGTCCAGTTATATCATTTTGTTACTTTATGTCGATGATATGTTAGTAGCAGGTTCAGATATGGACGAGATCAGAAACTTGAAGATGCAGCTGTCAAAAGAATTTGACATGAAGGACTTGGGTCCAGCAAAGAAGATCCTTGGAATGCAAATCACGAGAGATAAGCAAAGAGGAATTTTGCAGTTATCTCAGGCGGAGTACATCAACCGTGTTTTGCAAAGATTCAACATGGGCAACGCCAAACCGGTTAGCACACCTTTGGCCAGTCATTTTCGCCTATCCAAGGAACAGTCACCTCAGACGGAGGAAGAAAGAGAATCCATGGCTAAGATTCCATATGCTTCAGCCATTGGAAGTTTGATGTACGCGATGGTCTGTACGAGGCCAGACATTGGCCATGCAGTAGGAGTTGTAAGCAGGTTTATGTCAAATCCAGGTAAAACTCATTGGGAAGCAGTGAAATGGATTTTGAGGTATCTACGAGGCACTACAGAGAAGTGTCTGTACTTTGGTAAAGGAGAATTACAAGTACAAGGCTACGTAGATGCAGACTTTGCAGGTGAGGTTGATCATCGAAGAAGTACCACTGGTTATGTATTCACTGTTGGTACTACAGCAGTTAGTTGGATGTCGCGGATACAAAAGATTGTTGCTTTATCCACTACAGAGGCTGAGTATGTAGCAGTAACAGAAGCCAGCAAAGAATTGATATGGCTTCAGGGATTGTTAACAGAGTTGGGTTTCACACAGGAGAAGAGTGTTTTGCACAGTGATAGTCAGAGTGCGATACATCTGGCAAAGAATTCAGCATTTCACTCCAGAACAAAGCATATTGGTCTTCGTTATCACTTCATCAGATCTCTGCTTGAGGATGAGGTGTTAATGTTGAAGAAGATTCAAGGAAGTAAGAACCCAGCAGACATGTTGACAAAGGTGGTGACTATCGACAAACTGAAGTTGTGCTCAACTTCAGTTGGCCTGCTCGAATAACAGACCGGGGAAGGCTGCTGCAAGATTGAGGTGTGAAGACCGATTGAAATCAGTCTTCAAGTGGGAGATTGTTAGTCAAAAAGCACTTTTTCTTGAATGCACCGAATGGTGCAGTTTTTCAACACAGCATCTCTATTTTCTTTGACACCAGCAAAAGTTGTGCTGGCAAGAAGAAAAAGGAAACGGTGCAAGTTCTTATTTTCAACAAAGAAGAAAAAAAAAAGCTGGTGAGAAGAAAACGTGTGCAGCCAGCTGTGAATAGTTGGCAACGTGAATGTCTATAAATACAAGCCTTTGCAGAAAGGAAAGATAATTCCAACATTGAGAGAAAAATTTCAGTGAGGGAGTTTTGTGAAAAATATTTAGAGAGAAATATTTTGGGTGTAATTGGGTTGTGGGTTTTGAGAGAGAGTGTGAGTGTTTGTAAACACAGTGTGTATTTCCTTTTTCAATATAAGGTCTGCAGCAGTCCGGAGACGTAGGCATTATTGGCCGAACTCCGTTATCAATTTTTGTGTGTGCTTCCGCATTTATTTTTCACTCTTCCACTAATCTGACTATGGGGAAATTTTGCGTAATTTCCTAACACAATGATATCAAACAGTTTAGCCAAAAATTTTCGTTCTAATTTCTAAGGATCAATCGAGTTGCTTTTGATTTAAACGGACGTTTGTATGTCTCTGACGGGTTTCCAAACATACGCTTAGAAGTAAAATGAAACAAATGAAGGATATTTATAAGGGGAAATCACACCGACCTCACTAGAGCTAGTTAAATGTCACACACCATCCCTCTAGTTTTTCATAGATAGTAACCTCCCCTCATTTTAACGTTGTTAACCATCCATTTTGATCGGAAAAATATTTGAATTCGCCTGATTTCGCTTTCTTTCGCCTCTCCTTTTGCGTGTTCTGGTTATGAGATAGGAAACAAGTATCATTTTGTTCCCTTCAAAGAAGCAAACCTTAATCTGAACGCACCATGGCTTAGCTTCGTTTTGTGCTTTTCGGTCGTTCTACTTTTGTTCCATTGGTTCGTGAAGATTCCCCTCGCTTGTTGTTGCGTTGGACGCGATACTTGGAGACCTGCTCACCTATTTTTGTGCAATACTTGGACGTGATTTAATCAATGATCGGTAATATTTCCAATTGAATTATCCTAGTTTATGTAATTGTTGTTCTGGTGTTATTATGAATTTACTGGTTTATGTAATTGCATTTCCAATTGTTGACACTCAAATTTATCTATTTTTATGGGTATTTTTAGTACTAGAACATGTTAATTTGTGCTATTTAAAGTATAAAAGTACCCATTGTTACCAAGTGACTTCAAACACAAGAGGGGGTGAATTGTGATAGCGGTGCTTATAAAAAAAAATTACAGATAAATTACTGAATTAAAAAAAACTTGAAAGAAATAACTTGCGAAAAGATAAATAACTTGAAGAATAAATTGCAATAAATAAATGACAGAAAATAAATGACCGAAAAATAAATAAAGAACAAAAATAAATAAAGTGCTTGAATGATAAAGAGACAGAGAGCAAAGAAGAGCACGCAAAGAAATTATACGAGTTCGCCACCAAACACCCCTGTGGCCTACGTCTTGTCCCCAAAGCAAAGCACTATGGGATTTTCACTAAATCACTAGCTTTTAAATCGAGTTCACTAGAAACCTTTACAACTCTATACCAGAGCAATACGTTCAAGAGATATCACCTCTCTATGAACACCTTGGGATTCCTACCCAAAAAAAAATGATTTTCGCAAATAAAATGAGATGAGAAAGATACACTCAATAGTGCAGATATAACAAATTGAAGCTCAAATAATACAACTCAAATTATGTAGAATAAAAAAAAACTCTCAAAAAAATTGTGCTCAAATAAGTGTGAGTGATGGAGAATATTTGATAGAGTTTTGGCACAAAGAGTAAGTGAGTGTATTATGTTTAAAAACATCTGGTGCTGTTGCTTTTATAGGCAATGGAGGAGCGTGTAGCATTAAAAATTTGCCTGCTATGCTTTGATTATTAAAAGGATAATTTGTCCGTTAAAAGATTAAAAGGGAAATCTGCCTGCTATGCTTTGATTATGAAGAATTTGAAAACACGGAGGCGGAAATGATTCTCGGACACACTTGGAGTTCGACATCGTATTTCCATACGACCTCTCCCGGCATTTCGGCATCGACCTCTTCACGGCTCGACAGACACGACCTCCTCACGGCTCGACGCGCGACCTCCTCACGGCTCGGCCGCGCGACCTCCTCGGCTCGACGACGCGACCTCCTCACGGCTTCGGCATACGACCTCTCCACACGGCTCGACATACGACCTCTCCACCGCGGCTCCCAAGACGAGACCTCGGCTCGACGCGACTTCCCCTGATTGATGACGCGACCTCGGCTCGACGCGACCTCGGCTCAAGACGCGACTTCCCCACAGTTCGGCACGCGACTTGCATGTCAAAATATCACTGCTCGACACGAAGAATATTTTCCAAAGAAAACTTGAAATATTTTTCAAACAATATTTTGAGCACAACTTAAGAATTTTTCAAAATACTTTGTGCCTAAAAATAATTTAGGAAAAATTATCATAAAATCAATTTTAGAATAAAAATCATTTTGTGAGTGTGTGATTTTATTTTAATTGAGAGCTTTTTATTACTACTTACAAATAGTCTTAATAAAAATAAATAAATACCCAAAACCTAAAGACTTGAGAAACTATCATTCTTGATACGCGTCTTGATATTCTTTTCCACTTTTTGCACGGTTGACTATTTGCAAAACTCCCTTTTGTCAATCATTAAAACTATCCTGTCAAGGCATGTATTCACAGACTCCCCCTTTTTGATGATGACAAACTTCTCATGGAGGGAATTTAGTAAAATATAATCATGATATGGCAATGAGATATAAGCATGGTTTTTCAATAAAAGATATCAGAGTTTAAGCACAATATTTAGAAAAACTCCCCCTCACAATATTTAGAAAAAAAGATATCAGAAAAACTCCCCCTCACAATATGCATAAAATAAACCACTCCCCCTGAATCATATAACTCTCCCCCTTTTGGCAACATCAAAAAGCGGAAAAGATAAAGGGAAAGGCATGTAAAACGTATGCATATACGTGTAACTAGATGGCGAAAAATAATTAAAATAGAGTATCAAAGGTTCAATGAAGCATAAGAAATCCTTGGTAAAAAAAATTATTCAGGGAGATAGCAAAAATAAAGCACTAGGATAAGAGTTACTAGTCCTCGTTCAACTCATTCTCATCATCAATTGTTTCCTCATCTTCACTGATATTAAGCGCATAATTGTTTGCAGTTAACATAACCTGCACAAACTTTTATTTTAACGACACAGGAAGGGCGGTTGCATTTCTCCACTTTTAGTCTTGGTAATGGAACTCGCATAAAAATGTTAGCACACTCCAACGCCCAAGTTAGAACTTATTCATAATAAAATGCACTCACACGCAGTCATTCAATGCATGATTGATCTAAAATTCCTAACTCGGTTCTTATAAAAAGAAGTTTTCTTTAGGCAAAGGTTTAGTAAAAATATCTGCGAGTTGTTTAGATGTTTCCACAAACTCAATCACACAATCTCCTTTTTGAACATGATCTCTAATAAAATGGTGCCTAATTTCTATGTGTTTGGTCAGGAGTGATAAACCGGATTTTTCGTGAGGTTTATGGCACTAGTATTGTCGCACTTAATTGGAGCAGTTTGATTGATTCCATAATCATTCAACTGTTGTTTCATCCAAATGATCTGCAGGCAACAATTACCACGCCGTAACGTATTCCGCTTCAAAGAAGGGACAAAGCCACACCGCTTGTTTCTTACTATGCCATGAAACCAAGGCATTCCCAAGTAAGTGACATGTCCCACTAGTGCTTTTTCGGTCCATTTTGCAACCCGCAAAAATCAATCCGAGTACCCAATAAGTGTGCAACAAGACCTTTGGGGTACCATAAACCCATAGTTTGTGTGCGGTGAGATATTTCATGATGCTTTACCGCTAAGAGATGTGATTCCTTAGGATTTGCTTGAAAACGTGCACACATACAAACACTAGACATAATATCCGGACGACTTGCAGTGAGATAGAGAAGAGATCCTATCATACCTCGATCCGACTTACCACCTTCATCTTTGTCAAGATAGCATGATGTGCTCATTGGAGTTGAGATTTCTTTGGCGTTGCTCATTCCAAATCTTTTAAGTAACTCCTTGCAATATTTGGATTGATTTATAAAAATTCCTACATTGTTTGTTTGATTTGAAGACCAAGGAAGTAGTTGAGCTCTCCCATCATGGACATTTCAAACTCACTTTGCATGATTTTGGAAAAATCTTCACACAAGAGACTCATTAGTAGCACCAAAGATGATATCGTCAACATAAATTTGAACAAGTAAAATGTCATGATTTTTGTGTTTAATGAAAAGAGTGGTATCAACTTTTCCTCTTTCAAAACCTTTTTCAAGTAAATATTTGCTCAACCTTCATACCAAGCTCTGAGCTTGTTTTAAACCATATAAAGCCTTTTTCAATTTGAAAACATGATTTGGAAATTCAAAATTTTCAAAACCGGAGGTTGATCAACATATACTTCTTCTTGAATAAAGCCATTAAGAAATGCACTTTTAACATCCATTTGAAAAAGTTTGAAATCCATGATGCATGCAAATGCGAGAAGCATGTGAATAGCTTCTAATCTAGCCACGGGTGCATAGGTTTCATCGAAATCTATGCCCTCTTGTTGGTTATAGCCTTTTGCAACAAGTCTAGCTTTATTTCTAACAATGATACCGTTTTCATCAAGCTTGTTGCGAAAGACCCATTTGGTCCCAATGACTAGGTGATCTTTAGGCCTAGGGACAAGTTCCCAAACATCATTTCTCTCAAATTGATTTAATTCCTCTTGCATAGCAAGGGTCCAATGCTCATCAAAGATGGCTTCATTGACGTCATTTGGTTCAATTTGAGAGACAAAGGCCATATGATGACATGCATGATTAAGAGAGTTTCGAGTCGTTACCCGTTTGAGATATCACCTATTATGTTGTCAAGAGGATGGTTCTTTGAGACTCTCCATTCCTTTGGAAGATTTGAGTGAGAGAGTTCTTGAGAGGGTTGAGGCAAGGACTCTTGATCCTCCTTTTGAACTTTTGATCTCTCTTGTTCCTCTAAATAGGTATCTCCTAACACTTCTGCAAGATCATCAACACTTTCTTCTACTGAAGATTTGGGGTTAGATTCATCAAAAGAATCATGCATGATTCTTCAACAGCTTAAAGTACGTTTATTAAAAATTGAAAGGCTTTACTAGAAGTGGAATATCCAAGAAATAAACCTTCATCGCCTTTAGCATCAAATTTACCAAGGTTATCTTTACCATTATTTAGAACAAAGCACTTACATCCAAATACGTGAAGGTGGGAAATGTTGGGCTTCCTCCTTGTAAATTTCATAGTATGCTTGTTTTAGAATAGGTCTTATGAGGACTCTATTCATTACATAACATCACGGTGCTTAAGCGTCTGCCTTGAAAATACTTAGGAAGGTTGGTCTCATTGAGCATCGTCCTCGCAAGCTCTTCAAGAGACCGATTTTTCCTTTCCACCACTCAATTCTGCTGTGGTGTTCTAGGTGCGGAAAAATTATGCTCAATTCCATTTTCAGTACAAAAGGCCTCAAATGTCTCATTTTGGAATTCCCCACCGTGATCACTTCGGATGGATACTATGTTCATTCCTTTTTCATTTTGGATAACTTTAGCAAGTTTTCGAAAGGCAGCAAAAGTGTCATTTTTATGAGAAATAAATAAGGTCCATGTATAGCGAGAATAGTCGTCCACAATAACAAGAGCATAGTAATTGCCACTAAAGCTTTTAGTTCTAGAAGGGCCAAATAAATCCATATGTAAAAGTTGTAAAGGCCGATTTGTTGAAACAATATTTTTAGATTTGAAAGAAGCCTTTACTTGTTTTCCCTTTTGACATGCATCGCAAAGTTTATCTTTTTCAAAGCGGAGCTTTCGTAAGCCAATTACTAAGTCCTTTCGAACCAATTTATTAAGATGATCCATGTGAATATGAGCCATTCTTCTATGCCATAGCCAAGATTCATCCTCTTTACTAATAAGACAACATGCATCATTTGAAGGTATTTTATCTAAATCAAGCATATAGATATTTCCAATTCTAGGTCCAATAACAATAACATTTTCATTTATAGAATCCATGACCATGCATTTTGAAGAATCGAAAACCACTTTGTTTCCTTTATCACAAAGTTGACTAATGTTTAGCAAATTATGCTTCAAACCATCCACATACAAAACATTTTCAATAGTGGGATTAGGACTCTTACCAATAGAACCAATCCCAAGAATGTTACCTTTGTTGTTGTCACCATACCGGACATAACCACTATTCTTAGGTACCAATGAGGAGAACTTGCATTTGTCTCCTGTCATGGGCTTTGAACACCGCTATCAAGATACCAATTTAAGTCCTTGGCTTTCAAGCACACCTACAACAACAGATTAATTTTTAACCTTTGGTACCCAAACTAAGTTGGGTCCAGATGAGTTAGTTTTTGGCAAAGTACCCTTTGGAATCCATATCTTTGCCAACCACATTCTTGTTCTTTCTAATATTGCAAATGGAGGCAGTGTGACCATTTCTACCACAGTGAAAGCATTTAATGAAAGGGCTGCTTGAAGTGTTGTTGTGATTGACAAATTTAAATGATTTTTCATGCGTTTGTGGATTATAACCCAAACCGGCTTTTCCAAAAGTACCCTTTTGTTTTCCCAATAGAATGTTTAAGTTATCCCTTCCCATGGTAAATTTGGCAAGGGTGTTTTCCAAATCTTCAATCTTGTTTTTCAAAACATTGCATTCATCACACTTGAAAGTATCAATCTTTTGGTTTTCACAAAAGGTGCAAGTAGAAACTTTAGTCACAACAACTTGTTTTTCCTTAAAAACTTCCATCTCTTGGTTTAAGAAAATAATTTTAGATTCAAGAGAAGAGATGGTTTTCTTAGAAGAAGAAATAATTTTTCGAAGTCTAGTCGTTTCATTATTTAATTCTTCACAAGTAATAAGCAGCTCATCATAAGTTAAAGGAGATTCGAGTTCAAGAGCATTTACCTCATCCTCCTCGTGTTTTGCCATGAGACATAAGTTGGCCTCCTCATTTTCTGATTCATCAGACGAGTCCATATCATTGTCATCCCAGGCAATGTAGGCTCTTCTTCCTTTTGATTCCTTTTGTGGTCTTCTGTCAAATTTTTCGTTTTTCTTCTGACCATGAGGGCAGTCGGGTTTTATATGTCCCTTTTGACCACACTTGTAGCAAGTTGGATTAAAAGAAGTTCCTTCCTCATTTTTCTTTTGAGGATTTTGTACCTTGCCCGTTCTCCCCTTTTGCCTCATGAACCTTTTGAATCTTCGAACCATCAGACTTATGTCTTCCTCATTCTCATCTAGACTATCATTGTTGTCAGATTCCTCTTTTTCATTTACGATTGCTTTGAGAGCAATTCCTTTCTTTTTCTTATCACTTTCTTCACTCTTAGTGAGTCGATTTAGTTCAAGTTCATGTTCCTGCAATTTCCAAACAAGGTTGCCAATGATATAGTAGATAAATCTTTAGATTCAGATATAGCAAAGAACCTTGGGTTGCAGTTTCTATTTAAACATCTAAGAACTTTATTAATTAAATCTTCATTACTGAAGACTTTCCCATGAGCTCTGAGATGGTTTATTATATGGATGAACCTTTTTTGCATATCTTGTATGTTTTCACTTGGTTTCATCCTAAATAACTCATACTCATGGGTTAATGTGTTCATTCGAGCCCTCTTGACCTCGGTAGTACCTTCATGGGTCAATAGAAGGGTGTCCCACATTTCTTTAGCAGTCTTGCAATTTGAGACCCTATAGAACTCATCGTAGCTTAAAGAAGTGTTGATGTTCTTACCTTTCAAATTGTATTGGACCTTTTTCTTATCATCTTCGGTCCAAAGTGATCTTGGTTTGTCTACCACTGCATCATTAATTGATTGAGTGGGGACAAATGGACCATTTTCCACAAAGATCCCAAATATCAAGATCAACACCCTCAAGAAAGATTTGCATTCTATTCTTCCAATAACCATACCCCTCACCATTGAAAAATGGGGTCTGTTTCATGGAGGTTCCCTCGTTATTGTTTGAAGTCATTCTCTTGAGACGGTTAAGTCCTTTATACAAGAGTCTAGCTCTGATGCCACTTGTTACCAAGTGACTTCAAACACAAGAGGGGGGTGAATTGTGATAGCAGTGCTTATATAAAAAATTACAGATAAATTACTGAATTAAAAAAAACTTGAAAGAAATAACTTAAGTAAAAGATAAATACCTTAAACAATAAATTGCAATAAATAAATGACAGAAAATAAATGACCGAAAAATAAATAAAGAACAAAAATAAATAAAGTGCTTGAATGATAAAGAGACAGAGAGCAAAGAAGAGCACGCAAAGAATTATCTGTGTTCGCCACCAAACACCCTGTGGCTCACGCCTTGTCCCCAAAGCAAAGCACTATGGGATTTTCACTAAATCACTAGCTTTTAAATCAGTTCACTAGAAACCTTTACAACTCTATACAGAGCAATACGCTCAAGAGATATCACCTCTCTATGAACACCTTGGGATTCCTACCCAAAAAGAAATGATTTTCTAAATAAAATGAGATGAGAAAGATACACTCAATAGTGCAGATATAACAAATTGAAGCTCAAATAATACAACTCAAATTATGTAGAATAAAAAAACTCTCAAAAAATTGTGCTCAAATAAGTGTGAGTGATGGAGAATATTTGATAGAGTTTTGGCACAAAGAGTAAGTGAGTGTATTATGTTTAAAAACATCCGTGTCTTTGTTGCTTTTATAGGCAATGGAGGAGCGTGTAGCATTAAAAATTTGCCTGCTATGCTTTGATTATTAAAAGGATAATTTGTCCGCTAAAAGATTAAAAGGGAAATCTGCCTGCTATGCTTTTGATTATGAAGAATTTGAAAACACTGAGGCGGAAATGATTCTCTGACACACTTGGAGTTCGACATCGTATTTCCATACGACCTCTCCCCAATTTCTAAGATACGACCTCCTCAAATTTCAAGATACGACCTCTTCACAGCTCGGCACAGACACGACCTCCTCACAGCTCGGCACGCGACCTCCTCACAGCTCGGCATACGACCTCTCCACACAGCTCGGCACGAGACCTCAGCTCGGCACGCGACCTCCCCACAGTTCGGCACGCGACTTGCATGTCAAAATATCACTGCTCGACACGGAGAATATTTTCCACAGAAAACTTGAAATATTTTCCAAACAATATTTTGAGCACAACTTAAGAATTTTTCAAAATACTTTGTGCCTACAAATAATTTAGGAAAAATTATCATAAAATCAATTTTAGAATAAAAATCATTTTGTGAGTGTGTGATTTTATTTTAATTGAGAGCTTTTTATTACTACTTACAAATAGTCTTAATAAAAATAAATAAATACCCAAAACCTAAAGACTTGAGAAACTATCATTCTTGATACGCGTCTTGGTATTCTTTTCCACTTTTTGCACGGTTGACTATTTGCAAAACTCCCTTTTGTCAATCATCAAAACCATCCTGTCAAGGCATGTATTCACACCCATTTATGTCATTTTGCATAAATATCACAAAGACAACACTTGAAGCAAAAGATGCGTAAAGGGACAAAATATGGGCAAGTTTTGGAGATTTTTTGGCAATTCTGGACATGCAATCCGACCTAACATCCTGTCAGTACGACTGTACATATTCAAGCACAGAAGTAGGAGCGTATCTAATAGTCAGTACTGTTCCGGACTGGGCCGAGGCCCAATCCGGAGATCCAGCATTCACAGGCCCATTTCCGCATGCCTCTCCGCCTTCCCTCGATGCCTCGTCGTCCGCATGCCTCTCCGCCTTCCCTCAACGCGGCCAACCCAACGGTTCTCAGCATTAAAGGAATTTACTTCCGACTCCCGGGTTTCACGGAACGGTTACACATCGACAGTAACCGTCATCAACTCATATTTAAAGAAGACCGCGTCGAACGGCCGAGGTAATGATTTTTCTACCACCTCTTTTCTCACCTCGACACACACTGACTTGAGCGTCGGAGTGTTTGCAGGTACACCACCCAACACGCCGTCGTCATCCGTCGCGAGCACAACCGCACTGCTTCCCTCCGGTCATCCTCAAGTTGTCGTAACATTGGCGCCGTCTGTGGGAAATCGTTTCTGATTTCATCTTCTTTGTCGAAGTCTCCCTTCTTCACTCGACGATGACTGGATCGAAGCGTCAGGTCGCGACTAGCAGTTCCACTCATGCGAACGCAGATCTTGAACCACCAAACCCGCCGATAGCTCCGGCAGAACCACCTCTCCGGCATGGCGCTGCTCGATCGTTGTCGCCAAACCGATGCCGGAACGGAGACCGCCGCCATCCTCATTCGCGAGTTCCGCGAATTCATCCGAAGCCATGCCGAAGCGATGCATGCTCAGAATCAACGCCTCGATCGAATGGAGAATCAGCAGAAGGAACTCTCCGCTCGCGTTGCCACACAAATCGAAAACAGAAAAGATCGAGTCTCTCATTCTCCTCGGAGATCGAAGGAGTCTGAAAATCTCAGATCTGTTCATCGCCACCACCGTGGGCACGACTCCACGCCGCTTTGTGCATAGAGCACTGGCCGTGCTCATTCATTTCATCAACTCCTGAGCGATGACACGAGTGACTTCGAGCGGGCCTTTGGTCCTTTACATCCGAGATCATGAAATTCCCGAATCAAGCATCTTCGAAACCACCCACTTTGGACTCATACGGCACCACCACCGACCGACGAGCATGTTGGTTGCTTTGATACTGTCATGGGCTATCGAGGCGCCCAAGGGCCGGTGAAGTGCAGAATCTTTCCCCTCACTCTGAAGAAGGCAGCGTTGTCTTGGTTCCAGACTCTTAAGAAAAATTCCATTGGTTCGTGGACTGAGCTCGTCGACCAGTTCTCCGCGCATTTCACTGCGTCTAAAGTCCAACCCAAGTCGACAGCGGCACTGGCCGCAATTCAGCAGAAGAAAGATGAGTCTATCAGAGACTACGTCGGGCGCTTCAACAAAGAAGCCATTTTGGTGAAGAAATGCTCTGACGAGATGAAGCTGTACTTGCTAGAGCAAGGCCTGATCGAAGGAAATCTATTCAGCGTCAACGTTGGTGTCGACAAACCGAAGACCCTGAACGAGTTCCTGAAGCGAGCTCAGAAATTTATGAATTACGAAGAGAAGTTGATGGCGTCAAAAGCCAAAGACAAATCCGCAGAGTAACACTGACAAGCAAAGATGAAGAAATATTATAGTTAAAACAAATGTATCCTAAACACATAAATGTGAAGCAGTGAAGTATGATTGAAGAAATACGCAATCAACATTTATTTACTATCAAAACCTTGCACCTCTGATGGAACCTCGTGCCGAGACCGCGTACACGAGCTCGTGATAAAGCCTCGTGCCTTGCACAAGCACCTGATGAAGAGATCGAGCCTCGTGCCGAGACCGCGTGCACGAGCTCGTGATAAAGCCTTGTGCGCTTGCACAAGCACCTCGCAGGTGGATCACGCGATCCGATTACTCGAAGCGACTGCCAGGCCCACCTCTGCAATTTCAAAATTGACGGCTTTAAACTCTGGCCACGCTATTGACCTTGATTTTTGATGACCTCAACCTTGCCGCTGATGCCAGATCAACTACTCCCACAGTGGAAGTATAAAACTTCGACTCACGAGCACTTTACTCAAAGATAAAAATTAACGCTAACTTTATTACATCAAGTTGTTGCAAATTGTCTATACTTTGACAGAATGTTGCAAATTCCAAGAACTTGAACGCGGCAAAGATGAAGCCACGAGATCGAGCCGTGATAAAGCCTTGTGCGTTGGCACAAGCACTGCGGATCGACCTGCGTGCGAGACCGCGTGAACGAGCTCGTGATAAAGCCTTGTGCGTTGGCACAAGCACCTGATGAAGAGATCGACCTCGTGCCGAGACCGCGTGCACGAGCTCGTGATAAAGCCTTGTCGACCTCGTGCCGAGACCGCGTGCACGAGCTCGTGATAAAGCCTTGTGCGTTGGCACAAGCACCTGATGAAGAGATCAACCTCGTGCCGAGACCGCGTGCACGAGCTCGTGATAAAGCCTTATACCTTGCACAAGCACGTCAGGCCTCGTGTCGAGAACTGCCTCAGCAGAGGTGGAACACGAAGGTCCCAAACGAACTGATAAACAAAGCACGACTGACGACGGCGTTTGCGGTTCATTTAACAAAGACGTCGAACGTCGACATCAATGAACTTCAACAAGTCTCCACCTCGACATTCGAGCTAGCGACTTGGGGGGCAACTGTTCCGGACTGGGCCGAGGCCCAATCCGGAGATCCAGCATTCACAGGCCCATTTCCGCATGCCTCTCCGCTTTCCTCGATGCCTCGTCGTCCGTGATGCCTCTCTCCGCTTTCCTCAACGCGCCGACCCAACGGTTCTCAGCATTAAAGGAATTTACTTCCGACTCCCGGGTTTCACGGAACGGTTACACATCGACAGTAACCGTCATCAACTCATATTTAAAGAAGACCGCGTCGAACGGTCGAGGTAATGATTTTTCTACCACCTCTTTACTCACCTCGACACACACTGACTTGAGCGTCGGAGTGTTTGCAGGTACACCACCCAACACGCCGTCGTCATCCATCGCGAGCACAACCGCACTGCTTCCCTCCGGTCATCCTCTGAAGTTCTATTCAGAACAAGTACTAAACGTGAACACAAGAAGAGGGGTTGAATTGTGTTGAAAACTTTTCACAAATTTTAAGATAAAAACACTTTGTTTTGAAAACTGTTTGTTATCGGATGAAGAAATATAACCGGACACTGGAAATGTTTTTATAAAAACTTATTTTTTTCGTTACAAACTGGTAGCTACGTCTAATCCCTTCGTTCCGGAAGGATTTTCACTATCATCAACAGATTACAAATTCCTTAAGAGTATTCTACTGTCACAAACTTGACAATACTCTTAACTTCTCAAAACGACTCAGTACGATCGAGCCTTTAAGGAATCAAGCCTGTAATTAGGCAATACAACTTTCACAAAGATGTCTGGAATACAATCAAATAACTCTCACAGAGAGGATAAAAACTTGAGCTCAAAACAATAGCTTTCTAAAAGAAAGAATATAAGACGATGAAGTTCAGTTTTTGGTTTCCAAAAACATGGCACGAAACTTGATTGCTCACTTGAGTAATAGCTCTTTCAGAATGTAGTTTCTAGCCACCTTCTTCAATGAAGACCTTGAGGTATTTATAGGAGTCTTGAGGATAATACCGTTGCAGATATTTCAGCTCCAAATCATTGGGTGAGGTAAATTGAAATTACCTCTTTTTCTTCCTTTTCAGAGAATATCATAATAGTACATATTTTTTCATTATGGTACTATCTGCTTTTCACACAATCGCCTTATACGAATTTGTCTTATTCTAAATGTGTCACCTTTGATACCTCGTACAACAAATTGAGCGCATAAAATAAAATTCGAATTTCGTTCCAGGAAAGCTGAGGGCAGAGAGGCTAAACATGACCATCACGTGATTCATTAAAAGACCAGATCATCGCTCAAAATCAAAACGAACGCTCGCAGCAATTGAGTAACCACGTGTCATAAAATTACACTTC
Source organism: Calophaca sinica (assembly GCA_037113605.1). Classification (NCBI taxonomy): domain Eukaryota; kingdom Viridiplantae; phylum Streptophyta; class Magnoliopsida; order Fabales; family Fabaceae; genus Calophaca; species Calophaca sinica. The sequence goes on from CM073731.1 coordinate 34,724,193, forward strand.
CGAAGGCTCGCTAAGAGTGCATATAAGAAGATGCTTGAGTGAACCGGATGCAGACACATAAGAATATATTCATCTTCTTGTGAAAATTCTTCTTCTTGCTTGAGTGAGTCATAAAACATGAATGATTTTAATACCTACACACTTCAAAACTTATTAGAAGTTGAATTGTTCATTTGCAAAAACTTTGTTATCATCAAAATTAATGAGGGTCTAAACTTTTTAATCGATTAGGTTCCAACAATCTCCCACTTTTTGATGATGACAAATATTCAAGGTTGATGAACAATTTAGTTTCAAAAATAATTTCAAGGGTCTCCCCTTGAGTTCAACATACTCAGATATAATCAAATATTTTTAAGTATCAGAGCATTTGCAGATACATGTATCAGAGCATATATTTAAATAACCATTGAGGACCAGGAGCTGAGATCATTTTACCAATAACAGATATAATTGTAGTAATGAACATCAATGACTATCAGAGCAACTAAAAAATATGCTATGTATGATGAATGATGCATGATATATGTTACTTAAGCGCGTTCATCAGACTTTGCTTTTATTCCCCCTTTTGTCATCAGACAAAAAGAGTGTAAAACACATCATAGTCAAAATATAATAAATAATTAGAAAAATTTGAAGGTAAAGGTCAGATCATTCAAAGGATAATAGTATCAAGTGCAAAAAGGATAATTGTACCAAATTGAAAAAATAATACAAAACATGTGAAATAAAAAAAATTTAAGGTGGAGGAGGAAGAATTTGGCTAAACTGAGTCACCTTCTGAGTTGTAGCAATTAAACTCTCATACTGCGCTCTAGACATCATGACAGGTTCATCATCTACAGCAGGAGGAGCAGGTTCTGTAACCCTTTCAGCATGCTCAATAATGGCCTGTTGCCATCTTCTGGTAGTCAGCTTCTGATGCTCCATTAAAACTCTTTGAGACAAAATTCGTCTCCTTTCCTTTTTCTCCTTGTTTTGCAGAAAGAAATCATCATTTAGTAGGAACCATTTGATTAATCTTCCAACCTTCTGTTTCTCAAACTCCATGTTCTGTTCCCATCTAAGCACCAATTCCTCTGGGTAAACCATATTCAGAAATACAGTTTTCCCATGCTTGAACAACTCATCAATATAGGCATCAAATCTGACAAGCTCAGCTTCTGCAAAATCTCTTCTCAGAAATTCTTCTGTTTCAACAAGACAAGTGTTGAGAACATCATTCTCAGATAGATAAATCCTTCTCAAATTCTCTTTATCATCTTCATCTAGAGTTATAGGCTTTAGATGAGGCAGAATAACCTTGTCTTTTCAATGCATTCCCATTTGACTCCAATTGAATCTAATATCAAGATGTTTACTAATATCTCCCCATTGTTGTTGCAGTTTGGTAAAACTGGGAAGCCTAATGACAGAGCACTGTATCATATCATCAATATGCAAAGCGACAAGATTTGTGTCAGATACTCTGCCGGTAGAGCCAATAGTTGGAATAGTGGCTTTCTCTGCATTACAATAGCCAGAAGAACCAGTGCATCTAGAATCTCTCTTGATCTTGGTCAGTAGACTTGCATAGCATGGTTCTCAGACAACTTTCTAACTTTTTTCTGAGAGAAGACTTTTAAGTTGTATTTTCTCGGGGCTTCTTTAAACTCTTTGAGAGTCATTATCTTTGGAAGTCTTCCAGGTGGTTTGTTCTTCCTCTTCTCAGGAATTAACCATGGAAGTTACCTTTGCCTATCAGGCATAATTTTGACAGATGAGGAGGAGGGATCTTTGTTCAGAAAAACTAACTCAAGCCTCTTCATTTCCAGGTAGTGAGTCATGAAGACCCTTTCTTCATCAGAGATCCACCTTCCACACTCTTCCAGAGTGAAAGGTTCATGTTGTGGCAGATTCTGAAGGAGACCAACAGAGAATGGAAAAATTCCTTAGTTTGGAGGAGGTCTCAACCTTCCACCAAATATAGTCTTCAGCCTGTGATTGTAACTAAAAGGGGCAATTTCTAGCCTTGCAACCCCAGAAGTAAAGGTTTTCAAATGCTAGAGAGAAGGGTGATCATATATAGAATGATACTCTTCTTCTCTTGCGAGCCTTGGTCTATTTTCAGCATTCAACATAGACCTTGATGCACCAAAAGAAGTGGTTTCTGATGTAGGAGTGGTGCTATTGGATAAGGAGGTGAGAGTGAGAGTTGAAGTCACTTTGATTTTGTAGGTTTTAGGTTTATCGGGAGTGAGGTTTTAGGTTTATCGGGAGTGATTTTGAAAAGCTGATTGAAAGGGTTAAAGTGAGATAAGGAAATATATGATGTGAGGGAAGTGTTTGAGGATGCAGAGGATTATGGTTTGGGTAATGTAAGTGTTTCTGGTGGGGCTAAAGTATGGGTAGGTTTGGGTGATTGGTTACCCAAGTACCATAAAATGGTTCTTGAGGGGGTGATGCAGGGTTTAATGGATTTGTTTTGGTAGTATGGAGGAAGTGGTGGTTGTTGAGTGATAAGGGTAATGACTTGTGATTTGGATTTGGTGGTTTTCTTGGGGGATTGTGGTTTGGTGGATGGAGGTTGTGTGGAGTGTGTTTATGGTGTGGAAACAGACAATGGTGGTGCAGTAATAGCATCATCGAAACCAAAGGCAATAACAGGTTCATCAACTGTAAAGTCAAGTACCTTTGAAGTAGGCTTCTTAGAAAGCCTAAGAAATCTCCTTTTCTTGCTTTAAGGGGAAATAACAGGAGGAGGAGGTGGAGGAGCTTGCTTCCTAGGACCAGACGCTGAGATGTGCTTTTCAGCTTCTGCCTTTCTCTTTTTCTCCATGATGTTTCTGATGGGGACTCTATCCTCATCATCTTCTGATTCATCTTTCCTTCTTGGTGTAGGAGGCACCTTCTGCTTCTTGCTTCTTGTCTCCCTGGCTTGAGACTGACCAGTTCTTTTTACATCAGATACTGAGCTTCTGATGAGTTTCTTCACAACTTCAATAAATAGTAGCACTAACTACTTCTTCATATCACCAGTGACAAGATTCATTCTCACCAAACTATTGACTCCAAAGACATTAGGATGAACAATAGCACCTAATCCAAAATATTTTTCCCTTTCTTCTGCTTGTAAAGCTCCAAGCTTTCTTGTAATTCCATCTTTAATCATCATCGCAGTAAGAAGAACACCATAACGAATGCTCTTGTTGATTTGTTTTACTTCAGCAAAACCTTTCCTCGAATTGACAAGTGCACTGACCAGATTGTTGAAGATCAATCTAGGCAGATTTATCTTGTGCCCTGCGATGTAGTTTCTCATTATAAACTTTTGTTCGTAGTTCACAATGTCACTAGACCCAGCCTTCAGAAGAACACTCTTGGAGATTATCTTGTGAAGCACCCTGTAGTGACTCTTAAGATGCTTGGCAAACGGTGATTCCCCAGATTTCTTCAACTGTTGATAATTCTCAAACAGAGCCTCATTGACATTTTCCATTCCATTGAAGGCATTTTCCCAACCAGGTAAAAACTGATTCCTTCACATGGACACTCAATAGTATCATCAATACTGTTAATAGTAAACACCAATTTAAAACCTCTAACATGGCCTTTGATAATACCACCTTTGAACATACGAATGTTTCTCCATAGTTCCTTGATAGCAGTAACCAAAACTTCAACTGGCTTCCAAAAGAAGTAATTCGACCAGCCCAAAGCCCTTAATCCATCATCGAAATTAAAACCATAGAGCTTGAACTTCTCCAAATCAATCCTATTTTCAATCAGGACTTTTCCTTCAGTCATAGTGTTGTAAATATCATTGTTTTTCCGATTTTAACATAAGTCATGGATGCAGTAGATGTGATGGAGGTTTAGGGTTTTCACAGAGGGCGCACAAAGAGAAAGAGGGAAAACAATTTTTCGCAAAGAAGACAGCGGGTACAGAGTGGTGCGAAAGAAGTGGAGTAGTGGGAAAGTTTTGAAACAAAAGGTACAGTTACTTTTTCCAAACCACATCACATTTCCCTCGATATAATTAATCAAAAAGAAAATAAAAAATAAAAATAAAAAATATCTTTTCATTAAATGTAGTTGTCAAAATAAAGTAAATCAAGAAAAAGATTTTATTGAAAACACAAATTCAATCATGACTCAGTAGGTGTGATGAGACGCTTCAGTCCCACACGCGTGTGAGACGTGTGTGCTCGGATGCACGCAACGAATTCACCGGAAGATGAGTTATGCAATGTGAATGACATATCATATGTTTGCACGTATTAATGCTTATGTCATACTAGATGCTGAATGATACATTTCACAAGACGTTGAGATTAGTCATTCTTTTATAAGATGAAAATTTAAATTTCTTCTTATAAAATTGAATCTATTTTCAGCAAGCAGTTTTGTGAAAATGTCAGCCCACTGATGATCAATATCTACAAATTTAATTTCAAGCACACCTTTCCAAACATAGTCTCTTATGAAGTGATGCTTAATCTCAATGTACTTTGCTATAGAATGTAATATTGGATTTTTAGTAAGACAAATTGCAGATGTATTATCACAAAATATAGGAATGCTACTCTCTTTTATCAGGTAGTCTTCAAGTTGATATTTCATCCACAGAAGTTGAGAAGTGCAACTTGCTATTGAGATGTATTCAGCTTCTGCTGTTGAGAGTGAAATGGTGCTTTGTCTTTTGCTTGATCAAGATACAAGATTTCCTCCGAGGTATTGGCAGCCTCCACTTGTGCTCTTTCTTTCAATTCGGTCTCCAGCAAAGTCAGCATCACAGAATCCTACTAACTTGTAATCTTTTGATTTCTTATAAAGCAAACCAAGATTAGTAGATCCTTGTAAATATCTAAATATTCTTTTAACAGCACTCAAGTGTGATTCTCTAGGATCATATTGAATTCTAGCACACAGACATACGCTGAACATAATATTAGGTCTTGAAGCAGTAAGATAAAGTAGAGATCCAATTATACCTCTGTACATTTTCTGATATACCTTCTTACCAGTTTCATCTTTACCAAGTATACAAGTGGGATGCATAGGTGTGCATATTGGCTTGCAATCAACCATCTTGAATTTCTTGAGAAATTCCTTGATGTATTTGCTTTGATGTATATAAATACCATCATTGCATTGCTTGATTTGAATTCCAAGGAAGAATTTCGATTCTCCCATCATGCTCATTTCAAATTCAGCCTGCATTAACTTTGAAAATTCTTTGCAAAGGCTTTCATTAGTAGCTCCAAAAATGATATCATCAACATAGATTTGAACAAGTATAAAATGCTTGTTTGATATTTTTCTAAATAGAGTAGTGTCTACTTGATCTCTGGTAAAACCATTCTCCATTAAAAAGGAACTTAGTCTATCGTACCAAGCTCTGGAAGCTTGCTTAAGACCGTACAGAGCCTTTTTAAGCTTAAAGACATGTTCAGGAAATTCAATGTCTTCAAATCCAGGAAGTTGTTTCACATAGACTTCCTCAGTTATAAAATCATTCAAGAAAGCACTTTTCACATCCATTTGATAAAGAATTATCTCATAGTGTGCAGTAAATGAAAGTAAAATGTGAATAGCTCATAACCTTGCAACAGGTGCAAAGGTTTCAGTAAAATCTATACCTTATTCCTGTGAGTAACCTTGAGCAACTAATCTTATTTTGTTTCTCACTACCTTACCATCTTCATTAAGCTTGTTTTTAAATACCCATTTTCTACCAATAGCTTGTTTATCTTCTGGTAGAGTGACTAACTTCTAAATATCATTTCTTTGGAACTGATTCAACTCTTCTTACATTGCCAGAATCCAACCTTCATCTTCCAATGATTGATCAATTGTCTTAGGTTCCATCTCAGAGAGAAATGCAAGATCTGCATGTTCTTTGAAAGAGGATCTTGTTCTCACTCTGTCTCAAGGTTCTCCTATGATTTGATCCTTGGGATGATTGGTTTTGTATCTCCAACTATTTCTGGCTTCAGCTTTTGCCTGAGTAGAATCCTGTGTCTAGTTGTTACCATCGGACGCTGAAGATGCAGGTTCACTGTTTGGTGTACCACCAATATCTAATCCTGAAAATAACTCATCTATCTCTGACATGGCACTATCAGGCTTCTTGTCATCAAACTTGACATGAATGGATTCTTCTACTATCAAAGTTTCTTTATCGTATATTTTAAAAGCTTTAGATCTTTTAAAGTATCCTAAAAAGATACCTTTGTCAGCTTTGGAATCAAACTTACCAAGTTGATCCTTAGTATTCAAGATATATCATATGCAACCAAAGGGATGAAAATAAGAAATGTTGGGTTTTCTACCCTTCCACAGCTCATATGGAGTCTTCTTCAAAATAGGTCTAATAAAGACTCTGTTTTGAATATAGCAAGCTGTGTTTACTGCTTCTACCCAAAAATATTTTGCAATATCAGCTTCATTGATCATGGTCCTGGCCATTTCTTGAAGGGACCCATTTTTTCTTTCTACAACACCATTTTGTTGTGGTGTTCTAGAAGAGGAGAAACTGTGGGAGATGCCATTTTCTTCACAAAATTTTTGAAAGCTTTCTTTTCAAATTCTCCCCCATGATCACTTCTAATTGAAGAAATACAAATTCTTTTTTCATTTTGAACTGATTTGCAAAAAACAGTGAACACCTTGAATGACTCATCTTTGTGGGCAAGGAATCTAACCTATATCCATCTAGTAAAATCATCAACAATGACTAACACATATTTCTTTCCAGTTAAAGAGGTTGTCCTTGTTGGACCAAAACGATCAAGATACAAAAGCTCAAGTGGTCTAGAGGTTAAAATAACATTTTTAGAATGAAAAGAATTTTTAACTTGTTTTTCTCATTGACATGCCTCACAGAGAGCATCAGATTGGAATTTAAGATTTGGAAGCCTCTAACAAGACTGTGCTTGTTTAACTTTGAGATCAATCTCAAGCTGGCATGACTCAATCTTTTATGCCAAGTCCATTGCTCATCTTCAATAGACATGAGACACTTGACATCTGTTCGAACCTAAACGATTGAGAGGTTTAGACCCTCATTAATTTTAATGATAACAAAGTATTTTCAAGAAGAACAATTTATCTTCTAACATATCTTTGAGTGTACAGGTATCAAAACATCATATATATCCACTAGTGTCAGCGTCCGAACTCACTTCAGCGTCTTGCTAACAGCAAGCGTCCAGTAGTATTACTCTTTGACACGTGGAATACTTAATTGCTGCGAGCGTTCGTCCTCTGTTTTGAGCGAGAGTCTGATCTCTTTAATGAAGCACGTGATGATCACGTTTCTGCTCTTAGCCTCAGACTGTTGTGGAACGGAATTCGAATTTGATTTTATGCGCTCATTTTGATGTACGAGGAAGCAAAGGTGACACCTTTAGCATAAGACAAAAATCGTACAAGGCAATTGCAAATAGCAGATAGTACGTAAACGGTAATGTGTACTATTCTAATATTCTCTGGAAAGGAAGAAAAGGACTACATTTCAAATTACCTCACTCAATGGAAAGGAGCTATTTTTACTGCAACGGTAATACCCTTGAAGACTCCTATAAATACCCAAGGTATTCATTGAAGACAAGCTAGCCAAAAACTGTGAAGAAACTTCATTCTGAAAGCAACATTACTCAAGTGAGCAATCAAGTTTCGTGCCAAGTTTCTGGTCTACACAGAACTGAACTCAGCGTCTTATACTTTCTTTTAGAAAGCTATTCTGTTTTGAGCTTAATCTTTTCATCCTCTCTGTGAGAGATATTTTGATTGTATTCAAAAGTATAATCTCTTTTGTAAATTGTATTTGGCCTAGTGAAGGCTTTGTTCCTCAAAGGCTCGACTGCCCTGAGTCGTTTTGAGAAGTTGAGAGTATTGTCAAGTTTGTGACAGTAGAATACTCTTGAGGAAAATTGTAATCAGTTGATTATAGTGAAAAATCCTTCAGGAACGAAGGGACTAGACGTAGCTACCAGTTGGTGGTGAACTAGTAAAAATCTCTGTGTCTCTTCCTTTACTGCTTTACATTTATCTTTACCTTGCTCAGTAAAACAAGTTTTCATAAGTGGTTTATTTTCTGCATCCGGTTAATTTCTCTGCATCCGATATACAAACATTTTTGAAAAATCTGTGTTGAAGTGTTTATTACGTAAAGTTTGTGAAAAGTTTTTTAACACAATTCAACCCCCTTCTTGTGTTCACATTCAGTTGGTACCAGAGCTCGGCCTCTTGGTTGAGCACTTAACAGTGTTAAGAGAAAAGATCATATACTATGAACATGTCTACTGAAGGTGGTCATATGAACCGTCCTCCTCTATTCGATGGAGAAAAATTTGATTACTGGAAAGACAAGATAAAAGCTTTCTTTGAGACACAACAACTTGAGTTGTGGGATATAGTTCAAAGTGGTTACATTCCTCCCACTAATCCTCGTGGTGTTGCTATAGCCACTGAAGATTGGAATGATGATCAGAAAAAGAGATATCAAATCAATCAAAAAGCTAGATTCATTCTTATCTGTGCTATGACAGAAAAAGAATATGATAAATGTGGCAAATTTGATACTGCCAAAGAAATCTGGGACTCACTCATTTTATCTTATGAAGGCTCTGCCCAAGTAAGAGAAACCAAAGCTAGCATGTTGGTTCGCCAATACGAGTTGTTCAAAATGGAAGATGGTGAAAGCATTGAAACTATGTTTGGAAGATTTCAAACACTTGTTCATGGGTTACAGGCCCTTGGAAAAAGTTACACTACACCTGACCATGTTAGAAAGATCTTAAGAAGCTTGACTAAGCAGTGGAGACCCAAGGTCACTGCTATTCAGGAAGCAAAAGATCTAAATGTCCTACGACTTGAAGATATTATGAGTTCGTTGAAAGCTCATGAACTTGAGCTAAACGAAGAAGAACCTGTCAAAAAAGGCAAGTCTATTGCTTTGAAATTCGTTCAACATAAAGCTAGTTCTTCCAAAGCCCTTCAGGCTGAAGAAGAAGAATCAGAAGATGAAGCTTCAGAAGGAGATGTTGACACATTAGAAGATGAGCTCGCGTTTATATCCAGAAAGATACAAAGAATGTGGAAGAAGATAAACTTCAGGAGGAAGTTTCAGAAGAAAGATACTAAGGACAAAAAGGAAAGTAAGGACAAGGATAAAGCTCAAGTCATTTGCTATGAATGTAAAAATACTGGACATTTCAAGTCTGAATGTCCTAATCTTAAGGAGAAGCCCACAAGAAGTTCTTTCAAGAAAAAGAAGAAGAGCTTCATGGCTACATGGGAAGATCTAGACTTATCCTCATCTGAGGAAGATAATGAAGTAGAAGCAAATCTCGCTCTCATGGCAGACACTGACCTTGATTCAGAAGAAGAGGTTGAAGAGGTAATAGTATATGATTCCTACTCTGAACTTCAACTTGCATTCGATGATCTTCTTAAGGACTCTGCCACTCTCTCTGTTGAGTATAAGAATTTGAAAAAGAAATTTTCAAAATTATCACAAGACTTTCAAGCTTTAAACAAAGAAAAATCTATACTCAATAAAGAGAACCGTTTGGCGAAAATCAGCATCTGATGGATAACCAGCGTCTGGCCGCTAACAAGCAACCAGAAGCTGAGAGCTCTCAAGCTGAAAGCTCTAAAGTTACAGGCAATCCTAAATGCAAATCAAATGATTATGAATATGCATTTCAAAAGTTTCTTGCAGATAGTGTAACTCGAAGCAAGCAAGCTTCAATGATTTGGGGCGTCAGTAAAACGACAACTCATGGTCTTGGTTACATATCGGATGAACCTCTTTTAGAAAATGATTCAGCATCTGATAAATCCAATAATCATAGTAAATGCTTGCATTGTACATACTGCAATAAACCTGGTCATTTAAAAAGTGCATGTACTGTTTTTAAAACTGTGAAGGATAAGCTTCTTTCAAGAACTAACAAGAAAGGACCCAAAAAGATATGGGTACCTAAAGATAAAATAGTCTATGTTGCAGACATGTTTAGCAACAAAGTCAACACACCTATCTTAGTACTTAGACAGTGGATGCTCGCGTCACATGATGGGAGAAAAGCAAAGGTTCCAAGAACTAAGGCCTAAAGAAGCTAGATTCGTTGGTTTCGAAGGAAATCAGAAAGGTAAAATAGTTGGAATTTGTCGCATTGGTAAAGGCTCTCTTCCCTCTATTTTTAATGTACTATATGTTGAAGGACTTAAACATAACTTATTGAGCATAAGTCAATTATGTGACAATGGTTATGAAGTCATCTTTACAGAAACTGGATGTCTAGTAAAAAGCAAGAAAGACGGCTCTATTTTCTTTACTGCTAAGAGGAAACAAAATATTTACAAAATTGATCTCTCTAAACTTGCAAAACAAGATGTCAAGTGTCTCATGTCTGTTGACGAAGAACAATGGATTTGGCACAAGAGATTGGGTCATGCCAATTTGAGATTAATCTCAAAATTAAACAAGCACAATCTTGTCAGAGGCTTACCAAATCTTAAGTATCAATCTGATGCTCTCTGTGAGGCATGTCAAAGAGGAAAACAAGTTAAAACTTCTTTTTATTCAAAAAATGTTGTTTCAACCTCTAGACCACTTGAGCTTTTGCATCTTGATCTTTTTGGTCCGACAAGGACAACCTCTGTAACTGGAAAGAAATTTGGGTTAGTCATTGTTAATGATTTTACTAGATGGGCATGGGTTAGATTCCTTGCTCACAAAGATGAGTCATACAAGGTATTTATTGTATTCTGCAAAACAGTTCAAAATGAAAAAGGAATTTGTATTTCTTCTATTAGAAGTGATCATGGGGGAGAATTTGAAAATGAAAGCTTTCAAAAATTTTGTGATGATAATGGCATCTCCCACAATTTCTCCTCTCCTAGAACACCTCAACAAAATGGTGTTGTAGAAAGAAAGAATAGGTCCCTCCATGAAATGGCCAGGACCATGATCAATGAGGCTAATATTGCAAAACATTTTTGGGCAGAAGCAGTAAACACAGCTTGTTACATTCAAAATAGATTCTTTATTAGACCTATTTTGAAGAAGACTCCATATGAACTGTGGAAAGGAAGGAAACCAAACATATCATATTTTCACTCATTTGGTTGTACGTGTTATATTTTAAATACTAAGGATCAGCTTGGTAAGTTTGTTTCAAAAGCTGACAAAGGAATCTTTTTGGGATATTTTGAAAGATCTAAAGCTTTTAGAATATACAATAAAGAAACTATGACAGTGGAAGAATCCATTCATGTCAAATTTGATGACAAGAAGCCTGACACAACCATGTCAGAGCTAGATGAATCATTTTCAGAATTAAATATAGGTAATACTACAAATAGTGAACCTACATCTTCATCGTCTGGTGGTGACCAGACACAAGAATCTTATTTGAATTGAAAGAAATTTGGAAGTACAAAGTGAATCATCCTAAAGATCAAATCATAGGAAAACCTGGAGATAGAGTAAGAACCAGATCCTCTTTTAAAGAGCATGCAGATATGGCACTACTCTCAGAAATGGAACCTAAAACGATTGATCAAGCATTGGAAGATGAAGGTTGGATTCTGGCCATGCAAGAAGAGTTGAATCAGTTCCAAAGAAATGATGTATGGAAGCTAGTTACTCTACCAGAAGATAAGCAAGCTATTGGTACTAAATGGGTATTTAGAACATTCTTCTTCTTGCTTGAGTGAGTCATAAAACATGAATGATTTTAATACCTACACACTTCAAGACTTATTAGAAGTTGAATTGTTCACTTGCAAAAACTTTGTTATCATCAAAATTAATGAGGGTCTAAACTTCTCAATCGTTTAGGTTCCAACAAGTACAACCTAGCGTGAAAGAAAAAGTCCAATACGGTCGTACCAAAGGCAGTGTGGCCATACACAATTGCTGTCAGGTGGTGTAGAATTCACAAATACGGGCCAGCATCGCAACTAAAGTGCAGTACGACTGCGGATAAATGTAGTACGACCGTACCCGTGTCTTTCATCTTTTCTTTTATGATTTCTTATTTGGATTCTTGTTATTCTATGTTATTGAGAAATACTATGAGCTAAATCCATCACTAGGGGTGATGGAGGATTATTTACTATGTCTTTGATATTTATTTAGTTAATTCTATGAGTTTCTTATTATCCTGTTGATTGTATTGTTCTTAGCATGCTTAATCCTGTAAGGCTTGATCACCCTTTAATAAGTTAATTTAATTGGAGGCAGTCGTACCACAATTAGTTAACGAAACTCTAGGAATAATTGAGCTCGCTAGGTATGCCATATCAAGGATAATTGATTGTTTCTAATTAGTTATTGAATTAACAATTCCATTGTCACTTAAAGCTTTTCCTTCTATTTATCTTGTATGATTATTGGGGGTATTAGTTAGGAAGAAGACTATTAATATCGCATGATCATTGGGTATTAATAATATTAGAGTGAGATATTAGCTTTCAACTAGGAAATATAGCTTATAGTAACTAGTAAATTCAGGGACTAAGTATTAGTGAACTCGGTTCCCCTAGACTTTCCATAAATGATCTCTATCCCATTCTTGCTTGTTTACTTTATTATTATTGTTTGTTTGTCTTGTTCTTATAACCACTACCTTTATTCGTCTAAATAATAAATGATATCTATTAATTTATTACTCGCGTATTCTCTATGGGTTCGACATTCGGAGATATATTCCACTTTATTACAAGTTACGAATATGTGCAATTGCCTGTGCTGCAACACCAATCAATGAAAAATTACGGGTTTATTGCACTTTTGTGCTATTATGAACTTACTGGGTCACTGATTTACAGATTTATTAGGTGGGGGAAGATAGTGAACCTGTATATGAGAAAAAGGTTTACTTTTCAACTGTTCTATTTGTGGTTGAGTAAATTAGTCAATCCAATCTTTGGGGATGTAGGCAGTGAAGTCTGTAGCCATACACACGTCTTGTTTATTGTGTTAAACATGTCACAAACGGCGTTAACAGTCAATGGGGTCCGTGTAATGAGAGAAAAAAATAAGGGAGGTTACTGATCAATTAAAAACTAGAGAGGAGTGTGTCACATTTTTAACTAGACCCTAGGGGAGGTCATTGTAATTTCCCCTATTTCTAATTACCTCAAAGGATATGTGCGGCTTGCACTCACATGTATATGTACAAATTGATGAACAAATTGATACTCTTCTCTAGACACATTAGAAAGCATATAAAGCAGATTTTAGATTAAGTCTCAAACAAGATGCTTTAAGGTCAAGTTTCTTGATGAAATAAAATGGTACTGATAATCAAATCGATAAGGATTGTAATCTCCGAAAATGAATATTCATGAACCCCAAGTGGTTGGCCTAGTGGAGCATAACAAAGCTAGTTTGTATCTGACATGTTGCGGGTTCAAGTCCCACTAGTCCCCTTGAGGTGGGATAAATGTAATTCTTTTCATAAGTGCTCAAAGAGTCTGAACGTTTTCCCTGCCTTGGACTGGGGTGCCATTCCCTCATCTTAAATTTTTCCTTTTCAAAAAAAAAATAAAATTATTCATTGCAGTGGACGTGACACGAGACAAAGCCTTTTTCTTTCATCTATCTACACCTCTTTCATGCTATCATTTTTGGCATGAAAGAACTTAGGTGAGAGATATATTGACAAGGTGAAGTGCGTATTTTACCAAAATCCAACGCCCAAGATAACGTACAAGTGCGGTTGCCCATTGGAAAAAAAGAGATATTAGTGTTGTGGGATTATGATCCTCTCATTATAACATGATATAATAATCTTGATAGAAATAGGGGAAAATACAATTTTTGCTATTCAATGACTCATTACAGTTGATTGTTTGGGTCAGTTAATGTAACATCCCAATTTCTCTAAGCTAAGTAATGAGATTTATTTATGTTGACTGGAATGTAACTTAGCCGCAGATTGGCTAAACTCCACAACAGTGATTCCCTTTTCTTCAAGCGATTATGCCGAGGAAGAAACTCTGTTCCTCAGCTATGAGTCTCTTAACTCACTCCAGAAAGGGTTAAGTTAGTGAACTAAGATAAAAATAAGAACGCAAAGATAAACATAAAGATAGAATAAAAGCTTGAGCGAAAATAAGTTGTTTGATTGATTGAGTGTGTCTAAAATTATGTACAACTTGGGTATTTATAGTATCAACTGAGAACTACCCCTATTTGCCACGTTCAGTTGGCTAACAATGATAAATTCTTAGTTGACAGTTATTCGACTGAGCCGTGCCACGTTCCACTAACCATGATCCTAAAATCTAGGCGCACTACCACGTCATGGCCACGTCTCTCCTTTCAACGGTCTTCTCAATGTAGATCTTATCTCAGGTTCTTTCGCTCAGCTCCTAAAATTATGGAGAAAAATCTTGATTACGTTTTACCTTGGATTTAAATTAAATCAAAATTATTTCCACGTCACTCGGCTCATGGAGCAAGAATCTGATCCAATGTGTGACTCCACGCTAACCCAATGGGCCTAATATCTTCCTTGCAACCCAATAAGCCCAAGGCCCATGTCTAGCTTCCAGTTTCCTGCTTGTGACTCTATCAGCTGCAATTTCGGCTAATCTGCGACTCGGCTGACAACCAATCGGCTACTTGATGAATTCGGCTGCTGCTAGCTTCGGCTAGCTCTTAGGAATATTTTGGGTGTAAACAATTGCCCCCTACGCTGTCTTAGTCGTAAAACTTTAGGTTTAGGCTGGGGCGGCGTAATGATTAAGGTCAAATCACTCTTTTAATCATAAATGCTAAGTTATCCACTTGTAATTACTTTTTAAATAGTGCAACGGCTAACTCTATCCATCCGATTAATTCGCAATAAACCCTTATAAATCAGCGATTCACTTTTCCTTTAAATACTCCCTTAGCCGAATTACCTTTTCACTTTTTCTGAAAGCCCTAATTCCTGTAGCTTTTACCTTCTTCAACGTTTTTTCTTTTACCTGCAACTGAGCCCACCATGTCTTCTGCTTCAGATTCCCAGAACCAATCCTATGAACACGATGGCAAACAGTCTTCTTCTTCTGTGAGCATCGAACGTTCACCCAGTCCACCTGCGGCTCTTGGCTTCAATATTCAATCCTCTCTGTTCAAAATTCAATACTCTGTTTCTTTGATTCCTTCTATTTCGAAGCTGAATGAAGGAGAAATCTTTCTGAAAGAATACATGGCTCCTTCCTTGTATGTTTTGCCAATCTCATGTGATTGGTTTACCACTAAGACCAAACCCACTGACCTTCGTTCGTGGCCACGCTCGCCTCAACCCTACATTGACTGGGTGAATCGGCTAAAGGCAGCCAAATCTAACAAATGGAGGCAGTGGGGCTTCTACGACATGATTTTGCTGTTGACTCAGGACATACCTCTCAACCTGGAGCTGCTTTATGGCTTCTTCGGCTATTGGAACATCTCCACCAACACCTTCATCTTTCCATGGGGCATGGTCACCCCCACTCTCCTTGATATGGCAGCTATTTTGGGGCTCCCTATCATAGGTGATGATATCCCCTCTTACTACTCATTCCAGGTCCCCGAGTTGGGATTTCATTTCTCTAAAAACACCTCTGGCTACTCCCATTTCCTTGCCAATAATGCCAAGACTAGAGGGACCGTGTCAGATGCTGAACACAACCCATTCCTTCTCTACTGGTTTAGCAAGTACTTTCTTTGCTCCAGTTCTATTGCCGTGGTCCAAGAGCTGCAACTATATGTGCCTCTCACCAATTCTGGTGGTAACTTTTCCTGGGGAACCCTCTTCCTTTCCTATCTCTACTGCTGCCTGTATACCATCTTGGATCGGCTGCAGAAAGGAGAGGACATAAAATATGTTCAAGGACCCTTCTGGTTTTTACAGCTCTGGATCATGCTCTATTTTCCAGAGTTCATCGACTCTCACTTCAACCCCAATACTCTTCCTAAGGACGCGAGTACCTTGGGACCTCATTTGGTGCCCACACCTTGTGGGACCACTTATGCCTTCAATGTGGCATCCAATCTCTTTAATCTTAGTAGGATATCAGCTGATTGGCACCCCGTTTTGGAAAGGGGCATTGGGCCATTCTGGATGTTTTCAACAGATGAGCCTCTTCTAGTCGAACAACAAGATCAGCTGGAGCTCAACTGGAGCTCAGTGTTTACAGCCCGTGACCTATTGTGTGGTCTCAAACCCACCTCCAGGAACAACAAATCAACAGCTGAGTTTTATTACCCTAACTGTGTGGCTAGGCAGTTTGGGCTTTTGTAGCATGTGCCTCTTCCCTATGATTCCAAGGTAGCCAGTCTTGGTCGGCTGCCCTTTTCTGCAAATGATGTAATGGAAGTGGCTTCCACCTGCTTTAGGAAAACTGAGGTCTTCTGCTGGATTCCTTTCACCTTAGTTTCTGGTGAAGCCTCTGCTTTTGCCAACTGGTGGCCCTCAGTAAAAGATAAGCTATTTCCTGACCGGTTAGAGAATTACATAGCCAGTTTGCTGATTACTGATGTGGCTGAGGCGATGAGGCCAGCAGCTCAACCAAAAAGTACTCCGGTCAAGGCTAAACCTCCAGTGCTAGTTCAAGTTTAGAAGAAAACTTCCTCCGGAATGAAGACCCCAATCAATCCACCAAGTAAGAACCTCTTAACTCGGCTCTCTTACCCTTTTAATTTAGGGTCTTTATTTAACTTATCTTGTCTTGTCTTGTGGCAACCGCAACAACAACTCCCAAGGTGATTCTTGTTGAAGATGATCCTGTTACTCCCCCATCCAAGAAGAGAACAAGGGGCACCGGTATTGTGATAGAGGAACCTCCTCAATCTCATACCAGGCCCAAAGAAAAGGCTTAAACGACTGACAAAGGGAAATAGCCGAAACTGAAAGTAGATGCTTCATTTCAAGTTTCTTCTTAAAACTTCTTTGTCAACCTGAATCTAATCTCTCTTTATTTTTAGAAGTCAAGGGTGGACATACCTAACCCCTATGTTCAAGAGCTTGGTCAAGGCACCAGTTCTCAAAGTCCAACAATGGTACAACCGATTCTTTCTTTCTTTTATGTCTTTCATTTATCTGCTTCATCGGCTAACCACTGATTGATGCAGGCACCTCAACCTCAGGCTTCCACCATTCCACCACAATCTGAAGAACCCATTCATGAGACTCCCCTCATGCCTTCTCCTCCTAGAGCTCCTATGGTGACCATTTCAGAGGAGGAAATGACCAAGTATTTCACCTCTGCTGATCCCTTCCCATTGGTTTCCTCCTCTATATCCAATCACTTGGAGAGAGTCAATGCAGTACTGATGGGAGAGATTCCAACTAACAGAGAGCAGGTGGCAGCTTTGAGAACTTCTTTGTTCAAACTGGCCAATTCGGCTGACATCTCTGCAGCTAGCCAAGAAGTATATAATACTTTTGCTCTTCAACTGAACAACCTGTCTCACCAATATGGGCGCTCCAGGGAGGTTCATGACATGACCTTTCATAACCTCAGAAGGTTGAGGGAACTTCAAGAACAAAAAGCCCAATTCCAATCCTCCTTCCTAGCCTTGTAAAAGGAGTGCCAAGAGGCCCTAACCCAGCGCAAGGACATAGACGAGAGGCTATCTGTCTTGTCGGATGAGTTAGATAAGATTAAGAAGAAAATGGCAACACTGGCCCCTCAATCGACTGCCTTAACAGGGAAACTTGATTCTCTCTCCCAGAAACGCTATGCTTTGTTTAAACAATCTTCCTCACTAGACCATGACATTGCAGTGTTGGGCTCTCAAAAAAAGGCCTAAAGAAGGACCTTGAGACTAGCAGTGCTGGGCTAGCCGAAGCTAATAGGGCTTGGGACTCCTTCAAGAAGCAACTGGATGAAGCCAAGAGGAAGGAAGTTCCTGTGGTGGCCGCTATTTCAGCCACACAACAAATGACCCTGCAGATCCTATTGTCCCTGGGGTGGAGGCATTGGTTGAGCCTACCCCTGATGCAGCTGCAACTTCGGCTACGACTGATGCTTCTGCATCGTCAACCGACCCAGATCCTGAGCATACTGAAGGAAAAGCAAGTGATGTACCTGAGGATGCAGCTACCTAACCCTCTTTGTTGTTTTCTTTGAATTCCAGTAATTTTAGGCTAGGTGGCCGGCCTGTGGTCACCAAAGACAATTTCTTTTAAGTTTAATGCAATTTCCTTTATTCCCTCAGTATGTCTTCCCACATAGTAGGGTAATAACTCTTGAGGTATTTTCCATTGATGCTTCTCTTTAGTTCTTCGCCTTGCATGTTAACTAGCCGATAAGCACCACCATGATAAACATTACTAACAACAAATGGCCCTTTCCAATTTGGTGACCATTTCCCAAACTTAGGATCTTTAATCCCAATAGGTAATATGGTTTTCCAAACCAGATCTCCTTCAACAAACCTCTTTGGTTTCACATGTTTGTTGTAGGCTTTAGCCATTTTTTGCTTGCTATGCTCAATTCTATTTAAGGCCATGAGCCGATCTTCATCAAGAGAATCTAGCTCCATTAACATGGCTTGCTGGTAGTCATCTAGACTTAGCAGGTTTTGCTTTGCTACTCTTAATGAAGTCACATTTATCTCTAATGGTAACACTGCATCTTGGCCATATGTTAGCCGATAAGGAGTAAATCCAGTTGCATTGTATTTGGAATTCCTTACAGCCCACAAGACCTCATTCAGTGTTTCATGCCACTTTCTGGGCTTATCTTCAATATTCTTCTTGATTAAATCAATAAGAATTTTGTTGGTAGCCTCTACCTGCCCATTGGCTTGAGCATAATAAGAGGATGAATGAATCAACTTAATCCCAAACTGTTGTGCAAAGGCCACCACTTTCTCCCCAGTGAACATAGTACCTTGATCTGTGGTGATGGTTTCAGGTTACCAAACCTATAAATGATTTGACACTGTATAAATCTAATCACCTCATCTTGAGTCACATTCACCATCGGCTGGGCCTCTACCCACTTGGTGAAGTAGTCAGTCGCAACTATGATAAACACATGCCTCTTGGATGAAGGTGGATAGATTTTGCTTATCAAATCCATTGCCCATCCCCGGAATGGCCAAGGCTTTATCACTGGGTGTAGATTTTCGGCTGGGGCCCTTTGAATTAGACCATGCAGCTGACATGCCTCACACCCTTTGGCATATTGATAACAGTCAGCTGTAATGGTAGGCCAATAATATCCACGTCTGTATATTAGCCATTTCATCGTGGGTCCAGCCCTATGAAAACCACAGATTCCTTCATGTACTTCCCCCATAACCTTCATAGACTCATCTTTGTTGATGCATTTAAGCAATCCTCCATTAATGGCTCTCCTGTAGAGTTCATCATCTATCAATACATACTTAAGTGCTTTCTGTTTAAGCTTGAAGTCAGCACTATCTGAAGGATCTTTAAGATAGTCGATTAACTCATGTTTCCAAGAGTCGATCGTTCCTATTGGAGCACATTCCCACACTGGGTACTCTTAATGTTTTACTTCAACTATCATGTCTTTGCACCCTGAGGCTTGCTGAGCCAAATCATTAGCTTCATGATTCTCTTATCTGGGAATGTGGAACGCTATTGCATCAGCAAACAAGCGTAATAGCTTGCTAGCTGTTTCATAGCATTCCTTCAAGTTAGGATTATGACACTTGTACTTCCCAGTTAGCTGTTTTATGACCAACTGTTAATCCTCCACAACTTGAACATAATTTGCCTTCATGGCTTCCAGGATCTTAAGTCCCAAAATCAAAGCCTCATATTCTGCCTGATTATTGGAACAACCAAGATCCAGCTGGCACATGAATTTCCAACCCTATCCTGTTGGACTGGTAATGGTGATTCCAGCACCTACCTCTTTTTGAGTCCTTGACCCGTCGAACATCAACACCCACGGTTTCAAGTTGATGCACGCAACTTATTCGACTAATGGATCATTGATTTCAACACAAGGGTGTTGAGCCAAGAAATCGGCTACTGCTTGACCTTTCATTGCTCTTAATGGAACGTATTTCAGTGCAAAAGCGTTTAATTTAATGGCCCACTTCATTAGTCGACCTTGTAAGACAGACCTATTAAGTAAATACCTAACAATATCAATTTTGCACAAAACCAGAATTTCTTTAGGCAACGGGTAATATTCTAATTTTGTACAAGCATAGAACAATGACAAACATAATTTCTCAATAGGGGTATATCTAGTCTCTGCATCATTTAAGGTCCGACTAAGATAGTACACAGCTCTCTCTGTTCCATCATCAGCATCATGTGTTAGCAGGCAGCTGATTGATTCTTTTTCTGCAGTTATGTATAATTTAAGTGGCCTTCTGATACTGGAGGCGTTAGCACAGGAGGTTTGGCCAATGCCTGCTTGATCTGATCAAAGGCTTGCTGCTACTTTCTCCCCCATATCATATCATCAGTATCTTTTAGCTTTAACAAAGGGGAAAAAGCCTTCATTTTCCCTGCCGAATTAGCTATAAACCTCCTTAGGAAATTGATCTTTCCAATCTAACTTTGAAGTTCTTTCTTGTTCCTAGGATGCTTGGCTTCCAGGATAGCTTTCACCTTGTTCTTGTCTACTTCTATTCCTTGATGGTGGACCAGGAATCCTAAGAAATTGCCAGCTGCAACTCCAAAGGCACACTTGACAGGATTCATCTTCAAACCATGGGCCCACATTCTTTTCAGGGCCTGCTTTAGATCTACCAAATAGCTTTCAAAGCTTTCAGATTTGACCACTATATCATCAATGTATACGTCCATGGTCTTACCAATTAAGTCATGAAAAATGGAGTTCCTGACCCTTTGGTAAGTAGCTCCTGCATTTTTGAGCCCAAAAGACATGACTACCCATTCATATATCTCCAAAGCTCTTGGACATCTGAAGGTTGTCTTGTGAGTATCTTCTTTTGCCAGGAAGATCTGGTTGTACCCTGAGTATCCATCCATAAAGGTGAGGATACCATGAGTGGCTGCCGCATCGACTAACATGTCAGCCACAGGCATAGCGTACTCATCCTTTGGAGTGGCCAAATTCAAGTTTCTGTAATCAATACATACTCTTATCTGGCCATTCTTCTTGATCACAAGGACTATATTAGACAACCACTCAACATACCTGGCTGTCCTTATGAAGCCTGCCTTCAATAGTCTTTCAATTTCAGCTTTGATTTGAGGCATCAATTGGGGATTGAATCTGCGAGGAGCCTGCTTGAAAGGTTTGTATCCTTCCTTAATGGGCAACCTGTGTTCCACCAGTTCCCTTGTCAAACCAGACATTTCATAGTAGTTCCAGGCAAAGCAATCTTTGTACTGCTGGATTAATTCGACTATATTGCCTTGTTTATCCTCCTCAAGTAACCCACTCACCTTTACAGTTCTGGGTTCTTCTAGTGTACCCAAGTTGATTTCAATCAAAGGATCCTCTGCCTCAAAAGCAGGTGCAGTCTTGTGAAGATGAGAGTTCAACTCCATAGGCTCAGCTGCACATGCCTTATTAGGCTTAGCTGTCGTACCTTCTTCTTTGAAGAGCAAGCCCTCTTCCTCCTCTTCACTCTCAGTGTCGTTTTCTTCCATCATGGCATCTATCACCTTGGACTCGACCTTAAAGATCTCTAGCCGACCCAACAAGTCTTCAAGTACTTGTGATCCTTTATTCATTAATCACATGTATATTAGGTCGTGATTCGGCCTGAGACTTTAACTTGAATCCTTCATTGGTAAGATTGCATGCCTTCCACACACCTTACTCATAGTCTTCTGGAACAGCAATGGGCCCTAGGTGGGGAGAATAAAATAGTGCCTCCAACATTTTTACCTCAGTTGAGAAAGGGTTTTTATTAGCTTCGACTGTCTCCACGTTATCTCCAACCCAGAACATGAGCTTTTGGTGAAGTGTGGAGGGTACACATTGACTGGTGTGGATCCGATCCCTACCCAAGATTACACTATAGGAAGGCTTACCATCAACCACAAAGAAAGCTGCTTTGAGGGTTTTGGGGCCTACTGTGACTTCGGCTATCAAGACTCCAAGAGCTGTAGATGGTTCCCCCATGAAGTTGGAAATTTTCATGTTAGTATGGACTAAGTCCTCAAGACTCTTTTCGAGTTTCCTCATCATTGCAACAGGCATTACATTCAACACAACCCCACCATCTACAAAGACTCTCCCAAAGATCTTTCCATTAATATAAGCCTTGATGTACAAAGGTTTCAAGTGTTTCATCATTGCCTCAGTAGGCTTCTCAAAAACCACCTTGGCAACCTTATCAGCCGATGTATCAGCTAACGTTGCCCATTCTATTTCTTTGGCAAACACATCACCCTCCAAGCATCCAATTTGGGGGTTATCTGCCCAAAACTCCTCATCCACATCGACTGAGGCAATTAGACCCTCAGCCTCAGGAATAGTATCCTGTTCAGTGACCGGTTCTGTGCTTTTAGGCATTTCCTCTGTCTTAGCTTCTCCAGGGTCTAACTTTGGAAAAGCTTTATCTAGCATGTCACTCACAGTCTCCAAGGGAATTTCCCTCTTCTACCTATTCTTGACCTCAGCTAGCATCTGCAGAGTTTGTTTCATTTTCTGAACAGACCTCATTCTCTGCATTCTTCTCTTTTGGGTCCTTGATAATACTGCTGGTATGGCCTTCTTGTCCTTAGCATACTTATTCAAAAACCAATGTCCTTCTGTGACATTAGCAGGAGGCTTCATCATTCTCTGAGGCTTCAGCTTCTCATCATTCCTCACTGTTATCTTCAAAGAAGACATGCCTCCTTCCATAGTAAACTCAGCCACCCTTCTTTTGTCTTTGGGGATAGGCTCCTCATCAACCTTGGGCAAAGATAGCCTACCATTTTCTTTAATGGTTAGCCGATCTTGCCCTCCAGTTTTAGTAATAGGTGCCTTGCCCTTTGCCTTGTCAAGTTTCTCTGTTGGGGTTTGGCCATGTTCAACATACCATTTGACCAACTCCTGGGTGAGCCTACCTGGCCTAGGTGGCTTGCCCTCTGCCTGTGTTCAACCGCCGGCTGAGGTTTTCCCAATCTGTCAAAAAAAAATAAGTCCTGACAGCCTTAGGTTTCAGCCGATCACTATGGTTTGAATCGACTAACCCCTTCTTAGGCCTCCAAGCTTGTTGAACAGATATCCTTCGTTTGTGACTAGGTTCTTCATCATCAAACTTTGAGAATGAGACCATGTTTATCCCCAAAGCAGGGAATGGGTCAGTATCCATTGTCATCTCAGCAATGCTTTTGTCTACAAGTTTGAACCTTCCTTCTTTTATTCCCTTATGAATGGCTTTCCTGAAAACCATGCAGTTTACAGTTGCATGATTATAAGAATTATGCCACTTGCATTATTTCTTATCTTTTAACTCCTCAACAGGTGGGATCTTGTGCCCGTCCAGCAGCCCAATTTGCTTATCTTTAAGCAAGTAGTCAAAGATCTGGTCTGCTTTGGAAATATCAAAGGAATATTCCACCTTGCTATCCCCTGACTTTAACTCTTTTCCTTTGGCAGCTCTTAGAGCAGAACAAGAGTAGCTTTTAACCTTCACAATATCAACTGCCATGATGTATGCCGTGGAATTGGCTGAATCATCATCAGAGTCTTCATTTTTACAATGGATACCAACTGAGGGCCTCTCCCTCTACTGGCTCGCCTCTTCTCTTTCTCCTGAATAAACTGTTCAATGCGCATGGCCCTTGATATTAACTGGTTCAAATCAGTGCAAGATTGTCCAACTAGTCTCTCTTTGAGTTGGGGGTGCATGCTACTAATGGTCATGGCTGCATATTCTGACTCAGGAAATTGCACTGAATATTTTTCAGCTACCTTTCTGAATCTTTCCACAAAGTCAGCAGCAGACTCATCTACCTGTTGTCTTAGATTCATGAGGTCAGCCGCAGTGACTTCAGGTTGAGGCCAGTAGAACCTGCCATGGAAGCACCTCTCCACGTCTGCCCATGTTTGTATAGAGTTGGGTGGTAAAGAGGAATACCATGTAAATGTTGTCCCTGTAAGTGACAAGGGGAACAGCTACAACTTGTGGTACTCATTCTGGTTCCCTTCACCACACTGGGCAGTAAATCTGCCTATATGCTCCATAGTCGATTTACCATCTTCTCCAGAGAAAGTGGCAAAATCTGGAGTCTTGTATCCCTAGGAAGAGGTACCAACCTATCTACCCACTCAGGGTATGGTTTTCTGTAGATTGGCCTATCCAAAGGCTTCAGCTGCACACCAAAGTACTTCTTGATGGTATCTGCAATGGCTACTGGGTCTAGCAGCTGTGATCCCCCTGGCCTCACTTCTCCCAAGTTAGTAGTAATTGCCTATAGTTGTTGTCTCTACAGTTGTTGTCTCCATGCTGGGGGATGTGCCTGGGATACTTGCTCTGGAGGATTGGGGTAACCTGGTTGAGTAAACAATGGAGGTGGGTGAACCCCCTGTTGGGTCAAAATCGCAAGTATACGATCTCGTCAAGTTATAGTATAAAAGATTATCGTCTCCACAGGGAATTGAAATGATTACTGCTCTACTTAGATCAATTTGTCATTTAGACAAATAGTTCCAAGTGAAATTAATTAAAAGAGAAAAGAAAGAAATTTAGAATAAGAACAAAAACTATGATTATGGAGTTACTGAGGTTCTGGGTTCATTTCATACCAATACTTATTCACTTAACCAATTTATAAAAAGAGCTGAGAAAATATCCTTATTGATTACCAATCATCTATTCAAAAGCTATTAACACCCAATGATCATGCAATGTTAACAGTCTTCTTCCTAATTTATTACTTTGTTTGATCATTCAAAGCAAGTAAATAGAAAGAGCATAAAGCGTCAATAGATTTATCAATTCAATGACTGACTGAAAATGAACACGCAATCATTGTTCCGGCAGAGCACACAGATTCAATTATCCCTAGAGTTCCGTTAACTAATTGAGGGTACGATCGCCACACAATTAACTTACTGAGTAAAGAATGATCAGTTCTTATTAGAATAAATTCGCCAGGAATAATTTAATCATAAGGATTAAGAACTCATATTATAAACTGGATTAAGATTATAAGCATAGTAAAAGATTCCCCATTACCATAGTAATAGAATTAGTTGCACATTAAAATTGAAGATAATAACACTACAACAATTCTAGAATCCATAATAATATTTAAAGAGTAAAGAAATAAAATTACAAAAACTAAAATAAAAAAATAACTGAAGAAAATAAAGCTATAAAGGGAAGAAATGAGGCAGGAAATGCATCTCCACTCAGAAGGGACTTTTTAAACTGAAACTACGAGCTCCTATTTATAGGCAAAAATCTGGGTTGAGCACGGCCTAAGCACGGCCGTGCTCCCTTTACAAGCTATTTTACGCGTCTGCGCTGCCTCTACGCTTGCCGACATGACTTCCTGAGATTTTTTTGGTGGAGCATGGTCGTGCTCCATGATGAAGAGGCCGTGCTTCATGTTAAAGTCTATCCAATTTGTGACAAAGTTGTAGGAAATTCTCTTAGCTTTCCAACGCCACAAAGAACGCCTCAATCCGATAACTACAGCTCCAGATATCATTAAAATACCAACCAACTATCCGGAGAGCGCGTGGACGCGCGTGAGGCGCGTGGACGCGCGTGAGACGCGTTCGTGGCTAATTGCTGCTTCAGGTTAGCATGGGCGTGCTTCATTATATTATGCGAAGGTCGTGTTTAGCATTCTGGGCCTATTTTAAGCCCAAATTTGTATTTGACCACCATATTGCCTAATTTTCCATTTCAGCATAATTTAGATTAAAAGATATTGAATTTCAATTGATAATATTCAATAATTATTCAAATCACATTCTAATATCCTTATAAAAATGATGCAATATTGGTGTTATCAATTCCCCCACACTTGAGCTTTGCTTGCCCTCAAGCAAAGTAATTGGTTTTTGATTTCCAAATTTTTTTTTATCAATGATAGCTGACCAATTAATGGGGCAGAGCAAATGTTTTTGAAAAACAGCTTTTTATCTCTTTGAGAGAAATATTTTTCACTTGATTGGATAATTAGAAAAGTAAGCACCTTTGAAATCAAACCAACCAAGAATGTGTCACTCCCTTTCAATTTCTCAACTGTATCAATGGGTAAGGAGAATTCAGACAAATTTTCATAGACAAAGCATTACCAAAAGCTTGACGATAGACCAAGACTTGACTAACGATTTATAGATAATTTTGAAATCAAGGGGACTTTTATAAGGCTGTAATGAGGTCAGGGGTGAAAATTTAAGGTATGGAAATTCAAAGAAAGGATATTTCAAGGGCTATAGTAAATAATCAATTTCAAGCAACTATCCTTTTGAATCAAATTGGAGCTTCAGATATATGTTCACTTTTAAACAGAGCACCAAACTTTTCTTCTTTTTTTCACATTTTTCTTGTTTTATCAGAGTTCCTCATTACATAATTTTTTTTTTTAGGAATAAGTCTCTGCCTTATCACATTTCCATTGAAATATATATCTGTCACCAAAACCAAGCTGCTCCATTTTAATAAAAAACGGTACCCGAATCTATCATTTTTTCCAATCAAATCAGAGGGTATAGAATAAAACTTCTTTTTAAAGCTCAAAGTGGTCAACTAAGTGGTGAAATTTAATCGCAAAGTGTAGCAAGCTAGAAACAAATCCTAAATGCCCTAATCATTTTCCAAAAATTCTATAAATTAGTTTTTCTTTGAATGGTCACATGTCAAGTTCTAGAACACAATGTTCAATGAAAACAACTCTTTTGAAGAATAGGGTTATGAAAATCTTGCAACAATGCGCAAACTCAAATCAGGCTCAAATCCTCACTTTTAGAAGCTATTTCACGGAAAAATTTTCAATCAATGGCTCATCTCTAATTTTTAGCTTTCAGAAATTTATATTATCTCAATAAACATCAAAAGCTGTCTTAAAAAAGTTCAAGTTTTTCGCCCCAAAATTAGTAGCTTCAATTTGTTTCAAAACAGTTATAACCAAAAATCAAGTGGTTAACTCCCCCCCACACTTATTTCTAACATTGTCCTCAATGCTAGTAATCACAGCATAAGCACATAAAGATATAACATTAGAATCAAGTGCTAAAAAAGTAAAGAGTGGAAAGGGACTCCTCTATGAAACATTTCACGAGTCGATTCTGAAAGGGTATAGTAGGCAAATTTCTTCCCAAAACGACAGTTTTGTCAAGATGAAGCAAGTGAAAAGAGAACTGTCGACAAAATAAAAGGGTAAACATAAAATAAACTGAAATAATATAAACACAGGTTTCCTCCTGTGAAGCGCTTTATTTAACGTCCCGAGCTTGACGAATTGCTTTAGAAGTGGTCAACCAGCGGGTTCCCCAAGAGTGAATTTTGCATTTAGCGCATTCCCTCTTCGCCATTTCTTGACCATGTGGTTCAAGTTGCTAGAACTTTTTCTTTTTGGTGGTGGAGGATACTCAAGGAGTGATGCAATTTTTACTTTAACATCCCCCACCAACATGCCAGGATCCTACATGTTAGTAATATCTTTTAAAGAATCCTGCATTCTTAAATTAACAAACTTGTTAACTACCACCACTTTATCAATAAAATCACAAGAAATTAAAGGAGGACTGTTAACATCAACCATATCTTTAATATAGTAACTAGAAATTGAAGGAGAGGGGTTAAAATTTAGAAGTTGTGGAATATCCTCTTCCTTACCAGATTTAATAGTTACCTTTCCTTTGTGAACTTCAATGGCTACCTTACCGATATTGACAACAAGAGTCTGTCCCAAAGTAATTGGGGTTTCCATATCTTGTTCTTCATTAAGAACTCGGAGGTTTTTCTGTCTCTCATCAGAATCACTTTTTTCGTGAGAACTTTAATCTCTTCTAGGGATGGTTGTGAGTCAAGCTTAGGCTCAATCTCATGCTCAGGCTAGATGTCAGAGTGAATCTCAGATCAACTATCAGACTCAATGTCAAACCAAGCGTTAGACTCAGCACCTTCAATTAACTTCTCATCATCCTCAGAAATGATGATTTCATCTTTGGGCTCTTGTTGATTAAGCATGGTCTCCTCTTCCCTTTGGATCATCAATTGCACCAAAATTGATATTTGATGTTCTAAGGATTTTTGGCTTGCTACGTAGGTATCTACTGTCTTTGTAAGTCTGCCGACCCTTTCATTCAATTGATTGATGCTATTATCCATGGTGTCAAAGGATGATCAGTTCTTATTAGAATAAATTCGCCAGGAATAATTTAATTATAAGGATTAAGAACTCATATTATAAACTGGATTAAGATTATAAGCATAGTAAAAGATTCCCCATTACCACAGTAATAGAATTAGTTGCACATTAAAATTGGAGATAATAACACTACAACAATTCTAGAATCCATAATAATATTTAAAGAGTAAAGAAAAAAAATTACAAAAACTAAAATAACAGGAAAAAAAAAAATAAAGCTATAAAGGGAAGAAATAAGGCAGGAAATGCATCTGCACTCAGAAGGGACCTTTTAAACTGAAACTGCGAACTCCTATTTATAGGCAAAAATCTGGGTTGAGCACGGCCTAAGCACGACCGTGCTCCAAGGTCGTGCTCCCTTTACAAGTTATTTTACGCGTCTGCGCTGCCTTTACGCTTGCCGACATGACTTGCTGAGATTTTTTTTGGTGGAGCACGGCCGTGCCCCATGATGAAGAGGTCGTGCTTCATGTTAAAGTCTATCCAATTTGTGACAAAGTTGTAGGAAATTCTCTTAGCTTTCCAATGCCATAAAGAACGCCTCAATCCGATAACTACAGTTCCAGATATGATTAAAATACCAACTAGCTATCTGGGGAGCGCGTGGACGCGCTCGTGGCTAATTGCTGCTTCAGGTGAGCATGGACATGCTTCATTATATTATGTGCAGGCCGTGTTTAGCATTATGGGCCTATTTCAAGCACAAATTTGTATTTGACTACCATATTGTCTAATTTTCCATTTCTGCATAATTTAGATTAAAAAAGAGTGAATTTCAATTGATAATATTCAATAATTATTCAAATCACATTCTAATATCCTTATAAAAATGATGCAATATTGGTGTTATCACCCCCAAGGCTGCTCCATGCTTCCTTCACCTGGTACCCTAGGTTGAGTTCCAGGAACACTTGCGTTAGATGGTAGAGGTGGGATCTGTCCCCACGACTGCTCCACCATCAAACCAGGTGCCCTTGGAGGAGTTGACCCCATTTGAGCGCCTGCAGACACTTCAGGATAGGGTGGATAGAATGGAAGGTTATCCGATACAGGTGGAACGTTGTTCCTGGTCACGACCAAAGATATCCCCCAGGTGGTCTTGCTCCACCCACTCCTGCACCAAGAGTTTGCCCCCCAGTATACTGTGGGTTATTTGCCTGCGTAGCAACGCCATAGGGCTAAACATATGGCATAACTTGTGGCATACCAATTGGCCCCACTGCATCTGGTGGCCTCCTAGCCATCTGCACCTGTCCAAAATGAAGATTAGCCTAGTTAGTTGTATCATTCACCACTTGTTGACCTCTAGTGTTCAACGTGGCAAAAGTACTAGGCTGGGAATTAATTGGATTCAAAGGTACCTGTCCTATATTCGACTAAACCTGAGTAGGCCCTGCCTGCACATAGGTAGGCTAAACTTGTTGCACCCCTGCCAGAACCATGCTTGGCTGAACCTGAGTTGGTCCTGCCTGAGCTGCATTCGGCTGGGTGACAAGTCCTGCCTAGGTAGTGTACCCCACTTGTGTTGGAATAGCAGAGTTAATAGAGCTTTCTCCTGAGTGAGCCCTCTTAGCCTCCATCTCCCTGGCTTGCTGCACTTCATTGTGTACCATGGGCTTCACGATATCAGCCAATTGTTGTGACACTTGGTACATGATATCATTAATTCCTAAATCGAGTTGCTGACGTATAAACGAAGTGGACATCACCAATGGTGGGTCGTTGGGCTCG
This sequence comes from Calophaca sinica, assembly GCA_037113605.1. Taxonomy (NCBI): domain Eukaryota; kingdom Viridiplantae; phylum Streptophyta; class Magnoliopsida; order Fabales; family Fabaceae; genus Calophaca; species Calophaca sinica. The sequence goes on from CM073731.1 coordinate 34,754,192, forward strand.
TTGGGTTGAGTTTCAGGCTGTGCCTCTGCGTGAACCGGCTCTGCTGTTGGTGGAGGAACTCCGTGAGAAGGGCTCGCTTCAGAAGGCTTCTTGGGATTGCTCTTAGTAGTCATACTACTCAAGCTCTTGCCTGAACGCAAGTGCATACGCCAATGGTAATCCTGACCTGGGGATTCGAACATGTTGATTCACTCACCTTTGATCCCATTGGGCGTACCAATTTTGTTGACTGGAATGTAACTTAGCCGCAGATCGGCTAAACTCCACAACAGTGATTCCCTTTTCTTCAAGCAATTATGCCGGGGAAGAAACTCTGTTCCTCAGCTATGGGTCCCTTAACTCACTCCAGAAAAGGTTAAGTTAGTGAACTAAGATAAAAATAAGAACGCAAAGGTAAACATAAAGATAGAATAAAAGCTTGAGCGAAAATAAGTTGTTTGATTGATTGAGTGTCTAAAATTATGTACAACTTGGGTATTTATAGTAACAACTGAGAACTACCCCTATTTGCCACGTTCAGTTGGCTAACAATGATAAATTCTTAGTTGGCGCTTATTCTACCGAGCCGTACACGTTCCACTAACCATGATCCTAAAATCTAGGCGCACTACCACGCCATGGCCATGTCTCCCCTTTCAACGGTCTTCTCAACGTAGACCTTATCTCAGGTTCCTTCGCTCAGCTCCTAAAATTATGGAGAAAAATCTTGACTGCGTTTTACCTTGGATTTAAATTAAATCAAAATTATTTCCACGTCACTCGGCTCATGGAGCAAGAATCTGATCCAATGTGTGACTCCACGCTAACCCAATGGGCCTAATATCTTCCTTGCAACCCAATAAGCCCAAGGCCCATGTCTAGCTTCCAGTTTCCTGCTTGTGACTCAATCAGCTGCAATTTCGGCTAATCTGCGACTCAGCTGACAACCAATCTGCTACTTGATGAATTCGACTGCTGCTAGCTTCGGCTAGCTCTTAGGAATATTTTGGGTGTAAACAATTTAATAAATATAAGTTTTACTCAACTAAGAGATGAATGAATTTGAGTTGTAGAAATGAGTGGGTGAGATTAAAATGAGATAAAATATTATAGAAGGGGTGCAATAAGTATACAAAGGGTGTATTCAGTAAGTTAGAAATATAAAAATAAAAGGAAAAAAAATAGAAAGAAGGGATAAGAGAGAGCGAGTTCGTAAGAAGAAACAAAGAAGAAGAGATAACTTAGGTGAGGGATATATTGACAATCTGAAGTGCATATTTTATCAAAATCCAACATCTAGGATAACATGCAACTGTGGCTGCCCATTGGGAAAAAAAGGATATTAGTGTTGTGGGATTATGATCCGCTCATTATAACATGATATAATAATCTTGATAGAAAGAGGGGAAATGGCAATTTTTGCTATTCAATGACTCATTACAGTTGACTATTTGGGTCAATTAATGTTACATCCCGATTTCTCTAAGCTAAGTAATGAGATTTATCTAAAAATATGTTTTATTTAACTAGAAGGGGTGCAATAAGAAGGGACAAGAGAGAGCGAGTTCATAAGAAGAAACAAAAAAGAAGAGAGATAGAGAGAGGCCATAAGAAGGTGGAGAGATTATGAGAGAAAGGGAAAGGATAAAGAGTTAAAGAAGGAAAAGTCTCCATGGATGAAGAAGAAGGAAGAGTAGAAAGAATGAAAAGGGAAAAGATGATGAAGAAGAAAATAGAAGAAACAATAGGAGGTACAATCAAGGGCAAGGAGCAAGGATTGAGTTCATTTCTTTTTCAAGAGGCTTAAGGTGACATTAGATGCCCCCTAAAACCTCTCTATGGGTTTTAGATTTGGATTATTGGGGATAAAAATTGATAAGGGAAGTTACAATTTATGAAGTTTGTAGCGTGCTTTTGTGTACCGTTACCCCTTTATACCAATTGGTACATGCATGCATGATTAAAGATGGATTTAAGGATCCTCCTTCACATATTTTTGCTGTTAGAACTTCAAATCTGCATAATTTCGCAGACTTTCACATGGTGGAGCCAAGCCATCGCCATACGAAACAGCCTCTATACTGCATTGTAGTATTCCTACCTCTCATCGCCATGCGAAGAAGAGTATTCTCTAAGCGACATAACTGTGTACTACACTATATTGTTTTCTGCCTCTAGTCGTCATGCAAAGAAGAGTCTTCACAATGCAAAACAACCCTTGTACTACATTGTAGTGCCATGTTTCCCTTTCGAGAACTTGCATTTGTGATCTAACAAAGAACTCTCAGCTTCTCAAATAAAATATTGATTCAGGCCTTCATTCTCTTGCAATTGATCATCTACATTCTCAGCAAGGATACCAAATCTTGAACCTTGGACCATATCCCTCCACCAACACCTCTCTACCTGATCAATCGCGTTGTTGGGATCCAGTTTTCTTAAACCCCATATCCCTCGTAACTACCATCTAGATACCATATAAGTCGCTTGTTCTAATGCCTCCACCATCGGGTCCACACCCTCCTGACCCATCTTCTCACCCATCTCTGCCATGATATTCTTGATAGGGTTGCTACATTGGTCCTTATGATGCCCATATTTGCCACAACTAAAGCAGACAATGTGGAGTTCCCCGTACTCCACCTTATAAACACAATTGTTTATCTTAGCCCGAGAGACCAAAGTCTTATGGAGATCAATTTTGATACAAACTCGAACAAATTTTGCCCTGTCCATCGCATATTCTTCTTCCACAAAATCCTCGCGTTGCTTCAGCGCGTTAGTATCAACCTTCTACGTTTGACCAATACAATATCCAATCATCCCAAGGGCTCACTTATCGTAATATTCAATAGGCAAGCTAGGGATACATATCCATACCGCGATGTTCTTTAACTCATCTTGAAAGGGCTTGAATTCCAGAGGTTATCTTTAAACCACTAAGTAGTGGTCAAAGATCATCCAAGGACCACCAGTTAGCAAATTGAACGTCCACTCTGCTGGATAATCTCACAAGGAAAAAATAATTTTCAAGATCGATTAGTTCCATCTGCCCTGAAGGATTCCACATCCTCCGTAGCCTGTTCTCCAAGAACCTCATACGGAGATGCTTTCCTAGTAGCTTTATGATAATCGAACTCGTTTGCGAACAACGAAGAGCTTTAATCTCCTCCATAGACAATTTAACCTTCGGGCACCAGGGTTTAAATGGCGCCTCCTATTCTTGCACGTCAAGTTCCTCCTCATCCTCACTAGCCTGCACCTCTTCTTGATCTTAAGCATCTTGGAACTTCGACTCTTTATCGTCAGAGTCAAAGCCACTATTGAAACCAGTGCAAATATCTTTATAAAGATATCATCGATCGTTTCAGCACCATACTCGTTGCTATAGGAAACAGCTCTAGCCCTGGCGCCATAGGTGTATCAATAATCACGCCTCCCATGCTTTGCTTCTTGTTCGCATTCTCCATGTTTACTGTCTCTCCCTTAAGAGAATCAAATACCACACTGTCTTGTGATCCTCCATCCATTTCATCATTCTTCGTATTCCTTGTAAGCTGATCCATCTCATCTGTCGTGGTTAAACAGAAGCCCTAGAAGAGAAGGATTTTCGCACTACACTCCACGTTGTTGTTTCAACCAGATGATCAACAAAAAAATTCTGAGTTTAAAACATTGTGTCGCCCTAGAAAAGATAACTTATTTTAAACATATTTTGTTTGAAGTATTTGAATAACACGAGTTTACATGATATGATAACAAAACGGGCAAACCGGCCGGTATTCCAATATCCGTCACAGCTGGACCCAAAGAGAGGGGAAGGACCCAGAGGGGAATAATTAGAAAGGTAAAGGTTAGAACGCAATTAGCAGAATTTTACAAGGCGAAACAAAGAAAGAAAGAACTAACTCTATATTTTTCCATTCCATTAGTTCATAGTCCATACTACTCTTTGGCCTTTGCAGGCAGCGCCTCTTTCTCTCTGAACTCCTAAACACAAAACCACCACCACCACCACCACCTCTTCCTCCCTCTCTCATTAACCTCCCCTAGGGTTTCCCCTTCCCTTAACTCCCACATGCTCATTCCCCAACTCTCTACGACACCGTTTCGAAACAAAACACAACAATCCTTCCTCCACTTCCCTTTCTCTTCCTTCATTTAGCTTCCGAGACGAGTGTCGTGTCGTTTCGCAATGGCCACCGCACCTGCACCGGTGAAGTCCCAACCTCTTCACAACTTCTCCCTTCCCTTCTTGAAATGGGGTGGCACCGGCAAAAACCACACCAACGCCAACAACCACCACCGTCGCCCTCGCGATCACGCCTCCGAGCCTGACTCCGAACCCGACTCCCGTCCTCACCGTGTCGGATCCCGAACCGCCAGGAACCGATTTGGACTCCCTTCATGCTCTCACAGGCAGACGCCGCCGCCGCCGCACGACGAAACCGACGACGAAGCCGGAGACAGAAAGCGAGACGCCGACGATGAAGCCGGAGCCGAGGAATCTGTCCAGAAGCCGTGGAATTTGAGGCCACGAAAACCGATGCTCCCCAAGTCCGCGTTCGAGATCGGAGCCGGAGCTTCGAGAAACAACAACACCAACGGTGGGGAATCGCAGGAAGCGGCTAACCACAACGGTGAGAATCCGGCGCCGAAATCGCTTCGGCTGAGGGGTTTCGCTGATACACAGTGTGCTGAGAAGAAGGAGAAGAGGAAATTCTGGATCGCTCTGTCGAGGGACGAGATCGAAGAGGACATCTTCGTTATGACTGGGTCCAGGCCCGCTCGTAGGCCCAAGAAGAGGGCCAAGAACGTTCAGAAGCAAATGGATGTATGATTCTTCTCCTTCTAGTTCTCCAACTTCTTCCGCAACCTCTGTTTCTATTTTACGCTTTCTGATTTTGAAAACTCTTTGTTTGTTCTGTTTTCAGAGCGTTTTCCCTGGCTTGTGGTTAGTGGGGATCACTGCTGATGCTTATAGGGTAGCAGATACACCCGCAAAGGTACTCTTTTTTTTCCTTCATCCGTTTATTTGGTTATATGTTTTTTGATTGATGAGTTTTGTACTGATCCAATGGTAATCGATTATTGCAGAGGTAGAGGAGCTGCGAAGCGATTTGCAGCTTGTAAATGGGACATGGAACGCGCAGAATTTTGTAAAGGAGCGAACGAGTGAGGAGAAGGAAATGTTGGATTATTGGATGGAAAGAACAGAAGATGCTAATTAATTCCCTTGCTTTTGTTGGTTTTACTTGTTAGTTTTACAAGGGTCTACTTTTTTATTTTTTATTTTTACTTGTTCCTCCTAGTGCTAGTTTATTGCTGTAAGCAAAGAAATATATATAAGTATATATATGTTAATTAATAGAGAGTCTCTATTACAATGATAATTTCAGAGCTTTTGTTTGGAATTTTGATCTTTCTGGGTTTATATTATATTTATTCTGATACTTCAACTTGCTTTCAGTTTTGACAGGCTTCCCTACATCGTTGGGGGGCAGAGTAGCAACTAGCAAGCATATAGTTAAGCTTGCAAACACTCAATTCAATACTGCATGCTTCCTGGCTCCGGAAGAGGCCTTTGTCAGAAGAACCCTTATGAGGTTGAAAGTTTATACAATAACTGCATGATGCTTTTGCTTTCTGCCTTTCTTGTGTCTGTGTGTTTTCATATTGTTAAATTTCATTGATTTGCTCCTTTTAAATTTTGCATTGATAATTTCAATCATTGTCATCATTAGCTTTGCATGAGGATTGAAGACCAGCAAAATCTTTGCCATTTGTGGAAAGAAACTTCTGAACGGTTTGTGAATCGTTTATTCTGATTATAACCAAACTAACCAAATGATTTTTATTTTTAAAAATTTAGGAATTAGTTGAGACTTGAGAATAATCAAGTGCTGTAATATTAAAGTGTCATGCTTGTTTACCAAGTTTTTTTTTTTCTTTTTCCTTTTTTGGGTTGTTCACTTGTTTGTTAACTTTGCTTGACACTTGTTGGAAATTTTGTCCAATGCGCTTTACTTTGTTCATTTTCCAGAGGAGGAAATGACTTTCAAGTATCAAACCACAACCTAGTGTCTGTTTTCTGATTAATCTCAACAAGAACTTCAATGTTTTTACGCCATTAATTTATTTCTGATTAATCTTCAAATCTTTCTTTCAAACTGCATGTTTGATGTACTAGTTAACACGATGAAGCAAATATAGAAGATAATAGCTGCATCACCTTATGACACTAGGTCATTAACAACAATTGGAGTGCATGATTCTGTCTTTTGCTGAGGCATGAGAACCTAAAGCTTCTTAGCTTTCTGTCTATCATTGAATCTGGCTCTGTAGAATTTCAGTTTTTAATGATAAGTGCAAACAGTCTTCATTTGCACATAGTAATTCAATTGTGGTTCCTCTGCTGTGTCCTTGCAATATACATTTCTGTTTTCTGCACTTTGCAAAAGATTTGAAGGATCAGGATTTGGGATGGAGTTAGATTTGGGTGTTTTTGTAGATTAAGTGGCTACCAAGTAACCTTTGTACATATTGCAAGTTTCCTTTTTTGGTAACTGTTGGGGATACAGCAAGGGCACCCTTTCTAGCTCAGGGTTTCAGTTGAAAACTGAGTTGGTAAAAACAAAACTTGCAAGTTGAATTGAGCTGATCAAGTGAATGATTGATTAACCCTTTGTACTTGGTTTCCCCTTATGTTCATCTTTTTTTTTTTTTGGTTGGTGAAAGGACCCTTATGTTCATCTTTTGCAAATGAGTGTATTGCCGTGGGTTTATTGAAAGTGAACAGCACTGAATTTGTAATGTAAAGGGGCGTGTCCTTTTTCTGTGTGAAGGCTTGCTGCAATTGTTGTACTCTCTTTCCCAGTGGTGGAGCTTTTATTTCTCTTTTTTGGGCCATTAAGGGGTTTGATTCTGAAAATTCGTTTTTTCTGAGTATTCATGCTACCTGACTACTTTTTGGTGGAACTATTCATGCTATCCGTTGATACAGATTGGTGAACAATAAAATTATGTTTCGATTGTTTAAGTTAAAAAATAATAATTTTATGATAATTTAAGTTTCTTTATATTTATTAGAAGGTATTTTAATGTTTGAAGCAAATATCAAATTATTTTATCTTCAAATAGAATTTAAATAATTATTTCAACATAATTTTAATTAAAAATAATTTTCTTTAAAAAAAAAAAACACAGATTCAGTGTTCCTTGAAGCTGTAATGTCCAATCAGTTTTTGATACCATATAGGCATTTACGACAGAAATGGGGAATTCATGACTAGTAGTTTATGCGGCAGTGGAAGCTATTTTTTGGGGAAAAAATAATCGATGAGGCATCTTCATAGTTTTGTCCTATTTAAACTGCTTAAGATTGGACTTGGTCAGTATTTTTATTAGTATTATTTTTAGTAATAGATGGCCCAGTTTTATAATGCTATTTTAGGTCTTATATATAAGAGACAAATGTATTTTTTAGGTTTATTGAATAACTGATATATCTGGTCTCTCATATATAAGAGACAAATGTACTTTCTGAGTTTATTGAATAATTGATATATCTGATTTATATAGACTAGATATATCAGTTATTTAATAAACCTAAAAAGTGTATTTATCTCTTATATATGAGACGGGAGGTAGTAACAAACAAATGGATGGATGGGTCTATGAGTTCGGCCGGCTATTTATATGGTTTGACTGATCAATGGTCAAACCCTGATGGTCTTTATTATAATTAAGAAGGTCCACAAAAGTAAAATAAAAAATAAGTGTTTTTGTTTCACCTTTAGAAACATGCACTTGATTTATGCTGGTGAAATGTATCTATTCCTCAAAGGACTACAAATAAGCAGTTCAGTTTTTTTAAGTAAAATCTCAAATTTAAGTTTTGTGGGTAGAAAATATAAATGTCGGGATAGTTTTGTTAGATTAATTTGGATTTGGATTAATGTAATTTTTTAGTATTTTTAACAATAAAAGGGAGTCAATCAGTTTTTCAAAGTACTGTGCTTTTCTCTAAATAAAAAAGGTTTATATACGCTATGGTAGTAAAACAAGCTACGTTAGACATTATTTTTGACCCACACGCGTCGTATTGGAAATAGTGTCACGGAATATGGATACAATTTTGGGGTTTATAAGGCACACTTGCTTGTGGTTGCGTAGACAAAGAATGCTTTTCGTAAGTAGAAGTTGCATGAAAATGAAGGGGGAAAAAAATGATATTTTAGAGTTTGGACAAGGAACGAAGGAACTGAAGGTTTTATTTTATCCTCCTCGTCCAAGGACAGAGTGAAGGTTGATTTTGTGTTCCTCATTCGAATTCTAAAAAGCTCGGAACGAAGGAATCAAAATTGTATCCTCACCCAAACTCTAATGAGTTTGGAGCGAAAGTTTTATTTTATCTTCTTCGTCTGAACTCTTGAAGGTTGATTTTATGATCCTCATCCAACCTCTAAAGAGCTTGGAACGAAGGAACCGAGATTGTATCTTCGCCCAAACTCTAATGTGTTTGGAGTAAAGGTTTCATTTTATCTTTCTCGTCCGAACTCTGAAGAGTCCAGGATGAAGTTTGATTTTATGTTCCTTGTTCGAACTCTAAAGAGATAGGAACGAAGGAACTGAGATTGTATCCTCACCCAAACTCTAATAAGTTTAAAACGAATGTGTCATTTAATATTCCGCGGCCGAATTCTGAAGATTTCAGAACAAAGGCTTGATTTTTCATTCCTTATCCGAAGATTGAAGAGTTCGGCAAGAAGTATCCAAGGCTAATAAGCATAATACAAGCTATAAGATTAGAAGATTATTGAATCCTTAAGCCCGGTTCAAATTCAGACAACGTACATTCAAAAAGTCCAATGCAAAGACAAAGATACACAAAAGTGCCTTAAAGGAATAATCGATATACCTTATTAAGATGTAGAAGTATAACACATGAAATATTACAGAAGTACAAAGTCTAAAAGGTAATCTGCACAAAGCAAGCCAAAATGGGCATGAGAAGCGATAAAAACTTAAGAAGGGGGTGGTTGCATTGCCAATTAACCTATGGGAAAAACTGGCCATAAGAGTAATCTAGAAGACGCAGATCATGTCTATGATTTCCCCTTCTGCTAAAGCCTCTAAGAGGAATCAACATCCAACTCTAGAAGGCCTCGTATAATTCTACAGCGAGGAAATCCAATCACCCACAATATATAGACGAGTAAAAGCTCCATAGTACGAGTGGTCCCGAAAGAGGAGAAGATCCTTTGTCAACCTCGACATCAATGAGCAAGCAACCTCATTTCTATAGTGCATTAGAAATAAACTGGGTCAGATGAGTTAGGCAGGAGGATCTTCAAGTGAGTGCCAAGATAAACCCAAAGGGGCAGCAAAACGTCGACTAACAAGAAGCTCCCAATCAAACTGGTACAAGATGTGGAAAAACGACAATATCATAAGGAGAAACATGTCTGAAAGAAGATAGAAAAGGAAACACTAATGATCGCAATTTATAGAAAGTTTGTGATAAAGCAAGGGGGAACCAATCATCGAATGCACTATGAATATGATAAAGAGGCATTCATGGCGAGGGCGCAAAAAACGATTCATGGGAAAGCTCCACAAACATTGAAAAAGAGACTGCTGACATGAATAAAATATCTTGGAAAGATACGAATAATCTTCCAAGCAATATCTGAAAAGACAACTACAGTCATACCGGAGGCTCGATAAAAATCAGGGAACTTGGTTGTGTGGGACTATCCTCCTAACTTCCCCTTCAAATTTTATCCCTATACTAAAGGAATAATGTGGCACGATAATGTATCTCTTGTAGAATAGTAAAAGCTAACCAAAAAAATAATCATAGAGACATGTGTCTTATCTGACTTAGAAAGAGGCAAAAAGAAATTTTAGTGTTTGAAGATATATACAAGAAGAAAAAGAATCTCAAAATACTAGTGTAGTGGTGACTGCTTAACCTTATAATATCAAAGGATTGTGTTCAAATCCTTGCGGGGACAATTAAGTATCTCCCCTCCCCCTATTAATAAAAAATCCCCTCCCCACCCATTTTTTTTTTTTCCAAAAACAGAAGAAGAAAAAGAAGAGTGTGACTGTGTGCGCTACGACATTCCAAAATTACTCTAAACCAGCCACTGTAAGTCTAAAAAATGACCATTGCATTTAATGCACGTCAGAATGGTAACATTAATCCCATTTGCATGGCATATGGGTGCTTTAAAATGAATGGTAACATTATCCCATTTTCAACATGGCATTTTGCAATTTTTATTGACTGATTTCAACCCTACATTACATTATCGGCTCTCTTGAACGAAGGTGCGTTTGGGTTCTCTATTTTCACGCAAAGTTCATAGAAGAAGAGTTTCGGCTAATCAATCATAAATAGCTTAAGAATAACCTCTGGGCTAGCTTCACCTAAACTCCACGCAAGAGCTAACTATTATATCCAATATGTTATGAAAGGTATAATTATGAACCACACAGACAACAAGAAACTCAAAACACAAAAAAGAATTGCAGGACATGGCAAGCTTTTATTGCCATTCCAACCTCAAACTGTTGAAAAGGTAACCTTGCTGAGGCATTCGCTGTATAAACAGCAGTGACAGAGAATGCATGCTTACATAATACATACTTACAACACTTGTGAAGCATAATTAATTAGGAGAAAGACCCAAACTAAAGATTGAAACGTGTATAATCACTTCATGAAAGTATGTTTAATATATAAAGTATTAGCATATTAAACAAGCACATACTCTGACTCTCATCTAACATACACTTTCATTATAAGGTCGCATCAGTTGAACTTGGAAGACTTACTGGTTTCTCACCTTGAATTTTTTTATGTTGAAATAGTCCCATAGGGTTGAAAGTGCCTAGAAACAACACCTTCGAACCCTACATCTAACCAAAGAAAAATCCTCAACATTGCTTCCAAATAAACCAAAGGGACTCTTTTGCAATTTAACAAACTTTGAACGTCTATCCCAATAAAGTTTAGATTTGTGATGCCACCACCGAGATTATATCCTTTTTAGGTCATTTTACGTCCTCACTTGTGGACCACATGATTCATGTCTCCACCCTAGAAGCCACTGACAGATAAATGCACACTAGTAAGTAGATGACTAAAGAGCTAAGATTCCTTAAGACCATATTTCAATGTCTATATATTTACATAATTAATATTTTTTTATAAATATTGAATTTTACCAATACAATTATTGAATGTTTTTTATGAATAATTCAATTATTGAATTACACTATACTATTTTAATTATCATATAAAATTTTAAATACTCTAAATGCTCATAAATTTATCATTTAATGATAAATATTAATTATGTTTTAAAATAAAGTAATGTGATCAAGTATCACTTAATTTTTTTAAATCCACCCTCGTGATACCATGCGTAATCTTGCTCCATGTCATAACAAATACTTAAGAGTTTTTATATTAAATCAAATCCGATGAATATTAATTCTTCAATTAACTATTCAACCAAAAAAGATTATTTTAGTTAGTTTTTAATCAATATTTTTTCAGTCAAACATTAAATATAACAAGACCTTAATAAAAAATATTAAAACACTATATTTTCATTATATGTATTGTTAGAATTTATTTTATTTGTATTACTATTTAAATTGTATTTTAACAATTAAACTCGTTTTAAAATTTTAAATAAAATTGATTATTTACATTTCACAAAGTGCTTGTGTCATGCACATGAAACTTGTTAATCTTTTAAATTATATGAAATCATGCCGACTTGATATATTTCATGAGAACTTTCATTCCAATTATTAGATTCATAAAATTTACAATATATACAAAAGTATTAAACATAAACATATTTTGATGTTGACATTTGATATTTAAAAGTGTTAATATGGGTTAGAACTCGTAAGTCAACCCGGCTCACTGATAGGTTGTGTTGGTAAAAATAAGCTTTATATATATATATATATCAAAATGACCCAACTAACTTAATCTGTGAATTAGTGCGGGTTCGAGTCGTATTGAGCCAAGTTGATTATTTTTAAGTTCATATTATATTAATACAATTTATATTTACTTTTGTATTTTTTTTTTTCATTTTTCAAAGATTTTCTCAATAGGTGAGCCAACCCACTAAACCACTACAAGAGTAAATTGAATTGGTCGATTCACCTTTTAACTAGCTCTTAGTGAACCAATCCAAACGAGCTAAGCGCATATTTGGTTTCACTTTTAGAGAAAGCAAAAATGATTCTAAAGACATAAAATTGATTTTAACATGTTTGAGTGTTCTGAAGTAAAATTGATTTTGTCTATAGAATTAATTCTAACTTGAAGCTGAAATTTGTAGTTTTTGCCTCCAAACGTAAATTTATTGTTCAACTCATTTTTACGCCAATGTATCCAAACATAAATCACTTTACATTCTACTCACTTTTAATTAAAATCAATTCAATCAAAATCAATTTTCGTCGTTGTAGAACCAAACACACACTAAGTTGTCTAACTTTGACAATTCTTGTCAAAAAATTCTGAAAGATGACGAACAACTAATAGGATAAAAATAAAGAATAACTTTGGTTGAAAGAGTCTATCATGATGACTCACAAACTTCTTATATGATTATATTGTAGTTTTTTAAAATTATTTTTAAATAAAAAAACAAAAAGCTTATTTCAATATGTGTTTTCTAATTGCATTTTTTCCCCTAAAACTTGGTCTTATTTTTTGTTTTTTAGAATAAGAAAACGAGGATAACCTATAATTGCTTTTGTTTTCCCTTTTTAGTTACTCAGTTTTATTCTTATATATTGCCTTGACACTATCACTTGACACTCTATTGTCGCTCTCTATCACCCTCAACTATCGTAGTCACTATCCAACACTTTCCACCTCTGCCATTGTCTCTTGACACCTTCTATGTAACACCCCGTTTTATCGAAGCGTTAATGGTGAAATTCTCTTAAACTAAATGCGGAATTTTTTTTACAAGCGGAATAAAACTTTAACTGATCACAGTAATACACATCCACTTAAAAACACTACTTATATATATAATCATCAGTCTACAGACTCAAAAGACTGGTAGTACGATAAACTTCGCACGCAGGCGATGGTCCGGAATGTATATAAAAACTACAAACTAAAAGAGACTACATCAGTAATATGAAAAACCCTAAACATCTTGAGTTGACTCATACCTAGGATGTACTCCGCAAATCCTCACTAGGGATTGTAACCAAAATAAACCTGTAGTATAGAACATGACCTCAAGAACTAAAGACCATCTCCAATAGGCGGACTCCAAAACTAGCCCGAACCTAAACTGCTTACGAGGCGAGAACCTTGCAAGATAAGACTCAAACTCAGAACTAGTATAACTGGTAGCCTAGTCTCAATCACGATCACGTCCTTGTGTGACCATTCCCTAGTGGTCCTACGCCCATTTGCAGGATCTCCCGCCGTCGGTACAGGAGTTGCGGGATAGGAGCAGTGTGGGCAGTGAGCGCAGAAAAGGGGAGGAGCGACCTCAGGTGCTACCACGGGCACCTCAAGAACCGGTGGAGTAGTCACAATATTAGTAACAGTAGTACTCATACTAGAAATCGTGGATGGATGTGAAGCAGCCAATAAACCAGGAGGAACATGAATCTGACACCTAAGTAGCGAGTCCGGAACATAAACATAGAACAAAGCAAAATGCAAGGGTAAATTCCTTGTCCACGAGTTCATCATAGGCTAGTCGCATAGATATATACATAGTACAACAACATGCTCTCGCTCTCGCTCTCTCTCACCCCCTCTCTCTCTCTCTCTATTTATATATATATATAGCGTAATAGATCGCAAGCATCAGCATGGCATATCAAGCAATTTGCATATGAACAAACAATCCAATCAGCAAATCAATCATCAATCGTCACATGTTATAATGTGGCGAGTATGCAAGCCAGTGCATATGAAATCCTTGTGTATACACATTGTAGCCCAACTAGGGAAGCCATTGGACACCGGGAAAAATCCTCTAGGCCCAAATCCTTTTTCCATCGCAATGGAATGTGTAGTCTAATCAAATCCAATTAGAGTACACTGCCCTATATAGATCTCCATTCCAATGCAACATACCTCGGATTAGGCAAATCAGACAACATTCATTTCAATGTCGATGCTCCATGGTTAGTATGCATCAATCTAAATCCTTTATACAGTTCACTCACATTTCTGAGTGTCCAAGAGATTCTTTTAATTTTAATGCCTTTGATAATCGACGTACCTCACCTCTCCACATTGCTGATTCCCAAACCTAAACCTTTTTAGTACGAAATCCTTAGTGTCAAAGAACTCTTTTGGGGTTGAGTCATTGGAACCCATGCTGTGTTAAATGATACCCCCGGTCAGTTACCAGGAAAGAGAGGTGGTGATGAACACGCTTAATTACCAAGTTTTTTCTAGCCAGAACTTTCCCACACATGTATTATTCAACCACCCAACTTTTTCGAAAATACATTTGTTTTCTTTATAAGTTCAAAAGGTGAAGTGTCTAGTTTTTCCTTCCCGTTGTAACTTGTTGGTTTTACCCAAAATCTTTATTCTTAAGTTCGAAAACTTTTGCACGGCTCATGGAATCGCATCAGACTTACCGTTATAAGTTGTCAAATCAATTACAGTCGATTATCACACTAACAATTAAATTCAATACATATGCATACTTAATCAAGATTAATTTAAATCAATCACTATAGAGATAATTAAATTAATCAACACAATCACAAATCATGCCTCACAGGGCCAAATCAGTGTCATCCAATCCAGACAACAGATAATATTACTACACATATTATCAAACAATCCAATCAATCAAACAAAGCAAAAAGCCTAAACTCATTATATAGAAAATTTCCTTACCTCGTACGCTTTCCTTTTCTGATTTCGATAAGTTTAGCTTTGTGTCAGTCGCTCTAAACCCCGAACCTTAACACAAAAGCACTATGTTGTAGAACCAAATCTAGGGCACTAACCCTAGAGTTAGGCCACGGCTCCTATGCATAAAAGGCTAGGATCTTGTCCAACTTCATCTCTTAATTTACTAGCAGCTAGATCTAGTAATATTAAGCTAAGGAAATTGAAATCCAATGCTAAAACACTTAGGTAACTCCCAGCTCCAACATATAAACAACAGGGGCTAGTTTTCAAATTTTCTAAACATGTCTTTCCTTGCATCTTTTATAGGTATGAGTCCTAAAAACAAAGTTCCATTTGGTTTTAAACAAAATACTAAATCTCTTTGATCAATCTATGTAAAATGAAATATTTTCATGTGATCTTGCTAGATTTACTTGTTCAAACCTTTTACAACACATTTTTGCAACAAAAATCAAGTTGATATTCTTCTCAAAAACAATACTATGCCACGGTTTTGAAAGAAGAAAAGGAAACAATTTCTTTGATTTACTAAAACTCCTTTTTACAAAACCTACATGTTTGATCTAAGCATCAAACTATTACTAACTTTTGTGCATCCCTTAAACAACAAAACCAAATCAAAAACAATACTAACAACCCCTTTAGTGCCGCGATTTTTTGGAGGAAAAATAGGGAACAAATTTTTTATCAAAACCTTTCATGAAGAAGTTGATAAATCTAGTAGGTATGATCTTTAAATCAAATCAAAATCACTTTTATTTTTTCTCTAAAACTCAAAAAAATAAAACCATAAAACCATAACAAAGACAAGAGTACCAAGTATTTGATACTTACCAAAAGATGATGGAAGAATGAGCAAACAAATGCAGAGAAAAAGATTATGATTCAAGCTTTTTCTTCACTTTCTTACTCTAGTTTTTTACCTTTCTCTCTCAAGGATTCTCCAAGCTTCCAACAATCGTGTAAAAAAAATGAATTGAAGTGGGTATTTATAGGGAGGGTCACGGTTTGGATTAGGGATAAGGAAGGCAGAAATTTTGTCAACTGAAACTAACTAACTAAGTCATGAACTAACCAATCTAACTAACTACAATTTACACCACCAACCAATCATATTGCTCCCTTTTAAAATGGTAGGCTACATGCCATGTGTTTTGCCTCCCATTGGTCCAACACATAGCACACCATCTTGCATGACCAAGTTACCTTCATAAAATATCTCGAATATTTGTTTTACCCACTAATCGTTTTGATGATAACCACTACAAGAAAATTCGGGCTTACCGACGGCTTTTGGCTGTCGGTAACGCCAAAAAACCGTCAGTAACGTGAAATTTCCGACGGATTACCGACGACCACAAGTCTGTCGGTAAAACGGGGGTCGCAAATGTTTACCGACGAGTTTTTTTTACCGTCACTATTACCGACGGGCTAAACCGTCGGTCAGAATCCGACAGTAATTTCCGACGGGCAAACCCTTCGGTAATTTTCCGACGGTTATGGCCGTCGGTAATGCCACACTTGTTTTTCCGACGGTCAGACCCATCGGTAAAGCCGAATTTTTTTAATTAAATTTTTTATTTAATTTTTAAATTAATTAATTTCTGTAATTAATTTAATTAACTATTAGTTTAAATTATAATTAATTAATTAATTAACTATTAAATTAATTTAATTATTTATTTATTTAATTATTCCATATTAAAAAATGTGATGGATTTATTTATTTATTTATTAAATTAATTAATTTCTTTAATTAATTTAATTAACTATTACTAGTAATTTAAGTTAATTAAACTGATTACTTTTAATTATTAATTTATTTCTATATTAAAAAATGTGATAACGTAAACCAAAAAACAAATTAAAAAAAAAGAAACGTAATAAATAAATAAATAATCCGAACAAACATCAGTAATTAAAAAAAATATCCGAAAATATCAAAAAATATCAATACAAACATCACTAATAGTCCTGGTAGTTCTGATCACGATCGAGATGCTCTACACCATCTGCGTCATCGAGATGATCAGTACTAGGAGGCGGAGGAGGCTGCTGGCGAGCTAGCAACTGTCTCAGGCACAATAATGGGAGGAAGAAGCGCCATGTGTCTACTGGAACCCCAGGTTGGGGATCATGTAAATGGGAGGCAAATGGGGTGTCGGTGCAGAAGGTGTTAGATGTTGCGTATGTACAGAAAGTGTTAAAGGTTGTGTAGGGGTCGAACACGCTGGAGGCTGTGTAGGCATAGATGTATGCGGACGTTGTGTGGATGACAACGTCGAAAAACTAGCAGCGTCACGCCTAATAATGTTCGGCCTCCTACGACGGGGGGTCGATGGCGATGACATTCCCCTTCCCTTAACCACCAGTGGGTGGTCAGGGGGGTCGGATCCTGATCCTCCTGATGCCATATATGTCTATAGAGCAATTCAACAACAATAATCATGAAATATTATATTTAAACATAACAATATTAAAAATGAATTCCTTAAAAATAAACAACAAGTTATGAAAGTAACTGACAAATTAAAATATATTGTTAGACATTAATTTCTCTAATTATAAAAAGTTAAACAATTTCATTCTGCCCATTCTGGCCACTCTAATTCAGCATCGTCTTCAGATCTTGATGGTTCTGCCACTTCTTCATTTAATTCCTCATCTTCATATACATCTTCATATGTGATTGGATTGTCACGTAGTTGAGATATGGGTTCCACTTCATTTACCATGTTGACATGAGACATCTCATCCACTTGATAAGCCACTTCTTCCTGTGGATCATTTGCTTCAATGCGACCCCTTGGTTTGGTCTTTATTGCAACACACCAACATTGTTTGTCCCTACGAGTTAATGGATAAGGGACATAGTACACTTGTCTTACATGTTGTGTCATGATAAACGGATCAAACATTTGGTATCTTCTGCTCATGCATATATCCACAGTATTATATTTCGATCCACTCTTGTGCCTCTACCTGACGGATCAAACCAATTACAATAAAATAACACTATTCTTTTAGTATAGCCTAAAGTATTGTACGCCAGTTCATATATATGTTGAATCACGCCTTAGAAGTCGTCTTTGCCTCCATCTGTGGCACCTTTTACATAAACTCCGCTGTTAATTATTTTTTTCCCATCTGTTTTTTACTGGGTTTGAAATTTGTATCCGTTTATGGAAAACGTGTGTCATTCTTTTACACGTGAGTTAGGATCATGAGATAAATTTCTCAAGTGTTCGATTTTAGGTGATTCTGCCTCACTGTACACCTGCATATACACTATAGGCAAGCAACTTGTGGTTCTTTTTTTCAAACAATCTTTTGTATTTTCAAACAATAAATAGTTCAAATAGGACTAAAAATAAATACCTGGTTCATAAACCACGTTGGGAAATATTCATGAATATAGGCAGAAGAGTCGTGTTCGCTTGTGGGCTTATTTAACAAGAAGTCCCTGATCAAGTCATTATCAAACAAATGACCATGGGTAGTTGTGGATAAAACAAATTGAAAGTGGTCAAAATGATACATACATAAGATATGGTGATACATCGACACAGTTGATCAACACGTGAACGTGGGCTGACTTCCACTCTCCTCCCGTTAACCAATGAGTCAGCTCCTTTCCAGCATGACGACCGGGAAGGCAAAATACTAATAAGGCTAGCGGGTGTCTTTCACTTTCTATTTCTATTTCATTCCTATTATTTGTTGGTGTCAACATGAAGTTTGTAAAATAATGGGAACAGAAATGGATCGTCTCACAGTGTAAATAAGTTGCACAAATAGATCCTTCAACCCTGGCCTTATTTTTCACCGATCGTTTTGAGTCACCCATAAATCTACAAAATAACAAGGTTGATGATAAAAATTGATACATTTAACCCTTCAAATGAATATTTATATTAAAGAATTTTTTATTATATTACGTTTTGAATGGATACATCCCTCTGTATTGAACTGGTCCACCAAGCCTAGCTTCATGTGCAAGATGCACTGGGAGATGCTCCATAGAGTCAAAGAAACCAGGGAGAAATATTATCTCCAACTTACAAAGAATAACTGGTATGTTTTGCTCTATCTTTATAATATCATCCTCTCTCAATGTCGCAGAACACAAATCTTTAAAAAATTGACTGAGTTCAGTCAGTGGATTTAAAACATTTGACGACAAGGAACTAAATACAATAAGAAGTAAACACTCTATGAATACATGACAATCATGGCTTTTCATCCCAATCCTGGTTCCTTTGTTCACATCGGCGCATCTTGCCAAATTAGAAGAATAACCGTCTGGCAACCGAAGTTTTTTTATCCACCGACAGACTGACCTTGCTTCCTCAGTAGTTAAAGAGTAACAGGCTTTGGTTTTTAGGCGACCGAGTCGTCAAATGCAAGTCCTTTCGCCTACAGTAAAGTGGTAAGTCCAGTCTGGCCTTATCATTGTCTTTCGTTTTTCCTCTAATGTTCATCACTGTGAGAAAAATATTGTCAAAAAAATTTCTTCTCAATGTGTATAACATCAAGGTTGTGTTTCAATAAATTATCTTTCCAATATGGCAGATCCCAAAAAATACTTCTTTTATTCCAATTATGCCATTGTCCATATCCTTCAAATCGATCCAATTAACCATAATCTGTGATTTTTGGCAGATCCATAACTCTGCTCCAAATCTGTTCGGATATCAACCTTGGGGGCGGGCCATCTAATTCAACTTCCCCCTTTTGAAGGCATTATTATTTCGTCTAAATGGATGATCACCTGGAAAAAACCTGCGATGTGAGTCATACCAAGAACTCTTCCCCAGAATTTCAAGGTAAAGGCCTTTGTATGCTCCATGCAATGGGGATATGCCATTTTACCATGAGTACCCCAACCAGACAACATGTCATATGCAGGGAAGTCATTAATGATCCACATCAGAGCTGCCCTCATTGTAAAATTCTTCTTTCGTGCAATATCATAAGTCAAAACGCCATTTCACAATCTTTTGAGATCGTCAATGAGAGGCTGTAAATAGATGTCAATACCATCTTTTGGATTATCTGGACCCGGTATAATACAAGTCAAGAACATATAAGGCTTCGACATGCACATTTCGGGAGGAAGATTGTATGGGATAATAATAACTAGCCAGCAAGAATAAGGTTTCGCCGTTGATTGAACATACGGGGTAAAACTATCAGAGCATAAGCCAAGTCGTACATTATGTGGATCTGCTGCAAATTTGGGATGCATACGATCAAAGTGCTTCCAAGCTTCACCATCAGATGGGTGGCGCAATATACCTAAAGTGTTTTTATTCTCATAGCGCCACGTCATTTTGTCTGCAGTCTGTGTTGATGCAAACATTCTCTGCAGCCTTGGAATAATTGGCAAATAAAACATTGTCTTCACTGGAATTGCTTTTTGTCTACCCTTCCCATTATCAGTGTGTAAAATATACCTTGGCTCACCACAAAATTTGCATTCAACTAGCGTGCCATCGTTTTTACTGAATTCATTGTCGTAATATAACATACACCCTCTCACACAACAATCAATCCTTTTAGATTCCAACCCCAACTTGGACACTAAGCTTTTAGCCTCGTAATAACTTTTTGGCAAACCATCTCTGATAGGTGACGAGTCCAACATCACTTTCGTTACGAGATCCAAGCACACATCCGTAGCACCACAGTTGGACTTAAGAGCTAAAAGCCTCACACACATTGGTAACTTAGAGTCTGCAGACCCTTCAAACAACGGCTTATTTGTTTCTAACAAGAGATTATAAAATTTTTGTGTTGTCTCATTTGGAAGTTCATCTGTGTCATCATACTTTTGCTCCTCGAATGATACGTTGACCCCCAAGGCATCACAAACCATATCTTGCATCAATTCAATTTGCTCACCATATCATGTATCTACGTAACTGCTTGAAGCATCTGTGCAATTATCGCTAACCCCTAAATCAACCCGAGGCAACTCTTCACCATGTCTAGTCCAAATCCAGTAATTAGGCCTAAATCCAACTCTCTGCAGGTGATACATGACCTCACCTGGGCTCTTAATCCTTCTGCAATCGCAGTTAAGGCATAGACATCTAATTTCTCCATTAATTATGAAATCTTCATGTGCCATTGCGGCTTGGACAAAATGATCAACCCCATCGCAAAAAGATTGTTTTAAACCCCCTCTCCCCGGATACAACCTATCGTATATCTAACTACGATTCGAAGGAAAAAATTTCATCTTCTGCATGTTAAAAAAAATGACAATTTCAGCAGCACGACGTTCTTACAACCGCTTTCTTTCTTTAAATGGTATGACCCTATCCCATTCGAGGAAAAAATTTTTCAGAACTCGTATAATAGTGCTTCCTTAATTCTCATATCTTATACTTGACAAAATTTCGGCAGTATTTCCCATTGGTCTCTGAATACACTAAATGATCGCAGTTATGAATACCGCGATAAAGTATGCACCCAGAGAACAAAAGGAAATGAATCGAACCGAAATTTCATCAAATATAAAGATATGAGAATTAAGCAACAACTATTATATGAGTAAAGAAAAAGTTTTTTCCCAAACTGTCCGACTTGGACAATTCAAGGTTCAATATACAATGAACACGTGGTACACTAAAAGAGTCATGCACTCAATAATATATTGAACCTCAAACGGGAAGCTAAGGCTTTTCTCCGATACTAATAACAAGCATAGAAATAAAACAATAAACTAATTAAAATATATTTAATAAAATTTAATATCGGTTTTTCCCTGCCAGGCCTAAGTTGTTTGATACCTCAACATCACTTTTCTTTGCAAATCGTCCTACGGTACTCCTTGCCCTTCTCATAGCATGCTGATGTCTAGGGGATTGTACCCTCCGATACCACGTCAAAAACACATTCATAACTAATCCTAAGTTTCTTTTAGTTCGTTAAACACGTTATGATCAAGTTTTCACAAAATCATGGTTCCTAGAAAACTATATAACTTGGGTACTCATCTTCCCCAAGGTTCCAGCACGGTAATATTATGGCTATGACAGTTTATATCACTAACATATATGCACATATCACAGCCACTACATCATTCATCCATTTCATCAATAAACACTTCGTACTCGGGGTGTGACACTGACCAATTCGTGATCATAACCCCTTCCTAGACTACAAAATACTCACTCACGTATATTTGTTAGCTAAAACATACATCACTTCAAAATTCCCTCTATGGAGAGAACTATGAAGGAAATCAAAGAAATATGTCGGTGTGAGGGTCAACAGCCAACCCTTTTTCACCCAAAAAGAACCGACATTTTAAGCATCAAAGCATGATAGAAAAATATTCGAACATGCATCTATCTATCTATTTACATAAAAGTCACAAATCATACAGTCTCTAATTATTTTTACAGTCCCTAATCATACAAAATTACTACGGTTCCTAATCATACAAAATTACTCGCATGATAAAAACTCATAACGAACCAACCTTGATCGCAGAGTAGTGGTAGAGGCACGGGCAGTAGTGGTGGCTGTGGTGGCGCGGCGAAGTGTGATGCCAGTAACTACTAAGTCAAATTCATAAAAATGCCCAATCAACAATAATCTCATTTTTCAACAACTAACTTATACAAAGAATAATAATCTCATTTTTCTAGTAATGTATCAGACCTATAAACCAATAAATCAAATATATATATAAAAAACACACGCTAAATTTTGCAAAAGCCGCCAAAAGCTAACGAAAGAAATAAAAAAAAAAATCCAAATTTTGTAGAAAAACCATCAACACATTCTTGAAACCTTGAAAGAACAAAGCTTTCCAAACATTCATTCTAAATAAGGTGTTAAAGTGTCATTATGCAGCAGTAAAATTCTGTTATGCAGAAAACTCTTCCCAAGGCTCCAATCTATCATGTCTCTCTATTCTTGATTCAATTTGCAAAGGCTGCACACAAGATATGATTTATCAAGAAGTCTACAAATTGTGACAAGTCTAATGCTGGCTTATGAACTCAATTATGCAGTTAACAACTAGTTATAGTGCAACAGTTGGTTAAATTGCAAACTACGCTCACACACCCTCACCTAGTTACCAGTTAGGGTCTAGGCTATCCAAAACTAACAAACTATGTTGGTTTCTCTCCAAATTCTGTACCAAGGTTCTGTTATGTATTTAAAACTTGTTGAGCCGAAATTCAAGAATCAAGTTTGAGTTTTTTCTACTTCACTTGCTCTTATCTTATGTTCAATGTATCTAACTCATACCCTAGCAATTTAATCTTGAGTTTAGCATTCGAAAACATTTTAACATCGAGATATTACAGCAAACCAAAATTATGCCACTACCAAGACCTCTTCTTAAGTTCAATTTCGAGCTCACAATTTTGACTTCAAGCTGCAAGATGACAAATTATGCAGTAAAACAGAATTATTCATGCACTCTTGTGCTCAACGACGGGTTGCACTTCCCAACTGCTTTAGCCGTCGGAAATGTCACGTTTTGTGCGACTGGTTCTGGCCGTCGGTAATAGGCCATCGGTATTCCCGCTATTTCTTATAGTGAACAAATAATGTATAAGAACAATTTATCCTCTGATGTATTCTCTAGTGTGCAAAATCTAGTGAGAATTCACTATTATTCATCAGAATGATCTGTATTAGAAAGATATGGCTCTGTGCGCTACTTTCCCTCTGGTATGATCAAGCTGAATCTGGTGTCCATCCTTTGGTAAGAGAAAGATGACGACAGCGTCTTAGAACCATGCTCTGGTCATTTAGCGATCATCTGGTCATTAGCGAGCATTTGGTACGATCGTCTGGTGCAACCATTTGGTGCGATTATCTGGTCATGAGAGTCTTGTGTCTCTAATACCACAACTTTGCATCTAGTAAGAAGAGTGCCTCTTTTGCAAGAGTGCCCCTGTCTTACTCATATTTTTTCTTACCAGTTCTCATGATTTAATTCAAACAGTTGATTAAAACATTCAATTTCGTATTAAATATGAAGAAAACAAACAAAGGTACAGTAAAATAACGACGAAAAATAAGAGTGTTATATTTCACCACCATTAATGCTGCCTGATACCTTTTGTCGGTGACCATGCTTGACACTCTCCATTATCGATGTTGCCACTACTTGGCACCCTCTGCCATTGTTGTTGTCGCCTGATACTCTCCACAACTACTGCAACTCGACATAATTCACCATTATCACTATTACTACTTGACACCCTTCACCACCTCGTTGCCACTCAACACTATCAATCATTGTCGCCACTGGGACCCATCACCCTTCACCAATGCGGACCCACCATCATACATTTGTTGTTGTCACCCGGTAACTTTGGTTTCAAGACATATTTTTCAAAGTTCAAAACAAATTTAGAAAGCTATTTTTTATTCTCTCAGCTTTAAAATTGTTTCCGAATTAATATTATCACATAGTTTTTTGTTTTGTTTTTAAAAAAAATTACTCAAAATAAAATCAGGAAAACATAATCAAAACTCTTCACCAATAAACCCATTTGTTGTCATTTCTCTAGACCATCATTTCTCGTGGAATGTTATGACCTTTTTTCCGCCAAAGGAATAAAAGGGCAAGAGAGTAATTATGAACACCCCTGTTTTTGCAAGCCATCACAACAGCACTCGCCATCCAAAAATAGTTTTTGGGATGTGTATTTTTTGTATTCTGAAAGTTTATTTATGAATAATTTTATGTCGTGTGAAAATAAATTTTCAAAAAAAGTTAGTTTTTAGGAGTATTTCGGTAAAAACATTTGTGTCAATATTTAAGCGAAAGGACAAAGTGATATACAAAAAGCAAGGGAAAGTTTTTTTAGCAAGGCCTAACTCGGACTTGCATATGTTTTTAAAAGTGAACCTAAACTAAAGCCCGATCTTCACTTGTCAATTGTCTAACAAATCTTCTAATTAAATATCATCTCAAAAGCAAGAAAAAATGATCTTTTTGTTTAAGATTTAAAAACTTATTTTTGTTTAAGATTTAAATATCATCTCAAAAGAAAGAAAAAATGATCTTTTTGTTTAAGATTTAAAAACTTATTTTTAGATAAAATAATATGGGGATTATCTTTAGAGATTTTTATGTAAATACGAAACTAATTTGTATTTATTTACAATAATGACAATTACTTTTAAAATTTTGCATAAAATATTGTGAAACAAACATGCTGAAATTAGAAGAATAATTGTGTTGGAAGTCACTTGATTTAACATAGCTTTTTCTTGGGTCCACTAGGGGTGAACAAGAGACGGGTTGGAATGGGTTATACTTGTCCCTAATTTGACTTTAAAATTTGATCGAATCAATTCTTTAGACCTTAACTCGTCCCTAGACCCGATCAAACCCGATGCTCTGGGGTCAAATTAAGATCAGGTGTATTTAAGACGAGATCAGTTTGGCTTGAAGAACAATTAAAATAAAACTATAAGGTGATCATTTGTGTAGCGACCGAAAAATCCGGAGGGATTTGTTCGAGTTTAATGGAGCCGCCACCAATAATTTATTTTCGAAGGAAAAACATTGGAAAAACATTTTTTGAAGAAAAGTGATCCTTAAGACCGGATTTGGGTTCGGGAGTCGATTATGTGTAGGGAAGGTATTAGCACCCTACAACATCCTTTCGAAAAAGGTTACCTCTAATTAATTGTGCAAGATTTATTAACTTCTAAAAAAAATATTTATTTCCCGTTTTAAAAAAAAAAAATAACCAAGATAAAAAAGGACTTAATAAAAGTGGTTTATTTTTGCGCTTGACAGGAGTGGGCTCCTGCTCCTACGTATCTCCGGGTGCAGGTGGAGAAATCAAAGGCAACGTAGTTCTTGGGTAGAAAACGGTTGCGTGTTAGTTGATTTTAATTGTATATTTTTTGATGGAAAAAAAGGTAGGTTTTGTAAGGACCAAACAAGAAGCAATCAAGAGTGGCCCTCACCAACAACCTTTTTTGTTTATAAAATTAACGGTGTTCGTATGATCAAACGGGAAGCAATCTCGAGTGATCATTACTAGTAAAAAAAACTTAATTTTATTTTTAATAAAAAAGGATAGGTTTTCATGAGGACCAAACAAGAAGCAATCAAGAGTGGTCATCACTAATAACCCATTTTTATTTAGAACATTAAGATACTTGTAATGACTAAGCGGGAAGCAATCTCGAGTAATCATTACTAGTAAATTAATTTTCATGATTTTTATTATGTGATTTTCAAGAGAAATAAGGTTTCAAAACTTGTATGTGAAATTTAGTTGAATGAAATTGCACTAGTTTGACTAATAAGAAAGAAAAAAAATGTCCACGTTCGTTAAATAAAAAAACAAATGCGCTAAAGCCCAATATTTAAAAAAAAAACGAACTACAAAAAAAAGGGATTTGGCAAATAAAAGAAAGAAAAGAAAAAAAAAACAAAAGTGGGCTGAAGCCCAAGAAGTAAATAAAAATAAAAAAGGGACCAGAAACAAAAAAAAAACAAAGAAAGGAAAAGAAAAAGAAGCAAAAAGGGGGGGCGTAAGTAAAAAATAAAAAAGAAGCTGGGCTGAAGCCCAAGCAGATCATGAACAAAGGGGAGGGGGGTCATTTGATCTCAAAGTTTATTTTGGGTCTCATTTGAAACCCTAGAGATACAAGCTGCACTGCGCAGCCAATGAATGGAAAAAAGAAGGGAAAGAAAATCATGGGGCGTGGGAGGAGAGTGAGGGTGAGAGAGAGGGAGGGAGAATAAGGGGGAGAAAGAGAAGAGGAAGAGGGAGCGCGGCCACAAGACCAAGCCTTGGTCGGTCACAAGGCAAGGAAGAAGGAGAGAACGATGGGGGGGAAAGCGCGGCGAGGAGGAGAGGGAGAAAGAGAGAGATCGTGGGAGAGGATGAGGTAAGCAAACCTTCTTCTTTTCTTCCCCCTTCTTCTTCTTCTTTCTTCTTTCTTCTTCTTTTTTTCTGCTTCTTCTCTTTGCTTCTTCTGCGTTTTTTTGCTTCTGCTTGTTTTTTTTGCGTTTTTTTTTTGCTTCTTCTTGCTTTTCTTCTTCTGTTTCTACTGCTTTTTTTGTTTTTTTTGTTCTGATTTGGTGAATTAAGGCTTCAGTGTGGAGCTTCTAATTCTTTTGTTGGTAGTCAAACGATGCCCAGAAATTTCTCCTCCCCTTTGAGTGAATTTGCTGGTGGTATTTATAGGCGAAGTTTTGCCTTATACGAGATGTTGTGTGGTCAATTTTTATCTCTGCATCATCTTTTTTAATTTTTCAAATTGTTGCCATTTTGGTGTTTCAAGTGCTCTGCCCGTTGCTTGTATTCCTTCAACCCACTGCTGCATTCATGCTTATAGTAATTGTTTCTGGTTTGACTTTGTTTTCTTCTCTTTTTATAGTGACAAATTAGAAGACACGGGTAGCTACAATGGACAGTGACTTGGCTTGAGTAGCTGGTGGTTGTGCAGCAAAGCTGCATTCCTTGAGAGGAAATGGAAATAAACCATAACCAAGGAAAAAGAGCAATTTGACTATGAATGAAAAGAGCAATTCCAGTTGTCTCTGGCTTTTCATTTTTTTTTTTGAGATATGTTTTTTTGTAATGTTGTATTTAATGTGTCTTGTTTTGTATTTTTTTGGACATGTAATGGACATGGTTATTATTATTTTTTGGACTTATGCTTGTGATTGTAATTTGTAACAAAAAGGCCAGCTATTTGCACCTCATTTTTTATTGCAATTGGGCTGAAATTATCCCAAAGAATTAACACAAAAATGAACCCAAAATTTGTTGTTAAGAATAAAGTAAAAACAAAAATAAAAATAAATTACCAGAGGTAGGTGGACAAAATTGGGGTATAACAGCTGCCCCTCTTTAGTTATATTTTATTAGAAAATGTGAATAACAAAGGTTTTCATATTTCCGTCATAAAATAGAAGTAAAGATAAATACACTAATTTTGTCCTGAACCAGGATAGACAAAGGATGGAGTGAGGAATGACAGTGAAGGATTGACGCTTGGTGCGTTTATCGGAAAGCAATAAAGAAGGGTTACCGCCAGATCGGGTATCGATGCGGTAGTAGGAAAGCAAAAATGAGGGGATTAACGCTTGGCGCGTTTAAAGCAATAAAGAAGGGTCACCGCCAGGTCGGGTACTGACGCGGTGATCGGAAAGTAGTAATGGGGGTTCGACGCCAAATAAGGTATTGACGCGTCGATGGGAAGCAATAAAGAAGGATCACCGCCAGGTCGGGTACTGATACGGTGATCGGAAGGTTCGACGCCAAGTAGGGTATTGACGCGTCGTTGGAAAGCAATAAAGAAGGATCAACATCAGGTCCGGAACTGATATGTTGGTCAAAAAGCAATAATGAGGGACTACCGCCAGGTCGGGTATTGACGCGGTAATCTTAAAGCAATAAAAAAAAGGGTGATGCTCGGCGTGCTTATCAGAAAACTATAAAGAAGGATCTCCGCCAGGTCGGGTACTGACGCGGTGATCGGGAAGCAATAAAGAGTGAGCGATACTTGGCGTGTCGCTCAGAAAGCAAAAATAAAAGACCGATGCTTGGCACATTGTTTGTAAACGAGAGTGAAGGATCAAAATTTGGTGCACGGACCAGGTGTAATAAAACGGCTAAAAGGTGGTGATATGAAGATGATGCACGAATATATGGTATGTGATGCATGTATGCAATGCGATTATTATTTTTTATTGTACTGATTCCTCATCCCGTATGATCTCTAGTGCTTAAAGATATCGGACGGACTGAGATTCATCGGATTTAGTCAGGCTATGCCTTTGACTGGGAGGGAGCACGAGTTATCGATGCAGCGCTAGTTACTTTTTAAAGGTAATCCCTTTGCCCTTGTTGAAACTTATTTGTTGAGATTTGGCGTTTCCCATGATTCTTAAGATGTATATAATAACCGTAATGCTTTTCCATATCATCACATGCTTCACAATTCAGTGCCTATTATCATAAAAAAACATTTTGAAATACGAGAACGGAGGTGTTTGATATTCAAAAAAGCGTCATGTGTATAAGGACTGAAGTTACACAGACTTGAAGATACATCAAGAAAAATGCAGGAAGAAGAAAAAACAAAGAAAGACAATAACTAAGCAGATATTTATGGTTTGTGTCTTTGTAGGAACAAATACCAACTTCTATATCCATAACTTTGATTACTCATTACTCAACTACAGAACTGCCTCAGTTGGGTAAGAGCCCTTTGATGCACCAACCTTCTTCAGTATCTAACTTCTGCTTGGATTGTTCTTTCAAGTTTTCAATCCAACGGGCCGCTCTAATTTTTGCCTAGGTCGCCCTTTCAGGTTTTCAACCTAGCGAGCCCACTTTTGCTTGGCTTTTCATGTTTTTCTTTTTTAGGCATAATATTTTTTGACTGCATCAGAGTTCACTGGGAGTGGGAGATCTTCACCGTCCATCCTTGTAAGGATTAAGGCTCCTCCAGAAAAAGCTTTTTTCACAATATACGGACCTTCATAATTCGGTTTCCATTTTCCACGAGAATCCTTTTGGATGGGCAAAATCTTCTTGAGCACTAGGTCTCCTTCTTGAAATTCCCGAGGGCGAACTTTCTTTTCGTAAGCCCTCTTCATCCTGTGCTGATATAGCTGTCCATGACATAAGGCCATCACTTTCTTTTCTTCAATGAGGTTCAATTGATCCAGCCGAGCCTGAACCCATTCTTCCTCTTCTAGTTTTGTCTCCATCAATACCCTTAGCGAGGGGATCTCGACCTCAATGGGAAGCACTGCTTCCATTCCATACACCAGCGAGAAAGGGGTTTCCCCTGTTGAGGTGCGAACCGAAGTTCGATAACCGTGCAAGGCAAAATGGAGCATTTCGTGCCAGTCTCTAAATGTTACCACCATCTTTTGGACAATTTTCTTGATGTTCTTATTTGCAGCTTCAACTGCCCCATTCATCTTTGGGCGGTACGGTGAGGAACTATGATGTTGGATCTTGAAGTCATTACACAGCTCCTTCATCATCTTGTTGTTCAAATTAGTCCCGTTATCAGTGATGATTTTATTTGGCAAACCATAGCGGCAGATCAAATCTCTCTTGATGAATTTGACAACCACATTTTTTGTCACACTCACATATGAAGCCGCTTCAACCCATTTAGTGAAATAGTCGATTGCGACAAGAATGAAGCAATGTCCATTTGATGCCTTAGGTTCAATGGGTCCAATGACATCCAATCCCCACATTGAGAAAGGCCATGGTGCTGTTAAGATGTTCAAAGAGATTGGTGGCACATGGATGTTATCGGCGTAAATCTGACATTTGTGGCATTTCTTCACATAATTGAAACAGTCAGTCTCTATAGACAACCAATAGTAGCCAGCCCTCAAGATTTTTCTTGCCATTGCATGCCCATTTGCGTGAGTCCCAAAGGAACCTTCATGAACCTCTCGCATAATCTTTTCCACCTCAGTCTTATCAACACACCTAAGAAGTACCATGTCATGGTTTCTCTTATAAAGCACTTCGCCGTTTAGAAAGAATCCCATTGACAACCGCCTTAATGCTCTTTTATCATTCTCTGAGACATTAGGAGGATATTCTCTATTCGTGATGTATCGTTTGATGTCGTAATACCAGGGTTTGCCATCAGGCTCTCCTTCTATTGCTAGGCAGTGTGCTGGCCGGTCGTGATTCTGTATTTTTATGAGCGGTAGGCTCTCCTCGCATCGATTTTGAACATTGATGATAGAGTAGCTAAGGCGTCAGCTAGCTGATTATCTTCACGCGGAATGTGATGGAAGGTGACTTCATCAAACTGTTCCATCAATTCTTTGATGTGATCGTGGTAAGGAACTAATTTGGAATCCCTCGTTTCCCATTCGCCTTTTAACTGATGGATAACCAAAGCCGAGTCTCCATATACTTCGAGAATTTTGACCTTTGATTTAATGGCCGCCTGAATGCCCATGGCACATGACTCATACTCTGCCATATTGTTTGTACAATCGAAACACAATCTCGCAGTAAATGGGATGAAACGACCTTCCGGGAAATCAAAGACACCCAATCCCATGTCCCAATGCATTAGAAGCACCATCAAACAACAAGATCCATTTTTCATCGTCAGGGGTTTCTTTTCCTTCGAATAGAGCCATTATGTCTTCGTTCGGGAAATCACATCGCATTGACCGATAGTCTTCCACAGGTTGATGAGCCAAGTATTCACTAAGGTGCTGCGTTTAATTGCCTTTGGGTGACATACACAATATCATACTCAGATAACAACATTTGCCAACGAGCAATTCTTCTGTGAGAGCGAGGCTTTAAAAATATACTTGATCGGATCTATTTTGGACACCAAACAAGTTGTATGGGATAGCATATATTGTCTCAAACGATGTGCGGCCCAGGCTAACGCGCAACATGTTCGTTCTAACAATGAATACCTCGTCTCGCAGCTAGTGAATTTCTTGCTCAAGTAGTAAATGGCATGCTCCTTCTTACCAGATTCATCATGTTGTCCTAGCACACAACCCATTGATTCGTCCAATACTGTTAAGTACATGATGAGGGATCTTCCTGGCATAGGGGGTACCAAAACCGGTGGATCTTGTAAGTACTGTTTGATTTTCTCAAACGCTTTCTGGCAATTTTCGTTCTATTTGGTTTCCTGATTCTTACACAGCAGCTTGAAAATTGGCTCACAAGTAGCAGTTAGCTGGGATATAAACCTGGCGATGTAGTTCAATCTTCCCAAGAATCCACGAACTTCTTTTTCGGTGCGAGGAGTCGGCATTTCCAGGATTGCTTTTACTTTGGCCGGATCAACTTCTATTCCTTTCTGGCTGACTATAAATCCCAAGAGCTTGCCTGACCTTACACCAAAGCTACACTTAGCCAGGTTTAACCGGAGTTTATACTTCCTCAGTCGCTCAAAAAGCTTTTGTAGGTTAATAGCATGACCTTCCTCTGTTTTGGACTTTACAATCATGTCATCCACATAGACCTCTATCTCTTTGTGCATCATGTCATGGAACAAAGCCACCATTGCTCTTTGGTATGTTGCCCCAGCATTTCTTAATCCAAACGACATTACTTTGTAACAGAAAGTTCCCCATAAAGTGATAAATGTAGTTTTCTCCATATCCTCAGGAGCCATCTTGATTTGATTATAGCCAGAATATCCATCCATGAAAGAGAAGACGGAGTGTTGAGCAGTGCTATCTACCAAGACATCAATATGTGGCAAAGGGAAGTCATCCTTAGGGATGGCCCTGTTTAGATCTCTATAGTCAACACATATTCGAACCTTTCCATCCTTCTTTGGGACTGGAACAATATTAGCCATCCATTGAGGGTATTTTGCTACAGCCAGAAAACCGGCATCGAACTGTTTTTTCACCTCATCTCTAATCTTGAGTGACATCTCCGGCTTCATTCTTCTCAACTTCTGTTTGACCGGTGGGCACTCGGGTTTTAATGGCAATTTGTGCTCGACTATGCTATTATCTAATCCAGGCATATCTCGGTATGTCCACGCGAAAACATCTGCATATTCAAATAGGAGTTTAACCAATTTTTCTCGCTCACTGCTTTTCATTGTGGTGCCAATCTTAACTTCTTTCTTGTCGTTTTCGGTGCCCAGATTGATTGTTTCCGTTTCTTCCTCGTGGGGTTGAATCACTTTAGCTTCTTGTTCCACCAACTTCATTAATTCAGGGGAGGTATCCCAATTGTCCTCATTATCTTCCTCAGTATGATTAATGGGGTATTCAAAATTATAGTATGAGTTACTGGCATCGTTATTTTCAAAGACAATATTTTTGGATCTGCATTAGTTAAAAAATGACGAAATGAAAAGCGGAAAAAGATGAAGAGAGATGGAAAAGATGGAAAAGGAAAGAAAAGAGAAATGATTGGAAAATTCAAAGTGCATTTTATTGATAATGGTACTGAAATGAAACATGTGCGCCCTTTTGACAATAAATTATTCTAAAGCCTTGGGCAGAGCAATAGAATTTGCATTACATAATTACTTTGAATCAAAGATCACGGGAAACTCAACGATCTCCCAATTTCCAAGTTCTTCATTCGACGAGCAAGGGTGGACAAGGTTGACATTGTCGTTTTCTGCACTGCGATCGTCCTTGATAGCTGCTATCTGATCCGGATTCAACATTCCTGCACTCCAAAGGCTTTGCCTGATGTCACAGATGGGGATACTCTCATCTTTTGGCTCCCTGCCTTCCAATCTAGCTATCAGGGGTTGGTCCCCAAACTCCTCAGTAATGGCATTGACTGCTGGACCTCTATGACCTGGAAGGGGATTATTACCCACATTAGGGCCATCCTCTTTAAAACTCAATAATTTGGCATTGATTAGATCCTGAACCTCGTACTTCAAGGCCTTGCAGTTTTCAGTTGTATGACCTACTGCCCCTGCATGAAACTCACATATGCTGTTTGGGTCATACCCTCTTGGGAAGGGAGGTTGAAGTGGTTTCATTGAGCATGGAGAGACCAAAGAGTTGCTGATGAGGTGCTGGAACAGATCCGTATAGGTCATGGGAATAGGATCAAATTGGACTGCTTTCTTTTCTTGGTCATTTGGTTGTTTCTGGTTTTGGTTTGGTTGGGTGGGAGCAACTAGTTGTGCTTGTGTTTGGATGGGGGAAGGTGGTCGAAAGGGCATCATCGGTTGGTTTGGTAGGGGCTAGGATTATGAGGCGGCGATGTATGTATGGAGGTGGGTAGTAGGGGTATGGAAAAGGATGTGGGAAATTGGTAAAGAATTGGGGTGGTTTTCCTTGGGCTTGTCCTCCCGGGCTGGTCATCACAGTATTGGTTTCCCCTTCTTTCTTCTTTACGAAGTTTGTTGGGGGTCTCTTGATGTTACTAGTTCCAGCAAAACTTTGGGCAATCTTTCCATTCTCATTCCTCCTTCAACTCTTTCCCCAACGATGACCATATCTGAAAAGTTTGATGATACACTTCCGATCATTTTGTCATAGAAGGGTGATTGAAGAGTATCCATGAACATGGCCACCATTTCTTTTTCAATCAGAGGCGGTTCCACTTGGGCTGCCAGTCCTCTCCATCGTTGGGCATATTCCTTGAAGGTCTCATTGTCTCTTTTTGCCATATTTTGCAACTGCATTCTATCAGGAGCCATATCATTGTTATACTTATACTGCTTCAAAAAGGCATCCGCCAAATCTTTCCAGCAGCGAATATGAGATCGCTCAAGGTGTGAATACCAACTTAACGCTGCCCCTGTTAAATTATCATGGAAGAAGTGAATCAGAAGTTTGTCATCATATGCATAGGACGCCATCTTCCTACAGTACATGGTCAAGTGGCTTTTCGGGCAAGTTGTCCCTTTATACTTGTCAAAGTCTGGCACCTTGAACTTCGGTGGTACAACCACATTCGGTACGAGACAAAGATCTGAAGCGATACTTGAACCGAGATAGCTTACTCCTTCTACAGCTCTTAGCCTATCTTCGAGGATTTGCAACCGTGATCGGACCAATCGATTCCCAACCGTTATGCTCAGATTGGGTCCCCCATAGCCGAGACCAGGCAATGCGGTTAGTCTGGGGATTCGATGGATTTCCTTGAATATAATAGGGGTAACCAAATGGTCGGGGATTCACCACGGGGGGTACTACGGGCGTACTGACTCCTTGAGTATTCCCGAGATGGGACGGTGCATAACCAGGTGGAAAGGTGTATGTCATGAAGCCAGGAGTTGAGCTTTGAACTGGTATGGTTTCAGTACCGGAGCCGGATCCTTGAGCTACATCTTGCACAACAAGTGCTTGGGAATCAGTTTCTGCAGAGTTGTTGTTAGCACCTGGCGGTGTGTAACCGGGCGGGAGACCAAATAGTGGGAACTGTTGTGCGTGTGGGCCTTGAGGGTTATGGTTTGTAGTGTCATCATTGGCCATAGGTGGCGTGTAACCAGGCGGGAGTCCATAAAGTGGGAATTGTGGTACTTGATTCTGAGGGTTGTTAACTGGTGAGTGTGCAGGACCTTGTGGGTAGATTGCAAAAGGTACCATCATCCCTTGAGTATTGAGACCATATTGCAACTGCATAGGACCGAAGCCAGGTGGGTGGGAAGGTGTAGCTTGACTTTCATCATTCACTGCTGGAGATACCCCATCTGCAGCCTTGTCTTTGTTTAGGGACTGCAGAAGCTCCAAAACTTTGCTCATCTGTTCCTTCAGCTGGTTGACGTCCTCTTTCATCTCTTGGTCATCCATGATCCTTGATTGAGAGCGAGTTCGATAAGGGTGTCGAGGAACCAGTTTGTTTGATTATTTTCTGGTGATTTAAAAAAATGATATGAGTATGTAAGAAAAGTAAAATGAATGAATGTGGATGCATAAATCTATTTATTTGTGCCAAGGAACCGTAGGCCTCATTGTTTTGACATGTATGAGCTTCTTTGAAACTGTTTCACAATTTGATCCCATATTATTTCGTAAAATACTTGCAGCTAAGCTCTTGTGTTCCTACGATTCTCTGGCGACCTAAAATGAAATGAGAATGAATGATATTATTTCTTTATTTTCAACATGTGTTTTTTGTTTTTTTTGAAGTATGAATGCATGATGATATACTGTTGAGTGATGATGACGACTATTCCTGTAGCATGCGCAAAAATATGTGATTTAGTAGACCCTTTTTATGCATGGATGTGATATAACAGATTTTTGGTGGAAGAATAAAAATGATATGATGCCCCTTGTGTCTTAAATGGGTTAAAACTAAAATTAGAGATTTTCTAACCTAAGGGGTCTATAGTCTTGTATTGAGTGATAGATCTCATGGTGGCTCTAATCACACTCTCACCAAAGGCCTCTAGAGCTAAAGTCTCCTCCTGAATATTAACCACAACGATAGATAACTATCCGGTGCGGAATACTCAGAGGGAGCACACTCTAGATGAAGTTCTCGCAATAGCCAGAAGGAAAGCAAATTCCAATTGACCATCACCGAACCTCCACTCAACTGAAGCTTTGCTCTGACCCGGGTATAGGGCCTTACTCATACGTGTGTGCGAACGTGTAGGTGCGGTGTGTGAGAGGGGCAACACCCTAACACTACCCAAGCTGCAAAACAAACAAAGCATACAAATATAGTCGTCTACACTAATGTTTAACATATACACAATATTCACAACAAATTAAAATTAAACAAATAAATAATAAATAATTATTTACAAAAGAGAAAAAAAAATAATAAAAATAAAAAGAAGGGGAATTAAAAAAAGAATAAAAAAATTGAAGTTAATTATTTGGCACAATTAATCATGTTAGGCTTGACTCTCTAAATGTCCCCAGTGGAGTCGCCAGCTGTAGCGACCGAAAAATCCGGAGGGATTTGTTCGAGTTTAATGGAGTTGCCACCAATAATTTATTTTCGAAGGAAAAACATTGGAAAAACCTTTTTTTGAAGAAAAGTGGTCCTTAAGACCGGATTTGGGTTCGGGAGTCGATTATGTGTAGGGAAGGTATTAGCACCCTACAACATCCTTTCGAAAAAGGTTACCTCTAATTAATTGTGCAAGATTTATTAACTTCTAAAAAAAATATTTATTTCCCTTTTTAAAAAAAAAATTAACCAAGATAAAAAAGGACTTAATAAAAGTGGTTTATTTTTGCGCTTGACAGGAGTGGGCTCCTGCTCCTACGTATCTACGGGTGCAGTGGAGAAATCAAAGGCAACGTAGTTCTTGGGTAGAAAACGGTTGCGTGTTGGTTGATTTTAATTGTATATTTTTTGATGGAAAAAAAGGTAGGTTTTGTAGGGACCAAACAAGAAGTAATCAAGAGTGGCTCTCACTAACAACCTTTTTTGTTTATAAAATTAACGGTGTTCGTATGATCAAACGGGAAGCAATCTCGAGTGATCATTACTAGTAAAAAAAACTTAATTTTATTTTTAATAAAAAAGGATAGGTTTTCATGAGGACCAAACAAGAAGCAATCAAGAGTGGTCATCACTAATAACCCATTTTTATTTAGAACATTAAGATACTTGTAATGACTAAGCGGGAAGCAATCTCGAGTAATCATTACTAGTAAATTAATTTTCATGATTTTTATTATGTGATTTTCAAGAGAAATAAGGTTTCAAAACTTGTATGTGAAATTTAGTTGAATGAAATTGCACTAGTTTGACTAGTAAGAAAGAAAAAAAATGTCCACGTTCGTTAAATAAAAAAACAAATGGGCTAAAGCCCAATATTTAAAAAAAACTAACTACAAAAAAAAGGGGTTTGGCAAATAAAAGAAAAAAAAAAAAACAAAAGTGGGCTGAAGCCCAAGAAGTAAATAAAAATAAAAAAGGGACCAGAAACAAAAAAAAAGAAAGGAAAAGAAAAAGAAGCAAAAAAGGGGGGGGCGTAAGTAAAAAATAAAAAAGAAGCTGGGCTGAAGCCTAAGCAGATCATGAACAAAGGGGAGGGGGGTCATTTGATCTCAAAGTTTATTTTGGGTCTCATTTGAAACCCTAGAGATACAAGCTGCACTGCGCAGCCAATGAATGGAAAAAAGAAGGGAAAGAAAATCATGGGGCGTGGGAGGAGAGGGAGAGTGAGAGAGAGAGAGCGAGAATGAGGGCGAGAAGAAGAAGGGGAAGAGGGGGGGCGCGGCCGCCGCGCACCAGTCCTTGGCCGCAGGAAGAAGGAGAGAACGATGGGGGGGGAAAGCGCGGCGAGGAGGAGAGGGAGAAAGAGAGAGATCGTGGGAGAGGATGAGGTAAGTAAACCTTCTTCTTTTCTTCCCCCTTCTTCTTCTTCTTCTTTCTTCTTTCTTCTTCTTTTTTTCCTGCTTCTTCTCTTTGCTTCTTCTGCGTTTTTTTGCTTCTGCTTGTTTTTTTTACTTTTTTTTTTTTTTTGCTTCTTCTTGCTTTTCTTCTTCTGTTTCTACTGCTTTTTTTTGTTTTTTTTTGTTCTGATTTGGTG
Organism: Calophaca sinica; assembly: GCA_037113605.1. Lineage (NCBI taxonomy): Eukaryota > Viridiplantae > Streptophyta > Magnoliopsida > Fabales > Fabaceae > Calophaca > Calophaca sinica. The sequence continues at coordinate 34,792,089 of CM073731.1, forward strand.
AATTAGGGCTTCAGTGTGGAGCTTCTAATTCTTTTGTTGGTAGTCAAACGATGCCCAGAAATTTCTCCTCCCCTTTGAGTGAATTTGCTGGTGGTATTTATAGGCGAAGTTTTGCCTTATACGAGATGTTGTGTGGTCAATTTTTATCTCTGCATCATCTTTTTTAATTTTTCAAATTGTTGCCATTTTGGTGTTTCAAGTGCTCTGCCCGTTGCTTGTATTCCTTCAACCCACTGCTGCATTCATGCTTATAGTAATTGTTTCTGGTTTGACTTTGTTTTCTTCTCTTTTTATAGTGACAAATTAGAAGACACGGGTAGCTACAATGGACAGTGACTTGGCTTGAGTAGCTGGTGGTTGTGCAGCAAAGCTGCATTCCTTGAGAGGAAATGGAAATAAACCATAACCAAGGAAAAAGAGCAATTTGATTATGAATGAAAAGAGCAATTCCAGTTGTCTCTGGCTTTTCATATTTTTTTTTTGAGATATGTTTTTTTGTAATGTTGTATTTAATGTTTCTTGTTTTGTATTTTTTTGGACATGTAATGGACATGGTTATTATTATTTTTTGGACTTATGCTTGTGATTGTAATTTGTAACAAAAAGGCCAGCTATTTGCACCTCATTTTTTATTGCAATTGGGCTGAAATTAACCCAAAGAATTAACACAAAAATGAACCCAAAATTTGTTGTTAAGAATAAAGTAAAAACAAAAATAAAAATAAATTACCAGAGGTAGGTGGATAAAATTAGGGTATAACAATTTGAATATGGCTAAAAGTTACAAATGAAATATTGAATATTTTTAGTGTTTTACTATGTACGCAAAGCCAAACATGACTCATATAATTATACTTTGCTACAAGATTACTAACTAAACAAACATGAATTCCAACTTGAATATTTGAAATCTCATCCTAAACATAATAAAATTAATAAACGAGTAAGAGACGGGTTGAAACAAGTTATACCTAACCCTAATCGTCCCTAAATTTTGGTCGGATCCATTTTCTAGGCCCTATCTAGTCCCTAAACCCGAACAAACTTGATATTATACGGGTCAAATAGGACAGTGACGGTACGAGTCTTTGGGTTGGATTGGGTCCTACTCACCCCTAGGGTCCACCATCAATGTTCTGGAAACTAGTTTCCAAAATGTATTTTAATACTTTTTTGGAAATTAGTTTGCGAAAGAGAAGCATTTTCAAAACTAGTTTTCAAAACACTGATAGGTGCTGTTGGACAAAAAATTGGGTGCTGGAAGCAAGACCCCTTTTTATTTCGCCGGTCTTGAAAAAGGCCCTATTAGACTGTTACGAAATGTCGCGTCCTTTTGGGAATTGCTAAGGGCACCCCGAAAATTACTTGGGGTACTTTACATTGGACTATGCTGACCATTATACCCCTCTTTTTTTTGTTCAACTCGCAAAAACGGTTTTTGCGAATGAACAAAATTAAAATTTTTGTTCACTCGTAAAAACTATTTTTGCTAGTTGAACAAAATACTCGCAAAAATGGTTTTTGCGAGTGAACAAAAATTTTAATTTTGTTCACTCGCAAACACTATTTTTACGAGTGGAGTAATTTTTTTTAACTAGCAAAAATAGTTTTTAAGAATGGATAAAATTTTTGTTCACTCGCGAAAACTATTTTTACGAGTTGAATTTTTTTTTCACTCGCAAAAATAAAATTTGCGAGTAAACAAAAATTTTGTTTGGTCGCAAATTTCACTTTTACGAATGAGAAAAAATTTGCACTGTTTGCGAGTTTTGCATTTTAGAGCGTACTGTTTGCATGGTCTGAGCGTGTCAAATTTGCGAGTTGTGCTTGGACAAATCACGTTGCAACAAATTGGTCAATACTGGGTGATGATTGGACAATACTATGTGATTGTTCATGGTCAATACTGGGTGATTAGACAAATCACGTTGCAGCAAAAGAAAGAAAACAAAGGCAAACTCGCAAATTTTACAATTTACGGGTGTACAAAATCTCGCAAATTTCGTTTTTGTGAGTGTAAAAAAAATTATGCTTATAACTTTCATTTTTATGAGTGTAAAAAAAAATCCACTCGTAAATTATAATTTGCGAGTAAAAAACAAAATTTCCACTCACAAAAACTAAATTTGGGAGTGAAGGAAATTTTTGCGATTTGAAATTGGAAAATTGCGAGCGAAGTAAAGAATGGAAAAAAAAAATTAGTAGAAGTATTTTGGGAAATAGAGGGTGCCCCAGCAATTTTGAGGGGTGCCCTTAGCAATTCTCAGTCCTTTTTTGATCCAAATATTGGTTAATTAGTTGGGCTTTCTAACCAATGTCCCTTCACCAGTTTCCAGCTCCTTATGGACATTGCGTACCTAGATTACTCTGTCCATAGGTTTTTAAGTCCAAAAACATAACACAGAGGTTATTAAAAAAAAAATAGAAACAGAGGTATAGCCCAAGATTTCAAAAAGAAAAAGAAAATAAAAAAGTAAAACAGAATATCATGCTAATTCTTTTTTTTTTGTTGAAGCAAAATATCATGCTAATTTTAAGAGAGTAAGATAGAGCAAATTTCTAGCTTAAGATTTTTTTTTTTTGACGAATTCTAGCTTAAGACGTTACTTTCGGCATTTTAATTACTCCCTTCCGACTCAATTATAAGCAAAAAAATATTTAAGTTTGGTGGACTCAAATATAAGCAAATTTCAGTTAACTACTCATACTCCCCTCATCTTATATTGTTTGTCATGTTTGAAATATTTCATTGTGTCAAATTATTTGTCACTTTACAATATCAAGAAGTATTAATTTCTTGTTTTTCAATAATACCCTTGTTCATTTTTATTTCAACTAACCAATATTAATTAGTTCTCCTACCTAACTACCACTCCACTACTACTAATCACTCCAATTAATAAAGGTATTTTAGTCAAGAAATATTATTTTACCATGAAAATTAGTACAATCAATAATTTTCTTAAGAAATGTGCATAACCTTAAACAGCAAACAATATGTGACGGAGGGAGTATTTAACATGATTGTTCAAAAAATACACCTAAGTTAATTGAACTTTTGCTTTCCTAGAAAAGTTGTGAGAATCAATAAAATTAAGGGTAGTTTAGTAAATTTAATTCTTACCTTACATGAAATCAAGGAAATTAAATGCACTTAACCACCGTCTTTAATTAGTGTGAAATTATGTATATTTGCTTATAGTTGAGTCTAGAGGGAGCAGTATTTACTCCATTCGTCCCATTTTGTTTGTCGTTTTAGCAAGATAGTTTTATCTCATTTTGATTGTCGTTTTATAATATCGATGAATTATTAAATATTTTTTTTTCTATTATACCCTTAACCATTATTAATATTTTTTTTTAATCAACGTGTTTTTTCTTTTTTAATTCTCGTAAATGATAAAGAGATAAAAAGTATATTAGGAAATCACACAATACTTTTTATAAAATCTAAAACATTAGTTATACTTCTTAATTCTTGTGCAAAACCTTAAACGACAAATAGAATGTGATGGAGGGGGTATTTTAATCTCTTTTCTTTTAATTTTCCTTTTTTTTTTAAAAAAACATACTTATATTTAATGTTATCCTTACAATTAATTAGCAGTACTATCATTTAAGATTAATCATTGATGACTAACTTGCGGTTATCTTATTACATCGCGATGGATGAGCTTTTGGGTGTTTAATGGTCTTCCGATGGCTATTGTGTGGGACCTACCCACGTTCCAGCCAAAGAAAAATAAAAGGTAGTGCTTTATTTTTCAAAAGCAACATGTGAGCTTTGCACATTTTTTCTTCTTCCGGTGCAATTGGTCAAATACGTTAGTGGCAATTTTCCACACGGTGCATTTAATTTCCAACGCCCAACCAATTGCACTCGGTGCAACTCTCCTATAAATAGGAGCATGCAGAAGGCTTTTGATGCATCAGAGAAAAAAAAATACGAGAGTTACATATCCTCGTAGAGAAAAATAAAGAGATCCTCACGTGAGAGTGAGAGAAAAATAGTGAGCCAATTTTGTGAGAGTTTTAGCCACAAATTGAGGGTACAAATTATTGTATTATTTTGAGAGGTCCACCTAAGGGTGAATTTTGTATTCCCATTATTATTATAGTGGAGATATTAAGTGGCCTACGGGTCCCGTGGTTTTTTCCTTCACATTGAAGGGTTTTCCACGCTAAAAATTTTTACGCAGCGTGTTTCCGTTTGCCTTACTCGATTATTTTATTATTGCCTATTTTAAGTTACAGAGAGGAAATTTATACCGGCATTTCCCATCGGTGGTATCAAGAGCCAGCATGCAGGGAAGCTACTATCTGTGTAATTTAAGATGGAGAGTTCTACTGTTCATGATGGCGACATGTTCAAGCTCACTGCCGACAACTACACTTATTGGAAGCCGATGATGGAAGACCATTTATACTGCAAAGATATGCATGATCCCATCACCCAGAAGGAAATACCAACAGGAAAACCGACAAAGAATGGGAGACCACTGAATCGAAGCGATAGCTATGATCCGGAAATATATTGACCGGAGTTTGTTCGAGCATGTATCAACTTATACTAATGCGTATGAGTTGTGGACGAAACTTGAATCTTTGATTCAAAAGAAGACGCCCAGGAATAAAGCCCACCTTGTCAGAAGACTGGCAAAGTTGGAAGACACAGGCCGGTCAGAACATGATCGAGCATCTAAATACCTTCAGAGGTATTGTCAACCAATTGACGAAGGCAGAAATGAAGATAGATGACGAGTTGCAGACTCTTCTACTCCTCAGTTCTCTACCAGAGAGTTGGGACACTCTAGTTGTTACTCTCAGCAATTCTGCTCCAGATGGAAAGCTTAGCATGGATTACATTGCATCGCTGCTAAATGAAGAGTCAAGACGAAGGAAAGAGGCTTGAACAATCGGTTGAAGCCAACATTGTCGACAACAGAGGAAGGAGTAAGAATCGAGAAAAAGGAGGTCGCGGAAAATCACATGGTAGATCTAAGTCCCGCACTAGACTGAGTTGCTATTATTGTGGCAAGCCAGGCCACAGAAAGTCCGAGTGCAGATTCTTGAAGAGAGATCAACAGGCTGGAACAGTCCATCATGACCATATTGACCCAAAGAAGAAGAAGGAAGATGGAACCACTACTGCAGTGGCTTCGGAAAATGAAAATGCGTTTTTTATCGGAGGTGAAAATTATCTAAATGTTGCATCTAATGACTACATTTGGATAATTGACTCAGGAGCATCCTTCCACGTAACCCCTCATGAAGGATTTTTCTCATCATATCAAAAAGGAGATTTTGGTACGGTGAAGATGGGCAACCATGTCACAAGCAAGATTGTTGGCATTGGTGAAGTAACTCTCATTACAGAGAATGGAAGCAAGCTCGTGTTGAAGGAGGTGAGACATGTACGGACATGCGTCTAAACCTTATCTCGGCGGGAAAGCTAGATGAAGCTGGGATGATAAACCGGTTTAGTCTTTGGTAGATGGAAACTCAGCAAAGGAAGCATGATTGTTGCTCGAGGCAAAAAGGAAGGCTCCCTGTACATCATGCAGGGAAAGATATGCAAAGAGGAGATGAACATCGCTCAAGACGCAACCAAAGGATTGTGGCACAGACGACTAGGCCACATGACCGAGAAAGCTCTGGAGATTCTCGCAAAAGATCATCTTCCAAACATAAAGGGGCAGCCACTTGAATCCTGTGAAGATTGTCTAGCAGGCAAACAACACAAAGTATCTTTCAAAAGATCAGATGATGCAGAAAGAAGAAAGCATATCCTAGATCTTGTTCATTCAGATGTGTGCTCAACATCTGAAAGGTCCATTGGTGGTGCTCAATATTTTGTTACCTTCATTGACGACCACTCTAGAAAGGTGTGGGTGTATCCATTGAAGACGAAAGATCAAGTTCTTCAAGTTTTCAAGGAATTCCATGCTTCAGAGAACGCAAGAACCTAAGAAAGCTGAAATGCTTAAGAACAGACAATGGAGGAGAATACATAGGTCCTTTTGCAGCCTATTGTAAAGCTCATGGGATACGACATGAGAAGACACCTCCCAAGACTCCTCAGATGAATGGAGTAGCAGAAGGGATGAATAGGACGATTGCAGAGAAAGTTAGAAGCATGCTTTCTCATGCAAAACTTCCCAAATCATTTTGGGGTGAAGTAGTGAAAACTGCGGTTGATTTGATAAATTTGTCTCCTTCAAGACCTTTAAATGGAGAGATACCAGAGGAAGTATGGTCTGGAAAGAAAGCCTCCTATGGTCATTTGAGAGTCTTTGGATGCAGAGCATTTGTCCACATTCCCAATGATGAGAGAGCAAAGCTTGATGCTAAGACGAAGGAGTGCATATACCTTGGTTCACCAAGAGACGAACTGTTGGTGTAAGCCCTAGTGGCCAATCTAGTTTTAGTAGATTATCATTTGTGTCATGACTTTGATTATATATTTGATATATATATATATATATGAGGCATTTCATTTATTGTGTTATTTATTTTATAGCATAATAAAGTCCTTAGAATAGACAGTTCGTTTCATGGAACATCAAGTGTGACTTGATCATGAGACCCCATTGAACATATAGAACGTTATTCTTAAAGCATCCGTAGTCGAGTATTATTGTTAATTAGGATGACAATAATGCGTAGAGACTATTGTGTGAGTAGACTGATGACCACATCTCATGGGTCATGGATATGCGATATCAAGTCGGCACACAGGTATAAATATTAGGAGTAATATTTATATTGGACTGACCCACTATGAGGACGCTTCATAATAGTTATGCAAATGTCATAGGCGCTCCTCATGGCGACCATAGTGAAGTAGTCCTTTGACTTGAAGTCACTGCGATTCCTACATGTGGAGTTGTAGGCTTTAATGCTATCAAACGTCATCCGTAACAGGATGATCATAAAGATAGTAATTGGGCCTTTAATGAATCATGTTGAGGGGTGCGAGTGATGTAGACAGGATTCGTCCCTCCTACATAACAGGAGTAATGTCTTGGGCCTCTCGATAGAGTGAGACGTGAAATATGCGTGGCCACGCGGAAGTGGGTCAATATATGATATTGGGCCCGCCTGTGATTACACGTCCATTCTGGTATCGAGGAACATATGATTGGACTTAAAGAGGATGACGCATTTATGCCTCGTGTTTAATTAGGACACATGGACGAAGGGACATCGACTTCACAATAATCTTGGTCGCGGTAAGGTTAAAATCGGATCACCGGTTTTTCCCTGTTAATTGGGTAGCAATGATGCATTGCTAGATGCCGCTCATTGTTTATAATATTTAATATTATTTTAATATTTAATATTATTGCCAACTTAATGGGAACCTATAGGGTCACACGATAAAACGGTTTAATCGGAATCAGATTATTTAATTAAATAATGATTTAATTAAATAAGAAGGAAATGAGCTCATATTGTATGAGGCCCATTAGGGCAACATAATGAAAGGAAGGAGTATATAAGCTTAACGCTCCAACCCTAGTCTAAGCTTCTTAGACCTTCTGTGCCTCCTTCCTGTTGCCGTCAACTAGCAAGACGCATTCCGAGGCTACCGTTCGTGTGGACTGAGTAGAGACACTACAAGATCGTGGTGTTGGTGATCGATCTCCTCTACGCTTCAAGAGGTAAACACTACAAACTATCATGTTATTTGTGATTCATGAGCAATGCATGATCCATGGGTACGGGGATTTTTCCGCTTGAGAGTGTTTTTTAAAGAAAATTTAAAAAGTCGATCTCTCAAATCTCCAACAGTGGTATCAGAGCCAGGTTGTTCTATTGCTTAAATCCTTTGATGTTTACCTTGTTCGATTATGATATAAATATGTGTGATTGGTAGTGGGCATGTTTAAATGCACCGCAGCAAATAGGTTCGATTGAATTTTCTATTCGCATTATGTGCGTTTTCTGGACTTATTTTTGCTACTATTTGCGTGTTATTGGCCGATCGTCTTTAGATGTGTGTTTTAAAATTGGTTTTTGGCTCGCATGTACAATTCATGTTCAATGTATTTTTGATGCCAAGTAAATTGTGTCTTTCATTGGCTTTGGAATTCATAAATTTAATTGCCTTACGGGACCCTTATTTTCAATTTGTTGTTTAAAACCCTGAACACACTGATTGTGACTTAATTTCATAGGCCTGATTCATTATTAGTGTTAGCCTTTTGAAAAACTTTATTTTTCAATCAGATTTGCTTTTGTTCATTGGTCTTTTTTAAGTAAAGGCATGAGATCTTCGCCTTTCGGTCTGCATAGAGAGCCAATCAGAAATTGTTTCTGATATGTGCATTTAATGACCTGCATAGTATTAATTTAGGTCAAATTGATTCTAAACTATAGCCAATCAATTTTAATGAAACCGAAAATCTCTTTTGATTGGTCTCTTTGTTTTTCAAAAGATGCAGCGTGTATGCATTAAATGAGTTCCCACTTTCAATTGGCCATTTCGTTAAAACCTATGCGCAGTATTCGTTTTGCGTTTTGGTCCATTAGTTTTGAGCACTTTGTGTGTTTAATAAAATGTTTGTGTTAGCATATTGATATTTTGGTTTTTAAAATATCTTGGTATCAATAATAATAATAATAATAATAATAATTTTAATAATAATAATAATAATAAGTTTTATTATTATTTTATTATCATTATTATTATTAATGTGTGGATTGTGGTTATGACCTTAGATTATGGTGTTATTTATTTTAGTAAATACGACCTGCGTGTCGTGAGTTGTTTTAAATTAAATACGACCTACGTGTCGTGTCTTTTATTTTATTTATTTATTTATTTTTAAATAAATATTTATTTACTTCAAAGAGTTGAAGAGGAGGCAACACCATATGGAGGAGCTTGAGAAGCTTAAAGAATTGTAATAGTTTAGCCTTTTTTTTTTCTTTCTTAGAAGGCCATAATCATAATATCATATCTCGTTTTATATTTACGCAAGTGTTGCATGAAATACATTATCTGAATGTTTTAAATATGTATGAGCATGTATGTCTTGTATGTTTTGCATGTTAGATGAATGTACATAGGCATGTTTGACATGTATGCTGAGAGCAAAACGCCTTGTATGCTAATACAACGCCGGTGAGATCATTTACAATAAAATTCCCTCAAAGAAAATATTAAGTCGAAATGCCTTTCGATGCGTGGTACTCGTCAAGGCCAGGATAGAGTAAGTGTGGGTCATGCCAAAGCTGAGCACCTTATTTTATCTTGGTGAGGCGTGATAGGTGAAATATCCAACTGCCAACCATCGAGTTTGACTTAACTGGGCCGAATTCAATAAGAAGGAAATGGGCCTAGAGGCAAGAGTTGGGCTTTAATTCATAAGATGAATTAGAATAAAGGGTTATTCACCCAGCTGATCCAAGAGTTGCATATAGATGCAATTGGAAATAGTTTCCTACCTAAATAGCCGAGTTCAGGCGATCACCAAAGTGACTCGGGGCGTGGCGAAATATGGATCTTGGCCCACTAGAAAATCTTCCAACGGGATTTTCCGAGCCAATGAGGAGGGTCATTGGTTTGAGTAAAATAGTGGGAGCGTATTTAATAAAAGTCCTTATTAAATATGTTATTGTCATGATACTTATCTCTGCATGTTTATTTTGTTTTTAGATTACCATGTCTGGCAACACCGCTAATACCATGTCATTGCGATCTGTCCTTGAGAAGGACAAGCTGTCTGGAAGCAACTTTCTCGACTGGCAGCGAAACTTGAGAATTGTTCTCAAGCAAGAGAGGAAGTTGTATGCACTTGATGAGCGATGCACGATGCACCATCTATCGCCCCTAAATTTGAGAGGATGCTTACCAGAAGCACCTCAACGACGCCATAGATGTTGGATGTCTCATGCTAGCTACCATGACTTCGGAGTTGCAAAGGCAACACGAGAACATGGAGGCGTTCGATATGATCGAACACCTCAAGATGCTTTTTCAAGGGCAAGCTAGGTAGGAGAGATTTGACACCTCCAGAGCCCTTTTCCATTGTAGGCTGGCTGAAGGAAACCCAGTAGGGCCTCATGTACTTAAGATGATTGGGTACACTGAGAGTCTCGAGAGGCTGGGATTTCCTTTGGGCCTAGAGCTGGCAACGGACCTTATCCTGCAATCGTTGCCGGATAACTTTAGCCATTTTGTCATGCAGTATAACATGAATGATTTTGCTAAACCGTTGCCAGAGCTTGCAAGTATGTTGAGAACTGCTGAGCAAAATATTAACAAGGGAAAGGGAAAGGCCATTATGATGGTCAACTCTGGAAAGGGGAAGGGCAAGAGGCCTGCTTCTGGGCTACGAAGGACAAGGGCAAGAAACAGTTCAAGCAAAGTTCTTCTAGCCAGAAGCGATGGCGGGGTTGCTAAGGATGCTTCCTGCTTCCATTGGGGAAAACCTGGACATTGGAGGAGGAACTGTCCAAAATACCTAGAAGAGTGCAAGAAGAAGAAAGGAAGTGAGACTTCAACTTCACGTATTTATGTTATTGAGGTTAATTTTTCTACTTGACATCATGGGTATTAGATCTGGGATGTGGTTCTCACATTTGTACTAATGTGCAGGGACTAAGAAGGAGTAGGACTTTGACCAAGGGCGAAGTGGACCTACGAGTTGGAAATGGAGCAAAGGTTGCTGCATTAGCTGTAGGGTCTTATGTTTTGACTTTGCCCTCTGGGCTTATTTTGGAGTTGGATAATTGTTATTTTGTTCCAACAATTAGCAGAAACATTATCTCTATTTCTTGTTTGGACAAGAAAGGTTTTAATATTATTAATAAGGACAAATGTTGTTCGCTTTATTTGGATGATGTTTTCTACGCTAGTGCACCTATGAGTAATGGGCTTTATGTCCTTGATCTTGATATGCCTATTTTTAACATAAATGCGAAAAAGGTCAAACCAAATGATTTGAACCCGACATACCTTTGGCACTGTCGTTTAGGCCATATAGGTGAGAAGCGTATTTCCAAACTCCATAAAGATGAACTCTTGGACTCATTTGATTATGAATCATTTGAGGTATGCGAATCTTGCTTATTGGGAAAGATGACCAAAGTCAGTTCCTTTGGACAAGGTGAAAGGGCTAGTGATCTTTTGGGCTTAATACATAGTGATGTATGTGGTCCACTAAGCAAAGCGCTAGAGGTGGTTTTCCTACTGCTTACATTTATCGATGATTTCGGTAGATATGGGTTTGTGTATCTAATGAAACACAAGTCTGAAACCTTTGAAAAGTTCAAAGAATTCAAGAACGAAGTGGAGAACCAACTTGGTAAGAGTATTAAGGCCATACGATCAGATCGTGGTGGTGAGTACTTAAGCCAGGAGTTTGATGACTATCTGAAGGAGTGTGGGATAGTATCCCAACTCACACCACCTGGAACACCACAATGGAATGGTGTGTCCGAAAGGAGGAATCGTACCTTGTTAGACATGGTTCGATCTATGATGAGTCAGTCAGACCTCCATGACTCTTTCTGGGGATATGCTTTACTTACAGCTGCTTTCACCCTTAACCGTGTTCCATCTAAGGCGGTTGAAAAGACACCATATGAGATATGGACGGGCCGAAGACCCAGTATGTCCTTTCTAAAGATTTGGGGCTGCCATGTTTATGTGAAACGTATGATTTCAGATAAACTTGGACCTAAATCAGATAAATGTATATTTGTGGGGTACCCTAAGGAAACTAAGGGATACTATTTCTACAACACCTCTGAGGACAAAGTGTTTGTTGCAAGGACTGGAGTGTTCCTTGAGAAGGAATACATCTCTAAAAGAGCCAGTGGGAGGAATGTAGAACTTGGAGAAATCCAAGACCCACAAAATACTAAACCACCTGTAATGGAACAAGAACCAGTACCACAAAGTGTTGTGGTTCAACCAATGGTTCAAGTAGCACAAGATCCGCGTAGGTCTAGCAGGCCACGTCGCCAACCTGAGAGATATGGATTTCTCCTAACTCAAGAAGATGATGTGCTGCTCATGGATCAAGATGAGCCTGTGACTTACCAGGAGGCCGTAATTGGCCCAGAATCTGAGAAGTGGCTAGAGGCCATGGGATCTGAGATGGAGTCCATGTACACTAACCAGGTATGGACCTTGGTTGAGCCACCCAAAGGGGTAAAACCCATAGGGTGCAAGTGGGTCTTCAAGAAGAAGACTGACATGGATGGTAAGGTGAATACCTTCGAGGCACGATTGGTGGCGAAAGGGTTCAAGCAAATTCATGGAATAGACTATGACGAAACCTTCTCCCCAATCGCAATGCTTAAATCCGTCCGGATCCTACTTGCCATTGCTGCATACCATGACTATGAGATCTGGCAGATGGATGTCAAGACTGCATTCCTTAATGGGAATCTTCTCGAGGATGTGTACATGACACAACCCGAGGGTTTTGTCGATCCAAAAAATGCTGAAAAGGTATGCAAGTTGCAAAGGTTCATTTATGGATTAAAGCAAGCTTCTAGAAGTTGGAATCTTCGTTTTGATGAACTTGTAAGACAGTTTGGATTCATCAAGAACGAAGATGAGCCTTGTGTCTACAAGAAGGTTAGTGGGAGTATAATTGTTTTTCTGGTATTGTATGTGGATGACATACTACTCATTGGAAATGATATCCCTACACTGCAAAATGTGAAAACATGGTTAGGGAAATGTTTCTCGATGAAAGACTTAGGCGAGGCATCCTACGTGCTAGGAATCATGATCTATAGAGATAGATCACTGAGGCTACTCGGCCTTAGTCAGAGTACATATGTTGACAAAGTGCTTAGGCGCTTTAATATGCAAGATTCCAAGAAAGGTCTCTTGCCTATGTCACATGGCGTGTATTTATCCAAGGGACAATGCCCTACCTCATCAGATGAAAGGGAACGCATGAGTAAAGTTCCATATGCTTCGGCAATTGGTTCTATCATGTACGCTGTGATGTGTACTAGACCAGATATCTCATATGCTTTAAGCGTAACGAGTAGATATCAATTTGACCCTGGTGAAGGCCATTGGACAGCCGTCAAGAACATCCTTAAGTACTTGAGAAAGACTAAGGATTCGTTCTTGGTTTATGGCGGTGAGGAAGAGCTTGTTGTAAAGGGTTACACTGATGCTAGCTTCCAAACCGACAGGGATGATTCCCGATCACAATCAGCGTTTGTGTTTTGCCTAAATAGCGGAGCTGTTAGCTGGAAGAGTTCAAAGCAAGAGCGATTCTTGATTCTACTACAGAGGTGAGTATATAGTCGCCTCTAATGCGATAAGAGGCCGTTTGGATCGGGAAGTTCATTAGTGAACTTGGCGTTGTTCCTAGCATTTCAGACCGATTGACCTCTTTTGTGATAACAATGGAGCAATCGCAAGCCAAGGAACCTAGATCTCACCAAATGATCCAAACATATACTTAGGCGTTTCCATCTCATTCGAGAGATCATCGACAGAGGAGATGTAAAGATATGCAGTACCTACATTGGACAATGTTGCGGACCACCGACGAAGCCTCTTGCTCTTGAAGCATGATGCTCACACTAGATCGATGGGTATTAGATTGATGCCCGATTGGCTCTAGTGCTAGTGGGAGATTGTTGGTGTAAGCTCTAGTGGCCAATCTAGTTTTAGTAGATTATCATTTGTGTCATAACTTTGATTATATATTTGATATATATATATATATATATATATATATATATATATATATATATATATATATGAGGCATTTCATTTATTGTGTTATTTATTTTATAGCATAATAAAGTCCTTAAAATAGACAGTTCATTTCATGGAACATCAAGTGTGACTTGATCATGAGACCCCATTGAACATATAGAACGTTATTCTTAAAGCATCCGTAGTCGAGTATTATTGTTAATTAGGATGACAATAATGCGTAGAGACTATTGTGTGAGTAGACTGATGACCACATCTCATGGGTCATGGATATGCGATATCAAGTCGGCACACAGGTATAAATATTAGGAATAATATTTATATTGGACTGACCCACTATGAGGACGCTTCATAATAGTTATGCAAATGTCATAGGCGCTCCTCATGGCGACCATAGTGAAGTAGTCCTTTGACTTGAAGTCACTGCGATTCCTACATGTGGAGTTGTAGGCTTTAATGCTATCAAACGCCATCCGTAACAGGATGATCATAAAGATAGTAATTGGGCCTTTAATGAATCATGTTGAGGGGTGCGAGTGATGTAGACAGGATTCGTCCCTCCTACATAACAGGAGTAATGTCTTGGGCCTCTCGATAGAGTGAGACGTGAAATATGCGTGGCCACGCGGAAGTGGGTCAATATATGATATTGGGCCGCTTTGTGATTACACGTCCATTCTGGTATCGAGGAACATATGATTGGACTTAAAGAGGATGACGCATTTATGCCTCGTGTTTAATTAGGACACATGGACGAAGGGACATCGACTTCACAATAATCTTGGTCGCGGTAAGGTTAAAATCGGATCACCGGTTTTTCCCTGTTAATTGGGTAGCAATGATGCATTGCTAGATGCCGCTCATTGTTTATAATATTTAATATTATTTTAATATTTAATATTATTGCCAACTTAATGGGAACCTATAGGGTCACACGATAGAACGGTTAAATCGGAATCAGATTATTTAATTAAATAATGATTTAATTAAATAAGAAGGAAATGAGCTCATATTGTATGAGGCCCATTAGGGCAACATAATGAAAGGAAGGAGTATATAAGCTTAACGCTCCAACCCTAGTCTAAGCTTCTTAGACCTTCTGTGCCTCCTTCCTGTTGCCGTCGACTAGCAAGACGCATTCCGAGGCTACCGTTCGTGTGGACTGAGTAGAGACACTACAAGATCGTGGTGTTGGTGATCGATCTCCTCTACGCTTCAAGAGGTAAACACTACAAACTATCATGTTATTTGTGATTCATGAGCAATGCATGATCCATGGGTACGGGGATTTTTCCGCTTGAGAGTGTTTTTTAAAGAAAATTTAAAAAGTCGATCTCTCAAATCCCCAACACGAACTTGGCTTCAGATTCTGGGATCCTTCAAACAAGAAGATTGTTCGAAGCAGAGATGTGGTATTCTATGAAGACCAGACAATCCAGGACATTCAACAGTCCAAGAAGCCAAAGACCATTATGGTGCGTAACTCAGGGGGAGAGATTCCTCAAAAGAATGATGAGCCTGATCAGACAACACAACCTCATCAGATGGAGCAGCCAGATCAGACAGAACAACCTGACCATACAGAACAGATGACAGATGAGACGGAACGAGAACCTCAACCGAGAAGGTCAACGAGAGTCAGACAACCATCAACAAGGTATCCGTCAGATGAATATGTCACTCTCACTGATGAAGGAGAACCTCAAAGCTTAGTGGAAGCCATTGAGATGAAGGATAAGGAGAAATGGATGCAAGCCATGCAAGACGAAATGCAGTCCCTGAAGGAAAATCAGACGTATGACCTGGTAGAATTGCCAAAAGGAAGAAGAGCGTTGAAAAACAAGTGGGTGTTCAAACTCAAAAGCGAAGAGAACAACCCAAACCCCAGGTACAAAGCCCGAATTGTGGTGAAGGGGTGCCATCAGAAGAAAGGCATAGATTATGAAGAAATTTTCTCACCGGTGGTGAAGATGACATCCATTAGAGCAATCCTTGGTCTAGCTGCAAAACTAGACTTGGAGGTAGAACAACTCGACGTTAAAACAGCATTCTTACATGGAGACCTAGAGGAAGAAATCTATATGGAGCAACCTGAAGGTTTCATAGAACCAGGCAAAGAACACCTTGTGTGCTGCTTGAAGAAAAGCCTCTATGGTGCAAGCAAGCTCCAAGACAATGGTACAAGAAGTTTGATCTCTTCATGACCCAACATAATTTCAAAAAGACATCCATGAGGCGAATGTGTGTTTGTGAAGAACTATGATAATGGTGAGTCCATCATACTTCTGTTGTATGTTGATGATATGTTGATTGTTGGGAAAGACAAGTTGAAGATAGCTGCTCTCAAGAAGGCATTGAGTAAGTCTTTTGCCATGAAAGATCTGGGTGCAGTAAAGAAGATTCTTGGAATGAAGATCCACTAGTGCAAATTTGAGATTTAAAATCGGTTATTTAGGGTTTTAAAATCGGTTGGAGAACCGATTTAGAAGCTCTGGATTTAGTATGTCTGGGGATTTTAAATCGGTTATTTAACCGATTTAAATTATACTTTTAAAATCGGTTATTTATAACAACCGACGTAAAATAACTGTAATTCGAGTCAAATGTGGTCATATTAGACTTTTTAAATCGGTTGTTTATAAAGAACCGATTTAAAAATACCTTTTAAATCGGTTGTTATAAACAACCGATTTAAAAATACCTTTTAAATTGGTTTTTTATAACAACCGATTTAAAAGGTCTATCTTTTAAATCGGTTGTTTAAAAAAAATCCGTTTTAAATGTTTTTTTTAAATCGGTTTTTTATAACAACCGATTTAAAAGTTTGTTTTTTTTTTAAATTTTTTTTTTGTTTTTATATCAACCATACATATAAACCTGTAAAAACAACCAAAACAGCCACAACAATAGTTTTTCCAGCAATCCAATACAACCAGAACAATCTCAAGAATATATTTTTTCCAAAGAAAAATACAAACTAAAACTAAACCAAATCAAAATACAAACTAAAACTAAAACTAATAGTCAAATACAAATTTAACTAAATCTAAAACTTAAACTGAAACTAAATCAAATACAACTCTGACTTCCAATTTGTTAAAACACAAGTCAAAACCAAGTCAAATACAAACTAATATTCAAATATAAACCTAACTACATAAAAAACACAAGCTGAAACTTCACTATTTGTTTTTTCCACCATTTTTTCTATTCTTTTTCCTCTTTGGCTCGTATTTCAACTCGGCATGGAATTTGCAAAAAAATTCTGCCCAAAGTTGTCTTATGCTCAAAAGCTCATCATTTGACATTGGTGATGTGTCATTGAATACCTGTAAAAAATAATATAAAAACTAGTTAATATAACTGAAATAATGCTTAATTAAGTACAAAATCAATTAAGCTTATTGAGTTTTTAAATATTACCTCCATCCAATTTTCGATTATCCCCGCCGAGATAATGGTCATCATATTCCTCATGACATATATCCCACATGCCCACCCGTCGGTTTGACGAGCCATCTCCAAATAAATATAAAAGATATGCACTCGGTTAATATTAAATATCCTAATATTTGTAAATGAATATTTTTAATTTAAACCACTTACTTTGGGCAACAACCATTCAGGCGGATTACTTCTCCTAACTCCTTTAAGCCTGTTATAGCCATCGATTGCACTGATAAAAGAATATTCATGATAAGTCAAAGTTCTAAAATTATATCATAATGTATGTTAAGAATTAAATTGAATCGTACTTATTAATTCTTTCTACAATGGTTTGATTAGGCCGATAACCCAGGGTGCACAAGCAGACGACAACGTGGTCTTCAGGAAAATGATGGCCAATCGCCAATGGTCACTACAATATTGGACAACAATAATGGTATGAAGAAGCAGGACAAACAAAAGAACACAATATAAACACACGTAAATGAACTTACCTATAGCAGTATGGTGCTAAATAACATTGTCTCTTCTCTTCCCACATCTTGTTCTGGATGTATGCTTGAATATCCTCCAATTTTTTGGGAGCAGACTTGGGACATAAAGAACCAATCTGGTAAGGTGAAAATTTTTTGTACCTATCACAATAGCCTCTATCCTTACATAGGCGCCAACAGTACCTAATATATTGTAAAACATGTTAATTAATATTACAAATGATTTAAGCATGCTTACAATATAAACTTAGAATGACATATACTTACGAGCCCCATAATGCCAGGTGGCATAATTCAAGCCAACGTCCACCCATAGTAATGTCGGTTATCTCCTTCTCACCAATCCAGTAATGTTCAACGGACACGGGGTCATAATCCATCAGTAGCCCCGTGACTTGCCCCCAAAGTCATATAACATGGCAGATAACTCTCTCAACCAATTAGTGGGGGTTGGCATCCACGGTTGGGACGGTGAGCAACTGTCCTTAGCGCTTTCGCGCATAGGAGTCTTCATAGAGTTGGGCTGGCCAGATGAGGGTTGACTTGCACAAGCCATATTTGCAAGTCTCTGCAAAATGAAATTTTATAAATGAAGACCATGTTGAAAGTTTACAAACCATGTTGAAAGTTTACTTAAACTACATAATTTATATTGTAGCATTTTATACATACCTCAGCTACTGTCTTTTCTATCCTCTGACTAATTGTCTCCTGTAACTCTTGCATGTTGATGGCTGCGGGTTGACTTACGCAACCCTGAGATGCAAGTCTTTGTAAATGAAATTTTATAAATTAATTTCTTCCTAATTCTAGTTAAATAAACTGCTTATTTTATATTGTAACATATTATACATACCTCGGTTACCGCCTTATCTACCCTCTGATTGAAGGTCTCCTCAGCTCTTTGCATCAGCATTGTCTTGAAGGACTCCATCTCCGCATAGGCTTTTGCTTTGCCACGAGGTGCAACACTTCCATAATATGTCTTCAGGCCGACACCAAAAGGGGCAACGCGGGGATGACCACTGTGATCAGGTGTCCCAATGGCAGTAATCAGGATATCCATATGTGTATCAGGAACAAAAGTTCCTTGAGTGGCCTGATCCACAAGGTCATCCTGACAACATATATGGTGTAAGTCAATGTTATGTAAGGCATTACACTAAAAAAGATATATTGAAAGTTTTACTTACAATTTTTGAGGCAACTGTGGCTGTCTCCTCATTTATAAACCCTCCGGTTGACTTTATTCGAGCCAACTTCCATTGCTCGTGACGTGGTGGAGAATCAACATCATCCACCGTCAACTGCATATTGCCACTCTCTTTTTGCATTTCCTTCAACCTATTCTCCTTCCAGGTGGCCTTCAAATATGCATAACCACCACGAGAAGTTCTGTGGTAATACTTGTTCTTGGCTTGGTTTTGTCTTCCCTTTGCTCTTTTCTCCTGTTAGAAATAATGTACATGTAAATTAGCTAAACAAAAAATCAATTAATATGAGAAATTAAGGAAAAGTACTAACCAAAAACTCAAGGTCATGTCGACTCTTCACAAACAACTCCCATGTTTCTTCTAAAATGGATTTATACTTATAACATGGGGTCTTACATCCGTCCTTGTCACCAGGGCCAAAAACATAAGTCCTGGTGAGCATAGTCTTGTGTGACCTCCAACGATTAGCAGCATAAGATAGCCATCTCTTCTTAAGCCTCTTATCATTAGGATCAACATCAAATGTTTCCTTAAATAGACAATAAAATGATATTAGTAATAAACAGATTTAGTTAAATAGCATAAGAAATTAAAGGAGTTTGTAAAAAGAGGTATTACCGTCACATCCTGCCAAATGCACTCTTTTGTGCCGTCATCCACGTTCTCCCATTCATTTACCAATATGCTAACCTTGTTTCTAGCCAACATAGCCACAAATGTCTTGAACTTAGCTGCATAGTTCCCTTTAGGTTGGCCTGTCTCCCTATCAAACTCAATTGGATACCTATATCCAGTCGGGCGTCTAGAAGTCAACTCCTGACAAGAAGTAGCTGATCTAGTCTTCTTTTTTGTAGATGTCGTACTATCTACAAGATCAGCCATGATATCTGTTTAGAGGACAGAATATAAATGTCAAAAACAATAATATAGGACAAAGCAGAATAAAATCATTAATAAACACAATAACAGATGTAAATTTAAATATAAAACAAAATAAGCACAATCAATGTCAATAACAAATAGGTATTAACCTTTAAATTTATTCCATGGGTGAAATACAGATGTTCTCCCATATCCCTTCATTATGATCACTACGAATGGCACGTACATCGTCCACATCTCTTTCTTCTATGAAAGTAGGAATTTGTGTTGTGAATGAAGGAGTCTCAGAAATATTAAGGGTTGAATCTTCATTTTCATTATTATCATGAATGTTTTTCCCTTGTAGGACCACTGACCAATTTTTTCTAGAAGGATCATTGACATAAAAAACTTGTTTTGCCTGTTCTGCTTGTTGGAATCAAGTGGATTCAGAAACAATAACCCTTAATTGTTTTGATGATAACAAAAGATTAAGAGAACAATTTATTCTCTAACATGGTTATAAGTGTGCAGAAAGTATTTATATTCGGAAAAGTGCCTCGAGAAGACTTAGTGAAATCTTGAATTTCACTCTGGAAAGCCCGGCTCTGGCTCTGGTTCTTGGCACATACACTCTGTTTAGTCAACGCTCTGGTGTAAGTCAACGCTCTGGTAGATCAGTCTAAGAGACTACACTCTGTTTGGTCAACGCTCTGGTGTAAGTCAACGCTCGGTAGATCGATCTAGAGACTACACTCTGTTTAGTCAGCCTGGTCTTGATCCAACACTCAACAAATTGTGTTATATGTGCTCTATGACAAACTTAGTGCTTTCTACCGCGATTCTGTCATTTGATAGCCCATTAAATTCTACACACAAGAATCTCGGTGATCTGTGAAGCTCGATTCGATAGTAAATTCAAGTACCTTGTTATACGAAGTATCTTTAGACAAGAAGAATGTCAAAGGATAATATCATCAAGGAAACTTGTGCTTGAAGTGTCTATATTTTTGAAAAGCTCACTAAGGACAAAGTTACTGACATTGTGTATAATACTCAGAATGCTTTTCGTCTTGGAACGGACGTATCCTGCAAAGCCAAATTCAAGGATCCGAACTTTGACTTTGGACAAAAGAAGCGTTGTGCGGACAAAAAGATCGTTGTGTCTAGCGGCACTTTTTCAACCCTAGCTATATATCCTACCTCATACACTTTGAAGTAAGATATGTATTGAGATTTCAACAAGCGATTTTCAACACGGTTATGCATGTCGCAATCTAGCAACTTGAATATTTTCTGAGTAGTGAGCATCAACATCTATCTTCTCAAACACTACCCAATCGAGGCGTTGAGCAATCAAGAATTCATCCAAGTCTTTGAGATCGTTGAACAAGGCACTTACTGTTTTATTCCTTCTTTTAAGAAAGTCATTTTGTGCTAAAAGTATTCTCATTGTAAATTCTCTCTTAAGAGAGTTATCTCTATGTTGTTTCAAAAAAACTCTTATTTGAATCATCTTGCTTGATGGTAAGCTCATACCTTAGAGCTCAACTGTATCTTTAGTCGTTCTAAGAAGTTGTGAGTATAGCAGTTGGCGAAATATACTCTCAAGTGTGTCGGTTGATTATAGTGGAGAAATCCTTCAAGTGAGTGAAGGGACTGAAGCGTAGCTATCGGGTGATAGTGAACTAGTATAAATCTCATGTCTCTTTCTTCACTCTTTATTCCTTGTGACAGCTTTATTCAATAGTTATTTTCATAAACATTTGTATTTGAAAAGTTTTTAAAACCCAATTCAAACCCCCTTTTCTTGTGTTTTGCCACGTTCAATTGGTACGAGCTGGCCTCTTGGTTTGAGCACTTAACAATGTGAGAGGAAAGATCCTATACTATCCTATGGCAAACCAGCGAACCCGGTGGTCATGTTAACCGCCCCTTTGTTCATTGGATCTAACTATGACTCTTTGGAAAGATAAAGTGAAAAACTTTTTGAATCTCTTGAGTTTGAACTTTGGGATATGGTTAGGAAGCTTGATGCTGAACGATTGACTCCAAAAGAAATCCTATTCTAGGAGTCTTGGACCCGATGATCATAAAGGAATATACCTTGCACCAAAAAAGCAAGATACTTTCTTGTATGTGCTATCTCTGAAAAAGTATGAGAAATGTGGCAATAGACCTTTGCCAAAGAAATTTGGGACTCAGCTTTTAGCCCATGAGAGTACTTCCCAGTACAAGAAACCAAGGCTAATATCTTGGTTAGACAATATGAACTCTTCAAGATGGAAGAGGATGAAAGCATCGAAACTATGTTTGGAAGATTTCAAACTTTAGTTCATGGCAGAAGGTTCTCAAGAAAAGCTATACCCGCTTGACCATGTTAAGAAAATCTTGAGAAATGCCAAAGAGATGGAGACCGAAAGTCACGGCTATTCAAGAAGCCAAGGACTTGAATGAATTACGTCATGAAGATCTCTTGAGTTCTCTAAGAGCTCACGAGCTTGAAGCTTGATGAAGAAGAACCTCCCAAGAAAGCAAAGACCATTGCTCAGAAAACTTCAAACAAAGCATCTACTTCCCAAAGCTCTCCAAGTGAGCTTGAAGCTGAAGCTTCGTGCGATGAGAGTGATGAAGATCTTGATGATGAAATCTCCTTATTTCAAGGAAGATTCAGCGCATGATGAAAAGCAAAGGAAGGTTGAGAAGAAGTTCCACAAGGGACTCAGGAAAGACAAGATTCAAGGAAAGGAAGAAAGGACTTCAAGGCCAGGCCAAGTGACTTGCTATGAGTGCGAAGCCTAGTCACTACACAGTCTGAGTGCCCACAACTTGAAATCAAGGAAGAGTGGCTTCAAAGGCAAGAAGAAGAAAGGTCTCATGGCTACATGGGATGATTCAGATTCATCATCTTGAGGATGATGAGAACAAGCAAACATAGCTCTGTGGCTACCATAGGCTCAGGCAGTGAAGAAGAAGATAAAGAGGTAGATTCTAACACATCTTCTAATATTCAAATAGCTTTTGATGAACTGTTAGATGAGTCCTCAAAGCTCAACAATGAGTACAAATCTTTGAAAAAGAAAGTGCTTAAAACTCTCTAAAGAATTTCAAATACTCAACGAGGAGAATGAGAACTCAAACTAAAACCACCATTTGGTGAGTACTTGATTTTAACTTGAAAGTATAAGGTTGAATGCAACTCTTCAAAATATGAAGAGGGATTTCAAAATTTATTTCTTGCTGAATGTGTCACCTGAAGCAAACAAGCATCTATGATCTGGGGAGTAAGTCAAAATGGTAAAAGGGTCTTGGTTATAACCACGAAGAACCAACTTTTCAAAACACCAATTTGAAAACCAAAGACTCCAACAATCACAGTATGTTACTTTGTACTTTCTGCCCAATAAGAAAGGGCACATTAGGAGTACTTGTTATGAACTAAAAACAAGAAGGACACGTCTCCTTCTAGGGTAACAAAGATGAGGACCCAAAAAGATTTGGGTACCCAAGGATAAAATTATATATGTTGCAGATTTGCTTAGCAGCGAGTTACTACACCGATCCTGGTACTTGGGCGGTGTTGCTCACGTCACATGACGGGAGAAAGGCGTATGTTCAAGAACTCCCATCATGAAGAAGGTGGAAATGTTGGTTTGGAGGAAATCGAAAGGTAAAATCATTGGAAGTGGAAAAGTTGGTAAGAGCTTTCTTCCTTCCATTGATAATGTATTATTAGTGGATGGCTTGAAGCATAACCTACTAAGTATAAGTCAATTATCACGATAGTGGTTATGATGTTGCCTTTAATGACACATCATGTATAGTCAAAAGCAAGAAAGATGGATCTATTCTTTTCAAGGCAAAGAGAAAAAATAATATTTACAAAATTAAACTTTACGAGTTGGCGAAATCAAAATGTAAAATGTTTTTGTCCCAATTGATGAAGAGCAATGGACTTGGCACAAAAGGTTGGTCATGCGGCAGGTTAATCTCAAAGCTTAACAAGAAAGGACTTGTTAGAGGCCTGCCAAATCTTAAGTATCAATCTGATGCTCTTTGTGAAGCATGTCAAAAGGGAAACAAGCGAAATCTTCTTTAATTCCAAAAATATTGTTTCCACCTCAAGGCCACTTGAGCTTTACATTTAGATTTATTTGGACCGACGAAGCGCCTCTGCATGCGGAAAGAAATATGGTCTAGTCATTGTCGATGACTATACTAGATGGACATGGGTAAAATTCTTAACCCACAAGGATGAGTCTTTACAGTGTTTTACAGATTCGCAAACAAGTGCAAAATGAAAAGGCTTTTGTATTACTACTATTAGAAGTGATCATGGTGGTGAATTTGAAAATGAATTATTTCAAAAATTTTGTGAAGAACATGGCATCTCTCACAATTTTTCATCCCTAGAACACCACAACAAAATGGTGTTGTAGAAAGGAAAAATAGATCTTTGCACAGAAATGGCCGAGAACCATGATTCACTAAACTAATGTTGCAAAGCACTTTTGGCGAAGCGATAAGAACCTTGCATGCTATATTCAAAATAGAATCTATATTAGACCTATCTTGAATAAGACTCCTTATGAATTGTGGAAAGGAAGAAAACTGACATTTCATATTTTCATCAATTTGGGTGTATTTGCTTGTTCTCAATACAAAGGGCAGTCTAAGGAAAATTTGATTCTAAATCACAAAAAGCTATCTTTTTGGGATATTACGAGCAACTCTAAAGCATCTGAGAATATACAACAAAGAAACATTAATTGTTGATGAGTCAATACATGTGAAATTTGATGATAAGAAGCGATAATGACACGTCGAGCTAAATGAAGCTTTGCATTTACAAATTTGTAAGGAAACAAAAGCGGATGTCACAGTCTTGACTCATTGATGTCTCTGGTGTCGACTCTGGTGAAAAAGGAATATCCATAATGATTTGGAAGTTCAAACACGATCACCCAAAGGACCAAATAATTGGTGGCAACCGAGTGATAGAGTTAGAACAAGATCTTCTGCTTAGAGATCATGCCGATTTGGCACTTCTATCGAGATAGAGCCAAAATCTATTGATGAAGCTCTAACTGATGATGGATGGATTATTGCTATGCAAGAAGAGCTCAATCAATTTCAGAGGAATGATGTGTGGAAGCTTGTGCCTCCTCCAGAGAATAAGCTAGCAATTGGAACCAAGTGGGTCTTCAGAAACAAACTTGATGAAGATGGTAAAGTGGTAAGAAATAAGGCTAGACTTGTTGCTCAAGGGTATTCACAAGAGGAAGGTATTGACTACATGAAACTTTCGCTCCTGTGTAGCTAGACTTGAAGCCGTTAGAATTTTGGTGTCATTTGCTGCACATCATGGCATTACTTTGTACCAAATGGATGTAAAAAGTGCATTTTTAAATGGGTTCATAAATGAGAAGTGTTTGTGAAACAACCACCTGGTTTTTGAAGATCTTGAGTTTCTGAACATGTCTTCAAACTTAAAAGGCACTTTATGGTCTCAAACAAGCTCCTAGAGCCTGGTATATGACCAGTTAAGTTCCTTCTTAATGTCAAATGATTTTGAAAGAGGCCAAGTGGACACTACACTTATTTAGAAAATCATCTAAAAAGCATTTCATTATAGTTCAAATATATGTGGATGACATTATCTTTGGTGCTACTAATGAGTCTCTTTGTAAGGAGTTTTCTAAGCTTATGCCGAGCAATTTGAGATGAGTATGATGGGAGAATTAAATTCTTCCTTGCCAGTATTCAAATCAAGCAATGTCAAGATGGAACTTATATTCATCGGACTAAATATGTGAAAGAAGCTGGCCTGAAGAAGTTCAAGCTAGAGAAACCAAACCTATGAGCACACCAATGCATCAACATGTGCTCTTAGAGAGATGAATCAAGTAAAAAGGTAGACCAAAAGGTATATAGAGGTATGATTGGTTCAACTCCTTTATCTCCGACCTCAGGCACGATATTATGTTTAGTGTGTGCTTATGTGCAAGATTTCAATCGATCCTAGAGAATCTCATAGCTGCGGTTAAAGGATATTTAGGTATCTTAAAGGAACTACTAATCTTGCTTTGCTTTATAAGAACTCGAGATAATTACAAGTTAGTAGGTTTACGTGATCTCGACTTTCTGGCAATTGAAAGGAAAAGCACAAGTGGTGGTTGCCAATTTCTTGGAGCAAATCTTGTCTCTGGTCGAAAAGACAAAGCACAATTGCACTATCCACAATGAAGTGAGTACATATCACGCAAGTCAGCATCACAACTACTTTGGATGAAGTATCAACTTGAGGACTATCAGATTAAAGAGAGTAAAATCACTATATCTTTGTGATAATATACTCGCTATATGTGACTAAAAACCCCATTTTGCATTCTCGAGGCCAAACATATTGAAATTAAACATCATTTTATTAGAGACTATGTTCAGAAAGGGATTCTTGAAATTAAATTTATTGATACGACCATCAATGGGCGGAACATCTTCTACAAACCCCTTGCTGAAGATAGATTCAACTTTATAAGAAAGAACTTGAATTTCCTTCTTATAAAGGAATAGGTGTTTGATCTGAATAAAGTTTATTCTGGTTGACTAAGTTGATTCTGTTTAAATATAGTTGACTTTGTTTGACTATGTTGACTCTGTTTGAATAAAGTTGACTCTGGTTGAATAAAGTCGACTGTTTGATGTGTTTGACTTTGTTGACTCTGCGTGAGTGTGTTGGCTATGTCGTAGGTTAAATCATCGATTCTGTTGATTATCTTATCTCGTTATATTCTTTTCATTAACTGTTCGTATGATCATTGCATACCGTCTCTAGGAATCTTAAGTACGTGTCTCTCGAGACTGGTTGATGCGTTAGTGACTGACATTTGCTTTTCTTGAGTCATAATTGCTTTCTTTGGGAAATGACGAATTTCTGCGCCCTCTTTAATTTTAATGACTACACGTTTTGAAAAAGACAAATATTTGTTCAAAAATTCATTTGAAATCTATCTGATAACGCTTAATCTTCTCGAACACGTTTATAACTCACTCACTCACTTGCTCACCCACTCTCTCTCAAAAGAAGTCTACACTTTTACGAACCACTAAACCACTTTCATCTTCGCACTTTCTGTGTTTCTCGATTTCAAAAATGGTTGCTCCACAACAACGCGAAAGTTCAAGTTCTGAAGAAGAGCGTAGGTAGCTGGAAAATCTTCAACCTACGACCTCAGGTGTTGGTGGAACACAGTAAGGTTTGAGGATATGAGCAAATGAAGGATACGACTTTAGTGATTTCATCGACATGGGGGATAATGGATTTCTTCTACATGACCAACTCAGTCTATGAGATCTGGTGAAGGAGTTACGGACTTATGCTTGAGTAAAGATAAGACCATTCTGAGTCATGTTCAAAGCAGCGCATTGTGGTCACTCGAGGACCTAATTCTTGTGAAATCACCCGTTGCCACTAATGATGGAGCGGTTGAAAGCCATTTGGTTGGGAAAAGGATGCTTTGGTGGTGGGATATCGTGAATGAAACCATCTATGAAGCCGGGGATCAAGGCGGTGGACATGAAGAAACGAGGTTTAGAACCTGCTCGGAATCATCATGAACCGCTTGGTGCCAAAAAATCGGCTCTGTGGATCTTGTCGGCCGATACCTGAAGTTCATAATGTGGAATTATGAACTCAAAGCTAAAATCAACCTTCCCGCGAGATAATTTTGAACATCTGGAAGAGACTTAATGTACTCGAGAAGGGAAATATATGAATATCCCTTATGGAAAATTGTTGTCGGCAATTATGGAGAACCAAGGTCTTGTAAATCTTCTTCAAGGTCTCGAACACCTTGGAAGCAGGGCTTGCCACTGGCGATGGTGATTCTATTCTCTCTTGAGACAATCTAAGGAGAATGGGACTCGCTTTCCAAGAAGGTTATTGCTGTGATTCAAGAAGATGAAGAAGGAGCAAGGAAGAAAGTTGTGAAGAAGGGGGAAGAAGATTGTGAGTGGACTCTGGTGTCTCTTTGGACCAACGGAAGGGTCACTCGAAACACAGCATTCACATTGCCTCGAGAATCCCTGGCTCACTCTCCTGTAGAGACTCATGCATGCCTACATGTGCTTACAGAGGAAGAAGAAGAGAAGAACGGGAGATTGATCAAATGATAAAGGAAAGGTTAGAGAAACACGACTATATCGTTGAAGCAAGCTTGGGCTGCCATGAGCCTTATGCGGCGTGAAACCTTTGCACCTCCGAGTTATGCTCACTGCCTCGATCTAGAGTGGCTATTCCCGCTGAGCCCTCTGTTGATCTGCTCGAAGCCACCTGAAAAGGATACACAAGGTTGGAGATGCCCCTGCTGCAAAAAGAAAGAAGGCACTTGATAAGGTAGTTGATTTATATGATACTACTTATCAATGCAGTTGTTCTGTTGCTTCTGATTGTTGAACCTCCTCCATCACAATCCTTGCCCAAACCTAAACCCCGACTGTCTGCACTTTTGAGCAACACCTCCCGAAGCCTTTGCGTCTTTGCCCTCGGACTCATCTTCTTACGATGAAGATGATGTTTCTCCCTTGAGGGGACTAGACAAAGACCTCAACCACGCAGGTTCAAATTCCCTATATTGAACCTTTAGCCTCTTTACCCCCAGATTCCACTATACCTCGAAACACCTTCACCACCTAAATCACCACCCGAAACCAGCTTCTCCACCTAGAACGCTTCACCCTCACCAACAACCCGGACCTCAACATACCATGTGAGACTGAGTCCATTTCTGAGGAACCTGAATCTGAGTCAAGGGTTCAAGAGTCTTCATCTCTTGAATCTGGCAATATGGTTGTGTGTGAAACTCAACCTCTTCGCATGTTGCAACCTCTCCCTGACTCCTCTTTCAGACTTCCCATAATGGGGGATGATGCTGATGATATCTCTGATGAGCCTCTGCCACTTCTTCTCACTGCACCCCCTGGACCCTCTGAGCCTGGTCTTCGGGAACCAAGAATTGTGCCCAACGTTCTTCCCAATTTAATTGGTAGCATTGAGTACTTCAAAGGCGAAAGAATCGGGAATCTCGTTTCGGGGTTTCCTTGAGGCAGATTTGATGAAGTAATAAATGATCTTCTTTGAGAAGAAGATCGGTATGAGAAGCCAGGTGTCTCACAGGAACACTTGGTTTTGACAAGCAAGGCAAGAGCAAGAAGAAAAGCAGGAGATGGCATGTTGCCTCGACATGGAGAGTTCCTCCCGAGAAGAAGTCCTTTGCACTGTTTGGGAACGGAACTGCACTCTCCTCTCGTCCTCCTACTCCTCCAAGAGAACTCAGAACTCCACCACTGCACACAATGCTATGGTTGCATCTATACGGATCGGCTTCACATGAGCGGTCAACTGTAGTTGTGCCAAAGAAGTTTTGATAAGTGGTTGAAGAAGCGGCGATTGAGAAGATTTATGGAATCTCGATCAAAATTTGGCTGAAGCCTCGGAAAGAAGCAAGATTTGATGACTACTCTGCTGCGGCAAATTTTGGAAGGATGGAGCAACCTAGAAAACCTTAGGATTTTTGCCTTTTTAGTTTTCTCCTTTTGATAATTGAGTTTGTTTTTGTTCACTTGCTTTTTATTTCTAATAAAATTTATTTATGACACTTGAAGTTTTCTCTTTATCTTTCTTTATCTTGTTTTGACTGTGATGTTCTTTATTTCTGTCTTAATCTTTTGTCGATGACAAAAAGGGGAGAAGAATATAGAGAGTATAAAGCAATTGATGAACCTAGTGTATCGACCAAGTGTCATCATACATACATTATGTGTTACGATTAATATATTCTGTATGCTCACGAAACTTATATGCTGTAATATCTCATGCTCTGTTACACTTAGAAATATTTATATATACTTAATTAGGGGAGGCCTCTGAAATCATCTGAATAAATATTTTTTATAAAGAAAAAAATTGTTCATCAATATATGTATTTGTCATCATCAAAAAGGGGGAGATTGTTGGAATCAGTGGATTGAAACAATAACCCTTAATTGTTTGATGATAACAAAAGATTAAGAGAACAATTTATTCTCTAACATGGTTATAAGTGTGCGAAAGTATTTATATTCGGAAAAAATTGCAGCCCAGGAAGACTTAGTGAAATCTTGAATTTCACTCTGAAAGCCGACTCGGCCTGGTTCTTGCTTGCATACACTCTGTTTAGTCAGCGCCCTGGTGTAAGTCAACGCGCTACGGTAGGTCGATCTAGAGACTACACTGTTTAGTCAACGCTCTGGTGTAAGTCAACGCTCGGTAGATCGACAAGAGACTACACTACTGTTTGGTCAGCAGCCTTTCTGGTGTAAGTCAGCGCTGCGGTAGATCGATCTAGAGACTACACTCTGTTGGTCAACGCTACGGTGTAAGTCAACGCTACGGTAGATCAGTCTAAGAGACTACACTCTGTTTAGTCAACGCTCGGTCTTGATCAACCTCGTGATTGGTTATATGTGCTCTATGACAAACTTAGTGCTTTCTACACGATTCTGTCATTTGATAGCCCATTAAATTCTACACACAAGAATCGGTGATGCGAAGCTCGATTCACGATATAGTAAAATTCAAGTACCTTGTTATCTGAGGTATCTTTAGACAAGAAGAATGTCAAAGGATAATATCATCAAGGAAACTTGTCTTGAAGTGTCTATATTTTTGAAAAGCTCACTAAGGACAAAGTTCTTGACATTGTGTATAATACTCAGAATGCTTTTAATTGAAAGCGGCGTATCTCTGCAAAATTCAAGGAGATCGAACTTTGACTTTGGACAAAAAAGAAGCGTTGTGCGGACAAAAAGAGGCGTTGTGTCTAGCGGCACTTTTTCAACCCTAGCTATATATCCTACCTCATACCTTTGCTCAAGTAAGATATGTATTGAGATTTCAACAAGCGATTTTCAACACGGTTAACGCGATCTAGCAACTTGAATATTTTCCTGAGTAGTGAGAGCATCAGCATCTATCTTCTCAAACACTTTACCCAAATCAAGAGGCATTGAGCAATCAAGAATTCATCCAGTCTTTGAGATCGTTGAACAAGGCACTTTGTTTTATTCCTTCTTTTAAGAAAGTCATTTTTGTGCTAAAAGTATTCTCATTGTAAATTCTCTCTTAAGAGAGTTATCTCTATGTTGTTTCAAAAAAACTCTTATTTGAATGCATACTTAGCCCGATGGTAGCTCCATACCTTAGAGGCTGTTGTCTTGAAGTCGTTCTAAGAAGTCAGTGAGTATAGCAGGTTGGCGAGCGTAAATATACTCTCAAGTGTAATCGGTTGATTATAGTGGAGAAATCCTTCAAGTGAGTGAAGGGACTAGACGTAGCTATCAGGTGATAGTGAACTAGTATAAATCTCTGTGTCTCTTTCTTCTCTCTACTCTTTATTCCTTGCACAGTTTATTCAATAGTTATTTTTCATAAACATTTGTATTTGCGAAAAAGTTTTTAAAAACCCAATTCAAACCCCCCCTTTCTTGTGTTTTGCCACGTTCACTGCCATGATGAAAGGCTCGTCCTTGTAACCTACTTTGTCAAAGTCCACCAATGTAAAACCCATTTCATCGGTTGTTACTCCACTGTTACTGTTAACCCACTTACATTTAAAAACAGGCACCTTAAATTTGCAGTAATCCAGCTCCCAAATCTCTTCAATTACCCCAAAGTAAGCTATGGATGCAAGAATAGGGTTTTTATCCCTTGAACTAGAGAAATGCATCGAAGAGGCCATTACCATAACCCCACTGTTTTGAACAGTACTCTTGTCATCCTGTAACTTTGTGTAAAAGGAAATATTGTTTATATCGTACCCACTCCAGCACAAGACATTAAAACTAGGTTCATGTGCTAGTCTACGTAATGTATCAGAAGCAGTATCATATTCCTTCATAACCTGTGCTTTGAACCAAGATAGGAATGTCTTGTTATGCTCTCTCAACATACCTTTTTCGTTCATTCGAGGGTTACTGGCCTTGACAATTCTTTTGTGAGCTTCTAAGTAAGGTATAACCTCTGCATTGTTATTCAATATATCTTGATGTGCTCAAGCACCTCCACACGACTCATGCTCTTAACGGTTAACCCTCGTGTACCCTTACCTTCATATCTTCCAACATGGCGAGTCTTAGGAATCCCTACAGGTTCCACTTCTGACAAGTAATCTGTACAAAACTCAATGGCTTCTTCTGTGATGTACCTTTCAACAATGGATGCTTCGGGGCGGTATTGATTCTTAACATACCCTTTCAAGATCTTCATATATCGCTCCACTGGGTATATCCATCTTAAATAAACGGGGCCACACAATCTAATCTCCCGCACTATATGAACAATTAAATGGACCATGATGTCAAAGAATGATGGAGGAAAGTACATCTCCAACTGACACAATATAATAGCAGCCTCGTTTTCCAAGTCGTCCAACTTCGTAGGGTCAATGACTTTGGCACATATAGCATTGAAGAATAAGCACAATCTAGTTATGGCATGTCGGACTTCTTTAGGCAAGATGCCACGGATAGCCACTACAAGTAATTGTTGCATCAATACATGGCAGTCATGAGACTTTAAGCCCACTACTTTAAGGTCCTTCAGTGAGATTAGGTTTTTAACATTGGAAGAGTAACCCTGTGGCACTTTAATTCCACGAAGACACTCGCAAAAACTTCTTCTCTTGTTTTGACAAAGTATGGCATCTCAAAGCGAGATATGTGGCATTACCTCTTGGCTGTGGAGCTAATTTCTGTCTTATACCCATTGCAACCATATCTAGACGAGCATTCATACTATCCTTTGTCTTGCCCTGAATGTTGAGAAGAGTACCAATTACATTATCACACACGTTTTTCTCCACATGCATGACATCAATACAATGTCTTACATCAAGACTGGACCAGTATGGAAGATCGAAGAACACAGACCTCTTCTTCCATATATTTTTCTCAGTGGACTGCTTTTGTTTCTGTTTCTTGCCAAATATGACTTTGATGTCCTTCACTCGTTGATACACTTCTTCCCCTGTTAAGGCATTCGGAGCTACACCAATTTCCTGACATCCATTGAAAGCCTTTTTCAACCTACGATACGGGTGATCACGTCGAAGAAATCTACGATGCCCAAGGTAAACAGTTTTTCTTCCATGTTTCAATTGATTGTAGCAAGTGCCCTTTTCACATACAGGGCACGCATTATGCCCCTTAACACTATATCCGGACAAGTTCCCATATGCTGGAAAGTCATTGATGGTGCAAAATAACATGGCACGCAACTTGAAATTTTCATTGGAATATGCATCGAACTCATCAACGCCCTCATCCCACAATTTCTTCAAGTCTTCAATCAGGGGACTTAGGAAAACATCTATGTCATTTCCAGGTTGTTGCGGGCCCGAAATCATCATGGATAACATCATGTATTTGCGTTTCATGCACAACCAAGGAGAAAGGTTGTAGACTACCAAGACAACAGGCCATGAACTGTGGTTGCTACTAAAGCTACCATACGGATTCATTCCATCAGAAGCAAGCCCAAGCCTAATGTTTCTTGGCTCATTGCCGAAATCTGGAAACAGAGTGTCAATTTTCTTCCATTGCAAAGAATCAGCAGGATGGCGAAGTTGTCCGTCACACTTCCTCTCATCCACATGCCATCTAATACTCTTTGCGTCTTTTTCATTGGCAAACAATCGCTTCAATCTTGGAATTATTGGAAGATACCATAAAACTTTGCGAGCACACCCTTAGTGCTCTCATCGTCGCAACTGTCAACACCATCCTTCACCTTGTAGCGTGATAGCCCACACGTGGGGCACTTGTGAACATTTTCAAACTCTTTTCGGTACAATATGCAGTCTTTGGGGCATGCGTGTATTTTCTTATACTCCACACCCATCGGACACAAGATTTTCTTCGCATCATAGGCACGGTTCGGCAATGTGTTGCCCTCTGGAAGCATATCTTTCAACAACTCAAGCAAGTCGGTGAAGCTCTTATCAGTCCACCCATTTATTGCCTTCAGATTAAACAATCTCAACACGGAAGACAACCGTGTGAATTTTGTGCACCCCTTATACAAAGCCTCTTCATTGTCTTTTGTCAAGGATTCATAAACATGGGCTCCTTTAAAAGACTCATGTCCAATATCACGGATCATGTCTTCTAACCGATCGTCTATTTCTACTTCAGCTTTCTTTCCTTCAGACACACTTGACATTTCCTTCTTCTCACCATGCCATGTCCATGTTGTATAACTGCTGCAAATCCCATAGACAATTAGATGTTCCCATATTTTGTCGACTATTTGTGGTGTCTGGTTCACACAAATAACACACGGACAAGAAAATGTTCCGCCACTTTTAGGAAGCTTCGTTTGAGCAAAATTCAGAAACTCTTCTACTCCCTTCTCATACTCTTCACTCAATCGATTTTGTTGCATCCAACTACGATCCATAACTACGTTTTGAAAAAAAATACACACTTCAGGGAACGTCAGCCATAACTTGTTATCGTCTACCTAGTTGAAATTCACAACTATTTCTAACAAAATTTCAATGGGTGCCAAGAATCAAAAATAAACAGTCTTTCTCCATACACCCATAGGAGCAAGAAAACATGCAATTCAGTGCAATTCAGTATTGCTAATGCGTTATCAACATATACCACCAGTTAACAGTGCAATTCAACAAGACAAAATATTTCCACATTGTATATTGACAACTTTTACTCAAGTAAGGAATATGTAGAAAACCAAAGCAATCAGTGTGCATTGCACAATGCCTTCATTAAAAACCTATTTAGGCGTTTTAACTTCATGCTCAAATTTTAGTCAACAAAAAAAAATAAGCTTCATGCTCAAATGAAAATTTTAGAGGCTTAGTGATGTACTGACATCATTTGATCAGAGTCCAGAAGAATATGCTTCCTAAAAACTTCATTTGAAGAATATGAACCCTAAAAACTTCTAAGTTATAGGAATAAATAACTTTCCGGAAGATATAAAGATCTAGATTCCAGTATATATGAACCAAGTATTACCCAATAAGAACCTTTCATAATTTATACTGCATGCCTTGCCTATCTCTCAGTACTATCAACCAATGATGCTTATTCATTAATTTTGGAACAAATACGAGATGAAATGAAGAAATCATTGAAGAGAAAGAAACCTGGAAACAATATTATTTATTTTTTGAAAAAAAAAAAGAGAAAGGAAACCTGGAAGGAGAACGGCGAACGAAGCAGAGCGGCGGCTTCTTGAAGAAACCTAAGGAGGACGAACGCGGCGGCGGCGGCGGCTTCTTGAAGCAGAACGAACGGCGAACGGCGTCGGCGTCGTCTTGAAGGAGAACGGCGAACGAACGGACGGAGGCACCTTTCCTTCGAGCGTTCGAGCAGACGGCGTAACGAGACGCACGGCGTAACGAGACGCGAGCTTGAAGATGGAGGCCTACGCGAGCAGAGGCCTAAGCGAGCTTGAAGATGGAGGCACGGCGGCAATGGTGGAGGCACGGCGGCGAGCGGAGAGGAAGCAGGTATTCGCACAAGGTGACGGTGAAAAGAAAAATGATACGAACGAGTTCACTGTCGTATCGTATGAGAGAGGGAAAAGCAAAATTAAACCGCTATTCTAAATCGGTCATCTTAAATAACCGATTTAAAAGACCTTTTCACATCGGTTCTTTAAGATAACCGATTTAAATTGTTTTTTCGCAAACTTTTTTAAATCGGTTGTTTTAAACAACCGATTTTAAATGTGACGCCCAATGTTAAAATTTCAACTTAATTTCAAAAATGCCACCGCATTTCATTTTAAATCGGTTGTTTAAAACAACCGATTTAAAATCCCTGTTTCGAAAGTCAATTTTGTACTAGTGATCACCAGAGATCGTTCTAGAAGAATGTTGTGGATGTCACAAGAAGACTACATCAAGAAGGTTCTTGAAAGGTTCAACATGCATAATGCCAAATCTGTGCATGTTCCATTACCTGGTCATTTCAAGCTCAGCAAGGCACAATGTCCAGAGAATGAAGAAGCAAAAGAAGAAATGAACAAGGTACCCTATTCTTCTGCTGTGGGTAGCCTTATGTACGCAATGGTTTGCACAAGATCATATATTGCTTATTCTGTAGGAGTTGTTAGTAGATTCCTATCGAATCCAGGAAAGGAGCATTGGAATGCTGTGAAATGGATACTACGGTATCTAAGGGGAACTGCCAACAAGTGTTTATGTTTTGGCAATGGAGATTTAAAGCTTCTTGGGTATGCTGATGCAGATATGGCAGGAGATGTTGACTCAAGAAAGTCTATATCAGGATATCTGATTACTTTTGCAGGGGGAGCTGTATCATGGCAATCACGACTACAAAAGTGTGTCGCCTTGAGTACCACAGAGGCCGAGTACATCGCAATCACAGAAGGTTGTAAGGAAATCTTGTGGATGAAGAAGTTCCTACAAGAGTTAGGCCAAGATCAAGAAAGCTATGTTCTTTATTGCGACAGTCAGAGCGCAATCCATCTCAGCAAGAACTCGACATTCCATGCAAGGTCGAAACACATCGACGTAAGGTATCATTGGATCCGTGATGTGTTGGAAAAGAAACTGCTGCAGATTGAGAAAATTCATACTGATGATAATGGAGCTGATATGATGACCAAACCTCTACCTAAAGAGAAGTTAGAAGTCTGTAAGGAAGTTGCAGGCTTAACATCAACTCCAAATTGATCCAAGGAATTTTTCCCTTTGACTGGAGGGGGAGAATTGTGGGACCTACCCACGTTCCAGCCAAAGAAAAATAAAAGGTGGTGCTTCATTTTTCAAAAGCAACATGTGAGCTTTGCACATTTTTTCTTCTTCCGGTGCAATTGGTCAAATACGTCAGTGGCAATTTTCCACACGGTGCATTTAATTTCCAACGCCCAACCAATTGCACTCGGTGCAACTCTCCTATAAATAGGAGCATGCAGAAGGCTTTTGATGCATCAGAGAAAAAAAATACGAGAGTTACATATCCTCGTAGAGAAAAATAAAGAGATCCTCACGTGAGAGTGAGAGAAAAATAGTGAGCCAATTTTGTGAGAGTTTTAGCCACAAATTGAAGGTACAAATTATTGTATTATTTTGAGAGGTCCACCTAAGGGTGAATTTTGTATTCTCATTATTATTATAGTGGAGATATTAAGTGGCCTACGGGTCCCGTGGTTTTTTCCTTCACATTGAAGGGTTTTCCACGCTAAAAATTTTTACGCGTGTTTCCGTTTGCCTTACTCTGATTATTTTATTATTGTCTATTTTAAGTTACACAGAGAGGGAAATTTATACCGGCATTTCCCATCATATTGAGCTTGGATTTCAGAAGTTGGTTGGTTAATGGCATATTCAGTTGGTTGATTAGGCTTGTGTTCCCCTATTCTCGTTTCAATATCTAACTTCAAGACGTGGCTAGCTTTTCAACTTCTTTATAGGAAAGGAAATTGATGTGTAGATCTTCCTGGCGCTAAGCATGGCCACTCTCTTGCCCTTGGAGATCAACCTTCCATTTGGTGCCCTAGTTAATTGGCTTCTATCGCTTTCTTAGCTAATTTTACTAGAGTAGATTTTAGTTGCAGCTATTTGGCTAGACCTTTTCTTTGTGGTTTTTTACGTTCAAAAACTTGTCTACCTAACATATGATTATTTTTTTGACAGGAACATATGATAATGTGTTATAAAATCTGGAGTTGTAAAATTTTAATGTAATATATGTATATTACTCCCTCCATCCCGTAATATATGTCATAGTTGCCAAAAATAATTGTCTCAAAATATATGTCACATTTAATTTTTAATGCAAAATTAAACGTTTGTCAATTATACCCCCAAGTACTCTATTTCGTATTTATGACAATAGTTAATACACCAATAATTAATGGGGTTACTTTAGTAAAATTATCATTCTCTCTTTTATTTATTATTTTTCTTAAACTGTGTGATTTGCCCAATTATAATATATATTATGACACGGAAGGAGTATTAAATTATCTAGTTTAATCATATAGCTTGGGATAAGCGATATCGTCAGGTTTGGATTGAGGGTGATTCTCGGGTTGCAATGTCGCTCATTTTGAAGGGTTGTCCATCTTCTCATGCCTATCATGGGTCCATCCTTCAAAGCATTCATCTTTTGTTGAAGAGGGACTAGTCAATTTATTTTTCTCATACAAGGAAGGTAACCAGATTGCAGATTGTCTTGCTGGGTTTGGCGTTGTATGAATTATGTGTTAAATATGTTTTTGATCTCTATAAAATTAATGAAGTTTTGTTTTGGTCCTTGTAAATTTTTTTCTTTGGTTTTTTGTCCCTCTAAAATGTGAAGATATTGTTTTCGATCCCTGACATCATATTATGTCCGTTGACTACTTATGTGTCTTATGAAAGGTCACGTGACCATTCCAGGTGACACCTATTGACGTATGTGATGATAGGTTAGCATGTAACTACTCGAAAAAAATTTCCTGAACCCTAAAAAGAATTTTGTTTATCTGCCCTAAAATAAATACGAAGAACCAAAAACTGTGATTTCAGGTTTTAGAAGGATGAAAATAAAATAAAAAATATTTTACAGGGACCAAAATCAAAATGCACTCATTTTACAGGGACAAAAAATAATGCTTTTAAGTTTTTGAAGGACAAAAACTAAAGAAAACTTTTACAGGGACCAAAACCAAAATTCATCCATTTTATAGGGACCAAAAATATATTTATCGATTGTTTTATTGATTATCGGAAGAAGTGTATTCCATTTCTTTAATTGGCATGACATTGTTGGGATTAGATTTACCTGCAGTGTATTTTTTTTTTTTTGACAAAACCTGCAGTGTAGTTTGTTTGTTTGTTTGGCTTTCTGGCCTCTTGCTTAGCAAAAATAATATTAATACGTACCTCGTATTATATATACCGATATATACTATTATAAAGAAAGTTTCTTCATTTAGTAACAATATGTTATTTAAAATATCATTAATATAAATTTAAATAGACTTAAATATAAAAATATTAGTTAAAATAAGAAAAATTATAGATGTTTATTAGTACTATGTTGTTGTTATATCTACTTTCAAATGTACTTCTCAACTTTTACATTTAATTAATTGCAAACATTACAAAATTTTATTACTATACTCACTAAGTCCCATAATAAGTGTCGTGTTAAAAAGGAAAAAAAAAGTCTCAAAATAAGTGTCGTTTTATCTTTTCAATAAAATATTAATTATTTTTTTCATTGTTACCTCAAAATTAATAATGTGTGCATAACTTTCAAGTCAATATACTTCATTTTTCTTTATGACAATGTTTAATATACCCCAATTGTTAATAATAATAATAATTTTATAAAATTGTTACACTAATTCATTTATCGATTTTTCTTAATTTGTGTGAAAAAATCTAGAACGACACTAACTATGGGACAGTGAAAGTATTAAACTACACACACAACTCCATAGGTATGAAATAATGGCAAAATTAACATTAGCATTAATTTTGTTACAAATTATACCTATTGTCTTTCAAATAAACATAAATAAATGTAGAGAGCTCAAACTTAAATAAATGTGCCTAAGGGATGTGAATGGGGAATTATTAAATGCTCAAACTTTGTGACAACATGGAAGTCCACCGGTTCAAGAAATAGAAGCATATGGACTATTGGATTGGAAGCAATCACATAGCTAGGTGATATGGGTCTTCAAGGAGTAACAATTGAGTTAGATTGTAAAACAGTGGTATACGCTCTTTGTGGGAATAAAATTCTCTACTCCAAATTTTTAAAAGCTTTAAAGTGAGCTTTATTAGGAGACAAGTTAATCGTGTTGCTCATTCTTTAGTAAGAGTGGCCCAATCATTTGCTAGTCGCCAAGTTCATGATTTTACGCCAACTTGTATTACAACATTTGTTTTTAACGAAATGCAATAAGTTTGTCCTTTTCAAAAAAAAAAACATAAATAAATATAGAGAGCTTAGTAACTACACACGTACAATAAGTTGCTAAGGGGGTTGGCACATATGGTTGGACCTTCCACTCGCACTAGTTGTGACTTGAGTTTGAATCTGAATTCCCTTGTTAGTAGGTTATCCATAAATTCTATCATAAGCTCTTTCTAAGGTTAGTGGTTCTCTCTGACTTTGCATAAGGGTGTGCTTCTCCTAATCTAATTTTTTATCTATAAAAAAAATATTATAAATAAGTTTCACACATATATTCAATCGTATTTTACTTTCTTATTATGTCATACTATTATTTTTTAAAATATGTTTACATTGCAACAACAAAATATGATTGGATTTTTCATTTTTTTAATGGCAAAATTATATTATATTATATTGGAGTACTAGGTTATTCCAACCCAAAAGCTATGCACAACTACAAATACAATTCAGGCAAAATTACACCAGAAGTCATTTATCTTAATTTAAAGTTTTACTTCAGTCCTTTAATTTTTTTTGTTTTGTGTCAAGTTAGTCTTTTAAAGTTAATTATAGTTTCAGTTTAGTCCCACATGTTCTAAAATATCGACAATGTTGGCTAACTTGGTCTGTTTTTGACTTTTTATAACAACTTTTTGGGTTCTGATTTCTAGCACAATTGATACGGCAGATTGTACTTGTGGCATATATACATTTCTCGTTGTAGACCAGCCAACAGTTTGCCTCGAAATTAACACTTTAAAATATGTAGGACTAAATCAAACAAAAAAAAGATAAATGACTAACTTAAAACTTTAAATTAAGATAAATGGCCTCTGAAATAATTTAGCCTACAATTTACCACGAGGTGGACTGACCCCCAAAACCCACCATTATTGACTCGAAACCATAGGAAGTTGGAGCATAGCTATACAGCGAATGGGTATCATTATTATTGTCGTCCAACTAATAATATTACTCCTTCCATTTCAAAACTTTTGATGTTTTAACCTTTTGTTTTTGTTCCAAAACTATTGATGTTTTAGAAATCCAATGTCTAATTAATTATTTTTTTTCCAATTATACCCTTAGTAAGGAGAGAGAACTTAGAAATTGGCAAGACAATTAATGACAAATACAAAGAGATTTTTTTTTTAAACGGGGAAGGGGCCTCGTTAAAACCTTCTGATGCAAAACCCTCATCAGGGAAAAAACATCAGGAAGGAAAAAGAGTACCCCCCCTCTAAATTTATTAACAAAATGAAAAAAGAAGAAACAAAGACACATGGGGGGACTAGGCCAAAACCCATGGAAGAAATTACAAGAAACACCAAAAAGAATGAAACTCCAGCCAAAAGTGGTGATTCTAAGGCTAGGAAAAACAGAAATGGCATGCAAAAGCATCACTATAATACATTTCATCCCAACTATGTTGGCACCAAAGGTATTAACCATCATTTGCAGCACACCAAAATTAAAAGCAAAGAAAAGGAAGGAGGAATCCAACATGAAATTAGCAGAACCTGTAAGCAGGGAGGCCCAGCCTATTACGGAAAAAGTCCTCATTTATAAAATCCGGAACCAAATCCCACCACATAAAACCCGTAATAGAAGCACCGAAGTTAGCAAGTCTATCAGCACAAGCATTACCCTCTCTATAAACATGAGAGTAAACAAAAATCATACTCCTAGTGAGATGCAAGCAATTTAGCCACCTATTTTTAAGATGCCAGAGAACTATCTTTAAATCCGTGAAAGCATTTACAACCAACATTGAGTCACATTCCAACTAGAGCTTAAGCCAACCCTTTTGATAAGCAAGCTCGATTGCCATCATGGCACCAATTAACTCAGCATGAAGTGCCATAGCCTCTCCAATGTGAAAAGCGAAGCAACCTAGAACAGCGACGCTTTTATCACGGAAAATTCTACCACAAGAAGCTAAACCAGGAGTACCTCTCGCTGCACCATCAGTATTCACCTTTGTCCAGTAGCAAATAGGAGGACTCCAAGACACCTCTTTAATCACAGGGGCTTTTGGAGGTTTAATATTGATATTGAATTTCTTTAGAATGATCAAGTCCGCACAACTGGAGTTCATATGACCTTTCGAAAAATTCCCTGTCATGGAAATGTTAGCAGAGATCATGTTTATAAGACTACCAAAGGGAATCGCTAAATTATCAAAACGACATTTATTCCTGGCTAGCCAAATGCCCCAAATAGTGTTGTAAACACCAGCAAGGACTACATCAGCAGTTTGAGAACTCCAATTGAGCTTACAAATCTCCAAGACAGAATGAATAGAAGTTGTATCAATCAATAAGTCCAAACAGTTACCTAACCAACCCCAAAGACGGGAAGCAAAGGAGCAAGAGAAGAACAAATGGTTAGTAGATTCATAATGATTCCCACAGAGGCTGCAGGCAGACACAATATTACATCCCCGCTTCCAAAGCTGGTCATCCGTTGGAAATTTATCATGAATAAGCCGCCAGATCAAGAAGGATTTAGAAGGGGGAATGGAATTTCTCCAGAGAAGTTTACTCCAAGAACAGGCAGGAAGAGATTGCCTAGTAAATCGATAAGCTTCTTTTAAAGTAAGGGCACCAGAGTCAACAGATTCCCAAACAAGATAATCTGAATAAGTTACAATAGGAATGGTAACCTTTTTAATTTCCGCTACCATGGCAGGGAAACGCCTACACAAGTCATCTGGAATTTGTCACTGACCGCCTTGGAAAAAGTCATTAACTGTAGCATACAGCTGGGAATGGAGATTAGGAGGAATATTCATCAAATCAACAATGGGTTTGGAAAGCCATTTATCCCGCCAAAAATTAATTGTAGTACCATCTCCAAGATGCCATCTAGAGTTTTCCAACACAGTATTAACATGCTCTTTCAATCCAGACCAAATTGAGGAGCTCACATGATAGCTAATAGGCATATTATTCGTGAGTACTCTTGCCCTCAACAATAATGCCCAATCTTTGTCAGTGGAAAATAACTCCCAGCAAAGTTTGGTCATAGCAGCTTTGTTAATAGCTTTTAAAGGCCGTAAATCAAGACCCCTTTCATTATAAAAAGTACAAACCTTATGCCAGGCTACCGTCACAATTTTCCTAGTCTCGGTGTCTCCAGACCAAATAAAATTCCTCACCTAAGTGTCAATTTTATTCAATAAGGAAATAGGCCAAGCATAGACATGAAAAGAGTAGATAAGCATACCATAAATTACGGATTTGACTAGCTGAATTCTCCCCATGATGGATAATAAGCTGCCTTTCCAAGCTGCAAGCTTGGCTTTGATTCTGTCTGCAATAGGGAGAAGATGGCATTTCTTGGGCTTCCCTTTAAAGAGAGGGACTCCAAGATAAATGAAAGGAAGCCTACCAGCACGAAAACCCAAATTAATAGTAATCCTAGTAAGCTTATTACTAGGAATTGCTCCTGCATAGTACTTGGATTTATCACTGCTAATAATCTGGCCAGAAGCTGCACTATACTCCTGAAAAAGAGCCTTCAAATTATCCAAGTTCTTTTTAGTGCCCCTGCAAAAAATAAGAATATCATCTGCATAAAGAACATGACTCGGCACAGAGTAACCCCGAGGGCTAGACATAGGAAGAAGCTTCTTCTGGGAGACAAGATGAGATATTCCCCTACTTAACACATCTTCAGCCAAGCAAAACAAAAGCGGGGAAAGTGGGTCACCTTGTCTTACCCCTCTCTGACAAGCAAAGTAACCACAAGCTTTGCCATTCACAGAAATAGAAAGTATGGCAGATTCTAGGATGACCTTGACCCACTTACAAAAAGTAGGGTCAAAACCAAACTTGGATAGAACTTTGAGCAAAAATCCCCAATCCATGGTATCAAAGGCCTTTTTAATATCAATCTTGAGGGCTATATTCCCCCCAAAAGACCTTTTATCTAAAAGATTCACCGCTTCAAAGGCTACACCAATGCAATCACTTATCTGCCTACCTTTAATAAACCCCCTTTGTTGTTGGGAAATAATCTTTGGAGCAATTAAAGCTAGTCTGTCTGCTAGAACTTTAGTAATAATCTTGAACTTATAATTTGC
The DNA here is from genome assembly GCA_037113605.1 of Calophaca sinica. Classification (NCBI taxonomy): domain Eukaryota; kingdom Viridiplantae; phylum Streptophyta; class Magnoliopsida; order Fabales; family Fabaceae; genus Calophaca; species Calophaca sinica. Next base: position 34,835,889 of record CM073731.1, read on the forward strand.
CAGGGCAATAGGCCGGAAATTACCTATAGTATCAGCTCCAGGAAACTTTGGAATCAGCACCACCAAATTAGAATAGGGTCAAAACCAAACTTGGATAGAACTTTGAGCAAAAATCCCCAATCCATGGTATCAAAGGCCTTTTTAATATCAATCTTGAGGGCTATATTCCCCCCAAAAGACCTTTTATCTAAAAGATTCACCGCTTCAGAGGCTACACCAATGCAATCACTTATCTGCCTACCTTTAATAAACCCCCTTTGTTGTTGGAAAATAATCTTTGGAGCAATTAAAGCTAGTGCATTCGCTAGAACTTTAGTAATAATCTTGAACTTATAATTTGCCAGGGCAATAGGCGTAAATTACCTATAGTATCAGCTCCAGGAAACTTTGGAATCAGCACCACCAAATTGGAATTCATATTAGGCAGCAACCAACCTTGCTTGAAAAATTGAATCACCGCATTAGACACATCCGCACCAACGATATCCCAGTAGGTCTGAAAAAAAAATCCCCCAAAACCATCAGGACCAGGAGCGCCATTAGCATTCATAGAGAAAACTGCATTTTTTATCTCCTCCAGAGAAGGAAGATTGGTAAGCATTAAATTGTCCTCTCTACTAACAGAACTGGGAATGACAGTGTCGATTAAATCATTGTCAGTACAAGCATTTTCTGAGGCAAATAAAGAGGAGTAGAAATCCACCACATGAGACTCAATGTCAGCCGAATTAGAAATGATCGAGCCATCCTCCATTCTTAACATGTGAAGAGAATTCATGGAATTTCTAATCTTAGTAATCTTGTGAAAGAAGGCAGTGTTACGGTCACCAGAAGTATGCCAATCAATTCTGGATTTTTCTTTCCAGAATTCTTCTTGGAATAACAAAGCTTGATTCAAGGTAAGTTGAGCATGCTTCTCTTGAGCAAGAAGATCATCATTGTAGCCTAGATCGTTGATTTGCTTCTGAATACTGTCCAAGGATTGAGCCGCAAGATCTACCTTGTGATGAACGTTACCAAATTGTTGCTTATTCCAATTTTTCAAATTCCCTTTTAGCAACTTTAATTTTTGAGAAAGAATGAACATTGGACAGCCCAGTACATCCTGCTGCCAAGTATCCGCAATTATCCGATAGCAATCATCATGGCTTGTCCACATTCGAAAAAATTTGAAAGAGGATGCATAAGATTCATCATTATGTTGCATAGTAAGAAGGAGAGGGAAGTGATCCGATCTGTTCCTAGTCAGTGTGCAGCAAGTGATTTTAGACCAGTGGTCTAACCAAGTATCATTGCAACAAGCCCTATCTAACCTCTTGTCAGTTAAGGCAGCTCCCCTACGACCATTCGACCAAGTGTAAGAGGCACCTCTAGTCTCTATATGAGTAATATTACAGCTATCAGTCCAAGCATTGAAGTCTCTACAAGCAGTCTGGGAAGGAGAACCATGCCCTCATTGCTCATGAGCCCCTAACACCGAGTTGAAGTCACCTATGAAGCACCAAGGCCCAATATTGTTATCCTGCAGCAGCTGCAGCTCTTGCCATAAAGCCCTCCTATTTAAATAACTTGTAGAAGCATAGATAGCAGCCAAGAAAATGGTTTGATTTTGCCAAGCCACTGAAAAAGAGACATGTTGGTTAGATGCAAGAATGATATTAGGAGTGATAGAAGACTTACACAAACACCACAGGTTAGGAATCCTATTATTCCTGTCTGTCATGGCAAAGGTTTTGTAACCCAGATTACTCCAAAATCTGTTAGGGAATTGAGAAATATTGATCCACGGTTCAGCTAGAAAAAAGAAATCTGGATTATTAGCAATCACCAATCTCTTGATGACTAATCTAGTAGCCGGATTCGCTACTCCTCTGGCATTCCAGTACAGAATCCTCATTGAGAAGTGGAGGAGGAAGCAGCCCTTGATCGGGTTCTATACTCATTGGTGGTGACAGATATTTGCTTCTTCTTAAGCTTCTTTTTTTGAGACTTGGATAGGGCTGGGATGAACTGAGCTTTATCCTCCTCTTCCTCTTCACTCTCAGCCTGGTTACTCCACAATCTACCCACAATGGCCATGTCATGCACCACATTCGGATTACTATGCTGCTCATAATCAGAAACTGCAGGATTGCCTCTGCAAACTGAATCTAAAACCTGCACTGCTATAGTTGCTATCGCCAGTTGTGAATCACCATCGATTGGTGAACTGAGTGGAGTGTTACGAGCCGCGTAACTATGCTCAACTGATGGTGATATGCAATTATCATATATGTTAGAACTCTGACCAACATTAGCATTAGAATTGACCAATGCCACTTCCTGATCAGGAACAAATTGCTCAGCTGCTATGGTATTTGGAGCAGCACTAGGAGCATCAATAGCATTAGAAGGCATATCATTAGGTAAATTGTGCACACCAATATCAGGAATCAAATGATCAACTTGGTTAGAATTGTGCTCACCACTAGTATTAGCTAAATCCACATCCTTAACAAATCCCAGTAAAGGATTAAAGCCAGGCGGAAATTCATCTTCCGAGTATGAAACATTATTAACACCTTTGAATCTTGAAGGATCATTCTCATTATTGACATCAAAAGCAATGGCCTTACCTTTATCCTTATCTGATGTATTAGCAGGAGCATTAACCACTATTGCATTATTAAAATCTGAATTAGTAACCACTGCTGCAGTATGCATAGCAGTGACAGGGTCTTGATGTAAAACACTGGAATTGCCTTGAGCTTGCTCGACACTCCTGAAAACAACACCTTTTTGCCTAGGCAGTTGAGACACTGGTTGTTTTTTATGCACAGCTTTAGCTTTATCAGCCAAGTGGTCTTGAATATCCTTGTTTCTTATAACCTCATTTCTATGGTTAACACCCATGATTTTTCTACAATTGGAAAAAGAATGACTAATCATTTGGCAAGTAGAGCAAAATTTTGGGAGCTTTTCATATTCAACAGCAACAAAGAATTCATATCCATCCCTTTCAACAAGCACTTGGTTAAAGAATTGCCCACTTAGATCCACATCCACCAAAATTCTGGCAAAATGGCCAAAAGTGCGATCCACCATGGCTTTGCTGGTAGTATCATCAAGACATAGAGGAGTTCCAAGACTTCCAGCAATAGAAAAGATAATCCTTGGCCGCCAATATTCTTGAGCAAGCCCAAAGATCTGAATCCAGCACTGAGAATTGGTTTGCCTCTGATTAAAAGGATTGAAGTCTGGTGTCCAAGCAAACAACCGAAGAGTACCTGGCTTTAAGTTCCAGGAAGGCGACGTTCTAATCCTGCGCAAATCATCCACATTGGAGAAAGTAAATTCAAAGAAACCCTTGCCAAGAGAGATGACGCCCCACTGCCCGATCGGTTTCCATGCCACAGATAACTTGGATCGCAAGTCTTGAATCTTGGGAGCCAAGTCACCCTTCATCAGAATCAATCTTCCATGCAAATTGTTTTTACACTTCTCCAATCCAATTTTGTATTCCTCCTCTGGGATCTTGACCGAGATTTGATCACCCTTGACACATGCCTTAGGAAGTTGGCTTGGAGATACATCACATATCTTGCCCTTCATGGCTTGCGCATAAGAGAGCTTGGTCTGGTTTCCACCCTGAGCGACTGGAGTATATGGTCCAGCGTGATTCAATATAGAGGCAGAATGATGAGAGGGAGGCAGAGCAAGGCAGCTCCACGGCAGCTCCGGCATTGATGCGGCCAGACCTGACAAACCCTAGCAGACCTCTTTTCCCATGATCAACGTTACTGAATACAAAGAGATTAAATATGGATATTTTAGTCAAAATTCATATTAATTTAATGTTTCTTAATATGTGTGCGGAGTATTATTAGGTAAAACAACCAATAGGAGGTGATTTGCTTAATACAGTCCTAGATAGTACTCCCTTCGTCCCTTAATATATGACCCTCTTTGACTGTTTCACGCCCTTTAAGAAAGTGAAGTTATTAGCATTAAATTTTTACAAAATGTGTGCTATTTTTCTCAAGTTACCCTTCTCATCTTTCAAAACTATTAAAAGAGAGAACCAATGCACCTTGGTATAAGGGGTAATTTTGTAAAAAAAATAATTAATGCACCTTAGTTTTTGAAAAGAGTTTTATATTAAGGGACAATTTTTTATTTTTTTTTACAAAAGGGTCTTATATTAAGGGACGAAAGGAGTATTAAGTAGTCAAATGGTCCGAAACTTCGCGTGGTGTTGCAAGCAATGTTTTAAAAACCGGACCGGCCGTTGAATCGGTGAGACCGCCGGATCATGGTTCAATTGGTTTAATCGGTTGAGCCGTCGGTCGAACCGGATGATAAATAAATAAATAAATAAATACGTACTAATTTTGAAGAAAAAATAAGTAAAAATAATTAAAAAAAAATAAAACCGGTCCAACCCGGTTCCGGGCGGTCCAACCAAACTGCGATCCAATTGGATTTAAACCGACCGGTGAGACTGCCGGTCGCCGGTCGGACCGGTTGAATCGTCCAGTCCGGTCCGGTTTTCATATCATTGATTACGAGCAGTCCAATGGGCCCATAGAAGAATTCCAACTCTCACTTTCAACCACAAGTTATTCTAAAATCTAAAGCGTACAGGCAATTGAATCCCAATCACTAACACGTACGTAATCTACAATAAAATGATTCAAGTAGACCACTTTAAGCACCAAGAAATTTTTCCCCTAATTGCTCATAAATCTAGACAGTAGGGGACACTCCTGCATAGAGGCTACCTGTTTGTTCGTTATTTAAGCCAACCAGATGTCCCTATCATGCACTAAATACTAATTAATTATACATCCTCGTTGGCCAAATCATCATTTGGTAATCTTAATTTATGTTGGTCCTTTTCTTGTAGTATTTCTTTTCTGTGGTCTTCGTTGAATTTGAATAGATCTTCAATTAACAAAATAAAATTGAACTGAATATATAAATGTTCATAGGATATTACTAATAATCATTAATGTCCCGTGCTTTGATATAATTGTATATAAACCTTTCATCATTTGAAGAATAAGGAACCAAAATGATGGTTTTTTTTTTTGGTTATACCAAAAAAATGATTAGGTTAGTGTAAGGCAACAGCGCTGCTACATATATTAATATAAAAAATAGTCATGCTAACAAGTGTTCTAAAAGTATTGTTTAAGGATTACAAATAAGGTAAATACTCATTTAAAAGCTCAGTTAATCTCTTTTCAATGTATTAAATACACAACTTCTCATAAAAACTTATTTCTTTAGACTTTTTAAACAATATTTTTAAGGCACCTATTAATATTTTTTAATGAAAAATAATAATACTAATAAAAGAAACAAACGTGAGCCCCCAAATAATGACACTTAATGATTTATACATAATCATCATTGCTTCATCATGTGCACTATTCTCTGTCAGTCCCCCATCAAGTTATGCGCAAGATCTTTACCAAACAAAACATGCTAAATTTGGATTTGGATTATGCACTCATAACAGCATCAAGTCATGCAGTGAAACGTATTTAAATCGTCCGATCAAAATCAGATGGACTGTATTTCAAGATTTATTTATAGTGTGACCTATACAATTGAAATACAGACTGTCAGATCTTGATTGAAAAGTCTAGATATACTTACTGTATGACTGCACTTAACTCAAATCCGCTTAATTTGAAGTTTCAACCAAACATCATCTCTTGAATCTATTTGATCGTTCTCTCTTGTTTCGGATCATACCCTTCCTTCTAAGCATCGTTATGGTTTTTAAGATTAATTAAATAAGTGTGGGCATGTATGTCCACCAGAGTTAATGATTTTATAATTTTATTTATAATCTTAACGTATAAATATTTGTGCTTAACCAACTAAGATTAGTATAGTTGATAAATATACGACTCATTTCACAAAAAAGTGAGTTCGAATCCTGCTATCAATATTAGGATTTTTGGTCTAATTTATCCTTATAAAACCGGCTTGTAAGGTGAAGGGTGTCATTTACTTATAAACTATTTTGATTGCTTACCTCTATAGTCTATGTGGGACTTGGGTTTTTCTCAATACACCCCTCACGCCCAGTACTATTTGGCTTAGTTCGTGTATATAATGCGGTGGGTGGCCCAGTGGATCTAGAATAGGCTCTAATACCATATTAGGATTTTGGGTCTAACTCATCTTTACAAAACTGGTTTGTTAGGTGAGAGGTTTCATTTACTTATAAACTCTTTTGAGTCCTTATCTCTAGTATATGTAGGACTTGAGTTTTTTCCAATAACCGATATGAAGACTCCATTAGTTGATAATACATAAGTACCTCTGTAAGTTAGCGTTCTTTGAGCCGTTATGTTTTTTGTAGCCCTCATGAGTCTCGGAACCCAATTCACCTAAACTTTTCCTTTAAAAAAATAAGTATTCGTACATATAATGCACGTGCGAGCTAACAGGAACTTAATCATCGATTAACGAAATAAATGATTCGTAACCGTTAATCACATGATAACCAGCTCAGCCGATCACATGGCCAGATATACTAAATAATAATGCTTACATACAAAATTTTTAACTCGTGAGCAAGTGGCCATGGGTGGTGCAAGTTGCAACTATTCCCTGAAGATGGTTGCACGTGCACGTGTGGAGAATCCCACAGTTTACTTGTTTAATGGTATATTAATATTAAGGCTTAAATATCATTTTGGTCCCTTAACTTATTTTTGAGGTTTAATTTGGTCTTTTAACTATTTTTTCGGTCAAATAAGTTGTTTAAGTTTTTAAGTCGGGCCAAACAGGTCCTTTAAATTTTTAAGTTGGGCCAAATGAGTCATTGTCATATATGACCTATTTGACCCAACTTAAAAGCTTAAAAGACTTATTTGGCCCGACTTAAAAACTTAAAAATTTTATTTGGCCGAAAAGGACCTATTTTGTTCACCTTAAAAATTTAAAGAACTTATTTGGCCCAAAAAATAGTTAAAAGATTAAATTAAACCTCAAAAATAAGTTAAGAGACTAAAATGATATTTAAACCTAATATTAATCAGACTCCGACGGCCAGAGGTTTCCATTGTGCGACGGGATGACCAACTACACGTGTTAACAAAGCTGGAGGAAGCTTAGCGAGAAAACGGAAATATACAGTTAGTAGGAGTATTACGTACTAGTATAAAAATACGTTCTTATATTTTACTTATAATTAATCTAGCACTCTTATATACTATTTTTCCCGTCATTATGCCTTTGTAATATCCATTTTTTCAGTGGCAGATCTTAAAAGGAGCGGACAGATGCAGTGGCACCCCTCAACATAACACAAATTTTTTTTATATACTACTCATACCCCAAACTTCACAGTGCATAAACCTTGAAGCCAAACCCAGAAAACAAAAACTAAGCCCCGTTGATGATCTTCTGCTTTGTCGTTGAAGATCTTCGCAGAGGAGGGGCATTGCGTCCAAATCCGACAATAAAATGTGGGAGAGGAGCTCATCGTTTGGGGGCAAGAACGAGGTGTTGAGCGATCAGAGGGAGAACAAGGTTAAGCGTCAGCGAAGCTTGATCGCGACTAGAGGTAGAATGAACGGCGATGAAGGAACCAACTTCTCCGATTGGTGAAATTCCTTGTGGGGTTTTATAGAGGATGTTGTAAGGATGCTCTTGATCTGTTTAGTTTTTCTGTTGGTGGCCAAAGGCGGCCGAAAATAGTGGTCAATGGCAAAAGTGAATAGAAGTTTTTCTGTCTGTTGAGAAAAAGTGGAACACGAGACGGTGATGAGAGGGAATAGAAATTAAAAAAATGAGAGGTACATAATGTAGATGATCTACCGTATAATGGTGGGGATGCAATAAATCCAGCCGATAAAACATGTTGTCCATTATGGACCACCTAGCCTGCTAGTCCATGATAACCGGAGCCTAAATAGGTACTAAAATGTCCCAAAAATTATCCTAAAAAAGACTTATTTTACCCACATTTGAGATTTTAAGGAACAATTTGATATTTTTTATTTCTCAGAGACTAAATTAGTCTCCATAATTTTTGTCGGGGACTAATTTGAGTATTTATTCAAAAATTATATATAGATCTTATGAATTACAATTATAATATTTTAGTTAGTAGTTGATGCTCTCCCTAAAATTTTAGGCAAGATCCGCCAATGCATTTTTTGTATAATGCGTAGTATTGAGTTACTCCATCCGTTTTTTTATATAAACAAAAGTCACTTTTTATATTTATTGAAAAATGTATGTATTTAGTCCAAAATTTGGATCAGATACATATATTTTTCAATGAATATAAAAAGTGACTTTTGTTTATATACGAAAACGGATGGAGTAACTTTTTATCTCAGGTAAGAATATTTGTTTCTTCGGATAATTTTAAGAGCCCGCCTTTACTTTGGCCTAGCTAATTTATTTTGAATAAATAACTTTCATACGTGCTAGCTTAAAGTTATTGATTAATTTAGTTGTCGAGTTGGAAACATGGAGCGCGCTAATCACAAAATAAGGGTGGTATACCTATCAAGGTAAAGGTAATTTGACGCTCAAATTTAGGCAAAACCGTAAGAATAATAGATTAAGGATCCCACTCTGCACTTGATGAATAAGGAAATATTACTAAATAAATCAAGTCATTTCATAATTTGGGTGGCTTCTAGTGTGACAATTATTACATATGGCCCACCTATGAACCATTGAAAATAGTCTATAGCATGTAAACGCGATGTGGAACCAGTTCGCTTAGCGTATGTTTGGGACAGCGTTGGTTTTTCTACGATGACTAAAACTCACGTCCAAATTCTCACGGTGAAGTGAAAGCTACAATGTGTAGTTTCTGGCTTTTCGCGTCAAATCTGCTAGGAGACGTGCGTTTGTTGGTTCAAATGCAGAACCAAACAAATGCTTAGTGTATAAGGAAAATTTTTGAAGTTGCAAATTAACCTATCAGATTTAAAAGTTCAGCAACGCTCTTTCGAGATCAATCATTAGCACTTTTCAAATCCTTCTCTTACCGATGAAAGTTCAGCATTTGCTAGTTTGGGGCTGCCCTTTCCCTACAACAAAGCTATAACCAAATGAAGAACAAATGTTTGGCTTGTCACTCGTAAGATCTTTATTTGTTTGTTTTCTACTGTAGAGGGCAGAGATTTGCTTTTTTTTGTTTTTGTCTAACTACGATTGTTTGTTTGATTGATGCGTCTTCCGTGGATAGGTGTCGATTGTTGACCATCATCCAAGGTTGCCACTTACAAGACGGTAGAGATCTCTGGGGCAAAAAGCTTTGGGTGTAAGGAGCCGACCAACAGTTGAGAAGCTTATGAAAAATACTGTTTTGTTTGTGATTTTAAAATCATTATAATATGACCGGTTACCTTTTAAATTCGAATCGTTGAATAATTTAATAATATATCGTCCAATGGTTAATATTAATGGTCTACCCATAAGTCACTCATTTGCTTGCACACTCTAGATGCCACCCATAATTTGACCTATTTACTAAGTTTAAAATTTGAATCCGCCTTATTTATATTATATTATATAAGTCATTTTTCTAATACTTGATTCTTTTTTAAATCCCCCATCCGTGGACCAAAAGAGAGGGTATAGGAAGTTGAGTTTGTAAAATTACAACTCTATCCTTTTTAGTTGCAATATTCTCATGCAAATTTATTTTTTTTCCTTTTTTTCTTCTATTAACCAAACAAAGTTGAATATTACATGAGACAAACTCATAGCTACAAAACAATGAAAATAAATAGCTTACTCGTTTTATTTTATTTTATTTAAGGAATTGTTCTCGAGTATAAGTATAAGAAGTACTGCTGCTGTAGGAAGACCTAATGGGGCAATACCTTTAGGATAAAAGTGAAAGTCCTTTTCTAATAACCTAACAATTCCTTTATATAGTAGTAGGAGTCTCCTCCCTACAGTGTTCTGTGTTGCACCACATCACTCTCCTACCAATCTGTTAGGGAGAATCATGTGATACCGTACCAATCATTGCGCTCAACCCCCTCTCCAATATTAGGGCGATGCGTTACCCTATAGCCTAGCTTTACCATTAGGGCTATAGGGGACACGTGTAGGAGTTGTACGATGTGTACTATTTCGAATACTCGGCCGATGGCGATGCGTCTTTTGCGCTCCCTATTCTATATGTCTGACCAACTGAGCCCTGAGCCCTTCAGTATGAGCTCGGTCGGTCTCATACAGTACTGGAATATATAGAATAATTTAAAAAAAATATTCATATCTTTTAATTTATTCCAGTTTTGACTGAATGTTTATCTTTTTCTTTTTATTACGCTGGTGAAAATATATTTTATACTTTTATTCTCTTTGTAACAATTAACTTTTACTCTCTCCGGTCAGATTTATAAGCAAAAAAACTCCACCTCACACTTATTAAGAAAATCAGTCATTTCTTATTTAATACTTCTTAAAGTCATAAAAAAATAAGTTTGTTTTCTAAATTACCCTTGTCTTTCCCTAAAAAAAAATCATCAGTTGATTTTAATGATATTTATTGCAAAAAAGAGTAGAATGCATGTCTCTCTCTTTCTCTCTCTCTCGGCCTTACCTTAAAAACTGAAAGGAAATTTCTAAACTCTTGGCCTTCCCATTGCTAAACAATGAAATGAGAATACTACCCGCCAATTGTTTTACTGTCAAATGTCAAATGCAATTTTGCCAACAAGATCTACTTAGCCATGAACCATGATGAATTCCTGTATAATAAGATCTACTTAGCTAATTTATCATGCATGAGAGAAGAGTTGCCGCTTACCCTTCACTTGTTTATTCCAACAGAGCATTGTAGCCAAAGCGATCGTCCCCGATCCTCCAAAACCAGTCAACACTAGGATCCAAATTAACCCAGCTCAAAGAACAAGAAGAAGAAGCACTACAAGAAATGAATGAAATCGCAACGTATAATCTGCGACAATTGAGCTTACCCGCCGCCGCTCAATTAAATTTATTTGAACACATTTCATTCTACGACAGTTGAGGCCAACGCTCGCAAAATTAATTTTGTTTACGACTGTTATAGTTGAACCGCCGCCGCTTAAGGGGCGTTGTTTGTTTTGTATTGTACACATGTATGGGCCCATTCTCCAATCACTTCCTAAAACAAAAACCGTAGCACTTTATCTCTCAAACCTGTAACCGAACATAAAAAAGAGTTGAAAAGCATTTAGCAGCTAAGGGTATGACGGACGCAAGGAATAGTGTGGTTGGGGTTCTAAAGGTGGATGAAGGGCCTCCGGCGACTTTGGTGTTCTATCGTGGCGTGATCGCCATTGTCGCTGTTGTCTGGCGGCGGAGTCTAGGTTTTCTGATGCTTTCACTAGAAAAATGTGTGTTGCGATAGATCTAGGGTTTTCGAGTATGGTCTTTTTGTCGTGGTTGTTTGTGTTATCGTGTTGGCTACCGGTTTTGCGGTCTGTTGCAAGTGGCAGCGTGTAGCGGTGAGGGCGGAGAAGATTAAAAGGTTATTGCTTCTCGCGGCAGAGGAATTTCCTAGGGTCGAGAGCGAGGAGACTCTGTACGACGATGAGAGGGAGGAAGAGTAGCCAGAGGAAGGGGATCTATGACCGTGAAAGTGCGAGATGCATATACAGTTTGGTGGCTATATAATTTGTTTTGATTTCAAATCTGTTCTGGTCTTTTGTTGCTACTGTTAGCTATTTTCTGAATCTTTTTATGGCTATATCCTCCTCTTTTTTGACAGGGTGCATTACGGGAATGGAATGGAGCCAAGAAAATGCTTTTCTATGGTTCAAAGTATGCTTCCGTTGTGAGAGATGCATTGTTGGCAAGGAGAAGTTCTGGACGAGATTGCAACTGTAGAGGTCTAAGTTGGCACCTCCCAATCAATTAGTGGACTTCAAGTGGAAAGACTGATGTCCAAGGTGTTCAAGTGTAAATTATCTTTGCATTGATTAGTACTTTTTTATTTTTCATTTCTAAGTAAAGAATACTGCTTGTATATATATATTAATCGTGCTTATATCTTGGTTGTTACTTTTATGTTGGTAGGTTGATTGGGTATTTAGACATCTAAGAGAATTATTTGTCATAGATTGCTATTGTTAATATGTTGTAGCACTTGTGAATGTATTTGTTTAGTTCTTCTGAAAGTCAAGTAGGATTAGAAATTTTTGAGCATAAAGGACTGAAATAAAATCTTTCACCTATTTCATAGAAATAGCCAACAAGATCTATTCAATGTATTTGGTTCAATGTTATCTTTTGCACTCCTCTTTCAGATAAATAACTGATCTATAGTTATACCACATGTGGCAACAGAGCATGTTCTGTACCATGTAAGATCTGTTGGAATGTGCTTCCCATTGGCACACTCTCTTGCAAAAGTTTATTTCTCTTGAACACAGATATTAAGAAAGAATTCACTAAGTACTGCAATAATTTCCTATAGTTTTTTCGAGGCATTTGTTTCTTGGCACTCTATCTAATTGAAAATAATTCATTCTAGGTCACTAATTCAATGCATAGACTCTATCCCTATATGAATCTCAATGACATGGTCTTCATCTTATTGCTACAGGATGTAGTAGTCATTTTAGGAGGAGACGAAGGGGTTACCTTAAGCAAAGTCAAACAGTAGAATTGTCACCAAACATCATTATCACGAAGTTTACACCAATTGTTTCGCTTTTTGACAGGAGTGCCTGGTGTAAAGCATTAGACTCGTGCTATTGATCTATATCTGGAGAGTAAGTCTTAATCCAATAAGTAGTATCAGTACTGCAAAGTTTTATTATTGCTGACACTAATTATGTAAGGGTGATGAACTAGGAGTGATTAATACCATGACTATCTACAGGTTAATATTCTCTTGCTACAAAAAGTGCAAGTGTGTGTTTGATCCTTTTCCAAATCATTCTCGTGTATTGTTCTGTTTTTTGTTTTTTAAGGATATTGCTTTTATTGATCAACTGCACCCAAATTATTCTGACGTACCCAAATTATTCTGACGTCAAAGATGTATTATTTGTTCAATTTTGTGCCTTTTTCTTATTCTATCAGAACGATACTTAGAACATAAAGTAGTTCATTTCTTTTTCTGAATACTCTGTTAGCAAAATCTATCATACAAGTCTTAGATAAATTGAATTTTATTATGGTATTACGATTCCATTTGTTTTCTATTGCATTTCACTTTTCTGAAGATGCAAAGTGTTCAACAAAGTCAAAGTTGGTCAAAAATTTGTTAGTGAAAGAGGCAAAAATGTGGTTCGGAGAACCTGCTATTGCAAATTTTGAACTTGTGAATGCTCATGATACTATCTCTGTTTAAATTGATGTGAGGGGTGACAGCTCACATCTGCTCCGCTGGTGTTTTTTTTTTCAAACTCATTTAACATTTCGTGGCGGTTGCAACTGTTGCTATTTTTTTTAATTTTAATATTGAAAATTGCGGCGGTTCGAACTGCCACTATATACCTCGCTGAAACAGTGGAGGCACAAATCGGAAGAGAGAAGAGGGAGAAGAAAGTTGATGTGAAATGTGCTAGTGGAGGCACAAATCGGAATAGTGGAGGCACAAACGAAACAGTGATGGAAATTTGCTTCAGCGTCTTGAAGAGTGGAAGACGTGGAAACTTGTAAAATTCACAGGAAGTAAAAAAATTATTGAAAAAGACAATCACAATAATTTAAGGGTATTTTTGGTATAAGATCATTAAATGGAGAAAAAATAGTTGATATTTGCTTATAATTTAGACCAATAAAAATGAGTTTCTTTTTTTCTTATAAACCTGACCGAAGGGAGTACTTGAAAGTTTTCATGTGATTTTATAAACATATTTCTTTTCTTTCCTCTCACTTATTTATTTATGTAATCAAGCAATAATAGAACAGAAAAAGTTTAGTTTTCTTTTCTACCATATAATTAAAAATTATCTCATTTTCTATTATTTTTTTCGTTCATTTTTTCTTATCGTTTCTTTTTGAAACCAAACACTTGATTTGAGTGAGAGGGAAAAGGAGAGGCAACCAAAAAATGGCGTAAGAGACAGGGTCCGAAATTCACGTGCAAATCACATGCATAACAATACTGTACGGACCCCTGGAAGAAAAATCGGACCCTTATTGGGGTTGTTTTGTGTAGTCGATAGTTCCAATTATTGGGTGCCTCATGACAAGACTAGGTACAGCCTTAATGAAAAGACCTTATTTTTCTTTAAAAAAAGGAATAATACTATAAATAAATAAATAAGAAAAAAATTCCTGTAAAAAGGAAGTTAAAACCGAATAAAATAAACTGATCCTTTTGGAATATTTTTTAGAACATAATAAAGTGTCCTTTTTTAATTTATTGTCTATAACAATACATGATATTTTAAAAAGCTAGTACTGGGCATAAAGAAGAATCTGAACTCTATTTTTTTCACATGATTTTTACATTTATTTTTTAATCTCTTTTTATCACATTTTTCATTTTATCTACTTTTCTCTTTCCATCTCTTTATCGTGGACACTACTCTTACATGTCAATAAAGAAAATCCGAGTAACAACAAACTTTTCTTTAAAAATTTGAATAGAGTTTGTTTTACCAAGAAAACCATGTTGGACCATGGAAAGTGGGACGAAAGACGAACGTGGAGTGGAGAGGTACCTGAATTCACGTGCAAATCACATGGGGAATGAGCCTCTCGTACGGGCAGGAGGATGAGCAATGCTTACTATGAGGTGTGAAAAAGGTAAGGTAGGGTAGTGGGAAGAGGAGGGTTGATGAATGATGATAGGTGGGTTTGTCGGGTAGTGGGTGTTACATTAATGAGGGTTATGATTTTAATAAGTTCGAGAGGGATCCATTATCGGGGTTTGTGGAGAGCCCCAGCCCAGTTCAAGGGAACACGTGGGACAGCTAGCACGCACTCGTGGGGACACTCATAATCATCACCCGACATCTTGTCCGTCACTGCCATTTACATCTCCATGGAGTAATCCTCCTATTTAAGTTTTGTCATGTTAACAAGTATTTTATGGGTATTTTTAAAGATTTTAAATAAGGTAAATATATATTAAAAAGTTAAGTTAATATTTTTTTAATATATATACAATTTTTTAGAAGAATTTATTTTTTTGGGCTTCATAAATAATACCCTTAAAATACTCATTAGTAATAGCATTTTTCTTAAAGTTATACACATACTTAAAAAAGTTTATAATTGCACTCATTTCTAACGTATTAACAAATTTATTTTAACTAATATATCGCAATTATAGTAAGAGTTATTGGTGGAATAGTCAAATAATATATAGTTGAGATATAAATAAATAAAAATACTCTTTCGATATTATAAAATAATAATAATTTGAAAAAATATTTTAAAAATGACAAATAATATAAGATAGAGGGAGTAGTACTTCAACACAAATACTACTACTAGTAATCATTTGTCAACTACTCCCTCCTCTCATATTAATGTCTCGTTTGTAATATTTTTCGTCTTAAATTATTTATTACTACCTCTGGTCTCATATATCAAAAAAGAAAATAAAAATATCAAAATCAAATATAACATTCACATTAAATGTTTTACACCCACTCATATAGGGAATAGGTGAATTTATATTAAAATGGATTAAGGATATAAAAGTCACTATAGTAATTAATACATCTTAAAACTTGTGACCTTTTTTATAATTAGAACCAACTTTTTTTTTAACTTTTTCTTATACATGAGACCAGAGGTAGTTCTAGAATACCAATACAGTATTTGTTACTTTTTTCCAATAATACTCTCATTTAATATGGAGTAGTCTCAACTACAGTGGTTTGATCATAAATAGAAATATAAGAGTATTTTAGTCCTAACACATTATTTTACCATAGAAATTAGCATAACTAACCATTTTATTAAAAAGTGTATATTACTATCTCCGGTCATAATTATAAGAAGAAATTACAAAAAATACAAAGAACAATGAGACATATTTAATGTTATAAAATTTGGGTCTCATTCCAAATATATCCGTATTAAATATATCTCATATTTAATGTTATTAAATATACAATTTTACTACCTCTAGTCTCATATATAAGAAAAAGTTCAAAAAAAATTTGGTCCTATTTATAAGAAAATATCACATGTTTTTAGATATAATTAATTGCTAAAGTGAATTTTATACCCTTATTTCATATTTATTATAAATTCATCTATTCCCCATATAAGTGGGTGTAAAACATGAGCTTCATTGGTTTTGATGATTTTTGTTTTCTTCTCTCATATATGAGACCAGAGGTATTATTAAAATATAGGGTATAAAAGGTATTTTAGCAATTAATATATCTAGTACATTTTTCTTATAATTAGGTTAAAAAAATCTTCAAAAAATTCTCTTATAATTAGGACCGGAGGTAGCATCTTTAACAACACTTATAATAAGACGGAATTAGTACGGCTCATTATCATATTTTATTACTAGTTCTTAAATTTAATAAACATTTTAAAAATACTACCTTTATTCCTAATTATAAGCTATTTATAGGAAAAAAAATTTGTCCCTTTTTATAAATCTCTTTCCAAATTACTAGGTGCATTAATTATTTTTTTTACAAGAATACCTCTAATTAATTTATATTGTTTTTTGTAGTCAATAGTAAATGGAGTGACTATTTCTCTGTCTTAAGTCAATAATTAAAGGGTAATTTTAAAAAATAATACACATTATAGACAAATTAAATGAGTTAACTAATTTTTTTAATTTATATGTTTTGGTCAAAAAGAACTTATACTATTTAGAAACCGAGATAGTACTCAAGTTGAGGTCTCGTTACAATACAATATGAATATGCTTAGTCCTTTCCATTATTAGATTAGGTTCCCAATTTCCCATGACATGAGTATCATCGTAATTATCATTAATATAAGAAAAAACAATAACAAAAACAAAAATCACCATAACCAATGATGAGTCTTTAATGTTTATAAAATTGAAACACATTCTAAATATACTCTTAGTATTAAATATTTTATACTCACTATGTGAGTTTTTAGTAAATATATGTCTCAGATTAAATATGGGTATAAAAAAAAGTTAGTAATTAATATACCTTAAAATAAGTTTTTTTTTTATAATTAGGATAAAAAAATACACCAAATTTTTTGCTATAATAGGGACCGGTAGTATTTTATAACCCTTCAGTAAATGTACTTTTCAATTAATACATTTGTAAGAGCGTACTTGCGAATAAATTTCTAATGGGGTTAAATTAGCTACTTAATCAAAAGGACAAACCGTGATGGAGAGATAAGCCGTATTCAATCATTGGGTTATCGGGGGAAAACCTTTCCGTGTGGAAGAGGGCTTTGCTTGTAAGCTGCAAACTCTATTCTATTTGAGAACCAAACCAAATGGGCAATGGATCATGTTGCTATTTGAATTATCGTAGAAGATAGGGATAGGGATGGATGCTGGGACCGGTCCAGAGACTAGTAAAATGGGGGGCGAAAAAGATTTAAAATTGTATTTGACTTCTTAACATTGTATAATGTATTTAGAGAAATAATTAGGTGAATAATTATTAAGTAAAAAAATAAGATGCCAATTCGTTGAACTTATTTATATAGCCAATTCTCGTAAAAAATATATAAATATATAACTGATTATGTATGTTGTATACCAGATTAACCAAGTCTTGTAAAAAAAAAACAATTTGGCTCTCTTTTGTAACAAAAATAAAATAAAATTTAACCAAGGCTCATTCATAATTTTTCTACACTTAACTAATATATGCATATATATTATACAAAAACCGTATTATATATAAACAATTTGAACTCATTCAATTGTATTGGCCATTTCAACAAATTGGATGTTAGGTGGATATAAAATATGTCAAGATATTGATCACCTACTCAGCTTAATTTATGCGCATTAAGTAATTATTGGTTGAGTACTAGGGCGTTGATAAGTCAGATTTATCAAAGACATGGAAACCATATTCTTTATATGAGTGCAAAAAAGGACAGACGCAGTCAATACGTGGAAAAAAGTTGTAACTCTTTCTCCTGTTGATAAATCAAAGACTTGTTTATGTAAATATATTATCTATATATTATACATTAGAAGCTCAAGAGGGAGGCGCTAGAGCCCACCCTTACCCTACGTACCCTCCCTCCGTCTCTGGATGGATGGAAGTGCGAAATAATGCAGTCGATGGAGTTCATTTCAGTGGTGAGACGCTTCTTCAACATTCTAAACCGAAGTTTCCCTTTTTGCCAGGGAACGTGCCCTGGCCAGTGGCCAGTGGCATTATCTCAGGTGCCCGCACCGTGGTCCGTGGAGATTAGTGAAATGAAATGCACGCGCTGTGAGTGTGAGTAGTGGAAATCGACGAAGAGGCAAGGGAGTTCAAATGATTGTGATGAGGAAGATGTCGATGCGTGAAGGGACCGAAGGACACCCACGATTTTTTTATGATTCTGTTACTTCCATTTCCTTTTACAATATCTTTTTGGCCACAATGAAAAATTATGTGGACTAAGAGCAACTCCAGTGCTGTGACATGGTGTCCCTTACAATTTTAGTGGCCCCTCCCTTATCATTTTTATGCGCTGGAGTTCAGTGACTAGGCATCCCTTGCTTGTTAAAATGAAAAGACGTCCCTTATCTAGTGTACGCCCCTTAACAAATAAAAATTATTTTTTAATCAACTAACCACATAAACAAGCGTAAAATTAGGAAAAAAGAGAGAAAAAAGTATTAAAGTATGGTATATGGGGACCACTTAAGGGACTCATTTTAAAGAACCACTATTGGAGCAAAATAATTAACTGTCACTTAAAAATGATGTGGCATGTGGGCACCACTTAAGGGATCCAAAATAAATTTTGGGTTAATACCCCTTTTGGTCCCTGTAATTTGAGTAAAATTCGGTTTTAGTCCCTGTAAAATTTTTTGTTTCGATTTAGTCCCTGTAATTTAAGATTCTTCCACTTTTAGTCCCTGTTGTTAAATCCCTATTAAAAACATTGAGTTTTTTTTCCACTTTTTGTCCCCGTAATTTAAGATTCTTCCACTTTTAGTCCCTGTTTTAAGATTCTTCCACTTGTAGTCCCTGTAATTTAATAGGGATTTGACGGCAGGGACTAAAAGTGGAAGAATCTTAAATTACAGGGACTAAATCGAAACAAAAAATTTTACAGTGACTAAAACTGAATTTTGCTCAAATTACAGGGACCAAAAGGGGTATTAACCCATAAATTTTTAAGGGACAATGCATTGGAGATGCTCTAATTAACCCAAAGGGATCGGTGCATGACATGACTTGTATCCAATTACAGTTTCGAGTTCTCACTAATCTCCTTAG
Organism: Calophaca sinica; assembly: GCA_037113605.1. Lineage (NCBI taxonomy): Eukaryota > Viridiplantae > Streptophyta > Magnoliopsida > Fabales > Fabaceae > Calophaca > Calophaca sinica. The sequence continues at coordinate 34,855,235 of CM073731.1, forward strand.
GGTGAGGTTGTAAAATGTAATTTTATTCGCAAGTGCTCAAAGAGCTCAGCGGTCTTTCTTGCCTTAGACTGTGGCACCATCCCCTCAACCTAAATTTTTTTTGATCAAAAAAAATTCGTGGACTCAAATATAAGTAAAAATACCTAATTTTGCACTCATTAAAACTACTCTCTTCGTTCTTTTTTACTTGTCCATTTTTAGAGAAACTTTGTTACTATTTATCTGTCGTTCTCAAAGTTCAAAGTTACATTAATTATCTTTTTGTCAATTAAACCCTTAACAATTTATTGTGGAGAGAAAAATAAGTGTAGTGGGATAATAAACAGTCGGTATCACAGGAAAAAGACCAATAATTTTATCAAAAATAACAAAATTTATTGGTTTTCTTTGTTTGTATAAAACAACTTTAAAATATATCTAAAAATGAACGGAGATGGTCAGTGGTGGACTTAGGACCCTAGGTCAGGGGGTGCAAAAAATTTTAGAATTATATGTCATTATTGCTAAAAAAATTCTAATAACAAATTATTGCTGAAAAAAATAATGACTACTGGCAGCGGTAACGAAAAGTAAAATCATAAGAACATTATCAAACATTTAAGTTGTGCAAAATTGCATTAAATTACCACTTTGTGTTGCGTATCTTGATAAATAAATTCTTCATTTATATTACTTATATATCATTACAATCATTTATATTATAAATTATATAAGGTTATTTAAGTCATTTTATTTTAAATGATTTAAGCTTCTCACCCTTCCAAAAAACATCGGCATTGGATGTGAGTAAAAATTGAGTTAGGAAATATTTTGCTGCTCTCCCCTCCTAAGAATTGAATCAAACATAAAAAAATTAAAATAACTTCTCCCCTCCCTTCTATTCACATTCAACAAAACATTATCTGAGTAAGAGGGGTAAGAGATAAAATGTATGAGTCAGAATATACAAAAATTTAAATTGAGTGGGTTCAAAAAAAATTATATAGTAGTGTAAGTAAAATTTTTAAAATTTGAGAATTGCACACCCTCAAGAATGAATAGGTCCGCCCCTGGAGGTAGTACTAATTAAGTTGTGAGTAAAAAAAAATGCTAGTTAAGTTTAATTAATTTTATTGACGTAATCAAAAAATTAATTGCATTCGTGTAAAAAAAAACAATTGTATTTCCTAAAGTGTCATTTTCTTTTATTTTGTATGGTAACTTGTTTTATGGAAATAAAACAGATTACTGGAAAAACAAATTTTGAATAAAATAAATAGTATTTTGGGAATAATATCATTAAATATGGTGAAATTAGTTAGATTTGTTTATAATTTGCACTACAAAATAGGAGTTGTTTTTTTGCTTATATTCGTGACAACAGTAGTAGTAGTAATAGTAGTAGTATTTATAAGAAACAAAACCCTAATTCATACAAACCAAAGAAAAACTTTGAAAACAAGCTAATTTTAATTAATACTCATAAATATTTCATTTTTATTCCAGAAGTACCTCTTATATAAAATGAGTGAAATGATGGTTTGTCATTAATGACACTATTATAAATAAGGGTATAATTTGAAATTAGCATTTAATATATTTGAAAATTGGTATATTTTCTTATATTTTATACCAAAAAAATAAACCCATTTATTACTTATAATATGGACATCCGGTTTCGAATATAAGCATAACAAAAAACTACCCCACACCCCTTACGAAAAATTAGTTAACTTCATTTAAATTTTCTTAAAATAATCAAAAAATAAATTGCATCTCCCAAATTATCCTTCACGGGAACATATTCCATGTGAATAAAGAATTATTGGAAAATAAAATCTGAATTAATTGAAAGATATTTTGGGTACAATATCATTAAATAGGTTGAACTTGGTTAAAATTTATTTATATTTTAGACCATCAAACTTAGATTTTTTGTGCTTACCTTCAAAACTGGAGGGAGTATTTAACATTTTTTTCACAAAGAATACAAGTATTAAGAAAAACAGTAATTTTTGCAAAAAAAGAAAAAGAAAAGCAATAAATAATTTAATGAGTATAATAGTTTTATAAAATTATCTTTATTAACTATAGGGGTATTAACCATTGTCATAAAGATATAGTGGATTTTTTTTATCCTTAGTACAATTGGTTATGGGGTGGGGGGATGGGGAGGGGCAAGTGGAGCGTTGCGGATTCGAACCCGCGCTCCCAATGTCCTGTAACACTTTACCATTTGGCTGCCTTCTCTGGGACATAAAGATATAGTGGATTATTATGACTTGGAAGTGCTGCACTCTGTTTTAATTTATGAGTAAAATTATAATAAAATAATTAATGTTACATTGAAAAAATAAAACACCCTTTACTTTGAATTTTTTTTTTGGTTGCTAAAGCATCACTTATTTTGGACCAAGGAAACAAAATAAACAAAATGCCAATTCATCAAGACAAAGGAAAGACATTTAAATCAGTTAATTTAACTAATGATGATATGATTTTAAACTTTATTCCAAAAATACTCCTAGTATTAAATGGTTAAAAGGTGGATGGTATAGTTAATGACATGCATATGGAATGTGTGGGTACAAGCGCTTAAGGCTAAATATATCCACTTACGTGGGGAATAGTTGAGTTTCTCGTTAATTTAATTGATACAATTGAGAATTGGTCAATGTTTCTTATATTTAAGACCAAAAAGCACAACGTTTTATTTCTTATAAAAAGACTGAAGGGATCAACTCTTAATTTTTTTTTTGTTAAAATATGCTCTCTCTATCTCATGTTACTGGTCGTTTAAGGTTGTACACATTTTAAGAAAATCATTTAGTGTACTAATTTTCATAATAAAATAACACTCATTGACTAAAATAGCTTATTAATCATTCACCTATAAAGGAGTAAAACATCACATTAATTGGAGTGGTTGAAATTATTCTAGTAGTATTAAAGTGGTTAGGTGGAAAAACTAATTAATTAATATAAGTTGGTTGATATATAAATAAGGGTATCATTGGAAGAATTTAATTAATAAGCCAAATTACTCCATAGATTTTATCTCAATTTAAAGTTTCACATTAGTCATTTATCTTAATTTAAAATTACTCCATAGATTTTTGTTGAATAGAAAATGACCACATGTCCAGCGGTATTAAAATGTTAACACCGTTGGACATGTGGTCATTTTCTATTCACCCTCGTTAAAAGAACCTACCTGCCTTTAACCTGCTTATGTGGACATCTATGTGGTCATGACTTCACTCTTGTAGGGTGTGATGAGGGAAAAATTGGAATTTTAAGGTTCTTCGTTGAAGAAGATATTGCAAAGATCACAGAGAATTTGGCGTAGAAAAATTAGGGTTCTTGTTAAGTGGATTGTGCGAAGGATTTAGGATATGTTCCGTTTTCTTTTTTCGTTTCTGAAAATGGTGGGTGTGAACGTTTGGTTCTCAATGGTTGTGCGCATATGGGGTATGGGTTATTTGTTGTATGCATGTGGGTATTGGGGCAATAACACACGGTTTAAAGTTAGCTCGGGACAATGGTTATAGAAAGATTATGTGTGAATCTAATTCCAAGATAGCCTTATCTTTAATTGCATAAGGAGTGCATCATACCCAATGCTCCCCTTGTTGATCGAATGAGAACTTTGATGGATTATGCTTGGCACCTGTCCTTTCATCATTCTTTGCGTGAAGGAAATTGTTGTGCGGATTGACTAGCGAAGTTTAACACCAACTTATCTTGAGTTGCCGGAGCCTGTGCCCCTGCTCTTGCAAGCTCCTTGCTTGGGGAACTATGGGGGTTCAAAGCAGTGACTGATCTAGAAATTTTAATTTGTTAAGACAATACACACACACAAAGTTGTGGTGGCAATACACATATGATATACAATGTGTAACATATGTTAGGACAACTAATATATAATAATATATATGTAATATGCATGCCCCCAACTCCCACAAGGTAGGTTCGTCCCTTGTTTAATTTAAAGGATTAGAGTCTAGTTTTTCCTTGCTTTTGTCTTTTATTTCTCATTGAGAAAAAAAGACTAAGATCTCACTTTAATAAGACTTAACACACAAATCATCCTTTTTTTTGATGAAATCATACTAATTTTTTTTTTTCTGCCAGGAAAACAATGTATATCATTATACATCAACCAAATGGACCAAATTAGTGAAACCCATATCAACACTCAAACTAGTTTTTTTTTTCATTTATTTACCAAACGGTCGAAACCTTTATATTGAAGAAAATTTGACATGTTTCTCATAGGCAACACAGTTTGAAATTCTAGTCTAGCATATATGCCGCCCAAACTTGAAATGAAATTATGCAAGTAAAAAAATAAGTGAACAGAAAATTCTTAATCATTTATCACTTAATGAACATATAGTTTGATCATATAGAAGACAAAAGCATGTCTGTCTTTAACAAATTTTCTTTAGTTGACACCCTATCAAGATCATATTCCCAAGCAAGGCCACATTTGAAGGAAGAAATGAATTTAAAAACTTCTCGAAAAATACATCTCCAAAATTCTAATTTATATGAGCTGTTTTAATATCGCTTGTTTTTCTAATGCATGCAACATTGTACTCCCTCTGTCCCATTTTATTTAACGTTTTAGAAAAATATTTTTGTTTCACTTTTATTGTCATTTTACATTATAATGAAGCATTAAATACTTTTATCCTATTATATCCTTGAGCATTATTAACGTGTTTTTTAGTTAACATGTTTTTTATTTTTCAATTCTCGTAATTAATACCAGAGATAAATGGTATACTATGAAATTACATAATATTTTTTATGAAATCTAAAATATTAATTATATTTCTTAATTCATGTAGCAAAACCTTGAATGTCAAATAAGATGAGATGGACGGAGTACACAATAACTTTCGTTAATTATCCATTTTTTCTTTATTAATTAATCACTTTTTTATTTATTTTATGGATTTACATCCCCGTAATCTCTCTCTTCCTCCGAATAGGAAAATGAGTACTACCCCCGTCCCTTAATATAAGACCTCCTCTGAGTTTTGTTAGTTATTAGCATTAAATTTGTACAAAATGTGTGCTATTTTTTTCCAAGTTACCATTCTCATCTTTCAAAACTATTAATAGAGAGAGAGAGAGAATTAATATACTTTGATATAGGGGGTAATTTTGTAAAAAAAAATAAAATTAATACACCTTAGTCTTTGAAAATGGTCTTATATAAAGGGACGAAGGGAGTAATTTATAAGAAAAAAAACTGAACAATTAATGAGACTTATCATGTACAATGTTGTACACGTTGAAAAAACAGTTTTAATAAATCTTTGCAATAGAAAACCCTAGGAAGACTTGCAACTGTACAAGCCACGACTATCAAGACTCTGTAGCCAAATGTCTTCTTTATCAAAATTTGGGTTTACGATGTTTATAAGTGAACCAGGGAGAACTTCAAAGAAGGGTCAATTAACTACTAGAAAAAGTTGAAATAGTAACGAAAAGACAGAAAAAATGAAATTGGTCTCTAAATTTGGCGTCGCTAACACTTTGCGACAGAATTAGAGACGAATTTTGTCTTTTTTCGTCTCTAAATTTTTGTCGCTATTATAACTTTTTTTAGTAGTTTAACGGTGGTCAAAGGCGAAGCTTCGTTATGACAACGGGGAGCTGCGGCTCCCCCAGACATCTTAAATTTGTTTGTTATATATATATATAATACCGCGTAGACATATGTTTGATTTAGTAGCATGGCGCAGCGGTAAGTCGATTTTGGCACTGTTGCCGCACTTGTACAAAATAGGAGGCTTAGAGAGAATCGAACCGCGTACACGTGATTCAGAACAAACAAGCCCAACCGCTAGGACATCAAACAATTACGATGATACTTGGGAAATATCAATATCTATATTGATTAAGTTTTGGCTCCCCCAAACATTTAATTGAAGCTCCGCCGCTGATGGTAGCCGGAGTAGGTGATAATGCGGCTGCGACAATGGTAGTGCACTTGCAAACATTCTAATGTCTAAGTCAAAAAGTAATCAAAGAATGAAGATGCATAGATTAGAAAACGTACATGAGCATCTTGGCATTAACACCTTATATATGTGAGCGACCTCCTTTTGCGTATTGGCAAAGTCGTTGAGCCGTAACTGATGAGGTGTGAATCAAGACTCGAATTACGACTCCTATTCAAAAAATGTCTCCTTCAAATGTAGTTGCTACCTCTCAAATTATCATCAACTGTGAGGTTGCTGCAGCTTGTTTATTCACTATTTTTGTCAAATAAAACCAATGCAATTTATGAGTTTATACCGTTATACGTAATATACTCCATTTGGTATAGATTATAAGCAACAAAGTACATTTTCACATTCGTTAAAAATTGTATATATCTGATTCAAATTTTGGACCAGATACATACAGTTTTTAACGAATGTGGAAAGGTACTTTGTTGCTTATAATCGAGACCAGAGGAAGTAACATGTCAAACGAATCCTTTATCCTTCGAAAGGTACCATATTAAATGGAATCAATGGATAACATTCTTTTTAAGCGATGATACTCTATCCGTCTCACATTATTTATCGTTTAAGGTTATACGCACATTTTAAGAAAATTATTGATTACACCAATTTTTTAGGTAAAATAATACCCTATCAATATTATAAAGTGATAAATAATTTAAAACTAGTAAATATTTCAAACATGACAAATAATATGAGATAGAGGGAGTGATTAGTTATTAGTTATCGGTACAATATTTCAATAGAGTTTTAAGCTGTAGTACCTCATTTTGTCCTTTGCTTTCACAAGTCACATGCATTGAAGGCCCTGATTATGAGCCATCCACGTAGAATGATGCTGGCTACAAGCAACCGTTGGGAATGATTTTGAATCGTATTACACTATGATTGCTTGGCTGGTGTTGATTTACCTAACTAACCAAGACAACAATTTTATTGACGGGCATTTGTTACCTACGCCGGCATCTTGTAACCGTGAAATCGCGCGAGGTAAAGCTGAATCCTTTTTTTTTCCCACGCGCGAGTCTTCGCAGGACACGAGAAAGAACCAAACGAAGTTATTTATTTATTTATTATTATTATTATTTTTTAAATTATACTCTACTTTTTATCTCTTATATTTATTTTAGGTTTCAGTTTAGTCCTTTATGTATTAAAATTTCTGAATTAATCTCTTATGTGTAAAAATTGTACTGTAAAAATTATACCAATATGATCTCTCTTGTTTTTTTGTTCTAAAATGATATCTTGTGTTACAAAAATTATACTAATATGGTCCTTTTTCCGTTAATTTGCAAAAAAAAAATCACATTGGTATAATTTTTATAACATAAGAGACCGTTTTAAAACAAAAGAACCACATTAGTGTAACCTTAATATATAAGGACCAATTTAAAATAAATAATACATAAAGAAACAAATTGAAAATTAAAATAAAATTAAGAGACTAAAAATATAATTATTTTTTCTTCTTCTTCTTTTTCACAGTAACAACGGGGGTGGGGGACGGAGGAATAGAAAGAAGAAAAGAAAAAGGTAGGGAAAGCGACGTTGTTGGCTGGGGGGAAGAGCCTCGTGGTGACCGCATGGGTGAAGATTTGGATGTCGCAGTGTGTAAAGAAGGGATAATGGGGACCCACTCAGGGGACAACACAAATAAAATGAAAAGGTTCTCTGTTTGGTTCCAATCATGACCATTGGCTCTGCTGATTTTGATGGATGTCGATCGAGTGATGTGATGATGGTGATCATGGAGTGGTCTTACATGTGATGACATTTGACCTAACCCGTTGATGTAGGGAACTGATTCTCTAAGCTGGTAAGTCTTCAGGTGCGACCTGCCCCACTCCGTTAAATGCTCAAGATTTCTTGCGATATGCCACACAAGGCACTAATTTTTGACCCCAAATAAAGCTAGCGCATTTATTTTGGGTGGTAGCTAGATACACTCATTTACACTATATTTAGATAGTGGAAGGAAAAAATATTGAAAGAATGATAGTGAGTAAAATATAAGGAGAAAGTGAGATAATTTTTTAGTTGTTTGGTATGAAAAAAAGTGAAGTAGAAAGTGAGAAGAAAGAAAGATGTATATTTATTAATTAACATAAATACCCCTATGTTGAAATAAAATTTTATATATATATATATATATATATATATATATATATATATTAATATAAGTATTTATTTTATAAGTATTAATATATTTTTATATAATATATTATTTATATTATTATAATTATAATTAAACATTTTAATTTATGTGTGTGTGAGAGGGTAAAAATGGAATGGCACAAAAATCATGGAGCTTTCTCCACTTTCTACCCAATTCCTAGAGGAAAGTATTTTGATGTGCCCCACAAAACAAGTTTCTTTCCTTTCCCACTTTTCGTTGATCCAAATCGCTGAAAATATCTTGGTTGTCCTGCAATCCGTCCTCAGGCAATCTTTCCTCGCACTATCGCTGGTTTCAAACACAGCGTTAGGCATATAGGCCAACATTTTTTTCCCTGAAAAGCATCCTCAATTTATTTTCACTTTATTAAATCTAAAAAAGCTTTTTACTATTATTACAATTTGATCAAAACATCCTATTACAATCATGATGATAGTATTTTGTAGGGCTAAAATACACTTTTGGTCCTTAATTTTATTTTAGTTTTTATTTTTGTCCCTTAATTAATTAAACTTTTATTTTAGTTCCTTAAATTATGAAAATTACGCCAAGTTTATCCCTTCTGTTTGTAATCCCTTTATTGTGTGTATAGGTTATTGATACTCTGTTATTTTGCTCCACTACCTTTTATTATGTTATTTCATCAATAAGAACAATGATAGGAGCATGATTTTGACTTTATTTGCTCCATTACCTTTTATTATGTTATTTCATCAATAAGAACAATGATAGGAGCATGATTTTGACTTTATTATTTAAATGGATTACAGACGGAAGGGACGAATATGACGTAATTTTCGTAACTTAAGGGACGAACGTGGCGTAACTTCGTAACTTAAGGGACATAAATAAAAAGTAAAATAGTTAGGAGACGAATGTGGCGTAATTTTCGTAACTTAAGGGACCAAAATAAAAACTAAAATAAAGTTAAGGGACCAAAATTGTATTTTAGCCGATTTTCTAGAGAACATAATCTAATTTGCTCCATCGACCCAATTCAACTTGGGTCGTTTGTGTATAAAATTGGAAACCACGTTTAGAAAACTCCGTTTTGACTTTTCAACTGAGTGTTTGGTTAAGATTTCAGGTGAATAAAATCTGGTTTGAAAGTGGTAAACTAGATTTTGTTGTAAGCAAAAACTCTGTTAGTGCCTGTTTGGTTTAGATTGTGAAAATGCCATTTATGTACAAAATTGGAAACCACGTTTAGAAAACTCCGTTTTGACTTTTCAACTGAATGTTTGGTTAAGATTTCAGGTGAATAAAATCTGGTTTGAAGGTGGTAAACTGGATTTTGTTGTAAGCAAAAAGTCTTAACTTTTCCGTTCAAAAAAATGGATTTTGAGTGTAGGACCCACACAATTCTTTATATTTACACATTAAAAGTGATTCTACTTTTATCATCCAAAGAAAATCAAATTTTTTGAACACACTTTTAAAATATTATTACCAAACACAAATCAATTTTTTAAACTCAATTTTTTTAAAATTAATTCTTGATAATCAATTCTATCAAAATCTAAAACAAGCGACCCTTATCTAGGTCAAGTTTGACTGATCTATCATACTACTGTATAAAAAAATAAAGTTAAAGCAAAGTCTCAATTAATCGATCATTCGATATCGAATTAAGTTTGAGTTTGAGTTTGTGTTAATTTTTGAATTAGTTGACTTGATGACTTATATACTTTTTTTGGTGAAGATGACTTATATACCCCACACACACACAAGTATAATTCTTTTATATAATTTTCTATTACTTAAATGACCCAACCTCATTACATCCTTTTAATTAAAGTTTTTAAGTTTAGTATTCCCCCTTTATTTCTTTTTTTACACATATTCCCCCATTTATTTATATAAATACTGTATTTATAACATCCTAAAATTGAAATGAATAAAAATATTACATTTACTGACAAAAAATGCAATCTATATATATATATATAATATTTCATAAAAAAATCTATAAAATATTTATTACTTATATTAATTATTTTTTAACCACTACCTTGTGATCAATTAATGAATTTATTTAACTTATACTTCTGTTTAGGGTGTATTTGAATTCTGATATCACGGTGAAACACAGAATACCGCGGGTTCAAGCTAAAGCTACAAATTGTAGCTTCGCACATATAAACAGGGATGGCAAAAAAACCCGTACCCGTGGGTACCTGCTACAGATTTTAAACGGGTAGTTAAACGGGTACCCGCGGGTGTAACGGGGCGGGTATTTATTACCTGTGTGTAAACGGGGCGGGGTGGGTATCATACTACCCATGCCCGCGGATACCCGTATATATGTAATTACTTAAATACCCTCACCCTATATAAATTGAGAACCCTAATTTTCTTTGCACTTTTCATTCCCTCGTCCTCACTGTGTGCCGCAGCCACATGTCTCAGTCTCTCCTCTCCTCTCAAAGCTTCGCAAGTGCCACACGCCCCCCAGAACTCAGTCTCTCCTCTCCTCTCAAAGCTTCGCAAGAGCCACCTCCCATCGCTGGTCTCATTCCCTCTGCTCCTCTGTCTTTCCTCTCCTCTCCTCTCCTCTCCTCAGTCTCTCCTCTCCTCTCACTTCGCAAGAGCCACCGTCGGTCGCAAGAGCCACCGCAGACTCACCTCGCTTGGAGCCACCGCCGATCGTGATTTTCACATTGCTTGGAGCCGCTGTCGTGTTGTTCTTGAAGGTCAGATTTAGCTTCTTTTTTTGTTGATCTGTCTGGCTTAGTTTTGTCTGATTAATTAGCATAAGTTCTGCTTCTCTCGATGATTTAATTTTTACAATTTCAAAACATTTTGGTTGTGTAGTTTTTCCTACTCCTAGTCTTTTCTATTATTAATTATTAATATTATAAAATTGCCAGTCAATACCATTCTTGGTGTTTCAGTTTCGGGATAAATTGATAGTTAAAACATTTAGTTCATCAGATGGTGACAGAAATTGCCTCCTGGATGTTAATTTATTCATGGAATATCAATTACATCATTAGGGTGAGTTATGTAAAAGCTTAAATGGTGGTCTTGAAACTAGTTATTGTGAATTTGTGACCGTGAGTCGTATTGTGAATTTGTTGATCTGTCTAGCTCAGTATGCTTAAATGGAATATCAATTTTTTTGTTGATCTGTCTGGCTCAGTATTGTGAATTTGTGATCGTGCCTCCTTTAGGTCAATAACTTAATTGTCATGGATGTTTAAATTTGTACTAGATTATTGCATGTAAAGCTTTCGTAAGGGAATGAACTTTTGCACATGGTGAACAAATCTCTAAATATGTGTTATTCATGTCATTTTTATAGAATGTCTTCTCAACAAAATTCTAATCCTGTGGAGAAGCAAGAGCAACAAGTGAATGTAGAAATAGGAAGTAATATGGGTGCATCAATTGCTGTTGATTCTATGAATGTAGAGAGTAATTCAACTCCTCATGAAATTCAAAGCGCAAATCCAAGTGATACTACAGGTCTTAAAAGAAAGCAAACTTCGGATGTTTGGAATCATTTCAGAAGGCAAAATATAGATGGAAAGTGGGGTTTGCAATTATTGTGGCTCAAAACTTTTTGGTGAATTAAAGCAAAGAACATCACACTTGCGTAATCACTTTCATTCTTGCAAACTCCGAACAACTCGAGATATCAGGCAAGTTTTTATCAAAACCGAGAAAGTTGGGAATCAAACGGTAGTGGTTGGTTCTTATGCATTTAATCAAGACATAGCAAGGCGTGCAGTATCTAAGATGATAATTCTTCATGAGTATCCTTTGGCTATGGTTGACCACATTGGTTTTAAAGAATTTTGTGCAACTTTGCAACCTTTATTTAAGGTGATTTCTCGTAACACTGTTAAGGCTGACATCATGAAAATGTATAAGGATGAGAAAGAGAGTATGATGAAGTTGTTGTCAAAGAATCAAGGCCGTATTGCAATTACTACTGATATGTGGACTGCTAGTAATCAAAATAAAAGCTACATGACAGTCACAGTTCACTTTATTGATGATTCATGGACCCTACAAAGTCGACTTGTAAGGTAATATTACTAAAGTTCTTGCTGATGTGTTACTTGAATGTTTGGTTTACGTCTTAATTTCTTATTGAATTTTAATTTATATGTTAGGTTTATTTATGTGCCCACTCCTCATCCTGCTAAAGTTCTTGCCGATGTGTTACTTGAATGTTTGATGGATTGGAATCTAGATCAAAAGTTGTCCACAGTGACTGTTGATAATTGCTCTACGAATGATGTTATGATTAAACGCATGTTAGACAAGCTTTCACCTAGGTTGCTTATCTTGGAAGGTAAATTGTTTCACATGAGGTGTTGTGCTCACATATTGAATTGTGCAAGATGGTATGTCCATAATCTCTAATGCCATTGTGAAAGTTAGAGGAAGTGTTGAATATTGGACATCAACACCTAAAAGAGAGGAGAAATTCATAGAGACATGTAGTCAAGTGAATATGTTATATGAAAAAAAGCTCATTCTTGATTGTAAGACTAGGTGAAATTCTACTTATTTAATGCTTCAAGTTGCCATAGATTAGAAACATGTGTTTGCTCGATTGACACAATGTGAGAATCAATATAAATCCTTGCCTAGTGAAAATGATTGGATGAAGGCAAAATCAATTTGTAGTAAGTTGAAAGTATTTTATGAAGTTACACAATTGTTTTCTGGTACTTTGTATCCAACTGTCAATGTTTATTTTCCAAAGGCCTGTGAAATTAAATTGGATTTGATTGAGTGGCTTGGATCTACTGATTCTGTCATTCGTGATATGGCTGCAATGATGATTGAGAAATTTGATAAGTATTGGGGTGTGATCAATGAGGTGATGGCCATAGGCACTCTGTTGCATCCTAGGTACAAACTTGAATTGATAGATGTTGTTTTCCCTGAAATTTATGGAGAGAAAGCTGATGATGAAATTGCTAAGGTAAAAGATATTGGTCAAAATTTGGTTAGTGAGTATGCTTTGAAAATGAAGGGTAAGGAGTGTGTTTCTTCATCTGCAAATTCAAACCAAAATCCCATAGATGTGGGTGTTGTTGGAAGAAAAGAAGCTTGGAAGGAGAAGCTTGCACAGCGTGCTAGTACCAAAAAAGGGGTCCCAAGTGGTAAATCAGAACTTGATCGGTATTTGGAGGAGCAAGTGTTACCTGCTTCAGACAAATTTGACATCTTGGGTTGGTGGAAGGCTAGTGGATTAAAATATCCAATCTTGCAAATGATTGCAAGAGATTTGCTAGAGATTCCTATTTCAACTGTTGCTTCTGAGTCTTCATTTAGCACGAGTGGACGAGTTCTTACTCCCCATCGTAGTAAATTGCGTTCAGATACTTTGGAGGCATTGATGTGTGTCCAAGATTGGCTATGGACCGATGTGAAGGTAATTACTTATTTTACTTAAATATTGATATTGATTGATTATTACTAGTTTTTAGTTAACTTATTTTTTTGGTACGTTCTTCAAAATTAAAAAATGACATCATTGAATTTAATAAAGTATTGGAAGATACATATGGTGACATGGTAAGTAAATATTTTTAAGATTTCATTTCAAAGTTCACAATTATTTTGGTTGTTTGGATTTTGATTTGGATGCACTCTTTTTTCAGGAACCAGGTGGTCAAAGTTGTGTTACTGAAGTGGTGGATACTTGATGGATATTGAGCTGAGACGTTTTACTTGTTATGTTTTGATGTTGTTTAATTGGATATTTTATGGATATTTGGTTGTAATTTCCATGATGTTGTTTTATGGATACTTGTTATGTATGGATGTTGTTAAATTTGGATGCACTCTTTTTCTAGGAGCATGTGGTGGTATTTTGCAAATTCTCATTTGAAACTTTGTCTAAGAATCTAGGTAAAAAATAATTTTTCTTTAAAATAAGTGTATTTTTTAAGAATTTATTAAGTATTCATGGATACCCGTGGGTACCCACGGATTCTCAAAAATCTGTTAAAAACCCGTCACGCAGATACTCGCGCGGGTATGGGACGGGTACGGGAGACAAATTATCCAACGAAACGAGTAGCAGGGGGCTACTACCCATGCCCGTGGAACCCGTTGCCATCCCTACATATAAAGCCGTATAGAGGCGCAAGAATGGTAAAACTGATGCGCAAGCAAACATGCAATTAATCTAATTTTATCTTACTTAAATATAATTTTAATATATATCAAATTTCTTCCAACCAAATTCTGGGTCTAAAAAATCATTAAAATAAAAAATAAAGACCAATAAAAGACAAACAAAACTCATCTTGATTGTTATCACTTATCACGAGCCCACCTATTTTTATGCACTTTCGAATGTTCAATGATAGTCCTAAAACGAAAATCAAAGAGATTCATAAGAAAACTTAAATTTATGACTTCTTAATTAACTTTTATAAATGTTCATGTGTTAATTAAATAACCAGTCTTATGATCCTCACAGCACAAATGTGGAAAGGAAAACCACTACCAGTGTCCTCAACTGAGAAGAAAATTGTAACTTGAACATTGATGTGATGTATACAGTTGTCGTCTTATCAGAAAGCCTTACACAGGTCTTCTGAATTTTACTGATGGATTATGGATGTGAAATAACAGACTCTTTCATGCAAATTTAATGGTACTATCATTTTCATATCCCCCCATTACTAGTTGTATTCCACTATAACATTACAACAATTAATTTTTTATTTTAAATTTCTCAATATTATACAGTAGAATTTTTAGAAAGCTACAAAAAAAAATGTTTGAATCATAATTCATTTATATGTGTAAACAGTGTTTACACTAAAGATGTAAAATTTTGTATAAAACTCAACAATATGATACAATTTTGGCTTAATTTCACTTTTAATCTCTTAAGTATTACGATTGTATGATTTTGATCATCTATTTTTCAGTTGTGTGAATTGAGTCCCCAGTATTTTTCCCCTTTTGCAATAAAGGGACCAATTGATTGATTTCCCGATTTTCATCACTTTTAGTCCCTCAAGTATCACAATTGTGTTATTTTTTACATTTCCATGATTGTGCAATTATGGTCCCCTGTTTTTCATCATCCAAGTGCTACATAGGCTTAAAATTGGCGGAGGAAAAGTGCGGGGGAAATTAATTGCAAAAGGGGAAAAATATTGGAGACCCAATTTGAGTAATTAAAAAGTGAGATGTGTCCTATGGTGAGAAGTCGGCCATGATATAGGCAACTTCTCACCTATGTTCATTTTTTCTAACTCCTTATGTTTTTATAATAAAAAATATATAGGTGAGAAGGCGTTTGTGACATTAATTTTGTATCCAAATTTTAAAGTAAAATTTATTAGGAAACAAGCGAATGTGGAGGTTCATAAACTTACTCGATGAGCTATATCTTGGGCTAGTCTCCATTTTTTGAGGCAATACCTATGGTAATGTTATTGAATTATAAATGCAACGACCATATTTCAATCAAAAAGTCGTTTATTGCATGGCCAACTTCTGACCATGGAAAAAAGGTCATTTGGGTGCGTAGTTAATTGAGAAAGGGAAAGAGATATTCCAAAAAAAACTCCTTAATTGCATATTTTTCTATTAAAAATGTTATGTCAATTTAAATTAAAATTTATTTTGAGCATGTGCATCTTATTCAGCAGTAAATGGTATCATATTATTTGTGCAGTATTTCCTCTGTTTTTATATATAAACAAAAATTACGTTTTTAGTTTATTGAATAACTCATGTACATGAGTTTTTTAATAAATAAAAAAAATAATTTTTACTTATAGTATATGAATATAGAGGGAGTAACACTTGTCCTGCATGTAGTACAAAACGTGTGAGTGCAAGTCATGAAAAAGCAAAACAGGTGTGGAACAGTGCAAGTAAAGGTTTTTTGCCCCTTCAAAAAAGGTGGTCTTCAATTACCAACTGGTCAATGGTAAATAAAATACAGGTAATTAAGAGGGTTAAGATATGGATAGTAAATGAGGGGAGGACAGACAGACAGACAGGATTGTATTATTTGGAGAGCAAATGCCATGATTGAGATAACTGGCCTTGCTGACATAAGTCATCATTGAACTCCCACCCCCCATTTCCTCTCCCCTTTCTATATAATCTCCTCACACACACCTCCTCCCACTCCAAAACTACCCTCTAAGCAAGTTTTTCAAAGCAAAAGTGCTTCTTTTAATTTGTGTCCTGTGTTACAAAGACTTGAATGATGATGGTTGGAAAGGAAGATTTGGGTTTGAGTCTAAGCTTGAACTTCCCTCAGAATACCCCAAATCCTCACCCTTTGAATCTCATGTCTTCTTCAACTTATTCCTCTTCTCCTTCTGGTTGCGATCCTCAGAAATCCACTCGGAATGATGTTTTCATTTCCTTGGGTATGTATTATTGCTCCATTCTCGAGATGGCTTTTCTTCTCCCCTAATTTTTATTCTGCATGTTTTAATTAATGTTCCAGATCTGGTCAAAACCCTTTTTTCATTCAAAATACAACTAATGAATAATAACTGCTCTTTTTCCTAATTGAACCATTTGATCCTTAATATGTTGTTTTCTACGTACAGATCGAAACTCGGAAACATGCAGAGGCGAAGGTGGAAATTTCCTGCGCGGAATCGACGTGAATCGGTTGCCATCTGCGGTTGATTGTGAAGAGGAAGCGGGGGTTTCGTCTCCCAACAGCACCGTTTCGAGCGTGAGTGGAAAACGAAGCGAGAGGGAACCCAACGGCGAAGACCATGACGTGGACAGAGCATGTTCCCGAGGGATTAGTGATGAAGAAGATGCTGAAACCGCAAGGAAAAAACTCAGGCTCTCCAAAGACCAGTCAGCTATTCTTGAAGAGACCTTCAAAGAACACAATACCCTTAATCCCGTAAGTAAGCTCAATAACCATTTTTTTACACTTTTTTTTCTTCTTCACAACCAAACAGAAAAAGAGTCAAATTTCTTTTTTTTTTTTGTTGACCGATGTGATTTTATGTTTTTGCAGAAGCAAAAGTTGGCACTGGCAAAGCAGCTAGGCCTTCGACCAAGACAAGTAGAGGTCTGGTTCCAGAACAGAAGGGCAAGGTAATTAGTTACATCATCTTTGGTTTTTTCCTAAAGAGAAAAATCTTTTGTTTTTTTTTTTTGAAATAAATTCTTTCAGTGATATTTTAATTATAAACTGTTTTAAATATTAAATAATCTAATGATTTGAAATTACAGGACGAAGCTGAAGCAAACTGAGGTGGACTGCGAGGTGTTGAAAAGGTGTTGCGAGAATCTGACGGAGGAAAACAGGAGGTTGCAGAAGGAAGTTCAGGAGCTTAGAGCACTGAAACTTTCCCCTCAATTTTACATGCAAATGACCCCACCTACCACCCTCACTATGTGCCCATCTTGCGAGCGTGTGGCTGTTCCATCCTCCGGCGTTGATGCTGCCGCCCGTCACCGCCCCATGGCCCAAGCCCATCCTCGGCCCATATCTATTGGCCCATGGGCTTCTGCAGCTACCCTCCAACACCGGCCGTTTGATGCCTTCCGTCACTGATCATGGCGTTGAAAGGTTAATTTGGTCATTGTGAATTAGTATTATGGTATAGTAGGGGTAAACATTACAATGAGAAAACGGTTTATTAAGTTGTAACAGCGTGCTCTGGAATCGTGCATTCCAGAGTGCGGTTTTTAGGATATGGTGACTAAAAACGTGATTTGGTGGGTCTCCAATGTTTTGTACCAGTTTGACCCATCATCTTTTGTTTTGTTGGGATATGACCTACTTTAGCTAGGAGGGTTTTATTAGTTACTCGATTTTTTTTTCCCCCGTTTCAAGACTTAACAGAGACTTCGTGTAAATGTTTAGTTAATTAATCATTTATAGGTTTGGTCCTTTTAAGCCTAATTCGCTTTAATAGTTTGTTTGGATGAGAAGAGAAAATAGAAGGAATAAAAGTAAGAGGAAAGATTTTTGAAGGAATGAAAGTGAGTAAAATGTGAGCAGAAAGTAAGATAATTTTTGGGTTGTTTGATTTGATCGGAGTGAAAGTGAATAGAAAGTGAGAGGAAAGAAAAATATATATTTAATGAATGACAAAAATATCCCTATATAAATAAGGTGTTTACACACACATATATAAAATGGGGTGTGTACAAAAATATAAAAAAGTTATTTTATCTCTTAAAAAATTAAAATGAATAAAATATTTATTTGATTGTATGAGAATATTAAGTTTAAAAAGTAATTATATTCATTTTTAATAATATAAATAAATATATAATTATACTTAGAAAATAGAAATAGAAACGAATATATATATATATATATATATATATATATATATATATATAAAATAATAATAATAATAATAATAATAATAATAATAATAATAATAACAACAACAACGTAATGTTCATTAAAAACAAAGCATAAGATTGAAACACGGCATCTCCAAATTGTGGTATTATATAAAAGAAAGGGTATTTTCGTCGTTTCACTAAATTTGGTCTCTTCCATGTTCTTTGCTCAAATTGGACAGAACCAAATCCACGTGGGACCCACTAGCAAGTTTTCCTTCCTCTCATCTTTTATGTTTTTTCAAACGATGGAAACATTTACGAAAAATGTGCTTTCTTCCCTTATGCTTTCCTTCCACCAACTTTCCCAAGTTCCAAACAATGTGTAAGTTTTATGCCTCCTTTAAAAGAAAGGAAAGAAAAATAGTGAAAATGACTCTTTTTTATTGTTTAATCGAGAAAAAATTAGAAAAATTATAGCTAAAAAAAAAGAAAAATTAAAGCTAAAATAACATACTATTGATATGAAATTCATTTCAAGAGATTTTTTGGTCATTATTCAGTCAAACCCAAAATATCCATCCATTATTACCATCTAACTCCATCATAAAAAGGACGACAAATTTGGGTAAAATATGTTTTTAGTCCCTATAAAATTAGTCAATTTTACTTTTAGTCCCTATAAAAATTTCGTTTGAACTTTAGTTCCCCTAAAATTTTCTGTTACCAACTTTAGTCCCTGCTGTTAATTTACTGCTTAGTTGGCTGACGGTGATCTAGCTGGCACATTCCAGGTTTTATTTTTGATGACGTGGCAGTGCTTAGTGGACTAAACTTAATATTTTAACTCCAGCTCACCTTCCCCCCCCCCCACAATCATCTGACCCAAATGAAGACCCGACCCAGAACCCGATTCAATGAAGGATTTGCTCAAAAACAAATCAGAGTCTCCCAATCGAAGAAAACGAAGGAACTGAGAAAACGAAGGAACCCTATAACCCTAAAACGAAGGAATCTGAGACACGAATAGAGAAAACGAAGGAACCCTAGTCTTCCAATCGCTGTCTCCCACAACCTGGAGGTTGTTTGTCAGTGCGACAAGGTGGTCCCGGTTTTGTTGTTTATCGCGAAGGTCATCAACGAAGGTTGGTTTTTCGATTTGTCGTTTTCCTGCGTGTCTCTTTGTGGTGCGGTTTTTTCCTTCTTTGTCGTGAATGTCATCCACGAATCTTGTTTGTCCCAGTGGAGGTTGTCTTCTTTCGTTGTGTGGGGTATGGTGGGGTTATCTTTTTGTGTCTATTTTTCTTGAAGGGTGTCTTTTAATGGTGGGGTTGTCTTCAGACTTGAGGACATGTGGGGTAGGGTGTGATTTATTCTTCTGATGTGTGGTCGTACACCTTTCTAGGGTTTTTCGTATTTAATGTATGGTTTTGTATATTGTGTGTATTCTACAGTATTTATGTGCATTCTGTTTGTATTTATGTGTATTCTTCATGTATTTTATGTGTTATGTTTTGTCACAGGTAATGGGATTCACTGTTGTTTTCCATACTAAGGGTTTTTTTGTCAAAGACCTTAAGTTAAACTACAAAGGGGGTGAGGTGCATGCTGTCAGTAACATAGATGTAGATATGTGGGCCTACTTCGAAGCTATTGGTCTATTACGGGATCTGGACCCTAGTGTTAAGGCTGACAATGTGAGGCTATGGTGGAAACCTAGCAATGGTTCATTGGCTGATTTGAAGGCTTTAAGAGATGATAAGGATGCTTCAAATATGTCTACATATGCAGTTGACTACAACACTGAAGTTGACACATATATGGAGTACAATGTAGGTACAGGCACCGACATAAGTGGTCCGGTTTGTATTCAGCATGGTGAAGGTGAATGCCTAAGTAAGTTAAAAGGTGTGGCTCATGAAGAGGATGCTAGTGAGGAGGACAGTGAGTGGGATAGTGAGGAAGATAGTAGTGATGACTCAGCTAGAGGGATACATTTTGATGATATTGAGGAAGAAAGGGTAGGGGGTTAGATGATGGATTTGATGATGTTGAAGATAATTTGTTACATGGAGACCATTCTGGTGTGGTTCCTGATGCTATGGTACCTCAAGCACCTAGTAGGAAGAAAAGAACCCCTAGGAATAAAATAAGGACTCCTAGGAAACTGTTTGATGGAAATGGAGAATTTGAGGTTGCACACTCTTTTATGCCACTAGAATTGGATGCATTGCATATTATAGAAGATGAATACTTGACAGATGAATTGGACATTGCCTCTGGTTCAGATTCTGATACAAATCTGAAACCAAAAATTATTAGATTCAAACAAGAAGAATTAACAAAGCACTTCAAATTCATGGTTGGAATGGAGTTCTCATCACTAAAACAATTCAAGGATGATGTTCTGGAGCACAATGTTTTAAATGGTAGAGAAGTGAAGTTTGCTAAGAATGATAAGGTAAGGGTTAGGGTTGTATGTAAGTTTAAGGAAACCTATCGATACACCATTCTGGTGAGCAGGGTGCTAAGGTCAACCACATATGTGGTCAAAACCCTACATTCACAGCAAACATGTGGAAGAGTGTTTCATAACAAAAGTGCAAAGTCTAATTGGGTTGCAAAAGTCATAGTAGACAGGTTGAAGAATACTGAGAAGCTCAAATTAAATGAGGTGATGGCTGATATAAGGACAAGGTTTTATACTGAAATTACACCATCCAGGGCATTCAAGGCAAGGCAGATTGCTAGAAAAATTGTTAAAGGGGATTCAAGTAAACAATATTCTTTGCTTTGGTCATATAGTGCTGAGTTGAGGAGGGCATCTGCTGGCAACACATGCAAATTGGAATTGGAAAGACCTGCCCCCAATTTGCAACCAAGATATGGGAGATATTACATATGTTTTGATGGAAGCAAAAGGGCACTCAAAGGGGCTTGTAGACCTTTCATAGGATTAGATGAGTGTCATTTGAAGAATAAGTACGGAGGACAGTTACTGATTGCTGTAGGGAGGGATCCAAATGACCAATACCTTCCACTGGCATTTGTTGTAGTGAAGACAGAAACTAAAGACAGTTGGAGTTGGTTTTTGGATTTACTTTTGGAAGATATTGGAGATGCAACCACAAATAGATGGACATTTATATCTGATCAGCAGAAGGTAAATCTTTTTGATCATATTTAATTATTAAATTGTGTGTTTGAAATGACATAAATACTTGTTTAATGTGTGTTAATGATGACAGGGTTTGGTTCAAGTATTTGAGGAAAAGCTTAGTGGAACAGAACACAGGTTCTATTTGAGGCATTTATATGCCAACTTCAAAAAGAAGTTTAGTGGGGGGGACACAAATTAGGGACTTAATGATGGCAGTTACAAAGGCCACATATTATGAAGCATGGGAAGAGAAGATGCTGGAACTTAAGCAATTGAATGCAGATGCATATGAGTGGCTAAAGGCTGTTCCTACAAATGCTTGGTGTAAGCATGCCTTTCCCTTTTTACTCAAGATGTGATATCCTTATGAACAACCTAAGTGAGTCATTTAATGCAACTAGTCTGTTACAAAGGGGCAAGCCTATCATTACCATGTTTGAATGGATTAGGACATACTTAATGGGAAGGTTTGCAAGTCTTTGGGAAAAGGTTAGAAAATATGGGGGGGAAGTGATACCTAAGCCTAGGAAGAGACTTGATAGGGAGATTGAAATGAGTGGGAATTGGTTTTCCACCTTTACAAGTGGCATGAAGTTTGAGGTTACTCATGCTCTGCTTGTTGATAAGTTTGTTGTAGATTTAGAAAACACAGTTGCAGCTGCAGCTTTTGGGAATTGATTGGGATTCCATGTAGGCATGTAGTGGCTGCCATTACTATGAAGCAAGATGACCCAGCAAGCTATGTCCATAGAAACTACAATAGGGAGTCATATATATTGTGTTATGATCAGACCATAACACCTATAAATGGTCAGAATAGGTGGCCCACCACTGATTATGTTAACATTTTGCCTCCTCAATATAAGTGTGGGCTTGGTAGGCCGAAAAAACTATGCAGAAGGAAACCTGATACAATTCCACAAAGTGGAAGAGGACACACACCACTCATAGATGCAAAAAGTGCCATAAATATGGTCACAATACAAGGACTTATAAGAATCCAGTAGTTGATGGAAGTCAGTCAGAGACAGTTTTAGATGGTGAACAACCACAAACAGAATCTGTTGGTGCTACACAGGATGTTTCAATTGACCAAACAGCTGCACCTAAGAAAAGGGTAATATTTTGAACACTTGTGGTTTTAATCTTTATTTTTCTGTTATGTGTGCACCTAACCTGTTATGTTTTATATGTTAGGGGAGGCCTAAGGGAAAGACTCAACCTTCTGTTGATGCTACACAAAAGGGGCTAACTCAAGCAAGCCAAACATCTGCACCTATTAAAAGGATAACAACCTGAAGACTTATTGATATTAATCTTTATTTTTCTGTTATTTGTGCATCTATTAACATGTTATGGTTCATATTTTAGGGGAGGCCTAAAGGAAAGACTCAATCTCCTGCTCGTGAACCAAGTACTAAAAAAACCAAAAGAATGGATAAATGCAATAGGGCAGAAAAAGAAGGCAAACAGAATGAGGAAAAGGCTGTCCATGTAGAGAAGTAAAATGAGGAAAATGCTGACCATTTAGACAAGCAGATTGAGGTTGATCAGGATGCTGAAGATCCAGATGTGATGGCATCTATTTTGCTTGGAGATGAAACCAGGTTGTTGGTAAGCATTACTAATGAATTCAATATGTTCTAATTTGCATTTGACTGAATTGAATATGTTCTAAATTGCACCCGAATCTCTCATTAAGTTGTTTTGTTAGTCACAGGATCAATCCCCTAAAGGCATGACCACCTCTATTGATCCAAATCAGGCACTAATTGACCACACCTATTGAAATATAAAGCTAATTAATGAAATGCAGCCTGATAAGAAAGAAACTAGAGTAATTCATGATGCATTGAGAACCCTTAATAAATTTATGGTAAGTTTACTTTGGCATGTTTATGTTAGTCACTCTTTATATTTGACAAGTTTATATTTAAACTGTTGTCCATTTTTTTATTGCAGCAAACTGCCAGTAACACACCAAAGAAATCTCCAAATAGGACAATTCAGCTATTGATGGAAGCACTTGGGCAATGGAATGAGTCTATGGAAAAAACTACTCCAAAGAAATCAGCTAAGGGTGATGAGGATCAACTAAGAAGTACTTGACATTGGCTCCTGTTTGTTGAAGATTTAAGACACTGTTTTTTGGATTTGAAGCAACACTGTTTTTTGTGTTTATGGTCATGTGACCTGTAAATTAGGGAGCTATTAGTTGTTAAAGTAGTTGATTAGTATGTCTTAGTTGGTAATGATGTAACCAGTACAGTTTCTGTTTGGTGTTTAAGTGCACATATGGTGCAAATGAGTACAGTATTTTGATAGGGTTAAATGCACATATTTTGTTGATGTTTAAGTGCACATATTTTGTTTATGTTTAAGTGCACATTGGTTGCTATTAATGAATACATATTCTGGTTCATATTATGAGTACATATTATGGTTGTCTTCCTGTTTGGTGTTCTTTGTGTTGCTATTATTATTGATGATATGATATCAAATTGACACAAACATTAAACTTCATCAAGCAGCATCCTCAATTACTATTTCAGCAGCATTCTCTTTAACTGATCAAGTTTTACATCAAAGTTATATCAGCAGCATATCAAAGTTATTCAGCAGCCATTCTCAGCAGTACATTCAGCAGTCATTCCATTAAACTGATATAATCCATTCAGCAGCCAATCCAATTTATTTGTTCTGGCTGCTATTAATGCTGTTCCATTTAACTGATCAAAGTAACTTCATTGAATAACTTGTGAACAAATAAATATGCATTACTCAGAACAACATCCTCAAATTGATACAAACATTTAACTTTATTGAGCTTCAAATTGATAAACTTACAAATAATCACCCACTTACATAATTCAAGTTTAGGAACAGATAACCTAAACATAAACTCACAACACATAACCTCACTAAACCATAAACTACATAAACATAACCTCACTTAGTCCCTAATTTACAGCCTCCTAATACATAGTTTGGGTTTCACACCACAAGTCATGGCAAAATACAAATTCAGGAGCAAAGACAATATCAAAAAAATCAGTTTAATTTTTCCAGCAAATCTCTAAGCATGCAACTTCTTTTAAATCTTCCCATTCTTCTTCTTTTTTCCTTCTTCTAATACATCAAGAGCAAGTGAAACAACATCTGCAACAGCTTAATTTCCACCATCATCTGCAACAGCTTCTTCCATGTCCTCAGCCCATACAAAGAGGTCACACGTTGTGGGCATCAAGGAATTTAAAAAAAAAGGCTCAGTAGAGGAGAGAAGAATGATCGAAAGAGGAAAGAAGAAATAAAGAAAACAAATTTCGAATCAGCCATACCATCCAATAGGGACACCTCCAGAAGAGCTTCCCTTTATTCACACCTTGCTTAACCATGTAAAGAATCGTACGGCCACCGCAACCACGTGGATGACGAAGATGTAGAGTTCGCAGCTTTCCCCCTCGAGTTCCCCCTCGATTCTTCATTCTGGCAGCTGCGTCGCATCCTGCTTCAATTCGTGATTCTGGTTTTGAAGCTTCGCGATTCTGGTTTTGATTCGCGATTCTGGTTCGCAGCTTTCTCCTTCAATTCGCGATTCTAGTTTCTTCTACTCGCGATTTGGGGATTTGGTGATTAGGGTTCTCCTGGGTTGGGAAATAATAAGAGGGGATTAAATTGAAAAAAAAGGGTGAGCTGGAATTAAAATATTAAGTTTAGTCCACTAAGCACTGCCACATCATAAAAAATGACATCTGGAATGTGCCAGCTAGACCACTGTCAGCCAACTAAGCAGTAAATTAACAGCAGGGACTAAAGTTGGTAACAGAAAATTTTAGGGGACTAAAGTTCGAACGAAATTTTTATAGAGACTAAAAGTAAAATTGGCTAATTTTATAGGGACTAAAAACATATTTTACCCTTTTTTTCTTGTTTCAAGACTTAACAGAGACTTCATGTAAATGTTTAGTTAATTAATCATTTATAGGTTTGATTCTTTTAAGCCTAATTCGCTTTAAGTTTTATGCCTCCTTTAAAAGAAAGGAAAGAAAAATAGTGAAAATGACTCTTTTTTATTGTTTAATTGAGAAAAAAATTAGAAAAATTAAAGCTAAAATAGTAAAAGAAAAATTAAAGATAAAATAACATTGTATTGATATGAAATTCATTTCAAGAGATTTTTTGGTCATTATTCAGTCAAACCCAAAATATCCATCTTTTATTACCATCTGACTCCATCATGAAAAGGACGACAAATTTGAGTTGTCCATCACATCAGAAAAGATACTAGAGAACTTAATTTGTAAATGATTTAATTTTACTTGCAAATTATTTAAAATACTTAAATTTATCTTAATAAGGTTCTATTTTAGCAAAGTAAAACCGTTAGTTTATATTGGATAGCTTATATAAGAAGAGATGCTTGGTCTAGGGATACATTAAAATTAATGTTGATGGCTCGTTACTTGTAGATGGTGACAGAGTGGCTTGTGGAGGTGTTTTACGAGACACATCCAGAGCCTATTTTGAAAGCGGAGTTGCAAGGAATTCTCTCGGGTCTTGAAATTGCTTGGGAGTGGCGTTTTAGGCAATTCCATTTGGAGACTGATTCAATAAAGGTCTGGTATATGATTCATCGAGGTAGCACTAAGAACCGGTACCTAACCATGTTAGCAGAGGAGATTCAATTCATCATGAGGATACAGTGGACTCCGAAGATCACTCATATAATGAGATAGGGTAATGCAATTGCTCATGCCATGGCTAATATTGGCCATGATATAGATTCAAGAGTGAGAATTTTTGATATTCCTCTTATACTGTGTAATTCTTTCCTTTTTCATATGATTAAGGAGATTAAAGATTCCTAGATCCATTCTTTTGTGATTTGGCCCATTGGGATTCTTTTCAATAAAAAAAGAAGTGATGTTTGGTAGCCAACATTTTTTACTAGATAATAATGTTTTTTCACTAGGTTATAAAAACATTATTTTCATGCTAATTGAAATACGTTAAAACTTATAGTTTGTAGCGTATCATTTTTTATTTTATTTTATTAAATTCTCCATTTATCTTCTATTAAATGAAATAAAAATTTATTAACTCCTGAGTCTCTCTGTTACCATATACATTGCAATTGTTACATATATTTTTATAAAGCATGAAAAGATAAATAAAAGGTAAATTTTCAAATAAATTTTTAACTAATACAAACCATTTTAATGATAATAAATAAACAAATAAATAAGATTATTAACATATAAATTTAAAAATTTAACTTCCAAATATCTTAAAAAGTAGTTTAATTAACATAAAATTATTAATAATAATTTATAAATATTCTATTGTCCATGGGTACCAGTTCAGTGGTAGGAGCTTGCCTTGTGACCCCAAGGGACGAGATTCAAATATACTCGAAGACAGTTGTAAAATTAGTGTCACTGAAATAATAATATATCCCCTGTCCCCATTCTTTTAATTAAAAAAATTTATAAATATTTTGTTATATCTGATATTGATTGAAGAAATTTAAACAATAATTAAAAATATCATTTTATGTCATTTTATATTGATTACTTAGTTCAACCACTAATTTTACCAAACATATCAAATTCAATCTGTTAGTTTATTCGCTATCAACTATCCGCTATAAGTTCATCTGATATCAACTAGCTTATTCGTTATCTACTATTTTTTTTTTTGCTGCAAAACAGAGCATGTGAGAAGATCGCAACCACTCTAGTACTACCTGAAGGAGCTCTATTGCACCATCTTCTATGTATCGCAAGTCCAAAGATGCTTCATCCCACACACGAAAGACAACCGAACCTTTGTGGTCCCTTTTCCATCATGAGCCACTTGATAGTGTTATTCGTCAACACAGCTCAAACCTAAGTCTTTTGAATCCAATTAAAGCAATTACTGAATGTCCAACACCACCGAGACAACCCATATCTACCTTAATCGGAACCTTCGTCGCCATCCATGGCTTCACTGTGAGTCCAACCCCCTCCTTGTGACACTCTCCAAAGGTGCTTCCGCCTCTGACTAACACTGCTCACATTTTGGGCTCTCGTAAATTTATGAGATTTCCAAGAAAATAAAAAAAAGCAATTAAAAACCTTTTAGACAATGATAAATTAGAAGGGACTTTGAGGAAAACGGGGAGGTGACTGGCGGCATTGCCCACCAGAGATAAGGAGGAAGCGGTGGAGGTTATTGTTGAGGAGCATGAGCGTGATGGAAAAGTGGGGGTGGGAGAAAAGAGAGTATTGGCTTGGGAGATAATAGGACGTTGTGGGAGTATGGGGATGGTGGAGATGAAGTCGTAGAGGGCGATGCAAAAAGTTGGGGAGGCGAACCGCTGAGCGTGTCCGCCGCGAGACCTTTTTGCAACGCCCTTATGTGTTCTAGTACCCAATCTTCTACTTTGAGTATTGTAAAAGGTACAGTTTTTTGATTTAAAAAGTGGGGGTGAGCACAATACAATCTAATGAGTTGACCAACTCAACCCCAATGTTTATTGAGAAATTTGGTTCTGAATATGTTGTCTACCAAATTCATCAAACAAACAAATAACTAAATCAAAGCAATTGCAAATTCAACGAGTTATGTGGTAATCTTGCCGTTAACAATGGTTTTTAGATGTGTTTTGCGATTTGACCACAAATGATACTCAACACATGAGTGTTCAGTAACAACAATTCACTTGGTCAGTTTGCCAAGAATTCCTGTCTATAATTATATGATAAGTGGCACTTGTTGTGTCAAACTTATATTAAATGGCCGTAAAAGCCATTCATGATAGGCAAACATGATAGTAGCAAAATTACTTAAAAAGAATTTAAATGTAAATGTCACACGCTATGACAGTACGTTTTAAATGAATTAAGAAAATAAATGACAACTTTCAAAGGACATGAATTTAAAATAAAGATTGTAAATGATGATGAAAGGAAAACTGCTAAAAAAGGTAAATAGCAAGAAATGTAAAAATTAAAAGAGTAGAAACATGAAATGAAGTACTGGAATTGAAATACTTTGAACCGAATTTAAAGAAAAAACAACTTGTTTAATAGAAGACAGAGACAAGTGAAAATGTAAATGCTTAAGAAATGCAGTAAAAGTAAAAACAAATAGCAAAGAACAGAAAAGTTAAAAGATGCCAAATCAATTTAAACAGACAAAAATTGACTTTTATTGATGAAAAAGAATTAAGTGGAAGACATATTGTGATCGCGTTAAGCCGTCAATCTGCTTAGCCTGAGATGTATAAGATTTCAGTGATCAAGTATTCAACCTTTGCTACATATGAGATTCTGGTATTTATAGACAAAATCAGAATAAACTACCTATCTATGTGATTGACACGTGTATGGACACGTAGGCAACAATTACAATTTGAGCCTAATCCTAAAACTTGACGACAACATGTCTCATCAAGTTTCATGAACTCATTCACTCGGTCGAGATCCATTTCGACAGGCACTGTTATTCTTCTACTTCGACATAGCTCTGTTTTGTCGAAATCTTCACCACGTTTCATAACTTAGTGAAATCACATATCTCTTAAATATGTCATCAACAATCTATTCTTAAAATCTTGTCAGTCTATTGCATTCTATCAAAGAACCAAATTATAGATTTGGCACCCAACACTCGGTCATTTTGACATGAAATAAGATAAGTTGAATGTAAAAATTAAGATATGAATAAAAGCCGTAGTTCAGGTTTTAATTTTGTTCTTTATTCGTATGAAGGCAAAGTAGTGCACCACTGATCACCGAGACTACACGTCTACAGTCTACACGCCTCGTCTAAGGCAGTGGGCTCTAGTTATATTTTTGTTTCCAAAAGCAGGTTCTAACATTTGTTTGGATCTAAGTGGGTTCTAATATCTAATTGACCAAAAATATGATGTAGAGATTATTTTGGCTCATTGTAGGCCCAAATGACGATCGTTTCAAAAATGGTTTTTATGTCAGAAATTTAAAATTCGTCGCCCCCAGTTGAAAATGACTTTTTATTATTACGAAAGGATAAAAATGACTTGGAGAACGTCTTTTTTTATAAGATAAGGTTGTATTTAATTTAATACAAGAAGCAATTTTAGAAGGGAATTATGTGAAAACTTCATTTAATGTTTTAGATAGCAGGAAAATATACTGCATAATATATGTGTTTATTAGAGTTGAAGGACCTAATGAATTGGAAAAATAAATTCAAATTAAAATCGTTCATTTTGAGTTGAATGATAAATTTAAATCGAGCCCCCACGCACTAATAATAATAATAATAATATAAGGAATGTGTACTATTGATTGCATATTTGTATGTGAATTCTCAGGACTCAGATATTAAAAACCAAAAGAAAAAAAATCTCGATGACCGATTTGAAATTATTTTTTTGGGTCCTGGCTACTGAGTGAGGAAAACTAATTTGATTTTGATCGCGCTACTCAAAGAATGAAAATTGTTAAGAATGAAAATCGCAGAACTAAGCTGAACCAGCCTATTAGAATTGGATGGGTTGACCAACAGGAGTTGTGTCTAGCGGAAGAGGTTAGTCCCTCACAACGTGGCGAACCAATGTTTAAATCCCCGTTGATAGCGGTTCCCACATTTAGTGTCTGATGCTCCTCGAACAGAATTATCTCCATTGGAAGTGACTTATGAGGGGGAGAAAAAAAAAGAATCGAATGGGTTGGGTTTTTTCTCTTCTCGCTAAACCCAACTAAACTAACCCATTTATTAAGTGCCATTTTTTAACCTTGGCATTAGGATTTTGACCACAAAAATAAATGCTTGCCATTTGGAGGATTTAACGCAATTTCACCCAAAAGCTACTTGGTAAATAACGAGAAGGGTATACCTAGTAAGGCAGTAGGAAAAAGAACAAAAACAAAATTGGTTCAAATTATCACATACTTTAAGCTGAACCAAATACATTTGGTGTCGTAGATTTGTGTGATATTTTAAAAGTGATAAGTCACACATTGCTTCCGTAAAAAAGAGTCACATATTGCCTAATCTTTGGACATTTTAAGTGTTTATATATTACCTCGTGATTTGGACTTGTAAACAACTAGAGAAAGTCATGAGCTCGCACACATGAACTAGGGCCGAAATGAGTGCTTTCAGTGCATATCCTCCGATTTGCACCCCTTCATATTCTTGTTGTCTTGATATCTCGGGTCTCCTCCCGGGATAAACACTGTTGTGCTCAGGAGGATTTGCGCATTGTGGGCAGATAAATCCAAAGGGAGTCTCACCAACTCCTAATTTACAACATTTGGTGTGAAATTTGGCTTGTTGTATAGTGTAAGGTATGCAACAAAAATTTATACAAAACGGCCATTTTCATAATATGTTTAGACTGAAATCCAATAGTATAAAGTTATTCTAGTCTATATTTTTGTATTAAAAAAAGTTATTTCAGTATAATTCATGTTTAGCTAAAAAAATTTCAATCTAGTTTGCTTTTACCGATTAGCTAGATTGATTACGGTGAAATGCATGAAATTATTAAACATGTTCATTGAATAGTGTGAATTTTTTATAATTTAAAATTAAAATGAAGCCTAAGATTAAGCTTAGGAGGAGAAACATCCATAATAGTCTAGGAAAAGGCTCGATGATGGCCTAAGTTGGCTAAAAGATCGCCACAGATATTAGCCTTGTGATAGACACGAGAAATCAAGACACTCCAATTTGGAACTAAAAGAATATAAATGACCTCAACGAGAACGGATTGGAGAGAACAGGTAGATTGTATGGATCGCTACAAACAAGCTTTTGAGTAAGTTGGTCCGTGGCTTGTTGAGCCAGAGGAGGAGCTTTGGTACCTAGCACCTTGTCGCGAAAATAGACATTGCAATCTTTGCCTCTATCTAGTGGTTGGGACGGTGAGGGGTTGATGCCCCAAAGCACTCGTAGAGAAAATATTCTTTTTTTTTTATACTAGTAGAGAAAATATTCTCTCAGTTTTAACTACGAATTTAATGTCCATTTTTCCGCTAGTATTCATAAAGATTGATATAATTCTCCCTATTTAATATCTACTAAGGGGAAAATATATTCAATTAATTCAAATATTTTACATGATAAGGCGATGGAAAATTTTGACAGGATAAGCACACATAATTTGTAATTTTGTATAATAGCGTGCATCGTATAAATGGCCAAATACACGAGGAGATCACAATTTCCCATTCAAAACAACCACATAAACTTTGGTAAAAAATAAACCACTGAAGTTATATTGCTAGTGAAATAATTGAAAGAGATGCTAGGAGTACCCAAAGACTTTTTTTTTTTTTTGACAATTAGAGTGCCCAAAGACCTAGTCAAGAAATGAAAAATAAAATAGTTTTTTTTAAAAAAATAAAACATTTAATATACTAAATTTTTTTAAATTGTATATTTTATTTTACTTTTTCATATTTAAATCCTTAACTTGTTCATATGTCTATACCGTAAATTTACGGGGGAGAAATATGATAGAATCCAATCACAACCTCAATACCGTGGAAAGAAAATATCCACTTTAATTACATCCCATTTAAATTAAGATAGCGCAATAGCAAATTACAGAAGGATCTTCAAGATTAGATTACCTTGAAGTATTTCTTGCAATCCGCGTAGTACTTCTCTTGATAGACTCAATTCTCTGAAGCCTTATTTGCTCTCTAAATTTTGCGATGAACTCATCAGCCTTCTTATCCACATCGGGTCCTTCAATTTCATCACCCACCGTGCCAGAAGAAGAAGAAGTTCCAATATCTGTTTTTGAACTTTCCCCACTTTCTTTCTGAATATTGATTCTTCCTTCTCCACCATCTTCATCCTCAGTTTCCGTTTCTTCATCCTCAAATTCCACAGTTAACTTGTCAAGAAAGCTTTCTTGCTCCTCTTCCTCTAACACTAGAGGAGCAATTGCATGTTCTTCTTCATCTTCCACTTGGCTTTCATCATTCATTCCTTCTTCTCCAATCTCTCTGCCCCCCGAAAACGAACCTATATTCTGACCAGGTTTGAAAGATTTTCGCATCGAAACGTTTTCAGCATAGTTCCTGTTCCTGCTGTTCCTCTCACTCGTGAAGCTTCTCTTCAACTCCTTATCAAAGGAACTAGCTCCTCCTTCATTGAATGAACCATACCTTGGTGGCTTCATGGAGATTGATTTGTGAAACATTGTTGGTGGTGGCGGTGGAGGTGGAGGAGGACAACAAGACTTGTAGTAAAAGCTCTTCTTCTTTAACAAATCCTCTGCGTTTTTCGCAACCGTTTCTGATGAAACCAAAGGTGAAGAAGACATGGAACTTGTTCGTGATGATGAATGTGAATAAGTTTGAGACTGAGACTTCAATGGTCGAGATTCCTCCATTGAAGTCTTTGAAGCTTGTTGATGAGTAGAGTTGTTGTTGTTGTTATCAATTTCTAGTTTAGGTTCCATCCTTGCAGACCTTGATCGCCATGCAATTGGAGAAGGAAGCACCACGTTCTCTTTCTCTTTCTCTTTCTCTCCAATCTTATCCTCCAATCTTGAACCTTCAATTTCTGCATTTCTAGCTTTATAATTAGAAATAGAATTGCTGGAAAATCTTTTGGAGCATGTTGACCTATCAAGAGAGAAAGATCTGGTGCATGATGGCGCACCATTAACAGATTGAACCACAACATCAGCTTCATCAGATAAACGAGACTTCAAGCTTCGAACTGGCAAAAGCAAAGGCTTTTCGGTTTCGCTTTCACCAGTACCGTGGTCTTCAAAATCAGTGTGATCATGTGGCTGTGGCTGTGACTGTGCCTGTGGAGCCAGAACAACAACGGGCTTGTTTCTGTAGTGTTGATGACTCCATGTTTGAATTTTGGTTTCTTCCGACTCAGATGGGTCATCGTCGAAAAACGACGATACCTGGAGGAAGCGAGAAACGAGTGATTGTGCGGAGTCGAACTTTGAGTTGTTGTTTTCTTTGTCTGTTTCGTCGTTCCGGCGACTGAACAGTCCGTAAGAGATGGCGATACCGACGAAAAGAAGGTGGAGGAGTTCCCAGTTTCTGGTGAGTAGGGATTGGTTGATGAACTCAGGAGCTTGTGAAGGAAACAGCGGAAGGATAACGAAGAATATGAGGACTATGGAGGCTTTGTATAGAAAATGGTAGTAGAACTTATTAGGGTCTTCTAATTGGTTTTTTTCAACTGCAACGGTGGTTAATTTTTGGGGTTTGGTGGTGTGGATTGCACCTGCCATTGAAGAACAGAAAGAAGGGTGACAGAGGATAGTTGAGAGAGATAGAGAGGAAGGGGAAGGGAGGCTTAGAAGCTGAGGTTGAGGCAAAGCACAAAGAGGAAAGAAGGTGACATGGGAAGTAAAGTGGTGCGCAAATTTGAAGATTTTTGCCTTTCTTTGCTTCGCACCGTCAAAGACAAAATGTCAAGCGTAGCCTTGCCTTTATTCCATTCTCCCTTGTTTGTCACCTTTTCGCACTTTCTCTCCTCACCACTTGCTTTCGGTCATAACATAATATATTATAAAGTCTATACAGATTTGTTAAATAAATTGTGTTTGGGCCGGGTGGGTCTACTGGGTATCCATGACTTCGGTCCTTCAGACCTATTATGAGATTAATCCCAATTTGACTGATCCAGTCTCATGTTATTCTGCTTAGGGCTCTTAAGACTTTGGCCATGTTCTATTTGTATTGTAGAATTGATTGATTAGTAATGACATGTCCTTAATTTTCTCCCAAAAGAACAGCTTCCCGGTTATTATATTTAAGAAACTGAGGCTCCAAATAACTGCATAATTGTTAGATAATTTGAAAATAATGTAATTGGTTTTTTAAATGAAAAACTAGAAAAAGAACATTAACACATTATCCATTTTCGAGCTTGCAAAACATAAGGGTCAGATGGATTGAATAGTTGGAAGTGTTATGCGGTGATCTCTAGTTTCTAGACTCTAAAAATACAGGATGGAATAAGATAGTCTTATATTTACCATGTCACGCAAGTTAGCTAATTTTTTTATTTATTTATGACGGTGTAAAATTTTTTACGTCATCGGTGTATAGTCTTAAACTCTTATTTTATTCATTCAAAAATTTTGAAGTAAGTAGTCCGAGTGCATAATTGAAAAGTGAATTTAGAGACATAAAATTGATTTTGAAATGTCTGGATGTCATAAAATATAATTTATTGCCTCTAAAACTAATTCTAACTTGAAGCTAGGATTTAGATTTTTTGACTCTAAAAGTGATTTTTACTCTCAAATTTATTGTTCAACTCGCTTTTACGTGAATGCCTTCAAACATAAATCAATTTACTGATTCGTTTTTAGCTAAAATCAATTTTACATAATCAATTCATTTAAAATCAATTTTGACCGGCATAAAACCAAACACATTCGAAGATTGACAGATTGACCAATATGCTCAATACTCATGTGACATGTAATTGGTTATCTACCGGTTTTTTCCCCTAGTTGTGCTACAGATTGATCGAATAAAACTAAACACGAAGAGTGTGAAAGGAAAACGACAGCTTGTGATCTATGCAAAGCAGAGTTGGAGGAACATATGCAGATGGTCCATATGCATCTAGTAATAGTTGCAAAACTCATATGGATGACAAGCTTGAGCTTGACAATTTTAGTTAGAGAGATTTAAAGGACACTTGGGAATTAAAAAAAATGTAAGGTGCAAATGGGTAGCGTTGGATTTAGTCATATGATTCCTTTTTTGGACTGCCTACGATGGCTTTCTCATCTGGATGGAGGTCGTTCTATTTACATGACAATAGAAAAGGCAAATTCGAGCATGTTTTTACAGCAGTGGAGAGGGAATGCGTTTCTTATCTTCATTATTTTTCTAATTCCTTTTTTTTTTTTTTTTTGGCTGCTGTTACTTGTTAGATTCTCTTAAAGGTTACGCAGCGAACCAATGTGGATGCAAAATAAAAAGAGATGGAATAAGCTGATCTCAGTTAGTGATTTATCTAATCATGCACACATTGGAAAAGACAGAAACCTCTTGACCCAGCCAGGTGTGTGATGAGTAGGAAAGTTATAGGCCTTCTAGCTAGGTCCAATTTTACCTGTCAAACATACTAGTAGATGAGTCAGAAATGGTGACTTTTTCCATTGATGCACCTAGAATTGTCCAACACTTTCTCAAAGCTACTGTAACTTGCCCTTTCCTTTTAAATATTTGGTAATCTTTCTTTTTGTGAAAGAGAACAAAGAGGGTCGGGGAATGACCGATCAGATAGGATATATTGCAGATCATATTTATTATTATAATTATCGATTCTTTTTTTCTCTAAATACTAATTACTAAAGTAATAGACTTGGTTAAGTACCAAGGTTACAACTTGACCAGGAATCTCTGTAGTGACCTCAAGATATATAGAGCATGAAGAACTTTAAGCTGTGCCGACTTTCTTGTCTCTATAGGAGGAAAGAATTGGGGAGAAAGTAGTAGCAAAACGGATGATGTTGCTTAGTTATAAAGCATCAATTAATGAAGTTTCGTTAATAAAAAAAAAAGGACTTAAAATTTTTAGTGAATTGAGAATTACGCAGCAGATTATATGAGCTTATTTTTATTTATTTATTTATTGTTGTCTATCGGGAGGTGAAGGTGTGGTGGGCAAAGAGGAATACATTGGGAACACTGGCGGGCAATGAATCTGATTCCTACCCATCTGCCTTTGAATATTTTCTGAGAATATGTATGAGCTTGAGTTAGGATGCTTACTGCCACATTAAGGAAACTCAATCAAGAATATTTAGGGACACATATAGCCAACAAATAGTTTTTTTTTTTTTTGGGTCTGAACCGGGTAACCTTCGCGCACAACTATGAAGACTAATACGTCGAGTCGGGCAGGAACATATGGGCGAGAATCACTAGTTAAGCTAGAAGAGATCCTTGTCATCTCATCCAAATACTCCTGGTTACCAATAAATAGTTTTAAGAGTAAAGACGCAATTTATATGCCCTTTTGAGTTGCTTTTGCTCAAAACATTTTTTTGAGAGGTAGAGCAAGTGGAAAATAAGTTTGAAAATAATAGTTTAAATTAAGTTAACAGATGCGGATGGAGAAGCGCCCCTTACTTTTTTCTTAATTTTTTTTTTTTTTTTTTATGTACAGATCGTGTATTTAGTTATGCTTGAGGGTGGTTAAAATGAGTCATGCTTGTGATATCATTCGAACCGTTTAAATTCCTTGGCACTAACTCAATTTTAGTGGCTTACATTGTTGAGGTGGTCTTTACTCATGCGAAAAAGCAGATCTAACATTACTTAATGTCAAAATTTTAATTTCTTCTAAGGAAGTGGTAACTAAGAACAGGCATAAGGTACAACCTTGCTTTGCTTATGTTCCGTTTCTTTCTCATGCTTCTGATTGAATGAATCGAATCAAAGTTGGCATCAGGCTGATAGTGGCTATTGCTTCCAGTGTATTCTATGTGTAAACTAAATAGATGAGAAACCGTTTGATCTATGTCAGCAAGACACCACTCATGTATAAAATGTGAAAAACACCAAACTTAGACACAGGCACTCTGCTTTGTGAAGAATAAGATACGGGGAAGGTATAGCTAACCAGAGCATGTGTAGTATGGAACTTTATCAAATGCCTTGCCCTGTTATATGGCATTCTTTCCTACTTTAGAAATTACCACTCAACTGCTCCTTCTCTGAAGCAAAGTAACGGACGGTTGTGCATGCAATTAACTCCATGCCCTCCGACCTTACTCATTTTGGCTTCATCAAAGTTAGCTTCAAGACAAATGCCACTAATACACACACTTCTTTGTTCTCTATGGATATCCCTGTTTGGATTAAATGATAATTATAATAATTCTGATATGGACACATTGTTTATTAGATAGTACAACTAATAAGAAGTTTTTCTTCAAGCTCACCATAATTAGGGTTTGTGGCGCAGGAGGAATCTCAGGTATCCCATGACTTAGGCCTTTCGAGCCATTACGTACTAAAGTTATTTTAATCAAAAACTTTTTCATCAAAAAAAACTTTTGATTGTGTCCAGTTGACATACGTTCATGCAATAATTATTTTGAGAATCAATGTTTTACCTTGCGATTGCAGCTCATAACAAAGTTTTGGTGAGTATAAAAAAAAAATTTACCATCAAAAGAAGTTTTCAATTATTTCAATGTCCTGTCCGGTTAAAAGAAATTTAGAACGAATAAATATTGGAAAATGAAGCATCACCCCGGTAGCGCTACACCCAATTGAATTTTTTATGGCTTAAAACGCTGTCACATTTAATTAGATTAAATGGTGAGTTTAATAGAGTAGTCATCGGTGAAGCTGTCGAATACTGCGCACCAATAACATAGTAACCAAAAACAAAATGATGAGTTTAATAAAACTAAAACACAACCGTTTCATTTAGTTTTGTCCATGCACCAAATAATAACAAGAAAGTTTATTTAATGTCATAAAATTAAAATTTTATCACAAATACTCCTATCATTAAATGTTTTATATTCACTATGTGAGTTTCAAATAAACATACTTCTCACATTAAATCGTGTATAAAAGAAATTTTAACAATTAATACACCTTGAAATGAGGTTATTTCTCTTATAATTAGGATAAAAAATGCACCAATTTTTTTTATAATAGGGATAAGAGGTAGTAATAAAAATAAGTAATTATAAATATATACTCCAATCTTTTAATAAATCAAATTTATTATAGAAATACACTAGAAAATAAAAATTTAGGACATCAATCTACCAAGAAAAAATAATCAAAAAAGGGAAATGCTGAATGTCGCGACATTTAACGTCGCGAGCGCATCACAAATGCTTAATATGAGCCAAGTATTCTTTATTTTATAAAATAAATGCTTAAATTGGTCCTCAACAAATACTACGGAGACCAATTTAGTCCCTGAGAAACAAAAATATTAAATTGGTCCTTAAAAATAACAAATGTAGGTCAAATTAGTTCTTGATAGAGACTAAAATGTCCCTAAAAATTATCCTTAAAAGGACTAATTTGAAACACATTTGAGATTTTTAAGGACTAAATTAATATTTTTTATTTCTTAGGGACTAAATTGGTCTCCGTAATTTTTATCGGTGACTAATTTGAGTATTTACTCTATTTTATAACCACTATGTATGGTTAGTCATGGCTTCAATAGGTCGTTTTTCTCTTTCGTGATGCACTCGTGAACGATTTGATCGTGAGATATAGCATTACTCATAAAAAAATTACTTCATCCGTTCCTTTTTACATATCGATTGTTTAGAGAAATTTTGTTTCTAACTACTTATCGTTTTCAAAGTTCAAGGTCATATTAACTGTTTATTTGTCAAATATACCCTTACCTATTTATTATAAAGAGAAAAATATGTACAATAAAATAATAAAAAATTAAGAGTATCACATAAAAAAAAGCTAATAATTTTATAAAAAATAACAAATTTATTAACTATATTGGTTCGTATACTACATTTAAAAATGAACTGAGAGAGTAAAAAGGAAAAGGCAAGAAATGCAACAATTGTGTAAGAGTGCGAATAAAATCTATGGCATGTCGACAATCTCGAGCAAATGACGAACCCCTCATGTGTTGGCTTACGTGTCATTCTTTCCGCGACTTTCACCTTCCCTCTGCGTCACCATCGGGTCATTCAAAACTTGCCGCACCCCATATTTTCATCTTCATCCATTTCCCGTATACTTTACTTTCCGATTCAGAGTTTGTTGAACGAAAGAGCGATTTTCTGATTCAACCAAATCTAGGGTTACGGATTCCAATTTCCTCTCTGTTCCGATTCTTTTCCCTTTTTCTTTTCCTTCCCGACAAATTTCCCCCCTCTTTCTCTCCCTCTCTTGCAGATTGCGACAATCACGGATCCATCCTCTTCGTCCGATCAACTCTTTCTGAAACATGGTCTTATTTTCTCGGGGAAATTCTGCTTCCTGTTTTATCTGCCTAGCTCATGTCCTATTTTTCCTTCCTTGTTCGAGTTGTCACAGAATTCCGATTTCCTAGGTTTCCACGATCGATTCCGTGATCCGCAAATTGCAATTTGGGACAAATCGATTTTTTGTTGTTGTTTGGGTCTGTATATTATTTTTTGTATTGTTTTGGTAGTTGTAATAGAATCGTGGATAGGATATTTGAATTGTCTAGGTTATACGTGTTGATAATTCGTGTGCATAGATAGCTATTTGCTAATTAGGTTATTGTAAATATCTAATTGTTTTTGTGATTTGGAAGTGAGTTATGCATATAGAGGAATTGGAGGGAGGTGAGGTGGGGGAAGTTGGAGAGGAAGGGAAATGGAGCTTTGTTGGGTCTGATGCGAAAAGGGTTTTGGTTGGAGCAGGCGCTCGTGCCCTCTTCTATCCCACACTTGTTTACAATGTTGTTAGGAATAAGCTTCAGGCTGAGTTTCGATGGTGGGATAAGGTTGATGAGGTATGATTTCATATGCTTGAGCTTGACCATGTATTGAATTATATTGAGTTGTTTTTTTTTTCCTTTTTCTTTTAATCTAGTTGATCCATGATTATTACATTTCATTCTCTCGTGCCAGTGCTGGCTAGTGCCGATGACCGTTTTGTTTCGCTTTGATTTGTTTGTTTTGACTTTGGCATATTGACTTTTTTATTCACTGCCACATTCAACATGTGTGTGCGCGCGTGATATTATCAGCATATAGAGGGAAGAATGCTTGCAGGTTATAAATGTTATTTTTTATTTATATCATTGATTGAATATGCCTGCTGCAGTTTAACTTTCTTCCATTTTGTGGTTGTATTGATAAAACATTTGGCCACCTGAATACAATGCAAAAAATGTTGCTTTGAGCTGATGATGCAACAGTTATGGACTTGAGAATTAAAAGGGAAGATCATGAAGGATAAAATACTTATATGATAAAAAGGAAGATCTATGATTTGTCTTGATTATTATTTATATGTATTTAATGCTTTTCATTTTTCAAAGTTTTGGTTCACTCTTGACTGAGAAGTCAAGAACTGTCAGACCCAGCTTATTAAATTGAAAGAATTTCTCTTTAGATGAAAGGATTTGCATATCCCATTACAGATTTTCAATATACAGAAGGATGATTTGTAGATGAATTCAATTCTTAAAATTAATATAATTCCAAACAAGTTTCATCCAATAACTCATTATTAAACAAATGGAATTCTTCAAGTTTTGAAATTCCAAACACTGTTAATAATAATACCGGATTTATTTGCTGATTATTTTTTTAACTTTCTGTAGTTTTCTAATTAATAATAACAACATTGCTGCATGATCTTCTAATAGTTTATTTTTAATTTATTAATCAACAAGGTACACTTGCTTTTTTTAATTTATGAAATAATGTTAGGTTCAATTTGTTGCTATCATCTATTTCTTAACCGTATTCTTGCATGGTGTATTTCCTGGCCCTGATAACATAATCATTTCTGGAGAGGGTTTGGTGCAGGCATCAGATACATATGCTCTTTTAGTGTTCATTGGTGTCTCCTTCTGGCCGAATTAAGTTTTTAATTTGGTTATATATGAAAATAGTCTTCTATTGTTTGGAACAAGGCTTCTCCTAAATCTGATGCACTTAATTTTCAGTTCATGTTGTTAGGTGCAGTTCCATTTCCTATTGATGTTCCTCGCTTGAAGGAGCTTGGTGTTCGCGGGGTCATCACATTGAATGAGTCATATGAGACTTTGGTTCCAACCACATTATATTATGTGAGTATTCAACATATCCCTTGTTTTGGCTGTTATAATGTTTTATATGAGGGTTGATTTATATTATTGTTTAGCACCTGCTTTCTAGCTGAATACTTTTGATTGAATGCTATATTTTTATACAAGCTTGATGTTGAATTAAAAATTTATATCTTGTAAAATTTGAGTAGAGTTGATAGGGTTTGATGCCCCTTCTTTGTGTAAATAGAGCAGCTTTGCTTGCGATGGTTTGAGGATTTCTGTTAATCTTGTTTTCCTATCATAGAAAATCAATGATGATTAAGTTGTGTTTGTGGCTCTGCAACTTCCAGGAAATATTTAGTTTGACTATGCAAAGAAACACATAAAGTGGTTAGATGAAGCATGTATACTGGGTAAATGGTTGGTGAGTCTAATAAACTATCGGCCGTTTATGAATCAGAAGACCAAGGAAATTTTGTTACTAACTTACTATTAATTATACCCTTGCATTTTGTTGTTTAATGCTTACTTGTATGTTGATCCTTGTTTAATTTCCTAAAGGACGAGGTTTGTGCATTGCTCTCTATCTCTCTCTCTCTGCTGATATGCCCTTGTGCTTGTGCTTCAGGAAAAGATGGAGCAATACTGATTTATACAGCTCATTAGTAAGATTAGGTTTCTCTAGTTCTTCATGAATATTCTTGCCACATAGGCATTATGGCTTGCTTTTATTGTACTTGTTTATTATAGCATCTTGGGTGTTTTCATGACCTAAATTTCATGTATTCTTTTATATACTCAATTTCTTCTTAGTTTCTTGTTTAAATATTGCAGGCTTATGGAATTGATCATCTGGTGATTCCTACTAGAGACTACTGTTTCGCGCCATCGTTACATGACATATGCCGTGCTGTTGGCTTCATACATGGTGAGTATTCATGATAATGATATCAAATTGTTCAGTGGCGTGTGTAAGTTTCTTTCAATGGAGCAAAAATGATTACTGGTGGTTAAACTAATTGTAAAATGTTGCATAGAGTGGATAACAAGATGTGATCATGCATTAATGTCTGTAAAATGTTGCATAGAGTGGATAACAAGATGTGATCATGCATTAATGTCAGTAGAGTGTTGGATGTTGCATATTCCTTGTACTTTCTACACTGTATTTTTCATCTCTTCAAGTCTTTTCGTCCTCCCTGGCAAAACAAAAATAATAGAACTCAGAAAAAGATCCATAATGAGTATGTACAAGTTATAAAATTCATCTACAAGTAGGCTTGTAACAACTATGATCCTCATTATAATTTAGTTTTTATGCTCATTTGTAACTATTTTGACTTTTTTCCCTATTCGGTTCTTTTGATGAAGAAAATGCATTGTCGGGACGCACTACATATGTCCACTGCAAAGCTGGGCGGGGTCGCAGCACAACTATTGTTATTTGTTATCTGGTTGGTGTCACAACTTATAAAGAGGGTAGAAAGAAACTGAAAAAGAGAAGAGGTTGGTACTGTGATTGGCCAATTGTTCTTACATTTTGAGCTTTTCGGTGTAGGTGCACTACAAACTGATGACACCTGATGCTGCATATGAATACGTGAAGTCAATTCGGCCAAGGGTGCTTCTAGCTTCCGCTCAGTGGCAAGTAAGTGTGAATCTTGTCTTTGGTTATTATCATTAGTACTATCGAAGTTTTGTAGATAGTGCAGCTCCAATTTACCCATCAAGTTTTTGGGTAAGTTTGTCACTGAGAATATGAAATCGAATTTATATTTACTCATGATTTAATCCTGTTTGTGTGTGTGTGTGTAAATACTCTCTTTCTGAATGGTGTTGCCAACTATAAAAGTTGAAGTCCATCAATTTTATTTCTTCTCTATCCATTTTATATACCAAAAATTTTCTTTTGATTTCAGGCTGTCCAGGAATACTATCGCCACCTTATGGTGAGGAGGGCTTTTGAATTTGCGCCTTCAGCTGATCTATTTGTAAAGGCTTCTGAGGTCACAGCAGCTTCACGAGATCTTGTAAAGTTTGATGACAATTCTGTAGTCGTGGTAACAGAGCAAGATCTTGAAGGATACGACCCAAGTTGTCAATCAGGAACCATGGCAAGTGAAATATGGGCAGACTTAAGCGTTGTTTACCGTGTGCGGGTTGCTGGACAGGCAGCATTGGCAAGAATATCATGTCTTTGGCTGCGATATGGTACTAACCAGAAGATATCTGCAGAAAAACTGAACAGGGAAAGCAGTTGCTCAATCAGGACTAATCACTTGGGAGGAATTAGTGTTGATATCCGCGTGTACTGAAAAAGTAGCCTTAAGTTGCCTATAAGTTTGATATGTTTCCCATGTACTGCCCAATAATACCTCATGTTTGGCGGGGCTGAATC
The DNA here is from genome assembly GCA_037113605.1 of Calophaca sinica. Classification (NCBI taxonomy): domain Eukaryota; kingdom Viridiplantae; phylum Streptophyta; class Magnoliopsida; order Fabales; family Fabaceae; genus Calophaca; species Calophaca sinica. Next base: position 34,898,971 of record CM073731.1, read on the forward strand.
TATAACTTTTGTTCCCCTCTATGTATATTCCCCTACTTTGCTCATTTGAATTCAAATGATGAGTGTCATAAGGGTCAATCAATCATTGTTCTTCCGTTATATTCCTTCCGGTCCCATATATAAGACAAATACACTTTCTAGGTTCATTGAATAATCAATGTATCTGGTCTATATTATAGATCAGATACATCAGATATTCAATGAACCTAGAAAGTGCATTTGTCTCTTGTATATGGGATTGGAGGGAGTATTGTGTTAATGGGTTACTTTCTCTGTCAGGACAGTTACTTTAACGTAGGGCTGGACAAATCCCTCGACCCGGCCCGAAATCGAGTTTTTCGAGCGGCCCGCGTTGGAATTGGGCGGGTTCGGTTGATTGGGCGGGTCTGCGGGTTAAATGAGCAGGTGGGATTGGATATATACGGGCGGTTATGGGCTTTGTTTGTCTACCGTCGGAGCCTGCCGCCGATCGACCAAGCATATGGAGATGAGGTACAAAACGCGGGATGAGGTGTCGTTTCATTTAGCTGTGGCCTGAGAGACAAAATGTGTCATCTGGTTATGCTTGCGCGCTGCTAATTTATGCTTGCAGCTCCACGTCGATCATCGTCACAATCTAGTGGTGCTTGCGTGCTGCTAATTTTCAAGCACCGTTAACTACCTTTTTTAGGGATAGGAGAGAAGATGGGTTGGCCGGTATTACAAAATTAACGAGTGCAATTTTTTCTCTCCAGATCAATGACGTGAATAGATGAGAACCATTGGATCTGATATCATGAGGATTAATGACTGGGAATGGCTGAGATTAAAGGGCTGTGTGTTTCTTTTATAGAGAGATGTTTCAATCTTTTAATTTTTACTTTTAATTTTATTTTAAAGATAATTTTCAAACTTGCTCAGACGTTTTACATGCCCGAGACAAGTTTTATGCATTTGGAAAAGACTAGCTAGTAGTTATAGCTATTAATAATTAAAGAAAAATAATAGTAACTTCTTTTTTTGACTGAAAAAATAGTAGTAATTAACTAACGTTAATTTAATTTAAAGACAAAGTGGATTTTCTATTTGTGAGACTCATGGAAAACACTTAACAACTCAAAGGCTTCTCGGTTCTTTCTTTGCACAAAAACTTCAAGCCATGTTCAAATTACAAGTTCACTTTCAATTACAAAATATTTTTACGCTTCAAGTTCCGTTTGGCCACTCAAATAGTTGTGGGATCTACTGCCCAACTGTATTTCTTCTTGTGCGTTGAAAAGAAGCTGATGCTGTCTTCCAGATAAGCAACTGTGCGCGCGCCTGATCTGCCACTAACAAAGGGATAGTTGTTTGAGAGTAACAATGCTGGGGTGTTCTCCTTCTTCTCACCACTCCTTTTTTTTTCTTTTTAATACACATTATTCAGTTGTTGATGCTTTGAAGGTAGTATTTTTAGTATAGATTGAAGTTTCTGGGATTGTTTGGTTTTGATGCCCCTTAGTCTTAAATGAATGCTCTGGTTTTTGTTTTGATTAAGACCCGTCTCAACTCACCTGACCAACCGCTCACCCGTCCAAACCGTCAACCGTGCAAACCGAACACCCAAGCGGACGAAAATGGGTTTAGAAACAGAGACCGCGGATTTCATCGGATGAACATTTTTCGGCCCGTAACCGACCGTGACCAACCGCTGTCCAGCCCTACTTTAACGTAGGAGAAAGCGTTTCCATTGCAAGCTCATTTTACAATGGAAGCAATACTTGCGTCTGCTACTAAGAAAAGAGGGAGAATTGTTTTGAGGTTCACTCTTGTAAATATAAACATGTGGGAGCTTCTACGTTGGTTTGACAGCTACCACAACCAATGCAAAGAGGGCGTGTAAAATTAACCACATGCCTCCGGCGCACACGTTTTATGATGCATTTTCTTGCTGACCAATATTGCTATTGCTACCATGAATATGTTAGGTTGATTCAAATTTGACCAGTCCATACTTACGTTTTGGCACACCTTATTTAATCTTTGATTTTACAATGATTTCTTTTTGCAGGCTCCTATTCATTTGTGGTTATTAATTCACCAAATACCTTGAATGATGGAGGCCATCAATATGACAGTGATCCTTCGAAAACTATAATTGTCTCGTTACCCGTGTTCGCACGGGTTAAATGTAAAGATTGTAAATGTATTCACCGGGCACAAATAAATTTGAACTTTTAAAAAAAAATTATAAACAGATTTAAATTTTTCAAAAACTATTATATAGATAATTCATTATGAAGTATAAATTATATGTATTTATACATATACTTCAATTTTTTTTTGAAATATAACAAATAAAACAGAAAATATCGGTTCTATTTTTGTTTATGATTAGAGATAATTTTTCAACTATGAGTTTAAACCAAAAAAATATAAAACACACAATTAAATTATTTATCTAAAATACTGTAAGATAAATTCAAAATAAGTTACATGAAAAATAGATAATCAATTATATATGCTGGACAACAAATTAATCCTAGAATAAACTCTGGTTTTGCTCATGTATAATATCGGAGCTTTAAGAAGGAAAAAATAAAAAACATGTTGATTTAGCATTTATTGCACTTAAACAATGATGTGAACATGACAATGCTAAAAAGTTTTAAATTTTAATAATATGTAAGAGATAAAATATACAAATTATGAAAAAAATAAAAATTAAATTTAACAATATATAGTTAGGATTTTTAAATTAAATATTATGATATACATAGTAAAATTAATCATTCATGAAAAGTTATAAAATTAAAAGTAACCAAATTTGTAACGTAAAATAATGATGAATATTATTTATCAAAAAAATAATGATGAATACTTAAAATAATTGATATAATTAATAAATACAAATGAATAAGTCATTTAAGTGAATATATTAATAATTTACACTGGGAAATTATTGTTTGACATAGTGTAATAATGATTGCTATAATTAAAACAATAACTAAAAAACAAAAAAAATTGAAATTGATTTAGGCAAAAAAAATTAATGATTCTGATGTTATCACATGACTTACATAATATTTTATTGAATGACAAGTGCACATATATGATAATTAATTGATTGATATGCTTTAATTTATTACATTTTGAATTTGAATTTTATTTAATTCAAATTTGATTGAATGATAAAAATCTGGATATGACCATTAATTGATTGATATGCCTTAATTAATAAAATATTATGAATTAAAAAATAAAAAAAATAAAATCTTTTGTATTTTGGAGGGAACAAAATGAATGTGGAGCTACTACCTGTCATGAGCCTACGTGGCAAAACTCTATTTTATATAATATAGTAAATTAGTATCTATTGATTCACCAAACACCAAATAATTCGTCTCCTTCGCATTTTATGCCTTGGAACGCGTGGTTTCACATTAAAAAACAATGAACCCGCAAACAAACACGCTCAAATTTTATGCTTACTTGCGACATCCGCGCATAAAAGAAATCCACAATTTTGTTTATTTTATGCTACAAACTCGCCAAGCTACGTAATAGTTACCCTAGCGGGTTCCTTTCATCTTGTACTAGAAATTTATTTTACAAATGGAAAATAACCTGTAAGAATACGTACGCGAGGAGCATACGTGCATGTCATTAATTAATCAATAAAAAATGCCAATTAGTACGAACCATTTTTATTTATATGAAAAGACATAAAATATTACTTTTCGTTTCACTTTTTCTATTTCCTTGAATGCTCGCTCGTTCGTGAATAGTGGCTTTCATTTTATTGGTCAAACAATGGCTGTTACGTTTTTGTGCATTTTTCTTCGTCTAGTATACCACTACTCTCAATTAATTATCATCGCTAAAACTAAACCGTAACAACTACTACCCTTATTTTTGAGGCTGTTCCTTTCCATGCAAACCAGAAAAACACTTGTATTACTAGCACAAAAATAGGTGAAAATGATCTTTCCTGATAGTCGATAGAAACCCAATTAAGTCCACAGTATGTTTTCACATGATTAATTGGTTACTCACTTTATTAATTTATTATAAAAATTTTATAAGATAAATCAAACTTATAAAAATTTATAAAATTAGTAGTCAAAAGTAATATTTTTCAACGTAAAAATAATAAAAAAAAAAAAAAACTTAAAGCATACACTCAATATCACTCTACACAATCAGATTAAAGGATTTTGTTTATACCTTAATGGCATTTACAGTACAAAGCCACTCCATTCGGAAGCATACAAGATATAGAACAGACTATCGGTCTTTGTAGTATACAAAACACGTCTTTTGATTCTCCAATACTCCAGCTGAGAAAACTTGTTTACACCATGAGAGCTAAGATTGCAGATACAGTTGAAGGAAGAAAGAATAATATCAATAATAATAATAATAATAATAATAATAATCACAATTGGAGCGACAAATGAAAATCATCGGAGAGCCACTGGTTTTTCCTTTATAAAGGCAACATCACCACAGGGTGAAGTTAGCAGATGGTGATTGGAATCCTCCTCTTCACTATCAACTGACACAGAAAGGCCATCAGATTCTGATTCCTCATCATCTGCAATGACAGATGTTAACCAAAGTGCTTCTTTCTAATGTTAAAAAAATGTAATTGTAATTGTATATAGCAAAGATAGTAGACATCACATGTCATATGCTATGTGTCATCCATATTAGATTTTTCTTTCTGGAACAGCCGATAAAAACAATCTGAAAGATCAAGATGGTAAAACAATTGGTTGATATGATTGTCCTCATTCATAGCTTACCAGAAAGAGTAAGATGATCAGGTTGATGTCTAACAGCAGCAACCTGAAGGCTTTCTGGCAGAAGACAATTGCAAAAAGAACCTGAAACTTCAAACTGCATGTGATCAGGTTACAATTACACTAATAGATGTAATCACCAGATTCAGAAAACAAATGCCTAATTGTAAGTGTGGATCACTAGCTATAAAGACAAATATAGCTTATCAGCAACCAGTATATGCAAGCAAAGAGAGTCCTCACCAACACGAGCCAACCGATTTACCCATGCAGGGATAGGCTTTCCAGTTAACTGTTGGCAAACTTCATCCGTAAAATGGTTGCAATTCTTCGCAATCAGATGGTAAGTGTCTCCATGATATTTTGCGGAAAGGCGCTCAATGAAAGAACGGAATTCTGAATAAGACATATCAGTGCTTCCTAACAATACAGAACGTCTGAAGATGAAGCCTGGACAATTTCTAGGTTCCACCTCAAATACACCACTTGTTGGGTACTCATGTGCTCCGAAGCCATATTCCTTGTCATGCACTGTTCATCAAAACAATGAGCAAATTTAGTTTGAGGGTATTAAAACAGCAAGGCAGTACATCAATGCTCATGATCAATAGTTTGTTTGCGGATATAGTTCTACTCCCTTTCAATAATCTCTCACTCTCTCTCTCTAAATTACTTTTTCAAATCAGCATCTTGTTCATAAGATGTTGTACTTTTGTAAGTTAACATTATCCAAAGTTGTTTTATTAAACCATGAATGAGATTTCTTTCAGGAAATAACAAGTCAGTGTAAAGGTCGCATAAGATTTGGCGAAAGTGAATTTCATTTTATCACTTGAAAATAAACATGAAATGGGCACCCAAATGAAATCCTCAGTATTTAACGCATCTTTTGGTTACACCTGTACCTTTACTTGATACTACTAAAGCTGGATGTGGGCATACGAGATTCTCTTTTTACAACCTTTTCAATTCAATAAAATAAATGAAACCAATAATCATCATCCAAAAATATCAAAATTTTGAGGGAAATAAAGTTCAATCAAAAGCAGTAAATTCCTACTAGAACAGTAAAATCTAAGATAAATTGCTTTTTTTACTAGGTGCAAGTACTGTAGAGGAAAAAATATATATATATATACTGATTATGTTTTGAAATGACAAACAAAATGACCCACTAGAAAAATGTAGCAATAAGAAAAAGCAACCGGTTTATGACAGCATAATACTCTATCAACTTATCAAATCAGCTACGAAGCATTCAGAAAAAGAACAGTGCATAGGAAATACCTAATCAAATGACAACCCTAAAACCAGTTTGTATGAGCTATTGTTATTCAGATTCAGAATCCACAAAATTGTCAAACATCTAGGACTTGATAATGCAAAATGCACACAGGCAACAAAACAGGATGAGATATCCCAGCCTTAACGTGAAGCACAATTACAAATAAATGAAGAAACCATGAAGCATCCTTGCATTACAAAATCTGAATCTCGGTCTCAACTCAACTCTCGAGATGGCTCTAACCATGAAGTGGAGAAACCACATTTTTTCAATGACAGAACATGTAGCTCTTTCAGTAACACAGTAACCTTTATTTGAATTGCAGTAACTGTAACCGCTCGAGCTCGCGTGTATGTGTGTTAAGGCTTTAGCATGATGCAAACATATACCCAAAACGGCACATTAATGCTAAATGGAATGCTTGCATCTGATTGTCAAAATGTACCTTTAAGTTACCTTTTGAATCATAAAACCAGCATTGAACTGCATCAAGATCAACGATCCCAAAAACTTACAAATAACAGTGTGTAACGTAAGGATTTTTTTCCCAAGAACAGGAAGAGTGGGAAAAAACGAAAGAAATAGAATATAGAAAAAGCAGAGCAAAGCAAGGAGAGAAAATGAAGGCAAAGGCAAAATAATGCAATTTGTTTTTGTAAAAAACTCCTACCTTGTATGGCTAATCGAAACAGATACAAGATTCCTTAGGAATAAAATACCAAACCTTAAATCCAATAGGCATATTAAACCATAGTAACTGCGCAAATAATTAAACCAGAACTTTAAAATAATACTGCCTCTGGTCCTTTATATAAGAAGAAATTACAAAAATCACAAAATAAAATTGAACTCTTATTCCAAGTATACCCTTAATAATTGGGTGCATAAAGAAAGGTGAACTTCTAGTAAATATACATGTCTCATTAAAATAGAGGTATAAAAGGTATTTTAGTAATCAATGCATCTTGAAATAAGTCTATTTTTCTTATAATTAGGACAAAAAGATACTTCAAAAATTCTCTTATATTAGGGACCGGAGGTAGTAGAAAACCATATCTTAAATTCCCAAATAACCATATGTAAAATAATTAAGTAAATTCGCAAATGAATATCTTAGAGATAATATAACTAAAAAGTAAAAAGTCTACAGCTCTAACTATCAACAATTTTCTTACTGGGTTTACCATCCCACTTTTATGCACTTCGTATTTGATTATGCACTTGCATATACCAATCAATTTGAGCAATATTTCCTATTTTCACCACCAAGTGATATTCTCTAGAGGCATGTCACTACAAGAAACTTCATTCGCATAAAACATTTCACCATAATGTAATAAAGTAATTTCACCATAATGGATGCGTTGATGACCTATTGTCTGAGCCATTCTTCTAGGCAGATCAGATCAATACACGCAACAACTTCATTCGCATAAATCATAACAATGCTGTATTAAATTACCACTTCAATTTTTCTCTTTCATCTCTCCTTTCCAATAATAAAACATTTCACCATAATGTAATAAAGTAATTTCATAACACACACAACAACATTTGATTCTCTTATCACACCAAGCTCAAAATTAAAACTTGACAACAAAAGAAGTCCAGAGATCAGACAGACAAACCTTCTATACCCGAATGAAAGATTCCAACCCCAAGCAGGTAAAGATAATTGTTGGCAGGGGTAAGATCATACACATTGAGGTACACCATGGCATTACTCTTTTTCTCGCTATCTTGCACCCTTTCCGAGCTCAAGCTCATGGGGAACGACGACATTGTGTATGATTTCCTCCCTTTCTTCTCCCCAATTCTCCAATTACGCTCCCAGAAATCACAATCCCATCTTCTTCGCGCCGCAAAAACAAGCCTACAACATTGTCCAAAATAATACATATCAATTTTTTTTAAAAAAAATAAAACCCATTTTCAAACATATAGGATACAACGAAAGGGAAGATTAAAAAATCCAAAATTTTCATCTGGGGTTGGTTTTTTCAGGAGCAAAATAAAAAATAAAAAATAAAAACTTGATTGAAACCGTTGCCTTCATTATCACGGGGGTTTTACTGAGAAAATGCAGGTCAAGTTCATAGTTCGTATGATTAAATTACCCTTAAATTATCTGGAGGAATTGAATGGGAAAGAGTATGATCCAGTGAATTAAATATAAATAGGGGTTTACAAGGAATATAAGAGATAGATCATAGAGAGAAGTTCTGGAAAACCCCCAAGATGGGAAAGTGGAAAGAGGGTGAATATATTATGAAAAAGGAATTGGCGAAAGAAAGAGGAACTTACGATGAAGAGGGAGGGGAGGGGAGGAAAGGGTAGAACTTGAAAATTCGACAAGAATTTGGGGTGCAAGTTAGACAACAAACGTAAGGTGAGTCGCCCACGAAGCCTAAAATCAGACAGACACTCCTTGGCTATAGGTTTGGGGCGTTTGTCGCCATAGTTCTTTAAAATGCAGTTTTTAATTTTTTATTACCCACTACTACACTTTCTAATGTAGTAGTAGTATTATTATTCTTATTGATTTTTTTTTTAGTTTTTTTTTGGTACATTTATTATTCTTATTCTTATTAAACTATAATATAACGCTGTTTTAGACAGCGTTAATATTGCGTCAAATAAAAAAAGACAACGTTAGAATTTTCCTAAAAAAAACAACGTTAATATTTTCCCAGCAGAAATTTTTTTGGTTTTTCAGCCCTACGAACTACAACACCGAGGATATTCCAAAATAGGAAATGTATTTATGTCGTACCTATATCGAATACCGATACTCTTTGGATATTTCTCGATACATATCTTAAAAGTATCTCTATTATTTTTTATTTTTTTAATATTTTTATTGTTGAAGATACTTTTCGATACTCGTTGGATATTTCTCGAGTCTCGTATCCTGACAATAAATATGTTCTTTCAATCCCGACGTGGTTCTGGTCTCTCCATTCTATTGGCGGTTTTGGATCTCTCAATCTCTGATTTTCTTCTACTGACGAAAGTAGTGGTGTGAGGTTTTTCTTCACTTTTACAAAAATATTGTTCTAGTGCTCAGATATTGTATTTCTTGTTTATTCTCACCTATTGTGTTATACTATTTGTAAAAAAAAAATTATAAAATAGTTGGAAAGATGGTTTAAGTGCTGGATCTAGTACTATTGGTCTAACGTCTTTTTTCTAATAAGTATTCTGCATATCTATAAGTTTTCATGTAAAATTTTGTTAACGTACCGAACCGTATCGTTTCATGAATTTCAAAAAATTCTCTTATCCCCATATCCTCAATTTGGAGTATTATCAAATTGATGTTCATTGTTTTTTTACTATTAACAATATATTTTATCATTTATTATTGTTATATTAAAAATTGTGATCTAAGTCAAAATATTTCATTAGCGATTAGCAAAGCATTAACATTAAAACCAAGATTAACAGTGTGACTTAGGGGTGCGTTAAACCAGTGATGAGATGAATTGGTTTATCATTTGTGAAAATTGTATTGAAATGAAAATGATACAAGAGTGTGGCTTATATAGCCATTACAATCGAATAACAAAAACTAACTTTCTAGAAAACTAATATAATTTAGAAACTAACTATCAATTCCAGTTGTCACGTTTCAGCTAAGCATAACTGAAAATAACTAACTGAAAACAACGACTAAGTTAACTTAATAACAGTTAACTAATCCTAATACTCCCCCTCAAGTTGGAAGATAAATACTCAGCACTCCCAACTTGGATATTAAGGACTGAAACTGTGACTTTGGAAGTGCTTTAGTGAGTGGATCGACTAGTTGTTGATGGGTAGAAACATGAATGAGATTGAGGAACCCAGTTTGGACATGTTCTCTAATGAAGTGGCAGTTAATATCGACATGTTTCGATCTCTCATGATTGGTAGGATTGCTGGCTAGCTGAATAGCAGACTTTGAATCACAAAACACTATGGTAGATTTAGGCAGAACCTCAAAAGTGAACAATAGCTGCTGAACCCATAACAACTCAGTGGTTAGAGCTGCCAAGGCTCGATACTCTGCTTCAGCAGAGGTTCTAGCAACAGTAGGTTGCTTTTTGGACTTCCAAGCAATCAATGCATCACCCAGAAAAATGCAAAAACCAGAGGTGGATCTTCTTGTGACTGTGCAACTGCCCCAATCTGCATCAACAAAGGCAGAAAGTCGCAAAGAAGAAGACGAAGGACAAAGCAAACCTTGCCCCAGTGTTGCTTTAATATATTGCAAGAGGTGGTGAACAACATGCAAATGAGGAGTTCTAGGTGCTAACATAAATTGACTAAGTTTGTGGACTACAAAGGTGATGTCAGGCCGAGAAATGGTCAAATATATGAGCCTCCCTATCAACCTTCGATACATAGTGACATCAGCCAACAAGTCACCATCCTTGTTATTGAGAGATAAATTTGGATCCATTAGAATAGTTGCTGGTTTACAACTTGTAAAACCAGTATCATGAAGAAGTTGTAGGGCATATTTTCGTTGACACAAATGGATGCATTTTGAGGATTTTGCAATTTCCAATCCTAAGAAATATCTCAAGTCTCCAAGTATCTTGAGTTTGAAATGGTGTTCCAACATTGATTGAACTTGGGCAATCTCAGTAGAATTAGGACCAGCTATTAGTATTTCATCTACATATACTAAAAGAATGACCAAAGATGCTCCTGATCCTTTAGAAAACAATGAGTGATCAGTAGATGATTTCTTGAAGCCAATTCTAAGCAATGTGGAACTAAATTTGTGAAACCATTGTCGAGAAGCCTGTCTTAATCCATACAAAGACTCGTTCAGCTTGCAAACTGTATGCTCCCTCTCAATTGGATAACCTTTAGGTGGTCTCATGTAAACCTCTTCACTTAAGTCACCATTTAGGAATGCATTGTTGATATCAAGCTGTAAAGAATGCCAACCTTTCTGAGCAGCTAAAGCAAGGAGAATCCGAACTGTTGTTAACTTTGCAACAGGTGAAAAAGTGTCCACAAAGTCTATACCAGCTTGTTGTGTGAATCCTTGGGCAACCAATCGAGCTTTATAGCGATTAACGACCCATTAGCTTTGTATTTAACCTTGTAAATCCAACGGCAACCAATGCATCTTTTACTAGGTGGTAAAGGTGTAAAGTTCAGGTTTTATTGATTTCCAAAGCTGCAATCTCTTCAGCCATAGCCTTTCTCCACTAAGGGAATTTTACTGCTTGGTGAAAAAATTCTGGTTCATACACATTGCTGACTTGAAGTACAAAGTCTTTATATTTTGTAGACAATTGCTCATAGGAAAGCTATTATTGAATGGGATATTGCACATTGCATTGATAATCTTGGAGATAGGAAGGTGCCTTAGGAAATCTAGAAGACATTCGGATAGGTGGAACAAAAACTGATTCTGATGTATTGGAAGCAACAGAGGCAGATTCTGTCGGAAGCACTAGAGGCAAAATTGGAACCAACTCCAACATCAACTTCATCATTTGGAGTAGCTGCATCAGTAGGTGTATTAGGGAAAGTAGGCAAGTGATTATCTAGGCAAGGCTTAGGAATCACTGTATTATTGAAAATACTATATGATGTATTATCTTTGACTAGGTGACTGAATGGAAAGATATGCTCAAGGAATTTAACATTTCTAGAAACCACAAACTTATTGGTTTTGGGATCCAACAGTTTGTAACCTTTGACTCCAGGAGACTAATCCAAAAAAACACAGGCTATGGCTCTAGGATCAAACTTATGCCGCAGTTCAGGAATGGTTGATACATATCCCAAGCAACCAAAGACCTCGAGACTCAAGTAATCAGGTACCTTGTCATATAGAAGCTCATATGGTGAGCTATTGTTCAAACCAACAGCTGGAGTGTGGTTGATGAGAAAAACTGCAGTAGAAATGCACTTTCCCCAATACTGCACAAGCATGTGGGATTGAAACATCAAGGCTCAGGCAACATTCAACAAGTGTTGATGTTTCCTTTCAACCACTGAATTCTGCTGAGGCCTATGTGGGCATGACAATTGATGAGCAGTCCCTGTACTTTGCAAAAAAGAATTCAAAGCTAATTCCTTAGCATTGTCAGTCCTAATACATTTGATAACCTTGCCAAATTGTGTTTTTATAAACTGAAAAAATGCCTTGATCAAATCTGATGCTTCAGATTTTGTTTTCATCAAATAAAGCCAAGTAAACCTTGTGCAATCATCCACAATGGTAAGGAAGTATTTTCTTCCATCATGTGTAGGATTACTAAAAGGTCCCCAAACATCCACATGAATCAAATCAAAAGAACATTTGGAAAAATTGTTATGAGCTTGAAAAGGAAGTCTATGCATTTTTGCCATTGGACAAACTGAACATGCATTAGAATTAAAATTGGAGGAATACAAGAATGGAATTTTCTGACTCAAAATCTTAAGAACTTTATCTGACAAATGATCAAACCTATTGTGCCAAACTGTGGCATCATTATTTGCAGAAACCGAATTGAAATTGCAAACAGCTGACTCAGAAACCGATTTACACAAATCTTGACCACTAGAAACAAGCAAAGAATTACAATTGTGCATGTGTGTGTTATTTGCCTGATAGTTGTAGCTGCCTTGAGTAGCTATACTCTCACCAATCACCTTCTGGGATTGTCGATCATGATTAAAGAAACCATTGTCAGTAAAAAATACAACCTGACGATTATTCTTTAGTAAAGAACTAACCGAAATAATGTTCAGCTGAAAATCTAGTATGAAAAGCACATTGTGAAGGCATATATGTGAATTCAAAATAATGGTGCCAATGGCCTTAGCAGGAACTAGAGACTTATTTGGTAACAAAACATGCTTATTGTCAAGATTAGTGTAGGAATCAAAGAAAGACAAGGAATTGCAAATGTGAAAGGTAGCCCCCGAATCAATGATCCAAGTGCTAGAATTAATAGGACATGAGTTAAGACTAGTAAAGCTCATACCAATATTACCATGATTTGGTTCATCAGATTCTAGAGTGGCTGTCTTAGCCATTTGGGCTTGAAGGAACTGAATCATTGGTTCAAACTGCTGATTGTTGAACACTGGATCAGCAACCTGGTTCACAGCAGCTGCAGGCTGAGAGGGTTTTCCTTTCTTGTATCCATGTGGATAGCCATGTAGCTTGAAGCACTTTTCTTTAACATGTCCAAGAATCCCGCAATGAGAACACATAGGACGATCACGATCCTTTTTAGCATTCTTCATTTTTCCAGACTGAGAATTCTGAACAGCATATGCAAGTGTGGAATTAGACCCAGTAGTATTGGATCCAACAGTATTGGATTGGCCAATCGATTTCTGTTGTTCTTCTTGCATTACCAGAGAAAATGCACGATTAATATCCGGCATAGGATCCATGACCAAGATTTGACCACGGATATGAGCAAATGAGTCATTCAATCCCATAAGGAATATTAGCACGAACTCATTATTCAGGTAAGCAAGATATGACTGAGCATTTCCACAATTATTACAAGTGTGCATAGGTCTATGCTCACTCAGTGCATCCCAAAACCCTTTCAATTTTGTGAAATATGCACTTACAGTCAAAGAACCCTGGGTACAATTGAGCAATTCCTTCTTCATCTGAAAGATTCTAGGACCATTGCGCATCCACAAAGAGTATTGAGGATTCCTTCAGGTGGAGCAACAATGGAACCATCCACAAAACCTAATTTGTTTTTGGCTCCAAGAGCAATTTTCATGGCGTGAAGCCAAGAATCAAAATTCTGGCCAGTTTCAGAAAGTGGTTGAGAAACCAAAACATTGCCAGGACCATCAGAGGAATGAAGATAATAGGGATTCACAGCAAGATCTGCCATGTTTGATCAACCACAGAACAAGAAATCGCGAAAAACACAGAACTCATGAAATGAATCAGCGAAAGAAAGGAAACAGAGTTTGCAATGAAATTGCAAGAATCTGCAAAGAAAGGCACGAAACACGATCAACAAAGATCAGAATCACATGTAGAGTTGCGAAAGATGCAGAAGCAATTGATCTCTCCTGATACCATGTTAAACTAGTGATGAGATGAATTGGTTTATCATTTGTGAAAATTGTATAGAAATGAAAATGATACAAGAGTGTCGCTTATATATCCATTACAATCGAATAACAGAAACTAACTTTCTAGAAAACTAACTAACAGAATTTAGAAACTAACTATCAAATCCAGCTGTTATGTGTCAGCTAAGCATAACTGAAAATAACTAACTGAAAACAACGGCTAAGTTAACTTAATAACAGTTAACTAATCCTAGTAGGGTGTGAACGAGTCAAGCCGAGTCGAACACTTGAAGCTTGAGTTTGACTTGTAAAAAAATAAAGTATAAGAGAAAGATTATATTCTATTAAATCTGTTAAATAGAAAAATTGTAGGGACTTGATTTAAGTAAATACTTTGTCCCTTAATATAAGACCCTTTTGGAAAAAAAAATTATCCCTTAATATAAGACCATTTTCAAATATCAAGGTGTATTAATTTATTTTTTTTACAAAATTACCCCCTATACTAAGATGTATTAATTCTCTCTCTCTTAATTGTAACGACCCGTTTCCGGACCGCTACCGAGCTCAATATACCGAGCTCAACACACCAAGCTCAACATAAACCTGTATGAGATGTGTTTTAAAAACAAAACTCTTGTGCCTTTTAAAAATACGATATATTTTTTTTTATAAAACCAACTCGTGCACATCAGAGTAATTACAGCTTTTCGAAACATGGTGCAACTAAGACACAAGACTTAAATTCTAATAAAACATACATGCATAACATACATATATATATCACTCAAAATAATAATGTATACAAAATACAGAGTAGCAAATGTGCAAAGAAAATACACCTAAGGTACGACGACTTCAAAAGAGTAATCATACCTGGGGTACTTCCTACAGACTCCCACGCAGGTCGCCCAAAAGTAAGACCACTACCACCTCAGAGTAACAAACAACACCGCCCAAACCGGTCGCGACATACTACTCCAAAAGAAAACAAGGTATGCTATCAAAAGAAATACGGCCGAACAAACAATCAATCACGACAAGCACAGTCGCCACTGGTCCTCGCCGAGCCTCTCAGATCATCTATCTGCCGAAGTTCCTCGCGCCGACATCGCTCGGTAACCGCTATGGATTGAAGGCACCACTGAAAGCGGTCAACTTTCAACAATTCAAGATAAGCTCGACATAAAGGATATAAGCAAACAAAGAAAGTATAACATTCACCGACGTGATTCGACCATCTCACTCTAACTCGACACAACTCGCAAATCCATTTTCTCAACTCGACAATTTTTCCTGAATGCACACGCCCGTACAGATGTTGGAAAGTCCAGCCAAGCTGTGGATCCTCGCCTCCCTGATACTAACTCAGTCCCATAGGCGTATGACGTCTAGTCAATCTCCCGTAGAACAAAAGGGGGACCTAGCACCCTTAGTTATCCGGTCACGGCCAAAAACGCTATACGACTCACCTAGCTCGCTTCACTCGATGAACAATTCGGCCGTGATACACGATATTCAAAGAGTTAAACACAAGATATTCAACCGCATGTCAAATAAAAAGAGCAAGCTCGACATGAAGAAACGCACTAACATGCACATACACAATTCACTTACATATATTCAATCACATATTAAATACATGCAAAAACTCAATCATATCACAACATTTCAAGCTCGACACAATCAGAAATCCATACCCAATAACATAAACACGTGACGCAATACGAAGCGCCCTTACACCAGCATACTATGAAAGTATTAATGTGAAGCGCCTCTTACCGAACTCCAAGTTAATGTCGCCGACAACGACCTCGACATTGCCTTCAATCGACTCGACACGCACGCTTCTCGATCCTGGATCCCACCGCTTCCACGCCCTGGATTCGCTTCAGATACACCTCGATTCTGAAATCACACGATCTCGGGAATCGACTTCCAAAACAAACACAACTCGCCGATCTATGGGTTCTAATACACTTAGCTCTCATCCCAAACTTAACCACAACCCAGAAAATATTAAAACTCAAGAATCGAAATATATTTTTCCTCTAACACAAAGTTAGGTTTTCGATCAAAAGTTCATGAAAAAGGTTATCCTGATGCTTCAATGCATAGATCGACAACAACAACAACTTAAACAACAAACGAAAAACAAGAAATCAAGTAAACCAAAAATGAAGGTTTTCGGCACTGCCGATTGCATAAAAAAAAACAGAGGAAGAAAATTTGTTTACAAGCCCAATTAATCCATAGAAAGATAGTAATATTGTGAAGAAGAAAACCCATCAGCTTTGACATGATTTGGAAGGGTAAAACTAGCTAAAATGGAAGGAAGAAATAGCGCTAAAAAGAGTAATGTAGAAAAGAAAAATCGCTTCTTCATACCTCAATGGTGGTCGAAAGCATTTAGATATGTCGAGAAGATGATGATGAACAAAATTGATGAAGAAAGCTCAGGTAATCTCGATGGAACTCAAGGTTTTTCGACGGAAGTTTTTTTGGAGAAAAACAACGTAAACTCAGAGCGGTAAGGAAGGAAAGAAAGAAGAAAAGAGAAAGAATGAGTGTTTGAGGAAACCGATCGTGAATACGCCTGGTGAGAGTAGGCGGTATAATCGTGAATCTACCTATAAGATGCCAATCCCATCAATCATCTACCCGCCTTTAATCGCTCTTCTCATAATTACTCTCACTGGCTTCACAATCCCCTAGACATCGACGAGAACGGCAAGTTCGACAATGTAATTATTACAAACAATATAATAATAACACTCGAATAACGCTCAAAGAATACGAGGTATCATCTCGACACGATGTCGACAGTGGGTGCTCGTGCAAGCGCACAAGCGTTCTAACACGAAGTTCGCGGAACGCGCCTCTCACCGACATGCGCCCCCATCACCAGACGCTGACTTCATCAACTCGACACGCGATCTCCTCGTCAAGAAACTAGTGACGCTGGTCTCCTCAATGGCAACCGGTCAAACGGTTCCTGCACGGATCTCGACATAAGGTTCGTCGAGGTCTCGACCGACGTCCCTAATACGATGTCGATCTCTGGCCCTCAGGTGTTACAATCTCTCCTCTAAAAAATTTCGCTTCTCGAAATTGCAAATAAGATTTCACTCTCGGAAAAGTTCAGTGGTAATCGAGTCTTCATCTTCTCCTCCACTCCCAAGTCGATCTCCCGCCTTCGATCCCACACTTTGATAAGTTGAATCTCTTTGTTCCGCGAACTCGCTTTGGCTTTCCGATCAACGATCCTTGCTGCAATGCTTCAAAGATAGGTCGTCCTTCACTTGAATCACATCCGCTTCGATGACATGAGAGGGTCGGAAATATACTCGCAATTGTGAGACGCGGAAGACGCCGTGATGTTCGACAAGAATGGTGGCAAGGCAACTGGATATGCCATCGACCGATACGACGAAGAATACGGTAAGGTCCAATAAATTTAGGGTAAGTTTCGATTTGATCGCCGACTAACTCCAGAGGGGGTGACTTAAGAAATACATGTTCTCATTCCTCGAACTCGAAAGTGGTCGACGCCGTTGGCCTCGCATAACTCTTCTCCGTCGACTTTGAGATGTTCGTGATCCGATCTCTCCGATCAAACGTGATCTTCAGAGTCCGCTGGATCATATCTCGGTCCCACGATTTACGCTTCGCCGTCCCTGGTACCAACAAAGAGCGCCTGACATTTACGCCCATACAGCGCTTCAAAAGGTGCCATTCCAATACTGCATGGAAAGCATCAGGTGAACTCCACCAATGGTAAGACGCCGTCCCAACTTCCTGATCTAACGCATAAGCTCGCAACAAATCTTCAAGCGATTGATCGCTCTTCTCGCCGACCACATCTGTGGGATGATATGCCGAGCTAAGCCCCGAGTTTCTGCCTCCCATCGCCTCTGCAATTCCCTCCAAAATGAGATGAACTTCTGATCTGGTCCGACACGATCAAGAGGTATTCCATGAAGTCGTACTATCTCCGCGATGTAGATCTCGGTCACTTTTCCACATTGTATGTCGAATTCACCGGTAAGAAATGAGCGTAGTTGGTCAATCTACGACGATCACCCAAATCAATCATTCTTCTTCTCGCTGGCAAACCTACAACGGTCCATGGAAATATCATTCCCATTTCCAAATTGGCACGCCGTTTATCAGAGCATTCCCGCAGTCGCTGGTGCTCCACCTTCGCTTCGACACGCCAAACACGGTTACGACGGCCACTTGCTTCTTCATTCGACCACCAAAAATGCTTCTTCAAGTCTTGATACATCTTCGTAACTCGGATGAATACTAAAGGTTGCTGCGCGCTTTTCGCCGAATCAACTTCCTCACTGATACGTTAGAGGTACGACACGGCCATTGCACTCAAGATGTCGCCCGCCTCCGACGTGAAATTACGCGCCTTCGCGCTATCAATCAATCCTTCTTGCGTGGTCATTATGAACTTGCCGGCCCTTGATTCGCCCAACAATCTGTTAGAAATGGTAGCATACCAAATCTCGCCTTCCCTGAAACTTCGACACTAACTTCAAGTCTCTGAATCTCTCGAGCATCTCCAACTCCTTGATCATCAATACCGAGGTTAAAACGCCTTCCCGCTTCAACGACCGCTACTACGCATAGCCTTGCAGGATGGTATTCCAACGAAAGTCGTAGTCCTTGAGAAATTCTCGTCCATCTACGCCGACGCATGTTGAGCTCTTTCTGGTCGAACAGTACTTCAAGCTCTTTGCGGATCTAAAACAAAGAAGAGTGCTCCCATAAAGGTAGTGCCTCCATATCTTCAACAAAGAAAAACTATCAGCCGCCACTCCAAGTCGTGAGTAGGTAGTTCCTCCTCGTGAATCTTAAGTCGCCTTGAAGCATACGCGACCACCTTCCGATGTTGCATCAAGACGCATCCCAATCCCTGGTGTGACGCGATCACAATACACCTCGAAAGCGCTCTTCGGTCGAGGCAAAATCAAAGACAGCGCTGCTGCCAAAAGCTCCTTCAGCCGTTGAAAACCGGCTTTCACACTCCTCGGCCCAGGCAAAAGGTTGATCCTTCCTCGCTACCGTAAGAGGCGCGACAATCTTCGAGAAACCTTCAATGAATCTTCGGTAATATCCTCGCTAAGCCGACAAAACTTCCCGATCTCAGAACTGCCTTCACTGTTCCCACGCTAGCACAGCCTTCTATCTTAGCTGATCCACAAAATATCCCTTCTTTGGAAATCACGCGGACCAAGAAAATTCACCTCTTCTGCCAAAATTCACACTCGACAGTTGGCATAGAGTTGCTTATCTCGTAATATCCGCAGATCGACCCAAGTGTTCTCGTGATGCTCTTTCTGCCTCGAAAATCAAGATGTCGCCGATGAACACTACAACAAATCGAACCAAGAACGAATGGAAAATCCTGCTCATGTAATCCATAAACACACCGGGCGATTCGCTTACCCAAACGCATCACTAAGTACCAGAGTGACCGATCTAGTCCTCGAAGCCGTTTTGGCGACATCTTCCTCCTTCACGCTAACTGGTGGTAGCCCGACTTCAAGTCTATCTTGAAAAGATCGCCGCTTCCACGGTTGATCCATCAAGTCGCCAATACGCGGGTAACGGACAATTCTTCACGGTAACTCGCTGAGCTCGCGATAGTCCACGATACCTTGATCGCCCATCCTTCTTCTTAACCAACAACACCGAGCTCCTACTGACACGCCGGCCGTATGAATCGCTTCGACTCCAAGTGTTCGACCGGGACTTCACTTCTTCATCTCGGGCAGAGACATCCTCGTATGGCGCTGAACGGTCTGGCCCCTGGAATCAGTCGATGGAGATAACTCGACCTCAGATCGGGTGGTAACCCCGCACGCCTTCGGAAAACGCCTCAAAGTCACACACCAATCGGAACATTCTTCACGCCGATCCATTGGAAAACTTCAACTAGCCAGATACATGTATTCCCTAGTTCCTTCTTCAAAGAAACTCCACACGCTTACAGAAGATAATCGGAGACCTCAAGGTCCTGGAAAATTATAGCTTTACGGCACACCCAAAAGGACACGGGGGTGTGACAACCAATCCATCCCGAGGATGACATCTAAGCCCTTAAGAGGCAAACAAACCAAATTGACCACAAACTTTCTACTCAATAACCACTACACAATTAAGACATGCGGTTTTGTGACTAAGGTTTTAGTACTGGGTCAGAACTACTAATTTAAACTTGTAAAGCAAACACAAGCCAAGTTCAAATGGTTCACACAATCAAGAAATAAAGGAATGTGTTGCACCCAATCAAAGAGAATAGATAAGGATTTACCTCGATCTCACATTCACCTCGATAAGATCATCACTGCTCGCTTCTCGCCACTCATGCGTAAAAATTCGCTTTAGC
Source organism: Calophaca sinica (assembly GCA_037113605.1). NCBI lineage: Eukaryota > Viridiplantae > Streptophyta > Magnoliopsida > Fabales > Fabaceae > Calophaca > Calophaca sinica. The sequence continues at coordinate 34,919,471 of CM073731.1, forward strand.
CACTTGACGCCTTCCTTTGGCTCTCCGGCAAAGCATACTTCTGCTCAGCTGGGTGTAGACAATCCTTGGCAAAATGCCTGGCTTCTGCAGCTGAAACACACCTCCTCTTTCGAGTATAGCTACCGCGTAATGTCCCGCTTTTCCACATCGAGCAAGCAAGTCACCTCGACACCGGCCTGACCTCCACTCGCTCCTGGGTCATCTGGACGACATCGTCTCTTGCTGCTCTCGAGGCCTGGCCGTAAGGCTTCTTTCGCGCGCTTCTTCGTGCAAATCCGCGCACTTCTGTGGTCTCACCGGCCCGCTTACAATAGCTTTCTTCTTGCGGGCTCTCACTCCTTCTACCGACACAACATCAATCAGCCTGAGGTTTCAGATTCCTCAACCCACACCATACCGATTTCGAATGTCGAATCTCAATCCTCGCTGGAATCTCTCACTTAACCATCTCTGGTCAACTCGATCACGAAATGGATCAAATACTCGCCAACGACTAACTTGGCCGCATACTCTGGACACCGCCGAACTGCCTTTGCTGCAGTTGAAGAAATTCCCGCCTCCTTCTCAGGCAAAGATCTGGGAAGTACTTGTCAAGAACCTTCACGAAAAGCTCCTGTGTCATCTCGCGACGTCCGCTTATAAATGTTTGCTTCCACTCCTCTCCACCAATACTCGCCTCTCTAAAGAAGAAGTAGGTGGCATAGTCGACCTTCACGCTGTCCGGCAATGGAGTGCCTCAAAGATCTTCTCGATCTCTTGCATCCAAAGATCAGTTTTTATCCGATTTGGCTCACCGTAGAACTTTGCGGATCATGCTTCAAGTCCGCCAAATCCTCTAGCTTCAGATTTCGCTCGCTGCCGCGTCGCAAGTTCGCTGAGTTAACGCCGCTGCCGTTGAGTTGCAAAGCAGTGATTTGCTGAGCCATGGCTGCCGCTTATCTCGATAGCTTGAATTGCGCTGCTCCATGTCGACGCTTTGCGGTACCGTCAGATTCCTACGAGGTGGCATTAGATTCCACAAAGTTCAAAACCCCGCTGAATCTCACAACAAGGATGTGTTAAACACACTGCTCAATCAAGAAACAAGCTTCAAACAATTTCTCAAGCAATAAGTGCTTCACTTAGTCAAACAAAGAATCAACATAATACAACTAGGTACCCAACACATAACCCGACACAACTACCCAAATCTCCTATGCACAATTCTGGCCGAACCGAATCAAGCCTGATAATTACCAAAGGTAACGACTGTCTGACCGCTACCAGCTCAATATACCGAGCTCGAAAGTTACTGAGCTCAACACACCAAGCTCAACATAAACCTGTATGAGATGTGTTTTAAAAACAAAACTTCAGGCCTTTAAAAATACGATATATTTTTTTTTTTTATAAAACCAACTCAGCACACTGAGTAATTACAATAAACATGGTGCAACTAAGACACAAGACTTAAATTCTAATAAAACATACATGCATAACATACATATATATATCACTTAAATAATAATGTATACAAAATACGAGTAAAGAAATGTGCAAAGAAAATACACCTAAGGTACGACGACTTCAAAAGAGTAATCATACCGGGGTTTCCTAAGAGACTCCCACCAGGGGTCGCCCAAAAGTAAGACTCACCGCCACCTCAGAGCAACAAAAACAACATCGCCTAAACCGGTCGCGACATACTACTCCAAAAGAAAACAAGGCATACCATCAAAAGAAATACGCCGAACAAACAATCAATCACGACAAGTACAGTCGCCATTTCGTCCTCGCCGAGCTCCTCCCCAAGCATCATCTATCACCGAAGTTCTCGCGCTCGACATCGCCTGGGTAACCGGCTATGGATTGAAGGCACCACGAAAGCGGTCAACTTTCTCAACAATTCCAAGATAAGCTCGACATAAAGGATATAAGCAACAGCAGCATAACATTCACCGATTTGACTCGACCATCTCACTCTAACTCGACACAACTCGCAAATCCATTTTCTCTCGACCGACAATTTTTCCGAATGCACACGCTGCATCAGACAAGTCGGAAAGTCCAGCCTCGGGATCTCGGCCTCCCAGGGATAAATAACTCAGTCCCATAGCGTGGCGACGCCTAGTCAATCTCAGAAACAAAAGTGGGACCTAGCACTTTAGTTATCCGGTCACGCGCCAAAAACGCCATAATACGACCACCTAGCTACTTCACTCGATGAACAATTCGCCGTGATACGATATTCAAAGAGTTAAACACAAGATATTCAACAGCATGTCAAATAAAAAGAGCAAGCTCGACATGAAGAAACGCAATTCAACATGCAATACACAATTCACGACATATATTCAATCACATATTAAATACATGCAAAACTCAATCATATCACAACATTTCAAGCTCGACACAAATCAGAAATCCATACCCAATAACATAAACACGTGGAATATGAAGTGCCTTACACTAGCATACTATGAAAGTATTAATGTGAAGCGCTCTTACCGAACTCCGTTAATGCCGCCGACAATGACCTCGACACCGTCTCAATCGACTCGACACGCACGCTTCTCGACCGATCCCACCGCTTCCACGCCCTTGGATTCGCTTCGCACACCTCGATTCGAAATCACACGATCTCTGAATCGCACTTCCTAAACAAACACAACTCGCTCGACGATCTATGGGTTCTAATACACTTAGCTCTCATCCCAAACTTAACCACAACCCGTAAAATATTAAAACTCAAGAACTAAATATATTTTTCCTCTAACACAAAGTTAGGGTTTTCGATCAAAAGTTCATGAAAAAGGTTATCTGATGCTTCAAATGATAGATCGACAACAACAACAACCGTAAACAACAAACGAAAAACAAGAAATCAAGTAAACCAAAAATGAAGGGGGTTTCTCGGCACCGCCGGGATTGCATAAAAACAGAGGAAGAAAATTTGTTTTACAAGCCCAATTAATCTGCTAGAAAGATAGTAATATTGTGAAGAAGAAAACCCATCGGGCTTGACATGATTTAAGCGTAAACTAGCTAAAAATGGAAGGAAGAAATAGCGCCAAACAAGAGTACGATAGGAAAAGAAAATCGTTTCTTCATACCTCAATGGTGGTTTGAGGCACGAGATATGTCGAGAAGATGATGATGAACAAAATTGATGAAGAAAGCTGCGTAACTCGATGGAACTCAAGGTTTCTTCGACTAAGTTTTTGGAGAAAAACAACGAAACTCAGAGAGCGTATGAAGGAAGAAGAAAGAAGAAAAGAGAAGAATGAGTGTTCGAGGGAAAACCGATCGTGAATACAATTGGTGAGCAGAAGCGGTATAATCGCAGAACTCCAAATTTATAAGATGCCAATCCCATCAATCATCTACCCGCCTTTAATCGCTCCTCTCATAATTACTTCCTCTACTCATTTCACAATCCGCCTAGACACACGACGAGAACTAGTCGACAATGTAATTATTACAAACAATATAATAATAACGCCAATAACGCTCAAAGAATACGAGGTATCATCTCGACACGATGTCGATAAGGGTGCTCGTAAGCAGACAAGGTTCTAACACGAGTTCGTGGAACGCGCCTCTCACCGACATGCGTCCCTCATCACCAAGACGCGACTTCATCAACTCGACACGCGATCTCCTCGTTTCAAAGAGCCTAGAGTGCACGCGGGTTCTCAAATGGCAGAATCGACCCTAAGAACGGTCTTGGCACGGGATCTCGACACAAGGTCTTGGTCGAGGTCTCGATCCGACGTCCTAATACGATGTCGATCTCGTCCTCAGGTGTTACATTAATAGTCTTGGAAGATGAGAATGGTAACTTGGGAAAAATAACATACATTTTGTACAAATTTAATGCTAATAACTAATAAAACCCACTTTTTTAAGAGACGTGAAATGGTTAAAGAGAGTTTTATATTAAGGAAGCGAGGGAGTAATACTGTAGGGACCAAATTTAAATATTCTTAAAATTAAAACTAGTTGAACCAAAAGTGAGATAAAGCATAAGAGACAAACACCATGTCTGTAGCACTCTGACTTTTCTTATACGATTTAATGATTGGTAATGTGAAAATGTACACTAATTAGGTTGATATGTGACAACCCAAAAAAGTGAAATTAATAAGTTTAGAGAAAATTAATGATGTCTGGAATGATTCTATTCACCGAGACAAATACACATGAATAGTACCATATATGTATATAGTAATCGTGTACTATGTCAATAATATTAGATATTAGAAAAATGTTAGCAACACACACTCTTTGAGACTCTTTTTATAATACCTTCTCTTCTATTAGTTGAAATTTATATGAGTCTCACCAAATTTATGTGGGGTCTATATGATTTAGTGAGACTTACTTGAATTTCAACTAATAAGAGAGTGAGTGTTAAAAAAAATGCTAAAAAGTGCGTTGATAGCACTAATCTAGATATAGTATCGTACAAATTCAGAATACAATTACAATCACAAAAACAAAATATACAATCATGTGTATGAAGAGTATCCGTATATTGCGAACAGTGCCACATATGTGAACAATGCCGTAAACGTGAGTAGCATCGCTTACGTGCATAAAAATCTGAAAAATATCAAACATATTACCATTTACCATGCGTAGTAGCTTGCAAAATATCTAGCACGGTATCATGCATAGTAATCTGCAAAATATCATGCATGGTAAATTTTCTTCTCTATTGCAATTATATTTAGTGATAGCAAAAAAACTATGCACCCGTAGATATCCGCACGAATTACACGCAATCGGTAATAAATTGATAGCTATTAAATGAATGTGAAAATCATATACTATCCGCCGCACGAATGCCCACATATACAATTATTTTTTATTTAATATATAGTAATATATACTATGACATTTTATATCATTTTGAGATGAAATAAATTTTATTTTATTCATTATTTAATATTTTTTAGTGGATGGACCCATAATAATAAATTTTGTAAATATATATAGTATATTATACAATGTTAATATAAGAGTATATTGTTATATTATGTTGTATGGTTTTTTTATGTTAAGGATACCCATTACCCACATAATTATCCATGCGTATTAATGGGAATGGATACGGAAAAAGCACTACCCGGCCCCGTCTCCCCCTGCCCCATTCTCATCTCTAATTATATTAGACATCATGTACGTTAAACCACCTATACATTAGACGTCGCCTAAAAAGTTAATTATGTTCATTACATAAAATCCTATATCCCAAGCCAACGAAGGTTGATTTAGTTAGTAAAGATATATCTCATATCCCACAAGAATGTGGTTCAAATTCCTGCTGTCGATGTGAGAACCTCGTTGGCTGGTAATCTGTAAGTACTTTTATAAGTGTTCTTTAAGCCGTGAAGTCTGACCAGACCTTGGTGAACCCCCAGAAGTCAACTCACCTAAGCTTTAATGTTTCAGAAAATATTCGTACATCCCAATTTATATTACTCTCACTCGAATATATTTTAACTTAGGGTGTGATTGGAACGAGTGAGTTTGCAATGAGAGAAAACATGACCCAATAGTTTGCAGCAAATTTGCACTTTTAGCCTATGATTGGAACGGGTTGAAATGGCGAGAGAGAGAGAATCATACGAAAGAGTATAGCGAGAAAATCGTATTTTCCTCCTATTGGAAAGTGCAGAAAACGAGTAGAAAGAAAAAATAAGCGTGGCACCCACGTGAAAAAGTTTTCTTCGCTGATGTAGCGAGAAAATGTCCAGCACTGCGCTTTTTTTTCTTTTACCATTTCTACCATTATTCTCTCATTATTTAAATTTTTAGTCAAGGACATTGATGTCTTTTCAAAAACAATCAACACTTCTCTCTTCTCTTTTTCTCTTCTCTTTCACTTATTCCAATCAATACCCAAAATCTACCAAATTTCTCACTTTTTTCTCTCTTTTTATTTTCTCTCGTGAACTAATCACACCCTTAGCGTGATTGGTTGTCAAGGAAAATGGTAAGAAAGAAAAAAAATTGTGGGTCCCACGCACTTTTCAATTCTTCAGGCAAGTGACGTGAAAATGGGGAGAAATAACAAATGATCCCATCTTTCCAATTCTACCCCTATTTTCCAAATCAAATAAAAAATTAGTTTTTTTAACTCAAGGGTATTGATGTCTTTTTAAAAATAATCAACATCATTTTCTTCCCTATTTCTCTTCTTTATCTCTTATTCCAATCAATACCCCAAATCTACCATATTTCTCACATTTTTCTATCTTCTCATACTCTCTCTTCACAATTTCTCTCTTCACAATTTCTCTCGTGAACCAATCATATTCTTATGCTTTGATTGGTATGCATAATTTCAAGAAGAGAGAAAGAGGGGCGTGAGAATTAGGAGAGAAATAAAAGTCTTTTTTGCTTCTTCAAAAAAAAAATTAGGAGAGAAATGAAGTATTTCTGCTGATTGGTTTAGCATAGAAATAGAGAAGAAAGATCATATTTTGTGGGACTCACCACCTTTTTTTATTTCTTCTCACTTGAGCGATGAAATACGAGGGCTAAATTATACTTTTAGTCCCTTATGTTTATTTTAGGTTTCAATTTGGTCTATTATGTATTAAAAGTTTTGAATTGGTCCCTTATGTATTAATTGTGATCCCTATTATTTTTTTATTCCGAAATGGTCCCCTATGTTATAAAAATTATACCAATATGGTCCTTTTTTTGTCCCTTATTTTGCAAAAAAATAAACAATATTGGTATAATTTTTGTAATATAAGTGATTACTTTGAAACAGAGGGATCACATTGGTGTAATTTTTAGACATAACGGATCAATTCGGAACAAATTATACATAAGGGACCAAACTGAAACCTAAAATAAATATAAGGGACTAAAAGTATAATTTAGCCAAATACAAAAGAGAGATTGTTCTCTTTTTTTGTTTCCATCCATGCCTCTCGATCTACACAGTGAATGACGCAATGAAACCCAGTGTTCCTTTTTTTTTTTTTGAAACGACGTAAAAAAACCTTCAACGTGTTCATTTTTTTCTCACTGTTCAATAAAAACTTTCAACGTGTTTATTTTTTTTTTAGACAAGTGTTCATTTTTTAAACAACGTGTTTCATTATAAAGGATATAATATAGTTAAATTTTAAATTAAAATAAATTAGGCTACGTTTTATGTCACTAAATTAAATTAATTTAAATCAAATAAATTCATTTCAATGATTTTATCATTTAAATTAATTTAATTAATTAATTTAAAATAAATGTCTTTTAAAAAATAATTACATTTCTCTCTTCTTTCTTTTTATCTAACCAAACAAAGAGAGAGAGAGACAAAACACACTTTTTTCTCTTCTATTTCTTCTTTTATTCTCTTATACCAAACAATACATCAAATCTATTTTATTTCTCACCTATTTCTCTCTTTTTATACTCTTTCTCATCTCTTTCTCTCTTCTCTATTTTTTCTCACAACCAAACATAGGCTTAGTGTTTTTTGGTGGAATTATTTTAACTTGGTATATAATTAAGCAAGTGGTTGTTTTCATGTGAAAAAAATATTCAATATAATTTTGTTGTCCTTAGTATAAATGGCCAAGAAATGGCGGGAAGGAGAAAGTGAAACATTACAGGTTCGAACTCGCGCTCTCAGTGTCTTACCCACTTGGCGGCCTTCTCTGGAACATTCAATATAATTTGAATGAAGCACATACAAAGCTACAGCTTGTTCCAAATTTTAAACAATGAAAAAAAATCAGTCTAGATTGAATGGACCACCTGGTTTGGAATATAATTGAAACTTAATAATTATCTCCGTACGGAGCTTCTGCAAACTCACATGTCGTTGTCTTTCTCTGGTTGTGAGAGACGCCAACACTCTCCAAGCTCTTCGCCAATTTATCTCCTAATTTATTGGCATATTTGTGATTTGTGACAAATGCAACAGTTGACCATGATGTTACTAGATGTGCGAGGGCAAAGGAGGAGGAAACTCATATTCTATTCAATTTGAAGGGTCGAAATATTCATGATAAACTACACGTCACGATTCATCAAGGGCTCATTTGATAATTGAAAGTTCAATACAAATCACGCTGCCAATTAAGTTTTTTTTTTAATATGACAAATATTAGTATTTATCTCCTTATTAGTGTTAGTGAGGAGATACTACAAAAAATGCGCTAAAAAGAGGCGTTTTTTTTTTAATTTGCGGGGGTTTTCAACCAACGCTAAGTGATTTGTGGGGGTTTTTAAAACCGTCCCAGTTACGTTGCGGCGGTTTTTTGAGACCATTGGTATGTAACTTATTTTGCGGCGGATTTATTGAGGAGGTTGATAACCTCCACAATCTGCAACGTTGATTCCACACTTTATGTAGTTATTTTGTGGGGGTTTTTAACCTCCTCTAATTGCCAGTCATGGATTCTAAAACTCCAGTTTTATATTTTCATTTGTAATTCAGTTTTTGAATTGATTGGTGATTTTATTATTACTTCCCTATATTATATATCTATTTTTTAATACTTTGTTCCAACAAAAAGAAATAATTTGTTGCAATTGTAAACATGAAATAAATTTTATAACAGTACTCAAAAAATCCATTCAAAATATAACCATAATAACGAAAATGTACTCCAAATATTTGTTGTTCAAACATCAAATGTGATAATACACCCCAAAAATAGTACTAAAGGAACGTAAAAGAAGTCTTATATAGAACTCTAAAAGAAGTCTAATACTAAATAAACTTAAACATCTTCAAACGCCAAGCAAGACCCAAATAATCCTCTTACATCCGGGCGCGAATTAGGCTCACTTGCAAAGATCCGTCAATAAATAACCAAAAAAAAAATACTTAGTTAAATTACTTAAAATTACAATTAAAATATTCAAAATGAACAAACTCCATACCAAATTTGAATCCAAAGAAACAAAACAAAACTAATTACTATTGAAACAGTATCTAAAGGAAATTTGATGATAATAACAATAGCAGAAGTCCAAGCCACTATGCAAGACAAATTGTTAAACAGGTTAAAAACAATGTTTGCAGGAAAGTTGGACTTGACATTACCAACACTGTCGAAAACAGAGAACAAGGAAGGGAATAATTTGTTGGCCAATTCAAATTCAACAAACCTCCCAAGACATCAGATGAATCCAGCCCTGGAAAACACTCAAATACACCTTACTCCCCAAGACTCAGCAGATTCAATGATACCAACCACAAAACTTCAACAGTTACTATTCCAAGAGTTTCAACAAAGCCAAAGTCTCAAGCATTGTCAGAGAAGGAGATGATGCAAAACCAAAATCTTTGCCAAAATGCAAGAAAACAACACGTGGGATTTTGAGTTCACGGCTCAACAAACCTCCACAGACATCAATTAGAAACAAGCAAAAAGAGTCATTCATTTTTTCAACAAATCTCCTATGAACAAACAAATACAAATTCATGTATTAATCAAATAATTAACTACAATAATAAATCAATCAAAATGCAAGATGCCTAGTGTTAGGAGTAAAATACTGCCAATTCCTTTATTGTTAGTTATAGTCTGTTATTCTTTTGTTAGGCAGTTATACTTTTTCGTTTGGCAACTTCTTGCCAGGATGGTTTGTATATAAACAATTGTTCCTTCTGTAAATTGCCAAGATATGAATTCATTCAATCTAGAATGTTCTAACATGGTATCAGTGGTTATTTCCCTGTAAACACTGTGACGCCATGACTGATGACGATTCTGCATCCGAAGGAATTCCCGAGGGAATTCTGATTCCGATTCCCGTTCAACAACAACAGGTTCACACTATTCCGCATCAATATTCGCATTCGACTATCAATCAACATTCGCACTCGACTATCGATCCTAACCTTTCTCCCTATTATCTGCATCCTGGAGAAAATCCAGGTGCTGTTCTGGTTTCTCCTTCGCTGAACAACAACAATTATCATTCATGGAGCCGAAGCATGAAACGTGCACTTCTTTCCAAGAACAAAGTCAAATTCATCAACGGAAAGCTACCTTCTCCATCTGAAGACGATCCGATGTTCGATGCATGGGAACGTTGCAATTGCATGGTGGTTTCCTGGATAAATCGCAGTCTTTCGGCACAGATCGCTTAAAGCGTTGTTTACATCGACAATGCTAGGTTTCTTTGGGATGAATTGCGTGATCGATTCACCAAAGGTACTCATTTCAAACTTTCTGATCTTCTACAAGAAATTCACTCCATGAAACAAGGAGAACGTTCGGTGAATCAATTTTTCACAGATCTGAAAATTATTTGGGAAGAATTGGAGGCTCTTCGTCCTATTCCTACTTGTTCCTGTTCTATTCCCTGTCACTGTGATGCTTTCAAAATCATGCGAAATCAGAGGGAAATTGAATATGCTATTTGTTTCCTAAAAGGATTAGGCGATACCTACAGCACTATTCGATCTCATATTCTGTTAATGAAACATATGCCATCAGTTAGTGAGGTTTTCTCTCTTGTTATTCAACAAGAAGATCACCTCGCATGTGTTATATCCTCTAATTCTGACTCCAAAGCATTGGTTAATAATTCTGATGCTAAGGTTTTGTATAACTCTACTGATAAATCTGGTCAAGGTAGAGGTACTGGTTTTAATTCTGGCGGAAGAGGCAGAGGACGATCCTATCAAGGAGGTCATGGCTTTAATTCTGGTGGTCCTAAGCAGTGCACATTTTGCTCTAGGTTTGGGTACACAATTGAGCAATGCTATTTTAAGCATGGTTTCCCTCCAGGTTATAAACCAAAGTATCAATCAAGCACCAACAGCTTTAATGCAATTGAAGGTGTCACTCAACCTACAACTAAAACAGCTTTACCTAAGGCAATTCCTGCAGATACCTTAAATGCTCGCCTTACTGCCGAGCAAATTCAACAGCTTTTGAGCTTGTTGCAACACTCTAACATTGGCCAATCTGGACAATCCTCTGCACCTAAAATGAACACGGCTGTTGCTGCCACTGCTGCTGAGTCATCTACTTTGCAGTACACAGCTCCCTCTTCAGGTAACAGTATCCCTTGGATCCTTGACACAGGTGCTACTGATCATGTCACTTGTTCCAAGGATCATTACACTACTTTTAGGTGCATCACTCCCATACCTGTTTCCCTTCCTGATGGTTCCAAAGTAATGGCAACACATTCAGGAACCATTCATTTTTCTGATACTTTTTACCTGTTTAATGTTCTTTATATTCCCAACTTCACTTTAAATATCATATCTGTTCGACATCTTAGTGCTACCTTGAATTGCAAACTAATCTTTTTGGATACTGTTTTTCATATTCAGGATGTTACCAATTTGAAGATGATTGGGCTTGCTAAGATTCACAATGGACTGTATCAACTTCAAGTACCACAGTGCCTTGTAATTTCTGCACTTTCTACTACCAATTTGGTTTCTGTTAATGCTTCACAGTTTGATAATTCTCATTTTGATGTTTGGCACTTTAGGTTAGGCCATCCATCCAATAAAGTCCTCACTCACATTTGTAATATGTTTCCATACATTACTTTCAATAATAAAAGGGTTTGTGATATTTGTCACTTAGCCAAACAATACAAGTTACCTTTTTCTCCTAGTTCCTTTACTGCTTCACATGCATTTGCTTTGGTGCACATTGACATATGGGGTCCTCTCTCAGTTCCTTCAATACATGGTCATCGATATTTCTTAACCATTGTTGATGATCATACTAGACACACTTGGCTTTTTTTAATGAAAGCAAAATCTGAGGCAAGAAAATTAATGCATAATTTCATTTTGTTGATCAAAACTCAATTCAACTATTCAATAAAATCCATAAGATCGGATAATGGTTCTGAATTTAATTGTCCAGATCTTTATCATTCTTTCGGTATTCTCCATCAAACATCATGTGTGGCTACTCCTCAACAAAATGCCATAGTTGAGAGAAAACATGGCCATATTCTTAATGTAGCAAGAAGCCTACTTTTTCATGCTCATTTGCCCAAATGTTTTTGGTCTTATGCTGTCTTGCATGCCATTTATCTAATTAACAGAATGCCTACACCAGTTTTGCAAAACAAGTCTCCTTTTGAAATGCTTTATCATGCTCCACCTGTCTTTTTAGATTTAAAAGTCTTTGGTTCACTGTGTTTTGTGTCCACTTTGGAACAATACTGCACAAAACTTGATCCTAAATCAAGAAAATGCATATTCTTAGGATATAAACATGGAACTAAAGGATACATCACTTTTGAGCTCAACACTAGAGAAATTCTTCTATCTAGAAATGTTGTCTTTCATGAGTCCATTTTCCCTTTTATTTCCAATTCCACTCCTTCTGCTGCACATTCTGTATCAGATTCTACTGCTTTTTCTGCACTTGATCATGATTCATTTAATTTCCTATTTGAGCCTGATCATAATCCAACATCAGCATCTACACCAACATCAGCATCTATACCTTCCAGTACATCATTCCCTTCACCTTCTATCACTTCTTCACTGCCTTCAAGTCTGTCTCCTCATCATACTTCCAATGATCCTTCTGTTTCTCCACCACATTCAGCATCTCCTCAAATCAGAAAGTCCACCAGAATTCGATAGGCACCTAGTTACTTGAAAGATTTTCATTGTCAATACTCTTGCTCAGCAAGCTCAAACTCATCTTCAAATGAAGGTAATCCTCTTTACCCTTTATCATCTGTTTTATCTTACCATTCTCTTTCTCCTTCACATCTTAAATATACCCTTGCTGTTTCCACTTCTGCTGAACCAAACTCCTATAAACAAGCTGTTTTGTCCCAAGATTAGATCAATGCCATGAATGTTGAACTCCAAGCTCTGGCTTTGAATAATACTTGGTCTCTAACTGAATTGCCTCAAGGCAAGGTTGCTATTGGTTGCAGGTGGGTATACCGGATCAAGCGCAAAGCGGATGGTTCTGTAGAAAGATACAAAGCAAGGCTCGTGGCTAAGGGGTACACTCAACAAGAAGGGGTGGACTTCTTAGACACTTTTTCTCCTGTTGCTAAGCTTACCTCTTCGATTATTACTTGCCATTGCAGCTGCTCAAGGATGGTATTTCAAATAACTAGATGTAGATAATGCTTTTCTACATGGTGATTTGAATGAAGAGGTCTATATGCAACTTCCACCGGGCCTTAAACCTGAATTTCCAAATCAAGTTTGTCGCTTTACCAAGTCTTTATATGGCCTACGCCAAGCAAGTAGACAGTGGTTCTCCAAACTATCATCTGCTCTTCTTTTAATCGGTTTTCACTACTCTGAATACGATCACTCTCTGTTTATCAAGTCTCAGAACAACACATTCACTGCCTTGCTAATTTATGTTGATGATGTGATACTCACTGGTAACTCTCTCAGCTGCATTGAATCGGTTAAATTGTTTCTGCATGAGCAGTTTCGAATTAAAGACCTTGGTTACCTTAAATACTTTCTAGGACTTGAGGTTTCTCATTCTAAAAAGGGAATTCATTTTTGCCAACGCAAGTATACGTTAGATATTCTCTCTGATACTGGTTTACTTGCGGCCAAGCCTTGCTTTACACCCATGATTCGAGATTCAAAACTGTTATATGATGCTACTGCACAGCCTCATGATGCTACTGCATATAGAAGACTTATTGGTCGTCTATTGTACCTTACAAACACTCGTCCTGACATTAGCTTCACAGTTCAGCAGTTAAGTCAGTTTATGCAACATCCAACTATCCATCATCATGATGCAGCAATCAGAATTTTGAAATATATCAAAGGTGCTCCTGCGCAAGGATTGTTCTTTCCCTCAGATTCATCTCTACAACTCAAAGCTTTTAGTGACTCTGATTGGGCATCTTGCTTGACAACCCGTCGCTCCATAACTGGATTTTGTGTATTTCTTGGCTCTTCATTAATTTCTTGGCTATCGAAAGAGCAAACAACAGTCTCAAGGTCTTCCTCCGAAGCTGAGTATCGTGCCCTTGCATCAACCATTTGTGAACTTCAATGGATTTCCTATTTGCTGCATGACCTCAAGATCACTTTCATAAAACCGGCTTTGCTTTATTGTGATAGTCAATCAGCACGACACATTGCCTCAAATCTAAGCTTTCATGAACGCACTAAACATATAGACATTGACTGTCACATTGTCAGACAACAACTTCAAGCTAGACTGTTTAACCTTCTTCCAATTGCTTCTTCGAACCAGTTGGCAGACTTCTTTACTAAGGCCCTTGAGCCAGCTACTTTCAGCAAACTCCATTCCAAGATGGGAGTGATGAACATACACTCTCCAGCTTGAGGGGGTGTTAGGAGTAAAATACTGCCAATTCCTTTTTTGTTAGTTACAGTCTGTTATTCTTTTGTTAGGCAGTTATACTTTTTCGTTTGACAACTTCTTGCCAGGATGGTTTGTATATAAACAATTGTTCCTTCTGTAAATTGCCAAGAGATGAATTCATTCAATCTAGAATGTTCTAACACCTAGTAGTCCATTCTATTGAAGCCTCACAGATATATTCTATGTTCCCTGTGCTCATCCTCTTTTAGTGCTCCTTGTGCAACTTTACTGCTTCAGAGCCAAACAACAAAATTGCAATTGGAAGCTGAAACAGAAAAAGGACAAGTGCATGCCAATCAGTCCAAGTCCAACACCACTGCATATAAATTCAGTAATAAGTTGAGGTTATTGAACCTGCAAGCTGAAAAGCACCCAATACCATACACTGCAAACCTCTAAATCATTCTGCAGGCCAACAACAAATTGTATAATTAAAACAAAAACAACACTTAGTAGACTTGTGATTGAGAGAGAGGAGGGAGGGAAAACTTGCCTTGATGACTTGAATTAGTAGGAAAGAACCCCACACGACCAAGAGCACTAGAATCCTTTTCCACCTAAGGTTGAGACACAGAATTTGCTGAAAGGGTTTCAGGTTACAGAAATGTCAGTTCCCCCTCAAAGAGAGTAAAAATGAAAATTTTGTCATGTGTAAGAGAAATTTACATACTATTGTTGACTTCTCTTCTTTAGGGATCAATGACTCATATTTTGTGTCAATTGGAACTGCAAATTTCAGGAAATATAGTCACTACCACTCCATCCAAAGCAATAGAGCATGACATGACACTTTTGTTCTATTTATTTATTCATTAATATGCAAAGATAAACATTGTGGAAATTTGTATAACTGTCTTGTGTTCTACAAGGGAATTAACCAGGGTAGCTCTTTGCTTAGTCATTTCTTTCTGCAAAATAGCAAACAAAAATTAGAGAGAGAAAAAAAATGCTTATGAGTTACTTTTTCCTAAAAGCTTAAGTTGATGATGGCTTATAAGAATATTCATGGTCTCAAGTCAAGTCAAGAAATTTTGACCTTGAGAAGAGTCTCAGCCCTCCACATATCCATTCCCTTGAAGAATGACCTTGAGGAAGTTCCTGTGCAAAAATAAAAAATCCATTTTTTGTCTCAAAAAAATATATGAAACAGTGTTCTTTGGCTCAAGAATTGATTCATTAAAAAAATAACAATGGTTTCATTTGCAAGTAAATATTTTAGTAGTAATCGCACTGACCTATGAAGAGAATGATAATGAGGACAGCAATAAGCCAGAAAGGGAAGCCCCTTTATGGAGAGTAACAGGGTTCATGGCAGGGTTAACAACAATGGGAAGAAAACAGGGTTTACGGAGTGGCTATTCTTCTGCAATTTACAAACCCTACCCACGAGTCACTGTTATACCCCAATTTTGTCCGCTCATATTTTCATTTTTTTTTTGTCCGCGCGCCGAGCTGGGGGGAGGTCGCGTACCGAGCTGAGGTCGCGTGCCGAGCTGTGGAGAAGTCGCGTACCGAGCTGAGGTCGCGTGCCGAGCTGTGGAGAGGTCGCGTACCGAGCTGAGGTCGCGTGCCGAGCTGTGGAGAGGTCGTATTCCGAGCTGTGGAGAGGTCGTACGCCGAGCTGTGGGGAGGTCGCGTACCGAGCTGAGGTCGCGTGCCGAGCCGCGTGGAGAAGTCGCGCATCGAGCCGAGGTCGCGCGGTCGAGCCGTGGGAGAGGTCGACGCCGAGCCAGGGGAGGTCGCGCATCGAGCCGAGGTCGCGCGGCCGAGCCGTGGAGAGGTCGATGCCGAAATGGGGAGATCGTGATGCCGAAATGGGGAGATCGTATGCGGAGGTGGGGAGAGGTCGTTTGGAAATACGATGTCGGACACCAAGTGTGTCCGAAAATCATTTCCGTATCCGTGTTTCAATTTTTTAATGCTGCAACGGACAAATCCCTTTTAATGCTGCAACGGACAAATCCTCATAAATTATTTTGGGCCAATTTTAGCCCAATTGCAGTCCATTACAAGCGTTATTAACAAAAAAACCTAAAATTCAAAACTGAAAATCAAAGTCAGATTTCGACACTTCACCCTTCACAAAGTCATCTGCATATCTTCACCAAAGTCCTCTGCATATCTCCTCAGCCATTCTACAAACTATGTCTTACAGCTATATGTCCCCCATAGGCCTCTTGCTTTTTCTTCATCTGCCAACCAAGTTTGACAAACAATGCAATTTAATCAAAAAAAGGAGGAGCACCGTTGTTGAAGTCACGACTGATTGCAATTTTTTTCAAACCATTGATATCATCTCAGACTTTGCACATGTTACCATCTCCTCAGCATCATTTTAGCACACACTTAGCATACAAGTTGCAACCTCAAGTTGACAAACTGAACCTTTTTTTTTTATAAATAGTAGAGCAAGAAGAGAGAACAAAAGGGGAAAAAAATTTCACTTAATTTCAGAATTGGATATCTCATTCTTGGTACCAATTATACACAACAATATGAGAGAAAATTGAGAGAAAAAGAGAAGAACAAAAAAAAGGGGTAGCAGAAGCAAAACGTAGAAGAAGCAGGGAAGAAAAGAGAAGGTTTGCCTCCTTCACCCTCTCCCACGATCTCTCTCTCTTTCTCCCTCCCTCTCCCCCTCCGCCGTCTCTGCCTTCTTCTTCTCGCACTACGCTCCTTTTTTTTTAAGCCACGCCATCCTCTTCCAGTCATGACGCAACCCCTCCTCACCATCCTCCTCCCTCTCTCACCTCCCCCCCTCCTCTCTCCCTCTCTCTCCCCCCCTCTCCATTTTTTTGTTTCAATTACGCCACTTTGTTTTCATGTGTGTGTGTGTTGTGTGTGTGTGTTTTAGGTTTAGTGTACCCCCACCCCCAATTCTTTTATTTATCCTCCAATTCCTTCCCTTTCTTTTTTTTTCACGCGCTCTGTATCTTTTATTTTCTATTTTTTCTTTTTATTTTTTCTTTTGTTATTTTAAGTGGGTCATGACCACTCTTTCACCATTTTTTTTATTTTATTTGTTTCTTTTGTTCTTTAAATGGGCTGCAGCCCATTCCCTTTATTTTTTTTAACTCTAACTTCTCTTCTTTTTTTATTTGCCAAACACTTATCCTTTTCTATCATTTATTTATTAAACGTGAACATTTTTTTTACTAGTCAAACTAGCACAATTTTATTCAACAAAATTTCACATACAAGTTTTGAGACCCTATTCTTCTTGAAAATCACTTGATAAAAATCATGAAAATTAATTTACTAGTAATGATCACTCGAGATTGCTTCCCGTTTAGTCATTATAAATATCTTAATTTTCTAAATAAAATGGGTTATTAGTGAGGATCTCTCTTGATTGCTTCATGTTTGGTCCCCATGAAAACCTATCCTCTTATTAAAAATAAAATTAAGTTTTTTACTAGTAACGATCACTCGAGATTGCTTCTCGTTTGATCATTACGAACACCGTTAATTTTCTAAACGAAATAGGTTGTTAATGAGGACCACTCTTGATTGCTTCTTGTTTGGTCCCTACAAAACCTACCTTTTTTTTTCCATCAAAAAATATATAATTAAAATCAACCAACACACAACCATTTTCTACCCAAGAACTACGTAGCCTTTGATTTCTCCACTGCACCCGGAGATACGTAGGAGCAGGAGCCCACTCCTGTCAAGCGCAAAAATAAACGACTTTTATTAAGTCCTCTTTTTTTTTACCTTGGTTAATTTTCATTTTTTTTATTATAAAAGGGAAATAAACATTTTTTTAGAAGTTAATAAATTTTGCACAATTAGTTAGAGGTAACCTTTTTTCGAAAGGATGTCGTGGGGTGCTAATACCTTCCCTACGCATAATCGACCCCCGAACCCAAATCCGGTCTTAAGGACCACTTTTCTTCAAAAAAGTTTTTTCCAATATTTTCCCTATGAAATAAATTATTGGTGGCGGCTCCATTAAACTCGAATAAATCCCTCCGGATTTTTCGGTCGCTACAGCTGGCGACTCCACTGGGGACATTTTTTTTAGAGAGTCAAGCCTAAATAACTGATTGTGCTAAATAGTTAACTTTTATGTTTAATTTCCCTTGTTTTTATTTATTTATTCATTTATTTATTTATTTACTTATTCATTTGTTATTTACTTATTTATTTATTTATTTATTTATTTATTGTTCTTTTGTGAATATTTGTTGTGAATATTATGCATATATTGAACCTTAGGATAGAAGACCATATGTTGTATATTACATTTGTTTTGCAGCTTGGGTAGTGTTAGGGTGTTGCCCCTCTCACACACCGCACCTACACGTTCGCACACACATGTGAGTAAGGCCCTATACCCGGGTCAGAGCAAAGCTTAAGTTGAGTGGAGGTTCGGTGATGGTCAATTGGAATTTGCTTTCCTTCTGGCTATTGCGAGAACTTCATCTAGAGTGTGCTCCCTCTGAGTATTCCGCACCGGATAGTTATCTATTGTTGTGGTTAATATTCAGGAGGAGACTTTAGCTCTAGAGGCCTTTGGTGAGAATGTGAGTAGAGCCACCATGAGATCTATCACTCAATACAAGACTATAGACCCCTTAGGCTAGAAAATATCTAATTTTAGGTTTGACCCATTTAAGACACAAGGGGCATCATATCATTTTTGTTCTTCCACCAAAAATCTGTTATATCACATCCATGCATAAAAAAGGGTCTACAAAAACACATATCTTCATGCATGTTATACAAATGATAATCATCATCATCCAACATTATATCTTCATGCATTCATACTTCAAAAAAAAACACGTTGAAAATAAAGAAAATAATATCATTCATTCTCATTACATTTTAGGTCGCCAGAGAATCGTAGGAACACAAGAGCTTGGCTGCAAGTATTTTGCGAAATAATATGGGATCAAATTGTGAAACAGTTTCAAAGAAGTTCATACATGTCAAAACAATGGGGCCTACGGTTCCTTGGCACAAATAAATAGATTTATGCATCCACATTCGTTCATATTTCTTTTCTTACATACTCATATCATTTTTTTAAAATCACCAGAAAATAATTGAACAAACTAGTTCCTCGACACCCTTATCGAACTCGCTCTCAATCAAGGATCATGGATGACCAAGAGATGAAAGAGGACGTCAACCAGCTGAAGGAACAGATGAGCAAAGTTTTGGAGCTTCTGCAGTCCCTAAACAAAGACAAGGCTGCAGATCGGGTACCTCCAGCAGTGAATGATGAAAGTCAAGCTACACCTTCCCACCCACTGCTTCTGGCCCCATGCAGTTGCAATATGGTCTCAATACTCAAGGGATGATGGTACCTTTTGCAATTTACCCGCAGGGTCCTACACACTCACCAGTTAACAACCCTCAGAATCAAGTACCACAATTCCCACTTTACGGACTCTCGCCTGGTTACACGCCACCTATGGCCAATGATGATACTGCAAACCATAACCCTCAAGGCCCTCAGAATCAAGTACCACAGTTCCCACTATTTGGTCTCCCGCCAGGTTACACACCGCCAGGTGCTAACAATAACTCTGCAGAAACTGATTCCCAAGCACTTGTTGCACAAGATGTAGCTCAAGGATCCGGCTCCGGTACTGAAACCATACCAGTTCAAAGCTCAACTCCTGGCTTCATGACATACACCTTTCCACCTGGTTACGCGCCATCCCACCTCTGAATACTCGAGGAGTTAGTACGCCCAGTAGTGGCCCCCGTGGTGAATCCTCGACCATTTGGTTACCCCTATTATATTCAAGGAAATCCATTGAATCTCCAAACTAACCGCATTGCCTGGTCTCCAGCTATAGGGGGACCCAATCTGAGCGTCCCAGTTGGGAATCAGTGGTCTGATACGAAGTTGCAAATCCTCGAAGATAGGCTAAGAGCTGTAGAAGGAGTAAGTTATCTCGATTCAAGTATTGCTTCAAATCTTTGTCTCGCATCAATGTGGTTGTACCGCCGGTTCAAGGTGCCAGACTTTGACAAGTATAAAGGGATGACTTGCCCGAAAAGCCACTTGACCATGTACTGTAGGAAGATGGCGTCCTATGCACATAATGACAAACTTCTGATTCACTTCTTCCAGGATAGTTTAACAGGCAGCGTCGAGTTGGTATACACACCTTGAGCGATCTCATATTCATCGTTGGAAAGATTTGGCGGATGCCTTCTTGAAGCGATATAAGTATAACATTGATATGGCTCTGACGTAATGCACGGTTGCAAAACATGGCAAAAGAGACAATGAGACTTTCAAGGAATATGCCCAACGATGGAGAGGATCGGCCCAAGTGGAACCGCCTCGATTGAAAAAGAAATGGTGGCCATGTTCATGGATACTCTTCAATCACCCTTCTATGACAAAATGATCTAAGTGTATCATCAAACTTTTCAGATATGGTCATCGTAGGGAAAGAGTTGAAGGAGGAATGAGAAATGGAAAGATTGCCCAAAGTTTTCTGGAACTAGTAATATCAAGAAACCCCCAACAAACTTCGTAAAGAAGAAAGAAGGGAAACCAATCCGTGATGACGAGCCCGGAGGACAAGCACAAGGAAAACCACCCCAACTTCTTTACCAATTTCCCACATCCTTTTCCATACCCCTACTTCCCACCTCCATACATTGTCGCCGCCTCTCATAATCCACCCACTCAACCTAACTAAAACCGTAAATGTACCAAATGACCAAGAAAACAAATTCAATTTGACCATATTCCCATGATATATACAGATTTGTTCCATCACCCCATCAGCAACTCTTTGGTCTCCTCGCGCTTAATGAAACCACTTCAAGCTCCCTTCCCAAGAGAATATGACCCAAATGCCAAGTGCGAGTTTAATGCAGGGGCAATAGGTCACACGACTGAAAATTGCAAGGCCTTGAAGTACGTGGTTCAGGATCTGATCAATGCCAAATGGTTGAATTTTAAGGATGTTGGTCCTAATGTGGGTAATAATCCCCTTCCAAGTCATGGGGGTTCAGCAGTTAATGTCATTACTGAGGAGTTTGGGGACCAACCCCTAATAGTTAAATCGGAAGGCGGGGAACTAAATGGTGAGAATGTCCTTATCTGCAACATCACGCAAAGCTTCCAGAGCGCAGGGATGTTGAAATCAAACAAGATAGCAACTGTCAAAGATGATCGCAGTGTTGAAAACGACATTGTCATCCTTGTCCACTCTTGCCCTCCAAATGAAGAACTTTGAAATTGGGAGATTGTTGAGGTTCCCGTGATTTTTGGTGCAAAATAATTTTTGTAATGCAAATCCTATTGCTCTGCCTAAGGCTTTAGGATAATTTGTTGTCAAAAGGGCGCATATGTTTCATTTCAATATCTTTATCAATAAAATGCATTTTGAATTTTCCAATCATTTCCTTTTCCTTTTTTCATCTTTTTCCATTCCCTCCCATCTTTTTCGCTTTTTCCATTTCACGCTTTTAACTAATGCAGATCAAAAAACTTTGTCTTTGGGAAATATGATGTCAGTGACTCATACTTTGACTACCCCATGAGGACAATTGGGAAACACCTTCTGAACTGATGAGATTGATGGTACGAGAAGCAAAAGTGATTTAATCCACGAGGAAGAACTTGAAATAATCAATTTGAGTACTGAAAGTGACAAAAAGGGAGTTAATAAAAAATAGAAAGAAAAAGGTAAAGCAAATTCGCAATTTGCCAAAAATTATTTTTTGTGAAAATTTGAGCAATAAGATTTTGAGATGAAGTTTGGCCATTTTTCTCTATCCCAAAAAATAAAAAATATATACATCCCTTGCTACCCCTTTTGAGCCTAAAAAAAAAAATTCTTTTAAATACCCTGAACAAGGATCACTCATCCAATGGAGACTAGCACAATAATCTATTCAATTTCGTCTGTTAAAAAAAAGGCAAAACAAAAGACGCTTGCAAGAATAAAAAAAATCAATAAAAATGCCAAAGCAAGAAAAGACAATTGTGCTAGCAACCATCAAAGTGCATCTTTGCACTAAAAATCCTTGTTGAAAAAAATACCTCAAACACTTTTTGAGCCTGAAATATCCTTTCTTTTGTGACCCTTCAACCCCTGGCCACGTTACAACCCTAATAAAGTCCATTCCGATCAAAATCAAATTGCTCATATTTTCTCAAAACTTGATTTTTGGAAGAGGAAATCCAAATAAACTCCTTGTTGCAGTTGCTTTACCAAAAATGTGGAATCGATCCACGCCATGGTCTGCCAAATAAGATCATCACTGATAATGAGACAAACTTGGATGACAAGATGATGAAAGATTTGTGTAATGACTTCAAGATCCAACATCGTAATTTCTCACCATGCCGCCCAAAGATGGATGGGGCAGTTGAGGCTGCAAACGAAAAAGATTGTCCAAAAGATGGTGGTAAAAATTAGAGATTGGCATGAAATGTTCCCTGTTACTTTGCACGGTTATCAAACTTCGATTCGCACCTCAACAGGGGCAACCCCATTCTCACTGGTATATGGAATGGAAGCAGCACTTCCCATTGAAGTCGAGATCCCCTCGTTAAGGGTATTGATGGAGACAAAACTAGAAGAGGCAGAATGGGTTCAGGCTCGGCTGGATCAATTGAATCTCATTGAAGAAAAGAGAGTGATGGCCTTATGTCATGGGCAACTATATCAGTACAGGATGAAGAGGGCTTACGAAAAGAAAGTTCGCCCTCGGGAATTCCAAAAAGGAGACCTTGTACTCATGAAGATTTTGCTCATCCAAAAGGATTCTCGTGGAAAATGGACTCCAAATTATGAAGGTCCATATGTTGTGAAAAAAGCTTTTTCTGGAGGAGCCTTAATCCTCACAAGGATGGACGGTGAAGATCTCCCGCTCCCAGTAAACTCTGATGCAGTCAAAAAAATATTATGCCTAAAAAAAAAGAAAAACATATAAAAACCAAGCAAAAGTGAGCTCGCTAGGTTGAAAACCTGAAAGGGCGACCTAGGCAAAAATCAGAGCGACTCGTTGGATTGAAAACTTGAAAGAGCAATCCAAGCAGAAGTTAGGGTCTAAAATCGGTCATTGAAGAAGGCTGATGCGTTAAGGGGCTCTTACCCAACTGTGGCAGTTCTATATATTTTCAGAAGTAGAGTAATGAGTAATCAAAGTTATGGATATGGGAAGCTGACATTTGTTCCTACAAAGACACAAGCTATAAAATATCTGCTTAGTTATTGTCTTTCTTTGTTTTTTCTTCTTCCTGCATTTTTCTTGATGTATTTTCAAGTCTGTGTAACTTCAGTCCTTGTACACATAACTCTTCTTTTGAATACCAAACACCTCCGTTCTTGTATTTCAAAATGTTGTTTTATGATAATAGCCACTGAATTGTGAAGCATGTGATGATATGGGAAAGCATTACAGTTATTATATACATCTTAAGAATCACGAGGAAATGCCAAATCTCAACAAATAAGTTTCAAAAAGGGCAAAGGGATTACCTTAAAAAAATAATTAGCGCTGCATCGATAACTCGCGCTCCTCGATCGAAGGCATAGCATGACTAAATCCGATGAATCTCATCCGTCCCATATCTTTAAGCACTAGAGATCATACGGACGAGGAATCGATAAAAATAATAATCGCATTGCATACATGCATCACATACCATATATCCGTGCATCATCTTCATATCACTACCTTTTAGCCGTTTTGTTACACCTGGTCCGTGCACCAAATTTTGATCCTTCACTCTCGTTTACAAACAATGCGCCTAGCATTGGTCCTTTATTTTGCTTTCTAAGCGACACGCCAAGTATCGCTCACTCTTTATTGCTTTCTGATCACCGCGTCAAGATGCGACCGCGAGATCCTTCTTTATAATTTTCGATAAATGCGCCGAGCATCACCCCTTTTTATTTGCTTTCCGATCACCGCGTCGACTGACCTGGCGGTAGTCCTCATTATTGCTTTTTGACCAACATATCGATTACGGACCTGATGTTGATCCTTCTTTATTGCTTTCCATCGACGCGTCAATACCCTACTTGGCGCCGAACCTTCCGATCACCGTGTCGACCCGACCTGGCGGCGATCCTTCTTTATTACTTTCCATCGACGCCAATACCTTATTTGACGCCAAACCCTCTTTATCGCTCGACCTGGCGAGATCCTTCTTTATAGTTTTTTGATAAACGCGCAAGGCGTTAATCCTCATTATTGTTTTTCGATCACCGCTACAAGACCGACCTGGCGAGATCCTTCTTTATAGTTTTTTGATAAACGCGCTGCCGTTAATCCCTCATTATTGCTTTCCGATCACCGCACAAGACTGACCTGGCGAGATCCTTCTTTATAGTTTTTTGATAAACGCACAAGCCGCTTAATCCTCATTATTGCTTTCCGATCACCGCGTCGATGCGACCTGGCGGAGATCCTTCTTTATAGTTTTTGATAAACGCGCTGCCGTTAATCCTCATTATTGCTTTCGATCACCGTGTCAAGATTGACCTGGCGAGATCCTTCTTTATAGTTTTTGATAAACGCGCTGCCGTTAATCCTCATTATTGCTTTCGATCACCGTCAAGATGCGACCTGGCGAGATCCTTCTTTATAGTTTTCGATAAACGCGCCAAGCGTTAATCCTCTTTATTGCTTTTAGATTACCTCGCAAGCAGACCTGGCCGTATTCCTTCCTTATCACTTTCCGATTAAACGCAACAAGCGTTGATCTTTCATTGTCATTCCTCACGTCAAGTTCAAGACAAAATTAGTGTATTTATCTTTAGCTCTATTTTATGACAAAAATATAACAACCATTGTTGTTTGCATTTTCTAATAAAATATAACTAAAGAGGGGCAGCTGTTATACCCCAATTTTGTCCGCTCATATTTTCAGTTTTTCCGCTACGAGCCGGGGAGGTCGCTGCATCGAAATGAGGTCGCGCGTCCGAGCGTGGAGAAGTCGCGCATCGAGCCGAGGTCGCGTCGAGCCGGTGGAGAGGTCGCGCATCGAGCCGAGGTCGCAGGCCGAGCCGTGGAGAGGTCGTATGCCGAGCCGTGGAGAGGTCGACGCCGAGCCGTGGGGAGGTCACGCATCGAAATGAGGTCGCGCGTCGAGCCGCGTGGAGAAGTCGTGGTACCGAAATGAGGTCGTGCGGCCGAGCTATGGAGAGGTCACGCCGAGTGTGGGGAGGTCGCGCATCGAGCCGAGGTCGCCGCCGAGACGCGTGGAGAGGTCGTATGCCGAAATGGGAGATCGTATGCCGAAATGGGAGATCGTATGTCGAGCTAGGGATAGGTCGTTTGGAAATACGATGTCGGACACCAAGTGTGTCCGAAAATCATTTCCGTATCCGTGTTTCAATTTTTTAATGCTGCAACGGACAAATCCCTTTTAATGCTGCAACGGACAAATCCTCATAAATTATTTTGGGCCAATTTTAGCCCAATTGCAGTCCATTACAAGCGTTATTAACAAAAAAAACCTAAAATTCAAAACTGAAAATCAAAGTCAGATTTCCACACTTCACCCTTCACAAAGTCATCTGCATATCTTCACCAAAGTCCTCTGCATATCTCCTCAGCCATTCTACAAACTATGTCTTACAGCTATATGTCCCCCATAGGCCTCTTGCTTTTTCTTCATCTGCCAACCAAGTTTGACAAACAATGCAATTTAATCAAAAAAAGGAGGAGCACCGTTGTTGAAGTCACGGCTGATTGCAATTTTTTTTTCAAACCATTGATATCATCTCAGACTTTGCACATGTTACCATCTCCTCAGCATCATTTTAGCACACACTTAGCATACAAGTTGCAACCTCAAGTTGACAAACTGAACCTTTTTTTTTTATAAATAGTAGAGCAAGAAGAGAGAACAAAGGGGGAAAAAAATTTCACTTAATTTCAGAATTGGATATCTCATTCTTGGTACCAATTATACACAACAATATGAGAGAAAATTGAGAGAAAAAGAGAAGAACAAAAAAAGGGGTAGCAGAAGCAAAACGTAGAAGAAGCAGGGAAGAAAGGAGAAGGTTTGCCTCCTTCACCCTCTCCCACGATCTCTCTCTCTTTCTCCCTCCCTCTCCCCCTCCGCCGTCTCTGCCTTCTTCTTCTCGCACGGCCGCTCCCTTTTTTTTTTAAGCCACGCCATCCCCTTCCACACACACACACAAGGCCGCAGAACCCCTCCTCACCATCCTCCTCGCTCTATCACTTCCCCCCTCCTTCTCTCTCTCTCTCTCTCTCTCTCTCTCCATTTTTTTTGTTTCCAGCGGCGCTGCTCACTTTGTTTTCATGTGTGTGTGTGTTGTGTGTGTGTGTTTTAGGTTTAGTGTCCCCCCACCCCCAATTCTTTTTTTAATCCTCCAATTCCTTCCCTTTCTTTTTTTTTCACGTGCTCTGTATCTTTTATTTTCTATTTTTATTTTTTTTATTTTTTTTCTTTTGTTATTTTAAGTGGGCTGCAGCCCACTCTTTCACCATTTTTTTTATTTTATTTGTTTCTTTTGTTCTTTAAATGGGCTGCAGCCCATTCCCTTTATTTTTTTTTAACTCTAACTTCTCTTCTTTTTTTATTTGCCAAACACTTATCCTTTTCTATCATTTATTTATTAAACGTGAACATTTTTTTTACTAGTCAAACTAGCACAATTTTATTCAACAAAATTTCACATACAAGTTTTGAGACCCTATTCTTCTTGAAAATCACTTGATAAAAATCATGAAAATTAATTTACTAGTAATGATCACTCGAGATTGCTTCCCGTTTAGTCATTATAAATATCTTAATTTTCTAAATAAAATGGGTTATTAGTGAGGATCTCTCTTGATTGCTTCATGTTTGGTCCCCATGAAAACCTATCCTCTTATTAAAAATAAAATTAAGTTTTTTACTAGTAACGATCACTCGAGATTGCTTCCCGTTTGATCATTACGAACACCGTTAATTTTCTAAACGAAATAGGTTGTTAATGAGGACCACTCTTGATTGCTTCTTGTTTGGTCCCTACAAAACCTACCTTTTTTTCCATCAAAAAATATATAATTAAAATCAACCAACACACAACCATTTTCTACCCAAGAACTACGTAGCCTTTGATTTCTCCACTGCACCCGGAGATACGTAGGAGCAGGAGCCCACTCCTGTCAAGCGCAAAAATAAACGACTTTTATTAAGTCCTCTTTTTTTTACCTTGGTTAATTTTCATTTTTTTTATTATAAAAGGGAAATAAACATTTTTTTAGAAGTTAATAAATTTTGCACAATTAGTTAGAGGTAACATTTTTTCGAAAGGATGTCGTGGGGTGCTAATACCTTCCCTATGCATAATCGACCCTCGAACCCAAATCCGGTCTTAAGGACCACTTTTCTTCAAAAAAGGTTTTTCCAATATTTTCCCTATGAAATAAATTATTGGTGGCGGCTCCATTAAACTCGAATAAATCCCTCCGGATTTTTCGGTCGCTACAGTCACTAAAAAATGGGAAGCCCCAAACCGAAAAAAAGTAATACAAAACCATCAGGTAGAGAATGAGAGAGGAAATCGAAAGGAGGGAGAAGGAGATGTACCTAAGAGAGATGGGGACAGACTGGTAACATGGCGGATTCCGGCAGGGCTCGCCGTTAAGGGGTGGCATGACGGAAGCCACACAGAGCCACGAGCGATGTGACGGCGCGATGAGAGCGATTCGCCGTGAAGGCGACGAGAGCGATGAGATCGATTCGCCGTGAAGGCGAGGCGTGAAAAGAGGTGAAGACGCGCAAAGATGTGAAAGCTTCGTGAAGAGACACACACAGAGGTGAAGAGAGGTTCGGGGGGGGGGAGGGTTTTGTGGGTTCTGTGAAGGCTTCGTGAAGACGCACGTAGAGGATCGCATGATTGAGATAAATAAGGGAAACTAGAATTTTCAATTAGAGGGGGTTTTTAACCCCCTTAAATTAAATGAAAATTTCAATGAACTGGGCACGAAAATGGTCTTTTTTTATTAATTTGGGGGGGTTTTGTAAGACCTCCGCAGTAAAATTGCCACTATTTAGCGCTTTTTTTGTAGTGAGAGTAGGGATTGAACCCCTAACGCTGCCAATTAAGTACAGTTTCCCACAAGATGGGGAGAAAAACATATAGGAGAGAACTTAAGTGTGATTTTACGTATCGTCTTTAATACGGTGTCTGAAGCTATGGCAG
Organism: Calophaca sinica; assembly: GCA_037113605.1. NCBI lineage: Eukaryota > Viridiplantae > Streptophyta > Magnoliopsida > Fabales > Fabaceae > Calophaca > Calophaca sinica. The sequence goes on from CM073731.1 coordinate 34,947,960, forward strand.
TGGTGGAGCATATTAAGAGCAGCCACAATGGTAGACACCAATATGGGGTGCTTAATGGGTCCCAGTTGTCCACATCACTCATTTAAGCATCTCATAAACATTCTATCTCTCCAACCTAGCATCTCCTAAAAAGATCGTAAATGCTCCAACGGTTAGATTCTTTTAAGACCCGCATTTAATTGGCATCGGTGACATCCAACACCCACGTTGGAGTTGGTCTAAGATATTGTCATGGATATGATTTTTGACTAAGTCAAAGAGTGGTTCATGCTTGTTATATGAATGGTGTGTTGAGCTAATGGAGTGTATCTTTAGGAAATATGTTCTTCTCTTGGTGTGTAGTAGATGTTTGATTTAGTTTTCATTTGTTCTCATATACGTTTGTTCCTCTTCAGTTTGTTCACTTGACGTATATGGATTGTGGTACCTTTGTACCCCTTATCTATAATTTCTTCTATGTTGATAAAAAAGAATATTTAAAAAAAAAAAGACAAAATAAGGCCTAATAAATGGAAAAAGAAATCCATAAAATTACTGTACTATTTTTTTATAACTAAAATCCAGTGACAATACTAGGTTTACTATGTAACTTCTTGCTTGGTGGATTGATAACAAATCTTACTGGCGTTTTGGGCTTTTTTGGGTTCCCCTTAGGGCGTCCCTGACATTTTTGTGGCGTGTGCCAAAAAGCAGTATTAGGATAAAAGATGTGCAAAAAACTAGTCATTAATTGTTTTAATACAACCTCATGAAAATAAAATACTTACAGAAGAAAAGCTAAAAATTTTTGCAACATTGAAAAGCTTAACCCAAACCAACAAATTACAATAAAATTATAGCAAAAGTAGTTCGTGTATCTATCAACCCGAGCATTTCTAAGTAAAATAAAAAAAAATTGGTATCCCAAAAAAAAGGGGCATTGTGCAGTTGCACGCCCTTAGGCTACCGCTAGTTCCCCGTCCCTATCCTCATTAACATCACTAGTAGACAGCGAGAGAGATATTCATGAGATGGATATTCAAAATATCAGCATCAAACCCGAAATGGGCTTGCTCAGGCACAGCGACTGTTTCGCTTTATTGTTATTTTTTTTGGGTCAAGTTTCGTTTTATTGTTAGTAATAGCTGTTTTGCTTCTGGGCTTGACTAAGTTCTTTGTGATGATGGCAAAGAAATTAAGGAAAATATAACAATTTTTATGTACGAATTCATAAATTTTTTAGGACAATATTTTACTTGGAATATATTGTATTATAGTAGATATAAAGTTAGATGATTTTAGGTAATGTTACTTGAAAAAAACACTATTTGCATTAATTTATAGGGACGTAGCATGCCGGACCTAGAATATGAGATGCATTGAATTGAAAAAAAAAAAAAAAAGGAACGAAAGAAAGGGAAAACTTTCTTTGTGGTTTCTGTTCAGATTTTATTTGAATTTTATTTCAACAAGTTTTGTTTTGGGTAATATCTTTACTCATCATCGGATGTTAAAAAAGATGGAGGCCCATTAACAAAGTGGATGTTCTATGCTTCTATATTTTGCAACAGAAATGGGGAACAAGTGTAATGCTCCCACGCGTTCCATAGCAATGTTGTTATTGATATTGACATTGATATTTATATACATGTGGAAATAAAATTGCACTTAATTATATGTTACATATTCTACCGGATTTCTGTATTGTAGTAGTTAGCCCAGTTCTCAGCTTGTTGCTGACATTTCAAAAGAAGCGAGTAACTGTTAGATTCCAACACAGTTGCCATCTTCATTGTCGATGACATTGTAGTATAGAGAAGAATTCTTGCCATCAAACTTGGAAACTATTTGATGAGTTGATAGTCCACAATAACGCTTCCCAAGACGAGCAATAAAGATGTCTATGATCTTCTTGAACATTGAATCTTCTTGGATAAGTGGTTGCTCTACAAACTCAACCAAGGGCATCCACTGCATCACATCATCATCACACAAATAGTTATTGGAAATCCAGAAATCAATATCTAAAGAGAAGTTTCCTTTAATTGTCTTAATTAATGTGCAAGACTTTCAAACCTTTGCTGCTTCAATTTCAAGATCATCAACAATGATGTTAGATGATAGGGGTCTTAGCATGCAGATGAAGAACAAATCTGATTTCTCAAAGGCCACATTATGTGCATGTCTGGAATTATTGATGAAGTTCATCAGATCTTGATGGTTAAGAGAAATACATGACAAGTGGAATCATTAAAAACTAAATTATGTAGCATTCTTTGATAACAAGGAAACCTTTCCAATAGTCCAATTCCTTTAAACTTAGATCACATCAAAATTACATGGTGACAAATTTTTTGAAATGAAAATAGCTGTATATACATAGAATTAGTAGTTACTATTTCAAATTTATTTCCATAGAAATTATTTTAACTTAATTGATGAGATGATTGTGAGTATAAATGGTGCTGTTACCTGAATGCTATGACTTCAACAAACTCTGTATCAATCTGCACCGTTAATTAAAGCAGCTAAGCATCAAAACAAAGCCCTCCCTTTACTCAATTGAAACTTATCATACAATACAACCTCATGAATAAGAGGAATATATCAAAGTTACAACAAACTTACCCCCGTTTCTTCCTTCACTTCTCTTACAGCTCCTGTATATATTTCCTCTGCCTGAGATAATTCAGACAAGTGATGAATTCAAGTTGCAACATAACTACATGAATGAAAGTAAAACTCAACACTATCTCTAATATAGATTTCTATTTTGTTTCTAGAGCATTTTGTTGAGAGTCCCACATTGGACAGTGATGGCCTGATCAATGATTATAAGTGGGGGACAACCTTCTCCACAAGCTAGCTTTTGAAATTGAGTTTGGTCCAATCCCAAATTCTAATACATTCAAGAAAATTAAGTGAAGTATACCTCATGAATGAATCCAGTTGGTATCTTCCAAAGGCCAAGAGTTGCAGGACAACAGTGTTTCTCTTGCACTACAAGCACCTTCACAAATTTATAACAGGAAATTATACAAAGATTAGTGCTAGGATTGAATGATTCAAATTAGACAAAATTGCTTTGAAAACATGTAAAAGAAATGCAGGAAGTTTAGTAGTTTGAAAGAATTCCATGCAAAGATTTTGCAGAATATCATGCTCTCCTTTGTTCTTAAATTGGGGTGAGCATGCTTCTTTTTAGTGGTGGTTATAGAAGAAATCATACTTCATTGTTGTCATTGATGAGAAGAAATCATACTTCATTGTTGTCATTGATGACAAATCCCCCAACTCCTACTTGATGTGATGCATTTGCTGGAAGCATGCAAGGTCCTTCAGGAATCCAGTAAGTTAACATCACATATCCTGCCTCTGCATGGTGGTATTGAAAGCCTTCCTGATACCAAAATGAGTTACCTCATAGGTTCAACAACTCTTCAATGAGTGAAAACAATGGCCTAACTGAATAAAGATAGATGAGTTGATGCATTTAGTGGTCTTTTTAAGCATATTCGTTGAGTAAATTTTGTGAACTAATACATAGTAAACATGAGATCTCAGGTTTGTCAATTGTATATATTATTTTAAATATTGACAAAATTAGTGTGTTGATCTTTTATCTTAATTTTCAGTTTCAACTTAGTCTTTTATCTTTTTCTTGTTTCAATTTAGTCTCACGTGCTCCAAAACGTTAACAATTAGTTGGCCTAATTGGTCTGTTTTTTTCTTTCTATAACAGCTTTTTGAGTTCTCATGCGTTACACAATTGATGTAACATATTGTGCTTGTAGCACACTTGCATTTGTCATTGTAAATGGTCCAATCCAACAGCTTGTCTCAAAATTAAGATTGTAGAACATGCAGAACTAAATTGAGACAAAAGCAAAATAAATGACTAACTTGAAACTGAAAATTAAGATAAAAGACTAACATAGCAATTTTGCCTTAAACATTTCTTTATTAGTAGACATGAAAGGTTAAGAAGTTAAATCACCTTCACAGCAATTGGAACAAGGTCAGATTGCTCCAATGGCAACTTAAGCCAAATTCCTTTCTTTCCCTGCAAAACATCAAACAGCTTACATGTAAGGTTTTCAATGTGCTATAGATCATTTAGACATGGTGACTGCTTTCTAAGTTGGTATAGTTAATGTAAATGAAATCAGAATATTTACCATCTTTTTCCACTGAGAAAGAGATAAACGCAGCATAGGAGCAAAGGCATATGTGGTGGATGGCAACTTATTTGGATCAATGACAACCCCACCATACTCATCATCAAAGGCATCAAGTACTCTCAGATTTCTGTAAAAGAAACCTGAATTTGAGCCATTTATTCCATTAATACGATGGGAACTCGTTTCTGCTGCAAGATTATCTGGACCAACTGAACAAATGACAGCTCTATCTACCAAATAAGAGTCATCTGAGACACTACAAGGCCTAAGAAACAACCCTGAAATTGAAAATTAGAGAGTATTAAAGAAAAAGAAAAAAAATCAACCAAAAAAAAAAAATGGCCTTTGAGTTGAGAAACTATTTGGGTTGCTGTTACCTTTGCAGCACTTGAACCGGGTAGAATATCTAACTCCAACTTTGTGCCTGAAACTGGAGAGCAAAGTGGAGGAGGAGGATCTTACAACATGGGCAACCTCAAATGTGGACACAGAATTGGAAGAGAAGGATTTCAGCTCCATCTCAATCAGAGCACAAATAATCTCACCTAGTACACACACAAACACTGACACTATTAGCCACAATTCCACTGTCCATTGGGATCACAATCCTGATCCTGATCATATACAAATATACTTTGATGTGAGAATCTCACTATAATCAAGGTCACCTTAGCAGGTATCGAACTATGACTAAAGAAACATCACATCATGGTCATGGGATTCATCATTTTTCTGCTGTATCCAATTAGGCGCAAACAAATGATATCATATCTGCTGTATCCAATGTAGGGACAAGCTATATTAAATCCTTTAAACTAGTGGTGCATAATGGGCGATGTGTGATATTATGACAAAAAAAATATCAATCGGAAACAGAAAATTACAAAAACGGATAGTTTCACTTCATCAATTATAATATAGTAGTAATATACAATAAATGGAGAAAACGAGGGAAGTTATTATTTATTTATTTTTATCCAAGTTAAAGTTCATTCCTATTCCTATACTTAATAATACTCACTTGGCATGCGATTTGTTCAAAGGTCAAATCAGTGAACATCTAATCCAATTCATAACAAGAAGAATATGCCCCTCCCTCATCAAAATTTGTGACATTTTTAGCGTGCGTGTACCGCATGGCATATGATTATAAGGACAAATGCTAATTGCATGTGCACTTACAAAAATTTTCACTTGTTTCTTATATGAGAGAAATTTTTTGTTAACTTGTTGTTCCATTAGTTATTTATTATCTTACCAATAATGTTTTCTACCTCATCATAGGTTAAGTATGCGTCAAATTTTATATGTAGCATCCTAAGTAATTATCGTAACAATATATAGTTTGAACAATATTTAAGAAAATGAAATGAAATTTAAATATGTGAAGTTGTTAAATTATGGTCGAATTTTTATGTAAAAGACTAAGGCAGCTTTTGAGCCAATTTTTCACAGTTCAGAAGCTATTTTAAAGTTTAAAATAAAAATATAATAATTATCTCTTTTGTTTATACGTAAGGAGAGTACATCAAATGAAGGACACTACAATCATTAGAGGTAGAGGGTGTTTACTAGGATTTTTGGTCTGACGGGAAATTATCTGACAAACCCAAAACGAAACAAATGATTTTTTCAAACGATGCAAGTTCTACAAGTTAACACGATAATCTCGTCAAATGATAGGTTTTACGCTGGAAATCAGTATCCTGTCAAGAAATCAACTTAGTTGCGCGAGACCAATAATTTTGCCATAATCATTGTAAGGCTCGGCTCGGCAGTTATGCCAAGGCCTCCCATCGAAGTGGCGGTTATGAGAATTGAGAGGGAAAACGGTTTTAATGGAAATTTGAGAAATGGTGGTGAGAATACAATTGTTTTTGGGTTTTTGATATTTTGAAAAACTGAAAGGAAATGCGACTAAAACTGGGCAGAAGGTAAATTGCATGAACAATAAAGAAAGTTGAAAAAGAAAAGTGTAGAAGTTTAAAAGTGCAGAAATGCAAAGTTTGCGAGAATTAAAATGCAGAAATGTAAATTTGCAGGAAAGTAAAATGCAGGGAAAGATAAATTTGCAGAAATGTAAATGATTGGAATATAAAGTTGCATTGAATGAAAAGGTGGAAGGTATACTTGATCTCAGTTCTGCGAGTCTGCTGTGTGTTGAGATGTTGGGAATTCAATCAAGTATCCAACCCTTTGTACATCGTTCGACCAACTATTTATAGAAGAATGTAAAATAACTGACGTCCTATCTGCTAGACACACGTACAGTAGTTACATTGTGCTAACTATATTCGACATATCCTAGTTTAGATAACTAACTATGCTAACAAGCACTAGGCCAGTCTTGACAAGTGTTTGCTGGCTTCAACGGTGCTCCATTCACCAAGGCAGGTCAGTTCGACCGTATTTGGCGCTTCATCAAAATATTGCCAAGTCTTCAAAGCTTGGTAGATACTTCGACCCTTCTCGTCTTGCATGCTTAGGCCAGGCCTGCCAATCTTCGACACTTCATGTGCATCTTCAAACTATCACCCAATCTTCTAAATTTAGCTTGTGTTTTTGTTTTCTTCTCTGGGATTCTGCTATTGGCTCGTCGGACTCTTAGTGCATCGTCGAGAATCCAAATTGTAAATTTGACACCTAACAAATGCCCCCCAAGTTTTGGTTTTCAACGGCCAGGAGAAAGATCGAAACTTAGTGATTTCCAAATTTTTTGCATAATTGCCACCCATTACCTCCATCACTTCTGTCCCATCAACACATTTTCCAACGTAGCGGGTTCATGATGGTCTAACTGGGTTACGTCAGATCAACGCCTTTATATAGCCTTTGCCACCAAAATTTCTTCTTTCTCTCTCCATTGTTCATCTTCTCTTTCTTCGTTTTTCCAACTTCTGCAACTCTATCCTTCACTGTTTCTTCACTCATGGCTTCATCGAGCAATGTGGCTCCCAACATCTGAAAGGTCGTAACGAATCCGATTCTGGAGGACTCATATTTATGGCAGAAACCCAAGGTACGGTACTCTTTCGTTCCTGAATCACACCCAGTGGATCCCTCTCATGCCTACTTTGGTCCTTGTTTTTCTTTCAGAAGCTGACCTTGATGAGTTCAAGGATTTCTTTCCGAATATTAAAGATATTACCAACATCTTAGTCTCATCCCCTGTTCTACCCATTCATCCCTTTTTCAAAAGCTCTAGGCTTTTTATAACTCTGCCTAACCCTTCAAAGTTGACGGGTACCTTGCCTAGCTTGATAGGGTTGAAGAGGTTAAGGCCAAGTCATGGCAGGACTTAGGTATTTATGACCTAATCCAATTATCTAGACATGCTGTCAAGTTAGACGCCGCCATGATTGGCGCTTGCATTTTCTTTTGGAACAAGACCACAAATACCTTCCAGTTTCCTTGTGGCATGATGACCCCCACCTTGTTCGATGTTTCTGCCATCATGGGTCTTGAACCAAATGGTGAATTCATTCACCTACTGATGGCCAGTGATCGCATTGTTGATGCTTACCATAGGGCTCCCGTTGCGTTTTCTAAATTCATACAACATCATAGGGGTCATGAAGACACTGTCACTGACATGGAATATGTTCCTTTCCTTTTATTGTGGTTGTTAGCCTTTGTCCTCTGCTCCAAGAATGTACAAGTTTCCAAGTCGTACTTGGTCTTAGCCAATTTAGTTCACCAAAACACTTCCGTCTGTCTGAATTCTTTCATTTTGGCGAATTTGTACAAGAGCTTGGGTACTCTGTATGATTCTGTTGTTGCTGGGACCAAGAGCCCTCAAGGTGACCCCTTTTGGCTCTTGCAGTTATGGTTCAATGCAATTTTTTTAAGAAGGTTGTCCTACTCTCCTCCTGAGAAGCTTTCATTTGTTACATATGGTCATTATCTCTGCTATTACTCCAACGAAATCCCTAATGAAGTAGATAGCTTCAAACATTTCTTTAAGCTTTTCCATTCATTGGACACCAATGATTCGACGATCAATTTCGCTTCTTTCATCGAACATCAATATGGCCCAAAATGGTTCACTAAAGAAATTGACACTGATGAACCTGATGTTGACGTACCTTGGTCCCATTTCCTTGCTCGCCAGATTTTCTTCTCTAGCCTACCTGGGACCAATGATGACGCTCTTCATGTGTATCTCCCAAACTGCATAGCTGGTCAATTTGGGATCGTTCAATATGTTCCTGCCCCTTTCTCTAATCTTACCAAGAACATTACATTCAGGACGTTGACTTGTCACTCGACAATATTGATCATTGTTGAAAGAAGAATAGGATCAAGCAGGTCAAGGTTGACCTTGTTCCTTACATACATGATTCATGCTGCGAGCGAAAGCTTTATAACTTGGAGGCAAAACTACTTCCAAGCTTTCTGTCCTCCTTTGGAAACTTGCATGAGTAGACTTATATTGTCTCCCCCGGAACAAAGTCCTTCTGTTAAGACCAAAGATGAGCACATTGCTAATTCTAGAGCCCATCTTCCTCAAGGTATAAACTTCATCTGCTTGAATCGTCGTTTCTTCTAATGTTAAAAACCTTGTTTTGCAGCTGTTCATGTAGAGAATCATCCTACTTGTCGACAAGAGCCAACTACTATTGTCGAAAAGGCTGATAAAGATGAGGATGTTGAGGTTCCTCTTCATAAATCATCCTCTCTCGAGAAGAGTAAACCCAAGTCAACTGTGTCCATGGTGAAAAAGGTTTTGACAAAGAGACCTCCACCATCAAAGTCTCAGGTAGACCCGGTCAAACCTTCCAAAGTTCAACACAAGAGGAAATCTACAGCTGCTTCTGCATCCACCCCCAAGAAGCCTAAGAAATTGGAAACTGTTGATGTCTCCAGCTCTGCAACTTTGTGAAAGGTAATGAACCAAATTCGATGATTGCACATTCATTTGATTCTTATCTGTGCATTTTCTCTTCCAGGAAACCACACTTGATGCCTCAGAATCTCTGAGTGCTTCCTCTTCGAGTCCTCCAAAAGGTTCAAAGGTAAAATTTGTTCGCCTCGACTAATTATTTGGTAAAGGCAAAAACAAATCACCTCTTATCCTCTTGACAGGTGCAAGAAAAATCTTCCCAAGAGGCTGTTTCTAAGCTGATACCTTTGGTAGAAGCATCCCTTGATGTCGGTTTGACAACTGATCAACCAGATCATGCGATGGTTGAATCTGAACATGTTCAGACTCCTGAGGTAACATCTCAATTTTACATTTGATCCATTAAATCAACTTGCATGGCATACTATCTTCAGGATGCTCAAGGCATGGATATCGACAAACAGGTCACTGGTGCCGATCCATTCCCTCCATCTCCAAATCAAACACTTCCTGCTGGTTCAATTTTGTCAATAGCACCCCTTTCTCCTGTTGTGAGCAAACAAAATCCCATTGATCCTCAGGTATCTGAGAAGGTAATTATTTTGGTAGCTACTCATGAAGATACCACTATGGATCAAATTTTGATAAACTGACTCCTGCAAATGCTCAGCTTGCTCCTGAGACTAACCCTGTGTCGAAAATATCCAACAAATGGGTGAAGTCGATTCAGTAGATGAGCTCATTAACTTCTTTCAGGATCAAGCCATATGGGCTCTTCCTTTTCTGTACATTCTTCAACAGCCACTAGTCAAGACTGTGATTCCGCGGCTCTAGAAATCATGGCCAATCTTCAAGAAATGCTTAGCATTCCCTTTGACACTTTCTGCTATGATTCTGAAGCCATTGAGAAATTCACTGGCCTTGTCGAAGACCTGATTTTTCTTCACAAACATCTTCAATGAGTTCGCCAATGAGCTCAAGCATAAGGTTAACCTTATACAACCACTACAATAAATAGTTCACATACCGACGGACATTCACCGACGGCTTGAGTCCGTCGCTAAAAAAGCGGGATTTCCGACGGCCAAATCCGTCGGAAAACGCATCCGTTGGATTCTGGATATTACCGACGGGTTAAGCCGCCGTAAAATCGCTTTTAGCGACGACTCTGCCGCTTCGGTGAATGTCCGTTTGCAAACCGTGAATTTTGGAAAATTCCGCTTGTTTTGAATACCGACGGCCATTGACCGTCGGTAATGTGTAGCTTTTCCGACGGGTTAGTCCGTCGATAATCTCCGTGTCGCTTATCGACGGGTGACCGTCGGTAAGTTTAAAATGGCCGTCGGTAAGCTCTTTATTTGGCCGTATCGTAATCCTTCTTCTTCATTCACTCGCTTCACTCGCTTCTTCTACTCCTTCTTCTTCATCTCCGCCGCAGCCCCTCCGCCTCCTTTATTCACTCGCCTCCGCCAGAGGCTCAGACGCAGACCGCCGCCGAATAACTCCCTTTTTCACCATCCCGCCCCGCCGATCGTAACCCTTCTTCTTGATCTCCCTCGCTCGCCTCCGCCGCTCCGCCGCAGCCTCCTCCGCCGCAGACCGCCGAACGTAACCACCCTTTTTTCACCATCCCACTCCCGCCGTGAGGGGGTAGGTTAATTGAAGGGCATTTTATTTTTGTTGTATTTTTTTTTTCCCGTGGGTTTTGAGGAAGTTTTGATTTTGAGATTGGGAACTTGTGTTGCAGCTTCAACTCGAGTGGACTTGGAGTGGATGAAAGCTATAACTGCTCGCTTTCAAATGCCAACGTGAATTCTTTGCCGGGCAAGTGACACCGAGGTAAGCTTCAGCTTCACTAGGTATGCACAAATGTTATAACCATGAGTCGATCCTTGATTAAAAATTACCATTGCTCTTCCTAACCGTAAGTAGGACCTTTGAACTTATGTCATGCTTGATATTGTTGTGTCTTCATATAAGATGAGATTGAAAAGTTGACACTGCTTCTCATGCATCAAGGATTTGGACCAATAATGAGCTTAGATATAGTTATATTGCAAACAACAAAAAGAAGTATTAAGGCTTTGAATAGTTGATTTAATCTATGTTTAGTTGAGGACATGGTTATAAAAGCCAGACTTTCTATCAGTTAGATGGTTAAGACACCTCATTTTCTATGGGCTTCAATTATCTGTCTTCAAGAAATTATTTATCATGGTAGAAAAGACTTTTTTATTGATAATGATGCTCCATACGTGTATGGAAGAAGAAAAAAATAAAATGCCCAAGATGGAGCATAACGTGGTCAATAGACCAAAAAATTGCAGTTGGCCTGTTACTCTCCTGGCTACATAAGTCAATACTCGAGGAATTATGGTCGATCGAATTCCATTCCAAATGAACTACAATTTTTATCTAAGTAGATGTATTTTTGGAGGATTTAGCTCTACATCGAGAATTGTAGCATTGGTCGCATAAATATGCTTTAGCAGTTTGAGTTGTTGACATTCAGAAAAGACTTGACTACAATGAGTGGATCAGCATCTAAGTGCCTTTTAGATACAAAGCTGATTTCAGTAGCAAATAACATGTTAGATTCTTTTTCTCAGTTCTCAGTTGGTCAAGTGCATTGCAATCATTGAAGTCTGATATAGTAATGTGAAGGCAAGGATATAAATATTATTGAACATGTAAGAAAAAAATTGTAGCATATCGTGGTGGAATGGAGTTATGGATTTAAACCGGTACATAAATAGTTCAGTTTCTTAATGTCTTTTACACTATTTCCTGCTGTTACTTTGGGTGATGCAACCCTAGCTTTATTTATTCTCCCCTGATCTCATTGCGACTTGTGCGTTTGTTTGCTTTTAGCTTTCAGTTATTTTATTTAAGAGAACATTCAAATATATGTGTATATAATCTTTTAAATTCTTCAACTGTCCGAATTAACGGTGATGTAGGTGATCTGAGCAGATCTTTGCTTATAGCTTGCTGATAAATTCCACAAATATTTGTAATGGTAGTAATTTATGACCAATGAATTAGTCATTCAAAAGCATAAGCTTTTAAGTGCAGCCCATGAATGTCAGCCGATGTGTCTCTCACTATAGATATATCCTTTAGACTATTTCGTGAATGTATTATATAATTCCCAAAAACTTCATTGAGAAAATTGTAAACAAGGAAATATCGGTAAAAGTCTTTCCAATTTAGGAACCGTTAGGATGAAGAATAAAAGGGATTAGTTAGGGTAGTTGGTTAATTGGAGGAGATATCATCTATGAATAGGGAAATAAAGATGCAGGAAATAACTCTAATTTGATTGCTTGTAAGTGAAAGGAGAGAGATCCTTTGTGAATGGGTCAACGGGGGGAATTCTACTCCCCACTTCTATTCGGTTTGCAATAATACATTGCTTCTTTTCACTACAATTTCTCGGGTTCATAACAGAACAATTAAGCACTCTTTAACACTGTTAAACAGCTTCAAATTAATTACTTTTTATAGATTTTTTCCTTGTAATTTTCTATTCTAGATTTTCTTTTTTCTCTTTTTGTGTTTCTGTTTCTGATATAGTTTACTAAATTTATGTTTCATTTGTTTTTAGGCTTGAGGAGCTCCAAGTTTTGGATATCAAATTTCTCTATAGTTGTTCAAAGCCAATTATTGTGGTGCTTTACCAGGTTTTTAACTCTATTATACCTATTGTTTTGGGGGTATTAGTTTTTTTGTTCATCAAATAGACTCTGTGTGAGCTGTTATCTTTTTTTGCTGCTTTCTATTTTTTCTTTTCACTTCTTTATTTTGGTTTGGAAAGAAGGGGGGTTGGAGGAATTTACTACACCTCTTGCTTATGAACAAGGGTTTCTGGATTCCTTTGGTGGTGACAAGGGTTTTACATTGCATTTTCTTTCTTTTTAGGTTTTTGGATTCCTGGGTTTCTGGATCTACTAGTTTTTAGGTATGTTGCATTCGAACTTGTTTGAATTCTATCCTTATTTACATTCTGGTGTGGTTTTGATATTCTTGTTTATATCTTATTAGTTTCTGCTAACACAAAAAGCTCTGTTTCATAGGCCTCTGAGTTCGCCACCTCCACCAGCCGCCACTTGTACCACTAGGTATGCACTCTAACGAAATGTCGGGTAACTCATTGGGTGGAAAAGGGTTGTCTGCTGACCCCACACCGACATATTATTTGTTTTCGTTCATAGTTCTCTCCAAAGAGGAGATTTTGAAGTGTATTGTGTAAGTGTGTAAATGGTATGTCTTGTGTAATTGTTCCGCTTCTCGCTATCACTCATCACCACAATGCTTGTGAGTAAAGAGTGCAATTTTAATTTATAATTTAGAAATGGTCCATGAACTTCTCTGTAATAGATTTATACCTTAAACCTTTATAGTTTAGATTTCTTTTAATCCCAAAGATCGTGATTATCAACATGTAGGAAAATCAACATGAGATAGCTTAAAAAGTGCAAATCATGATAGAAACAAATGCTAGTTATATTTAATAAGATATCAAAGAATAAAGTGGGTATGTAGCAAGTATCAACCTGAACACCTAACTCAACTTTCAATAAAGAGAACCAAGCATTTGTCCGCTTTATCTATGTAACAACATAGAATGTGTAGACAAGACTGCATCGCTTTTATCTTTTCCTAGCCTTAAGACACAACTTTTCAGCCCAAACAAAATATTAAAAGCAAAATGGAACAAGGAACAAAGAGTTAAATTTCTCTTTTATCAAGTTAATAAGGATTCTTAAACTATATTTTTAATCTAAAGATGATAGTTAATAGATAACATATCAACAGGATCCACAACACACAAAGGCAACGTTGACTTATTTTATATATTATTATTTATTTTTCGCATATATCTATTGTTAGATAAACTTGCTAAATATATATAATAGATCTTGTCTAATAGATAAGTAAACCATATTTTATTGTTTTTTATCTATTCTATTCCTATATTATTATTATTTTTATTATTATATTATAAGGAAAATGGTCTTAGGTAACTAATTTTATTGGTATCTATATTTTCTTCTCTTCTTGCTCTTTAACTAAAATTTAAACTTAAACTTAAATTTAAATCTATATATTTTTATTAAAAAAATAAAATAATAATTTACTTAAAAACTAGATAAAATTTCTTCAATTTAAGAAGTTTACATTGGTGATGTTGCTTGGCTGTAATTTGCTTTGCACATCTCTCTGTACTTCTTTCCCTTGCCACTTCTGCTTGTCTAATTCTATCATCTTTAAATGACCTAGTATATTTTTCTAATTCCAGTGTTGTTAATCGAGGATCACGAAAAATAGCGTAAAATTGGTAGGATAGCGTAAAATAGCGGGCAAATAGCGTAAGTTAAATAGCGGGTGAAATAAATAAAATTATAAAATTATATATTAAAAAGTGACATATAATATTTAACGTTCAGCACAAAATCTGAAATGACATAATAAAATATTTATTTAATGAGCTATTTTTAGAAACTTAAGTGATTATTTATTCATAAATTACTTTAGAGACTTATTAAAATAAAATGAAGAGAGCATATGAATATTTTTTATGTTGATATATTTGAATATTAATATCAGCATTTATTTTAAGTGATGTAAAATAAGTTAAAATAAACCCTGAATGAATAAGTAGCTCTTCCGTTTTAAGAAAATAAAATATATAAATTAAAATTGCAATATTGATTGAATTGTTAATAAATAATTAACAGATGAGCAGAATTAAAAAAAGAGAAACAAGGGAAACAATCGTTAAAAATATGATATAACAAAAATGAAAAAGATCTCAAGAAGAGAAGAATTAAAAATTTCAATAAAAAAGAAATAAAAAACAACAACATTAAAAATTATCATATAAAAAATTAAATGAAAAAGGAAAATAAAATATTTTTTATTATTTATATATATATATATATATATATATATAAATAATAAAACTAATTCTACCCTTGTCACTTCTGCTTGTCTAATTGTTATGTTAATCATTGATCAAATGGATGTTTGATATTTGTTATTAGTATCGGAGAGAAGCCTTAGCTTCCCGTTTGAGGTTTAATATATTATTGAGTGCATATACTCTTTTAGGGTACCATGTGCTCATTGTATATTGAACCTTGAATTGTCCAAGTCGGACAGTTTGGGAAAAAACTTTTTCTTTACTCGTATAATAGTTGTTGCTTAATTCTCGTATCTTTATATTTGATGAAATTTCGGTTCGATTCATTTCCTTTTGTTCTTTGGGTGCATACTTGATTGCGGTGTTCATAACTGCGTTCATTTTGTGTACTCAGAGACCAATGGGAAATGCTGCCGAAATTTTGTCAAGTATAAGATACGAGAATTAAGGAATGATTATTATACGAGTTCTGAAAAAGTTTTTTCTCGAATGGGATAGGTCATACCATTTAAAGAAAGAGAGCGGTTGTAAGAACGTCGTGTCGCTGAAATTGTCATTTTTGACATGCGTAAGATGGAATATTTTCTTTCGAGTCGTAGTTGGATGTACGATAGGTTGTATCCGGGAGAGGGGTTTGAAACCAGATTTTTATACTGGGTTGCGTACTTTGTCCAAGTCGCAATGGCACATAAAGATTTCAAAACTAATGGAGGGATTAAATGTCCGTGCTTTAATTGCGATTGCAGAAGGATTAAGAGCCCAAGTGAGGTCACGCACCACCGTATTCAGCTGGATTTAGGCTTAATTATCGGATTTGGACTAGACATGGTGAAAAGTTGCCTCACGTTGATTTAGGGGTTGGTGATAATTGCGAAGGTGCTTCAAGCGATTCGAGATTCTAATGTGGTGAGCAGATTGAATTGATGCAAGATATGGTTTGTGATGCCTTGGGGTGAACGTGTTATTCGAGGAGCAACAATATGATGACACAGATGAACTTCCAAATGAGACAAAGACAAAAATTTTATAATCTATTGTTAGAAACAAACAAGCCGTTGTTTGAAGGGTCTACTGACTCTAAGTTATCAATGTGTGTGAGGCTCTTAGCTCTTAAGTCCAACTGTGGTGCTACCAAGTGTGCTTGGATCTCGTGAATCTAAAATGATGTTGGACTCGTCACCTATCAGAGATGGTTTGCCAAAAAGTTATTACGAGGCTAAAAGCTTAGTGTCCAAGTTGGGGCTGGAATCTAAAAGGATTGATTGTTATGTGAGAGGGTGTATGTTGTATTACGACAATGAGTTTGGTAAAAACGATGGTGCGCTAGTTGAATGCAAATTTTGTGGTGAGCCTAGGTATATGTCACATACTAATAATCGGACGGGTAGACAAAAACTAGTTCCAGTGAAGACAATGTTTTATTTGCCAATTATTCCATGGCTGCAGAGAATGTTTGCATCACCACAGACTGCAGACAAAATGACATGGTACTATGAGAATAGAAGCACTTCAGGTATGTTGTGCCACCCTTCTGATGGTGAAGCTTGGAAGCACTTTGATCGTGTGCATCCTGATTTTGCAGCAGATCCACGTAATGTATGACTTGGCTTATGCTCTGATGGTTTTACCCCGTATGTTCAATCCACGGCGAAACCTTATTCTTGCCGCCGCTTATCGTTACCCCATACAATCTTCCTCCCGAAATGTGCATGTCTAAGCCTTATATGTTCTTGACTTGTGTTATACCGGGTCCAGATAATCCGACAGATGGTATTGACATCTATTTAGAGCCTCTTATTGACGATCTCAAAAGGTTGTGGAATGGTGTTGTGACGTACGATATCAGCGCTGATGTGGACCATTAATGACTTCCCTGCATATGGCATGTTGTCTGGTTGGGGTACTCATGGTAAAATGGCATGGCCGCATTGCATGGAGCATACAAAGGCCTTTACCTTGAAATTTGGGGGGAAGAGTTCTTGGTTTGACTCACATCGCAGGTTTTTACCCGATGATCATGCATTTAGACGGAATAAGAACGCTTTCAAGAAGGGGGAAGTTGAATTAGATGGCCCGCCCCCAAGGTTGACACCAGAACAGATCTGGGAAAGGGTTATGGAACTGCCCAAAATCACAGATTTTGGGAAATTGGATCGATTTGAAGGATATGGACAATGGCATAATTGGACAAAAAGAAGTATTTTTTGGGATCTGCCATATTGGAGAGATAATTTATTGAGACACAACCTTAATGTTATGCACATTGAGAAGAACTTTTTTGACAATGTTTTTCTCACAGTGATGACGTCAGAGGAAAAACAAAAGACAATGAGAAGGCCAGACTAGACTTACCACTTTATCAGAGGCGAAAGGACTTGCATTTGACGAATCGGTCGGATGGGAAGACTCAAACCGAAAGCTTTGTTACTCTTTAAGCTGGCCGAGGAAGCCAAGTCGATCTGTCGGTGGATAAAAGAACCGGATGCCGATGGTTATTCTTCTAATTTGGCAAGATGTGCCGATGTGAACAAAGGAACCATGATTGGGATGAAAAGCCATGATTGTCATGTATTCATGGAGTGTTTACTTCCTATTGCATTTAGTTCCTTGCCGTCAAATGTTTTAAATCCACTGACTGAACTCAGCCAATTCTTTAAAGATTTGTGTTCTGCGACATTGAGAGAGGATGGTCTCATAAGGATGGAACAGAACATACCAGTCATTCTTTGTAAGTTGGAGAGAATATTTCCCCCCTCTTTCTTTGATTCTATGGAGCATCTAGCAGTGCATCTTGCACATGAAGCTAGGCTTGGTGGACCGGTTCAATACAGATGGATGTATCCATTCGAAAGGTACTATAATAAAGTATTCTCTAAAATAAATATTTATTTGAAGGGTTAAATGTATCAATTTTTATCATCAACGTTGTTATTTTGTAGATTTATGGGTGACTCAAGCGGTCGGTGAAAAATAAGGCCAGGGTTGAAGGATCTATTTGTGCAACTTACTTACACCGTGAGACAATCCATTTCTGTTCCCATTATTTTACTTAACTTCATGTTGACACCAACAAATAGTAGGAATGAAGTAGAAATTGAAAGTGAAAGACACCCGCTTGCCTTATCAGATTTTGCCTTTCCTGTCATGGTGGAAAAGAGGTGGATAACCGGATAATCGGCGAAGTGTGGAAGTCACCACGCTCACGTGTTGATCAATTGTGCAAGTATCACCGTATCTAACGTATGTATCATTTTGACCACTTTCAATTTCTTTAATCCACAATTGCTCTTGATCATTTGTTTGATAATGACTTGATCGGGGCATTCTTGTTAACTAAGCCCACAAGCGTACAAGACTCTTCTGCTTATATTCATGAATATTTCCCAACGTGGTTTAGGAACCAGGTATGTTTTTTGAGTCGTCATATATATATTATTATTATTTATTGTTTGAAAATACAAAAATATTGTTTGAAAATAGGAACCATAATTTGTTTGCACATGGTGTGTACACAGTGTATAGCGAGGCGTAATCCCTAAAATCCAACACTTGAGAAATTTATCTCATGGTCCTAAATCACGTGTAAAAGAATGGCACACATTCTTTGTAAATGGATACAAATTCCAAACCCAATGAAAACAGGGGGAAAAAAAGCGATTAACAGCGGGGTTTATGTAAAAGGTGCCAGAGATGGAGTTGAAGATGACTTTTACGCCCTGATTCAACATATATATGAACTGACGTACAATACTTTAGACTATACTAAAAAAATAGTTCTATTTTATTGTAATTGGTTTGAGCCTTCAGTAGAGGCACAAGAGTGGATCGAAAATATAATATTGTTGACATACACATGAGCAGAAGATACCAAATGTTTGATCCGTTTATCATGGCACAACATGTAAGACAAGTGTATTATGTCCCTTATCCATCAACTCGAAGGGACAAACAAGGTTGGTGTGTCGCAATAAAGATAAAACCACGGGGTCGCATTGAAGCAGATGATACAGAGGAAGAAGTGGCTTATCAAGTGGATGAGATGTCTCATGTCAATGTAGTAAATGAAGTGGAACCCATTACTCGACTACGTGACAATCCAATCACATATGAAGATGTAGATGGGGATGAGGAATTAAATGAAGAAGTGGCAGAACCATCAACATCTGAAGACGATGCCGAAATTGAGTGGGCAGAATGGGCAGATTGAAATTGTTTAACTTTTTACAATTTGAGAAATTAATGTGTAACAATATATTTTAATTTGTCAGTTATTTTCATAACTTGTTTATTTTTATGGAATTCATTTGTAAAAAAATGTTAAAATATAATATTTCATGATCATTATTATTCAATTGCTCTATAGACTTTTATGGCATCGGGAGGTTCAGGAGCCGACTCTGCACCACCGGTGGTGGTAAATGGAAGGAAGCGGCATCGCCCTCGACCCCCTCGCCGTCGAGGCCGACCATCATTAGGCGTGACCTCATCGGGTTTTCGACGTTGTCATCTACACGTCGTCCTAGTACATCTACGCCGAGACAACCCGATACACCTCCTGCACTCTAGACGACCTTCTACACCACCTACAGCACTCAGGCACATTCGACACCAGCTACACAGACTGGACACGCTCGGCACCTTTGCCTCACATTGACATGATCCCCACCGGGGTTCCAGCAGCCACATGGCGCTCGAGTTCCCATGTTGTGCTCGATCCGGTGGTCGATGCTCATCATCCGACCATGATTATAGTACAGCCATACGGTGATCACACCGATGTTGGGCGGGGCGGGGAGGAGCAGGAGGTTCAGCAGAGGAGGTTCTTGAGCAGGGAGGAGGCAGGAGCCCGAGACTCTTGAGATCTTTGTATGATGGCCGAGTTGTTATCGTGCCATCCGGTAAAGGGTAAGTATTTGCAATTTTTTCGAGGTATTAATAATTTACATGTATATATATATATATATATTTTATTTAACATGTTTTTATTGTTCAGGTTTCTTCCTCAAAGCCACCGCGTTAGCTATCACAAAGCGAATTGAGGAGAATTACCAGGAGTTTTGGCCCACCTGGGACGCCAAGGATATTGAGCGGGACCATATGTTTAATTCTTTCAGAGTAAGCTGCAATTTTTATTTTATTGCATATTATTTTATTTTCATAAATTTCAATTATGTTTAATAATGTCTTATATTGATCTGCATTTAGGGTTGCTTGGGAGGAAAAAGATGAGGAGCTGATGGAGAAGAATTTTCATATGAAGGCCTCCCACCGCCTTTCTGACATGCTTCGAGATGCCCGCATCAGGGATCGCCAGCCCAGTTGGATAGGGGATGAGCTCTGGCAGCAGCTGGTAGCGCACTGGAACACCCCTGAGTTCCAGGCGACCAGCGCGAAGGCCAAGAAGAATAGGGCCTCTGAGAAGGGTGGCAGCTTGCACACTGGAGGTTCTGCCAAAGGCAAAGACGCAGCTAGACTTCAGACGTGTTATAAAATTGTTATTATTATTATTATTATTTTATTATTATTATTATTATTATTATTATTATTATTATTCTTTATTTAAGTTTTTTTATTAATACAATCACAGTCGAAGAGGTTGGGGAGAGAAGTTCAGTTGCACGAGCTCCATCTTGCAACTCATATGAAGAGGAGTACTAGTGATTTCGTTGATGACCGTTCGAGGCGGACTCAGGTAATTATAAAATATAATAAATATTTTTTTAATAATGTTTATATTGTTTTGTTAAAAAAAAGACTTGACTTATTTGTTTGTTTAACAGGAGGAGTTTGAGGCAAGGATGTCTCAGCTTAGATCTCAGAGCTCATCATGTTCTCCATCTCAGAGCCCTGACGATCTATCTACACCGCTGAGGGTTTGGCGGAAGTGGTTGGCGGAAAGAAGAAGCGGTCGCTTATATGGTCTTTGGCGACCTTGCCAAAGAACTACAAAAAGGGGCCCGCCGCCACACGTTGGAGCCGCCGTCGAGTAGTAGTCTTTGCCACCGGTCGCTCTGCCGCGGATGACCAGGAGATAGCCGAGTTGAAGCGCACCGTGGCCCAGCAGCAGGAGGTTTTGACTCAGGTGCTGCAGCGCCAGGAGCAGATGTACCAGATGCTAGCTCGCCCGGCCTTACTCCATCGACTCGCCTCGCCGCCGCTTCGCCTTCGCCTCCAGCGTCGATGGTCATGTCGATGATGCGGATGAAGTAGAGCATCTCGATCATGATCAGAGTACCGTGACTATTAGTTCCGCTTTGTACTTATATTTTTTCATATTTTTGGATATCATTTTTTTTTCGTTTCGGATATTATTTTAGTTACTGATTTTTATTCGTCAAATTTTTTTATTTATTATGTTTTCTTTTTTTAATTTACTTTTTAGTTTACGTTATCACATTTTTATATATGGAAATCAAATAATAATTAAATTAAATTAAATTACAAGTAATATTTAATTAAATTAATAAATAAATATTTTTTAATATGAGAATAAATTATTTTTATAATTAAACAAATAAATAATTAAATTAATTAATTAATTAATTAAAGAATAAAATTAATTTGGTTATTAATTAATAATTTTATTAATCAATTTATTTTTCTGAAAAAAAACATTCTGATTACCGACGGCCTAAGCCGTCGGAAACTTTTCAGATTGACCGACGGTCAACACCATCGGAAATTTAACGAAGGCTTTGCCCGTCGGAATCCGCCATCATTTTCCGACGGGTGTAGCGTCAGGTATTACTGACAGAAAGAACAAATCCGTCGGTAATCCTTTGCGACGACCATATTTCCGACGGGTTTTTGGCCGTCGGTTATCCGTCGGTAAAACTGGATTACCGACGGCTTTTATGTATTACCGACGGCTTCAGGCCGTCGGTAATCCCGTGTTTTCTTGTAGTGAACAAGGAATTCCGCCTTTCTTGAAGGCCGGTGAGGAGAGAAATCGCTTGATGGAAGAGCTTCAAAGTTTCAAGGCTGACAAAAAGACTAAAGCCAAGAAACAAGACGCTGACAAAGTTGAGAGGGAGAAACTAGAGGCCGGAGTATTGAGACTTGAGAAGGAGCCAACAGCCTCCAAGGCTAAATTGCAACAACTTGATGAAGAAATTGCCTTACATGCAAAAAGCCAAACTGATCTGGACAATACCATTGTTGACTTACGTGTTAGGACCTATCACGTTGTCAAAACAATTAGCAGCTTGTAGACTTGCTATTCGACGGCCATGTCTGCCAAGATTGACTTGGAGAATGTTTGGGACCATTTGAAGACTTTCTAATTTATTTTCCTGTCTAGCATTTTCTTTTGTATTGTCAAACATGTCAAAGTCTTTGTTTAATGATTTCATGAATGTCAAATTGCTTTATGCTTCCCTTGTCTCATCAAACATATTTTCAGCACATTTTTCTTTCAAGTCAGCATAAAATCAACCATTAATGGCTTCACCATTTCCCAAAGTGTCATTGACTGGACTTTAAACTTAAAAAAAATAACGCCTAGGCCCAACCCTTGGCCTATAAATAGCGAATGGCACTTGATGCCAATTTGCCATTTTCACGTTCTTTTCCTTCTCCTTTCTCTGCATTTTCTTCTGCAGCTACTTGAACGCTTGTTGTTCAAGCTTCTCCAGCAATACGCAGATCTGGGAAACACGTTTGAATGAGCTCCCTTTGCTCATTCTTCCTTGGGAAACCTGGTTTGGCACCTTACCCCTTCCACCCAAAAGTATCTGTCTTGATGGTGGCGCCATATCTGGGTTTTGGTAATTTTCCTAAGTTTGTTCAATGAGTTTTGGTAAGTTTCCTAATGTAGCTTATCAAACTCATTGAACTATGCGAGAAAGGGAAAAGCCTGGGTCAGTCCAGTTTTCTTTAGTTTTGCGCTCCTTCACATCTCATGTTCAAAGTTTCAAGTGAAGGTTAGTAAAACTTTAGAAACTAGAGAGACTATGGTGTGTCGAGGCCTATTGTCGAATGACATTTAGGCATTCACGACCACCACTCTTTTGACTTCAGCTCTTTTCACTTTCTCAACCAGTATCTAACACCCTTCCTCCTCATCTTCAAGGCTTGTAACTCCAATCTTTTGTCGAGGAGGGTGTCTGCTTTAAAGCATCTCATTCAACCTGGGGTTCATCACCACGTTTTACCTAATGCATTTTGCCAGGAAGAATGCTTCTGCTTTTGACGCTTCTCACTCAGTAAATTTAGAACCTGAGTGTGCTGAATCGTCTACTTATTTTCTTTTACTCATTTGTAACAGCCTTGTACTTAAGAATAACTTAGCCATCTTTATGTTTCTAGGCTGATAGCCAATTCAACAATGTATTTGTAACTTACCAAATTGCTTATGACAAGGAATTCTTTTTTTATTTTATATCTGGATTTTTTAACTTCGCACACCTATACGGCTTTAAATATTTGCCATTAATGGACTTAATCCTTAAACCAGAATTTACATCGATAAGTGCATAAGCATTATTATAATAAACATGTGTAACTTTAAATGGTCCTTCCCATTTGGGAGACCATTTGCCTAATTCTTGACAAGTTTTGTCCATGGGCAGAATGACTTTTCAAACCAAATCATCGACATTAAAGGATTTGTACTTCACTTTATGGTCGTAAAATTTGGCTATTCTTTCTTTTTGTCTCACCAAGTTTTCCAATGCAATCAACCTATCATCATACAATTCGTTCAGTCCGTCGAGCATTGAATTCCAATATTGTTCAATACGCAGATCATCTTGTCTTAGTATACAATTGATTCAAGGTTAATTTCGACATGCAATATTGCATCATGTCCATATACCAACTTATATGGTGTAGTGCATGTTGATTCTCTTGGTGAATTTCTACATGCCCATAAGATTTGCTCAAGTGTGTTATGCCAACTTCTGGGGTACTTTCCAACATGCCTTTTTATTAAACCAATTATAATCTTGTTCATGGCCTCTACTTGGCCATTTGCTTGAGCATAATATGGAGTGGATGTGAGCATTTTGATCCCCGTTGACTCAGCATTATCTGACACCCTTCGCCCAATGAACACTGACCCTTGGTCAGTTGTTAGTGTTTGAGGTATGCCAAATCGACAAACTATGTGCCTTTCGACGAAGTCAATAACATCCTGTTGAGTGACTTCTTTCAAGGCAACAACCTCAACCCACTTGGTGAAATAATCAACACCTACCATGATGTACTTATGACCCTTTGATGAAGTAGGGTGATTTTGACCAATGATGTCTAATGCCCAGCCTCTAAATGGCCAAGGTTTGACAATATAATGTAATTCACTGACATGAATATTTTGTATATGGCCATGTCTGTGACATTCTTCACAAGACTTGGCAAACATGATACAATCCCTCACTAATGTTGGCCAATAATGTCTTTGACGTCTCAAGATCCACTTCAATTTGTCACCTGTCTGATGTGCTCCACAAATTCCTTTATGGACTTCAGACAAAGCCAAATAAGCTTCTCCTTGGCTGAGACAAGTTTCCAGATTGCCATCAATAGATTTTCTATATAATGCTCCAGCCAATAGTACAAATTTTGATGCTTAACACCTAAGTTCCCTGTCAACATTTTGTCTAGGATCCTCCAAGTATTGTATTATTGGCTTTCTCCAATCATTTTGTGTTGACTGATTAATCTGCAAAACATCCATTTCTTTTAAAGGATAAATGAGTTCTCTAATTTCTACCAAATCGTTTAAGACTTTTGGCAAAATTTTATAACCAGAGGCTATTTGAGCCAAGTCATTTGCCTCCTAATTTAACTCCCTTGGGATGTGTTCGACAATCACATCGTCGAACTTCTTCAATAACTTGGTCGCCATTGCGCAATATTCGACCAAGCTATGGCTTACGCATTTATATACTTGGGTTAATTGTTGAATCACAAGTAGTGAATCCCCAAATATATGAACATTACGTGCTTTTAATTCCAACAGTATTTCTAATACAACAATTAAGGCTTTGTCTTCAGCCTCATTGTTTGAGCAGGCATACTTAAGTTCAAACATGAATTTAGTTGGAATTTCTTGTGGGGATACTATTAAGATCCCAACTCCAGCACTATTTTGATGCCTTGAACCATCAAAGTACAAGCGCCAAAGTTTGAGTTCGACAAACTCCACAGGATCAACCACATCCAAAGATGGGTGATCTGCCAAGAAATCTCACTACAAGAAACTTGAACATTACCGACGGCCAAAAGCCGTCAGTAAAACACGAAAACTGCCGGTAACCACCATTTACCGACAGACTACCGACAGCCACGAGGCCCTGGGAGTTTGCCTCACTGGTAATATTACCAATGGTCGCCCGATAGCCGTCGATAATTACCGACGGCTAAACCGTCGGTAATTACTAAAACGGTCGTCAGTAAGCAGACAAAACCAACAACGTTCTGGTCGTATTTAGCCACGGCTAGGTCATTGGTAATTTATCGATGGATTAACGATGGCTATAACCGTTTTTTACCGATGGATTACCGACGGATCCACCGTTGGTTATGAAATGGATTTGAATTAATTTATTTCCATTTATCAACGGACAAGCCATGGGTAAAGACGGCGTATTAACATTGGAATATACTGACGGCCTGGCCATCGATAACGTTATCGACGGCGTAACGATGGATTTAACCATTGGTTTTACCGACGGCCTACCGACGGAGACTGCTTTGATTTTGAATTATTTTATTTCGCTTTACCGACGGCATAGCCGTTGGTAATGTTTAAATGTTTTAAACATTTTTTTTTTGTTTTTTTTTGACTGCCCAACCTACATTTTTAACAATCAAAATACAAATAACCAACAACCAATAAGGGATCAATGACCCACCAACACAATCATAAATAAGTGAAATAAATAAAAAATACAAAAATATGTAAATACATGTGTTATAAATGTTAAAACAAATATAAACATGTATGTGAAGTTTTGTCAACATACAACACAAATAAAAACCTAATCTAATCCTCCCCTCCTCCTCCTCGTCGCCCTTCTCCTCCTCATAGTCCGGATGGCGACGGGCGGACTGGATGTTGGCAATGCTGCTTGCCAACTCTCTAAGCTATATCTGGAAGTCCGCAGCCAGCTCCTGTTGGTGTTCCTCTGCCGCTTGTACTGCATCCTGAACTTCCTGACGAGCCTCCTCTTCGGCCGCCCTTGCTCGCTCCTCAACGGCCGCAACTGTGTTGCCATCTCGGCAGAGTACTGATCGGGGACATGGGTAGTACCGACAAACGCACAAGACTCCTAAGTCAGAGATGAGACACCTGGCCTATAACGCGAGGACATATCTCCGGCACCGTAGAGACGTCCTCGAGTCTTCCCCCAGCAGATTTGACCCAACAGTCTAATATAGTCGAGAGGTCAACCTCCTGAGGGCCACTACCAAATGCCTCTCCTGGCTGAGAGGCTTGCTGCAATGCCTACCAAAATGACTCCTGCTCAAAAGAAAATGGCGTTAAACTAGCATACATTACTTTTTTTACAACAAAATCAAATATCAAATATCAAATATCAAAATCAATTTAGATTAAATTTTACACCTATATATTGGTCAAGTGTAATTTTGATAATTGCAACAAATGCAATATTATACATTTAAACTTATGAAATACATATTAATTAAAAAATACATACTTTATAAAAAAGAAAAAAAATACATGATTTAAATATCAAAATAAATTGTAACACTTGTATGGAAATTTAGTTTACAGGTGAGTAGATGAGTTTTTAATTTACGTTATTAAATAGTGTCTTTGTGATTAATTGAATAATTCAATTAAATGTATTTATAAAAAAATTTGATTTATCAAAAAAATAATTGGATTAAATGAAATATATAAATAAATAAATTTTTTAAGTCATATATCTTCTCATGTATAAATTCAATAATTAATTGGCTAATACCTACAATAATTTATTATTTGCTTCAAGTAGATGAAAGGGTAAAACCAATTTTTAAAAAATTAAATAGGGTGATAAAAGAATAAAACTAAACAATTAGATAAATTGAATAGGAACTGTATCAATTAAAAAAATATGAAAATATACAGAAGAGATTAATGCTGCATTAATAATATAGGATAGATATAGAAAACTTGTATTAGTATAATGCACCGTTCCCCATTACACAATGCATCAATCCCCCTTTTTTTAGAACAATTAAAAAAAAACATGAAATTGTACAATTAACATTAAATGCTAGATATTTATATAATTATTTTTAAGATAATATTTTCAGCAACAAATAGCACTTAGTTTCCTCATTAACTAATTTTATTAAATATAATTATATTTTATTTGTCATAAAATTATTTAATAAAATTATATTTTAATTTAGATATATTTTAAGTAGTTTTCCCTAATTATAATTAATGATTAACATCATCATTAATTATTTAAAGAATGTATAAGAAGTTTTATGTTTAATTATCAATATAAATAATAATAAATTAAATTGTTAAATAAAATAATATTTAATAATAATATTTTAACAGATTAAAAATAATGTGATTGATTAATAAGAGTAATTGAAAGGTTATAACTCATAAATTAAAATAACTTTATATTTAATACTAAAGCTCAAGTCCCCTTAAATCAAATTAATAAATTAATTAATATTTAATAACAATATTTAAATAGAGTAGTAAATTGGTAAAATTGATTAATATGGGTAATTAAAAGGTTGTAACTCATATATTATAATAATTTTCTATTCAATGTTGTAGCTCAAGCTTTCCACATGAAAATTCTAGAATTAAGCTAAAACTCAAGCTTACTTATAGAATATAGATATAGATATAGATATAGATATAGATAGATAGATAGTTAGATAGATAGATAGATGACAATTCTATAATCAAGTTAAAACTCAAGCTTGCTTTACATAGATATATAAATAGATATATAGATAAATATAGATAGATGGTATTTTAATGTATCATTACAATTTTTTTTTGCTAGACTTTTATATAGATAGATTTTAATATGTATCTCATTAAAATTTTATAATATGATAGATATTTTTTATAGTTAATATTTAATAATGTGAAGCACTATTATTTGTATTTAAAAGTTTTTCTCAAGTTCTATGTGTATGCATATATGTGTGTGTGTGTAATATTTTATAATATATATCATTATTTAATTATTTTTAAGATAATTTTTCAAGATTGTAAATAGCACTTGGTGTTGTCATTATCTAATTTTATGAAATAACACTATACTTATATTTGATAATAATATTTAATAATTTATAGTATAATTTAACTTTTTTTAAGTATTTTCCTCAAGTTGTTAATAATAGTTAATATTATAATCAAGAATTTTAATATTTAATAAAATGTCTAAGAATTTGTAGACCTAATAGCTAATACAACCAATAATAAAATAAACTTAGCAATATAATAATATTTAATAATAATATCTAAATAGAGTAATAAAGTGATAAAATTAATGTAAGGTAAATGAACGGTTGTAACTCATGAATAAAAATAATTTTGAATTTAATGTTCAGACTCAAACTTCCTTTACATATATAGATTGTTACACCTTTCAATAATTTTGTAACGGATACCTATATTACAAAAATAATCGTTGGATTGAAAGATACTATCACATAGATCATATCTACAAAGTTTATATTAATCTAAAATCATTTGATATGTCGTTGAGATGCATTAAGATTAAAGTTGTTTAATAAAAGTGCATAAGACGCTAATCTTGATGTATCTCAATAACATATTAAATTATTTTAGATTAATGTAAACTTTTGTAGATATGATCTATATATGTGATAATATCTTTCAATCCAACGATGAGTTTTGTAATACTGGTATTCGTTACAAAGTTATTGAATAGTGTAACAGTAACCAAGTATTACACCGGTATAATTTGATCCCTTCCTTATATGTGTGTGTATACATATATATATATATATATATATATATATATATATATATATATATATATAGACACACTCACACACACACCAGCAAGAGTCCTTTATACCACTCAGGTATATATTTTTAAGAAATACAAAAAATAAATTAAATAGCTTTCAAAATTGATTTAAGCCGGTCAAAAATTATTAATTTAATTAATAAAAACTATTTGAATAATTATAAATAAATTAAAATATATAAATGAAGATATTTGAAAATTTTAATTATACAAAATAATATAATTGATAAAAGAATTTAATAATTTTTAAATATCTTCCTATGTCTAATGTTAATTGAAAATATAAGTATTCATTCAAGAAAAATGATTTTTTGATTAAATGATTGATTGAAAAAATTACTAAATTAAAAAATATAAAAGTTTAGAATTCTTGTTTTAAAGCAAATAAAACGTGATTTTTACTCTAGTAAATATCATGTGATAAAAATAGAACACAACCTGACTTTTTGAAAAGAAAAATAAAATATATATAGATTGTGCCACTCTGAAGTAAAAAAGGTGAATTGCATACAGCAAGTGAAGTTTCTGAACTTGTCTTATCTTTATGCTACCAAATTTGGCATGCTAGGAGCAAGAATTTCTTTGAAGGAAAAGTATTTTTAGCTCCTGATGTGGTTCATATGGCAATCAAAAAATTGAATGAATATAATATGACGCATAATACTCATATGGAGGATTTTGTGAACCGGGCCATTGTATCTCCGTCAAGGGGATTGCACCTCCAAGATTGTAGTATAAAGTCAATGTTGATGCTGCTGGTTCATCTAACAATATGTGGGGTTTTGTTGCTATTGTTAGAGATGCTCATGGTTTTCCTATGGCAACTGCAATGTGGAATATGTTGGCTTTACGGATTCAGATGTCATTGAGGTGATGAGAATGAGATTTATTCTTCAATTTGCCGTTGACATAGGTTTTCAAGATATTGTTGCCGAATGTGCCTCTCTTAATGTTGTTCGAGCCATGAACATGGACGGATTCAAAAATTTGTCATCCGGGGGTGAATATAATATAATTTAAAATGCATTTTTTTAACTGGATATGGATCTGGTTATGGATTCAGCTCATAACCAGTTATTTTGAACACCCCTACATAAGGGACCAATTCTGAACTGTTAATACATAAGGGACCAAATTAAAACCTAAAACAAACTTAAGGTGCTAAAAGTATAATTTAGCCTTATTTTTTTATCAATAAAGGCTAAATATTCACATAATTACATTCATCGATTAATTGGAATTTGTACATATATGTCTAGTCTTATAATTTTTTTTACTTAAATTTTGACTATAAATCTTTTAGAAAATTAACATGTTAAAATAAGTTATATTGTTTCAAAATATATATAATTTTACTGATAAATATTATTACATAGGTGATGAATAAAAGAGCATGAGTATAGGTAAATATTTATCAATAAAATATAGATAAATATCCATCCGTTGTGACGTTTCTTCCCCTGTGTGAATGGCAAATGTGTTTTTGCAATGAGTGGTAGTTTTTTGAGTTAATTACAAATTTGCCATTAATGAAAAGTCACAGTTTTCCGTGTGTTTTGAAAATCTAAAAAAAAAAAAAAACAGAAACAGCACAAAGCTATTCTCAATTTTTGGTTTTAAAAACTAAAAAAAAGACCTGTTTTCAAAACTAATTTTTACAAAACAATTTTATCAAACAAGTTTTATAGTTTTTTTATTTTTAAAAACTGAAAACTGTTTTTGAAAACTGATATCAAACAGGCCCTTATTCTTCAATTTGCCGTTGACATAGGTTTTCAAGATATTGTTGCTGAATGTGCCTCTCTTAATGTTGTTCGAGCCATGAACATGGACGGATTCAAAAATTTGTCATCCGGGGGTGAATATAGGGCCTGTTTGGAATGGCTTATGCACAACTTATAGGAGCTTATCTACTAGTATAAGTACTTATGCGGGTGTTTGGAATAGCTTATAAAAATAGCTTATGACTATCCCATAAGCTACTTATACCATATTTTCATAAGCTCCCAGGACAAGCTTATTGTTTCAGCTTATACGGAGCTTATGCTATTAGTTTCGGTACTGTCTTTTATGTCTCGTGTTCGATTCGTCGCTTCCTTATTTTTTTCTCCGTTAATATTTATTTTTCATTTACACACTCTTTTACAGTTACGCGCTCATTTTTTTTCCCATTTACGCGCTCCTTTTCCCAGTTCTAACTTAAAATCCCAAACTTAAAAGTTAAAACCCTTACCCAAGAGAAGTCTGTCGTGCCTACATCTCACCGACACCAATTTTGGGTCTCTTCTCCTTTCGTTCTCGTTGCTTTCCAGGTAGCCCTCCTTTCTTTCATTGCGTTTCTTTCCTATATTTGTTGATATCGTCTTTGTTCTGTATCTTCATCGCCTATCTGTGCGTTTTCGTTCGATTCTTTATGTGATTTTGTTTCTGTTCTATATATGTGTGTTTTTGTTCGATTCTGTTCTGTGATTCTGTGATTTCGATTCTGATTTCGTCTTCGTCTTTCATTTTTATTTTCGCTCATGTGCGTTTACTGTGTGTTTCTGATAGCAAACATTCCCTATTCTGATTAGGAATTTTGTGGGTGTATAACCATGTAAAGAAACCTATATTTGAGAGTTCATTTCAATTAGACGTATTGGATGCTTCTTTTGAATGCTTATGGTTTATACACAAGTGAATCATGCTTCTATCTGATATTTGCCATGCTCCTCCTTCACAAATCTGGTTGTTAAGCACTGTGGAGTAGACAAAGTGGTGTGTGTACTGAGAATTCATAGGGAAAAATTAAAGAATCATGGCTAATAACTATGAAATTTTGTTTTACCAATTTTTTCAATTTATCAGGGAGTTAGATCCTCATTTTTTAAGGGGTTGTTGTCCCTGTTATGTGGTGAAATGTAGTTCCACAGTACCACCACTTTGCACAATTTCTTTTCATGAGAACTGTGATTCTTATCTTTACTATCAACATCCCACTTTTGGCTTATGTGTACCATATTGCTTATTATTCTAAGCTGTAAGTATATCATTTTAAATCAGATTAACTAGTGTTTATGTTTGTACTTGGTATATTGCTTATTATTCTAAGCTGTAAGTATATCATTTTAAATCAGATTAACTAGTGTTTATGTTTGTACTTGGTATGGTAGTTTCTTAATTTATTCCCTTGCATCTATTTTAGTTTGGTACCCGTGTCTATAAACATGCCCTTTTTGTGTTTACAATTTTAAGCTCCTTTATGGTTGTCATTCTGTATTGCATCCATTTTTTTTCCTTTCGACTCATCTAAAGAATGCACTTGAGTATGATTGGGGACCCTTGTTGTTTGTAATGTGCTAGAATAGCCCTTAAAATGACTTCGAACCAGGATCAGGATAAAGGAAATAGTGGTAGTGGGAAACGACCCAAGGCTGAATGGAATGAAAAAAATAATGAAATATTTCTGAAGGTTTGTGTTGAGCAAGTACAAGCTGAGAATAGGCCACACGCTCACTTTAATAAAGTTGGGTGGGTAAACGTGATCAAGAAGTTCAATGAACAAACCGGGTTATCTTATGAATACAAGCAAATGAAAAATAAATGGGATATTTTGAAAAAAGAATGGCAGCTGTGGGAAAAACTCAAGGGAAAAGAGACTGGAATTGGATGGAATCATTGGTCACACGATTCTGACAAGTGAAGAGTGGTGGCAAGCCAAAATTAAGGTAATTTTATATCTAAGTTTAAGTTATATTTTCATTTGTTTATTTGTTTGATGTTTAAAATATTTGGTAAATCAAAGTTCTTTTATTTCAGGAATATCCTGAAGCTGCAAAGTTCAAAGACAAGGGGATGAGGTATTTACCTGAGATGGAGATCCTATTTAAAGATATTGTGGCGTCTGGCCATGGCAAATTAGCAGCATCTGGAGACCCAGAACAAGGATTTGAAGCAACTGATGGAATAAATACGCCAATGACTGAAGAGCAAGAAGTTGAGGAGTTAACTGTGCAAGGTGAAGAGGTACCGAGTTCTTTTATACAAAGGCCAAAAAGGAAAAGGGGTGGGAAGGATAACAAGAAAGGTGGTGTTGGTTCTCGAATGTGTGACCAATTTGATCGTATAATCGAAAGTTTGAACAGTGAAAATACTGTTACTAGTGATATAGTTGCTAATGTTCCTACAATTGCTGATTCTTTGAACATGCTTAAACAATTGCCGGGGTTGGAGTATGGAGGTGAGACCCATGTACTTGGTATCAGACTGATGAAATCGAAGTCAAACAGGGAGACATTTGTTCTATTGAGTGACCCTGTCCTTCAGCTTAATTGGATTAAGAGCCACATCTTGGCTGATTTGTCTCGTCGTTGATTTATCTTTTATGTTATTACTTTGACTTTGTGGTTTTATTTTTTATTTTTCTATTTGTATTGTTCTTCTAGTTTCTATTTGTATTGTTCTTCTATCAATTTACGACGTTGTTTTCATCATTTTGTCTCTATATTTATTCTTATAAGGGTAAATAATATAGTTTTCTTATTTGATAATTGCACAGGATGTCTACTACCAGTACAAATGATACCACTTCTGATTCAGATAGTGATAGTTCATGTGATAACATACAGTTATCACAAAGTAAAAAGAAAAATAAAGTACTGTTGTTGATGGCAATGTATGTTGCAAATTATTACTTTAATCGTGTTGTGAAGAGTCCATGTAGAACTTCTCTATTGACAGGACATGAATGGATTCAAGAGATTCTTCATGGAAATGATAATCGTTGTTTTGAGCAATTGAGGATGAATAAACCAGTGTTTCTACAAT
This sequence comes from Calophaca sinica, assembly GCA_037113605.1. NCBI lineage: Eukaryota > Viridiplantae > Streptophyta > Magnoliopsida > Fabales > Fabaceae > Calophaca > Calophaca sinica. Next base: position 34,981,683 of record CM073731.1, read on the forward strand.
TGTGCAATGTTTTGGAACAAAATTATGGTCTCAAACCAACAAAAGGCATGATAATTCATGAACAAGTTGGCAGTTTCTTATATAAGTTAGGACAACCTGCTTCAATTCGCAATACACAAGAGAGACTTCAACATTCTGGAGAAACCATTTCTAGACAATTCCATAGAGTCCTAAATGCAGTACTTGCCCTTTCTAGAGATATTATAAAGCCTATTGACCCAATCTTTAAAGATATTCCCCATCAAATTAGAAAAGATGAACGATATTATCCTTACTTTAAGGATTGTATCGGTGCTATAGATGGCACTCATGTGAAAATCATTGTACCCGCTGAACATCAAATTCCTTACACCTGTAGAAAAGGGTATACATCAACTAATGTAATGGCTGCTTGTGATTTCAATATGTGCTTCACATTTGTGCTAGCAGGATGGGAGGGATCTGCACATGATACTAGGGTCTTCATGGATGCATTGCGCACGCCGAGCTTGCATTTTCCACATCCTCCTCCAGGTTAGTAACTTACACTTTTTAATGTCATACCAATATGATTGTGTGAATATAATTAGTTACAATATTTTTACAGGTAAATATTACCTTGTTGATGCTGGTTATCCTAACTTTATGGGATACATGGGACCCTACAAAACAACTAGATATCATCTCCCTCACTTTAGAATAGGGCCTCGAGCTAGAGGAAGAAATGAAGTGTTCAATTATATGCACTCTAGCCTTCGAAGCATAATTGAACGGTCATTTGGGTGTTGTAAAGCTAAGTGGAGAATATTAGACAACATGCCTCAATATTCATTGAAAACTGCTACTCAGATCATTATTGCTTGTATGGCATTGCATAATTTCATAAGAAGGAATGATAGGGATGATGAAGAATTCCATCTATTTGATGAAAATGTTGATTTAGAAAACAGTGTTGATGTACATGATACTATAGCTGGAGACGTCACATGGGAACAACCATCTCAAGGAAGTACTAGGCAGATGGAGCAAGTCAGAGATACTATTAGAGACATGATGCCTAGATCTATCTAGCTTTATTTTACATGTTATTATTATTTATATATTTTTTTAAAACATATATACTCAATTATAACTACATAACATTGATGTATGATTGTTAAATTTTTAGTACATTTAATCATTTTCTATTTTTATATACTTATATTATTATACAAGTCAATGGTGAATTTTTTTTAATTTTAATTCTGATTATATGACACTAATTTTTCAATTTTTTTAATAATAATTGTGTTATGGTGATTGGTAAATTGTTAATAACCATTGTGTTCCGTAAAAAACCATTTTGTGATGTATTATGGTATTTTTATAAATTTTTAATATATTTTTTATTATGATTTGAATTTTTAAAAAAATTAAATATTTTATAAGTGCTTATGTAATTATGCATCCAAACAGTTCAGCTTTTTGTATTAGTACTTTTCAACATACATATCCAAACGCAAACAACTTATCCAATGTAAGCACTTATGGCATAAGCTCTCATACGATAAGCTCTTATATCATAAGCGCTTAAATAAGCTGTTTATCCAAACAGGGCCATAATATAATTTAAAATGCATTTATAACATAGTACTTTGTAATAACAAAATAAATTAAATATGTTTTTGTCCCTATAAATTTACCAAAATTTGATTTTGATCCCCACAAAAAATTTATTCATTTTTAGTCCATAGAAAATACAAAATTGTGTGCTTTTAGTCCTTGGTGAGTGACTAAAACCACACTATTTTTGTTAAATGTAGGGATTGAAAATGAATAAAATTTTTGTAGAGACCAAAATAAAATTTTGTCAATTTTATAGGGATTAAAAACATATTTAACCCTTAAATATTTGTATAAAAAATGTACATTGTTATTAGTGTATACAAATTAAACCTAATAATTTTAGTAATATCGATAGTAATAACATTGCGATATATATCATTGTCGTTATTGATGGCATTGTGATGATATATTAATATACTTTAATTAAAAATTATAGATTTTCCACGTGTTACTTACAAAAGATGAGAATTCCAATTGATGGCACCAACTTAATGGTTAATTCAAGCTAAAAAATGTCTGCAGAGTTCCTAGCGCAAAAACTGATTCAATGTATGTTGTTTGCATTTTAATTTGTTTTTATACAGTTGTTTGCAATATTTTTGTTTTGTAGTATCTTCGGTATTATGTATAAGAAATACTCGTATTTGACTAAATCATCAAGACTACAGAGGTACATTGAAATGAGTAAAATTCAATTAATGTTGCCATAATTTTAATTATTTTTCCACAGATATATTTTGCATTAAATGACTCAAAAAGAGATAAACAAGTGAATTCATTGTTAAGTGGTTTTATAATAAATAAAGGTATATATAGAATTGAGCAATTAACGTGGTTAAAAATAAAACTATGTTTTTTATATTTAGGACAAAAAAAATAAGTCACTTTGTTTCTTATAAATAATACCAAAAGTAGTATAAAATATATGTACATATACACTACAAGAAAATTCGTCATTACCGACGGCCATTTTCCGTCGGTAACACAATGAAGCCGTCGGTAAATAATGATTACCGACGGATTACCGACGGCCTCGGGTCCGTTGGAAAATGGCTCGTTGGAAATCTATTATCGACGGCCAATTGAATCCGTCGATATTACCGAAGGCTAAGCCGTCGGTAATATAAAAAAATCCGTCGGTAAATTTAGTGGGATTTTTAAATAATCCGTGAGATTTACCGACGGAAAAGCCGTCGGTAAATTTCGTATGGTTTTCATTGGAAAACATCCATCTAACCTTCCAAATTAATCATGAGTCCAAATATTTCCAACATTGAATGTAGTAAATGTTTACAATACATTGAAACTTAGCAATACAATCAGAATCCTGATAAATAAAAAAAATGCAGAATTTTTTCTTCACTTGTATCTTCTCCATCTTCCTCAAGGCCACTATCATTACCCTCAGCAATAAGATGCCATCACATTCATTCCCTGCCAACACATCAAACTACAGACATTAAAATTCAATTAAAATGACAAGTATGCAGCAGTAAAACAACATTGCAAAATCCAAACTCAAATTACTACAAAGACAGTAAAAAGATGCCAAATCAGTTTTTTTTTTTAAAAGAAAAAAAGAAAACTTTTTTTTTTAATCAGTAGCTCCATAAGCAAGCAAATCCTCTCCACTGAGTCTGCAAAGCCTCCATTCCTGCAAGATCTTAGCACCCATATCTTCATAAAACTTAATAGCATTAACATTCCAATCAAGCACAACCCACTTTCACAGCCTGTTTCGCAACAGCAGAAAGCAACATCTTCCCAAACCCTTTCCTCCTATAACACTCCCTAACAAACAAATCCTCATTATAAAACCCAGGTTTCCCCCACAAAAGTTGAATAGTTAGGGTGATAAGTTGGCAGCTCAGCCAGCCAGCATAAAACCTCTAATGTTGCATAACAATTAACAAATAGAAATCAATGTAGGATGATAAAGGAAACCAGTCTTAAAGCACGAGTCATGGCCAAAATGGCACCTCTCCCATCACTAGGTGGTTGAGTAATATGATATGCATCCCCTAGTCAAAATCCAGATGAAAAGAAGTCAACCACATATAAAACTACGACAACGGAGAAAAATTTGCATATATACGCAGCAATACACTACCTGAAATCCCATAGCCACGAATCTCTGCATAGATTTTGGCTCCTCGATTTTTAGCATGTTCAAATTCCTAAACAGTGGGGGAAACAAATAAAAAAGAAAGATCAAAGATTATAAACAAAGTAGGTGAAAACGAATTGGAGGGATAGATTACCGACGGCTTAGCCGTCGATAAGGAATGAAAAATTAAATTTCTCGCTGCGTAGTTTTCTAGCGCATTACCGACGGCTTAGCCGTCGGTAAATTTAAAAACTAAATTAGAAATGAAATAATTCTTTACCGACGGCTTAGCCGTCCGTCGGTAAAAGCAGTAAAAATTTAAACTTTCGTATGGTTTTTTTCCGGCGGAATACCGACGGCTAAGCCGTCGGTAATCCGTCGGTATTACCGACGGCTTAGCCGTCGATAAGGAATGAAAAATTAAATTTTCCGCTGCGTAGTTTTCTAGCGCATTACCGACGGCCTAGCCGTCGGTAAATTTAAAATTAGCCGTCGGTAAATTTACCGACGGCTTAGCCGTCGGTATTACTGACGGCTTCACAGCCGTCGATAATTACCGACGGCTAAGCCGTCGGTAAAAGCAGTAAAAATTTAAATTTTCGTATGGTTTTTTCCCGGCGGATTACCGACGGCTTAGCCGTCGGTACTAAAATATTACCGACGGACTCGGGGCCGTCGGTAATTTTCCGTCGGTAATAGAGTGTTTTCTTGTAGTGATAAGCAAGGTTGTGAATTAGGAGGGAGGGGCAAGCAATTGGTGCTTGCCCCTAGTTGAATCCCTGGCCATGAATGCTAATGTTGTTGATAACTCATATTTTGAGATGTTGATAATGAAATGTAGATCTATCAGTTCTTCTTTTTCTAATTTCCAAATTTCTCATGTAAGGAGAACTACAAATATGGCAGCTCACATTTTAGCTAAGCTTGCTCTTAATTCTGTTGACTGTGTTTGGATTGAGGAGTGTCCTCTTGTATCTTTTCTATTGTAGCTTCTTATTTGGCTACTTAATGAAATTGATTTTATTGTCAAAGAAAGGTGAAGATTTAAATTTGAAAATAAAAATGAATTACAATTGCAGGTTTCCCCACTAGTTTGTTGGTCTGAGGCTTGTTGACATTCAATTATTGAGTTCGAATCTAGCACCTATAGAGAAAGAGAGAGGGGGGAGAGGATGAGGGGAAAATATGAATTACAATTCTTACAATTGTGGGATGAGTAATCATAACAAACAGGTGCTATGTCTTCTTCGGGATTGCGATTTCACTAAAGATATGTGGGGAGATTTGCTATGCTTAGGCAGCGTTCAATCTAAAGTTGTCAATTTGGGCTGACCTGACTCATTTAGGCCAAGATAATTTTGATTCATGTTGGACCAAAATTAATTCGGGCCACTAATTTACTAGCCCAGCACAGCTCACTATAGGCTGCAGGCCAAACGAGCTGGCCCATGGGCTAATCTATTTTTTAAAAACATTATTTTGTATCTTTTAAAATTCAAATATTAATAAAAATTTCAATCAAAAAACCAAAATAATAAACCAGCAATAGTTTCTCTTGATTGCTTTATAGTTTTCAACAAGTAATAGACGCATATCATTTCTCAAAAGAAATAAAGGACTCCATTAGGAAAGAGATAGACACACAAGTTTTTAATGTTTTGAGTTTTTTTAAATGATAATTAAAGTTTGATACACCAAATCTTTCTTTTGTGTCTATCTCTCTCCTAAATAGAGTCTTCCATTTCTTTTGAGAAATAGAGAAGATCTCAACTCGTTTTGAATTGGTTTTTTCAACAGTGTTGCATGTGTAATCACAACAGTGTTGTGTTCGTAATGAGGAAAATGAGAAACTAAGCTTAGTCAAGGATTTTGAATTTAAATTCAATTTTTTTATAAAATATTTTGGGCCAGCAGGTTGGGTCAGCCCATCACGGGTTAGCTCAGGATGGGCCATTAAATTTTGGACCGAGTCAGGCTGGGCCAAAATTATTTATTCATCTATTATATCGGGCCAAATGAGTTAGCCCATTAGGCGGGGCCCCTTTGTACCCCTCTAGTTCAAGCGTTCTTCCATTGAGACTTTATACACTATGCTCGGTTAAGAAATGAAAGTGAGAGGAAAGAAAGTGATAGAAAAGAATGTATAAAGAAAGAAATAACGTATAAAGTGAGAGGGTTGTTTTTGTTGTCTGGTATGAAAAAAAAGTGGACTAGAAAGTGAGAGAAAAGAAATAGGTGCATTTAGTATTTGACATAAATACCCCTATGGTAGAGATGTAAAAGAAGAGTAATCAATGGAGCAACAAATCTAAATTGTAATAACAAACTTGCAAGAGAGAGATAGATGACCCAAATTCTCCTCATGAGCACCACAAAGACTGCACATAGACACAATAATGCAACCTCTATTACGCAAATTACCATCAGTCGGGAGCTTGTTATTAATAAGTCTCCAAGTAAGGAAGGACCTAGATGGGGGGATAGAAGTAGACCAGATTAATTTGGCGAATGCATTGATCTGCAGGTTGATAAAAATTAAAAGCATCCTTTTAATTATAAGCAACCTGAATCAGAATCACACCAAATCGGCTCGTCCGCATCTTCAAAATGAGGAATTTGAACTTGACTAATTTTATCAATCAGAGCAGGGAATCTATCAATGAATTCTTGAGGAAAAGTCCACTGATTATTAGAAATAAAGACACTAACAGCAGCATGTAACTTAGCATGAAATTGAGCTAGAATATTGTGAATGTCCACAAACGGTTGATCTAACCATTTATCTTGATCTTTTACCATCTCCTAATATCCAAGCAGTTTGAGATTTAACAATGTTCAACTGGCTCCTCAATGCCGCTGGTAGAATAGAAGATTTGACATAATAATGAACATGATTATTATTTCTAATAATCCCGACCCTAAAAAAAGCAGCTTATTCTTTGTCAGAATGAAAGAGCACCCAATTGAGGTTAAGAATGGCCGCTTTATTAATTGAATTAATAGACCTCAACTCAAACCAAGGCCTCTTCCAGAAGTAGGAGAACGAACCTTTTTCCAAGCCACAGTTACCAACTTTCTACGATCCACATCACCAGACCAAAAAAATTCTGATCCAACCTTCATCAGTTTTTAAAATAGTTGACGGCCAAGAATAGATATGAAAATTATATGCCAACATAGCATTAATAATATAATTAATCAATTGCACTCTACCCAAAGATTTTGTAATGTTGTTTTTGTTTTTGCTAAATCGAATAGTTAAGAGAAACTATATGTTTCTATTGAGATAGTTTGTAGTTAATTTCATTACAGAATCAAATGAAATTCGTATTTTTATTTTGTCTTACAATGCACCATTTTATCTGCATTTTTTGTTTTTTTTATTGCAAAAGTAATAAAGTGTTGGCTTTTTAATTATATTATTATTTTTAAGTTTCAAATATAAAATGTTTCTTAATATAATGGAAAATATTACTAATCATTGATTGCATTTGACATAACCTTTATACTACCAATCATTAATTTAATTGGTTCAGTTAATAACATAGAGATATTCTCTATTCCCCTTCTCTATTACTATAGTTTTAGGGGTATAAACACGATAAAGTGACATTGAATGGAGTCCAAATATTCTTGGTACACCCTAAAAATATAGTAGTGAAGGGGTGAATGTAGAGGAAAAATGAAGAAGATGTCTACCCGTTTAGTTAAACGACAGACACCAATAAAATATGAGTAAACAAAACCTATAATATTTAAATGAACACAAATAACATGTAATATTGCTTGCAGGAATTTTTTGTACCTCATTTTAGAAAATGTGTTAAAAAGTGTAACATGTCCCATTTAATAACGGGTTATTATGAATAGAAAGATGAGAGAAACTCATATTGTGAATCTGTAATTCTGCTGTAAAAGATTTCTTTCATGCATTGAACAAAACAGTAGCTTTGCTTATATACAAGATGATGATCGTAACTACTTTTCCAGCTGGCATTTCCAGATTGGCCTAAGCCTAACTGATCACCAACAGAAGACTAACAATATTTCCAGCTGGCATTTCCAGGCTGGAAGCTTAACAACTAATTACAAATTTACTTAATCTCTATTACTCCCCCCATAAGGTCAAGGGGGTTGAGCAGCAACAACCTTGAGCTTGGTCCGCAAATCTTGAAACTGATTAGTTGACAATGGTTTGGTAAGAGTGTCAGCTATTTGGGCAGCAGCGGGAACATGCTGAATTTGCAGAGTTTTGGCCACAGCCCTCTCTCGAACAAAGTGAATATCTAACTCGATGTGTTTTGTGCGAGCATGCAAAATTGGGTTGTGAGCTAACAACACTGCACTCATATTGTCACATAACAACGTAGGTGGAAGAAAAGGAATATGCAGTTCGGTTAGTAAAGATTCTAGCCATAACAACTCAGAGGTGGCATGAGCCATACCACGGTATTCGGCCTCGACACTAGACCGGGCCACAAGAGGTTGTTTCTTTGAGCTCCAAGCAACCAAGTTAGGTCCAAAATAGAAACAAGCACCGGAAGTAGACCTGCGATCATCAGGATCACTAGCCCAATCTGAATCGGAGTAGGCCCTTAGAGAAAACTTATTATCAGCAGAGGCAGGCTGAAGCAAGAGCCCGTGAGTTGAAGTACCACTCAAATACCTCAGTATGCGTTTTACAGCCTGCCAATGACTTTGAAGAGGAGAAGACATAAATTGGCAAGCCTTGTTCACACTAAATGCAATATCCAGTCTTGTTAGGGTGACATATTGAAGAGCACCCACTATAGAACGATAGTGATGAGGGTCTGGCAAGAAATCAGTACCATGCTTGCTTAGTTTACAATGACTAAACATTGGAGTTGAGACACCTTTTGCTTCAGCCATTTTAGCTCTGACAAGGAGGTCCCTTATATACTTGGACTGAGTTAAAACCATAGAACCATTGGGTCGATATCTGACTTCTATACCCAGAAAATATTCTGGTTTACCCAATTTCTTCAAGGCAAACTTCTTATGCAACTTGTTGATAAGATCATGAATCAATTTAGTAGATGAACCGGTAATGAGGATATCATCCACATATACTAAAGCATAGAGAGTCACTCCTTGAGATTTGTAGATGAAGAGGGAATGATCACATTTGCTTGGAGAGAACCCGAACTGCAAAAGAGCTTGAGTGAGGCGCTCATACCAAGCTCGAGGGGCTTGTTTGAGCCCATATAATGCCCTGTTCAGATTGCATACAAGTCCTTTGTTGGATGATTCAAACCCTGGAGGTTGGCACATATAGACCTCTTCTTGTAACAGCCCATTTAGAAAAGCATTATTGATGTCAATTTGTTGAACATCCCATTTGTATGTCAAGGCTAGAGTTAGAATAACCCTAATGGTTGTAGGTTTAACAACAGGTGAGAATGTCTCACTAAAATCACAACCAGCTTGTTGGTGGAATCCTTTAGCAACTAGGCGTGCCTTATATTTGTTTATGCTACCATCAGAATTTTCTTTGACTCTAAAGACCCACTTGCACCTTATAGCTTTCCTATGAGAGGGTAGGGATGTAAGAGTCCATGTGTTATTGGCTAGTAAGGCATTGTATTCTTGCTGCATAGCTTCAAGCCATTTTGGTTCAGCCAAAGCTTGTTTAACCGAGGTAGGTTCAGTGTGAGCAATAAATGCTTTTGGCTTGGAATGACCAGTTTTAGCTCTTGTGAGCATGGGATGCTGATTAGCTAATAAAGGAGGCTCAATACTATTCCCAAAATTGCTACTGCAGCCAGTGTCAGTATGTAGAGGAACAAACTTGACAGTGGTTTCAGGGACAGCATCAACTGATGATACTGTGATGACAGCAGGTTCAACAGCGACAGGGGAGGGTGCAGAACTGGGTAGTACAGAAGAGTCAGAAACAGCAGGCTGAGAAACAGATTTAGACAAGTTAGGATTAGAACCAAAAACCAGTAACTTACAGGATGGACCTGACTGAACTGAGCTTGACTCAGGAGATTGAAACATGCTTGGGTAAGGGAATTGGAACTCATTGAACAACACATCTTTAGATATATAAATCTTCCCTTCACTACTAAGGCATTTGTAACCTTTGTGTTGTGGTGAGACACCCAAAAATACACATTCAGAGCTTCTGAACTGAAACTTATTTTGGTTATATGGTCGAAGGAGTGGAAAACAGGCACAACCAAAAGTCTTGATGGACTTATAGTCAGGTAATGAATTATGCAAAGCATGATAGGGTGAGGAAAATTGTGTGAGGGCAGAGGAGGGAAGTCTATTTATGAGGTAGACTGAGGTGGTGAAGCTATGGTCCCAAAAGGTAAGAGGAATTGAGGAATGAGCAAGTAAGGTTAATCCCATGTCTACAATTTGCCTATGCTTCCTTTCTACTGTCCCATTTTGATGAGAAGTATGAGGACAAGTAAGTCTATGGGAGATACCTAATTCATTGAGATACTTAGTAAAAGGCCTAAACTCTCCTCCAAAATCAGATTGGACAGCTTTGACATTAGCATTGAATTGAGTTTTAACAAGAGCATGGAAGAGTTTAAAGGCATTTAATGTGTCAGATTTCTGTTTTAAGAAATATATCCAAGTATATTTTGTATAGGCATCCACAAAGGCAACATAATAGAGATAACCATTGCTAGAAGGACATGGGGAAGGACCCCACAAATCTGTATGTATTACTTCAAATGGAGAGGAATACACAGTAGGGGATGGGGGGCATGTAGCCTATGTGGCTTCCCTAAACAACAAGATTTACAAAATTCAGAAGTGCTTTTATTTGGTAAATGGATATTACAAAGAGTAAGCACACTTTTGATGGCATTAGAGTGAGCATGACCTAGGCGATAATGCCATATTGAAACAACACTTTGTGTATCAGAAGCTGAAACATTAACTGGACTGGTAGCAGTGAAGGTTGTCACAACTGGGGAAGAACTATGTTGTTTATGAAGAGCATGACTTGAGGATTCCAAAGGAATGTGCTGGAACTGATAGAGGCCACTGGCATCAAGGGAACCCTCAAGAAGCACCTGTTTAGATGCCTGAGATTTAACCAAACAGTGAGTGGGATGAAATTCAAAGAAAACTTTGTTATCTTTTGCAAATTTTGACACAGATAGTAAGTTTCGAGTTATAGCAGGCACATGTAGCATATTGCTGAGAAACAGATCAACATTAGGTACAATATTAGAAGGAAATGTTGAGGAACCTACAGACTGTATTTGTAACCCCTGACCATTCCCTACACGAACTTTATCTATCCCTACATATGGAACACTACGGTGCAAGTGAGAACTATTAGAGGTAAGGTGATGAGAAGCACCCGAGTCAGCAAACCAGGCCTGAGAGTCAAGACCTGAGGGAATGGCAAGATCCTGAGTATAGGCAACAGGCTGAAGATGAGTTGCTAAGAGAGCATTGGGTTGTCCATTTTGATCAGAGGAAGCATTTGCATCTTGCTTAGTTGATGCTGCAGATTGTAAAGCTGAACCTTGTTGAGTGGAATTCAAACGCGACTGAGTCGTTTAAGATGAAGGCACAAAGGACTCATCATACATGTACCAGTAATTTACCACAGAATGACCATACTTGCCACAGAGTTGGCAAGTAGGTCGAGTTTCATCATTATTAGAGCGACCTCTGCTGCGACCTCTGCCACGAAAATTACGACCTCTGCCGCGAAAACCACCACGGAAATTTGAGGAACCATGACTTTGATGAGAACTCGTGTGAGCAACATTTGCACTAGCATTTGAAGCAGAGAGTTCCTGCCTGAACTTATCGAGTTGAACCTCTTGGACATAGAGAAGAGCCTCTATGTCATACAAGGCAGGAGAATCAGAACGACCGTAGATCATCATTACGAAGCTGTTATACTCCTCAGGTAGGCCATCAAGCACCGCATCGACCTGATCTTGTTCAGAAATTGGATCGCCAATCGCTAACAGTGAATCTGCGATGGCTTTGATATGAAGAACATATTCTGAGATAGATTGGTTACCTTTCTTGGTGGATTTCAACTCCGATCTGAGTTGTCTTGCACGTGCTTTCAACGTCGCATAGAAGTGCTTATGAATTCGATCCCAAACTTCATAGGCATGGCGACACGAAAGGACCCTAGGAAGGACCGCCTCAGATAGCGTTGAGAGGAGCCAGGTGAAGAGCGACTGGTCTTGCACAAGCCAGGTTTCATATTCCTCAGAAACAACATTGGCTAACCGATCTTCTTCAGACTTGTACTTCATCAGAATCTGTGGATTTGCTACAAGACGATGCATCTTGTGCGTGGCGATGACGCCTTCCACTTGTTGATTCCAGAGCAAGAAGTTGTTTTCTTGCAGTTTAATTGAAAGTTTCGGACCAAAAGTATTGTTGCTGACGCCAGCGTGAATCTGACTCGTTTGAGTCACAGGTTGAGTCATAGGCAGCGTTTGTATTGACGGTGATTGCTCCGGCGACGAGGACTCCATTGTTGTAGAGGGAACGCGCGGAAGGAGACAAAATCACAGAATCACAGTGATATCACGAAAGCGTTTGAGGTGCCAGGATTGGATTTGGCGATTGATACCATATTATGAATAGAAAGATGAGAGAAACTCATATTGTGAATCTGTAATTCTGCAGTAAAAGATTTCTTTCATGCATTGAACAAAACAGTAGCTATGCTTATATACAAGATGATGATCGTAACTACTTTTCCAGCTGGCATTTCCAGATTGGCCTAAGCCTAACTGATCACCAACAGAAGACTAACAATATTTCCAGCTGGCATTTCCAGGCTGGAAGCTTAACAACTAATTACAAATTTACTTAATCTCTATTACGGGTCAACATTGATGCGTCATAAAAAATATAATAAGTTACTGAATGGTGGGTAGACACAAAAAATAAAATAGTAAAAATAGAATAAATAGGTGAAAAAAATGAACATTCATTGACGGGTTAGCATGTTGACTTACCTAAAAAAATCTAACAAGGGAAAAAGACAAAAAAAAATTGTGATTACGTGAATGGGGTGCAACTCGCCCTATCTTTAACAACATGTAATGTTTGGAGTTGAATAGAGCGAGTCAAAAGGGGCTGATTAGGTGAGTGAACTAACCCAATCTACCAAAGGTGGTGGGTCAAATGAGTTGACCAAATGGGTCAAATCCAGTTGCCACCACTACCAAGAGGTATGTTTATACCGGATGTATACCTTTATTTGTTGAATATTTTGGTATTTGAGTTAGACATTCTGACAATATTTTTTTTATTTTTAATCATCTTTTGTGATTATACCTAGTGAAAAAAGGTTATTTCTTCATTGTTCTTTTATGCACATGATTCATTTATGACTTGATAACGTATTCATATTGTTACACAAATATCCTTAATACTTTTTTGTTAAATAAAACATTTAAGAGGATTGAAAGTTTGTGTAATTGATGAGGACATAATTATGGATCCTTCTGCAAAATTGGTTGGAAATCCTAATATTATTGTTGTTGTTAAAGCATTTGTCTCGAATGAAAACCACTTCAATAACTTTGTTTCGGCGGCTTACTAGACAACCATTTTTAAATTTATTTACACAATTAAATATATTACAAGGCATTGTTTTATCTATATGTTTAGCTTTTGTTATAGCAAAAATACTATTATTTTTTTAAAATTATATTAATATTTTTCAAGTTTCAAATATAATATTTTTATCAACATAATAGAAAATATTACACCCCACGCTTAAAACACCCGTGCAGAGTGGCGGACCTAGGACCCTGGCTCAGTGAATGCATCAAATTTTAAAATTATCAAAATTATAACAAGAGCATCAACACATGTTTTTATTAAAAAATAAAAAAAGCAAATATTTATTCTTCTTACAAAATAACAAGAGCATGATTTTTGATAACACAAAACAGGTTATCAGACTTAAAAAATAGAAAGGTTTTGGAATAAAAAAATTTACAAAAGGAAAAATTACAAGAGAAAACTAATTGAGGGACCAGATTAGGGTTTTAGGCTAAATTAGGGAAAATCTGAACCTAGTAAAAGGTGGAAACTGAGATCGAAAATACACTCACCAACAGGAGGGAGAGTAGATCGAGGTGTCATACAGTGAGAGAAGTTGTGATTTGAGCTTTGAGAAAGAGATGACTGGGTCTGACTGACTGAGATGAAATATGTGACTATATGAGGGCATTAGATGAAAATTATTATACTGAGAGAGGTTAAAATATAAATTTTATAGGGGTAAGTAGTATTTTTAATTTTTCAATGGGTGTAAGTGCACATCCTAGACAACAAGTAGGTCCGCCTCTGGTTGAAATAAAAGGAGTATGGGTCTGGGTACAAAATTTTAAATTGAGAGGGACAAAATAAAAATTATATAAGGGAGTAAGTAAAAAAATTTAAATTTCAGGGTGTGCAAGTGCACACCCTCACTATAAGGCAGGTCCACCTCTGCCCGTGCATTGCACGAGTTACGTTCTAGTGTGTGTGTCCATATATATATAAGAATGTTGTCTAGGGGTATGCTTGGCATTTTTTCTGCCTAATAGAGTGGTAAATATGTAAATATACAATGACCCTATTATTGTGTTATTTTTATTTTATTTTTACCTTTGTTAGTATTGTGTGGTTTTATGGTTGTGGTTAGTGCACTTTAATTGTCTGCAAGCAATTTCAACAAGCTATTTATTTTCCTGTCTAATATCTCTGATTTAATTCGGAGGAGTTGTGGATTTAATTCCATGTAGCTAATTGTTCACTTTTTTTTTTGATGGAAGCTAAATATTGTTCATTTTTGTTAACGTATAATTAAATTTAACAAATATTGGTAAAATTGGCATATATATTTGTTAATCTTTATTTTTATTGTATACAAATAATAAAGTTCTTTTGGTAATTGTGATTGAGTATTTTATTTTTCTATGTCTTATAGTAATAGACAAATTCCTTGCTAAGTTAACGAGGGTTAGTGGGTTTTAAACTTTTAATTGCTCACACTCATCAAACAAGCGTTTCGATTTCTTAACCCTGTGACTATCGATTTTCACCTCCAGCTGAGACGTTTGTTCGACATCACTTCACATTCCTTGCTGGCAACCTTATGAATGGTTTGCAGTGGTTAGTGGTCTTTATATACGTGTTTTTTTTTTTTTTGATCTTTCTTCCCACCAGGAGGGGGTATATTGGCACGCACTTTGTTTGGCACATGTAGCATCGTAGATAAGTGACCAACATGCCATTTACATTTACGGGTGTTCTCAATGTGAAAAATAGAATTCTATGGGGTAGCGAAACTGGTGGCTACATGCTTTGATGCATCCATTTACCACTTTTTTATTTGCTGTGTCTTAATTCTTCTTATTTTTACCTCTATCGAATTCATCCCAAAGTACAAGATGATACTCTTGTTTACATTTTCATATTTGAGTTCCTGGCTCCCATTTAGGTTAGGGGAGTTGGTCAATCAGGTGATGGGATGCTTATCAAAAAAAAAATCAGGTGATGGGATTGGATCTGCCATTAACAAAGTTAGGAGTTACTTTACTTGGTTGAAGGAAAACTTGCTGAATGAGCAAACTGATTAGAAGAAAGTGTCAGGGGCACCCACCCAAGCTGCAGAAATTGTTGCAGGTTGGGTGAAACAAGCAAGAACCAGTGCTATTTCCGAGCATGTTGTAGTTCCATCTATCTTGTGCTAAAGTTAAAGGATTATTTGGTTACAACAAGGAGGCCATTGGGAATTGCCTTAATTGTTAACTCATAAGGAAGAAGTTAGCCTTCTTCTGTGATATTTATGTTAACTTCAATTGCCTTTGGGTTTGGACTGAGGCAATATTTTGTTTCACAAATGACAAAAATGTTGAATTGCACACTATGGAAATTTCCATTATATGCATCGAGCGATCAGGACAGGATAATGTTGATCTTTTTAATTGTGCTACATGGATCCAAAATGGAAAAAAGCAACTACTCAGAAACCTGCAAATCTTCTCCAGTACTTTTAAAGTGCTTCCTAATTTTATTCTTTGATTGTTATTTACTTTTATTAATTTCTGAATCAGAAGCTTCCACTTGAGCACATGCATGCACCTTCACCAACCATGCAAGTGGAGAGCCACTATTTTTGACTATTTACATTTCCATTGATTTTTCTTTACAACTTGTTTTGATTACCCATTGTATTCCAGTAGATTACAGCCTGTATCTAGCTAAGATTTGGCTCATAGAAATGCTATAAATAGGAGCAAGAACCTCATGTAGTGACATCTTGAAGTTTATGAGAAATTGAGTATTTTGAGTTAGAGAGTTTTTCTCTCTTGTTCCTGAGCCATTTGGCATCAGAGCAAGTTCTTAGATCCCGGAGTTAAGTTTGAGTGACAAAATCAACGGAAAGTTGAGTGTTTTTGGTGAGCGAGAGAGTTGTCCGCCCAGAAACTCCACTTTGCGGCCATTTTTTCGCAAAACTAACGCCGCCATCGTATCCGGAAGGGCCAAAAACCTTGGGAACCAAAGTTTCGCGGCCAACGGAGCCTCCACGCCGCCACGTCCGCCGGAAAGTTCAGCGGAAGCTGTTCGCCGTGCCGGTGTTGCAGAACCACCGAGGAATTCGTAACCACCGTGACGGAGTTGCAGACCGTCGCCGGAAAATCTGAGGTTGAAAACGACCACGTCGGCACGCGTCGCAGACACGTGTCACCTTCACCACTCTTGGCGCCACGTGTCAAGCGGAGCCACATCACCGTCAAAGTCTACCTTTGACTCAACACCACCTCACCACCACGTCATTCTACCAACCAACCAGAAATCGCCACGCGTCACGTTGACCAGTCAACTGCCTCGCTGTCCAAAGTTACTGAAATTACAGATAAGCCCCTATACTTTTCTGTATTTACAGTTTTACCCCTAAACTTTTGTATAATTGCTATTTGACCCCTGGACTTTTAAAAATTGCATTTTGACCCCTAAACTTTTGTATAATTGCTATTTGACCCCTAAACTTTCAAAAATTGTCTTTTGACCCCTAACCTTTTGTGAATTGCAATTTGACCCCTATAAAATTGTAAAATTATCCTCTTTATATTTTTCTCCACACAAAGTACCAAATTGTTCTTTGTTATTGGAAAAGAAATTGTGGAATTATAAAAGGTGCATTTCAAGAAAGGTCTGGCTAAGGAAAGACAAGGTTATTAAATACGCTTAGCGACACCTCTCTTTCCTGGGAACTTCCTTGGTGTTCTAATTATAAAACTATAATCTCTAATCCGGTAACTTGATTTCAAATTTTCTCCTACATCCAAAATGCCTCCTAGAAGACAACCAGTGCATGACCTTACTATGGAAGACATGCGGAGACAAATAGAGGAATTACAAAACACCGTACAGGCCCAACAAGCTCAGTTGAATGAACGTAACCGGCATTCAGGCGATGAATCCGAGTACTTCAGTGATTCCTCATCACCCAGAACCAGACGATCCCAGAGACAACCAGTCAGACATGATGACATCAGAGTAGACATTCCAGATTTTGAAGGAAGACTTCAACCAGAAGAATTTATTGTTTGGCTTCAGACTGTTGAAAGGGTGTTCGAATACAAGGAGATTCCTGAAGAAAAGAAGGTAAAAATTATTGCTGTGAAGCTAAAG
Organism: Calophaca sinica; assembly: GCA_037113605.1. Classification (NCBI taxonomy): domain Eukaryota; kingdom Viridiplantae; phylum Streptophyta; class Magnoliopsida; order Fabales; family Fabaceae; genus Calophaca; species Calophaca sinica. The sequence continues at coordinate 34,999,039 of CM073731.1, forward strand.
AAACATGCTTCCACTTGGTGGGAAAATCTTAAAAAAAGGCGAGAACGAGAAGGGAAGAGTAGGATCAGAACATGGGAGAAAATGTGGTGAGAACTATCCAGAAAGTTCTTACCTCCTCAATATTATCAACAAACTTTCATTCAACTACAAAATCTTCGTCAAAAGAATTTGTCGGTTGAAGAGTACGCCAGAGAATTTGAGAAGTTGATGATGCAATGTGATGTTCAAGAGAGAGAGGAGCAGACAATTGCCTGTTTCCTTGGAGGACTAAACCCTGATATTGCCAACCCTGTTGAACTTCAACAATATTGGACATTAGAAGATGTTATTAGCCTTGCTACAAAAGTGGAGAAGCGATTACCGGAAAGTCTAGCTACGAAACTTCTCCTCCGCTAATAATCCTCCTTACCCAGTAAAACACCCACAGATCAACCCACTCATCGAGTAAGCCTCCATCCAAACCCATCACAACCGAAAACAAAACCAAGGCCATCAAATGTTTCAAGTGCCAAGGTTTTGGTCATATAACCTCCAATTGCCCAACACGGAGAACCATTACCATCATCAAAGGAGAAGCTTATGAAGTATCGAGAACAAGAAGAGGTTCGGAAGGACCTGAAGGAGAAGAGGAGTTCGAGCGATTATATGATGAAGAACTCACTATTGCGACCATGGTGAATCTTTAGTGATCGACAAAGCTTGCATACAATATCGGTAAAGAAGAACCTTGGTTAAGGCACAATATTTTCCACACTCGTTGCACACATTTGGAAAAGTTTGTGATGTTATTATAGACAGTGGAAGTTGTGAAAATGTAGTTTCCAACTACATGGTGGAGAAATTGGAACTTCCTACCCAGCGCATCCACACCCTTACAAGTTGCATTGGCTCAAAGAAAGGAAGTGAAGTGAAGGTTGACAAGCGATGCCTTGTGACCTTTTCCATTGGCCAGAAGTACAAGGATCAGGTTTGGTGTGATGTTGTACCTATGGATGCTTGTCATCTTCTCCTTGGAAGACCCTGGCAATATGATCGTCATGCATTATATGATGGTTATTCCAACACCTACTCCTTTGTCAAAGATGGAGAAAAGGTCAAGCTAAGTCCCTTACCACCGAGTGAGCTTGATAAAGGCAAAAAAGAAGTCAAGCCATTGGTGTCCTTAATCACAAAGGAACAACTTAAAGAAGCTGCAGAGGAAATTCAGACCATGAGTTTTATTCTACTGTTCGAGTCAAATGAGGAGACAATTATTCCAGTAGAAATTAAGAAGCTACTTGCAGAATTTCCAGATGTTGTTCTAGAAGAAATTCCACCTGGACTACCACCAATGCGAGATATCCAGCACGCTATTGACTTTATTCCTGGAGCAGTCATTCCAAACAGACCAGCCTACAGAATGAGTCCTCGGGAGCATGCTGAGATCCAGTGCCAAGTTGAAGGATTATTGAAGAAAGGATTGATACAGGAAAGCATTAGTCCGTGTGCGGTTCCTGCCATCCTAGTGCCCAAGAAAGATGGAAGCTGGAGAATGTGTGTTGATAGTCATTTGTCAACAAGATTACCATCAAGTATCGGTTTCCCATACCGGAGTTGATGATTTATTAGATCAGTTACATGGTGCCACTATCTTTTCAAAGATTGATCTTTGTAGTGGATACCATCAGATCAGGCTAAGGCCCGGAGATGAATGGAAGACTGCCTTCAAAACCAGAGATGGCCTTTATGAATGGTATTATGCCTTTTGGGTTGTCCAATGCCCCAAGTACATTTATGCGTCGATGAACCAAGTCCTTCGACCTTTTATTGGTAAATTTGTTGTCGTCTATTTTGATGATATTCTAATCTTGACAAGGACAAAGAAGAACATTTAGAGCACCTTCAACAAGTCCGCAGACTCTCAGTGAGCGTAAACTCTATGCCAACTTAAAGAAATGTTCTTTCTTAACCAATGAAGTTACTTTTCTTGGTTATATTATCACATCAGAAGGCATACGAGTCGACCAGAAAGATAGAAGCAATCAACAGTTGGCCCATTCCAAAATCAATCCATGATGTGAGAAGTTTCCATGGATTAGCCTCCTTTTCTGAAGATTCATCAAGAACTTTAGCTCGATTCTTTGCCCACTCACTGCATCGCATTAAAGGAGACAAGTTTCAATGGGTGAGGCCGCCTGAAAAGTTTTGATGAACTAAAAAGATGTTTGGTGAAGCACGATATTAGGCCTTCCCAATTTTGATCAAGTGTTCGAAGTTAGCCGTGACGCTTCCAACACCGGAATTGGTCTTTGTTCTAAATCAAGAAGGTCATCCCATAGCCTTCTTGGTGAGAAGCTCAACAATGCTAAACTCCGATATTCTACATATGATAAAGAGTTCTATGCAATTATTCGTGCTTTGCAACATTGGAGCCACTACTTGTTGAATAAGGAATTCATTCTTTATTCTGATCATGAAGCCTTAAAGCATTTGAACTCTCAACAGAAGATTAGTCGCATACATGCTGCTTGGAGTGAGTATTTGACCTTTTCCCTTTCTGATCAAGCATAAGGCTGGAGTTCAAAATATTGTAGCAGATGCCCTCAGTAGGCGTCATACTCTACTTTCCACCCTACAAACAAAAGTAGTTGGCTTTGAAACAATTAAAGAGTTGTATCCGGATGATCCTGACCTCCAGAAAATTTGGAATGCCACCGAGTTTCATTCTTCACAAGACTACTATAGGCATGAGGGATTTTTATTCAAAGGAAAGACCTTGTGTATTCCTCAATGCTCTCTACGGGAAGCTATTATTTGGGAAAGACATGATGGAGGATTAGCAGGTCATTTTGGCAGAGATAAAACTGTGGCGTTAGTAAAGGAGAATTTTTATTGGCCAAGACTGGACAGAGATATACTTCGGCATATTCAAAGCTGTAGACTCTATCACTTGACTAAGTCTAAAAGCCATAACACCGGATTGTATATGCCTCTTCCAGTTACAGAATCCCCCTGGGAAGATGTTAGCATGGATTTTGTCTTAGGACTACCACGAACTTCGGCGTCGGAAGGATTCCATAATGGTAGTGGTAGATGATTTTCAAAGATGGCCCATTTCATTCCTTGCCAGAAGACCAACGATGTTGTTCAAGTTGCTGATATGTATTTCAAAGAAATTGTTCGTCTACATGGAATTCCAAAAACCATCACTTCCGACAGAGATGTGAAATTCTTAAGCCACTTTTGGAGAACCTTGTGGAAGAAGATGGGTACTAAGCTTCAATTGATAGTGCAGTCATCCCCAGACTGATGGGCAAACAGAATCTATCAACAGACTTTTGGGAAATCTACTTCGAAGCTTTGTCGGAAAAAATCTGAAGCAGTGGGATCTTATTCTTGCACAAGTTGAATTTGCTTACAACAATTCGACTAATCAAGCCACTGGAAAATGCCCTTTTGAAGTAGTATACGGCACCCGTCCGCTAAGTCCGCTTGACTTGACTCCCTCGGTGATAAGCAACAATATAGTTCAGATGCGTAAAGTAGAGCCAAGGAGATCAAGAAGTCGCATGAACACGCTCGAGAGCGGATTCAAGCGTAATTCAAGGTATAAAGCTCAACGTGACAAACATAGGAAGCGACAAATTTTTAAAGTTGAGATTTGGTTTGGATACATCTACGAAAGGAACGATTTCCAAATCAACCAAATGCTAAGTTGTCCCTAGAGTGATGGACCATTCAAAATTGTGCGAGAAAATCAACGACAATGCTTACAAGGTAGAGCGCCAGAACATATGGTGTCTCTGCAACTTTCAACGTCGCTGACATTTCACCATATTTAGATGATGAAGCAGAATTAAACTCGAGGGCGAGTTCTCTCCAACCCGGGGAGTATGAATCAGAAGCTTCCACTTGAGCACATGCATGCACCTTCACCAACCATGCAAGTGGAGAGCCACTATTTTTTACTATTTACATTTCCATTGATTTTTTTTTACAACTTGTTTTGATTACCCATTGTATTCCAGTAGATTACAGCCTGTATCTAGCTAAGATTTGGCTCATAGAAATGCTATAAATAGGAGCAAGAACCTCATGTATTGGCATCTTGAAGTTTATGAGAAATTGAGAATTTTGAGTTAGAGAGTTTTTCTCTCTTGTTCCTGAGCCAGTTTCATATTCTCATTTTTTTTTACTTAGCTGCATATGCAGCTGCACATGGTTCTGCTATATTTGTACTATGTTGCGGATTTGATTCAGAGTTGATTATGCTCCTTATATTGGAGCGATAAAATGATATTGAACTTGATTCAATGATATTGTAGAGGAGGAGAAAGAGGGTGCAACATAATTTTCAATAGCGACGACATAATTTGTGAGTTTTCGAAGAGAATTTGACAGCACATCACATTTCCAACAAACCCATATATCTTTGACGAGCAGCCGAAAAATGCTTCAAAGGGCAAAAACTTGATGAAGGGATAATTGTGTTTGAACTCTTCAATTAATTATTATTCTTCCAGTCAAAAAAAATTGTTTATTAATCATATTCTTATTGTATGTATATATATAATATGTGTATATATATATATAGTATGTATATATATGTATATATTATATATATATATACATATATATAATATCTACATATATATATATATATAATATATACATATATATACATACTATATATATATACACATATTATATATATATAACATGTTATATATATATATATATATATAATATATACATATATATACACATATTATATATATATAACATGTTATATATATATATATATAGATATATATATATATATATATAATATATACATATATATACATATTATATATGTGTATATATGTATATATTATGTATATGTATAATATATACATATATATACATATTATATATGTGTATATATATGTATATAATATGTACATATATATACATACTATATATATATATATATACACATATGTAGATATTATGTATATGTATAATATATACATATACATAATATCTACATATGTGTATACATATATATATATATATATATATATATATACACATATGTAGATATTATGTATATGTATAATATATACATATACATAATATTTACATATGTGTATATATATATATAGTATGTATATATATGTACATATTATATTATATTATATATATATATATATATATATATATAATATATACACATATATAATATGTATTATATATGTATATATATATATATATATATATATATATATATATATATATATAATATATATATATATATATATAGTATGTATATATATGTATATTATATATATATATATATATATATATATATGTGTATAAATATATATATATAGTATGTATATATATATAATATGTGTGTATATATATATATATAGTATGTATATATATGTATATTATATATATATATAATATGTGTGTATATATATATATAGTATGTATATATATAATATGTGTATATATATATATATAGTATGTATATATATATATATATATAATATGTGTGTATATATATATATAGTATGTATATATATACATATATTATATACATATATACACATATTATATATATATATATAATATACATATATATACATACTATATATATATACACATATTATATATATATAACATATTATATATATATACGTATATAATACATATTATATATGTATATATATATATACACATATGTAGATATTATGTATATGTATAATATATACATATACATAATATCTACATATGTGTATATATATATATATATAGTATGTATATATATATATATAATATGTGTGTGTATATATATATAGTATGTATATATATATATACACATATTATATATATATGTATATACATATACATACATATATATATATATATATATGTATATATATAGTATGTATACATATACCTAATATCTACGTATATATATATATATATATATAACATATTATATATATGTATATATATATATAATAATATGCATATATATGTATATGTATATATATGCATATTATTATATATACATATACATATATATATATGCATATTATTATATATATACATATATATAATATCTTATATATATATATATATATAATATGTATACATATACATAATATCTACATATGTATATACATATATGTATATAATATATACATATATATACATACTATATATATATACACACATATTATATATATATATAACATATTATATATATATATACATATATATATCGTCATTTAAATACAAATAGCAGAGCACCCGCGAATTTTATTGTTTGTTTCGACAACCTAGGAACTAGAAAGCGCTATTCTCTTCTCTCCTTTCTCCTCCTTCAATTTCCACAACTATCATTTAATTTTTCCTTCATTAATTACCTCTGCTTATTGATTTACATCAAGCATTAATGAAGCTAAATATTAGCTTGGATGTTAGTTAGCATGAGTTGTCAATTAACTAAATATTAGTTAGCATGAGCTGTAGGATTGAGAACGATCTCTTCATCAATTCTCATGAATTTCTGGTTTGGTTTTTCCTTTTCTATGAGTAGCTAAATTCCTTAGGCTAGGGAAGATGAACCTTGTGAACCCTCTTATGTAGTTGTTTTACTTATATCAATGCAAGTTTATTTCAATTATGATTGAGCCTTCAATTCTATTATTAATGCTTTTTGGTAACTGATCACTACCTAATCGATTTTAGGTTATACTCACGATTGGGAAATTGGGGTTATGAACTTGAACTAAATTGTTGGTCATGTTTAGGAGGATTATAGGAATATAACCTTATGAGCATGTGTTCTTATGAATCATTAGTCTTATTGCTTAATCTAGCTTTAATTCACCTAAGGGATTAGGGGATTTTAGTTAAAGTAAAGGGTTTATGAGGCAAGGAATTGTCCTTAAACTAATTTTGTTGATTCGAACTTCAATTATATGGAATAACTTGTGTTGGTTGTAAATTGATTGCATAAGAGTGGAAGCAAGAGGATTCGATCCCTAGTCGCTTTTAATTCTCCTTAAAATCCAAATTTTTGTTTAGTTGTTTACTGTTTTTGTCTTTTGATATAAGTCATAAATATTTCAAACACATCACTTAGTTCAATAGTTCAAATTATTACAAGTTTGTTAAGTTAAATAATTAGTTACAATTCCTGTGGATTCGATCTTTTTATTACTTGACGACGAATCGTACACTTGCGATTTTGCCTAACATTGGCCTAAGAGACCTTAACCACCCTTCTGACCTTTCATTCAAAGGGAGACTCTTCTTCTTCAACTTGGAAATTGCTAGGGTGATTCATTCTTGAAGGCCTTTCCACTCTCTGGTAGACCCAGTGACCACTTAATTGGCCTTTCTCAGTACTGTCTCAGGTCAGCACCATTGCTGATTCCTCTGACGCATTTATTTGGGGGAACCTGATTAAGTGATAAGAAATTGAAGAACCATCCTCCTAGTTCAACGTAACCTATTTTCCTTTGGCCATTTCTTGTTTGGCTTTTTTCTCTGTAGTCGCTTGCTCCTGGTAGGCCTTCTTCATTTCTGATTCTTAGAAGGCTTTTGCAACAACCTTGTCGAAGACAGTGCTACACCAAGGGCATAGCATGACTTCACAGTCTGCATTCTTCTTTTGTTTGAAGGAGCTCGAGCAGGCATTCCTAACAGTTGGAAGGATGTTGGCAATATCCTTTTGAAATATTTGATGGCCACATCAATGGCCTCCTTCTCTTTGACTGGGTGGACTTGTACCATGCAAATATCAGATGGTTCCACATAATTTGTAGTATTTCCGAAGGGATCAATGTCGATCTTCATGGTGGCTTTCGATTTCTCGTCCAATACCAATCTTCCATCCTGAATAGCCCTTTGGATCAAATCCATGAAATGAACACAAGTATTAGTGGTATGGATGTAATATATTGATCTTTTAACAAGATATAAAAAATCTAATCAGCTTTATTAACATTAAAGTTATATGTTTTCTTGAAAACTTAGGTTTGTCTTTTGACAAGAAAGATTTAAGAAAATCACACACATAAAGGGGTATCTAAAGATTCAAAATTTGCCACCAACAATCTCTAGCTTGATCCGATGTTAACTCAAATTTTTTATTCGACGAGCTTCAAGAATTTGAATTAATTTTTTTGGAAGGGTAGCCCAAGCTGACATTTTTATAGTGCTTGCTTTCGAACGATCAGGCAATTGAGTGCCTCATATTGATGTGGCAGGCGGTAATCAGGCAAAGGAAATATAAAATGAAGATAGAGGAGAATACTATAAAGAGAAGTGATTCAAAATATACAAGTAAATAGCAACAGAAGCAAATAACTTGAATTGAAATCAAATATATTGAAAGCAAAACAACGTCAATAACAACTTGAATTGAAAGCAAGTGTTTTGAAGTTTCCACCGTGCTTATTCTAAGAAACTAAGCTACTATTTATAGACAAGCCACCCAAGTAAGGGCTTTAGGCCTCCAAATAATGAAGACCCAATTTTTTTAAATTATTAACATTTTTTAAAAAATAAAAAATATTAATTAATTAGTAAATAATGTTATAAATAATTAGTTTTTTCTTAAAAAATAAGGTTCAATTCTTGAGCAAAAGCCACATTTTTTTAAGTCTTTGATTTTTTTTTTGCCTTCTCACGCAAAATTAATTAGTCATTAAAAATTAATACGTTATTAATTTTTAAAAGACCTCACTTTAAGATTTGCTTTAGGCCTAGGAGTACGTTGGGCCGCCCTATTATAGACAATTTCTACAGATTCGGGGTCCTCTGCCCATGATTTCCATAACTACCCATTACATATTTACATTGTGTGTGATTCTTTTATTGTAGGAAACAATCCATTTTGTTGCTCTTTGCTGAATGCTAACCGTCCACCATTTTCCTTAGACTGGACCCGCTTCTGATGATGGCTTCTAACTTGTGGTAATTGCTTCTAGGATCCTCAACTAGTATTTAAATTATGGTTTAATTATGCTGGAGGTCCCTAAACTATTTGGGAATTTTGAAATAGGTCCCTGAACTATTTTTTTTTTAATTAGGTCCCTGGATTATTATTATTTTTTTAATTGGGTCCTTCCGTTAAGTAACTGTTAGTGAAATTTGTTAAGTCATCTTGGCGTGGATGGCGTGGACCGCGACATAAATTTTGAAATAGGTCCCTGAACTATTTTTTTTAATTTGGTCCCTAAACTATATATTTTTTTAATCAGGTCCCTAAACTATTTTTTTAATTTGGTCCATAAACTATATTAATATTAATCATGTCCAGTTTGCTTTCATTATTTTTCCTTTAATTTATTGTTTTTAAATTAATTAATTAATTTATCGTTTGAACCAATCGAATTTTTGTGGAACAAGAGGGATAACTTTGTCACGCACAGGGCCTTATGCGATGCCTTAGACCAATTTTTCTGGGAACCAATTTTTTTCTACGATGCAAGCTTCCCTTGGACCAAACATGGGAACACATTTTTCTTCAATTTTATGGCCAATAACGTCACTGAACAAAGGAGATTTCTCTTGCTAAAGTAACACTTCAAAATTTCTTGGTCTTAAGCTAAAATAAATAGTAGCAAAAAGTGGTGGTTACGTTGAAACCACAATTAGAAAAAACAAAATAAACATCAACAAAAAATAGGACATTGTCTAGTTCATTGGACTTTAAGCCAAAATAAACAGTAGCAAAAAGTGGTAGTTACGTCGAAACCACAGTTAGAAAAAGCAAAATAAACATCAACAAAAAGTAGTAGTCACATGGCCACCCGAAACATAAACAAGTCTAGCACAGCTGTGAACCATTACTTCCATCTTGGCTTTGTTGTTGGGAGCTTAGTTCTTTTCAGTGTTGAATTAAAGTTGGGAGCGGATTGTGACTGTGTCTCTACAGAGCTGTCTTGGGCTCTCCCTCTTCCTCTTGATCTGCCTCTCCCTCTTCCTCTTCCTCTTGCTGAACCATCACTTCCAGAAACATCAGGTCCAGTTTCTATAGTAACTTGAGGAGTCTTTGCAACATCAGATCCGGCGGTAGTGGGTTGTACAACATCGATTCAACATAAGTGGGTTGTGCAACATTAGATCTCGAACCCTCCAATGAGGAGCCTCTCCAACAAAGAAATGCAACATCGGGTCCATCAACCAAAAAAAAAAAACCAAATCAAAATACATGAGATCCATAAGCAGTGCAACCTCAAATCCAGGAAAAGGAAAAAAATCAAAACACATCACATTCTTACCATCACTTGCAGATTCAGTTACATGTGGAGGTTGTTTGCAAGTGGTTTTATTGTGGCCAACTTGCTTGCACCTTGTACACCTTATTATTGTGCCAACTCTTGAAGATCTTGATGAGTTTGGATTTTCATCATGCTCCCTCCTCCTTAGCTTCCTTGGTCTCCCAGGCTTGGGTCTATGTATTGGAGGGAGAATCTTATCAAAGTTCAACGTTGGCCATAAATTCTGCCCATTAATTGGATTGACCACCGGGCTATAACATGCCAAATATGCAACAGGCGTATAGTAGGCACTAATGTAGTCCTCTGGGTTACCCCCTTTAAAAAATATGCAACCGCATAAGCATGCCTACATGGTAATCCAGTTAGTTCCCAAAACCTACAACTACAACTACCCCTCTCCAAATCAACTGTGAATTTCTCAGATATATGCCTGTAAGTATGCTCCACTTCAAATGACCACTCTCCAGCCATCTTGCATTTCCAATGTCTTGAATTAATTACTTTTTGCTACTATTTATTTTAGCTTAAGACCAAGAAATTTTGAAGTGTTACTTTAGCAAGAGAAATCTCCTTTGTTCAGTGACGTTATTGGCCATAAAATTGAAGAAAAATGTGTTCCCATGTTTGGTCCAAGGGAAGCTTGCATCGTAGAAAAAAATTGGTTCCCAGAAAAATTGGTCTAAGGCATCGCATAAGGCCCTGTGCGTGACAAAGCTATCCCTCTTGTTCCACAAAAATTCGATTGGTTCAAACGATAAATTAATTAATTAATTTAAAAACAATAAATTAAAGGAAAAATAATGAAAGCAAACTGGACATGATTAATATTAATATAGTTTATGGACCAAATTAAAAAAATAGTTTAGGGACCTGATTAAAAAAATATATAGTTTAGGGACCAAATTAAAAAAAATAGTTCAGGGACCTATTTCAAAATTTATGTCGCGGTCCACGTCACAGTCCACGTCAGCATGACTTAACAGCCCACTAACAGTTACTTAACGGAAGGACCCAATTAAAAAAAAAAAAATCCAGGGACCTAATTAAAAAAAAATTTAGTTCAGGGACCTATTTCAAAATTCCCAAATAGTTTAGGGACCTCCAGCATAATTAAACCTTAAATTATTGCTATAAAATTAAATTGCTTGAAGCATAAAAATGTCCTATACTGAAATTGTACATCACTTAATTAATTTGCATTGAAAAGTTTAAGTCTGATAATTTATTTATTGAACGAGCTAAACCCTCCGTTAAAATTAATTCAGCGACAATTTCAATCTTCAGCTTTTGAAAGTGTCAACTACTTTTCTTGTGAAACACTAAACGCCATCCCCAAATATTCTACATGACGAGTTAGGTCAACTACATAAGACGTTTGAGAATCATTTATATATGAAGACATAGTCGACAACAAATTTATGTTTATGATGATGCCAATTTTACGATTATATAACTGCTCTTTTATCGTGTTTATAAGACTTGGTAAGAATTACTTAGTTATGTATTTCTCTCAACTAACTTTCTGTTAGGAATAGAATTTCAAAAACGAATGAGCCAGACCAGGATGCTCTCAATCATCCCATGGTGGCCCTAACCGTTAATAATAAAGAATGGAGTGGTTGAGTCAGGCCTGAAGACGCAAACAGATTATGGTGACTTATGAACTACAAGCATTGACTCCTTCATCACCTTTCATCTATTTAAAATTTGAAATAATTTAATGAGAGCTCAATTAAGTATACTTTCACAAACAAGTTCGGCAATTAATTAAGGGTAGGAGCTGAGTCCAAAGAAAGCCAAAACAAAAAAGTCTCTCTCCTTAAAATGATACGGCATGTATAGATCTGTATGATCATGATCTTCCTAGAGGCCCATATAGACTGAACCTTTTTTTCTTTTTGCTTTACATTTTAGTCTATATATTTAGATTTTTGTGTAGTTAATTTTTTTCTCCTTACTTTAATTGTGACACATAAGTTATCAATGTCCAGAGAGACACAACCAAGTGGTAAAACATATGTAAATATTAGATGGACATTTAGAGTGCGGGTTCGAAAAACAAACTTTAATGAAAGACAAACATATGTAAATGTTGTATCGATTTAGAAATTGAGATAACATTATAGTGATAAATTGAAAGACAAACTAAAAACAAACTTCAATGAAATTAGATGGAAAACTATGATATTTTAAAGGTTAGGAATAATAATGTAGCCGGCTGACAGAAGAACAGATAATGGAATGCAAATGGGAAACTTTCTTATAAAAAAAAAAAATAGAATGCAAATGGAAGACGAAGTCAATTAATTACCCAAAAAAGAAAAAAATAAAAAATACTAACCAGTGGAGCCGATGCGGTGTCGTCTGGGGGACCTTGTCCATGTGTACTGTTTGAGTTATCTATCATTGTTAAGCATTTATAGTTTCGAAGATACTACCTCTGTTCCCTTTTAGATGTCTTTTAAAGTTATTTTACACAAACTAAGAAAACCAATAAATTTTATTGTTGATAAAATTATTGATCTTTTTCCTGTGATACTCTTGACTATTTATTACCCCATTACACTTATTTCTCTCTCTATAATAAATAGTTAAAAGTATAATTGTCAAAAAAAGTAATTAAGATAACATTAAACTTTGAAAACGATAGATAAATAATAATAAAATTTCTCCAAAAGTTAGACAAGTAAAAAAGAACGGAAGAATTAGTAACTTTGTTCAAAATCACATTATGATCGCCATATTTTGAAGTCTTCTTTTCTAGAATCCTTCCATAGTACTCATTCGTCTCTAACGTTTTTTAACAAGATTAAGAAAAATATAAATAACCTAACGAGTGAAACAATTTTATTAAATTGTCTTTGTTAATTATTGGAGTATTAATAATTGTCATAAATACATGATGAAGTATGATATCTTAAGAGTGATGAACATGATATTTTTTCCAAGGGCAAAATCGAACAAAAAAAAATTAATATTATATTGAAAAAAATAAAACAGTAGTTAATTTGAAAATTTTTTATATCTCTAAAATTACAGTCAATTAGAAATTGAGAGAGTAGTATGTTGAAGTCTACTTCTTTGGGTTTAATTATGTTTATCTAGATCCAAAAGACAATGAATGAAATAAATAGAATCACATAAAATATTATTATTTAAATTATTTAAATTAAGATAGGAATTTAGAGGACATAACATGACTGTAACATTAATTATTTACATTACTAGTGTATATTTATTAAACTCTTAAGATAAAATAAAAGACAACTTGATCTAATTTATTTTATCTTATTTTATTTAACATTTTTATATTATTCAATAATTTAGAGTATAAGGTGTAATCATTTTAAATAAAAATGATCATAGAGCCTTTATATTTCTTTTCACTTTTAAAATAATAAAATGAAGACCTAGAAAGTGCAAAAACAATATGGAAAATGAATACCACACCACATAGACATGAAAACTTGAAAGAATTAGAGGACATAACATGACTGTAACATAGTATATAATTTTTTTTCCCTATAAGTAAAATTTTATTGATAGGCTCCAACTTTAGCACCACTATGGATATCTCTCCACCTTCTAGATAGGAAGGGTTGAAGATACCTACACTATCATTTGCTAGAAGCTAGAGCAAATAAAAAAGCAAATTACAATGTTCAAAACACTACAACCCATCTTACACATACACCAATCACCATGCCAATATAATTCCTACAACTAACAAGAGAGGCTTTATGTACAGCCACACACACCTATAAAAAAAAGCAACTATAACCTACTGAACACATGTGCTACGCCCCTAATAAGTAGAATAAAAAAAGGTTGTTACAAGCAATCACAACTCCATGACTAGTACATACCACCCATAAAAATAGATAATATTGATTATGTTGCTGGCTGCTTCCTCCTCATATGATATCAAGTGCCAACACCAATACAAGAAGTTCCCAACCTGCAGCACAATAAAATTAATATGAAAATATAAAATCTTGAATCTAAAGAGAGAATTAATATTTGGAAATTTATATGCATAATTTTACACATTATAAAATGTCATGAGCATAATAAATATACACTAACGTGTAAAAAAGTTTTGACATGGTAATTCAATCATACCATATTCTGTTAATGTTTGTTAAGATATTTTATGAAGTAATTATAAAAAAGCGCAGGGGCGAAGCCAGAAGTAGATTTCGGGGAGACCAAAAGACCGACTCAATTGTTAAATTTTACTATTGTTAAACTTTATTTTATATTTTCTAAGGGGAAGGGGACAATGGGAAATGAGAAATGAGATTAGCAGTTTTTATTTGCAGATAATCTACAAGGGTTGAGGGGACCACACCAACACGACCCCCTTGCCTCCGCCTCTGACAAAGTGGCACATGGTAAAATATGATTGGATGACAATGTAAAATATTTTTACACTCACATTGTATTAAACTCAAATATTCTTTGTCTAATTATTACCATTGAATGATTTGCAATATAAAAAACAACTAGAAATTCGTGTGAAGTGTAGTATGAATACATGTGTACTGTGAGCTTATAGGTGCTTATGAAAAAGTTAGATGAGATAGTTTTAAAAAATCACTACAACACAAAACGAAATAGATAGCGCTTATTTTTTTGCCTTCGCTAGCGCTTAAAAGTGCTTCCTATTCAGCCGCTAGTGATGCGTGTTAAAAAAGACAGCGTTTTAAAAGCGCTAGTGATAACTGGAATCACTAGCGCTTCCTTGAGAAAGCGCTATCTATGATGAATAATAGATAGCGCTTTCTCATGGAAGCGCTATCTATTATCCTTTTTTTTACAGTAGCAGTATATTACAGCTATTGATAATTCTTACAACCCAGCCAATACAGCTACATTAATTCTACCAAAATTTTAGCAGAATATCCCCTAAAATATGGACATTCCAAAATAACATAAGTACATGTATTACAACAAACAATATGCCAACCAAAATAATGTCTCACATGGGCCAACAACATACATCTAATTACTACTACTATATTAATGTGTATATACATGCACAATTAATGATCAAAGTTTTAAAACAAGAACCAAGAAACAATTAAACCAAGACACATACATGGTAATCACAAAAAAGAAGGAAAAAAAAAACACCAGCCAGAGAAGGATTGATGGTATCTTACAGCTTGATAACATGATGTCGAGCCATAGTGCATGAGACGCCAAACCATTTACAAGGATCTGAAGAAAAAAAAACAGTGCAAACACTTCATTTCTATAAATACATTCTCGAAAGTTCCAATTTCACACAAAAAATAGTGCTTGCCATCTTTGCTACTTACTTAATGACACTTCAAATAAATTATTCACTAGCAAGTAATTAATCAAGTCCGGAAGAAGCCATCTATCTATCTGCAAAAAAATTAGACACAAGTAATTAGACACACAAGTAATTTAACAAGTACATAATTCATAGTCATTTAACTAAAATAACACAATCTACTTTTCATTTTTCTTTTCCTCCGATTGATCCAAAGCCCCTCTTTATGATCATGTCTAATATATGTATCATCCTCTCTTGATGTACTTTCCTCATCAAACAGTGATTGTATCACAAAGAACGGGTCATCTTCAAGGTCAGCATCTTCATTTGCTTGATCATCATCAATCTCATTAACAATTTTTTTGATAGTCAGCAAAAAAACAACAAACCCATTCATATCAGATGGATCGGTGACATAAAAAACTTGTTGAGCTTGCGATGCTAAAATATGAGCGTCATCTTTATATCCCAACTTATTTGAAATTCACCCATACGAACCCCAAGTCATCTGTTTCTACACCGTAATTATTGTCAACCCACTTACATTGGAACATAGGCACCGAAACATCGCATAATCCAACTCCCATATGTGTTCAATGACCCCGAAGTATGACATATTCGCATAAATAGGATTTCTGTCTTTGGCACTTGAGATATGCATAGTTTGAGCAACAAGAGTGACCCCACTATTTTGCATTTTACTCTGATCATCATGTTCTTTTGTATAGAATGTGTACCCATTTATCAAATAACTGGGGTAAGAGATAACATGTATAGCTGGACCTTTAGCTAACCATCTCAATCTTTTTGAAACCGAACTAGGATTTACATTAAACTCTGTAGAAATGTGATCTCTTAGCCACGTTATAAAAGACTGATTGTGTTCTCTTGTTAACCAATTTTGATTCTTATTTGGGTACATACTCTTGAGCAATTCGTTGTGTTTCACAACATAGGACTCAACCCCATCGGCGTTGTGTAAAACATGTAAGTGTGCTTACTCCATCTGTTGCCTTGATATAGTCAATATTTTACATCCAGTAATCCATTTCCCTTCACTTCCTCCTGTGTGACGAGATTTCGGCATCCCTATGTTACATCCAACATTAGATAGGTAGTCGAAACAGAATTCAACAACTTCTTCGACTGTGTACCGCTCAACAATACAACCCTCTGACCGTGATCGGTTTTTCACATATCCTTTTAATATCTTCATGTAATGCTCAAACGGGTACATCCATCTCATGTAAGCTGGTCCACACAATTGTGTCTCCCTAACCAGATGAACTGTTAGATGAATCATTACGTCAAAGAATGAAGGTGGGAAATACATCTCAAGCTCACACAAAATCAAAACAATTTCTGTTTGCAATGTTGGAAACTTTCCTGGGTCAATCACTTTGTTGCAGATTGCCTTGAAGAAGAAACAAAGTTTAGTTAAGGTCTTCCGCACTTTGATGGGTAAAATGGATCGTATACCAATGGGTAGCAAATTCTCCATGAGAACATGGCAATCATGGGACTTTAGACCCTTTAACTTGAGATCTCTCATTGATACAATGTTCATAATGTCTGAAGAGTACCCCTCTGGAACCTTAACTCCATGAAGAAACTTAATTACAAAGAACCATTTTCTCTTTTCTAGACAAAGTATGAGCAGCTGGAAGTAGAAATGTACGTAGTTTCCCCTTCTTTACTGGTCCCAATTCCCGCCTCAATCCCATACTAACCAAGTCCCGCCTTGTATTGATGTCATCTTTAGTCTTCCCGGGCACATTGAGTAAGGTACCAATGACACTATCAAAGATAATTTTTTTAACATGCATCACATCAATGAAATGTCTCACGTATAATGACTTCCAATATGGCAGCTTAAAGAAAATCGACCTTTTCTTCCACCCTCGTGTGACAAGCTCTCTCGCAAAAGGTTTCCCGAATTCAATACTCAAATCTTTTACCTTTTCAAACAGTTGTACACCCGTCAAAGGCAAAGAAGCTCTATGTTCTTCAGCATTCCCATTAAATGCTTTTCTCCACGACCGATAATGATGCTTTTGAGGCAAGAATCTACGATGCCCAAGGAAGACATTCTTCTTACCATGTTCCAACCGCATCTAATCAGTGTCATCTTCACATATAAGGCACGCACACTGGCCTTTGGTGCTGTATCCAGACAAATTACCATATGCCGAAAAATTATTAATTGTGCCGAAGATCATAGACCTCAAGGTGAAACTTTCTTCTCTATACCCATCAAACACATCTATACCCGCCTCCCACATTTGCTTCAAGTCTTCAATTAAAGGAGCCCAGAATATGTCTACATCATTTCCTGGTTGTTTGGGCCCAGAAATTAACATAGACAACATCATATATTTGAGCTTCATGCATAGCCATGGAGGTATGTTATAAATCACCAAAATCACAGGCCATATACTATGAGAGCTACTCTGAACACCATGCGGGTTAAATCCATCGGTGGACAATGCAAGTTTTAAGTTTCTTGGTTCATTCCCAAAATCAGGATACTCAATATCGATTTTTTTCCATTGAGAAGAATCTGTCGGGTGCCGCAGCATGCTATCCTTAAGCCTTTCATCCTCATGCCATGTCAAGTGTTTTACATCTTCTGAACTATGGTACATGCGCCTGAATCTTGGAATTATGGGAAAATACCACATAACCTTCTTTGGAGCTTCCTTCTTCTTATACCGTGAGGCTTTACATTTAGGACACGACTTTAACGATGCATATTCATTTCTAAATAAAATGTAATTGTTAGGACAAGCATGTATCTTCTCATAGCCCATGCCAATAGAGTGCAACATTTGTTTAGCCTCATATGTCCGACCAGGAAGCACATTATCATCCGGCAACATATCTTTTAACATTTGTTTAGCCTCATATGCCGTAAAGCTCTTATCAGTCGATCTATTGCCCGATTTCAAGTTATACAACTTTAACGTCGCCGATAATCTCGTGAATTTAGTACAACCCTCATACAACGGCTTCTCCACATCACTTACCAACTTCTCAAACATTTGAGGACAATCACAGAGATCTTCTTCAACTGCATTTGTCATCTCTTCAAAATAGTCGCCATAATGTGTATTTGTATCGGCGTCATCTGACGCATATCTCTCACTCTTCCCCATATTAGAAGATTCACCTCTTTTCTCACTGTGCTTTGTCCAACAGGTATAACTCTGATCAATTCCATTGCTCACTAAATGTCCTTCCAATTCCTGAACATTAACTCGGCCTACATAACAACAACTCAAACAAAGACATACGATTTTACTCAGGTCTAGTTCTTTTACATGCTGAACTACAAACCCAATAAAATCTTGCACTCCATCCCTATATTTCTTCGACAAACAATTAGCAGACATCCACTTCCGATCCATTCTAACTTCAACCTTTACAAATTCAACAGTCATTCCCATCAATATAACATCCACAATTCACAGTTCGAATTCAATTCACAGTTTGAATTTTTAACAAAAATTTGGCAGAGTCTCCTCTAAAATATGGGCATTCCAAAATATATCCAATCCAATCAAACATAAAACACTTCAAAGTTCAAAGGAAGCAACAAGTCATTTCCTTATAACTGCATGTGACTAGTCTTACTATTTTATCTCTAGTTACCTTTTTGTTTGAAACTAGGTTAAGCTTATGATACATTCAAATTATATTGTAATAGCTACACCAAACAAAGAGAGAATCACATTTTCAGCACAAATATGCACATGAATCAGACCCATGATTCACAAAAAGGGAAAAACATGAAGAGCTTCCATCTAAGAATCAAACAAAGAGAGAATCATATTTTCAGCACAAATATACAAAAACAAGTTAAAAAGAGAGGCTGGTACCTCAGAAGTCAGAACACGGTATCAAGCACAAAGCAATTTTCAGTATCCAACACCACTGAACCGGTTGAAAGCTCCGTCGTTTTCCAGTATCCAACACCGTCTCTTCGTCGTTTCGTTCTCAGAGAGAGAAAGAGAAACACAGAATCGGAAGAGGGGCGACGGTGGAGAGGAGGACAAAGCTCAAGGATGGAGAGGAGGACGGTGGTGGTGGTTTTTCGTGGTGGTTTTGCGTGCGACGGAGAAGGAGATAGAGCGAGATTTAGAGACTGGCAGCGTTCACGAATGGGAAGAGGGGCAACGGTGGAGAGGAGGACGAAGCTCAAGCAAGGAGAGGAGGACAGCAGTGGTGGTTTTTCGTGGTGGTTTTGGGTGCGACGGAGAAGGAGATAGAGCGAGATTTAGAGACTGGCAGCGTTCACGAATGGGAAGAGGGGCAACGGTGGAGAAGAGGACGAAACTCAAGCAAGGAGAGGAGGACA
Source organism: Calophaca sinica (assembly GCA_037113605.1). Classification (NCBI taxonomy): domain Eukaryota; kingdom Viridiplantae; phylum Streptophyta; class Magnoliopsida; order Fabales; family Fabaceae; genus Calophaca; species Calophaca sinica. Next base: position 35,018,972 of record CM073731.1, read on the forward strand.
GCAGTGGTGGTTTTGGGTGCGGCGGAGAAGGAGATAGAGCAAGATTTAGAGACTGAGAGGTTTTGCGTAAGCAGAGAGGGAGAGATATGCGCACGTTTCTTGTGTCATTTGGGTTTATCAGGAAAGGATAATAACAAGCGCTTCCTTGGAGAAGCGCTAGCGAAGTCCAGTAAAAGAATCATAGATAGCGCTTCACCAGGAAAGCACTAGTGAAGATCAGAAAATAGATAGTGCTTTCTATTATTGTCTATTAGTTCGTTTTTACTAGCACTTTTTCTAGAAAGCGCTAGTAAAAGCCAAAACATAATTTTAGCCAGTGCTTTCAGATAGAAGCGCTGTTTAAGGTGGCACCATTTTTTTTAATAATCTGTTGTAGTGAATTGAGATGTAAAAAAATTATTTCAACTTATAAGAGAAATAATTGTTTAAAAACTCGTAATTATTTTAATAATTTTGATAAGTGTTAGTGAAATCTAACCAAACGCTAACCTTTACCTTAGGCCCCGTTCGGGGTGGTTGTAAGTTTTCAGTTTTTGGTTTTGAAAGCTAAATTTGACAACGAAACATGTTCGGGTAAAATGGATTTCAAATTAGTTTTTTACTTATTTTTAAAACGGTTTTCTTCTGCGGCACAAAACCATAAAAATAGGTTTTGAGATTACTGTTTCAGTTTTCATCCTAATAAACCATGTTCTTTCTCTCGTGTCTCTTCACGTCTCTCTCTTTCTCGTGCCCTTCAGCATCCCCTTCACCATCTCTCTCTCCCCATTCACCATTCCTCTCCTGCTGGTGGCTCTTCTGCTCTTGTCTCTCTTGCTTTTGTGAAGGTATTTTCTCTCGTTTCTTCTCTGGCTATTTTTTTTGTTGTCTCTGTTGTATTTTTTTCCCACCCTGCTGGTAGAGGGCTTGACGATGCAGCTATGGTAGGACTCTAGTTTTTGTTGTTCAGGGTGAAGGAAGGATAGAGAAGATGCCGATGTCGATCTTCTTCAAGAACCGCGAGCATGTGAGACGAGGACGAGCACGTTGACTGGGGCGTCGCTGAGGGCTTTCAAGCAAGTCGGTGCCTCTACCAGTGACACGCCGGAAATCGTCTGGACAAAGTCGATCAGCATCTCGCTGAAGTTGCACGTGCTGGGTACGCCATTGCTCAACACCATCAACCTTTCAACGGAGAATGGATATCAGAAATGGAGTGTCTTGATTTTCAGAGGGGAGGAGTTTAGTGATTGGGAATGGGTGGAATAATGATCCACGTGTTTAATTTTGATAGGCAAACAGTACTTATGGTACTGTATATAAGCTTTATCCAATTTTATAATGGTATGAATTGTTGTCAAAATTTATATTAATTTTTTAATTTTATAAGTATTTTTTATTTTTTTCCAGACTTAATTGTTTTGTTGTCATTTTAATTATTTTTATGTGTCAATATTTTTTTTTATATTGGAAGCTTGATAATTCGAAGAACTTTACAGTAAAATCCGCATATTCGGATCTACATGGCCGCATAACACAAAATGCAATAGAAGTGAATTTTACAAAGGCTGCTCAAGGCCTTTGGAAGTGCAGAATCCCATCTAAAATCAAGGTTTTTGCTTGGAGGCTATTGCTTGGACGTCTTCCGGTTAGAGAAGAGCTGTCAAAGAGGGGCGTAATTACTAATTCTCATGACTTGGGATGTGTTTTCTATTGTAATGCAGTAGAGTCAATGCAACATCTATTTTTTTCGTGTCCCTTTTCGGCTAATATCTGGTCACAGCTTATGTCATGGATCGGTTTGGCAGGTGCACTTCATTGTGATCTGGTTGAGCTTTTTTTGCAGGTTGGCGGTCTACCTAGTGCCAAAAACAGCAGGTATTTATTTTGGTGCGCCACAATGTGGCGATTTGGTCTATGCGAAATAGGATCCTATTTAGAGGGGAGGTTGCTAGTTTTACTGCTGCGTTGGCCTATATTAAAATTGTCTCATGGGGATGGTTTATGAGTTATGAGAAGAGGGATAAACAAATACTGTTTTCGGACTGGTTCAACTGTCCGTTACAGTGTCTGTGACATTTGGGTTTTCAGGAAGATTGGTCTGTTATGAGTTATGTAATGGATTGGGGGATATTTGGCGCTCTGGTTTGATAGCGCAGGTGATGAAGGGGTCATTGGTTGGCTGGTTGGTGGCCTATGGAGAATGAGGAGCTTTATGATTAATGGGGTTGGAAGGTACACACTAGAAACGATTCTTCACGGGGGCGGATAGGAATTAAAAGTGGTGCTGCTATAATCTTCAGTGTAGGCGAATCAGTGTAGTTCATTACTAAATATTGGAAAGTTTGCTAGCTGTTTTAACTTCATTACTTGGGGTTGGGTGATGTACTCTTTTTCCTCTTTTGGTCTTTTTCTCACTGGGTTTTGGCCTTGAGAGGTTTTAATGAGGCACACCCTTCCTAGAACATTTGTAAATATGGGTTCGGAGTACCCCTTGTACTCCAGTTTTTAATATATTTTTGTTTATAAAAAAAAAACCAATAACTATATAATTCGTTAATAATTTTATAGTTTACTTATTAGGGAACAAAATTAAAAAAAAATATAAATATTTTATATTTTATTTTGTTTTAAAATTTAAATGTATTAAGAAATATTTTTGCTTTATCCGACTGTTCAAATTTTGATAGACTAATTTTAACATATGTTTTTTGTTTTTGATAAACAAATTTTTACATATGTTGAATAAAATAACATCCAAAAAACCAATAAAAATTAAAAACAACAATTATTAAATGTCCTTATTATAAGAAACAAAACTTTAATTCACATGTATTGAAAATAGTTTTTTATAATTAATACTCTTAAATATTTAATTTTTTTTCAAAAATACCTATTTTATGAACCAACCCACTTGAATAAAAAATAAGTTATTTTATTAATATAAATCTCACTATATATAAAAATATAATTAGAAATTAAAATTTAATATATTTAAATATTAATATTATTTCTTATAACTGAAAAAAATGACCATTTTGTTTATTATAAATAAAAAAGACCGAATGGAGTACTGCTGCATCAGTAGAAAACAAAAACCAAAAGGAGCACTTTTCAATTAACGACAACAGAAAGGACAAAAACAGTGAAGGATGGGTTAACGTGGACAAGATTTGGAGCAAAGTTAATACGGTGTTCCCTGCCGTAGAAAATTCAAGCCATATGCCATCACTGAGACAAAGAATAGTACTTGAGAGGGAAATACGACGCTTCCTGCTTGCATCCTAGCGCCTCAGTTGAAAGTCGTCTCTACGTTCACCGTCACAGATTCATTCACCATTCCCCCCGCTATAAATACCGATTTTCCACTCCACTTAGACAAACTCAAACACAACCGCAACCTTATCCTCTCTCCTTTCCTCCTTCCTTCTCAAAATTCTTCTTTTCCACGGAATCAATCATTCTATTCTATCAATCAACTTACAAATAAAAAGAAATTCAATTACGCAAGTGATACACTCATGGCTAACGAAGCTGAAGTTTCAGCTCTAAATCGCATCAAATTGCATCTTCTTGGTGAACTATCTCCACTAGCCACCCCAAACAAACAACCCTGGTTTGAATTTCACGGAGCAACAAACCCCACCACCTCTCAATCCGAATCCTACTCTTCCTCTTCTGACTCTTCATTCTCTTTCGATCATTACTTCACTAACCTCCTCGAAACGGAGCCCCAAATCCCCCTCTTCGAATTTGACTCCAAACCCCAAACAATCGAACCCGAAACCCCAAAAGCCTTAGCCTCAAATCCTATTCAACCAACCGTCGAGAAGAAACCTCAGCTGAATCGGAAACTGTCTCTGCAAATTTCTCTACCGAAGAAGACCGAGTGGATCCAATTCGGAAACCCAGATCCGAACCCGAAGGTGATTGTGCAGAAACAGCCGGAACCTGTGGAGAAGCAGCACTACAGAGGGGTTCGACAGAGGCCGTGGGGCAAGTTCGCCGCCGAGATTCGCGACCCGAATAAGCGCGGGTCCAGGGTGTGGCTCGGAACGTTCGACACGGCCATCGAAGCCGCCAAAGCCTACGACCGTGCTGCGTTCAGGCTGCGCGGGTCCAAAGCCATTCTCAACTTCCCCCTCGAAGTTGCGGTGGCGGAAACTTCCGGCGACGGCGAGAGAAAACGCCGCCGCGAAGAGAAAGAGGCGGAAGTGAAGGTAGTGGTGAAAAAAGAGAAAACGACGGAATTGGACGTTAACTGTTATAAAGAGACGCCGTTAACGCCGTCTACTTGGACCGGGTTCTGGGACGGTGATGTTAAAGGGATTTTCAGCGTTCCGCCGCTGTCGCCGTTATCTTCCTTTTGTTATTCCCCTCTAATGGTTGTGTGAAATTTCTAATGGCTGCTTTTTTTTTATTTTAAATTTTTCGTCTTTTATGGCATCCTGTTTAGAGATGAGCAATGTACATTTCATTAAATATTTAATTTATTCACTATATTTTTTTGGCTAGATTTCAAGTGCCTACTTGATGATTCTTACTTAAATCGTTACGTTCAATTTATAATAAAAAAAATCATTAAGTTTAATAATTTTTTATGGGGAAATCATTAAGTTCAATTTAAACTTTATAAACCCGTACCGACAGGGTTGGTGTAAATAAGCAAAGAGGGTTAGTTTTACACGGCATGATTAACTAAGGTTCGAATCTCTACAAATTCACATTTAGTGCTTGATAGTTCTTGAGTATTATTATTTTTAATAGTATGATTCTTTTTGACAGAGAAAACCCGTGATAAAAAAACAACCTTATAAACCCGTAAAAAAAATAATTAAACCTTGTAAAAAAGGTTGTCGGAGGTCCTATCCAATGAGTCACTTCTACGGATTTTATTACAAGGGGAGTGATTTACTAAAAGAATAAATTGTTTACATGTATCATTTGTTTGTTGTATAAATGATTGTTTACTTTAGTAATAAAAACATCACCTCTTTCCTGCACTTGTAATAATGTTGTATATTTTATATTTGGAATCCTTAGTTAATGTTTTTGTGTGTATATAAAATTAAGGAAAGAGGTATAGGACAAACCTATCCGACCAAAAGCATCCTTACGGTGATGAGCAACATTATTATTCATACTAGCGTAAAGACGGACACTACCATACCTATTTTTTTGCTTATTTTATTGCTCTACAATATGTATTTTAAATAGTTATTTTTTTTAAATGTTCACTAACAGGGGGCAAGCTTATGAGAAGAAAAGAAAACCGACCGAAAGTTAAGCAAAAGCGAAAAATTATACTAAAAAGGTGATACACCAAAAGAGGTGATTACCATAAGGAACTTTCTTTATCTATAGTTATAGATAAGTTGACCGTAATTTTTATATAATATATTAAGTAATATTTCATATAAAAATTATAATCAATCAAATAGATTAAATAATGTAAAATCAACATTAAATGCCTATTATAATAATATTACTAATAATAATAACAACAATAACAATAACAATAACAACTGGCGGAAACTAGGCACTGTCGTGTCCATCTTTTTGTATTTTTTATTTTTTTATTGTGTTTTTTTTACATATTTATATTATTAGATAAACTTATTATTTTTTGTTTGACAAAAAAATTATTAGATAAACTTATTAACTTATTTACATATTTATATTATTAGATAAACTTATTAAATGAAAGCCTTTTATCTGATAGTTAAATAAAATATTATTTTATTTTTTTAATAAACATAAAAATAAGAGGTATATAGGTTTAAATTTAAGCTTAAATTTTCAGTTAAGAGACAAAAATGGGAGGAAAATGTGGACACAGAAAAAGTTAGTCGCCTTAATATATAGGAATGGATAATAAAGTTTGATAAATAAATATAAACTAACAATATACTCCCGTTTGTCAAAAAAATAAATAAATATAATATTGTACTTAACTTAAATACATTGAGAAAATAAAGAAACTGAGAGTTCACGCAAGGACAATGGTTCTAAATTCAACATGCACTATGCCATAACCCCATTTCCCGACAGTTATTTCAAGGCGATGTTTACGAAATACTCCCTTTGTTACTTTTTATAAGTCTTTTTAGACAAAAAAATATATATTAAAAAATTTAGTTAGCATAATTAAATTTATCTATAATGTATATGATTTTACAAATTTATCTTTTATTTATTATAAATCATACTTATAAATTTGTCTTGGATTTTTAAACACTATACAATTAATTAGGGGTACTTTTGAAAAAAATAATTCATGTATCTTGTAATTTTAAAAGTGGTTTATAATTAGTTACAATTTTTTTCTAAAAGGGGCTCATAAAAAATAACAGAGAGAGTACGGTGTTAGTAGGTTGTGTACCATACTCCCTCCGAAATGAAATACAGGTAAAAAAATAAATTTACATTAATTAAAAATATTGATTAATTTTTTTTATGTAACCAAAGTATTAATTGTATTCCAAACTAGCCTTTCCATTCATTCAAGTTTTTATGGAAACTTGTTGTATGAGAATAAAAAAGTTTTATTGAAAAATATTAATTGAAGAGTATTTTGAAAATGATGTCATTAAATAAGATAAAATTAATTAGAATTGGCTTATACTACAAAATATGGTTTTTTTTTGCTTATATTTTATTCTGGAGGGAGTACACAATGATAGGCTTAATGTCAAACAAATCTTCAAAAAAACACAATTTTTTTTTTCAAAGTCCCAAGTCAAAATCCCTAAATCTCTTTTTATTCTTGTGACCTTATTATCTGCAGCTGCAACTTGCATCTTGCGTACCTTTGTTCGGACTATGCGTCATCATCTCTTCGCCTATCAGTGTCACCCTACCATTCTCATAATCGGTTTCTAACCTCTGCTAGTAGCTTGCTAGATTCCACTTGTGATACCCTTTACCCGTACATTCATTTGTTTATTATTCCCTCCATCTCAAAACTTCTGATGTTTTAGTAAATCAGGTTCATTGAATACCTCATGTATTTGATCGCTAAAACATAAAAATTTTGATCGCTAAAACATAAAAATTTTGGGACAGAGGGAGTATAAACAAGTAAGATCTTTTGTGGAATAAAGAAATATTTTTTCTTTTTTTTTTTGGTACAAAAAGAAATATTTTTTCACAATAAGTAAAGAGCACATACGTATTTCAATTATCAAAGTCAATTAAGATTAATTAAAAGAAACATAAAGCATTCACAGGGTTTTCGCATAAACTTTAAATAATTACATAATTAAAATAATCTCTTTCCCAATTTTACATTGATCAGAGCTTGGCAAGCCCTTCTATTTAAAATATTAAAGAAAATACAAATTTAAAATTGTAGCTATCCATAAAGCGATAACTAGAGGGACCACTCCTTTATTGCAGGCACTTCTTCTGCGACTCGTCCTCTTCTCTGCTCGCATGTATACCCGTGTGCTAGAAAAATAGGTGTATGAGTTAGAAATCATGCTTAAAACATATGGACATAATGAGATTAGAAAGAAACAACACACTCACAATATCGTCTCACGCATACAAATACAGTTTCGCACAATTACTACAAGTTCATATACACGCAGGCATAAGTAAAACATTCCCACATCAAGGTGCAATGCGAGATAATGCATGCAATACTAACTTTGACTCCGTCGTATGCATGTGGATCCATCAACAACAACTACTCAATGAAGACGAATAAGACACTACAACAAAAATTATTTTAGGCAACAACAAAAAACTGTGGTTTGTGTAACACCTCGCCGAGACAAGACGTCACTTTATCCTGACACATATGTTCAAAGCAATGACACGCTTTATTTATTATCAGAGTACGCAAAGCATGAGACGTAGGCATATATCCCACACCCGCATGGGGTAACCGCCGTTTGTTACCTAATTATTGATTATTTTTCTAGTATTGTTTAAAAATCGGAATGTCACATTACTACCCTCTTAAAGAATTTTCATCCCTGAAAATTCAACGGTTGTTAGTCTTCTAGGATAGAATTCCTAGCGTCAGACTTCCTACCTAAACCCCAAACTCTATTGTCATCTGATGTGGAGACAACTAGACTCTAGACACGACCAGTGACTCGACCCTCCCCACAGTCTGATTAGAACTGACCTGCTCTGATACCACTAATGTAACACTTCGCTGAGACAGGGCGTCACTTTATCCTGACACATAAGTTCAAAGCAATGACACACTTTATTTATTATCAGAGTACGCAAAGCATGGCACGTAGACATATATCCCACACCCGCAAAGGGTAATCCAAAGGACACACACTGGCCGTGATACAACTGTTACCATCAGCGGTCACCTCCACTAAGTCCCGCTTCCCACGCTCTAAGCACAGGTTGTTCCTGTCCATTTGTTATTTATCATAACATAGTATGGAAACACACAAGAAAACAAAGGGGTAAGATATCCATCAACCACTAACAAGCAGGGAAACAACATAGCAGAGTGACTGTTACCATGCACAGCACAAGCATACAACATGGACAACACAATCATCAACATGACTGATACCACAGATACCATACTCAGACTCCTGAGCATATGGTCACAGACCAGACCTTTCATTGACACCACCTACTGACAAACCTAACCACACGGTCACAGTCCATATCATACTCTGATATCACAGACTGACACAAACCACTGGACATTTCGGACCCATTATCGGCCTTAATGTCCCAGAGATTTCAGGTCCATTACCGGCCCTAATGACCCAGACAATCGCTGAGTATCGCGGGCCATTAACGCCCTTCTTCCTAGACTAATCATACAATTATCAGTCTCAGGGCACAGGGAAATGAGACATAAGTTGGTTGTCTTGGGAATATATCATATTATGCTACCCTCTTTGATTACCAGATACGTAATCCCCAATATCGGAATCACCATATCCAATCATCGGAGTAAGGCACCTCCCGTGCACAAGGACGGCATCCCCCATACCGGGAATGACCAAGATTGTCCACCCGTCAGACGTGGAGTCCTGTAGCTCGGTCATATACACATACTCCACACTACTCCGTACCGTCGATCATATACATCTCAGGTACACCAACCTCGGGTACACCGACCCAGCCATCACCACTGACAGACAGAGTATCGACAACAATATTTGCTATCACCGTCTAGGGATTCACAATCCTCCAACTAGTGGGCATCACCCTTGACTCTAAGACCATGCATTACATCATCACACCACAGATATAATACCAGTTTAACCAGCACGTAAATATCATAAATCATAGTTGTAGTACCCTAATTTTGTCCGGCCTTTTTATTTTATTTTATTTTATTATTTATTCTAACTTTTTAAAATTAGTAGTAGTAGTAATAATAATAAATATAATAATATTTTTGGTCTTAAAATAAAGAGAAGAAGACAAAAAGAAAGAAAGAAAAAATGAAAAAAAGAAATAAAATAAAATATTTTTTTGAAGAAAGGGGATATAAATAGCAATACTGGGGGTGCATATAGCAAGACAAATTTCAAAGATGCCACAAATTTCTGCAGCCTCAAAGATCCCCATGCTCTTCACTTTGTGCACCCCCCATTTCTTCATGCATCCTCCCATGCGCCTTGCCTCTACTTGCTTCTTGCACCCTGCCTCCTTCATCCACACACCCCCTATCCCTCATGCGCAGCCCAAGCACACACCCACGCAGCCCAACCCAAACACATAACCCTAAATACTAAAAACCCTAAAATGTTTCACTCCTCCTTCACACTCTCATTTCTCTCTTCTCCGCGGCGTCACCTCTCTCGTCCTCTTCCCCTTTCAATTTCTCCTTCCTTCTTCATCCTCACCAAAAAACCCTAAAACCATTACACTCCCTCGTTCACCAACCGCAGCGCTCCCCACTCTCCCCTCTTCCTTCAATCTCGGCCTCAACCTTTCCATCATCTATTCTCCCTATCCAACCCTAACCTAGCCACGGCGCCCCCTTCCCACGTTCTTTCCTCTCTCTTGCAATCTCATCCATCAAACCCTAGCCCTAGGAACCCCATGACCGCCGCGGTTACCTCCCCTATCTCTCCCCCATTTACGGCCTCCATCCTATCCATCCATCAAGCTCGGCCACATCCCTCTTTCTTCTCCTAACCGTAATCCGCCTCCACCTCCTCATCTTTCTCTTCACTTTATTCTTCCTTCTCCACTCCCTCAAACCAAACCCTAAACCTAGCTGCGGCGCAGCACCCCCTCCTCTTCCCCCTTCCTTTTCCGTTTTTCTTTCCTTTTTCTCACCCAATCTCAACCCCAAATCAAATCCTTCAGATTCTATCAAATCGTCCATCATTAAAAACGGATTCAAAAGGGGAGATTTATGTTCCAATTTCTTTCCTTTTTTTTTCTTTCTTTATGATTTTTATCACTGATTTGATTTCGATTTGTTTTCAGATGTATAAATATGGACGCATGATTGTGAAACAAGAGGAGAAGAAAAACGCAGAGAGAAACCGGGAGAGAGAAATCCAGAGTGAAGAAAAGACTGAGGGCGAGACAAAGAAGACGAGGCTAAGGCAGAAAAGAAACCACGGCCACACAACCCAGTAAGGTTACTAGAAATAGACAGACCAAACACCATTAGTCTTAGGTCTTTTTTTTGAGCCCCCTCTCTTCATTACTGTAATTTTCTGGGAAAGAGCTAATACTCAGGTTTCATCTTCTTCCTTTTATTTCTTTTCTAAATATGATCCTGTAACAGAGACCTAAATTAAATGTTGTAATCAATTTCTATTGCATTTTCTCACTTTTCTTCATTTTCGTTCTTTTATTTGTGTGATTGTTTGCTGTTGCTGTTGTTTTGCTGCTGTTGTTGTTGTTGTTGTCGTTGGTGTTGGTGTTGGTACCCACGGTTCTGAATTGGAATTAGGTTTAGGGTTTGGCCTTCCAATGGAGCCAAATCCTAAATAGAGATCAATTTGCAAATTCGATGAGTTCATAACTGTGCTGATTTCCCCTTTTTTATTCATGTTACAAGTTAGTTGAATTAAGATTAGGGTTTGGCATTTCAAAGGGGTCAAATCCAGACAGGGGGCCATTTAGCAATTTATCTTTGTTTCAATTTATGAGCAAAACTAAAATAAGAGAAATGAACTAGGACCTTTAAACAAATTGTATAAGAAATTTCGTTTCGTTATGTATATTTAAATGAATAAGTAAATATTTTGTTTTTATTTTATTTTTAGATCATATTTTATTGTCTAAATTTTATATCTTTTATTTCCATTTTGTATAAAAAAAATATAATTAAGTTAAAAACGAATTTTCAGATTCTAATTATTAATAATGAACTCTTCTTGGATACTAAGATGTCTTTTTTTCAAATAAATTAGTCCCCTGTTCATACATAAAAAATGCTTATTTTTTTGGAAATAATTCACTAAAGACAAATATCGATTTTTAAACAATTAAAAGTACTATTTTTATGGGCGTTTTAGGGGTGCTAATACCTTCCCTATGTGTAAATAACTCCCGGACTCAAAATTTGGTTCGAAGACCAATTTTCAAATCATTTTCAAAAATAGGCTTTCCAATGTTTCCTAAAAATAAATATTGGTGGCGGCTCCATTTAATTTTTAGGGTGGTTGTCACAGCTGGCGCCTCCACTGGGGACTTTAGAGAGTTAGGCCTTTGGATTGTTTAAATTGTTTGTTTGCCTTACAATGTGAATTGTTTCCTTTTCTTTTATTTTTATTTATTTATTTATTACTATTACTTTTTTTATCTTTTTTTATTTTTTTCAATTTATTTATTTTTGTCTTATCTTATTTGTTTTTATCTTTGTTTAGTTTATTTATTTTTATTGTGATCATATGTATATTGAACATTAGGATAGCCACCTTGTATATAAGTGCATTTGTTAATTTATTTTGCAGCGGGTAATATTTCAGGTTATGGCTCCTTCACACACTTCACTTAACACATTTTTTGTACACTACGAGTGGAACCCTATACCCGGGTTTGAAAAAGAAAAAGCTTTAAGTTAGGAGAGACTGTGTAGTGAGCACCTGTTGGACGTACGACCAGTTGGGTCCTTGCGAAGGCCTCACCTAGAGTTTGGCCTCATTTGAGAAAAAACTCCCGTTAATAGTTTACCTATTATCGGTGGTAACATTCGAAAATGAGACCCTTGGTTCTAGGAACCTTTTAGAATAATATCCTAAAGCCACCCATGGTAAGGCACTTATGTAGGCCGTAAAACTCATCTAAGGAATTATTTGCCTATGTCACAAAAGGGGCATACCCTATCTCCTTTCTGATATCTTCTCAAAAATGTGGAAAATAAGAATTTGCGAAAATCATTATTTTTATTTTTATTTCTTTTCCTTTTTACTTTTTATTCAAAAAAAAAACAAAATGTGTGCATATTCATTCATTCATACAATAAAAAATATTTTTTTAATCTCTACATGCATTCATGACGTCCATGCCATCCCACAGGTTTGCCGGAAATTATAAAAATCCTAGTCGTTGTGTCTTTAAGAGCGTGACCATGGATTCAGAAACAAGAACGACTTGGAAATCTAGAGTCGAGGTACCCAGGCTACAAACTTTGAAGGAATTCATAGCCAATAAGTGGACAAAACTTGACGAGATTACCTTCAGGGGAATATTTGGGAACATTTGGACCTATTATACTTGGAGGTATATGTTGGGGCCTTGACAGCATTGGCCCAATTTTATGATCCACCTTTACGATGCTTCACTCTTCGAAATTTTCAGTTAGCACCCACTTTGGAAGAATACAAAGAAATATTGGATATTCCCCTTAAAAAAAATGGGCCATACCGTTACCCTAACCGTTGCCCTAAAATGGAAGTTATTGCGGAGGTTTTGGGGATTCCCGAGAGTGAACTATGGGAGGCGCATGAAATAAAAGAGGGAATGAAGGGGTTTTCAAGGATGTTTCTAGAAAGAAAAGCTAGGGCTCTCCAAAGTGAAAGTAAGTTGAAGGCGTGCATGGATATAGTGGCCCTTATCATTTACGGGGTCGTCCTATTCCCTCATGTTCTGCATTTTGTGGATGAAACGGCCCTTGACGTCTTTGTTGCCTTCAAAACTCGCGGTGAAGACCCTACTACTGCTGTATTAGCTGATTTATACTATGAGCTCCATATGCGTCATGAAAAGAAAGATGGTGTAATTCGGCGTTGCGTCCCGGTCTGGTACATATGGCTCAAAAACCATTTAGTCAAGAGGGGATCCCCCTTAGAGGCCAGAAGCAACCGGGAGTGGGCCACTTTTCTTACTAATCTTGGTGAAGAATCTGTAATATGGTATTCCAGAGTTCAAGATATTAATGAATTGATTTATAGTTGTGGAGATTTTCCTAACGTACCTCTCATTGGAACCCTGGGGTGTATCAATTATAACCCAGCCTTAGCCTTAAGGCAACTTGGTGCCCCTATGATAGGCGAACCTACCGGAGAAGAGACGGCTGCTTTCATTTTACATGATCGGGGCTCCTCAGGTCTGGCTTTGCTCAGAAAGGTACGACAAGCCTGGGATAAAGTAAACAAAAAACGGCTTGGCCGTAAGAGCGTCCATACGGATGAAGCATACCGCCAATGGATCAAGGCAAGAGTCCAACAAGTCAAGTTGCCCTTCCGCAACATCACGGTAGTCCCTGAGGTGCCACATGTTGGTGGCGAGGAGGTCGAAGAGTATATCAAGAAGTGGAAGCTTTGCAAAGCGAGTGTATGGAGAAGACAGGATCTCTAGAGCAACTTGAGAAGAAAGTCAAGACAGAAGAAGCGGAAAGGCACCGAATTCAAGATTGTCTAGGAGCCGCTAACCGACAGCTGGCTCTGTGCAAACAAGAAGTGGACCAAATCCTCTACGAGAAAGGAGACCTGAGGAAAATATGGACTGACTCCAAGAAGGCCCGTAAAGTCTTGCAGAAACAGTTGGATGACTTGAAACAACAGATGAAGAACACCACTCTTTTGCACGAGGCCCAACTCAAAGAAGAAAGGAGAAGTGCCGAAGAAAAATTCATAGGTTACCAAATAGACCTTGTGGAAGAACGCGAGAAAATCCTCAATATGCAGGAAAAGATTGATAACCAAAAAGAGGTCATTACTTGGTTCGATAGAGAAACTGTGTATTGGATGGATCGTTGTTCCAAATTGGTGTGGCTAGCTAATAGCGACATTCAAGACATTCCAGAACTCTTAGAAGAAGCTGAATCCGCAACAGGTTTCCGCCCACTGCCAAGAAAAGTGGAGTATTTCATGGAATATTGTAAAGCCCTGGTGGAAGAATTGGAGAAGCAAATCCGATGAGACCGTTGAAGACCCTTTTCCCTTTTGTTTTGCTTCGTTTTCCCTTTTCGTAGTGATCTTGTAATCTCTTCAGAGAATTTAAATTATCGTACTTTTAATAAAAAAATGTTTGTTTCTCAAATCTATAATGCGCTTAAGTTCCCAAAGCACAATGCTAAGTGATTTTTATGATTCTCCGACAAACTTGCAAATAAATGGACAAACAAATAAAAGAGCATCCTGCATAGCATACATAATCATGGCGTAACATAAACCATTCATCCATACTCATAGTATCCTTCATAATTCAGAAAATAAACACGAAGAAACTGCATCCTTACAGAGCAAGATCCCAAGCCAGATTCATGGACGCGTTAGAGCAGAATCAACAACCCATGAGAGGAGAGCTCGACCGAATGGGTGTGCGGACAGATAAGATATTCGATTTGTTGGAAGCCCTGAATGCAAAAAGGACGTCAGAAACAGAGCAGTCTGAAGAGGATCAAGAGGAAAGTCGGTCAAGAGAAAATGAAACGCACGCCCACGCCTCACAAGGGCATGCGCCTCTAAATAATGGGACCTTGCAGAACACAAATACTCAAAATTTTGTACCTATCATCACACCCCAGGAGGATGCTCAAGCCAAAGAAAGGCTTCAAATAGTTGAAGACAGGTTAAAGGCAATTGAAGGAGCAAATCACATAGGTTTCGAAGCTTCAAACATGTGCTTGGTCCCCGATGTAGTTATACCTGCTAAATTCAAAGTACCCGAGTTTGACAAGTATAAGGGAGAAACATGCCCCAAAAGCCACCTGGTCATGTATTGCCGAAAGATGGCTTTCTGTTCTAATGATGACAGACTCCTGATTTACTTCTTCCAAGAAAGCTTGACTGGGGCACCTTTGCGATGGTATATGCAGTTAGAACGGTCTAAAATCAACTTGTGGAATGATTTAGCTAATGCTCTCATCAGACAATATAAATATAATATGGACATGGCTCCTAGCCGTAATCAGTTGCAAAGTATGAAGAAAAAAGACAGTGAGAGCTATAAAGAATATGCTCAGAGGTGGAGAAGCATGGCTGCTCAAGTGGAGCCACCCTTATTGGACAAAGAAATGATTGACACGTTCATTGACACGCTCCAATCTCCTTTTTATGATATGATGATTGGAAGTATGTTCTCAAACTTCTCTGACTTGATTGTCACAGGGGAGCGCGTGAAAATGGGGATGCAAAGTGGGAAGATCCATAATAATGCCTCATCATCCAACACTCAGAAGCCCTTCATCAAGAGAAAGAAAGAAGGAAAGACTAACGCAGTGAGTAGTGCCCCTCTATACGTTGCGGCAACTATCACGCCTAAGTCTCATGTTCAAATGACACCCTTTACTTCTGATAGTCAAGGAGGTCAGAACCCCAATCAACCAAGAGCTCACAACTCTCGAGGGAGAAAGCTGGCCCAGTTTGATTCAATCCCCATGACTTACAAAGATCTCTATCAGCACTTACTCAAAAACTCTTTGGTGGTCCCTTGTCCGCAAAAGCCCATGGAACCACCTTACCCAAAATGGTATAACCCAGATGCCACCTGTGAATACCATCTTTGGGCGGTGGTCACTCTATAGAAGAATGTCGGGCTATGAAGTTTAAAGTTCAAGATCTGATAAATGCAAAATGGTTGAGTTTCCAAGAGAACAGTCCCAATATGGGGAACAATCCATTACCTAACCACGGGAATGCATCAGTAAATATGATAGATGATGAGCATGAAGGAAGAATGATAAAAGATGTTGTTGAGATAAAAACCCTATAAGAAAAGTGTTCATCGAACTTTGCAAGGCTGGTCTGATAGAAAGAATAGATGTCAGCAGGACCTATGATGAAGATTTTTTGTCTATCGAAGAATGTGAGGAATTTAAAGGCATCCTCCAAAAACTGCTTGATGCTCTTATTTTGGAACGGAGACAATGAAATGGCTAATGATAAGGGACCAAAGTGACAAACGTAGAACTCTTTCAGGGACTATTTTGGAGTTGTTGCTCTTCCAGGGACCAAAGTGACACTGAGTTACACTTTCAGGGACCAATGTGACCAATTACTCACGGAGTCAATGAAATTGTTAACGACAGGGACCAAAGTGACAAACGTTGAACACTTTTAGGGACTATTTTGGAGTTTTCACTCTTTCAGGGACCAAAGTGACACCGAGTTACACTTTCAGGAACCAACATAACTAATTACTCGAAATTTTATGATACTGGGTCCAAAATAGCGGCACCAGTGCAATTGGTGTGTGCAATAGGACATTAGACACATGCATGTTATACTATATATTTCAGCTCATCTATATTATTATTCTCTCCACATATTACTCATATACTACCTCCGTTGTATATATAAGACTCTTTTTACCTAATTTATGAGAATTAAAAAAGGTGGCTTCTAGGGTAAACTAGCACCACAAGTGGTTCACTGGTGAACCATGAATGTCAGTTGTTGATCCAAAAATTCTACAAGATTTTATTATACACCCTACACACAATATAATTTCTTCTTCTCCTCCCTCTTCCCGTCTGCGCTCATCTCTCTCTCTCTCTCTCCCCTCTGCCATTTGTCTCTTTTGACTCTCCCTCTGTCGCGACACAACCGACATAACTCATCACAGACCAAAGCACAATAGTAGCGATATGGTCTGAAGAATCATATTACTTTTGGGCATTGAAACATTATGACCTGTATTGGAGCAAGTTTTTGTGTTTTCATTGTATTCCTCGCTGAAAGAGTTGGTTTAAAACATTTTGACCTGTACCTAGGGATGGCAAAATGGGCCGTCGGCCTAATCGCCAGTGGCAGAGCTCACAGAAAGCAGGCTAGCCCAACCGGGCCCGCCAAGGAATTATGGGTTGAGATGTTGAGCCCGACCCGATCTACGACGGGTTGGGCGGGCTTGGGCTGGCCGTCAAAAAATAAAAATAACAAAAATAAATTAAAAAAAAAATATAAAATTTAGACAAAAATTGGCCAAAACCGGCCAACCTGTCAGGTCGGCCCTCAAAAGTCCGCCCAAAACGGACCGCAATAGTGGGTTGGTTGGCTAGCCTGCCCGAAAATGTAAAAAAAGAAAGAAAAAAATTGTTCAAAAATAGGGGGAAAAATATAAAATTATATATATATACTGGCCCGATGGGTTGGCCCAACCCGGCCCGCTCGTGGCCCGCAGGGTTGGCGAGCTAGATGGGTTGGGCTAAATGGGCTTGTGGGTTGATGAATACCAACCTGACCCGACCCATTTTATGCGTCCAGTGGGTCGGCCCGATGGACCAAACTCGTTTTGCCACCTCTACCTGTACCGGATCGACAAGTTAAGAGATGAGATGCATCATCTTACTTTTGGGCATTGAAAAAAATTTCAAAACTTTCTGGCATATGAAACCAAGGAAAGGGAGTGGAATTGAAATTGTGAACCAATCAGTGAGGATGCTGGTATTGGTGTTGCAAGCAGATCCATGGGGAAGATGAAAAAATTATTCAGCACAAGCGATACATCGTAAAAATCTGGTAGAAACACATAATCCAACTATCCTTATTCAGTACAAGTGGTACATTGTATCATTTTTCCAAAATTACCCTTAAAATTATTAGGACTTATTACTCAATTTTTTTACTAATTAATTATCCACCTAATTAGTTGTGTTGGGACTCATTACCCCACCTCTTTCTTCCATCCTCACAAGAGAGATAATGAAAAAATTAAAGGTATTTTGGTAAAAAAATAATTAATGCAAAAGAGAAATTGGATGGCATCTTAATAGACAAATAAAATTTTCAAAATAGTGTTATATATAGAGGTGAGGTAGTAAAATGCATTTTTATATAGTCACCCATATTGGTAAAGTTTGTAAATTTCAAAAGTTTATGACAAAAGTTTGAAAATTATAAATTTTACTCATACAGGTAATTATGCAAAACAGTAAAATATTGATGAAATGGGTCAGTGAAACCCATATTTCTAACATCCTATTAACCACGTCAACAACGGCACGGTTACCCTTCAATTTGCAAGGGCACCTAGGAGCTGCCGGCTTGCTTCGCCACCGCCATCTCAGTGCTTTTTTTTTTTTTTTTGGCCCGCCGTATTTATGGTTCCATTGGCTACTGTCTCAGTTGTCATCAGTCATCACTGTTGTCTTTTAGTATTATTCAAAATCCAAGCTAGAACACAATGAATGCTTTGATTTTTCCTTTTTTAGTATTTTAATTTGGACCACGTGGTTTGAAATTGACTTTTCTGTGTTTGAATATGATCAAAATGCAACGCTCTCTGCAACTTAGCAAGTCGCTATTCGTCGTTTCAATGCGATAATTACCCTATTTATATATAGAATCACAATCCCGAAACTTGGTCAAAAGGACGAGTAGAATTCACGTGCACATCCTATTTTTTGCCTGCTGACCATACATACAACAGCGTAAAAGAAATGGATAGTATACTTATCAGAGATAGACACAAAAAAAAAAGATTTAGTGTGGTTAGATGAATAAATATATGTTGTCCTAAAAAATAGTATTTCATTGTCTCTTACCGATCAAAAGCTTAAGATATGTATATATGTTAATAAGTTATAATTTTATTTTATTATGTAACCAATTATTATTGGTCGGGGACATAAAATATGACAGGAAAGTGAGACAAGAAATTTTCATCCGTGATTAGGTGTAACAAACTTTTATTATTTTTTAAAAAAATTTAAATTATTTAAAACTTTTGAGTCTATTTATCTCCTAAATGAACTCTATAAACCCTGTAGTGTGTGTGTGTTTATAATAACGATATAAAATTACTTGTCTTGATACAAAATTGTTTTATAGACTTGTCATACTATTTATCATCTATAAATATTAGTAATAGTACTAGATTGACGACATCATTAGGAAAAAAAAAAGTTTAGACGTTCCTTTTAGTAGACTTTAATTATTGTAAATTTTTGTTGAGACTTAATTATAGCGTGTTTTGTGATCTTGAAATGAATTAATTTTCCTTATTTATTTTAGAAAATGACGTTTGCATTAATTAATAAATTCCGTCAAAAAAAAAGCATTGATTAATAAATGCTGCGTGGCTTTATTCGGCTTAGTATTAGGGGTTTCGTTTTTGCGTACTTAAAAAAAACAGTTGATAAGTTGTGGAATTATCCGTCAAAAAAAAAAGAAGCTGTGGGATGACATAATACTACTACTAACCAAGTGTCAACCATAGGATATACTCGCATATGATTTGTCCGATTTCTCTTTCTCCACGTACACCAAGTGAATTATATCTTCAGGCCTGGTTGGTCAAAGTTCAGGACTCCATTTTATTTGAATAAAGATTGTCTCGAATAAGAGATATACAAATTCAAAAAGAAAAAGAAAAATATGATGAGTGATGCAAAAAAAAAAAGAATATGAACTTCTTTAATTTCTTTTCGTTTTTCCACTTCTCTAGTAAACGTCAAGGCTTCTTCTTTACTAGTACCAATTAGTGTGCATTACGTGCATATGAAATCATAAGCTGGGTTCTTCACCAGTTTTTGCATTTATATTTGTTTAAAGATTCAAGGGTCAAACCCACGAAATGTTTAAGTAAATAATTTAATGCTATTATCTACGTGCACGTATATTTAACCTGCTTGCGTGCACACATGCAATTAATATGGCTTGCTTGATTTGTTTACTTGCATTTCAGGTTCCAAGTTTGTTAATTGCGAATCAAATAAGAGGTGATTGCAAGCTAGGTACTATAAAATTGCAATGATGTCTTAAATTATGAGCTCCTACATACAATTTACTCAAACAGAAATGTTATTTTTAAACTCAAAATTTGATATCTGGGCGACATCTGGTTAATGACGTGCAAATATTTAATTATTGCAGTGGATGGTTAATCAGTTGATAGTTAATAATGCAAATATTTGATTAATGGATATAATTCATCGTTAACCATTTACTGAAGCGCATTAACCAAATTTTTGCACATTATTAACCAAATATAGCCCTGATGTCGATTTTTGGGTGTAAAAATAACATAATTGTTACTCAAATCTCCTATCTCCGGTTCAATCCTGGTAACTTTATAATATTACAAAACATTTAATAACTATCGTTATTCTTTTTTTTAGGGTCTGTTTGGGAATGAGTTTTAGGGAGGAGGAAAGGGGAGGGTCTTGGAAGACTAAGTTTATATGTTGATATATATTTGAGATTTTAAAAAAATTGAAAGAATAATTTGATAGATGATCATATAACGTTTCAATCACACTTCATTCGTTTTTAAAAACATGTTATAACTTTCTTAATTTTGAAAAGAAAAATAAGCCCTCTCCTCCCCTAAAACCCCTTTCCAAACAGACCCTTAAGCAAGAGGCTCGAAGGTCGAAACTAAACTAAAACAAAACAGAGAAATATAGCCCCTGCCCAAATCAAAGGAATACTGAAAAGCTTATTAATTAGCTTATTCATAAATTTTATTTTTCAAATAAAAATAATTAGTTTAAATTTCGATTATGAACTAAATTAAATAGAATAAAATAACCTAAATGAATATTTAATTTACATGATCAAGTTTATGACTAACAAAATTAACTAATATATTGTCAATCATTAATTTATCAGGTCAATTTTCCCCCTTTTCTATAAAATATGGAATAGAATAATTATTTTTGTTATATTTTCTTTGGTTTCTTATTTTTGGATGGAGCCCATTGTGAGAAAAAAAAGGACCTCAGATAGCGCTTAATTTTATCAATGAATTACGCCAAAAAAGGATCATATAATAACGCTCTTTAAGAATAGATAGCATCTTAAAAGTGTTATACACTACAGAAAAAATCATCATTACCGATGACTTTATCGAAAAAGCTGTCGATAACACTGAATTATTGATGGATTACTGACGGCTACGTGCGGTAGGAAATTTCTTTGTTAGAAATCAATTACTGACAGCCAAAAATAGCCGCTGGTAATACCAACGGCTGTACCGTCGGTAAAAAAACCTTCAAGTCGTCCGTAAGTTCGTCGTACTCACAACCCCTTTTTTAGAAATCACTAATGGCTTGGTCGTCAATAATGTCCAACGTGTACGACGTAAATTTACTAACGGCTTCGTCAGACCTTACTGACGGTGAAGCCGTCGGTAATTCCCACTGTGCCTGGATCATATGTACCAACGGTTAAGCCGTTGGTAACGTTACCCACGGTTACTCACGGATAATGAGGCTACGTTTCTTATATTTATGACAAAATATACTATTTTATTTCTTATAAGAAGGACGGAAGATGGTATTATAAAGCGAATACAAGGATATTCTAATCCTTACAAAAGAGCAATTAGGTAGGGATGCTCCTATCTATTTTTCGAATGACTTCCGTTTTATAGCAACCGAGAAATTCCTATTAGGGTTGACTAATCTTCCTGAATCCTTATCAGGCAGAAATTGAACCATCAAATCTTCACAATGAGGGATCATCAGCACACTCGAGATGGATGGGAACCATGTTTCGTCATAGTAAAGAGCATACACCTTCATTTGCATTTCAAAACTGAGAAAACCATCTTTGGCCCTATCTTTACCTATCTCTTCCACCAACTGATTCTCCACAAATGGTTGAACATCCTCACACCCACATGTCCCTGATGTGATGAACTTCAAGTGCAACTTCACAAACTCCCCTTGGAACAAATTAAACGAGTACGAAGAAGTAGCTGAAAGCATCTTCTGGGTTTTGTTTGTAGAATATGGTGAATTCGACATTCTCAAGGTAGATGGAGGAGATATTGGTATTTATGACCGTAATATTGGCATCCCAAGTGGCAGCGAGTCCTGCAGTTCCTTAAGAATGAAAATGGGTGGAATAGGGTCTTTTTTTGGGGGGCCAAAAAAATATAATAAAATAGGAATATTAGCATCATCAACACTATAAGTGCAAGGGCCATCTGAATCATATAGAAGACGTGTTCGATAACGTTATCATTGTCTAAATAATAATAAGAAATTGTGGGTCTTGTGCCTGTGGATTCCACGGAAACTGACAAGCGTTCATCTTCAGTACATTTAGCTTCAGTTTCTGATTGAGGTAAAGGCGAAAAGGTGTAAACATGATTTCTCACATTTTGGGGTTCAACGGAGGCCATATAGGAGTATGCTTGATGCAAATCAATAAGCGAAGGTAATTAATGAAGAGAAAATTAAATGATGGTTGTGGAAATTAAAGGAGGAGGAAGGAGAGAAGAGAATAGCGTTTTCTAGTTCCTAGGTTGTCGAAACAAACATTAAAATTCGTGGATGCTCTGCTATTTGTATTTAAATGACGATATTCTGGTGTTTGGTGATGACAAATTTCCTACAACTAATGCGGTGGAGTTTGTCTTTAACAAATGAAGACAAGTAAAGAAAAGAAAGGATAACCTCTTTCAACAATGTGGCAGCTAGGGCTGTTCAAGGTGTAGTTTTTTAACAAACCACTTCTAATCCAAATATAAAATTTATTTATAGTTTAGATATTAAAAACGAACTAGATATTTCTCTAAAATTAGTTCAGTTTCAGTTATCTGTTTTAAATTTGGTTTTAAAACCGATTCTTTAGCCAAATTTCGTTTTAAACAAGTTTTTGAGCCAAACATAATATTCTTCACAATTCGCTTGAATTCTCGGCAAGCATAAAGATTGTTTCATACTCCATAGCATATTGCATCTGACTCCATAGATTATGCATACCAAATTTTAGATAAATTGAAAATTTGTAACTATGCAATCATACGGTCAACATTTTACTTGTATTTTAAAAAAATATATTATACGTTAAATTGAAGTTATTTGATGAAGTATCAAATACTTTTAAAATTTTATGGGGTTGATTTACTCAGTAAAAACTTTTACTTTGACGGTTGGATTGATGAAATTCAGTGTACGTATGTGTGCGCGCGCGTGTGTGTGGGCGTGTTGGACGTTTACAAGTCATTTTTGGAAAGTAATTAGATAAAAATGGTAGTTCATTTATGACTAGTATACTATATACATGTATGTGGGTGTGTGTATATATATACAAACATACTACACCATGGACCCGTGCGATGCAAGAGTAAATTACGAGTGGGAGTAATAATTTTTATTATTTTGAAAATAATTGAAAATTGAAAATAATTACATTGTAAAAAAAACACAATTATATATTATTAAAATATTTTATAAAATTTTCTCATTTTATAATCATGTCTATTTTTTTATATATTTGTATTTATTTATATAATATTTAAATTTGTTTTTTGATAAATATATAATATATAAATTTGTTGAATTCATTTTACATTCATTTTAATAATAAGTTTATCATCTAGGATCATATTGTATAACTTACAAAGTAGACTATGTCGTCCGTTGCATAGCCAAGAGTCAGGCAGTGGCATAAATATAGAGATAGTAACAATCAGTGTAGACCTACTAGGTGGCCAAATTCCCAGAAATTAATAAAAAAACCAGTACTCCATCTCATCATCCGGACTCAAGTATAAACAAAAATACATAATTTCAAACTGATTGAAAAAGTTAGTTAAGTTCATTTAATTTTCTTAGTGTAATAAAAAACTAATTGCATTTCCAAATAAGGAATTGAAAGGGTCAGAGATACCAATGAATTTTCTTTTCTTAGAACCAGAAAATTTAAGAAGAGAAGGCTTTTCAGGTTGTAGCCTTGAAGACGACATCCAATTCGGTGGAGTAATGAGAGAGAACGGGTTGAAACGATGAGAACGACAAAGAGAGAGCTTTTGGGGTTCTAGGGTTCCTTAAGAGCTCTTACAAAATGATTACGGTTGAATTCTCAGAGGTAGGCTGGAAATGAGTTGAGCTGCTCGGACATAGTTCGAGACTCGACTCGATAATTAGCTCGTTGAACTTGGTTCATGAACCAAATGAGTCGAGTTTGAGCTGAAAATTGAGTTCGTTAAATAAATGAGCTGAGCTTGAGCTATGCATAGCTCGACTCGTTTGATTCATGAGCTAGCTCTATATATATATATATGTATACAAATATTTATATTTTTCAATTAGCAGTAAAAAAATGTTCTGTCAAGCTAACAAATCGAGCTAACAAGCGAAACGAGCCGAACCGAGCTCAACTGGAAAACTACTGTGTATTTTGAATTTTGGTTTATGCGATTCGAGCTAATGAGCTGGATCGAGCTGCTCACGAGCTTGAATTGATTTGAGCTAAAAAAAAAAGTTTATATCGAACTCGAGTCGAGTTTCGAGCTGACCCAATTCTTATCGAGTCGAGTCGAGCTGAACCAAATTCGACTTGACTCGACTCATTTCCAACCCTACCCAGAGGTTTAATGAGGCATAGTTAGGGTTGGGTCGTGCTTAAGGAGACTGGTCTCGATTAGAAGCGAAACAGACCGAAACGAGACGACCTACTAATTAGAAAAATACTGTCAACTGCTGTGAACAGATTCATTTATGAGGGTGAATCGATTCACAGACTTAGAATTGTCTGAAAAGTGATTCCCCCCCGTTCTAAGGCTATGTAGCCCCTCCTAAGGTCTCCCTTCTTAACTAAACCCTTAAACACTTCTAAAAACACACAATTAACACATGATAACTCTAAAATTACTAATGTTTAAAGGTGGTGAAAATCCGAGTGTTACATTCTTCATCATTTATTTTCGACATATTCCAACAAATCAAGTATTGCTGTGTTTTTTCTTCATGCCATGCATTCTCTAATTATGAATGAATTTGTTAATGAATAAGAAAAAATAACAATGACTTAAAAAATTGCTAACTCAGTGGTAAAAGTTTGGCCTTGTAATCCCAAGGGACATGGTTCAAATCCCTTTAGAGACAGTTGTAACATGGCCATTAGTACCACCGAAATAATAATATATCCCCTTTTTCACCCCCTATAAAAATAAACAATGACTTAAAAAATTAAAAACATAGTACTGAATATTTATATTTATATTGATCTTAAGACTTTTACATGTTTTATAATAAAAAAAAATTAGTAGTTTTAAAATTTTTCCAAAAATAGATATTTATATTATGTTATTTAGTCCTTTTATGTTAAAAGCTTTTTAAGATTTTTTCAAAAATGAATTTTTATCCTACATATAAAATGATTAAATCCTATTTTAGTGTTTCTATTTCCTTGTACAATAAAATTTTAATCTGTTTTTCCAAAATAATTAAAAATAGGTATTACATGAGATTAAATCATATTCTTATTTTTTATCAAAAAAAAAATAACAAATTCGTATTTTTTTAATACCCGATGTAGTAAAAATCATTTATACTTTTAGACAATTCTTTATCTTATCTTCTCATCTAATTATCTAATTTATGTTTTTATCTACTCCATGCAAATTTGTTTTTTTACGTAATTAATTTAGAGTTACATTTACATGATAAATAATCAAATTATATATTTTTGTTATCTTCTCTATACAAATTTAAAAGCTTTTAAAACAATTAGTATGACTATGCAAAACAATTGAGAAGGCGCGATGCAAAACAATTTAGAAACAAAATGAATATACATTCAAAACTTTTATATTTTTTCTGACGAGATAACTTTTAAAAATTATTAAAAACAAATATGATCATGTTTAATATTTGTATACTTTTAATGAACCCATACAAGGCACGAGTAATATTAAATATAACATGGACAAAATCACCTACAGTATGGAGCTATAGGCAACGGCGTATCTAGAACCCTGGATCAGCGGGGTTAAAGCATTTTACTTTAATTAATAATAATTATATTTTTGTTTTTATAAGTATGTTTTTATATCTTATTTCAATCATTAAGATAATATGTCAACATTTTAATTCACTTTCTTGTATCTATTGACAACTCTTCTAAAATAATTTTAAGTGTTGTAGTTTTTTTTTTTTGATAAATAGAATTTATTTTATTAAAAAAATGCCTAGCTTCAGCATCAAAGTAAGCAAAACTCTACCCATTTTCTATGAAGGGTTGTAGAGAGCTCACACTATCATGTGCTAGACAGCTAGACCAAGGATAGTATTGGCACCAAAAACAATACAACAAGACCCACGCAGGGAAACATCAAAGCATCCACTACCCTATTGAAACAGAACACCCCAAAAACAACTACAAAGGACAACAAACAAAAGAAAATAAAGCTGAACACAAGAGAATCTAAAAATTCTATCAGTATTCTTGTATAACAGTGAGCCAAGACAGCACCCAGTTTAATGTTTAACGCTCCCTCATCTTCACTTCATCCGTTGTCCCTGGCCCATGAACCAAATCTATCCTGCTACACTTTCAGCAACCTCACCATAAAGCTTTTCTTTTCCACACTTCTTCGGCCTGCTAAAACTAGTGGAAGTAGCAATCTGTTTCAAGGTCTTCGCGCCTCATCAATATGGTACCCTGGGCACACAATAGCTATATTATAGTTTGGAACTTGTTTTCACAAGCTTATTACTCATTTGAAGATATCCCCTTTTAAAAAATGTGTTTATTATCTCCTAAAATTTAAAAGCAAAGTTGATGGCAAAAAATAAAATTAACAATAAATTAGGTACTATAAAAACTCTCTATTTTAGGTACCCCTGATGAGTCTTGTTTCTAAGTTTTAAAATAATAATTAAATGAGTTTTACGTTTCTTATTTATAAATAAAATGGGCAAATTAGTCCTTTACAATAAATACGGAGATCTATTTAGTCTCTAAGAAATAAAAAATAAATATCAATTGTGTCCTTGAAAGTCTCAAATATCAGTCAAATTAGTCTCTGATATGGATTAAATTATCCCTAAAAATATTCTAAAAATGATTTATTTGACTAAAATTTGAGATTTTTGATGAACAAATTGATATTTTTTATTTTTTAGGGACTAAATAGGTCTCTATGTTTTTTGTTAGAGACCAATTTGGGCAAGGGAGATGAGAGAGATGGTGCAATTGTGGCAGTGAATGCAAAACTATAAAGTCAAAGGGGTCAAAATAAAAAATTTACACTAAACTAAGTGAAATTTTAAAAAACTCAGCGGGTGCATGTGCACACTCTGGACTATATATAGACCTGCCTCTGGTTGTAGGTGTTGTTTTCCACTAAAAGCAGTACGAAAGTTGAGATTTCAAAGACAATTATTTAAAGGCAGTTATGGGTGTTTGTTGACTTTTTTTTAGTGGAAAACCACACATACAACACTTAAGGTATTGTAGGTAAGTTTTGTCCACAAAATATTTATATTAGATATTACTATTAGCTTTGTGTACTAAAAATAGCATTGTAATTTAAATAATTGATTATTAATATAGTACTAAATATAATAAAACTCATTGATAAATTCAATCCTTTTATGATTTTTTTTAGTATGTATATGTATGATATTGATGTCTCTCAATTATGAAGAAATATTGTGAATGATAAAATTTAATTATCTTATTTTCATCAAAATGTATTAAGATTTAGAGGTAAATATTTACAATAAATAGAAATGAGAAGTTTACACAAAAATCAATTAATATATAAGTAATAACAGTAATTAAAAAAATTATATAAACTAAGGATAAAAATACATACCAAAAATATCAATATTTTAAAAAATATATATTAAAATGTACATAACTATTTATCAATATTTAAATTAAATTGTAAAAATATATCGTTAGCAATAATCAAATTGTATAAATATATATTCTCTGCTTCACAATAATTTTTTTATAATCTTTTTTCTTTTGGAAAACTTAAATCCTCTAATAATTTTTCTAAAAATTGTTACCAAACTTATATTTACACATTAGATACGTTGGAAACCAATTTTAATAACTCGTGCAAGGCACGGTCAATACACTAGTATTATTGAAAATTGAGCTTTTTTTGAATCAACAAAGAAAGTATTACTAATCTCTCTCCCACCTCCGTATTCTTCATCAGCTTTATTACCCTTTGGGAAGAACTTCAAGGTAGGAAATCCACTCACATCATACCTACATAAACATTATTCCAGCAAACATTAATTATTGGCCATATTGTGATCTTCCACCACCAAAGTCTTCACTGGCTGCAGCTTTTGTCTGGTTAATCACTATAATTGCAGACTTTAATTATGTATAATTCTGTTTCGGTTCCTATATTCTTTCTTCTTGATGTATGATATTAAAATCCATATCTAAATAACATTGAATTATATAGTCCATGAACCCATAAAAGATTCATATATTCCACTGCATCATGCAATATGCACATTAGTCTAGTAGACCTCAAACAATTTCACTTCTCTTGGACTTTACTTTAAAGTTAGATTCATTCAGGTTAAAAACTAATTCTCTTTAAGATCAGCATCCAGATTTGCAATCACTACATCTTCTTCCAATTTAAATGTTGTGGCAACTTTCTCATAAATATGGAAAAGAGCATGGTCAAGTTTCACATTATTGCTTTTTCAAAAAATAAATGCCCCAACCTTAAATTGATAAAAAGGAAACCCGAAAGATATCCACTTACAGGAGCAAGACTTTTGCAATATCCACACCTAGCAGAATTAGCAGTAACTGAGAATTCTCGCAAATATTCCATGAGTGAATGAAATCGAAGCATAAGTATAAACTAAGTTTACCAAATTTTAATACAAAACAAAAAAATATATATTTAAAGACTTAAATATAGACAAAAATGACAATCTGAAAATTATTGGTGAGTACCATGGTGCATAAAACTCAATCAAGACATCTTTGGTTTAATCCATGAATGACAACTTCATTGAAATTGTTAGGTGTTAGCACCATTACAATGGACGGAGCCGTAGCAATCTTTACGTTGGTTCCTGTAAGTCAAAACCTCTGGTTAGGAAATCCCACTACAATAGTATAATACAATTGCAAGTAAGAAACACTGAGAAGAAGGAAAGGGGAAAACCAAAATGTGCTTATGCATATGATCAACATCGCTATAAAAGCTAAAAAAATTGAAGGAATGTGTGCAGACTGTGATATTTCAAGACATGAAACCTAAAACTCTAGTACCTTAGTAAAGTCTACCTGACATTAAATACTTCCAAAAAAAAAAAGATATCCTGGTGCAGGATGGCTATTTGTGATATGTCCGAGTGGAGACAGTGTTTCCTTAGAAGCTACACAAACATGTTAATATTGAGTGCTTTCTCTTTCATAAATATTACATCACACGGCTTCAAAACCTCAAACATTACCACCTTCTGTATTTACAAACTCAGCAAGTGATTCTGCAGTGCATTGCTTCTGGTCAATGAAGATAATAATGATAAAAAGAAGTGAAAAACAGTCAAGAATTTAGAAGCAATAACTCTAACTTCAGTATAATTACTATAAGGATGTGGTAATGTTACTGAACTTAAAGGAACATATCATTGAAATCAAAATAATTAAAGAACATCATAGAATAAGTATTTACTGCTAACTTTTAATAAGGTAATGGTCTAATTACTATCTTTTTACTCTGGACATAAACATGAGGTAGTCACAAACCCATAAATCCTATAAATCTATTAAGAGCTTTGACTAAAAAGAGAGTTTTTTTACTGGAACTTGTAAAAGGTAAGATAACCCATATGATCGATCCTTCTAAAGAAGCTGTTGATCTGTCCCATTAGTTGCTCTTTCAATTTTCTAAAGTTGTTGATCACCTAGAAAAATAACTGGTAGAAATGAGCTTAATCCATTAATTATAATAACAGATTATATGTTAGTGAGTGTGCTTGGGAGGGAAAAAAGACTAACAAAGCAAAGGAATAGAGTGGTTACACACTTAATTGATCAACCAATAAAATTCAGATCTTCAATTTGTGATGATAGTCTCTGCATAGTGAGGATGCGTGTCAAGCTAGCTGTGCAGCTTGAATTGAGTTGAATTGAAACCACAACTCTTGAGAATAAAAATTGAAGAACAAATACCCTTCAGACGTCCTCTATGCCTTTTGAAACAAAAAAAAAATCACAGAATAACAAAGACTAAATTACAATCATCCAATTTTTAAATATCTATTAGAGATAATAACAAAGACTAAAAGTCAGAATTAAGTAACTACAAACAATCAGAATCAAGCAATGCATATCCAAAACTAAGCTACAACAAGTAAAATAACCAAGTAATAGTGATTGTCTATTAAGAAAGATGTGGTGGCTGCCAATGGAGACGATTATCATTTGGAGTTGTTGCCATATAAACATATACTTTTACCAATGAGTAGCACCATTTTATTTCTAATGAGTAGCACCTTCTCTAGAGCAGCTTTTGCTTCTGTAATAGCAATGTCATACTTTCGCTTCCACTCATCAGCCTCCTCCTGAGCTGACTGAGATTGCTCCCTTGCTGCAGCCAACCTTGCTTCAGCACAACAGCACTGCTACGTGACCTTAGGGCTACTACTTCAGACACATCAGTCAAGGACTGCATCACATAGTTCTGGCTACACTCCCTCCTGTACTCCAAAGTCATGGCGTGCAACTAATGACTCTTCAAGACATAATATGAAAATCAAGACAACCCAAGTAATGAATGAAAAAGCCCAAAAAGATAATTCAGCAAATCCCAAAGACAAAAGACAGGAAATGAAACCCTCCAAAAATGAAAAATTGGCCATGCTTTTATGAATTTAAAATTTAAAACTTGATAGGATTCATTTAAGTACCTTGGAATAACAAAATTCAAAGAGCTCATCGCCAAAAGAAGTTCCCAAAGAACAGGGCATGGAATAGAATTCAAAAAACTTTAAAGAATAGCTAAACATTTCCTGAAAAGCTCGAATCAAACATCTACTGAAGAGCTCGAAATTGGATTTTTCATTGGCACCATCATTCTCAATATCATCTCAATTTAGGTGAAATAGAAAAGAACATAACTGCATGCCTAATATGAAAACCCATGACAAATTCAGTATGTGTAAAGATGGAGCACTTTAACAAAAAAGAAATACAAAATTAGAAGTAGCAATATCATTAAGCAAAAACAGAATTAAAACATGTTTGGAGTTTCGGAACTTGGATGACACCTTTGGTGGAAAGCTTCATCTTGATTTTGTTCCCCGATATTGAATTTTCATCACTTGAAGGAGTAATATAACCATTGACATTGTGTTAAGTGGAAATGGACTTGGAAATTTCTTTTCATTGTATTAAGTAATTTGGCAAGATTGTAAACTATTAGCACTGGATGTTACAAACACATGTGCATTATAAAAGTAATCACATATATACATAGAAATAGAAAATGCTTACAAATGCAAAACCAAATTGGCACTACGAAAGGCTATGAGACCATAGGCTATAGCTAGACTGTCTATATTGGGCTGCTTCATTGCTCTTTATCATTCATAATAATCCAGTTGCAATAGATAATTTGTATCAAGTTGGAGAGAGATAATTTCTACCCTGAGCAGGTGGCATGTCAGATGCTTCCTTACTCTCTACCTGATTCACTATACTGGTTGCATAATTCAAGCAAGTTGTAAAGCAAGAATGTTTATTTGACATTAGATTTCTTACCTCTTCTGAAGTAACAGGAACCACCTTCACAAAGAGAATCATAGATATACATCAAATTGCAACATGCAGTATAGTCAAGCATGATTGATCAAGTTGCAACATACATCATAGACCAATTAGATCAATCACAGATCTGAAAACTAATTATATAAAAAGTCAAAAGTTTATATTGTTTAAAAATATAGAGCAACAATCAAAATAGAATCGTTTGAGAATATATATTCGGTCCAAACCTCATAAATCATAGGTGGAGCAATCACATTAGCCATTAATTAAATCTCTTATATAGGAAAAATCAATCAGAAACACCACAAAGCGCATAATGTACACAAATCAAATTTTCAAATTGATTGTGCAAAAACTGTTACATAAAATTTCCTCATTTTCGACATGTTAAAATCAAGCATCAGAAGAAAATGATAGCCAAATCCATCCTCATTGCTTAGTTTTTCCTAAGTTTGTTTTTCCATGATGAATGACACATGCTCTGCTAATGTGAAAGGAGATAAAATAGCCAGATTACATATACAACAATTAAATGACGCAAGGATACAAATTATATAAGAATACGTCATTTAACATAATCATAAAAAAGGGAACGAATACAAAGTAAATATATTCGTCCTCTTTAATCTATCTTATTTGCTTTCACATCCAATCATCTCAATTAATAATAAAAGATAGCAGTACATGGAGGAACATCAATAAACACATATGATCTTTGATATTGAGCCACCCCTGACAACCAAGACCTGTTACAGCAACCAAAACATCCATAGAAGCATCAAAGAGAGAAGCAAAATTTGAAAATAGAAGAAGACAGTAGAGGAATATACTAAACCTTATTGACGCCGATGTCGTCGCGTCGTTTCCCTGCGTGAATCAATGACTTATACAACAGTAAGATGACGACTAGTATTTTGTATCACCGCTGTCAATGGCAGCATCTTCGATGTGCACACCGTATTTTGCTCCTATTCACGATCTGCCTCTCTCAACATACCACGCAAAAACGATCAAGACATCAAATTAAAAAACTCCTCCGACAAATAAACCCGAATTCCCATACAACAATAACAATAAAATCCAAAACCCAAAAAAACATCATGTGTGAAGGAAAATCCTCAACGCACCCACTTTTTTGACAAAATCCACATCAAACCAAGAGCATGCAATGGAAGTAGCAGGAAGAACCAGCTGACAGAAAGAAATGGAAGAAGAAAAGCATTGGAAGCGCAAAAGAAGGGAGTAAGCATGGAGAAAGAAGGAACCGATTGAGAGGAAACAGAAAGCTGAAAAAATTACAGAAGAAGAGCAAACGAAGAAAGCAGCAAAACTGGGAAGGAGAAAGAGGGTGAAGGTGAGAAACAGGGAAAAAATAAAAGAGGGGTTGGATACTTCGTTGTTGCGCCGGCGACACTGTTCCCTGCTGCTGAGACATACCGCAAGTCGCGACTTTTTGAAACATTGACCAGGCAGTGGAGAACAGAGAGCAATACCCACGTGAGCCATTGGGCGATGTTCAACTGGCCAGTTGGGCCGGAGAGATTTTGGAGCAGGCGTGGCAGAGGCAAGGCAAACGGAGCGGCGCCGATGGCGGAGACGGCGTCGAGTGGCCACTGCTCGATGAGAAGAAGAATGATCGGTGGTAGAGGGGAACAGATCTGGTGCTGGAGATGACTCCATCTTCTCCCCTCCCTCTTAGATCTGTTTCTATCTTCCTCTTTATCTCTTTCCCTCATCCCTTTTCAGTTTTCTCCTTTCTCTGTCATTCTTTCATTCTTTCTCTTTCTTTAGTTTCTGTGGCGGTGGCTATGGGACTAGCAGGGAGGGACGGTGCGCGAGGGAGAGAGAGGGAGTGGTAGGGAGAGACTGAAGGTAAAGGTGGAGAGTTTTTCAATTCTCGAGGCACTGAATGAATGACCAATGCATGCTTGTTTAGTTGCAGAGTTTTTCTAAGTGAGCAGAACGTTTGGAACAGGTGGCAGCATGGAAGAAGAATAAGTGAGTGGTAACAGAGGGGAACGACCAAAGGGAGAAGAGGGAACCCGAAACAAAGCGATGAATTTGGCAGGTAAAAAATGCTGGAGACATTACACACTTTATATATATAAAGATAAAGATTAACTAATTCTTGCTTTAGTTACGTACAAAACAATATTGAATATATTTAATGTCACTTTATATATATTTTCAATTGTGTTAAATATTAAATATACAGCTTAGGATTAAATACTATTTTGGTCTCTTAACTTATTTTTGAAGTTCAATTTAGTCCGTTAACTATTTTTTGAGCTAAATAAGTTCTTTAAGTTTTTAAAATGGGTCAAATAGATCCTTTTCGGCTTTAAGATTTTAAGTTGGTTCAAATAGATCCTTTAAGTTTTTAAGTTTGACCAAATAGGTCTTCTAAGTTTTTAAGTTGGACCA
Source organism: Calophaca sinica (assembly GCA_037113605.1). Lineage (NCBI taxonomy): Eukaryota > Viridiplantae > Streptophyta > Magnoliopsida > Fabales > Fabaceae > Calophaca > Calophaca sinica. The sequence goes on from CM073731.1 coordinate 35,053,222, forward strand.
AATAAGTTCTTTAAATTTTTAAGTTTGGCTAAATAGGTCATACGTGGCAATGCCTCATTTAGCCCAACTTAAAAACTTAAAGGACCTATTTGACCCAACTTAAAAACTTAAATGACCTATTTAGTCTAACTTAAAAGTTTAAAGCCGAAAATGACCTATTTGACTTACTTTAAACACTTAAAAGACTTATTTGGCCCAAAAAATAGTTAAAGGACTAAATTGAACCTCAAAATTAAGTTAAGGAACCAAAATGGTATTTAAGCAAAAAATATTCGATATTAATAAAAATTATTGACTAAAATTTTAAAAATACATGAGAAAACCAGATCACAATCCATATTATTGAAAATCATATTTATAACATAAAAGCATTAAATATTAAATATTAAAATTTTCAGTGATGATTATTAAATTAATTTTATATATAAAAAATGTTTTAAAAAAATAGATTACAATATATATATATATATATATATATATATATATATATAAACCTAGCTTGAGTTAGGCTTATATGTCATCTCTGAAACACTCCACACTATTCAATTTATTTATTGTGTATGTGTGTGCAAAACAAAATTTATCTTTAGTATTTATATCAAATTCAATTTGAATTCGACGGTTTCTACTTAATAGAGACCTGTTATAGCCAACATTAAGTTTGCTTCATGTGTTTAAATGAGTTTTGTTGAAAAAAAAAACAAATCTGTTTAAATGAATATAGACGTGTTACATCCATTAAAGAAGACCTGTCGCATTCTTTTCCTTAGATTGGTCGGTTTAAAAATAGTTACTATCACATCTTAGGACATTAAATCAGTTAATGGGTAATGTCGTTAATTAACTCACCAGTTATAATGAATCTCTGAACCAGTCGAGCATGACTAATGAATCTTCTGTTTAATTTTTTCTGTAACAACTTTTTTGGTATGGCACTGCTTGGCTATTCACTTCTCTGCAAGAAAACAGACGTAGTACTGTCAGAAATAAATAGGGCATTTCGTTCCTTTCATCCACTCTGCCAAATGCCAATGCTGTTCTGCTTTTCGTCCTGTTATATATTTCATCTCCTCACGGTTGGTTCTGCCGTATCCTCCTTTCCAATATTACGTTCTGATTCAGCTTTTTCTGGTTTCGCCTCTTCATGGTATCTTATGTTCATTTGTGTTAATTCTTTAAACCTGTGGATATTTTATTATTTTTCAAATCCACTCTGCATATATCCTTTTACTGATATTATGTGTTCGTTTTCATAAAGCCAGCAATTAGAACCCAAGGCAAAGCTTGAAGCCACTCATCCCACTTATATATTGGGCTATTGCGCTCGTGACAACGAGGCGTGAAAATATATCTTAAGCAAAAAGAATCATCAAGATGGACTTTTTTTTTCCCTATATCAACGATATGAGTAAGTTTGTTCAGAAGCAAGCTCACGAAGTATGAAAGTGACAAAACCCGTGAGCATTAATATTTTAGACTATATGTAGATGATCTGGTTAGAAAAGTATTCTAAATAATGTGGAGCACTGCTATTCCTTCGAAAGTAGCTGTAATGATGTGGAGACTTATGCTTGACAGGCTTCCCACAAGGTCTGCTCTGATAAGTCGTGGTATTATAATGCCTTATCATAATGCTTGCTGTGTTTTTTGCTTTCATCAGGAGGAAACTGTAAGTCATCTATTTTTTTCTTGCAATTTTTCCTATGCGGTTTGGAGTTCTATCTATTGTTGGATTAGTCTTTCTGGGGTTTGGCATTGTGATGGTGTTGAGAATTTCCTTCAATTTGGGCTGTTGTGCATGGGTAAGTTGAAGAAAACTGTTAGGTATTCAATTTGGAGCGCGGTGGTGTGGACGTTGTGGTCCTTAAGGAATAATATACTATTCAGGGGTGATGTCGCTACACATAAGATTAAGGTTATATCTTGGGGGTGGTTCATCGCTAGAGCTGGGAGAAATTTGGGTTGGCAATTTTCTGATTGGTGCTTCAATCCTATGTGCTGCTTACAGTCAGTCAAGTGATACCTTTTCATCTTTGGTTGCTGTTTTTCTGATTGTTGAGCTGTTTTTCTTTCTGTTGGTGCACCCTTTCACTTTTGTATTCCATGACTGTTAAGCTGAAAGTATGGAAGCATTGCACAGGTTGCGAAAGAGTTGTTAAAAACGCCATTTACATGCTCAAAGTCTTCTGTTTTTCAGCTTGATGTCATGTGGATATGTGGGTGCTAGGCAGATTTCGTGGATGACAGGAACAAAAGTGAGAAGGTGGCTTTGTTATGGTGGGTTGGTAGAGGACATGACATGATGGAACCTAAGTTGAATTTCCCTTTGTTGGCGTGGCTGCAATTAAATTGTGGTAATTCATAACTATTTTGGCTGGTTTTGCTGTTGAGACTTGATCATGTACTGCAGGGTGCTCTCTTGTATATATGTATCCATGGTGTTTTGTACTCTTTTTCCTCTCCTGGTCTTTTTCCCATTGAGTTTTGGCCTTGGGAGGTTTTAATGAGGTATTCTCATGTTGTTTCGGGTTGGAGTACTCCTTATACTCTCGTAATAAAAATCTTCTTTGCTTATCCAAAAAAAAAGTATTCTAAATAGTACTTAAGTACGCAAGTATGTATGGAAAAGATATAGTTCAAATTCAATGAATGGCTAAATTAAGCCATGTAACAATTTTAGGACTTGAGTTTGTGAATCACAAATTTTTTTGTCTTGGTTATTCATGCAGCCATTCATTTCTTTCTAAAGTTGAAAGATGACAAGGATAGTAAAATTGCACAGAGCCATTTTGCAAGCTGAAGAACAAAAAGTAGCACAACAATTAAGGTCAAAATGACAAAAAATCATACGATTGATAAATATTTAAATTTTGCTATATTTATAAAAAAAATATTTATGATACTTATAAAGATTAATATTACGTTTGAAATGTGTAATGAAATAAAACTTTTTATTTTCATAGATTAAAGAACTCAAAGATAAATTATTACAAAATATAGTACCAATGTAAAAGTATTTATTTTATAAATTTTTTGATAATAAATGACTATTTTATTTAAAGAATAAAATAATCTCCAATAAATACATTCTATGCAATGATGATGACCAGAATACAATAACAATTATTGAATTATGTGGAATTACATTTGACAAAATCAATATTTATTTTGCTTAAACAATATCTATATTTTACTATTAATAATTACATATCTCATTGTCAATAATAATGTAACCACAAGGATTGACATCATTTATTGATAAGCAAGATAAGAAATATGCATACTAAAAAATGCAGTACTGTAATGTGTTTGATAAACATTGACAGATATATCTTTTGATATATTAAAGTTTAAATTATAACCTTACTATAAAATTCAAAATTCTTATTATTAATAATAATAAAAAATATATTACACGAAAAATAATTTCTAAATAGAGTCATTCAATATTACATATTCTAAATATGTTCTAGTACTAGGGAGAATAACCCCTTCAGGCCCTTCAACAAAAGTTGAGAAACTCGCTAAACCTGATAAGAGATATGTATAAAACATTTTTACATATTTAAATCACATAATTTTTGCATATTTTCCAGAGAAAAATATTTGTATAAGACATAAGCAAACCCGTGCAATGCACGGGGGTAAACTCTAGTAAGTAACAATAGCAAAATGTGTGCTTCAACCCCTGTACAATATGTAGACAATAAACAATGAGGCTATGTTTCTTATATTTAGGACAAAAAATATATCATTTTATTTCTTATAAAAAGGACGAGAGATGGTATTAAAAAGGGAGTGCAAGGATATTCCAACCCTTACAAAAGAGCAATTAGACAGGGATGCTCCTATTTATAATAATAGTAATGACTTTTTGGTGGGGTTCCATTTTATAGGAACCGAGAAATTCCTATTGGGGTTGACTAATCTTCCCGAATCCTTATTAGGCAGAAATTGAACCATCAAATCTTCACAATGAGGAATCATCAGCACATTCGAGTTAACCGGGAGCCATGTTTTTTCATCATAACGAGCATCCACATTCATTTGCATTCCAAAACTCAGAGAACCATCTTTGGCCCTATCTTTACCTATCTCTTCCACCAACTGATTCTTCACACATGGTTGATCATCCTCACAATACCCACATGTCGCTAACGTTTTGAACTTCAGGTGAAACTTGAAAGACTCCCCTTCGTCCAAATAAAACCCGTAAGAATAAGCAACTGAAAGAGCATCTTTTGGGTTTTTTTTGTAGAATATGGTGAAGCTGACGCTATCAAAGTAGATGGAGGAGACATTGGTATTTATGACCGTAATCTTGGCATTCCAAGTGGCAGCGAGTCCTGCAGTTCCTACAGTGAAGTTGGAAATGCACATGGAGTTAAGAATGAAAATGGGTGGAATAAGGTCTTCTTTTGGGGGGCTTAAAGGCATAAATAAAGATAAGAATATATATAACAGGAAGTATATCATAATCATCATCACTGTAAGCGCAAGGGCCATCTGAATCATAGAGGAGATGTGTTCGATAACAATATCTTTGTCTGAATAATAATCAGAAATTGTGGGTCTTGTGCATGTGGATTCCACGGAAACTGACAAGCGTTTATCTTCATTACATTTAGCTTCAGTTTCCGATTGAGGTAAAGGAGAAAAGGTGTGAACATCATTTCTCACGTTTTGGGGTTCAACGGAGGCCATATAGGAGTATGCTTAATGAAATGACAGAAACTTTGTAATGTTTCTATTCAATTGAATTTCTCTGAACAATTACAGCCACTATATAGATGTACAAGGAGGCAATCAATGACTCTATTTTAGGAAGAAAATCATCTGAGGCTAATAATGGTGTTGACCCTTGACCTCATGAATCAGAAATTGATCCTAACGTGATTCTACAATCTCTATCAATTAATGCTTCCGTGCCTCCAAATAACGAAGTTTGAACCCTAGACACGTCTCTAAAGTGTCTATTTATAGTCTAGGGTGAAAAGGAGTAAAAAACAGGTCCAAAACATGTAAAAACATAAAATTCTGCGTCCAGGGTGCTATCGTAGCACGGCCGTGGTGTGAGGCACGGCCAGGCCGTGCTTCATTCTGTTTCTCGCACAGTTTAGGTGCTGTCGCAACACGGCCGTGCTTCCTGACACGGCCAGGTCGTGCTTCATGTTGTTTTGTATTTTTCACCTCTTTAACGTCCGAATTAGCTCAAGGTGTCTTCATGAAAGTTGAAGCAATGGATCTTAGCTTTCCAATGGCACCGATTTCATCTAATTTGGACACCTAAAACTCCAGATATGATTAAAACACTGAACAAGTGTCGGTGAGACAAAGATTACATTATCAACTTGTAGCACAAATTACCCCAACTTATTCCAAGTGATTTTTCTCCTTTTTCCTAGGAAAAATACCTTCCTTTAAGCACAATTGAACCAAAACCAAGTGCGTTATTCAAATCAAGCCAAATGCATAAATAACATGGATAAAAATGACTAAAATGACTAAAATGTGATGCAAAACTAACACTAAACTATATGCTATTTCGAACGCATCAAATTACCCCAAGCTTAGAATCTTGCTTGTCCTCAAGCAATTGCAGTGGCCAAAGATAAGCAAAGAAACAAGAGATGCAACAAATAAGGAACCCGAGATAATAGCACATTCAAGCAATAGGCTAAAGGCTCGAACAGACAATAAGGACAACCAAAATCAAGTCCAATTAGAGAATCAGCGCCGGAATCACGTCTCTCAGCGATAGGGCACTCTCCTCACAACTCTCCAAGTGTTTAAAGGTTATGACAAATCGCTCAAATCCATCCATGAAAGTGTTCTACCATAAGCTTGATCATAACCAAATCTCAAAGATACAATTCATGAAAACACACTAGAATCAAAAGGTCTTTGCAAGGTTGTAACGTGGCCGTGGGATTTTTCTTGTACGGTGGGATAAAAACCAGAAAGGGGAAACACAAGGGCTAAAATAATAGACAAAGAAAACAACCCTTTTAAAGCAGCATAAGCGGAACAATTCATTCTCCTTTTCGTTTTCAACACCTTTTTATTTTGCTCCTCTTCTGTTATTTTATTTTATATATTTTTCTTTTTTTTTCCCATTTGAGATTTTTGCAATTACTGGGGAGGAATTGAATAACAGCAGAGGTCCAAATTTCAAGCACTGCCTAATTTACACAAGATTCACAACTAATTGCTCCCTTACACATACTTTAAAAGGTACTGTAACATTTAGCAATCACCTGGGTACCAAGAAAATTAATTTCATTTTAGGCTCAAAAGGGGCAACTAGAGGAAGTTTTCATTCAACAAACAGAGGCTTGAAACATGCCTAAATTGCCTAAATCATGTTCAAGTGTGTTGACAAAAATTTTCAAGTTTTGAAACGGTTTCAAGTCAAGTTCTAGAGAGCACAATCAAGATGGACACACTCATACAAGGAGAAGGGGGCATATAAACATGATGAAGTGAAAGCCCCAATATTAAGCTCAAGTCTCACATTTAGAAGTTAAAACCAGTGAGAAACATCAAATCAGAGTGCCACATGCTAATTCTCAACTTATCCAAAGATTATCCCTATGTACATTAAGAATACTGCCTTCAAGCCCATCACAAGAACAAAATAATTGGGTTCCAAATCATGCAATCTCAAATTTCAAAAAGATTGTAGCACACATGCCAAAACACAAGAGGATAGCGTACAATTGGGGGATAAAATGATGCGAACAAAACAACAATTAAAACAAATATGCAAACATTAAACTAAAAATGCAAACCTAACCTGCAAAACTAAATGCAAAAATTTAAACGCCCTACCCAAAGCTTAAGAATTTACATTGTCCCCAATGTAACCAATTTAACTGAGATAGGAATGATGCAAGAGAGGACTCACTGTGGGGGAGGAGGAGGAGCGGCCGAGGATATTCTTTGGAGGTGCAGGTTATCTGATCTGAGACCATGTCCTGAATGTTGTGGACAGTGTTGTCAAGACCCGTCAGCTGAGTGAAGGATTGGGTAAGGTCAGGCACGCTTGAGGAACGCCTAATCTTGGCTGAAGGACGCTCGAACACGGGCGTCCCATAGGGCACGGCTAGCCCGTGTTATTCACTGTCTCTCCCACAAAAAATTTTAGCTCAACACGGGCGTGTCATCCCACACGGCCTGGCCGTGTCTCACTGGGCATTTTTTTTTAATCTAAATTAAAGAAAAAGGATACAAACTTGGGTTGCCTCCCAAGAAGCGCTTCTTTAACGTCACTAGCTTGACGCTTGAGGGAGTCGATCAAGGCTCCTTAAAGGAGGAAAAGAAGATTGAAGCACCACCTTCCTTGGGAAGATGCACACCCATAGCCCTGAGTGCTTGCATGGAAATCATTTCCCTTTTTCGCATTGGTCTCCTTTTTCTCCTCTTGAATTTATGTGGGTGGACATTGTCATCCCTCGCCTGTTTGGTGCGCTTTTAATAAGAATGAGTAGGTTTTACATGTGCCTTATTTGGAATTTTGCAATTTGGGAATTGTTTCCCATGGCCCATATGCAAACTACTCTTTCCTTTTCTTCCTTTTTCCTGCACTAAAAATTTTTCCATCCCATCATCCAGCTCTTCAGACATCTCTTCAATAGAATTCATTGTCACCTTCTCTAAGGGTTTGGAAGGTCGGTCTTGATCAAGATTCTCTCCAACCGGCTGCCCAACCACATCAATTCTAGAGCACTTTTCGGTGTCATCGGGATGCCTCATAGCCTCAAACACATTGAAAGTCTCTTTCTCATCTTGGAACCTCAAAATTAATTCACCTTGTTGGACATCAATCAAGGCTCTTCCTGTAGCTAGGAAAGGTCTTCCAAGAAGAAGAGGGACCTCCTTGTCTTCTTCCATGTCAAGGATCACAAAGTTTGCCGGAAAAAGAAATTTGCCAACCCTTACCAATACATCTTCCATAACTCCATAAGGGTATTTGATTGACCTATCTGCCAGCTGCAGTGTCATTTTTGTAGGCTTGACTTCACCTCCTCCCAGCCTCTTCAACATAGATAACGGCATCAAATTGATGCTAGCTCCCAAATCACAAAGGGCTTTGTCAATATTTAAATTCCCAATAGTGCAGGGAATTGTGAAGCTTCCAGGATCTTTCAGCTTTGGAGGGAGCTTTCTTTGAATGATGGCACTACACTCTTCTGTCAAAGCTACAGTCTCATCTTCTTTGAATTTCTTCTTTTTAGTTAACAATTCCTTCATGAATTTGGCATATAAAGGCATTTGTTCAAGAGCTTCTGCGAAAGGAATGTTGATCTGGAGGCGCTTGAAGACATCCATGAACTTAGAGAATTGTTCATCCTTCTCCTTTTTCTTGCTCACAGGAGGATATGGTAGCTTCTTATATGGAGGAACAACTCTGGGCTTCTCTTGTACTTGCAGTTTGTCAGTAACAACTCGGTCTTCCTCACTTTCTCTTTTTTTTTCTTTTTCAATATTTACTCTACTCTCATTTTCAACTCCACCTTTTTCTTTTTCAACTTCTTTTTCTACTTCCACTCTCTCTTTTTCAACTCCATCCACTTCACTTTTTTCGCTCTGTTTCTTTCTCTCTACTTCACACAACAACTTACCACTTCTCAAACAAACTGGACTACAATTTTCATTCTTAGGGTCATTAACCGTGCAGCGTAAAACTTACCTTTCGATTGCTCCGCTAGTTGCTTTGAGAGTTGCCCAATTTGGTTCTCCAGATTTTTGATAGAAGCCTCCTGGTTTTTGAAATGGGACTCATGATTCTGGAAGTTGGATTGTGTCATCTTCATAAACTGAATAAGAGCTTCTTCTAATTGATTTGGCCTCTCTTGCTTTTGAAAATCACCCATGTAATTAGCTTGCTCCTTGGAGTCTCCTAATGTATCACACCCTCCATTCTCATGAGGCCCTTGGCAGAAGTCACATCTCAAACTTTGATTTACTTGGTTCACCTGAGCAGAGGAAGAGGTTCCCACTTTCAGTGCTTTCAACTCTTTTGTGATAGCCTCCAATTGTTGAGAGACTAATTTATTTTGAGCCAAGAGCGCATCTTGTGTTTCCAATTCTAGGACTCCTCTTTTACCCAGTGTCCCTCTATCATTCTGACATAACTGCTCATTGGAAGCCATTTGCTCCACCAAGGTTCTTATGCAAATTGTCTTGTTGTTGATTGTACCTCGGTGAGGCATCCAACATCATCCTGGTGTTCAGCCTCAAACCATTACAGAACATTTGCATCTGGTTGAAGTCATCATATCCATGTCCTGGACACCTCTTTAGAAGGAGCTTGAATCTCTCCCATGCCTCATACAAGTTCTCACTTTGGTTCTGTTGGAAGCCATGAATCTCACCTCTTCTTTTGATGAATTTGGAGGGTGGAAAAAATTTTGTCATGAATTTCTCCTCCAAATCGTCCCAAGTTGCAATACTTCCTGTAGGCAAGGTGTCAAGCCAATCTCTTGCTCGTTCCCGCAGGGTCCAAGGGAAAAGCCTCAATTTCTTGCTTTCCTCAGTCACTCCAGCTAACCCAAAAGTATCACAGATTTCATAGAAGCTCACCAGATGTTGATTTGGGTCATCAATCTCATTCCCCGCGAATTGGCTTTGCTTGAGAGTGTTTAACAAAGCCGGCTTGATTTCAAAATTGGCATTTGCCTCACCCTGTTGGTAGGCATTGACAGTTCTGGCATGGTTGTTTCGTCTCCCAAAATCACCCAAAGTACGTGGTTGCTCCCCCATGACTTCTTGAGTGGTGACTTGAGAAGTAGATGCGGCGGATTGTTTTTGTTGTTGTTTTGCCTCCTTTGTCTTCTTCCTTAATGCCTTTGCTGTCTTTTCAATTTCTGGGTCAAACAACAGTTCACCTGTTTGTTTACCACGCATGCACAAAACTAAGGCAAAAAGTAAGTAGCAAAGTAACAGTTAATGTAATAATTTTTTTTTCAGAAAATAAATAAAAGAAATAGTACAAAAAGGTACTCGTTTGCCTTGTTAAAAATTAATTCAACAATCCCCGGCAACGGCGCCAAAAACTTGTTAGGCAAAATCGCAAGTGTACGATTCGTCGTCAAGTAATAAAAAGATCGAATCCACAGGGATTGTAACTAATTATTTAACTTAACAAACTTGTAATAATTTGAACTATTGAACTAAGTGATGTGTTTGAAATATTTATGACTTATATCAAAAGACAAAAACAGTAAACAACTAAACAAAAATTTGGATTTTAAGGAGAATTAAAAGCGACTAGGGATCGAATCCTCTTGCTTCCACTCTTATGCAATCAATTTACAACCAACACAAGTTATTCCATATAATTGAAGTTCGAATCAACAAAATTAGTTTAAGGACAATTCCTTGCCTCATAAACCCTTTACTTTAACTAAAATCCCCTAATCCCTTAGGTGAATTAAAGCTAGATTAAGCAATAAGACTAATGATTCATAAGAACACATGCTCATAAGGTTATATTCCTATAATCCTCCTAAACATGACCAACAATTCAGTTCAAGTTCATAACCTCAATTTCCCAATCGTGAGTATAACCCAAAATCGATTCGGTAGTGATCAGTTACCAAAAAGCATTAATAATAGAATTGAAGGCTCAATCATAATTGAAATAAACTTGCATTGATATAAGTAAAACAACTACATAAGAGGGTTCACAAGGTTCATCTTCCCTAGCCTAAGGAATTTAGCTACTCATAGAAAAGGAAAAACCAAACCAGAAATTCATGAGAATTGATGAAGAGATCGTTCCCAATCCTCCACCGTGCCTCCAAATAACGAAGTTCGAACCCTAGACACGTCTCTAAAGTGTCTATTTATAGTCTAGGGTGAAAAGGAGTAAAAAACAGGTCCAAAACATGTAAAAACATAAAATTCTGCGTCCAGGGTGCTATCGTAGCACGGCCGTGGTGTGAAGCACGGCCAGGCCGTGCTTCATTCTCGCTTGCAGTTTAGGTCTTTGTCGCCGCAACACAGAGCTTCACGACACGCGGCCAGGCCGTGCTTCATGTTGTTTTGTATTTTTCACCTCTTTAACGTCCGAATTGGCTCAAGGTGTCTTCATGAAAGTTGAATCTATGGATCTTAGCTTTCCAATGGCACCGGTTTTATCTCATTTGGACACCTAAAACTCCAGATATGATTAAAACACTAAACAAGTGTCAGGCTGAGACAGCATTACATTATCAACTTGTAGCACAAATTACCCCAACTTATTCCAAGTGATTTTTCTCCTTTTTCCTAGGACAAATACCTTCCTTTAAGCACAATTGAACCAAAACCAAGTGCGTTATTCAAATCAAGCCAAATGCATAAATAACATGGATAAAAATGACTAAAATGACTAAAATGTGATGCAAAACTAACACTAAACTATATGCTATTTCGAACGCATCAGCCAACATAGCAATGGGTCCTCATAATGGAATGGCTTAGCGAAAGAGAAAATCGGCCAAGATTCAAGAGATTGAATTTGAAGAATATCACGATCTGATGGCGGATGACTTTGAGTCTAGGTTTGACGAAGAAGATATTTGTGGAGTGATGTCTAACAATTGGAAGACTATGAGGCAGAGGATGCTTTCGAGCTTGATCTGGAGGTTGAGCTTGTTGATTAGATTTGATGACTTACACATGTTTCACCCGCCGTGGATACTCCTTCCTTCATTGCATCCCTAATAGTTTCTCATTGACAATTCACACCCCCACTGTCCAATATATCCCCAAAGACAATTGGATTTGCTGGTATGGATTCCTCCAAAAATCTCAACTTGTTTAGTGCAAGCACTTCCACCTTATTTATGTCCAAATTCCAACCTTGAGAGCATCCTTTTAGGATTGAGGTGATGAACCGACACTCACCACCGTGGAGCTGCCCTTTTCAAATTTTCCCCTCTACGATTCACTGCTATACCCACTATAGGGAGACGAGATCGAGATAGAGTTTAGGTTATAAGATGTGAGGTAAGGTCGTTACTTATTGGCTAGGAGCACTCTTGAGACCACTCATCAACTCATTGTGCGCATGTTTCTTCGTTGTCCACACTTTGGGGGCTTCCTTCTCCACCGTAACCCCAGACACCGTAAATGCCACAACTGGTATACTCACCCTTGGTGTTATTTTTCCTTAAATTTTGGAAGGTATTTACTCCAAATGTTAGGATATGAAAATCCCTCGTGTCCTCATTGACTCCCTTATTAATTCCATCTTTCCGTTAAGGCGGTTTTGGCTGTTGTTTAGTTTTATTGACTGTAAGCCAATCTCCATGTATATCATTTGCCCTCGATTATTAGCATTACCAACCCTAGTTGACTTGTTGTCACACTTTTTTTTACTTTTTTCCGTCACCTGATGGTCTCCTTCATTTTTGGTACAACCACATTGCTTGCCAAGTATGTGTAGGACTTCATACTCAACCTTGAATCAATGATTACAGAACTAAATTCTTCCTATCATTGGTTGTTGAGATTAATCTCAACTCATACCCTTGTGAAGTTACCTCTGGAAGCATCAATTGTCTTGATGTCCAACCTAATTTGTGTAGCACCAATAGTTGTCGGTGTCAAGGGAAGACTTTCATAATAAAATTTCATACCCAGACTTGGAAAATAAATCCAAACCAACGTCTTGTCTATCTTAACATTGGAAGAGATAAAATCTGGAATCCAAGGTCAGACTAGGAATCTGTGGTAAAAAATTATGGATGGACCATCACTGATAACCTTCTCCCTATCATTGGTTATATCAAAAACATGCCCCACGTCCACCACATCAATACATCCTACTGGTTGCCAAGTCGATCTTGACCTATCACGCATGGTAAAGAAGCTAATGGTTTTCACAAGAAGGTTCACAATAGTAGAATCCTTCCATGCAATTTATAACTCCTTTAAAATACTATCATCAACATAGAATTTAGGTTTGATCCTATCACTCTCTCACATTCGACTCTGAACGGGTTTTTCTTTATCAGGTCCATTCTTTCTCTCCTAGGAAGAGGTTCCTGCTTACCCATAAGTTTGTCTTGAAACGAGATCATTCCTCGAGTCTACCCCTACCTCCATCTGGTGACTTTGGAGGGGCAGGGACTGTTATACATTCTCCATTTTCGTACATTAAATTTACATTATTTTTTTGAAGAGCAAATGATTACAGTATAGTAAATACAAAATACAAGGGGTATTCCAACCCATTTACAAACGAACAAGGGAAATGGCATATACACGAAGGAAGCCCTCCACCAAACTCCCCTAAAGGCTACTTTTTAGGAATACAAACTAGGGGGTCCATAAACCATTCATATACTACAAGAAAACATGGGATTACCGACGGCCATTTACCGACGGCTTTCGTCCGTCGGTTAAAAAGCGGGATTTCCGACGGGTAAGACCGTCGGAAAACGCGTCCCGTCGTACAGTGGACATTACCGACGGTTTAAGCCGTCGTAAATCCCATTTTTTAGCGACGGATTAAAGCCGTCGGTGGGTGTCCGTCGGTAGACCGTAAATTTTGAAAAATTGCCGCATGTTTTTGAATACCGACGCCCATTTACCATCTTTACCGACGGATTAGCCCGTCGCTAATCCCGTGTTGTTTACCGACGGCTGAAGCCGTCGGTTAGTTTACAATGGCCGTCGGTAAGCTCTTTATTTGGCCAGAACAGAATCCTTCTTCTTCTTCTTCTTCCTCGACCTCGGCCTGAACTCATCTCCCTCGACCTCAATATTTCATCTCCCTCGACCTCTCCCTTCGTCTCCCTATATTTCATCTCCGTCGACCTCAGAACTCAATTCATTCACTCCCTTCGTCTCCCTCGTTCGGCCTCCGCCGCAGCCTCCCTTCATCTCCCTCGTTCGCCCTCCGCCGTAGCCTCCCGTCATCAACCTCGTTCGCCCTCCGCCGCAGTTGCTGTCGTTCGCCCTCCGCCGCAGTTGCTGTCGTTCAACCTCGTTCAACCTCCACCGATTCTTTGTCGTTTTATTGCGATTCTTTGTCGTTTTAATTTGGACAATATCAGGTCAAGTCTTTCATTCATCTCCTCTCTATTTATCAACAACATTCACAATTGCTTTTCTAAATGTCATGATTGGAAGTTTGGAACAAATTAATCAAATGTAGAGTAATTGGATTGGATGGATTATTTTTTTAGTCTGTGATCTGAATCTTTGTTGTATTGGGGGTTTAATATGATTGATTGAAGGTAAAGTTTTGATTGTTGGGATGTTATCTTGGTGGGCTTTGAACCGTTTCTTCTGAGAAATGTTTTCCATTTTCCAATTGAGGTGTTTTTTGTGGGGTGGAAACAGTGATTTGGGTGTGTCTACCCCAATTTCATAATTATTAGAGGTTTTGAATTGTTAGAAAAGCCCATTTTCAACTTTTTTTTTCCTAATTGATTGGATTTGATTAATGTTTGGCTCTCTGTAGTCAATAGCGGGCGTTGCGGCCGCAATAGCGGCGTGGCGTTGCGTAGCGAAGGCAGAGCGCCACGCAAAATGCCGTGGAGGAGCGGTTTTACGTTGCGGCTGTAGCGTCGGAAAAAGCGGCCAAATCGCGGGCGTATTGCGGTCGGAGCGCCCGCAACGGCGAAAAGCGGAGAAAAACCCAAGTGTTTTCTTCCGAACTCGCTCTCTGTTCTCTTCTCTGCAACTCCGGTGCGGTTCTGCGTTTTTTTCATGGTTTCGTTTCGAGAGAGAAAGCAAGAGAGAGAGAGAGTAAGACACGCTTTTTCAGAGTTTACTTTGTTTATTATTGATATATTAATTTTGACGAGAGAGAAAGCAAGAAAAATTTGTTTATTATTGGTTGATTGAAATAAGAAGCGTACAAGGCATTAATATATATTCAAAAAATTTTAAAAATTAAAATTTAAATAAAAATAATATTATTTACCTTATTTTAAAGGAATTAATATTTGTTTACAATAATAAAAAATTAGATTATGATTATTAATGTAAAATTTATAGCTAAATATGACACACATTTGAATAATTTTTATATGAAAGTAAATAGGAAAAATTATACTTAATTCACCGTAATGAACATATTATGTAAAACCATATTAACTTCTTAATTATAAGAGAAAATTACATTCAACATAATATTTTATACCAAAAAAACATTACTATCTATATGTAAATTGATCAATATAAAAATCATAGTAAAACATTACATGTGACAATAAAATTTCGAATGAAAAAAGTATGGGGATTTACACTGAACAACAAATTTTAATTAGTTCACGAGAGTAGGCATTCTCTCCATATAAGTTTGTATATTAATATTTTTTTTATACAAATTATTGTCTTTTTCTTTCTTACTAATAACATCTTTTAAATATAATAGTGTATTTTTCACATTAAATATTCATATTCTACTAATGTCAATTACAGTGCATATAGAGCGGGTCACTTATTCAGTGTAATACACTATTAAAAACCATACGAAAGGATTTATCACATTTAGAATAAAAAAAATGAATGTATTTCATTTAATTATTAAAAAACAGTTATTTTGTCAAATAAAATTATTAAAACAGTTATAAGTTTATATTTTAAAACTTTGATTGGATAGTCAACAGACAGTTTGACTTTGATTACAATAGTAGTAACAAACCAGGTCCAGAAAATGCTGCTTAAAATAACAACCATGTATTAAAAATCTTATAAAAAGGGTTAATCTATATATATATATATATGTGTGTGTGTGTGTGTAAAACAACCTTGAGTTTTAGCTTCATTCTAGAATTGCCTTGTGTAAAGTTTGAGCTACAACATTGAATAAAATTTATTACAATATAAAAAGGGTTAATCTATATATATATATATATATATATATGTTGTTTCTCCGTAGGAAGTTCTATATATGTTGTCCATTGTGGTGTTTTATATTGGGGCCAAGACTAATTTTTCAGTCATTCATTCATTTTTTCAATTTGGAGATCAAATGCATTGCAATTTTATTCATTTCCTTGATATACTTAAACTGGTTAAGTTTAGAAATATTTTGCTTGTTAACTTCGCGTATCCAATGTTAGACACAACTGTGTTAACTTAAGATAGCAATTGCAGTGGGGTTATAATTGAACTGAATCTTATAGTGGTAAAAGTTTTGGACATAAGAACTGTAGTAACGCGTTGATTGATGTGTTAGTTTGTTGCGACAAAATGGGAAAACAACGATGTAACGATATGTTATTTAGGTCATTTTTTAGTTAGCTTTTCAATTCTATGCATGATTAGTTGACATATGTACATGTGAATCAAGTTTATAGCAAGAAGCTTTTGATACAAATAAAAGACTATGTGAACCATCTTGGTATGTGATTTTTTTGCTGGTATAGTGTTCTGTTTTGTATGCAAATAAGAAAGTTTCTCCTGTGTGTTTTTCAGTTCCGGCCATCACCAAAGGCAAGTGACAAATCATGTTTTCTTGATTTTATGAGATTCACCATGTTCTTCTTCTTTCTTTTAAACTTTTTATTCAAAAAAGTTGCAATGTCTTGATAGTAGTGGGACAAAAGCAACTAGGACCTACTCTCTCTCTCTCTCTCTTCAAGACCACGGTGCAAGCATTTTTTTTTCCTTGCTATTTTCTATCCTAGATTCTCTTTTTTCTCTTTTTGTGTTTTTTTTTCTGATATAGTTTACTAAATTTATGTTTCATTTGTTTTTAGGCTTGAGGAGCTCCAAGTTTTGGATATCAAATTTCTCTACGGTTGTTCAAAGCCAACTATTGTGGTGCTTTACCAGGTTTTTAACTCTATTATACCTATTGTTTTGGAGGTATTAGTTCCTTTGTTCATCAAATAGACTTTGTGTGAGCTGTTATCTTTTTTTGCTGCTTTCTATTTTTTCTTTTCACTTCTTTATTTTGGTTTGGAAAGAAGGGGGGGTTGGAGGAATTTACTACACCTCTTGCTCTTGCTTGATTTTATGCATTTATCTTGTCATATTGATTGAAGAATATGGGCTCTCGAGTCTTGATCTTGACCCTGCCGGGAGAATTCTTATAAGTGCTTCCATTCTTTCTGCACCAGGAAAATGTCCTTCTTAGTAAATTTATTTGGAAATCTGGTAGTGCATCCTCTAGACAATGATTCACGAACATTTCTATATCATTCTTCAAATGTGTGGAATGCCTACACCTTTGGAGAGTCGTCGAGTAGTAGTCTTTGCCCGAGTCGCTCTGCCATGGATGACCAGGAGATAGCCGAGTTGAGGCGGACCGTGGCCCAAAGCAGAGCTTTTAACTCAGGTCTTTGCGGCGACAGCGAGCAGATGTACGGATGCTAGCTTCGCCCGGCTGACCTACTCGCTTGACCTCGGCCTCGACCTCGCCTCGCCTCCGCCTCCGCCTCGCCGCCGCCTCCGGCGTACTCATGGTCATGTCGATGATGCAGATGATGTAGAGCATCTCGATGATGATCGAGTACCAGGACTATTAGTTCTGTTTGTACTTATATTTTTTCATATTTTTGGATATCATGTTTTTCGTTTGGATATTATTTTAGTTCTTGATTTTTATTTGTTGAATTTTTATTTAATATGTTTTCTTTTTTAATTTATTTTTTAGTTTACGTTATCACATTTTTATATATGGAAATCAATTAATAATTAAATTTAAATTAAATTATAAGTAATTTTTAATTAAATTAATAAATAAATATTTTTAATATGAGAAATTAATTAAAGAATAAAATTAATTTGGTTATTAATTAATAATTTTATTAATAAAATTATTTTTACAATTAAACAAATAAATAATTAAATTAATTAATTAATTAAAGAATAAAATTAATTTTTATTAATTAATAATTTTATTAATATAAAATTAATTAAAGTAAATTTTTATTAAGCAAAAAAAAACTTCCCGATTCTGACGGCCTATGCCCGTCGGAAAACATCAGTCTACAAGCGGTCATGTCCGTCGGAAATATAACGACGGCTTTGCCGTCGAATACCCCACAATTTACCGACGGGTCTAACCGCTTGTAATACCGACGACAAAGAATAGTCCGTCGGTAATCATTTGCGGCGACCATATTTCCGACGGGTTATGGGCGTCGATGGCCGTCGATAGTCAGGACTGCAAGCGGTTTTGAAGGATTACCGACGGCTTTAGACCGTCGGTAATCCCGTGTTTTCTGGCAGTGATAATATAAACAATATCAACCCAAAAATTATCTCCAAGACAATAACCCAACATGGTCCACTACCACCTCACGATCTGACACCCTACCAGATAAAATGCATCAATTCCTCAATTCCCATAAAGCCCATGAGACGACAACATGTCAAATCGTAGTCAGACCCTCCTTACCCATACCATGAGACCTAAAAGAGCAAAAGAAGGAGTACAACTTATAACTATGTACATATTTTTTTTTTTATAATTTAGATATCTTTAAGTATATAATTAATTGTATATATTTATTTATATTATAAATAACATTTTATACCTTAAAATAAAAAGATATGATAAAATATCAAATTTGTAAAATTATATAAAACTTTGTAAACTTGATATATTATATATGTTTTTGTAAATTTTACATCACATATAAGTCTTGACATAGTTATTTAAATCCTTGAATATTTTACAGATAAAAATCTTATGAATTCAACCTTTGAGCTGAAGTGAAGTTCTATATATCAAAGTCGAACAAGTCTGTCAAGTTTCATAGAATTAATATTAAATAATATTCGATTATTGTATCATTTTATTTGAATATATGATATGTTATTTAAAGTGTAATTAAGTAAATATATGTCTGTGCAAGTGAGGGAGTTATATATATATATATATATATAAAGGAATGTTGTCTAGGGACGATATTGAAAATTATATTTGTCTATTTATGAGTTAATTGGTAATTTTACAATTTAATTAATAGTTTTAGAATAAAAGAAATAAGCTTATTTTTAATTAGTATCTTCAATTAGTTTTTATTACATTAAATTATTTTAACTAATTTATGAAATAAGCTTCTCAATTAATTTATGAATTAATTGTTTTAAAAGAAAAATAATTTAAACGATTGTGTAAAAAAAAAAAACTTTATATGATAAAGTTAATTTATTTATATTATTATATAAACCTAATGCTTATTTACATTTTTTCATTGCATCAAAAAATTTATATTATATGCTATGTCAAAAAACATTTTTAAAATTTTTAAAACATTATTTTAGTTTAATATAACAATATAACAATTTTAAAACATTTTTAATTTTTATTTATATTATTTTTTATTTCAAATTTATAAGTTAAATAAAATATTTAAACACAAAACTGAAGTCCAAGTATTGGCTAAAGATGTCAGTTATACCATTAATATCATAAATCAATAACTAAAGTTATAATAATAATAATAATAATAATAATAGTTTAGTAAAATATGAAAGACTTAAAAGTTTGTTTTTTTCCCCTCGAAAATTTGCGCATTTTCTTTTTAGTCTCTCTAACAAAAAATTTCATCTATTTTCAGTCCTTATTTTTTCCCCAAGATTACGTAGCCTCTGTTATTTGATGACGTGTCGTTATGTTTTGACCAAATCACAACATGACATGTCTAACAGTCCACCTGACACAGTGCAGCCCAATTGGCCCACTGTAATGGGTAGCACCATTACTCAGAGGACTTTTCCCCCTCTCATAAAAATTTTTGCCTCTCAGAGGGCTCGAACCTGAGACTTGAGTGGATAAGTACCACGGAAGCACTCTCCCTAACACTATCTGAGCTTCTGATACCATAATGTGACGCTCTGACTCTAATCGGAGAATTACATGCTAAATTAGCAGGAATTAAAATTAAACGTGGAAAATTTTTTCCTTTGAATAATGAGAAATGAAAAGTACAGTTGTTGAAAAATACAGGACTTTGACGAAATAATATCTTTGAATACATCGCGAATCATTGTCTTAAGCATTAGGTTGTGTCCCTGTATTGTTAGAGAATAATGTATAAGTTGCAATTGTTTTATCTTATTATTATTATTATTGTAAAGGGTTGTATTTATTAAAAATAATTTCCGCTTTTCAAAACTCTGATCCATGCATGCCAATTTTAGTGTATTAGAATGAGATTCTTATAGCAGCTCAGTTGGTGTTAGGGAGGGTGCTTCTGTGGTACTTATCCTCTCAAGTCCCGGGTTCGAGCCCTCCGTGAGGCAAAAATTCCCATGAGAGGGGGAAAAGTCCTGTGAGTAACATGTCATTCAGAACCATCAATTAATGTAGGAAGAAGGGTGGGTGTTACAACATGGCTAATAAAGTTTATACGACGTCCATGTCATGTTTAAATTAAACAGTTAAACATTTAAACAATTAATATTTTAAGTAAAATATGTCACCCCCAATATTTTAAGAAAAATAATTAAAAATAAAAAGTCTATTTCAACGTGAGCCTTGCCAACGAAGGTTAATTGATTCAATTGGGAAGGATTCGGCTCAAATCCCATAAGATGTGGGTTCGAATTCCGCTGCAATGTTAGGACCTAATTAGTGAGTAATATGTAAGTAGATTTGTAAGCTCTTTTTGAGACTTAAGGCTTTCTCTGACCTTGATGAGTCAATGAGACCCAACTCACCTAAAATTTTTCATATAAAAGAAATTGAGCCATTTTCCCCTTCCAAACCCTAATTTCGTCCTCTCTAGCCTGATTTGAGTAGCCACACTCCTTACCACCTGCTCTCCCATTCCCCTCCACCATCACCACCCCCTTCGACCCTACTCCCTCTCCTCTACCCCCTTACCGTCCACCGAACCCACCCCTATCTACGAGTTCTTGAAATGGTGTTGCGAGAATTTGGCAGAGGAAAACAGAGAAATTCTGGAGCTTAGTGCACTGAAACTTTCTTCGCATCGTGACTTTGCTTGTGTGTTATTGGAGACCTTACAGTTCGGATGATGATGATGGGGGTGGGTGACTCATGGCGACGCAGTTGATTATGTTTTGAACCCGATTCAGTTGAGTTCCTTGGGAAAGAAGGGTCCACACAAGGGATGAGGTGGTGTTTGAATGACGAAGTCATGGCTAAGGTGATGACATCCCAAATAATTTAGATCTGAAGATGTTGCTTGAGGAGATGGAATCAATTGATGTGCGTTCAGTTTTCATCTACCCAATCTCTCTATATCCAATGTGATACCCAGAGACCCTTTGCACATGGAGAAAATAGAGGTTGGCTGGTGTTAACGGTTGTGTTTGCAAGTGGTATAGTTCTATGAATTCATGGGTGAAGCTTATTATGAAATGATGGTTTCAGGGGGGAAACGAACAAATGGTGTGACTAAAACGCGTTTCGGTGAGTGGTGACAGGTGAAGACAGGTGGTGGCACCATATCAAGCCGGTAACGACAGTGGTTCACAGTAGTTGGTTGAGCGGTTGTCATGGGCTACCCTCCATGGAAATTTTGTCACATAGTTGGTGGTCGAGTACCCTTGCATGGTACTCCCTCCAGACACATTTATAAGCAAAATTAACTAACTTCACACAGATTAAGAAGTTAGTTAAATTAGTTTAATTGTCTTGATTTTATATAAAATATGAGTTATAGTTACTAAAATACCCTTATTTTGAATACTCATCACATTTAAATTTGCAAAATTTGCATTGGAAGGCAATTAATCTATGACTGACAACATCATTATTGCTCTAATATTATTGGCCATTCTCTTCCTTGCAGCCGCCAACATAACACACCTCTGCATCCTTCATTGTTTTTTTTGGTACAACATCACTTCATTTTTTTTTTGGTACTGCATGTCTGTGTTCTTATTGTTAAAATTGGTACAGCATCACTCCTTTAATACAATTTTTCTCGGGAGTGTACACTTTTTTTTGACTGACTCGGGAGTGTACAGTAATATTGAAAATAGATGAGGAATTAATAAAGGGTATTTTTGAAACACTAATAATAAACAGAGTTGAATTTAGTGACTTTTGCTTATAAATAAATCCAACACAATGTGGTACTTTTTTGCTTATAAATGTGTCCGGAGGGGGTAGCACAATAGATATGGAGAACTCTTGCATGCTTGGAAGATGCACCCTCAAATCCAAACAACCACCATTGTCAAAGCCACCAAACTTCCATTACACAACTCAGAGACTAACCCAAAACGTGTCCCTGCAGAAAATAAAAAAACCCAGAATGCTCATTGGTGCCACTAAACGCATGCGAGGAGGTGGAGGTGGCTGAATATTAGAGGGGAAGGTTGCAAAAAACCTTAATCAGTACCAAAAAGTCCTAATCTTAATTCGTTTTATTATTTTTTAAAGGGGCGGATGAAGGGATATTTTATTAATAGAGGGAGGGAGAGACACTTAGGACATACAAACTATTCCTAGAGGGATTTGAACACAATCATTGAGTTTACAAGGCTAGGCAGTCATCGCTGCACTAGTACTCTGGCATTAGTTTTATTATTTAATAATAATATATTTTTCATAAAATAAAGTGAAATAACCTGATGTGGATACATCATACATGTGGCAGCCACATCAATTAAGTTATCCCAGATAGATCATGTCTTGTCTCATCATCAGGTCATTATCCACGTCAGCAATTAGCAAAGATAAGTTAATGGTAGGGAGTGAAAGTGCATATGAAACAAATAAGCTAGCTGATAGCGGGTAGTTGATAGCGAATAAGATTACAGATTAAATTTAAAGTGTTTGGTAAAATTAGCAGTTGAACTAACTGATAAATACAAAATGACATAAAAGAACATTTTAATAAATAAGAGAGACTGTAAGGGTTAATAATTTTTTACTCCATTTAATAGAGGATGTACAAAAGAGAAATTTAATTAAAATAATAATGGTAAAAATGAGAGGAAAAACGATATACTATAACTATAAGCTTAAAACGCTACTTCAAGTTGTATTTGGAAAAACACTACTCCATCTGGTCCTAAATACAAGAAAAAAAACTGTAATTCACACAGACCAATAAATTGCATTAAAATTATTGGTCACCAAACACCTGCTACGAGTTTATCCGCTATAAGCTAGCGGTTTGGTCTTACCAAACAGAGCCTAAAAGTAGTGAAAAATTCTTGAGGGACTATAAAATGAAATTTTTAATTTTTTGAGGGACTAAAGAGATATTTAAACGAATATGAAATTATTGTTTTTTAATAAAATTTATATATTGGTGGATTTATTCATTAACTTTTCTTATTGTATTCAAAAACATTGGCGGCGTGTTCTCCAACGTGCAGCATTAAAAAATGAGTTGTGGTCGCTATGAGCTTTTTGTAAGTAGACGTCCAATTATTATTTTTTTAAAAATAACTCATTCTGATACATTTATATTTTACATTAGTTATATAAACAATAATTTTTTAGTTTAATAATTATGCACCAACATATAAAAAAGTTTATTACAGTCATTCTATCATATTTCACTATGAGATTTTTTTGACAAAATATACGGTGAAATATTATATTGGATATTTATGTAATTTTTTTTATAACTATCAATACATAGGAGTAATGAAATTCAATTTTTTTGTATAATTTAATTTATATTCATTGATTGGATAAAATACTCTTTAGAAAAATAAATTATTAATGTATTGATTAATTAATAGTTCTCTAAATTAATAAAATATCATGGTCTCAAATTATTCATTCATAGAGGTCTTCAATTAACAAAATTAATCCATGTCTGCTCGGATTTTCTATCTATATAGTTTCCCAAATTTTACGGTAAGTTTTACATACGAGACAAGAAAATAAGTAGCTCATAGCTAGCTGGGATAACACTATTTACCGCCAATCCCCATGATTATCTTTAACAAGCTGTATGTATTTTTTCTTTGATCATTAATAATATGCAGCAAATTTCTTCAGTGAAAAAAAAAACTAATGTAAATGGCCAAAAAAATGGTAATTCCTGTTCCATCTCGTAACCATGTTGGTTACACCATAGAAAGAATATTTAGTTATTTACACAATTCACTGATTCAGAGCCTGATCAATGCGTTTAGATTCGTTACAGAGTTCAATTAGCTAGCTAGCTAGTTTTAAAATGTGATTAATTTGACTATTAGCAAAACTTGTATTATGGAATCTGCTGATTACTTTGAAATCTGTTCTACGGTTCTACCTTTAGAGAAAACACATGCATTCCCTCAATTATTTAGCTTTCAAAACACAGTTCCAGAGTCTTGACGACAACAAAAATTATTATAAGATTGGCAACTTGAAGAGAAGATATATTTTTATATTGAAAAGAATTTCAACTTGACTGAATGAAAATATTTTACGTACTGTGCAAAGATATGGCCAAACTGTTTGGTTAGAATATTCAACAACTTGTTCTTAAATTAATAATGCAGACATTGGAGGAGAGAATATATTGTATTTTTCATCATTCAACCAAATTAGGAATTGCTCTCAAAAAAAAAAAACCAAATTAGGAATTGAATTGCTAATATGATTCGCTTACTATATGTGCACGTGAAGATTTCTATCTGCTTTTATGTTTATATTCTTTTTTTTTTCTCCAATTTCAAAATTCATCAGGTAAATCCATTTGTTTGTGGGCCTCTCATGTTCAAATTCAAACTAAAATTATATATATGTTGCCAGACTCTAATATTGCTTTTGGTCGTATATGCGCAGCAGAGAAAAAGGGTGAGAAATAGAATACTCAAAGATTGCGGTGAGGCGCACGAGTTGGTAGTTGGTACGTAGTGACTAATTACATGCTTGCCAATAATATTAATGAGAATTTTTCAAGTCAAAGTCAAATATCTCAATTTGTTACGGTCATCGGTCAGCTTCAAAGGCTCTGTTATGCTTATGTTATGTTACGTAGGATTGACCGATTGTCTTCCTTCCTCGTCATGTGCCCCATTTACATAATTTTAGCTAATGCAGTATAAGAAAAAAAAAAAAAAGGAAAATGCTAAACATAGCGAGAGTGAACATCACGAGCCCATCGCGAATGATGTGGTATATTATTTCGGTTTCTTTCTCCTAATTTTCGGCTTCCCTTCTTGTTACCACATTCTTCGCTTCTCTCTTTTCAGATTCACCAATGACACCGTTTTCTACGGTTTCTCGGCAAAGCTCACACCTTTAGAGGCCCAGAAGCTGGAATCACTCTCTCACGGAAATGAAAACTTCGTAACAATGACGGGGAAACATGGAGCCGCATCACGCGACCGTGAAGGGAGAGAGGTCGCCTCTGGCAACGCGAAGGGACGGGAAGGGGCCGTAGGCGCAGCGACAGTGTCTGGCGCCGGCGGCGCGGTGGATCCAACCTCTTCTTCATTCTCCTTCTTCCAAAACATGGGGTCGGAGGATGTTGTTTGTTGTTGGTCGAGGTCGAGGAAGTCGAGCTCGTAGATGGGGTCGGAGGTGGAAAGATCGAAGTTGTTGGAGTCGGAGAGGAGGGAGGAGTAGAAAGTGTGGGGGTTGGAGGGAGAATGGGACTGGGATTGGGTGAGAGAGAGGCGAGAGTGGAGGAGGGAGACAGATTCGAGCTGGGTCAACATACCATGAAGCTCGAAGACGGAGTTAACAGCAACGGTCTCACTGGGTCGGATCTCGAGCATGTTCACGTCAAGATCTGCGAGGCTGTTACAGACGAATCCACGAAATTCGAACTGAACCCCGATGGTTTGAGCCAGCTGAGCTAACTTCAAACCTACCTGTTGCAAAGCGTCGGTGTTATCCGACTGCGGCTGTCCAATTCCGGTTAACCGGAAAGTGGGTGGACCCGATGCCTTCCATTAATGGAGCAAAGGATTCAATAGTTGAAGGAAAAGGGTTGAGAGAGAAATAGATGTGCATAACAGTTGTTCTCCAGTATTACTTTGTTTTATTTAATTTAATTAATTTAATATTAAATTAAGTGGACACGTCAGCTTTCAGGACAATCGCGAGAGAATTCTCTCGCGAGATATAGCACTGCTCAAAAAAAAAAGGAAAAGGAAAATGCTAAATAGTGCGAATATATTTTCGTGGAAAAAAATACGAATGACGTGTACTCTTTCTCTCTGTCCGTTTCCGCTTCTGTCTTCTTGTTTTTTCAGCAAATTCAATCTCAAATTCTCAATTGAAGACCAACCCTTGACTAGGTACTCCATTTCTTTTCCTCATAAACTTGATGACACTAACTCCCTATTCTGATCCATTGGGTATATCCTTCACAGTGACCACTAAGTTAAGCAGTACTATAATTCAGTGGAACCTAGGAGCCTTCTCTCTTTTTGACAGGGATATTTATTTGAACTTGAAAATAATTTTAGAGTAAATACCTAAATTAGTCCAATAAAAATTACAGAGACCAATTTAGTCCCTAAAAAATAAAAAATATTAATTTGGTTCTTAAAAAATTCAAACGTGGGTTAAATTAGTCCATGTAAGGATAATTTTTTGGGACATTTTAGTCCCCATCAGGGGCTAATTTGACCAACATTTGATATTCTTAAGGATTAAATTATTTTTTTTATTTTTTATGGACTAAATTAGTCTCCGTGATTTTTGTTGCAGACCAATTTGAGTATTTACTCATTATATAAGAAATTCAAAATACTCCTTCTGTCCCTAAATATAAGTTTTATTTGACCAAAACACACAAATTAAGAAAATTAGTTAACACATTTAATTTTTCTAAAATGTGTATTGTTTTTCCAAAACTACCCTTTAATTATTGACATATAAGAGAGAAATAGTCACTTTATTTACTATTAACTACAAAAAATAATATAAATTAATTAAAAATATTCTTGTAAAAAAGTAATTAACGCATGGACAATTTTTTTTTTCCAAACAAGACTTTTATATTTAGGGGACAGAGGGGTAGTAATATACTGAGAATGAATAAGACGCAGATTCATCCGAGCAAAGTGGTAGAGGAGAAGTGGTTGTGCAGGTATCTGTATTTTTTTTTTAGTATTTTATCATTTGTTTTTGTTAAAAACACATCAGCCACATGTGAGAGGAGATTTCACACATTTCGTGTGTGTTTCGCGAGACTTCTCTTCGTGAGATATAACAGTCCTCAAAAAAGAATTAGCATCGAAATTTATACGCCACGAATTAAAGCGAAATGCTAAATTTCCGTCATTCCTTTCACCTTTCACGTAAAAAAACCACAAAAAACAATGGTGAATTAAATATGCTCTTAAAACATTAATGTTGTCCAACAGGAGTATAATTTTTTAGGGACATTTGATGTTGTCCAGTTAAAGATATATGAGTAGTATTAAAAAAAAAACATCAAGCTGATTGTCAAAAAAAAAAAAAAAAATAAGTTGCTCATTTTCTAGCCAAATTTGCTTTAGTTAATCAGGAATGTTATTGGTTGAAAGATACTCCATATTATATTTCAAACATTGTGGCTGCTAATTGTTTGCCTTTTTCTATAAATTGAATCCTAATTTTCTCGCCAAAAAAAAATCAAATAAATCACCTGTATTAAGAAAAATGGAAAGAATCGTTTTCTCTGCAAATGCTCTGGAGTTTCCAACCCTCCAACTGAGCCAACCTCCTAACAAAGGTTAAAGATGTTCGTGGTTATTTTCGTGACAATGTGTTAGGATCTTCAACACCGCCTCTAGTGCGTGAAACTACTGATTTAATCGCTCAAATCCTCACCCGGCCCTTCATACTGGTCCTCACCCGACCCCAATAGGAATTGTATTATCTACAAATAAGGAGAATTCTTCTCCCAACATTTTGATCAATAATGAAGCAAAGATGGCTATGGAAACATCGGGGTACCACACCCCCAATGGTTAGTCTCTCTTGGAGACTATCTACTTGCCTAATAATTCTTATGAATGGCCTAATTTGGAACTGTAGAGGGACGGGAGGCAAGTTGTTTCCCTCTCATATCAAAGATTATTTGTGTGTGAATAACTTCCACTTTGTTTCCATTATATAATTGTGTATTAGTAGCACCACTACTGATAAAGTCATCAAGAAAATTGGTTTAGACGGCGTTGAGAAAGTTGATGATATTGGCTTTTTTGGTGGTCTGTGGTACCTATGGAATCCATCTCGAATCCATATAATCACCATCTCAACCTCCAGTATTGAATTCGTCTTCATATCAATGCAGACATAGTGAGTTCATGGATCTTATCTGTAGTATGAGAGCCCTAATGCTGGGCACCGAAGCTATGCTTGGAAAGAACTTGTAAGTTTTAAAGTTTTCACCTCTGACCCTTGTCTTATTGCAGGTGACTTCAACGACATCTTATATGAAAAAGAGAAGACAGGAAGTGTCTCTTTTAACTATGCCTCTAGCGCGACTTTTTCATTAACTACATAAACAGTTGTTATCTTACCAACTTGGATTAATAACCCATTATCAGCAAATGTGTCATTGTGATTCATATTGTTAATTTTATTTTTCTGTAAAAACAAAAAAAACTTTGAAATTAGGATTTTTCCTCTCTGTTTCCTCCCTCCATCGACTCACTTCTTTTTCTTCACCTTCAACTAGAAAATCATTGACCCACGAAGCCTGAACCTTGTTATACCATTGTGAAACCAACATTTTCGCTCCTCCCATCTTGCCTCAGACCCACTGGGAACCCCATGATAACTGCCATCATCAATGTTTCTGCACCAGCTCTTTATTCGTTAAGATCACCAAGTGACCACCCATCTCCACCTCTGAGAGAAAAATTAGAGAACCATTGCATGCATGCACTTGTAAACGAGCAACATCCACGTTTATCCATAACGTCCACAACCTTGTTGAACCCCCGAGCAGGCACCCTGAAACCTTCCTACTTGGACCGAACAACTCCCCTATACATCAAAGCAACTCCTGAGACCTCCATGTGAAGTCACGAGAGATTATTGAATGGTCCTAAGAGATTGCTCCTCCAACCAGCCCTCACTTCTCCTCCCCTCCTCCCAGTCCTAAGAGATTTGAACAGTTACACAATTCCACCCTCTCATTCCCTCTAAATTCTAGAAGAGGGTGTTGTGGGAGATTGCTTCCCTCTTTTTAGATTTTCTTTTTCTCCCTCCACCAACATTCCTTTTTCTTTTTTTTTACTATTCATGTTAATTTAGTGTCACATTGAAATCTATTGTGAAATCTATTCATGTTTTTCTATTGAATGGTTCTTCTTCTAGTTGTTTCTCTCCTTCATTTTCTAGGGTGGTCAATGGGAAGGGGAGAGATGGCAGGGTTGTGGAGGTGGGGTAGCCGACGGGGTGGGGAGAGATGGGGTAAGGGTGGGGTGGCCGATGGGGAGGGGAGAGATGGTAGGTAGTGGAGGTGACTGAGGGAAGAGGGAGCGGTGGTGGAAAAGAGAAGAGGGTGTTTTCATTTATTTTTGATAAAATAAAATTTTAAAAAAAAATAATGAATCACCGTATGGCAATAGTGTTTAATAATCTGAGTCAGTAGTGTTAAATGGACTTCCGTTAGCCACATCACCGTTTTGTAACGGATGATGACGTGAGGGACTAAAAAGAAACAATTTTGACTTTATAACGATGAAAATAAAAAAATTACTGGGATCGAAAGCAAAATCACTATATTTGCAAGGATTAAAATAATATTTAAGCTAATGATTTATGATTGTCGGTCGTTACAAAAAAATTCAAAATAGACTTCGATATTCTAAAAAAAATCAACATATATATTACCACAATGAATACAGAAATAAATAAACTTATCAAGTTCTACTTGTTTATGTTTTTTTTTTTTTTACAACGGTAAAATTACCGCTTTCTAATGTACTTTTTAATTTTATATATTGTAAAATGTCATTAAATAATTAAATAATGTAAATATAAAAGTTTAATATCTAATGAGGCCCATTTAGACATTTGCGTTCAAGTTGTACGGCCATCCACTGGGAACTCAACTCAACCCCGTTCACATGAACATGCAGCCTGTTTTTAGTCAGTGACAGCTAATTTTGGGATAAAATAATAATCAATTTGGCCATTGATTGATCACATATATGTCGATAGTGTTAATCCAAAATGAAAAAATCTCAAAAGGTAAAAATTGTTGTGTTGAGTTGTGATTCGTGGGCACTGTCCAGGAAGACACTAAAGCATAAGCATAGTCACTGTGAGATGCAAATTGAGAGGAGGGTGGGGGCCTCTTCTTATAGGTCGTTGGAGTGGGTTAATGAATTTGAAAGACGCTTATAAGTTATCCACATTGCGAATTCGCAAATGTGTCCACAATCGTTGTATCCGCAATGGTTGATCACTGTCATTCTCGTAGCCTCGTCGCTTAATTTGGATTCACTTTATTTGGATTCACAATTTGACACGGTTATACATAGTTAGGCGATTTCAACTATCCAGTTAAAATCAATCGGTTTATATTTTAACTTTGTAAAACAGACACAGATTTCAAAAAAGTGAAATATGAACTATCCGATTGCAATCGAACAGCCGAGATCATCGACTCGTGTGACTATATCAAATTTTAACGACAATAAATCTATATTCCTACTCGTTCCTTTCTCCCCGGTCTTTTTTTTTTCAGTGAACAAAAAAATGACTTTCCTTTACATTTATAACCTGGTGCTAGCTATTTTCCAATATTTCGGCACCTATATTAATCTTTTTTACAATTTTTTTGACAAAATCTTTTTTACAATGATAACGATAAAATTTGTGCTTATATAATCTAAATCAAACTATCTAAGTTGCTCACTATTGATCTAATTTTAATGGCTTGCCTATAAATACCTAGTATATTTGATAATTAACACATTTATAAAATTCAGGAAATAATTTTGTGATGTTCTTCAATTTCCTTAATTGAAAATTACACAATATTGCGTAGTCTAATTTTACACTATATCTATGTTCATAAATATTGACACATGTTAATTTAAATTAAGAAATTTGATTACTCTTAAAGAAGAACTCATTCAAGTTTTATGAATGAAAAAAAATAAACTAGGAGAGAATTTCTTCCCTTAAATGGGTTATTTCAACTCAATTACTAGGGATCAAATGTGACTTATGAATAGTAAGAGTTTAAAACAAAAAATATTTATTTTCATAAATTTATTTATATTAAAGTTTAATAAAATTAAAGAATGTTATGTTTAATTTAGACATTTTTAAAGATAAATTATCTAATTCTTTTCACCAAATCAGCTCGATTCACAAGCTATATGATTATATAAATATTTGGACAAAATTTTAAAAAACAATATATACCTCTTCTAAAATAAGTAATTCACTTTGTATCGATCAGTCCGGTCAGTCAATTCGATCGGTTATGTCTCTGATCCGAAGATGACATCATCTGCTCGACTGCGAACCGGCAAAAACTAGCAGACTCGGCTCACGCGGCTCGGTCGGTTTTCTCGCCTATAATGCCTTCATGTACCAGTATCAAATTTGCACAAGTCATGCTCTCTCCAGGCTCGCTTATAACTCAAGGCAGGAAAATATTGAAGAAACTGGTAAAATGATTACTATCAAGGATCAACTATAACACCTCAACTTTCCCTAAACTTAGTAATTAGAGACCCTAAGTAAAAAGGAGATTTAATTCTAAGGGATTGGAGGGGCTAATGGCCTAGAAGAATAGTTTAATTTATTAAATTGACCCAAAGTTAAGCCTAAGGGGTAAAATAGTAATTTTTTTAAGGATTAAGCTAGTCTAATATTGTTTAATTTAGTATTAAAGAGGCTAATTTTAGAAGGCACAAATGAGTGGACCCAACCCTTATGCATTTGTGTTGTGTGAATTCATAAAGAAGGGGGTTGAATTATTTAGAAAAGGGGGGTGTGGTTAGTAAGTAGGAGATTTTTTTGAAAAAAAAAAGAACAAAAAGGGGGGTGCTGCCATCGTGAAGCAGAAAAAAGAAAAGAAAGGGAAAGAAAGAAAGAAAGAAAGAAAGAAAGAAAGAAAGGAAGAAGAGAAAATGGAAAAGAGGGAGCTCGACGGCGTGGAGGAGAAGGAAGGAGAAGGGCGGCGTGGCGGCCCGGGGGTGCACTGGCGCGGTGGCGCGCCGGAAGGAAGAAGGGAAGGACGAGACCGAGAGGACGAGAGACAGAGAGGGAAAGAGAGACAGCGAGAGAGAGATAGAGAGAGAGAGTGTGTGTGTGTGTGTGAGCTCGAAACAGAGAGAGGGGGAAGAAGAAGGAGGTTCTACCTCCATTGAAGCTTAAGGAAGAGGAAGATGGAAGAAGGAAAAGAAGAAGAAGCTTGGAGGAGGAGCTTCCATGGAGGATTTTGGGTACCCAAGCCCTAGAATTTGGGGGTTTTCATCCCAAAGCATTTGAGAGCAAATGTAACATAGAATCCCTTAATTTAAACCTCTCTTAGGGTGTGCTAGGATTATTGTTCTCATTCTTGAATTTAATGATTTATAAGTAGAAATTGTGATACTCCAGTGGGATTGGTTAAGGGTTGGATGGCTGCCCCCCCCCCACAAACATTTGTGTGACGTTTGCCCATTGTGAACTCCAACAGAGCTCCAATCGGAATGAAGTGCTAATGATTATGTGAGTTTCTTCAATCTCGAGTTGGCAACCATAAGTCCCCAGATAGGAATGACAATGAGGTCATTTTCCTAAGTAATGCATGCTTGTTGTAATTTGAGTTATGGATTCCGGTCTTTTGATAAAAATTGGAGTTAGAGATTTGAAGTTTTCCTGTTAGTGTTTCTTTCAAATTCTTGAGTAATGGTTTCCTTATGTATTTTCATTTGGTTTCATGAAAGTTGTGAAATGAGTTGATTTTCAAAGTATTATGAGTAATGTTTGATTGGAAATGTTGCTTGAGAATGATTGAGTTACACTTGTGTATTCCTCTCAGTATGTGAATGTATTTGAAAATACATAAGCCAATGTTCAAAAGCATGTTAAGTTGATTTCTTTGATTTTCTTTTGAATATCATTGGAGATAGTTTGATAGTTAAATGATGTATGGATTAAGATTCCTGAATTGCTATTTTACCTTGTTGTAAACATGCATAGAAGCATAAGCATTATGATAAAAATCACTTAAAAGACACACAAGATTCCTCATAAGAGGAGAGATTCGTATGGTTAGCCTCGTGGGACGCCACTTGGGGGGTTATGACATCTAACCACCGTACCGTAAGTTATGTTGATTGAGGTCTATGGAACAACGCATATGACAAAACCCAGTAACATAGATTCCCGGTTAAAAATCAAGTTGACCATTAAGGGAATAGCTAAGATGTGCTAAGCACAAAGTAAAGAAGAACAATACGTTCTTAGTTAAAGTTGCATTGCATTTTATTTTAGTTGTGCTAAGCATAGAGTAAAGAAGAACTATATGTTTTTAGTTAAATTGAATTGCATTTATATCTCATTCATTTTCTTGGATGTAGCAAGTTACGAGGAGATGAATTATATGTTCTTATGCTAAATGATCTTGCAAATATGTTTATGGAGAAAAGTGTTTTGGCTTAAATGCCTCAATTATGTTTACTATAATAGTAAGATTTGATGAGAGGAATTTTTCGTACGTAGCACACCACGTATGGCTGAAAACAACGGTAATGTTTTAAATTCAATTCTATGTTACTGAGTTTTATAAACTCACATGTTTGGGGCGTTATTTTCAGGTACAAGCATATCGAAGAAGTTAGAGCATGAAGATGTGCTCGGTCTTGCCTTCGCGGCGAGACCTTTCTGAGTTAATACTGGATCACGAGTCGTTTTTAATGTATTAAGTTTCAATTTCGAGTCGAGTTGTTTTGATTATGAGTCTTTTGTAATGGTTTGTAGTTGGTTATGATTTTCGGTAAAAGTCCTTTGGTTAGTGAATTTTGTTTTAAGTCATCTACGTAATAGCGTATCCCAATATTTTTATTTAGCCAGATATTGCCTTTCAAAAGGATTCACTTATTATTGTAATATGTGAAGCGAAAAATTTATTACGTTTAATATCAGATTTCTGTTAAGTTAGTAAGTAATGCTCTGATTAGAGTCAGAACCTTACATTATTGTATCAGAGCAGTTCGACCCTCTTGGACTGTGAGTTAAGTGTGTCTAGAAGTGATCCGATTTAGGAAAGTGTCAGTTGTGTTTATAAATCTGATTTCTCTAAGTTCTTTTTACGAATTATTAGGGCAAGCCACCTCAAGGATTTGTCTAAGGAATGAAGTGAATGAAGACTAGCAGAGAATAGTTTAAGTCTGTTCTCGTTTTGCGAGACTTCCTCATACATGTACATACTTATACATATAGTTTTAGAATTCCGTAATGATCGTCTAATGGTAGTTCAGGTTGTGAATTCGAAGCCACTCTAGCCTGCCTAAGTCCACGGATGTACACCTGGCCGCAGTGAGTTTAGTTGGCCACGTTAAACTCTGCTACTATTGAAAGTTCATTACAAGAGTCATAGCATGATCGATTAAATGATCAAAGTAGTCGCGGGACCAACAAGGGTATTATAGGATGCTCTTGGAGGTACCAGGGCCTTTGAGTAAGATAAGAATGTTTTGGTATCAGTAAATACCCACAATTCAATCATAGGAATTTCTTTTATATGAAATTATGAAGCTTTGTCATAATATTTGACTTTATGATGTTTGACTCTGTGATGTTAAGTTTCACGTGGTGTGGTAAGTTTTCAACACTTGTTATTGATAGATGCATGTTTGAATATTTTTCTATTATGCTTTGATGCTTGAAATGTCGGGTCCTTTTAGGTGGAAAAGGGTGAATTGCCGTCCTCACCCCCACACCAACATATGTTTTAGATTTCCTTCATTGTTCTCTCCACGGGGGGATTTTGAAGTGATGTATGTTTCAGCTAGCAATTATACGTGAGTGAGTATTTGGTATTCCTTGCCTATATCTGAGAGTCAAACTAGGGGTTATGATCACGAAATGGTCAGTGTCATACCCGTGTATGAGATGTTTAGTAAGATGATGAAGTTGGGATTTCCATGTTTGCTTAGATCTCATGAGCCTGATAAGTTTGGTTGTGTAGTACTCCTGAAGTAGGAAATGCGAAGGTCATTTTGGATATATTAAGTTTAGTGTGGTTTAGCACTCATTATCAATTCTTTTGTTGTGATTATCTCATTCAATGACAATTAGGATCGATAAGTGAGGATTCTTCGTTGTAAGGTTTTAATCAATTGGGATGGGTATTTATACTCGATTATATTTTTCGATACTATCAAGTTTATGAAACCTAACCCATTATGAATAGATCCAAAATTGATTGAGAACCTCAAAGCCCTCTGAGTAAACTATAGTGTTCTACCTAAATAAAATGTAATTGATTGAACATTTGAACCTATCTGTAAAACTTTTTTTATAGTCATCAACATCTAATAAATTTGAGATATTATGAAACATTAGAAAGTGACAACAGAGAGGACAAACAGAGAAGCAAGTTGTCTGCGCTGTAAGACGAATGACGTCATACATATGCATTTTTATTGCCTATTAGTACTAAATTAAATAAGAAAGGAAAACGGACATGAATTAACCACGTGATGAAAATCCCTTCCACTTGCACCTTGCCGTTTACACTTTACACATGCGAAACTTCACCGAAGCTAAGCTGATGACTACCCCATCAATTCATGATGGTAGCACAATAAAATAATATTTAACATAACTTAAAATAAGAAATCCAAAATTCAAAGTGACAAACGATAAATCCAAGTGCATGAACCTACAATCCTATAAATACCCACCAATTCTTAACCTTTCAAGTTCGAATATTCAATTCAACACCACCTCTGAAATCAAAATATCATAGTTCATTTTTTTTTTCCCACTCTCTTTGGCAAAGCAATTAATACTAGAGCACAAAACTCGCCGGAACCAGATGAAAGGTACACACGACATGTACGGCCAGAATACTTATGACTCCGATTTGGCCCTTTTGGACTCTATTCGCCGCCACTTGCTGGGCGAGTCCGAATCCATATTCGGAGCTCCTACAACCGTTCCGGGTAACACCCGGATTTTCTCTCGGAGCTCCAGTTTTAGCAGCTTGTACCCGTGTTTGAGTGACAACTGGGGCGAATTGCCACTCAAAGAGGACGATTCCGAGGACATGCTTCTCTACGGCGTGCTTCGCGACGCCGTTACCGTCGGGTGGGTCCCATCACTCGACGCCGGGTCACCCAAAAGCATCTTGTCGGGTTTACCGCCGGAGATTGCTGTCAAGCCGGAGCCGGACGTGATGCCGGTTGAAAACATCCCCCCAGTGTTCTCGGCGGATCCTCCGGTGGTCGGAGAAGAGCTGAAGGCTGCTCCGGCGAAAGGAAAGCACTACCGCGGCGTGAGACAACGGCCGTGGGGGAAGTTCGCGGCGGAGATCCGAGACCCGGCGAAGAACGGTGCTAGGGTTTGGCTCGGAACATTCGAGACCGCGGAGGATGCGGCGTTGGCTTACGATCGAGCAGCGTACAGGATGCGCGGATCGAAAGCGATGCTGAATTTTCCGCTTCGAGTTAACTCCGGAGAACCCGACCCGGTGAGGGTGACTTCGAAACGGTCTTCGCCGGAGCGTTCTTCTTCGTCGGAGAGTGGATCGCCGGCGAAGAGGAGGAAGGTGGTTACAGCTAATGGGGGATTAAAAAGGGGGCAAGTGGGAAGCCAAGTGGCACAGTGTACACGTGGAGAACAGTTATTGGTCTCTTAGTGCGTGAATGCCGACAAATGATGCAATGTGCCTCTTCCGTACTAGGAGAAATTTTAGGTTGCTATTGTGTTTCTTGATTCAATGCACTTGTAATTATCTGATGACGCGCGTGTATAGCACTTCCCGTTCCTTTGTGCCACTTAGTGAAACACTTACATACCCATCGAACGCAATTTTGGAACTGAGGAAAAGGCGAAAGAGAAAAATTTACTAGCCCGATGGGGACTTGGACTTGTGAGGAGGTAAAATATAAAAAAGAAATGGTGAATTTGGAAGATAGTGAAGGAACAAGTGATGTTTTGTAATTGAGCTTTTGTGAATACGGAATTTTTTATTTCTTTGTTCAACATTATCATCTGAATGTGTTAATTGTGATAAATGAGATGGGACCTTAACTTTTCCCCAATTGGAAACGATACTAGAACTGTGCACATAGTTGACTTACAAGACAAGAAGGAACCCTTGTAGTCGGCACTGTGTTATACCGAGTGAGGCCTAAAATAAATTTTAATAGATATTTTTTATTTTAAATTAATATGTTTGATGTTGAATGTTTTTGTCATGATAAGTAGTGTGTTTTTTTTATAAAAATTAACGACAAATATTTTTTTATTAATATGCCTAAAACAAGTGCTTCATAAGCGGCCGTGAATCAATTGTTCATAGCCATTGTTATTTTGAGTCGAGAAGTATAGCAAGAATTAATCGGCAAGAAGCGCACATATGAAAAGTAGTAACACCTGTAAAAATAAAAGTGAGAAAAGACAATACAAAACAAGCTGATTTATTCAATCAAAAAAAAAAAAACAAGCTGATTTAGATTGGATTAATGAAATTATAATATTTAACCTGCAAAGTATTCATAACAGTATTTATATTTCGATTTTCCTAACACGTGTAAATATATGCAAATTTAAGCCTAATTAAATACTCAATTTCTTATTTAGTAAGAAAATAGAGATTAGCGGGAGATGAATCCATATAATAAACAAAAAAATGGGTAATTAATTAATAAAGAATAAAAATGTGTATGTAATAAAAAGGTGCACGTGTTAGTAAAGTCGTTTATAATTAAGAACAAATATCTATTCACTAACATAATCAACCGTCGGCACAACCATTAACTACAACTTTCACTAAGTAATTGACACAATCGTTCCATATAAGTGGCTCAGTAGTTGAGCCAAGGGACATAAAGGAGTTGTAAGTAGGAGGTATAGGGCTCAAATTTTTGCCACTAACAAAATTTCCTCTCCCCTCTAGCAAACTAACCACTAACATTTGCCTATAAAAAAAGCACAACCATTGTCTTTTTTGTACACACGATTAATAGAATCGCCAATCCTTATTCATACAAGCTTTAATGATAACAAGCACATTATCATATAGCTGCAAACCAATACATACATATATATATATATATATATATATATATATATATATATATATATATATATATATATATATATATATATATATAAAAGAAGGTTGTCTAGGGGTATATTTAGTCATTTTCCTATCTAATTGAGGGCAACTATGTCATTTTAATACAATAATTAATGATATTAAGAAATGTTATTACTTATTACCACCTTGGTCACGTTGTCTGGGGTATTTTGGTAATTTGTAGAAACAAATTTAGGGATAAATCAGTAAGTTTATAAATAGTTCAATAATATTCTATCTTAAAACATTAATTAAATCAGTTAGTGTGTGATGCATTTAATTTATTAGTTCACATAACTTATGTATAATTTGCAAACAATGCTAAAAAAATTGACATTTCCCTTTCCAAATAAATAAATCATTGAGTATTAGTTGTATTGTGTTTTTTCAAAACTTATTGAAGCATAGTTTTAACTAATATCTCTGTTATAGCAATTTAAATATTATTATTTATTATTTAGATCGATGGGAATTGATCTCAATAAATTTAAATAGTTAAATGATATTCCATCTTAGAACATTAATTAAGTCAGTTAATGTGTGATGCTTGTAATTTATTTGTTCACACAACTTATATATAATTTGCAAACAATGCTAAAAAATTTGCCTTTCCCTTTCAAAATAAAAAATCATTGAGTATTATTTGTAAAAAATTTAGGGGTAAATCACTAAGTTTATAAATAGTTAAATTATTCCCATCTTAGAGCACTAACTACATCAGTTAATGTGTGATACATTTAATTTATTAGTTCACATAAGTTATATATAATTTTCAAACAATGCTAAAAAATAGACTTTTCCCTTTCTAAATAAATAAATCATTTGCAGCAAGGCAAAATGTGCAATAAAAACATTTTTACCAATTTTACACCAAAAAATTGACTACCGACTATGTAACAGTCTGGGCCGCCACCCATATTGGGTCGTACCACAGCTGCCCGACCCACTGACCACATGGCCCCAGCCCAGCATACACTAGCTCTGGTCCATGCACCCCAGTGTCCGGTTCACTCACAGGACTTCACCACCCCCCTTTGGATTTAATCCAAATTAATGGTGTTTTTGCCTTCTCTAGGAATCGAGCCATGTACCTAGGGGTTAAATACAATGGTTTTTTAATTCCTAGTACCAACCAATGGGTTGGCGATACCAGGAATAAAAAACCATTGTACTTAAGGTCCAGGTACGTGACTCGATTCTTGGCATTAAAGGACCATGTGGAAGTCCTGTGAGTAAACCACCACCCATATTGGGCCGTACCACAGCTGCCCGACTCACTGACCACATGGCCCCAGCCCAGCATACATTAGCTCTGGTCCATGCATCCTAGTGTTCGGTTCACTCACATGACTTCACCACCCCCCCTTTGCATTTAATCCAAATTAATGGTGTTTTTGCCTTCCCTATGAATCGAGTCATGTACCTAGGGGTTAAATACAATGGTTTTTTATTCCTTTGGTTGGTACTAGGAATCAAAAACCATTGTATTGTTGGCCCATTCACTCTAATCTCTCTGACTAAATGAACAATTAAATGAACCGTGATGTCAAAAAATGAGGGAGGAAAGAACATCTCCAACTGACACAACCAATTTCTGAAGGTCAATAGCTTTGCTACATACTGCATTGAAGAATAAACACAATCTAATTATGGCATGTCGAACATTTTTTGGCAAGATGCCACGAATAGCCACCGGTAGTAATTGTTGCATCAAGACGTGACAATCATGAGATTTTAAGCCAACTAATTTGAGATCTGTCATCGATACAAGACTCTTTACATTTGAAGAGTAACCCTGTGGCACTTTCACACCCCGTAGGTACTCGCAAAAGCTTTTTTTCTCTTCTTTTGATAATGTATGACAAGCTGGTGGCAAATATGTCTTGTTACCTCTTGGCTGGGGAGCTAACTCCTCTCTTATACCCATGGCAACAAGGTCTAAACGAGCATTTACTCCATCCTTTGTCTTACCCTGAATATTGAGAAGCGTACCGATTACACTATCACACATATTTTTCTCCACATGCATCACATCAATATAGTGTCTTACATCAAGACTTGACCAGTATGGAAGATCAAAGAATACTGACCTTTTCTTCCATATGTTTTTCACAGAAGAATATTTTTTTCCTCTTTTTTTCCCCAAATTAACATTGATGGAGTTCACCCGTTGATAAACTTCTTCTCCGGTTAAAGCTTTCGGAGCAATTTCGTTCTCTTGACATCCATGAAAAGCCTTTTTCAACCTGTGATACGGGTGATCACGTCTCAGAAATCTTCTATGCCCAAGGTAACAAGTCTTTCTCCCATTTTTCAGTTGAAAGAAACATGTGCCGTTTTCACAAATAGGGCATGCTTTATGCCCCATAACACTATACCCGGACAAGTTCCCATATGCTGAAAAGTCGTAGATGGTGCAAAACAACATGGCACGCTACTTGAAATCTTCACCTGAAAACCTATCAAACACATCAATGCCTTCTTCCCACAATGTTCTCAAGTCATCAATCAAGGGTTTTAGATAAACATCTATGTCATTTCCCGGTTGTTTTGGACCAGAAATCATCATAGATAACATAATGTACTTGCGCTTCATGCACAACCAAGGAGACAGATTGTAAATTACTAAGAGAACAGGCCATGAACTATGGATGCTACTTAAGTTACCATATGGATTCATTCCATCTGTAGCAAGTCCAAGCCTAAGGTTTCTTGGCTCATTGCCGAACTCCGGAAACAATGAATCAATTCTCTTCCATTGCAAAGAATCGGCCGGATGGCGAAGCTTTCCATCACATTTCCTATCATCTGCATGCCATCTAAGGTTCTTTGCATCATTTACATTGGCAAACAGTCGCTTAAACCTGGGAATAATTGGAAGATACCATAACACCTTCGCAGGAAGACCTTTTTTGCTTACATCACCACAATTATCATCACCGTCCTTCTTTTTGTAGCGTGGTGTGTTACACTCGGGACACTCTTCTTTGTCTTCATGCTCTTTCCAGTACAATATGCAATCCTTCGGGCATGCATGTATTTTCTTATACTCCACACCCATCGGACATAATATCTTCTTCGCTTCATAATTATTGTTTGGCAATGTGTTACCTTCCGGAAGCATGCCATTCAACAGTTTAAGCAATTGATGAAGCTCTTATCGATCCACCCATTTATCGCCTTGATTGAACAATTTCAACACCGCTGACAACCGTGTGAAATTTTGCAGCCCGGATACAAAGGTTTTTCCTTGTCGCCGCATAGAGTTTCATATACATGTGCCCGCTGAAAAGACTCTTGTCCAATATCACGAATCATGTCCT
Organism: Calophaca sinica; assembly: GCA_037113605.1. Taxonomy (NCBI): domain Eukaryota; kingdom Viridiplantae; phylum Streptophyta; class Magnoliopsida; order Fabales; family Fabaceae; genus Calophaca; species Calophaca sinica. Next base: position 35,094,644 of record CM073731.1, read on the forward strand.
CTAGTCGATCGTCCATATCTACATCAACTTCCTCTCTTGTGGACACACTTGGCTTGTTTAACACTTCACCATGCCAGGTCCATGTCGTATATCTTTGCCAAATCCCAAAAACACGAAGATGATTCCGTATCTCCTCAACTTTTAGTGTTGGCCCATTCAAACACTTACCACAAGGACAATAGAAAGTTGTTTGATTAGGAAGTTTTGCTTGGGAAAATTGTAAGAAGTCTTCGACTCCGTTCTTATACTCATCACCTAAGCGATGTTTTTGCATCCAACTACGATCCATAACTGTGTTCTGAAATAATATACACATATTTTTATGCTTAGATATTTAACTAATATTGACATGTTGTTAGAACAATTAATAGAAAGATGTATGCACGCCTCAAAATTAGGCAATTAAAAAGGGATCAAATTGGGATCTTATTTGGCAACACTATGTACACAAAAGCATGAAACCTTAGCAGAGGAAGCAGCAATAGAACAAAACAGGAAAAAGAAAAAATAAAAAGGAGTTTATCTGAAAGAAAAGAACTAAAACAATTTCATAGAATCTAAAACACCAGATATATGAACGAACAAAGGGTTACAAGAAGCATTTACCTGAATAAAATGAAAAGGGTCAGCAACAAAATTACTGGGAAAACCAGAATCGTAAATGAAGCACACATCACCACAGGATTAGCAACCTGGCCAAGCAAAGACTCTCATTGTTCAATACATTAGACTGCACACAATCAAAACCATCACTTACAAAGAACAAAACCAATCCATCCCACAAACCTAACCCACATCACAAAAACAAAATTTCCAATTGAAATAATTTCTCATTGATCAGTTCATCGTAACAAAAGCAACACTTCCCACATCATAATTCACAATACACAACAAGGGTATTAAAAATTGAACTTAAAAACATTAACTCATGAACAACTCATGCCAAAAACATAACTTTGGTGGAGGATGCAACAACGTAAAGTAAATAACTCATGTATTCATTGAAAAAGTGCTAACTACTAAAAAGAATAGTAGATTTTCAAGCTGAAATGCCGAATCTTGCAATTTCTATGAAAACCACTTCTCCCAACCTAATGGTCAAATTTTATTTTTTATTTGGCCATGGTTAGAAATAAAGCTACCCTCTTTACAAGTATCATGAGAACAAGAAAAGAATGTTTCCAATAGAAGAAATAGTGATAGCTCAAAATTTACTGTACAGAAATTTACCATACATTCAAAATCAATTTACCATACCAATATATAATTTTTTTTTACAATTAGTTCCCAAATATTCGTTAGCAGCAATCTAAAAGGAAGTACCACCTATATTTAACCTGCTATCTAATGGCTAACGTGCAACAAATTGACATGGCTCAAAATTCACTGGTGGTATGAAAATATAGACATTATAAAACAGATTCAAAGGGTGATTAACAAAATAAAAACCTCCAAGGCATTCATTGATCAGAAACAAACAACACAGATACTAATCAAGAAAGAAAAGACCCAGTTAGATGAGTGAACCTATAACCGCGAAAGCAGCTATTCCTTCGAGAGACCTTTTCCCAACTGCTTAACCTTTTCCCCTCTCAAACTATGGCCTTCCTGCATGAAGAAGGAAATGGGGAAAAAAGAAATTGAAATCAACAAAATCATAAAAAAATGACTGAAAAAAAAATCCTAAAAATGAAGGTGAATGTGAAGTGTGAAGAAAGAAATGGGGAAAAAAGAGAAATTGAAGCAGTATCTGAATGGGTGCGGCTGTGACGGCAGCTGAATGGGTGTTGAAGGAGATGACAATGGTGGATCGTCGTCGAGGAGAGTGAGACGAGACAAGAGGGCCTATTGAAATGGAGGGACGTGATCTTTGTCACCAGAGTCAGAGGGCCTTCCTGGGTGCAGATACGGTGCTTCGCTGTGCTGCGCACGAAGAGGACGATAGAGGGATGGCTCGCGGTTTGCAGGTGCGGCGGAGAGGGAAAATGACGACGGCGAGGACGATAGAGGGAGAAAACATTGAGAACGAAGAGGACGACGGCGGCGAGAGAGAACACCAGGCGTGAGAGAGACAGTGATAGAGGGAAAATGAGAGAACGCGTAAGTGAGAGGAGGGAGAGGGTCTGGTTTTGAGTTTTTAAAACACCTTATAACCGCGGTTGGCCAAAAAACCGGCGCTATAGGTTACATTTTAAAAAAAGAAAAAAAAAGGGACACTTTTAACCGCGGTTCTTCGTATAACCGGCGTTAAAACTTACACTTTTAACCGCGGTTTTACTTAAAAACCGGCGTTAAAAGTTTCGTTACATTTTAAAAAAAAAAAAAAAGGGACACTTTTAACCGCGGTTCTTCGTATAACCGGCGTTAAAACTTACACTTTTAACCGCGGTTTTACTTAAAAACCGGCGTTAAAAGTTTCGTTACATTTTAAAAAAAGAAAAAAAAAGGACACTTTTAACCGCGGTTCTTCGTATAACCGGCGTTAAAACTTACACTTTTAACCGCGGTTTTACTTAAAAACCGGCGTTAAAAGTTTCGTTACATTTTAAAAAAAGAAAAAAAAGGGACACTTTTAACCGCGGTTCTGCGTATAACCGGCGTTAAAACTTACACTTTTAACCGCGGTTTTACTTAAAAACCGGCGTTAAAAGTTTCGCTCTTTTTACCTATTTTTATTGTGGCCTAGGATCACACTTATAACGCCGGTTTTACAAATAACCGGCGTAAAAATTGATGCGTTAATTTCAAAAATGTCACCGCCTCATTTTTTACGCCGGTTATTGTCAAAACCGGCGTTATAAGTCTAATTTTTAGGTGTATTTCGCACTAGTGAAAGAGATATAGGATATAGTCCCACAGGTTTTGAAAAAATGACTTAAAGTCAACAATAGGCTCATAGTTTCTATATTCTCGCAATGCGTGTTCAAGATTATGCATGAATTCACAATGGAAATTTTCTCCTTGCGTATGTCTTCACGAGAGAATTAATTGCTTCACACTAAGATGTAGTTCTAATATAATTATAACCAAAAAATTTATTGCGAAGATATGCACTGGCCCACGTTGACTTGTTCTCGTATGTTATGGTAACCCACTTGTTACCTCCAAGCCCATTTTTAGCAACAATCACCTTTTAGTACTCTTCAAATTTATCATGTGTAAAATTTGAATACAGTGTTGTCTCGAATTACTCTAAAAATGGAGGCTTTTTTTTTTTTTTTTTCAATGTTTTGGCAAGCATTGTTGTGCAAGTGTACACTAAGTTTATGTGATGCATTTGGAAACACATGTTTTATAGCCTTCCTCATAGCCCCATCTCCGTATGTGACTACTGCTTTTGGATGTTTGTTGCACATGACTTCCAGAAAAGATTCTAGCTCCCACTTGTAAGTCTTAATCATCTCATCCGTCACCAAAGCACAGCCCGATATAATGATTTGGGAATGGTGGTTAAAACCATGAAAATAATCAATAAATGGCAGTATTTGTTCTTCTTGTGGGTGGTGTCAATTGTCAAATACAAGAACATCACCAAAGCACTGAAAATTAGCTCTGTTGGCTCCATCTTCCCAAAACATATGCTTCATTATACCACCATGTGCATTTTGAATACAACGTAGGACCATAACCTGCCTTGCTTTGTGGATAACTTAAGGCAGCACATGCATCCCCATCTTCGATCTCACCACGCTACCAGTCAAGATATATAGTTGTATAAATCCTTTTTTCCAAAAGCCAACACCAGCATAAACACCCGTTTTGAGATGCCAAATATCCCATAATGTGCCAGATTCTTACACCAATTGAATGGAAGCTATCCACCTAGGCTTTATTTGCATCATTCACCACATGGTAGGTAGGAATTAAGTGCACAAATTTGGCAGCGGTGAGTTTATATATGGTTATGAAACTCCTCAAAGGGCACCACTTTCCAATTATAAGTCATGCAATCTATGCGTACCTGAATCTTAGATTCACACTTAGTACAGGTTATTGGTTTATACTCTCTTATTATGTCTACCCTCAAGAAGTATTTTTTGTTCCTTAGTCCCTCGGTTGCATACTAGTTGATGCATTATAACATTTCCCTTCAATTCCCGCCTTACATCATCTTTCCTCATAATAAAACCATGGTGTCTAGCATATGTATGGTAAAATTGCTAAGCTTCTTCTTCACTCGCAAACTCTAGGCCCCTATTTGATCAGTTATCATTTCTATTACGAATCTATAGTGGCTGTATGTTGCATCTACATTTCTGGTCTCATTTTGAAATAAATAAGATAGTCTCGGTCCTAAAAAGCTTAGCCTAGCGTAGTCTATTTTCACCCTTATGTCTCATGACTTTGACTAGGAGTGGTTTAATTTTTTATAATTTACAATTTATGCATAAAGTTTATCCTCCTTTGTTAATTAGTCTCTTAACCTACTTAAAAATATGTTGGATGACAAACTCTTAAACAGGCAAACATATCAAATCAAACTTTCAAAAATGTCAAGTCATATCTGGAAAAAACCTTATAACAGGTAATTGGTGAAACTTGAGCCTTAAATTTTTAAAACAAATCAGACCAATTTAAATAAAGTCTTGTTAGGCCAACCTATTAATTTCTATCCTAATTGCACGGTGTCAAAAAATATTAGCTATGCCATATAATAGTATTACATACTATACGATGTGATGTTAAATAGCTTAAAAGAGTGAAACTTTTTTAAAAGATGATATCATCACTTATATAATAATTTGACAATAATTATCATATGACATAGTCATTTGGGAAAGAAGTCAAAACATATAATGGGTAAGGTGTACGTACTATTTGGCTTTTAAAAAAGATTTCTGTGATTGTATTTTTCAAGACGTTGTACATATTGAATCTATTTTTTCTTATAATTTGACAATAATTATCATATGACATAGTCATTTGGGAAAGAAGTCAGAACATATAATGGGTAAGGTGTACGTACTATTTGGCTTTTAAAAAAGATTTCTGTGATTGTATTTTTCAAGACGTTGTACATATTGAATCTATTTTTTTAGTCACTTTGTATTCCAATTTATTTAATTCACATTTGAAGATCACATCAGGCACGTTGAAATAAAAAAAAGTATTCTGTATAATTTTTTTTGGTTTCAAACCATCAGTTTAATCCGAGCTGAGTCCGCATCCATAAAAGAGAGCAAAGCTCTCCCAATGCCTATTTTTTCCATCCATATGACTCAAACACGATATCTTACTTAAGGGAAATTAAACTCCTTGCCACTTGGCTTTGATATTTTTTTCTGTATAAACTTTAATGCTAAGAATAAAATAATACTACTATTTTATAATTATGAAAACAAACCAAATGTTAGAAGTAAAACAATTCTTCGTTTTGTTCAACGTTACTTGGTTGGTGTTCACAAAAATTTGAAATAAACAAATCATTGACGGCCTTGGAAGTTTGATTAAGACGTATTCCAGCAACTTGGCACACAGTTTTTTAGGAATTAAATTAAAAATTAAAAAGTTTGCGGACACGAATTTGCTTCGTGAGAAAATCTTAAGAAAACAACTCACTAGCACACAAATAAAAATGACATGCGCAAGAATGTCTAAGACGAATTTTTTTGTGTATTACCGACTATTCACTTCTTCCATGTGTGTGTGTGTGTGTGTCGTTATTTTTCAAAGAAAAAATAAGAGAAAATTATCAAACTATGAGCTGTTATTATTATAAGACTAACAGAAAGACGGACGCTCTGTGTTTTCATTACACCTATAACATAATATCATTAACACATAATGAATGTAAAATATTATTAAAAATATTGATATGTTGTGTATATATTAATCAATCAAAATAAATATTAAATTGTCAAAATAACCAATTAAACATATATGTTTTACCCAACTTAATTGCCAAAATAGGACAAACATGTTAAAAAGGTGTTTAAAGTATATTTTCAATTACAAATTTAGTTTTAATAACTGTTCAGGTATATATTTAACAACATGGAAATGGTATTTTTATTCCAAAACCATTTTTTCTTTTGATTTAAAAAAATTATTTCCACTATAACTATTACATGTCCTGGTCCCGTGACTTCACCGATTACCCTGTTTCAAAAGGATGACTTTTTTTTTTTAATGTTTATAAAACTTGGACATATCCCATCTTAATTTATGGCTAGTCGCAGTGGAATCCGAAAATCAATTCCAAAATCTTACATGTCGAATTTCCATTAATAAAAGTCGGAAAAAAAATAACCTAAGGCTATAATTTACCGATTTTTTAACGTTTGTAACCTGACAAATGATAATTAAGAATAATTAACTTTTATCAAAAAAAAATTAAGAATTATTAATTGTTTATATTCTTTTCTTATTAATTATCTAGTTTTTTATTTGATGAGTGAAAAAAAATTACATAAATATAAATCTATAAAATAAAAAAATTAATAAAAAAGGGAATAATTAATAATTTTTTGCCACATTGCACGCGTTACACAAACTAGTAATATATACTACTCTGGAACCATTTATAAGGCAAAAAGTTATTTCCAGATTCGTTAAAAAATGTATGTATCTGGTTCAAAAATTAGACCAGATACATACATTTTTTAACGAATCTAGAAATGACTTTTTGTCTTATAAATGGTTCCAGAGGGAGTAATATATAAGCCAAGAATTCTTCAGCTTCAATTAGCGAATTAGTGTCAACCGCCAAAAGACACCGCACGTGGGCTCTTACGACACAGTATGGAAGACCTTGCAGGTTGTCGCAGCTTATCCTCAACCATAGACTTTCAAACTTTGACCTTGACTTTTCCCTATTTCCCCCTATGAATTTTCAACGATTCTTAAAATGCAAGCTAACATTTTTGCTGTATAAAAATAATTTAAAGTAATGCGCGAGAAGAAAGCTTAAGTAAGAACAATATTCTTCTGTGTTTTAATTTTCAATAATTTAAACGCAGCAGATAAACGTTCACACACACTACACTTCGACTCTCGAAAGAGTGCTTCGAGAAGTTTTGAAGTATTATTAAACACTACATAGGGCATAGGGTTTGCAAACGCAGCCTCTTATATAATGCATATCAATTAGCCGCCAAATAGGTGAGATCAATTGCTTTCATATGATATATCTTATTATAGCCAAGTAAATTAGGATATTTTAAATCAATGGAGGTGTATCAATGTAGTTCAGTACTAAATATTGGAAAGTTTGCTAGTTGTTTAATTTCATTACTTGGGGTTGGGTGGTGTACTATTTTTCCTCTTTTGGTCTTTTTTCACTGGGTTTTGGCCTTGAGAGCAGGGGCGGCGCGTCTTGTATCAATGAGGTAGCAATGGCTACCCAAAAATAAATAAATAAATAAATGTTAATTTTTAGGTATATATACATGTATTGGTGATATATATATAGCCAGATGAACCAAATGTTTCAATTGAATGTCTTGGCGTAGTGGTAGCGCTGCCTTTTTTAAGCCCGCGAGGATCAGGGTCCGAGTCCCATATGCAGTAATTTTGTAATGTTTTGCGAAAAAAAGTGCCGAAAACAATCTCGAGCAGGTATCGAACCGAGTTAACTCGACAAAAACCAACGGAACCTGACCATCACGACGCCAATGATTTAGTGATTTGATCTGACATAATTTTATATATATCACTTCATCATTTTGCCCCTCCAAATTAAATTGTCACGCTCCGCCACTGCTTGAGAGGTTTTAATGAGGCACACTCTTCCTAGAATATTTTTAAATATGGGTTCGGAGTACCCTTGTACTCCAGTTTTTAATATATTTTTGCTTATCAAAAAAAAATAACATGCATGTTTGTGAAATTTTAAACCAGGTATTCGGGTTCATAAAAACTTTTCTAATTAGGTCTAGAGCGGTCATGTGCATTGTAATTCTCTATGCTAAAATGCCATGTGCAACGAATGATGTGCCTCTTTGGTTTAAACTAGTTGAGGGAACCTGCACGAGTGGCAAAGAAAAACAGAATCTATAGTGTAGTTAAATTTTTTTGTGAAAAAATACTTTTTAGCGAGAAGATAAATGGACGAACTTTTATCACGTGTTCGTAATGTAGTTAAGTTTCTTAAATACATAATAGAATACTCTCTATGTCTTTTATTATAAGCAAAAAAATAGATGTATTTGGTCTAAATTTAGACCAAATACATGTATATTTTTGCTTATAATAAAAGAATTTAGACCAAATATTGCTTATAATAAAAAGACGGAGGGAGCAGATTTTAGCCAACACAAATAGAAAAATTTAGTTTGTCGACGTACATTTTCTCTTAGCAAAAATAGTTTCTATCCAAAGTTTGTCTGAAAGCTTCCAATATCTACAAACAAACAGGCTGTCATGTGTCAATAATACAAAAATGGAATGGAATGGTTCTACTATGACTTTTAATTATTTCATTACTTTTAAGTTTTAATGGAAATAAAACGAGAGTTTAATAACTATACATTAATGTTTAAACAAGTTTTATATCAATTATATTTCACCATTTTATTACATTATAATATCATTTCTTAAAACATGTTTACATTCCTGTCAAAAAAAAAAACATGTTTACATTGTGACATGAAATATAATTTGACAACTGTGTAGAATTTATTTACACGGTCAAATTATAATTATTAAATTCATAAAATAATTACTTCTTAGTCTTGTGTCTACTTTTGTTTATTTTTATAATAGGCTTAATTATATTTTTCGTACCTCTAGTTTATGCCATATACGATTTAGGTCCTTCTAGTTTTTTTTTTTTTGTGGTTATAGCCCCTAAAGTATTCAATTTTTGCAGTAAATCCCTCCATTACTTTCGATTTGTTTAACACTCACAAATTATGATAATCTGTTGTTTAGTGTCTCAAAATCTGGTCAAGCATTCAGTTATGGAAGTTAGTTATATTCTGTTGTAACAAATTAATTCGTGCATTCGGTTAATGGCCATAATTGATTCTGTTGGAGTTAGTTATTTCAGTTTGATGAGCTGGCTTGTGATTGAAGCTTGGTGCTGCAGCATTGTTCGTAGCATTATATACATAGAGGTTTAGGCCTTGGTAGTATATATAGGTGTGAGATACTAATCAATTGTAACTCTCTACTTGTGAAAAGAAAATTAGAGTGATTGAGAGATCAAAGGGAGTGAAAATAGAGTGGTGTGAGCTTGGGGAAATTCTGTAAAAGGCTGCAACTCGCAGTGATGATGCAGTAGCAAGCTTGGCTCTATTGTAAAGACTTGATCTTGTTTGATCCTTGACATAGTGAATGTTGCTTCCTTCCCGTGGATGTAGATCTTCACATTGAAGGCTGAACCACGTAATTCTCTTATGTTGGTCTTCTTCTTCCCTCAATCTTTGATTTGATTAATTACTTGTTTGCTATTTCCCTGGTTTTCTGGTTTCTGTTTTTCTTGGTACCGTTGTGTGCTTTGTTCTTTTGGTTGCAGGATTGTTCATTACAATTGGTGCCGTCTGTGGGAAGGCAACCATGGGAACTAACAAATTTGACATTGAGAAAATTCAATGGCTCAAATGATTTTGGTCTTTAGAGTATAAAGATGCATGTGGTTCTGGTTCAACAAGGGTTATTCAATGCCCTGAAAGGATAAGCTGCACTTCCTGCCACCATGACAGATCAAGAAAAGAAGGATGTAATCGAGAAAGCAAAGAGTGCCATTATCTTGTGTCTTGGAGACAAAGCTCTTAGGGAAGTGGCTCGGGAACCTACTGCAGTTGCATTTGGCTGAAACTTGAATCCCTCTACATGACTAAATCGGTAACAAATAGGCTCTTCTTGAAACAGCAATTATTTTCTTTTAAAATGACTGAGGAAAAATCTGTTTTGGATCAAATTGCTAAATTCAACAAGATCCTAGATGATTTAGAAAATCTAGAGGTGAAGTTAGAAGATGAGGATAAAGCCTTAATTCTTCTAAGTGCTTTTCCAAGTTCTTATGAACACTTCAAGGATGCTATTTTTTTTTTGGAAGAGAACAAACCATTCTTCTTGAAGAAGTGCAAACATCAATCCGCACTAAAGAGCTACAGAAAAGGAAAGAATCCAAGAATGACAATCATGTTGAGAGCTTGAATGTGATGAGGGGCGGAACTGACCAGAGAGAACCTAAAGGGAACAAGCATAGGTCCAAGTCTCGCAAGCAATCTCAGGGTAAATACAAGTGCTTTCACTACCATAAGAAAGGTCACTTCAAAAAGGACTGTCCAGAGAGGAAGAACAAGAATTCAAACCATTCTCAAGACAAGGGTGATGCTGCCATAGTAGATGCTGCAGGATATGAATCTGCAGATGCTCTTGTGGTTTCAAATTCATAAATTGAAAAGGATTGGGTGGACTCAGGTTGCACCTTCCATATGTGTCCAAGAAAGGATTACTTTGAATCTATTGATCTCAAGGAAGGTGGAGTTGTGCTTCTTGGCAACAACAAACAATGCAAGGTTCAAGGCAAAGGCTCAATCTGGTTAAAAATGTTCAATGGAAAGGAAACTCTCCTAACAGGTGTGAGGTATGTACCTGAACTAAAGAGAAATTTAATTTCAGTAAGCATGTTTGATAGTTTAGGATACTCCACACACATTGAACATGGAATTATGAAAATTGCTGAAAATGACATGCTGTATGCTAGAGTTATTAAGAGGAATGACCTTTATATCTTAGATGGAAGCACTATTATTGCACAAGCTGTAGTAGCTAGCCTAGATATGTGGCACATGAAGTTAGGACATGTGAGTGAGAGGGGGCTAACCGAATTAGCTAAGCAAAATCTGTTAAATGGAGATAAAATTGAAAAATTAGAACTCTGTGATTATTGCATTCAAGGTAAGGCTAAGAGGGTTAGTTTTGGAGTAGGTTCACACACTACTTCTAGGCCCTTTAAATATGTCCATTCAGACTTATGGGGCCCTGCTAGAACTAAGACACGTGGAGGCTGTTCCTATTTCCTATCTATTATAGATGATTACTCTAGGAGAGTTTGGGTTTATGTTCTTAAGAATAAAAGTGACACCTTTGGTAAGTTTAGGGAGTGGCATACACAAACTAAAACTGAGAAGGAAGTCAAATTAAAATTTTTAAGAACTGACAATGGCCTGGAATACTTTTCAAGGCAATTTAATAAGTTTTGCAGGACTCTAGGAATTCAAAGACACAAAACAGTTCCAGCCACTCCACAACAGAATGGGTTAGTAGAAAGAATGAATAGGACTCTTCTTAAAAGAGTGAGAAGCATGTTGCTAAGTGCTGGGACGCCTAAGACATTTTGGGGTGAAGTTGTCACCACTGTAGTATACTTAATAAACAGATGTCCTTCCTCTGCAATTAGCTTCAAAACCCCTATGGAATTGTGGAATGGTAAGCCTGCTGAATATTTGCATTTGAGGGTATTTGGATCATTGGTATTTGCTCACTTCAAGCAAGATAAGCTGGGAACCCGAGCTGCAAAGTGTGCCTTCATAGGATATCCTGTTGGAGTTAAAGGTTACAAGTTATGGAGAGTGGAACCAGGAGAGCCCAAATGTATAATCAATAGGGATGTGGTATTTGATGAAAACATAATGGCTATGTCAAACAATGATCAGCAGCAGCAGCCTGTGCCAGCAGAAGAAAGTCAGAGAACTCAAATTGAAGTGGAGTTGCCTACTCAGAAACTTGACAGTCCAACCAATCAAGTAGAGGATACTCCAGCTGAGGATCATCAAGAAGAACCTAATTTGAGGAACTACAATCTTGCTAGGGACAGGGAAAGAAGAAATATTGTGAGACCTACAAGATATGGACAAGCAGATTTGATCTACTATGCTCTCAATACTGTTGCTGAATTTAATGCAGATGAACCGAGTAACTACAAGCAAGCTTTGGAAAGCAAGGAGAGTGAAGAGTGGATGGCAGCTGTGACAGAGGAAATGCAATCACTTGAGAAGAATAACACCTGGGTTTTGGTTGATCTTCCAAAGAATCAAAGGGTGATAGGTTCTAAGTGGATCTTTAAGAGAAAATAAGGTATTCAAGGTGCTGGGAAAACCAGATTCAAGGCAAGGCTAGTTGCCAAGGGATTCTCATAACTTGAAGGTATTGATTACAATGAAATATTTTCTCCAGTTCTCAAGCACTGTTCTATTAGAATCTTATTGTCTATTGTTACTAAGTTTGACCTTGAGTTAGAACAATTAAAAGTTCAAACTGCATTCCTTCATGGAAAAATTGAGGAAACAATTTATACGCAATAGCCTAAAGGATTTGCTAAAGGAAATGGTAAGGTTTGTCTTTTAAAGAGATCCCTATATGGCCTTAAGCAAAGTCCTAGGCAATGGTCAAGAATGAGTTCATGATGAGGGTGGGTTTTCAAAGATGAAACTTTGACACTTGTGTTTACATACTGAAAGAAGGTGGAGTTGTTCTCATTTATCTTTTATTAGATGTTGATGACATTCTACTTGCAAGCCCGAGAGAGGAAGAAATCAGAAGGATCAAGGCAGAACTGAGTGCAGAATTTGAAATGAAGGAATTAGGGGAAGCAAAAAGGATTTTAGGCATGGACATTAAGAGGAACAGATCAAAGGGTGAACTATTCTTGTCTCAACAAGCTTACCTAAGGAAAGTGGTTACTAAATTGAGGATGCATGAGTCCAAGGCTGTTACTACACCTTTGGGACATCACTACAAACTGTCCCTACAGGATGCACCTAAAACTGATGAGGAAAGGGAAAAAATGACCTATGTTCCATATGCTAGTGGTGTTAGTAGCATTATGTATAGGATGATATGCAGCAGGCCTGACTTAGCCTATGCTGTAAATGTTCTAAGTAGGTTCGTGGCTAATCCTGGTCGAAGTCACTGGTCAGCTTTGAAGTGGAGTCTAAGATACCTTAATGGTTCTTTGACTGCTAGTTTAAGATTCAAAAGAAAGCTACAGAATGAAGAAGCAGTTAAAGGCTTTGTGGATTCTGATTATGCTGAAAATGTTGACACTAGGAAATCCTTAATAGATTATGTGTTTACATTGTATGGTACTGCTGTTAGTTGGAGGTCTGTGCTACATTCAGTAGTGGCACTCTCAACAACTCAGGCAGAATTTATTGCTCTCATAGAAGGGGTTAAATAGGCTATGTGGATTAAAGGTTTAATTAGTGAACTTGGTATTAATCAAGACTGCATAACAGTGTTTTGTGATAGCCAAAGTGCTATTCACCTTTCTAAACACCAAGTGTATCATGATAAATCAAAACACATTGATGTGAAGTATCTTTCATTAGAGATGTTATTGACTCCAAGGAAATATCAGTGGAGAAGGTTGCCACAGAAGATAATCCAGCTGATGTTTTCACTAAATCATTGCCACAATCCAAGTTTCAACACTGCTTGGACTTAGTGGGATTCTGTGTTGAGTAAACTTTGGCAAGGGAGCACATTCATGAAGGATAAGTTTCTGATTTAGAGACAAGGTGGAGATTTGTTGTTTAGTGTCTCAAAATCTGGTCAAGCATTCAGTTATGGAAGTTAGTTATATTTTGTTGTAACATATTAATTTTTGCATTCGGTTAAGGGCCATAACTGATTCTGTTGGAGTTAGTTATTTTAGTTTGATGAGCTGGCTTGTGATTGAAGTTTGGTGCTGCAGCATGTGCTGCAGCATTGTTCGCAGCATTATATACATAGAGGTTTAGGCCTTGGGTAGTATATATAGGTGTGAGATGCTAATCAATTATAACTCTCTACTTGTGAAAAGAAAATTAGAGAGATTGAGAGATCAAGGGGAATGAAAATAGAGTGGTGTGAGCTTGGTGAAATTCTGTAAAAGGCTGTAACTCGCAGTGATGATGCAGTAGCAAGATTGGCTCTATTGTAAAGACTTGATCTTGTTTGATCCTTGACATAGTGAATGTTGCTCCCTTCCTGTGGATGTAGGTCTTCACATTGAAGGCTAAAGCACGTAATTCTCTTGTGTTAATCTTCTTCTTCCCTCAATCTTTGATTTGTTAATTACTTGTTTGCTATTTCTCTGGTTTTCTGGTTTCTGTTTTTCTTGGTACTGTTGTGTGCTTTGTTCTTTTGGTTGTAGGATTGTTCATTACATAGTCTTTTAAAAAAAATCATAAATTAAAATGATTAAATTGTTTTACACACATTATTTCACTTAAAACTTGTCAATTAAAGAAACAATTTTAACTAAAAATAAAAAATCCCAATTTTTCTTCTCTTGAAACCTTAATCCCTTATCCTTCAAATTTTATCAATTTTTGGCTTTTAAATTATTAAAATTATTTGATATCTCAAATCCATCATCGAGTCCCAAAATTTTTAATAAAAACTAGTACGATACCCATGTATTCGCACGGGTGGCGCGTTATTTGTTACGCTTAATGTTTTAAGACGGCGATTGTTTACAGCAAATCATATTTTTGATTTAATGTATTAAAAATTAACTAATTTTATAGTAAAAGTGAAAGAAATATTAAATGTGTATCAAATATTATCATTTATGTAATTGTGTGACTTGTGTACCATATATGGCTAAGATGAAACAAACATGGTTAGAGTTTTCTTGATTAGATAGATAGATAGATAGATAGATAGATAGATAGATATTTATAAATAACTTAAACGTTTATAAAATTGATCTGTGTCAAAGACGACAAAATTATACCAACAACATGTAATGTTTCCCCCGTCAAGACTTAAAAGCAAAATAATCATTTAAAAATAATAAAAACATTTATAAAAATTGATATGTGTTCAAAGATAACGAAATTATAGTGCAACATATTATTTTCTCCCGTCAGGACTCAAAAGTAAAATAATCATTTATAAAAAATAATAGCATTTATAAAAACAAAATATAAAAAGTAATTATACTGATAACATACAATTTTTTTCGTCTAGAATCCAAAGCAAAATAATAGACGATAGTATGTAATGTTTCTTCCCATTAAGAATCAAAAGTAAACTAATCTTCTATAAATAATATATAGTAAAGATATATATATAATCAAATATATAAATAGTAAAATAGTAAAACAAATAACAAAACTCTGTTGGGACTCAAAAGTTAGATAGTCATTTATAAATAACTTAAACATTTATAAACTTCATATGTGTCAAAGATGATAAAATTATACAGATAACATGTAATGTTTCCCCTGTCGAGACTTAAAAGTAAAATAATCATTTATAAAAACTAAATACATTTATAAAAAATAAAAAGTGATTATACCAACATGTAATGTCTCCCGTTACGACTGAAAAGCAAAATAATCATTTATAAATAACTTAAAAAAATGTTAATAAAAATGCAATTAAAATGTTAATAAAAAAAGAGATGCACCAAAAAAAAGAGAAAAAGAGGAGAAAAAAAAAGAAAGAATGAGAGAGAAGAAAGAGAAAGAGAAAGAGAAAGAGACAAAAAAAATGAGAAAGAGAGAGAGAGAGAAGAGAACCGATCAGAAAGGAAAAAAATGACGAGAAGAGAGAGAGAAGAAGGAGAAAGAGAAAGAGGAAGTGGTGTCAGAGAGAGAGAAGAAAGAGAAGAGAGAGAGAAAAAAAAGTGAAAAGTGGGAACAAAAAATAATTTTTTATGTGAATTAAATTTTTGTTTTGGTTTATTTTTATTTAGATTGACATTTTTGTCCCTGAAAAGTACATGTGTCATTAATATAAGATGTCTAAAATTGTAATTTTGGTAGTAGTTTGTATTATTAGATATATAGGGCCTATTTGGATAAACAACTTATTTAAGCATTTTTGACATAAGAGCTTATCACATGAGTGCTTATGTCATAAGCGCTTATACTGAATAAGCTATCTACGTTTGGATATGTACATTGAAAAGTGCGTACACAAAAACTAAATTGTTTGGATGCATAATTACATAAGTACTTATAAAATGTTATAATTTTAAAATTAAAAAAATTAAGAATCAAACCTTAATTAAAAATATCATGATATATCACTAAATGGTCATTAAAAATTTCACCAATCACCATGACATAGTTATTATTTAAAAAATTGAAAAAAATAGTGTCACGTATATTATAAAATTATAATTAAAATAAAAGAATTCATCATTCGCCACTGTTAGTAAATTAAAATGTTCACCTATTAGTAAATTAAAAATGAGCAAGCATGCCATAAAGCAAAGGAATCAAACAGCATCACAACAAGACTGTGTATGAAGCAAACCAGCATGTGTATGAAGACCATATAAAATTTTATACATGCCAACAATATACTTGAAGAGCATCATAAAGTTAACTCTGCACACAAAATAGCAATTTAATATTAGTTCTCTATTCCCCTAGTTCCTCCTTGATTTAAACTAATTAACAGAGCAATACGCAAAGTGGGTGAGAAGTAAAATGCACAGGAAGCACATGAACATTTTACAGTTCATGGGAGTTTTCAAGGAAAAGTGTAGCATCCCGCCGAGACAGAGCGTCACTTTATCATGACTCAGCAACAACACATCTTCACTCCAACATCAGAGTAAGCAATAGGACGCACTGGCTGTGATGCAACACTGCTTCCCAGGCTTTAAGTACTTAAACTTCTTATTCATCAGTTATCCATCATCGTATAATATAGAAAACATAGAAAACAAAGGGGTAAGACACTCATCAATCACCAATAAGCAGGAAAACAGCATAGTAGAGAGACTGCCATCATGCTCAGCTCAACACATAACAGCATAAACATCAAGACATCACAATCATCATCATGACTGTTACTATGCTCAGACTTTTGAGCACACAGTCCTAGACCAGACCATACTGATACGTCATACTGACAACCCGACCACACGGTTACAGATCACATCATACTATGATATCACAGACTGACACATGTCACCGGTCTTTCAGGCTCAATTACCAGCCCTACTGACCTAGACCATCGGACGTTTCAGGCTCAATTACCAGCCCTACTGTCCCAGAGATTTCAGGCTCAATTACCAGCACTACTGACCCATATTATCGCTGAATACTGCGGGCCATTAACGCCCTACTCCCTACAATGATCACCAGTCTCAGGGCACAGAATGAGACTTAAGTTGGTTGTCCTGGGAGCATATCTTGTTATGCTACCTTCTCCAATCATTGGTTACGGCATCCCATACTACCATACCCAATTACCGGAGTAAGGCACCGTCCTGTGCACTAGGACGACATCTCCCATACCGGGAATGGCCAAGACTATCCACCCGTCAGACGTGGAGTCCTGGAGCTCGGTCATACCATCGATCATATCCATCTCAGGTACACCAACCTCGGGTACACCGACTCGGCTATCACCACTACAACAGGGTATCGACAGTAATACTTTACTATTACCATCTAGGGATTCGCAAACCTCTAACTAGGGTGTGGCACCCTTGACTTATACATCAGACTTATATGCATCGTATACAACCAACACATATACATCAGATATAAATCAAATTATCAACCATCTTTAATCAACATAAGGATCAACCCTAGTGTCGCTCAGGCGACCTACTACTTACATGTTATCAATCAACACATCAATAGTCACACAATCATAAACATTCATATCAATCAGCATCACATCAATCAGCATCCATCCATAGATTTCAATAGATCATTCCTATGGTTGACAGACCTCTGACAACTGTCCTCAGGTATCACAGGTCACAGCCCCTCTCCTGAGGTGCTGCTGTTATCAACCCCTAGTAGGGCTAAGGAACCCTACACATGCTAACAGTACTACTCTACTATCTATTTTCCCTAGTGATTATGGTATCTTCCCCCTTACGTGGCCTAGAAGACCGCTGCCGCACGCGTCCCGTCCCCGCGTCCCTGTCGCGCCTTCCAAACTCCTTCACGCGCTCCCAAGAAGGCCTTGGAAGAAGGTGAGGAGAATGGAGGGTGAAGGGTGGTATTTATAATCATTTTGGGTCCATCGCGTCGTGATGGTCCTCAGGCATAAATCCTATCGCGTCGCGACGTGATACACGTGTCAGTAATCCTACGCTCTGATCCACCGACTTACACCGCATCGCGACCAGATTTGTACTAATCTCATTGCGTCGCGATCGAGGCTTACCAAAAATATCTCCTTTTTGACATTCTAGAAGATTCTAGGGTATTCTACACTATTCTAGGCCATTCTAGGGACTTCTAAATTATTCTTGATAAATTTTACCTCCTTTTTAGGGTTTCTGGATCTCATTTAAGCCCATTTTATCCCTAATTAAGGTTTTTAATTCCCATTTATTATTTAATTAATGACCTAATTATCCTTCTAATATTATTGAAAATCAGGATGTCACAAAAAGCAAAACAAGAAGCAAATCGACCCAATTTCACTTGACCCAGGGACATATAGGAAAAGCAAAGAGAAATGCACAAGAACAGGCGAACGGAGATGAAATCACATATGTGTAGAAACCAATGGAAGAGAAACACATAGAACCATGGACAAGAGATGAATACCCAAGTTACAAAAGACGAGAGGCAGCCACGGTGGAAGGTTCGAACAGTTTGCTTGGAATGGAATTTGCATAAAACGTAAAAATAAAATATTATGGGAAAAAAATGGTGTTGCGAAGTCGAACACGAGTAATAATACACGAAACTATTAGTGGCCGCATAAGCTCCGATAAGCTAATCTATAAGCTTGTATAGAGAGCTTATGAAAAACAGCTTCTAGACACTCATAAGCTCTTATCACATGCTCACCCAAAAACTTTTATAAGCACTTATGCCAGTAGATAAACTCAAATAAGCTCGGTATTAGTCAATCCAAACAGGCCCATAGTAGATGAGAATTTAAGGGGTTTATGTGAAAGAAAATTGACAGTAGCATCATATTTACTTATTTTTTAAAATAGAGGGACTAAAATTACTCGAAAAAACTTGAGAGATCAAAATTGCACATAACCCAAACTAAATGGACCAAAAGTGTAATTAAGCTTTTATAATATCTTTAAAACACGTTTTTACATCCGCTGTACTTGTTAGTTAAATCTGGATCCTAGAATGTTATGCTAAAAATAGGCCATTGATACACACACCCCTATTTTTTATACATACAACCCCCTCTCTTTTTTGCCAAAAATACCCCTACCCTTCCCTTTCCCTCACATCAAGGACGGATCCAAGAATTTTATGTAGTGGGGGCATATCTCAAATATAAATTTGTAAGATTAAAAATATAATAAACACTTTTGAGAGTATCAATATACATCATAATTGTTCTCTACAAGTTTTCATGTTCTGAAAACATTGAATGATTTTCTCATTTTCAACCTTATCAAAAATCTCTCTCTCTATATATAGGTAACTAAACAGTCATTCATCCCCCATACGATTTCGCATCTGATTCTTGATGATACTCAAAGGAGAAAAAACTCTTTCAACTGTTGCAGTTGCCACTGGTAATGTCAGAGCTAACTCTAAAAGTAAATATACCAACGGATATACAACATATTTTTTTGGTTTCCCTCTTAAAAGATCGAAGACGGAGGAAGAGGAGAACAATGGAGAGAGAAGAGTGAAGGGTGGGAGTCGTTCGACAGCAAGCGTTGGTCGGTGGCCGGCGGCAGTCGGCAGAGGTGGTGGTTCAGTAATCACAACTTGGCATGAAATGAAAGTGGGAACAAGTGACAGAGATGAGACCCACGAAAACAGGGTGAAATTTTGTGGTCCCTGCTTCCTCTTCAAATACTTATAATATATTAATTTAATATTATAATAATAAATAATAAAAGTGGTGGTAAAAACCCACTAGATGTGGACTGGTGGGCCGTTTACGAAATGGCTTTCGCTTCCTTTGTTTTGGTGGGCTATTAAGTTACATGTTTTTAACTTTTATATTATAAATAACTAGCGGCAACTGTGCCCGTCTTTCCGCATTTCTATTACGCTACAGTATGAAATATTTTATCGCATTTTATTGTTTAATGTTGGTTTTAAGAAATTTGATTAAGCATTCCTTGTATTTTATTACACTAATTTTAAAAATGACATATTATTTTTAATTAACAGTATTTAACGTCTATTGATATGTACACATATATGTTACTTTCTTTTAATAAAAAGAATTTTGATTTGGATTTACTTTTTAGAAATTGATTTAAGATATTTGATTTCACTATGAATTTACATGTGTATATGTTAACCGCTATTAAAGAGAAGAAGTGCATAAGTTAAAAACGGTTGATATACACAAAAGTAGGGAGAAGTTAATTTATGGATAAACATAGATAAAAGAGAAATGAAGGGTAAAATTGGAAGGAAAAAAGTCTACACCAAAAAGGGATATCCCTTTTATATATAGTTAATAGATATATGTATTAGTTAGGAAAAGTTGTTAAAATTTAAGTGGGGGCATTTGCCCCAATCTTCACTACCTAGATCTGTCCCTGCCTCACATCCCTTCCTCTACAGCCTACACCCCACCCAGCCCTCGCTCCCGCTCCCCACTCTCCCCAGTCCCACAGTGCCCCACTCCCACTGTTTTCTTTTTCTTTCTATTCTGACGTATAGTTTTTGGTAGAAAATTTTTTTGTTCAAAAACTACCAGTGTTTGAATGCTAAAAAAACTTGCCTACCAAAATTTGTATTCCTTAAAAGAATTTGAAAACTAAAAACTGTATTTTTGGGGAGGGGGACTGTGGGTGTCGCAGGAAGTGGGGTAGGGGATGGGGGAGTGGGTTGCAAGGGTGGAGGAGGGGGAAAAGGGGGTAGGTCGCAAGGGAGGTGAGAGGAAAAGGAGGTGTAGGTGTATTTTTGGTAACAAAAAAGAGAGGGTGTATATATGAAAAAATGGGGCTCCATGTATCGATGGCCCTTAAAACATTAGGGAGTCAATGAGCTTCTACTAAAATAGACCAACAATGAAGATCAACTATAGACGCCGAGTGTAATCTTCCCGTGCAAGACTTCATAGGTAGGCCATCTAAGGGATACATCTTAGATTTTTCACACTAGAGGATATTTACTCACCTCTTCCAGTTCTCGTTAAATGACATACACATTCTTTCTATTTTTTAAATGAACACTCAATACCCATATTTGTTGAAAAAATCACAATCATATTCTTTCAGTTCTGTTTAAATGACACGCAAATCCCCTCTATTTCTACATAGTGGAGGGAGGTGCGTGTGATCAAGGAGAGGTCAATATCTTTTGTAGAATAGAGATGTATGTGTTATTTAATCACACCTTAGGGAAGGCGAGTGCAATTTTCCCATCACACTAACAAGACACAAGGGTTCTAATAGAACAACTCATTTAAATCTAGAGTTGCATGGTCAAACAACTCATATTTATTATTAATAGACATAATCCATAAAAAGAACATTTGATCAAAATAAAGGATCCAAGTCATTTTTTTCAATTTTTGAAAACTACTCTATAAAATAGCCTTAATTTTTTTAAAAAAAATTCATAATAATAATTTGAAAACAATTTTAGAGGTGGGGAAATGTTAACATGCTTAGTAAATTTGTTTTAAGAACACATTTTGAAGCGAAAGGTGCTAGGTTGCACCGGTCACAGCGGTGGCAATAGGTGTCAAATGATAGTGGTCGTGGTAGTTGAGGGTGACAAATAACATGGATGACAAAAAAGAACGAAAATAACTAAATTATTCTTATTTTCTTATAAATACTTGAATGAATATTTGAAAGAGTTTATGAAAATGACTTATATGTCTATAAATTGTTTTCAACTTATTTTCATAAAATTTCCAAAATAAGTTATAGGCACATGGGATTTATGTAAAATTTTCCCTCACTCTCTATTCTGTTGTGAAAACAACTTATACATAAATACTAATAAGCACTTATTGAACAAGAGCTTAATGATCTAAACACCCTTAAATCCCCTTGTAAGATAATATTTCAACTAAGAATTTAGCCTTACGGGTAAATTTTTCTCATGTTGTCAACACATAATAAAATGTTTTTCGAAATACATATATTAACTTAATTTAAAAATTACAATCAAAATTATTTATATATCATATACATTATCTGACATGGGTGGTGATTAAGTTACTCCAGGAATAACTTTTGGATAAATTACTCCATCTAATAACTCAATGTAAACATTAAATTTCAGAAATCCAACCGATGAATTAAAAATTCTTATTGACTAGATCAACAATTCAACTCCACAAATTCTAATGATATTTCAAAACTATTTGATGCTTCAACAATTTTTTTTTCATTAAATAACTTCAATTGAACATATAATATGTCTTCTAAAAATATAAGTAAATGTCAATTATAAGATTGTATAGCTACAAATATTCATTTTATCTTAAATTTGGTGTGCATGATTGTTAATGTAACATAATGATATGCATCAGTTAGATTGGTAGAAATCAATATCCATAGGGTTATTAAGCGAAGTAATTTATTCAATCCCAACCCTGTAGGTAGTACTCTATTAAATAAATTAAATAAAACACCCCCCTCCCCCCAAAACAAGCCAAACTAAGTGTATTTTTTTTTAAGATTCTGATGTCTTATAATCCAGGTAGAACTATCAAAGAGCAAACTTCTAAAAAAGTGGAAAAAGCGCATCCAGGTGCCTTTTTTTTTTTCATTTTGACTGTTTGGTAAGATTATTGTAAAAAATGTTTGATAACATTAACTTAAAGCGTTTTCACTAGCTTATAACGTTTTGTCAGACGCTACTTGAAGTAGCATTTGAGCTTATATCTTATAGCATTTCATTTTTACCCTTAATACTTTAATTAAATTCCTTGTTTATCCTCTATTAAATTATTAACTCATGTATTCTCTCTATCATTTATTACAAATATCTTTTTATGTCATTTTATATTTATCAGTTAGTTCAACCACTAATTTTACCATACACTTTAAATTCAATCTACTAGCTTATCCACTATCAGCTATCCGCTATAAGCTCATCCATTATCAGCTAGCTTATCCGCTATCCGCTATTTTTTGCCGAGCAGAGCTTTGTGTTCAAGAGAATTTCAAACAAACACAGCTTAAATTTGGGCAGAGGTACAATTAAGTTGGGTTATTCTCTCTCAAGTAGAACGGCAATTTTCATTTGAGGTTAAAGCTCAAACTACTTCATAGACTTCTGTACATAAAAGCATACTTCTCCAGACTACCCTGATGTTCCCATGGACCATCCAGATTCAATAAGCTTATGCTCTCCACATTAGAATAATTGGTTAGTGCACAGAAAAATGATTAGATAACATTTTAAATGATGATTTGCCTTTGAAAACCTCGTTTATATTGTTCATCATGAAGTGTTACTCGCACCGCGTGAATCCATTATCTATACAAGAAACTTAACTACAATAAGAATACGGGTCAAAAGCTCATTCATTCGTCTTCATACCAAAAACCATTTTCTCACTAAAAAACTTAACTACACTCAAAAAACTTAACTACTGTAGGTTCTGTTTTTCTTTCCTATCCATGCTGAGCACGAGTTCTCTCAGTTAGTTTTTAACTAGTTTTTAATGAAAGAGGCTCAGCTTGCAAGATCACACTGAATGAAAATAAAAATCTGAGCATACATAAAGTGAATAAAAAGTTGCATGAATGCCTGGAGATTATACTACAGATAACTTCAAGAAATTACTTCTAAATTACCCCTAAAAAAGCCCAAACTGACTGGCCTTAACATCCATAACCTGATTTCTTTGATATTGCAATGACATTGAAGTCGAGGGAATCTGGATTCTTCTGGATCATGCTCTGGATGGCTTTAGCTGCATCCTGTAGTAAATTTAAATATATATTAGTAATTAAAAATAATATAAGTAATGAAGGATGTATGAAAGATGAAAGGTAGTAAACTCGTTAACTTACAAGAAATGATTAACTAATGAGTGAAAAAATACATCATTAACTAAGAAGATGCAAGGCTGAAAATGCCTTGGTCAAGAAAAAGGCATATTTATATAATTTTAGCATTTGCAAATCAAATTAAATCCTTTTGCTAAAATACATGTCTTTCAGTGATAATATAATTAAGGGAAAAATATGTTTTTGGTCCCTGTAATTTGATCAAAATTTGGTTTTGGTCCCTGTAATTTTTTTTTTCGAACTTGTCGCTGTAATTCCATTTTCCGTCGGTTTTAGTCCCTCCCGTTAGTTGGCCGTTTAAAAATCGTGACGTGGCAAACGGTGGACACACGTGGCACCATTGTGGCAAGTCACTCGGCCTCACTCCCTGCAATCTTCCTCTTCTCCCTGCGATCTTCTTCTTCTCCGGTTCTCCCTGCGATCTTCTTCTCAGAAAACAAAATATTGAAACCAAACAACCAACAAAGATTAGTGACATTCAACCCTCCCTGTGAACGATTTCCAGCAACAACAGCAGCTACGAAAGGATCTCAGCAACAACAACAACAACAGCGAACGATTAGTGACACCACGAAGGGATCTCAGCAACAACAACAACAACAACAACAACAGCGAACGATTTCAACTTCATTTTCAACAGCAGCGATCTCAGCAACAGCAGCAGCAGCGAACGATCTCTGTGTTTTTAGGGTTTCAATTTCAACAAACCCAGAAGCCCTATTTGGGCCGCCACCATGTTCTTCTTCTGGGTGCCTCTTAAAGAAACGAACACCCCTTTTTTCGCTTCTAAATCCACAGTTTTGATGACATCCACAAAGATTTGGGAGAGATTTGAGAGAGATTCGGTTTATGAGAAGAGATTGAGGACCAAAAATGAGGGAGAGGCTGAGAAAAGGGGAAATGGATGCGGCCTAGGGTTTGGTTTGTAGGAGAAGATTATGGTTTTGTTTTGGTGGAGAGGGGATGAAGATGAGGGAAGAAGAGGGAAGCGCCGCGGCCAGCCTTCTTAGGGTTACGGTTTGAGAGGGTGGAGGAAGAAGGAAGGAAAAAAAGAGAGGTCGGCCGACAGAGGTTGGAGCTTCGAGAGATGATGGTGGATTCTGGGTTCTGAGATTTGTGTGTTCATTTAGTTTTGTGTTCATTTCAGCTGTGTGTTCATTTCGTTTTGTTCAGCATGGTGGGTTCTGGGTTTCTATGATTTTAGGTGGAAGACGATGATGGTGAATTTTTGGGTTTGTTGAGCAGTTTCTGGAGCGACGAAGAAGATGAGGGTTTGGTGGTCCAGATTTTTTATTTTAATTAAAAAAAATATTACGTGGATCAGTTTCTGGCTGAGTGAGTGTCCACGTGGTACCACGTCGGAGTGCCGTTTGCCACGTCACGATTTTTAAACGGCCAACTAACGGGAGAGACCAAAACTGACGGAAAATGGAATTACAGGGACAAATTCGGGAGAAAAAAAAATTACAGGGACCAAAATCGAATTTTGGTCAAATTACAGGAACTAAAAGCATATTTTTCTCTACAATTAAAGCCTCAACATTGAAAGATACTTACCCTCAACAAAGTACTTGGTGAGGATGGACCGTGAGATATTGGTCCTGACTTTCTCCCATCAAGCTCATAAAGTTCACCTGCACACAATATGATTGCAAAGAAACTAATCAGAATAACACAGGCAACTGCAAAAGGGAGGAGGAGAACTCAAAATTGATCCAGAACATGTACAGAATCCCAAATTGTTTTGATATAGGCTTTATACAGCTGGCTCCTATGATATAGATATTTAGGTTTCTTTACTTTGTTGTTGTTGTTACTGCTGTGTTTTGGTATATTGTTTAGCGCTTTTTACAAACACCGCAGAAGAAAATGCTAATAAGGTATTAAAAGACTTACCATCCACACAAGCAAAGCAGATGAAATGAGTGTTCACATTATCTGATGCCTGCATTACAAATATTTTAGATAAAAAATTGTTAATACAGGAAAGGAAACAAATTGGAACACTTTTACAGTTATATCTCCTAAAACCTCAGTAATTTACATTTTCAGCTTGATGAACTCAGCATAAACAATATTACTTTTTAAAAAAAGAAGAAACTAATAGTTTTGGAGCTCACATTAAGAAAAATAGCTTTCCCCCGTGTAAGATGAAAGGGTTTCCAAGTTTACCAGAATTACCATCCCTTGAATACCACAACATATCTAAAACTCATTCAGCAAGTAACAGGCATCTTCCTTACTAAGAGGAAATAAAAAGCATTTATCGACTTTCCTAGAGAGTAATATATTCTATAAACTATACTACGAATGTTGACTTGTTAAAAAGTTTTCATTGATATCTGCCACCAAACAACTAATAAATTTTCGCAAACATGCACTATTAGTTATATCCTAGCTACAACCAATGGGTCTTGCAGATCAGGTATTTTCCTCCCATTTTGCTCCATCTACTCGAAAAATTTGCATGGCAAGATGCTTTAACTATTTCTTCATATCTACAAAATAAAAATGCTTTTTATCCTTAATGCAGAATCTTTATTTTAGCCTTATGACCGTAATAACTTTCACTTGCTTATTTTCCTCATTAACGAAGTTTTGAAAGAATAATTTCTGAATATTACTTCTTAATTACAGTTGTAATGAGCGATTGTATTATATAGACCTATGCTAATAACTACTTGCCTAAAGCAGAGCTACATTACTAGAGACAAATACAAATCTGTCACAAAGAGAAACAGAAATAATCTGTCCTACATTTTACAATAATACTCTAACACTCCTTCCCAAACTGGTGAACAGATATCTATTATTCCCGACTTGCCAAAAAGATCCTGAAAGCACACTATGAGTAGTCCCTTAGCTAATACACCTGTCAACTAATATCCCAAAAGGAACATATGTTGTAATTACCAATTCACTATCCAAATTGTCCTTAATAAACTGTCTGTCTATCTTAATGTGTTTTGTCCCATTAAGTTGAATCGGATTATGTGCAAAGCTAATGATTGATTTATTGTCACAAAATAGTTTCATAGACTTCATAGGCAGTTCATACTTTAGACTCAAGCATCTAACATGATCTTCATCCATAACAACTCACAAACTCCTTGTTCCTTTAAGTCAAAATTCAGCCTCTGCTTATTCCCCTCTGTTACTAATTTCCTTTCAAAACATGCAACAATTTGATGTAGGACAAATTACTTCTGTTTATACTCAATATGTAGGACACACGTAGGACAAATTAATCCCCTAACATTTCCAATGATTCTACTCAATATGTAGGACACATTTCCTTTGAGAAATGAAGATATCTTACTTAGAGTAGGTCCTTTCAATCTCAAAGAAAGTACTTTAGCCTTCCAAGTAGAGTAAGTTTATCTCCTCTTAACTAAGTCATCACCCATAATGATGTCATCAGCATACATAAGTAGAGTAAGTTTATCTCCTCATATATTCTTAAATAAGAGGGAATGATCACCTTGATTTCATCTATATGATCACTTTGACTTTATTTTTGTCAGTTTTACAAACCAAGCTCCAGAGACTGCTGCACCCTTACAAAACCTTTCTTAACTTGCACACCTTGTTTCTTCCATCAATGGCATCATCATCTCTAAACTGGGAAAATCTCCATATACACTTTCTCCTCCATTTTGATATTAAAACAAATATCTCCTTGTAGTCAATTCCATAAGTCAAGAGTGTATCATTTTGCAACTAATCTTACTTTATATCAATCCAATTTGACATCAGATGGTATTTCAAGGCATATATCCATTAGCGCACCACTGGCTTTTTTTTTCTCTCTCTTGGGATCTCAACAATCTCCCATTCTTTTCCAATGAACTCATCTCCTTATTCATGGCTTGAACCTATTTCTCATCCCCCAATGCTTCTTTTACTGCTGTTGGAGATTTTGACAAAGTTAATAGCTAAAATGAAACTCTAATGCGGCAAGGAATATTTGGGGGAAGACAAATCAAAAAATTGGCCACTTGATACAACACTTTTTCCTTTTTTCAATGTAATCGGTAAGTTATTTGGGTCATGGTCACAGCCATGCAAAGGAATGTTTAAAGTATTTCAGATGTCAAATTAGTGTTGAGCAAGCTCTTTGCTTTCCTCTAAAATACTAATTTTGGTGCACCGGCCTTAGCCTTTTGATAGTTTTAGTGAAAGTGCTAATTAGTGTGCATTATAAGACAAAATGGGAAGTGAGGGCTAGTAGGTTGTAAGATCGGAATATCATCATGAGTGAGGTATGGACTGTGCTAAACTAGACTAGAAGGTGGCAATGTTGCACAAACATGATACGAGTATTGGATACGACACGCCGTCCCATGAAAAATATAGGGATACGATACGTATATAAAAAATAAATAATTCACAAAATATAATAAAATGTTATTGTAACTCAAAAATCCAAACTAAAAACATACCTCTTAAACATTAGTAAATATAAAATAGAAATTGCAAATCATTGTCATCCAAAAATGCAAACTAAGTACATAATTTTCAAATTTTACCAAATGCAAAATAAAAATTGCAAATCATTGTCTTCTGAAAATCCAAATTAAGAGATTGGAATAGTATCAATATCATCCCCTCCTTGAGCATCATCAGTAAATAGAACAGCTTCTTTGTTTGGTTCATCAAGAGACAATGTCGGCATCAACACTAATGTCCCACATCTTAGTACTCCTTTCCTTGTATTCTTCACTTTTCCTAGCCAAAAGCTGCAAATTTGTGTGCACATAAACAGAATTCGACTTGTTTCTTTTCAAAGAGTGAATGAATAAATTGGTACGCCAATTACTTTCCCAACAAGATGAGCTAGGCTACACAAGAAGCTTCGAAGCAAGCTTTTGAAGAAGAGGGGCAGAAAAGGAGCCAAAAGAAGCAAAATTATTTGCTTTTGATGAGAAAGCAGCATATTCAAGTGCAACCTTTCTTCTATCGTCAGTGGTTGTCAAAAGCTTTTTCAAACCCTTATTCTTCTCTGTAGATATCTATTCGTCGTCATGAGGGGAAATTCTATTCGGATCTTCCAAGAGCCATTCATCACCATAGTATCTATAAATGCAACAAAAGTTAATAGATAACTTATAGTAGCTACCAAACTATCTATAATAAATAATTGAAAATGAATATTTGATAGGCTAATTTTACCTAGGATTCAGAGTGAGTGATGCAACTCCTGGTCCACTATCAATTAGTATATAGAATAAACAACTTCATAAAATGTTGATGTATCATTTGGCTCTTTTCCTTCATGCCTATTTATAGATGCCTTCACCTTATCATAGCATCCCACATCTCATAGACCAAATGAAGTGTGGGGTTGGTGGTATCACAAGCTTTAAGCATATTATAAATAGGCTGAGTGAAATCCAGAATATATGCAATTTGTCCCACCAATATAAGCAATAGAGAAGGTGAAGGCATCTATATATAAGCATTAAGGAAAAGAGTCAAATGATACATCAACATTTTATGAAGTTGTTTATTCTATGCTAATTGATAGGTGCACCAAGAGTTGCACCCTCTCCACTGTATGGCTCACTCTTTGAATCCTAGGTAAAATTAGCCTATCAAATATTCATTTTTTTTTCAATTATTTATTGTAGATAGTTTGGTAGCTACTATAAGTTATCTCTTAACTTTTGCTTCATTTACAGGGTAGAATGCCTCCGAGAGGATCGAAAATAGAATTTCTCCACATGAGGGCGAAGAGATATCTATAGAGCGCAATAAATGTTTGATAAAGCTTTTTAGGATAGAAGAAAGGTTGCACTTCAATATGCTGATTTCTCATCAAAAGTAAATAATTTGCTTCTTTTGGCTCCATTGAAGATTGGTGGACATTAGATCCTGAGTCTTGGTGGGTGACGCAAGGTTCTTCTGCCCCTCTTCTTCAAAAGCTTGCTTCGAAGCTTCTTGTGCAGCCAAGCTCTTCATTTTGTTGGGAAAGGAATTTGAGTACCAATTCAGTCATTCACTCTTTGAAAAGAAACAAGTTGAATCCAAAAAGAGCTGAAGTCTTGGTTTATGTGCATACAAATTTGTTGTTTTTGGCTAGGAAAAGAGAAGAATACAAGGAAGAAAGTACTAAGATGTGTTACATTATGGAGATACATGGGAGAGTTTTGATGGTGCTGGAACTCTTGAAGTGGCATCATTGTCTCTTGATGAACCAAACATAGAAGCTGTCATATTTACGGACGATGCTCAAGGAGGGGATGAAATTGATAATATTTCAATCTTAGTTTGGATTTTTGGAAATGATTTGAAAATTTTATTTTATATTTAGTAATGTCCGAAAATTATGTACTTAGTTTGAATTTTTGGAAGAAAATGATTTACAATTTCTATTTTATATTTACTAATGTTTGAGAGGCATGTTCTTAGTTTGGATTTTTTGAATTACAATATGTGAATTTTTTTTGGTATATGTATCCCAAACAAATTGTATTCTATATTTTTCAAGGAACAATGTATCGCAGTATCGGATACGTATCGTATCTAATACTCATATTGTGTCTGTGCATCACTGGTTTGGTATCTACTTATAATCTTATTTGTCCTGTGAAGCAAAATGGCCATTTGTATGTAATGACATTTCAAAGAGACAAAATTTATAAATATTCAGTTACATAACAACATAAATCTGAACATAGGTTCAAATCTATAATCTAAAAGGCCAAATCCAATTTCCCAAGATCACTCATCATACCAGAGTGGCAGAGCCTACAAATTTAAATTACATTATATAAAAGTCCCTGCATAAGTGTCAGTTATCATATCCAAAGAATAATGATAACAACAAACAAGTAACATAAAGAGCAAGATTTTTTTCAAATGCATTGGGTTAGATTTTCAAGATAAGAAGGCTGAACTGAACCTTTGATCTTTACATCTATATCACTAATACGTCACTTCGGTCCCCTAGACTCCAATTTACTGTTGCTTTAAAATTTAAATTTAACCAATAAAACTACCTCTGTATCACCAGCAATGGCTGCTACTGAATGAGCAACTTCCATCTCACTGTCATTCTCGAGAAATAAAGCACGCTACAATATACAAAAGAAAGAAATACCAAATGAGCATTACGTTTAGCTGACTAAAAGTCTTAATCGCTTGCATTTATGAAATATGAGAAAGATAGAGAGGACATATTGGTAGGGAGAAGTAACCTGCATTGGGTCCAAGTTTGCAGTAGATTTGAAGAACTTATCAAAGAATGACCCCTCAACTGATAACAACAAAAGCAACACAAACTGAATGAGAATTAATGGTTGATGTACCAAAAAACTTAATTGAGGCAATTTGATAGTTGAAAACTTACCAAACTTGACTTCAGAAGTTATGTTGCCAAGAGCATGAAGAAGTCCTACTGTACCACAAGCATTACCCACGGTTTGCTTCGTAAAATACACTCTATTGCTACATTCCTGCACCAGAACAACACATGAAAACCCTACTCAAGTTATGCAGCTAAATAATCAATTATATGATATATGCTACTAAAAATTCAGATTTAGACATTGTTTAAAAAAAAAAATCAAACAAGCCTGTGAAATGGTCCAACAATACATTAGGGTAAAAAACGAATACTCACAATAGATTAAAAGATCATATAACTAGATATGTCCACTCACCTTTTTTTCATTATCCTGTCGCAACCTCTCTTCTTCAGTCTGATAAGAGATAAAAACTTTCATTAAATTAGAAGAAACACATATGCATATGATACAACTTTTAAAAATAAAAAAAATCAAAGGAAAAAAAAACACAGAAAGAGAGGTATATACATAAAATAAAGGTTTATATGAAAAATAACCTTATCGGTAAGGGGATAAAGAAAAAGCACGGCAAGAACTGGCTTTGGAACCATTTCCAAAAGCTCTTCATCTAAGCCATAGACATCGCAGCACTCTGCCTGATCCTTTGGAAGACCAAGACCCCAAAGGAACTGCAATTCACCGAAAACAACTATAGGCTTAAATCATGCAAGCTTATCCAATAACAGCAAAAACAAAAATTAGTAAAACTAAAAAATATGAGAGAGATAGAGAGAGAGGGGAGGATATCTTTGCAAAATATGAGAGGATTCTTTTGCAAAATTTGTTATCTAGGTATATCTTCAATTCAAATTTCAATTTACTATGCTAATCTCATGCATCATTCAAAAATTAGTAACAGAAGAATGAGAGGGATTGAGAGATCAATAGCGATGAAGACGAAGGATCAGAGGGGATACCTGATTCATGACATCAGGGTTAGCTTCAAGAGGAAGCCATCTTTTGGCAGCAGGGCTTTCGTCTACGGTAGTCATTCTAAGCTTCTTTCTTTGTTTCTAGTCTCTCCACGGATGCTCAAAACTCCCGGTGAGTCGAAAACTAGAGAGCAGAAGAAGAGGCCATCTACATATGTCGGTCTTTGTGGGCCTATGAGAAGCCCATGGATTCTGCAAGCAAATTCAAATACAAATAGCCCGTAATTTTTCTAAAAAAAAACGGGTTTTTATTTCAACACCTCCCCAACTTAATTTCCCCACCTCCCCAAAATGAAAAGACTGAAATACCCCTCAACTTAACCCTAATCCCCCCTCATTTCATCACCTCCCTCCCCCACAGTTCCTCACCTCCCCTCTCCTCTCCCGAACCTCGCCCTCACCTCCCCTCATTTCCACCGTCCCCTCTCCCGATCTCACTCTTGCCCCTCACACTCCCCACATTTCCACCGTCTCGCATCGTCTCTCTCCCTCGCACTGGATCATCACTCGATTCTAGGTACGAGCATCGCACTGGAAGTTCAGAATGACAAAAACTCCAATTCCTACTTCCGGACTCTTGAAGCCGGAGTGTTCCGGATTCTAGAGTCCGGAAGTTCAGAATGAATGCAGTAGTTATTTAATTTGATTTTTATTTATGTTTTATTTATGAATTTATTTTACAGGATTATGGCACGTACGATGGGTCGTGCACCCGCTAGGGGTGGTCGTGCACCCGCTAGGGGTGGTCGGATACCAGGTTGTAACTCAGTTCTGCCCTGCCTTAGACTAGACCGGATCTTTTGTCGTGCGTTGTAAATCTGTCTAATTGTGGTGTGACTGTTTGGATTTTTATGCTGTAATGAGAGTAAGGCGTTTCTCGGCTTAATCATGTTCAATATCATGTCGCTCATATTAGACAACTCTTCAGAAGTTAGACGACCGACATATGGATGACCCTCAAAGTTTTCGACTAACCCGTGGTTGTGCATACCGCACATTACCTTCAAAACCCACCCTCCGGCACCTTTCACCAGCCTTCCTTTCAATCTGAATGGGCATTGACATTTTCTAGTGCCAGTAGCCTTCACTCCCATAGTCTTGTAAGGCTTATACTTGCCACTTTTCTCGCAACCCAACATCACAAAAGTCTTTTTGCTTGATTGCCCATAGTCTGATCTTAAAATAATAACCACACACCCAACAGATTTGCCAACGTCTCATGCTCATGCCAATAGGTCATCCCGCGTAGAAAACACCTGAAACGACAACATGTATCATTCACCAACTCATGTAACAAATCTTAACAAAATTGATCAATAAAATAAGTACCCGAGCAGTAGTGAATGCACTGGTACAATCCATGGAAACGACCTCTGGAACATCAGGAACAATGGGCACTATGGTGTTGGGAAAGTTGTCTTCGGAAAAGTTGTCTTCCATTGAAGCGCCTTTGGAAAAGACAAGTCAAAACTTTATGAGACATAGAGTCAGGATTCTAATTGCTTAGAATATTAGGATTCTTAAATCCAGACTATTTTATACCTCCGGACTTTAGAATACGGAGTACTCCGGATATTAGAATCCGGACTTGGGAAATAGAGTAACCAAAAAAATAAACGTACGGATTCTTATATCCGGAGTGCTCCGGTAATAAGAATCCGGACTCTCTGCGATTTCAGAAGGAAAAAAAAAGAGGCCGACGAACCTCAGATCAGTGGCAATGTGGAGGAGATGGCGAACGAATGCACCAGGGCTGACTACGACCTCCAAGGCAAGCCAAAAAACTTCAAAAAGTGAGAGATTAGGAGAGGGCGATTTCCAGGAAGAGAAGGAGGTTGGGAGGAGAAGATGAGGAAGGAGGGGAGGTGCTGAATATTGAAAGGAGGAAGGAGGAAGGAGGGTAAAGTTGGAATATTGAAAAAATGGGAGGTGGGGAAATTAAGTGGGAGAGGTGGGGAAATAAAAGCCCAAAAAAACTAATTCGATAAGTTACAGATCGATTATCAGAAGTGGGGTATTTTTGGGCTGGATCGATAACTAATGCGCTTGTAGCTGTTGTAAGGCTGGATCTCTGACTCTTGGGCCATTTTTGGGCCTCATGTTACCTATGAAGTGAATGCATGATCTTTTGACCCAAAAAAAAAAAAGAAGAAGAAGTGGGGTAAGAACTTTTGAAAATCCGTATTGTTTGCATGTGTTTAGAGTGTTTTTTTTATATAAATAAAGTGATTTTTGAAAAATCGGACATGTCATTCAGCTTCTAAAAACAATGTGTTCATGATTTGTGACCCAATTGTGATTAAATCATGATTGAGGAAGTGATAATTAGATATATTTTAATGTTTATATAATATTAAGTAATAGATTTAACATAAAAAGTTAAGATTTAGATAAAATTTTAAATTTTTATTTTTATAAAAAAATTAATTATTATAAAAAGTTATATATATATATATATCTTCTAAGACAAAAGAAGAATAAAATGAACAGATAAATAATATCCATTTAAGAAATGCATCTGAGGTAAATAAAAATAACAATAACCATTGTGTTGTTTAGTATTTTAGTTTCACATAGAAGCATCCAAGCATACAATATGTATAAACTTAAGAGTAGGCAAGACACCATATGCCTTTATATGTGCGTTTTTGTAGTTTGACATTGAATTGTTAATTAATTCAAAAAAAATAGTTTGAGTTGTAAATAAAAAAAATAGATCAAACTATAAATTTTCCTTTCATTTACCAGAAAAAAAAGATCAAACTAGAAACCGTCAACCTAAGGTCACTTGGATGTAGAGATGGCAAAAAAAAAAAACCAATACCTGTGGATACCTGCAGGTAAAATCCGTCACAAATTGGATTTTTTTTTTTGACAGTCACAAATTGGATTTTGATATCTTAATAGGTACTTGTGGGTAAAATAAATGAGTTATTTTTTTCTCTACCCGTTGTCAAGGGGCGGGGAGGGTTTCATTGCACTCGCACTCACAGGTACCCGCTTATTAGACTCATCCAAATTGTTGTGTTAATGAGTTTAATTAGTGCTTCTAAACAAATTGTTGACTAGTACAATAGTGCTTTTGAATTAAATGAATTTTTATCATATTAATTTTGTTTTGTTTTGTTGTGTTTTATAAGAAAAAATTACATTTTAGTAGATATCCATGGATATTTACAAAATCTCTGGGTATCTGCTTAATGAATAGTTGTAGTAACCCCCGCCACCTAGCCCTTTGTCACCCTTGCTCAGATGGGATAACACAGGTCTCTTTCAACTTAATCAAAGGTCTCGGGTTCAAATTCAAGTCTGGAAATATAGCAGAGTTAAAACTCTTTGGGAGATTACCGCCCAATTGAGTCCCACACAGCTAAGACATTAGTCCTGCAATTGTGCATAGAGGATACCTGGTGTACCAAAAAAAAACACTATAAATCCTCACTTTAAACAAATTTGCCAATTTTGTACTAGATAGGCATTAGATTGCCAATTCTTGGCTTGACTCCTCCAATGTTATGGGCTGGAGTACTGAACAAAGGGAATTTATACCCTCACCTCCCAATTTAATTTTCCCACCCACCCCGTCACAACCTAAAATGTTCATAATGCCCCTACCAACTCCCCCACCCCTCCCTCGAAACTCCCCCACTCCCCAACCATGGTTAACCCTTGCCTTGTTTATGTCAAAAATTGAGTTTTCGGACGTACAAAGTGATACACTTTATATGCAAAATATGGTTTCAATTGCCTTCTGAAAATTGGATTCCAAACGTAGAAAAAAATGAAAAAAATAATAATTTTTCAGACAACAATTTATTTTGTCATTCAGAAATTTCCTGACAGAAACTAGTTTCTGGATGACAAAAAAATTGGCATCTGGAACATGGAAAAAGTATATCACTTTACATGTCTGGAAACTCAATTTCAGAGACATCTAGACGTGCACGTTATGATTTTTGAAAGTTGAGTTTTCGGATATAGAAAATATCATTTTCCTAACATCTGGAAACTAGCTTTTGGACATGTGCAAAATTTAATTTCCGAAGCGTTTGAAAACACAAGAAAAAAAATGTCTCACAAGTGCAATGCGGATGAAGGTGGGGCGGTGACAGAGATAGATGATGGGGGAGGGTTGGGGGAGGGTGGTCATGGGGTGGGAGATGGTGGTGGTGGGGTGGGGAAGGGGGTTGGTTTTAGGGAGTAGGGGCATTTTAGTTTTTTTATGTGAGGAAGGGGATGTAGGAAAATTAAAAAGAGAGGTGGGGATATAAATTCCTTATCCAAATGGACTTTTTTTAATGGAACTTATCCAAATGGACTTTAATCTCTAAGCTAAATCACAAGTGTATTGCCTGAAACATCCGAAAGAATATTTTGAATCTTTACAACAATAAAATAAATGATGAGAAAAAAACACAGGCAATTCATTGAAAAAAGAAAGATGAAATTTAATTTATTGCTTTATTTGGAATAGTGTGTCTCAAATTGCATGATTATATAGACACACTTTTCAACTTTGGGGAATATGACGGTATACTTAAAGAGGCAAACAGTAGTGACAGTTTCTCATCTAAGTTGCCTCCAGGCTCAATAGATCACTTTAATCACTACATGATAGACATTCCTCTCTAGCAACATAGACAGCATAAGCCCATTCCTTTCACTCACCGGTATACCTTGGTTTCCGCTTTTCAGCAAATGCAGCCAAGCCTTCCAGTCGATCTTTGGTATTCAACACCTGATCATAGCAATCTTCTTCCAAAACCAAAGCTGATGCTAGATCAGTCTCGACACCCTCATTAATAGCTCTTTTAGCCATCCTTATTGCTACAGGGCCCTGTTAAAAGTTTGCAGTAACTGAATATCATAAAAGAACAATAACAACAACCATGCCTTGTCTCAAAAGTCAAATTTTCAACTAAAAAGGAGGACTTTTTCATTTTGGAAATTTCACAACTACAAGTATTTTCTCTTCACACTATCCAAGCAACTCAATATAACAATTAACTTTAAGCTAACATTCTCAAACACAAAAATATTGTTCAAGAAAAATTCTCCCATATAGTATATTCTAATCGAAAGTAATTTTGCAAATTACTCAAATGCGCTCTTGATTTGCAAAAGAAGTTAAATTTTTAGTAATGTGCTTATAAGTTAAAACATGTGCAACCTTTTTCTTTTTCTTTTCATAATAGATCAACTTCTTTGAAAAATGAAAAATCAACAGTTTAAAAAATCAGTTGCTGGCTCGCTGCCAGTTATACATGGACTTTTAACTGCATAAAAACCTGATCCATGCATTTCTAAATGTCATAAAACACGCTACATCAGTTTTGGCATGATATATTTCCCAGAGAGATACCTTCTGATTGATATCTCGAGCAACTTCAAGTGCCTTGGAATAAGCTTCACCAGCAGGAACACAGTAATTGACAAGACCTGCGTGAACATATTATCATGCAGCTAAGTATCATTGATATTAGTTAGGGAAACGAGGGAGATAAGTGGCATATTTTATTTGTGAAATGGAGCGTCAAGATGGCCTTTTTTTTCTGGTAACAAGCTTATAGTATTGAAAGTTGCACCGGTATGGTGGCTTTTCTCTTTGCTTTCCGGAAGTTCAACAGGAGATGGTTAAGAGTGTGGTTTTTCTCTTTGCTTTCCTGGAGTTCAACAGAAGTTGGCTAAGAGTAAGACTGTCATACAGTTGGCAAGGGAGCTCCAAGACAATGGAAATTTGATAGACACAAACTAAGACTTAACATTCAGAATGTCTTGAATGTTTTCTAAGTTAAATTGTCACTGAAACAGTGAGCATTACGTGTTCTCAAGATGCTCCTATATCTGTCTCTTTACTAATTAAAGAAAAAAGCCAAGAGACTAATCAGCATACCCATGGATAGAGCCTCAATGCCATTAATCTTTCGACCAGTAAATATAATATCCTTTGCTATTGCCTTTCCAACCAATCTAGGTAGCCGTTGTGTTCCACCTGCCCTGTGCATAACAGGATTCCATGAGATGTGATCTATCTCAAAGATCTGAAGTGTTGTCTGCAATATTAAAGACAACTTTCCAAACACAAGCCAGAGATAAACAGTTGGTTATTTATGCTCATTGCATGCTTGAGGGGCTTCAACTCAATCCCAGAGCAAGAACCTACAGATTTGACACCAGCTGTGGGAGTATGGGCAGCAGTCATATTTAATGCTCCAACAAAAAACAATCCATTAGTGCATTAATTGCTGGACTGTATCATAGCAGAAACTATTGTCCCCAGCATATTGTGCTGTACTCATTGCACTCATACAAAAAAAAAAAAAAAAATTAAAACCAATTAAAATCCCCCACTTAGATTTATATTTATTTACATATTTTAGATATATTCTCCATAATGTATCTGAAAATTTAATCTCTACCTATTATTAGATAGCAGAACTGTAGAGACACATGGCAGAAATAGGTGGTGTCAAAGATGCAATATGCTGAAGAGAATTAGTATACAGCATACCCAGGGATTATAGCAAGTCCTGTCTCCGGCAAACCCATCAGAGCATTTTCTCCTATGCCATGAAAGAAGAAACCATTAAAAAAAGACCAATACTCACATCACACTCAGAATCATCCAAACGATCTTACAAACAAATAGAAGCAATTCACAACAGTAAAGCACATTTGACTACCACATATTCGAATATCACATGCCAAAGCCATTTCAAGTCCACCACCAAGAGCTACTCCTTCAATAACAGCAATAGTTGGTACACGAATTTCCTGAATAAAGAAACAAATATTGTGCTAGTTTGAAGGAGCAGTGTTGACAAAATGGGACAAAAGTAAGTAAAGACGCGGCAAAAGAGCATGATAGAGTCCACTCAGAGAGATTTTCCATGACCATATTACATTTTACAACCACACAAAGGCAAACTATAAACGGAGGTAAAAAAAATATAACAAGGTCAGTTCATGAGCTCAATTACCAACTCCCCCCCCCCAAAAAAAAACAAAAAAAAAACAATAAGATGTGAAATTGAACTAAAGACCTCTACAGCATGATGCTTCATCTGTCATTCATTCATTCATCATATGTTGTTGATAAGTACACAACTAGAATATAAATAATTGAATAATGTGAACTAACCTCTAGAAATGACATTGTGGAACGAAGAGACTTTACAAAAAACTTAACCTCTGATTGATTCATGGTCCTGCGCTCCTGTGATTGAATAAACGTGAAACCTTTCAAACACACAAGTGACTCTATGAATATAAGAAGTAAAACTAACTCTACACTAGCTTGAATGACAGCAAGAATCCATTACGGATGCGAATAAATTATGTCCAACTGTCATGCCATGAAACATTTTGGATTATTTTACTGTGATCACAGTCACTATAGAAGATAATTGACCTCACAAATTACATTAAACACCCCAGTCTTCTTTTTAAGATTTGTTTTTAAGAAAAAAAAAACAGAAGTTGGTAATTAACCTTTAAATCAGCCCCAGCACAAAATATCCCAGGAACTGAACTGCTGATCATAGCAACATTTGCGTTGGAGTTCTCATTAATCAATTCAAACACATGACTCAGGCCACGCAGCATCTCTTTCCCTATAGCATTTTTAGCTTCTGGCCTGTCCAAGCTAACGTCAATAATCCCTGTAAACCCAAAAAAAAAAAAAAAAATTGTAAATGTTCTTTCATTTTGGATTTGCAATTCAAAAACAACTACAAAACACACCAAGAACAAAGTTTCCCATTCACTACACATTAGCGACAAGGCAGACAACATAGTTTATCCATTTACGTATATGATACATTTGCAGAGAAACTGGAAAATCAACAATTTATCTTTAGCACTTTCGTTTCTATGGTGAACATAGAACAGATAGAAAATGAAGAAGATCTGTATATTTTCAGATAATCGAAAAATGGTACGTAAGCAGTTTATGAACTGCCATAGAGTTGATACGGCTAGCCTATGATAGCTAACTACTGATATAGTTACAAGTTACAACTAATTAGTTGTCTAACTAACTACTATATCATGACACCCCCCCCCCCAAAAAAAAGAAGCTGAAGATTGGTAAATGTTTACCATCCCAAGCTTGGAAACTAGGTGATGAAAAGGCTGCGGATGCAAAGGCTTAGCGAAAAGGCTGCCGATGTTTGGTCTGCCAAAGATAGGGGTGACAACTTCATGAGGCCATTATTAGTTCAAACTGGCCGGCAGTGGCGGAGAAGAAGAATCCGATGAGGCCATCAAAGAGTGATAGCTCTAATACCATATTAGTTTTAGAGAAACTAAAGAATTGAAAGAGTCTAAAACTGAAATGAGTGATCAATTTTTCACTAGTGAATCTGATACTGCAGTGCAGTATTTATACAAGAGAATCTACTCTAACTAACTAACTGAGTAGTTAGGCATCAGTTACAATCAGTTAGCACAATAAACCATAGAGTAACACTATACTCTCATAAAGCCACTAAGACACTTTTCATGAACAATACAACAATCAATCTCCAAGTGTTTTGTCTGCTTATGGAACACCGGATTGGCTGTGATATAAAGGGCGCTTTTGTTGTCACAATATAGCACAGGTTAGTAAGCATTAGAAACACCCAAGTCTTGCAAAGCCACGGAAATTCACAGGTGGCCAAAACAAGAGCTCAGTAATTTCCCACTGAGGAAGAGCGGGCTACAATAGTTTGCTTTTTGGATCACCAACAGAAAAGTGAATCACCTAGAAAAAAGCAATAACCACTAATGGACTTCATAGAATCCAGACAACCAGCCCAATCGAAATCACTAAACCCCTTCAGCAGTAGGGAAGACCTGCGAAAAAAGAAAATGCCTCTACCAGGAGCTTTGCTAGGAGCCTTGAACCTCCATG
Source organism: Calophaca sinica (assembly GCA_037113605.1). Taxonomy (NCBI): domain Eukaryota; kingdom Viridiplantae; phylum Streptophyta; class Magnoliopsida; order Fabales; family Fabaceae; genus Calophaca; species Calophaca sinica. The sequence continues at coordinate 35,135,663 of CM073731.1, forward strand.
ATTGTTTCTAGGCATACTGGTGAAGGAACAATAGGGTCAGATCAGAGATAATGCAGATGAGGAACATAGAACAGAGAGAAAACGAACAAGAGTCTGTATATTGTCTCTCACATAATCGAAAACGGATAGATGAGCAGCTTATATATATTATGAACTGCTATAGAGCTGATATAGATAGCATGTGATAACTAACTACTAATTTAATTACAACTAACTAACTGTCTAACTAACTATTATATCATAATTATTCATAAAGCTTTCGTTTCTTGTAGTTATGAGTCGACCTCAAAAGTTTAAAAAAAAAAAAAAAATTACCGGAATCTGAGCCAGCGAGTTTGTGAAGCTTGACGAATTCGGAAGCGGAAGACTCCAAAATAAGATTCCTGCGGTTGTAGTGCTGATACAGTGTGGTGGTGAGATTGAGCGTGAGATAGGGTTTAGAACTTTTCACGTAGGAGCTGCTGCTCGCCAACCTGGTCAACACTCTCAGAGCGCACATTTTACTGGTTTCTGAATTGAAATTCCCTTCTCCACAGATTCTTCGGACAATAACAAAATCTCTGTCTTTTTTATCTTTTTGCTTAATCGCTCGCGCGCTGGATGACGAAGTAAATATTACTTTTTTCTATTAAAATTAAAATTAAAAAGAAAAAGAAAAAGAAAACTACAGTGTGTTCGGAATTCGATAGTTCCTTATTATAATTCCTTATTATAAGAAAAAACAAAAAACACAGACATCAATAAAAGTTTATTTAATGTCGTATAATTAAAATGTGATTTCAAATGTATCTCTCGCATTATATTAACCATGTCATTGATTCATAGAAATAAAGTAGTCTCGAAATATATAAAATCGCAATACAAGGATATGAAAAAGAACTTTTATAATAAATACATCATAAAATTAGTTACTTTTTCTTATAATTGGGACAAAAAAAACTCCAAAAAATTTCTTATAATAAAAAACGGAGGTAGTATTTACTGTTTGATTGTACTTTTTAAAAAACAATTTTCTATTTTTAAAAAATTTAATAACAACAAAATTTATTTTATCTATTTTTAAAAACAAAAAAAATTATTTTTAAAAAGTGTATCAAACAACCCTAAATTTCTTATTTTCAATTTGTTTGAATAGAGTAATTAAATAAATGATATGTATAAAGTATAAATATAAATAGGATGTGTTTGGCCAAATGACTTTGGGTAAGGGTTCAGAGAGCACAGACTAGTGGTAAAACATACGTAAGAGCTGTGTGGACGTTGGGAGCAGGGTTCGAACTCGTACCGCTCCACTTTTTCCTTCCCTCTAACTCCCCCTCCCTGCTAACCATCCGTACTAGGACAATAAAAATGACTTCAGGGAAGGCGAGATGACCAACAGGTTGGCGGCCTGCCAACCCAACAACCAAACGACATCCCAGCGACTAACGGGCAGGCAAACGGTCACGCACCCAACAGCCCAACAACTAACCAGCGGCTCAATGACCGACAAGCCCAGTGACCCAATGATTGCCAGGCTTAGCAATCTGACGATCGGCGGACCAAACCGAAGGACACGCAGACAGTGGTCAACAGGCATGTGGACACATTCATTCATGCATAACTTATGTATGTCCGTTCAATATGATACTTATTTCATTGGAGAGCTAAAAGGTACCTAGAGCTAACTGGGAATATGCACAGTTGTAGAATTTCATGATTTATCTACTCTGATTTGTTCTTAGAAATAACATATAGGCACGACTGGACCTGTCAGGGTCGGCCCTTAGTTTTTGGGTGCCCTCGGCGAACTAAAAAAATGGTACCCTCATAATTATTTAAATATCGTTCTCCTTATATTTTTTGTTGCAAAATCATCAATAATACGTTCATAATCAATATTTTTTTAAAAACAATTTTCAATAGAAATCAAAGCATAAAGATTAGAGAATGGTGTTGATACTTGATATAAGAAGTGTGACCGATCATTTTATAAGAGAATTGATTGATAAGAAGTGAGACTCTTGATTTGTTCAAACGTTCAAATACTAGCAGTTAGCTATTAAATTTGGACGGTGCTCAATACCAAGAAAAAAATTAGACGATTCATGGGTTCAACTTTCCAAAATTGTGAATGTGATTAGTTAAATTTATTCTACAATTTATTTAATCATATTGTTTGTTTAATTTTTTACAATAAAATTTTTATATAATTTTAAATATATTTTATATATATATATATATATATATATACATACTACTACTAAGTAAAAAAAAATTTGGTGCCCTCTAAAATTGGGGCCCTGGGCGGTCACCCCTCAAGACCACCCTCAGGGCCACCACTGGGACCTAACCAAATAGTTCAATTGCTACATATTCATAATTCTTACAGCACCGGCTCCAAATTGCATACATTGGAGCACACTACTCAAAATTTGGTGAAACCCTTGACATTTTCATAGGGTTTTCCCTTTCATTACACTCCCAGCAGTGATATAAAATTAGGATTTGATTTCGTGATATGACATGCATTTGATACAAGTCATTGGCCAAAAGTTAACGCATACAAGGAAATGCTTTTGATACTAGTTCCTAACTTGGAAAAAATGTTCAAGTCCCTAAAGACAAGTTCGACTCGGATAACAAGCACTTTCAACAAGAATACCAAGTTCCTAACATGGAAAAAATGTTCAAATCCCTAAAGATAAGTCCAACTCAGATAACGAGCACATTCACTAGAAGACCAAGTTCCTAACTTGGAAAATATGTTCAAGTCCTTAAAGACGAGTCTGACTCGAATAACGGGTACTATACACGAACCCAAGTTCCTCAACTTGGTGAAAGATTAAGTTCCTAAATTCCAACCACAACTCAGATAACGGGCACTCTACGCAAAACTCAAGTTCCTCAACTTGATGAAAGAATAAGTCCCTAAATTTCGACCACATGTCGGATAATGGGCACGCTGCACAAAACCCAAGTCCCCCAGCTTGGTGAAAGACTTAAATCCCTAAAATCCGACTACAACTCATATAACGACCACCCTACGTAAAACCCAAGTTTCTCAACTTGGTGAAAGATTAAGTCTTTAGATTTTGACTACAACTAGGAAAATGGGCACTATTCACTAAAGTCCAAATTCTTAACCTTGTACGATTCATCAATAAATATGTTCCAAATTTGCTATATCTAGATTCAAAAGTTGGTAACGCACACCATGAGCTCAAACTCGTTTACAAGTACTAAAGCCTTTACATATGATTTATGACTTGGCGAAGATACTGGAAGAGAGCAAGGCATCATTAACCGTTGTTTCGAGGATGGTCCACTAAATCAAAACAATCATGAAGATGCTTTCTTTAATCAAGTTGTTTGCAATTGCAATTGACTCCAAAGTAGTTGCAAATCCTCTTGTCACACAAATTGGTAATAACCTACATGAGATGGTTGAAGCTCCAATCAAAGAACTATCAAACTCAGCCTATCTTAGGTCACAAAGTATGTAAAATTCGAACTACCTCACTCTGTGTTTTCACGTTGGCCATAGGCAGAAAACAGACAATGAGCAGTTAATGCCGATGAATATTACTTAGAGGGCATTTGTCTATTCATAACATGTTCAAGCTATGACGTATTGTAGTCCCCACTTGGATCATGTCTACCTTCTTACAAGCTCTATCGCTTTCCAAGCTAAGAGCTTAAAAGGCTTGTATTGGGTCATGCCATGTGGGGCCCATAACTTGTATGACTAAGTTGGCCATCCCCTCACCTACATGAGCACTGAGTCGTCCACTACCAATATAGTCTCCTGCAGTAACCTCCCTTCATATATTATATAAACGCACACAAGGTATGTTCTCTCTCAACCTTTGATATCCAGTACTTACTTGATTGTCAGAGTCTCTGCACGTACCCCACCTTCGCTAGGATGATGGAGGCTCTCCAGTGGATAAATTGTCTGGGCACTACCTTGAATTTTTTACAGACCAATAACTATGTTTAAAATTTTTAACAGTTTTCAAATTGAGTTACAAGTGTATTTTAAATAAATATTTTTTTTATAGTTAATAAAAGTGTGGGTAACAAGTATTAGAATGGGTACTATCATATCCTACCTATTGTCATCCATAGGGTCAAAGGGGCTGGCCAGGGGCTCATAATTTAAAAAAAAAAATTTAACAACATATACATTATAATATTGTTATATAATATTAATATAGTATTTTAAATGAGGAACATCATAATGAAATGTTGAAGATACCCTTTTTAAGGAAATTAAATCTATTTCATTTCACCGAAGATCAAATTATCAATAAACATGGGAGTAACATGGTAGTTATGAGGATTAGACCCTAACAAGGACGCTTTAGTTAAGCTATGGGCGACCATATTTGTTTGTCTCCTTACAAAAACTAACTTAAAATTAGCATGAAGATAAAGTACAGCTTTACCGTGGTCAAGAATGATTCTTAATTCTGTATCATAGTTAGTATAGTTTGAAATAGCATCAATGATAATTTTGTAATCTGGTTAAAAAATAACTCTCTCAAAACCTAAGCTGTGAGCAAGATTTAGTGCCTATAAAAGAGCATAGTCCTCTCCCTCTGTTGCCAAAGTTAACGTGTTGGACCATGACGTTTGTTTCCTTTGTTTAATGAGATGAGATATGTTTTCTTAGTGCTTTATATAATATTTATGTTTCCTTTATATGTTTCTTATTGCTTTATATAATATCACACTTCCTTTGTTTAGTGTTATAACTTCTTAAGCCCCCAATATAACATCTATAAATGAAATATTTATATGTAATAGTTATATATTATTTAAAAATAATATTTATATATAATAATATCTTTCTTAACATGTTTTATTAATGTATAATATATTGTCTACAATAAACAATATATTGTTATTTTATATTATTTGGGTTGGAGGAATGGCTCAGTTCATCACGAGCTAGTCCATGTTGTGTTAGCCAAGGCAGGGATAAAATAAGTTTGAGTTTAAATTCACATATTATCTTCATATTATAACACATATTTAGAGTTTTCATACAAAACAAACAAATTTGATATTAATTTTTCTTTATTAAATTATTCAATCAAATTTTTTACTTTCCTTAATTTCTTTATCAATACTTGAAATTTATTTTACTAAAGATTAAATATAGTAAAATTTATAAGTAATCTTAAAAATATTAATTATTTTTATATTTATTTTTTCATAGTTAAATTATTTTTTCCTATGAAATAATATTACCATTTGAAATAATTTCTAATATATTTTTATTTATTTATTTACAATTGAATAATTTTTTTATGTATATGTGGTAGTTAATTAATTAATTAACTAAAGTTGTATTCAATATATGATAAGGTCTCTTGTAATTATAAAAAAACATATCCAGTTCCCTTTTTAACTACTTCATCCGTCCTAAATTAAGCGTGTTTAAACAAAAGAAAAAAAAGCCCATAATAGGTGATGTTTTATTTTTTCAATAAAGCATTAAATATGTTATTCCAATTTTGCCCCCAAATAAATAACGCATGCACTACTCCTAAGTTATTGTAATTCATAATGCATTTAACCCCAAGGGATTGACTTAGTGGGGCATAACATAGTTTGTATTCGACATGTTGCAGGTTCAAGTCTCCACTTGTTCCCTTAGAGTGAGATAAATATAATTTCATTCGTAAGTGCTCATGAGCCTAGATGTTTTCTGTGTCTTGTACTAAAGTGTCATCCCCTCACTTTAAATTTTTATTTCTAAAAATGATTAATAATTCAATGATTAATTAGGTTAATTCCGTAAAATTGTTATATTCATTAAATTATCCATTGTTTTTTTCTTAATCCATATAATAAACCTCAAACATCACTTAATTTGGGATGAGAGGGTATATTAGAATTAAGTAATATACTCAACAACCTTAATAGTAGGAAATATATAAAATTTTACTTACAACCATGAATTAAAATATTTAAAACCACTCAGTCAGTATTCACTCTTATTTATTTACTATAACTATTGAATGATAAGGATATTTTAAAATGACAAATAAAATAAAGTACAAATGATATTAATGATAGATAAAAAGCACATTGAATACTATTGACATAAATTCACATAATAAATAAAAACATTAAAAATAAAACACAATTCAACTCTTGTATTTAATATATTATATTTTAAATTCTTAACCAATAAGTCTTCCCTAACTAATAATGCAAGCAATACATTTAAATATTTTATTGTTTCGATGAAACATTAAATATTTTATTTCAGTTTTGACCTCAAATAAATAACGTGTTCACTAATCTTAATTCATTGTAATACACAATGCAGTTAACTCGAGATGGTTGGTCTAGTGGAGCTTGACAATGTCTGTATCCGACATGTTGCAGGTTTAACCCACTAGTTTCTTAGGAATGAGAGAAAAATGTAATTCTTTTGTAAGTGCTCATGAGTCCGGATGTTTTTTCTGTCTTAGACTGGGATACCATCCCCTCACCCTAAATTTTTATTTATAAAAAAATCACAATGCATTTATGACAATAATTAATAATCCAATAATTAAGTAGGTCAATTCATTAAAATCGTTATATTCATTAAATTATTTATTAATTTTTTAATCCTTATTAAAAAAAATTAAACGTCACTTAATCTGGGACGGGAGTGTATGTTAGAATTAAAGAATATACTCAACAACCTTAATAGTAGAAAATATATATAATTTTACTTACAATCATGAATTAAAATATTTAAAACCACTCAACTAGCGTTCACTCTTACTTATTTACTATGACTCTTGAAAGATGAGAATAACATTTAAAAACAATATATTTATGACCTTTTAAAATGACAAATAAAATAGAGAAAAAATGTTTTAATAATAAATAAAAAGCACACATTGAATACTATTGACTGATAAATTCACATAATAAATAAAAACATTAAAATAAAACACAATTCAACTCTTGTATGAAATATATTCCTTCCTCTATTCACTTTTGTTTGACGTTTTAGCCAAAAACATTTGACCCATTTTGATTGTTATTTTACAATATCAATTAAGTATTAAATTAATTTTTTCTATTATGCCTTTTTTTTGTCTGTAGATGGAGTGACAAGTACCACCCGTAAACTCACACACGTAAAATGGGGATCCCGGGCTCGAACCCGGGTAACCACAGAAAATGTCCAGCCTAACAACGTCGGCTTACACCAATTGTGTTAGGCCTTACGGACTTCTATTATGCCCTTGAAACATTAATGTAATTTTTTTCAATTTTACTCATTTATCTTTCCCAATTAATTTGTAATTAATGACATTTGTAATTCCAATGACTCCCACTTTTGTAATAGGAAGGGTCTGTTTGGTTTGAGGGTTCTAGAGGGGATGAAAGATATTATTTTAAATTATGTTTATTTGGTTCAATTATTTTGAGGGGAGGGAAGAAGAGCAAAATCCTTTTTAAACCAATTTTGGCTCCCCTCTAAAAGTGAGTTGTTTTGGAGGGGAGGAGAAGGGAGGTTAAATCATTTAAAATAAAATTACTTAAATATCTTTATATATAATATAATATAAAAGGCTATAAGGATATACGAGTAAATTAATCCCTTCCCTCCATTAAAATCCCCCTCCACTCCTGAACCAAACAAGCAAAGACTTCCCTCCCCTCCCCTCCTCCCTCCTACTCTCAACCAAACACAAAATCAAATTAAATCTCTTTCCTCCCTTCTCCTCCCCTCATTTGAACCAAACATACCGTAAGTGTGGAGTACTAGTTTCTCTCTCTACTTAGATAAAAACCTTCTTGCATTAAGAGAGAGAGAGAGAGTAAAAAGGGCTTATTAGGAATATATAATTTTTTTTTTATGAATTTCGAAATATTAATTACATTTCTTAATTCTTGTGCCACAACCTTAAACGTCAATCAAAGGGACAGATGTAATATATTTTAAACTCTTAACCAGTAAGTCAACCCTAACTAATAATGCATATAAATAAGTATTAAATAAGCAATAAATTTGATGAACTAGTATATGCTATCAATTAAACCAGAAATATTAAATACGGTTGTTCTTTTAATGTAATAAATAATTTATTTATTATTAAACGAAATATTTTTTTTGAATAAGTGTCTTAAATGAATTTATTGACATTATCTTATTTTATATCCAAGGAATTAGTTTTATTTATGGATAAAAAATAATTTTATTTATAAATTCAATAAAAAATAATCTTGAATAAATGTTGTACTTTCAATGAAATATATATTTTATTCAATATTTAATATTTTTATTTGTTAACCAATAATATTTCATTGCCATTGTCTTGTTTTATTGAAATTTCAAATGAATATTAAATGATGGTTGTGCTTTTAATATAATAAATTAATGAATTATATATTTTATTCAATATTTAATATTTTTATTTTTTAACCAATAGTATTTCATTGCCATTGTCTTGTTTTATTGAAATTTCAAATGAATATTAAATGATAGTTGTGCTTTTAATATAATAAATATGTTATCTATTATTAAAGTAGATTTTACATTTACCTTATTTAAATTAAATTTTAAATTGTTTTCTTAAGGAGTATTTTTAAATTCTAAATTACTTGAAATAAATATTAAATGATGGTTGGGATTTTAATGTACATAAATTTTAATTTTAAATTATTTTTAGTCTTATTTTAGTCAATGCATTAAATGCTTTCATTAGCATTATCTTATTTTCTTTGAATTGTAAATTATTTTCCCAATGAGTAATTTTAAATTCTAAATTACTTAAAAATAAGTATTCAATGATGAATGTGCTGGTAATGTAAAAATTGTTATATTTATCAATAAACTATTTTTACTTTTATATTATTTTTTTAAGTTTTACATTATTTTCTTTATGAGCAAATTTTAATTCTAAATTACTTGATAATAAATATTAAATGATGGTTGCGCTTTTAATGTAATAAATATTTTATTTATTACGCCTTTATCCCATAATAAGTGTCGTCCTAAGTTTTTTTATGCAGATTAAGAAAAACTTTAAATGAATAAAAGATTGTAACAATTTTATAAAATTATCCTTATTAACTATTGAGTATTAACCATCATCATAAATGCACAATGGAGTATAATGACTTGAGAGTGATGTACACAATATTATTTAGGGGTAAAATAGAAAAAATAGTTAATATTGCATTGAAAAGATAAAACGACACTTATTTTTTGACATTTTTTCCTTCTAACGACTTATTTTGGGATGGAGGGAGTATTAAATTATTTTTTACTTTTACCGATTTTATTTATTTTTCAATTTATTTTTGTAGGGAGTATCTTTAAATTTTAAATTATTTGAAAATAAATATTAAATGACAGTTTTGCTTTTAATGTAATAATAAAGATCTCATATTATTAAATGTTTTTTACTTTTATTTTTTAAATTAGTGTCATATGTATTCATTAGCATTATGTTATCTATTTAAATTTTAAATTATTTTCCTAAGGAATTTTTTAAATCCTAAATTAATGCAGGACATCATTGACATCCCCTCACCCTAAATTTTTAATAAACAAAAAAAAACTAATATTAGGACTTAGTATAAATTTTTTAACCCAAAACAAAAATTATTTTCTATCACTTCCGGTCAAACCGGGTTCTTGGAATAAAATAGCTTAACAATAAATTTTTTTTTATGAATGAAGCTATAAATTTTTAAATTTATTTTTATTGATAAAAATTTAAAATAAATTTATTTTTTGAATAAAACAAAAAATGTAATTTTTTAATAAATTAATTTTTATTGTTATAAAAAAAATGTTGAAATTAATCTGACATTTGGTTTTGGATCCAGAGTTGCATCAGTATCCAAAGTAGAAGAACCAATTTCTACTTTCTATTGTCTGGTCAAAACTTTTGTAGCCGAAAATAGCAACGATTTTGGTGAAGCAAAATCAAACACTCTTCAAAGAAGAAGCCAGCCCAAAATAGCAACTTTTTGGGAAACATTGCACTTTTGACCCAAAAAAAAAAAGCTCAAAAAATATTGGGCTTTTATTTCTCCACCTCCCCCACTTAATTTTCTCACCTCCCATATTTTTAAAAATCCAACTTTACCCTTGCATACATAATATCAACTGTTGCCTTTTTTTTTCTTCTTCACGTCCGTCGCATACTCCTTCCACCTCCCTCACATACTCCCTCGCCATTTCCCCACCTCCCTCACCATTTGTTAGCAATCCACCAAGAATGCCAGTAGCAGAGCAGCAAAGACCACCGCAGAGTCGTGATCGCATTCGTTGGCCATCTCCTCCACAGTTCGCTGCCTTTTTTTTTTTCCCGAAATCGCAGACTGTCCGGATTCTTATTACCGGATCACTCCGGATATAAGAATCCGGACGTATATTTTTTTGATTACTCTATTTCCCAAGTCCGGATTCTAAGATCCGGAGTACTTCGGGTTCTAAAGGCCGGAGGGATAAAATAGTCGGATTTAAGAATCTGAATATTCCGGGAATTAGAATCCGGACTCTTTGTCTGTTAAAGTCTTGACTTGTCTTTTCCAGTGCAGTTTCAATGGAAGACAAATTTTTCGAAGACAACTTTCCCGACACCATAGTGCCCATTGTTCCTGATGTTCTAGAGGTGGTTTCCATTGATTGTACCAATGCATTCACTACTGCTCGGGTACTTATTTTATTGATCAATTTTGTTAATATTTGTTAGATGAGTTGGTGAATGATACATGTTGTCGTTTCAGGTGTTTTCTACGCGGGATGACCTATTGGCATGGGCACGAGACGTTGGCAAATCTGTTGGGTGTGTGGTTATTATTTTAAGATCAGACTATGGGCAATCAAGCAAAAAGACTTTTGTGATGTTGGGTTGCGAGAAAAGTGGCAAGTATAAGCCTTACAAGACTATGGGAGTGAAGGCTACTGGCACTAGAAAATGTCAATGCCCATTCAGATTGAAAGGAAGGCTGGTGAAAGGTGCCGAAGGGTGGATTTTGAAGGTAATGTGCGGTATGCACAACCACGGGTTAGTCGAAAACTTTAAGGGTCATCCATATGTCGGTCGTCTAACTTCTGAAGAGTTGTCTAATCTGAGCGACATGACATTGAACATGATTAAGCCGAGAAACGCCTTACTCTCATTACAGCATAAAAATCCAAACAGTCACACCACAATTAGGCAGATCTACAACGCACGACAAAAGATTCGGTCTAGTCTAAGGCAGGGCAGAACTGAGTTACAACATTTGATGAACTTGATGCACCGTGATCGTTATGTCCACTGGCATAGAAAAGATGATAACTCGGATGTTATCACTGATATAGTTTGGGCACATCCTGAAGTTATCAAGCTTGTAAATTCGTTCAACATTGTTTTGCTTATTGATTCGACATACAAGACTAATAGGTACGGGATGCCACTAGTTGAGATTGTTGGTGTGACCTCAACTGAGATGACATTCGCTGTTGCATTTGTATTTGTGGAGTCAGAGAAAGCGGATAACTACACATGGGTGCTTGAGAAGTTGAAGGGTATGTTTGTGAGACAGGATTCATTACCACAGGTGATAGTGACCGACCGGGAACTTTCTTTGATGAATGCAGCGGCTAACGTTTTCCCCCTGTCGCGTAACATGTTGTGCCAATTCCATATCCGTAAGAATGTGAGGGCGAAGTGCAAGACTTATGTGTATCCACAAGAAAAAATTGAATTGGTGATGACTGCGTTTGATTCAGTTGTTGATTCACCAACGATGGATGACTACCACAATGATCGCAACATTTCGAGGATGTTTCAAAGACTGCTCAATAACTTCATTGACTATGTCAAGAACACATGGCTAAATCAACACAGGGATAAATTTGTTTCTACATGGATAGACCGACATATGCACATTGGAAACAAAACAACCAATAGGTATGCATCTGAATTGTCGGTGACATCTGACATTTATCACTATTTTGTGGAGTTCTGAATTGTGTTTGTTTTCTGATGAACAGGGTTGAGTCTGCACATTGGCGGTTGAAGAAGTTGTTAGCTGATAGCAGAGGAGATTTGTGTAACTGTTGGGATGCAATGAATAACATGATCAGGTTACAGCACACTGAGTTGAAGGCTTCATTCGAGCATAGCATTAGTAGACAACAACATTGCTTTAATATTGCAGTCTACAAGCACTTAAATGGCCTTGTGTCTAAGAATGCGTTCATAAAGACATTGCCGAGCTTAGCCCGATCTAGCACCGTTGGCATAGATAGTTCTGCGTGTGGTTGTGTGCTAAGATACACGCATGGACTACATTGTGCATGTGAGCTTGCCAGATATACGATGCACTACATCCCAATCCCGTTGGAGGCAGTTCATACTCACTGGAGGAAATTGAGCTTCGAGAACCCATGTGACACCGACAGTAGCCATGGTTCAGAACTAAGTATACAGGTTGAGCTTGCAGCATTGGCACGTAGGTTTCAGGAGCTTGATATTACAGGCAAAATGGTACTGAAGGCGAAACTACGTGAGTTGGCATTTCCTGACACCACTTCTATCTGTCCACCCCCTTGTTAGGTGAACCCAAGGGGAGCACCAAAGAAAGGAAAGTGGTTGGCAGTAGATATTTCAACAAGACGCGATCCATCCTCATGGGAGCGTGTTGATGACTTCTTTGCCTCCCAACACGATAGTGCGTCAACTCCAACCTCGTCTAGATGTTCAGCTCCTCCTATTCCCAGTAAGTCGGCTCACACTTTGTCTAGACATTCAGCTCCTCCTCCCATCAAGTCAGAACCACCTACAGCTCCTCCTCCTCCCATCAAGTCAGAACCACCTACAGTTGCTCCTCCACTGATGAAGTCAGCTCTGGCCCTGCCATTCATACACCAGTTTCCTTATCAAATTCATCAATACATTGACAACATTATTGATGTAGAGCCCGATGGGAACTGTGGGTATCGTAGCATCGCTGCTTTACTTGGGATGGGGGAGAATGCATGGCCCTTAATCCGACAGGATTTGATTAGAGAGGTTGAGAGAAACCGGGACGACTATCTTGGTGTACTTTGTGGCGAAGATAACCTTGGGGCACTAAGGCGATCACTCTATGTTGACAGGGTTGATCATGTTGCCAAAAAAGACAAATGGATGACCATGCCAGATGCAGGATATGTGATTGCTAACAAATATAAGGTGGTTCTGATATGTTTAGACCTAAGGGGAAGTACCACAATTTTCCCTCTCAGGCATGGACCACCGAAGGATTGGAAAAATCAGCGCGTCCTCTGCATTGGATTTCTGCATAGAATGAAACACTTTGTACAGGTACAATAGTTGTGTTAACTCTTTATTTTTTTTGTAACTTTTACATCATTTTTTACTTTGTTTAATTGGTTTCAAAATGACATGTTTTCAGGTCTATTTAAAGCATGACGCTCCAATACCTCAGCCGGATGTTCAATGGAAAAGGTTTAGAAGCGATTGTGCTAGGGATTGGGAGGCGCTATATCTTAGTCGCATGCAACATTGGAAATCTATTTTTATTTCATCCATGAACATGTAGCTGTAGATCATTGAATATTTATATATTGGATCTCTATATTTATGGTTCAATTTGTGTTTTTTAATTTGTGTTTTAATTGTATTTGCCTCTCAACGACATAATGGTACGACCAGGAGACGCAAAATTTATGAACAAATAAAATGCATATATCCCAAAGTACAAATACATATATATGTCTGATAAAAATACATATGAAAACACTAAGAGGTCTGCTACTCGTGCTATATGGCTCCGTGTATATATCTGCGGGAAATGGGGGTGTGCTAATCTCTGTAGCTCTCGCATCAGCTCCCAACCAACGATGTCGGGCTGGATGTGCAGGCGTCCGTCCATCACTGCCTGTGCAATCTCAGACACCCTAGCCCAACTAGCAGCCTACGACAACAACAAAAAAAGATTTAATTTTCGTATTCACAGCTGTTTAAGACAAATAAATAAGACTTATAAATATAACATACATCTGCTGGTGGCGGTGGTGGTGCGGATGGTGGTGGTGGTGGTGGTGGCGGCAGCGGTGGTGGTGATCCTGGATCTGGAACTGGTACATGATAAGGATATATATATGGATGTGAGATACGTCGGAACCAATCCATGTATCCAAGCTCTACGTCTGGTAATCCAGGTGCCACCGGAGCACCAAGAACAATGAGGTGCTGATCAAAATGAAGCCACCTCTCGTCCATCTCCTCTGAACTGACCGACTGCCGTCTCAAGTCCCGGGGATCGACGGGTATGCGCTGCACATGTCCAAACTGGCGCAATACCCTGTCCGGCAGGTATGGATAGACGAGAGTCCCAAAACGGATGAAGCCCCTGAAGTGAGATATAGCGTAGAACTCCCGCGCTGCAGGACCGACATACGGGTCCCACGTAACATCGCCTCTGATCGGTAGATCCAGGGCCCGCCGATATGGCCTCACCGATCCTGCGCCTCGACCACGTCCCAGCGAGAGGCGAGTGCCGCCTCGTCGTACTCAGGACATAAGCTGTTGGATCCGAGGTCGGTGTGCGGAAGTGCTCATGAATCCAGGCTCGCATGAAAATTAAAAACTCAAATACTCTTTAATTAGCGCTTTACAAGTATAATAAGATTATTGAATACAACAAAATTCAGACCGTAATAGCGTCGCAAATCCCGCCATCTGCTTCGTCTTAAACCTGCTCGCATCCCTGAGCTGGTCGTACAAATGTGCGAGGGCCATGGCACCCCATGCGTAGGTCTCGACACGGCTCAAGTCCCTAAACATGTGCAGCCATCCTATACGCGTCAAGGAGCCACTCTTCTCGGTGAACAGAGTGGTGCCGACAAGGTGCAATAGGTAAGCCCTGGCTGCCATATCCCACTCTCCATCCTCACAGCATCGCCTGTATACCTCGGTGCGCAGCCACTCCAGTCGAACAGAAGTACATCTGTTCCTATCAATCTCCTCATGTGCTGCAGCTCTAGGGACGCCTAACAACTCACAAGATAGCAAAGAAATTGTCTGCTTATCCATTGCGGCAAAGCGGTGTAGCACGCCCCCACCACTGGAATATGGAGTAGCTGTGACATGTCATCCAGAGTGACCGTCATCTCACCAATCGGCAGGTGGAAGCCGGAAGTGTTCGAATGCCACCGGTCTACAAAGGCACCGATCCCCCCTTGTCGACCGCCCCATAACAAAGCCGCTGAGTGGATCAAGCCGACTCAACCGAATAACATGAATCTGCGGACAAGGGCAAAAGCAGATACACCGTGCCGTGGATCGATCACCTTAATCTCTCCCATGAATCGACATCAAACAAAGACAAAGATAAGCCAATTACATATAAATAAATGAAATTAATGTAAAAACAAAAATAGTGTTTACTTACGTCGGGCTCAAGCCACTGGCCAGTGCGGCCACATGTTCTTGTCCATAATCGACAAGAATCGATCTGTCGTATGGGCCCACAGGAATGACTCATTGCCATCTGGCTCCACCACCGGCTTACTCTGGCTCCACCATTTCTTCAGACGGCTCCACTACCGCTTTGTCGGCTCGACGTATCGCCTCCACGACCATGTCTCTTTGGCGACGTCTTAGCCGAAATGCGACTCCACTACCGTCATGATGTCGACGCAGCTCATCCTGACGCTTGCGCGCCGACATAGTAGGTCTCGTCAGGTCATCAACAGGGACTGATATCTGACCACCCCTAGCTGGTGCACGACCCCTCGTACGTGCCATAATCCTGTAAAATAAATTCATAAATAAAATATAAATAAAAATCAAATTAAATAACTACTGCTGTCATTCCTACGTCAGGACTCTAGAATCCGGAAGTTCAGAATGACAGAAACTTCAATTCCTACGTCCGGACTCTTGAAGCCGGAGTGTTCCGGATTCTAGAGTCCGGACGTTCAGAATGACAGAAACTGCAATTCCTACGTCCGGACTCTTGAAGCCGGAGTGTTCCGGATTCTAGAGTCCGGAATTACCGAGAAACCAGAAAAAAAAATAACGGGCGATGCTCGTACCTTGCAGAAAGTGAGAGGGAGAGAGACGATGGGAGACGGTGGAAATGTGCTGCGTGTGAGGGGCGAGAGTGAGAGGGAGAGGAGAGGGGAGGTGAGGAACTATGGAAGTGAGGGGAGGGGAGGTGAGGCGAGGACCGGGAGAGGGAGAGGAGAGGGGAGGCGAGAAACTATGGAGTGGGGGGAGGTGATGAAATGAGGAGTAAATTAGGGTTAAGTTGAGGGATATTTCAGTCTTTTCATTAGGTTGGGAAGGTGGGGAAATTAAGTGGGGGAGGTGGGAAAATAAAAGGCCAAAAATACTTCAAAGTAAGCCAACACAGGCCAAGTATGAAACAAAAAAAATTAAGAAAAGAAAAGAAATGAAATTCAGAAATAAAAATTTTAAAAATTCAATTTCTCAGACCCAATTCCTAAATGTGAAAACCCACTCGAGAATCTTCAGTCCTCACTTCAAGTCTTCACCTTGGTCAAATTTATCGGATTTGCGATTTAGCTAGGAAGCAGCAGATTCTTTGAAATTGAGCTTCAAAGTTCGAACCAAAATGGGTTTCTATTTTGGGTTTGGGGGTTGCTATCTACGTTGGTTAAAGATGAGGACTTTGAGAAACCCTAAGTTGAAATTCGCAATCAGTTCCTGTGTTTCATGTTATTTGGTCAAGCTCTACACGAATTGGGAACCTAGAACAAGAAAATCTGAAAAAATAATCGAAATGAGAAAATTGGATATAGCAGCAGTATCCAAGTTCTCAGTAGCCATCAACTTTTTTTCCTGCACTTTCTCAGTAGCCAAACAGGAAATGCAAAACCTGTTGCTGAGGGGGGAAATCACAAGCCACGAGTATGAATTGGGAAAATTAGTATCTGGACGG
Source organism: Calophaca sinica (assembly GCA_037113605.1). Classification (NCBI taxonomy): domain Eukaryota; kingdom Viridiplantae; phylum Streptophyta; class Magnoliopsida; order Fabales; family Fabaceae; genus Calophaca; species Calophaca sinica. Next base: position 35,152,583 of record CM073731.1, read on the forward strand.
TTGAATCCATCAACATGTTTCCAACATTACATTCCAACAACCTAGGCGGTGGAACCAAACAACAATGTGAAATGGTAAAGCTGATTAACTTTTAAAAATTTTGTGTAGTTACCTTTTTTGTCAATTTTTTTGAAATCTTTAGGAGTGGGATTGGCACTACTTATCTTTGGGGAGTTTAGTTTGTGCTATGTGTTTTTGTTAATTTTCTCTTGTTATGTTTTTCCTCTGACAAGAGAGTTTTATGGAATAAATTAGCCCAGGTTGGCATTTAAATTAATTAAAAACTAATCATATATGGTTGATTTAAAGCAATGTCTAGTTTGCCTTAGTCCAACTAGTTACACATTTCACAATCCCCTCTCTCATCCATCATTTTCATTCCTTCACCGATGAAAAATTACATGGGTTCTTATTCAGGTAGTTTCCTCTAGTAATAATGCAATCAATCCATTGTCTTACCTCTCAAATACTAAGCAATTTTCAGTAACATAATCAATGCAAGAAGTAGAAGCATTACAGTTTGTTGAAAAGGACTAGGCCACTTAGGTGAGTTACAAAACTTCTAGGCAATTTTTTGTAGTAGTTCCTTTTACTTGCTCAATCCAAAGCAACTCTGGACAGCTAGATATGCTAGAAGATAGGACCAAATTATGTGCGGAAAATGTGCCTGAAAAGAGTTCCTCTTTTCCTATCCTTCATTAATGTGTGTGTGTGTGTATATATATATATAGACAAACATGCTAGAAAGTTTGAAAGAAGGACTGCATGCTAATCAAACTGTAGCTTGTGTTATAAGCACTACAACTAAATTTAGTATGGCTTAAAAAAGGGTCTAAATAATCATTCTTTTTGGGCAAAAAAGAAGCAATGTTTAAATGAAAGGCCACATTCTAATCAAATTGTAATTTGTGCTACTCAGGTTGCATTTTATCAAATGAAGTGCTAAAATGAGATTTAAAAATACTCAACAGTAAGTTCTCATTGTACACACCCATTGCATTGCCATATAGTTGAACCTAAGAAACTACATTTCCCAATTTCAATAAGCCTATCTAAATTGGCAGTCAGACGAATGGAACAAAACAAGATACTTTTTTTACATGGCACGATCGGTTACAAAAAATTGTACAAGTTTCTTATCATATTCTTATCTAAGATCGGGGGTTATAAACACTTTTAATAGCATATCTACACAAGGAAGCTTACAATTAATGTTGGATTAAAAAAATGAATAAGTGAAACGCATTTGACAACGGTTGACTCAACAATAAACGACTGCCAAATCATCGTGGTTGTCATTTTGAAGGATTCATACTTTTTAGCTGTTTTATAATATTATTTGCTTTTTGTGCTATTTGTTGGTTTAATTGCAATTATATTAAGATAAATCTTATTTTAACGTGAAAAAGGAAGATCTCTTCAATATAAATATGCCGAAGCCCTACCCTTGCCTTGCACAATTGCCTTAGGGAATCCAATTTCAGTCCAATTTCAAATTTCAGTCACTGGCTCACTGCTAGCAATGCACACCTTGAGTAGACTACTTGCAGTCTAAATTTTCTGCCCAGTGTCTTGCTCTTGCCTGACGACGCGGCATATCTATTTCATTTTTTCAAAGCATTGAAAGAAAAGAGCACTTTCTCAACCTTCTCCGGTACCGATTTTCCCATTCTTGTTAGCGTATATCACATGAATTCTTTTGTTTAGTTCAGATATTCACTGCAATTTTTTATATTCTCCATCTGCGCAGGCATTTCATAGATTTATAGATAATTTGTTTTTGCATTGATCACTGCTGAAACATCAAAGGAGTCTATAGAAATCTGCAAATGAGAAAGAGAAAAACAAGAAAAACATCTCAACCCAAAATTGTTGGTGGTATGTTTTCTCCTCTATAGCAATTTATGCCGTGGTCGAGATTTTATTATGCGACATATAATTACCACTTCCCCTATTGGGGAAGGTGGTCGGACCTCCTCAATCGAAGTGTGAATCGCCTGGATGACAACTTTATTTATGCGTTTAGGAAACTTCATTAGTTGTTTTGCTTGATTAATCTACAAATAATAAGGTTTATTCTGGTATAGATCATGCCATCATAACCTATTTGATTTTGAGATTTTCAGACCTATATTTCATTAATGTGGATCGCTTATGTGTGTATTTGGTACGATGTTTGCTTCAATTTTCTTCTCTCTCTACCATTTATTTCCCTATTGATCTTTTTTGTTTCATCTGTTCATAGATTTGTTTTACTCTTCAAAAAAAAAAAAATTTGAGTCACTTGAAGAAACAACAATTGTTCATTGGTGTTTGTGGATTGCCATAACAAGTTTTGTGAAGAATCTTATAGAGGGAAGTTTTCAGAAAATGAAGACTATTTTTTTTTTTAAATTTTGTCTTATACTCTGATAATGCTAAATTAATTCTGGTGATCATAATGGATATCCCAAGAGAGAAAGAGTGTTAGAAAAGGCTAACTAGATTGGAAATGCGTGAAAAGACTTGATCTTCTAATAGTTTCTGTTCAATAAATGGCTACATGCCCCATGACTTCAAAATATCTGATTTCTTTGGCATTTTGAATTTATAAAGAAAGCATTTTCACTAGTTCAAAAACTATGAAGGAACAGATTATCTGCTCATGCGGCATTTTGTTAATAGTATTGTGCAGAGAATAAAAATTCAATGTTTTCCCACATGATAAACTATGACAGAAAAAACATTATGGTCCTTCTATTAGTGTTCAGTTTTCGATCTGTTTGTGCTGATTCAACAACATAGCATGCATAATTTGCAAAGTTTATATACAGGACTATACTACAAGTAACTGCATATTCATCAGATATGATTTTATGACATAAAATTCCTCTTATACTTGCATAGAAATAGAGCATAAATAAAGAAGTAAAGATTAATTGTTCTAATAATTACCATATAAGATGCCGAACTTTTGACAGACTTCAGCAAAGGCAAGTTGATGCTTCCTCATAATTACACCAAGAATTTTGGTGGGCTTTGCTTGAATATTACAGGTCTCAATAAACACTAATTTCAAATTTGTAATGAAGTTTATTACAAACATGATGAAATTGCTGATATGTGAGTATTGGAGTCCTTTTTAAACTATTTACTAATTTTGTCATATTAAATTGACATTGTTTGACCAAAACTTCCAGAGACTGAAACCGGGAAGCTCTACAACTTTAGGCATCGCGGACAAAGAGCAAACTATCAAGAAGAACCAAGCGATCCTGAAATTGACCCATACGTATATGATTCAGATAATTCAAGGGACATGCCTTTGAGATCAACAAGAAGAAGGAACACAACATTAAGCACTCCCAGGGAATTGGACACTGAAAAAGTGAATTCAAGAGTGGAAAGTGGAGAGGATCATGGGCAAGGTGGCGACACAACATCATGCGCTCTAAGAGCATCAGAGACTGAAATGGCGGGCTCAGACAGGGTTTTGAATACCGAAAACACAAACTTATGCACTCCAAGAGAAAAGGGGAACGAAGTGGCAGACTCGAGTGTGGATTCGATTGCAAGACGCACACGAGGTCCCAAAAAAGGCGTGATTTCAACTGCAGCAGAGACTGCAAGGTCTGTACAGCGTCGCAGACAGGGTGGAAGGAGTAATAGACAGAGTGAGTGTGGTGCTGGAAGGGGAGGAGAGAGCATAGGATGGGGAACCCGGGGCACACGGAGTCGCACCTCTCAGAGAAGGGCAGTAGATGGAGAAAAAAATGACGAAACTAGTAATCCAAGACAGAGTTTGACAATTGAAAAAAGTCCATCATCAAATGAAGGACAATCTGTAAGCATGCAAAGACCTTCACCTGAACAAATGAGGTTGTCATGTAAAAAAACCATTTTGTCATGGTTAATAGATTATAAACTTGTTGACGAAGGTGAACAAGTGTATTACATGGGCGACACAAAGGCAAGAATAACCATGACTGGGAGAATAACCAGGGGTGGTATTATATGCACATGTTGTCAAAGGGAAACATCTGTTTATAACTTTGAGAAACATGCTGGAAGTTATCTAAGGAAACCCTATGACCATATTTACCTCCCCGGGAAAGCCACATGTCTTCAGCACTGCCAGATTGCTGCCTGGCAAAATGCCACAGAAAGAAAACGCCGCAATATGTTCTCATATGTCCCCCAAAAAAACGCTCCTGACCAAAATGGTGATGCTTGTTCTATCTGCGGTGATGGGGGAGACTTGATCTGCTGTGAGAAGTGCCCCTCCACATATCATCCTTCTTGTATGAATATGGAGGTAATCAAATTTGTTTTTTGCTTTGTTTTCTGTAGAAGGGTCTGTTCAGTTGTTTTATGTTACTCAGAATGAGGTTTTTCTGGCATAAATGTATTCGAAGATGCACGTAAAAAAATATTGTGAATTCATTCCCTTTTAAACTGCAGATGGTTCCCCACACCGATTGGTTGTGTCCTTATTGCATATGCAAATATTGTGGAATCGGTGCAGAGAGTAAGGCATTCATCACGTGCTGCCAATGTGAAAAGAAGTGTGAGTTTTCTTTCGTCATCCATTTTTCTTATTTTTAGGGGGTTGGTTAAAGCTTTCCAACTTAGCGTGTTGAACCTTCCCACCCCACCCCACCCCACCCCACCCCACCCCGCCTTTTTTTTTTTTTTTGTTCTCTGGATTTGCATGACCATAACCCATTGACGTGGCTGAAGAGGCTGTTTCTTTTTTTAATGCTTTTGTAGTTCATTGGGGATGCTTTAAGGATTTGGAAAAGGATTTCTCAAGAGAAGCCCTAGACCCTAACTGTTCAAGATTATTTTGTGGGCCAGGTTGCAGAGAGGTAATCAAATATAAAAATCAAATGTTATATTATTTGTGTTTTTTTTACATCACGTTTAGAATTTTGACACTCTGATTTGTGAAAGATATACGATAAATTGGAGGGTTCACTTGGAATCAGAAATGATATCTCTGCGAGCTATTCTTGGAGAGTTGTCCGCCAAATTGATATGACTCCAGGGGTGGTCCCTGCTGCTAGGAACCTACACATTATAGAAAATAATTCGAAGGTTGCAGTTGCTTGGATGTTAATGAGCGAAGCTCTTGAAACTATAACAGACAGATGCACTGGCATCAATGTGGTTCAGAGTATTGTTTACAGTTGTGGGTAAGCATATTGATGGTGCTATAATTCCATGTTGTTGCAGTAACTTAGTTTTCTTTATCTTTAGTTATGTTGTTGTCATATATTTTTTTTTCTTCCTCCGTTTAACACTTTCTGATTGCTCGTAATAGTCTTCTACTTATAATACAAGCATCAATGATACAACCTTTTGATCCATTGTTGTCTTTTACTGTTCAGATCAAACTTAAACAGGATTAATTTTAGCCGTTTTTATAATTTTGTCCTGGAGAAAGATGACGAGATCATTGCTGCTGCTTCTATTAGGTATCCTCTTTTCGCTTGTTGATAATCTTTTCCACTGTTTTTTGGTTTTATCTAGCAGTGCCCCTTGTGCTCGGATCGCTCTGCTCTCGACATACAGATTTATAATTTTACTGTGTTATTATATTGTTACTTCATTGCTTTATAGAATTCATGGGAGAGGGATAGCAGAAATGCCTTTTGTTGCAACAGACGAGGCATACAGGGGCCAAGGAAATTGCCGGTCATTAATGAGAGTAATTGAATCCGTAAGTGGTTAACAACGTCCTATGATCTCTTGTTGAATGTCCATTCAATCATGTATGTAATATAAAGATCTTAAAACATCAACTCAAAATTATCCCCAAGGTTGTTTCTTATCATTGCCATTCATAACAATATATTATATACACCTAGACAATTTCTCATGGTTCATTATTACTACCTATTCCAGTTTCTATGTAGCCTTAAAGTTGAAAACTTGATCATTCCATCTATTCCGGACACTGCTGAAATGTGGAAGCGCAAGTTCGGCTTCAATGTGGTTAACAAAGAGTTGAAGAGAGCAATATCCTCCACTAACATTTTGATGATCCCTCAGGCTATAAGATTGTACAAGGACTTGTCCAAGGGCATACCGGGTCAATATCTCTCTCTCTCTCTCTCATTTGCTTTCCATAATGCATGAATTTTTCTCTGTTTTGCTCATGTTCCCCTTCTTCAGATGGTGGTCATGGTGGTGGCAATGAACACAATCAAACTGACGTTCAGAATAGCCCAGAACCACAACCGATGCAGGTAGAGAGACCACTTCAGACGGACATTCAGAATGGCTCGGAACCACAGCCGGTGCACTCGGAGAGATCACTTCAAAATGACATTCCGAATGACCTGGAGCCACAACCAGCTCAGGCAGAGAGGCCACCTCAAACCGACATTCAGAATGGTGCAGAACCACAACCGTCACAAGAGGTCTGCACAGAGAGACCACTTCAAACTGACATTCAGAATGGCCCGGAACCACAACCGGCTCAGGCAGAGAGGCCATCTCAAACAGACATTGGGAATGGCCCGGAACCACAACCATTGCAGGAGGTTCAGGCAGAGAGACCACTTCAAACTGACATTCAGAATGGCCCAGAACCACAGCCACTGCAGGTAGAGAGTCCATTTCAAACTGATATTCGGAATGGCCTGGAACCACAACCGGCTCAGGCAGAGAGGCCACCTCAGACAGACATTTGGAATGGCCCGGAACCACAACCATCGCAAGAGGTGCAGACAGAGAGACTGCTTCAAACTGACATTCAAAATGGCTTGGAACCACAGCCAGTGCAGGCAGAGAGACCATTTCTAGGCATAGACTTGAATATGCTACCTCGTGAGGAAGATGAGTAGAAATGCAACAGCATTAGGGATCGTTACCAATGGTGAATGGTGGGTTGCTCCCTGACAAGTGATATTCAACCATGATGTGGTGGCTACAAATTTCTCTCTGTTTTTCTTTTGTTAAACATTTGAAGTGTTTGATTTCTTAGGTTTTGCTAAATTAGACTTTGTTTAGGAATAAGATTTATTTTGTTGAATATTATCATTATCAATTAGAAGCAGTATTTCTGTGAGTCTAATATGATGCTATCTCCTGTCATCTTAACAACGCGGTGTCCTATCATATTTGTGTCAGAACTTGACAGTTATCATATGATGAATGATTATGCCACAACCAGAATTTAACAATAACTAAATACTAAACATATTTGCTTTTGTATAGAAGAAAGAAAAAAACAGTCACTTGCATAACAATGTTTAAATTGTGCTTTATTCAGTTTTGTGAGAAAAAAGGAGGGACGATTTAAGCCCATATGTGCCTACTACAATATACCTCTTCCAGTTTTTCACATCTCACCTACAACTCGGATCTGCATCCTCTGTCGCTGGAGTTCTATCGAGCTTTCTCCATGCTTTCTATCACTCTTGTCTGTTTCTGCTGCAAAGGCAAGAGAGGCCAGAGAGAATCTCGATACCTTGCAACCCATATTATAACACCAATTATCACCTTTCACATGCAGCATTTTAAAACCTTGGTAACTCTCATTTGGCTTTAAACCCTCACAGCTCCCATTTCACACCCCATACACCATAAAGTCCATATTTTCGTTTCTCGCCTTTCACTAGTGTCCTCAAGCATGTTTATTGTTGCCTGCTCTCATACAAGACCCATTTGTCCCACCCCTCTCATGCCCGGAAACATATTCCCTGCAGTAGCTACATCATTCAGTTATCGATCTCGACCGTCCGATTTCACATAAATGACAGAGATTGTTTAAAGCTGATTTGGTGAAAGTGTAATGTGAGCCGCTCAATCTCAAATCAATGACCGAGATTGTCTACTATGTATAACTGCGTGCTTCCATTATTGCAGTGAATATGGGTCCTCACACACGCAAGGGCAAAGCCAAAAAATTCATACGATGGGGGCCGACCAAGACCAAATAATAATAATAATAATAATAATAATAATAAAATGAATATATAAAACAAACTATATGAAACAAAACTGATATCTGATTAAAAACTTAATATTGTATAAACTACTCGAATAAATCTATATCAACTTAAGTACATACTTAAAACCTTCACTTCTTTAATTGTGCGCAACGATATTTCATGGAATAAAAATCATCAATTATCACATCTGTGGTAAACTTTTGAGCAATGTCTTTTTCAATGTAAACAATTATATAATCGGTAAGAAAATCATCTTCCATCATGTTTTATAGCTTTATTTTAATGATTTTCATAGCGGAGAAAACTAGCTAATTAGTTGCTCTTGACACCAGAAGAGTCAAAACAAGAGTCAAAACAAGACGAGTCAATTTATCAATTAGAGGATAAACATCTTATTTGCCAGTCTTTACTAATTTTTGACATAAGTCAACAATAGTTTAGTTTTTTTTTCTAATTTAGTTTTCTTCTCAATCTCAAGGCAAAGAGGCTTCATGCTTCTTCCAAACAGAATCAAATTGATCGTATCCATAAGAATTAAATTAGAATTTTTTTTAACGTTGTACTCCCCTTAATATATCCTATATTGACTTTGCTCTTAAAAAATTTAATCCTAAATTTTATAATCGCTTCTTACTTTTTCATCGATTTTAATATTTGTATTCAAAATTAAAAATCGTGTCCCAAATCGCGACACCTGCGTGTTTACGGTCTCTTTAGCTTTCCACGTTTGCGTTATGGTCGGTGGTCTCTCTTTGTCAACGGAATAATAATAAGAATAGTATCTCAAAATCAAATACGGAAATGTACGCCGAAAAGGATACCTGTTACCCTTTTTTTTGTCACTACTTTGTTTTTTTTAGTCACCACTTGTATAATGTGATTCATATGAGATACTCTAAGCGAATTTTATAATATATTTCGATATAAAATAAAGAAAAAGTTCTATCATTTTATCAATTTCTATAAAGTGGCAATATATTGCTTATTTATTTTCCTGTAAACAAAGTGAAAACAAGAAATGGTTTTATAATTAAAAATAATAATATGAAATAAAAACAGAAAACGTTATATTTATTTTTTATAAACATTGAAATAGTAAAATTTATTAAAATTTCTGAATATTTATAAAAATAAAATCAATAAATTATTTTTAATAAATTTAATCATGTCAAAATATAAGAAAAGAGTTTAAAGGGGATGCACCATCGGTGTGAAATATTTTTACAATAACCTCCAATAAGAGATCATCATACCGTCACATCATCCTATTTTGTAATTGCATTTTAAAAATAGTTGCACAATGGTGAGTTTTCATTGGATGTCAGTATAAAACTGGTTTACACCGACGGTATATGTCGCGTTTTCTCATAAGAAAAATCATCTTTCGAAATGTCGTTTTGCATTAAAAAATTAAATTGAACTCTGCATGTAATTCCTTAATTAAAATTTTTAATTTAAAAAAATCAATTTTCAAAGATGAAATTATTTTAGTATATATTTTTTGTTAAATAATTTTTTTTAAAGATAAATACAAATCGGGTTGTAAGGCGAGGATTTTAAGGCTTCAAGTTTTATAAGCTCTTATTAAAGAATATCTCCGGTCAATGTGAGATTTGAATTTTTCCTAATATACTTCACACGCCCAACACTGTTGGGTTTGATACGTGGATAATATAGTAAGTGACCAACAACGAATCTATGATATGATCTGATACCATCTTAAATTTTGGGACTAACTCAACCCCACAGCGCCAAACACTATTGGACTGATGTGTGGATAATATGATGGGTGACCCAACAACTGATCTCGAATAGACTCTTTTTTTTAAGGCAAATAAAGGAGAAAGAGTCTCGTTAAAATATTCTGATGCAAAACCCCCCTTAGGAAAAAAAATCTAGAAGGAAAAAGAGTACTCCTCCCTTAATTTATTAATAAAGAAAAAAGAATATAAGAAGCATGAGGGACCAAAACAAAACCCATGAAATCAGCAAAAGCGATAATTTGGGAACCAATATAACGGTTCTTACAAAAATCCTCCATAATGAAAGGAGGGACAGAGTCCCACCAGCTATAGCATCTACTAGAAATACCAAAAGTAGCTAATCTAACTGCACACGTGTTACCTTCTCTAAAAATATGAGAAATAAAAAAACGCATCTTGGATATGAGATAAATATAATTGAGCCAACGAATACACAACTTCCAAGGGACCAAATCAGTATCTTTGAAAGCAGCTACCACAAGCATAGAATCACACTCCAACCAAAGAGCAGGCCAACTTTTTTTATGAGTTATATCCACTGCCATAATCACAACAACAAGCTCAGCCTCAAATGAAGTAGTAATACCAATGTAATCTACATAGGAACTAAGAGTTGCACCCCTGCTGTCCCTAAAGATGCCACCACAAGAGGCATGACTTGGACTGCCTCACCATCCGTATTAGCTTTCACCCAACCCCGAAATGGAGGAAGCCAATCAACCTGAACAATTTCTGGGGCCTTGGGAGGATGAATTGTGATATTAAAATTCTTGAGAGCAGTGAACTCGTCCATGGAGGCAAACATGGTCCCCTTTGAAAGATTACCAGAAAGCCCAATCTCAGCGGACAACATAGAAAAAGTACGGGCAAGAAGAATCAATTTATCATTAAAATGCAACTTGTTTCTTAATAACCTCTTTCAATTGAGAGCTCCAACCATGACCACAAGAACCAATCAAAGCACCGAAGGTTGAAGTATCCAAATTAATATTTAAATGAGAGGAAAACCAACTCCAAATAGAAGATACAAAAGCGCAATGTAGGAAAAGATGATCATATGTTTCAAAATTAATACCATAAAGGCTGCAGACAGAAACAACTACACAACCTCGCGCTTGAAGATTTTGATCTGTTGGCATCTTAAAATGTAACAGTCTCCAAACAAGAAAAGACTTGGAAGGAGGAATGTAAGGGGACCAGATTAATTTGCTCCAGTTAACAATAGCTCCTGATGGACAAAATTGAATAAATTCTGATAACACGTTTGATTTTGAACCCACAAAACCAATTTTTAAGATGAGGAATGCCCAAGTTTTATAAGCTATTAGGCATTGTCTCCGGTTGATATGGACTTGAGTTTTTCTCAATAAATTTTTAAAAACATACATATATATTTACATTTTAAGTTGTTACACAATAGTTCTTTCAAAATTAATTTTATCTAAATTTAGTTTAAAACAAGCGAAATTGGGAGTTTAAATATCAACCAGGATATTGTACCAAAAAAAATAATCAACCAGGATACATTTTTGTCCTAAGCTTGCTTTTAACACCTACACTTTTAGGGTCCGTTTACTTTGTTTTTCAAATTATCATTTTCTGTTTTCAATATGATACACATACTACAACACACTGACACACATTATCATGAAGATGATATCCAAAGTGGGATGATATACATAGGCAATAAGGAGTAGCATATTTGGAAATGATGAAAATAATGCAAAGTTGTTTTCACCATTTCCAAATATGCTATTGCTTCTTGGACCACAAATCTCCATTTTACATATCATCTCCTTGTCAATGTGTATTGCAGTATGTGTATCTTATTGAAAACAGAAAGTAAAAATTTGAAAACAAAGTAAACGGGCCCTTAACGCGCTCACACATCTGCACTTTTTACGACTGATGATATTCCAAATACGTAACGTTAAAATATGTTAATGATAAATATTCAAAATTAATGGAAATGTTATGAATAATATATGAATTTAATTATTATGCACTAATGGTGCAACTTTTTTTTATGCAAATACCCAATCATATCTCACTATGTATATATTTATGGAAGTATTTTAGAAAATATTGTTACAACATAGTACGTATTATGGTATTGGTGTCTAGGGGCGGCTCATATATATATATAAGATTAATATATATACATAGATTGTCACATGTGTTTCAATTGTTTACACTAGTGTAGTGGTTTTTCCTCTTTTTACAAGTGCTAGAAACTAAGTTCGACTCCAGTATTAGTATTTTTTAAATTTTGCATATCTATCTTAGATCTGTATGAAAAAATTACTACAAAAATAAGACCCAATTAAGATTCAGATTACGTGCTTGTGTGTAAAACAAACGGACGAAGCCACTACACCATCATCACTTATTTTAACTATGGTTAAATATTAATAAATATATTCCTTAGCAATTTGGCCTCCTCAAAAAATTCAGTCTAGCTCCGCCACTGTTGGAGTCTATGTAAAATTATTTTACATTGTTAATGTATAGTTATTAAATTTATAATATATTTATACTATACTAGCAGTAAGATGGTCACTACCGTGCCCGTCTTTACGCATTTCTATTTATGGTATGTATTATTTATTGCGTTTTATTGTTTAATATTGTTTTCTAAAGTTATGATAGTTATTTTTAAGAGCAAAATAGAGAAGGAAATTAGAAAACGAAAAAAACTATCATGGAAGGATAAAAATGGATGAAAAAAGGCTATACCAAAGGGGATATCCCATTTATTTTATTTTTTTAAAACAAATTGGAGTGCAAAGGCATCACAATAGGAGAGGAGATCCCAACTATGTTAGCACCTCAACCCCTAACAATCATCTGCAGCACCCTAAAATATTATTAAAAAGGTGAAAAAGACGAGAACAAAGAGAGCATGTGGGACTAGGACAAAACACCCATGAGAGAAAAACATCACCGGAATCTAAAAAAAAAGAAGACTAAATCTGTTACGAAAAAAGTCTTCCAAAATAAATGTTGGTAGTAGGTCCCACCAAGAAAAACAATGACTGGAAATGTCATGGGCTGTTAACTCATCAGCACATGAGTTTTCTTCCCGATATATGTGAGAAACAAAAAACTGTATCTGCCTAGTGAGAAAGAGACAATTTTTCCAACGGGTCTTGTACTTCCAAGGCACCAAGGTTAGAATTTTAAAAGATTGGACAACAAGCATAGAATCACATTTTAACTAGAGCTTGCGCCAACCCTTTTGATGCGCCAACTCAATTGCCATCATGGCCGCTACTAACTTAGCATGAAAAGAGGAGTCAATGCCCAAGAAATATGCAAATTAAACAGCCCAGAATAGCTCAACTAGAGTCTCTTTAAATAGCACCACAAGCCGCGCGCAGGACCAAGATTACCACGAGAGGCCCCATCTGAATTACACTTGATCCAACCACAAAGGGGCTTATGCCAAGTGAGTGAGATGATGGAAGTTGCTTTAGGAGCATGAATACCCACAACAAAATATTTCAAAATAGTGAACTCATCCATGGAGTTAGAAGAGTAACCTTTGGAAAGCTTATCAGATAAAGAAACTGCAGCGATAACTAGATGGACGACCCTTTTATAAGGAATATTTTTATTTTGGAAGGGATATCCCATTTATATTGTTACGGACCGGTCCCGAGGCGAGTTCCAGCGTCCACCAAACCGAGCCGGCCCGGCTCGGTTCCGACCTTCTTCGAGCTCGGCGAGCTACATCCGACCCCGGAGGCGCCAAACCGGTCCCCCGGTACGATCGCCCCAGTGATAACGCCTAGCAGGTCAGGGGCGAGCTGACTCGTGACCTTTGAACCTTCTAGAAAGGGATACACCGGGAGACGATGCTTGGAGCCGTTGCCACTCCGAAGATTGGGGATCACGTAGCCAGTGCGTGACGGACTTGGCAGGTGCGAGATGTCAGGAAGAGATTAGCTGATCCTTTAAGCGTGAGGGAGGAGTTACCACGCGCAGATTCCGGATCGATGGTTACCCTCCCTCGACGTGACTCCATTATATAAAGGGGGCTTGACCCCCCAGGTTGGATATTCACTACTTACTCTAAACCCTAATTTACTCTGTTCTCCTTCTCCTCCAAAGCCCTATCTAACTTAGGCATCGGAGTGTCTTCGCAGGTACCACCCCCCTTTTTTGGACTCTGGAAGAGGGAGTACTCAACCCCCAGGGAGGAGGAGAGCTCTACCATTCTCAGCATCAACATTGGCGCCCAACGTGGGGCCCGGTAAAACTAACCCAGGCTTCAAGAATACCCCTAGCAAGATGGTGCGCACCAGGAGCACGGCGAATCACAGATCGCCACCGCTGAGTCATCACTCGGCCAGTCAAGATGAACGCCCACCACCAGACCCGGTCTTGGAGCTTCTCAGGGCAGAAAACGAAGAGTTAAGGCGCAGGATCGCGGAAGCCCGCGATCGCGAGGAAAGACAGGGCCACGAGACGCCCTCGCGGACCAGAAGAGACAACCGGGACTCGTCCAGATCGGACGCATCCAGCGCCACGAAGAGCCCAAGGCGTGAGGGCCACACCCGCCACACGCCGCAGCGTGAGAACCGACCCTTTGAAATCGGACTAACCTTGCTCCCCTTCGACGAGAGGGTTATGGCCGATCCGGTCCCGAAACGGTTCCAAATCCCCAACATGGACGCTTACGAGGGTAAGACCGATCCCGAGGAACACATTACCTCCTTCAACGCACGGATGCTACTGATCGACGCATCCGAGGGCTTGAAATGTCGCACCTTTCCCTGCACCCTGAAAGGACCGGCCATGATGTGGTTCTCTAACCTCCCACAACGCTCGATCCACTCATTCAGGCAACTCGCCGAGCAATTCGTGGCCAGGTTTACCACGAGCCGAGCCTTCCGGAGAAACTCCACTTGCCTGGTCGGGCTCAAACAGAGGTCGGAAGAGACACTGAAGTCCTTCATAGAGCGTTTCAACAACGAAACGGCTCAAATCAGAAATCTCAGCACCGATGTAGCGCTCCACGCCATAGTGTCAGCACTAAAACCCGGTCCCTTCTCGGACTCCCTCGCTCGCCGGCTTGCAGGATCTCTGGACGAGCTGAGGCGCCGAGCAGTGGGGTATATCAACATGGAGGAGGTTGCCGCCGCCAAAAGGGAAACCCAGAATCGGCAAGACAGGAGTAGAGATCTGCCCCGAGAGAGGGCAGAGAGGAGAAACGAGCGCCTAGGGCGGAAAGACTACGGAGGGCGGTTCACTCCCTTGACAGTGGGAAGGGACCGGGTCTTGAAGGAAGCCTACACGGGCAACCTCATTACCTTGCCCCCTCGGAAGGACTCCCCACCAGATGCGGATCGCCAGAGATACTGTGAATACCACCGAATCTACGGGCACACCACAAATGAATGTCAGGCGCTAAAGATAAAGATTGAAAAACTCATACAGGCAGGACATTTAGCGAAGTACGTGGACAAAGGAAATGGAGCGGCCCCCAGAGAAAACGAAACAAGTCGTAGAAGATCCCGTTCACCCGAGCGCAGGCGCAACCGATCGCCGGCTCGGAGAGGGCGAGAAAGGCGTTCACCCGCCCGTCAACGCAGGAAGGGTCGAGACGAAGGTACCTCCTCACTCAATTTAATTACAGGTGGTTTTGCAGGTGGAGGCGAATCTAGCAACGGTCGGAAAAGGCACCTGAGGTCCGTCAATAGCTCAACGTCGCTAGCGGCCCCGCCCGCGGCCTTACCGACCATATCCTTCTCGGAGACGGATTATCGGGGAATAGATCGCCACCAAGACGACCCCATGGTGATCACAGTGCACCTCGCTGGATTTAATGTCAGGAGAGTGCTCGTCGATCAAGGAAGCTCGGCGGACATAATCTACAAAGAAGCCTTCGATCGACTCAAGTTACCGAGCTCGATTATCAGACCCTACCGAGGTACGTTAGTCGGTTTTTCAGGTGCTAAAGCTCGGGTGACTGGATACTTCGACGTCTTGCTCACCTTCAAGGCGGACGTCGGGGTCAAGACAATCGAAGCCCACCTCCTGGTGGTGGAAGCCGAGTCGGCCGTGGACACCGCCTACAATATGATAATCGGCAGAACTGTCATCAATGGGACGGGGCCATAGTCTCTACCCCCCATTTGGCGATGAAGTTTCCCCTATCCGATGGGCAGATTGCTACGATACACGCCGACCAGAAGGAGGCGAGACGGTGTTATGTCAACAGTCTAAGGGATGACAGGAGGGCTCATTCGCAGCTCGACCCCTGTGGTCCTAAACCCAAGTCAGCATAAAGGCTTGGTGGGCTCATTCGCAGCTCGACCCCTGTGGTCCTAAACCCAAGTCAGCATAAAGGCTTGGTGTGCTCATTCGCAGCTCGACCCCTTTGGTCCTAAACCCAAGTCAGCATAAAGGCTTGGTGTGCTCATTCGCAACTCGACCCCTGTGGTCCCAAACCCAAGCCAGCATAAAGGCTTGGGGGGCTCGCTCGAGGCTCGAGGCTCGAAACGTCTTGCTCGACCTAAACGATACATTCAATCTCAAACCCAAATTAGCATAAAAACTTGGTAACCTCGTTGGGGGATCCGAAGCTCACTATCTGACCTAAAGGTTTCGTAAGAAAAGCGAAACTTCGGCTACTTATCTGCATCGGAGAAATTGTCTCAACTTCAGTTGACACAAGTTTTATTCGGGGGAAGCTACCCGGGGACTACCCTAGCCGAGTAGCAGCTACCCGAGATCCACCTCACCCGAGCACAATAACCAACAAATTGCTAAAGCAGAAAACAGAGAAGACAATGTTTAAACTTAGTCAATTTCATTAACTTGAAGCAAAAATACAAAAGAGCTCGTAAAAGAGCGAGTACATTGTCGAGACAAAGCAAAGCATTCTAAAAAAAGTTACGCAAGGGCATCCCCTTGGTCTTCAACTCGGGCCCCAACGACCTCCTCGGTCGCAACACTTGGACCAGCAGCCTCCGAGTCAAGCCCAACTCCGGCGTCCTTGCCCCCAGACTCCTCCTGATCAAAGACACTCTCTTCCTCGCCCTCCTTCCACAATCCTCCCCTCTTTCACCACCTTGGTGAAATCGAGCTCGGAGATGTCCAAATCGGGGCAACCACCCGCAAGGCTGACCGCATTGTCAAACCCTCCTTATCTTCGGGCGGGCGCTATACTCCGGTACTCCTCGACCCGAGCAGCTTGACGAGGACTTCTCCTTCTCTTCCCGCAGCTTGACGCAGCAGAAGGTCGTTTGGGCTCGAGCTCCTCTCGCCGAGCCAGAGAGGTGTTGCTTTTGTTGAGCATCCCTCGCCTCCGAGGCGAGCATAGTCCTCCTCCAACTTACCCATTTTTTCCTCGAGCTCACCAAGTGCGGTGGCCTTGCTTCGGTACTTCCTCTCGCCCGGCTCGGCCATGGCTCGAGCCCTTATCCGATCAGAAAGGAACTGGGCCATAGCAGAAGTGCGAAGCCCATAGAGGCCAGTGCCTTGCACAAACCCAGCTCGCCCGCCTCGGCCATGCACCTGTCGTCGGACCTACGCATGATCTGATCGATCTGGTCGGAGCGGTCGAAGCCGACATTCCAAAGGGAATCCTCGGCGTTCTCGCTTTGGTCGGCAAATTCTCCAAGGTGGAGGAACCACTCGGAGCCATCAGGGATATTCAGAGGAATCCCCCCACGAGGCCCCCTCGGCTCCTTTGCAGGGGGCTGGTCAGAACCGGGAGTCGGAGGAGCACGCGCTCGTTTTTTGGTAGCTTTGGCGGGGGAAGGGGAAGCGGCAGCATCAGAGGGAACCGGCCCAGGAACTTGGGTGACCTTCTCTCTTTGAGCTCTCTTGAGGAGCTCGGCCATCTCTTTCTTGGTCATCTTCGGGGCCATCGTACCTGAAAATAAAATGAAAGTTAGTACCCGTGTTCGGGCTGAGAATCACGCTAAAGGATGATAACAAGACTTACTTAAGTAATCCCTCCACTGGGGTGGGTCCTTTAGAGCTCGGGCGAGGAGAGGACCACAATGCAATATGGACAAACGAGCGAGAAAGTTCACTATCGTCTGGTCGGTGACCGACAATGAATTGAAATCCACCTCTTTTATGGGGCGAGGACTGGAGCTCCAGTAAAAAGGAAACAGAGGCTCGTTTTGAACAGAAAAGAAAAAGGGATCCCCTCTCCGTACTCGGATCTTGAAGAAATCAGATTTCCAGTTCTTAATTATAAGACTGGTCGAAAAGCTCGAGAATGTAAAAGCCAGGTATTTTATTGAGCGAGCACCACTTAAGCTGCTTGCCAAGCCTAAGCTGGAAAAAACTGAAGAAGAGAGCAGCAGAGGGGGTAACCCCAAAGTACTCGGACACGAGCTTGAAAGCCCGGATAAAAGCCCAGCTATTGGGGTGTAGTTGCGAAGGGGCCGCATCCAGCCATTGGAGGACCTCGCACTCAAACATGCCTAGGGGAAAGCGGAGGCCTATTCGCGTAAAGAAAGTTTTGTAGAAGAAACAGAAGTCTGGGGAACTAGACTCGCCCTTGTTAAAGCATACTCGGTCGTCGGGAGAGTAGGGAAGGCAAGTTACCTCCTCGTCTCGATCCCGGTTCGGCGTAAATGACACACTAGACCGAAGAGCAGCCACGCCAGTGTCTGAAAAAATGTTGGAGGCCATCCTGAGTACATCGGGGTGCACCCAGGCGTAAGGGGACCTATCATCTCCCACTCGGCGCTCGCCCCCTTATGAAGTGAGTACGAAGGAACAGACGCGACGGGGGGAGAAGGTGAAACCCAGGAGGTGGGAGGAACCACCTGGAGAGGCACTGGGTCACGACCACCGCCGGAGGGGAGCCCCTTGTGGCCAGAGCCTCCGACGTAGGGTGGCGTAGAAAGGTCAAAAGACGTGCTTGTCGTTTCAGACGACGAGCCGCTCCCAGAACTCAAAGGTATGGGGGAAGGGGGACGACGAGAAGAAGAGGAAGAAGCCATTAATGAAGAACAGTAGCAAGACTTACCAGGAAACGCGAAGGAATGGGGATGAAACGGCCGCCCGGAACACAAATGCAGGGAAGGATGACAGACGAAGCGTTCAGGGAGAGCGGAACGAAGAAAAAGAGAGAAGGAAGGAGAGGGGGTGGCTTTATAACCCCCGCAGGAGGAAAATGAAGGGGCGAACCAATCCGAGCCCTCCATTTACAAAATCGGATGTAGATCTAGTGGTCCAGGCCGCATCAGATGATCGACGGTGGGAAGAGGAACGGTTGAGTAAACGTCTCGTCTGAGTCCCATCGCGTGGCAGAACGCCGAGTAAAGGTGCGACACGTGGAGCGTGACGCCCCAGACAAACAAGCTTCTGGGATACGCCCCCGACCTCAATAACTCAACTCGGATACCGACCCAAGAACAATAGGTAGACCATCTGCCCTTTCGTGCAAAGAGTCTAGGGGGCTTGTGTTACGGACCGGTCTCGAGGCGAGTTCCAGCGTCCACCAAACCGAGCCGGCCCGGCTCGGTTCCGACCTTCTTCGAGCTCAGCGAGCTACATCTGACCCTGGAGGCGCCAAACCGGTCCCTCGGTACGATCGCCCCAGTGATAACGCCTAGCAGGTCAGGGACGAGTTGAATCGTGACCCTCGAACCTTCTAGAAAGGGATACACCAGGAGACGATGCTTGGAGCTGTTGCCACTCCGAAGATTGGGGATCACGTAGCCAGTGCGTGACGGACTTGGCAGGTGCGAGATGTCAGGAAGAGATTAGCTGATCCTTGAAGCGTGAGGGAGGAGTTATCACACACAGATTAGGATCGGTGGTTACCCTCCCTCGACGTGACTCCACTATATAAAGGGGGCTTGACCCCCCAGGTTGGATATTCACTACTTACTCTAAACCCTAATTTACTCTGTTCTCCTTCTCCTCCAAAGCCCTATCTAACTTAGGCATCGGAGTGTCTTCGCAGGTACCACTCCCCTTTTTTGGACTCTAGAAGAGGGAGTACTCAACCCCCAGGGAAGAGGAGAGCTCTACCATTCTCAACATCAACATATATATTTTATATATTGTTACAGATTATGAAAATGTCCATGCATGTTTTTACGTTTTGTATATATCTGATTTTTTGTCCTGTCAAAAAAATTATATCTGATTCTTGTCATTGTCTTATTTTTCTAATAATTGATTTTTGTCATTGTCTGATTCACACTAAGTGGGCAGAGGTGGAATACATTTGATTATAAATGCATGTATGCACGAGTAGCATCATGTGTATAGCAAAATAATAGTATGTAGCCAAGAATCGTTGGCTCGTTACGCCCAATTCAGAGATCACAAAGCTTTTTTAGACTCAATTCAAGAGACAATGCTGATGGAAATTGTTGAGTGCTCGTGCATAGCAGCTATATTTCCATTATAGATATTTTTAAATATATAGATAATATCTCTTTTGGCATAATCTAATAATCTATAACATACTGGGTCCATATCATGATGACCTTATCTGAAAGTTTATAGTGAGCCTCGAAGTAGGGCAAGAACCTTTGAAAATTGATCCTTTCATGGAGATATTCTCAAGACTCATAAATGGCGAATAATACTGCACAAACAGATACGCGCACACCACCAGCCCGAAGGAGTGCCCGACCCGAGTGCATGTGCTGATGTGCAGTACTACTTGATAACATATCCCACTCATTGAGATTTTATCTCGTACGCGTCCTTTTGTGACAGATGACATGTCCCATGGGAAGGATCTCAGTCAGGCAAAGACAAGTAAGGGTTTTCATAAACCCGATCAAATCCAATTCAAATCGCAATCATCGAACTAAAAAACCGCAAACCGAATTAACTACAAACCGAAAAAACCAAAAACAGCAAAAAATCGAAATTTTGGATTGGATTGGATCGGTTTTCGCATCTTTCTAATGGAACCAATTCAATCCAAACCGATCGAAAGTATTATTACATAACATAATATATTATACTTATAATTACCTTATTTTTAATATATTTTCTCACACATTTTAAATTTTAATTTTTTAAATTAATCATCAATATTTTTATATAATATAGAATATTTTATTTTTTTAATATGCATTTTTTTGGGTACATTTTTAAGCTTGCAAATAAATTATTTATTCTTATTTTTATAATTTGAAACATATTTTTCTTAATTTGTGGATCTACTCCTCTCTTTTCCATTTTATAATTTCCTTTCGCATTAATACAATAATGTGTGATATATCAATACAGAAAAATAATGCGTGATATGGTCGTACCACAAGCATTCATGGGGTCAATTAATCCTTTTGATTATTTCATAGTTTCGTTTATAGGAAGCAAAAAAAAGCTGGGTCGTTACTGTCCTACTGTTGGCTACTGCAATACTATTAGTTTAATGATATGAAATGTAAGTTATCGTTATTTTTATAATTTCACCATTTAGAAAAATATAAACCAGGAGATTAGATTATAAATGAGAAACCGAAATCCAATCAAATCCAAACCGAAGTAAATCGGATCGGATCGAATTTGATTTTAAAACCAAACTGATTGGATGATTAGAGTAAAAACTGAAAGGATGATTTTTCCCCTTAAAACTGATCTAATCCAATCCGCAAACACCCTTAAAGACAAGGAGATCGGTCCCCGCATCCTTCCCATATGAAAGAGAGAGAAACACAACACACCGAGTATGTGCACTGTAGGGTTGTAAATTGGTTCGGATCAATCCGACGAACCCAAAAATTCAACTATAAATTGGTTATCTTTTTTTTCCCTTGTTTCGATCAAACCCGAACCAAACTCGTTCTCAATTGCTCGAGTAAGGGTTTTGGTTTTCAAACCGCGAACCCGACCACCCAACCCATACAAGTGACTGATTTTTTCCCAACCTATTATCTTAGTAAGTTTCTAGCCACTAAGTCAATATTGACGAATCTCACTTCACTCACTTCATCAAACTTTTAGTCCCCAATCTAGGGTTCCTTTTTTGCCGCCGCCGCAGCAGCACAACCCAAGTCCTAATCGGAGGTCATCGTCAACGGTCTATCTTCACTCCTCCGTACAGGCGCCACCGCGCCTCCTCTGTCCAGCGTATTGCGTCCAAGCTTAATTATTGCCTTATTCTGTCAAGCGTCGTACTTCGTTGTCCATCGTCCTCCTCCTCCATCATTTGCTCCGACACCGTCAGCCTTCTAGCACCATCGACCTTCCTAATCGGTAACCCTTTATGGCTTCAGAACTTCAATTTTTCTTCCCTTCTCAGCTTTCCAGCACCGTTGGTAAGTTCGTTTTGTTTGCTAATCGGTAACCCTTCGTCGTTGGTTTTGTTTTGTTTTCCAGCTTTCCAACACCCTTTACCAACCTCTTAATTTTCTTCATCCGGTGGTGAGTTCTTTTTGTTTCTGTCACCTCTCTTTAAGATCGTGATTGGTCAGTTAAACTTTCGTTCATTTAATTTTGTTAGAATAATTCATGCTAGTATATATGTAGCAGCACTCTTAACCAAAAAAAACGAAAGAAGGGAAGAAACAACAAAAACAATATCCAATATTTGACTTTGGATTCAACTGCAACAGGGCGGCATTTTCTGAAGGTCAAAGCCTGGTTCATGTACACACTACAATAGACCGAAGAGATAAAAAAATGTCTCCCTGCATAATGCGAACGTTATTTTATAGATAAAGACTATATAGTTTATCGTAGAGCTGGGACAGCTCGTTAAAACTTTCTTTATATGAAATACTATTAATATAATATAACTCGTTAAAACTTTTGAATTGCTACAAGGGCTAGTTTTTTATTAATTAGCTAGATCACTGCAACTTAGAACGCAAGTAATATTACGTCAGAAATCGCGTAATACTTCTTGAGCCTGATCGAGTTCAAGAAAAATATAAATTGAGGATAAACGTTAAAATGTCTAAAACGAAGAATTCTTTTCCAGTAATTGCTTCAGGCTCCATTTGACTTGACCAGCTCTATTTATTATAATTCAATGTTCAAACTTTTTTGTTTAAAAAAATATTTTCGGATCAAACATTTTAGCTTTGTGTGTCTTGAAAATTGAAATGATCAACATACCTATTACTCCTACGTACATATACTTTAGCTCTTGAAAATATGCTATCCATCAAATTAAGAGAGGTATGTATGTAAACGATATATAATTTGGAGCAAATGTAAGTATTATAATGAAATCCCAAGTTGACCTTCAAATGAATTGGAGGGAAAATTCTTAACCAAAACGATTTATTAATTAGACGGTTCCAGTGTAGTTCCGTGAAAGTACCGTGTGGCTTGACTTCAAAAGAGTTTTCGGTTTTTCTCTTATACACACATTTATATTTTGCACACTATCAACGTCAATGACTACGTACCTTCAAATTCTTGTTATATTAACTCTTGTATTAAATATATCAACTGTAATTTTGAAGTAATATTTGGCAAGTGCAACAACCGTACACGGATGAGAAATGAGAAAATTGAAGAGCATACACGGATACATTCCGATAGAGAAATTCAAATTCCACTTGGGCATGACCTCAACAACTATCTATGCCATTTTTTTTAGGACAAAACTTACCTACAGTACTATAGGCGATGTTCTCCACTAAAAACATAATAATATGTAGGCAGTTATGAGTTTTGAGATATTTATAGGTTTAAGTGGTTATTGGTAGTTATGAGCACTTTTAAGAGAAAAACTGTACCAACCACACGTATAATATTGTATCTAAGTATTTTCCTTTTTTTTTAATGTTAATTTTTCCGAAAAAGAATAAAAGATAGCAGACCGTACGCGAAGTTGACAAACAAATATTTTCACAGCAGTGGAAGTTGTTGGGTGGTGCGAAAGTCAACTCCCGTATATTTCCAAATTCGAACAATACTTTTTTTTTTTCAGAAATAGAGACATGAACTGTCAGTATAAATCAGTTTTACACAAGTATCTATTGAAAACTCATTATTTGTAGTTATTTTTAAAATGTGATTACAAAAATGGCTGACATGACAAAATAATAAGTTCTTATTGTATGTCTATGTAAAATTGGTTTACAATAACAGTATATATCATTTAAACTCTTTTTATTTTATTTATAAATTCGAACACAGTACTTTTGACATCTTATTTCCCAGAGGGATACATCGGTCAATTTAGGCTAAAACCGAGTGACACCGTTTCGTATTGGGTGACAGCCGATTGCATTCAATTTAATTGTATTAAGTCAATTAAACACTAATACACGTCAAAAAAATTAACATTAATACATTTATTAGAAAATAATAAGTATTTTCTCAAATTAATAAGATTTAACTTAGTATTGCTCACATAAAAAGACCTATGCTATATTACACCAAAGGAAATATACGAAAAAGCAACAAATTAACTTGATCTTAAAAAAAAACAAATTAATTTGGTTCAACCAATCATGAAAAGTAAAAAAGTAGGGACTGGTTACCGTACAAGATGATGAATGGGTAAATTATAAGTAAAACACCACGTTAAATTCGTTTTTTTCATACACATAATATTTTCACTGTTCTACATTTCTTTAAGCTAACTAGCAAATTGTGTATTTTTTAATACTATTTTAGTGTGTTTTTACTTTTGGGAGATAATGATATGCATTATCAGTATAAATCAGTTTTACACAGATATCTAATAAGAGCTCATTATTTGGTAGTTATTTTAAAAATGTGTTTACAAAAGTGGCTGACATGACAGAATAATAAATTCTTATTGGATATTCGTGTAAAATTGGATTATACTGACGGTGTTTATTCTTTAAACTCTTTACTTTTTAGAGTGGACTACCACTTCTTATGATTCATGGTAAATCATGACAAATGCTAGTTATTTTACAACAACTTGGTTACAGATCCATCACAGTCCACATATTAACTAGTAATTTCTCGTATATAAATAACAAAACCTCTAGAATTAATGGTTTAAAATATAATTAAATTTAATTACTTTTATCCTATTAAATGATATCATTCCAAAAACACTCTTGAATTAAATTTAGATTAACTTTTTAAATAAATATCATTAAGTATAATTTAGAGATTGCAATAATTTTTTTTATTACTCTAGAACTATTAAATGAAAATAATTATTTTTCTTGAAATATGTGAAATAGTTTTTTTTTTGTTTATATACGAGACAGGGAGTAGGAATTATTATAATTAACTACCGATTAATTATGTATTGACTAGGAATTAACTATGTAATATCATAATCTATAGTAAATTAAGTGCATATTTAGTTTAGTCGTTCACCCTAAAATAAATAAAGCTTTCAGTGATTACTTGGAGTGAACACAAACCAAAAAACCAGAGAAAGGGTCCAGTCCAGTTCACATTAGTGCTTTTTACCTTTTCCCCATTTATTTATCACAAAGGTCACACCCGCGACTTTGGTTCTTTCCGTAATATATGACCAAAAGCGATGGCAATAACCAATCACCCCTCTTTAAATAGTATACGCACCTCGATCCATTTCAAGATTACTTGGTTTCGAGTGGCGGGGCGGGACAGCAGTTCATTCTTTTCGAATAAATCACTGACGCTGTTCCATCTTTTCTTCTCCCGACAACAGTCAGCACTCTTCTTAATTTCTCATTCACCATGTTGCAGATCAGTTCCACCTTACCACCACACAACCTCCACATGTTCCAAACAAGACGCGCCAGCTTCACATGCCGAGCCTCACCTTTAAACCCTTCCATCAACCCACTCTCACCAACCTCTCCCCCTTCTTTGAAACCGGTCACTCCCACCGACTCCACGCGGTTGCACCTCTCCAACCTCGAAAAACTCCTCCAGAAGCAATCCCCGGTATCGCCCACTCAACTCAACCAACAACAACCCATCCAAAGCAACAACCACGAGCAAAAAACAAACACAATAACGGAAAAGAAAGGAAAGAACATTCTGGAAGGCCTCAACCTTGCGAGGCTGTGGTCGGACATGAAAACCACAGAGGAAATGTCGCCGCGCCACTTCAAACGCCTCCAGCGCCTCCTCTCCAAAACAGGGGAGTACTCTCCCCGCAACGCCCTCGGAAGCCGGTGGAGGGAATACCACGGCAGCAACGATTGGAAAGGCATGCTGGACCCTCTCGACGAGAATCTCCGGCGAGAGGTAGTGCGCTACGGCGAGTTCGTGCAAGCCGCGTACCATTGCTTTCATTCCAACCCCGCCATGTCAGAGCAGGATCCACCACAACAACGCCACGTGGCACTTCCTGACAGATCCTACAGGGTAACCAAAAGCCTCTACGCCACGTCATCAATCGGGTTACCCGATTGGGTCGACGACGTCACTCCGGATCTCGGGTGGATGGCCCAAAGGTCAAGCTGGATCGGATACGTTGCCGTTTGCGACGACAGGAGGGAGATTGCGCGTTTGGGAAGGAGGGATATTGTTATCTCTCTCCGAGGAACCGCCACGTGTCTTGAATGGGCCGAAAACATGAGAGCCCAGTTAATCGATGTACCAGACGAGACTGAGGCCCAACATGGAAAGCCCAGGCCCAAAGTGGAGTGCGGGTTCCTCAGCCTGTACAAAACCAAGGGGACTCACACGCCGAGCCTAGCTGAGTCGGTGATCGAAGAGGTGAAGCGGCTCATGGAAGTGTACGAGGGTGAAACCCTCGGCATAACCGTCACGGGCCACAGCCTAGGCGCGGCACTGGCGTTGTTGGTAGCTGATGACGTCAGCACTTGTGGCCCAAACGTGCCGCCCGTGGCTGTTTTTTCCTTTGGTGGACCCAGGGTTGGTAACAAGGCCTATGGGAACAAAATAACCGCCCAAAACGTGAAAGTGCTGAGAATAGTGAACTCCCAAGATGTCATCACAAGAGTTCCTGGTGTGTTTGTGAGCGAGGAGCTTGAGCAAAAGTTAAGGAGCTCCAAGGTTGGTGGTGGTGTCCTTGACATGCTAGATGAGAACACACCGTTGGCATATTCGCACGTGGGAACCGAGCTACGTGTGGACACGAAGATGTCACCGTTTTTGAAGCCGGATGCTGACATGGCATGTTGTCATGACTTGGAGGCTTACCTACACTTGGTGGATGGTTTTTTGGCTTCTAATTGTCCCTTCAGAGCCAATGCGAAGAGAAGCTTGGCTAGATTAATGCAGGATCAGAGCTCTAATGTAAAGAAATTGTATACTAGCAAGGTTAAATCGTTGAGTGTGAATCTTGAAAGACAGGGATCCTTCTCCATCTCTGGTTGTTTGCCTAGTCCATCTTAAATGTGAATACGGACAGGGTTATATATATTCCCATGTGTTGTGCATGTCTCCTGTTTATATTTTCTGCTAACTTTTTTGGTAAACTATTCTCTGCTAACTTTATCGTGCGATTCATGCCTAATTGTCTTAAGGAGTGGAGGCATGTTCTTCAAAAAGCAGCTTAACCAAAAATGAAAATAATGTGTTTTGCGTGTCGGTGGTGAGCTATTTCTGTATATAGCTGGCACTCTTTGGATGAGTAATTTATATTATTACAAACAAAATCGAAGCCAAACTTCAAACTAAAAGGCTAACGTGCGTATTTGTGAATATGAATTCTACAAGTTTAGTATACGTCATCTTCAGCCACGAAGTATCAACAAAATTACAATGGATTTTGGCTTTAAAAAATATTATGATTCATACAAAATTTATTCAAAATTCATGTGAATCCTACTACTTTGTAAATAGATCTGGCTAAATAGAAAATCAGACCCAAATGATTTAGAGACTCTTTCAATAATATTTTTATGATCAAAAAATACTTTTTGAGATTTTTTATCAACTTATTTCAGCTTTTGGAAATAATTAAAATCTAAAAAAATAAAAAACTGATTATTAATAAAAACAATATTTTTAGTAACTTTTTGAGAAATAATATCATTTTATTGAGCATGATAGATGAGAGAAAATGTTAAAAATATTATTTTTTTATAATTGTAGACAAATACAAATTAGTTTATGCTTTACAAAAGTTACTAACTAATTATTTTATATAAAAATAACTTTTTAACAAAAAAAAAAATGCTCTTAGTGGGACATACATGAGTTTCATCTAATAATAGAAAAGAGTGTTGGAAAGATAGTCTTCATAGTACTCCTCTTAACTATAAGCAACTTTAAAAAAAATTCACCAATTTTGTCCATCATGATCTACTGAACCTGACCAAAGTCTTAAATCATCGCCTTTTGTTGCCCTCCACTTATAAAACAATCTCAAAACAAATATGTCAAGCAAGGTTTTTTCTCATCTCTTTTTTTGGTAATGTTTGAAAAGAAAGGCACAAGACATTTTTTTCCCATCTCTAAAAATGTTTCCCAATTACTAAATAGATTTTTATTTTGTTTTGTTTTGAAAAACTACTTTGAAAATTGT
The DNA here is from genome assembly GCA_037113605.1 of Calophaca sinica. Taxonomy (NCBI): domain Eukaryota; kingdom Viridiplantae; phylum Streptophyta; class Magnoliopsida; order Fabales; family Fabaceae; genus Calophaca; species Calophaca sinica. The sequence goes on from CM073731.1 coordinate 35,180,662, forward strand.
TTTATGGAATAATAAAAAAATACAATCAAACAATTTATAGACCCTAGATTTTTAGATTATGCTTTGACAAGGCTAATCACAATTCTTTTTCTTATAACTCAGTAGTCATCACCAATTGTAATTCCTTAATCAAATATATCATCATCATCATTTATTTTTCAATTTAAGTCAATGATGCCATAAGTTATTTGTTACCACTAAGGATTTGTCAAATTCAACACAAATAAATGAATGGATGGATGAACGAATGCGAGTGTATCTGTTCCACAACGCACCATTTTCATACTTGAGTACACCCTTAATCTAGTCTTTAAACTTACACAATTTCTCTTACTTGATCCCTTAAGTATATGAAAATAATAAGTGGTCTTTAAAGTTTGTGAAATATGTCCCCTTAGTCCCTAAAGTTTAGTATGTAGTCCCTGTAACGAGATAAATTTCACAAAATTTTAGGGATTAAGGGGGTGAATTTTACAAATTTTAATGACTACTTTTTATTTTCATATACTTTAGGGATTAAGTAGGTGAGGGAGTATAAGTTTAGGGATTAAATTGTGAGTTTAATCTTCATATTTTATACCTCTACTAGCTGAGAGAACCCGTGCTCGATACGAGTGACAAAGAAAAATGGAATATATAGAGTACTTAAGTTTTTTTATGGGAAAACAGATGAATGAGCTTTTGTTATATATTTCTTAGTGTAGTTAAATTTTTTATATAGATAGTAGATAGATTTTATACCTCAAAGAACATGTGTTCAACGTTTTTTATTGCATTACAAATTTTTTGTCGATTAAAAAAGGGGTCAAGGAGTTGGGGATCAAATGGTATAGTTCTTTTGTTGGTAAATTGAAGGATTAGAAACATGACTATTGCTTTCCAATTAGCTATTTTTGCATTAATTGCTACCTCATCCATTTTATTTCATGATAAACCTTCAAATCACTGAACAACTAGTTTTCTGTACATTGTTTGGTGTACAATAGACAATACAAACAAAATAATATTAAATTTATTATAATACCCTTTGTGTGTGTGTGTATAGAGAGAGAGAGATAGAGAGAGAGGGGGCATAATTATTATTAGCATTAAATAGAGAAGGATATTTTTGACTTTTACTTAGTTTTTCCATGGACAAAAAGTTTTTCCATGGTTTAGTAGGGTACAAGAATTTAGAGTTTTTTCAGTCTCTTGTCCACTTTTTTATCTTGTGCTATGACCACTTTGTAAACCAAACGCAGGACAAATATTTTTGTTATATCCGGTCCCTTAATTTTTCGTAACTCAAACGCACACTTAGTGTTTCTTATATATATTTCAACTGAAGTCACAGTAGATTGAGAAGAAATCGTGTAAAAGAATGTGTTACCTTGAGTTAAACGTGTGTGAATCAATCAATGTGATTTGGACGGAAATGGCTAAATTCAAACTCAGTTACTCGGTCCCGTTTTCCACCTTTTGAGCAAGGAGGAGAAAAAGCAAACAACAACCAGGGGAGCAAACAAAGTGCCGCGTGATGATCCACTGAAAGGGAACTTTTGTGTTGACTTACGAAGTTACGAGCAACCAATAAAATTGAAAATTGATACTTGATCGTAGGGTTGGACAAAATTTTGGGCCCGACCGAAAACCGTGTTACCCGGAATGAAAAGTCAGCTTGTGGGTGGGTGCGGGCGGGTCTGCGGGTTAGCAGGTCGAGGCTTTCAGTTTGAGTTAGTTTGTGGCGGGCGGGTTCGGATTGGAAAAATAAATCCATCGAAATCCAAACCCGACTGAGTGACATATGAGACACTGCAAGCAAATTGACTTCTCATACTGACTGGCAGCATAGCACGAAGATTGCAGGTGCACTAGCTTTATTGGTAACGTGCCATATTAATTACGCCTGCTATCACACCTGCTTTAAAGTGATTTTCATTTCACTTTTTGTTTTCTTCCTTTTTCCTTATACGGCTATTTCAGTATTCCACTAACACAATAACTCATTTTGCAATCGCTCTCTACCACTCATCTCTTACATCAACTTCATCTTCATCACTCCTCTCTTTCTCATTTGTTATCGTTGCTCCATGTTCACTACCAACGGCTCCACAACGTTTGCAGTAAGAAAGCCTCAGTCCTTCCTTCATGCCAAAAGAAAACAACCGCTTGCAGCACGACGGTGGTCGCAATGCAGCTGTGGGAAAGACGACAACTGCGAGCTGCGAAGTGGTGATGTGGTGGTCGAAATCTACTCCCTTCTTGTTATTTTTTATCTCTGGTTCTCTCTATCTTCACCATTCATAAGCCTGTAAGAGAACTTTTCGTGTTGAAATCTGAAACCGTAACAAACCAATCGACGAACCCGTCATCCGACGAACCCGCCACCCGATGAATCCGTTGACAGAAACGGACGAAAATGGATGGTGTATCACATGGTTCGGTTAATCAGCAGTGAAGGCTTTTTGGCCCAACACCGACTGAACCCGTCCGATGTCCACCCCTACTTGATCGGGCCCTTGGTCACTGTAACTTTTTGTGAGCTGACTGATGTATCGGTAATAATAAGACAGGTAGCCAGTAAAATTGACGCTGATTGCATTTACTTCTCTATTTTATTATTTAAAATTATGAGTTTACCATCATTCCGTTGTAGTCTAGTTGGTCAGGATATTCGGCTCTCACCCGAAAGACCCGGGTTCGAGTCCCGGCAACAGAATAATGTTTATTTTTATATATACGTTTTTTCGACTCATCCGAAGATCTTGTGTTTTTCCTTCATTGTTTTGTACTAGGTTTTTTATTCTTTCCCCTACTTATGCTACTCATGAAACTGAAACAACTAACCTGAACTCGTGTTTGTGGTAAAACTGAAACAACAAATGATCAGAGTCTCTGAGATCGTTGATACATGTATTATTTACGCTTCTTGAGGAGGCAGAAATTATACCATTTGTCAACCTCGTCCTTTGTTACAGTAACCAAACACCAAAGCCACCATGCTTCCTCACATTCCCATCATCGCGAGCTTAACAATGTCATTGCCTCGAACAAGCTCATCGCCGACTACGTTAGATCCGGTGACATCAATTCTGCTCTCCGTGTGTTTGATAACATGAGAGTGAAGTCCACTGTTACCTGGAACTCAATCCTCGCCGCCTTTGCAAAGAAACTTGGGAATTTCGAACACGCACGCAAACTGTTTGAAAAAATTCCAGAACCAAACACTGTTTCATATAACATTATGTTGGCGTGTTATTGGCACCATTTTGGCATTCATGATGCCCGTGGTTTCTTTGACCGCATGCCCGTTAAGGATACGGCTTCGTGGAACACCATGATTTCGGGTTATGCTCAGGTTGGACTGATGGATGAGGCGCGGAGGTTGTTTGCGGCAATGCCAGAGAAAAACTGTGTCACGTGGAGTGCAATGGTGTCTGGATATGTGGCTTGTGGGGATATAGATGCTGCTGTTGAGTGTTTTTATGCTGCCCCTATGAGGAGTGTGATCACCTGGACTGCCATGATCACTGGGTACATGAAGTTTGGGAGGGTTGAATCAGCAGAGAGATTGTTCCAGGAAATGTGTTTGAAGACTTTGGTAACATGGAATGCTATGATTGCTGGGTATGTTGAGAATGGTAGGGCAGAGGATGGGTTAAAGCTTTTCAAGACAATGTTGGAAACTGGGGTTAAGCCTAATGCTGTGAGCTTAACTAGTGTCTTGTTGGGTTGTAGTGATTTATCAGCTATGCAGCTGGGTAAACAAGTTCATCAATTGGTTTGTAAATCTCTGTTGAGTAGGGATACAACCGCAGTAACTTCGTTGATTAGCATGTATTCCAAGTGTGGGGATCTGAAGGATGCGTGGGAATTATTTGTCCAGATTCCGCGTAGAGATGTTGTGACGTGGAATGCAATGATTTCGGGTTATGCTCAACATGGAGCTGGTGAAAAGGCTCTTCATTTGTTTGATGAGATGAAAAATGAAGGCATGAAGCCAGATTGGATTACTTTTGTTGCAGTATTATTAGCTTGTAACCATGCAGGTCTGGTAGATCTTGGGGTCCGATATTTTAATGCAATGGTAAGGGATTTTGGTATTGAAACTAGGCCGGAGCACTATGCATGCATGGTTGACCTTCTCGGTCGAGCTGGTAGGTTATTTGAAGCTGTAGATATGATAAAAAGTATGCCTTTTAAGCCCCATCCTGCCATCTTTGGGACACTTTTGGGTGCTTGTAGGATCCATAAAAACTTGCACCTGGCCGAGTTTGCTGCCAAGAATTTGCTTCAGCTTGATCCAACTAGTGCAACTGGATATGTTCAACTGGCTAATGTTTATGCAGCACAAAGCAAATGGGACCATGTTGCTAGGATCCGAAGATCAATGAAAGAAAATAACATCGTGAAGTCACCTGGATATAGTTGGATCGAAATAAACAGCGTCGTGCACGAGTTTAGGTCAAGTGACAGATTGCACCCAGAATTGGCTTCTATACATGAAAAACTAAATGAATTGGAGAAGAAAATGAAGTCTGCCGGCTATGTGCCGGATCTTGAATTTGCATTGCATGATGTGGGAGAGGAGTTGAAAGAACAGCTTCTTTTATGGCATAGTGAGAAACTGGCAATTGCATTTGGACTTCTGAAGGTACCATTAGGGGTTCCAATCAGGGTATTTAAAAACTTGAGAGTTTGTGGAGATTGCCACTCTGCAATCAAGTACATCTCAGCTATAGAAGGAAGAGAAATCATTGTTAGGGATACCACAAGGTTTCATCATTTCAAGGATGGGTTGTGCTCCTGCGGCGATTACTGGTAAGCTTGAGAGCTTGCAGCCAACACAATGGTGTTAAATTTAAGGGTGTGCTTTTATTGCAAAAGCAAAAAACAATGCTGTCATGCTCTTCAACATTGAAGTCGATTTGGTATCAGTTATACACAAAAGGAATACCATACTAGAGATGCAGAAAAGTGCGATTAATTGCTCTAGCATTGCATCAAATTTCCAGTTGAATTAGTTTGCTATGATGCCGAAAATGAAACTGCGAAGAATTTTTACCCACACCTTACTAGTTAGCAGCCTTTTAAACAGCTCGAGGGTTCACCTGCTTTGAACAAAGAGTATGAGAAGCAATTGATAAACCCAGAACAAATGCTTACCCAAATGCAGCCTCAAGAAGATGAACGGCTAACTTCAAACTCAAAAGGCTACATGGGTTGCAGTGGACAGTTGCGCATCTATCTATGCTGCTGGTGCACTGGAGTTGGGAGTATCAATTGCTTACTGCGTGGTTTGCACTCACTTGCAAGTTGGCAGAGCCAACCTATAATCTTTTCGATCGACATTGGATTGTTGAATTGGGGATTCTATACTACATTAATACTACATGGGGTAGTCCTACACCGAATTGATTTTTATTTAAAAATTGTTTATACTACCACTATACTAATTTATAAGATTATTTATTGATTTCAACAAGAATATGGTTGGAGCCCTTGGAGGTAGGATAATGTTTCCCGAATTGGACCCATCGCATGCACCAAAGATTTTGGCCGAAATTGCTTAACCGAATGAGATCTAAACGCGATGATATTCTTCAATACTAATTGAAAAACTATGAATCAAAACGTAATATATGCGTCTTCCAGCAAGACCTGGCTAGAGGAAAGCGGTAACTTGAGTGAGACTAGTTCTTTCTAGAGCCAAAAAATATGCCCAATCAAGAAAGCAAATGAGAAGGTTACGTAAACAAAATGAAGTGATAATATTCTATATATTTTATTTCATAGACTTACATGAGTGGATGCAATTGAAAAAGACTCGACTCCTACAGAGACAAGTGAACGAATACGGGAAGAAGCTATTGCTTGGGACAAAGAACAAGGCAAATACTGCTTTTCAACAATATTCCTAAATTTTGTACAAATATTTTTTAAAATCAAATACATTGAAAAGAATGGAAGTTTTAACAAGAAGCTGAACGATAATAAGGAGTAAATCATGACGAACAATCTTCATATGAAAGCATTATATGAGAAACTAGTTTTACATGCCACTGAGACACATATAAACGTCTAAGACCACGGATATTTCGTCTCTAAGACGAGCAGCAACCAGATTTCTGGTTCACTGGCTGTCCTCTAATTTGAACTGTTGGAGGCCTGGCATTGTTCACTGGTTGGCTTGCCATTCTGTGGAAAACAACCACGGACAAGCAAAGAGGTTAATCATCAAGGTAGATCTGTTGACAAGTATCCATTAACTAAACAAAATTCACTGAACCTCACAAACTGACATAAAAAACTCAACAATAGTCACGCAGGAGAAAAATAAGTCCTTTCCTAACAAATTTAATGACATTACACACAGAAATATCGTACCTGTTTTTTATTTCAGCAGCCATGGCCATGAAAGCCTGTTCCACATTGGTGGCATTTTTAGCACTAGTTTCCATGAAAGGAATTCCAATTTCATCTGCAAATGCCTGAAATACAGAAAGCGCATACATCAAAACATTAGACAAGAGGAAGGACTCAAAAATATGTCAATCAGACATATGTATGACATAAATAAAAAAAAAAAAATTAGAATCACCTTTGCTGTCTCAGAGGACACAACTTTATTTGCTGTGAGATCACACTTGTTTCCAACTAGAAGCTTGTTAACATTTTCACTTGCATAACGGTCAATTTCATTCAACCACTGCTTAACATTGTTGAAGCTCTCTTGATCAGTGACATCATAAACAACCTGCAAAAACAAAAAAAAGGCAATAACATTACACCACTGTTTCCCAAGACAGGATAAAAAGGAAATTGCTAAGGGCCAGTTTAAAAAAGACTCACAATTATGCCATGAGCCCCACGATAGTAGCTGCTAGTGATCGTCCGGAAACGTTCTTGACCAGCAGTGTCCCACTATACAGTAAAAAGATGCAGAAAAATCTGTCAACAATTACAGAATACAGTAAAGCAACAATCCCAGATAATTGGGACGGAGTGTTCGGGAAAAAAAGAATAATTTCTTATTTTTTAAGGATAACACTGAGCCCTCAAATAATAATGTTCAAATGAATCAAGAACACAATTGGTGACTAAAAAAACTTGGAATGAGCCACTTGGTAAATGAAATATAATAATTAGAAAAACGAAACAGAAAGATATTCTTGGGTACATGGGAGATTTACATTCAAATTGACTTTTATACAACTAATTGAGACAAATTCAAAAGATGTAGAAAACAAATTGACAAATAATCATGAAAATTCTCATCAGAACCAAAAAAATCTTGTTCAACATTCAAATAACAATAACATGATCATGGACTTACAATTTGAAGTTTAATAGTCTTCCCATCCTGCTCAACAGTGCGGATTTTCTATAGAAGTGAACATGTTAAAAAATTAGTCACAGTATTTGTGTTGAATATGGCATGGAAATAAGGTTAAATGGCAAATACAAATGCTTACAAAGTCCACTCCAATGGTACTGATATAGCTGTCAAGGTATGAATCATCCTGTTTCAAAGCAAAATAAAATATTAAGTGTAACCTTCACTTATTAAAATATACTTCAAAAGTAAAAGCTTTTGTTTGGCATGGCAACCTCTTCATATGGAAATGGAATAGTGGGAATATTCAGCTTCATTCTTCATTAATTGAAAAATAGGTGACCATGAAGCATAGGTTACCGTATGAAGGCAGAAGAAAAAGGACAGAGGCTAAGAACTTACAGCAAACCTCAGGAGGAGACATGACTTGCCCACACCAGAATCTCCAATCAACAAAAGCTTGAACAAATAGTCACTGAAAAAAACATAGGGGTGCTCCAATCAAAGATATGTCAATATTAATGAATGTCTATCCTTTTTTCTAAGAGAATGACCAGACTAAGCAGCATAACTCAAGCTCATGTGCCACAACAGACAGCAAAACATGACTGTCTACAGGGTAGCACGAAGGCTGCCACGTATATAGTATATCATTCATAATTCATCGAAGATTAAAGTCATGCACCGACAACACATTCTTCATTATTAAATAGTCCCGTGACCTGTGCAACATTTGTCTACACAGATCCACATGAACTTAACCAGCTTTGCACAAAAGTTCCAAGTTGTGTTGTTTTTTCTCCAACACGACTTTTGTCCATTTAGGAATTCCCTAGTAGAATACAAGGCATATTTATCGATATCAGCAAAATTCAATAGCTGAAAAAGCCTCTAAATTTCAAACTTATTTTTTAGGGAGGACCACTTGTTGCTCAAACATCATATTTGTAGATCTATCTATAAAACTTCATTGATCACCTTATTCACATCAGTAAATAAATCCAACCTCCGAAGAAACAAACTATCACAATCCCTGTATAGAACACAGAACCACTAAGACACTAACCCCGGCCACCGTCACCGAATAGGGAAAATAAAAACCACACGGATCCTCCTCCAAATAAATAATTTAAGAAAGCCATCAAGGTTGATGTTCTTTCGAGGTATCAATTTTAAGAAATTCACACGATACAGCCATTACCGAATCCTTAGAACTCACGTGTTTAGCTAACATATCTTGCTAGATGCTATCCCAATTTCTGCAGTTATATCATCATAACAAAATTTTTAAAATAAAAATAAAACCCAAGCTGGATCAGAGAATCAAACATTTATAACATAGCCTAACATAACTGAACACGAGCAAACGGATCTATCATCTAAAGAAACGGATCTAAATCAGCAAAAAAGTTTTCAGAAGCACGTTCTACCATAACGTCCCAAGCAAATTTCACAAGCCACGCATCAGAGAAGAGGTAAAACGAAAACCGAACCAGCGCTTCACAAAACACTAAATTCACCACCGCCACACACACGACGAATACAGCAGATCTAAACGAGCTCGATTCAGAAAATTTAAAATTAAACAAGACAGGAAACGATTTCTAACGGGATTTTCGAGAACTGAAGCAGAAATGGAAACAGCGAGGAGAATTGGCACTTACTATTCAGGATTCATGGCGGTGAGAGGTTGGAAACGATTTGAATTGGAGAGGACTTGGAGGAAAAGAAAAGAATAAGGGTTTGGCGGCGAGGGGAGCAACCGGAATCTGAGATCGTCGCCGGAGAAATGGAAAAGCGAAATTGACAAGGGCAGAGAAGAGAGCAGATGGAAGAAGAAATCGAGGAAACGTGAGAAGGAGTGGCGTTTTAAAATGACCCGCGGGTGTCGGAAGTCTATGAATTGAGGGTGCGAGTAGGGTGACGTATATCAACTACATCAATGGTTGCCACGTGTCCTCCACCCTGTTTGGATATTAATGAGCCGGACTCACGATGCTCAATGGATATTTATGTAAAGCAACAAGTATCCGTGGTTATATGAAAACTTAACATAAAAAAGAATAAACGGTGAAATGCACTTTACCCCCTTAATTTATAGGGTGAATTGCATTTTTCACCTTAATCTATTAAAATAAGCATTTTATACCTTGATTTATCATTAATTGTTACAATTTATCTCTTTAATGTAATTTAAAATTTAAAAATAATATAAAAAGGTGTGAAAAGACTAAATTATCCTAACCTACATGGGTCTTAGAGTTTTGTAAGAATTGACATGTAATTTTCAGTTTTCACACATTTATGCTCAATAAAAAAATAATAGGAATTTTGTCTGATCTCCAGTACCACTGCCTATCTATGCTTCAACATGCTATGCAGGTGAGTAAAAAAAAAAAAATGCTATGCAGGTAATCAATTTTGCTTCTAATAAATATATCATGCATTTGTGTCCACTGTTGGGTCGATGTATATGTGTTCTTTACTTTACATTAATTGCTTAGTTTTGTTCAGTGTGGTTTCTGATAAGTCATATTCTCTATGTAGCCAATTATAGAAACAAAACAATGGGTACTTTTGCCAGTGGCAAATGAAATAACAATAGCCATGAGTGTTGATTTGCAGATATCAAGATGGAAAATCAAGATCGTCATATACCTGTTTGATGAATAAGGAACAAAATGAAAAGAGTGATTATCGGAACTTTGTACTGTTCTTCATCACTGGAAACTTGTTTTTATCCCCAATTTAAATAACATACAATAACAAAAAATTAAAGTAATTTTTATTCGTCCTTTTGTTTTATTGAGCATAAATGTGTGAATACTGAAAACTGAGCGTCAATCCTTACAATTTTCTTCCTGAACCAATAAAGTGATGATACCGTTCTTAAAATTGCAGGTTAAGATAATTTAGTCTTTTCACACTTTTTTTCTGTTATTTTTTATTTTAAAATCATATTAAAGGGGTAAGTTGCGGCAACTAAGGCTAAATCAGGGTATAAAGTGTTTATTTTGATAGATTAGGGTGGAAAGGGATTGGGATCCTCTCCCATGATTTTCTCCGGTGATTCTCTCCTGTGAAATGCGTTCCGTTGATGCAGTGAGAGAGTGTGTGTGTGAAAATACTAAAAAAAGGGGGTGATAGAGTGTTTAAGGGTGGAGATTTTCACTAGAGATATACGTTGACAAGTGACTCCAAACACAAGAGGGGGGTGAATTGTGTGTGAACTGTGCTTTCAAAAACTTTTGGAGAAATAAGTGCTAATTATGAGTTGCGGAAATATTAATGTGAAATAGATAAATCACTTGAAGTATAAATTGCAAACGAGTTAAAAATAAAGTAAATAGTAAGATATAAATAACAATAAAATAAAGTACAGAAATTTAATTGACTGAAAAGTAGAGAGATAAGGAGTAAAAAAGCACACAACAAATTATCCAGGTTCGGCCACCTAACACCCCTGTGGCCTACGTCCTGTCCCCAAAGCAAACAACTATGAGATTTTCACTAAGACACTAGCTTTTAAATCAGGTTCAGCTAGAAACCTTTACAACTCTAAACCAGAGCAATACAGAGATATCACCTCTCTATGAACACCTTGGGATTCCTACCCAAAAATAAATGATTTTCACAAATAAAATGAGACGAAAAAGATACACTCAATAGTGCAGATATAACAAATTGAAGCTCAAATAATACAACTCAAATTTTGTAGAATAAAAAGACTCTCAGAAAATTGTGCTCAAATAAGTGTGAGTGATGAAAAATATTTGTGAGTTTTTGGCACAAAAATTAAGCAACTGCGTTGTTGTTGTTGTGTTGTAAGAAAGAGCAGCGTTGTTTATTTATAGACCGACCGAGGAGCGTTTGCTGCTATGCGTTTTGATTTGTCCGTTGGAAGATTTGACCGTTGCACAGGATCTGTCCGCTGGAATTTGTCCGTTATGCGTTGAAAACACGGAGACGGCTCAGATACGACCTCTGAAGACGGCTCGGCCAGACGACCTCGCCACACGGCTCGACAGACGACCTCGACCGCGGCTCGGCATATGACCTCTGAGCGGCTCGGCAAAAGACCTCGGCACACGACCTCCTCATCGGCTCGGTTCTCATAGCTCGGTACACGACCTCATTAGCTCGACCACGAGACTTCCTCCTCGATTCGACATACGACTTCCTCAGAGCTCAACATACGACTTCCTCCTCACCGACATCCGATTTCCTCATTTCGACATGCGACTTCCTCCTCGATTCGACATACGACTTCCTCGGATCTCGACACGCGACTTCCTCCTCATTTCGACATCCGACTTCCTCACCGACATCCGACACGAGATATGCATGTCAAAATATTTTGTGCGTGTGTGATTTAATTTTAATTGAGAGCTTTTATTACTACTTACAAATTGTCTTAATAAAGATAAATAAATACCCGTAACCCAAAGACTTGAAAAACTATCATTCTTGATACGCGTCTTGGTATTCTTTTCCACTTTTGCACACGGTTGACTATTTGCAAGACTCACTTTGTCAATCATCAAAATCATCCTGTCAAGGCATGTATTCACAGACTCCCCTTTTTGATGATGACAAACATCTCATGGAGGAATTTAGTAAAATATAATCATGATATAGCAATGAGATATAAGCATGGTTTTTCAATAAAAGATATCGAGTTTAAGCACAATATTTAGAAAAACTCCTCACAATAGGCAATAAGATCACTCCCCTGAATCATGCATTCATGTAACTCTCCCCTTTTGGCAACATCAAAAGTGGGAAAGACAAATAAAGCAAGGCATATATTCAGGATTAAACAAGCATATTTTGATAGTTACGTGATACCAAGCTTGGTGTGTGACAGATGAGTGGTTGGACATGATTAGCTAGTTGCATAAGACAAATGCGTCACCCACTCATTATTCCGTACTTAAAGAAAATGGAAGGGAAAAAGACACGCATAAACTCGTTAGCACACTCAAACGCCAAGTTAGAATTTATTCAAAAAGAAAATGCAATCACAGGCGATACTCAATGCATGATTGGTCTAAAATTCCCAATTCAGTTCTAATAAAAAGAAAGTTTCCTTAGGCAAAGGTTTAGTAAAAATATCCGCAAGTTGTCTAGATGTTTCCACAAACTCAATCATGCAATCACCTTTTGAACATGATCTCTAATAAAATGGTGCCTAATCTCTATGTGTTTAGTCCGAGAGTGATAAACCGGATTTTTCGTGAGGTTTATGGCACTAGTATTGGCGCACTTAATTGGAACACTTTTCAGATTGATTCCCTAATCATTCAAGCTGTTGTTTCATCCAAATGATTCAGGCACAACAACTACCCGCAGAACGATTCCGCTTCAAAGAAGTGGACATAGCCCCACTGGCTTGTTTCTTACTATTCCATGAAACCAAGGCATTCCCAAGTAAGTGACATGTCCCACTAGTGCTTTTTCGGTCCAATTTACAACCCGCAAAATCAGAATCCGAGTACCCAATAAGTGTGCGGTCGGCACCTTTGGGGTACCATAAACCCATAGTTTGTGTGCCGTGAGATATCTCATAATGCGTTTCTGGCTAAGAGATGTGATTCCTTAGGACTAGCTTGAAAGCGTGCACACATACAAACACTAGACATAATATCAGGACGACTAGCGGTGAGATAGAGAAGAGATCCTATCATACCTCTATACTTACTTACTTGACCGACTTACCACCTTCATCTTTGTCAAGATAGCATGATGTGCTCATGGGAGTTGAGATTTCTTTGGCGTTGCTCATTCCAAATCTTTTAAGCAACTCCTTGCAATATTTGGATTGATTTATAAAAATTCCTTCTTTTGTTTGTTTGATTTGAAGACCAAGGAAGTAGTTGAGCTCTCCCATCATGGACATTTCAAACTCACTTTGCATGATTTTGGAAAAATCTTCACACAAAGACTCATTAGTAGCACCAAAGATGATATCGTCAACATAAATTTGAACAAGTAAAATGTCATGATTTTTGTGTTTAATGAAAAGAGTGGTATCAACTTTTCCTCTTTGAAAACCTTTTTCAAGTAAATATTTGCTCAACCTCTCGTACCAAGCTCTCGGAGCTTGTTTTAAACCATATAAAGCCTTTTTCAATTTGAAAACATGATTTGGAAATTCAAAATTTTCAAAACCGGGAGGTTGATCAACATATACTTCTTCTTGAATAAAGCCATTAAGAAATGCACTTTTAACATCCATTTGAAAAAGTTTAAAATCCATGATGCATGCAAATGCGAGAAGCATGCGAATAGCTTCTAATCTAGCCACGGGTGCATAGGTTTCATCGAAATCTATGCCCTCTTGTTGATTATAGCCTTTTGCAACAATTCTAGCTTTATTTCTAACAATGATACCGTTTTCATCAAGCTTGTTGCGAAAGACCCATTTGGTCCCAATGACTAGGTGATCTTTAGGCCTAGGGACAAGTTCCCAAACATCATTTCTCTCAAATTGATTTAATTCCTCTTGCATAGCAAAGGTCCAATGCTCATCAAAGATGGCTTCATTGACGTCATTTGGTTCAATTTGAGAGACAAAGGCCATATGATGACATGCATGATTAAGAGAGTTTCGAGTCGTTACCCCTTTTGAGATATCACCTATTATGTTGTCAAGAGGATGGTTCTTTGAGACTCTCCATTCCTTTGGAAGATTTGAGTGAGAGAGTTCTTGAGAGGGTTGAGGCAAGGACTCTTGATCCTCATTTTGAACTTTTGATCTCTCCTGTTCCTCTAAATAGGTATCTCCAAATACTTGCAAGATCATCAACACTTTCTTCATCGAAGATTTGGGGTTAGATTCATCAAAAGAAACATGCATGATTCTTCAACAGTCCAAGTTCTTTTATTAAAAATTCAAAAGCTTTACTAGAAGTGGAATATCCAAGAAATAAACCTTCATCGCCTTTAGCATCAAATTTACCAAGGTTATTCTTACCATTGTTTAGGACAAAACACTTGCATCCGAAAGCGTGAAGGTGGGAAATGTTGGGCTTCCTTCCTTTGTAGAGTTCATACGGTGTTTGTTTAAGGATCGGCCTTATAAGAACTCGATTCATCACATAGCAAGCGGTGCTCACGGCGCCGCCCAAAAGTACTTAGGAAGGTTAGTCTCATTGAGCATCGTCCTCGCTAGCTCTTCAAGAGACCGATTTTCCTTTCAACCACTCCATTTTGTTGCGGTGTCCTTGGAGCGAGAAAAGTTGTGATCAATGCCATTTTCTGTGCAAAATGCTTCAAATGCTTCATTCTCAAATTCCCACCATGATCACTTGAATGGAAGCAATGTTAAGTCCCTTCTCATTTTGTATAACCTTTGCAAGTTTTGAAAAGCATTAAAAGCATCATTTTTGTGAGAAATAAATAAAGTCCATGTATAGCGAGAATAGTCATCCACAATAACAAGGGCATAGGAATTGCCACCAAAGCGCAAGGTCCTAGAAGGGCCAAATAAATCCATATGTAAAAGTTGTAAAGGCGGTTTGTAGAAACAATATTTTTAGATTTGAAACATGCCTTTCCTTGTTTTCCTTTTTGACACGCATCACAAAGTTTATCTTATTCAAAACGAACCTTTGGCAAACCAATTACTAAGTCTCACTGAACCAATTTATTAAGATGATCCATGTGAATATGAGCCATTCTTCTATGCCATAGCCAAGATTCATTCTCTTTACTAAAAAGACAGCATGCATCATTTGAAGGTAGTTCATCTAAATTAACCATATAGATATTTCCAATTCTAGATCCAAAAAAAAAAAAACTGTACTTTTATTAAAAGAATTTACGACCATGTATTTTGAAGAATCAAATATAACATTATTGCCTTTGTCAGAAAGTTGACTAATACTTAGCAAGTTATGTTTCAAACCTTCCACATACAAGACATTCTCTACAATGGGATTAGGACTCTTACCAATAGTACCAATCCCAAGAATTTTACCTTTGTTGTTGTCACCATACCTGGACATAACCACTATTCTTAGGTACCAATGAGGAGAACTTGCTTTTGTCTCTGTCATGTGCTTTGAGCACCGCTATCAAGATACCAATTTAAGTCCTTGGCTTTCAAGCACACCTACAACAACAAATCATATTTTAACCTTTGGTACCCAAACCATCTTGGGTCCATATGAGTTAGTCTTGGGCAAGGTGCCCTTTGGAATCCACATATTTTTGCCAACTACATTTTTATTTTTTCTAATATTGCAAATAGAGGCAGTGTGACCATTTCTACCACAGTGAAAGCATTTAATGAAAGGACTACTTGAGGGTTTGTTGTGATTGAAGAGTTTAAAAGATTTTTCATGAATTTTTGGATGATAACCTAAACCAGCTTTTCCAAAAGTACCTTTTGGTTTCCTAACATAATGTTTAGATTATCTCTTCCCATCGTAGAATTTTGCAAGAGTGTTATTTAAATCCTTAACCTTATTTTTCAAAACACTACACTCATTGCATTTTAAAACTTCATCCTTTTTATTTTCACAAGATATGGGAGGAGAAGTTTCAATCACAAAGAACTTGTTTTTCTTTAAGAATCACTATCTCTTTGTTTAAAATTTCAATTTTTGATTCAAGAGAAGAGATGGTTTTCTTAGAAGAAAGAACAATTTTTCCAAGTTTAATCGTTTCATTATTTAATTCTTCACAAGCAATAAGCAGCTCATCATAAGTTAAAGGAGATTCGAGTTCAAGAGCATTTACCTCATCCTCCTCGTGTTTTGCCATGAGACATAAGTTGGCCTCATTAGTACCTTCATGGGTCAATAGAAGGTGTCCCACATTTCTTTAGCAGCCTTGCAATTTGAGACCCTATAGAACTCATCGTAGCTTAAAGCGAAGTGATGATGTTCTTAGCTTTCAAATTGTATTGGACCTTTTCTTATCATCTTCGGTCCAAAGTGATCTTGGTTTGTCTACCATGCATCATTAATTGATTGAGTGGGGACAAATGGACCATTTTCCACAAGATCCCAAATATCAAGATCAACACCCTCAAGAAAGATTTGCATTCTATCCTTCCAATAACCATACCCTCACCATTGAAAAATGGGGTCATTCATGGAGGTTCCTCGTTATTGTTTGAAGTCATTCTCTTGAGGCAGTTAAGTCCTTTATACAAGAGTCTAGCTCGATGCCCCTTGTTGACAAGTGACTCCAAACACAAGAGGGGGGTGATTTGTGTGTGACCTGTGCTTTCAAAAACTTTTGGAGAAATAAGTGCTAATTATGAGTTGGAAATATTAATGTGAAATAGATAAATCACTTGAAGAATAAATTGCAAACGAGTTAAAAATAAAGTAATAGTAAGATATAAATAACAATAAAATAAAGTCTGTAAATTTAATTGGTGAAAAGTAGAGAGATAAGGAGTAAAAAGCACACAACAAATTATCCAGGTGCCACCTAACACCCCTGTGGCCCACGCCCCGTCTCCTCAAAGCAAACCACTATGGGATTTTCACTAAGACACTAGCTTTTAAATCGAGTTCACTAGAAACCTTTACAACTCTAAACTAGAGCAATACGTTCAAGAGATATCACCTCTCTATGAACACCTTGGGATTCCTACCCAAAAATAAATGATTTTCACAAATAAAATGAGACGAAAAAGATACACTCAATAGTGCAGATATAACAAATTGAAGCTCAAATAATACAACTCAAATTTTGTAGAATAAAAAGACTCTCAGAAAATTGTGCTCAAATAAGTGTGAGTGATGAAAAATATTTGACAGAGTTTTTGGCACAAAAATTAAGCACTGCATTGTTGTTGTTGTGTTGTAAGAAAGAGCACAGCGTTGTTTATTTATAGACCGACCGAGGAGCGTTTGCCCGTTGCGTTTTGATTTGTCCGTTGGAAGATTTGACCGTTGCACAGGGATCTGTCCGTTGGAATTTGTCCGTTGCGTTGAAAATGTGAATACATGCCTTGACAGGATGATTTTGATGATTGACAAAAGGGAGCTTTGCAAATAGTCAACCGTGCAAAAAGTGGAAAAGAATACCAAGACGCGTATCAAGAATGATTGTTTCTCAAGTCTTTGGGTTCTGGGTATTTATTTATCTTTATTAAGACAATTTGTAAGTAGTAATAAAAAGCTCTCAATTAAAATTAAATCACACACGCACAAAATATTTTGACATGCATATCTCGTGTCGGATGTCGAGCTGAGGAGCTCGGATGTCGAGCTGAGGATTAAGTCGCGTGTCGAGATCTGAGGAAGTCGTATGTCGAGCTCTGAGGAAATCGGATGTCGAGCTGAGGAGGAAGTCGGATGTTGAGCTCTGAGGAAGTCGTATGTCGAACTGAGGAGGAGGTCGCGTGTCAAGCTTATGAGGTCGCGTACCGAGGTCGCGTGATGAGCTCTTGTCGCGTGCCGAGCTGATGATCCGTGTCGAGCTGATGAGGTCGCGTACCGAGGTCGCGTGTCGAGCTGATGAGGTCGCGTGCCGAGCTATGAGAACCGAGCTGATGAGGAGGTCGTATGCCGAGCTGTGTTCCGAGGTCGTGTGCCGAGGTCTTTTGCCGAGCTGTTCAGAGGTCGTATGCCGAGCTGTGTCGAGGTCGTCTGTCGAGCTGTGTGGCGAGGTCGTCTGCCGAGCTGTCTTCAGAGGTCGTATGCCGAGCCGTCTCCGTGTTTTCAACGCAACGGACAAATTCCAACGGACAGATCCCTGTTCAACGGGCAAATCCTCAACGGACATTTTTTTTAAGTGCGTGAGACGCTCCTCGGTCGGTCTATAAATAAACAACGCTGTGCTCTTTCTTATAACACGAAAAAACAACAACGCAGTGCTTAATTTTTGTCTTAAAAACTCACAAATATTTTTCATCACTCACACTTATTTGAGCACAATTTTCGAGGGTTTTTTTATTCTACATAATTTGAGTTGTATTATTTGAGCTTCAATTTGTTATATCCGCACTATTGAGTGTATCTTTCGTCTCATTTTATTTGTGAAAATCATTTCTTTTGGGTAGGAATCCCAAGGTGTTCATAGAGAGGTGATATCTCTTGAACGTATTGCTCTGGTATAGAGTTGTAAAGGTTTCTAGTGAACTCGATTTAAAAGCTAGTGATTTAGTGAAAATCCCATAGTGGTTTGCTTTGGGAGACGGGACGTAGGCCACGGGGTGTTTGGTGGCGAACTCGTATAAATTGCCGCGTGCTCTTCTTTGCTCTCTGCCTCTTTATCATTCAAGCACTTTATTTATTTTTGTTCTTTATTTATTATTCGGTCATTTATTTTTACGTAATTTTTATATAAGCACCGCTATCACAATTCACCCCTCTTGTGTTTGAAGTCAATTGGTAACAATTGGCATCGAGCTAGAATCTTGTATAAAGGACTTAACTGTCTCAAGAGAATGACTTCAAACAATTACGAGGAACTTCCATGAACAGACCCCCATTTTTCAATGGTGAGGGTATGGTTATTGGAAGGATAGAATGCAAATCTTTCTTGAGGGTGTTGATCTTGATATTTGGGATCTTTGTGGAAAATGGTCCATTTGTCCCCACTCAATCAATTAATGATGCAATGGTAGACAAACCAAGATCACTTTGGAAAGAAGAAGATAAGAACAAGGTCCAATACAGTTTGAACGCTAAGAACATCATCACTTCTGCTTTAAGCTACGATGAGTTCTATAGGGTCTCAAATTGCAAGACTGCTAAAGAAATGTGGGACACCCTTCTATTGACCCATGAAGGTACTACCGAGGCCAACTTATGTCTCATGGCAAAACACGAGGAGGATGAGGTAAATGCTCTTGAACTTCGAATCTCCTTTAACTTATGATGAGCCGCTATTGCTTGTGAAGAATTAAATAATGAAACGATTAAACTTGGAAAAATTGTTCTTTCTTCTAAGAAAACCATCTCTTCTCTTGAATCAAAAATTGAAATCTTAAACAAAGAGCTAGTGATTCTTAAAGAAAAACAAGTTGCTGTGATTGAAACTTCTCCTCCCATATCTTGTGAAAATAAAAAGATGAAGTTTTAAAATGCAATGAGTGTAGTGTTTTGAAAAATAAGGTTGAGGATTTAAATAACACTCTTGCAAAATTTACAATGGGAAGAGATAATGTAAACATTATTTTAGGAAACCAAAAGGTACTTTTAGAAAAGCTGGTTTAGGTTATCATCCAAAAATTCATGAAAAATCTTTTAAACTCTTCAATCACAACAAACCCTCAAGTAGTCCTTTCATTAAATGCTTTCACTGTGGTAGAAATGGTCACACTGCCTCTATTTGCAATATTAGAAAGAATAAAAATGTAGTTGGCAAAAAGATGTGGATTCCAAAGGGCACCTTGCCCAAGACTAACTCATATGGACCCAAGATGGTTTGGGTACCAAAGGTTAAAATATGATTTGTTGTTGTAGGTGTGCTTGAAAGCCAAGGACTTAAATTGGTATCTTGATAGCCCATTGTTCAAAGCACATGACAGGAGACAAAAGCAAGTTCTCCTCATTGGTACCTAAGAATAGTGGTTATGTCCGGTATGGTGACAACAACAAAGGTAAAATTCTTGGGATTGGTTCTATTGGTAAGAGTCCTAATCCCACCATTGAAAATGTTTTGTATGTGGATGGTTTGAAGCATAATTTGCTAAGCATTAGTCAACTTTGTGATAAAGGAAACAAAGTGGTTTTCGATTCTTCAAAATGCATGGTCATGGATTCTATAAATGAAAATGTTATTGTAATTGGACCTAGAATTGGAAATATCTATATGCTTGATTTAGATAAAATACCTTCAAATGATGCATGTTTTCTTATTAGTAAAGAGGATGAATCTTGGCTATGGCATAGAAGAATGGCTCATATTCACATGGATCATCTTAATAAATTGGTTCGTAAAGACTTAGTAATTGGTTTGCCAAAGATTCGTTTTGAAAAAGATAAACTTTGCGATGCATGTCAAAAGTAAAACAAGTAAAGGCTTCTTTCAAATCTAAAAATATTGTTTCAACAAATCGGCCTTTACAACTTTTACATATGGATTTATTTGGCCCTTCTAGAACCATGAGCTTTGGTGGCAATTACTATGCTCTTGTTATTGTGGACGACTATTCTCGCTATACATGGACTTTATTTATTTCTCACAAAAATGATGCTTTTAATGCTTTTGAAAACTTGCAAAGGTTATACAAAATGAGAAGGGACTTAACATTGCTTCCATTCAAGTGATCATGGTGGGGAATTTGAGAATGAAGCATTTGAAGCATTTTGCACAGAAAATGACATCGATCACAACTTTTCTGCTCCAAGGACACCGCAACAAAATGGAGTGGTTGAAAGGAAAAATCGGGCCCTTGAAGAGCTAGCGAGGACGATGCTCAATGAGAGTAACCTTCCTAAGTACTTTTGGCAGACGCGTGAGCACCGCTGCTATGTGTTGAATCGAGTTCTTATCAGGACGATCCTTAAGCAAACACCGTATGAACTCTACAAAGGAAGGAAGCCCAACATTTCCCACCTTCACGTTTTTGGATGCAAGTGTTTTGTCCTAAACAATGGTAAGAATAACCTTGGTAAATTTGATGCTAAAGTCGATGAAGGTTTATTTCTTGGATATTCCACTTCTAGTAAAGCTTTTGAATTTTTAATAAAAGAACTTGACTGTTGAAGAATCTGTGCATGTTTCTTTTGATGAATCTAACCCCAAATCTTCAAGAAGAAAGTGTTGATGATCTTGCGTAAGTATTTGGAGATACCTATTTAGAGGAACAAGAGAGATCAAAAGTTCAAAAGGAGGATCAAGAGTCCTTGCCTCAACCCTCTCAAGAACTCTCTCACTCAAATCTTCCAAAGGAACAGAGAGTCTCAAAGAACCATCCTCTTGACAACATAAGAACTGATGTCTCAAAAGGGTAACGACTGAAACTCTCTTAATCATGCATGTCATCATATGGCCTTTGTCCCCCAAATTGAACCACATGCCGCCAATGACTCCATCTTTGATGAGCATTGGACCTTTGCTATGCAAGAGGAATTAAATCAATTTGAGAGAAATGATGTTTGGGAACTTGTCCCTAGGCCTAAAGATCACCTAGTCATTGGGACCAAATGGGTCTTTCGCAACAAGCTTGATGAAAACGGTATCATTGTTAGAAATAAAGCTAGACTTGTTGCAAAAGGCTATAATCAACAAGAGGGCATAGATTTCGATGAAACCTATGCACCCGTGGCTAGATTAGAAGCTATTCGCATGCTTCTCGCTTTTGCATGCATCATGGATTTTAAACTTTTTCAAATGGATGTTAAGAGTGCATTTCTAAATGGTTTTATTCAAGAAGAAGTATATGTTGATCAACCCCGGTTTTGAAAATTTTGAATTTCCAAATCATGTTTTCAAATTGAAAAAGGCTTTATATGAGTTTAAAACAAGCTCCGAGAGCTTGGTACGAGAGGTCGAGCAAATATTTACTTGAAAAAGGTTTTGAAAGAGGAAAAGTTGATACCACTCTTTTCATTAAACACAAAAATCATGACATTTTACTTGTTCAAATTTATGTTGACGATATCATCTTTGGTGCTACTAATGAGTCTTTGTGTGAAGATTTTTCCAAAATCATGCAAAGTGAGTTTGAAATGTCCATTATGGGAGAGCTCAACTACTTCCTTGGTCTTCAAATCAAACAAACAAAAGAAGGAATTTTTATAAATCAATCCAAATATTGCAAGGAGTTGCTTAAAAGATTTGGAATGAGCAACGCCAAAGAAATCTCAACTCCCATGAGCACATCATGCTATCTTGACAAAGATGAAGGTGGTAAGTCTGGTCAAGTAAGTAAGTATAGAGGTATGATAGGATCTCTTCTCTATCTCACCGCTAGTCGTCCGGATATTATGTCTAGTGTTTGTATGTGTGCACGTTTTCAAGCAAATCCTAAGGAATCACATCTCTTAGCGGTAAAACGCATCATGAGATATCTCACCGCACACAAACTATGGGTTTATGGTACCCCAAAGGTCTTGTTGCACACTTATTGGGTACTCGGATTCTGATTTTGCGGGTTGCAAATGGACCGAAAAAGCACTAGTGGGACATGTCACTTACTGGGAATGCCTTGGTCTCATGGCATAGTAAGAAACAAGCCGGTGTGGCTTTGTCCCTTCTTTTAAGCGAATCGTTGCTTGACGGTTATTTGTGCACAAATTATTTGGATGAAACAACAGCTTGAATGATTATGGAATCAATCAAAACTGCTCCAATTATGCGACAATACTAGTGCCATAAACCTCACGAAAAATCCGGTTTATCACTCTCGGACTAAACACATAGAGATTAGGCACCATTTTATTAGAGATCATGTTCAAAAAGGTGATTGCATGATTGAGTTTGTGGAAACATCTAGACAACTTGCAGATATTTTTACTAAACCTTTGCCTAAGGAAACTTTCTTTTTTATTAGAACTGAATTGGGAATTTTAGACCAATCATTCATCGAAGGATTTGCTGTGATTGCATTTTCTTTTGAATAAATTCTAACTTGGGCGTTTGAGTGTGCTAACGAAGTTTATGCAGGTCTTTTCCCCTTCCATTTTCTTTAAGTACGGAATAATGAGTGGGTGACGATTTGTCTTATGCAACTAGCTAATCATGTCCAACCAAATTTCATCTATCACACACCAAGCTTGGTATCACGTGAACTATCAAAATATGCTTGTTTAATCCTCAATATATGCCTTGCTTTATTTGTCTTTCCCACTTTTTGATGTTGCCAAAAGGGGGAGAGTTACATGAATGCATGATTCAGGGAGTGATATTTTAAGTATTGCTTATCAGGAGAGGGAGTTTTTCTAAATATTGTGCTTAAACTCGATATCTTTTATTGAAAAACCATGCTTATATCTCATTGCTATATCATGATTATATTTTACTAAATTCCTCCATGAGATGTTTGTCATCATCAAAAGGGAGTCTGTGAATACATGCCTTGACAGGATGATTTTGATGATCGACAAAGGGAGCTTTGCAAATAGTCAACCGTGCAAAAGTGGAAAGAATACCAAGACGCCAGATCAAGAATGATTGTTTCTCAAGTCTTTGGGTTCTGGGTATTTATTTATCTTTATTAAGACAATTTGTAAGTAGTAATAAAAAGCTCTCAATTAAAATTAAATCACACACGCACAAAATATTTTGACATGCATATCTCGTGTCGGATGTCGAGCTGAGGAGCTCGGATGTCGAGCTGAGGATTAAGTCGCGTGTCGAGATCTGAGGAAGTCGTATGTCGAGCTCTGAGTAAATCGGATGTCGAGCTGAGGAGGAAGTCGGATGTTGAGCTCTGAGGAAGTCGTATGTCGAACTGAGGAGGAGGTCGCGTGTCAAGCTTATGAGGTCGCGTACCGAGGTCGCGTGATGAGCTCTTGTCGCGTGCCGAGCTGATGATCCGTGTCGAGCTGATGAGGTCGCGTACCGAGGTCGCGTGTCGAGCTGATGAGGTCGCGTGCCGAGCTATGAGAACCGAGCTGATGAGGAGGTCGTATGCCGAGCTGTGTCGAGGTCGTCTGTCGAGCTGTGTGGCGAGGTCGTCTGCCGAGCTGTCTTCAGAGGTCGTATGCCGAGCCGTCTCCGTGTTTTCAATACGCAACGGACAAATTCCAACGGACAGCTCCCTGTTCAACGGGCAAATCCTCAACGGACATTTTTTTTTAAATGCGTGAGACGCTCCTCAGTCGGTCTATAAATAAACAACGCTGTGCTCTTTCTTATAACACGAAAAAAACAACAACGCAGTGCTTAATTTTTGTGCCAAAAACTCTGTCAAATATTTTTCATCACTCACACTTATTTGAGCACAATTTTCTGAGGGTTTTTTTATTCTACATAATTTGAGTTGTATTATTTGAGCTTCAATTTGTTATATCTGCACTATTGAGTGTATCTTTTTCGTCTCATTTTATTTGTGAAAATCATTTCTTTTTGGGTAGGAATCCCAAGGTGTTCATAGAGAGGTGATATCTCTTGAACGTATTGCTCTGGTATAGAGTTGTAAAGGTTTCTAGCTGAACCTGATTTAAAAGCTAGTGATTTAGTGAAAATCCCATAGTGGTTTGCTTTGGGGACAGGACGTAGGCCACAGGGGTGTTTGGTATAAATTGCTGCGTGCTCTTCTTTGCTCTCTGTCTCTTTATCATTCAAGCACTTTATTTATTTTTGTTCTTTATTTATTATTCGGTCATTTATTTTCTGTAATTTTTTATATAAGCACCGCTATCACAATTCACCCCCCTCTTGTGTTTGAAGTCAATTGGTAACAGAAAACACGGAGACGGCTCGGCATACGACCTCTGAAGACAGCTCGGCAGACGACCTCGCCACACAGCTCGGCAGACGACCTCGACACAGCTCGGCATATGACCTCTGAACAGCTCGGCAAAAGACCTCCTCATCAGCTCGGTTCTCATAGCTCGGTACACGACCTCATCAGCTCGACACGCGACTTCCTCCTCAGTTCGACATACGACTTCCTCAGAGCTCAACATCCGACTTCCTCCTCAGCTCGACATCCGATTTCCTCAGCTCGACACGCGACTTCCTCCTCAGTTCGACATACGACTTCCTCAGATCTCGACACGCGACTTCCTCCTCAGCTCGACATCCGACTTCCTCAGCTCGACATCCGACACGAGATATGCATGTCAAAATATTTTGTGCGTGTGTGATTTAATTTTAATTGAGAGCTTTTTATTACTACTTACAAATTGTCTTAATAAAGATAAATAAATACCCGTAACTCCAAACACTTGAAAACTATCATTCTCGATACGCGTCTCAGATTCTTTTCCACTTTTGCACGGCCGACTATTCGTAAAGCACTTTCACAATCATCAAAATCATCCTGTCAAGACATGTATTCACAATATAACCTGTGAAATCTCCACCAGAGAGGATCCTGATCCGGGTGAAAAGTGCAAATCACCCTATAAATTAGAGGGTAAAATGCATTTGACCCAAGAAAAAATAATTTTTTTTGGTACAAAAAAAAACAAGGCTTTTCTACAGTTTCAGTCCCCCTATTTTCAACAATCCGTAATTTTAGTCCCCAATTTTTAATTTCACAATTTTTGTCCCCTATTTTTTAAAATTTCTGAAGTTGGGTCCCTATACTAAAATTGGGTCATAAATTAGGTGATGTGGCAGTCAAATGCTGATGTGGCAGTTACACATGTCATCTTTTTTATTATTTTAATTCTTTTTTATTATTTTAATTATAAAATTTAATTTAATAAATAAAACAAATTTACAAATCATTATAAACTTTAATTATAAACTTTAATAAATTAAATAAATTACAAACAAATCAGAAAATCAAACAACCCATTATCAAAAAAAAAAAAATCTACAGCAACCAAGCTGCTTCTTCTTCTTCTCTTCACGCTGATTCTTCACACCTTCATCTTCAGCTTCAATAACAACAACAACAACAACTTCATCAACAACAACATGAATCCTAAATCTGGAAAAATCTTCATCTCTTCCTCTTGCTCCTCAACCCAATTGGAACCCCAACCAACGATGAGCCCTAAATTTGGAACCTGGAACCCCAACCAATCTTCATCTGGAAAAACAACATGTGAACCCTAAAACTGGAACCCAACCTCAACCCCAATCAACGATGATCAACATCATCAACAACACCAAAATTAACAACAACAGGGAACAACAAATTCTGGAAAAATCAAATTCAACAAATTCTGAAAAAATCACCAAATTAACAATAGCACCAACACATCTTCTCCATCGTTCTTTTGCTTCTTCTGCAACAGTAAGAACCCATAACAACCATCAGCAACCATCAGCCACAACAACCACCATCGTTCAGCCACAACAACCATCAGCACCACCCCATCCTTCCTCTCATCTTCGTCCCTAAACATGATTTGAGAACCAGAAGAAGAAACGAAAGAACCTGAAGAAGAACCAGAAACGAAAGCTGAAGAAGAGAAGAGAAAAAACCCTCGTTCTCACTCTTACCCAGAATCTCACCCAGAACCCAGAAACCCTCCATCACTGTCACTCTCACCCAGAAACCCTCGTTCTCACTCACACCCAGAACCCAGAAACCCTCGATTCTTCTTCGATCTGCTTCGATTCTTCATAAACCCGGAACCAGTGGCTGTGTGAGGTTAGGGTTTTTGGAAAGGAGAGCGAGAGTGACTGTGAGGGTCGAGAGTGACTGTGAGCGAGAGAGCGAGAAGAAAGGGTCAAGGGAGTCAGAGGAAGAAAAAAGGGTCGAGAGAGATTAGGGTGACAGATCGAGAGCGAGACAGATCTGGGTGACTGTGTGAGGTTGTTGTTGGCTTGGCTTGGTTCTTCTCTGAGCGTGTGGTGGACTGGCTTGTCTGAGAGTGAGGAAGAAGACCGTGAGGAAGAAGGAGCAGAGGAAGAAGAATGGGTCGAGGAAGAAGACTCTGTTCGAAGTTGCCGTGCGAGGTCTCGGTTGAAGGCGTTGGTGCGGCGAAGGCGAAGGACGTGTGGAGGTCGGCGGCGGGCGTCGTTGCTGTAGAGAATTTGAGAAGGGAGAGCAGCGAAGGTGATAAGAGTATTTAGGGTTTTCAATTTCCCCTAAACCTTATTTTATTATTTTAGATTTTTCAGAAATTAAAATAAATGTATTTTTGTTGTTTTAAATTACTAAATGCTGACTTAATGACATGGCAACTTAAGTGTCACCAAAATGCCACATGGCAAGTCCAGTTAGATGCCACATCAGCAAATCACTTGTCACTTCAGCAAATTTCTAACCCAATTTTAGTGAGAGGCTAAATGTCAGAAATTTTAAAAATTAAGGGACCAAAATTACAAAATTAAAAATGGGAAACCAAAATTACGAATTGCTGAAAATAAAGGGACCAAAACTGCAGAAAAGTCAAAAAAAACAAATAGCAAAATATTATATTAATATTGTTTAATATACTATATATATTAACAGAAAGATGGATACGGTGTTCGCATCTTTTTATTGTGCTTTGATTTGTAAATTTTATTTTGTTTCTTTGCATAAATATAAATTTGCAAAGATTTTCAAAAATAATTTCAATCAATTTATTTCAATTTAAGAGAATCAAGGGGCCGAGAAAAACCCAAAATTACCCATTGTTAAAAAATTGCCGCTTGTTCTTTTTACGGTATTTTGGTCATCACACCTTCTCACAATTTAAATTCAAATTCACATTTCCTTCTTCTACTTTTAGTGAAACAATTTTTCTTCTCACTTATTTCACAAAAAAATTCTCTTCTACTATAAATATATACAATTTGCTACCCGTTGAAATGACTCAATTAGAGCTCTTATATTAATGCCACGTGTCCTTTTTTAAGGGTAAATTTGTCTTTTTGTGATCTCCCTCCTTTGTCTTTTTTTCCGTTATTCTTCCAGAAATTGAAATTGACGTTTTGCTTTGGTGCAAGTGCCATGTCGATCCATCCTCGCACTATTTATCTCTCTCCTGATCTCCCTCCTTTCTTCCTCCTCCAATCTCCAAGGACCCAGTACTTCACTTTCCTCTTCTTCCTCCTCCTTCCACTTTTCACTGCACATTCACTCTTCTGGATTGTATCAAAGGTGGTTTTTTGTAGGTTTTGATGCGGCACAGTGACAACAAGCAGTGTGTTGTCGGAGAACCCGATGCGCCACGTTGACGACAGTCGAGCTTGATCTCAACTGCCGAGATCGCTCAAGCCGTTGGTCCTCGCCGCCGAAATGAAGCTTGATCTCGGCGAGTTGAGCTGATCTCGACAGTTGAGCTTGACATGAAGTCGTTGATCTCGATATCTATTCACACTGCCGAGATCAAGCTCAACCTCGTTGGTCTCAACTGACCGAGATCAAGCTTGATCTCGGCGGTCGAGCTTGCTTCGACAGTTGATGCGTCCGCGGTGACAGCGGTGTCGTCGGAGAACCTGATGCGTCACAGTGACGACAGGTTGAGCTTGATCTCAAACTGTCGAGATCAAGCACAAGCTGTTGGTCCTCAAGCTGTCGAAATCAAGCTTGATCTCGACAGGTTGAGCTTGATCTCGACAGGTTGATCTTGACATGAAGCTATTGATCTCGACAGCTATTGGTCCTCAACCTGTCGAGACCAAGCTCAACCTGTTGGTCCTCAACCTGTCGAGATCAAGCTTGATCTCGACAGGTTGAGCTTGATCTCAAGTTGTCGAGTCGGCTTCGCCCCGTCGCCGAGATCAAGTACATGTTGGTCCTCGTCGCCGAAATCAAGGTTGATCTCGACAGTTTAGCTTGATCTCGCCGCCGAGATCAATCTCGCTGTTGGTCCGCCGAGATCAAGCCGTCAGTTGGTCCTCGCCCGCCAAATCAAGCTCGATCTGCAGGTTAGGGAAGGGATGTGTACTTGATCCGAGATCACTCTTTAGAAAAGTCCTATATATGTGTACTAATAGATCTACATCAACGATGTTAGTAGGTTCTTAATCACAAAAAATCTCATTGGTGACTCTTCCAATTACTTTATAGTCATATATAATTACAAAAACAATGTCTACCTGCATGCACGAACAGACGCACGGGTAAAATACTAGTACTCTCTGAAAAAAGCAACCGCAAAGAAACACATAGGAGTGCTTAGGTTTCTGAAAATTCATAATTCTCCCTCATCCAAAAAAAGGGTTAGAGTTTCTGAAAATCCATCTTACCTCCTCATTCAACCTGACGCAGCAAAGAAGAAGAGAGGTTGATCTTCTTTCTTCCACTCTTCAGCTCCCTCCATCTTTAGCTCCCTCCATCTTCCCCCTCATTCATCTTCTTTCTTCCACTCTCTGATACCATTTCCCTCTTTGTAACCCAATTTTTTTTTTTCATTTTCTCCTAGCTCCCACATGAACCATACCCTAACCATCTTCCTCTGCTGCAACAAAAACAAAAAAAAAACCCTTCTTCCTCCCTTCACATCTTCTCCATCTTTCTTCCATTCTCTCTTCCCTGCAGACTTCTATATGTGTTTGCAAACTCACAATCATCTTCTGGTGCATTTCTTTCCCATCGCTTCTGTTTCAGCTGCTTGGTTTCCAAAAATGGAGTCCGTCTGATATTGATTTTTTGGTTCACGGGTATGCTTCGATTTCCCTTTCACATTTTTTTATAAAATGATTTCAGTGCTTTTTCTGGGTTGTATATAAAAGGGATTCATATTGGGTTTTCCATTTCAAATGTTCATCATGGGCTTTTATGGGTAATAGTTTGATGCATTTGCATGTTGTGATGGTTTAGAAATGTGCGCTGATAAGGTGTTTGTCAAAATGTCTAGAAACAGGAAGGTGATACTAAATCTTAACCAACAAAGCATGAAATTTCTTCTCCTCACTATAATCTCGGATGATTTGTTCTCAAATTTTGGTAAATCACGTTTTAAGCCATTTGGGTATGTCTTGAAAGCTTTCTTATGTTATTAATGTACTGTCTTTGTTTATGGGTAACTCAAGTTTTGTTGGTTTTTAATATATTGTCTCTGTTAGTGTTTTAGTGTACAATTGATTTATTTACAGCTATCAAATAATTTTATTTGGCCCAAATGTTAGAGTTCTGTATTTACGCTGATATGAGTTGAAGAATACCTATGAATTAGGTGTCATTTTTTGTGTCTTCTGATTTTATGCCTCATACTTTTTCCTATAGTAGCTCATGCTTTTGCTGCAATGTTTTTTATATTATGTTCTTTTACAAATTTGAAATTTAAATTAATGAAGTAAGCTACTTTTCTGTTCTAATTATAATCTACTGCACCTTGTAGTTGTGTTCAGGTCATGACTGATTCAGAGCTATCACAGTCCTAATTTGCATATGTGAGTGGAAGTGGTTGAGAGATTTATTTTCAAACATGGTTTAAAGAAGAAACATTCACAAAATTCTTTTATATTAAAAAATTAAAAATCTTGGGCAATTGGACCCGTAACATTGGTTTTTCCACAATAGGTTCTATGTATGTTCATTCATTCTCATTCTCAAGATTAATATTCTCATTCTTAAGATAAGGTCCACCAAAGCTGTTTAGTTTTATACTTTTCTCTGCAATTATAGTTTATATAGTCAATAAACAGAATGAACAAACATCAATCATGTATGCTAATATATGAAACAGAACCCATGAAACTACTATCCTCACTTGCATATTACACATGTATATGTCTGTTTTGCATTACTAATATATGGTTGTACCAATTGCAATCTTCCTCCATAATAGGTAAACTATATCAACATTGATTTAAGAGAATAATCTGAGGATCATCTCAACCTACATATTGCTTCTGTTACATATTTGATTAGTTATAATAGATAAGTGACTTTGGTATTTGATTTTCAGGTTTTGGATGAGATTAGAATTGGCCTAAAACTGATTGGCCTTCTTTTTACTTTATTCAGGTTAGGACCTTTTTATTTACCATAACGTTAATTGGTGCATCTGAATTAACTAATATTTTTTGCCTGTTAATTTTATCTTACTTTTTCTGATTTTGCAAGTTGTACCCTAGAATTGGCGTGTCACTGCTATAATGCATTTGGTTGCTTAAATCTCAACTGCATTCTTTATACTGATGCTTCAATTGCTACACCTGAATTACTTTTATTTTTTGCATGTTAGTAACATGTTTAATTCATTCTAAATTGTACCTTTTGTGGCTCATTTGTTGTTTGAACTGTAACTGATTTAGTTTTAATCCTCATGATTGGTGATGAAGGCAAGCTTTATGTTCTTCGAGAGTTGTCATCAATATATAGGAAGAAGGCAGGTTTTATGGACCACTTATATTTATGCTGTCACATTCTTCTTCTTCAAAGTTTGTGTTGGACCACTTATATGTGTGTGTGTGTGTTGGTACTTTAAAAGTCATTTAACAGTAACAGTATTTCACATTAGTTATAGAACCTGAAACATTATATTTAGTAACGGTATTTCTCTAACTCTTGGTTTTTTGTCTCTTTATGAAAGCCATATGGTGAGATTGATATCATTCTGTCCAAATACAAAGCTACTGGGAGTCGACTGGTTGGGTTCAATTTCTTACATATTTACCTAAACATTACCTGTTATTACTAATTTTGTTACTCACTTAAGTCTTGTTTCTTATAGAGTCTACCCCCAGATTTTGCTACAATTGTGAGAAACTCAGGGTACTCAACCATATTGCTGCGTGGACCATCTGGAATGCAAAGAAGCTGCTCCCTGCTGATTAGAGATACCCCGAAAAAAACCCTAAAAATAGGGATGGGATGGAAGCAATTCTGCAGAGAAAACGAATTCAAACCTGGAAATGAACTCAGGTTCAGATTCGTCAATGCTAATGTCAACAACATCGTTACTGTCAAAAAAGTCAGTAACAAAGGTATACTACAATTTCATCCTACACATTACAATAGAGAATAATGTATATTACAATTTGTCACGACTTCTCTTACAAAAGACTTCGTTACACTTTACTCCAGTATATTTAGCAAATTCTGGATTAAGACGCTGTACTTTGTAAACATTGTCAATTATATTTACAAAAATGTATTGTACTTAACAATAAGAACTAATCTATATATTGTGCATTTGTAGGAATAGTTCCAGCAATCTGATTGAACTTCTTCAGATGGTGGGCATCATGGTTAACTATGACTTAGTATTTTCTTATATATGGTCATCTGGCATAGAAGGTGTATTTTGGGATAATGGTCAAGTTAAGACTATGTATTTTAAAAGAAGACTTATTATGTAGCTTTAAAAATCATATGATGCATATTATCTTATTATAATCTAGGCTCTGGTCTGTGCTTAACTTTGAATCATATCTTGTGTACATTATTCTGCTTAACCATAATTATGTTTACTATTTCTACTATGTTCAAGTAAGTGTTGTTACATTTTTATTGAAGCTTTATATTGAGTCTTAGAGTATACAATATAGTTTGCTATAGATTTCTATTTCTAGAAATATTCACAACAACCAAAATGACGCCGCCCGTGCGTACGCACGGGTATATTACTAGTTGAGATGAAAACCATAATTTTGTAAGAAAAAATGGAAATTGTGATAATCAAGATTTTCGAAAAGTGTGTTTTGAGGGGGGGAAAGAAAAAGAAATTGCAAACTTTATTGAAAAAAGAATAATTATGTGAAAGAGTAACTATGAGCGGTTGGGTGATTATCATAGAGAGTAACTAACTATGAGTGCTGTTGGATAAAAAGGGGTGCCAGAATCAACTCTCTTTCTTTTGTTGTTTTGTTTTTTCACGGACAAACTACTTCTATCTTTCTTTTTCGGTCAATTCCTTCTTTTTTTGGAACAAAATAGAAAAGTCACCGATATGGGGTTGTAGTAGTAGGCTGGCTTGGAAGCAATATATTTAGGGCCTTGCTATTCACTCCCCGTTTTCTACTTATAAACACCGTTGCCATTTTGTTAATTTTTCCCCCCAATATACATCTTTTCTCTTCATATACTCTTACACTATGGTTGGTTGGTAAATAAGAGTGAAAGAAAAGATTGTATAAGGAAAGAAAAAGAGTAGAAAGTAAGGAGATTGTTTTCGTTGTTTGGTATAAAAGAAAGTGGAGTAAAAAATGAGAGGAAAAAAAGATGTATATTTAGTAAATGACTAAAATACCCCCACACATATATATATATATATATATATATCTCTTAATGTTTTCATATTTAAAAATATTTTCATCATCTAAAAAAATAAAAATAAAATGACAATATTATTAAAAAGATTACTTGAAAACAGAACTAAATTATTGAAAATTAATTAATTTTTTTTACTTAATTCATTAGTGAAATTTATCAATAAGTGGCAAGTTGTAATACATTAACAATACCCTTTTATTTTTATTAATTTATCGATTAGTTATTATTAAATTTTAGATATTTTCTATTTTTCAATTGAGCAAAATTAATAATTCATAAACTTAAAAATATATTTTTTATAAAATAAATTAATTTCAAATGAGAAAATAAAAACGAAAAACGTTAATATGTGACGTTCAAACAATAACCGTTGGCTGTTGGCATATATTATGAGTTGCTTTTTTCAGTTATTATTAAAAAAGAGTTAATGTTGCAGTTAAGAAAAAAAAGAAGAAAACCTTTACTGCATTTCATAATATGAGGGCAGCTAAGTAATTTTATTTCTTTCCCTGTTTTCCTTCCAAGTTTGAGACGATTGGAATTTTTGGTGGGTTCCACCAAGATTCTTCTTTCCTTTGCTTTAATTGGGAGATCCAAAGGGAGGAAAGTGGAATATTTCTCGACTTTTCACTCCCTCCTCTTTCTTTCCTGGCAGTTTCTGAGTAACCAAACATGGTGTTAGTTTTCCGGAACCACACATAACGCCAATTTTTGTCTTCTTTGATATAAAATGATTTTAATAAATGAATGAATAATAATTTGGGCTAATTTTTGACCCAATGATAGAAAATAAAATAGGCCATTTGGACCCAGCAAAAAGATGTATGATCCATTGTTACGCAAATTGAACAAAATGGGTCACTTGGGTCCAACAAAAACTAAAAAAAAATATTTATTTTTCAAAATAATAAACAAGTACCCACGAGTAAAATAACAGATTTTTGCTCTACTCGCTTATTAAAGCGGTGGATGTGAGTATCATATTACCCGTACCAGCGGGCATCCGCATGTAATATGTTATTTATTACAATTTATAATGCACCTAAACTATTCTTTTATGCATAATATTAAATATCATAGTCAAAATATATATACTACTTCATATTACGTATTGGGGTTTCCGCTGTTAGTCCCTACAAAATTATTTTTTTCTTATTGATCCTTGACAATTTTATAATGTCCACTTTTAGTCCCTTAAAAAAAAATTCCCGAATATCTAGCACTGATATGGCTAATAGAAAAACACATCACCATTGCCACATAAGATTATTAATGCCATGTGTTTAGAAGGGACTCCAACTCACCTCCAAAACCACTTCCTTTGGTCTCCCCTCTCCCTTAGCCTCTCACCCCTCTACTGACAACCACCTATTATGGTGTTGGAGAGGCGAGGAAGAAGGAAAGAAAATGAAGGTGAGTTGGTGTCTACGTGGCGTTATTAATCTTATGTGGCAATAGTGACTTGTATTTTGTTTAGTCGCGTCAATGCCAAAAAATGGATATTGAAGACAGGGACTAAAAAAAGTCGTTTTGAAAATACTAGGGATTGATAAGAGAAAAATAATTTTACAGGGACTAAAAGTGAAAACCCCTATATTTACAGGGACCAAATCCATATTTAAGCCAAAATATAAAAATTTAATATGAACTAAAGGTATAATCAATAATTTGCATTAGTATATTTATAGTTAATTATTTTTTTATTTCTTCAAAATAGAAAACATATAAATATGGTAAATGTCTTATGAAAATATTTTGTCATTATTCTTATAAAAATAGAGGGGTTGAATGTAAATCTTCCTTGTTGATTTTTTTTAATATTTTAATAGATAGCCATGGATATCTGCTGATACACATGGATATTCATAAAATTCGTGGATACTCGCTTAACGGATACCCGTGCAAATATGGGGCGGGCATAAACACATTTTCATTCGACAGGGCAGGTGACTCGGAGCTCCTACCCACCTCACCTCGCGTAATTGTCATCCTTAATCAATATACAAGTTAATGGAAGTGTTAGTGATGAGCTTGAATATGGGTGCATAAGTATTGCATGGTCATAAGGAAGACTATTGAAGTTATTATCGGTATAGGTACGTTTTGGGTCTAAGTATTTTTTATAAAATGTAGGTATAGAGATGAATACCATAGTTCCTTAGTTCGACTCTACTCCTGGGACAGATCCACTTGATCATAATTAGGGGCAACTGACCCCACTGACTTATTTGTTTTTTTACTAATTAATGAGTAATTTTATTTTTGTCCCCACCAAAAATTAAGTGTTAACCCCACTAAAGATACTACAAGAAAACTTGATATTTCCTAGGGCCAAAAACCCTAAGAAATGATAAAAAACCGTAGAAAAAGACCTTTTTTTTTGAGGGCCCACCAAGGGCCACGAAACTGTAGGTAATTCACTGGTAGGAAATAAAAACCAATGGTTTTTTAAAAATACTCGTCACTAAGAAATTTCCCACAGCCAGAGCCCTGGGAAATGCAATAGGATTTAAAAAAAAATTAAATTTTATCAATTTATTAAAACTGATAAAATTTAATTATTTTTTTAAACAAATTAATTTCAACTAATTTCTTTTTTTCCCCGTAACAGATACTACCCTAAAACCATTGCAAACTTTGAACCAAAATTAAAATTGAAGCAAGCAATTTGAACCACAAGCAGAATTACTTCCAGAAACATATTACATTCCAAATTAAGAAGAAGAAGAAGAAGAAGAAATTAAAATTAAAAAATAACAACAAACCAAAATCAAATGGTTAAACTGGAAAATTAACCACCAGCAGCAGAAATGACAACAAATAAGCTCTTTTGCTGCTTATAAAATGTTGCTCATCTTTTTCATCATATTCTTCTTCTTCACAATAAGGGGATGCTCTTTTCTTAATAGGAATGAACTCCTCCAAAACAAGTCCTTCCGTTGATGTTGCCTGTTCCAAAAACTCTGATTGACCATTCAAATTATACTTAGTTGTGGTAACAAACAATTGCTGCCTACAAGCCTCACTAGCTGCAACAAAAAACAAAACAAAAAAAAAAACCTCAAATTGGGGTCTCAAAAAAATAAAGCCCAGAAACAAAAGGAGGAAACTTTGTGTCCAGAAAATAAAAGAAAAGAAAAGGGGTGTGTTTGTTTTGATTGGGTACCTTGTGTGACCAGTTCTAAGGAAAGGGGAAGCTCTTTGGGTTTTACTGAATCTTACGGCGTTCTTCTTCCAGTGCTTGGATGTTCTTCTTCTCCCAGGAAACTTTGAAGGCATGAGTGACATCTCCAACTAAAGCATTGGCATTTTTATCATGAGTGACATCTTCATGGCGAAACTCTAAATTTCCACTTTCCCTTTGTCGTTTATATTCATTTCCGTTCGGAGGTGCAGGAGACGACGCATCTTCGCTGGGTCCAGGAGCTCCGGTCGGAGGTGCAGGAGGACTTAGCAACACTGGTGATGGTGCTGTTTGCAAGCTGGCAAGAGGGAAGAACAGTCCTTAAGGAGAAAAGGGCAGGTGTTGGGTCGAGAGATGAGAGATGAGACTGAGAGAAAGACGAGAAGATTCTAGAAGCGTGTGTCAGGAAGATGAGAGAGATGAGACTGAGTTTTAATTAAATAAACTAGTCGGTTACCCGTGCATTCGCACGGGTCGCGTTGTGTTGCATTTTTGCCTTGTTTGTGAATTATAAAATCATTTATCTCTACATAGATAAATGATATCATTGCTATTTATTTCAGATGTACAATATTTATTTCAAAACTTAAGTCATGTCGTACTACGATGATTCTAAAACTAAAATAGAATAATAATTGATATGTCTTTTGACCGGGCAAAAATTTGAATACAAATTCCTATACTAATATTATTGTATATAATAACACGACCTAGAATATAGAGATCCAAAATCTCTTTGGTTTTGCTCCTAGGCTTAGCAGTTTCTGAAGAAGGAAATCCTGACAATACTTTGCAATATATTATAGAAAGAGCCTTGCACATTTGTCCATGTAACTGCTTGAGAAACCATATAGGAATTGGTTAGCATGAAAAGGTAGTCAGATTCAACTATTTTTCTTTGCTGGTTGAATAAATACAAAAACTTGAAAAGAAAATTAATAAACAAATTCTTTTTTCAATTCCCTAACTAATTGAATGAAAGAACATAAAAAAACTAATATAAAATAAATTTAAGTCCTTGATTATATTATGGCATAAAGACTGCGCATACCGGAAAGGCTATTACCAAGGCATTAGAGTTTCCAAAACAGCATGCAAAACAATTAAACATATAGAATCTTACCTTGGCATCACTAATGGCGAGTAGATATTCTTCAACCTCAGCAACATCTACTATCCGTGACTCCGTGTAAACTCAGCCACTAAATAATGTCAATTATTTAAGCGACAACATATGGCATAAAAAAGGCAAAAGAAAGAAAATTAGAGAAGAGGAAAATGATCACTATGGAATCCAAAAAGCATCAGTCACTACTGTTCACCTTCATGTGTTTGTGTGTTAGACAGTGGAACCACCATCCTTTTTTCAGAAGAGTTCCATCTGATTACCAACATCACTGCCAATATCAAATAAGTAACATAAGCCAGCTTTATCGCTACATACTCCAAAAAACATTGCAATTTGTAAAGAAGAATAAAATCATCATCAACTTCGGATAGTGGTAAACGCAACTTGTTATTGTTTCTCTCCATAGAGCTCCTAACAATCTTTGTGCTTCCTAAGCCATCATTTGCACTGGACTTTCCTGTAACGCCTTCTTAAGTCTGTTTAATTCCATTTCATTGGCCAATTGCTACAGCCCTGTCCACAACATTATTAGTTAATAAATAACAATTGGGTGGGCCAAAAGGGTCAAGAATCAAGATGAAACAGAAATCACAATCAATAAATGAAAGTTATTGTATTAACTTATTAAAATCCTAAAACTAACATTAGCGCAAAAATGAGATTGTGTTCCTTTTACCCAACCATGCTATCATTTATATTTAACTATCATTTATATTTAGCAAGGAAGTTTCCAAAAAAATACTTAAAGCAATTAACCTTGGATGTGATATACACCTACAGGATATGAAAGTTCACACTATGCCCCTTCTTAGTGATGTCATGCAGAACATACAAAATTTGAAAAGAGATGGAAGAACATGGATCACTCACTAAAATAGATTTTTGGTTCTTCATTTTTCCATAACATCCAATGTCCAGTGGATTAATCCTAGAAAGACAACATTTCAAATCTGATTAAGATTTAAATCTAAAGATTTCTCAAGAAGTGAGTTGTTGTTTCCTAGTGCAGCACACACATAAGCTAGCAAGCAAATTTATATGCCGTATACTACCAGTAAAATAGCATTCATGGCACCTTTCCTCTCTTCTTTGGTTTTTCATGTTCCTTTCAAGCATGATAATAAGGGATAAAAATTGTGCTCATCCTGCCACATAAGGGAATAAACTGAACAAACTTTAAGATTGAACACACTTCAAGATATTACTATTGCTATTGATATGAACTCAACATGTGCTGACTAAGATGTTGCTATTGCTATGAACATAAAAGAAACAGGCACGAACATAAAAAAATGTAATTTTCTCTTTCAGCTTGATGACAGGCATTGCACAAACATGTATAACAACATTGAAAATGAAGAATTAATAATCACAAACAAAACCAGATTCTTATAAATTATCAAGTCTTACCCTTTGTGCCTCAAATAAACAAAATCCATCTAAATTACAAACTCATATTTGCCCAGCTTTAACTTGCCTTCCTTTAATCTACATTCTATCACTCTACTCAACCAAAATCTTCACTTTCAAATAGCTATACTCTCTCAATCAAAGCAAAACTCAGAGTTATGAAAAGCACCTGCACATAAATATTAGCATTAGAACTCATATTTTTAATCAAAGATGTTTCTCATAAGTCATTTATCAGTCTCCTTAATCAAAAAGAGCATGCAATTAAAATGCTAAAAACAAAGATCAATTATCTAAAGTCTAAATTCCTTCAACACACATTCTTTTTCAAGTTCGTCATCCACTTCTCTATGCAGAAGGTCCAGTCAGCATAGCAGCAAATCTTAAATGATTAGACGTTGGCAAAGCAAGGAAAGCTCGGAACTAAATGCTTCAAAGAAATGGAAGGAAAAAATAAACACTTCCAAATCCACAACCAAAATTTATAACAAAACTTTTAGGAAGTGAATAAATGATTTTTCAACCAAGTTGCTCTAAACCCTTTACCTACACTTGTAGTGGTAGTGCTTTACTAAAACTAAACTTTATACTCCCATGTCACAAAACCATTAAATTTGCAAACATTTTTATATTAGTCAAATGCAAAGTTCATTAGAGAAAAAAAAGAACCTCTCATGCAGGAGAAAGGGAAGGGGAAGTTTTCCCGTCGATGAACCTGCGTGCTGCGAGCTGTTGCAACTCTGCTTCAAATCCTGCAGGCCAGAGGAGGAGTCTAAATAAAATTAGCAACTTTAATAGATAATAAATCATGAGGCACAATTTGTTATTGTTAACAATAGTGTGTTAATGGAACACACTTCTTTCCTAACAGCATCTTAAAAATTATTTACACTTTGTAAATATGTTTGAATATATATTAAAGTTAACTTTTTATAAGTAACATGCTTCTGTGAAAACTTAGATGGAAGGTAAAGACATTTACATATCGGTTGAATGAATAGCCAGTGTAGGCCTAGGCTAGAAAGCATTGCATAGTATAATCTATCATTAGCTTAAAGAATATTAACATACTTTAACACAATAGCTTCTCTAAAATTCCACTAAACTTGAATTTTACGATGAATCCATAAGCCTTAATAATCATGCCCAAAATAGGCCATCCCATAATAAGAATGATCCCAATAGCAACTGAGATAGTTTCCTCGAAGTAAATGATGGGTGGGGGGAAATTTAAATGAAGAGAGCATGGGGTACTAAGTGAAAAAAGACAGTAAATCTCTAACAAATTTACCTTGAAATTACTTTGCTTCATGAAGAATTGCATAGTGGATTTTCAGCCCAATGGTTAAGGACACTCCAGAAACAAACATGATCTTATTTGAGCAACACAAAGATAAAATGACATAAAAAATGTTATGCAGAATCAAATATATTTAAGCAACAAACTTGTGATAAAATAAAACTTACATTTCCAGTGGCTAGCAATCCCTTGTCGAAGAATAAGATAATCCCAAGGAAAGATAAAAGTAACTGAACCTCAATCTTAATACTGCGTGCGTGGGCACAAACCTCAATCGCATTTTATCAGACACCTCGAAAGCAGCTTTGTCGAAACAGACACTTGACCTAATATCAGGAAAAAAAAATATTCTTTGCAAGTCAGTAGAATTTTTTTTTTCTCACCAGCTCCAAGAGAAGAAGTAGATGTGACCAGAAGGAGAAATTAAACGAAAATGAGTGAAAGCATTTTTTTTTCAATCCCTAAATGCTCTTTAGTATTGTCGAGACAAATCTTGGGTTGCTTCAAGAAAGCCTTCTCCGTCTGTTCCGCAAGACAACAAAATCGAAAACAAAAATAGAAAAACAAACCGGAATAAAAGCCGATCAAATAAAAGAAGAGATGTAGAATAGATTGTACCAATAGAAGAGATGGGGACTTCATGGATGAAAAGAACGATGTGAAAGGCTTTGCTCATTCATGGGATCGGGAGATTGTTCGTTCCCGTCTTTGCTGCCTCAACAGTTGCATGTTGAAGTTGAAAATTTGTGAGGAGAGGGAGGAGAAGCAGGAGGTAGAAGGCGGAGGGAGCAGTGGAGGGAGGTCGAACTCAAAGAGAGAAGACGAGGGAGATCGAGTGGTGAGAGAGGAGGTTTTCAAATTTTGAAAAAGGGAAGTCAAAGATCGAGAGAAAGAGAGGGAGCAGAGAAGAAGTGAGATTTTTTTTTTTGTCCCATGTTTCCTTTTCCTGTGAAGGTGAACATGTGAGAGATTAGAAAAAATATGATTATTTTAAAAGAGAATGTATCAAATATTGACACCTGTCCTTATAAAACAAAGCTTTCTTCTTAGTAATAGATAATAACCGAGTGCTTGCCCTTCGGTTAGTCCAAAATTTAAAAATAAAAAAAAAAACTTGCCATTTCCGAGAGCACCTCCGTTGGAAATGCCCAAATTTGAAAATAAAAAATAAAAAAAAGTCAGACTTTTAATTTCTGAGGCTTTTTTTTAAAAATCACTAGAAAATTTTTATGTGGGTATTTTTCTAGGCTTTTTAGGGTCACAGGCTCTAGAAAATTTTTGTAGGTAATAAGCAAAATTTTTGTAGTAAGAGAAAAAATTGGAAATGAGTTACTCTCTTTTGATATGATTGAGAGATGAATTGTTAAATAATTGTTTGATCACGTACATAGAGAGAGATATTTTTAATAGTATTGAAAATGAAAAAAATCATACAATGATTTCAAAATATGAAGACACATATAGAACAATTATAATTCGTAAATATTAAGGTGTCTTTAATTTTTTGGGTATATAATGCTATAAATTTTGTGATTTTTAATTTTTTACTTAATAATAATGATGTCATTATTTTATCACTTATACATTGATATATTATTTATATAAAAATTTATAGTATATAATCTTAACGACCGGTCAAAATTTTTGGATCCGTCCATGCTATACCCACTGTCATATTGAATAGTGACACCTTTTACTGGACATCCTATACTAATACCAGCATAATATGACACCATCCACCATCACATTGCTTGACACCCTCTACTGCTACCCAACACACTGCATTTGAGACTCATCATCGTCGTCGCCACCACGTCTCATTCTTCAACATTACTATCACCACCAGACACTCCCACACCGCCATTACCTAGCACCCTCTGCCACCAATGCACCTAGCACCCTTAAGCATTGCCCTCAAACTAAACATCATTCACCACTACCACCATTGCACAATGCTCGCCATCATCGCCACTATAAAAAAAAACTCTCCACCACTACATCACTAACTAGCACTACCTTCCACTGTCATTGTCATCAAAACTATTGCTATTATAGCTGCCACCTAGCTACCATCGTGGTGTGGGACCTACCCACGTTCCAGCCAAAGAAAAAACAAGCGGTGCTTCATTTTTTTCAAAAGCAAAATGTGAACAGTGCACATTTTTCTCCATGCGGTGCTTAATTTCAAATGGTGCCAGGATTGTGTTGAAATTGTTCACACAATGCATTTAATGCTCAACATCCACCTAATTGCACTCGGTGCAACTCTCCTATAAATAGGAGCATGCAGAAGGCTTTGAGGCATCAGAAAAAAATTACGAGAGTTACATATCCTCGCAGAGAAAAATAAAGAGATCCTCACGTGAGAGTGAGAGAAAAATAGTGAGCCAATTTTGTGAGAGTTTTAGCCACAAATTGAGGGTACAAATTATTGTATTATTTTGAGAGATCCACCTAAGGGTGAATTTTGTATTCCCATTATTATTATAGTGGAGATCTTAAGTGGCTCTGAATTAAAGTGGTTTTTACCTTCACATTGAAGGGTTTTCCACGCTAAAAATTTTACGCGTGTTTCCGTTTGCCTTACTCTGTTTAATTTTTTTTGCCCATTTTAAGTTACACAGAGAGAGAAATTTATATCGGCATTTCCCAACAGTGGTATCAGAGCCACTATACCGGGGAATTTTTTTATCCTGTGAAATTCAAGATGGAGAGTTATACTGTTCATGATGGAGACATGTTCAAGCTTACTGCCGACAACTACACTTACTGGAAGCCGATGATGGAAGACCATTTATACTGCAAATATTTGCATGATCCAATCACTCAGAAAGAAGTACCAACAGGGAAGACTGACAAAGAATGGGAGACCCTGAATCGAAAGGCAGTAGCTATGATCCGGAAATATATTGACCGGAGTTTATTCGAGCATGTATCAACTTATACTAATGCGTATGAGTTGTGGACGAAACTTGAATCATTGATTCAAAAGAAGACGCCCAGGAATAAAGCCCACCTTGTCGATCGGTAAAGTTGGAGTATTCGGACGGTCAGAACATGATTGAGCATCTAAATACCTTCAAAGGTATTGTCAACCAATTGATGAATGCAGAAATGAAGATAGATGATGAGTTGCAGACTCTTCTACTCCTCAATTCTCTACCTGAGAGCTGGGACACTCTAGTTGTCACTCTCAGCAACTCTGCTCCAGATGAAAAACTCAACATGGATTCAGTTACAGACTGTTTGTTGAATGAAGAGTCAAGACGAAGGGAAAGAGGCTTGAACAACCAGTTCGAGGCCAACATTGTTGACAACAGAGGAAGGAGTAAGAATCGCGGAAAAGGATGTCGCGAAAAATCACATGGTAGATCCAAGTCTCGCACTAGACTGAGTTGCTACTATTGTGGCAAACCAGGCCACAGAAAGTCCGAGTGTAGATTCTTGAAGAGAGATCAGCGGTGAGCAGTCCATCGACCAGATTGGCCAAAGAAGAAGAAGGAAGATGGAACCACTACTGCGGTGGCTTCGGAGGGGAAGATGAAAATCGTTTTTATCGGAGATGAAAATTATCTAAATGTTGCATCTGATGACTGCATTTGGATAATTGACTCGGGAGCATCCTTCCATGTAACTCCTCATGAAGGATTTTTCTCATCATATCAAAAAGGAGATTTTGGTACGGTGAAGATGGGCAACCATGTCACAAGCAAGATTGTTGGCATTGGTGAAGTAACTCTCATTACAGAGAATGGAAGCAAGCTCGTGTTGAAGGAGGTGAGACATGTACCAGACATGCGTCTAAACCTTATCTCAGCAGGAAAGTTAGATAAAGCTGGGATGATAAACCAATTTGGTGCTGGTAGATGGAAACTCAGCAAAGGAAGCATGATTATTGCTCGAGGCAAAAAGGAAGGCTCCCTGTACATCATGCAGGGAAAGATATGCAAAGAAGAGATGAACGTCACTCAAGACGCAACCA
Organism: Calophaca sinica; assembly: GCA_037113605.1. Taxonomy (NCBI): domain Eukaryota; kingdom Viridiplantae; phylum Streptophyta; class Magnoliopsida; order Fabales; family Fabaceae; genus Calophaca; species Calophaca sinica. Next base: position 35,224,678 of record CM073731.1, read on the forward strand.
AAGAATTGTGGCACAGACGATTAGGCCACATGAGCGAGAAAGGTTTGGAGATTCTTGCTAAAGATCATCTTCCAAACATAAAAGGGCAGCCACTTGAATCCTGTGAAGATTGTCTAGCAGGCAAACAACACAGAGTATCTTTCAAAAGATCAGACGATGCAAGAAGAAGAAAGCATATTCTAGATCTTGTTCATTCAGATGTGTGCTCAACATCTGAAAGGTCCATTGGTGGTGCTCAATATTTTGTTACCTTCATTGACGATCACTCTAGAAAGGTGTGGGTGTATCCATTGAAGACGAAAGATCAAGTTCTTCAAGCTTTCAAGGAATTCCATGCTTCTGTAGAACGCGCAACCGGAAGGAAGCTGAAATGCTTGAGAACTGACAATGGAGGAGAATACATAGGTCCTTTTGAAGCCTATTGTAAAGCTCATGGGATACGACATGAGAAGACACCTCCCAAGACTCCTCAGATGAATGGAGTAGCAGAAAGGATGAACAGAACGATTGCAGAGAAAGTTAGAAGCATGCTTTCTCATGCAAAACTTCCCAAATCATTTTGGGGCGAAGCGGTGAAAACAGCGGTTGATTTGATAAATTTGTCTCCTTCAAGACCTTTAAATGGAGAGATACCAGAGGAAGTATGGTCTGGAAAGAAAGCCTCCTATGGTCACTTGAGAGTCTTTGGATGCAGAGCATTTGTCCACGTTCCCAAAGATGAAAGAGCAAAGCTTGATGCTAAGACGAAGGAGTGCATATACTTTGGTTCACCAAGAGATGAACTTGGCTTTAGATTATGGGATCCTTCAAACAAGAAGATTTTTCGAAGCAGAGATGTGGTATTCTATGAAGACCAGACAATCCAGGACATTCAACAGTCCAAGAAGCTAAAGACCATTATGGTGCGTAACTCAGGGGGAGAGATTCCTCAAAAGAATGATGAGCCTAATCAGACAACACAACCCCATCAGATGGCACAGCCAAATCAGACAGAACAACCTGACCAGACAGAACAGATGATAGAGACAGATGAGACGGAACAAGAACCTCAACCGAGAAGGTCAATGAGAGCCCGACAACCCTCAACAAGGTATTCCTCGGAGGATTATGTCACTCTCACCGATGAAGGGGAACCTCAAAGCTTCATGGAAGCCATTGAGATGGAAGATAAAGAAAAATGGATGCAAGCCATGCAAGAAGAAATGCAGTCCCTGAAGGAAAATCAGACATATGATCTGGTAGAATTACCAGAAGGAAGAAGAGCGTTGAAAAACAAGTGGGTGTTCAAACTCAAGAGTGAAGAGAACAGTCCAAATCCCAGGTACAAAGCACGAATTGTGGTGAAGGGGTGCCATCAGAAGAAAGGCATAGATTATGAAGAAATTTTCTCACCGGTGGTGAAGATGACATCCATTAGAGCAATCCTTGGTCTAGCTGCAAAACTAGATTTGGAGGTACAACAACTCGATGTTAAGACAGCATTCTTACATGGAAACCTAGAGGAAGAAATATATATGGAACAACCTGAAGGTTTCACAAAACCAGGCAAAGAACATCTTGTGTGCCGTCTGAAGAAAAGCCTCTATGGTCTGAAGCAAGCTCCAAGACAATGGTACAAGAAGTTTGATCTCTTCATGACCCAACATAATTTCAAAAAGACATCTGCAGACGACTGTGTGTTTGTGAAGAACTATGATAATGGTGAGTCCATCATACTTCTGTTGTATGTTGATGATATGTTGATTGTTGGGAAAGACAAAATGAAGATAGCTGCTCTCAAGAAGGCATTAAGTAAATCTTTTGCCATGAAAGATCTGGGTGTAGTAAAGAAGATTCTTGGAATGAAGATCACCAGAGATCGTTCTCGAAGAATGCTGTGGATGTCTCAAGAAGACTATATCAAGAAGGTTCTTCAAAGGTTCAACATGCATAATGCCAAACCAGTGCATGTTCCATTACCTGGTCATTTCAAGCTCAGCAAGGCACAATGTCCAGAGAATGAAGAAGAAAAAGAAGAAATGAGCAAGGTACCCTATTCTTCTGTTGTGGGTAGCCTTATGTGTGCAATGGTTTGCACAAGACCAGATATTACTTATGCTGTAGGAGTTGTTAGTAGATTCCTATCGAATCCAGGAAAGGAGCATTGGAATGCTATGAAATGGATACTACGATATCTAAGGGGAACTGCCAACAAGTGTTTGTGTTTTGGTAATGGAGATTTAAAGCTTCTTGGGTATGCAGATGCAGATATGGCAGGAGATGTAGACTCAAGAAAGTCTATATCAGGATATTTGATCACTTTTGCAGGGGGAGCTGTCTCATGGCAATCACGACTACAAAAGTGCATTGCTTTGAGTACCACGTGGCGAGTACATCGCAATCACTTGAAGGTTGTAAGGAAATACCGTGGATGAAGAAGTTCTCGCAAGAGTTAAGCGGACTCAAGAAAGTTATGTTCTTTATTGCGACGGTCAGGCGCAATACATCTCAAAGAAGAACTCGACATTCCATGCAAGGTCGAAACACATCGATGTAAGGTATCATTGGATTCGTGATGTGTTGGAAAGAAACTGCTGCAGATTGAGAAAATTCATACTGATGATAATGGGGCTGATATGATGACCAAAGCTCTACCTAAAGAGAAGCTTGAAGTCTGTAAAGGAGTTGCAGGCTTAGCATCAACCCCAAATTGATCCAAGGAACTTTTCCCTTTGACTGGAGGGGGAGAATTGTGGGACCTACCCACGTTCCAGCCAAAGAAAAAGCAAGCGGTGCTTCATTTTTTTCAAAAGCAAAATGTGAGCAGTGCACATTTTTCTCCATGTGGTGCTTAATTTCAAATGGTGCCAGGATTGTGTTGAAATTGTTCACACAATGCATTTAATGCTCAACATCCACGTAATTGCACTCGGTGCAACTCTCCTATAAATAGGAGCATACAGAAGGCTTTGAGGCATCAGAAAAAAATTACGAGAGTTACATATCCTCGCAGAGAAAAATAAAGAGATCCTCACGTGAGAGTGAGAGAAAAATAGTGAGCCAATTTTGTGAGAGTTTTAGCCACAAATTGAGGGTACAAATTATTGTATTATTTTGAGAGATCCACCTAAGGGTGAATTTTGTATTCCCATTATTATTATAGTGGAGATCTTAAGTGGCTCTGCAATTAAAGTGGTTTTTATCTTCACATTGAAGGGTTTTCCACGCTAAAAATTTTACGCGTGTTTCCGTTTGCCTTACTCTATCTAATTTTTTTTGCCCATTTTAAGTTACACAGAGAGAAAAATTTATATCGGCATTTCCCAACACGTGGGAGGTAGTTTTCAGGCCGATTATGGCAGAGCAACTGGAGGAAGGGAAGTTGTGAAGTGTTGTTCCAATGAATTGATTCTGGTGGACCAAAAGCTTAAAAGGACAAAATGGTCATTCTGTGATTTAGGTATAATTTTAAACATAATGGGTCTGGCCTTTACGAATCGTTGTTTATGTTGGGTTCTTGAAACAAGGTTTTAGATAGTTTCCTATCTATAGGATCTGTGGTTTGTTAGGATTGGTGTTAATGTCCTTGGTTGATTTTGTTGCTCGTATCGATAGTTTGTGGTGTATACAACAGCAGCGTGTCACTTCTGTCTGGAATTTGTAGTATTTGTATGAGACACAGTGTATGTTGTTTAAATGGTCAGTGGTGATAATTTGGTATGGTATGATGTAGATGCCGTTTTAGTGCTTGCCCAAACAATAAATTTGTTATCTTTGACCCCAAAAAAAATATCGATCTAAGTCAAGCATAACGCACGGACACCTGACTTAAGAAAGCTCTAGAAAACTCAATCTAAACAACAATTACATAATTCTAAAATGCTAGGAGAGCCAAACTCGGTTAAGAGATTCTTCATCTCTTTATCTCGATCATTACTTTATGTTTCCTCCCTTCTAATCTGATGTTTCGAGAAAAGCCCCTAAACCTACTTCAGCGAGACTTGGGACTTTCTAGGGTCCCAGCCCCTACAAATATTTTTAAGAAATTTTTTTCGCATGTACGTAACTTATGGAGTTGCTTTCACTTTACGGGAAATGGCAGTGCAGGAAACTATTGGAAGCTAAGAGTACTAGAAACCCCTTGGAACTAAATAACAAGAACATGTTGAAAGCATCCAATCCTTGCCCAGTGGCGATGCAGGAAAAGTGGGGGTACGGTTTTCAAACAAAGAATTTTAATTTTTATATTTAGCTTTGCCCCTAATCAGTGGCGGACCGACATGGAAGTGAGGGCATGCAATTGAACCCCCTGGACTTTTAAAAATTCTACTTACACCCCCAGTAATTTTTTTTACCCCCAATTTTGAACCCCCTGACCTGCTGAGTGCTGACCCACACTGCCTCACACAGACACACTCAACCCCACAGTCTCACTTGAAGCTTCTTCACTCTCAGACAAAACGCGACTCGCCTCTCTGCTCTTCTTGCGCCGCTCTTCTCTTCTCCGACCAACCACCATGATGCGCTAAGCTCTGCTCCTCTCCATCGCGAGTTCACGGCCTGCGACACCGCTGCCTTTTGCTTTGTCTCAGTCGTGAAGCCTGCGCCGCCTCTGGCTCTTGCGCGCGACGCCTCTGGCTCTTGCGCGCGACGCCTCTGGCTCTTGCGCGCGACGCCTCTGCTCTGTCTCCATCGCGAAGCCTACGTCGCCTTTGTCTCTTGCGCGCGACGCATTTGCCACCACAAAAGGTTGAGATTTGGTTTGTGAATCGTGATGTTGCCTCTCTCTGTGGCTGTTCTGTTTCCATTTTCCCCTAATTTCTAAACCATGTTTCAGATTTCCTCTCTCCCCTAATTTCTAAACCCTAGATTTAATTAGTTTCTCTCTAATTTCATATTTGAAGAAAGGGTTCCTTAGTTTAGGCATTTGTTAATTGTTGGTTTGGTTCCCTGCCTGGAATTGTTTTGGCCGAGAAAAGGGCGTGTTGGTTCACTGAAAATTGTTAATTTGTTAATGGTTAGTTTGGTTCCCTTGTTAATTGTTTTGGCCGAGAAGCATGTTGGTTTCCCTTGTTAATTGTTAATTTGTGTTATTGTAAAAAAATTCTCATGATTTTCTGCTATAAAGATTGTGAAAAATAGATTGTGTAATCGAATGGGAGATGCATAGATGAATGATTGTCTAATTATTTATATTGAGAGAGATGTATTCAATGATGTTGACAATGAGTTGATTATTCAACGATTTCAAAACATGAAATCGCATAGAGGACAACTACGAAGTTTGTAATTTATTTGATTATATGTATTAAAACTTTATGATTTTGACATTTATAATGATATATAATTTTAAATTTTTTTTGCACCCCTGGCCCTAGGTCGTAGGTCCACCGGTGCCTCCAACCACCAATCCTAGCTCCGCCCCTACATGTTCCCCGGTAGAATAAGGTCACCTCCCTCCCTGGGACGATCTGCTCTCATCGATCCTTCCCATTGAATCAAAATTGAAACCCATATAAAATGATGAGGGTGACAAGGACAATGTGTACACCTTATAACCAAATATTAACCACACGTTCAGCTTGCAAGTCAATCCACTCAATCCCACCTCCCTCCTCTCATGTAAGTGTGCCACTGCGAGAATAACTTGAGACAAACAGGATGATAGATAGACAAAAGAAAGGATAGTGAGTTAGAAATTACTCCGCACTTCTAAAATGGAGTAGTTATGATGTTCAGGACAGTCTCCTTTTTTCATAATAATTAATATCCTTTTTAATTACTAAAACAACCGTAATAATGTGCTGCGAAGATTTGTCCTCATTGTGTTTTAATCTAATCTCTCTCTCCTGTAAAATTGTTTGGCCAAGACAGAGACATGTGCACATGCATCGCTTCCTTTCTTCACTTGTTTACAAGTGCTCACGTTAGTTTGCCACAAGAAAGCCCCACCACACCGATGTCATCCTCTTCTTATTCTCTCACTACTACTCGTCCCGTTTACTTTAATGCTTTCTTTCTTCTACACTTACAATTCCAAAAGTAAACTCAGGCAGGTTCAACGCTTTCGTGCACATAATCCTCTCTCAACAGCTAGCATCTAACCTTTTTCTCTCTCCCATTCCTCCCCCCTCCCCCCCCCCCCACCACCATTATCATATTGATCTTAAAATCTGTACCATTTGCAACAGTTCGTCACATGCCTACCCACCCCATTAAGCACTCTGCAATTGCGAAAAAGCAAGAAATCGATGCACCTTCCAAACTTCAAAGCAATAAATATATCATGCAGCTAAAAATAAACAAAAATAAAAATGCTATTTATATCACTTATGGACACTGTCTATATATATATATATTGATCTAATTAAGTTGCATTTGACACTAACTGTTTGATTAGCCTTGTCACTAACTAAAAGATTTTTTTTTTCCGTCACGATCGAGAAGGGAGTGTCTTTAAATAAGAAAAACTCCAACAAGCAGACAATTAAGAAATTATCTGTTGTTTTTGGAGAATTGAATAAACTAGGAGCAACAAAATTCAGGTTTGTTTTTGTAGAGAAGTTACAATTAACTTCTCTGTATGTGCAAGCACGCTTGTCAAATTGAAACCACAATGCAAAACAGTAGAAATCACCAAAACTCTTATTCAATCAATCAGCAACAAAATGATAAACTGTGACAAATGACATATTATGTAATTTATGAAACATGCTTATTCAACCATTTCACAGCCAAGGAACACAAGAAACTAGAAAGCTACGTACACAAATACAGTAACAGATCTCAACGATTTATGAAAATTCAAACAATGAGACCCTCTCAGAGTCTAAGCAAGAAGCACTGTCAAAGCTCCACCTAGCATCACGGCAAAGCTGCTTCCGTGAACGAATGCGTTGCTTGGACTTGCGGCGACCGGAGGTTCTCCAATGGACGGTGACAGCGGCGAGGGAGATGCTGATGGGGAAGATTCTGGTGTAGGAGCAGAGGGTGAAGGTGGTGATGAGGCGGAAGATGGGCCTAGTACTGGGCCTGGGCCTGGGCTTTCGGAACTTGTTGGAGAAGTGGTAGGAGCCAGTGGTGCGGTTGGTGGGGGTGTTGAAATTGTGGATGTGGGTGCAGGGGAGGGAGCTTGGGCAGTGGACATTGCTATGAGAGCTAGGGACATGGCTAGCACGAGCATGGCACGTGTAAGCGCCATGGCTCTCTACAAAGAAAGCAAAAGTGATACAAAGGCAGAGGGAGTGGTTCTGAAGAGTGAAGATGAACAGGGCAATGCGGTTTTAGATTGATATATAATAACAGATAACAGAAAAAGGAAAGTTAAAAAACGAACGACCCTAATGTTTGGGTGACACTGAAGAGACACGCGTAACACCAAGGAGAAATGGAATAAGCCATTTAAAATTTACTCATAATGATGCCATCAGGGATGCCACAAGTGGGTAAGAATTTGGACTTAAGACTTTCAACTGCCATTTTTCAAATTAAAAAGAAATTTACTCATAATAAAGTGGTAGTAGCTCAAATCGTGACGTGATTTTTTAAGGTAGGGACTTGGGTAATTAGACTTCAATATCTTCTGCTAGGAGATTGTTGCATGAATTTGGTGACTCTGACGTAAATTGTGTGTTTAAGATGTTAATGTTACCCTCTCTTTTTTAATTATGTTACTAAGATCGTTGTTCTATTTTATAATTACTAGATTTCATTTTGTTTTCATGAAAACTAGTCTAAAGAACTCGTACTCAAGCGGAAAAAAACGGAACCTACGTAGTTAAGGCCCTGTCTGGGGTGGTTGCGAGTTTTTGGTTTTTGGTTTTCAAATGCAATTTTCAAAACAAAATACATTCGGCTAAAATGGAGTTCAAATAGTTCTTTACTCAGTTTCAAAATACTTTTACATTCATTTTCAAAACCAAGAAAAAAGATTTGAAAATTTGGTTTTTGGTTTAAAAAAACAACGCTGTTAATTGAACACAGCGCGCGACACCAAAGTACGCGACACCAGTCCGTATTGTATGGACCACGTGTCTGTACATGTACGGACCCCCTTTTTTCAAAAAAAAATTAATTTTTTTTTAAAAAAATATTACAATTTTTTTATCTGGTTAATCGCGTTCACATATTTGGTTAATACTATTCATTATTTGGTTAATGTCAAATCCTGAAACTTTTGGACATTTCATTTTCTTATCTGGTTAATCAAGTTCACATATTTAGTTAATGTCAAATCCTGAAACTTTTTCTTATCTGGTTAATCAAGTTCAAATATCTGGCTAATCCTATTCATTATCTGGTTAATGCCAAAATCTGTGTTAACCAGTTAAAAAAATATAAAAAAAAATTAAAAAAATATTTAAAAACTATGTCTTTGATCAGACGGACATACTGATCCGTCTGACGGGACATACGATTATCTCGTATTTGTGTCCAAAATCCGTGTTCAAAAAACATTTTTCTTAAAAAAAACACAATCTCACTAAATTTGACAATAGCTCTTTCCATCGTAACCATCATCACCATTGAAATCGCCACCAGTCTACCACGCTACTACCACCGCCACCACCGCCACCGTCATCGGCACAACGATCACCACTGACACCATCGTTGCCACCTTCACTTAACACCACCCCCACTGACACCACCATCACCATCGGCACTGCCGCCGCCACCACCAACACTAACACCGCTGCCACCACAACCACTACCATTAACACCGCCACCGCCGCCGCCGCCACCACCACTGACACTGCCATCGCAGCCACCACCGCCAAAGGGGTGGCAAACTAGGCTACGCCCGTTGGGCCAGCCGGCCAGCTCTTTTAAATGGGCGGGTTGGGCTAAGTTTTATCAACCCACTAACTTGTCTAGTCTAACCTGTTTAGCCCGCCAACTCGTTGGGCTGCGGGCCACGAGCGGGCCAGGCCAACCCGTTGGGCCAACACATATAACTTTTTTTTTCTATTTTTAAACGATTCTTCTTTTTTTTTACATATTTTTTGTGGGCTATTGTGGCCCATTCTGGTTTGTTTTGGGCGGGTTGGCGCATTTTAGCTCGATTTATTCAATTTTTTTGCCTTTTATTTATTTTTTGTTTTGTTTTTGTTGTTTTTGTTTTTTGACGGGACAACCCGTCAGCCTGCCCAACCCGTGGAGGGCCGGGCCGGGTTCTACATGTTTTTATGTGGGCTCACGTCGAGCCGACCGGGTTGGGCCGAGCTGACCCGTTTTTCCCATGCTTTATATCGGGTCAATCAGGCTGGGCCTATTTTACAACTCTACTTATTCTTGTATCTCCTTCTCCTTCATTGTGACTTCTCACCCTAACCCCACTCTCTCCCTCCCAAGTCTTCTTCATCAACAGGAAGATTGAAGGATTCTGTCATCCTTCTTCTCGACAGACAGATGTGTTGGACGCGGTATTACAGTTTATCTATTATTATTATTATTTACGGTTATTATTATTTTCTGAAAGAATTATTGTTATTAATAACTTTTAAAGAGGAAATTATAATGTCGATAACAACTTTTTAAAACTGAAAACTACCAAAAACTGAAATTCAAAACTAAAAAACCGAAAACCAGTTTTAGTTTTTTGTAATTTAAAAATTTAAAACTAAAAACCACTCGAACAGGGCCTAAGGTTTTAGTTGGAAAATAGTTCATGACGGGAAAATTGATGAATGAGATACACATGTATAGAATAGATACTAATGTATAAGTTCGAGTCAAGAAATGGGTATAAAACTAGCATAATCGACCCCAAGGACCATCGCGTGGAATTAAAGGGCTTTAGGTAAAAGCATGAAAGCACACGTCTCTGCTGTGAAAAAAGGTGCTTTATAAAAGCAATAGAGATGGGCAAAGGCGTCGCAATGATTTTCAGTTTGTGGTGTTGTTGTGAACTGGTAACTGTAATTGTCATATTGTATACGGACTAAATACGAATGGTGTAGTATTTTTCAAGTAGTATATACTGATAACAGAAAGTAAGGAACACATGAATAACAATAATTCGTTTCACGTGTTGGGTTGAGTCATTAACTTCCAACGCAGAGACCCCATGCTCGTTATGTTTATGTTGCTTTTCTTTGCCCTCTCTGTCTGCAACCAGTTTAAAATCACGTTTTGTTTACGTTTTGAAACTTCAGAGATTGGGCAAATTTTTAAACACGGTTCATATAATTTAAGAATTCGCAGAAACCAAATCAGATATGCTATTTGCTCTACTCCCTCCGTTTTCATATATAAGCAAAAATCATTTTTTAGTTCATTGAATAACTCACGTATTTAGACCAAATACATGAGTTATTCAATGAACTAAAAAGTGATTTTTGCTTATATACGAAAACAGAAGGAGCATGTGATAAGATGCATATTATGCATTGTCCCTATGGCCTGCGGGTGACTGAACAAGTGGCATATCACAGTAGCTTCACTCTTCTTTGTCCAAAGCAATACCAATAAACTCGCTTGATAATGTATATGTCTTTTTATCATTGCTCTTGCTAGAGCGTGTCGATTGTACATTAGTCCCCATGATTTTGATTATATGCCTCTCTGTATTGTGGATTTTATTTTGGATGAAATGAGATAAGTTTGTGTCCCTCAAAAAATCATTATAAATACTTCTCTATTCTTTTTAAATAGCGGCCGTGTCCGTGGTGTACCCATTTGTCCGCATTTTTTATTATACGGTCTCGTTTTCTTTCCTATGTGTGGTTTCTCTGTTATTATTTTGCAATGTGCAATTTTCAAACGTGAGAGTACACAATGTGTCATTTGATATAATTATGTTTAGGAGTTAATTGAGTATGAGGGCCAAAAAGACAAAAAAGTGATACTCGAAAAAAAAAGGGTTACCATAATGGAATAGATTATACGAGGAAGTTTTTTATTGAGTGCAGTTACATTATACAGTTTTAGAGTCGGAGTTAAAGAAGTGATACACGAAAAAAAAACAGTTTTGTTAGGCTATTTCCTTTGTGGAACGGTATAGATAACATTGCATTCCCAAAATCATTCCTAGTGATTAGGATATCTGACAAAGGAATTATTCCCAATTTTTAACACACTAATCTCAATATTAATAAATGCTTCGAATTTGAATTATCAGATATTATTTTTTGTTTATCTTAATTGATTTGTTGCTCGGGGTCCATAAAGAGTAACAGGTAATCAAAAGAAGCAAAAACAAAATCTACCCCCCCGGTTATCAAATCAGATGGTTGTGTCTAGGCATATTGGAACTTTCGAAAAGGACATATTCATTCGTCGCTTTCACATTAACAATGCTAATGGCCATTTACTAACTTATGATGTTGTTCATGCGTGTCCCTGTATACTTCCAATGTAAGACAAGTATCAGGTAGCATGTGGGTGAAGAACAAACAGTTCAGGTGGGTGTCACTCTCATCTGGGGACGGGGGTTGGGTCACTCTCATTTGTTACCAAGAGAAGTTATTCAGCTCAGCTCAGCCTCTATTTCTTATTCCCCACTCTCATTTTATTTGACAATAAAGAGGAAAAGAAAAATCAATTTAGTCCTTTTCCACCTTCAAGTAATGTGTCAATCCACGTCTAAATTTTAGGCCATAATCCCGATAAGGTCCTAATCTATGACCATTTCTTGAGCAACAGGAAAACGTACACATAGGCATAATCGAAGCAAAATTTGGGTTAACTTAAAATGTACATTCTAACTTCATGAACAAAACAAACACACACATATAGTTGACGTGGGAATCCTTTAGATTTTAACAAATAGTACACTTATGCCACCGAAGAACACACACCAACACATGCACACCACCTGATCAGAGAAATCTATGGAGGCCAGATTTGATCCAAGAGAACTCTACCAATTGAGCCCTCACTTGCAAATAAAAAATAATAATTCATGAAGGTAATCCACCTATTTATTATTTATTATGAGAGAAATGGTTAAATATGTTTTTAATCCCTATAAATACCCTCTTATCAAATTTAGTCTCTACAAAAATTAACATCCATGTTTAGTCCCTAATTTGGTGATTTCAAGGACTAAACATTTATGCAAATTTTTTGTAAGGACTAAACTTCATAGAAGGATATTTTATAGGAACTAAAAAGATATTTAAACCTCAAAGAAAAATACCAAAAATGTAGACGACAAAAATTACTGTTCAATCAGTACTCAAACATTAACAAAAACAAAATACAAGTATCATAGTTAGTATGAACCGAAAATTATTTAGTCGTTGGCATATACAAGTCGAATTGAGGAACCTTTTTCTTCTAAAAATCTCATGATAACAAGATTTGAGATAGGTGAAGAGGATTTGGACTATATGATCTAGTTAGAAAGTTAGTTGTATATCCTAACCTGCTGCAGACAAATTGAAAACGAAGGCTCTTGGAATGTGAGTGTGACACAAGAAGATAACTGCCTCTACATGCCAGTTTGGGACATCTATTGTCAAGATGATTCAGTAAAAGCAGTCACCATCCACATGTATCCACTAGGAAAGTGAAATCAGGATGAAGTAATTTACTTGTTGATTCACTTATCAACAGGCATATATCATCATCACAGAAAAATGAACAATGAAGTGGCTGCAGCAAGCTAAAGTCAGAGCCATTAACAAAATCTTACAACTTTCATCTATTACAAGACAACCACAAGTACCAAGCACTATATTTGACAATTGATGATGTCCCGATCAGTGTCACCTTTCCTCCCCCAGGAGCGGTTGAGATGCAGCGGCTGAAAAAGATCGCAGTATGTCAAAAAGCTTACAAGGGATGATAAGACAGACAGACAAATTCAAGTTCTGACTTTGGTATAATTGAAACATGAGAATGCTAATTTTCTAATATTCTGGTAAAAGAAAAAAAAATGTTTATCATATAAATCGCTTATGCATAAGTTATTTCTGTAATCAAATAGAAAGTGTGGTTAAACAGTTTTGATATAAGTTGTAAGCTCTTTTCATGAGCTATTTGTTTTCATAAGCTATCTAGAGAGCTTTTTGAAATAAGTTAAAAACAGGTTATTATGGATATGGATATGTTATAACCTTTTTTCCCATAAAATCTCCCAAACATTATCAGAAATATTTATGTCAGTAGATAAGTCTAAATAAAGGGTTCACAAGTGAATCCAAACGCATTCGTTCAACTAAGAATTTCAACAATAACTACTTTAACCAAGGAATAGAAGCCATGAGAAAGATACTAGAATATTCACATAAGAAAGGCAAAACAGCAAACTGGAATTGGTTATAAGACTTCTTTCTTAACACAACCTTTTGACAGATTTGATACTCACCTCCAGGATTTTGCTGCGAAGGTTTGCCACTATTCTCTTCAATTTCGGCTAAGATCAAACGTGAGAGAAGAAGGCCAGCAATAAAAGCCCCTAGGACTAACATCATGAAAACTTCATCCCATCCCCTTTTTGACATGAACCCAGTAAGAAAAGGACCAAGAGCTGCACCAACAGATCCAGTGCCATCTATAATAGCAGTAACTGTAGCCAGAGCACGAGAATCTCCTTTGAGAGAACTGTGTGTACCCAAATCAGCAGAAACCGCAGTAGTGATAAGTGCATAGGGCCCATTTACAAATAGTCCAGTCACCATCATAAGCCCAATGTTGGCATGCATAGAAACACCTCCATATGTTCGGTATAAAAGCATAGCGGGAATCGCTGCATACAAGAAGCTGGCTGCTGTTATAGCACGTGCATTGAGTTTATCAGATATGTAGCCCGCAAGTATACCCCCAAATATACCCCCCACATCGAACAATGTTGAAAGGTTTCCAGCAGATTTCACAGACATATGCTTCCCCCCAATATCTGCAATATTAAAATTATAATTTATATGGCTGATAAAGGTTCATGACAGATGTAATGTAAACGTGGGTGATGGATAATTACCTGTCTGAGTCAAGTAAAAGGGCAACCAGTAAAGAAAGGTGTAGGCAACAAGCTTGGCGAAGAAAAGGCACAACGCGAAAGTTATAACTCCCGGTATCATGCATGCTTCAACAAGTCCAATACTCTTCTTTCCCACCGACTCTTGTCTATTGTTCTCCCCTTCAACCATAACACCATCATCACCGCCAACACTTTTGGTTATTTGAGCCTCTTCATCACTATGAATGGAAGAGAATCCTACGTCTTCTGGATAAGCAGCCAAGAACAAGTAAACAACAATCCCTCCAAACATGATCATTGCGCCAAGGAGAACAAAAGACCAACCCCAACCATATTCCAACACACTAGCAGCAAGAAGGGAACCACTAATATTACCAACCGAAGTATGTGCGTTCCAAACACCCATTATGAGTCCCCTCTTTCTCTTCCCAAACCAATTACCAATAACCGCAACAACAGAAGGCCAACCTGTTGCTTGAAACAACCCTGCAACCATTTGCATTGCTAGGTAAAACCAAAACTCGTGAACATTCCAGAAGTAACCCATACCGAAAAGACCAACGAAGATTCCACTCCCCAACATTCCCATGGTTAGGAACAATCGAAGGTCGAGAGTGTCTCCTAAGTGGCCTGCAACGTACATACCCAGAGCGTAAGACGCTAAGAACGCCACGTCGATTTCACCTAACTTTGAAGTGCCTTCGGGTCCGTTGAAGGGGCTCCAACCCTCGCTTCCTCCCCTGCTTCGGTCGGGGCATAACACGCTTTTTACTATGCCTGTTGGTTTTCTGGAAGCGTGGTAGCAGACATAGGCTATGAATGTTATCAATAATACCATGTAACGGTATGACTGAAGGTCCCATTGTTTGTCTCTTATTAGCAGAATCCCAGGTGGGGCTCTCCTTATAGAAGACATCGTTAAATTTCCTTCTTATTTCTTAATTATTATGTACCGATGATCATCAATCAAGCATGCAGATGTAGGAGAATTGTAGAGTGGAAATGGTTGACGGTAGAGCGAAAGCAAAAAGATCTTGGGGTCAAAAGAAAGGGAAATAATTAGTTGATAGAGAGAGAGAGAGAGAGAGATGGGGGGAGGGAGAGAGATAAGAGGGAGAGCGAAAATGGCGGGGGAGAGAACCAGAAGGGGAGGAGGAGGAAAACGTGGCAATAACTGGTGAACTAGTGGTGTGCCACGTGGATTTTGTGACGGGTGGTGTGCAATGACTCGGCCGACCACCACCGTTCACTTTGGCGGCGACACCTGGCTCTTCGTTACTTGTATTTTTATTTTCGTGTATCCGTGAAAAGGTTTAACTTTTCACATTTTTTTCTTGATTATCACATCGTTTCGTCGTATTTTTTATTTTTTTTTTCTTTTCGCTTCTCATAATTCGCGGGAGCTTTTTTTTTTTTTTTTCTTTTTTTGCTTTGGATAAATCGCAAGAGCTTTATGTTGTTTTCCGTGAGTTATGATAAATTTCATTTTGGGAAAAAAATTGAATAAATAATGAAAAGCAAAAAAAAAAAAAAAAAGACGAGAATCTAACAAATTTGCACGTTTTGATATGGACAAGGCGTTATTTTATCCCTTGGTGTCCGCTGTCAAAATAGATGTTCTTCGAGAGTCGAGTTACGTTTGAGAAGACGATTTACATTGACTAATTTTCGCATTTCTATTACGTTACAGTATGAAATATTTTATCATATTTTATTGTTAAATGTTGGTTTTAAGAAATTTGATTAAGCATTCCTTGTATTTTATTACACTAATTTTGAAAATGACATATTATTATTAATTAACAATATTTAACGCCTATTGATATATACACATATATGTTACTTTCTTTTAATAAAACTAGCACGATACCCGTGCGATGCACGGGGCGCGCATCGTTGGTTACACTCAATATTTTAAGACGTAATTGTTTATAATAAACGATATTTTTGATTCAATGTATTAAAAATTAACAAATTTTATAGTGAAAGCGAAAGAAAATAAATTTTAAAACATAAAATATAAAATTACACCTGTAAATGACATGTAATGTTTGTCCCGCTAAGAGTTAATAATTTCGCTCCCGTCACAACAACGTTGTCTTAAGTAGTGTTTTAAATTCGAATTGAAAAACAAAATAATCATTTATAAAAATTAAATATATTTATAAAAAATAAAAATAATTATCTCGACTTGTAATGTCTCCCGTCACGACTCAAAAGCAAAATAATAATTTATAGATAACTTAAAAAAATGTTAATAATAAAATAAAATTAAAATTATACCGACAACATGTAATGTTTCTCCCGTCGAGAATTAATAATTTCGTTCCCATTGACAACATTGTACTTAAGTAGTGTTTTCCCATCAGAACTCAAAAGCAAAATAATAATTTATAAATAACTTAAAAAATAAAAAATGTTAATAATAAAATAAAATTAAAATTATACCGACAATATGTAATGTTTCTCCTGTCGAGACTTAATAATTTTGTTCATGTCGACAACATTGTACTTAAGTAGTGTTTTCCCGTCAGAATTCAAAAACAAAATAATCATTTATAAAAATTAAATATATTTATAAAAAAATAAAAAATAATTATAACGACTTGTAATATCTACCATCACGAAAACAAAATAATAATTTATAAATAACTTAAAAAAATTAAAAAATATTAATAATAAAATAAAATAAAATAAAATAAAAGTATACCGATAACATATGTTTCTCCCGTCGAGGCTTAATAATTTTGTTCACATCGATAATATTGTATTTAAGTAGTGTTTTCCCGTCAGAACTCAAAAACAAAACAATAATTTATAAATAACTTAAAAAAATAAAAAAATGTTAATAATAAAATAAAATTAAAATTATACCGACAACATGTAATATTTCTCCTGTCGAAACTTCATAATTTCGTTTCCGTCGACAATATTATACTTAAATAATATTTTTCAGTCGAGACTAATTGTTTCAGAAAAAAAAATGAGGGAAAGAGAAAGAAATAAAAGAATGAGAGTGAGAGAGAAAAGGGGAAAAAATGGAAAAAAAAAAGAAAGAAAGAAAAAAAGAAAGAAAGAAAGAAAAATGGAAAGAAAGCCATCAACCTAACGTTTCGATTTATAAATGAAATAATAAGAATAATAAAAAAGTGATTTTATTCATCTAATTAAGAATATGTTATAAAATCATTTAACTATATCTCTAATACAAAATCAAACTTTGCGTAAAAAAATACAAAATCAAACTTGATATCTAATAATTTCTGCCTATATTTTAATAAACTAAAAGCATGAAAAAATATGAGTGAGGATATTTAATAATATACATAAATATGCGTCAGAATTTATCATATTTATCATTATCTTGGTATAAAGAATTTGAAAAAGACGCTTTAATCATACAAAAAAAGTCATTTTGACACTTCATTATGCGTGTACATTCCAATTCCAATTGGGAAGAATGAAGAATGACAAAAAGCAGTATATTCTAGACCAGATGTAGTACGTAACTTATAGCAATTTTTCATTAAGAGTTTCTATTTAATACGTCATTTATGGGTAATAATTCCATTTTTTAATGCTGTCTCAGTCCGGCATCGCACTTCTGAACCGGACGCCATGGTTAAACTCCGTTGGACACGTGTAGCGTTTCTCTCTCTTTAATTTCTCTCTTTCTCTCATGGTTTTTCTGCCATACCCATCGGCGGGGTTGAGAGAGACCAACAGCATCAAATCAAATCTACCCGTGTTTCCGCCAGAACCAGAAACAGAGGGCAAAGAAAACACAAGTTTTGGTACTTGTATTTGTATTTGGTTCGCACTTTCGTCTCTTTCCTCTGACTACCATGTTTTTTTTGGTGCGATCTCGAAGGCTACTAGTACCAATTTAAGTTTTTTTTATTACTCCATTTTTTATCTTTTTTTTTTGTGTGCATTATTTGATTGGAGTGAGCCTTTGGTACCCCATACTCCTCGTTCCACCGCATATTGGAATTTGGAACCGCCGTTCCATTTCTCTATCCCCCCCTTTCTCTCACACACAGTCTCACTCAATACACCCTTTTGTCTTTTACGCGTGTTGTTTTCCTCTTTGTGACGTTGTTCTGAATGGCAGCCTCACGTGGTTATTGTTTTCTTTCTGCATGTTGGTGCTAATTGATTGGTGGTGATTCTAGAAAGTTCGATCCCTTCGCCATGACTGCTTCTATTGGAAATTCGTTCATAACCATTAACCCTGATGAGCTTCGCTTCCAATGTAAGTAATCTACCCTTTCTCTCACTTTTTTATCAAGCAAACTGTTATTTAATATCCAAAAACTAAAAATTAATGGATTGCTTTGCGATGATCTCCGGAAGGCTTGAGAATTGCATTGCCTGCAAAGCTTTTGTCTCGGATCAGTGTGGTTTTTTTTTTTTTTATTTAAGTTGCTATTTCATGGATCCAATTTGGGGAAATTGAAATTTTGGATGACTTATCGTGAAGGGGTGTGTGTTGAAATTAATCATAGTTTAGGTCGTTAATTTTATTGAATGTTTTCATAATTCCATATATTGTTAATTATTCATGATACCTGCATAGATAATGTGTCCTCAAATTAATTAAATGGAACAAAAACAAGGATTTTGAAATTACTACTATATTAGATAGTGACAAGTGACAACTGAGTACTGACAAAAGTAGGCAAGACATGGTTACATATGGCAGAAATTCGAAGATATAAATAAATATCTGCCTTCTCTTCTTATGGTTCGAAGGTTCGTTTTACCACTTGAAAATTGGTTTAGTTTTCAGCAGTTATATCCCATAGAAGGAGCTTTTCTGCTTCTTTTTTTAGCGTGCATTTTGGTTTTTCCCTATTATGTAAATCAAATGGGAAAGCAAAAATGCAAAATACTGTAATATAATGAAAGATGTTTTGAAGTATGAAGGCAATGCTTATAAAACTCTGTTAGTGTCTGTAAAGTAGAAATACTAATTCCCTCCCATATCTTTTCCTCAATAATCTTTGGTTCTTATCTGGTTATACTCATAATGTTCAATTGTTCATGTAACCAGTTGAGCTGGAGAAGCAAACATTTTGCGATCTTAAAGTTTTGAATAAGACGGAGTACCATGTTGCTTTTAAGGTACTCTATCAAATCCCCTTACAAGGAAAAACTTGTTTCTGGAAATTCTTTTCTCCTGGTTCTTTAGTGCATTCTGATTGCATTTGATTTCACTGTTATGTTGTTTTGCTTTCTGCTAGGTCAAGACAACTTCACCTAAGAAGTATTTTGTACGACCCAACACTGGTGTTATACATCCATGGGACTCGTGTATCATCAGAGGTGCTTCTTGTCACTATTGCAGAACCATTTATAAGTCGAGTTCCTTTATTTATTTATTTATTTATTTATTGGGAGTTTAAAAAACTTGGATTAAGATCTCTGATAATTTGAATTGTTGGACTACTGAAGTCGGCTCACCAAAGGGTCTCTGGATTCCTTTTAGAGATATGCACTAGAACAGATTACTGAGTGCCCATTAAGTAGGCATAATTGGAAAATGCTGTTGCATATTAGACATGAATAGAACTGTAGAAGGGAAAGGAAAAATTAGATTAACAAAATGTTTTCTGTTTTATCTTTTGTTTCCATTTTCAATTACAAAAATGATATTTTGTTTTCATTTTATTTCTTATTTTCTAAGTTTTTTATAAGAGACAGTAAACTTTGAAAAAAGAGAAAACGAGATGATAATTTTGTAATTAAAAGTAAAAATAGAAAATGTAAACAAAAAAATCATCGCAAAGCTTAGATCTGTTAGGACTGGTGGCTTCAACCAATTAAAGGTCAGAAAGTGGAGTTTTGTCTTCCACATTATCACTGAGAACTAGGAAAAATATAATACTAAGTTGCAAACCAACCAATATGTATTATCTGCTTGTGATATCTGACCTCTTTACCATTATGTGGTATTAGCATCTATCATATTCTCCGGTTTTTGTGATGCGCAGTCACCCTCCAAGCCCAACAAGAATATCCTCCTGATATGCAATGCAAAGATAAATTTCTCATACAGAGTACAACAGTGAGTCCAAACATTGATGTTGATGATCTTCCGCCAGATACTGTAAGAAAGCCAATAACCTTGTTTTACAGGATCAGTTCTAAAATTTGAAAAGAAAAATTGATCAAGGTCACTGTTTACTTTGGCTTGCAGTTTACTAAGGATAGTGGAAAGTTAGTAGAAGAATTGAAACTAAGAGTTGTGTATATCTCTGCTACCTCACCTCAAGGAAGCACTGGAGATGATACAGTGAAGAATTCCGCACAAAAACTTGAGGCTTATTCTGTGAGTTTCTTATGTTCACCCTCCCTTTGGGGGAATCAGTTCCAAGTTTTATTTTTATGCTTCCTTTCAAATTTGGTAAATTCATTTATTCCGCCATATGTTGCATAATATGTATCAAGCTGGAATCCTCATCTCCACATCTGGGTGTGGTCCCTTTCAAAATGCAAACAAACTTCACATATTTGTGAAGCCTAAGAAATGAGATTAAGAGGTTTCTTTGGATTACTTGGCCAAGTGTAAAAATTAAGAAAGCATAATCTACTCCACAGATCGCCGTCTAGTTTACTCTAGGTTATATCCTGATTTTCTGGGATGATAATATTCTTCTTGGGTTTTATGACAGCTTTCATCCCATCTCATTGATGCACAGTCCATTCATGTGTACTGTGCATGATGGATTTGGAGAAAACAACACTTGGCATATAGCATATGTGGAAACTGGAAAATATAGATGTGTTTCTTCCATCAGCTTTAAATGTCATAGCGCACCTTGCAGGTTATGCATTCTAGGTGCAGATTCACCTAGGACAAGTTTGCAAAAGAAAATATGCTTTGGTCTCAAATTGGTTTAGCTGGGATTATTTATTAAAGATTCAAGTGCAATTTTAAACTTCTTTGGACTGGCTATAGATTACTGATTTGACACCAGTCTTCATAATATTTTTGCTGCCTTCAGTAGTGCCTATTACTTAATTTGAGTTAACCGTTCATTCTTAAATTCAATTATCTTTTTTTGAAGAGTCAAACCTTACTACAAGTGAAGGAGGAAAGAGATGCCACTCTCAGACAAACGTCGCAACTGCAACAGGAACTGGTAATTATGCTCTACATGCCGTCCCATATTACTCCATGATCATGAGATTTGGGGTTTTACTTCCAAATATAGAGTAACTAGACTTGTAGTTGATTGAGAGAAAAAGGGGGGGGGGACTAATATTACAAGCCTCTCTCCCTCATAAGAAAATTCCAAAGATGTAGAAGGGAAAAGATGACGACGTATATTCATTCAGGTCAATATGAATTATTCCCTATTTACTTGATTATTATGAAGAATTGTATCATTCCTTTGGAAACACATTTTCTTTTCTATTATTATCATTTCCTGTATCTAGATAGAATGTTACTATTATGCTAGTATTTTTGTTCTATAAAACTAATTTAGACCCCTGTGGAGGGAGTTACTTTTCTGATTCTGAATCAAGGAGACATTCTAATTCTATAGCTAATGTAGATCGCCATGGAGGGAGTTACTAAGGAGACATTTACTGAAAATAATTGCGTATACAAATTGCATCTTTGGATTAGTTTCTGAAAAACAATATTTTTTTTACTGTTTATGAGAGACCTTGATAAGAAAAAAAAAGGAAGATAATTTCCAAATTTAAGCTAACTTGAGGAGACAGTTTAATGTCAATTCTAACATACATCGCTGTACTAAATTGGTCGTGAGGTGAATAAAAGTGAAGTTAAATTTTATACATATGAACTTTTGCTTGTCCAGGATTTTTTGTTTTCTTTTTGTTTGATAAGTCAATAGTTGCGAGCTATTGTGAAAATACGACTAATCCATCTGTTTTGTTGATAAGCAGGATATGCTGAAAAGACGAAGATATCGTAGAAGCGATCCGGGCTTCTCCTTCACCTTTGCCATGTTTGTGGGCCTTATTGGATTCGTGTTTGGTTTGCTTTTGAAACTTTCGTTGTCTTCACCACCTACACAATGATTTCATACTGTTAGTGTTTACAACCTTTGCATGCCAACCCTTTGGTTATTATTATTCATTCACTGTAAAGTTCTGTTTTCTGCTGAATGGATTTCTTTTTTCATTTTATTTTTTTATATATATTAATCATTTTGGAATTTTCTCATATTAATTTACTACTATGCTTCTCCATTACCTTATTCGTTACGACTATCATTATGGGTTGGATAATAGCAAAATTAAGGCATCAAAATCAAACGGACTGTTCCATAAAACCTTTAATTGTTACTATTATTGTCATTATCATTATTTATCGTTCTTGTTGTTGAGTGAAAAAACTGTCCTTTCCTTTGTTGATAGCATCATCTACAACTTCTTACGCGTTATAATCGAATATTTAACGTACGATAGCTGACTTGTCAAGTTGTTATTGGCTAAGTTACGTGGATGGGTGTCCGCTCAACCAATCAATTGTCAAGGCCATTCAATAATTGGCTGGAACAATAATTATTTTATCAAAAAAATACGAAATATAAAGAAAACATGTAAGTTTGAAACTTTCGAATTTGGGTTGATGTAAGCCGATATGTTTAGAACAGTAATGACTAATGAGGATTTACACGAGTTCACAGATTTAGAGTAAGAGTACTATTTCTGTTGAAAAAATTATTTTTTTAAAAAAGAATTACTTTATTTTACAGAACATATTTTATTTATTATTTACATATGTTTTATTATACCAAAATTTGATGGAATAAATTTGAATATTGACTAAAGAAAACAAGAAATTTTAAAAATTCCTCTAAATGTACAACTAATTAGAGGTAAATAATTTGATTTGATTTGATTTAAAAATTTATGATTATGTCACAAATGAGAAAGACACACGCATTTTATTAAGAAAAAATATACAATAATATTTAAAATAAATCATGGTTATTGAGAACAAAAAATAAAAATAAAAATAAATCATGGTTATATTATTTTCACAATTAAAAAACATGAAAATATCTTAGGCAAAAGAAAAGTATAAAACATAATAGAAATTATAATTATACATGAAGTCATGAACTCTTTAAGAAAAAATAAGAACTAAACTCCACACATTTCAACCAACTTATATCGATCATATTAGAGCATCCACAACCCTGAACCATAATGAGTTATTTAAGTGACTCCACATGTCATGTCAATGTTAAACACATCACCTATTTTTCTCCGATAGTGAACTCAACACTTGAGTTGCTTAAACTCTTTATCCTCTCATTTTCCTTTCATATAATACTCTCTCTCATCTAGGAACCAGTTGCTTGTATAAGCAATAGTTCTTATAGTTAAGTAACTCATCCAAATTTCTCTCTACTATAAAATATTATTTTATTTTTAAGAACTTATAAGCAATTCTCATTGGAGTTGCTCTTAATCAAGTGGTCAGATGTTCAAATCCTAGCACTTGTGAATGAAAAAAAAAGGTTGACAGAAGACTACCTACCTTATTTGTTTTTGGATTCTCTGACAGAAATTAATCACTGTTAAGCGATAGTAGATTTTTACACCTATGACATCGACGCAAAATAAACTCCAAACATTTCATGAACTAATCAAATACTCCAATGTGTGTGTGTGATCGATAAAAAACAGAGTGAATACTATCCTACACAAACCTTGATATAATCTCAACTTAACTCCACACATTTCATGAACTAATCAAATACACTGTGCCTCCATAACAAAAATCAAATACCCTCTGTGTGTGACCGATAAAAAATAGAGTGAATACTATCCTACACAAACTTTGATATAATCTCAAATATTCTTGAATGTCCTTTCCCGAAAGTACCATCCTTTCAAGTTTTAGGTATAAATAAATAACTCCAGTAAAAAAACAGTATAAACAAAAAACAATGTTTGTTTACAATATCAAAGCAGCTTCTAGACAATTGACCTTTTTTGTTGTTGATAACACTAGACAATTGACTTTTCATCTTAGTAAGGTAATTCATTGTATAATATAATAATGTAAATATAACAATAATTACCACTTGTCTAATTTATTCTATGAATTTAGCTATATTCCTAAATGACCCTCCATTTTATTTAAGCACTTTAATACAGCAATCACCATTTGTTTGGTGTATAATTCGCCCTTACATAATATATCTGAGCCATAATAATTAAGAGGGAAAGAATCTTTACAAACACATATTTTTCTGATTTTAGGACATATAAGAGTGAGATAATCCTTACAAATACATATTTTTCCTGATTTTTAGCTTTTAAATTTTTATGTCAAATAAAAATAATATTTATTACTCTTTAATCAATAATTTATTCAAAATATTTTAATTTCTTTAATCCATATTTAAATTTAATCTACACTAACGAATTAAAAAATTTATATTTGAAACACTTGTATTCTTATATTTTAATTTATATTTTACACGATAATTTAGTCAAGAAAAAAATCAACACTTTAATAAAATCATTTTACATTTTGTGTTATCAAACTTAATGAAATGTTATCACAACAAATTATTGATAATAAGAATAATTCAATAATTATGTACTTTATATAAAAAAAGTTTATATTGACGTCGAATCATATTTCAGACATGTCATAATGTTTTTCCTAAAAATTTTGGTAAATAAATCTAAATAGTCATATCACCAAAAAAGAACCTAAATAGTCAGACATGGTTAGAGTTTTTATATAATTATTAGTACTTGGTAATTAAATTATAATAATAATTTTTGTAAAAAAAATTTATAATAATAATTTTATAATAGTCATTTAGACTCTTTTATTATCTAGTATTTAATTTAATATTTAATTATATATCCAAAAAAAAATTTAATATAAGATGATGAGATGAGATCAAGACAACGCGCCCGAATAAACTAGAAATTTCGCGTTTCTGCAAACGATATATAAATTCCCATAGTTCTTTCTTTCTCGTCAATTAATTGTGTTTGCTTTGTGCTTTGCGATATTCTCTGTCTGATCGAAACTGCAATGGACGCGTTTACATCGTTCTTCGATTCCCAATCCTCTTCAAGAAGTCGCTGGAGTTACGATACTCTCAAGAACTTCCGTGAGATTTCTCCCCTCGTTCAAAATCACATCAAACGGGTAATTAATCAACTTGCCCTCACACTTTCATTAATTTCATTTCTATGAAATTAAACGAAAAATAATATTATCCGATGGATCCTATGTTGGTTGGATTGCAGGTTTATTTCACGTTATGTTGTGCTGTGGCTGCTTCAGCTGTTGGTGCATTTCTTCATGTACTGTGGAATATTGGGGGTTTTCTCACTACGGCAGCGTCCCTTGGAACCATGATTTGGTTGCTATCCACATCTCCTTTTGAAGAGGTATGAATCTACACCGAACCTTCTTGTTTGTGTTTTTTGGTTTTGTGATTAGGTTTTCGACTTTTCGGCCTCACTCTTTGTTCTGTGATTTGCAGCAGAAGAGGGTGTATCTGTTGATGGCTTCGGCGCTGTTTCAGGGGGCTTCTATTGGACCCTTGATTGATGTGGCTATTGTAATTGATCCTAGGTATGCGTCCATTGCATTTGCAAGCACTTTTGTTGATTATTATTATGCATTCTGATCATTTTTATTGCGAGTCTCTGTCTTTTCTACTGAATTATTGAGCTTATTTGATTTAATCAAGTAATCGCATGTGACTTTAATTTAAGGTGTATATTGTAATGATTTTGGTTATTTTACACCTAATTACTCTGTGCCAAACTCCCTATACCTTCCTTACTTGATATAAAGATCATTGTCTGCAATTGTCGATGATGTGGCTAATGGATTTAAAGATTTAGGTCTGTATGGGTAAACATTATCATATAAGTGTTTATATACAAGTTATTTCTATAAACTGTTTTTATGTGAGTTATAGGCTCTAGCTTAATTAAGCGTTTATAGTATAAGCGCTAATTTTATAAGTGTATAAGCTATTTCTCCCAAACAGTCTGAGAAGCTGTTTATAAGTCAATTCAAACGGGCCCGTAAACAGTTTTCATAAGCTGTTCTGAAAAGCTTATCAAAATAAGCTGATTCCATAAGTCGTTTTCATAAGCTCCGTTGACAAGTGCATGTACTAGTAGGTAAGCCCAAAAAATGTTTCAGTACACTAATTTGCACCACCTTGTTTTATAAAAACTATACCAATCTCTACCGTACCTCTTAAACTTTTCTGAAGTTAATACTTTGTGACGATTGGGTAGTGGTTTATATTGTTAGTTTTGAGTTTTGGATGATTTTATCATGACATTTTACTTTCATTCTTCCAGCCTTATCCTTACCGCATTTGTGGCAACTTCCTTGGCCTTTGCCTGTTTCTCAGCGGCAGCTTTGGTTGCAAGGCGTAGGGAGTATCTCTATCTTGGTGGCTTGCTTTCTTCCGGTTTGTCTATTCTCATGTGGTTGCACTTTGCTTCCTCTGTATTTGGAGGTACAACAGCGCTCTTTAAGTTTGAGGTAAATGACGATGTTATTATTCTTGCTAGTGTACCGCTAGAGACCTAGAGAAAATCTTTTTGTATTATGGTATATATTTTGTCATATATGCTTATGATATAAGAGATCTTACTGGGATATTGTTTGTTACTTTGCAGTTGTACTTTGGGCTTTTGGTGTTTGTGGGCTATGTTATAGTAGACACCCAAGAAATAATTGAGAGGGCTCACTTTGGTGACCTGGATTATGTGAAGCATGCGTTGACCCTGTTCACTGACTTGGCTGCAATCTTTGTGCGAATTCTTGTTATAATGGTGAGTCGGATGTGAAACTTGTTTTCAAGATGCTTTCTTGGATTGCATTATTTTTTGTTTTCTCCTGATTATTTGGTATTGACCAAGTTTCTATTTTTCTTTTTACAGTTGAGGAATTCAGCTGAGAAAAGTGAGAGGAAGAAGAAGAGGAAAGATTGATATTCTGATCAACTGTCTTGGGAGCTTTTCTTCTTTTTATTGATGTAGTTTGTGGAGGATTAACAGGTTGTTCATAAAGTTTGTCTTTTATTAAAATGATATTCCGACTAACCGGCTTGGGAGCTTTTCTTGTTAGTGATGAAGTTTGTGGAGAATAAACTTGTTTACAGTTATGTTGTCTTCTGTTTTTTTTTTTTGTGACGAAAGTTGTCTTCTGTTAATATTGTGTAAAGTTGTTTTTTGGAATACAGTTATTAGTTGATTGAACTTAGTTATCCCCTTTGTCCTTAAGGAGGGATTGTGTTTCTTACTGCAGGTTATAGGCTATTCTATAAAGTGTGAGAGAGAGTGTGTGTGTGTGTGTGTGTGAGTGAGAGAGAGAGAGATCTTCATTAATGAAAAATGAGTTAATTTGGAAATTAGTTACTATATAAATTAGGCCACATGCCTTTTAACTATAACTAAAAACTAACTCGAACAGCATGATGACTAACATAACAGAAGTGGTGAGTCTAATACCTCCTCAAGGTGGGAAGTAGATGTTTAACATTCCCATCTTGGAAATTAAGGTTGTGAACTAAGGCTTTGAGAGTGCTTTTGAAAGGGGGTCAGTGGGAATTTGGATTGCACACGTTCTCTAATAAAATGGTAGTCTATATCTATGTGATTAGGCTTTCCATTACCGGTGGGTTGCTTGCCATTTGGATTGCGGATTTACTATCACAACATGTACAGAAAGCTTAATGCATGTAAGAGTTACTTGACCCAGAGGAGGTCAGATGTCCATGTTTTATATTCAATTGAGCTTCTAGCAATGGTTGGTTTGGTATATTTTCAGCTGATCAAGGCGTTTTCAAGGTAAATGCAAAACCCGGTTGTGGACTTTTTGGAGGTGATACAACTTTGCCAGCAGCATCAACATATGCCGAGACCTTGAGGGTGGAGAAGCATGGAAGAAGATCCCTTGGCCAGGAATGCCTCTGATGATTAGTAAGTGATGAATAAGATTTAATTGGGGAACTTAAGGCTTACTCATGAACTGGCCAATTTTGTTCACTAAGTATGCAATAGTGATTCTGGAAATGGTGAGATAGAACAACTTTCTTACAAGCTTGCGATATTCAGATGCACCAGGGAGTAATTCTTCGTCAGTTTTAGCAAGTGAAATGTCATAATCATGGGTATATGGGTAGGCTTAGCACTAGCAGCTATGGAACCAGTGTCTGCCGACAATTGAAAGTCATGCTTTCTTTGGTATCTCTCTGATTTTGTAATTTCCATTCCCAAGTATTTCAAATCTCCAGTGACTTAACGAGCCCAAATCCATGGTGAAAAGAGAGGTGTCAGCAGGGCATTGAGTGAATGGTGGACGAAAACTTGTGTACCACTGTCTGGATGCTTGTCTCTAACCACAAAGAGACTTGTGCAATGTCGTTCGTTCCCTTTGACAGGATAGCCCAAAGGTAGCTTCGTAATGCAATTTTCCATTGAGAAATGCATTATTAATATAAAGCTGAATTAATTTTTATTGCTTTTGGGCAGTAACGGTGAGAAGAACCCACACAGTGGTGAGCTTGGCCACGGGGGAAAATATATCGATGAAATGTATTCCAAATTGTTGAGTGAAATCACGTGCTACTAATCTTGTCTCGATTCATATTGCCATCCACCTTAAATTTAACTAACCTTGTCTTATATCGATTCATATTGCCATTCACCTTAAATTTAATTTCATATTGCCTTGTCTTAAGGTTGCTTGCCTTTAGGGAGGGGTTGGACTGTCCATGTTTTGTTGAGTTCCAAGGCTTTATTGTTCCTCCATCTTTGCTCTTTTTATTTCATCTCAAAACAAACCAAGGGTAATTAAGCACGCGTATTTTTTCAAAAAAAAAATTGCTGTGTTTATTTGGGAAATCCCTTCCTATCTTTTTAAGATCAATGCACGGTAGGAAGAGACGAAGAGAAAGTTTTGTGCTTGACAGTGTGTTAAATTTTTAATCACAAAACTCTCTATACGTATTGCTGGAAGCAACCTTCTCTAAATTGAATCTTTATGTACCATCCCACCGTCTTGAACGGGTTCTCAAACAGGCACCGAGTATGTCGTACTATATTCTAGATTCCCTAATTCATGTGCACGCTATACATGATTGGAACACTGCAGTATCATCCCATGAACATTGTCTCCAATTAATTATTATTATCCGTATAATCGGAGTACCGAAAGATAACATATACATATTGTCAAAAAAAAAGGTCTGATTGGATGTCATTAAAAAAAAAAAAAAGATAATATATACATTGATATGATACAAATAGGTCTGATTTGTTGCTTCACAAGTCAGGCCAAATCATAATTTATCCAAACTATGAGGGGATTGGTAGCTTAACTGGTTTGAGCTAAGGGTATGAAGGAGTTAAAGGTGCAGAGTTCAAATCTTACCGAAAGAGAAAAACTAATCTAACAACTAACATACTAATATTTGTCTATCAAATAATAATAATAATAATTTATCCAAACTATGGTTTCATTAAAATTGTCATATTTAAAACAGAAAACAACAACTTTGAACAATGAAGCTGAAAACAAGGCAATTGACACATCTAAGATGCACCTAATAAGAAGACTTTAATTTTTTTGAGTTTCCTTTTCTAATGACATCCAAATTATGCAACTCAGACTCAGATCCACCTAATTATCTTTCCCTGTGTCTTATTGAATAGATGCACTTAAATGGGATTCAGATCCCTTCCTGCAAACACGCCTCTACTGCTTGTGCAGCAATCTTATCTTTTCATATCTCTCTCTGAATTTTTTTTCATCCCTCATCATTAACTATCCATTATCTCATCATCTTCTCTCTCCACTTACATTTGTTTTTAGTGCTCTATAAAGTGCAGCGTTGGAGAGAATCCAAGTTCGCAGCATCGTTTGCTTTTTTCATCCTTTTTTTAATCTGATAACATGATTTGAAACTTTATCTGCTGTCTCAACCCCCCTTCCCCAGCTTCAAGTTTATCAATTTTTATATATTAAACTCGATATCTTCTCCCGGAGAGTAAAGATATCTCTTAATTTATTATTTTTTAATATGTTGCATGTTTTTTTTAAATCAAAGATTTTATATTTCAAATTTATTATGTTTCTTAAATACTATTACTTCATTTTCTAGTAAAAAAAAATACTATTACTTCATTTTAGTATTTGTTATTCTATAATTTTCTAAATTTTTTTCGTTATGTTTCTTGAAACTACCACTTGTATTTTATATTTTTTTTATTAATTATATAGTTTTTATATGTTACTAACATTGTATTTTTCTTAAATACTATTATCAAAATTATTTAATTAAATAGTATTTGTTATGATATTTATAATAATTATATACTTTCGAATTTAATTTAAAAATGTGTCAGTTCCTTTTAAGATTAAGTAAAGATAAAATTACCTTAATTCTAAGGAATAAAAAAAATGCCGCAAAATAAAATACAAAGACAAGATACCAATGAATTTATCCCAGTTATTGTCAAAAAAAAATGAATTTATCCCAGTGACATTGTAAATAGTGTTAAAAGATGACGTTTGGATATTTAATAATTAATGAGGGGAATGGAAAGATGCAAGATGAAGTTGTTGGTGTAGCTCATTAGTATATTGATCTTGTTGGAATCTACTAGTATATCATTATATTATTCATTACACAAAGCATTTTATTTTATTTTATTTTATTTTGAACAACATGGAGTTGAATATTCATTTATTAAATATGTTTATTGAAATAAATTAGCTCATTTATTTAATATAAAATATTCATTTAAATAATATATTTATTGTCATGATTTATAAAGTGAGTGACTTGAAAGTGATATTCTATTTGTTTATTTAGAACATTTCTTATTCTAGGGAGATGGGTAGCTCAACTGGTTTGAGCTAAGGGTGTGAAGGAGTCAAAGGTCCAGGGGTTCAAACCCTGGTAAATGAGAAAAAAACTAATCTAACAACTAACATACTAACATTTGCCTATCAAAATTTTTATTTATTCTTATTCTAGTTTTTTTACTGAATATTTTGATTCTAGTTAAGTATTTATTATGCTAGAAAAAACCAATGATGCGTAAATTTCTGAATAGATGGCGTTTTAAAACGCTATGTATGTGAATGTTATGTGTAGTTTGGACAACAGGCTATCTAAAGTTAGAGAAGACCTGTGATAGGCTTGAATGAATTTTTGTGATGGACTCCTTAAATTGTCTTCGCATTCCTCAAGAGCTTCAAAATATCCTTTAGGAGTGTATCTCTTCTGCTTCTATGCAAGTCAACTGGAATGGCGGGGACACAAAATCTTTGCAGTCTTCTAAAGTATTAAGGCAGGGAGATCCTATCTCTCCCTACCTCTACGTCCTTAGCTTGGAAAGATTGACTCATAAAATTAATGATTTTGTTAAAGCAGATGTTGGAAGCCTTATAGCTTTGGTAGAGGAGATAGTCTAAGGCTATCTCACATGGGCTTTGTTGATGATTTGATCTTGGTGGCTAAAGCTTCTCAGAATCAAATTTGTTGTATCGTGGATATTCTCCAACGATTCTGCTCTAAGTCTAGGCAGAAGATCAACTTGGACAGGTCTCAAGTTTACTTCACTGATAACATTACTGGGAAGCATGCTGTAGAACTGAGTAATTCTCTTGGTGTGCAAATTATCAAGGATTTGGGACACTATCTTGGTGCACCAATGCTTCATCAGATAATTTTTAAGGACTCATTTACTTTTATTCTTGATAGAATGAGGAGGAAGTTTAGTGGATGGAAAGGAAATACTCTTTCATTTTTTTGGAAGAGTCACTATATCTCAAGCATGTTTAATTAACATTCTAGGTTATTTTTTCCCGCCGAACTCGAGTGTTCGCCTAGCGAAGGTAGTTTCTCCACATTGGACTGAACAACGGGCTTCACTGGTGAACACGTCTTCATCGCGCGAGCATTGATGAAGTGAAACTAATCTTCCAAATTTAACCAGAATTTGTCACGTGACCAACAATCTTCACCTGGCGAGACTTGGCTTCCTGGCGAACATATTTGGTTCACGAGGCGAAAGTTCCAAAATTGACATGAAAATGGCTCCAAACATGGAGATATTAGAAAATTATGTATAAAATCTTAAACTATGTAGAGATCAACTAGTTAAGTCCTAAACGGACTTATTCTACATCCTAAATGACCTAAAATAGCCTAGAAAAGACCTATAAATCTACTTATGTTGTAGATTTATCAAAGTCATAAAACCAAGTCATGTATTAGGTATACGAATAAATCATTTAGCTCTAAATATCTTTTAGTGATTTGAGCTATAGTTTTTATTGGTCTTTCTCTACCTTCAACTATTAGGCTATCTTTCATTTGGCCTATTCTCTTTAAAGGTTACTTCCACAAATCTTCTCTCTACGTACCTAAATCGCCTATAACATGATTTTACTATTTTATCTACATCATTGGTTACCCAATCTTATATTTAATAATTATATTTATAATCCTACTTTATTTTATGTAACTATTCATTCATCATAATACTTTCATCATTTGGATACTAAGTTTACCTTTTTTTTTTTAAGGACCTTTTTATTTATTTTGTATCGCCAAAAATAAACTCTTTATGACACTAAGTTTATTTTTTTATTGATTTTTTATCGCCAAAATTAAATTCTATTTAACATTTTATGCGTCTCATTATTTTATTTTTATCATTCCAAATATAATTTATAACTGGAGAATTAATTTTTTCTCTCTTTTATTTATTTTATTTTATTTTATTTGCATAACATCATGAGGAAAGAATTGATTCATGTTTAGAGGTTGATTTGATCTTAGTCATAAAGTATTTTTAGTGAATTATAAACTTTTTTGAAAGGGGGGAAAATGCATTGTAGAAAGACATCGCCTTTATAATTATAACGATTAAGAACCCCCCAACTTTAATGGTGTGTTTGATTTGCAAAAAAACGAGTGGACTGGATAGCACAATAGTTATTATTCCATGTTTGATTCAGAAAGGAGTTAATGGACATGACAAAATAAGGGACATGGGACAGCACAAAAACCCAATTTTTTGTCCCACACTAAACCATGAGACAAAAAGTTGTCCCAAAGACAAACTACTCAAAAGACAAAAATACCCACTTTTTATTTTTATTTCTAACTAATCCAGGAGTTAAACTTTATTCTAATTATCAATTATGAATCTCTACTTAAATAAAATATATATTTTAATCCCTATTGATTAAAAAAATCAGGATATAAGTGCCATATATATTTTTGTTCATATTATAACTTTTTCCATCAAGTTGAAAATATATTTTTAATGAAAGCTTAATAACTGGTAATAGCAAAAGTTTAATCTATTAATTAATTTGTCATAAAATTTTAGGCCGTTGAAAAATACTCTCTATTTCAAATTGACTTTCATTTTAGAAAAATAATTTTTTTTTTCAAATTAAGTGTCATTTTATGTTTTCAATACATCATTAATTATTATTATTTTTTTCAGTTTTGCCCCAAAATAAATAGTTTGTACATCACTCCCAAATTAATATACTCCACTATACATTTATGACAATGATTTAAACTTCAATAGTTATTAGAGATAATTTAGTAAAATTATTCTACTCATTAAGCTGTTTATTATTTTTCTTAATCTTTGTGAAAAACTTTAAACGTCACTCAATATGAAACGGAAATACTATATAACTCTGGCCACATAGAACTCAAATTTCCAACTAAGTCAGACATCCTAATTACTACTTATTTATTTTTAAATAGGCTTAATTGTACTTTTGGTCCTCCAAATTTCACGATTATGCGAATTTAGTCCCACAAATTTCAATTGTGCGAATTCGGTCCTCTAGGTATTGCGATTGTGCAATTTTGGTCCCTCAAGCCGTTCAATTTCTAATAAAAAAAGTTAATGTATCACGTGTGAGTATGACCTAACACATAATTTGGTCTATGTGGCATGTTAGTTGGCTTAAAAATTTAAAAACCTTTGCAATATTTCAATTATAAATCAAATGACAATTGAACGGAGAGACTAAAATCGCACAACTGCGATACCTAGAAGACCCAATTTGCTCAATTAGAACTTGAAATACCAAAATCACACAATTGTGATACCTGAAAAACCCAATTCACTCAATTAAAACTTAGCCAAAATCGCCCAATTGGGATGCATGAGAGACCAAAATTGTAATTAATCCTTTTAAATAATTACATTATCCTACATAGGAGAAAAAGTCGCAACGTGTGGTTTAGGTAAGGGATTACCTTGGATTTTAGAGGGTTGGAAAAAAAAAAAAAAAACAAAGAAGACGAAGAGAAAAGGGGTATTAGTGGTATTACAGACAACGGGAAATGTATAGGATATATACTCTTTTCCCATAAAAAATAGAAAAATTGGTCATTGGTTATTCCGGATATCAGGTTTCTTCCCCACATCACAACCAACGAATAAAACAACATATCTTTTTTCTTCTCTCCAGGCGATTCCAACCTTCTTTTTTTTGTTTTGGTAAGGGTGATTCCAACCTGCACCTTAGTAATTCGGTTGTACATGTGTCCCAAGTTAACCCACAGCGAAATATGCAACTTTTTTTTTAAGGCATTATTATTATTATTATTATTATTATTATTATTACTGTGATCTATATTATTAAATTTTAATATATTTAAATTCTTATTTAGTAAATAAATACTTTAATAAATGTATAAATGCCAGTAAAAAATAAATGTATAAATTAAATTTAAGTATAATATAAATATTATAATTTAATTTTTAATTTATTGATAGGGGTGGGATTAGGCTGGGTTGAGCTAGGTTTTGCAAGACTCAAGCCTCGTCTGGTCAAAAAATTCAAGGCTCAAGTCTGATCTGTCATCTATCATAAGCTTTTTTTAGGCCTGACATGACTTTTTTGAAAGTCTAGTATGACCTGTTAGCCTACTTAAAGACTTATTTCATATTAACGTATTTGAACAAGTCATATAACCTATATATTTAAATAGAATAACATACTAATAGGTCGATGAGGTTAATTTCTTTTTATAATAAACTATATAAATAAATAAAACTAAAACGATTGCTACTAAGAGACATGAGACATAGAAGTGGAAATAGATAAAATGAGCCGAGTTTTATTAGGTCTAATTCTGATTTATTCATATGATATAAATCTTTTTCAAGGTCTAATCTGACCTTTTATAGAATCTAACATTATATGATAGCTCATTTAAATTATATTTTGCAATAGGACCTTTAAATATGTCAAAAAATCAGGTAAGTCAATATGCTTAAATTATTGAAAAGGTCAATAAGTATATGAGTTAACACAGTGTACAAAATCTACCATGGTAATAATAGCAATAAAAATTTATTATTTATATTTACTTAATTAGGTCGGTCTGTTTGGCCTAAAAGGCTTTTTGGGTGGCCTGGAGCTTGACCTTTTTAGCTAAATAGGCTTCTCAAAAAGCCTTGACATTGTCTATTTAAAAAAAAAAGGCCTAGCATGGCATGGGCCTGGTGTAGGCTAGGTCGCGGCTTGACCTATTCCCACCCATATTTATTGATATTTGTTCAAGATCGTGAACCTCTAGGGATCGACCTTTGATGATATGGAATGCTCATAAGAGCTCTAGCCTAGCCAAAACAAAGTTCTCCCTTCTCAGGTCCCACCTTTCATGCCTTTAACAAGGTGAATCAAGCTGGATGGACCTACCCAAGTCGTTAGCGAGATTTTCTGGGGTCATTTTCGTAACTCGCGAGAGGCGAGTAAAGCGTGATACGTTAGCCATAAAGACAAACGACACATGACCTATGAGCGCCCCTTTACAAAACAAGTCGTATAGCTGATTGACATGCTTTCCTAAGGAGGTAAGCCTCTTGGTCGGACCTTAAGTATGTGACCTTCTGAATGACCTCTGTCGGTCTGGCATGCTCCACAACCCATTGATCGTTGAGCCTGAAAGGCGAAAGCGTTTCATGTCCCAACAACTGACTGACCCATGCAGTCCGGTACGGTCCACAACCCTTCGAGCATTGAGCCCGAAAAGCGAGAGCGATCTATGTCCTAATATCCGACCAGCCTATGATATGGTCCAATATTTTTTTTAAAGAAAATGCTAACAAGTGCCCTAAGGGCATTGGTTAGGAAATCAAAATAGGTAAGTTTGTATGAAAAAATAATGTATTTATTACATTGAAATTTTTTTAACTTGTATTCTCAATACAAACTCTCCTTTTATAGACTCCTTAACCAATGCTCTTAGAGCACTCATTAGCGAGGCTTTTTTTAAACTATTCGAAGAAAAAGTTAGGAATTTATATTTTCAATAATGAACTGATAGGGATAATAAAAAATTATTGATTTTCTTCATATATAAAATATTTGGATATAATTAGTTTAGATTTAATAATAATGAATAATTAGTTTGAATTGGAATTTGATATGCCGGAAGGAATAATGAGGAAAAAAATTGATATATACACTCATTTGAATTTGAATGCAGAAAATGAGAGAGAGAAAAAAGAAAAGAATGTGTGATTTATTTTGTTGAGAACCTGGCGAGCAACCACCAATAAAGAAAACGAGAAAACAACAAGGAGCAAAAACAAACTATCCAAACTCGCCAAGAGAGTCACTAAGTAGCCTAGAATCCAACCGAGGGGGAAATACTTTGTGATTAATTGGGAGAGAGAATTTAGTGAGTAAATGTCTCAAAAGTAAGTACTGAATATATATATTTTGATGGATTAATACTTATAATAATAAGTACTTACTGTTTGGTCATATATTTTATTTTATTTGTTTTAAATATTGAATATAAGAAGTTGTTTTTATTTATATTTTGATAAAATAAATTACTTGACTAAATGCATATATTAATAAAAATGTGGGTATTGTAACCCCAAGGGTTGGCCTAGTGGAGCATGACAAGACTTGTATCCGACATGACGCGGGTTCGAGCCCGGAGGTCTTCCCTGCCTTGGACTGGGGCGCCATCCCTTCCCCCTAAATTTTTTGATATAAAAAAAATGTGGGTATTGCCTTAAAAATAAAGGCTGTGAAATATGTATGCTATGATAATAACATGATCATCCTTAAAAAAATAAAAAATAAAATAACATGATCAATCAAAGGACGTCGCATCTTGGCTCTAGATCATTTCCAGACATAGTGATTTCAACATTTGAATGGTCACACTCAATAATAATCCCTTTCAAGTAAAAATAAGAAAAGCTAAAAATAAAGGGAAGCAACAAGAAAAGGTCCATCTATTTTTATTTTCTTTTTTGTTATAAGAAGAGGTCCATTTAGGACAAACAGTTGTGTATTTTAATAGGACACACCTATGACCTTGACTATAATGTTTCTAAATTATTTATTTTATACAAATTTAATATCTAAAGGATAAAGCTTACCTTCTAAAGTGTAAAACACGATTTAGCTTTGATAATAATGATCCTCCAATGAGTCTGACTGTGTCTTTCACCCTTATGTGTTTTTTCCCTCCTTCCTCTTCCCAGGTCTCCCGCAGTTCCCCCCCTCCCCTTCTCTCTGCCCTTTAAAGCTTTGATTTAGTATTAGTGATAGTGATGACATGCTATTATAAGCATCCCAAGCTAGAACAAAACAAAATAAGAAATATGACAGATGGAATTATCTTAAACCATGAATTATGGTTAATAATATAATTTCTAGGCCTACGGATTTATAAATAATTTTGTGCATATCTTGATACTGTCAATTCTCATTTGAAAAATTAAGAATATATTAAAAAAATTGGCATATAATAGGGATATAATTAAAAATCTCATTAATATATAATTACACATTTTTTTGCGTACATACACATCCAGAATAAAAACATTACTTTTGGGATATTATAATTATAATTGTAATTGGTTTCATAGTTTTGTAAAAAAAAAATTGGTTTCATAGTTATCCCATTAATAAGAATGCAGGTTGAAATGGCTGTTTCATCTACAATGTATAGGGCTATAATTGACCTGGCCGAATTTTACGGTCTAGGTGCAAGATATGTCTAGTTGGTGATTAGTGAATTCTAAAGAGCACCATGAATGAAGGACGTGCATTTTAATATTGAGGGGAGAGACTTTTTTTCAAAATAAAAGGCTTTCAATAATGCAAGGCATGTTCTTTGGAATAACTGAGCCATTGGATTTGTCTTTCATTAATGTATTTGGAATAAAAGGCTTTGATACCATGTGAGAATTCAGGCATCCGAAAGATCCCCTCAAAACCGGCTTGTGAGGGGTGGTCTACCCAGCTATATAAGCAACGGCCAGGCTCGTTAACCACCCGATGTGGGACTCGCAACACGCCCCCTCGAGCCTGGGCTCGTCACCACAAGCGAAGGCTAGCGGCACTATCCACACCACCGAGCAGAACGTGGCTCTGATACCATGTTAGAAACAGAATTGTTGAAATGAATTTCTCAAATTGTATTGAATGAAGAACTGTTACATATATACATCTAATTGGTAACTAACAGCTGTAACTAACTAATAACTGCCAGCTGTGATGAACTGTTAACAAACCAGAAAGCTAACTAAAATGCTCTAGCTAAATAACAATTATAATAACAATTACAATAAAATATTGAATATCCTAACAATTAAGGTCTTTTGGCCGTTGATTTTATCAGTGTTTCAGAAAGGGTTCGGAAATGGGAATCTAGATTTGCTACATGCGGTCAGACAATCTCAACCGTATAATTGAGATTAAACGGTTTATATTTTAACTTCGACAAAATAGGTACAAACTTTAAAAGTGAAACATAAACTGTTTGATCTCAATCAAACAGTTGAGATCTTCTAACTGCGTGTGAATGCAATAAATCCGGATTAAATGACACTAGTGGGTAGAAACTGACCATCCTTTGATGGAAAAGGGCAAATAATCTAGTGGCTGCAACTCCACAAGGTCCTTATAGTCAAATAAGCTGACCTAATGTTACAGTTTCATAGATGGGTTGGGTCCTATTTTCTTTACACAAGGTACACAGACTCCATCCTTTGATAGCCCTTTTCAATCCTAGATTAAAGGGAAAAAGAAACACTAAAAGATAAGGAAATTCACAAGGCACCAAATTAGTCAAATTCATGAGATACCCACTATGTATCATGGGCGCACTGTTTGTCATATTGTCTTCCTAGAATTCAATTTCATAATTTGTTTTTTGTTTTTTGATTTAGAGAATAAAATTTAGTGGTTTTGTATTTCAATTGGACTATCTTTATAATTTTACTAGTTTTTATTATCCTTTTTATTGGTCCTTCCTTAACTTCAAAAATGATCCAACTCTTTGTCTTGGGCATGGGCTTTGGCTTTGAATGTTTGAGTGCGAGATTCATGTGGCTATGTCACAAGCCTCCTTAATCACCGTTGGTTTGAAATCAAATTTAAGACCTAACTAAAGCAAAAGAAGCATATTACTAATGGTGGGGCCCTTAATATCAACCGCCCTGGTTTAATCAACGGTGTTGATTAGGTTTGTGACAACAAATAGTTACATACACAGGTACTACTCCCCTATGTTTATACCTTTTTTTTAACCTATAAAAAACCCACTAAAATTCATCAACATCATGGCGTCACACACAAGAGAGAATATAACAGGAAGAAAATTAGGAACGGCCAAAATCTCTGTTTCTTTCACCCCTTTTATTTTTGTGTTTCTCTAGTAGTGGGCTTCATTTCCATTTTTCCCCCCCTTCTTTTTTTTAATAAATATTTCCTTTTTTTCCCCCTTGGTCCTCAATATTCAGTTATGAATTATAATGAAGGGAATCTGTTTAAGACCAAAAACCGCATGGAAAAGATAGGTTAGCCTTTAATTTTTATTTGATGAGAATTTGAAAAATTACAATCAAAGCATAGAAAAGTCCACAGTCAATAGGATTTGTGCAATATTATAATAATATTTCTCCTATCATTTTCTTTTGAAATAAAAAAACTAGAGTTTTTAAATTGATAAAAAATTTGAGTTTTTAAAAGGTAAGATAGATTGAAACTAAGGTTGAATGGGAGTGGTTAACGCATTCTATCTAAAGAGACGGATTCAGCTAGTACCGGAGTTCGATCCTTGGCGATGGAACAACTTGGGACCAAACTTTACTTACCTACT
Organism: Calophaca sinica; assembly: GCA_037113605.1. NCBI lineage: Eukaryota > Viridiplantae > Streptophyta > Magnoliopsida > Fabales > Fabaceae > Calophaca > Calophaca sinica. Next base: position 35,264,761 of record CM073731.1, read on the forward strand.
GGAACTGGTTTAAAGACCTCAAAAAAACGTACTCCCTCTGGTCTGAAATATAAGAAGAAAAAAAATCCACTATTGATGGTCTAAATTATAAACAAATGTTAACTACTTTTAATCTATTTAATGATGTTGCTCCAAAAAATACCTTTAAATTTATTGAGATTGTCTTTTTCAATAAAACTTTTTATTTTAAAACAATGGTACTTTAGAAAATAAAATTATTTTTTTGATAACTTTAAAAATATTAAATGAGAATAACCAATTTTTTTAATAAGTGTAAAATAGTTTTTTTCCTTATATTTTAGTTTGGAAGGAGTAAGATACATAATTAATAATGAATTAAAAATAAATAATTTATAAGATACTACAGGTTATTATATATAATAATATTAAATATCTTATTAACTATTCCTATTTGTACTTCATTTCTTAAAATGCATTTCTTATTTTAGATCACACTAATTCAATATTTCCCCTATCTGATTTCTTTTATATGGTAAAAGTAAACTCAAAGTTTTAAATTTTAATTATTCTAAAAAGGTTATAAATTTCAGTTCAACAAAAAGGAAACTGAAATCTCTCCAATAATAACAATAACAAAATAAAATTAAAGAGAAAGAGAGAGAAGGTGGGTGAAAAAAAATGAAAAAAAAGGAAAAGCTGAACATTTACTTGTTTGTACAATACAACTAAGACACACAGTCAGAGAACTTCCTCTCTCATTCTCTCTCTCTCTCTTTCCATTGCACCTTCCCTTCTTCTTCTTTTCTCTGTCATTTATGAGATTCCTCCAATGGCCTTTTCTCTTCCATTGGATTGTACAGATTCTCAGTTAGAAGAATACCCAGATATCAATCTCTGTAATTCTATTTGATTTGTGGCTGTTTATGTGGAAAAATTGAACTTTTAAGGACTATAAAACAGAAACTTCTTCTGGGTCTATTGGTTTCTGCTTTTTTTTTTTTTTTTTTTGCAAACTCTCTTCTGGGTTTGCTGCAGAATAAAGCCTTCAATACCCACTACTACTATACGCCGCAAATTACGCTTAAAAACAACTGTTATATTTTTCAGAAAATTTCCAATTTTTTTTTCCTTTTTTTTTTCTGTAAATTTTCTTCGCTTTTTTTTTTTTTTTGCCCTTTCTTTTGAGGAAAAGATTGAGACATGGGCAAGCAAGGGCCTTGTTATCACTGTGGAGTTACAAGTGAGTTCTTGTTTCTCCATTATACAATTTTTTAGTTGCATTTTTTAGGGAGTTATTATTATTTTTTATTAAATTTGTCATCTTTTAATTCAAACTGTGTTCTGCAACCACTGGCACGGATTGTGATTTGGATAAAATACTGATATGTGTCAAGGGAAAGGTTGTTGGCCAATATAAACAAACAAGAAATTTTAGAGTAATACTTTTTGTTGTCTGGAATATTTTGGAAGTTCTTGAAAACTCTATCGATTTCCTCCTTTGATGTGTTTTGTGTCACTCCTTTGGTGGGTCTTTGTTTTTTCTTGACTGTGTTTGAAGCATGAGCAAATGTAATTGGTGCAAAATTAAGCTTGTAATCTATTGACTAATGACTATTACTTGATTGGCAGAACATCTATTGCTGTTTATCACAAAGAGTTCACTTGTTTCCCATTTGGATTATGTGAATATAAGAAAAGAGAGAAAGAGAAAGGAGGATAGTTGTTCATTTGTAAATGTCTATGGTTAATCCACTCATGTGTTCTAAAAGGATTATACAAAGTTGTTTTGTTGCCACTTTTTCAATGCTGCAACTTCCTCATTGTATCATAGGATATTAGTCCCTGCATTGTATTCATCCTTCGGACTTGTGTTACTCCCTTTCCTTCTGGCTGAAAAATAAAAATCAATTGCCATGATATTCGTTCATCGCATTTCCAAGCTTTCTCAATTTGAAACAACTATTTTGTTCATACCGATCACCTCAATTAAACTGATCCTGCAGCTTAAACCTTGGAATGTTCCTTGTTTTTCTGATAAAAATTTGAAAACAGTTTCCAAGTGTTGAAGTCATTGCTGTTGGCGTGCACTTCAATACTCTAGTGCCTATGTTTGAGAACCATTGTTTCGATCCCAAAAAATGAAAATGCTTGATTTAGATTGCCTTAACATTGATGCTGTGATACTCAGCAGATAAATGTTAATCCTTTTGGTTCAAATCCAAGCATTGTCTTCATTACTGGTCTACATGATCTCTTAATTTGAGTTTACCTACCCATAGTTGTTTGAGGAATTTAGTGCAGACCAATATCCTGTTTTCCTTGCAAAAGGGTATTTCTATTTATTATCTAAAATATTTAAAACTGGCTAGTAACAGGCAGATAGTGGACAATTCAAGCAGGAATGGCTGGTTCCTTATGATCATGAATACTGATAGATGATGCTATCCTTAACCATAAGATGTTTGCTGAGTTCAGTTTTGTAGATTTATGAACATGCGATTGTAAATTGTCTATCCAACTGGAGATGATCTCTTTTCTTGTTTATGTTTTTAAATTTTATAGATTTTCTAACAAATAAGCATTGCAATAGGCACACCACTTTGGCGTAATGGGCCACCTGAGAAGCCAGTTTTGTGCAATGCATGTGGATCTCGATGGAGGACAAAGGGAACTCTTGCAAATTATACCCCTTTACATGCCCGCCCAGAAACTACTGATTATGAGGATCAAAGGGTTTCCAGGGTAAAGATCATATCATCAAATAAGAACAAAGAAGTGAAATTGGTCAAACGAAAGCAAAACCATGATAATGCTGCATTTGGAGGGCTCATCCCTGAATATATTCAAGGATTCCAAAAGGCTGTGGATGAAGATACAAGCAATAGATCAAGTTCAGGGTCAGCCGTCTCTAATTCAGAAAGCTGCGCTCAATTTGGTGGCACAGATGCTAGTGATTTGACAGGTTGGGCAATTACTGTTTTCTGATTTCATTGAAATTTTTTTCTTCATAAGTGATCATGGCAGCATTGTCCATTCCATTGAAATAGTATGGATTTTGATGGCATCTTGATTTATGTGAGCATAATGAAGAAGCGGATAATGAAATGGGGGAAAAAAAAATATGGAGTTGCATATCAACTTATAAGGCCTTGGTTTTCCTAAAGGAAGACAAGTTAATCTTGCTTCTAAGTTCTAACTATGCATCATGCATACCAGTGTGTTTTTTTATTAAAAGAATTCAAGCAGTGATTTAAAGGATTTTTCTACAATGAGGGTCTAATTGTTTATCAAAACAATTGCAATGGCAGGTTTTACAACTAGATATAACTTATCAACTATCTATTATTGGAGTATATACATCTCTCAACGATACTTTTTCTTGGAGTACAATGTCAAGTTTTAGATATATGACATGACCTGTCTAGTTCTAAATCATTTTTTTGATTTGGATTAAGAATTTTTCAATTAGATATAACTTATCAACTATCTATTATTGGAGTATATACATTCTCTCGACGAAACTTTTTCTTAGAGTAAAATGTCAAGTTTTACGTATATGACATGACCTGTCTAGTTCTTCATCATTGGTTGATTTGGATCAAGAACTATTTCTCTACGTCATTGTGCTAAATATTTAATTTACTGCAGTTCAAAACAGGTACCCTTGTTTTTTAATAAAAGACTAATAAAGATAGTTTGGTTAATTTAGGTCCTTCTCAGTCAGTGGTCTGGGATGCCATGGTGCCTTCAAAAAGAAGGTCTTGTGCGGGTCGTCCAAAGCATTCTTCTGTTGAGAAGCTCACAAAAGACTTGTGTACTATTCTTCATGAACAACAGTCTTGTTTTTCTGCTTCTTCTGAAGATGATCTTCTTTTTGAAAATGAAACACCAATGGTCTCTGTTGAGATAGGACATGGAAGCATGCTAATTAGGCATCCTAGCTCTATAGCTCGTGAAGAAGAGTCCGAGGCTAGCTCTCTTTCAGTTGATAATAAACAATGCCTAATCAATGAGGGATATTCATTTTCTGGTTCCATACCCTTTCTTAGTGATTGCACTGGCATGAATTTCTCATCTCAGGGAGTTGAAAAGATCCGAAACTCTGCCGGCAATAGAATGCAACAAGATCAACTTGAAAGGCATGTTTTTTCTACACCAGTTTATAGTCTTTCATTATTTCTAGTCTGTTATGCAAGAGTATTAATACGATAAAATAAAAGTTATATTTTGTCTATTACTGCTGAAAACAGTCAAATTCCTCTGTGCTAGCATGAATTTGGTATTTCCCCAAAAGTAGTATGGGGTTCTCAACATGTTTATGAATAGTCTTAGTGATTGATATATTTTTTTTCTTTTTTAAATTTCAGGAACAAGTCTCAGCTTGAAAAACTAGAAGTTTTTGGAAATCATGATTCACCATTGTGCTTCATAGATTTGAATGTGAGTTGCATGTCTATTCCCTTTTCCCTCTTTTTATAGCACTGTTCCAGCATAAATTGACAAAAATATTGATTCCCAAACTTGTAATACGTAATAAAGATATAAAATCATTTTTATGCAAATCAAATGTTCTATCCTAACATGGTTTGCAGCAGTAGTTCCTGGACCACTGACTCAGTCTTCTTTCAGGGGTGGTGGACCAAGCAGAGCTTGGCCCTCTCCCGGGGGTCTATTGAATACAATAGTACACCCTTCTTCAATGGCTTACTTTATAGGGCTGTAATTGAAGAAGGGGTTCCCCCTATGGTACATACCTAAAAGGTTTATAAGGCCTTTTTGTCCCCTATTACATAGGGGTGTGTAGCTGCTTTGTTTCCCTATGTTGCAGTAGAGCCCTTATCCCATTCCCTAGCGTGAATGGCGGCCTCATTAGCACGAAGCCTTCTTAAGATGCTTACAGTTAATGAAGATTAGTCTCGTGCAATCAAGAACCGGGCAGGGCTGGCCGTGTTGGGCTTAGGACTTTCAGGGTAGCAACTAATTTTAAATATGATTTTGAATACCGTTTCAGAACAGGCAATATTTGTTTTACACAAATAATATGTTCATGTTTTTCGGTCTTGTATTCTTGTCATCTTCTGCAATCACATTATTATAATTATATATTGGTTGGTACAACTTCATATCCATAAATTGCTATTATGTTTGGTTAGGATGTGGTGAACTTTGAGGAGTTTTCTAGAAACTTGACAAATGAAGAGCAGGAGCAATTACTGAAGTATCTCCCTGGGGTTGATACTGCTAAACTTCCTGATAGGTTAGAATCCGTTAGTGCTGTTTGTGTTCAATCAAAATGTCATTGATATTTATCATAGAATACTGATTTGATGTTGTTTTGTAAATCATAATCCTTGAACATAAGATTCAATTCTGTCTTTTTGGAAGAGGGGGTTGGTAAATATCAAGTTTAAATGCAAGAAATAAAAGAAAAACTTCTGTAGTGCATCAGAATCCAACTATTCAGGGAATAGAAGATATTTTAACCGAATTCAACTCTACCGAGTACTGACTAGTAATGCTGTTGTATGTGCAGCCTTAAAACTATGTTCGATAGCTTTCAATTCAAGGAGGACTTGACTTATTTTCAGCAACATCTCAGGGAAGGTGTCTTCGATGTCTCTTTATTGGGGGTACAGCCTGAAGACTGCAAGACGTTGAAAAGGCTCGCATTATCTAATCTGTCAAAGTCAAAATGGGTAGAATACTATAATTTTCTCAAGGTTTGTGCTGAATCTGCATATATTTTGAAGGAAAAACTTAACCCATCAAAACTAGTCTTTGTTTTTTAGTAGTTCTATTTGATTGGTTCAGTTCAAAGTGTAGATTCAACGCAATCCAATCTAATCCAAATTGGTTTGGATTGAATCGATTTTTCAGTTTTTCTAGATCTTTTAATATATGAATTTATCGAAACAGAGAAATTTAATCTCATCAAAATATGCCAAACACAAGTCTAAACTAATTCATCAAAATACACTAAATACATTTTCAAACAAATACATCAGAATATATCCCTATATACTTACCTGTTTTTGGTTTTTTATTTTTTATCATTTAAATTTTATCAGTTTTGATTGGATTGGTTCAATTCTGAACACATCCTTCTGTGAGTGCAGAGACGTGGAAACAAAGCCGGAAAATGTAATTATCTGGAATCTCCTGCTGTGGCATCAAGTAATGTTGCAAATCTCAAGAGACTTCGTGACAGCCAAAATCAAAATTTTCCAGGTTAGCTGAAAATCTCGTGCCATCAAAAAAATATTCACATACCTACTGTGCAAAATGCTGTTTATATGTTGGGCTTACAACTTGAGACACATCAATGCAATCGTGTTATTGTTGTTTATAATATAACTGAAGAGTCATTCTTGCAAATTTAACTAGTTAGAAACTAGACTTAGAACAGAGGGGTTGGTTTTCGCGCTGCTGTTTGCAATTTAACTGAAGAATCATTCTTCTTATAAATTTCAGAATTGAAAACAGCAATGAGAAGCCCCAAAAGGGTGAACATAAAGGCTGGTTGTGAGGGCAAAGAAGTTGTAGATGGCTCTAGCCTCAGTCCGGAAAGCTTATTTGCATTGCCGCGTGATGATAGTGGCTTGCGCATGCTGGATTCTTCAAACTTTGTTGATGAGAGTTCTGATCTACTGCTAGAGGTTCCATCAAACAATTCTTTTCCACAGGCAGAGCTCCTTCACCCAGCTTCAAGCTTGGGTGCTCAAGGCAGCACTAGTAGTAGCTCAGTATACTCACATGTTACTCGTCCTTGACTAATCTTTTCTAGATTACCTGGAAGAGTATGGACAGAATTTTGTGTCTGGTTACAGTCCGCATGTTTTGCCTCTTAAACACCGAAATCTTTGTACAAGAGATATGATGGTTGTGCTTTTGTTTCCTTGCAACCTTCTTGAGCTTGGATTGCCAAAGGATGCAAGTTGAATGGTCTTTTTTTTTTGTATAGACTGTAACATATATATATAGCATGAAATGCGGAGTGACGATCTCCAGAGTTTTGTATGCGATTGTATCTCACAATATTTTAAGAACCGGACCGGATCAGACAGTTTGTTTCAACTGGTTGAATCAGGAACCGACCATGTTAACGATTCGGTTATTTGGACGGTTTGACTTCTGGTTCATGCCGGTTCGAGCGATTTAAAGCAATTGGTTCATGACTCAGAGATCTTGTCAATTCATATTCGGTTCGGTTTTTAAAACATTGGTATCTTATGATTCATGTGATTCATATCTTGATTTGAAACAAGCAAATCTCTTTTAGACTTGAATTTCAACATGAATCCTGATTCGCTTTGTTGAATCGCACGAATATTGTATTTCCTTGAATTGCACGATACGAATTATGTCGTGGGTGTAGCCCAGAAATGGGTTGCTTCACATAACTAGTTTCTAAACGACATGCTAGGTTTTTTTTTTTTGTAATTTTTTCTTAAATGCGACAATATTAGCTGAAATCAAACCACCCAAATAACCTAAGTCAGATTCACTAACGAACAATTTGGTCCTCACTCCCTTCTACAGTGCGTTATTTTATTCTTCCTGTCATGCGAAGTGATAATCTCCAGAGTTTTGTATATGATTGTAGTTTATGTTTTGTGAATTATTTGTCATTAGTGTTATCAGTATCTCACCATCCATGTGATCCATATATCGACTTGAAACAAAATCGAACACAATTGGTTTCTAAAAGGCATTTCAGGGGTTTTTTGTAATTTTTTCTTAAATGGAATAATATTAGCCAAAATCAAACCTTCCAAATAACGTAAGTCAGATTCACAAACAGACAGTCCTAGCAAACTGTGTTTTCTGTCCATCCTCCCTTCTACCATGCGATTTTTTTATTCTTTTGGCCTATACAGTGCTTCACACCCTCCCTTCTCTATTCTTTGTTTTTGGATCCCCCTTGCCTTGTTTGAAGACGGTGCTCTCTATTTGGTCCCACTTGCTATCTCTTTAATTTATAACTTGAATCTTAAATTATTTTGAAGTTCATATATAAGAAAAATACTAGGAACACATTCTCTAACACTCTCTTTGCGACACACTCTCTCCTATTGGTTGAAATTCATATAGATCCCACCAAATTTATGTGGGACCCACATTATTTAATGAGACCCACTTGAATTTCAATCAATAAGAGAGTGAGTGTTGGGAAGAAAGTGTTGAAGAGTGTGTTGGTACTTGGTAGCACTCCTCATAATATATCGATTTATATTTTTTTTTGCTTATGTCACTTGTTTTTACTTAAAATTGTCATATTTTTATGGATCATGTATCTTAGCATTCATAACAAGATTCGTCTATGATTCAAAAAATAGATTTTCCAATTCACAATTCGAATCTTGATTCAATAACCTTGTTTGACACCCCTTTCACCAAATATATCGCAACGATCATCTGAAGAAATAAATAGATGACAGATTTATGGGATGGATGTGGAAGAGCTAGACAATTACTATGTAACTTACAAATCATATGACACTTAGAGCATGTTTGGTTTCATGGTAGAGTGTCAAAATTGATTTAGTCAATTACTATATGTGATTTTAGTAAAAATGTAGATGTTTGGTTATTATGGAGCAAAATTAATTTTGTATTCAACCCTTGATTTGACTAGAAATGAGAAATGGTAGTTTTTGCATTAAGTTGAAAAATTCACACTACGTCTAATATCAAACTTGTTTCCAGAGTAAAAACACCTAAACATAAATTACTTCACTTTTAAATTCAATTTTCACCAAATCAAATTTATAAAAATTTAGTTTATTCAAAATCACATTTGTGAAATTCTCACCTATACACACACATTAATTGACATTCTTCTATAGGTGCTTTGGCTGCATGCATTCCTGGAGTTGATCTCTAAATTCAACTCGCAAACTCACAGGTTCTCAACATTTCTAAAAATAAAATAAAAATATGAAGATAAAATCAACAAAACACTATCACCATACATATAATTGAACCAACAACATAGATACTAATACTAGGACAAATTTGTAAAAAAAAAAAATTGATTTATTGTGTGGTTGGATTCAAGAATCACTACCCTGATTGTTATATTACAATTTGCAGAAATGAATTGTTAGGTATGTAGAAAATAATCGTGCATTAAGTCACTTGGTCATAAATGTGTAGCTTTGTTTGTGCACATGTTTGTCGAGTCACGAGCATGTATTTGTGTTTTTAGTTGACTTGAGGGAGAGGTGGAGGTATCTCAGAGGTCTGTGTCCAAAGATACCTCGTATACACATGCCTAATATTTAATATGTATATGTATATATATACGTCTCAAATACACATTTTCGAGGAAGTCTTTTAAGCTTGAAATTTGAATAATGTATACTCATTTTCCGGTAAATATTATGATACTTGAGACTAAATGTGTGAGACGCTATCACTATAGTCTCTGAATGTATTAAAATTATAAAAACATCCCCTAGTGTGTCTTCTGTTAGTAATTTCAAGGATCAAACTGACTAACAAAAGACAAACTGACTAATGAAAAACACATTTGAAGACCAAACTGATTAACAAAAGACAAATTCATGGATTTTTTTGTAATTTTAATACATTCAGAAACCATAGTAATATAATATCTCACACATTCAGGGACCGAAATGATTATTTACTCAAATAACAATACTATCACATTGATTTGTCACATGTTGTCAAGTACAGCAAAGCCAGCAATATCTATTCTACGTATTTGATACCACCTAATGTACTAAAGTACATAATAGCACATGGAACATTTTATCATAATATATAGTAAATAGACATTTTAGCACTCAAATTAGTATTAACTTGTAATTTAATCTCTATATTTATTTACATGTAAAAAATCAAAATTAAGTTAAATTTCTTAAGGCCTAAAATGAGATTAAAAAAAGGAGGTTTTGTAAGTTCAGTTACTGGCTTATAAACATAACCAAGAATGGGGTTTTTGTCCCCCCCAAGAAAAAAAACTAACAAGGGAGGTACTCTCGAAAATACAGTTCGCCCCACAGAAAATTTTAGGGCGCTAGACCTCATTCTCTTTGATACGCTTATTCAATTGACATTGCCTCTTCTTCCTATTTCAAAAATCTCAAGTAAGATGGCTTGTGATGTGCCAGGGCTTAGAGGGGTCGGCGCCAACAACGGCTGCCTTTACTCGACAGTACACATTCGCTTTGCTCACTAAAAACAAGCAAGGAAGGTGGTAGTATATATCTAATACCCCCACTAGCAAGGGAAATGACTTTGCCCAAGGCTCAAAGCGATTGAGTGCTTCTAGGCATGGCAACGGGCCGGGTCGGGGGCGGGTTTTGCCTCCCCCGTCCTCGTCCCCATTTCCAACGGGTTCGGATTTTGCCTTCCCCATCCCCGTCCCGATAGGGTCGGGTTTTCCTCATGTCCCCAACTCAAATTTCTAAATATGTAGAAAAATTGAAAAATTATAGTTATGATAATTAATAAAATAAAATCATAATTATTATACAATGATAAAATAAAATAAAATAAAATTAAAATAAAATATTCTATTGAAAAGAGATTAAATTAAAAATAAATAAAATATATGAAACAAAATGAATGAGTATAAATGCATAAAATAAAATAAAAATTAACAATTTATATTTAATTGGGCGGGTTCGGGTCGGGGGCGGGTTGGGTATCGACATCCCCAACCCCGTCCCACCCCCGGTTAAAGCGGGTTTTCCCCGTCAAAATCGGGTCGGGTCGGGTCGGTGCCCCGCGGGTTCGGGTTCTGTTGCCATGCCAGCTTGACTAAGTTAGTAGTCGGGTTAAAGGTTAAAGGCCGGAGCTCGAGTTGATTTATTTTTCAGGGGCAAGTATCTAAGGTTAATCAAAATGAATAAGTTAGAACAACTTTCGTAAGTAGATTTTTGATAGAGAAATCAAAAGGATCCAATTCGAGCAAGGTTCAAAACAAAAAAAAATTATTGGAATTGCTAAAACTATTTCGATCAAAAGTGTATCTGCGGGAATCAACCTTCTATTTGTATGATTTTTTAAAAGAAACAAAATGGGTATGTTGCTGCCATTTTTGAAACGGTTAAAGATCCCCGAAGTAATGCTAACCAGTCACAAAGACACATACATGTAAATTAAGATCACAATTCACAAGGTGTGTGATCTTAACTCAAGTTTTGCATCACAGTTTCAACAACAAGAGACAGACAACATCCAAAACTTAATAAAAATTAGAATCCTACCATACTGTATCATCCGCTAACACCAAAGACAATTTGAAGTCCAAGTGCCAAAGATACGATTGAGATCCTCCCTGAAAGAACCATCTGCCAACTACACTAGTCAGTGTCCTCAAACAAACAAAAAACCACTCCGGAGAGAGCTTCATTTCCTCAAATCTGTGATCTTTAGAACAATAAGAATGTGCGAAACTATGAATATTTACGGACTCTCTTTACTCTGATTATTGAAGTTATAATGGTCCGGCCACCACCTTGGACGAGGAAAAGTAATACCACAAAGCTTTGCAGCATCCAACAAACTAACATCATCAATATTATCTTCAACATCACGATTGTTCTCCGAGAGAACTTTCAATACATCAAAAACAGGACACTTCTTTTTCTTCCTACCTTCCCTAGATTCCAATTCATTCGCAGCACTCTCCAAACGACACCCGATTGAGATTGGCAGCACACGCAGCCCCGGATCCTCATCACTCGTCTCCCGCATTCCAGAAGCTTCTACGACCTCATCGCTTGACTTGTTCCCCTCAATCATGTTAACATCCCCAGCACTTGTTACAGTCTTCAATTGAACCACTTCAGTTTCAAAATTTTCCTCAGAGCTCACATTTTTGCCCGTTGAAATTTCTCTGCTAGCATCCACAGGAACTTGTTCACAACCTAGAACATTTTCTTGAGGTTGAAGATCTTCTCCAAAATTGCATGGACTTTCAGCTTCAGCATCGGAAACCAGCTTCTCCTCGTCGCAATTTCCCATACCCTCTTCGACTTTCTGCAACTGAACTCCGAAACAATCCCCCGAAGAATCAAAACCTAAATTCTGCTCCGAAAGCTTCAGTTTTTTCACAGGAAAGTCACCCGATTCAGAAAATTCCCTTTCCAAAACCCCAAATTCATCGAAATGGCACTGTGGAATCTCGCCCAAGCCATCTCCCTCGGCACCGCGAGAGCAATCTGGGACCAATTTGGCATGAATCTCCTGCGTCAATTGAGCCTCCGAAAACCCTAATCCCGAATCCCTTCCCAAATCCACTAACTGCGAACCATCCAAAAACCCACCCAAACCAACGACCGCCTGGGTCCCAGCGTCAACATCAACGGCCTGATTAACCGCGCATCGGTCAACATCAACATCGACGGCCAGCGTCCGTCGCTGGTCGTCGGAAGAGGGCAGCGACGACTCCTCGGGCGGCGTGTGAAAAACATCTTGAGGGCCTTCCAGGGTGTCCGGCGGCGAGACCATGATGATTGGGGCGGAGGACACCGGGAGATCGACGTCGGAGACGGGTGCAGCACTGGGCTTGCTTGAGCCCCCCAACTCCTCCATAATAGGTTACTCAGCAGAAAACCGACGAGAAGAAACAACTTAATGAAATGAAGAAGGTTGAAATCTGGGAATGAAAAGGCAACCTCGGTTATAGAATCATGGGGAAAGAAACGATTGGTCTAAGTAGGCACACATAGAGCTGAGTGGAGAAGAAGGAGAGAGAGAGAGGGGAAAAGTGGTCATCTTGCAAATTGGGTTTTTGGAAACCCTAATAGGCCCAAATAGTATCTATTGGATTTTTGAAAGAGTATCTATTTTTTGAACAAAAAAAAAGAGTATCTATTGGATTTGTGAAGAAATGGCAAAGTCGGAAAAGAGGGGGAGGTCTTTGTATGTTTTAACTTTGAGGGAATACTCATTTTGATCCCTAACAAAAAAATCGGTACTCATTTTGGTCCCTAAGAATTAATAAGTCATGTGATAGTCCCTGACAATTGCAAAGGAGGGACACCTTAGTCCTTCTGTTAGACTCCGTATAGTTATCTCCGTTAAAACGTTAATTTGTACTGTTATGTCGATGATGTGTCTGTTAACTTGATCCACTGTGTTATTGTTTTGCCAACTAAGACAACCACAAATCAAAAAGACCCAAAATAGTCCCTAAACGGAAACAACTCAAACATAACCTCAAAAGACCCAAATAAGTCCCTGAACAGAAATCAAACATAAATATCATTCATAAAAATGATTTTAAAGGGGCTCAGCTCCAAGGGATTTCAGAATTCAGATTTGTGTTCTTAATACTTGTGTGTGTGACCAAAGATTTTGCTCTTACGTATGGGTATTCCACTAAACATTTTATTTTTCACCCTTTTTTATTTTGGTAATATTTGAGTCAAGTCATTTGATTTTACCTTCTCAGGTGTTGGCAGAATTACAAAATACTCCATCCGGTCTCAAATATAAGCAAAAGTCAAAATGTATTTAGGCCAAATTTAGACCAAATACATTTTGACTTTTGCTTATATTTAAGACCTGAGGGAGTAAGGATTGTTCTGCTTTGCTTTGTTCTTTCTACTCTTTCTTTTTTTGCTACACTGTAAGTGCATTATTTCCATACATATAAAACTTAATTATATGGATAAAACAACTACTACGAGTGGAGATGCCTAGGCTAGTAGGTCCAACACAAAAGCACCAAGTTGCTCTAATAGTGTTTAGGATTTGGAGGTTGAAGATGAATGATATTTATGTTTGGGGTTTCCATTTAGGGACTTAATTGGGTCTTTTGGGTGATGTTTGAGTTGTTTCCGTTTAAGGACCATTTTAGGTTGTTTTTAATTTGTGGTTGTCTTAATTGGCATGACAATAACATAGTGGACTAAGTTAACATACACATCATCAACATAACAATACATATCAGCGTTTTAATGGAGGTAACTAGACGAAGCCTAACAGAGGGACTAACGCATCCCTCGTTTGTAATTGTCAGGGACTATCACATGACTTATTAATTCTTACGAACCAAAATGGGCACCATACTTTTGTCAAAGACAAAATGGGTATTCACTCTTTATCTTTTAATATTGCTCTTAGTTTATTAAGGTTAGATAGTTGTATCTGTATTTTGCATCATGTCTAGGCCTGTATTGTTGTCTGTTGCATATGTTGTTAGTCAGGCCAATGTTTATTGGGCTTAGTTAGGTTTAGATGTCGTATAGCTTGGGCTTTAACCTCTTTTAAGCTAAAATCATTTGACAAACATGTTTTAAAAATGTCTCTACATAAGCAGTGTTGTTATATACTCCCTCCGTCCCCAATTATAAGCCCCTTAGGACAAAAAATTGTGTCCCTTTTTATAAGCCTCTTTTCAATTTACAAGATGCAGTAATTATTTTTTTACAATACTACCCCTAATTAATACAATTAGTATATCACTTTCTCTCTCTTAATAGACTTTTTAGGATATGACAAGCCACTAATAAATAAAGGGTAAATTTGAAAAAATATGCACATTATTGACAACTAACTACTTTTCTTAATCTGCGTGTTTTTGCCCTAAGGTGCTTATAATTAGGGACGGAGGGAGTATCACGATGAAGTTGGTCACGAATTTCGCGAAGGATTGACGTGGATATTTTTCTTAAAAAACTATTAAAAATAAAAATAAAAAATAATTTCTCTGCTGCCACTACTTTTGTTGATAATACTAAACGTAGAGAAACACTGGCACCCTAAAACAAAGAAGCCCACCATCATCACACTCCTCTCTCCTCTTCACTCCTCTCGTTTCCTCCTTTGATATTTGAAATGCCAGACATCTTTAGTTTCATTGTCAATGAATCTCCTGCGTCAATTGAGCCTCCGAAAACCTTAATTCTGAATCCCTTCCCAAATCCACGAACTCCGAACCATCCAAAAACCCACCCAAATCAACGAACAACTGGGGTCCCAGAGTCAACATCAACGGCCTCCGCACACAGGTCAACATCCACATCGACGGCCAGCGTCTGTCGTTGGGCACCAGAAGAGGGAAGCAACGACTCCTCGGGAGGCATGTGAAAAACGTCTTGAGGGCCTTCCTGGGTGTCCGGCGGCGAGACCATAATGATTGGGGATGAGGCCACCGGGAGCTCGACGTCAACCGGCGATGCCGTATCGTGCTGGGTTGAGTTTTGAGTTCCTTTTTTTTAAAATCTACACACATAATAGGTCGTTTCAATGGCACTGAGTTACGCTGCTATAACGAAAAATAACATTTTACAAGAGGTGTATTGGATTGAGATTTTAAAATACTTTTTTTTGTGATGAAAAATTCTTGAGATATTCAATCAAGATTTTTAAATAATCTAAAAAAGTCTTGTGGTATTCAATCAGTACAATTATGATTTTTTAAACAGGGTCTCAAATCTAGTGGTATTTAATCAAGATTTTTTACAAGTTACAAAAAAGTCTTGTGATATTCAAAATCTTTCTAATTTTGATGAATTGTTTTATAAATGGATTTTGCTGGACTTTATTAGACTTTTTAGTGATATTTTAGTAGTAAAAAGTCTTGCTCTATCACATTAGATTTCTCAGGATTCTCAAAGTTTATTTCTTTTCACCTCTCTCTCTTCTCCCACCTCTCCCTCCCTCCCTCGTAAAGCATAAAATGTTGTTACTTTGTTATTTCTCAATACTTATTTCTCTTCATCTTATACTTTTACATCTCTCTCCTCTCTCTCCTACCTCCCCTTGCGGTGTTCATATATTGTTATTTTTTATAGACCTATTTCTACTATATACTCTTCTCGATCTTACTCATCTCCTTCAATTTTCTGGAACTGGAACAAAACAATAATAAGCAATGGTTAATGTATACGACTGTGCACCAAAAAAATTGGTCCTTGCACGTTGTGTTCTTCCTTCAGAATCTTTACTTTCAGTGACCCTTGAACGTTATGTACATAAGTCATAATCATCTAACTTATTGTCTTTTCTTACTATAAAATTTTTGTTCATATCAATTATAATGTCATTGGTGTTGGGGTGTAGCTTGCATCCAGAAGTGTTTTAACATAAAAAAACATTTTCATCAAATGTCACAGTGGTAAGAACATGACCTGTTTTGATTTATGGGTCAGGAAATTCTGATTTTGCAGAGCTATCAAGTGGAGATGAGGGGTTCTCAAGTGGGAAATTGAATTCAACTGTGTTTTTGAGGTGACTACTACATTTGGCGATAACAAAGGGGGTGACGGGTCCATAAAACATAACAAAATATTAACACTATTAACACATAAAAATCTTTTTTAAGGGAACCCAGAAAAATCTTAAGCGATAATTGGAGATATTGAAAAAAAAAATTGTCACTACAATTTTTCTTTCTAAGTTATTTTTTTCAAATCTTAATTATAAATCCATAATGTTCTTTCAAATCTTATAAATTCCTATGATATAAATCTATTGAGCTCTTTCAAATCTTATAAATTCCTATGATATAAATCCATAAAGTTCTTTGAAATCTTGCATTCCTGCATAGTCTTTTAAAATCCACAAGACTTTTTTTTATGGGAAATTAGTCTTTTTAGAATCTCAATCCAATACACCCACTATGTTTGATTTCCGCAGGAAGAGGAAGCAACAGTGCAAGTTTGGGACGAAGTTAACAAAGATGGGAAAAAGAAGAAAAGATGGGAGAGAGGAATAATCTGCTGCAAGAGGATCCATACGCCTTTATGCTAAACTTCTCTCGCGTCTCCGAGTCGTAGGAGAATTCTTTCACAGCAATCTCTTCATGGCGTTGGCTACCGTGCACAAATTTTTTTAGGTTGTGCACGATACACAACATCTTTTTCAAATCTCCGCCATTGGATATTGCAATCTCACCATATCTATCATAAATCCTATACACCATAATATCACCCCTACCTCCATAGAACCAGCAAACAACCACCTGCCAATGTCACTCCCACCTCCAGCCATCACACTGCAACTGCAACTAAACTGCAGCAAATCGCTCAGAATCTCGAGGAGGTATGTCAACTACCTTTACTGGTGTTGGGATCTAGTGGCAATCGAGTCAGAGGTTGCGAGGAAGTTGAAGGAATCAAGGAGGAAGGGGAGTCGATTACGAGGATGATGTTGTGTGTGATTTCAGTGACCCTTGCTTGCCACCACACGTCGATGGTGGTGTCGGACTAGCTGCCAAAGGCCTCCAAGAGGATGCTGGGTGCAACTAACGGAGGAAGAAATCAAATGATGGTGGGTCAGATCTGAATATTGGGAAGCACGTTTTAGAACCAAAAAAAGATGGTTGGCTTAAGTTTGCAGTTTTTCATTGCAGAGTAGAAAAGAGAGAAACCTTTTTTAGAGAAACCTAAAAAGAGAAGGGGAAGGGGTTGCCGTGGGTGGCACAGGCAGAGGGGGGAATGGGACGCTTTCTCTTCGAGATTGTGGAACGATTTGCTCACTTTTGGCCTCCTCTCACGATAAGGGAAGTCTTTGCTGAAGGACCCCTCCATGATTGCGGCCACTCCATTCGGCATTCCCTGCGAATTGGTCTCCATAGCCGCATCAAAATTGATAGATTTGTTTTTTGTTCCGATGTCGTCGTTGGAGGACCACCGTCGCCGGAGCCATGTGACACTAGCTTCACCTTCTTTTGGTCGTCGCTAACAGGGAGAGGATGGCTTAAATCTGAGCCTGCTTTAATTTGTTGTCGGTGGTGATTTGTTGTTGTCGGGGTGGAAAATATGGGGAAGTAAGGGCTGGAGAGCTTGTGGGAGCATGGCTATGCTATAGGTGGGAGTATGATGTTCTTTTTAATCTTGACCGTTCATTTTTAATTCAAAGATGTAATAGCTGTTTCACTGTTTTAAAATTTACGCCACTTTTTTTTTCTTTTCATCTTTTGCATGCTATGCCATTTACAAGCCTTGTGTAGGCTAGACAAAGCATTTAAAAAATTTCCTAACCAAGATTGGGTTCATTAACATTGAGGTGGTAAGCAGCCTCCACCTCATTAAGGAAAATATGATTCCAATCGCATGGAGACCAATTTAAGAGGCCATTTCGTCACTATCTATCGGTAGGAGATCTAATTACGGTGTACTAGAAAGAAAAAAAATTCCAATCATTATAGGCATTTTTTATAAGGTCACGTACTAACATATACAAAATGAAATAAAATCATTGATAAAATTTATGAATTATTTTTTCATTTATAATTTCACAAATATTTAAAAAATAAATTAAGGTTGTATTTAGGATTTATTGGTAGGCAATATATGTTTCGGTGTACAAAAAGGTCTCATATTGCTTGGGAATCGAGACTGATAGTAGTTTATAAACACCCATTTCCCTCAATCTACTGAGAAGCCTTATAAGGACAAAACCGTGAAGGTCCACATGTAGATCAAAGTGGACAATATCTCGAAAAACGATATTGTGGACTTGAGGTCGGAACATTGACGCAAGAAGGAGAGTCTAAGCCACACACGAGGGCTGGCAGCACTTTAGCCCCTTAGCCTTGACTAGTGCTACTGTTCCAGTACACCAAAAAGTTTCATATTGCTTAGGAATCGAGACCAAGAATAGTTTATAAACACCCACTTCTCACAACTCACTGAGACGCCTTTTAAGGACAAAACAATATGTGAGTACGTATCTCTATAAGCGGTCTATGAGCTTCAAAACTTTCCATAACCCTAGTGAGCTCTCGGATTCCACTCACCTAAGCTTTTATCAATAAAAAAGAACATCTTATTTCATAAATGAGACTTGATGTCTTCGTTTTTAATTTTTTTTTAAATGTTATATCTAACAAGTATGACATATATACAAGCTTAAGAAAAAAAAACATGTTTTAAAAATGTCTCACCATAATTATCAAGAAAAAAAAAGTCTCACCATAAGCGTTTCAAATTCACTAATAGTAAAGTAAATATATTTGTGTGAGATTCTAGGAAGATAAAATGAAGGACTTCTTTTATAAAAGAATGAAGGACTTTAAAATTGATTTTACTTCAAAACTTCTGACTAGAAGTAATAAAAAGTAGATAATAACTTCAAATTGATTTTACCAAAACTTCTTACTAAAAGTGATAAAAAGTAGAGAATAACTTGAAAATTGATTTTATTTCTAAACTTCTTCTGACTAAAAGTAATAAAAAGTAATTTTTACATTAGATTGAAAATTTTATATTTATTTTTGCATGGAATTTTTTTTCAGAATAAAAACATCCAAAGGCATTGTGAATGCTTGGGAGGATGTGGAGAGTAACATTATTTGGGTCATAAAAAATGGTCACGATACTCGCTTTTGGAAAGATAATTGGATCCCCGGGGTTGGTATTTTAGCGGCTTTCTCGGAAGCTTCTATCCCTCTTGCTGAGATGGAATTTTGTGTCACATTATTCTTCTGAGGAAAATTGGAATTGGGAGTTGATTCACAGAATTGTGCCGGCCGAGATATGCGTTAAAATTGCTTCCTTAAAATCTCCAAGCTCATGTTCAGATGACTTTCTATGTTGGAAACTTACCTCTAATGGTTATTTTTCTTTGAAATCAGCCTATGATCTCATCTAGGTGAAGCATTCGGCCGCTACTGACATGGATCCTAATTGATAACTCTTAGAAATAAGAGTTATTTAGCCTTATAAGCTTGAATATTGCAAGTTCAAAGAGTGTTTATGATGTCTTAAGCTTGCTTTAAGAGCAATTTGTGGAATGAAATGGTTTAATTCATGAAAGCTGCTGATTATGGCACTTTAAGTTCCATTTTGGTGTGATTAATATGCTGTTTAGGTGTGTAGATTTTAAAAATCAAGTGCAGGACAAGTTGCTACAGCATGCTGTAGCATCAGTGCGTGACCAGGATAGCAAAGCATCAACTGAACATTGTTTCTGTTGGTACCGGGAAAGACAAAGCGTGTGGTCCCAGATGCTGAAATTTAAGGACAGCTGTCCTAAAATGATGGACCCTTTACCTTTTAGGTATTGCCCACTTTAGAGCCTTTGGAAGAGAGAGAATAGGGCCTTGGTACAAAAAGCAACCAAAGAGGGGAAGTTAGTAAGCTTGATACTTTACCCTAGGACAGAATTTTCTGAATATCCTCTGCTCCCTACAGTCTAGTCACCAGACTCCATTTTCAACCCCCTAACTCACCTCTCCATCCTCCATGGAAGCACATTTTTGAGCTGGTTTTTGAAGCAGAAAACTGTGAAGAGAAGAAGAAAGTTGAGGCAAGAAAGAAAGCAACACTTGGAAGAGTCATTAGCTAACTTTCTCATCTTCATTCTTTAGCTTTGTTTCTTTACTATTGAACTGAGATTATGGATGTAATGGTTCAGATTCTTAAGCTAAATTTCTGTTTTGTTATGTCCAAGCTCACTATGAGCTAATTTCTTTTAGTTAGGGTACAATGACTTTGTAAGGTACTTTTATGGGAAGGAATGCCATTGCATGTTCACTCTTTATTCAAGCTAAAATTATTGTTGATTAAATTTGGCTAAGTCTGATCACCTTAGTTAGATTAGCTTACTGATTTTGGAAAATATTAGTGAGTGGAAATTGCTTTTTTTAATGTGGATTAAGTTGTTAATTGGGAAATTAATTTACATTGGATGTAATAGGAATATTCATTCAAGTCCATAGGGTAGTTGAATGGTGTTAATTGAATGTGAATGTAACTAATGCAAACTTAGGGATAATGCTAGCTTAGTGAAATTCACTATAATAGTGTTGGAAAACACTTTGGTTCTTTTAAAATTTCTGGACCCAGTTGCTGTAGGATCTTGTAGCATTCCTGCACCTGTGAAATAACTTGCAAAGGATTTGTATCCCTAACTACTTCACCCCACTGCATTTCACCTCATTTAATTACTTTGTTTTACTGTTATTAATCTTTAATTTCATTGTTTAAACAATCACATTTATGGTTACTTGTGTTTTTCACTAGCTAAATTAACCTAAATTGAGAAGAAATATTAATTAACTGTGTTAAATCCTTGTGGGAACGATCTTTTATCACTTTATTACTTGTTTTGGTTGTGTATACTTGCACACATTGCACGCGCAACAAGTTTTTGGCGCCGTTGCCGGGGATTGAAAGTGTTAATTTCTATTGAATTTCAATTGAGTTAATTTGGTTGGTTTGATTTCTTTTTTTTTTCTTTTTTTTTTACCTTTTTGGTGTGTTTTGGTTCAGCAGTAGGTACTTACTCTACATGAGAAGGCAGAACACATGTTAACACACCAAATTGTTTACTTTTATGGGGTATTTTTAGTACTTAAACATGTCATTTTGTGCTATTTAAAGTATAAAAGTGTTTACTTATGCCCCATTTTGCAGAAATATCATAAAGACACCACTAAGAGCAAAAGATGCGAAAACGAATCAAACCCTAACAAGTTTTGGAGAATTTTTGCAATTCTGGACAAGAGGTACGGCCTGACACTCAGTCAGTATGGCCGTACCTATGCAAGAGTAGCAGTAGAGGCGTGCCTCCTTGGTCAGTACAGCCTGACGCCGATGAAAAAGTTCAGTACAGCCGTACTAAAGGAAGTACGGTCGTACACAATTGCTGTCAGGGAGTGTAGAGTGCACAAGTACAGGCCAGCGTCGCAAACAAAATCTGGTACGATCGTGTATAAATACAGTACGGCCGTACCTCAGCCCAGAACGTGCAGATTTGAAACCAGATGACTTAATTCGCACCCTTGCCAATAAAAAGACAATCTTAACCTACTCTAGAGACCTTTTGATGAATTTTGATTCTCTGCACACTCTTTAGAGAGTTTCTCACAAATCCCTTGCTATTTCATTGAGTTTTGATTCCTTGGAGCTTCTTGCCGATCCTATTTTGCTGTCGGAGCTCGTGAGGACGCAAAGAACGTGCTTAAGAACCGTCGTCATACCGAAAGGGTGTCCTGGTAGGTCCTGCGCAAGGGTTCCCATTGATTGTGAACTCTCTGCACCATTTCAAGGACAAAATTCAATATACTACAATGGCAGACAAGTGATTTAATAGAATTATAGATGTGCTCTCAAAATAAACCTAAACTAGCATCAGTAAGTAAACCGATCTATCTATCTATCTTTTTTTTTTTTAATAGCAAAGTATATATTCAAAAAATGAGGAGTATTGGGGATACTCCAACCCATACAGTCAACACACTATGTACAATAGGGGTTCCGTGACGGAACCACAACCACCACCCATACATAAATACCCGCCCCAGTTGTGATTACTAGGAAATACACCTAAAAGGATCCGTAAACCACTCATAATACAAGCATATACCTGATTTTTCCCTAGTTAGGAACCATCTCCACGACATCACCCTAATTCTCTCCAGCACCTGCACCCGATCCACCAAGCTATTTGAAAAGATGCAATTATTTCGCAACTTCCAGATAGACTAGATTACCGCATGCCATACCATAGCGACGTGCTGCTTTACTCTAGCACCTCGACCAAAGGAACAGAACAGTAGAAATGAGCTAGATAAATCCCGATCTATCTATCTATTATCTATTTAAGTCGATATAAATAGCAAAGTAGGCAGTTGATATAGATAGTAAAAAAAACTTAACTACACTAAAAAGCACATATTCTCTCGGCTAATATACATATAGCAAAGTTGATGTTTCAACCTAACAAATTAGAAATTGTTAAATTGAGAACTATATGCATGATTGAGATAAAAAATATAGATAAGTATACCTGCCACATCTCAACTGTATTAACGTCGTATTTTCCTCCTACATAGAGAATCACAATAGAAAAGTAGCCAGGGTTTCTACTGCTTTGGTGGACTTGAAACACGATGTTATTGCCCTTGAAGAATGTACAGCGGACCCTTTGGTATTCAACATCCACTACACCGTATTTCTTCAGCTCTTCAGAAGCATTTTTGTTACGTCCCAAACTTGAGAAGCCACGTGGGCTCATGATGAAGTCTGTTTTGTCTCCTTCGCCGTAGCCAGTTGTCACTACGAATGCTCCATTTGTATTGCACAATCGTGGTATTAGGCACCTAACCTGAATTAATTGTTGTCATTTTGGCAATAATTTTCTTGTAAATATTTGCTTTCAATGATGGTGAATTTTTCCTTTACAAAGAATCATAAGAAATGTAATATCGATATTAAACAAAACTAACTGATAAAAATATTTTTCGATATAAAAGATTGAGATGCCGACCCAACGTGGATTATAACCAACTAAGTTTAGTTAGTTTTCTTAAATAGAAAATAATAATAAGAAACACTACAAGAAAACTTGACATTTCCCAGGGCCAAAAACCCTAGAAAATGGTCAAAAACCGTAAGAAAATACCAGATTTTCGAGGGCCCACCGTGGGCCACGAGACTGTAAGTAATTTGCTGGTAGGAAACGGAAACTGAAGGTTTTTTTTAAAATGCCCGTTGGAAATTTCCTAGGGTCAGAGCCCGTTGGAAATTTCCCACGGCTCTGACCCCTTAGGAAAGCCCTAGGAAATTGCAGCCGTATTAAACAAATAAAAAAACTAAATTTAATCAGTAATTTTTTGTCAAATTTAATAATAAAACTAAATTTAGTAATTTTGTTCAAAATAAACAGAAAGAATAAAATGAAATAGAGAATAAAAATATTAAAATATTACAATAATAACATTACAAATTACATATTACAAATTCCCAACAAATTAAATAAATACAAAATTCCTTCCTTCAAAAAAAAATACAAAAAAAAATTCAAATTACAGCAGTAAATTATAAAATAAAAAAATACAAAATACAAATTAAAAAAAGGAGTAGCAAATTACAGAAGCAGTTTGAAAAAAAAGGAAAATAAAAAGAAAAAATTGGTGAGGATGGTGGAGGCCGACGACAGAGACGGACGGAGGGCGAGTGGGGGGTTCGGGTTGGTGGTGGCAGAAGTCGATGGGCTCGCCGTCGATGACCGGCCAGACGTCGTCTCCTCCCTGTGTCGCATCCTCTTCCCTTCAAAATGCGACCATTGATGAATCAAGGTCAAAAATAAACCATTGGCCCTAACAGAATCAAAGGAAAGGAAGCCACCAAGCAACAAGTTTCAGAATCAAAGGAAAAGAACAAAACAACCACAATTTTCAGTTTCAAATGCACTTCCTCGGCAACCAAAATCATCAAGCAACAAGAGAAATTGCAAAAATAAGAAAAACGATGATGCTATTCCAGAGGCGTGACCAGAGGCATTCTTCCTCTTCTTCTTATTTCTCTCTCTAATTCTCGCATCCTCTTCCCTTCTCTACCTCTGACCAAAGTCCTCTACTACTATTCCTCTTCTTCTTCTCACCTCCTTCTCTCCCCCTTCTTTCTCCTCTGTTCTTCCGCTCTCTCGTTTTTCGTATCTCGCGGCTAGGGCCTGGGTCCATCGCGGCTAGATGGTGATGTTGTTGTTGTTGTTCTCCGCAGTGAATGCCGCAGTGATGATGTTGTTGCTTTTCTCCATCAAATTAAGTTTTGAAACAAAGAAGAAAAATGAAGAAGAAGAGAAGAGAAGAGAGAAAGCGGGAGAAAGAAGAAGGGGGAAGCGGCTGAGTCAGAGTGACTGAATATTTGTGTGAAGCAAAAAGGAGAAAGGAATTAGGGTTAGGTTTTGGTGAGGGTGAGAGGAGAATGTGTGTGTGAAGCAAAAAGGAAAGACGTGAGAGAGGGCAGGCCCATCTGCTGCCACTCGGTGGCTTTAACATATTAAAAAAAAGATTGAAATCCGACGGCAATCGCTCGGTTTTCTACTTTTTTTTTTGGCCTCGTCATTTCCTAGGGTCTGGCCCTAGGTAAAAGCACAATTGAAAAAAAAAAAAATAATAGTGACCGTCTTTTTTAGCTTGAAAAAAACCGAGCGTTAATTTTTATTAAGCCCTAGGAAACACACATATGAGTATTTTCCTAGGGCTTTGGCCCTAGGTAATTTTCTAGGGTCACATGCTCTAGGAAATTTTCGTATGTAATACTGTAAATTCTTGTAGTGAAAAGATGGAGATATTACCACGTGGCACAACGTGTATAACCAAACTAAGTGTATACAGTTAGTTTTCTATAACAGATAATAAAATAGATGGAAAGAAAATTATACGTGATAACATGCACCACAGCCACCTCCATTCCTCCATAATTTAGCGGACACGTTTGTGACTTTGCCACCATTGGTCGTCCTTCCATAGTCGCCAAAGCCACAAGCTTCCCCTATTTACATATCAAGTATTGACCAATCATATTATATTTAATTTGTAATGTACTGCGTAAGTATATATATATATAGTATGCACATTTTACTTCTAAAAGCATCTTAAAAGGAAAAGCATGCATCTTCAAAAGTACATTCTTAGAATGCTTTTGATACAAAAAGAGACAATTAATATTTAGCTTGAAAACATGAAGGTACGTAGTGAAACATGCAAATATGCTTCCTCCTCCCTTCCCAAAAACATGGTATCCTGCCTGATTCCCAGCTAGAAAGAGAATTGACCACATACTTGGATTCCCATAGGCGTCAGGGGTGCCATAATAAGATGCTCTGGATTTTGTATGATATTCCTTGCAGTTACATAGTGCTGGAAAGAGCATTATGATACAAACAAGGACAAATTGGTGATTAAAACTAATCCCCATGTCTAAATGACTGAATGGATAAAAAAAAAAGTGTGTGGAAGCATGTGAAGCAGAGAAATGCAGCAAGTAATTACGAGGATTGGATAAACCAAAGTATGTATGTGAAACGATAATAGCTAATGATGTAAGGCTTTTATGAGATGGGAATTAAACAAATATATGGAGTTATATTTATAGTATACCTTTTCGTCTAGCTGGATGTATACCATTGGTGATGCAGCCCACTTTATCTTCCACTTGGGTTGGTCTAGCTAAATATATGTTAAATTAATCATTTTTTATCCTATAACCTTTGAACTATTCCACTAATGCGTGGTTGTTTCGTTGTTTATTTTGTTAAACATATGGTTTATATATGCTGTTGATTGTGAACAGTTTTTGTTCATGTTGAGTCAAAATCAAAGGCGACGAGGAAACAACATATCGAGGGAACTTCCAAGACCGGTACCGGTACGGGATTTGGATTCTCTCCCATAAATCTTTCTCTCAGTCATTCTGCATAAATAGATTTTAGCCAATAGATTAATCTAGCGGCTGCAAAATTAAAAACGCTAAATATAATAAAAAAGGAAAACCCGCTTCTCTCTCCCACTTTGTAGACCTCGCGTTGCTAAACTATAGGTATTGATACCCAAAAAGAAACTACAGGAACCAGAATTTTATTTAAAAATAGGTAAATTCTTCCATACCCACGAAGAAAGGTGGGTATCGATACCCATCCTTGAAACAGACAAAAATAATCTCAATAAAAATAAAAAAACTATAATTCAAACATAAATTATAAATAATAAAACAAATAAAACCTACAAAACAAACTCGAAATAAAAAATAAATTGAAATATCAAAAGAAATTAAAATCGTGTATGAAATAAGTAAAACAATAGAAGAAATTGACAAAAATATAATTTTATTATTAGCAATGAAATAAGAAAAAAAGAATAAGCTAGGAATAAAACTAAATAGTTTACACAAACATTAGAATATTATTTAAGCAGTAATCCAAATAACAAAAATAGAGAAAGAATTTTTATAAAAAATAAAATAGAAAAAGAATAAAAAGACTCCTTAAAGAAAGTCAAAATTTATTAATAAATATAGAAATTTTTTAAGGAATTTCTCCTATACTCTCACACTAACAACATGTATGAAAACTAAGCATTTAATTTCACTTTAAAAAAATTAAAAAATGATATGGCGTCAAATAATTAGTCATTGGATATTCATACCCAATAAAACTCGAGAGTATCGGAGTTCTCACCTTAAAAATAATTTCATTCAAATCAAGCCTTATTACCTCAGAAAGAAGCAAGCAACAAACAAATAGGAATCTTGTGGGATGGGAATAAACCATGCCAGTAACTTGGAAGCCTAAACAGAATTGAAAAGAAATCATCGATTAAATGAAATTTGTGAGATGGTGGGAATTAGCCTTTGTCGCACAACGACGCTCCAGCCCATCAATGAGGCCTCGCTGCCGTGGGCGGCCACTGGCGACGCTGTCATACTCTTTTCGTCAACGGCAAGAGATTCAATGTCCAGGTCTGCGAACGGGGAGAGAGAAGTGGTTTTCCCCTTTTCTTATTATATTTATAGCTTTTGGTTTTGCAGTCGTTAGATTAATCTAACGGTTAAAATATGTTGATGCAGAGTGATCGAGAGAAAGAATTGTAGGAGAGGATCCAAATCCACCGGTACGCAACATCTATAGAATGTGCATGCAGACTCCATAATTATTTAAGTAAATAGATAAAGATATAAAAACGTGTAACCAAAACTACAGCTGATCATTAGATTTCCACACCCAATTGAATATATAGCAGCCAAGTTTTGTTGTAATGCACCCACAGATTCATTAATCAGTACAAGAACTCTTCAAATTGTAATTACCTCGGGCTTGTTCCGGTCAAATATGGAATCATATGTTTCAAAAGTAGAAATGGTGATGATTATAATAATGTTATCTTAAGTTGTTGTTAACATTATTGTTGTGCTCGGCAAGTAGAAGGAGAATGTAAAATTCCACCTAAAGAATTAAAAATCGTTAGAGAGGTTTTAATCGTAGAATCAAAATCAAACTATATGATATTAAATTTTTTGAAGACATTTAATTGTTTTCCTAATGCATGCACGATTTATAGAATAATATTTAGTATATTTGTCACCGTTACATCTGATGAAAGAAGTTTTTCTAAATTGAAACTGTTATAAATCTTATTTGCGATCTATTATGTCGCAAGATAGATTAAATAGTCTTGCTTTATGAATAGATTATTAATGATTTTGCAACAAAAAATACGATGATACTATTTATGTATTTACGAGGGCACCAAAAAACTAAGGATAGGCCCTGGGGACTAGATCGGTTAGCTTGCATTTTTGTTTTATTAAGTTGATTTTTTTTTTAAATTTGAAAACTAATTGTATTTGGGTAAGAATTATGCAAAGTTAGTTTCAAATGATATTATTTTACAAAAATATTTTTAATTAAAAATT
This sequence comes from Calophaca sinica, assembly GCA_037113605.1. Classification (NCBI taxonomy): domain Eukaryota; kingdom Viridiplantae; phylum Streptophyta; class Magnoliopsida; order Fabales; family Fabaceae; genus Calophaca; species Calophaca sinica. The sequence goes on from CM073731.1 coordinate 35,292,849, forward strand.
AATTTCAAATTGTGTTTTTTATATTTTGAAATTTTTATTTGGCTTAATTATATTTTTGGTCTCCAAATACCGCGACTGTGCGATTTTTGTCCCTTAATTTTTAATTGCACCAATCGAGTCCATCAACTTTCTCATGATTTACAATCAATTCTCTACGTCCGTCCAATTGTTAAAAGAAATTACCTAAATGGCACACATAGGACTAAGTTGGCGCTGAGTGGGGCCTGCAAGGCACTATCAATGTGGCAAGCAATTAAAATCACAATTACATCAACAAAATTTAAAGCACACTTGCCAATCGTGTCCATCAACTTTCTCATCATTTACAATCAATTCTCTATGTCTGTCCAATTGTTAAAAGAAATTACCTACATGGCACATATGGGACTAAGTTGGCGCTGAGTGAGGCCTGCAAGGCACTATTGATGTGGCAAGCAATTAAAATTACAATTACATCAACAAAATTTAAAGCACACTTGCCATATCATGTGACTTTGTTCCTTCACCATTTATCGTTCATTCTTCTGAAGACCCATCTTTTGCCCTTTTTTTATCCTTCTCAAGCTAGGGCTTGGAAGAGCAGCCTCAATCCTATCTCCTTGCCTTCACTTGCTTCATTCTATTGATGAAGTGAAAACATGAAATGTGAACGAGCTAGGGTTTAGCCGCAAGCCAAATGTCTTTAGCTTCTTCATCCAATGATAGAAATAGGAGGACACGTTGGGTATGTGATTGTGGTGAGAAATCAACACTGCTTATGGCTTAGACAAAGGAGAATCCAAGACAACAATTTTTCGGTTGCGGCCGCTATCAGGTATTGAACATGATTATGGTTTAGGGTTTTGCATTAGGTAGTGTTTGATTTTTATTTTAATTTTCTTATGTTTGTTGTTCTATGTGGAAGAGAATAAAGGTTAAGAGTTCTTCAAATGGTATGATGGAGAAGTCAATGAAGGCGAAGATAAGATTATCAAGACTCTATTGAAGAAAAATGATGAAATGAGGAGTGGTAGGAGATTTTTGGCTGAAGATAAGATTATCAAGACTCTATTGAAGAAAAATAATGAAATGAGGAGTGGTAGGAGATTTTTGGCTGGAGGATGTCTTGGTGTGTAATTTTGGGTGTAGTTATTGCCATTCTAACAAAATAGGATTAGGTTAGATTATGTGAATGCCGAAATATATCATGGTTTATTGTTGTTCAGGTGAATTTTGTACTATCTTTGTTTTTTGTAACAAATGAGGAGAAAGGGGGGAAAAACAAAAAACAAAAGAAACACCGAGGCTTAATGCCTCACAAACGCAATGCCCATAACATCAATAAGCAGAAGCTACAATTCCTGTACTAAAGGAAGGCGGAAGCCAATAGATTGCGAGTGGTGATTGATAACGTCATCTCTGAGACACAATCTGCCTTCACTAAAGGAAGACAGATTTTGGACGACATTTTAATTGCGAATGAAGTGGTGGAAGAAGCCAAAAGAGAGAAAAAGGATTTGTTGATGTTCAAAATTGATTTTGAGAAGGCGTATGATTCAGTGGAGTGGAAATACTTGGATTATGTGATGGAATGAATGGGGTTATGCACGAAATGGAGGAAGTGGATCACCGAATACTTAAAAACGACAATTACATCAGTATTAGTCAATGGGAGTCCATCCAGGGAGTTCAAGGTGGGAAGGGGATTGAGACAAGGGGATCCACTATCCCCGTTCTTATTTTTGATAGCTGCTGAGGGGTTTAGTGTCCTTATGAATAGAGTGGTGGAGCTGAAGCCATTCGAGGGCTTCGGAATTGGAGAGCAGGGAGAAAAGATTTCACACTTACAATTCGCCGATGACACGCTAATTATGGGCGTGAAAAGTTGGACAAATGTAAGGACTATTAAAGCAGTTTTACAGCTGTTTAAACTAGTGTCAGGACTAAAAGTCAACTTTCATAAAAGTAAGCTGGTGGGAGTCAATGTGGATCATAGTTGGCTGGAAAGAGCGGCTTTTGCACTTAATTGCAAGGTCGATGTGCTTCTCCTTAAATACCTGGGGCTCCCAATTGGAGCCAACCCAAGAAGAAAAGAGACGTGGGTGCCAGTGATTGATATAGTGAGACGTAGACTATCATCATGGAAGAGTAGAAGTCTATCAAGGGGTGGTCATGTTGTGCTCCTCAAATCAGTCCTGTTCACTCTACTGGTGTACTTCCTATCCTTCTTCAAGGCCCCGTCAGGTATCATTTCTAAACTCGAGTCTTTATTTAAACAGTTTCTTAGGGGGAGGAGTGAAGAGAACAGAAAAGTAAATTGGGTTAAAAGGGACTTCATATGCAAAGAGAGAGAAGATGGTGGTCTAGGTTTAAAAAACTTAAGAGCTTTTAATTTAGCACTATTAGGAAAATGGTTATGGAGATTAAATGCGGAAAAGGAAGGGCTGTGGCATAGAGTGTTAGTGTCTAAATATGGTGAGGGGGTAGGAAATGTTAGTAAGAGTGTGAGGAAGGGCTCCAAATGGATGAAGGATGTACTATCCATTGAGGAAGGGGTGTGGAATTATAGAAAAAATTGGTGTTCTAATAATATGGTGAAGAAGGTGGGGAATGGGGTAGACACAAACTTTTGGGCCGATCCTTGATGTGAGGAAGGAGTGTTAAAGGAGCGTTATCCAAGACTTTTTAAATTATCATGTGACAAGGATGCTTCGGTGGCCGATTTAAGAAGTGGGGAAGTTGGAAGTTGGGGGTGGGGATGGAGGTGGAGAAGGAATTTATTTAATTAGGAAGAGGAGTTAGTAGGAAAGCTAAAGGAGTCGGTTGACAAAGTTGTTATGCAGGAAGTAGAAGGAGATAGGTGGGTTTGGAGACGGGAGAATTCGGGAAATTATTCTGTGAAATCGACATACAACATACTCACCAAGAATCCCAGCAGTGAGAAGGTGACATTTTTCAGGAAGGTGTGGCACAAGAAGGTTCCGTTAAAAATAACTCTATTTGTTTGGAAAATGTATCAAAACCGAATTTCTACAAAAGAAAATTTAATTAAGAGAGGAATCATCAGTAGTGATCACAATCTCTGTTGTAGTTGTGGTAATGAAATTGAATTGGTACTCATGTCTTCTTTACCTGTCCAATCTTTTGGAGAGTGTGGTCCAGAATTGTTGCATGGTTGGGAGTAAATACTGCTATGCAAAAGGAGTGTGGAGATCACATGGCACAATTTGAAGGACTAATAATAGGTGGAAAGAAGTCAAGAGAAGGGGTATTGTTGATATGGTTCTTGTGTATATGGGCAATTTGGCAAGCACAAAACAGGGCAATTTTCCAATCTAAAGAGGTGGTGACAAAGGAGATTGTGGAAGAAACAAAATTGATGTCTTGGAAGTGGTTGCATTCTACAGTGAAGGGAGTCAATTACCTAATAGCAATGTGGATAAACAACCCACTGGAGTGCATAGGTGGAGTCGTGAACAGAGGCTATAGTTGAGAAGGAAAGAGAGAGTCAGCGAACATAGCAGGTGTAAGGGTGCTGCAGGTGGAGTACAAATTGAACACAACAGACATAATCTGACACAGATGCAGAATTTGAGGAATAATCCGGAAGGAGACAATTCAGATCAAGACATGCAGAGGAATTACTGTGTTACTCAATTTGCTATGACAAATCAGGCTGTGGAAAGGAGACAAGTAGTGCATTACGGATTGTCATCAAGAGGGGAAGGCCTTAATAAAAAGATAGGCATATAGTTGGTGTGGTCTGCGATTCATAATTTTACTGATAGCTTAATTGTAAAGGTGGTCATATGCTTACGAGTTTCTTATATTTACAATGTGTTATGCAGATTGGGTATACCGTCAAGAATTGGTGTTCTTGTGACATCTTTGTAATTGTGTTGGACTAGGCTCCACTTGAGCTGTTTTTATTATTACAATTCATTTTGCTTTTGCAAAAAAAAAAAAAAAAGCTACAATTCCTGCAGGGGTGAATCAAGCATTACCAAGGAAGAATCGCTTCTAGCACCAATCTTCACTAGATGATTTGCACAATGGTTCCTTTCTCTAAGAGTATGGAACCACTAGAAGTCCCATTCTCTCAGTAGCATACTCTAAATGAGAGCAATTTCATTACCAAACACTGTTGCTTCATAAACTGAGTACAATAATTTGAAATATGTCTTAGCCAGAGAAGAATTTACGAGAGGGCAACCATGACCTCTAACTCCCCTATATATATATAATTTAACTATTTTGTCTCATTTTCTTGTAAAATAAAACTATTGTGATTTAATTTTACGTATTAATATTGATTATTAAATTCTTTTCAACCCTGTTTCATATATTTCTGGATTCGTCCTTGGTCTCGGCTATCATTCGAATTAAAAGACTTAACTTCCAAAAACCTATAACTAATATTTTGTCCTTCGAATCATAAAAATGTTCTTGAACCTAACAGAACCTATTAATTGAAAGTGACACTTGAATTGCAATTTATCTAATGCTTAAAGGATGTGCCCCAATTTGTCCTTAGGCTTCCATGGAAAAATAGAGAGTGGAATGTTCGATTGGCTCATGCATGTCTTCAAAGAAAGTAACCGGGTTGCTTACTGCTAGACGAACTTTGCTTACTCTAGCTATTCCTTTTGATTTTCATCTATTTTAATCATTCTCTTGGTTGGATGTAGTCATTTGTTACTCAAGATTTGTGTGGTGCTTCCATCTTAAAGTAATTAGTCAATTGCCGTATACGTAAATTAATACTATCAATTTAATTTTAACAAACATCAAGACAAGTTTACAATGGAAGCCAAATACCATTAAATTAAGGAGAAAGGGTACTACATTTATTTCATTGATACTCCATTATGTAGTTTCAGAAACAGAAAGAAGGTACTACACGAATCCCATTATTGTAACAACACTAATTAATTAACAGTTTCTGGGATCTCAAAGTGCGTTTTTTCCCTTCAAATTAATTAATTAGGCTGAATCTTGGTGGAATAAGTAGCTCCAGCCTTCCAATTTGCAGGGATTGCACTAGACTCCACCCATTTATTAGACCCAGCATTGCCACTCACTTGGAACCTCAAGCGGATTTCACCTTTGGGTGGGTTAGCAAAGTCAAAGACTGCCCCATAGGACCTACGCAGGGGCTCCCATTGGTAATGTTCTTTCTGCATCATTGACAAAAATTTAACATTAATATTCAATACAGTTATATACTAATAACACAAGTACTAATTGAATAGAATCACTTCCAACAGAACAAATTATAAATTTTTTATATTGAGAATTGTTAAATTAATTCGTATTAAGGAGAATTGTTATAAATATACCTGCCACATCTCAACAGCAACGACGTCGTTTGTCCCACCAACATAGAGAATCACAATAGCGAAGTAGCCAGGGTTTTTACTATTTTCTTCGATTTGATACACGATGTTGTTGCCCTTAAACGAACAGGGTACCCTCTTGTATTCAACATCCAATACTCCGTATTTCTTCAGCTTTTCAGATGCAGCTGCGTTACGTCCCAATCCTGAGAAGCCACGTGGACTCATGATGAAGTCTGTTCTATCTCCCTCACCATAGTCTGTTACAACTACGTATGCGCCATTGTCATCACAGTATTGTGGTATTTTGCACCTTACCTGATTTGTGATCAAATTATGTTTGGTTAATAGACAATTATTAGTGGAATTTGAAAATATTGATATATTAAAATAATGGGAAATTGAGAATTATAGTACTTGATAGCATGCACCACAGCCTCCTCCATTCTTCCATAGCTTAGCAGACACTGCTGCCACACTGCCATCATTCACCGTCCTTCCATAGTCGCCAAAGCCACAAGCTCCCCCTAAAATATATGTCAATTGACCAATCATATTATATCTGTTATGTGATGCTGTGAAAGTAGTATATAATATATAATAATATGGCAGCACGCTTTCACAATAATGCACTAATGCACAATCATCTTGGAAATTAAAATCTTGAAAAGTTTTTGATAGAAACAAAACAATATTTAGTTTAAAAACATCAAGGACATTAGTGAAACATGCAAACAAATATTGTGCTAGAAAGGGAGGATCGCATACTTGGATTTCCATAGCCATCAGGGGTGCCATAATAGGATGCTCTGGATTTAGTATAATACTCCTTGCAATTACACAGTGCTGGAAAGAGCAGTATGACACAAACAAGGCCAAATTGGTGCTTAAAACTGAGTCCCATGTATGTCTAAATGACAAATTAATTCTCAGGTGCAAAGAGGAGCAGAGAAATGCAGCAATTAAGAATGACCAAATATTGGATAAACGTTTGAGTATAAGATGAAGCAATAACAATTAATGATAAGAGAAGGTTTTATGAGATAGGAAGTGAAGATATGGAGTCATATTTATAGTACACCCTTTCCTCTAGCTATATATATATAATATATATGTATGCCAATGGTATGCAGCCTATTTTTTCTCCCACTTTGTCAATACCATTTTATCCAATAACCTTTGAACTATTCCACTAATGCAGAGTTATATTGAATTTTACTTTGTCAAATACTCCCTTCGTCCCAAATTATTATAAGAGCCTTTTGGTAAAATATCCCCTACCAAGAAATGTAATTAATGTAGTTAAAAACAATAAATTTGTCAATAATTTTAATTGTTTTACTTAAACTACCCTTAAATTCATTGGAAAGATAAATTAGATTAGACTTTATTTAACATATTGATTAAAATAAAGGTAAATTAAATAACGATACTAGGAAAAAAAAATAATTAATGCTACACACCAACTTTAAAGAGACTTATAAAATGAGACAAATAAAAAGGTCAAAAATATTTTTTAATTTGGGACGAAGGGAGTACTATATATGGTTTAATGTTATTAATTGTCAAGAGGTCAAAATTAAAGGCTTCGAGCAAACAACAAATTTAAATTGCAGGAACCTTGAAGACGGTCCATAGATATGTGCCAGACTCCATCATCATTTGAATAGACATAGATGAAGAAACGTGTAAACAACTGCAGTTGATTGATTGTTATTCAAGATTTCGCACCCCTTTCAAGAATTTTTATTCTACTTTTGATAAATTTAAGAGCAGCCAAGTTTTACTGCAATGCACCCACAGAATGGTTAATGAGTATGAAGTATGAACTGATCAACATATTGTAGTTACCACATCGGGTTTGTTGAGGTCAAATGGAATCATATGTATCAAAGTACTATGGGCGACGCGATGGGTATAATATGTCCTCATTTGGGCAACGGATTTGGTTGGTTGGCTCAAGATCGACCCTCTTTCTATATGGTTGAATGTTGTGACAATTCATTATTTTCTATTTTTTATTTAGGTTGATCAGTCTGGTTACCTTGCATTCTTTATTTTGTTAAGTTGAAAATTTTTTATTTTGTAAATTAAGTCTGAGTTTGATGGATCTTTTTACACATTTAATTTTGAATATTGATATTGATTTTATGAAAATGAAATTGATTTTAAGCAAAAATTAATTTAAAATAAAGTACTTTATAATCTACAATTTTTATCTTACAAATAGATTTATAATAAAACATGGTTTGAAATTTTAAACCAACACAAAAGATATATTTTTTTTTTACATTAAGTCAATGTATTTTCAAGAACAAAATAAATTATGTTTTAGACGATTAAACATAATTTTTTCCCCAAAAACAATTACTTTTCCTTATCTCAAACCAATGATAGAAATGCTTCATCACAAATTCATACATGGGCCAAATAAACACTTTATCTATAAGCCTTGGGTAATGGTTTTGCATTGATATTGAGCAACGATTTTAACAGCTACGTAGGCTGGTGAAATAAAAAATGATATATTAAGTAGTTGTCAAATACCACTAACTTATCTCGCATGGTTAACGATTTTGCACTAGAATCGCTATCAATATGACACCTAGATTAGTGATTTGCACTTAAAAACCATAACTCTAAAAGTCATCGAGTAAAACATCGTAGTGATTCCAAATAAGAAACAACAATCTAAAGCTTTTAAAATAAAAACTCACAATAATTTTTTCAATTAAATTTTAGGCTTAAATATGAAAAAGGTCCCCTAAAAATTAGCTAAGTTCGTTTTTAGTCCTAAAAAAAAAGTGAAGGTTTTTAGTCCCCCAAATTTGGAAAAGTTTTTCCGTCCCTCTAGCTGACGCCGTTTGTGGCACTTATGTGGCGGGGACTAAAAACGAACTTTTAGAATTTTTGGAGACTAAAAACGAACTTTTAGAATTTTTGGAGACTAAAAACGAACTTTTAGAATTTTGGGGGGACTAAAATCATGACGGAAATTTTTTGAGGGACTAACGGAAAAACTTTTCCAAATTTGGGGGACTAAAAACCTTCACTTTTTTTTGGGAACTAAAACCGAACTTAGCTAATTTTTGGGAAACCTTTTTCATATTTAAGCCTAAATTTTATATCTTTGCTCAAGATTTATTTGTATAAGTACATGGTATGCACTATTGGCATACACTAGTGCAAAAACAGGAAAAGAATAAGAGATTTAAGATCGATTATATGAATAACTGATTTAAAAAGAAGACGCGGTGGCAGTTTTGTAAATAATAGAACATGGAACTTACTTTTTAAATCGGTTGTTTGGCCCAACCGATTAAAAATGTGTTGATGCCTATTTTTTCTAACTTTTTAGATCCGTTGTTTCAGTAACCGATCTAGTATGTCCTTACTTTTTAAATCGGTTATCATAAACAACCGATCTAAAAAACATAAACAACCGATCTAAAAAATGTTTTTATAAAATTCTAACCAAGTTTGCATTTTGCTTTTACCGAACCCTATTTTCGTCTCTTTTAACTCTCGCTCTCTTGCTCTCGAGCTGCCCTCACTGCCTCCTTCCTTACTGCGCCGCACCACCGCCGCCTTACCTTGCTGGGTGCCGCCACTATTCGCCTCCACCACCACGCTTTGTGCTGTTTTGCCTCTCGCCTTACCAAAACCGCTTCGCCTCTCGCCGTCTCTCTTTTGCCGACGCAGTTGCAGTGCCCTATGGCTAAGTCACGAGCGTCTCTCTCGATCTGCTCTACTGTTGGTGAGTTTTTTGTTATTTTTTGCTCTCAATTTCTTATGCTTCTTTCCATCGTGAATCCCTCAATCTATTCTCCCTTTTTACTGCGTTTGCCATTTTTGTTGGATCCCCCTCTTCTCTGTGTTTCCTTTTGATACTCGCCCCTTTCCCTTTGTATTCGACCCCTTTCCTTTTTCGTTTTTTTTAAATCTTGTGAAACTGCAATATCCTACTTCACTTTCGCTCTCTTCATCTTCAACGGCGATCAATAAATTTGTAATGGAATGGTTGTTCTTGCTCACAGAAATTATGTAACACGATGTCGTTGAATGCTGATGTGTTTTGTTTTTCTTCAATTTTTTTTGATGTTGAAGTGAATTTTGTGTTGAACACAACAGGTGGATCAAGCTCTCGTGGGAAGGCATATGATGCATTGTTGTTGGATGCTGGAGGCACCCTCTTGCAATTGGCCAAGCCAGTTGAGGAGACTTATGCTGCTATTGGATCCAAATCTGGTTTGTTTGTTCATCCATGACTCTTTCACATAAATCTTGAACCAAAATTAAAATGCGAATTGAAACTGTAAGGCTTATTAACAACAAAATTACTAGACTGTCTTTGAAACATTTGACAAGTAACAAACAACTATGATATTTTGACAGCTTATTTTTTCACAAATTTCTCTATTTCTCTTTTTATATTTCAAAATTTGACATTGGGGGACCATTTTGATGTAATTACTATTGGAGCGACACAGGTGTTTTTGGAGGACCTAAAATGAGTTTATATTATATTCAAGAGCAAAAACATTTTAGGTAATGCATATCATTTATTCACCTAACTCCGTTATATTTTTGTGTCGTTAGATTATGGGGAGCACAAACTCAGAGATCCTTGCAAAACTTCGATATCGGTGGCACCTGGGAACGAATGCCTGAACCCATCGTTCATGCCTTTGGCATCTTTAAAAAATGTGCTGCTAAGGTTCGATTCAAATACACTGCATAATCATCAATTTCTAACGAATTCTTAGGTATTTTGGTTGTGGATTTCAACATTAAATTGCCTGTTCTATTTAAATGCCTTTGAGTTTAAATTCTGTTATTATCCGTCCTCATTCAATTGCTCAAATTGTTATTGTGATGCATGTGAACATGGAGTATGGCCTTGATCCCACCATCAGCACAAGAAGTTGCTGAGGGAAAGCTTAATGAGGCAAACTGGCAGTGGCACTCAAAGTAACATGAATGCTAATGAGGTTAGTACTTTGTATTATTATTTGTGCACTACACCAAACCTAAAGGATCTTAGTTTATTGGACTTATGATAATAAATAGATAATTACTGGACTACGATTTTTATCATGTTGCCCAAAATACCAATTTCTCTTTAATACGTGTTTGTTTCTGTCTTTTCAGGTGATGCACATTGCTGCTGCAATGGAAATAAACTCAAGACTGATCCTCGGCTTGAAAACCTTACATTCTACACTAAACTCAAAGGTTTGTATTCTAGTTCACATGTTCAGATAAGTTATAGTATGTTCTTGAAAACCTTACATTCTACACTAAACTCAAAGGTTTGTATTCTAGTTCACATGTTCAGATAAGTTATAGTATGTTTAGAAAAGGTTTGTATTCTCCACCGTCATCTTGCATTGCTTGTAGGTCGTTTGTTTAAATTCAAAAGCTTATTTATTACATTTTTATGTAGATTTTTTAGTTTCTGTTAATTTACGGCTTTTACTTCTATTATTCCGGTCCCAGTAAGGATGCTCCCATGTTTCTTGTTGGTGTTACAGAAAACAATCATGATTGTTTGATTGAGACTCTAGATGATATACCAGTTTAGTTCTTTTTATTTTACCTTAAAGAGTTTGGTAATTAGCACGCTATATAGTTTAGGCCTTGCTTGCTTCTATTGATGTAAGTATATTGACCTCAATTATTTGTGGGTTGGAATTTGGAAATGTGACCCTGTATTCATTTATAATAGGCCCCCGAGTATCAGCTTTAATCACTTCATGGTTCATACAAGCAAATGAAAGAAGCAGTATAGACATTCTAAGACCATGTGTCTGTGTTATGAACCAAGTTTTTGTTATAAATAATGATAATAAGCAAATACTTATACATAGCAAATACTTGAAAGATTTTATAGATTTTTTCTTTCTTGTTCAAAAATTGTGCTTGGTGTTAGGTTCCATTTTGATAGGCTCCAGTTGGAAATGAAGATAAAGCAAAGGTGATTCCAAAGCCTCCATGGGTCATTTTTTCATGGCAGGTTCCTTTCTCAGTTTCTCACTCTTTATTTCACACTAATTATAAGTATTTATAGTTAGTTTGCTTGGCCATAACATCATATCTTTTGCAGTAGGTGTAAACCTTGTATTTAAGATCTTACAAATAATTCTCCCTTGGGAACACTAAGATGAAGTGATAATTTATTGACTTTTTGTTATTAATTTTATTTTTGTATTTTTTTGCCGATCGTGAATTGAATAGGAGTAGAAAATTGTGGACAATAAGCAACGTGCTCGAGGGATACGAACGCCAATACTGCGAGCTTTCGGCGAATCTGTCAAAAAAATGCAATGTGGCTAGTGCTCTTAATGGAGGTACTTTTTTTTTTCTCTTTCTTTTTTCAGCGAGTCTCATTCTGCTGTCGATGCTTCTCGGTTTATGATTAGAATGATTATGTGTATTTGATTGTATACTTTCAGTCAATTTGTTTTAAGTATTTATTTTGATTGTAGAATATAGTCTGGATTCTAGAAGTTTACTTGAGTTCTTCATTGATTGTGTTTTCTGTTAGTAGTCCCTATTTTCACGTAATATGACTTGACTCTTGTAAATCACATTACCTTAGTTTGTTTTTCTTTTTAAATTTTTAAACTATGTCAAACAATGTAAGTCAGCCGGAAATTTAGAAGGCTTTTCACAAGTATGTCTAGTTTGTATTCTTGTTGCTCGTCACTTGTCATCACTTGTCATTGTATAAATATTTATCGATTTGAGAAATAATAATATTTTTTTTTTGTCATAAAATTTGTTAGTGCAGGCTTGCATAGTTGGGGAGCATGGGGATAGCTTGGTGGCGTTGTGGTCTAGCATTAGTTGGGGGTGGTTCTCCTGCATATGAGTTTTCTTTCCCTTGTGATTGTGCTTTTTTTATCTTATTTTTTTTAAAATGACTGTATGTAGACTTGATAATTTATTGTGCATATATGAAATAGCTCAAGTTTTTGATATTTGATGTTTATTTCGTGAGTTTATGACTCTGTTGAATGGTTCTGTTGAATTCTATTTTGGTATTTGATTTTGTTTTGTGATTTTGGTACCAATATGACTCTGTAAGACGGAAGAAAAGAAAAAACAATTTTTTTTTAAAAATAAGACTTTTTAAATCGGTTATTAAAAAACCGATTTAAAAAGACTCTTTTTAAATCGGTTATTCTAATAACCGATATAAAAAATGACTTTTTAAATCGGTTTTCCATATAACCGATTTAAAAAGTCACTTTTTAAATCGGTTTTTGAAATAACCGATTTAAAAAGTCATTTTTTTAAAATGTGTGTTAAAAACTCACTTTTTAAATCGGTTTTGGATAAACCCGATTTAAAAAGTCCAGATATACTATCACGGCAGTATAGAAATCGATTTTATAACTGATTTAAAAGGGTCATTTTAACTGATTTAAAAGCTCTTTTCTGCACTAGTGATAGCATGTTCCACTAAGATTTGTAAAACCTATATGCATGCGGAGCTAAATTTTACTAAACTTCATATTCTAAAACTAGGAATTTCTCTTAAGGGAGAGGAAAAAACTTAAATCACCCATATAGTCTTTGCCCAGCGATGACATGTTTTAAGAACAATCACTTATTAAAAGAAATAATGAACACATATGAAGACATAAGGTGAACTAAAAATCCTCTTTTAGTTGGCATTCATGTCTTCCAATGATATTTTTGCTTCTTCCAAAACTGGTTGGTCTTGGAACAATGCCACTGGGCAATGTTATCACTAGATGATTTCAAATATTTACCACCCTTGGGAAAAATTTCTGATTTCAGGTGAAAGCTAAAAGAATTATTTTCACACATCTTGCAAATCTTGGCACAACATGCTATGTTAATAGTCTCCACCATGTGCCTCGACAATAAATCTTTTTGGTTAGATTTATTTGGACAATCACAAGGCATAAAGCTTATTTGGAAACATTGTAATAAGTTGTTTTTAACATATATTTGTAATATTATTAGGATCGATTACATGAATTTAGAACACCGAGTATTTTGATTACTTACTTGTTGAAGACATGATTGAAGTTGTCGTTGTCTCGTAGAGCACCGCAGCACGAACGACCAAATCTTCCTTTGCCTGGTCACACACTCCCATTCTAGGTTTTCAATAGGGCAAACCGTAGACGAACACAATCTGTCGTATGACGGCAAAGGGGACCTAGCCTATTTATTTCACAACCCTAGGACCACCCATCAGGGGCCTAGTGGTTGGGCCTACACTGTCTTCCATATAAATCTAAATCAGGTGTCCAAAGGCCCAATACAATCAATCACATATTTGCGGCTTTGAGCATCATCAATTGGATCACAACATTAGCCCGTTTTGTAAAAGCCAAAAGACATAATTGATTGTAGCCCACAAGGATTATCAGAAATAATTCTAACATTCTCCCACTTGGGCAAAATCAATTATGTAATTTTAATTTGTAGAAAACATTTTGAAAACGACTCTCGGGCTAATAAACTATTTCCTAACGTGGCCACTAAACACGTGATCCCAAGATGCAACACCTAATTAAGACTCCATCCAACAAAAGCTAAGTGATACCGAATCATGGCGGTAGTCATATCTTATGTCGACATAACACCTTCCATGGTTACAAATACCACCAACTCCGTCGACTAGTCATTTATGTGGAGTGTAGCAAGAAAATGACATGCCAATGTGATCTAATAGCCATACTGTCATTTTCTTTGTCAGTCCTCAATTTCTCTCAAATGCATTAAAGCCAGAGAAATTGTATGGTTTATGTGAAACCATTATGCCTCAGCTCCAATATGGCGTCGATCACCGGCATAGTGATCCCATTGACCCCGAGCTCTAATATTTTAGCACTTATGCCTCAGCTCCAATATGGCATCGACCACCGGCATAGTGGTCCTAAAGATACCGAGCTCCAATACTTTCGCATTTGATATACACATACAAAATTAATTATAATAAAATTCATCTCATCATTAATCATAAAATCAAATGCAAAGTTTACATCAATATGCTAAAAGTAAATAATTTGAAATAAAATGTTCTATGACACAAACCAACATAAAACCTTGAGCTCCCACTAACCAAACACATCAAAAGAACCCACAATGCCCATGTTCTCAACATGTCTATTGAAAACAACGGGCCTGAGTCCTTTGGTTAAGGGATCAGCTAACATGGAATCTGTGCCAATATGTTCTACCATTATAGCACCCTCTTTCACAAGGTCTCTAACGGTTAGGTACTTCAACTCAAATGTTTGGATCCACTAGAAGTCTTATTATTTTTCGAATAAAACACTGCCGCACTATTATCACAGAAAATTCGCAGTGGCCTGGCAATGGAGTCCACAATGCGAAGTCCTGTCACCAGATTTCTCAACCAAACAGCATGAGTGGCAGCAGCAAAACAAGCAATGAACTCTGCCTGCATAGTAGAAGAGGCAACAAGAGTTTGTTTCTTACTCTTCCAAGATATCGCACCTCCAGCCAACATAAAAATGTATCCAGAAGTCGACTTCCTGTCATCAGGGCACCCGCCAAGATCTAAATCTGTGTACCCCACGATCTCCAAGTTGTCCACCCTTCTGAATGCAAGCATATACTCTTTAGTCCTTTTCAAGTACCTCATCACCTTCTTGGCGGCCATCCAGTGATCATTCCCAGGGTTTGACTGGTATCTACTTAGAACGCCAACCACGAAAGCGATGTCAGGCCTAGTGCATACTTGGGCATACATGAGACTACCCAAGGCACTTGCAAATGGTTTATCATTCATCTCTGCTCGCTCAACCTCATTCTTAGGACATTGATCTTTGTTGAATTTGTCACCTTTAACAACTGGAACATCACCGGATTTACAATTCTGCATATTAAATCTCTCCAAGACTCTATCAATGTAAGCCTTCTGAGATAATCCGAGTATGTGACGTGATCTGTCTCTATGAATCTCGATTCCCAACACAAAAGAAGCCTCACCAAGATCTTTCATGTCAAAGAATCTAGTCAACATCCTTTTCGTCTCATGCACACCACCAAGGTCATTAGAAGCTAATAATATGTCATCGACGTACAACACAAGGAAGATAAATTTGCTCCCACTGACCTTGAGGTATATACATTGGTCAACTTTATTTTCCTCGAACCCCATAGAAGTCACCACTTCATCAAATTTCAAATACCACTGTCTAGAAGCTTGTTTCAGGCCATAAATCGATCTCTTCAGCCTACAAAACAAGTTCTTACTATCACCAATATGGAAACCTTCAGGTTGATGCATGTATACTTCCTCACTCAAATCACCATTTAGAAAAGCTGTCTTCACATCCATTTGATGCAGCTCCAAATCAAAGTGAGCCACTAGAGCCATAATGATCCTAAAGGAATCCTTTGTTGATACTGGCGAAAAAGTATCATTAAAGTCAATACCCTCCTTTTGTGTAAAACCTTTTGCCACTAGTCTAGCCTTGAACCTCTCAATGTTGCCCTTGGCATCCTTCTTTATCTTAAAGACCCATTTACAACCAATTGCCTTACAATTGACAGGCAACTCAACAAACTCCCATACACCATTAACTGACATAGATTGCATCTCTTCATCCATCGCATGCCTCCACTTATCAGACTGAGAGCAAGTGATAGCCTCCTGATAACTCTTTGGATCAACAATGTCTCCAATGTCATATGCATCCTCACTAAGATAGACGATGAAATCATCACCGATAGCAGATTTCTTTTCTCTAGATGATCTTCTCAAAGGAATCTGTGCCTCAGGCTCTGTAGGTTGTGCAACCTCAACCACAGTCGGAGGATCAACAACATCATCAGTCTGAGGAACGACTACATCCTCAGTCGGTACAACCATCCCAACTGGAGCAACTGACTGAACACTGACAATGGAAACAGGTAAAGGTAAAGCAACAGTCTCAGGCGAAAGCATGTCAGTCTCATCGGATGGAGCAATGGGGTCTGCTACGTCAAGTTCCAAGAATTTGGCATTTATGGACTCTACTATCCTTTCCCCTTTTCCGGGACAGAAGAACCTGTATCCTTTAGCACGTTCTAGATATCCAATGAAAAAACAACGACTAGTCTTGGAGTCTGTTTTCTTCTGCAAGGGATTATAAATTTTTACTTCAGCCGGGCAACCCCAGACTCGAAGATGGTTCAGGCTGGGTTTTCTTCCTGTCCAGAGTTCAAAAGGAGTTTTGGGAACAGATTTACTAGGAACTCTGTTAAGAATGTATAGAGCTGTTTTCAAGGCTTCACCCCACAGATATTCTGGCAAGTTACATCTACTCATCATGCTTCTCATCATATCCTTAAGAGTCCTATTACGTCTTTCGGCTACACCATTTTGTTCAGGAGTCCCAGGCATGGTGTATTGCGGAACTATTCTGCAATCCTGTAAGTATAAAGCAAATGGTCCCATATGTTGTCCTGTGGCACCATATTTACCATAATACTCTCCACTACGGTCGGACCTCACAACCTTGATCACTTTTGCCAACTGCTTCTCAACTTCAGTTTTAAACACTTTAAATTTTTCAAGTGCTTCAGATTTTTCTTTAATCAAATAGGACCACCCATCATAGGATTTTTCTTGAAGTTGTCGTTGTCTCGTAGAGCACCGCAGCACGAACGGCCAAATCTTCCTTTGCCTGGTCACACACTCCAATTCTAGGTTTTCAATGGGGCAAACCGTAGACGAGCACAATCTGTCGTATGACGGCAAAGGGGACCTAGCCTATTTATTTCACAACCCTAGGACCACCCATCATGGGCCTAGTGGTTGGGCCTACACTGTCTTCCACATAAATCTAAATCAGGTGTCCAAAGGCCCAATACAATCAATCACATATTTGCGGCCTTGAGCATCATCAATTGGATCACAACATTAGCCCGTTTTGTAAAAGCCAAAAGACATAATTGATTGTAGCCCACAAGGATTATCAGAAATAATTCTAACAATATTTTACAATCACGAGGCATATAAGTGAAGAAAAATGACTTGACTGATACATATATTGTTACGAAAATAAGAAAAGAAGATACTAAAAGTAAAAATTGCATTTTAAGGTACAGAAACAAAAATGGGTGTATAGGTTCACCAACTCTTAATAACCATTGATTTAATTTTTTTTAAAAGGCTTTATTAACAAACAGTTGAGATTTTAAGGGTTATAATAGTCATTACAAAAAAACAAAAAATGAGACAAGAGAATTGGCCACCACGTTTCCCTCCTCCACCCTCCTCCTCTCCCTCTCCGGTGACCCTTGTTTGGAAACGCCGGTATTCAGTAGGATTGGATTCTCTCCAGTTATTTTTTTTTTGTCATGTTCAATCATAATCATTCATTGGATATAAGAGAGAGAGAGTTTTAAATGTTAAAAAGGGAAGAGAGGGGGTTTAAGGGTGGATCTCAAAAACTCAACCCTTCATGTTGAAACCCAACATGAGAGAATCAATTCCCCTATTCATCCACCATGGACTTCGCAAAACTCACGACCTTCACCACACCAAGACCATAATCATGTTCCCTCACCATGCGATATCACTCTTTGTTTCTTGTAAAAACGCAAAAACTATGTGAGCTATGCGCCACTAATCTATCAATTTTAAGACATTTTTTTATAGTTTTGTAATTAGCCTTCACCAATTTTATATGTGGATACCAGGTAAGCCTGATACAAATTTGTGGACATGAGTGTTAGCATTTTGCTAGGCCCAAATCGTGTACAACAGCCCAGTCCAATTTTGTTATAGTCCGCATATAAGGCCTTTGTTATTCCCACCTCCCCCATTTAATTTTCCACCTCCCTTTCCCCTTGAAAAGTCAATTTTACCCCTACTCATTTCTCTCCCCTCTCCCCCTTCCCTCCCTCACCTCCCCCAAATCTGCTTCTTCCAATTCTTCTTCTCTCCCAAATCTTCTTCCAAATCTGCTTCTTTTTCTTCCAAATCTGGTTCTTCTTCTTCCTAGCGCAGCATTGCAGGCTTCTCCCCCCCATCTCTCTCTCTTTGACAACAACAACAACAACAACAACGCCGATCTTCGTATCGTTCCAATCACCTCAACATGCGCAGATCCGCGATGAAGAACTCGCTGGTGAGGATTGGAGGAGTTGAAAGCGAGTGAACAGAGGGATTGGAGGAGTTGAAGAACTCGCAGAAGCAGAGGAAAGAAGAGAAGCAGAAAGAAAAAAAAAGAAAGAAGAAAAAAGGGAAAAGAAAAGAAAGAAGGAATAAGGGGGTGCGATGGTGAAGGAGAAGGAAGGAGGAGGGGGGCCGCGGTGGCCCTAGTGGCGGCGCGCCACTGCACGCCGGAAAGAGAGAGATGGGGGAGAGTGAGCGAGGAACAACGAGACAGAGAGATGCATAGAGGGAAAAAAATTGGACTTTTTCTCAATGGCGTCAATTTATTGACGCTGGACCGCGTCAACTTGTTGACGCATGAAGTTAAATTTTTCAAAATTAACTCATGCGTCAACTTGTTGACGTGTTCTTAAGTCAACTAGTTGACGCGTGTGTTGAAAACAGAAAAAATTTACCCATGCGTCACCTTGTTGACGCCACCTTGTTGACGTGAGAACTAGTCAACAAGTTGACGCATGAGTCAATTTTAGTTGTTACAAAAAAGACTATCGTCACATTGTTGACGTGTAAATTCGTCAACAAGGTAACATGATATATTTATTTAACTGGGGGTAAAATTGTCAGTGAAATGGGGAGGAGAGATGAGAAAATTAAGGGGGGAGACACGTTTAACAAAGCCCGCATATAAAAGGGCATTAGTAAAACGTGCTGCTGCTGCTTTGTTGTCATTTACTTTAGAGAAATGACCCCAAGATGCATTTGGGAAAAGAGTTGTTTTAGTTCATGGTTAACGAAATGTGATTAGCCATTGATTAATTAATTTAATGTAATTCATTATTTGTCTTAATTAACCACAAATATACCAAGGACTCTTGCTACACTTAGGCATCGTTATCCCCTTTCTTTAGCCTGCAGTGATTTCCTTCCTTGGTTGCAAGGCATTGTACTCAAGTTCGTTCCTAATATGTTTCCCTTAGCCATAGTTTTAGCCAAAAGGCCATTGTTTGATTGTGACCATGGTTTTAAAATCGCAGTTGTAATTGTACTCCCTCCGTTACCTAATATAAGCAAAAATACTTAAACTCACGCTAATTACCCTTAATGATGGTTTGTTGGGAATAAAATAGGGTCATTGAAAAACAAATTTTGAATTAATTAAGGACAAATGTGGAACCTAAGCATTAAATAGGATGATATTAATTAATTTTTGCTTATATTAGGCAACAAAAATTTTGCTTGTTTTTTGCTTATACTCCATCTGTCCCAAAATATAAGAACCCGTTGACCATATCACGCTTCTTAAGAAAAGTAGTTAAGAGTACTTTTTGTATTAAATTTATACAACTTTTGTGTTGTTTTTTTCTAAAATGTCCTTAGAATTATTGAGATTATTAATTATATTATTTTCAATGAAGGGTATTTTAAGTAAAAGAATCATTAAAGTAGTATTGGAAATTATAAAAGGTCTTATAAATTGAGACAAACAAAATTGAAAACAAGATCTTATATTTTAGGACGAAAAGAGTATCAGGTAAAGGAGGGGGTATTTTGATTATTGAAATTGTGAAAAATTGCCACTGATGAGAATGTGCAGATCTCAAAAACCGCAACAGTACTGCCGCAGCAGTTGTGGTCGCACTTAAAACCATTTGGACTAGAACTGATGTTAATTAAGCCAGAATTATGGTTTTCTCTATTCTCCATAAGATCCCTGTTCTACTACTATATGTGGAGTAGAGTTGTTAGGAACTAACTAATTAATGTGGCTGAATTAGGGTATTCAATATTAACTGACAATTTGATTTGCCAATTGTCTTAAAATCAGTTCAATTTTAACAACATCAAGGCAATAGCTATAGCAATGGTAGCCAATACCAACAAAAGGATACTACATTTTATTTTATTCAAATTCCATGTAGTCTCATATGGAAAGTACAAGAATTCCCATTATTTTAGCCTTCAACACAAAAGACCATTGACATACCAACATTCCCATATTGTAATAACAGACACTAATTATCAGGAACAAATTGGTGCCTATCTAGACTGTTCCCGGAGGGATCTCAAAGTGCTTTGTTTTTCATTTCTAATCAAGCTGAACCATGGTGTCATATGCTGCTCCAGCCTGCCAATCACTAGGGATAACATTCTTGGATTGCACCCAATAAACACCTCCACGGCCACTCACCTGGAACCTCAAGTAAAGTTCACCACTTGGAGGGTTAACATAGTCAAACACTACCCCATAGGCCCTGCGCATTGGCCTCCATTCTTGGCAATCTTCCTGCACACCATTAATGACAACATTTCAGTAATCAAATTCAACAAAACACAAGGTAAGAGTAAAAATGAACTAATAATTTAGAAATTGTTATATTGAGAATTGTATGTACGGGCAAGATTTTTCTTTTTTTTTTTTAAAAAAGTTTGCTGCCACGATCTTTGCCGTGAAATCATACTAGTTTTTTATGTTTCCGCAATTGCAACACGACAATAGTCGAGAATGTATTAGCCACATTTGACTGCAATTTTTCGTAATATCAAGGACCACGACCGTGACCGCGATTGTAATTTAAAACATTGTGTATGAGTGCAACCAAATGTATGTGTAGTATACCTGCCACAATTCAACAGCATTGACATCATATGTTCCACCTACATAGAGAACAACGGCAGCAAAGTATTCAGGGTATTTGCTGCGTTCATGGACTTGAACCTTTATGTTATTACCACTGTATCTACACGGCACCCTTCTGTATTCAACATCCACTACACCATATTTGACCAGTTCTGCAGATGCATCTTCGTCGCGTCCCAATCTTGAGTAGCCACGTGGGCTCATTATGAAATCTGTTCTGTCTCCCTCACCATAATCTGTTGCCACCACGTATGCTCCATTTTCATCGCAGTATTGTGATATTTTGCACCTAACCTGTGAATTAACAATTTTTAGTGGAAACACTTTTCTTATAAAAATATTTTGCTTCAATTAATGATGTTGAAGCTTTCTTTAACTAAGGATTATTTGAAATAATTGCTAAAAAAATGAAGGGAAATTGAAAACTATATATACCTGATAGCATGCACCACAACCACTGCCATCCTTCCATAGCCTAGAAGACACGCCTGCGACACTGCCATCATTCACCGTTCTTCCATATTCACCAAAGCCACAAGCTCCCCCTAAAACATATATCAATTAACCAATCATGTTATATTTGTTATGTGATACTGCAAATTAGGTAGTATAATGTCACACTGTCAAAGTAGAATTTTTACTTCAAAAAATCTTCTTATAGGAGTTATGCATCATCAAAGTAGATTCCTTAAATTTACTTTTCTTAGGAAAAAAATAATATATAGTTTCAAAATATCAAGGTCATTGGTTAACATGCGAACATGGGTATATGTGGCTTAAATTCCTAGTAGGTAAACAAAGGGATATGGATTCCATGGGGCCAAGGAATCACACATTTGGCATAGTCACGCGGTTGGACCATGGGATCAAGATCGGACGGTCATTGTTCCAACTTTTGTAAATTGGGCCCAAAATACAAAATCAAAATGTGAGCCGTTTGATCTTAATCTGACAATTTAGATCGAAAACTGCATAATTGAGTGAATGAAGGAAATCCAAATCCGAATTTTCATGTTATAGAAAAAACATTAAGAGAGTTTATGTCTGAGTCTAAATGAGGGGATACTCTAGGAAATAAAAAAATAAATACATAAAATGTGGTTGGTAAATACAAACCAATTTATTTACAAAGCACATATCACAAATATATAGCTAGTTTAGGTAGAAGAGGTGGGTCATACTTGGAGTGCCATAGCAATCAGGGCTACCATAATATGTTGCTCTGGAGTCAGTAAAAGAGTACTGTGAGTTACACAGCGCAGGTAAGAGTAGTGTGACACAAACAAGGCTAAGTTGGTGCTTAAAGCTAAGTTCCATGACCAAACGACAAATTCTAAAATTTAAAGTTGAGTGAAATGCCGCTAGTAATTAAGAGTGGCCTATGCTATGCAATATAAACTAGAGTATTGATGAAGGGTTTATGAGAAGAGAAGCAAAGACATGGGGCTATATATATAGGACAAATGAAGGCATGATCATACTTGGTAGTACAGGTGGTAGTCCACTTTTTCTTCCACTTGGGGAGGGGACTGTGGAATGCAAAAGGATTGGAATAATGAGGTGTACACGTTGACCCTGGCAATTTGAACCCTCAGGAATCAGGGTGGAGCTTCTTATAATATATTCAAGCTTATTAGTATTATATTAAAAAATGACAAAATGCCTAACTTTGTTCTATTGTAACAGTTTACTGGGAAGATCCATGCACTTGCAACTCCAGCTCCACTCAAGGTTCAGAATCCTGATAGAAATTTTATCCAAAGACAAGAGAGTGAGTAAGATACAGAGAATATACTGACAGATAGTACACTTTTTCATATTTACTGTGTGGTTCGGTGAACATTCGATAAACTTGATTTTGGACTGAATTAATTTTGTAAAATTTATTTAGTTAAAATTGAGCTTTGCCTGTGATGTACTGTATGATTTAAAATTTTGGCCATATTTTTCGTTTGAATCTAACTTCGATTGAAAATTAGTTTTACTTTGTCATCTGCAGTACTCTCTCGTCCGTAAGGCCTAGCACAACTGGTGCAAGCCGATGTTGTTAGGCTGGATATTTTCTATGGTTGCCCAGGTTCGAGCCCGAGATCCCCACTTTACGTGTATGAGTTTACAGGCATCTGCAGACCCAAAAAAAATATCTATAGTATTTTCTCCGTCCCATTATAAGTTTCACATTTATTAAAAAAAAAAAAAAAATAGTCCCAAAATAAGTGTCATGTCAGGTTTTCAATGTAATATTAATTACTTTTTTTCAGTTTTACCCTCAAATTATTAATGAGTACATCACTTCTAAGTTATCATACTCTACTATGCATTTATGACAATTGTTAATACCCAAAGGTTAATAAGGATAATTTTGTAAAATTATTACACTCATTCATTCATTTATAGCTTCTCATTAATACATGTAAAACTTCATAATGTGACACTTATAATGAGACAAAGAGAGTATTTTAGAATGCACATATTTATCACTCGGTTTAGAATGCACATATATACCGTTTGCTTTGCCCTAAGAAAGGGAATTTCTTGAGCCATTCACATTTCTACAGCATTAAGTTCTGGTTGAATGACATGAGATTGATTTTTCAACCGATTAAAACTGCAAAGACAAATGTTGGACATAATAATATTTTTTTTCTGATAAATAATGTTGGATATGTTAATAACCTTTGATCTACCGCACTAATGTATTTTAGTTTTTGTGTTTATCTTGTGGAACATGTGGATTAATGCTTTCAATTGCCAAAAGTTCGTTTATTGGGTCAAAATCAAAGCCAACAGGATTGAGGATAGGTTTTTAAGAGTCTATTTAGAATTTATTTAACTATCCATGACGTTAATAGTTATAGAGATTTGCTAATGTACAACCACTTATTTTTAGAAGGAATACGTTAGCAAGTTACAACTAAAAATTTGTCAAATGCATACCAATGTGTAACTTGCTAATGAACTCCTTCTAAAAAAAATAAGTAGGTGTACATTAGCAAATCTTATATTTTTAATAGTATTTGAATATAGACTTAAATATGTTTTTCGTCCTATAAATATAGGGACTTTTGTTTTTCATCCATGTAAATTTCTTTTTTTTTTGGTCCCTACAATATAGAATTTTTTGCTTTTGATTTTTGTTGTTTCGTTTAAGTCTCTATAATTTTTTTTTATGTTTGGTTCTGATCCCTGGAATTAGAGACTATTTGATTTTAGTCCTTGAAATATGGACCATATAAAGACTAATTAAATGGTGAGTAACAATTTTTTTGTGAGGTAAAAAACTCCTATATTTGCATAAAAGCATATTTAAGCCTCAAATATATTTATAAAATTGACTTATGACATACTTATAAGTTATTTTTAATTTACTTTAATAAACTCTCCAGAATAACTTATGAATAAGTGCTTAATTAATATTATTAAAATTGCTTATTGAATAAGATTTACTCAAGTTTGTCTTAAGTCCATCTCTAATTCCCATCTCTAAATTTCTAAATTTGATTTCCGTCTCTAACTCCGTCTTTATTAGAGATAGAAATAATTTTGTCTCCAAAGTTCGTTGGTATTTCAATGTTTTCTAGTAGTGACATGTGTCAGTCCCCACAATTTTATTTAACTAATTAATATGAACATTAAAGTCATAGTTAAGATTTTAAATGATGATTATTATATATGTATGTAAGTAATAATTTCACTTAATTATAATTACTCTATTAAAACTTGCTATACTGAGATAAAATTTAAAAAACAGAGACATCAAACAATAAGATTAATTTTCAATATTAATATAAAATATAGACGAAAGGAATTATAAACAAATGGAGTTTATTATTTTCAATATTCCTCGTCCACTTCTAGCTGCCACGTTTGGTGGTAACGCACCTAGCCACCCACTGACCCACAGATTTCATTAATTCGAATGACTATGAACTCGACAAGTTGTAATTGAATTACTCGGGGATCGTTCAGGACAAATGAAACAACATCTTCAACTGCCGCCAAGTTAAAAATGGGGTGTCAGTATGCTTGCCAAGTACCATCTGGAAGTGGTCTCCCATCACTAATTCTTATGCCAAAGAAGCAGAGATGTTGTAAGATGGATAAATAATGATAGTAGTAATGGAAAATGGCAAGATGCGTCTATACGTGTTGGTCGGATTTTGTTCGTTTAAGGTTGCATTTAAGGATAAAGTACAAGTGTATAATTATATAGGTTGATTATAAGATTAAAGACAAAAAATTTAACAGCTCATAATTATTATAGTGTGTACGTGTTTTGTTATAACTTTAATGGATTATTTTTTAAAACTCATATTTCAATAACATTTTTAGTAACATTGCACCAATATGTGAAATACATATTGGAGTAGGTGCTTCTTACGCCAAGCCGTCCATTTGGTGACTCCTTCCTTAATGCGCGAAGCTGCCGACTGCCAAGTGCCAAGAGAGTTTTAACATGCAGCTTTTGATGCAAACTGTACAGGACAGAGTACTTTGTTGAACTTGAAAGCCGATAATTATAGATTAAAACGAAAAATGTTCCACCAATATCAATTTGTTTTAAAATTGAGAACTTAACTCACACCCAAAAACATGGTCGGATAACGGGTTTAGATGACGTTTTTGGTAAGAAACGTTATCTATAAAAACACTGAGTTATTATAAACCTTTAGATGCCTGTCTAGGGAAATATTATTTGAACGCTACATGTTTTTAAATTAAAAATAAAATATTTCCTGCAGTAATACTTTTGTATGTCAAATTTTATCAAAAAAATAAAAATATAATAGAAACAAAGAGCGTTCAAATAACATTTCCTTATGCAACCGTTATCTGAAGATTTATAATAGCTAAAAGGAGAGAAGAACGATTGTTCCCTCCATGCTTTCCCTTCAACCTCTATTAACAATACTTGGTCGTCATCTCAGCCACCATTTCCAGTTGCCAGTGTCTTCATCAATCTCTCTGTCGTCTTCATTGTGAGTTTGTTCTTTCTCTCGGTCCTTCTTTTTCTCATTTCTCTCACTCTCTTTTCATTGGCCCCATTATTCACTTTATTTCATAAGCACAAGGTGTTTGAAGCATTGCCTCATAGAAATTTCATCTCTTACAACATAACATACTCATCAATGCCTACAGTCAACATAGAGACTTCAACATTGTTTGGAACTAGTTCAACCATTTGAAAGATGTTCAGTTGTTTGTTTTCAGAATTAGAAATGGTCTCTTTGATATTGTTGTTTTGGTGGTCTTTACTTTGCAAGTGTTGTTTGAATGGTTTGGACATTTTGAGAAAGTGCACTTGGGGTTTGATGATAAGCCCCTTAGCAAGTTGTGCTTATATGTGAACCGCTATCTCCCACCCCTTCTCTACTTGGTACAAATCGGACTATATGCCGCCAAATTCCCCAGGGACCAAAATATGGATATCAAGAACAAGGAGGAAGTGAAGAATTACTTGATGATGACTCTGATCAAAACTTGTGATGATTAGCTCCATGACAAGTAGACTCACAGTTGTTTGAGTGATAAGAGTCACAATTTGCAACTGCAGGGCGGTGCTTTGTCTAAGAGATATGGCAGTGAATTTGCACTTGGTTAAGTATCTTGTTCACAACACAACTTTGGGGCGGCACTTGGTTGTCTCTGTTTCTTGTTAAGTTTGATCTAGTCTTTAAGGGTCTTGATTTAGATTAGATATCACTGCATATGCTATTAATAAGCCAATGTTGATGGGCCTAACATGGTGTAGATGTCATATGGCTTGGACTTTGCCCTTTCATGTATATACATGAAATCCTTTGAACCAAAAACAAAAAAAACCTGTTAAATTTGGGTTTTCAACTTTTGCTGCATAGCCATAAATGGTAATTGCGTTTCGTTCCTGTACTGAGACAAACATTTCATAAAAATTTAAAATTTGAATAAACCAGGATACAATATACAGCATATTACAAAACACACTGGTTTGACCTAGGGAAATGTGAGGTTCCAATGTTACTAGTTACTTGGACCAGGGCTTGGCACGGTTGTACAGTTCGGCTGCTGATCTCCTAGATGCTTCATTTTGGCTGATCTACGTTTACACACAATTTTCTGTAGTCATGATCAGGAACAATTCCATCAAAAACACACCACGCCAGTCACAAACTTCCACAGCTCCCAATTTAAAAAAAAAAAAATCAAATGGGCGAGGGAAGGTGGTTGTCTTAAAAAGTAAAAAGTGATAATCATTATATGGCCATAAAATTGCGCGGCACTACCAAGGGCACATACCACTTCCTAAATTAGATAGTGCAAAAAATATACAGCAAAGACGATAACAGCGGAAGTGCAAGGCGCATAATTCTTATGTCTCCCTCACATCTATCTCCAACACGTGTTATGAAGAAAGCAGCCAATTAATGGGTGATGAAACTAACTCAAGCCAAATATTTACAAAGGGGTGTAAACGAAAGGCCCTACGTGAAATATTTGTAAAACAAATGCAAGATGTAAACAAGTGTACCAAACAGCCCAGAGCAACTTAGCGTGACCATTTTACGTGTCCCTTCTGATATCCTACTTATGTTTGCACTTGGTAGTGGAATGAAAAAGGATGGAAACTACAGAGGTCGTGGATGTCACAGTCAGTAGAAACTTACCATGTAGATCATTTAAGAGTGAGAGGTTTGCTGAAAGCATGATGTTCCCAAAGAAGCTCAATAAATTAGAGCTCTAGGACTTACTTTTTTGCACAAACATGAAACAATACTCCCTCCGGACACATTTATAAGCAACGTAACTCATAGTCACTAGACCACTGACAAATTGACAACTGTTTTATAGTTGCAAATACCAAAAGCTTAAAGCAAAGTGTGAGCAGCAAATTGATCAATCCTAGCTTCACATGCATGAAGTTTCTTGACATCACGAACAATCAGGCAAATAATAATGAAGAACCACAAGATGTAAAAAAAAATGTTGGTTAAAGGGGGATAATTACGCTTCTACTGAGATAAATCTATTCAATTTTGAAGTAGCATTGAGTATTTAATATGATAATAACTCCAGATGTACTTTACCTCAAAACTTCAAGAAAAAAGTGATTTAATTTCCCAGCAGTCAAATAAGCTGTGCCTTTTTAAGGTCAGAAACAACTCCATGATCCTTAGAGCTCCTTTCATTGTATAATACCTGCAAAAGGACATTAAATATTAGTCTGCAAGGCAAAAAGTGACCCCAAAAAAAAGTCTGACCTAGATATGGCAAGTACCTTGTCTATGATTCCATACTCAACAGCTTCACTAGGACTAAAATACTTTGGGCGCTGAATATCAGTTTCAATTTGCTCAGGTGTTTTTTCGGTATGCTTTGCCAACAAGTTAACCTTGAAATAAATTAAACAGTGTGTATGAGTTACCATAATAATCTTTAGATCAATATTTGTTAAAGATGATGACTGAAAACTACACTCATAAGAATCCATACTTCAAATCACAAACATTTAGAAGTTTATTGTGAAGCGCAAATTTGTATGTTTTAAAACAAAATTCACAATTCATAATCTCAAACTTTGTGGTTGAAGGGAACCGACAAATATTTGGTCACAGGCCACAGCTCTACAAACTTACATTTTGATATTTTAATGAGACTACAAGCATAAAGTATGCATTGGTCTATATAGCTTTACAGATAACAACGATCACTTACAATTGTGTTGGAAGAAATGAGAATAACTTAAAATATCTTGATATTATGTTAGAGTATCTTGAATTATCTCATGGGATTAATTTCCTATCTTTGAATATCTCTTGAGATTAGTTTTCATATTACTTAGTTGTTATCATTATTTGTTACCCTATTTGATTTGGATTTGGGGTCTTGTATTAGTATAAATAAGGATTGGCACTTGATCTTTTTTTATCATCAAATCATCAACCATAATCATATTTTGAAGTCTTTATTCTTTCTCTTCTCTCTTCATCTAAAACCCTATAACAAAAATTGAACCTTAACTACGTAAAATTAGATTGAAGACTAGATAACTATTTTTTCTAACCAATTCTATCTTCACTCTAGTGATTTCTCTTCTTGCAAGGTTGACATCTGTTGCTTGACCTTGAAACCTTGCAATTGGCTGCAAATTGAAAACGATAACATGGTTAAAGTGTTTGGATAAAGATACCCAAAGACAGACAATAAAGTGAGTATAGGAAGAAATGGTTGACGACAAACCTGTCTTATCATTATTGTTGATGATGGCAAAGCAGAACGGTTACCCTTTGCACCAGCAGCCAAAAGTAAGGCTGCCTCTCCCCAAGCATTACCAACACAGAGAGTAAAAACAGGAGGCTTCATATACCTGTAGCAGAACAACTTAGCTAGGTTTATAAATACAAACTTTCTACAGGGACTTCTTCAAGTTGGGAACAAGTTATACAATAAAGAGACAATATGCCTCTTCTTTTTTTTTTTTGTTTGGGGGGGGGGGTTGTTATGGGTGAAGAGTAAACATAATTGTTCCATTAATAAATATTTGACATCATGTCAAGTTGTCCACTTAAAAACTAACAATAGATATCAACATCATGCTTCTAACATTTATAGGAAGAAATGTGAATCCAGAAAACAAATGAGAAGGTAAGCAGTATGGCAGTGCAAAATCTCTACCGAGTAGCATGTCTATGGCACAGCAGGACCATGACAGGCAAAACCAGGTAAATCAACATTGTCAAAGACATATCAGAATTTGGTGATGTTGACAACAATGACTTCAAGAAAAGAGTTAATTTAGCAATTAGCCAGTCAGTTGAAGGCCTAGGTAATTAGGTATAATTCAGACACCATAGAAGGTACACAACAACAGTCAAAATCAACTAGATAATCACATTCAATGAAAAAACTACTTGGGGTACGAAGTGCTTATTACAGTACTGCCGCTCAGATTGCTGCGCTGCAGAGGGACTCATGTGGGTCCCATGTATTATTAAAATCTGAGTAGCAATGTGATAGAACTGAGCCAGATTGTAAGTAGAAGAATGTACCTTTATTTATGAACCCTAGTTCTCAGTCCTGCCCCAACATGGGTACAACACCAAAGGCAAGAACTGAAATGTTCCAGAGATCCAGAGCTCTACCATCTATTTTCTTGGATTACAGCTTCAATACCCAGCCTCTTCAAAACTTCCCTATTTATTCTTTTAGCCGACCACACTAGCTAGTTATACTCTCTTCAATATATAACAGTCCCTTAACTACTCCAGAGGTTATTATCCTCTTCTTCCCCCTTATGTTTCCTCTGGTAAACCCTCCTAATTAAGGAACTCGGTCTATCAATATTCAATCCCCCCCCCAAAAAAAAAAAAGAAACATAAAAAGAGCCACCATGTCCTCAAGGTGAAAGTCAGGAAGGAAGCTTTGATACCAGTTGTAGATTCCAAACACAAGCAAGGAAGTTACACCAGTGGACCAATACTTCTAAATCTCACGTGGAACTGTGCCTGGTATCCAGGATTTGTACTGGTGGAACCTGCAGTTCATATTCTTCTGACAATGCCAGAGGCAGTGGCTGGACTTGCTGATGAGCATGACTGCTTTCTTCAGCAAAGAGATATGAAAGACAGGGTGAACTCTGCTGTCCTCAGGCAACTCCAACCTGTATGCAGCAGTGCCAATCCTCTCCAGCACCTTATAAGGACTATAAAATCGTGGGCTGAGCTTCTGATTAGATTTTCTGGCCTATGTACACAATTTGTATGGCTGCAACTTTAGAAAACCCCAATCCCCAACCTGCACTCTAATTCTCATATATGCATGTTGGCTGGAGCTTGCAACTGGTTATGAGCTTTTAATAGGTTGTCTCACAATTCTGCTAGTAGCTCATCCCTTTCTTGGGACATCTCGCCTTATTCACCTCCACCACCTTAGAAGGGATGGTAGATCCCTTTAATAGTAGAGGTGGTCCTAGCCATAGAGGGCCTTGAAGGGGGTCATCTTGGTTGCAGCACTATAATTAGTGTTAAACCAAAATTCAGTCCAGTTCAATACATCAGGCCACAATTTAGGCTTGGTTCCTGTTAGGCATCGAAAATACGTCTCCAGACAACGATTTACCACTTCAGTCTGACCACCAGTTTGTGGGTGATATGCTATGTAGCCAATATTGGATAGCGGCGCTGAGCGCCGGACCCCAAAACCGCTAAAGCGAAATAGCGGGATAGCTGCTATTGCGAAGACTAGAAAACAGTATGTATAAATCCCAACGGTATACATAAATACTCAAAAATAGAAAAATACACAAAAATAAAGAGGGGGGGTTTATCATAATTCATGGTTTGTCAATTGTCACTAACATTCAAAATCAACCCCAAACATAACTACTAAATAACTCTTTCCAAAACTGGCTCAGAAAAAGTTGGTCTCTTTTGGTAACAGTAGAAGAAGGAAAACCATGCAACCTCGCAATTTCCTTAAGGAAGACCTTAGCTACCACTTGGCTGTAAAAGGATGGGCGAGGGGAATAAAATGAGTGTATTTTGTCAGTCTGTCAACAACCACCAGAATTGTACACTTGCCTTTAGCTTTTGGTAATCTGCCAATGAAGTTCGTTGAAATGTCAGTCCACACCTGGCTGGGTATGGGTAGTGGCTGGATTAACCCTGCTGGAGAGATGCAGGGCTCTCCCCTCTATTTTTCCAAATTACGACTTCAGTACCCAACCTCTCCTAAACTTCCAAATTTATTCTTTTAGCCTAATTAACTCTAACACTAGTTAGTTAAACTCTCTTCTATATACGACAGTCCCTTAACTACTCCAGAGGTTATTATCCTCTGCTTCCCCCTTTATGTTTACACTGGTAAACCGTCCAAATTAAGGGCCTCAGTCTATCACAATGCTCGCGTAAGCAGTGCCAACACAAGAACTTCTCCACTTTACAACCCACATGTTATGCAAGGTGGCGCAAAGAAAATAAACTAAAACAGTAGTTAAACATTTTTTAATGACGCTATGCAGTACACACTTTAAGGCCCAACACAAGTATGATAAAAGAAAATAGATGACATGGTTACATAAAGCATAGAGATGATAACCTCATCAAATCATAAATTGCAAGTGCTTCAGTCTCATAACCCAACTTCTCACCTCCCTGAAACAAGGAAACAAGATTGTATTAAACACATGGATAGACCGGAGCACCATTGTTCTAGCATCTAATGGGAATTATTTGCGCTTCTTTCTGCTTGGCACAGAAATGGAGCAATGATTCTCATGTCAGTAGCAAGAAATGAAAGCACTATAGCTCAATGGTGTAGATTGATTAATTGTTGCTGTTGTTATTGTTGAATATGATATTCTTGAGAAATTGGTTGGCTCTCTGCTCATAAGAAATTTATACATTTTGATACAAAAAGAAATATAGGTTTTTTTTATGAACTGACCTAGTCTTTTTAAAAGCCCGATTTATAAAGCCTATTTTAAAACCTATTTGATAATAATGCCTTTGAATAAATCATAGGGTTATCGCTAAATAAGCTTAAAAACCCACTTATGTATGTAATCTAACATGCTTAAATATTTAAATAGGTCAATCAATATATGATTTTAACACATAATGAAATTCTAAATAATAATATAGTAACAACAAAAATTTATTATAATATTTTAAATGACTAAAATAGGCTAGTCTGTTAGGCTTCAAAGATTTTTGGGATGGCTTAAATCTAGCTAAAAAAGCTTTGGCATGGTTTATTTAGTAAATAAGTTTGGCATAGTCTAAGCCTAATGTGGGCTAGGCCATAGGCACCCGACAAGCGGCCCAACTTATTTCCATCCCTACCAGATAGTATGTTAGACTAGATTGGATTTAGCTCAAGAGTTGCATTTTCTATGCACTCTATCTCAATCAAATGACAGCAAGGGCCAGTGCACTCGTCAACACCTCTATTTACAATAACTGCTAGTCCATATTTCTCATCGCAATTATAAGAAACTGCTATTAACATTGTGCATACCAAAATTCACATGGACATGCATTTAAGATTAACAACTTCAATCATTGAGCCACTTTTGCAACTTTTTGGGCTAAAACCATAGTTACCTGGAACGCTGCCTTCCCTCAACAACCACAAACTGGTTCGTGCGTCCCAGTTCGCGGTGCGTTTACGCTCTAGTTCGCTGTGGTGCGCGCACTGGGATGGTGTAATAGGCGAACCGAAACTGGAAGAAGACGAAGAACACACAGGAAGAAGGAAGAGGGCGCAGGAAGAAAGGAAGAGCACGCAGGAGTCAGAAAGTGTTGCAGTTGCAGCAGCGATGCTCTGTTCTCTCTCGTTCTAAACAGGGGCGGCAGTGGCATTGGATAGCTGCTGAGGGTTAGTGATTTAGGGTTCAGGGAATTAGGCCATCTGGCCCAAACGTTTTTTTTTTCTTTATTCTTTTTTGTTTGGGTTGTTGCAATTTGAGTCTGCTGTAAAAAAAAATTAGTTCAGCTCTCTCTTTTATTTGTTTTTTTATTTAAAACATAACATAAAATATAATAATCTAAATAATAATAATAATAATAATAATAATAAAACTAAAAAAGCTTCTCTCTTTTATTTCAGTTGATATAGTCTTACATAAGTAATATATATATATATATATATATATAAAGAGCGTCCCGAACAATAGTTTTAATCGTACCACGTCCCGAAATAGCGTACCAACTAAGTCTACCCCCTACGTACCACATATTCAGCCAAGTGGCATACCACGTCCCTGAACCCGTACCACGAACCAAAGCGTACTGCGTTCCTAGTAACTATGGCTAAAACAGTAGGATATAAGCAGGTTTAACTTGAAAAGGGAACCCCTGCAAGCATGATTTCGGTTACATGGCAATAGAGAATAAATAATATCCAAAAATAATCTATTGTAAATAATTAGAGTAAATAGTAAATATTTATCTTTTGTATTGTAACCTAGTTTAGTTATTCGGCCCATTGTTCAGGCCCATTAGGTTAAGTCTAGCGTAGTCTATATAATAACATTAGTGTGCGTATTCAAAGTTAATTTAATACAATATTATTCAGATATATTTTCTACATGGTATCAAAGCTCTCGTTCTTGAGGGCTTCGCTTCCGCATAAACCGTAGCCGCCACCTTCATTGTGGTGGTTGATTTTTCTTGCTGCCTTCATTGCAGCTTCTGTTTGCAGCCCACAGTCGCGCTACTGTTCATCATTCAAACCAAACACCTTCAAGTGTGTTACTGTTTGCATCCAAACACCACTGTCCGTCGCGAATATCACACAACTGATCCCACCATCAGATTCGGCTCGTCAAAACCGGCCAAACCCTGAAACCGCACCGCCGTTCGGTCCTCCACGCGCCGCCACGCGCCGCTCTTATCCGACAGTCGTTCGGGCACGTGTGGTCCACGCGCCGCCTTACACTGTTCCTTTCGCCGCCGTTCTTTCCCAGATTGTAGATCGGCACCTCCTCTTTCCATTTTGGGGGTCCACTCTCCGATCCGAGAACTTTCATTTTTGTGGGTTATGTGACGTTCATTCGTTCGTTGCCCTGTTTTTTACTACGTCTGATCTGTTGTTATGGAAGGGGACAGAATTGTTCAGAATCCTCCACCGCCTCCTCCTACTCCTCCTCCTCCTCTTCCTCTTGTGGACTCGTCAAATTTGATGAATTCTAATGCTCTGCCAACGCTGCATCCCAGTTATCGCCTCAATGGGAAGAACTACTTCAATTTGGCCCAATTTATGCGCACGAATCTGAAGGGTCGTGGCAAATTGAATCATATTGAAGGGACTCCTCTTCCTGCCACTGATCCTGAATTCCCTACTTGGGACAATGAAGACTCTCTCATTATGTCATGGATGTGGAACAGTATGATTCCAGAGATCAGCGGGAATTATATGTTTCTTGCTACTGCCAGGGAAATTTGGGATAGCCTCAGCAAGACTTACCCCAAGAAAAAGGATCTTTCTGCCTGCTTTGATTTGAAGAGCAGGATCTTCAATACTAAACAGGGAAGTATGTCTGTCTCTGATTACTTTGCCATTATGACACGCTTGCTTTGAATACTTGCATTCAAACTGATCGGATTTTTGAGTTCTTGGCTGGGTTGAACAGTGAGTATGACCCTGTTCAACTACAGATTTTGGGCAAAGACAGCTTTCCTTCTCTTGATGAAGTATTCTATATTGTGCGGGGTGAAGAGAGTCGTCGAAGTGTCATGCTAGGTCCCAAACCTTCTGAAGGATCTGCATTAGTTGCCAGCAAGACAGGCAAACAAGGATCATCCAAGCCTGGGAGGGAGGACCGCTACTGAGAACACTGTAAGAAGCCAGGGCACACAAAAGACAGAAGTTTTAGACTTCATGGGAAAGACAATGTCCTTAACCGTATTGGAGGTCTCAAAGGTACTCAAGCACATGTGGTAGCATCTACTCCCACACTTGCTTCTCTATCCTGGCCCAATCGCGCTCCCTCCTCGGGCGCCAAGACTTGGACCGCTTGCAGAACCTCCTCGACTCCTTGCGTAAGCCTTCTAGTTCTAGTTCCCTGACAATGACTGGTAAGGTTCTATGTTCTCGATCGTTTACTGCCTCTGGTACTATTCCTAAGGATGCATGGATTCTAGACTCTGGTGCTACTGACCATATGACCTTTAACTCTAAACTGTTTTCCACTTATAGCCCTCATTCAAGCATTCCCTATATTACTGTTGCAGATGGTTCTCACACTCCTGTTGTAGGTTTTGGAGATATTAATCTCCACACCCCTTTCTATTTGAGAAGTGTGTTTTATGCTCCTGGACTCTCAAATAACTTAATTTCTATTCGCAAACTTACTCAGGATTTGAACTGCACAGTAACTTTTTCTCCTACTCATTGTCTTTTTCAGGATCTTACCACGGGAAAGACGATTGGAGTTGCTAAGGAACAGGGAGGGTTATACTTTCTGTCTGCTAAAGAGAATGGTGCGAAGGTCTTTGTCTTCCTCAGTCGATCTCACCATACTTCCTCTCAAGTTTGGCTTCAGCATAAGCGTCTAGGACATCCTCCATTTTCCTTACTTAAAACTATGTTTCCAGCTTTGTTTTTACAAGAGTCTGTTGAGTCTTTTAAGTGTGATGTTTGTCAATTTTCCAAACACAAACGTGTCTTTTCCTTCTAGTTATAATAGAAGTGTTGAATCTTTTGATCTTATTCATTCTGATGTTTGGGGGCCTGCCCCTGTTTCTAATATTTCGGGTGCGCGATGGTTTGTTACTTTTATTGATGATTGTACCCGCGTTAGTTGGCTATTCTTGATAAAAGATAAATCCGAAGTATCTCAGTTGTTCATTCAATTTTATCACATGATAAAAACTCAATTTGACAAATGCATTAAAAGGCTACGGTCGGATAATGGTCGAGAATATGTCAACCAATCTCTTTCCTCATTTATTAGTCAAAATGGTATTCTTCATGAACTAACGTGTGTTGATACTCCACAACAAAATGGAGTTGCAGAAAGGAAAAAGCGTCACTTACTTGAAGTTGTTCGTGCCCTTCTCTTCCAAACATCAGTTCCAAACTCGTATTGGGGAGAAGCAGTTTTGACTGCTGCTTATCTCATCAATCGGATTCCATCCCATGTTCTAGGTAATTTCAGTCCTGTTCAATCTATGTTATCTTATTATCTGTCTGCTCCTATCATGCAGAGTCTAGAGTCTCGAATATTCGGTTGTGTTGCATTTGTTCATATCCACAAGCAGCATCGCAATAAGTTGGATTCCCGGGCTGTTCGATGCATCTTCTTAGGCTATGCCCCTAATAAACGGGGATACAAGTGTTATCATCCTTCCAGTCGTAAACACTTTGTCTCTATGGATGTCACTTTCCATGAACATGTCCCGTTCTTCACTCGTCCTCAGCTTCAGGGGGAGAATAGTAGTGATTTGGAATCTGATTTCGAGTTTCTTCTCCTTGGCCCTTGGCATCCTGAGTCACCACCTTTGTCAGTTGATCCTCCTGAGTCTCCCCGTTGTTTCGAGTCTTCTATCCCCGAGTCTCCTGTTCTTTGTTCTGAGTTACTCCCTCCTGAGTCTCCAGTTGTTTCTGAGTCACCTGTTATTGTTTCTCCTTTACCTTCTATTTTACAGGAAACAGCACCTTCAGCACCAGCAAAGACAAAGGCTAGTGAGCCAACTTTGACATATTAGAGGAAAGGAAAACCCGACCTGATCCAGAAACAACCTCAACCGTCTGAGCCGGAGGTAAGTACTAAAATTAACCCTTTTGCTTCTGATTCTTCTATTCCCGATACACTTGATCTTGATTCAGTTGACCTACCTATTGCCTTGAGAAAAGGGAAAAGGTCTTGTGCCAAATACCCTATTTCTCAATTTGTTTCATCTAACCATGTTTCCCCGCAGCATAAGGCTTTTATGACAGCAGTTGACTCTGTAAGAATCTCTGCATCTGTTAAGGAGGCACTTAAAGATGAAAATTGGATCAAAGTCATGAATGAGGAAATGAAAGCTCTTGAAAAGAATAGAACTTGGGAGATAGTTGAGAAGCCAAGAGGCAAGAAGCCAGTTGGTTGCAGGTGGATTTATACTGTCAAGTACAAATCAGATGGCACTCTTAATCGATATAAGGTCAGATTAGTAGCAAAGGGGTACACCCAGACTTATGGCATTGATTATAAGGAGACATTTGCACCGGTAGCAAAGATGAACATTGTCCGTATCTTACTCTCTCTTGCTGCTCATTCTGGGTGGGAACTTAATCAGTTTGATGTTAAAAATGCATTCTTGCATGGAAATTTAGAGGAGGAAGTGTATATGGACATCCCACCGGGATTTGATCCAACCATTGGGATAAATAAGGTGTGTAGATTGAAAAAGGCCTTGTATGGGCTAAAACAGTCTCCCCGGGCATGGTTTGGAAGATTTACAAAGGCTATGTTGGGTCTTGGTTACAAACAGAGTCAAGGAGATCATACCCTCTTCTTCAAACATTCACAGGGAGGAAAACTAACAGTACTTCTTTTTTATGTTGATGATATTATTGTTACAGGGAATGACATGGTTGAGAGACAACTCCTCAAGAAGAAATTATCTGCAGAATTCGAGATGAAAGATCTGGGAACTCTCAAGTATTTCCTTGAGATTGAGGTAGCTTACTCAAAACAAGGAATTTTTATCTCTCAGAGAAAATATGTTCTTGACCTTCTGCAGGAAACTGGCAAGCTTGGGTGTAAACCTGCAGGTGTTCCCATAGAGCAAAATCATAAAATGAGCACTGAAGAGGAGAGTGCTAGAGTTGACAAGTCTCAGTATCAGAGATTAGTAGGGAAGCTAATTTACTTAGCATACACTAGACCTGATTTAGCTTATGCAGTAAGCGTAGTCAGTCAGTTTATGCATGATCCGAAGATGAGGCACTTGCAGGCAGTAGAGCGGACTTTGCAATACCTTAAAACGACTCCAGGAAGAGGTCTCTTGTTCAAAAGAGGCGGAAGACTGACGTTGGAAGCCTATACTGATGCAGATTATGCAGGCTCAGTGAGTGATAGAAGGTCCACTTCTGGCTACTGCACATTCTTTTATGATAATCTTGTTACATAGAGGAGCAAAAAACAAAATGTAGTGGCCAGATCAAGTGCTGAGGCAGAATTCAGAGCAATGGCTCATGGAATTTGTGAGCTATTGTGGATGAAGATTATACTTGATGATTTGAAGGTGAATTATGAAGGCTCAATGAGGTTGTTTTGTGACAATAAATCAGCAATCAGCATTGCTCATAATCCTGTACAACATGACAGGACCAAACACATTGAGATAGACAGACACTTTATAAAGGAGAAGCTAGATTGTGGACTGATAACAACGTCCTACATTCCTACTGGACACCAACTGGCAGATGTGCTTACAAAGGGGCTATCTACAGAACGATTCCGCCAACTTACTTGCAAGCTAGGAATGATTGATATCCACTCACCAGCTTGAGGGGGAGTATTGTAAATAATTAGAGTAAATAGTAAATATTTATCTTTTGTATTGTAACCTAGTTTAGTTATTCGGCCCATTGTTCAAGCCCATTAGGTTAAGTCTAGCGCAGTCTATATAATAACATTAATTTGTGTATTCAAAGTTAAGTTAATACAATATTATTCAGATATATTTTCTACATAATCCTTATTAATTCCTTAAATGTTCATACTTTTAAACCAAATTTATTTTTAATAAAGTGGTAAATTTTGAACTGTCACATCTACTTCAGTATCTCTCCTCTGATGCACAAACTTCCTAGTCCCCTCCCCCCCCCCCAAAAAAAAAAAAGCATTTCGTGTTTCCTCTTGGAACATTTGCATGTTCTGCTTGAGGCAAATCCTGCTATTTACCTTTATTAATAAGACAAATGCTTTAAAAAAATAATTGTATATCAAGCCATAAGAAAATATTATTTCTCATGGAAAAAACAATATAGTAGACCATATACATTTAAAAAAAACATAACTTACCTTAGTTGTCCCAGTGGAGTTTATGTATAGGTAAATGGGTTTTTTTTCATCATCAAATTGAAGGTAAAGAAATTCAGCTACCATCAATTCTGTGACAGATGGAACAAGAGACATGCCCAAGTAAACAATTCGATTTTTGTACAGGTAAGAAGCCAAGTCTGGTGGAGGTTGCTCCCACGCAGCCCCCCTTGAAAAAGGAATAACCTATCCAAAGACAAGAAAAAAGATGAACATCAAATCTGCATAGATTATTTTCGCAGCATATATCGTGTCTCAGTTTGCCATAAAACATTGCAAATATAAGCTTTACCATTTATTTGCATAATACATAAATCATGCATGAACAACATTACATCAAGGAATCACATAGGTAATGTAATGTTCGTTTGAGAGACTGCACACAACCATGACTATATTAATATACATATTCTATATGTCAGACCACGTTGATCTACACACATCAGTCTAATTTAACAAAAGAAGAAAACATATTAGAATGGTGGAAGAAAAAGAAAGAACCATGAGATGTGGTCTTTAAACAAAGCATCAAACAGAAACAAAATGAACAATAAAAGGGGCTACCTGTCCCAAAAAAATATCCCATATGAGGTATAAGGACAAATGGACGAAGATCTCCCCCTGCTATCTAAGCATTTATGTTGTAATCAAATAACAAAGAACAAGGTATAAGGAAGACTAAAATATACTTTACCCACCCCCCCCCCCCCAATTTCAGCCAAACCTAACAAAATAAAAATAGCTTACTCCAAACTTAAGGCATGCCACATGCCAAAGATTCATCATGGGGAGAGGACATTTATATCAAATTTAATATCAGTTAGGAAAAGAAAAGTATTAAAATTTGCATTTTTCCATTTGGTTGATTGATGATAGGTTATTTTCAGTTGATGATCAGATAAGCAATCCTGAATTCAAAATTCCTGGCTTATTTATATTCAGATAGCATCCATTTTCTCTGGTTGAGAATATCAGTATTTTTTATACCATGAAAAGAAAGTGAAATTTGGGGTCAAAAAGACATGGGAACGAATGCCTTGTCAAACAAATCTGCACTCAACTTCATTACTTACCAACAGTTCTCTTCGCTTGCTATGTGATCAGTGTTATTAAAGGCACTAAAGGCATATGGGGTCAGTGTCTCTTGGCAACGTAGGATCACTTCTCTAGTTCGGGCAAGGCATACATCCAGTATCTTACTCAAAACAGTTTAAAAAATCTAAAAGCCCAGCCATCTAACTTGCCAACTATAATGCTAAATTGGGTAAAGGCACTAAAGGCATATGTGGTAAGTGTCTCTTCGCTTGCTACGTGATCAGTGTTATTAAAGGCACTAAAGGCATATGGGGTCAGTGTCTCTTGGCAACTTAGGATCACCTCTCTAGTTCGGGCAAGGCATACATCTAGTATCTTACTCAAAACAGTTTAAAAAATCTAAAAGCCCGGCCATCTAACTTGCCAACTATAGATCTAAATTGGGTAAAAATAGTCGGAATTTCAAAAGAATAACAATTAACCAGTTGTCAGTCTTTGTGACTCTTAGTAGCAAGTAGCTTAGGGTTTTAGTAAATTGAACATCATAATCATTTACTTGTACCATGAGCATTATGTTTGCTTCTTGAGTGGCTTATTTATATAGACAATCGATGCAAAATAGACAAATACTGTACTGATTTGCAATTTTCTTCAGTGAGGCAAATACGGCTACCTTGCAAAGGATGCTCCGAGGAATTCCACATTTGATATGGGATTCATTCGGTTCATGGTTGAAGATGATTTATCTTTTTGTTAACTATAGGAACCATTTAGTAGTTAGTAGTTACTCAGGAGAGCAGGCCATTTCGATAGGGTGTATCTTCTGTGTTACCACCTCTTCCTTACACCTAGCGATGACAAAAACCTAGCCACCTCTTCTCCGGCCACCCTCAAAGTCAAATTTCAACCTCTTATGTTCAAATTGTATATATTTTACACATCTCAACCATTTTTCTTTCTTGCAAAACGAAAGGTATAAACCCTTAAAACCTTCTAAAGAGACTTAATGTTCAAATCTCTAAAAGCATGCTCAAAATTATTACACGCAGTGAATATTAACGCCAATCTCTTATCCAATTCCAACTGCGCATTGGAAACGTGAATGCGAAAGTTGGTTGAGAAAAGTTGGAAAAAAATACCATAGTAACGACGCCTCTTTTACCACTGGAACCCCGAAACGACGCCGGATTGAGGCACGGAGGTCGGAGTTTGTGGCCAGAGAAAAGGCTAGAGGAATTGCTGATTGCGGCGGAAGGAGCGACGAAGTCGGTGGAGAGAGAGGTCCTGATGGAGGATTTGATGGCTCGGATAGGGCTTATGGTTCGTGATGAAGACGGCAACACCAGCATGGGCTTGTTCACTGCGAAGCCAAAAGCTGCGTTCGTGGTGGCAACCTCCATGGCTCGGTTCCACAGACTCGAGTGTGTTGAGATAGTAGTGAAAACGCACAAGTCGAGAGAGAAAGCCACAACGCTACTTAACGCTTTCTTCCGTTGGGCTTCTTGAATTGGGCCTCCACCCGAGGGGAATGGGCCTTTATTTCCCCACCTCTCCCACTTAATTTCCCCACCTCCCATATTTATGAAAATCCAATTTTACCCTTAATAAAAAACACAAAACATGTATGACCTCCCCAAAATCATCTCCCTCGTTCCCTCACTTTCTCCGCCACCTCCCTCTCAATGCCCATGCAGCTTCCTCTCCCAATATCTCTCACTTTTTGAAGGTTTTTTGCTCACCTTGGAGGTCGTAGCCATCCCTGGTGCATTCGTTTGCCAAAGCTCTTCCACATTGCTGCCGATCTGAGGTTCGTCGGCCTCTTTTTTTTCCTGAAATCGTAGATAGTCCGGATTCTTATTACCGGATCACTCCGGATATAAGAATCCGGACGTTTATTTTTTGGTTACTCTATTTCCCAAGTCCGGATTCTAATATCCGGAGTACTCCGTATTCTAATATCCGGAGTACTCCGTATTCTAAAGTCCGGAGGTATAAAATAGTCCGGATTTAAGAATCCGGAATATTCCGGCAATTAGAATCCGGACTCTATGTCTGTTAAAGTTTTGACTTGTCTTTTCCAAAGGCGCTTCAATGGAAGACAACTTTTCCGAAGACAACTTTCCCGACACCATAGTGCCCATTGTTCCCGATGTTCCGCAGGTCGCTTTCCATGGATTGTACCAATGCATTCACCATCGCTCGGTACTTATTTTATTGATCAATTTTGTTAAGATTTGTTAGATGAGTTGGTGAATGATACATGTTGTCGTTTCAGGTGTTTTCTACGCGGATGACCTATTGGCATGGGCACGAGGCGTTGGCAAATCTGTTGAGTGTGTGGTTATTATTTTAAGATCGGACTATGGGCAATCAAGCAAAAAGACTTTTGTGATGTTGGGTTGCGAGAAAAGTGGCAAGTATAAGCCTTACAAGACTATGGGAGTGAAGGCCATCGCACTAGAAAATGTCAATGCCCATTCAAATTGAAAGGAAGGCTGGTGAAAGGTGCCGGAGGGTGGGTTTTGAAGGTAATGTGCGGTATGCACAACCACGGGTTAGTCGAAAACTTTGAGGGTCATTCATATGTCGGTCGGCTAACTTCGAAGAGTTGTCTAACTGAGCGACATGACATTGACCATGATTAAGCCGAGAAACGCCTTACTCTCATTACAGCATAAAAATCCAAACAGTCACACCACAATTAGGCAGATTTACAACGCACGACAAAAGATCCGGTCTAGTCTAAGGCAGGCGTAATCGAGTTACAACATTTGATGAACTTGATGCACCGTGATCGTTATGTCCACCGCATAGAAAAGCCGGTAACTCTGATGTTATCACTGATATAGTTTGGGCACATTCTGAAGCTATCAAGCTTGTAAATTCGTTTAACATTGTTTTGCTTATTGATTCGACATACAAGACTAATAGGTACAGGATGCCACTAGTTGAGATTGTTGGTGTGACCTCAACTGAGATGACATTATTTGTTGCATTTGCATTTGTGGAGTCGGTGAAAGCGGATAACTACACATGGGTGCTTGAGAAGTTGAAGGTATGTTTGTGAGACAGGATTCGTTACCACGGTGATAGTGACCGACGGGAACTTTCTTTGATGAATGCAATGGCTAACGTTTTCCCCTATCGCGTAACATGTTGTGCCAATTCCATATCCGTAAGAATGTGAGGCGAAGTGCAAGACTTATGTGTATCCACAAGAAAAAATTGAATTCGTGATGACTGCGTTTGATTGATTGTTGATTCACCAACGATGGATGACT
Source organism: Calophaca sinica (assembly GCA_037113605.1). NCBI lineage: Eukaryota > Viridiplantae > Streptophyta > Magnoliopsida > Fabales > Fabaceae > Calophaca > Calophaca sinica. The sequence continues at coordinate 35,336,746 of CM073731.1, forward strand.
ACCAGCCGATCGCAACATTTCGAGGATGTTTCAAAGACCGCTCAAGAACTTCATTGACTATGTCAAGAACACATGGCTAAATCAACACAGGGGATAAATTTGTTTCTGCATGGATAGGCCGGCATATGCACATTGGAAACAAAACAACCAACGGTATGCATCTCAATTGTCGGTGACATCCGACATTTATCACTATTTTTGTGGAGTTGAATTGTGTTTGTTTTACGATGAACAGTGGTTGAGTCTACACATTGGCGGTTGAAGAAGTTGTTAGGCGATAGCGAGAGGAGATTTGTGTAACTGTTGGGATGCAATGAATAACATGATCAGGTTACAGCACACTGAGTTGAAGGCTTCATTCGAGCATAGCATTAGTAGACAACAACATTGCTTTAATATTGCAGTCTACAAGCACTTAAATGGCCTTGTGTCTAAGAATGTGTTACAGTACATTGCCGACGAGCTTCTCCGATCTAGCACCGTTGGCATAGATAGTTCTGCGTGTGGTTGTGTGCTAAGATACACGCATGGACTACCTTGTGCATGTGAGCTTGCCAGATATACGATGCACTACATCCCAATCCCATTGGAGGCAGTTCATACTCACTGGAGGAAATTGAGCTTCGATAACACATGTGACACCGACAGTAGCCATGGTTCAGAACTAAGTATACAGGTTGAGCTAGAAGCATTGGCACGTAGGTTTCAGGAGCTTGATGGTACTGAAGGCGAAACTACGTGAGTTGGAATTTCCTGACACCACTTCTATCTGTCCACCCCCTTGTAAGGTGAACCCAAGGGGAGCACCAAAGAAAGGAAAGTGGTTGGCAGTAGATATTTCAACAAGACGCGATCCATCCTCATGGGAGCGTGTTGATGACTTCTTTGCCTCCCAACACGATAGTGCGTCAACTCCAACCTCGTCTAGACGTTCAGCTCCTCCTCTGCCCAGGATATATATATATATATATGGATGTGAGATACGTCGGAACCAATCCATGTATCCAGGCTCCACGTCCGGTAATCCAGGCGCCACCGGAGCACCAAGAACAATGAGGTGCTGATCAAAATGAAGCCACCTCTCGTCCATCTCCTCTGAACTGACCGACTGCCGTCTCAAGTCCCAGGGATCATCGGGTATGCGCTGCACATGTCCAAACTGGCGCAATACCTTGTCCGGCAGGTATGGATACACGAGAGTCCCGAAAACGGATGAAGCCCCTGAAGTGAGATATAGCGTAGAACTCCACGCCGCTCGTGACCGACATACGGTCCCAAGTAACATCGCTTCTGATCGGCCGATCCAGGGCTCGCCGATATGGCCTCACCAGTCCTGCGCCTCTGACCACATCCCAACGAGAGGCACGGGGTACTGCCTCGTCGTACTCCAGACATAAACCCCTGGATCCGAGGTCAGGTCTCTGGAAGTGCTCATGAATCCAGGCCTGCATGAAAATTAAAAACTCAAATACTCTTTAATTAGCGGTTTACAAGTATAATAACAGATTATTGAATACAACAAAATTTGTACCTGTAATAGCATCGCAAATCCCACCATCTGCTTCGTCTTAAATCTGCTCGCATCCCTGAGCTGGTCGTACAAATGTGCGAGGGCCATGGCACCCCATGCGTAGGTCTCGACACGGCTCAAGTCCCTAAACATGTGCAGCCATCCTATACGCGGCAAGGAGCTACTCTTCTCGACGAACAGAGTGGTGCCGACAAGGTGCAATAGGTAAGCCCTGGCTGCCATGTCCCACTCTCCATCCTCGCAGCATCGCCTGTATACCTCGGTCTTGTGACCACTCGGTCGAGCAGTACATCATTCCTATCAATCTCCTCATGTGTTGCAGCTTTAGGGACGCCTGACTCGTCAAGATAGCGACGGTGTCTACCTATCGGTACGGTGATGTAGAACGTCCCCATCACTGGAATATGGAGTAGCTGTGAGACGTCATCCAGAGTGACTGTCATCTCACCAATCGGCAGGTGGAAGCTGGAAGTGTCTGAATGCCCCCGGCCTACAAAGGCACTGATCAGTCCCTTGTCGACCGCCCCATAACAAAGCCGCCTGAGTGGATCAAGCTTCGACTCAAGCAGAATAGCATGAATCTGCGGATAAGGGGCAAAAGCAGATACACTAGTGCAGTGACTGATCACCCTAATCTCTCCCGCAATCGACATCAAAACAAAGACAAAGATAAGTCAATTACATATAAATAAATGAAATTAATGTAAAAACCAAAAATAGTGTTTACTTACGTCGGGTTCAAGCCACAACTGTGCGGCCACATGTTCTTGTCCTTAACTGCCAAGAACTGATCTATCGTATGGGCCCCAGGAATGACTCCGGCCAGACGGCTCCACCACCGGCTCTACCGGCTCCGGCTCCACCATCGGCCGCCAGACGGCTCCACTACCGCCGCCCAGCCGACGCATCGCCTTCCACGATCGGCCATGTGGCCGACGTACTAGCCGGCACCGACTCCACTACCGCCATGAGGTCGACGCAACTCATCTCGACGGGCGCTACGACACAGTCGGTCTCGTCCGGTCAACAACAGGGGTTGATATCCGACCACCTGGTATCCGACCACCCCTAGCGGGTGCACAACCACCCCTAGCGATCCACGACCCATCATACGTGCCATAATCCTGTAAAATAAATTCATAAATAAAATATAAATAAAAATCAAATTAAATAACTACTGCGGTCATTACGAACTTAGGACTCTAGAATCAAAACACTCGCTTCAAGAGTCAGGAAGTAGGAATTGGAGTTTCTTACATTCTGAACTTCTGGACTCTTGAAGCCGGAGTGTTCCGGGTTCTAGAGTCCGGAAGTTCAGAATGACAGAAACTCCAATTCCTACTTCCGGACTCTTGAAGCCGGAGTGTTCTGGATTCTAGAGTCCGGAAGTTTAGAATGATTGCAGTGCAAGTTCTATGTCCGGACTCTTGAAGCTGGAGTGATCCGGATTCTAGAGTCCGGATTTACAGAGAAACCAGAAAAAAAAAATAACAGACGATGCTCGTACCTTGCAGAAAGTGAGAAGGAGAGAGACGATGCGAGACGGTGGAAATGTGGGGAGTGTGAGGGGCGAGAGTGAGATCGGGAGAGGAAACAGTGGAAATGAGGGGAGGTGAGGCGAGGAGGATTGGGAGAGGAGAGGGGAGGTGAGGAACTGTGGTGTGGGGGAGGGAGGTGATGAAATGAGGGGGGATTAGGGTTAAATTGAGGGGTATTTCAGTCTTTTCATTAGGTTGGGGAGGTGGGGAAATTAAGTTGGGGAGGTGTTGAAATAAAAAGTCGAGGGGAATTTCTCTTTTTACACGTCCCACTTTTCCTCTTTCTTCTCGATCATAGGCTTGTTACTCGTTCCCACTCACTTAGAATATTGGGGAAAGATCATCTTTCTTCTCTATCTTGGACCCACTTCTCACTCTCACTCAGTTAGAGTATTAGGGGAGGGATCATTTTTCTTCTCGATCCCGGATTAGCTTCTCGCTCTCACTCACTGAGAGTATCAAGGAGGGATCCATTTTCTTCTCGATCACGGATCCGCTGCTTACTCCCACTCACTTAGGGTATCGAGTAGGGATCCACCTTCTCCTTGAATATGGTGTGGCTTGTCAATTATCTCTAAGCCCTACCTCATATTGTGATTATACTTCTAACCATAATATCTCCTGATGTTACACACATTCCAAATCTGCGAGAGTAGTTTTTTGTCTAAAGTCTCCATGGCATATGCTCCCCTTCTTGTGTTAGAGATCACTCGATACATCTATTCCCAATACGGGGTCAGTTTGCCTTAGGTTGCATTATGCCCCCTATATTAACCCTCTAGAGCACCAAATTCCCTATATTGACGCTCCTATGGATCACCTTCGTGTTGTCAACAGTGTAGCCTTCTGCCTTGCACAGTTTCTCGAATATGGGTTGGGAGATAGTTGTGTGTGCTCTGTGTGTTATCTATATGTTGTGCTTTACTGCTTCTTCCCTATTTGTGATGATTAGTGTAAATTCTTATCTCCCATTCTTTTCTACGCGTGTGTTCAATGTTAGATTTTGAGAAGACCTTACTGAGGAGTTTCTTACTGAGGCGAATGGCGCATCACATGCACTACCTAACATAGAGGCAGCCGAGGATGCCCAGCTGAGGTGACTTTCAGTTGTATTATCAAGACAAGGATGGTGCCAGTTGGAAGACTCATCACTCCCAACATATCGTTGTATATACAGATTTAGTGAGTGTGTACTTTAGGTTTAACGACTCAACTTGAGCCACTTGGTCGGTGGTTTTAGGATGACTCAGAGGCTACCCTTTAGGCGCATGTGGGAAGATCTTTGGGACTACCACCATGACCATGATTCTGGTTGCCACTCGTGTGTGTGAGTTCACATAGGGGCTATGTCTCTGTGGGTAGTCATGTTAGGGATGAGGATCAGCTGAAGAGTCTAGACATCGTTGACTGGTGCTATCTAATAGTTCTATTGAGTATGCATCTATACATCTTCTACGGATCTATAGGAGGCGTCATGAGGCATTTGTAAGGAGATCTCGTTATCCCTACTAGATTTTAGCTATGTCTAAAGTCTTTTTGTTATGGCCAGTGAGTCTATTTCATATTTTGATGTATTTTGTGGGGCCAGGTAGTAGGTGAGTTTGATGGATGATTGTATCATGTTTTGTTATTTTTACACTACCTTCCAGTACTCTTATGACCCTTTGTGACTTATGTAATCTTTCATCCCTCTTGATGGGGCGAGTTATATATGTATATATTTTGTCCATGCCTGTTGTATATTTTAAGTTTTAATTCCTTCTTATTTTTGATAAACAGCTAACAATTAACAATACGATTAATAATACGATTAAGGTTAGTTAATTAGAATTTCATTAATGGGACAATGAGGCATCTCAACTAAGTCTACGAGTGGCCTTGGCATCCATGCTATAGGAAATACTAACATTGCCATGCTGGGCAAACACATTTGGGATACGACCCACAATCATAACAAGTTATAGGTGAGAATGCTTACTTGTAAATATTTGTCTGACAATCATATCTTCCAATCAAGTACACGCTTGGAATTTCATGTGTTCGGAAAGTTATTTTGAAAGCCTCGGAGGAACTTAAATCATGTTTTAAAGTCTGGGTAGGTAGGGGTGAAATTTCAATTTGGTATGGTAAATGGTTGGAGGACGACTACCTATGCAACCTAATTCCTTATGAGCACATAAATGACGCCACGCTGCAACTGAAGGATATATTTGAAGATGGCACATGGGACTTTGAAAAGCTTGCTACTTAGCTTCCTACTGATTTTCAGATGAAATTTGAAAGCTTATTTCATGATGCAGATTCTACTGATTTGTTATTTTGGACTGCCTCTACTAATAGCTCCTACTCAACAAGTTCTGGTTATTTATGGTTGATGCAACCTAGTCTTTTGGCAGGTAGTCCTGTAGAGATTTGGTTATGGATTTGGTAGCTACCCAAAAGATTGTTATGGAGTTCTTCCTAAGAACATGAAACATTTTATGTGGCCTGCCTTTCATGGAAATCTCCCAACTAATGCTTTGAGGGTTAATAAACATATGGCCTCGAATGCTACATGCCTTATCTGTGGAGCTGGTGAGTAATCTACCCTTCACACGCTAAAAGATTGTCCTAGAGCTACTAGAATTTGGGGAAGCTTGCAACTTAATACTACTCAAACTTTTCGATTATCTAATCAGAAGAATTGGCAAAAGCTTAATTCTCCATCAGCATATGGAAACCAATTTGTGATCACCTGTTGGCCTTAGTGGAAAGTCAGAGTCGATGAAATTTTTAATGACAACAAATGGCATGATTGGTGCATAATGAGTTTTGTCTTTACTAACTCTGATCTAATTTCTCAGAATTCAAGGGCAGAAGGCTAAAATGCATGTCCCTCGAGAGGTCTAGTGGACTCCACCAATTGTTAATTCTATTAAGATCAATATGGAATGTAGTTCTTGAGGTAATCCTGGCAGAGCAGGGTTTGGGGGGTATCACAAGGAATCACTTAGGAGAATGGCTCTCTACTTCTCATGCTGTTGTGGCATTGCATCCAACTTGTATATTGAATTATCAGTCATCTTCACTAGTTTGGATCTTACTTGGAAGAAGGGGTATAGAAGCATTGTATTGGAGTCAAGTTTCGTGTCAGCTCTCCGACTCATTGCAGAGGAGGCATTGCCTCATCATCCCCATGCTCCCTTGATTTCCAACATTTGCAAGATTGCTACTAAACCATGGCCCATCACCTTCAAGCACACTTCGGGAAGGCAATGAGTGCGCTGACTGGCTCGCTAAATTTGGACCCAAGTCAGATAAGTCCATGTATGTTTGGCTTTTATGCCCTCATCCTTTAGCTCTGATTTTATTGGTTGATACCTTAGGCATTAGTCATATTCGTTCATAGTTTTCGTTTGTTTTATGTTCATTCTTATAAAAAATAAAGAAAAATAATATTAATTTGATTTAATTGAAAAAATTGTAATGTGCCATGATATGATAAAAGACAGATTAATTCATTAGAGAAAAATGTGATATGACTCCATGAAAAGGAGAATACATTCTGAAATCATTTTACTCACAAGAACGAAAACTCAAATTTATTATATAATAGAAAATGAATGGTTGAAAATATGTTCAAGTAAAACAATATTGATCATCCATATGCAATTACTGGTATGTGGTTAAAATTAGGCAAAATTATTCGAGAGGTCTTTTATCTTAATTTAAAACTTTAAGTTAGTCCTTTATCTTTTTTTTGTTTTAATTTAGTCCCACATGTTTTAAAATGTTAATTTCGAGACAAATTATTGGCTGATTTACAACGATAATCTGCCCAATCAATTGTGCCATGAATCAGAACTCAAAAAGTTGTTGTAAAAAACTGAAAACAGACCAATTTGGCCAATATTGTTAAAATTTTAGAATACGTGAGACTAAACTGAAACTAAAATTAACTTTAAAGGATTAACTTGACAAAAAAAAATAAAAGACCGAAATGAAACTATAAATTTTGCCTTAAAATTAAGTCTCATCGGCCATTCAACCATATATGAATAGCCAGCATTATTTTATCTAATCTTGATTCTTCTATGTTCCTAGGTCAATATTCTATGAAAACATACTCTTAATTGACACGCGCTGAAACGCACATATTAAACAAATTAAATTTTTTAAAGTTAACTTAAATATGTATAACTAATTATGTAATGTTTTTTAGTAGTTTAATGATTTACGCCTTCTGTTTTCGTTTATAAGCAAAAATTACGTTTTAGTTTTTATATTTATTAAAAAATATATATATTTAGTCAGATATATATATTTTTCAATAAATATAAAAAACGATTTTTGCTCGTAAACAAAAACGAAAACAGAGGGAGTAAAATTTAACCCATGTCTTGTGTAGCTTGTGAGTTGAAAGTTGGAAGATGGTGTAATCCAAGGAAATTGCAGAACAATAAATGATTGGATGTGGAATTGATGAAAGCCAAAAAAAGACAAACAAGTTGCGTGGCTAAGGAGACGAGATGATGTTAGCTTTTTTTAATTATTGATGTATTTTATTTATATTCACTTACTATTATTCACAACCCCCACTTCACTAGGTTACCACTTCACCAGTGCTTGTGCCCATTTATATCAAAGGAAGAGTGAGTGTGTGAGTGAGAGGATAGCCCCAAAAACACAAACTGAGAGAACGCTCATCCACACCATGTTCTGAATTCTGATACCCCCCACCCCACACTCAATGCAACAACTGTGAGGCATGTCAACCACCATGGCCTCCTTTTCTCCTCTCACTCGATTCTCACCCACTCATTCCTCATACTCCAAACCCCATCATCATCTTATCCACAGCAACAACAACAACAACTTGTTCACTCTAACTCTCAGGCCCAAAAACCTTCCTTTGTTCTCTCCCTTGAAAGCCTCTGCTGGAACTTCTGATTCAGCTGAAACTGCAGTGAAACCGCCGTCCGAGAACATTTCTGTAGGGACCAATGGGTCTGCTTCTGCCGTTACTGCGGCCGAGGAAGTGAAGGTTCCCAGTGGTTTTGTGGACCCAAGATGGGTTGGAGGTACATGGGACTTGATGCAGTTTCGCAAAAATGGAACCACCGATTGGGATGCTGTTATTGATGCTGGTAACATAACATTGTAGCTTTGCTTATTGCTTACTTAGTGTGTATTTTTGTCTTTATTGAAAAATCAGCTTTACGTTTTCTTCCAAGTTCCTTGTATTGTAGCCTAAAATTTCATTATTCTATTTGTTTTCTTTGCTACCTCATTTGTGTTTACAATGTCTGTATTCAATTTATGCTAATAGAATTAGAAGTGGTAGTGGGGTTTTACCTATGGAAGTAAACAAATTTCAATTTGTAGGATTGAAAATGGAAGTTGAGGAAAAGTTTTTCTCTTAAACTGAAGAAAAGGAAGTTTTTTTATGTGCTTATAGAGAGAACAGTTCCTTCCTGTTTTAGTTCAAATTCTAATTTTGTTTGACTGTGTCTGTGTGCTTAGGGCCTTACACTCATAGATGGTTATTCCTTCTTCTAGGATGCCTTTTAACTTTTTGGGCTAAAGAGGAGATGCAAGTCCTGGTTTGGGGAGGGGAAAGAAAGGATAGGTGGAGGCCTTTAGCAGCTGTTTTAATGGTTATCTGTTAAGATAATCACACTTGTTTGTACTACATGTTAATGAAAAAATGCACGAGGATTTTAGCTGAAATCCTGCTTTGCAGAAACACCTTTTTTGGTATCAATAGCCCTATCACAATCCATTTCCACCTGTGGCAGATTCCTTGTCTTCCTCTTCTCTTCACCTGTCTCCTCCTTGCCAATTTGTTTTTGCTGCACAACTTCTGCTGCATTTTACCGGGGTAGTTTTACGCAGAAAGGCATGGTCGTGGTGTTTGATTTTGTGCCAAAGCATGGAAATGATGTAGCCAGCCTAAGAGTAAGTTTGGGTAAATATTTCAACAAGCTTATGGAAAAAGAAATGTTAAAAGATTCTTGCAATAACTGAGTTTTTTAAATAATAGTTTTTCGTATAGGTTGAGACTTGCTTCTACATGTCAAATTTTTCAAAAACTCTCTTATTGATCTTCTCCACAAACTTCTATAAGTTTACAAGGATTTTTTTTTTTTTGGTGGACAAAGAATCATAAACTAATTTTAATTGAGAAGTTATCATAAGCTAGTAGTCAACCATTGATTTTTACCCCTCTAATTAAGTAATTTTAATCAAGCTCTTTTCATGATCAAAGGGTGCTTAATGCTACTAATCATATTGATATAGGTTGTGATTTCTTTCTGGTTTTGATGTTTTTGGAATTTAAACTCGGCATAGGGTTTGCGTTTTGCAGGAAAAAATATATTATTTTTTGGATTTTAGATTCCATATCAATATATTACCTGTAATCACATATCGTGTTTGTTTCCTGACTCTACCTGTTCTTGAATAATAGTTAATTAATTAACACATTCTTCCTCCTGTCAAGATCAAGCCTATCAATGTGACACCTGATGTGGCCTCTTTTATGTCATAAATATGGCACACCTTTATGCCACTTCTAAACCCCCAGTTGAACCAGTTTGCCAATAATATGGAATGAATGTGCGATGCCTTTTACGATACACAAAGTGTGGGTTTGTGTACCGCTCCACAACAGGCCGAAAACGGGGGCTAGGGCGGCGGGGCAAAACGACAAAGGAGTCTAGGCGGTCGGCTGCCTCAGGATGGTGCAGTCGAGGGTGGTGCCGGCTGAAGGAGAGTGGTTGGGGTGGATTTAGGTGGGGGTGGGGGAATTTAGAGGGGAAAGGGGTGGAATGGCGGAGGGAGGCAGCAGCGTGGGGTGACAGAGGAATCTAGGGGCGGGCCATGGCGGCATATGGGCTAGGCAGGTGACAGAGTGTTGCGACAATGGCAAAATTGGGGTGGTTGTTCAGCGGTACCCCATTTTTTCATTGTGTATATTCAGTGCCGCCATGAATGTGCTATTAATGTGCCATTCCTATATTCTATGTGACTGTGCGTGGGTTTGTGTTCTCTTTTGGTTTTCCTTTATTTGAGAGACAGGGTTACAGATGCATATTTGTCAGGAGGATTAGATTCATATTTTGCCATCTCCTTATATTTTAATTCTTTATTTCTAAATACTTTGAACTTCAATTCATCTAAGAATCTACTCATGGTCATTTCCATATTCAGAGGCAAGGAGGAGAAAATGGCTCGAGGCTAACCCAGAATCGTCCAGCAATGATAATCCTGTGATTTTTGACACCTCCATCATACCTTGGTGGGCATGGATAAAAAGGTTCCATCTCCCTGAAGCTGAACTACTTAATGGTCAGTTCTTCTTTTTATTCTAAAATGAAGCAAGAAAACAAAGGCTTTTGGTTTTTCAGTAAGAGGGGAAAAAATTGACTTTGCTTACTTTTCTTATTGAGTATCATGCAGGTCGCGCCGCAATGATAGGTTTCTTTATGGCATATTTTGTTGATAGCTTGACAGGAGTAGGTCTAGTTGATCAAATGAGCAACTTCTTCTGCAAAACTCTTCTGTTCATAGCAGTGGCGGGAGTACTTCTCATCCGAAAGAATGAGGATCTTGAAAATCTTAAGAAGCTATTGGACGAGACTACATTTTACGACAAGCAATGGCAAGCAACTTGGCAGGATGAGAACTCGAGCACTTCCAAAAAAGAGTAGTGGAATTGCCGTTCTGTAGTTCTCTCCTACCCCTTTCTGTCTCTTAATACAGTGCTCTATTATTAATTATTAATCTTGCTAGTGCAGAAACAAGACATGAATATGAATTAGACATTGTATTTCAATTCCTTCTATCATCCAATGCACAAGGACACAAATTGTTTTTGTGTGTGCGCAATGCAAGAATTTTCTCGTTTGTGAAACGGGGTTGTTAATTTGAGTAACTCTTAATCGGCTCTGTTACAGCCAGTTCAACAAATATAACAAAGGGTTTGAGTTTGTCATCCTAAAAAGGATTATACAAACAGTTGTACACATTTGAATTGTCATCAAATTCATTCCGTTTGTTGAAGCAGTGATTGCAGTTGTAGGATTAGGGAATGTCATCCATCTAATCGAAACTAAATATATTTCAAGGAATTAAGTGCATGTTTGGAACCGCTTCGGAAAACCACTCACCGTGCATCCAATAGAAGCCACAAGAGATAGCTTCTGCCGTAATGGTGCGTAGGGATGCGAGAAAAGGGTAATTGACCACAGTTTAGAAAAAGGGTAATTGACTGCAGTTTCAAACGACTACTAAAACTAATAAGATAGGGACCATTATGTCATTATTTTTTAATGTACAAATGGTCCTCACAAACTGATCTTTCTTTATCTGCTGTCACTTTCAACGGAGATAATGAAGGGGAGTGTTCCAAAGTTTTTCCATACTTTCATACAGACAAAAGGATGGATGACCTTAAAACCTATTTATCACGTTCAGTGTCTTGACAAGAAATTTGGTGGACCTCAGAATGAGGACGAGTAATGTTATGTTTGGTCTAATATAGAAAAATGATGGCATTTTTTTTTATTGTTTCATTTTTAGCTTTCCAGTGCAAAAGCATGAGTTTTTATATCTAATTTTTCAAAAACTGGGATGCATTAAGCTCTATCGTTTTTTTTTTAATTTTAATGTTGACTTACATGCATTAAACTTAATATCAAAAGTAAAATGAAAAAAAAGACATGGCGAACCAAGGGATGTCTGATGTGCCAAGAGTAAGATTAAGAAACAAATCTAGCTATAAATTTATCTCATTCCCGGGGAAAAATGGGAGCTACAATAATTATTAGCAAGTCTCGCATGACTATTTTAATTAGTCGACTAACACTAAGATAACAAAGAGAGAAAACAAAGGCCTAATTGAAAACACATCAAAAAAAAAAAAGGCCTAATTGAAAGGTAAAAAAAAAAAAAGGTAAGAGCAAAATTGTACTTTTGCAGTAGTGGGCAATGGTGCCTCTGATATGTAAACAAAAAGAGTGATTCGTTTCCTTAAGCTTCCCAGCCCCTCAAAAGTGTAGCACGGGCAACACGGTTCACTCCCAGAGTGAATGCTCCCATTCTCAAGTCACAGTTGTGAATTTTGCACATTGTCTTTATGTCCTGGAAAGCCCTGGTCATGTACTTCTTCAGCTCATGGTTCACTTTTTCTTCATCCCACATAAAACCTTGAATGTTCTGCAGGCAATGTAGAGCCACAGAGAGACAGAGAGAGAGAGTAAATATTATATATAAAAGGACTTGAACTTGGTTTTTAAGTTAGACTTTGAGTGTTTCTTCTTGATCCTATTTACCTGAACCCATTCAAAGTAGCTCACAGTCACTCCACCAGCATTGGCATAAATATCAGGTAATATAATGACTCCTTTCTTGGACAAGATCTGCAAAAAGAAATCAATTCCATTATATAAGATCAGGATATATACATAATAAGAAATAATAATGCTGCAAGTTAGTAACTTTACCTCATCGGCTTCAGGGTCAGTGGGGTGATTTGCAGCTTCTATTATAAATTTAGCTTTCACATCAGCAGCATTTTCCCTACAAGAATGACAAAACAATATTACGTTATAGCCCTTTAAAACCAAAATTGTTAGTTTAAACTTCAAAGAATGATGAGAAAGATAAAATTAAATGTGGAGGATGTGATGCTAATCTTAGTGTGCAAACCCATGAGAAAAATTAGTGTTATGTGGATGATCTCGGAGGCTGGGGTGACATAGACAAACATACTTGTTTAGTACTCCACCCAAGGCACATGGGATAAGAACATCACATTCATGAACAAGAACTTCACTTGGATCCATGACATCTGCGCCTTGGAATTCCTTCAAGTTGGGATTACCTTCCTTGTGTTTCAGAAGGGCGGGGATATCGATTCCATTAGGATTTTTGATAGCACCAGTGATGTCACTCACAGCAATCACCTTACCCCCTCTCTCATGAATAGACTTAGCAGCCCAGGTACCCACATTTCCAAAGCCCTGGATAGAGTCACAAAAATCAAATGGATGATGAAAATGGGAATAATATGTATGTACTGTGACTCATCCTGCCATAGTGGTGAAGAAATACCTGGATGACAAATGTATGATCAGAAATTGACTTCCCATATTCAGCAAATAAAGCCTCTGTTGCAAAAACCACTCCGAGACCTGTGGCTGCCTCCCTTCCCAAAGAACCTCCAAGATCCTACAGGAAAAAAGTTAAAGCCAACTTATTAATCATCAATATACACAAGAATGGGTGATTTTCATGTCTCTGGAGGCATGTGTGCATTTGATACTCACAATAGGCTTCCCCGTCACAACAGCAGGTGAATGTCCATGAAACTTTGAATACTCATCAAGAATCCACGCCATGGTCTGTGAAACAATGGATCAATGAGAAGGATATATGAAATTGTTGGATGCTAGTATCCATATCAAATGGACAGAAAGTAAGTAATACATTGTGAAATCAATACCTGAGCATTAGTTCCCATATCAGGGGCAGGGACATCTCTCTGAATGCCAATGAGATCGTGAATCTTTTGGGTGAAAACCCGAGTTAGACGCTCTAACTCGCTGATGCTCAGGTCCCTTGGGTTGCAACCAATTCCACCCTTTGCTCCTCCATAGGGAATGTCTGCCACAGCTGTCTTCCATGTCATCAGCTGAGCTAGAGCATTCACTTCATCAGGGTCAACCTGGCAACAGAGAATTTGACAGTTTGATATTCAAAAGGACTATAAAGAATCTGTATGGATAACATTGATAACTGTAACTTAAAAGCATCAACATGCAAACTAGTCATTAAAAGAATTGAGTACATTTACTTCTCTTTTTGGTAAGCAATATGTGGATTAACATTAAAGATGAAGCACTGTGATACTGTTAAACTTACACAAAGCATCAATGGTTTGTCACTCAATTTATTCAGTATTCCTAAAAATATGCTCTGATGAGAGAAAATCATCTTAAATATAGTCAAATAGTTACAATGCAGTAAACTGCAGTTCGTAACCGTAATTGCAGTCATAATATTAAAGTTTTAGAGGTCTCCACAACGTGACGGTATCAGCAGCCATATTTGTCGGCTTGCGATATTAAGGATCGTGTAACCGCAATTTAGAGCCTTTACATCTAATTGGACTTTACTTACATATTCCGGAAAGCGACAAATGAAAAGGAATATGCAACATGTATCTCATGATTGGATTCAAAATATCGAAATAGGCCGTTAAAATTTCGAAAGTATTTATGGTATTTTATTACCACAACAGAAGAAGCATACAGATACAAGAAACTTCCATTATGGAACAAACCACTGCATGACAAAATAAGTAAACATCGCCTAATATCAAAATCCTAAGCCTCTTGTTACTTCCAGAAGCTGAGAATGGTTTACAATTTTTGTTTTTTGTATGATCACATTTTTCTACAAAAAAAAAAAAAAAAACACAATTTTAAAACAAAATTTTTTGACAGATTGATCATGTATGGACTCAAAAGGAATACTTCTCATCGAATGGAACTTCCAGAGTTTTCCAATGCGAGTCCTCAAAGTACTCTTGATAACAACACATGCAAACCATTGTTGCATGAGCATAACAACACCAAATAAAATTTTTGAAATTTTTTCCCAATAATTTTCCACCATTGTTTGTAGAACTGTACACACTATTTTATGAATTGGGGGTTCTATCTAACAAATATGATTCAACATAACATGGCATATTAAATTGACGCCGTGAAGGCTAAATTATGCTATCATGAGTTCAAGCAGTAAAATTTTCAAACAGGTGGAATTCAATTGAACAAAAAATCTCAATTTCCAAATCTATCATACAAAATAAAATAAAAATTAAAGAACAAGATATGGGAACCTCAGGGTGATAACGAATCCCTCCTTTCATAGGACCACGAGCATTGTCATGTTGGATCCTGAACCCCACATAGGAAACCAGAGTTCCATCATCTTTTGGGATCGTACATTCAACCTGCGAATCAAACACCACAGAGAAACCCTTATCAACACAACACACACAAAAAAAAGACTTTTTTTGCATGATGTGGAAAGAAAAAACCATGCAAATGAAAATCGAAACAAAAAGAGTGAAAAAACAGAGTAAGAGAAAAAAATAAAAAGAATTGAAACCAAAAAAGGGGGTGATTTGAAAGATCAATACTTTGATTTCCCTAAAGGGTATGAGAAGGCTCTTCTCAAGCTTGGAATCCAAGCCGAGAATGCGAGCTGCACGTTGAAAATTGCGGTTTGTGGCTGTAAGAGCATTCATAGCTGAGTCACGAAGCAATGCAACAGTGAGTGAGTGAGTGAGTGACTCGGTGTGAGTGAAGTGTGGATGAATATAAAGATGAAGAAGGAATACAATAGAAACGCACCAATTGCTCTGGATTTTTATAGGATGAGATGAAGAGAGAAACTAGGCATTCAATGCATCGAATGAAAACATTGCACAAAATATGGAAAGAACCGAAATTATGGCATATATACGTATTCCTTGATTAGGCATAATTATACTTGCCATTTTTTTTTATGGGATTAACTTGTCATTTTAGCTTCAATTACATTGACATATTTGTTATTTAAAAATTGAGTCTTAGTGTTATTCAGTGTTTTTAGTGCACTAAATAAGGAATCAATATAAAATAACATGTTTTTATTAAAATTCATCACATTTAATGTATTAATAATTTTAAAAATTGTTCTTTTTATTTTTTTTACCAGTATCCAGGCATTTGCCTTAAAAATTACAGTAGCTACTTTGTTGTCTTTTTAAAAATTATATATTAAATTGGTGTCCTTTTCAGCTTCTACACAAGTAATTTGCAGTAATGTCAAAACTCAAAAGAGGATAATTATCCCTATTTATTATACATATCATTCAAACAAATCATAAATACGATCAGTAATGTTATTTGAACACATAAATGTATAGACACTATATAAATACCGTATACCGTTGTCTCTGTCTCTCTCTTCTCCCCACTTACACGCTACTCGAGACACACAAAACACACACGGGTGTACACAAATTTGATGTCTGTGTTCAAATTTGTGTAAAAAAAACATTTTCCTAAATACGATTGCTTTTGTAGCAATACGGAAGGTTTAAAATGAATTAGGCATGTAATTATCACCTGGTATGGATAAAAATTTTATTATTATTTTTTAACTGGATCTTTATTATTTTAAAACAAATGGATAAGATCTTTTTTTTTTTGACACAAAAATGGATAAGATCTTTATTATTATTTTTTTTGAAAGAGATAAGATCTTTATTTTTAAAAAACAAAGTTTTTTCCTGTTTTCATAAAATATATTAGTTTAATAACTTTTGTATAAATGTTATTTTCTCTTTTTTTAATGAGAATACTTGGTTTTCCTTTTTAAGAGAGCTTGGCGAAATCACAATTGAGAGAGAGCTGCTGATTCTGTGACGAACCGGTAAGCAAATCCAGACCTGCAGACGTGTTGCCTTGTTGTCCATCACAGGCAATAATCAACCCTTATCTTCTTCTTATCAATTCAAAGTATATTTTCGTTTCATGGTTACTGACTTACTGGTGTATTTTTCATACCTTAATCGATTTTTTTCATATTAATAAAATCGATTTAATATTCCCTCTTTGTTTACCAAAAAAAAAATCGTTTTAAAACCAAAAAAAACCGTTTTAATATTATTATTTTTCAGTTCATTATTCAATAAAATTAGTTTTATTGCTATTTTAATTTATGCTTAAATTTCTTCAACAACTATTAAAATATAATAAAATATTTAGGATTATTATTAAAATAATTTTTTTGATCAATTATTATTAAAATAATTTTCTATTAATTAGATTACCTTTTGAAAATTTGAGATTTTCAAAAAAAAATATTACAATACTACTAAAATATTTTTCTATTTATTGAATTAATAAATTTAATTTATATGCATTGTCAGTCGGTGTAAAATTTTACACATGCATACAATGATGTGTATGAGTATGACAAGTCGTGTGTTTTTAAACTCATTAAATAAGATTGCAAATGTGGGCTAGCTAGAGAAGCCACGTTGAGGGCTAGTCCCCATGATTTTGAGTTGATACCTACTTGTATTGGTGATTCTATTGATTAAATGCAATGACTTTATTCCAGTAAAAAAAAAGATTGCAACATATTATTTGATGACTTTTTACACACCGATCGTACATAGAAATTAAACTCTAAATTAATATCTTTTAAAGTATTTGTAATTTAATTTTTCTATTTCATAAAAAGTATCCAAACAATGAATATTCTTATTGACTCGTCACACTTACATTGTGAAGGGAACTGGAATCAACTAAGGAAATTAAAGTTTTCGCTGAAAATGAAATTTTTAGTTTGGAGAGCTTGCAGAGATGTTCTGCCAAACGTATAATCTCCAGAGAAAGGGGATTCAATGTAGTGATCAGTGTCTGTGTTGTGATTCAGGACTGGAAACAACTTGGCACACTTTCATTGAGTGTCCGATGAGTTTGCAGTGTTAGGATAGGATGGGTGTCATTGAGAAGGTGCAGAGCACAGCACATGGTGCATCCAGCTTTCATCAGTGGCCTTTCCCCATGTTATCGGCTTTGGAGGACCAAGTAATTCCTAATTTTATTGTCACTCTTTGGAGTATCTGAAAATCTAGAAATGATAAATTATGGGACAACCTTGATCCTAATGCTGCTATTGTGTGTTATCAGACAACATATTCCATGGGGGAGTGGGAGCAAGCTGTTATGTTGCAAAGGGTGCATCTGCAGGAGTAGAATTTGCAGCCATCTTATACATGGTGTAAGCCATTTACGAATTTTGTTAAGTGCAACGTCGATGCTTCTTTTAATGTAGCAAGTAATTATACTGGTTTTGGAATGTGTCTTAGGAACGCATCTGGAGCTTTGTGGCTGCTAAAACTACGGTCATTCATCATTGTCTTGATGTGGCAGAAGGTGAAGCTTAGCATTTTTGCACGATATTCAGTGGGTTTTGAGTAGGGGTGGCAAAGTTATCTATTTATTCATTATCCATCTAATCCATCTATTAAAAAATCTATCTAATCCATTCATTACAAACACAAAAACTAAATGAATTAGATCCAATCCATCCATTTAATTTAATGGATGGTTAGTCATCCATCCACTATTTTTCTAAATCCATTGGATTACACTATGGGTGTCAAATAGATGGAGTGAATAATTTTTATAAAAAAATATTTTTAATTATAAATATTTTACTCTCTCTCCTCCCTCGCATCTCTCCTCTCTCTATCTCTCCTCTCTCCCTCCCATCTCTCCTCTCTCTCCCCTCTCTCTCTCTTCTTTTTTTAATTAATCCAAATGTGGTAGTAATACTAAACTTGGATGTTATTATAATATTAAATTAAACTCGGATCGTTTAGGATGATAGTGGCCATTTGGGAAAGATAACAACTCACAGGTCACCTCACCTCGTCAGGCTCGGGCACAAAACAAAGAAAGCAGGGGCGCAAGAGCTAAAAGGTGAAAACCAAAAAAGGGTGCACAATAAAATTGTTGGCCAATGCAATAAAAGCTATGAAGACACAATTTAGGAAGCAAGTCAAAAATTCCTGTGACACTGATCTAACTCATTTCTCGTTATTGGCTTCTTCTCTTTTTTTTTATATATTTTATTTTATTTTATAACACCGATGCAAATGTTAATGCTTAAAACAGGGTACCGTAACATAACCTCTGTCAAGTGTCAACAAAATATATATATATATATATATTATTACTTGTTCTCTCATTATTTATTATTTAAAAGGCAGAGAGGAGTGAGAGGGGACTGAGAGGGGAGAAAGAGGGGAGAGAGAGAGGGAGAGAGGGGGAGAGAGGAGAGAGAGAGAGATATGGGGGAGAGAGTGGGAGTAAAATATTTTTTATGATTAAAAATAATTTTTTGTGATTAAAAATATTTTTTGTGGATGAATTAGATATCCATCCATGAAAAATTTGTTAATGGATGGATTGGATGGTTTTTTTTAAATGGATGATGGATGAATTGGATTTCCTTGATAAAATTTTAGTGGATGGTAAATGGATAAATAGATTTTTCCAATCTATCCATTAGGATCCATAAGGAAATCCATCCATTTTGCCACCCCTAATTTTGAGCATAGGTGGACCTATGCATCGTTCAGCGTGTGCATTTGCACCCACTAAAAAATTTAGAATACTACTTACTCCCTATAATATTTATATTTTGACCCCTCTTAATATAATAATTTGCACTCAGTACTCTCATATAATTATTCTTTCATCTCATTCAGTCAGACGCAACTATCTCTCTTTCTCAAAACTCAAAACACAACTCCTCTCGTCATCTCACATCTCGACCTACTCTCCCTCCTGTTAGTGAGTGTCATTTTTTGTCTGTTTCTCTTTTTTACTAGGTTCAGATTTCTCCCAATTTATACTAAAACCCTAATTTATCCCTCTATTAATTTTCTCTTGTAATTTTGTCTTTTGTAATTAGGTCTCTCTTAATTCGGTCTATGTTGTTTTTTATTTTCTCTTGTAATTTTTGTTAATTCTGAAACCTTTATATTTTTTAAGTTCGAAAGCTTATTTTGTGTTATCAGAAATCATACCCGTGTTATTTTGCAAGAAAAATAAACATTTACTCTTGTTATTTTTTTGTGAAAAAAAAAACATGTGCTGGTGCTCTTATTATAATTTCGGTGATTTTAAAATTTTATGCACTCACCAACCCAGGGTCTTAGGTCTGCCACTAGTTTTGAGTTTGGGCCATTCCAATGTTGTTTTTGAGCTTGATTGTAAATATGTGGTTGACTTAGTTAACTCAGATAGATTAGATGTGACAGAATTAGGTGCAATTGTAGCTGAGTGTTCTAGTTTATTGAAGTCTTCTCAAAACCTTAGTATGAGGTTTATTCAGAGTCAACCCAATGGGTTGCTCATTGTTTAGCGAGAGTAGCCCCTATTACGCCTAGCCCCTAGTTATTTCATGATATTCCACTTTGTATTGCTTTTTTAATTGATAATGAAATGAGGTGATTTTATTATTGGTAAAAAAAAAAAACATCCAAACAATATAAGACATATTTGTTAGTATATTCAATTTGATTAATTTTCACCGTTGAGGATGAGAACTTTTCCTAATTTATTTTATTTATTAATACGGCACATGAATTCTTCAATATTAAATATATCGCCTTTTGTTTTTTTTTATAATTTTTGTTTCTCTTAAATATTGTTGTTTAAATTGATTCAAGTACAAATTTTTAGTTATTAACAAATTTGGTCGGGAGCGGGCGATGGGAAGGAGGAAGTGGAGCGTTATGGGTTCGAACTCACGCTTCTAATGTCCCGCAACATTTTGCTACTTGGCTGCCTTATTTGGACATTTATTAACGGATATGCACCAAAATGTAAAATTTTTTACACTATCGTCTAAATTCCAATCATATTTCACTATAGTGTCACTATGTTATATAATGACTAATTCTAATATGGACTAGTAGAACAAATGATCCATGATGGATAAATATTAACCAACATTAGATTAAGTAGTCCCACCAATCATGCCATAGTCTAAGCACACCATATCTTACCCCTTTATTATCTGATTAATCTCCAAAGGACTACACACTCTACTCAACATCCTCGAACACTTCCCCAAACTCGATCTCTTACTCTCATCTATAGGTTGCCCAATGCAACTCACGCATTTTCTTCCCTCAGGCATTGACCCCATCGCCTTCAACACACAGTTACTGCAATACCTTGCATCACATACCAAACATGCTTCCTTCTCCTTCAATCTATTCTTATTCCCACACCTGCTGCATACCCCTCGCTTCCTTTGCGCGTTGTTCCGTGTCGTAGCGAAAACCGACGATGCCACCAGCTCCATCGCCACCGACCGCGGTGAGAGATAACTGCCGTCGGAATTGGAGTCCTCAGAGTATTGAACGTCACCGTCGTAGGGCGCTTGCCTTCAGCGGCGGGTGATGGAAGCGGAGCGGAACTCGGAACCACAATCGACGAAGCAGAGCTCGCACCGTCGTCCGCAGCGGTTACTTCACCGAAAAAAGTGGACCGACTGGCTTCACGGTTGCGCGAATCAAACTGAGACTGAGTCCTCGAACCGGACTCTGCAATTCGCCGCTGAAACCGTCGTTGCAGACTCAGCTGAATTGAAAGAACCGTGGATGAATCGGCATGGCGACGTGAATCGACATCGCGGCGTGATCGGAGACGATCGAAGATGTGCGAATCGGAGCGATGCCGAATTCGAGGAGGGAGAGGGGAGGGGAAGAAGCAGGGCGATATTCTATGCGGAGGTGCACCATATAATTGTGTGGATAGATGAATCCAATGGCTAAAATTATTTGTGCATCATGGACCATTTGTCTCACTTGTCCATCGAAGCCATAGCCCAAGCTTAATAGGTATACACCCTAAAAAAGTTTCACACGTTCATCCTATCATATTTCACCATTGTGTCACTTTGTTATATTACTTCTTAAAATATCTCAACAAATGCCTATATGGTAGATATGATTGAATGACAACGCAGAACTTTTTCATATTGTTAATTAGTGCAAAACTTTTTTACATTATCGATACATATTCATTGAACTCTTGGTATATTACTTCCTAAAATATTTCAACAAATATCTATATGGTAAAAAATGATAGGATGATAGTGTAAAACATTTTTACGTTTACGTTACCGGTACATGTCTATTAGACTCAATTTTTAATGGTTAATGTTAAAAAGGTTCATGATTATATATTTTTTTTTTTTGCCAATTCATGATTACAAATTTAAATTTTATGAACTACATATCAAATTAATAAATATAAGTTATTATTTTTCTTCATTCACACATTTTTCTCATCTTTTTTCATAATCTCAAAAGTCTCATATTAGAAAAACGCGTATATCTATTTTATAATTTTTAAATATTCTATGATTTCTATCTCTTAAATATGACATTCACTATATAAGTATTAGTTTAATAAAAAATTTAAGCAATCATAAGACCAATATTTTAAATTTTTGAGATTTAATTTAATCTTAAGATATACTGTAAATTCAATGTAAAGATCGATATAATTACGTAGCCTACATGTTTTTATTATAATTAGACTGAGTATAATAATACCTCTAAACATATAAGATCATTTCTATAATACTACTAATGTTATTTTTAAGGAATCTATACTACTAAAGTTCAGTCAATGTTTCTGCAGGCGATTAGATTATGTATATCTAGAATGAGTCATACTATACATAAAAAAAGAAGAAGTTAATACAATGTTTTTGCATGCGATTAGATTATGTATATCTAGAATGAGTCATACTTACTTTTGTACCCAAAAAAAAAAATCTAGAATGAGTCATACTATACATAAAAAAGAAGAAGTTAATACAATGTTTTTGCATGCGATTAGATTATGTATATCTAGAATGAGTCATACTTGCTTTTGTACCCAAAAAAAAAAAAATGAGTCATACTTGTTCTTACTAAGAAAATAAGTAAATAGGGGGTTACCAAAAAAAAAAAAGTAAATAGGGGTATCAAGAAAATAAAGATAGAATAAGTGTGTGTTAGTTAGAATGTGTATATTTTTATTTTTTTGGGTACAAGAATATGTTTATTTTATATTAGTTAAAAAGGAAGTATAAAAATTATCCATAAAAATA
Organism: Calophaca sinica; assembly: GCA_037113605.1. Taxonomy (NCBI): domain Eukaryota; kingdom Viridiplantae; phylum Streptophyta; class Magnoliopsida; order Fabales; family Fabaceae; genus Calophaca; species Calophaca sinica. Next base: position 35,359,546 of record CM073731.1, read on the forward strand.
TTTTCTATGGTGTTTTTTTTATATACTTTTATACTACCTTTTTATATAGAAATTTTTATACGTAAAGAATTAATTGAAATCAATAAAGAATTATTTGCTACTAACTCAACTAATTCTTTATTTATTTTTTTTAAAATCAAAGCTATTCAGCTTTTAATTGAATAAAAAAAAATTTAATCTGGATTTTATTTTTTTTCACAAATATATTTTTTACTCATGCAACAAAGTTAACGAAATATTAGGTGAAAAACTTCTTAAATAGTCATAAATTTTTTTTATATTAAATTTTCCCCGGTACTTTTCTAAAGATTCAAACAAAATTCTATATCACGTCTTCTGTTTGCAGATGACATCTTGCTCTTTGATGAGGCAAGTCCATCTCATATGGAGAAGATTATCAAAGTCTTGACTGTCATGTGTGCAGTGGTGTGGCTGAGTCTAGTTTACATGTTCTTTTGGAATTGTTATATACTAGTATGTAACCCGTGCAATGCACGGAAAAAAAGTTAAAAGATTAATTTGAAATATATTTGTTTTCAACAATAAAATATAATGAATATTATGATAATAATTATTGTATTTTTGTACAACAAAAAATTATTAAATTTTGTGCTCTTATAAGGAACCTAACGTATGAATGCATTAATTGAGATACATAAGACAAAAACAATCTGATTGTGTATACAATTTAATCAAATTAAAATGAAAATAATTATCAAATAAATAAGAAATAAGATAATAACAATATAATTTATTGGTTAATACTATATTATACATTGATTGAACAGAATTTAAAAAATTTATATAATGTATGTTTCTCATACTATGAATATATACACACACACATTAATGTATTTGGAATATATAGTATAAGTTACTTTTTACTGGAAAAATATCAAATGTATATGAAGTGTATATTCTTTTTTTGTTGTCAAGACTTGATATGTCATGTCATATATTGATACACATCTGAAAAATGTAGGTGGGGTTTATAAATAACTGCATTAGATCTGTTGTATCTATTTAGTTTGCAAAACATTAAATCTTCAACCATGTGCACCTTGCCTTTGAGTATTAACTTGTATGACATCTGATGAAGAGCCTGCAGTTCCAAATCTTGATAAAATATACTCCTATAATAATACATACAAATAATAAAATTATGAGACGACAGTGTGTATAATTTAAGTGAAATCGTCAAATGCTATTGATTTGATGATTTAAATGTAAGATATTGCAATTTTTTTACAAATTTATATGTACTAAATAAATAAAATGGACAAATAATGTTTGCTTATAACGTAATAAAATTTACAAAGTCTACACATTAAATTGATAAATGAGTACTAATAAAATGGACAAATAATGTTTGCTTATAATGTATCTAATAATAGAAAAAGGTACCTTTTAATGTCTAAACATTGTCAAATATTTCTCGGTAGACGACATTTGTGGTGGTTGTGCAAACTTTCTGTTCATCATCCAAAACCAACAACTTAAGACCCTTTCTTGACTTCACTCTAGATAAAGCCACATACAATTGACCGTGAGTGAATACAGGCTTTGGAAGGTAAATGCCTACATGTGAAAGAGACTGTCCTTGACTTTTATTAATTGTCATTGCAAAACAAAGCGTCACTGGAAATTGCCTCCTTTGAAATTTGAAGGGGAGTCCTGGATCAGTTGGTACTAAATTCATTCTTGATACAAATATTTTATCCCCTATATTTGTTCCGGTAATAACAGTTGCACCTATGACATTCTTCGATAGCTTGTTCACCAATAGTCTAGTGCCATTACACAATCCAGCTGATTGATCAATATTCCTCATAAGCATGACAGGGACACCAACTTTGAGTCTCAATTTATGATTAGGAATCCCAGAACATTTAATATCATTTAGAAACTCAGTTGTGAACCATTCACTCCTAATTTCATTATCCTCATCTGATTGACATACTGAGTCTGAGCTCAGATATTCAATCTCATCACCTGGAATTAAAGATAATATAAAATCGTTTACCTGCTCAACAGCATCTAAAGTTGGGGCAAGTATTGCACGCTCATCAAAAAAATGTGATGTTTGAAGATTCTTAAGTAGATGAGGATAAGTAAAATCTATCAGTTCTTGCAATGGATTTGGAGACTCATGAATTAATAAGTCATTGGGAATGTCAATTTGACTTTGACCATACTCATCTGCATTTCTGTCACCGTCTCCAATTTGAAGAATCCACTCAGCAAATTGTTTTATACCTTCCACATCGGGATGGTCAGCGCTAACACCTAGTCTCATGTTCACAGTTAAACGCAAGACCTTACAGTTTGTCCAAATATTGGAAGAATTTATAGAAGATGCCACGATATCTTGCCTTGACTCTTTTCTAATAACTGGTAATATTTGACGAAAATCGCCACCCAAAACCACAGTCTTTCCGCCAAAAGGTTTGTCTCTATTAATACTATCTTGGAACCCCATTATATCACGCATCGTGCGATCAAACGCTTCAAAACAGTGCCTGTTCATCATTGGAGCCTCGTCCCAAATAATCAGTTTGGTGTGGAGTAATAATTTTGCCCTTGCACTCCCCTGGTTAATATTGCAAGTAGATTCCTCATTGATAACCAGAGGAATTGAAAAGGTAGAGTGAGCAGTTTTACCTCTAGGCAATAACAATGAAGCAATACCACTGGAAGCCACATTTAGAACAATATATCCCTGTAAACGTAGTGCTGCAGAAAGAGTATTCCATAGATATGTTTTTCCAGTACCACCATATCCATAAACGAAAAAGAACCCACCAGTATCAGAAAAAACAGAGGTCATGATTTCATCGTACACTAACCTTTGTTCGGTAGTAAACCAAACTGATTATCTCATATGGAGAAGATTATCAAAGTCTTGATTGTCATGTGTGCAGTGGTGTGGCTGAGTCTAGTTTACATGTTCTTTTGGAATTGTTGTATATATGGCGAGCCGCGTGTGGATTCCCCTAGTTAGAAGAGACAAGTTGGATGTGTTTTATTCACCGGAGTTGGTGGATTGGATTGAAATGAAGCTAATTTGTATAACAACTTTGGTTCGGGAGGAGCATAGCGATGTAGCAACATCTTTATAGTTTCTTGCTACTAGCTTTGGGCTTGGAGAAACTAACAAGTGCAAGGTGTAGATTTTCATTATCCAAAGGTTTCCTCATATTTATCGTATGATAGGAAGGTACACTCTGTTAGGGTTTTGGTCCTAGCTCTATCTAGGTTTGGCCACCTCAAGTGGCGGCGTACGGTCGGTGGTTCCAGCACCGTTTTTCCTCTTTCCGTTCTGTCTCTCCTTAAGTCCTCCTTCCTCCATGGCTTTCATCAAGATCCCATCTCTACTTCGATCCTCCTTCTTCCATGGTTCCCCACCACATCCCTCTCCCCCAGAGGAGGCGGAATCTTCCTCCCTCCCCGCCACCTAAGTGAGGGGGGTCGCTGCCACTCGGTTTCCTCCACCCAAATATCGAGACCCTACAATCCCACCACCAAAACCACCATATCGCTTATTGCTCTGTAATTTTGTAGCATCTTGCTCACCTATCTCTCACAACTCAGTTTGTAACCGCCCGAAAACAACCGATTTAGGCCTCGTTCAAGCAGTAATCACAGATTCTAAGTGTCGCCGCTACGGCGCGGTGAGCCGCCGCTACGGCGCGGTGAGCCGCCGCAATGAAGCGGTGGGTCGCCGTGAAGACCCCTTACCCCGTCTCTAGTTCAGGCTCCGGTAAACAAATGCAGAAATGACGGGTTGGCTCAACATGCTTCTGATCTGGTTGATGAAGAGTCTATGGAGCCCCAAAAAGAGGGTTGGATGCTCTTCAATTACTGGCCAAAACTGTTGGGGAGCAACAGCTCGAGGGTGACAAGGAGCAGCTTCTCTCGGGTGAGGCAACAATGGCCTGAAAGGTATTATGTTTTGGGAACCGATTTTAATCTATTGTGTAGAGTCATTGGTACTGGATTTTCTGTTGGGTGTGTGTTTCAAGTGTGTAGACAGGTTTTAGTTCTTCATCAGAAACCCATTTTGAGCTTGGTCTTAGGTAATACCCTGTTGTTAGTGCTTAAATGTACTGGTTTTGTTGAGTATCCAAAGGATTATCACAACCTCAGTAAGAATCAAACATAAATAGAAATACATAGCAATATAAGCTTTCTTGTGAGCCCTTCTACCCCTTCCCTCCTTAGTACACAAAGGTGCATCGATAGATTGAAATGCAACTGGAGCAAATTGTTAAAGGTACCAAGAAGTGGACAAACTGAACAAGAAGGTAGTGGTAAAACTCTTGATGAGGGCTCCGATTCAATGATTGTTGTGAGAAATGACAAAATTCAACTGGAAGGATCTTGCTCGATTGCTCAAGTAGAGCGGCACGGGGTATCTAGGCCTGGACAAACACCTCGCCCACCAGCAAAACCACCGGATCATATCATGTTTGTATTGTTTCCCTTGAGACACTATGATGATGGTTTGGTTGATATAATGCTTAGGTTATCCCGAGTATGTTATCTTCGTGATTAACCGTCTAATCAAGAGCAGCTCATTGGTTTAAGGAATTATCTTAGAGTTCTGCATTGAATCCAGTAATTTGCCCCAATAGTGGGTTGATGCTTGCATCGTTTGGTATAATGTTTTGGAGGCCTTGCTCCAGTGAATGAAATGTTTCACCTTTGACCCAAAAAAAAAAGGCTTCCTCATATTTTGATAATGGAAAAGTTGTCCAAATTGAATAGGCTGTTAATAATGATCAAATTCTTGATGGTGACAGGGGTTCAAGACAAATGGTCAGCTGGGAGAGACCTCACCATGGGTGATGCAAATTATTCACAAAAGTATTATTTAGGACTGGAAATATGCAACAACAAAAAATGTTGCATTTTTGTTTTATTTCAAAAGTTTTAGACTATTAATGGCCACAAAGATTTTATTTATAGCCTTTTTATTAGTATTTAGGATATAATTGATTTAAGAAACGGAAATCTAGAATTGATTTTTAAATTCATCGAAAACTTTGTCTTATGATAAGTCTATATTTACTTGTGTTTAATTCTTACTAAAATTATTTTATTACATGTGTTTGGATTAAATTTTTTTTATAATTCATCTTCTATTCTATTATATAAATAACTAGGCTTATAACACTTCTCTCTAATTTTTTTGATATCTCTCTTTTTCTAATGTTATAAGTTTTCATTCTTTTTCATAAAAAAATATCATTTCTTCTATTTCTCCTCATGGGTTAACAATGAAGATTTTCTTATAGTTCTGTTAGTTGATTCTTAGGAGATTTTCGACTTAGTCGAATAAATCATTGAGGATATTATGCCTCCACATGCCTCAGGCTTCTCTATATTCATGGTTCTTCTCAATTTATGTGGTCTGTGCTTTAGGTTCGTGTTCACTGTGTTCGTGATTTAAAGCGCTTATCACATCCAATATCTCAACAATCTCAAGGATTTATCTTATTCGAGGTTCTAAGTTTCTAAATATTAATCTCAAGTCCTTTGCATTTTTAGATTTGCCATGCTCATGCACAGAGGCGGACCCACTCACAGCTGGAAAATTTTAAAAATTTCACTTATAACCCTATATAATTTTTTTGACCCCACTGAATTTAAATTTTTGCACACCCTGACTCATACACTTTCATCTCTCATCCCTCTCACTCGGATAGTGTTTGGTTTGAGGTGAATGGAGGGGAGGGGAGAGGTTATTTTAAATTTATTATGTTTGGTTCAATTTTTAAGAGGGAGGGGAGTGGAGCAAAATCTCCCCTAACTCAATTTTTGCTCCCATCTAATGTTGTGTTTTTTCGAGGAGAGGAGAGGTAAGCTTGAATCAATTAAAATAAAGTGATTTAAATAACCTTATATAATATGTAATATAAATAATTATAGGGATATATAAGTAATACAAGTGATGAATTTGTTTTTCAAGACACGCAACGTAAAGTTGTAATCTATTGCAATTCTACATAACTTAATCGTTTGAAAATGTTCTTATGGTTTTTCTTTTCGTTACCGCCGCTGGTAATCCCTTAATTTTTTAGCAATAATTTGTTATTAGAATTTTTTTTTAGTAATAATGACGTATAATTTTAAAAAATTTTGCACCCTTGTCTAGGATCCTAGGTACACCAATGCTCATGCAATGATTATTTCTTTAATTCTACATGTTGTGATTTTGACTTCCCCTCTAGATCACATTTTTCATTTACACATATTGTGGTCCAATTTTTTTATTTGAGTTTGTGGTGCTCATTGCATTTCTCTATAACAAAATTGCAATTTCCGGTAATATTGTGTGTAAAATTTGTTACCGGTATACAAATTGTATACCGGAAATTGCAATTTTCGGTATATAATTTGCGAATTTTCCATAATGCCCCCTTGAATAACACAAAAAAAACTCAACCTTCACCCCGATCCACTCACACTCACGCTTCCGGAAATTCTAAATCCCTGAAACTGAAAATGCTCTGTTCTTACCGGAAATTGAAAATTTTCGGTACGTTTTTTTTTTTAAACATAGTTCCGAAAATTGTAATTTTCGGTATACAATTTGTATACCGAAAATTGCAATTTTCGGTGATTTACAATTCTGTTCCGGAAATTGCAATTTCCGGTACAGAATTTATTTTATTACATTTTAATATAATTGATTTATTTGTCTTTCAGATATGCCTAAGTCGAGAGGGAGAGGAGTAGCTTCCACTCCTGGTAGTGCGCCCCCACGTAGACAACGGCAGCCTGTGACTGTCTCTGAGCGTCAGAGGCGTATTGCTAGCAGGCTGCCGCACGAGGATGTAGTTGGCGACCAGGATCCCCATTTTGTATACGAGGCTCCAGAGGATATAGCTGGAGGAGACCATGGTATAGTTGGAGACCAGGCTCCCTTTCCTGGAGGGCCTTACGATGGGTCGTTGCTTACAGATTATCAACATCACGTTGCCTATCAGATATGGCAGGGGCAGATATATATCTGGTTGTTATTTGATCAAATGTTTATTTTTTTTATATGATCAATGATGTTTATTTGTGTGCAGGAGCGTGATGCGCTTAAGGTGGCCTCTCACGGCCTGAAGTTGCAAAAATGGTTGAGTGGAAAAGTACCACGCCTCCTCATGTAAATGAGCATCTCTCGGAGGCCGGCCTAACCTCCTTGCTATCTGCGGCAGGGATGGTTGTGAGGTCTTCTTGTCGACCTTTGCAGAGAGATAGCATCGGAAGGCGAGCGACTTCCATCCGCCTCTTTGGAGAGATAGCGATCCACGCTTGATGATGTGTCTGTCCTCCTAGGTCTTAAAGTGAGCGACTCTTTTTATGTACCTCCAGTGATGGATCCAGACATTTCCATATCTTATTCTGAGACATTCTTTGGGGTGTACATATGAAGAGGCAAACAAGGAGACGACAAATATGAGGGGCGCTCATATGAGTATTGACTTCTTGATGAAGACATATGACCAGCGCGTTTACGATGGACAGTGGGACTGTGCAGCCAGGGCCATGATAATGTTGTTGTTGGCATGTACCATTTTGGCAGACAAGAGCCATGTATATATTGACATCAAGTACCTGGACCTGGTACGTGACTTGGGGGCGGTTGGTAGTGTGTCATGGGCTAGTGCTGCACTAGCCTTCTTGTACAGATATCTGGGAGACGCTAGCCTGCATGACACTAAGTAGATTGGCGGATACATGACACTTCTTCAGGTACGCAACCTATTTTTGTAAACAATTATTTATTTAAAGTACATTGTATGGCGTGTTGATTCGTTATTGTTGTCATAGGCATGTATATATGAGTATTTCCCTCGTCTCTGCAAGAGGAAGGATAACGGCATCACCCCGGGCATGACACGAGCCATGAGGTGGTCGCCGGTTAAGGGTGACGGCCAAGTGGAGCCCTTCAGGAGAGCGCTGGATGCGTTGGCAGTCGATGACGTTGTTTGGAGACCGTGGGAGGGCATTAGGGCGGGTTGTCATCCGGCGTGCCTGTTTTCGGGGTACATCCGGTGTGCCTCATTTATTGTGTCGCACTGCCGAGAGGTAGTCAGGCGGTTCGGCTACATCCAGACATTCCGGCCACCACCACCGCGTCCCACAGTGCAGAGATGATGGATGCATGGATCTGATTTCTATGCACTCTATCATGTCGACTGTCCCCGATTTATACCTAGCCTCGTATCCAGCAGAGTACACTGACAGATACATGGAGTGGTATCGCAGGATGTCGCATGCACTGCTGATCAATCCGGATGCTCCTGAGGCGGGGTCTGCTCCTGATTGTGTAAGTGTTTAGATATACATTATGTATTTTTTGTGTTTGTTTATTTTCTCTTATGTCTCTCTGATGTCTTGTTATAATTTGCAGCCGCATTGTGATGATATGGCTGAGAGGCTGGCCTCAGTCACCAGCATTCTCCAGACAGCCTCTGAGACCGACTATGAGATGATGGACCCCTCTCTGCTTGCCGAGTATATTTCCCAGGCACTACAGATAGCGCAGGGTGGGACGGAGGCGACCACATCCGGGGCGAAGCGTCGACAGCGGAGAAGATAGGGTTTTTTTTTTATGTTTATTATGTTTTTTTGTTATATTTGGACATCTTTTGTTGTTATGTTTACATTTTGTTATATTTGCGCTTCTTTTTTTATGTTGTTTAATCGTGGCCACTCGCTCGTTCTTTTTTATTCGCGTAGTCTACGCTCCCAACAATGAACCAACTTCACGAGGTTTATAGAAAAAAAAAATGATACATTTGGACTGCAAATTCAACACTAAAAAAACCAACGTCACATTACATTACATTGCATAACCAACAACATAATTCACTCTGCCACCAATTCAATATTAAAAAAAACCAAACCCACATTTAAAAATAATAAAGTGTACTACATATCACTAAAATGTAGTCGATCGTCGTCCAATCGTACATGGTCATCTGGGTACTGTCGTGTAGTATGACGCAACGACGGAAATAATGTAAACCATTCTTGCAATCGAGCAGCATACATTGTTGCCCATGAGTGAGCCTCCGGATAAGCATATTGACGCCAACTGGGAGCGACGTTAGGCAATGGACATCCGGGCTTAAGAAATACCTGAAAAAATACAGATTAATTAAACACATTGTTTAATTTTACATTAAAAAAATATAAATTTAAGTTAAAACACATTGCTGTAAAAAAAATTTACCTGTACCTAGTGATTTTTGTTGACAAACCCAATACAAATTATGGCGTTGTTTGGCTGAGTTGGGTGACACATGCCCCTAAGAGGGAAAAATGTCCAACACGTTCGACTGCACTCATTCAAAGAGACTAGAACCAATTTATATTTGTTTGCTATTACGTAACCCATGTCTGGTAAGGTCATTCACTTGTCACGAAAGCAGGTACCAGTTACACCTGTCAACGACTCCCTCAATGCTTGATATTGATCTCCAAAAAGTCGGCCATATAAAGGCCATATAAATCATAATGCATTCTGATCTCTTTTCCAAGTCTTGCCGGACTATAGGCCATCCGTCCTCAGATTTACCAAGTAATGCTGCAATGGAACAATATCCGCAGTTTCCATCATCTTCGACATCCACTATTTGCTCAATATATGGATGAAACTGTGGAGGAAATTGGCTCAGGTAAGGCGTTTGATGTACATTAGATGGCACATCGATCGCTTTCTTTTCCTTGTAGGCACATTAGATGGTAGATTAGATGCCTTTGATGTATTCCCAGATGGTACGTCAGAATACATGTTGCCCACATGCTCAGAATACATGTTGTCCACATGCTCAAAATATGATGGGTCGCGCCTAACATCATATCCATCCATTCTTTGGGGCCTTACCTTTACCCTTTTTCGGTGCTCCCTTGGTCTTCACCTTTTGAGGAGGTGGACACATTGAAGTTGTGTCTGGAAATACAAGTTCACGCACTTTGGCAAACAGTGTCCTCTTGCCAATAACATTAAGTGATCGAAATCGATTTACCAATGCATCCCACTGAAGTGCAAGCTCTTCCTCTGACACCCCGCCTTTTGTCTCAACTTTGTGTTGTTGCGATTGGTATTCACCAAAATGTAAACTCCTCCAGTGCAAGTGAACTGCCTCCAATGGAATAGGTGCAAACAGTCTTATGTAACCCGCCAACTCACAAGCACAAGGTAACCCATGTGTCGTTCTGATTAGGCAACGACAAGTAGATTTATCGATACCCACATAATTCACTCTGCCACACTCGTCGACAATAAGTTGTAGTGCAGTCCTTGATACAAATCCATGCAATCTGATAAACAAACGGTTGTTGTGCCTGTGCTCCACTACGTTTATGCTTCTTTCGAATGATGCTTTTATCTCAGTGTGTTGCAGTGCAATCATATTGTTCATAGTTTCCCAACAATGACACATGTCACCCCTACTGTTTTGTAGATTCCTCTTCAATGTCCAATGTTCAGACTCAGCCCTAATAACAAACAAAAATTAAACCACATCAAATACCAATGACACTATTTAAAAAACAAAATTATCAACATAATTTTATCTACTGGTTTAAGCATACCTATTTGTTGTTGTATTTCCGAAGTGCATGACTTGGTTGGTCCATGCCGCAACAAACTTTTCCTTAAAGGGGTTCAACCATGTATTCTTGATATATTCAACAAAAACAGGAAATTCTGAACATACACACTCAAAAGTCATCAACCGTTGCTGATACTCAAACTCGTCAGTCGCATCAACAACACCATCCCATGCATTCTTCACTGCCTCGTGTTTGTCTTCATGAAATACCAACTTCTTGCATTTCGCATAGACATTCTTACCTATGTGCCATTGACACAACAAATTGGCCGAAGTTGGAAAAACAGACGCAATTGCATTCATCAGAGCAAGATCTCTATCAGTAAGAATAACTTGAGGAAATGATTCATGTCGCACAAACAGACCTTTTAACTTTAAGAGTGCCCATCCAAAGTTATCCTGCTGCTCAGAATCCAAATAGGCAAATGCCACAATGTATGTAAGGGATGTGCTGGTAACACCAACAATTTCAAACAGTGGCAGCCGATATCTGTTGGTTTTGTAGGTGCTGTCCATGAACAAGACAATGTGAAATGTATTCAATAAATTGACGGCATCTGGATGTGTCCAAAAAATATCTCTAACAACGTCAGAGCCTTCATGTCTTCTATACCAGGACACATATCGATCACGTTGGATTAAGTTCAACAAGTGTTGCATTTCAGTTCTTGGACCTTTCTGTGTTGATCAAAACTTACGCCGCTCATTATATACTTGACTGATGGTAGTGAGATTGGCCACATTGCGACTTTTCAGTGTCAATAGAATGCTTCCCGGCCTTACGTTGTTCTTTGTCATATCATGAACAATTTCTTTCTCATTTTGATTTAAACGACCAACAAATGGATGACCCATCATGCTTTCAGTATCCGATGGTTGTGAATTCCACAGAGGACCTTAAGTATCCAAATTTCACCCATTGACAGGGTCTTCCTTTAAGCGCAAACGGACACTCACACTTATGAGATCCAGTTGACTTTGAAGAACTTGATGACTTTGATCTATACTTTCCACCCCTTTCACAACCCAGAATGACTTTTGTTTTTCTTCCTCTTTGTCCTGTTTCTGTGTCTGATCTTACAATGACAACAACTATATTGTTTTCCTTCCCAACCTCTCGAGCCCAATACCAAAGGTCATCTCGTGTAGGAAATATCTACAAAAAAGTATTAATCTTAATGTTTTGCAAAAAAAAATACGACATATTCACAATATCAAACAATAATTAAATTACCTGCGTAGTAGTGAATACATCACTACAATCGAAATGTTGGGAAACGTCGGTCGGCTTGTCAGCTTCGTCAGAATTGAAGCCACTAAAATCATCAATTTTCAATGAAACTAAAATGAAACAAACAATAGATTATTACGTGGGAAAAAAAAGTTTGAAAAAAAAATAACGTACCGGAAATTTGCAATTTGCGGAAAAAGATTAAAAATATAACGTACCGGAAATTCAAAATTTCCGGTACACAATATTTTTAATCTTTTTCCGGAAATTGCAAATTTCCGGTACGTTATTTTTGTATACCGGAAATTGCAATTTCCGGTTTAAAATTTGTATACCGAAAATTACAATTTCCGGAACAAAGTTCTAAACGAAACAAAGTACTATTTCCGGTACGATGAGAGCGTTTTGCACCAAGTCTGCGTGCAAAAAAATAAAAAATGAGTGTTTGACTACAAAATCTTTTAATGTAAAGGGGAATGAACCTGTCGTAAATAAGCTCTTTTGACCATCATAAACTCGCATCTGTTTATCAACGATTGTCTCTCGATGCATTCGGACTAGCTTACTTTACTAAGTAAGCTAGTCCTCGATGCAAAGTAAGCTAGTCCGAATACATCGAGAGATTGTTGACAGTATGGGTGAAGATCCTTAATCAAAGGATTTAGTTTCTCCCCCAAAAGAGAATTATCTCTTTCGGTAAAATTGTGTGTAAAATTTGTTACCGGAAATTGTAATTTCCGGTATACAATTTGTATACCGGAAATTGCAATTTTTGGTATACAAATTTTACACACAATTTGTATACCAAAAATTACAATTTCCGGTAACAAATTTTACACACAATTTTACCGGAAATTGCAATTTCCGGTATACAAATTGTATACCGGAAATTACAACTTCCGGTAAAGTGTTCAGAATTAAAAAAAAAAGACTTTTTGCTGTTTTTATTCGGGGGTATTTTGAAAAATTAGCAAAATAGGGGGGTGTACCTACCAGGTGGGGGTGCATTTAATAATGGCCTTTATTGATATTCAACCTTTTTGGTGTGACCCCTCGAGAGATTGGGTTAAACCAATGCTAGAAATGATATCCAGGGTGATTGTTCGCTGTGGGATATTTGACATCTATTGCAATACTTTTCAAAATTTAAGAGTTTAATTAGCATATTTGAGAATTTACAATGATTGTGTAAATGCTTCGATTTTCTTCTTTTAAAATGAAAACGTGTAATCTTCACTCTAAAAAATGTGATATTCAGCACGACTAAAGTCCGTAGGGTGAATGTGAAAATCAACTTAAGATATTAAGATCCCATGTATGGTATCGTCACACCATAATTGGGCCCCAACATTGGTGATAACGATTAATCGATAATTACATTACTTTAACATGAAGCATAATTTGGTTCTTCCACTCAAACAAACATAAATTTTCATTCTTCTCTCAGCCTAGCTTCTACGTTGACATAGGTAACATCTCCTAGGCCTGCATGATGCGACCACACTAGAATACCTAAACCAAATTAAAACCAAACATATAATTGAATTCTCAAAAAGCATATGCTTCTTTCCTCATTCCAAAATGCCAACCAAACAGGTAAATTAATTACTTCTATGTGTTTTGTTAGTGCCTTCTGTGCTAGCAGTGTGCTGTGCTGACATATGGATTTACTTTTCCCTACGAAATCATTTGTAGGTAAGTTACCGCAATGATAAGGCAGTGTTAGTGAGGGTATATGTTGAGAAGCCTAGGAAGAAGAGATCGTCATCAATTCAGCATCACCACCATCACCATTATCATATCCATCACACGGTTAGACAAGAGGTAGTTCATGGTAATTCTGCTAGTAAAGGATATGATAGAAGATCAGGGTTGCTTACGTACTCGCGTCTTCTGCGGAATTCTGCAAGAGGAGAAGCATCATCCACACCCTTACTCCCCAAGTGGTTTGCAAACAACAATGTCCTGCCCACAACACAGGTACCATTGGCATATTGTAGATAATTTGATATCTATGATCTTTTAAAATTTATGAACTATAAGTTTGTTTTTTTTAATCATTACTAGTCAGCGATACCAGCTGTGATTCACGAGTGCATAGCACATCCGAGAAGAAGAAAAAAAGACGGAAAAATAGTTTTGAATGGATGAATGAGCTTTATCCACATGTCATTATTGTAGTTAACTTATTTAAATAGATAATAGAATAGATTGCACCACAGGATTATTCAATGTCAGAAATCATGTAATGCCGGTGTTCCATGTAACCCTTTTGCAGATGACTCCTTTGAAGAAGAAGGAAAAACATGAAGGAAGGCCAGCTTGGTTTGGCAATTGGAAACTGGTAATTCCAAGCTTCTTAAGATCATGGTCAAATGACCAAAAAAAGGAGAAAAAGAAGAAGCAGATGCAAGGAGGATTTTTAGAAAATGGAATTAAAAAATTACAGGTATTTGAATGCAAATTTTACAATAATCTGTGGTTATAAGCCCCGATACTATGCCCCACTCTGATATATGTTTTATTATCAGGTAAGGAGAGGAAAAGGTTTCATTCCGAAAGTGTTTTCAACATGCACAAAGTGTGCATGAGGTTTCAATTTTGTGGTTTACCTATCTCAAGGTGTAATGTCTCGAATCTCGATTTGAGTAAGAACATGTGTTGTAGTTAGTTTTAAGTTCTTGTCTACATTCATGCTAATTATTGTCAAGTCCCTTCATGTACTGCTTAAAGAGCGTCATTTACGTTGCTCTTTCCTTTTCATATTCGCTGGTGTTTAAGGTTTTCTGACGAGGGAGTAAGAAAAACAGTAAATAGCTTAGTGAATGAAACAATTTTACTAAATTATTTTTGTTAACTATTAGAGTATTAATAGTTGTCATAAATGTATAATAGAATATGATATATTAGGATTGATGTATATAGTATTCACTTGATGGCAAAACTGAGAGGGGAAAAAAAAGATAATGTTAAGTTGAAACAATAAAATGACAATCAATATGAAAAATTTCCATTTCTCTTAAACGACAGTCATTTATAAAATGACAAAACTTAGGTAAGGTTCTTTAGGTGCTGTTGATGTGATTCTTCTCACAAACTAGATAATTATGAGAGATCAGAGATATTAGATATGCGGATATAGAGAGAAAATTTGTATCTATTTTGTGAGAGAAACCACAACACTACTAACTAACCTAAATTTTGTTCTTTAGAAAAAGTATTATCATTTATAGATTGCAATAGATCTGAAATTTTAGTAGTGTAAAAAAGTTCCAATTTAAACGTACTTTAGCCAAATTACAGCATTGATTTAGAACTTTATCTTCTTGTACAATTGTCCACGAAAATATACGACCTCCTTCTTTCTGTTGGTTTCACCTTACATGGCTAATCATGTAAAAGGGATATAGCAATGATTTTTTCCCTTTAAGATAATAATACTCTCTATCTTAATCAAAGGAACATAAAAGAATAATTGAAAAAAAGACGAGCAGAGCAACCTTTTTTAATGCCCTAAATGCATGTCTTAAAGGTAAATCAAATTAAAATTATTAAGATACATAAAGATAAACGTTAACATTAAATAATGAAGATATTTCTAAATATTAAAATTTATTGATTAAATCAATACAAAAGTTAATCATATTTTAAAGAAAAACGTTAATTGATATTTTATGCTTAACAAGTACCATAGTTTAAAAACGCAATACTACTAGCTCATCAAAAAAAATATTAAAAATACTAATGTCTGTTACCGTGGAAATGGTTTTGTTGTCAGCTTCAGAAACCGTGCAGGTGCCTTTCATTACACCTATAGTCAAAGCCGGTGAGATCATTGGCTCAGAGCCTCTTATAAGGGTTACAGCGCCGAATCCAATCTAAAGATCGAAATGAATAAGTACTTTATGCAACCCTTTAGCAAAGTGTAACGCCAATCTGCACTAATTCCAAGATCGTTTGAAGGAAGGAGATTTTCTTCTCTTTCTCCAAAAGGCCGATTGTGGTGTAGGAAATTCAAACAAACAGATGATGAAAAGATTCGGCAGATTTTGGTTATGTTAATGCACGAAATGGTGCAAGCTCCTCGACGAGTTCTTACTGTGGATTCAACGTGGTAGCTTTGGGTGCGAGCTTTGTGGTGAGTACTCCTCCTTTGGGCGTGGCGTCCTTCCTCCTTGAGCCGTGGTGAGTGCACTAGGCACTTTCCGATGCTGAGATTAGAATAGGGCTTTTTAGGGTTTGGAGAGAGTGTGAGAGAGCTCACCTGGGGTCTAGCCCCCTTTATATAGCGAGTTGCGTGGAAAGAAGATGAAACCTCTGGCGATAATCCCTCGTCAATTCGGAAATTAGGTGATCTCTTTCTCGATATTCCGCTCGTCCACGCGTCCCATTTCGACGTTATCATCGGGAAAATTGTCTGGAAGTCGGATGCAGCGGGTCTCGGTCGTGTGATGTCGAGCTCGAAAGCGAGCCAAGGCGATCTGCGCACCAGTCGTGGCGTCTCGGGCAGCAGAGAGGAACGATCGTCCGCGCAGTCGTGGCGTGCTACAGGATTCGGCTCGGGCAGGTCCATAACACAAGCCCCAGACTCTTCGCACGAAGTGAGGGTCTATCCACGTCGCCCAGATCGGTGTCGGTCGAGTCACCAAGGTCCTGGTGTGTCCCGAGGCTTGTTTGTGCCGAGGGTCACGCTCCACGTCTTGCACCTTTACTCGGCGGATTACGCTTGCGTGATGGGACTCGGATGGGACGTCTGCTCAACCGTTCCTCTTCCGCCGTCGGTCATCCGATGCGGCGAACCGCTAGAACTATATCGATTTAAGTAAATGTAGGGCTCGGATTGGTTCGGCTCATTTCGGTGATCGATTAGAGCCAGGCTGGAGGCCGACCAGTAACGGCGTAAGCCCCCTAGACTTGTTAACTTGAAAAGTTAAATACCGTATTATTTGTTCTTTTTGACCCTATGGGTAGGGCTATTGAATGGGAGTGATCAGTTGTTGATTTTGAACCATAAGTCTCGAGACTTGCTTCGCCGAGCGTCGAAAGCAGCTTTGTCGAGAGTAGTAGGTCGGGTTGGACCCATCTAAGTGCCACGATCGATTACATGGGTTTCAAATGTCAATAACATAATGGTGATCGAGATGATCCGATCTGCGAGGCATGATGTCTAAGTGTCCGAGATGACTGGGGTCCGATTTCGAGGTCCGAGTCGGTGAGTGAGAGTCTTGGACCTCATCGACCGCGTAGTCTTCCTTGGTTCATGTGCTACATGTGTCAGGCATTAACCTTATTTCTGTCTTTACAAAGAGGGACGTAAGCCCCGATTGTTTAACTTCTTGTCGTGCACTTATTCAGGCATCCTCGTTTTCCTCCAGGATGGTCGGTCATGGTCGAGCTTATTCGATCTGGGCTCATTGTCAGGCCGAAACAAGTTGTAACCGAACTTGTGAGAGCTACGTGAGGCACTTGGAGGACCAAAAAGAGTTGCAAATGAGAAGATCTCTTGGCATTCGACCTTGCGATTGAGAAGGATAAATCCTCGATCGAAGTCGAGGCGGAGTATAAGAGTTTTGTGCTCTACTGATTCAAGGAGGCCTGATAATGCCTTTGCCCAAAATCAAGGTGGTTGCCCCGATTTGGATATCTCGTAGCTTGACTTCACCAAGGCTGCGAGAAGGATGGCAAGATTGTGGAGAGGAGGATGAAGCGAAAAAGACGACCAGGGGTGATCCCGATGAAAGCGGAAGAGCCGGTTCTTGTCGCAACATAGAGAATTATTGTAGATGGTGGCTAACGAGTCGGATGCCGATACCAGTAGTTTGTATTTGCTTTCTTTTATGCTTTGTGGTGGCAGAGTGGAGCAGCAGTGAGCTCAGCCAGGTCTTGGTGACATGATAATCTGCACCATAGAGGTGTTTCTTTAGGTCGAGTTATCACCTTCCGAGCTAGAGCTCGCCAGCCTCTTTCTTTGACACGAAATCTTTGGAACCTTGAGGTTAGTCTTTGTCGCTATTTGTGTTTGAGCTCAAACGCGTCTTTATCGACATGGTGTCTTTGAAACCTGAATGGTCTTGTTTAGCTCGACCAGGCGAAATTAGCCGAGTGCTTTAGAGCATGTAGGCCTTTATCTGAGCTGTGTCTTGAAACCACAGGGGATGTTTAGCAACGCGACCTTCCGAACGCTTTGCAGGCCAGGCCTCTATGCCGACCTGGAATCTGCAGGCCGCGAGGGTCGAGGCTGAGTGAGCCCTGACCAAGCCTTTATCTTCGACTTGGGTTTAGGACCACGGGTCATCGCGAGTGAGCCCACTGGCGCTATCTTTGACTTAGGTTTAGGGACCACGAGGGTCGGTGAGGGACCACGGGGGTCGGCTGCGAGGACCGCGAGTCGGTAAGTGAGCCCGCTGGCCTTTATCTTGAGAGTGAGCCCACCGTGGCCTTTATCTTGACTTGGAGGTTTAGGGGAATACTGGTCGAGTCAGCGAGGACCACGGGGTCGGTGCCGCGAGTGGCCCACCTGGCGCTTTATCTGACTTAGGTTTAGGGAATGACCAGGAGTCGAAGTGCGGAGACCACGAGTCGGCGAGTGACCCAGCCTATCTTTGGCGACTGGGTTTAGGGGACCACGGGGTCGAGCCGCGAGGACCACGGGGAGCCGAGTGCGAAAGTGAGCCAATGAAGCCTTTATCGCCGACTTGGGTTTAGGACCACGGTTGTCCATTGCGAGTGGCGCCGCCTTTATCTTTGACTTGGGTTTAGGGGACCACGGTCGAGTGCATGAGTGAGCCCACTGGCCTTTATCTTGACTTAGGTTTAGGGGACCACGGGGTCGGCTGCGAGACCACGTGTCGAAATAGCAGTGAGCCCACCGGCCTTTATCTTGACTTGGGTTTAGGGGACCACGTAGTCGAGGCTGCGAGTGAGCAAGCGCTTTATGCCGACTTGGGTTTAGGGGACCACGGGGTCGTGTCGAGGTCGAGGTCCTTAGGCCGAGTGCCGGGAGCTCCGTGGCCAGGCTCGACCTTTGGTTTTCAGGAGCACTTTGTTCTGCCAAAGTATGAACAATTTGCAACAACTTGATGTAATAAAGTTAGCATTAATTTTTATCTTTGAGTAAAGTGCTCGTAGTCGAGTTTTGTACTTCCATGTGAGAGTAGTTGATTTGGTGTCAAAGCGGCAATGTTGAGGTCATCATAATGTCCCGAGGTCGATGGCGTAGCCTAGTTGAAGCCGTCATGAGATATTGAAGTTGAGGAGGCCTGGTAGGGCCTTGAAATCACCGGGTGACCGGTATCCACTGTTGGTTATCCGGTTTTGAGGGGACGATATCGTAGTCGTCCGAGTTGATGGGTCAAAGAATGTGGTTGACTTGAGCTCCTCCAAATAGATCAGGATCGACTACGAGTTGAGGTCGACTCGGTTGTTGAGACGAGGTTGACCAAGTGGCGGTTGAGCTTTGTCAGTATCTTGATTTCTTCCAAGATTTGTGGTGACTGCGTTTCTTATTTTTAGGATACCCCACGATTTGATTTTGATCTCGTCACGAGATTTGTGTGGTCAATTCGCGCTCCTGGTTCTTAAGGGTATCCAAAGATTTGATTTTTATCTTGATCTTCGATTAGAAACACGTTCTTACGGAGTGCGAGCGTTGAGGCCATAAGTTATTTTTCGATCCGCCTTTGTTTCGCTTCGCTTCGAGATCGGATGATATGTTCACGAAGGTCCGTGTTGATGTGCTCTGTTTTGCCTTCCAAAGTTGCTCGTCGAATGCGATGGCCGATCCGTTTGGTTGCCTTGGCCCCGAGGTGCTCAGTTACGATCTTTAGGTTGATACCATCCTGCTCGCGTATCCTCGAGGCCCAGAGCTAGCTTTCTGGGCCCCACGGTGGCGCCAATGTTAATGCACGAAATGGTGCGAAGCTCCTCGACGAGTTACGTACTGCGTAGTTCTTGGCGTGGTAGCATTTGGACGAGCTTTGTGGTGAGTACTCCTCGCTTTAGGCGTGGCGTCGCTTCCTCGCCCAGGCCGGGTGGGGTCGCGCAAAGGCCTTCAGATGCCTAAGTTAGATAGAGGCTTTTAGGGTTTGGAGAGAGTGTAGAGAGAGCTCACCTGGGGTCTAGCCCGCATATAGCGAGTTGCGTGGAAAGAAGGAAACCTCTGTGTGATAATCCCTCCGTCGGTCGGGAATTGGTGATCTCTTCCTCGATATTCCAGCTCTGTGTCGGCCGCGTCCCGACTCGGCGTTATCATCGGAAAATTGTCACTGGAAGTGTTCGGGTGCGGCGGGTCTCGTGTCGGTGGCAATTAAATCGCCGAGCTTCGGGTAGCGGGGAGGCGATCTGCGACCAGTCGGCGTCTCGGCAAGCGAGGCCGATCACGCGGTCGTGGCGTACTAGGACTCGGCTCGGGACCGGTCCATAACAGGTTACATTAAGGATTCGACTCTATCCGACCTGCATCTTTGTTTAGAATAAAGAGACGCAGCCATAACGATTTATTGAAACGTATTAACACTAACTCGGCAAATCATATTTAAAAGGAGCAAGCCATTCAGCAAGCGATTAACTATGAGAGATACGAAGAGTTGGTAAGGAGGAGATGCCCTCTTACTGCAATGCAAATGAAAAGGACATAAATATTATAGCCATTATGAGTTTGTCAACTTGTCCCAACCCCCAGTGTAAAATACAACAAATATTTTACATGTATTGTGATTGGCTTGTAAAATTAATCTGAGTCATAGGCTATTTGGATCTCTGTTGTCGAGTGTACTCCCAGAGAGCAATAGCGCCACTGACATGAACGTTGAGAGATCTAACAACCCCAAATTGGGGAATTTCGATGCAAGCATCCAAAATATGAATTATATCCACAGGTATCCCTTCTTTCTCTCGGCCGAGAACCAGGACCTAAGTAAACAACCAAATAACATTCTTAAAGGAATGGCATCAAATGAGAACAAAATATAAGCAATATCAGAGACCGATGACAAAAAGCATTCCACCTATTAAATAAAAGGATAAAACTTACATCAAATTTCATAGGTCAAGTTTAACCATTTCCTCTCACAAAAAGTTAGTTATTTTTTTTATGAAAAGATGCAAGAGTAGCTACACAATATACCTTTTAAAAAAATAACCAACTTTTTGTGAGAGAAAATTGTTGAACTTGATTATGAAACTTGATATAAGCTTTATCCGTTATGGGAAACCCTGATTCATAAAACTCCCATCCACGTACAATTTTCTCTTTTTAAAGAAAGGTGAAAATACGAAAAAAAGAAAAAGAAAAAAAAAAGTATCTACTACATAATTATTTCAGTCTTCCAAGTATATACACAATCGCACTAGTCTTTTATTTACCAGTAACATCATATTGGAATTCAATGCTAAAATAATTCCACCAGTATCGTCCTTCAAGGACCAATTTGATGTATTTACAAATGAATGACCAATGTGATGTCATGTATATCTTTTGAAGAACCCAAATGTATACTTACATAATTTATTCCTATATGTTTCCATCTTTATCATTCAATATTAAGAGAATAGTTCGATGTGGAGATTTCAACATCTGTAATTTAGGTTGTATATTTTTAATTCTCTTTGATATTTAATAGGAAAATATTACCTTGTCAGTCTTTCCAAATATTATTTCCGCAACTAATTTTTACTTAATAAAGTCACAATTTCATTCCACCGCTTCTACATTCTCAACTGTGAAATATCAATTCAAAAAGAGACCAAAAAGAGTGCAAATTATCTAAAGAGAAATGTTATTTGTACATCAGAGATTCCGACACCTGGTTAACGCAGTTTAAAATTGTGGTTAATGCGGTTCAGTGAGTGGTTAATAGGTTATCTATGTCCAAACCATTACAAACATGGTTAATAATGTGCAAATTCATGGTTAATTCGCTTCACTTTATGGTTAATGAGTTATATACCCATTAACCACTCATCAACTGCATTAACCACAATTTTAAACTGTATTAACTAGGTGTCGCGAATTTTAGATGTACAAATAACACAACTAACACACATGTGGCGTGCAGAAAGAGAAATATGCTCTCCCCAATTATCATTCGAGAAGGCCCCCATTCAATGGAACCAGAAGATGCAAAGAGCAAATTCAGGCAATTTTTTTTTTTTTTTGGTTTAGGACCATTGCTGGCTACCCACAGAGTGTCCCAACGCTGACAACGAAAGACTAATCTCCGCTAGCCCGGAGACCAAGTAAAGGCTGGCCAATCGCTGTTTTGTACTCTGCGGGAATCGAACTTGGGAGCACCAAGTCGAACCCCCAAGTCCTAGAGCAGGTTACTCCGCTAGGCCAAACGAGTTGGTTGCAAATTCAGGCAATTGATCTAGTGCGACGAGGTGACTAATCAGTTAGAAATTTAATAGGTGGAATTCATTATTCTCATTTCCTTAAGATTTTTTCCTTAGAATTGTCAACATTTTATGAAATGCACTATTCCATATGGACAAAGTCAGAAAATCTCGGGGAAGAAAATCCAAGAGGGAGTGATGAACCACAGTAAAATAAGTCCAAACTAGTGTGCAAGGAAGAGATTTGACTATTATTGATGTGATGTCCCAAATCTGACAACAAAATATTAAACGAACTGGAAGGTCGGAATTTTATTGACAGCTTACCATTTTCTTTGGAAAGATATACTGATCGAGGGGTACACTGTTTGCAGTCTGTTCCAAACCCAAGATGGAAAATCCTTCTCTCTTTTTTTTCTGTAAGTATGCCTTTATGCTATCTACCGGCACTTCTATTATAGGAACCCACTTTTCAGCTGTCACACTGTAAACAATAATTAAGTGAATAATTGACACAATTCTAATGCAATGCATTAAAACACTTTCCTATAACATATTCAATGAAAAATGCTGCTATCATTAAAGGGCTCAACATTATATATATATATATATATGAGTCAGGATCCGTTAACACTAGGTGTAAGTCAAAAGACTAGGTGTAAGTCAAAAGACTTACACCAAATCTCAACCATTAAATCTAATAGATCGTGCGGTTCAAACCATAATGAGTCAGGATCCGTTGACACCAGGTGTATGTCAAAAGAATTACACCAAATATCAACCATTAAATCTAATAGATCGTGCGGTTCAAAATATATAAGCCAAAAAAATTTAAAATTTTAAAAAATGTGACGTGAGGGACTTTTCCCGATTTTTCTTCTTTCCCAAACAACTCTAACCCACCTAGCCCACTTAGCACACCACAATGCCATGGGGAAAAAAAATCAAATAAGTTTCAAAACAGTAGAGCCTTTTGAAACTGAATCATGATGATGGCTTCATCAAGATTTTTTTTTTTTTTTTTTTTTTTGTAAAACATCAATTATTACTTTTTGATGTTTCTTGTTTGGATTAATATATCTGGAGAGGCAGAACACCCTTGAATTTCAATCCAAAAATTGTACAAGGGTTTGGATCCTTCGTTGGGGAGATTTTGTCATTTTGTATAGATGTTGGGTGAACTACAAATGGATACTAAAACTAACCTAGTCACACAGGTGGGTTAGCCTAAATACCCAAAGAAATTGGATGCTAAATGAATCGACCAATTGGAATTTAGAAAAGTAAATTTGAGGTTGCAGTAGATGAAAGTCACAAGAGATCATGATTTGGAGCAATATGAGATTTTCCATAAAAATTCAAAGGCAGTCGGAATCAGATCTAAAGGAGATGGCCATGATTTCTACTAACTTGTTAGGCTTCTCGTCGTAGCGCAAATTGAAGAATTTTTTGAGAAAAAATGGGGGAATGAAACGATAGATGTTTTATCGGATACTCTGTCGATAAGGAGGCACATGGTTTCAAGTAGAATGAGAACAGAGCTTAGAAAATGTATTTCACAGTTTTGAACGGGAGGCTGGGGAAGAAAAAATGGATACAACAACTCGGGCGAGTTTGGCTGCGGTGGTGCCTGATTCTGACGGGTATGGGCAGCCGTGGTGCCTGGCTCTACCAGTTTGGACTGCAATAGCTCTGTTGATCTATGAAAGAGGAGAAAGGAAAAGAAGAGAACTCACGTGCCTCTTTTCTGAATTTTTTAAGTCTAACATATCAAATATTGTAAGGCCATTGGATTAGCTTGATTTGACGGTTGAGATTTGGTGTAAGTCAAGACTTACACCTGGTGTCAACGGATCCTGACTATATATATATATATATATATATATATATATATATATATATATATCACACAGGAAGTTACAACTCAAGATGAAATTAGCTTTCCTATAATTTATAAGCAAAGAGGAGCTGATAGCATTGCACCTAATTGCTTGACTCTATACAGCGAGGTACTATTTTTGCAGTAAAAAATGTGTACATCAGGTCAGGATTCAGGAATAACCATATCCAACACGCACTGACCATGGATAGTTAAAGTACACACCTTAAAGATGTGTTACACTTATGATGTCCTGACCAATTATGAAACTTTGAGTAGATAATTTAAAAAAGGCAGGATATCTGATAGGAACCAGATATATTGATACTAAAAATAGGAAACAATGGAGATCTACTCCTTACAATTAGATCCAATCCATCTAAACAACTAGTTATGAAAGATAAAATGCTGAAAGCTAAAGAAGAAAATAGGAGATGAACTCCTCCCTCAATCGTAATGCTTGCCCAAGCCTTTTCCAAAATCTTCCATACCCCCACGTTCCCACTTTCACTCCCTTTATAACCACCTCACCTCATTCCCCAAGTGCCACCTGTCTAATTCGGTTACAACTTGCACCCACCCTCTCACCTTTCCTACGTGATACAACTTAGTGGCCCATCAATACTCTCACCAAAAGATTCACCTTGTCCCCAAGGTGAACAAAATGCACTGTAAAGAAAAATAAATTCCACCGGGATCCCATAACTTGAAGCAGAATGATTGAACTATGCTTGATACATGGGAACTTCTTCCTGGATCATAGACTCTGTTTTGGGTGGTATTTTTTGGAAAAAAAAAACAGAGTACAGTTGCTGCCTTAATACCCACAGCCATATGCCTCGACTCTAGCCTTCCCTTCCCAACTGCAGCTGAAAATAAAAGACCACCAGGGTCCCACTTGTGATATAATGTCCCTAATGCAGTCAGAAAAATTCCTCCCTCCCGATCTTCAATTTCTTCTTTTTCCCTTGGCATGGGTAAATGGGCTGGTAGCTCAATATATAATGCAGCCCAATCCATAGTGATTACCAGATTTGCTTTGGACAAAGATAGCAGCCCCAATTCAATTGTTTGAGAGGCCAAACTCTTCTTTTCATGAAATTGGGCTTGGCCCATTAGGTCAAATGATTGACCCAATTGCTGAAATTCCAATTCTTCCCTCCTTTCATCCCTTTCCTTCATACGTGTTTCTCTGCCGTTCTTGAGATGGCTGCGACGGAAAGGCCTCACACCTAGACCCGTGTCCCGCAACTCTCGCCGTTGAGGTTTCCTCGCCCAAAGGTTCTTTGGTTGCTGGTCGACAATCTTCCTCATCCCCGTCTCCTTCGTCGGAGTAACATCGCCTGGCACCACCGCCGTCGATAGCTTTGTCGTCATCGGCGTTCCATTCCCTTTCATGGACGAATTTGAATCTGACTCCCCCATCCTAGTTTGCCATGAACCCTTCTGCCCCTCATAGAAATTCTCCTTCTGTTCGTTCCCTCCCTCAGGTTCAGCTTCTGCCTTCACCTCAGTGCCTTGTTCGTCAATATTCTTCATCTTTATGCCCCCTCCTTCCTCATTTTTGATCTGCGCTTCATCTTGGTTCTGCTCCAACCTTTCAATCTCACGCACCATTTCTCTATCAGAGTTTGTTTGCCTTCCTAGATCTGGTTTCTCCTCTTCAATTTCACCACTGCCTCTGTTCTTTGGCTTGAGATCTGATGAACCTTGAATCGTCAATAACTCCAATTCCGCCTTCGGTTCCTCTTCCTCATCTGATATCGGCAAGATGTCCCTATAATCCGACTTATAACGCCAGAGTAGTGCAAGGGAGAACATCCGCCAACTCGCCTGTGGACGGCGTCGACTCCACCATTGCCACCATCTGAGCATTGTTTCTCAGGGCCTTCACCGCCTCCGACAATTTCTCGGCCACCGATGTTCCCATGGCATCAAAGTGCTTCTCAATACAAATCAACCACCAATAAGCATCTTCTTCTCCATTAAATTCTGGAATCGATTTTCTCAGGCTGTTCTTTGCTCTCAGCCCTTCCAATCTTCTCATCCATGCTTCCATATTTTTTTTTTTTAGATACCAGATGCTCCAAGGATCGGAGTTCTGATACCAATTTGATAGGAACCAGATATATTGATACTAAAAATAGGAAACAATGGAGATCTACTCCTTACAATTAGATCCAGTCCCTCTAAACAACTAGTTATGAAAGATAAAATGTTGAAAGCTAAAGAAGAAAATAGGAGATGAACTCCTCCCTCAAGCGTAATGCTTGCCCAAGCCTTTTCCAAAATCTTCCATACCCCCACGTTCCCTCTTTCACTCCCTTTATAACCACCTCACCTCATTCCCCAAGTGCCACCTGTCTAATTCGGTTACAACTTGCACCCACCCTCTCACCTTTCCTACGTGATACAACTTAGTGGCCCATCAATATCATGCATACAACATGGATTCCCAATACAGATTTGAATAACGTGTTTATAATCTTTTATTGACAAGGAGCCTGTCTATATTAGAGTAGTGTGTAGTGCAGCTGTGTTAAACAACTTGTTTCTATAGGAAAGCAGTATTAGTGCTTGTGTTAGTGCCAGCTCATCAATAGGTGTTTCAGTTAGTTAAATGACAGCTCATCAAGTTGTTAGTGGCAGTTACTGCCAGCTACTCTAAAGTGTAGGTTTAGCACAAGTGTGCACATGATAAGAAATGTATATAAGGCTGTTGAGCCTCTGTTCTGTGTAACAAATTCAGAATCATCAATACAACAAACAGATTTTCGATTTCTCTCTTTTCCCTCTCTTTTCAGTTAACCTAGATTTCTATTATGGTATCAGAGCTAGACGATCCATGGCTGATTCGAGTCCAAATCCTCCTCCTCCGCCACCTCCTCCACCGAAGCACTCACCGCTTCATGCTTCTCCGCTTAATTCGATCGATTCGCATCCTGCGTCCTTCAATCTCAAGATCTCGGAGAAGTTAACCGAGAACAATTTCTTAATCTGGCGGCAGCAAGTAGAACCATACGTTAATGCAAATGGTTTTCACGAATTTCTCGTTTGTCCTGTGATTCCACAGTAGTATCTCAACGAAGCCGATCGCCTCAGTGCGACACTCAATCCTGCGTACAGAACCTGGCTGCGCAAGGATCAAATGCTTCAATCTTGGTTGCAATCGACTCTGTCGAGTGAGATCCTGTCACGCGTTCTTGGAAGCGTTCATGCCTATGAGGTTTGGGACCAATTACATGCTTATTTTCAAAAACAAACGCATGCGAAAGCGAGACAGCTTCGCTTGGAGCTTCGCGCAACGTAGGTGAATGACCGCACCGTTTCTCATTATCTTCTTCGTATCAAGGCTCTCGTCGACTCTCTTGCGTCGATCAGTGATCCAGTTCCAGTCAATCAGCACATCGATGTAATTCTTGAGGGATTGCCTCAAGATTTTGCGCTTATTATCTCTGTTATCGAAAGTCAGTTTGAATCGATGGATATCGAGGAAGTCAAAGCACTTCTTCTTGCTCATGAACTCTGCCTTGACAAATTCAAGAAGAAATCAATTACCGAATCTGTGAGTGTTAATCTCACTCACGCTTCGAAGCCCTCTTTTGATGAAAAAGCCATTACACAAATCAATTTGACTCATGATTAGCAAACTGAGCCAAATACCTCTGGTTCTGTTGGAAATTGGTCAACTCGTGGCCATGGTGGTGGCCGCGGCCGTGGTGGCCGGTTTTCTAACATTCAGTGCCAGGTCTGCTTCAAGCTTGGGCACTTAGCCTCTACATGCTGGCACAGGTTCAATCAAAGTTTCCAACCCTCAGTTCCTTCCAATTTTCAAGGTTTTCAGCCTGAAGGTTTAGGGTTCAATGGATCTCAAATGCCTAATTCTTATGGATTCTCTGGTTTCCCGATACCTTCCACTGGCTTTCCACAACAATTCGCTTCTAACAGCTGGATTAGACCTCAAGCTCTGTTGGTTTTGCACCTGCTCAACCGAGTGCTATGGTGACTAACATGAATCCCAGCTCTGCAAGCTCTTGGTTCCCTGACTCGGGAGCATCATTTCATGTGATAGTAGACCAGAAAAACATCCAACAGGTTGTACCATTCCCTGGACCAGACCAGATTTTTATTGGGAATGGGCAAGGTTTGGCTATACACTCTTCTGGTTCTAGTGTGTTTAAGTCACCTATCAATCCTAAAATGAATCTAGTTTTGCACAATCTGCTTTTAGTTCCATCCATTACTAAAAGTCTTGTTAGTGTGAGCAAGTTTGCCAAAGATAATTCTGTTTTCTTTGAATTCCATGCTAATTACTGTCTTGTCAAATCTCATGAAACTAATGAAGTTTTGCTTCAAGATTCAGTTGGTCCTGATGGTTTATATGAGTTTCCAAACATGTTTTCATCTCATTCCAAGACATCCACTCCAACTACTACATCCTCCACTAATCCTCTTGTCAATGCTGCTACTGCAGCCCCAGTTTCTACTTCTGATTTCGGTTCCAACAATGTTTCTAGTTCTGTTTTGGGTTCTATAACCCTCTCTTGTAATCAACTATGGCATCTAAGATTAGGCCATCCGAACACTCATTCTATGAAACTTGTAATGAGTCATTGTAATATTCCATATTCTAATAAAGATGCATCTTCTTTTTGCACTGCTTGTTGTATAGGAAAGGCACACCGAATTCACTCTCCCCCTTCCTTAACCACTTACATAGCTCCTCTAGAGCTTGTTTTTAGTGATTTGTGAGGTCCCTCACCTACTACATCTTCTCTTGGTTTCAAATATTACGTAACATTTGTTGATGCCTATTCTAGATTCACATGGATCTATCTTCTCAAATCTAAATCTGATGCTTTTGATATTTTAAGAATTTCAAAGCTATGGCTGAATTACAACTAGGACATCAACTTAAATCTCTCCAAACCGATTGGGGAGGTGAATTTAGACCTTTCACCAAATACCTCACTGAACAAGGAATCACACATAGATTGATTTGTCCTCATACACATCACCAAAATGGTGTTGTGGAGAGGAAACATAGACACATTATGGAACTTGGTCTTTCTCTTCTAAGTCATGCCTCCTTACCTCTAAGTTTTTGGGACCATGCCTTTTTAACTGCAGTCTATTTGATTAATAGGCTGCCCACTGCCTCTCTTAATTTTCAAATCCCATACATAATCCTTTACAAATCTAATCCTGATTACAAGTTCCTAAAAGTGTTCGGATGTGCTTGTTTTCCCCTTCTTAGACCTTATAATAATCACAAACAGGATTTTAGGTCACATGAGTGTCTCTTTTTGGGCTATTCTTCTCTCATAAGGGATACAAGTGTCTCTCTCCTTCTGGAAGGATGTTTATCTCCAAAGATGTTCTTTTCCATGATCTAGGTTCCCTTATCTTGATTTGTTTGGCAATCGGAATAACAATCAAACTCTTAAATCTCCCACTGTTTCCTTGTCACCACTCCCCCGTGTTTTATTTGAAACTCTTCAATTAAATACAGTCCCTCCAGCTTCTCCCTTGGCCTCTGTAACCAGTCCTCCTTCCAGTCCTTCTTCTAGTCCTCCAGGCTTTTCAGTTCCTGCCGCATCTCCCTCTGCAGGTTCCTCTCCAGTTTGTCCAACAGAGTCTCAGTCCTCTGCTGTTTCTGCCCCCACTGCTTCTGTTTCTGCACCTGTTATTCCAACAAACACTCACCCAATGCAAACTAGATCTAAGTCTGGTATTGTTGTTCCTAGAATTCAACCTAGACTGCTCTTAACACACACTGAACCGAGGACTGTAAAGCTAGCCTTAAAAGATCCAGCTTGGCATGAAGCAATGCAAGCAGAATTTGATGTTTTACAAAGAAATAAAACCTGGAATCTGGTTCCCTTACCATCTAATAGGAAAGCTATTGGATGCAAATGGGTTTTTAGGGTCAAGGAGAACTCTGATGGATCTATCAACAAGTTAAAGGCAAGGTTGGTGGCAAAAGGTTTTCATCAACTTCAAGGTTTTGATTTTCAAGAGACTTTTTCTCCTGTTATCAAGCCAATCACAGTGAGGCTCATACTCACTCTTGCTCTTACTCATCATTGGCCTTCAAAGCAACTTGACATTAATAATGCCTTTTTACATGGCTTACTTGAGGAAGAGGTTTACATGCAGCAACCTTAAGGTTTTGAACATCGTGATTCTTCTCTTGTTTGCAAACTTAACAAGGCTTTATATGGGCTCAAGAAAGCTCCTAGACAATGGGTTGAGAGACTCAAACTTACTCTTACCAATCTTGGTTTTCATGGGAGCAAATGTGATCCATCTCTTTTTGTCTACAATCATAAGGGCAACATTATATACTTTCTGGTTTATGTTGATGATATAATCATCACAGGAAACTCCTCTTCTCTGATTTCCTCCATAGTTCAACAGCTGAATTCCACTTTTGCCCTCAAAAGACTTGGGTGAATTGGACTATTTCTTGGGTATTGAAGTCAAGAGACAGCCTAATGGCTCTTTATTACTCACACAAAGCAAGTATATCAGAGACTTACTTGCCAAGACTGATATGTTGGAAGCTAATCCTATCTCTTCTCCTATGGTAGCCAATTTAAAGCTGTCTAAAACTGGGTCCACTGCTGTGTCAGATCCTTCTTTTTATCGGCCTGTTGTAGGTTCTGTGCAGTATGCCACTGTTACAAGGCCAGAAATCAGTTTTGCTGTCAACAAGGTGTATCAATTCATGGCAAATCCGCAAGAATCTCACTGGTGTACTGTGAAAATGATTCTAAGATACCTAAAAGGTTCTGTGCAGTGTGGTTTACAACTGTTTCCACCTTCTGTTGGTCAGTCATTCACCCTTAAAGCCTCTTGTGATGCGGATTGGGCCTCAGATCCTAATGACAGGAGGTCCACATCTGGTGCAGCCATCTATTTTGGTCCCAATTTGGTCTCTTGGTGGTCTAGAAAACATGTTGTGGCCCGGTCTAGTACTGAGGCTGAATATCGCAGTCTAGCTGAAGTTGCTTCTGACTTAATATGGATCCAAACCTTGCTGACAGAACTGCATATACCACACACAGCTCCTACTGTTTTCTGTGATAACCAATCTGCTGTGTTACTTGCTCATAATCCTGTTTTGCATGCTAGAATAAAGCATATGGAGATTTATTTTTGCTTTGTTAGGGAAAAAGTCATTGCCAAGCAGCTGTCAGTTCTTCACATCCCGGGCACAGATCAGTGGGCTGATTTGCTCACCAAGGCACTCTCTCCTTCCAAGTTTCTTGCAATGAGGACCAAGCTCAATGTGATTGATCCCTCTCTCAAGGTTCAGCCCCATTGAGCTTGAGGGGGGGTATTAGAGAGTAGTGTGTAGTGCAGCTGTGTCAAACAACTTGTTTCTATAGGAAAGCAGTATTAGTGCTTGTGTTAGTGCCAGCTCATCAATAACTGTTTCAGTTGGTTAAATGACAGCTCATCAAGTTGTTAGTGGCAGTTACTGCCAGCTACTCTAAAGTGTAGGTTTAGCACAAGTGTGCACATGATAAGAAATGTATATAAGGCTGTTGAGCCTCTGTTCTGTGTAACAAATTCAGAATCATCAATACAACAAACAGATTTTCGATTTCTCTCTTTTCCCTCTCTTTTCAGTTAACCTAGATTTCTATTAGTCTATGATCTAATTTTTCTAATTAAGAAACTTCTTAACTACAAAACACAGCCACCGATCCAGAATCTAGTCACTTTAGAAGGATTCTTCTAGCATACAGGAAGGTTTTATTCTTGAGGATAGTGTTGAAGAGATGTTAAATTTGTGAATGTTAATGGGTATATGAAAAGGTAAGAAGTTTGATAGAGTTAAGGATGATTGTTTATAGTTGATTTTTGTTCCCTCAGAGAGTTAGAGGTGGTTTCACTTGCCAACAAATTTCAATTCATTATATGCGGATATGTACATATCCATCATCAAAGATCCTTCTTTCCTAAAGATTTGAGCATTTAGAATTATTAGTGCAAAGGGAAAAAAGAAAAGTTTCACTATCATTAAAACCTGATTAGTTGGAACTGTTTGTCATTTATGACGTTTGTATCGGCAATGGCCAGCCCTGATGCTCTAAATACCTGCTTTAAACAATTGGAGTGAAGTTTGTTCAGAAACAGAATGGAAAAAAATAAGAAAATAAATAAACAGTATAGATAAGATTGAGAAATGGGGCAGCATGAGTAACTTACCTCACATGTACGTGCCAAACCAGCAAGATTGGGTATGCGGTCAAGAAGTGATGCTACAAGGATGGAACTCTGTCGACTTGCCTTTAGTTGATCTAGAGATAATCTTCTTGACTGCAATAATTGGTCCAGAAGGAGATCATCCCTTTCTATCTCTGCGACGTTGATATTCAAATTAAATTATGGTAGATACAAAACTATGAAGCAAATATATAATGTGGAACACAGACAACAAATACAACAGAACATGGTCATAATGACACAAGAAAAACAAAGTGTCAGATCATCCATGCCATTCCTTTTAATCGCATCAATAGTTGCTGAAAAAAATTAAAACATACCAGCCATTTTTGTGTAGGTTTCGTCATTGCCACAAAGGAAACCTGCTTCATTGTCCCCCTTGTCATGTTTGGTAAAAGTAACCTTTTTCTGGAAATCTGAAGACATATCTTTAAGTAAGGTCACTTCACAGCCACCGGATAAATTTTCCATGTGTTTATCTCCATTGAATTTCAGAATCTCATTCCTGATAGTTACCACATCCTTTGCCATTGAACATCGGAGGTCTTCTCTAGCATCCTACAATGATTGGGAGAAAATCTCACGAGATGAAACAAAAAATATAGCCTTTCTTTTTTAAATAGGGAAGTAAGACAAGGTACTTACGTTTAAGAATTTGAGAACATGCTCCATGAGAGACGTTGGAACACATTCAAAATCATTCTCCTTTACACAACAAACACAGAGAATTAACAAAAGTATCATCGCACAAATATCCTATATCGTATAATTGAGATGTTGGATTGAAGGTTTAGAAATGTAGAATTTATCCGGTTCTGACAAATATGCTTCAAGCGATTAGCAATTTAAGCATTAAAGCCAAAAGGACTCAAAATAGAAAAAATATGAATCCTATCTGGAAATATAAGTGTTGTAAATAGCACTATGGTTTGATAATAATTGCTTATGTTCCCTCCAGGCACTAGCTAGAAAATGTACTACCTAAAGGCTTGCACTATTTTAGTACAAATATTCCATTATCTCCTCTCTCTTTCTTTTGTACATATTTCCATGATAGTGACAAATTTTATTTCCCTTTTTTCTAATTATCATTTATTAGGATTTATGTACATTAGTCTGTATTGTATTAGAGCTTGTACTTAGTGATCAGTAAAAATAATATTCAGTTTTCTCCATTTTCTCTTTCAGCTGATGACACAATGGTGCCATCTCAGCTTAGTAAGAGATTGAAAATGTTACAAATTCTAACGACAAAACAGCCGAACAGCAAAGCAATATGAGGATCCAGTCAGTCACCGTTTATGCATATACAAACAGATTAAAGATAAGCATGTGGCATTGGATTGCTTTTGCCATTGGACCAAACCATAGCATGTGTCCAACTGATTCAAAATTTAAAACTAAATATTAACTGCCTCATTTTGCAATTTAGACTTCGTTTCCGAAAGGGGAGCATTAGTATGATACTCCAAGTATACACAAACACAGATCCTCACCTCGACTCGATTGATGAATATTCCAGCAGGTGTGACAGATCTTCTTGGGTTATAAGCATCGATATATCCTTCCATTGATGCACGTAAGCTGAAATATAGATAACATAAATTAATGAGTATAATTCATTAGAAAATAGTACAACAGTTTTTCTCAGCAGCAACATAATATACTTGGAGAGCATACCAATGACAAACACTTTGTCTTTTACAGACACCAATAAATTAGAAATCTACATAAATCAAATTTAGATATATAACAAGAAAAACAAAAATAAAAAATAATACCGTGCACAATCAGAATTCCTTGCAAGGTATGTTTTCAAATCCACAAAGCACCTCTTCTCTAAAGAAAGCATCTCAGAAGATCCATCATTCAACAGTGGAAACAATTTATGCAGAATTTGATATACTAGTAACTGCAAAAACATTCAGGCATATCATGACCCATCTATTTGAGTGTGAAAAAGATAGATAGAGATTAGAAAAAGAGAAATATCAACACACAAATGATAACCTGGGTAAAACCACGTAAGCTGTGATGATGTGATGTTAACAATGGAATTAGGGGAGGAAACAATTCATCCAAATGCCTAGATTGAACATCTTTAGATGAATTGAGAATGACGTTAGCTGCAATGAATACATATGAAGATAGTGCCTGCATTTTAAGCCTAACAAATTAGATGATTTTTTTTAAGCATAACGAACGATGAATTGTCACAAGAATATGTTAAGCTACTTTAAAACTTAGACATTTAGCATATTAAGAGACATTTAGCATATTAAGTCACTATATGGCAATCTCAAGTCATTTATCAGGGAGCACTGCTATTTAGTACGAGGGATTTGGTATACGAAATGTAAGAATTCACACGTGTCAGTTTATTAAAGAAAAATGAATTGTGATCTCGCCATTTGACGGAAATCATGTGGTGATGTGCATATAAAATGTTTTCGTATTTTCTAGTAAGGTAACCGTTTTGTACTCTAAAGCATTTTCCTTTATCAGGACCGCTGGTACTTTAATAGGATTATCACTAATAATATACTGCAGGTTAAACCACATAGCAGCTGTCTAGCTCAGAAACAGCCAACCTCTTGTTTCTATAACATTTACAGCCACTGTAGCTTGTTCGGAGTTTTGGTGAATGCTCGGTGTTCCCTACAAGTTTGTAGCAGCTTTTAAAATTACCTTTAAGCAGGACATTTTTTACAGTGGTAGCCTGAATTTTCAGTTTTTTGGTGTATTTAGTTGGAATGTAATGGGTGTACTTGCTAGTGTTTCTATATCCTTCATTCCTTATCTCTGTTATGGGATCATTGGCTTGGTTTGTTCAGCCTTTGACTTTTTAAAGGTATGTGACTTGCTAGAGTATTTCTCATGTCTCTTATCCATCTAATCCCCTGCAATTTCAACAAGTATCAGTTTTACACACAATTTTATCGACAGTGCCCTATATAATCACAATTATGCCACTATGAAATTTAATAGGAAACAGTTGAGTGATGTTATGGAGCTTATGCATCGATTGGTACATTGGTGGCTGTATTTAAAATCTAAATTTACAGAGTCTAGTGAGTAGCAATAAGGAGGAAAACAAACACAGTAAACCAGAGGTCTCATGTCATCAAAAGCAATACTTACCTGCTGTTTCATGTCATAATCCCGCAATATAGGGACCAGCTGTTCTTTAACCTGTGAATTTGACATTATGATAAGTGGGATAGAAAGCTAATTTCAACAGAGACAGTAACAAATTACAAACATTGCATAACAGGTTGGACACTGAATTTTCATGTAAAAGAGTTACAAGAAACTTAGCCTGCCAACATTCTCTTACTATGTGAAATTAATCTGAATACGGAAGGAATTTGAAGTAGTAGTTATTATTTCTCATTCCCAAATAAAATGAACAAGTGCTGAACCGGACTTCATTTAAATATTTTATTGAGTCCCAGAAAACCAAATCTCAAGCAACCAACACCTGGATATTTTATTGTTAACCCGACTTTCAGAAGGGTTTCTAACTTTCTCTACTGGACATGCAGAGACTGTGATCTTTGCTTAGATGATGTGCTTTCTTATTTGTTTTGGATTGTGTTTTTTCAGTTTCCTTTAGGAGAATATCTTCTGTTCTTGTGCCATTTGGTTTCTATTCCCGAACCAAAAAAAAAAAAAAAGAAAAAAAAAAAAAACTAGTTGCAAATAAATAGCATAAATAAGAAAAAAATGACAGAAGGAAAAAGGTGAAGAAGAAAGTCTCACAAGTGATGGAAACTTCAAGTATATGTTGATTGCAAACGTCTCTAAGTATTGACGAACAGCGGGTAAGTTATTTCTCTGCAAGAATACAAAAGATGTAATTACTTCCAATTTGGTGTCAAAGGAGAACCAATACAAGTTGGTAACAGTACAAACAAAAAATGGTTGTGCTAGATTAAAAATGATAATTAGATAAATAGCAATTGGCATGCCAAAACTTTTCACAAAATTTAATTTGTATTCCTTTTTTCGGGTCAGAAGTGATTTTCACTTAACAAAGTACAGTGCAAATGTAGTCAATCACGAAATGTAAGTTTGCATACAAACAAACAAATAGAAAGAGGAGAGAAGCAAACATGGCAACTGTCTTAAGATTCAGTGCAAAGACGTGAAAACTTAAAACTGCATCAAATAAAACAAATAAATGAAATTGTAGAAAATAAGGGAAGAAAATACTTTCTTGTATTACTCAGCAGACTAAGACTGCTTATATAGAAAAGAGTACATTAATGATTTCCTAAAATAGAAGATACTAATTAATAATAAAATACAATCAAATCTGATAGAATATAAAATAAAAACTAGGAGAATAATATTGGGATTGGGCCTGATTCTCCAACACCTCCCCTCAAGTTGGTGCATAGATATCTATCATGTCCAACTTGCCTATTAACCGCTCAAAATTGGACCTGGCCAGACTCTTGGTCAGAATGTCCGCAGTTTGCTGATTAGAAGTCACAAAAGGCAAACAGATAATTCAAACATCCAGCTTTTCTTTTATGAAGTGGCGGTCAACCTCAATATGCCTGGTCCTATCATGCTGAACAGGATTATGAGCTATACTTATTGCGGCCTTACTGTCACAGTAGAGCTTCAAAGGTAGATCAACTGTCACTCTAAGTTCTTTTAAAACTCTGTAAATCCATAAGCCTTCACAAATACCTTGAGTCATTGCTCTAAACTCGGCTTCTGCACTGCTTCTAGCAACAACTCCTTGTTTCTTACTTCTCCAAGTAACCAGATTTCCCCACACATAAGTACAATATCCAGCCAGGATTTCTGTCGATAATCGAACCAAATTTAATCTGCATCTGTAAAGATGGCAACATTCTTCTCATCAGTTTTCTTAAAATACAAACTCTTCCCTGGGTTGGTCTTTAAGTATCTTAAGATCCTGTATACTGCCCCAAGATGTTCCTCATAGGGAGAGTGCATGAACAGACTTACAACACTCACAGAGAATCCAATATCAAGTCTGGTGTGAGATAGGTAAATTAGTTTACCAACTAGCCTCTGGTATCTGCCAATATCAACCGGAGCACTACCATTCTCCCACAGCTTCATATTAGGATCCATGGGAGTGTCTGCTGGCCTACATCCACTCATCCCAGTTTCCTCCAAGAGATCCAGAATGTACTTTCTTTGGGAGACTACAATTCCCTTCTTTGAGCGAGCAACCTCCATGCCAAGGAAATATTTCAATGCTCCCAAATCCTTGATCTCGAATTCTGCAGCTAAGTTTCTCTTTAATCTCTCAATTTCTACCGTATCATTTCCGGTGAGGATGATGTCATCTACATAGACTATCAAAACAACAATCTTTCCATTAGGAGAAAACTTTGTGAACAAGGTGTGGTCTGCTTGTCCCTGAGTGTATCCCTGTCTTTTTACTGACTGGGTGAACCTTTCAAACCAAGCCCTTGGAGATTGTTTAAGGCCATAGAGTGACTTCTCCAACTTACACACCTTTAAATTTTCTTTCAAAGCCAGGAGGACAGTCCATGTATACTTCTTCCTCCAAGTCACCATTGAGGAAGGCATTCTTCACGTCAAGTTGATTCAGGGGCCAATCTAAGTTGGCACCAAGAGATAGGAGAATTCTGACAGTGTTCAACTTTGTAACATGGACAAAAGTCTCTGAATAGTCTATGCCATAAGTCTGGGTGAAGCCTTTAGCCACCAATCGAGCCTTGTACCTTTCAATTGAATTATCTGAGTTGTACTTCACAGTAAAAACCCACTTACAACCCATAGTCTTCTTTCCTTTTGGTAACGTCACAACTCTCCAAGTTTTGTTCTTCTCAAGGGCTCTCATCTCCTCAAACACAGCTTCCTTCCACTTCGGAACTTTTAGAGCTTCCTGTACATTTTTTGGAATTTCTACAGCAGACAACTGAGAGGTAAATGCAGCAAAAGAGGATGACAAATTTGAATATGACACATACTTGGATAGAGGATGCTTAGTACAAGATCTAATATCATTCCTAAGCGCTATAGGGAGATCTATTTCAAAAGATTCATCACGACCTATAGATTCAGAAGAAGACTTACCTGTGTCAGGTTCACTGGGTGGATTTTCTCTTAGTTCGAACTCTTGGCAGTGTTGGAGAGAGTTCCTTATTTCCTTTCTTATGGTTTTTCTTCTCGAAGACCTTTCCCTTCCACGTTTTGTCACAATCATTGTACCTGTTTCTTGTCTCTTTATGGGAATCATTTTGTTGTGGCATTACGATTGATTCATCACCAGTTTCACAGACTTGTTGGTCATGCTTTTGATTTAAAGATGTCGCCTAAGAATCAATGAGAACCTCTTCCATAGTGGGAATGGTTCAGGTAAGGATTCATGGGCATTTTCTTTTGGTTCAACACAATCAGTCTCAGAATCTTGTAACAAATAAACATTATCCAGAGAAATGATATTTTCAAACGAATCTTTTTCAAATGAATCTTCTTTTGGATTCCCCTCTGAAGATGAATGTCACTAAAGTAAGGTTGATTTTCAAAAAACGTGGCATCCATAGTCACAAAAACCTTTTTTGATTTTGGATCAAAACACTTGTAACTTTTTTGGGTAGAGGGGTAACCAATGAAAACACATTTTATAGCTCGTGGTTCTAATTTACCTAGATGCTTATGTTCATGAACAAAAGCAATACACCCGAAGATTTTTAACGGCAAATCAGCTGAAACACGAACCAAGGGAAAACAATTTTTGAAAACATTAAGAGGAGTTTGAAATTGCAAAACTTTGGATGGCATACGGTTAATTAAATATGCAGTAGTCAAAACAGCTTCACCCCATAGGTATTTCGGGACCTTATTTTGGAAGAGCAAGGCTCGAGCCACCTCAAGAAGGTGTCTATTCTTCCTCTCCGCAATCCCATTTTGTTGGGGTGTATTAGCACAAGAACTATGATGCACAACTCCATTTTCAAGAAAAAAATATCCTAAGATCATGTTAAAATATTCTTTTCCGTTGTCACTTCTAAAGACTTGAATTCTCTATGAGCGCTGTAAGTCAGTTCATGCACTCTCCCTATGAGGAACATCTTGAGGCAGTATACAGGATCTTAAGATACTTAAAGACCTACCCAGGGAAGGGCTTGTATTTTAATAAAACTGATGAGAAGAATGTTGCCATCTTTACGGATGCAGATTGGGCTGGCTCAGTTATCGACAGGAAATCCACAACTGGATATTGTACCTATGTGTGGGAAAATCTGGTTACTTGGAGAAGTAAGAAACAAGGAGTTGTTGCTAGAAGCAGTGCAGAAGCAGAGTTTAGAGCAATGGCTCAAGGTATTTGTGAAGGCTTATGGATTTACAGAGTCTTAAAGGAACTAAGAGTGATCGTTGATCTACCTTTGAAGCTCTACTCTGACAATAAGGCCGCAATAAGTATAGCTCATAATCCTGTTCAGCATGATAGAACCAAGCATATTAAGGTTGACCGCCACTTCATAAAAGAAAAACTGGATGATGAAATTATCTGTTTGCCTTTTGTGACTTCTAATCAGCAAACTGCGGACATTCTGACCAAGAGTCTGGCCAAACCCAATTTTGAGTGGTTAATAGGCAAGTTGGGTATGATAGATATCTATGCACCAACTTGAGGGGGGTGTTGGAGATTCAGGGTCAATCTCGATATTATTCTCCTAGATTTTATCTTATATTTATTTCGTCATATTTGATTGTATTTTTATTATTAATTAGTATCTTCTATTTTAGGAAATCATTAATGTACTCTTTTCTATATAAGCAGCCTTAGTCTGCTGAGTAATACAGGAAAGTATTTTCTTCCCTTGTTTTCTACATGGTATCAGAGCCTAACCTAGATCCATGGGCCACCCACCGCATTATATACACGTACCAAGCCCAATAGTGTTGGGCGTGAGGGGGTATATTGGGAAAAACCTAAGTCCCACATAGACTAGAGATAAGGTCTTAAAAGAGCTTACAAAGCCTAGGCAATCCTCACCTTACAAGCCGGTTTTGTAAGGATGAGTTAGACCCAAAATCCTAATAGAAATTTAAATAGAGAAAAACACACATATGCTTTATATAAGCTCATAGTCATAAATATGTGTATTAGATTTCGGAGTGGAACTGAAAAACTCATTTGTATTGAATCTGGAAAATTGTTACAGGGAAGAATGACCAACTCAGTACAAATAGACTTGAGTTATCATAACTAATTAAGCCTAGCATCTAACTAACTATACAGCTGTGTACAGCTTTCACAGTAACCGAAAAACTAACTGAAACTAATTACAAACAAAAAGATAGGATACAAGCAACTGTACCATAGGAGAAATGCATTCTCTCACCCAACCCCCCACCCCCCAAAAAAAGTTCAAGGTGGGTGAGAGGATGGAACCAGCTCAGACACGTTGAGCCTGTCCCAAAGATGAGCCTGTCCCAAAGAAGACAAAACCTAGTAGGAGATAGTGGCTTAGTTAATGAGTCCGCCAATTGATCATGAGCCGGAATGTGTGGGACAGTAAGTTGCTTGTTTAGCACTTTTTCTCTCACAAAATACAGATCAAGTTCCACGTGCTTTGTGTGAGCATGAAGTATTGGATTACGGGCCAGAACTACAGCACTCTAGTTGTCACAGAATACTTGAGGAACTTGAGCAGGAACAGCTAACTCAGAGAGTAGAGTTTGCAGCCATGACAACTCAGCAGTAACCTGAGCTAAGCTTCGGTATTTGGCCTCAGCACTAGACCTAGCAACAACAGACTGCTTGTAGAATTGGACCAAGAAAAGCAGCAGCACAGCACCAGATGTAGACCGACTGTCATCTGGATCAGCTTTCCAGTCAGCATCATAGTATGCCTCAAGAATGAGAGGCTGATTGGGAATAGCAGGATACAGCTGCAATCCATGATGAAGAGTGCCTTTTAGATTCCTTAAAATCCTTTTAACAACTACCCAATGAGGCTCCTGATGAGCTGACATGAATTGACATACTTTATTTACTGAAAAACTGATTCTGGGCCTTGTGATGGTAGCATACTGTAATGCACCAACAACAGATCTATAAAATGAGGCATCTTGAACAAAGTCAGAACCATGCTTAGTCAATTTTGAACCAGAAATCATTAGAGAAGAGATGGCTTTTGCTTCCAGCATGTTGGTCTTGCTGAGCAAATCTCTAGATGGTAGAATACCATATTAGATTTCAGAGAGAAACTGAAAAACTAATTTGTATTGAATCTGGAAAATGAAATTGTTACAAGGAAGAATGATAAACTGAGTTGTCATAACTAACTGAGCCTAGCACCTAACTAACAATACAGCTGTGCACAGCTGTCACAGTAACCAAAAAACTAACTGAAACTAATTACAGAAAAAAAGATAGGATACAAACAAGTGTACTTGGAGAAATGTATTCTGTCACAATATGCATCCAATACAACCTGTTGAATTTGTAATTTCTGCGTAATTCTGTGTACCTAAATCAGACCATACCAGCCTCTATTTATAATGGGATTTGCAATAATAACAATAAATACTAATTGCTAATTGTAATCCTAATTGATATGATTCTAATCCTAATTAATTAAATAAGGAAACATATCATAAAATATAAAATCCTAACATATTCTAAAATACTCTTGATATCAAAAAGATTTTATCAGATATTTCTCTAATTTTCTAACACAACCAATGCACAACAAATTAAAAATTCAAATTGGAAAATAAACACTGACGTGTGGTATGGTGTGAAATAACATACATTAAGTGATAAGTACAAGTAATCCAAAACCTTCCCAACTATATCTTCCTCAACAAATGGTGACAGGACACATATAATTTGCCAAGCACGTATTTTGCGCCTATGAATCTGTAACGTCAATGTCAGAAATTGAACAAAATGAGTTATACCAGAGATTGACAAGTGCAAAAATTGCAGAGCAATAAGAAATTCTGGTATCATGTCATAGTTAAACCAACGAAAGCAGCAAATCTTTAGAGATATTCTCTTGGACATAAGGTTGTTCAGTATGATTCCAGTTACACAAACAAAAGGCCAGAGTAGCTGGCATAATAATTGTCACAGATAGTCTCATGGGATAAGGGTTTGAAGTCCAAATTAACAAGTGAGATGAAAATCTTTAGAAAGGCCAGAAGAAAA
This sequence comes from Calophaca sinica, assembly GCA_037113605.1. NCBI lineage: Eukaryota > Viridiplantae > Streptophyta > Magnoliopsida > Fabales > Fabaceae > Calophaca > Calophaca sinica. The sequence goes on from CM073731.1 coordinate 35,402,025, forward strand.
TCTGCAATAAATGATAGCACCACAATAGATTGTAATTTGTAAGTTTTTTTTTTTTTCAGTTCAATATGCATAGCAGATTAGTCTATTTCATGCAACATTCTAGATGAATGGTAGAGATTTATGGATTTAGTTACCAAATTTAAGAAGCAATTTCTTAATCCAAACATTTAGTATTCAGGGAGCGATAATGCTGGATTTTTATCAGCGAAGATAGACTTTAAAAATTTGATATATATTGGAATCTGTTAGCATAATTATTTCTTCTTTATTGTAATTAGGAGCAGATTGTGTAGCTTATTTTATTCTGATGTACATTTTTTATTTTTATTTTATTCCCTTGTATCTCATTAATTAGGATATATTCAATAGAGCCTATATAGGGTTATTGGTTCTGTAAGTTTTCAACCAAGTGGAATACAATCATCAATTTCTCTTCTTTCAAGTTGGTATCAAAGCTCCCGATCTGCGAGACTCTGCTTCCGCAGTAGCTGCATATTGCGGAAAACCGTAACCACCTTCGTTGCGGCTTAACCTTAACCGCATTCATTGCGGAGTTCTTAGGCTGCCTCATTTTAGTGTTTTCACCTTCATAGTGCCATTAGAAGTGCAGACTGCCAGAGTAGCATTGTCAGCAATGTACGCTGAACGGCATCATATGCTCTGTATTGCAGCGGACATGCCGGCTTCACAGGCATAAACATCTTCAGCAGGCTCAGCTGGTTCGTACAACTCTTAAAAGACGCAAGAAGCTTGAACCATATTGAAGGGAATGCTCACTGACAAAATATGAAGCTTGGGATGATGAGGACTCACTTATCATGACTTGGTTATGGCACTCCGTGACTCTAAAAGTTTGCCAAAATTGCATGTTCTTCTCCGGTGATAAGGAGATTTGGGAGAACCTTTGTCAAACATATTCTATGAAACAAGATGTCTCGGCCAATCATGAGTTGTAGAATAAGATCTTCAATACTAAACATGGAAGTCTTTCGGTGACAGGCTACTATGGGGATCTCAATGACTTACGGATTGAACTAGACCAATACCAGAATCTGAAGATGAAGTTCAATGAAGACACTGCCACACGCACACAATTCATTGAGGGAGATCGTATCTTCAAGTTTCTATCAGGTCTAAAATCTTAATATGACCCTATTCGTGTTCAGATTCTGGGCAAGGAGAAACTGCCTTCACTTTCGGAAGTACTGTATTTCATTTGAGGTGAAGAAAGCCACAAGACAGTGTGTTAGATGGTGGCAACACTGTTGAGGAAAGTCACAGGGCAAAGGAAGTCGCGGGACAGTGTTTTGTTTCAAGTATAAATAATCCTATGGATTTGTATTCAGTATCTTTTAAGCAGTAAATTATTGTCATGAACAATTATCCCAAAAGCTTAAGCTATTGAACGAAAGCACATGAATGATCATATATTTGATACACCCTGTCAAACAAGTCTTTTACGATCGAAGCATGGATTATGTATAGGCCCACCCTACCTTGTGTTGCAATTTAACTTGTTATTTAGAAAAATGGGGCAGCAAGATTCAAACTCATGACTATTCAGTCATATAGAGGCTTTAATACCATAGCATGAACTAATTATCCCAAAGCTTAAACTGGTCGGTGAAAGCATATGGAAGGTTTTATATTCAACAATTTTAATGTTGAACTCGAGGTTTCTAAACTTAGAACCCCTTTTCTATTAATTCTCTTCAATCTACCCTTCTTCTCTTCCCAATTTCTATCTTTGAGCTAGTGTCTATATCTTCTACTGCATCAAAAGGTTGTCAAGAACTTAAGAGATGCCCTTAAAGCACAAATGGGGTTTTAATGACTTGAAGTGGGAAGCACTAAAAGTGCATGCCTCACTAGAGAAAAGGCGTTGAAATTGGGGGGAGTGTTTGACTATTTTGCATTAATTTTCCATAAAATTAAGTACTCAAGCATAACGTTCAAATCATGGATTAAAATCTTCAATTTACAAAAGCTGCTTTGCTGTCAAAAACCATATCTTTCAAATGGTTCGTTTGCTGTTGTTCAACTATCATTATTACCTGTTCATCTAATAATGAAAGTTTGCCAATTTTAATTGTATTACTGAATCCTGCTGGGAGGTAGCCAGCCTTAGGCCCACTGTACATGCACATCTTTTTTTGGCAGAGTCCTCCCATATACACACCCTTTTACTTTCTGCACTGTAGATTTAGCTTATGGAATTATGCAGTTCGACATCAAAACTATTATGTATTAACTCCTCAAACAATCCTAAGGCACACAACCACAATTGTGGCCAGTCATTGTGGGAAAATTATGGGTAACCTGCATGTACCCTCATGAATTAATCACATGAGAGATAGACACAGCACCAAACAAGTGGGGCCTCTCAAAATTTTATGACCATATCCAAGGTTTTTGCACCTATCTCGCTTCATATGACCAGGTCATTGGAAAATTTGACACGAGAATTCATTGACCATTCCCCCTACAGCTAGGCATCAGTCCCTTGACACCTTGGTGAAGGTATCAAGAACTCTTCTAATACAAGACTTATGTTGTTTTCTCATTACTTTTCCATTTTGAAGAGGAATAAGAAAATAATAAATTTTCTCACCTGGAACCCTACGACAGCTTTCATTCTAAAAACCATCTCAAAAAGGTGCGAGATTACTGCAGTCATTTTCATCTCATCAAGCTAAAAGAATGAAGAGAACAAAGGATACTTACAGAACTATATTTTTTGTACAACTCCTTAGAAAGATCTTTATCATTGACCTACATCAACAGATATTATATTCAACATTAGCATTCCAAAATAACCATCTGAACTTTGCCCTAAATGAACATCCTGCACCAAATATGGCATTACCAAAGAAAAATAATCAAGAAAGTACATTCCAAAATTTACACATCATAGCGGTAGCCATATCAGTTAAGATCCCAAGATTAAGATTCTAACATTTAGATTCCTATCCCAAATTTAGAACCATCATGCTCTCCGAATTCATATCAGTAATCCATTTATATTCTAGTGCCGTAATCATTTGTTAAGAGGAACTAGCTTTGAACAGTTAAGTCTCCCCTGTTGACTTACATCTGATTATGTTCCTAGAGCTTTCCTTTTTGTTGGCAGTGTGTTTCATGCATACAATAGTGGGGCTAATTTTCATTTTTCTTTGCATACATCTATAGTATTTAAAAAATTGAAGTCAGATAGCAACAGAACTAGCAGAGAAAATCTAGGTTATACAATACCACAAGAACAGAACCTCTCAGCAGCCCAAATACATAACATAAAAGCATATTTCTGTCTCAAACATAATCAAGCAAAAATTACTACATAATTTAGCATGGATTTATTCCTTATCATCAATTAATAGTAATATACTACCGCAGAGTCAAGAAGCTCTAGCAGAAATGCTCTGCCAGATTCTAATGCCGCAATGCAGTCTGCATCTTCATTTGGTGATCCCACCATACAAGCCAAGTCTGCCAACTTGTAAAAAAGAACAGCAACTGATACGCGTGCATATAACTCTGTATTAATAAATGCCTGATAAGAGAAGTGACCAATTGTTACAAAGTCAAAAGATTCTAGATTTTTTACTTAAAAAAGTTATTACATTTGCAATTAATGACAATTGGCATATCATGTTGTTATGATAAAATGCATTGATTGTTTAAACTTGGGTAGAAAAGCAGAAAATTAAAGTAGCTAAATCTTTTAAATGTTGAGTTGCTCACTTCTGTCATCTCAGGATCAGGGCTCCCGCCCAATAAAGAGACCTCCAGTTTTGCATCATTATTGTCAGCTAGCTCAGCTTCAAAATCCTCATCAAATGCAACTGAAAGACATAATGTTAAATTTATACGAAAATTATATATCGTAAAACAACAGTCACCCAAGTAAATTGCATACTGATACAGCAAATAAACGTTTGGAACCTGAACCATAGAGAGATAGCAGTTTAAGCTCCTTCAGATAAAACTTTATAATTCTAGGATTTAAGAGCCATAATCCTGTTAAGTGCAATGCTGCAAGTCGAATTGTACGAGGACTCTTTGTGCCTTCCTCAAGAAGATTTTTGATAAACTGAACGCCGGATATTAAAAGAAAATAGTCACTATCTGCAAGAAATTAGCAGAGAGAACACATAGGAATAGAAAACGTGTTGAAGAGAACACATACCCATTTCAGTGGTCCCGGTGCATTGTCTATCTGATGCATGCTCTCATCGTTAAATAACAAAGGATGCAAAACTGATGACAAAAGAGCAGCAATTGAAGCAACTCTCCGCTTATTGCAATTCATATGCAATATCCAAGATGAATGGACCAAATTCCACATCATCTGATCAAAGATTGCAATTTACATGTCATTAGATCAGAAAAAACTGCTGGTGGGTGAGAAGATGGTATGCATGCAATAAAATACAAGAAAATTCTATCATGCTGATTATAAATCATCGCAAAATAGAATTATGCGATTTCATGCATGCTACAAAAAGACAAAACAAATAAAACCAAGTTAGAAGCGATGTGATGGAAAACACAAAAGTCATCTAAATCACACAATTGCTTTAACAAACCATAATTATAGGATCTAACTTGCAAGATACCAATATCAACTAAAATCAAGTCCGTTCAACCAATGAAAGTCAGGTGGACTAAAGTAAGAGGCATCATGCCAGGGCATAAGATGCATGAGTATTAAGGATTAACATGCTCGGTATGACAATTTTTAATCACCTTAAATTCCCAAGAAAACTGAAGCTCTTATGTTGTTTTGTTTAGCAACGTTAAAAATTTTAATATGCGAGCATCACATTCACAAGCCCACACGCATTGGGTGTCCCAGACAAAGACAGAATATAAAATGCTTGTGATGATCTCATTTTTTATATGCCAAACATGGGCATCTTGCTCAAGCATCTAACATGCACCGGCACCAAGGCTATGCTTGGATTGATAGAATGGGATGGAATAGAGTGAAATGAAAAATGGAATAATACTAGGTTACCATATTTGAAATAAGATGGAATGGAATGAAACACGATGGAATGCATCCCACTCCATTCCATCCAATATCCCACTTTTTATTCTCCTCCAAGTTGGGATATACAGGATGGAACTACTCTTTTTTTCCATTTCATTACAAAAGTATCCAAACAATGGAATGTTAACTTTATTTTGTTCAACTCCATTTTATTCTATCTTATTTCATTCAATTCCACTTTCCACCAAATATCCAAAGATAGCCCAAAATGTCACCATGAGTAGGTGTTGAGTATTATTTACACGGTAATGAGTATTATTTACACGGTAATATTTTAGTACAGATTGTGATCGGAACTGGGACCCAGGGGTGCCCGGACAGCCCACAAAGCCTCTGAAGGTTTATGTGTGAAAGCCCAAATGTCAAAAGACCTAGTAAAGATGTAGGCGGGAAACTATAGTAGTTACAGGGGGGAGCTAAGTCTGTTATAAGGGATGTAGAGGGTAGGGTGGAGTCACGTTTTAGGCAAGGCATTTTGTTGGAGCTCAGAGGTCTCTCTGGCTTGGAGGAACTTGTCCCTTTTCTCTCTTTGTATTCACTCCTTTAAAGAAATACAATATTGTTTCTATTTTTTCTCTGAACAAAATCGGTTACTTTATTTGCTTTTATTTAGACAGATTTGCTTGCTGTAGACTTCTAGTATAGCCCTATTCTAGGCAGGTAGTTTTTAGGATAAATATATAATGTAAATCACCTTCGTACAATTTGAATCAAGAAATAATACTCAGAAGTGATTCTTTCAAGTTTGAGGATCCCAGGATCCCAATCAATGATAACAGTGCTTTTTCAGTGATTATGCTAATCCAATAAACGCAGTAGCACATATGCTACAGTTGGTTTTGTCAAATGCAGGGAAATCATCACCCTTGACAGATAGAATCTTTAGACCATTTAAATTTCACGGGCCACACAAATGATCACAGGTAAATTAACAAAACCAGTCACAGGCTAGCTTATCAGGGTCTCGGGTTATCAGCACAGAATGTGATGCTTTATATCTGGGCACAATGCTGACTGTTTAAAATCAGACCTCCAAGTTTATCTAATGGAAAACGTGTACTCCTAAAATTCATTCAATTAAAGGCAATACAGTTGATTGAACATATGAAACACAAACTAATAATATCCAGCTATGAAGGAAACCTGTGCATCTATCACATGACTACAGGAAACAACTGCACTTGGCGTCACTTTGGCAACTAGCTCAAATAACATTCTGAGTGATCTCAGTATGGGTAAAACAGAACTTTCTCCAGCATTTTCAAGGCTGCAAAACACAATTTCTGTAAGCTAACTTCATAAATAAGACAAACTAGGAGGGAAAAGAAGATATAGCCAACACATGCAAAGAACACCCACGATGTTGACATGAACTGTGAGTATTCACCAAGTTTCATAATACAAAAATAAGCCAAACTGCAATAACACAGATCCCATAAATCATGCGCGCGTGTGTGTATAATAATTGCATATAGATTATCCTATTACTTACCTCTCAACAAGATCACCAAAAATGCATCTCAGAGTGCCATCTGAGAAGAAAACATGGCTTCCCTCCAAATGAAACCCATTCTTGAGAGCATAAGAAGGAATTGACAGCAAAGATTCTATGCACACCCACTGAATCAGTAATAAATCAGTTAAAATCTTTTAACTAATCAATTAACAGCCTATATTTAGTGTAAACTTAACCATTTGTTAAGTGCCAAAGCTTTATAACCATTAATTGGAATAGATTAATTGGAAGGATGATTTGCCAGGACACGGGTACAATTGAATTGGTGAGACAAATGAGAAAATGAATATGCAAATTTCAGAGTAAGTTCATAACGATCCAAATATCAGATAATATGGCAATGAAGATATGTGCCTCAGGACAAAGAGAGAGATTAGCACCTTTACATCCAACAAAACAGCCCTTCGAGTTCTTGCCAAAATTCCTGCTCCTAGGAGATCATTGATATTTTGAATGAAAGATACACATAGATAATCTAACTGAGGCCTCCCTTCTATCTCTGAAAACAAATGCTTATTTTCCTCAATGAGATAAAAAGATTGAGTACAGTATGTGGAAGCTAGACCTCTGAGAACAGGGACTAACGCTTCATATGCTGCAAGACAAACTTCTGCATGTGTCTGCATTAAACATACATAGCAACAGCAAAAAGTTTAACATCAAAATCGTGACAGAAACACAAATTTTTTATAGCAGATAATGCATATAATATGTCAGGTACCTCTGAGCAAGAATGTGGAGATCTAGTAGTCCTCCAGAAGAATTGCCACATAAAAGTAAATGCAGAGTTAAGCAAAGCATCTCTTTTAATTTGTTTACACCACGGTAATATTAATGATATTGCCTTCACTGACATCATCTGCTTGGTGAAATATGGGAAAATCGGACAAGTTAAAAAGAGGGGAAAAAAGGTGTGGCTTAGTCAAAGCAATTTAAATATATATATATATATATATATAGATAGATATATATATATATATGAATAGAACAGGAATGAACTGTGTCAGTATAGTCTCGAGTTCACTAAGCATTTGTACAGCTGTAACTATCAGGGAGTTAGTTACAGGTTATTGTAGGAGATGAGAGTCAGGATGTAGGTTAGCTGATAACTGTATCTGTTACAGTCGAGTTAATTTTGTAACAACTTTTACAGAAATAAAACTCAGATAAGTTCAATGTGTATGAGCTCCCTAATGTTTCTTACCCACCATGAGCTTGTGAGGATGGATGGGTATATATCAGCTATTTATAGCTGATCCTAACCTACACCCTTATTCTCTTGTCCTACACCAACGTTTAACTAACTCAGGGAGTTAGTTACAGCTGCAAAAATGCTTAGTGAACTCGGACTATACTCACACATGAACTGATTAGTTATAATCAATGATGCACAGACACAATACAAGTATCGGATACGATACGTATCGAATACGGCGATACGGCGTTCCTTAAAAAATAGAGGATATGATACGTTGAGGATACAAATATAAAAAAAATAAAAAGTCCACAAAATATATTTGGTATTTTACACTCAAAATTGATGAAATTGACTCCCTTTCAATAACAAGGAAAATTTCAGAAGCTTTTTAAAGGAATTCTGACTTATTAATAATTACTTAAATTACAATAACAAAAACTAGAACTTTTGAAAACAATAATAAGATACCATGTATTTTAAAGCAGCTTAATAATGCAATATTTGAATTCAAGGTTGCATGTTTGCACATGTCGGAGTACCAATTAATCTGTCGGTGTTCCAACATAAGAACAAGCTAAACGACCCATACCTAAAACAAAACTCTAAACACCTCTTAACCTCTACACAGCTGTAACCTTGAATAACATGTCGCCGCTTACTCCTTTCTTTCTTGTCCCTTCTTTCATGACTCTTGCAGTAATGTGCATCTTTTGTTGGTTTCCTCCTCCTCCTTCCTCTTTCTACGATGCTCGTTGTTCTCCTCCTCCTTTCTTTCCACTAGCAACGATTGTATGGCTATTCGGGGTCCTCAAGCATCCTTGGGTATCGAGACCACTCGCGTCACCGGCGTCAAAGGGATGTCGTCTGCGTCACCCCTACGGTTGATAGGGTTCGCAGTGCCAGTGAGAGTATGTCGACGGAGTATCGAGGACGTATAAGAATTTTATTTTAGTTTTTATTTAAAAAATTGTTTCAAGCGTTATTTTTTTGTAACAAGCTTAGCAATCTTAGAGTCAATCTTATATTATCTAAGAGTGTAAGAATATGAAATAACTTAAGAGTCAATCTTATATTATCTTAGAGTATTTTGAATTATCTCATAGGATTAGAATCTTAACACTTGGTTATTATTATGATTAGTTTCCCTATTCAATTAGGATCAGAAGTCTTGTGTATTGTATCTCTATAAATAGTGGTTAGTAGTGAATCATATTTGTATCAAGTTATTATCAATAATATTATACCATTATCATATTCAAAGTCCTTATTGTATCCCTTCTTCTTCTATCTAAAACGCAGGTTTTGTGAGGTTGAGTTGGGCCCCAAAAATCTAATATGATATCAGAGCTTATCCTAGATCTATCATCCATTCACCATATTATCTATATCAGCCCACCCAATTGGCCTTCGGCCCCCTGGACCTTGGTCCAAGGCATAACGGGCTGCCAGGGTAAACCCTTAGCTGGCACTGTTACTCATAGGACTTCTCCGCTCCCTTTGGCGGAATTTTTGCCCTATGGAGGTTTCGAACCCACACCCAAAGGGATAAAGGTAATGGGAATCCACCTAGCAATGGGAATCCAGCTTCAGACCAGGGTTCGAAATCTCCATAGGGCAAAAACTCTGCCAAAGGGAGCGGAGAAGTCCTATGAGTAACAGTGTCAGCTAGGGGTTTACCCTGGCAGCCCGTTATGCCTTGAACCAAGGTCTAAGGGGCCGAAGGCCAATTGGGTAGGTTGTTACAATAAAAATTGGTCTGTTGGTATCAGGAGGTAGATTCTCATTGCCTTTATCCCTTTAGGTGTGGGTTCGAAACCTCCATATGGCAAAAACTCCGCCAAAGGGAGTGGAGAAATCCTATGAGTAACAGTGTCAGTTGGAGGTTTACCCCAACAGCCCGTTATGCCTTGGACCAAGGTCCAAGGGGCCGAAGGCCAATTGGGTGGGCTGTTACAAATTGGTCTGTTGGTATCAGGAGGTGGATTCTCATTGCCTTTATCCCTTTGGGTGTGGGTTCGAAACCTCCATAAGGCAAAAACTCCGCCAAAGGGAGCAGAGAAGTCCTATGAATAACAGTGTCAGTTGGGGGTTTACCCTGACAGCCCGTTATGCCTTGGACCAAGGTCCAGGGGGCCGAAGGGCCCCAACTGGCACTGTTACTCATAGGACTTCTCCGCTCACTTTGGCGGAGTTTTTGCCTTATGGAGGTTTCGAACCCACACCTAAAGGGATAAAGGCAATAGGAATCCACCTCCTGATACCAACAGACCAAAAACTCCGTCAAAAGGAGCGGAGAAGTCCTATGAGTAACAGTGTCAGCTAGGGGTTTACCCTGGCAGCCCGTTATGCCTTGGACCAAGGTCCAGGGGGCCGAAGGACAATTGGATGGGCTGTTACATTATCCACACACCAAGTCCCACATCAACTAAGGATAAGGTCTGAAAAGAGTTTATAAAGAATGGAACACCTCTCACCTTACAAGCCGGTTTTGTGGGGTTGAGTTAGGCCCCAAAAATCTAATAATATCAACTTGTAGAAATATTCATGCTTTGAGCAAAGAACAAATCAGTCCTTTGGAAAGTAATAAAATTAGAACAGGGTGAAACTGTGGATCTTAATAATGATATGGAAGTACATATATACAACAGTACAGCATCCTTTCAGGCATCAGTGTGATGGTATTCTATAAAGGAAAAAACAAATTCCAAAAATAACAACCCCTGCAAGTTCAAAGGATGACTCGAGCATGGAAATTTTTCTCTCTGTTACATATAGAGACCATGTCCTTAGCTTGCAACGCATAATGAAATGGTTCTGGACATACTGCCAAAGCCTCTTTGACCAAGCTGTTATGAATTTGAACCTCACTACCCAATTTCCTTAATTAAATCAAAATCAGGTACAAGGTATTGCTGGTTTTGTTGCTTTGTCCTCGCTCTAAGCACAAAGGATACTCACAAGAAGGGGTGTGTTAAAATCATCAACAAATATATATTATTGGTTCTATACCTATCAGCTTAGTTTTTAACAGGCTGGTTCCTTTACAACCTCTAGGCTCTGTCAATAGAAAGCAGTTGAATGCCTAAACAATTCAAGCACTTCCATTAAACTGATTGCACTGATGAATGAAGTAAAATGTTAAAGCTATAAAGAAAGAAATTTCAAAGATCGATAAAATGAATGCATAAACCTTAATCACTTGTCTGTATAAGATTATGTATGTTAAAGCTATAAACAAAGAAGCTACAAAGATTGAGAAAATGAATGCATGAACCTTAACCACTTGTCTCTATAAGATTACGTCTACAATTCACCGGTTTAGATATAAATTGGGTTAATACCGCTTTTAGTCCCTGTAATATCAGTGAAATCCAGTTTTAGTCCCTCCCAAAACTTTTGTTTAGATTCCGCTCCTGTAATATCAGATTCTCAGAGTTTTAGTCCCTCACGTTGACGTGGCATGGATGATGTGGGTAACGGACTTCCAGCTCTGAGCCACGTATACTACTTATTAAATGACATATGCCACCTGTCAAATAATTTAAATTCAATTAATAATTAAAAATGAATAATTAAAAAACCCAAATTATTTTTGCCACTTCTCCTTCGGAACCCTAATTCCCCTGCCTCTCCCCTAATCTGCGCCGCCATGCCTAAGTTCCACACCACCCCTTTCCCCTATTTTGCAGCGTTGAGAGAGAGAGAGAGAGGAAGTGACGAGAGAAAGGGGGAGAGCCGATGTTGGAGGACGAGGACGTCGTGGTGCTGGCAGAGCTCAGAGCAGTGGTTCGCTTGGGGGTATGGGTGGTTGATGCCGAGAGTAGAGAGAGACAGAGGTAGACTGAGAGAGAAATGGAGAGAAGGGGAAAACCATAGTGAGTGAGAGATACCCACGGAGGCTCGACCTCCCTTTTATTTTTACTCCCCCTTTCATTTAGTCTCTTTACTGTTGCTACTGCTTTCTTCTCCCTTTTATTTTTTTCCCGTTTCCGTTGAATGCCTTGCTGGATGAATTGTAATCAGAAAAAATTGTAATGTTTTGGGTTTTAATTGAATGCTTTGTTCTGTTAATGTTTTTGGCTTTGATTGATTGTTGTGTCCCATTCCAATGTTGCCTCACTGGTTGTGATAAGTTGGGAATTTTCTTTCTGTTCTTTAAAGGAGGGGGAAGTGTAGGGGTGGGTGGTGGTGGCTGGGGGAAGGATGGGGAGGGCAGGGGATAGGGTGGTGGGGGTTGGGTTGGGGGAGGGAGGGGGCAGGGTGAGGGGGCAGGGTACAGTCCCGTAGGTAGTGAAATGGTGGTGGCTGGTGGTGGGAGGAGGAAGGGAGAAGAAGGGTTGTGTCATCATTGAAATGACCTATGTGTAAAAAAATTTACACGTCACCCATGCCACGACGATGGAGAGATAATGCGAGGGACTAAAACTGGGAGAATCTGATATTACAGGGGCGGAATCTAAACAAAAATTTTAGGAGGGACTAAAACTGGATTTCACTGATATTACAGGGACTAAAAGCGGTATTAACCCATATAAATTTTACTGAACAAGGGTGCAACCTACAATGAATAATTTTCTAGTATCCAATTCTGTAGATAAGTCAAACAGTCAATGATAATGAAAGTGCAAAAGTACCTACCGCCTGCAATACAGCAGTGGTGGCAGAAATTGGCAACCTTCGTTGACTAGGACCTCCAAGTTTTCCTTTCACCGCACCAGGCAGTGCGCCGTTCTCTTCAACAGCACCAGACCAGAAAACGCAACAAGACTGGTTTGCAAACAGAACCAGATCATCCTGCATTTCAATAAACATTTAAGGATCACAAAAGGATAAATGGATTTCCACACCATGACAGCAATAAGTATGAGAGATAATACCAACAAATAAAGAAATTTATCAACAAGCTTCTCAGAAATGTCATCTATGAAACTCCGATCTTCAACTACACCAGGAAAGGCACTCCCTATATTTGTTCTGCCTTTATTACCATATACAATCACTCTTTCCCTTGTTCTGCGAAGCTCCAGAACCAAGCTTGAGGCAAGAATCAAGAATTTGACTGCTATGTATATTGCATCATGGTTTTGTTTGAAGATATTAGAGCCAATCTTTTGAATGAACTGCAGCAATAATAGATATCCATTTCTATTTGTAGAAATATGAGAGAAATGTATTTCATAACTTGAATAGGGTTACAAAGTGAGGTATATATATACACAAGAGACTAATGGGCTTGGGCCCAATATACACAACATATTCTAACACTCCCCCTCAAGCTGGAGCATATAGATTATATGCACCAAGCTTGTTACAAATAAACCCAATTCGAGGGCCCCTAAGAGACTTAGTAAAAATGTCAGCTAATTGATCATTAGAACAAATGTAACTAGTGACAATACAACCAGACAAAATTTTCTCTCTAATGAAATGACAATCCACTTCAATATGTTTAGTTCTCTCATGAAAGACTGGGTTAGAAGCAATGTGAAGAGCAAACTGATTATCACAAAACAACTTCATCAGAATTCCTCAGAATTTTAACTCATGAATTAGTTGCTTAATCCAAATAAGCTCACATGTGACCAAGGCCATAGCACGCGATACATCACCAAAGACTAGATCTAGCTACAACATCACCGCTTACTTTTCCAGAGCAGGTTACCTCCTACAAGAACACGATGTCCGAGGTAGAACGTCTATCAGGATCCAGCCCGATCAAAGATCGAATACCCGATCACTTGAGAATGACCTTTGTTTTCAGATAATGCATCTTGTCCAGGAGTTCCTTTACATACCTCAAAATACAGTAGTGCATCCCAATGACTATCACAAGGAGATCGAAGAAATCGCTCACCACGTAAACAACAAAATGAAATATCCGGCGTGATAGTAAGGCAATTTAGCTTACTAACTAGTCTCCGATACTTGCTCGATCACCAATGGCTCCTCGACCAGAAGAAAGTTTAACATTAGATCATGGGGGAGAGTCAATGTGCTTACCTGACATACCGCCTCTCTAGAATGTCCAATACATACTTCCTTTGAGAAACAACAACACCACAATTAGATTGAGCTACTTCAATACCCAAAAGTATTTAAGTAAGCCCAAGTCCTTGGTCCGAAAGTGATGAAATAAGTGTTTTTCAATGCCATCATGATCGCCTCCTGGTTATGACAATATCAACATAAACTATCAAGTAGATATACACTTTCCCGAGAGTTATGCCTATAAAATCGTATGATCGAATGACAACGAGACATTCCAAATTCCCGAATAATGCTAAACCTTCCAAACCAGGCGAGGTTGCTTGCCAAACCATAAAGAGACCGATGAAGTTTACAAACCAAATTAGACTCCCCGAGCAACAAAGCCAGGTTGCTCCATATAGATCTCCGCATGAAGTTCACCATGCGTAAAGCATTTTTAATATCAAAAGTCGAAACAAAGCCAAGAACGGATAGCGGCAGCCAAGAATAAACGAACAGGATGACATCTTGGCAGGGAGAGGTATCGTCGGTGCAATCTTGGCCATAAACTCGAGTATAACCTTTAGCAACAAAGGCGAGCCTTAAGGCATCGGCTGACCATCTGGGCTAACTTTAGCGTTGTAAATCCAACGACTAAGCTACCTGGAGTTTTACCTGGAGGGAGAGGAACCAACTCCCAAGTGCCATTAGTAGAAGTCAGATTTCATCCATCATTGCTGACGCCATCCTGGATGTGAAAGTGCTTCCCTAGTAGAGTTAGGAATAGAGGCAGGAACAAAGAGGATATAAAAGCACAATATGGAGTGAATGGCGATGGTAACTAAGTTATATATAGGATGAGGATTACAAGTGGAACAGTACACTTTTCTAATGGCAATAAGAAGATCGCTACTAGGATCCTCGGCAAGGAAGGTGTTGAGCAGGCGAGATGAGTGTAAAGGACTGCTAAAGGAGCATCACCGGTTGTCAGGCGAACTCTGCGATATAAACCTGTAAGGGGCCTAGTTGGTTGGACCTCTGTAGAAGGATCAGTTTCAGCTGGTTCTTCTAGCTGTTGGAGTCCAATGACAAAGAAAGGAGTGAATGTGTGGAAGTGGTAGAACCTATGGATGGAGATGGGTTTGTGGAAGATGAAGGATAAAACGGTGAAGACTCAAAGAAGGTGACATCGAGAGCAGGTAATAACATGTTAGTATCCGGAGAGTAACATTTGTAACCTTCGAACACGAGAATAACCAAGAAATATACATTTGATTGACTTGGTGACAACTTATCCTTTCGGGCATGTCATATTATGAATAAAGCAAACACACCCAAAAGTGCGTGGAGTAAGGGAATATGACGTCTGGTTAGGAAAAAGTATGGAATGAGGGCTTTGTGCCGCAAAAACAGAAGATGGCATGACGATTAGCAAGGTAACATGCAAGAATGACAAGATCCCCCAAAAACGAACGGGAACATTATGATGGAGTAAAAGAGTGTGTGAGTTGTCTCAATCAAATGTATCTATTCTTGCTCAAAGAACCCCATTCTGTTGAAGTGTATAAGCACAAGAGACTGATGTATAATTCCTCGAGAAGACATGAATTGAGTGAAAGTGTGGAAAAATACTCAGTGCATTATCACTCAGTAGGACTTGAATATTTGTATGAAATTGATTTTTAATTTCAAAGACAAAAGATCTCAAAATGGATAAAACTTCGTGACCGATTTTCATTAAATATAACCAAGTACAACGAATAATCACAATGAAGGTTACAAAATCGAAATCCGCATACGTAAACAAACACGACTAGGACCAAATATCGTGAGTGAACTAAAGCAAGGGGACGTAACCCGATTATTGACACGCTTAGGAAAAGACACTCTAGACTGTTTACCTAGCCGACGACTCACGCAATTAAGACTTGACAAAGAGGAAAGACCAGGGAACCATTTTACGGAAGCTTAGATAGACTCGGATGTCCCAAACGGTTGTGGGAGAAGCTCCGGAGATGAAGTAGTGGCGTGCAACCGATGGTGATGAAAGATAGAGGACTCGTGACTCGCGTATCTGCCAATCACCCGTCTCGCATCTTGTGATCCCGACATAACAAATGCACTAGGAGAAAATGAGACAGGTGCAATTTAAGTTACGAGTCGGACTACTAATAGAAACAAGATTGAGCGAACATTTAGGAGCATGTGAGTACATAGTTCAAAGGAATAGAGGAAAGGGTGTGGCACTACCTACATCGCGAGCAACTGCTTAGAGCCATTAGCTAAGCGTAATGTGGCGCACGGTGGAATAATTAATATGAGAAAGTAAGAGGGAATTACCACAGATATGATCGGAAGCGCTAATCAAGGACCCGTGGTCCAATGTAAGATCGGGGACACGAAGCAAAGGAATTACGAGGAATCGAGCAGTGCAGTACCGGATGATGAGGCGTTCTTTGTGATGCCCGATACCTCAAATAATCATCATAATCAGTCCCGATAAGTGTGACATCGTCAGTCGGATGGTCCTTTGGTTGCTCAAAGCGGGTTGTCCTCATTGTGGGCAAGATTAGCCCGAGGAGGACGACCATGCAACGAAGCATTTCTCCAGGTGCCCCCATCTATGACAATAAGCGCATTTAGACGAGGTGCCCTATTGTTTCCTCGATGATCACCACCTCGTCCTCCTTAGGACCATCTTGAGCATTCTTTGAAAACTAAAGCCGAGCTATCCGGCAACAGACCAGCAAACACAGGAAACACGAAGAAGCCGAGAAAACCTCATCCAATGTAGGACAATGGCCGGTCAGGTGATTTGGTCCACTCACAGATGCGATGGTCGCATTTCGGTCTATGACCTAAGGTATATACCATAAAGAACTTGTCTCTCCGAGCAAGCTCTTTCAAAGAATAGTTTTTCCGGTTGGTAAGAGCATCAACTCACTGATAAGACATCCGACCAACACATTCATCGATAGTAGTATTCTGCTGAAAGGTGATTAATTTGTCAACAGTAATACAAGGCGCCAATGTCATTGGTATACAGATTTGGCTTCGAGTCCATAGCTCATAACAAGTGTCAAAGTTGGTATAGATGCTATGAAGCGGATGGATCAATAGATTGCCATAACAGAGTACACAACAAAGCATCGGTTTCATTTTTCCTTCTCCTTCCGCCTTTCACATCATCAATCTTAGTTGTGAGGTGTTTCTTTACCCTTGACCGATACACCATTTTCATCAGATCTTTAGAACCAAGGAATATAGTTAGAAGAGCCCATTAACTTTTCTGCAATGGTGAGTGGATGAAAGGTAGAAAAAGAGCCCAAACTAAAGGAAGATGAACCACCATGTTTCAAGACAAGCACTAGAAAAGCCAAATAGATGATCTTCAAGATGTGAGTAAGAAAATAATTGTGAAGAAAGTCCTCACAGAAAAATAAGTCTAACAGATCCGGGAAAGGGGGCTCTGGCCGTATTGATTCCGCTAGATCAGCGGTATGGCGGGCGGCGGCGGCGACAACTGATGGCTCTGACTCGCCTTGATGAGAGGAGTCCAACGGTGGTGAGTGGGCGGCAGATGAGCACTTAGGAGAAAGTAGATCTAAGAAAAAGCAGAAGATGGTCACGGAGAAGAAGCGGCGTCTGAGCTCCGATGAGGCGAGGTTTGAAGGTCGCTTCTGCGCGGAACACTGCAGGCCGGGCGGTGAAGTGATCCGTCCGGAAAAAGATACCAATGTGAGAAACAAAGGTCGAAAAGAGAAGAGGCTTCGGAAAATGTTGGCCCACCACGATTATGTTCTGGCTCTAGATACCATGTAGAAATATGAGAGAAATGTATTTCATAACTTGAATAGGGTTACAAAGTGAGGTATATATATACACAAGAGACTAATGGGCTTGGGCCCAATATACACAACATATTCTAACACTATTGTTAGCATTCACACCAGAGAATGATAGAGGGATGACGTGCAGTGAACATTATCAATTGCAAGTCATAAAATGATTCTATTATTGCATAGTAAAACTAATATATAACCCAAGCCATTAATGATGATGATTCTTGCTTTGTAGAATTAATTAATTGCACCATATTCAGAGGGAGTTAATAAGTATCATATAATAGAAATTACAAAGGAAGAAGGCAAAAGCAAACCATTAAAATAGGTTCCAGAGGATGTTCCTCCTTGATTGCAAGGAAAAGCACCCGTGCCCATCTATTTGCTTCAAACTCCCATGCACTCAAGTCATCATCATCATAATTAAGAGAGATATCAATGGAAAGATGATTACTGACAAAGCTCTGTGGGAAGTCATAAAGACTCTTCCAGAGCTTCATCTCATTAATACAGCAATTGGCACAGCAATCCTTGTAACCACAACCAGAAAGCCATCTTTGCATAGTAAACCTTAATTGGCCTGGAGGAAAGGCAAGAAAGTAGTCAAATTTTGCCATCTGAAAATCAAATATGATCAGGTTTTATTGTCTAACTCATTGACCAAAATACACCAGCGTGAAGAATTGTTGGGCAAGCGATCTGAAATATTATGAGACAGCATCCCATATTTTTAGGGATTGTTATTAGCTATTATGTTTCTTTGTTCTGTTGCTTACTCTCAGGGATTCCTATTTAATTATGGGAATTGCCTATTTATTGTTTCCTTATTTACTTCCCTGTTTTCCCTATTTATGCAATCGTTCATCATTGGAATAATACAAGAGAGATGGAATACTTTACCATACTCTGATCTTATGGTATCAAAAGCCAGGCCGGTCCTCCTTCATCATAGATGAAAACCCGGTACAGCTTCATGGCTGATTCACCAACCAGCCCTAAAAATACTGATCCGCCTCCAAAAAAGGATGTTGATCAGCAGTCCACTCAAAACCTAAACACCAACCCAAACTCCATTGACGTCAACCCCTCAATCCAAATAACCCAACACAAGTTAAATGGGTTAAATTTCAGAGAATGGTTCCAATCGGTTCTTCTGGTGATTAAAGGGAAAGGAAAATGGGCTACCTCACAAGGACTACTGCTGCTCCACGACCAGAAGACCTTCCTACAGTAGTTGGGATGCTGAAAACTCCATTGTCATGGCTTGGTTAATCAACTCAATGGACCCAAAATTCGGCAGAACCTATCTTTTTTGCAAGACAGCCCATGAGATTTGGACAACCGTTCAAGAGATGTACTCGGACCTCCAAAACTCTGCACAATGCTTTGAAATCAGGTCAGCTTTGCGCAATACTCGTCAAGGTAATAAATCTGTGACTGAGTACTTTAATATGCTAGTTGAGTTATGGCAAGAAATGGATTTATTCTATACTGTTTCATGGAAATGCTCTGAGGACAAAGTATTATATGAACAAATGCTGGAAAAAGAGCGAGTATTTGATTTCCTTCAGGGTCATACCAAAGAATTAGACTAAGTGCGAGGTCGGATTCTTGGACTGAAACCTCTACCATCACTGAGAGAAGCCTTTGCCATGGTTAGAAGGGAAGAAAATCGAAGAAAAGTGATGATGGAGATCAGTCCTACAACTGAAGATGCACAACTAAGCTCAGCCCTTGTTAGTCGCAGAAATGACCCAAAGACTCAACGTCCTAAAGAGCCAAAAGTTTGGTGTGATCATTGCCAGAAACCATATCACACAAAGGACACATGCTGGCTCATCCATGGGAAACCTGCAGACTGGAAACCTCGAAGCCAGCGCAAACCTACCCCATCTGCTCATGTTGCTGAATTTTCTGCTGACTCAAAGAAGCAAAGTTCTGCTCCTTTTACCAATGAACAGCTAGATATGTTGAAGAATTTGCTCTCACCTCAAGACTGAATCTCCTGGACCTTCAGTTGCCACTGCAAACATTGCTCATAAAGGTAATGATCAGTTTTCTTTATTGTCCAAACATGAGAATATAGAAGAGTGGATTCTTGATTCCGTTGCATCTGATCATATGACGGAATCATATACTAACTTCACATCATACAAGCAGGCTGATAAAGGTGTTACTATTATTGTTGCTGATGGTAATTCATCATTGGTAGCAGGTATTGGTAATCTAAATTTGTCAGGGTTAAAACTGAAATCTGTTCTTCATGTCCCTGAATTGAAATACAATCTCCTATCTGCCAATAAATTGACTAAAGATCTAAACTGTGTAATCATTACTTACCCATCTCACTGCATTTTTCAGGATTTGTCTTTGGGGAAGACGATTGGCAGTGTTAAGGAACACAATGGCCTTTACTATGTCTCTGCTGGTTCTCCCTCACGGTTGGATTCCCCTCAAACCTTCTCTTTGTCAACCGTCTCAAATTCAAATATCCTTCTTTGGCACAACCGTCTGGGTCATCCAAATTTTAACTACCTAAAACACTTGTATCCAGACTTATTTATCAATAAAGATGTTCCCTCTTTGAGTTGTGAACATTGCATCCTTGCTAAACAATCTCGAAATAATTATCCACCTCATCCTTATCATGCATCTCAACCCTTTCATCTCATCCATAGTGACATTTGGGGGCCCTCTCGAGTTCCCAATATTAATGGAGCTCGATGGTTAATTACTTTTGTAGATGACCATACACGTATTTGTTGGGTGTACCTCTTAAAAGAAAAATCAGAAACAAAGACTATATTCAAACAATTCCATAAACTTGTCACAAATGTGTTTCAGTCATCTATTCACATCCTTCGTACTAACAATGGACGAGAGTATTTCTCGCATGACCTCAATGGTTACTTACTTGAACATGGCATAATTCATCAAAGCTCTTGCAGTCATACTCCCCAACAAAATGGGGTTGCTGAAAGAAAAAATCGCCATATTCTTGAGGTTGCTCGCTCCCTTATGTTTACCTCAAATGTCCCAAACCATTTTTGGGGGGAAGCTGTCTTAACCGCTACCTATCTTATAAATTGTCTTCCTTCCAAACCTCTTAAATTTCTGACCCCTCTTAATTGTCTAAAAAGGGCCTTTCCCTTTGCAAGGATGCTTGAGTCACTTCCACCAAAAATATTTGGTTGTACGGTGTTTGTCCATCACTCTAGTCCCACAAGGGGAAAGCTTGATCCAAAGTCCCACAAATGCATCTTCCTTGGTTATTCTCCCACTCAAAAAGGGTACAAGTGCTACTGCCCCAAATCCAAGAGGTTCTACGTATCATATGATACCACATTCCTTGAACATAAATCCTTCTTTCCCAATAATTCGCTTCAGGGGGAGAACATAATTGAAACTCATCATTGGGATCCCTCCATTTCTCTTCCCATAACTCTTCCATTGTCTACCACAGCACCAGCACCAAAAGAATCCCTTGAATCCTCTACCCCATCCGAACCAAGTCAAGGGGGAGAATTAGAAAAGAGACCCCAAGGTGAATTTCAATTTTTTCCAAAGACTTTCACTAGGAGACCGCGTGTTCCTTTGCAAGGTCAATCATCAGATCCGGAGCCAAATCATGTGCAAACTGCAGAAGGTAACATAGGAGGTAATTGTACAGTTGATAATTCTGATACAACTAATGATATTGTTGATGAGATTGGCCAGGATTCTAATACTGCTAGTCATACTGTTGATGAGATTGATCTGCCCATTGCTCTAAGGAAAGGAGTAAGGTCATGCACAAAGCATCCTATATCAAGTTACCTCACATATGCCAACCTATCCCCAACATACAGAGCATTTGTTGCTAATCTGGACAGTGTGCAGATTCCTAAATCAGTACATAAAGCAATGAAGGATAAAAAATGGAGAGTTGTTGTCCTAGAGGAAATGGCTGCATTAGAAGAAAATAAAACTTGGGAAATTGTAACTCTTCCTAAAAGAAAGACAGTTGCGGGGTGCAAATGGATATTTACCACAAAGATGGATGCAAATGGGAAGATAGATAGATACAAGGCAAGACTAGTTGCCCAAGGCTATACCCAAACCCATGGTATAGATTATGAGGAAACATTTGCTCCGGTTGCAAAGTTAAATTCAATTAGAATCCTTATTTCTCTTGCAGCAAATCTGGATTGGGGACTACACCAAATGAATGTAAAAAATGCCTTCTTGAATGGCAAGCTAGAGGAGGAGGTCTATATGAAACTGCCCCCTGGTTTTGAAGGAGAAAATAAGAATGCAGTGTGCAAGTTAAATAAATCCCTATATGGACTAAAACAGTCCCCAAGGGCCTGGTTCACAAAATTCAGCTCCACGATGAAGCACTTTGGATATGTACAAAGTCAGGCTGACCACACGATGTTTGTGAAAAAATCCAGAAAAGGAAAAAGAGTTGTTCTTATAGTCTATGTGGATGATATGGTAATCACAGGTGATGACAGACAAGAAATTGAACTTCTCAAGAACCGTTTACAAGCAGAATTTAAGGTTAAAAATCTTGGCCAACTACGATACTTTCTTGGGATGGAAATAGCCAGAAGCAAGAAAGGTATTTTCATCTCTCAAAGGAAGTACACTCTTGACTTGCTTCAGGAAACAGGGAAACTAGGATGTAGACCTGCAGGAACTCCCCTAGACCGAAATTGGAAGCACAATGTTGTTGAAGATGATCCTCCAGTTGAAAGAGATAGGTATCAACGCCTTGTAGGTAAGCTAATCTACCTATCTCTCACTAGACCAGACATTGCCTATAGTGTTAGTGTAGTGAGCCAGTTCATGCACTCTCCCAGAAGGAAACATCTAGAGGATGTAAATCAGATTCTTCGCTATCTGAAAAGCACTCCAGGAAGAGGATTACTGTTCAAGAAGACTGAAAACAGAAATGTTGAGTGTTTTGCAGACGCTGATTGGGCAGGTTCTGTTGAAGATTCAAAGTCCACTACAGGGTATTGTACAAAAATTTGGGGAAACTTGGTGACATGGAGAAGCAAGAAACAGTCGGTTGTGGCAAGAAGTAGCGCAGAGGCAGAATATAGAGCAATAGCTCAAGGGGATTGTGAACTGATCTGGATAAATAGGTTACTACAAGACTTATTTATTCCACTTCAAGAACCTATGAAGCTTTTAAGTGACAGCAAATCTGCCATCAGCATAGTCCATAACCCAGTTCAACATGACAGGATGAAGCATGTAAGGATTGACAGAAATTTTATTAAGTCAAAAATTGAAAATGGGACTTTCACTCTTCACTATGTACCAACCAAGTTGCATGAGGCAGATGTTCTTACAAAAGCCCAGTTAAAATCAGACTTTGAGTCCAATGTTGGCAAGCTGGGAATGACTAATATATATTCCCCATCTTGAGGGGGAGTGTTGGACAAGCGATCTGAAATATTATGAGACAGCATCCCATATTTTTAGGGATTGTTATTAGCTATTATGTTTCTTTATTCTGTTGCTTATTCTCAGGGATTCCTATTTAATTATGGGAATTGCCTATTTATTGGTTCCTTATTTACTTCCCTATTTTCCCTATTTATGTAATCGTTCATCATTGGAATAATACAAGAGAGATGGAATACTTTACCATACTCTGATCTTAAGAATTCTTGATGGAAGAATACCAGAAAGTAATGTAGTAAATATCCAACATGGGAAAGTTGGTTCAATTGTGGTCAGATAATTAATCTGAATTTCACATTTGCAGTGTGTCTGCATTCCTTTTAATTCCAGCAAACCCTGTCTAATTTTGGCATTAAACTATAAAACAGTAAAACCTGATATATCAGAACTCATTATTATGAATGCCAGACAGCTGAATCATGAGAACACGTTCATTTAGTTAGCCCCAAGAAACAAGAATATGGACCACATGAGGTGGTTGAGTGTTGATGGTGCATTTATTTAACGTCTTTTACAACGCATGTACAAATTGCTTTTTCACTGGGTTAATGATTTGTCTTGGAGGATGCTGTACACATTAGAGTAGATAACCATCAAGCATGGGCATTTGTGTTAATGTTTCAACAAATGAGAAGAGCACTAAATTTTTTGGCAAAAACAGGAGTGAATTTGTTAAAGATATTCAGTTGGTAATTGTTTTGGTATTGCTAGGATAGAAGGAAGGAAAAATTAATCAGGGACAGTTAGCAGTTAGCTGGTTAGTTAGAGGGAACTAGTTAATAAATCGGAGGATGCAAGGTAGAGAGGGATCATTAAGATTTGTAAACTGTTGAGTGATTTCTCTCCTATTCTCAATATTCATTATAAATCATCATTTGCATTGATTGTTTCTATCAATTTCCCATTTTTCTTCTCTGGGTTCGTAATAGTAAATTTAGGAGTTAGGATAGAAAATGGACAGTATTGGATATTTCTCTCTTCCAGCTTCTTTGGACCAGTTGATATGAGCAATATGAAGATTTTGTGGGCTTATTTGTTTTCCGCTCGCACACAATTTAAGGGAAAAGAGTGTTCAGCATTATTTCTTCTTTCCCACTTTCAAAAATAGAGAAGAGACACAACTAAGGTTAGATTGTTAGAAATAACTAGATATTTCACTTACCACCATAATCCGTAAATTCACGTGGCAATGCTGAAATGAAAAGAAAAAGAATTTCAAGAGGAATATCAAATGTGCACACCACAGAAGCAGCAGCCTCCAGAATTTTACCACAAACTGTAAACATAATCAAGGTGTAAGATGAATTATACTGTGGCTACTAAATTTAAGAATATCAAAAATCACATAATCCAAGCAACTAAATTATAAACCTCGAAGTCGGTAACTGGGATTGAAATGTTGTTTGCTGCTCTCAATAACATATCTAAAGATTTCCAGTAATCCTTTATTACCAGTTTGATTTTCCATTTCAGTAACAAATTCCACTGGATAAATGCCTGTGAACGATTCTGTCCTGGAATGAATAAGTATTCCAATGCCCGCAGAAGCGGAAGCAATGCATTCAGCAAGGCCCATAAGTCCGGCCCGTCCAAAAGATTGATGTTTCGCAGTGGATGCTAAGTTGCATAAAAATGCAAAGCACTTCCTGTAAATAACTTCTAGACAGTAAGAAATATAAAGCCAAAGTATTTCAATGCACATTCACATTAAAAGAGAAATAAAGGATAAGCATGAAAAAGAATTATGGATAGCATTATCACCAGACTGTAGACAAATAAGCATGTTATTATTCTAAAAAAGAAGAATTTGTGAGAGGCCTCAGTTTAAAATCTCTCGTAATATTCAGAAAAGAAAAATATTATCAGCTCAAGAAATTCTTTCCTGTCCCTGTGCATGTATGCTGAAGAAACCCCCCCCCCCTCTTAAAATACTCGTCAAATGTGCATTTAAGGATATATGGCTAAAGACTCACATTCGGTCAAGCCAAATGCACTGGAACTACGCAACATTATTTTTACTCCTAAAACCTATAAGAGAAAGACTGATCGGGTAAATATGACTCTTTAGATATTGGTTTATCTAAACATAATCCGTAACTAGGTCTCCCTCAATCTCTTCCTCTCTTCACTCTTCCAGACCCTCTACATCTGATGTGGCTCTCACCGTTTCATCCTCTCTTTTAGCCATTAGTGGGTCTCTTCTCCCTAGACCACTTAACACTCACCCCAATGACCCCAGGCAAACTTGTTATTAGTCTGGTATAGATAAAACCCAAGTCCCACCCTCACTTTTACCAACTCACATGGAATCTCAGAATGCTAAACAAGTGGTGCAGGATCCCAGTGGCTTGCTGCAATGCAAGAGGAGTTTACTTCCCTGGATAGAAATCAGACCTAGGCAGACTTTGGTTCCCCTCCACCTAAAGGTGAAAAAATTGGATGCAAATGGGTATTTTGCATCAAGAGATGCTCATTTGAAGAAGCAGCACCAAAGAAGGCTATAAAGAAAAAGCCATCCCTAACCATATCTAAGGATAGGGGGGAAAAACACAATGATCAACTGTAATGAACAAATAATTGTGTTGAGTGAATATCTGATCAGCAATGTTGGGTCGCATTGTTTACCTACTCCAACACTCGTGTTTGGAATTTTAAAACCGAATGAATAATACATGCAGATTTCTTTCTTACATCTTTTGAACGTATGCGAAGCAAAGGACTGCTAAAACATAAATCGGACAAATTTTCTTTATGTATAATTAGAAGAAACATAATCAAATGCCTTTTATCATCTCAGACAATCATTCATAGATCTTAGAGAGATGGGTACGGTCATCTGAACTTTACTAAAACTACTAGTTTACTGTATTACGGAGCATGGACTAAGCTGTCTAAGTTATTTAGAGACTCCATAATATATCTACGAATTTGGAAGCCTCTTCACTAATTGGCATAAAGGTTTTGGGTGTAAAAAGGATAAGCTGCTTCGATGCTATGCTCTTTTTTCCAGAGCATGGGGTATTTGGCTGAAGCATAATTCAAAAAACTTCAGCCAAATTTCCTCCTATGCGCCTAGCATGGAACAGGCCTGTTTTCTTAGCTTCCTTGGGATTTCTGCTCATAGGATTCTAAAAGATTTTTCAAGCTTGGACATGCAAAGGAATTGGATTGGTCTCCTGAACCAATGTATTTTCTTTTTCCTATGACCCTCCTCAAATCCCATAATGGCGGAAGCCTCCAGCTCTTAGGCTGCCCTTTTTCTGTAGTTTCTTAGTAATGTTAAACATATTTGTAATCCTCCTGCTTTCAAACACATTTCTTTCTCAATAAATCTTTCTTTTATCAACTCACAATACCAGTCTACTTATTGAAACAAGTTTCTAAGCATACCTTGGAGCTAGAAAACTAACGAAATTTCGTAGAAACTGAGCTGCGCCTTTAATCACGCTTGACGTATAAACCCCTTTTACACCTACAATGTAAAGTCAATCATGTCAGTATTAAGTAGAACATAACATTTTTACAGTAGCATAAGGAGATGGAGGAGACATTTTATCATGACAACAAATGGAAAATCAGATTTGCAAAAAGTAATAACTTGAGCAATATTAAATCATTGCATAAGTAGATTTACAAACAAAGTCGAGATCCCACGTCAACTAGAGATATGGTCAAAGTAAGGCTAGGACAACCATCACCCATTGAGTTAGCTTTTAGGGTTGAGTTAGGCTCAGCCCAAATTTTATGATAGTATCAAACTCTATCCTATATATCCGTTATTTGGACACCCGCATTTGGCCATGCTCCAAATATTCAGTCCTGGACGTGAGCGGGTCTGTTGAGATTCCACATTGATTAGAGATATAGCCAAACTAATGATTGGGCAATCGTCACCCCTTGAGCAAGCTTTTAGAGTTGAGTTAGGCCTAGCTCAGATTCTAAAAGGGGAGGGGGGAACTTAGCATAAGTTCAAATATGAACAGGAAGAAATTCATTTGAAAAGGGGCCAAAGGAATGAAGCACTTACCAAATTCTTTGTGGTGTATTGGATCATTCAGCCCATGCATAAATGGACCAAGAACAAAGGTTTCAGGCACTGATTTTATGTAGTTCCCATAATTCTCCAAATTGATGTCAAGGAAAGACTGCATGATCAGGCACCTTACTGCATTTATTTGGGAAACACCATAAAAGGAAAAAAGATGAATGGACTAATTTAATATGTGACAAACTACATAATTTGGGTAATGGTATCTGTATCCTGACTTTAAAGTTTCACTAACAAAAATATTAGTTGATTCCTCACTCGTCCATAATGATGAGACACTAACCTTGAGGATTGTCATGATGAAGGCCTCGTTCCCATAAAATAGACAACCAATCAAAAGGCTCACCATATATTTCAGATTGGTCTATGTGAACTTTACTGATACTGGTTCTAACATTGAGATATGTCTCGGAGAATTGAAGCATCAAGGAGACCTGTATGAAACAATTTTTAAGCATATTAGATGCATTGGTTTTGGAAAGCTCAAAACTCATAAAGAAATATACATCGTGTATCTCATGGGGAAAAACCCGTGTGCAAAAAATGTATACATGTAAAACACGCCCAAAAAAAAGACTGCAACCACTAAGATTTACTTGACCCCTAAAAATTTAAAAAAACGACTCCCTAGAAACAACAAAGTCTTGACAACTTCATAATCCAGAATACACTAAATTTTCAACAATTTAAAAGGGTTTCTTTCTCGACCATGCCAAGCATACAAGTAACTAGACAGACAAATACAAAGATGTTTCTGAGCTAGACAAACACATAATACTGTTGGAAGTTATTAAAGATCAGCGTTGATTCTGTTTTGTACAGCTCATTAGGACTAGATTTAAATAATAGCTAGCTGTTTTCTAGCTGTTTATTCTGTATTTACCATATTTAGAATTAGCATTTATAGGGAGAATAATTACACTGATTCTCAGGCTAGATTAGTGCTC
The DNA here is from genome assembly GCA_037113605.1 of Calophaca sinica. Lineage (NCBI taxonomy): Eukaryota > Viridiplantae > Streptophyta > Magnoliopsida > Fabales > Fabaceae > Calophaca > Calophaca sinica. Next base: position 35,430,053 of record CM073731.1, read on the forward strand.
ATCTGTCTGTTATTTGTTTTCTATAAATACCTCATATGTATTATTTACCAAATTAAGGAAATACATTCTCATTCTAGTGTGTTTCTTAAGCATTTGTTTCCTGAATTTTCCAAAGAAATAAATTCCTCACAATTTCATTGTGACGCTTGTCACTTCGCTAAAGATCATCGTGTGTCTTTTACTCCAAAAGCTTATTCTGCTTCAAAACCCTTTTATCTAATCCATAGTGATGTTTGGGGTCCTTCAAAAATTAAAATTGTTTATGGAAAAAAATGGTTTGTGACATTTATTGATGAAAACCCAATTACACACCCATACACGGGTGTGTTGGGTTTATCTCTTGGAAAAGAAATCAGAAGTGGAACAAAGATTCAAAGATTTTTCTCAAATGATTGAAAACCAATTTCAAACTAAGATTGGCATCCTAAGGTCTGACAATGGCACTGAATATTTCAATAAATATTTAAGTACATTCCTAGTAACTAAGGGGATAATTCATCAATCCACTTGTCGTGATACTCCACAACAGAATGGTATTGCTGAAAGAAAAAATAGACATTTACTTGAAGTTACTAGAGCTCTTATGTTTTCTATGAATGTACCTAAGTATCTTTGGGGTAATGCCTTATTAATTGCCTGTCACCTTATCAATCGAATGCCATCTCGTGTTTTAAAATATGAAACTCCTGTGCAAGTTTTACAAAATTATTTTCCCACATCTCGTATCATTGCGGATCTTCCCCTTAAAGTTTTTGGTTGTCTTTGTTATGTCTACATCCCAAATATTCTTCGTTCTAAATTGGATCCTAAAGCTGAAAAAATTGTTTTTCTTGGTTGCGCTTCCAATAAAAAGGGTTACAAATGTTTTAACCCAGTAACAAAGAAATTTTTTGAAAGTATGGATGTCCACTTTGTTGAAAACCAACCATTTTTGATAAAAAATTTCTTCAGGGGGAGAATCATTGTAGTGAAGAAGATAATTTTTGGGAAACTTCACTTGCTCTAGATGATATTGTGGCTACAAATTATCCAAATGCTAAGATAATGGAACCTAGAATGCTTAACCTTAATTTGCCAGATAATATAGTATCTGAAACAGGGAGAGAAACACTGATTGAGGATCATAATCCTGAACTTAAAGTGTATTTCCGGAAAAAGTTCCACAAAGGTACTACAGGTCCAATTGTCTCTCCAGCAGAAATCCAATCTGATTTACCAAGTGAAGGTTCTACGGATGATTCATCTTCTAATTCTTCTTCATTTGGTAATTCACCTTACTCATCCAATGATTTACCGGATTTGTCTTTTCCTGATATGAATCTTCCAATTGCTGTGAGAAAAAATATTCCTGACCTCAATATCCCAATTGCTGTGAGGAGAGGTACCCGAACTTGCACTAAACACCCCATGTTTAATTATTTGTCATATGACAAGTTATCACACACTCACAAGGCATATGTGTCTAGGATTTCTAATCTGTTTGTGCCCAGAAATATTCAGGAAGCATTAGGTGATCCGAATTGGAAGTTAGCAGTGAAAGAAGAGATGGATGCTTTGAGGAAAAATAATACTTGGAGTATCACTGATCTACCTCAGGACAAAAAGGCAGTAGGATGTAAGTGGGTCTTTACAGTGAAATGCAAGGCTGATGGAAGTGTGGAAAGGTACAAAGCAAGGCTAGTAGCAAAAGGTTTTACCCAAACTCATGGTATAGACTACCAAGAGACTTTTGCCCCGGTTGCTAAGATTAATTCCATCAGAATTCTTCTCTCCCTTGCAGTAAATTTCAACTGGACAGTACATTAATTTGATGTTAAAAATGCTTTTTTGAATGGTGAATTACATGAAGAGGTATATATGAGCTTACCACCTGGATTTGAAGGAAACCTTGGAGGAGACAAAGTCTGCAGATTGAGAAAATCCTTATACGGATTAAAACAATCACCAAGGGCCTGGTTTGAAAGATTTGGAAGTGTTGTTAAGAAACATGGCTTCAGCCAAAGTCAAGCAGATCATACTTTGTTCTTTAAACACTCACATGAAGGTAAGATTGCAATCTTAATAGTGTATGTTGACAACATTATCATGACAGGAGATGATGTTAAAGAAATCAGTGATCTAAAGAGAAGACTTGAAGCTGAACTTGATGGCAAGGACCTTGGAAATTTAAAGTATTTCCTCGGAATGGAGTTCGCAAGGTCTAAAGAAGGAATCTTCCTCAACCAACGCAAATATACACTTGATTTACTCACAGAAACAGGGATGACAGGGTGTAAGGCAGTAGAAACACCAATGGATCCCAATGTAAAACTCAAGACAGCATCTGAAGATGAAGTGGTAGATAAAGAACGCTATCAACGATTGGCTGGTAGACTAATTTATTTGTCACATACAAGGCCCGATATAGCCTTTGTAGTGAGTGTGATAAGTCAGTTTATGCATGCCCCAGGACCTACTCACTTTGAAGCTGTTTTCAGAATTCTAAGATATTTGAAAGGAACTCCAGGAAAGGGGCTGATGTTCAAAAACAGAGGGCATATACAGGTTGAAGCTTACACGGATGCTGACTGGGCAGGTAATATAAATGATAGGAGGTCTACTTCAGGTTATTGTACCTTTATAAGTGGAAACTTAGTTACATGGAGAAGCAAAAAACAAAATGTTGTAGCCAGGAGCAGTGCAGAGGCTGAATTCCGCTCTGTGGCCCACGGTTTTTGTGAAGTATTATGGATTAAAAAATTCATGGAGGAATTGAAGATCTCTGGCCCATCACTGATCAAAGTTTACTGTGATAATAATGCAACTATTTCCATTGCCCATAATCCAGTCCTACACGACAGAACTAAACATGTTGAAGTGGACAAGCACTTCATTAAAGAAAAAATTGATAGTGGTGAGATTTGTATGTCCTATGTACCTACCACAAGTCAAGTAGCAGATGTTCTCACAAAGAGTCTTCCAAAGAGACAGTTCGATGACATGGTGAGCAAGCTTGCAATGAATGACATATTCATGCCAGCTTGAGGGGGAGTGTTGGAAGTTATTAGAGATCAGCGTTGATTCTGTTTTGTACAGCTCATTAGGACTGGATGTAAATAATAGCTAGCTGTTTTCTAGCTGTTTATTCTGTATTTACCATATTTAGAATTAGCATTTATAGGGAGAATAATTACACTCATTCTCAGGCTAGATTAGTGCTCATCTGTTTGTTATTTGTTTTCTATAAATACCTCACATGTATTATTTACCAAATTAAGGAAATACATTCTCATTCTAGTGTGTTTCTTTCTATAAATACGTATATCAATATCACAAAAAAAAAAACTTACCCTTCACATTATGACCTCTTTTTATATGTATATAAATATAAATAAATTTTCTTTTCAAGTGTGATGCTAAAATGACAAACAACATACCAGGGAAGGATGTATTACAACTTGCTACCTCTTTGTTCTCCTCGCTCATTTCCTACTTCCCATCTTATTCCTAAATACCAAGCATACCTCCCATCTTCATCAATCCAAAACCATACATTTACAGTAAGGCTTTGAGGTTTTTTTGAATATATAAAAAGTATCTCATAATATCATCATTGTATCTTAAAATTATCTCAGATAATCTCTTAGGAGTGGTTTCCGTGTTTCATTATATCTCATGATTTGTTCTGTTATTCAATTTGGATCGGGAGTCTTGTATTAGAATAAATAGAAGTTAGTGCATTGTATTTTGTAACACATCATTACGAAGCATATATCAATGTTATGCTATATTATACAAAGTTTGTTCTCGCTTTTCCTCCTTTTCTACCTAAGTCCCTATAATTTCAACAATGCTCAAAGATAGAAAAGATGAAAATGATAACGCATGATTATATACCTGATGATTCCAAGCTGCTTCAACTAAATGAGTACCATATTCTTCAAGCATCTCATATAAAAGCACAAACGCATCCCAATACTGCTGGCTGTTAAAAATCAGCTCATCTGATGTTGAAAGCTTCCCAACACCAAGTGACTTGGCTTCCTTGGAAGCCCATAGTTCCCTCTTTGTCACACCATGAAGTACTGGACGCTTTCCATTGGTATTCCTTTTTGAAATGCTAGAGAGGGAATTGGTTCCTTCTTGTATATTCAGAGCCATCTTCAATATATGTAAACTCTGCTTCCTCACTAAAGTCTCCTTGTCAACCTGACCAGATTCAGTTTGGTTCTTAAGTAGGCAAAGACACAACAAAATTAAGCAATCTAACAAAAAACTACTAAACAGAGCTCAAGTACCAGCCCCATCTTTATCTCATCCCAGAACTCTTTCTCTGCTCTTATGTCAAATTCTTCAGCTTTAGTGACTGTACCGCTATCAGAATCTTCATACTCTTCTGTCGACCAGGAAAAAGAGAAAAACAATGAGAGTATATTATATCCCTCTCTTCTCTCTAAAGGTCCAATTGAAAATAGTGATTTGCAGCAGCTCCACATTTTCATGAAGAAATACACCCTGAAAACCAGTAATATACAAGATAAATTCAGGAGTGTATATAAATCAGATGAAAATTAATTAATTCAGCTGATTATACCGAGAAAAGTTGTGTTTCTGCCCACGAATTGAGATTTCAAATGAGCAAACAGCTGGGAATGCTTTGAGAATGACAGGAAGAAGAAGGCCAATTGCACAAGACCTGTGCTCTGGACTACGTAAAAGCATCCGTTCAGTCATATTACATAATTCCCAAATCAAAACCTTAACAAATTTATCTGCAATACACCCTTCTCTTTCTGCTGATTTAGAGATTGTATCGGTATGCAGGAACTGAAGGGCATCTTCCAGAATTACAGACAAAACACTGCACGATGTTGGCAATTTGAAACAATTCGATGAAGACAGCAATTGTTCCTTGTCTGTTACATCATGCAAACCCTGGTGAGATGATTTGCTACTCCATTCATAGAAATCCAAATCATCATTATGAAGCATCCCCATTGAGAGACCAACTGATCTTGAAAAAACTGGCACCAAAGTTGCTTCAAGAACTTCCCAGGTGCCGGTTGCAATCACAACACCCATAAGCGATTCTGTTATCTACCATATTGGATTATAAAATACATCATAAAAAAAAGTTTTCCAATAATTACGTATAAAACACAGTTTCCTGGCTATTTAACATTGTATTATACCTGATTAAGCAAGTCATGCTGAGATGGTTGCAGCACCTTAGCTAAAGGAAGAAAACACCTCCACACAAACAATTTTACCGCATCACAATCAGCCCCTGCTAATAAATATATTAGATGGAAGGGTTCCTAGAAGAGAGATGAAATGTAATGTGACGGCTGCTGCAAATACTCCATTTCAGCATAGCATTATAGTTTCTATTCAGAAATGCATTTCCAAATGCACAACAGAGAAAACGCCATGTAGTTTAACAAAAAAGGCTTTGTGAATGTTCAAAACAAAAAGAATAAAAGCATAAATTGGACGGCAACTCGCCTGTTTTCTTCAGGAGATGACAAAATGCGCCCACCAGTGACACAAGACGGAGACGTTTATCAGAATCCATAGTACCGTCCTCCTTGATAATATCCTATTGCATCCAACAAAGAAAACCAAATGTCAACACACAAAAAAAAAAAACTCAATATAAAGTTAATAATAAATAGATAAAAGCAATCCTGCCATTTCTAGAAACGTCCAAATCAACTAGCATGAATTTCAGTCTCGAACTTTTTTTATAGCTGAGAAGAAGTGCGGAAAATAATTCAATTGATAGAGGAAGAAGAGTAGTACCTTGAGAAAACGAGGGAAATCGTGGAGAAGTGAAGCGAAGAGCGAGGGTGGAGACAAACCAGTGGACGCCAGAATACAATCCAGCATTGCCGGAACGGCCGAAGGAGGCACTTGATTGAAGCTCTTCGACAGCGAAGCAACTACTGAAGCCATGGAACCTGCTTCTGATTCTGCTCCGGACATTGTATCACTCTCCCTCTTCCGAAATCTCAGATTAAATGATGCTACTCACTTCAAAGCTATGAGTAAAACCCTAATTTTCGGTTGCTAAACCCTGCCTCAAGCACGTGTCTGGAGGATTCGACAACGCAAATTCCCTTTCAATTCTTCGCGCCATCCTTTATATGTCCGTAACGTAACTAGTAATATCAGCGTATTTTTTTTTAGAAAAATGATAATTGAACACCCATTTTTTGGACAGTATACGTGCGTAATAATAAAATGCGATACGGATATGTCTGAAAAATGCTGCGGATATACATGCGATTTTTCAGATTTTGTAATTGGTTATGATTCGTATAAGTAGTTACTTGATTCATTGCTTGATTATCTGAGGCGTTTAAGCGGTTACTTGCGGTTTATATAAGTGGTTAACTTCGGTTCATATAAGTGGTTAACGCGATTATACTAGCGGTTAATCTGTCTGATTTGTTTAACCGGTTAACGCATTTCATGTAAGCGGTTAACGCAGTTCATGTAAGTGGTTAACGCAGTTCACTAACTGGTTAACGATTACTCTATGTCTATTAACCGCATAGTGGACTGCGTTAACCACTTACATGAACTGCGTTAACCATTTACATGAACTGTGTTAACCAGTTAAAAGTTTGTATTAATCAGTTAGTGAACTGCGTTAACTCTGTGTCTATTAACCACATAGTGGACTACGTTAACCACTTACATGAACTGCGTTAACCATTTACATGAACTGTGTTAACCAGTTCAAAGCCTGTATTAACCAGTTAGTGAACTACGTTAATCACTTACATAAACTGCGTTAACCAATTACATGAAATACGTTAACCACTTATAAAAATCTGCAAAAAAAAAGTATGGATATCCGTACGATTCCATACATGTCCGTACCGTACGGATATACGGTGTTCATATAGATGTCCCAAAATGTGATGTTCATGTATTATTACTCATTTTTTTAACGGGAACTAGTGACTAGCAATTTCAGTGTCGTAACAATTGCTGTAAATTAAAATGGGTCACTACCAAATTAAAAGGGGAAAAAGTTTTAATTACAAGTCCCAGAACTATCTTGGAATTTTGAAATAGGTCTTTCAACTTTTTTTTTTTAATTGGGTCCTTAAACTATTTTTTCACTTTTAATTAAGTCTTTTCGTTAAGCTATTATTAGTGGGACGTTAATTTATTTGGAAAATGCTAACGAGTGCTCTTAAGGCATTGGTTAAAGAATCAAAAGAAGTAAGTTTGTATGGAAAAATGATGTATTTATTACATCGAAAAATGTTTAATTTGTATTCTCAAGACAAATTTTCCTTTTATAGATTCCTTAAACAATACCCTTAGGGTACTCACTAGCAAGACTCTGTTTATTTTTAATTAGGTCCATGAACTATTGGTTTTCTTAAATAGGTCCCTGAGACAAAATAAAAAAAAGAAATGAATATAAACAAATTATTGACCAATTTGGTCATTGACATTTAAAAAAAAAAATTAGTTTGGTCCTTTACTTTATCAATATTCCAAATTAGTCCTTGTATTTTGAAAAAGTGTATCAATTACGTCCCTCCGTCAGTTCTGTCTGTTAACAGAGTTCCAAAATAGTCCTTGAATTTAGTCACTTATTAGCAAACAGATCCCTGTAATTTATAACTTAATAACTGACAGAGGGACGTAACTGATACACTTTTTCAAAATATAAGGACTAATTTGGAATATTGATAAAGTAGGGGACCAAACTGATTTTTTTCAAATGTCAGGGACCAAATTGGTCATTAATTCGAATATAAACATACTTGGTAGAGGAGCATTTAAATGCGTCCGTGAACTATAGTTTTTTTTTTAAATAAGTCTTTGAACAATTTTTTTAAAAGATGTATGCAATCCAAATATCATGCAAAAACAAATTTAAAAAGGCCTTTATGTTGTGGTTTTATATTCATTTTGTCATTTTTTAGCTAAAGCCTATACTGAATTTTTTTAACTGAATGTAAAACAAGTATCATTTTTGCTTATATCTTGAATTTTTATATTAATCCAATAGTTTTGTAGTGTATTAGTGAATTCCACATATGCTCCTCTACCAACTACAGTTTTATTGTCGCTAAAACCACAACATAAAGACTCTCTTAGATTTGTTCTTGCATGATATTTAGATTGCATACATTTTAAAAAAACAATAGTTCATGGACCTATTTAAAAGATCATTTTACAACTATGTTTATATTCATTTCTTTTTCTTTTTCTTTTTTCCTTTTTTCCTCTCAGGGACCTTTTTAAAAAAACAATAGTTCAGAGACCTAATTAAAAATAAATTAACGTTCCACTAACAGCAGGTTAACAAAAGAGACATAATTAAAAACGAAAAAAATAGTTTAGGAATCCAATTAAAAAAAATAGTTTAGTTACCTATTTCAAAATCCCAAAATAGTTTAGGGATCTCCAGAGTAATTAAACAAAAAAAAATCGATAGGATATTGACTATATTTAAATCCCTAAATTGGATTATCTCCTTTCTACTTCTAAATTCTAAATCAAAATTAAAATTTTTCCGTCTTTGTATTTTTCTCTCTAAATTTTTTCAATTTTTTTTTAAAGACTGAAAGCAAAAGTGTTCAGATTTGTTTCTAACAAAAATTGAAAAACCTTTTTTTATTGTAATAAACTTATGACATTTCATTCAAAATCAAATCCTCAATACAGGTTGACATATACTCAAAACTTTGGTGACTAGCAAACGATCGTGATGCCCTCGCTAAGGAATGGGCAACACGATTAGCTTGTCTTCGAACGTAACTAACCCCATAATTATTTAAATGCGGGAAGAAATCCTTACATCTAGCAAGGATCCCACCAAATTCAGTGCAAACAATTGTATTCCTTCTAATACCTTCAACCACTGTCAAGTAGTCCGTCTCAAAAATTATTATGGGACCACATTGTTAAGTGAAACAGGTCATCTAATGAGTAAAATGATATGGTATAGGTTTTATATGTTTTTAGGATATATGAATTATGTCTTGCTCTTATCACTAAATTAATCTCTTAGGAGCTTTGGACATTTTGACTTGAAATGTTCAAGCTTCTTGCATTCATAGCAAATTACCTGACCTGTATCCTTGAATTTATCATTTTCATTAGTTTCCTTCTTCACAAACTGTTTCCTAAATATTCCTTTCTTTATCCACCTATTTTGAATTTTTCGAGAGTTAAAGGAAAGGTCAATATCCAATTCTTCGCAACCATATGATCCTTCCACGTATGATGCTTCTTTTATTTTAAAGACTTTAGACAAGGATTCTAGCATGATTGACCTTTAAGGCGGTATTGTTCCCTTTTTATTGGGAATCTCTTCTCGAAACTCTGCTTCATAAACTCTTAGAGATTCTAGCAACTCATCCAGAGGCAAGGAGTTTAAATCCTTTGCCTCCCGGATGGCTATAACCTTTGGTCTATATTGCTTTGGTAGACTTCTCATAATCTTTCTGATTTGATCTCCACTAGAGTAGCTCTTACCCAAAGATTCGAGACCATTTGCCAATTTGGAATATTCCAAACATTTGTTCCATGGTTTCACCATCCTATATAGAAAACATCTCAAATTGGCGAATAAGAAAACTAGGTTTAGCTTCTATTACTTGAGTGGTACCCTGATGGATGGTAGTCAAGGCATCCCACACTTCTATTGTTGTCCTAAGACTATTGCACTTGTCATATTCAGATCTTGTAATAGCACACAACAAGTAGTGTCTGGCCTTGGAGTTGAATTCATAACGCTTTCTTTGGTCTTCGTCAATGGGGTTCTTGGAGTAGGCATTCCATTTGTAGTAGAAAGAGTATAGCCAGTTTCAATAATTTCCCATGGTTCCAACTGATTTACTTAAATGAAGGCTTTCATCTTATCCTTCCAGTACTCATAACCAGTGTCGTCGAACAAGGGCGGCCTTCCAGCGTTGTTTCTATCTTCATGATATATTTCTTGTTTTAATTTGACTCGGATCTTTTCACTGACACTGTTAAATGCTTCAAGATCAAAAACCGAGCTCTGATGCCAACTAGAATACAAGAAAACACATGAAGGGGGGTTTAATTGTGTTTTAAAAACTTTTGCGGTTTTTCTAAAACATTGTCTTATGGAAGTTTATAATATTAAATCGTTGTATGTGTGTAATGCTTTCCCCCGTAAGAACAATGATCAAACACAACGAGGTTGTGAGAAAAACTTTAAGCACAAGACAAACCCCTTGTTAGCAGATAAACGATATATGGAAAACTTATAAAGAGAGACAACACACAAAGTTTATACAAGTTCATTTTCAAATTGAAAACTACTATTGTCTCTTCACCTAATGGAATTCACCAACCAAACTGGTCACAACCCTATGAGAACTTCTGGTCAACCTTACTGTTTTTATAGTAAACTTAAGGACACGCGACAACTTTGTGTTCCTTAAACAACCACTATCAAAACCTCTTGGTCTAACTGACCATTCTAATAGTATCCTCCTGGTTACAAACTTCTAAAGAACCTACTGGTCAACCTGATAGTTCTAGTTGAATTATGGTTTACAAAACACCCGTAAGAACTGTCTAGTCAATCTGGCTGTTCTTGTAGCTATAGACTTTTACAAGACAGAAAAACGTTTGAGTCGAGGAGTTAATGTAACTCTCAAAAGAAATAAAGCTTAAGTATAAGTGACAACTCTCACAACGAGAATAAACTGTTAAGCTTTAAATGAATGAGTCAATGAAATAATGAGTAATGAATTGAGCAGAGCTTTCGCAATAAGTTCTTGGTGTTATTCTCTTTCATTTTTCAATCAACTTGTATTTATAGTCAATGACGAGGATGTCTGTCGAGACTCATCTTCATTTCCGTTTGAAATAGCTCTTGATCTCCTCTGAGCAGCATTAGATGACATATTTGTTTGTTTGTCCTTTTGCTACAGTAGCACTGCTTCACAAATGTAGCCCGGAGGCTACTTTTCAGAAAAATGTGTACTTTGTTCTGCACAACTGTATCACAATATGATGCTTGCTTCTAAACTTTCCATTCTCTTTGTAGATATCTTTGATGGCTAAAAAACTTTCTCAAAACCAAGAATATTAGGTAGATGATTCTTTCAAGGTAGACCTTCAAGGTTGAATTAAGAACCACTAGACAAGACTTTGTTCCTTGCAGTCCGGTTTTTTTACCAGTGGGCTTTTGGAGCTGATGGTGGAGTCGGTTGGCAGTTGCACGCCGAAGATGGGGTGGAGCTCGATGGAGAGCAATGACCGAGGAGGATTTGCATAATGCAAGGTGACTTTTAGGTGCAGCAATGGTGGCCCTCTGCAACAAGTTTCTCTCGCGGTGTTAGCCGGTGTGATAGGACCTTAGAAACGATGCAACGCTGCGTGAGTGCTTAGAAATAAGAAAAAGAGAAATGATATTTGGACAACGTATTAGTGACAACATACGGTGATAACCGTATAACATTGTTCATCTATTGCTGTGTCGTTGATGACTTATAAATATTTGGTTAATTCGGTTCATTACGTGATTAATGTGTTATCATTTTTTATTGACATGATTATTTTTTTTATAACCCATTAAAAAGTACATGGTTAATGACTTACAAATGTTTTGTTAATTCAGTTCATTACGTGGTTAATGAGTATCCCAATGCCTTAATCATATTTCACAAACCACTAAAAAGTACATGGTTAATGACTTGCAAATACGTAGTTAATTCAGTTCATTATGTGTTTATTGAGTTACTTTGATACTATATTTTTCACAACTCGCTAAAAAGTATATGATTAATGACTTGCAAATAATTGGTTAATTCAGCTCATTACGTGGTTAATGAGTTACTTAGATACTACATTTTTCACAACCCAGAAAAAGTACATGGTTAATGACTTGCAAATACTTAATTAATTCAGTTCATTACGTGGTTAATGAATTACTTTGATATTTTTCACAACTCACTAAAAAAAGGGAGGAGAGAAATATTTTTTATTAATTTTATGAATGGGCATCATTAGCCACTTACTTGGTTAATGCAGTTCATTAACAAGTTAGTGAACTTAGTGAACTGCATTAGTCACTTACTTGTACAATATTAACCATTGTGATAATGATTTTTAAAGGAATAAAATAATATTTTTTTTAATTTTTTTTTATCCGTACATACGATGTTGATACAGTATCACCAAAATAGTTGTTCAAATATCATTGCTCTTAGAAAAAAGGGCAGTGTGTTTCGGGGAAAAAATAAGCAACGGTCAATGTTTTGGGCTTTGGAGGAAGGGTCGCGCTAAATGCACACCCATTTTGGCGACACCGTCCCAGCCACCGTATGTCCGTACTTGTACGGACCGTATATCCGTACATGTATGGACATTTTTTAAAAAAAATATTTTTTTTTAAAAAAAAAATTCTTCAAAAAAATACTTTTTTTCCCAAAATAAATAATATTATATGCGTTAACTACTTACATGAACTGCGTTAACCAGTTAAAAAAATATGTGTCTGTATTAACCAGTTAGTGGATTGCGTTAACCACTTACCTGAACTGCGTTAACCAGTTAAAAAAAATTGTGTATTAACCAGTTAGTGGACTCTATTAACCACTTATATGAACTACGTTAACCAATTAAAAAATTTGTGTATTAACCAGTTAGTGGACTGCGTTAACCACTTACATGAACTGCGTTAATCAGTTAAAAAACATGTGTCTATAAAAAAAAGCGTACAGATTTCGTACGGTTCCATACATATCCGTACGATACGGATCGTACGGAAATACAGTGTCGTATTTAGGTGTCTGGAAAAGGGTGTTCAAGAATCATTTTTCTTGGAGGAAACAATAGTGTTTAGAAATAATGCAACCGACTCTTCAATTTCTAATAAAGCAATTTGTTTAGAAAAAAGAAATACAACACTACGGGTTAGAGAAATTAAATAATTGCAATAAAAAAGAAAAGGTGATGTGATGGCCTCCAGTGGGAGAGCATTGATACTTCCTCCATCCTACTCTTTTATAAAAAAAATTGTCCTTTAATATAAGATTTTTAAAAAAAATCAAGGTGTATTAATCTTTTTACAAAATTATTCCTAAGTTAATAGTTTTAGAAAATGAGAAGCTATAGTTAGCTATAATTATGAGTCTCAATAATTTTAAGGGTAATTTAAAAAACATAATACACATTTTGTACAAATATAATATGACAAATTCTAGTAACACTCCCCATTGGACTACTCCCCACCCCTGTCAGCTTTTTTTAATTGTTAAAAGACCAAAACACCCTTACTCCCAAATCAAATTTTCCAAACAAACCGTCACACTCCATGCTTGCGAATCGTACGTGAATTGAGTTAACATACTATTGCATTAATTCAATCCACGTAGCAAATAAAAAATTTTGAATTTTTAGATCCCACGTGAATTAAATTCACGTATAATGAATTCACGTAGCATAATTCACGCAGTGTTACGTTAATTGAAATTACATGTACTTACGTTAATTTAATTGACGTGAATTGGGTTTGGGTTTGTTAGCGCTGAGATTGAAAACCTGAGAGGGGCAGAGTTTGAGTTTTGTGCTATTTTCATTTTTTTATGGTTAGCTTTAATTGAAATACACTGTGTCGGCTAACAGATGAGAATCACTTGGACGGAATCTGATGTTTCACATAGAATTCCTGGTACCAAATGAAGGTGGGAATGGGTGTATTATTGTAGAGGAATCATTGGGAAGTTTTGTTAAATTTAATAAAAATAACACCTAGCTGTGGAATAGTAATTTGTTTGCAAAACTGTCCATAAGAATATCTGGTAAATGAGATTCTTGGGTTTGATCCCTTCCTCATTTTCCCTTCTTCTTCCACTCCCCGCAAGTTCCAATCTTTATAAACTTTCAAATTCCCCAAAAAATGGAACCTCCGTTCTCTCTCTCCATCGCTATGCCCAGCTCAATAAGATGACATCATTGGAAATTGAGTTTAACAGTAAGGTTATGAAGAAGAAAAGATGGTTGGTACGTAAATTAAATTCACGTGTGAATACGTGAATTGAATTCACATGAGATCAGAAATTTAAAATTGTTACGTGAATTGAATTCACGTAGACTTACGTGAACTAAATTTACGTATAATTTGCAAACGGAGAAAAAAATACAGGATAGTTTGGTCATTTTAAAATGTTAAAAAGCCGCCAAGGGGGTGTTACTAGTCTAAAGGGAGTGTTACTAGAATTTCCCATATAATATTAATAAGGCTTAAATTCATTTTTAGCCCCTTAACTTAATTTTTAGGTTTAATTTGGTCCCTTCGGTCAAATAAGTTCTTTAAGTTTTTAATTGCCTAACTTAAAAACTTAAAAGACTTATTTGACCAAAAATAAAATTAAAAAACTAAATTAAACCTAAAAAATAAATTAAGAGACTAAAAATAGATTTAAACCTATTAATAACTAACAAAATCAACTCAACTTTATTAGATAGCGTGAAATAATGAAAAGAGGACTTGGTGGATTTGATTTGTGAGGCGCACGCACAGCTGTCTAGACAGACAAAGTGAAATGACGAGGCTTAGTAACCACACGTGACTCTCTCTGTATGTCCCTGATTGGTTGAATTTCGGACGGATTCGTCTCCGTTGGTTTCAATTCTACAAACCGATTCCGCCCAATTTTTAATCCATTCAAAACTGATTTTTTCCACTCTTCTAGTTTACTCTGATTCCTTACTCCGTACACCCTCTCATCGTCTTCCTCCGAAAATGCGGAGCATCTTTGTCCTTTTCCTCGTTTTGGGTACTCTCTCTTCTACTGCTCCTCACTTCACTTCCTTCCACTATTTTTATTTTCATTTATTTATTTATTTTTAATGTGTCTCTTGGTTAGTAAGTGGAGGCCAAGTTTTCTCAGTCGAAGAGTGTAGGAAATAACTTCAGTTATGTTTTGTTGTTATTTCAGGCTTGTTTAGGTATGCATTGACTGAAGACGGGTTTTGCTCTGCTCCTTCTGTGCTTAGCGTGGGATCAAATTCGAAGCCTCTTTATTGGAAAGTCGGCGATCGCACTCTATCTCCTCTCAACCTTCAAGGTCAGTCAAATTCTTTTGTTCTACAAATTGTATTTCCATCTTTAAAAAAATGGCTGTTATTATCATGTTGATGTAAAATGGTCAATGAAGCAATACGCTTATAACTTACTGTGCAGTTCCATTTAAAGTTCATTTTGGCATCTGACCATTTCAACCTTCCATTCAACGACACCAAATGAATGTCTTTCTATACACCTAAAAAATGATATGAAAATAGAATTTGAGTAGAATATCCAATTATCCATGAGCTAATGGCTTAGTTTACAAATCTAATTAGGCTTGACGAAATTTCAAAGTTAATTGTACTCTTTTTTTTTTGTTTAATAAATAAAAGGGAGTTATGTGTTTGTTAGGGGCATGGTTATCAAACTAAGATACATATCGTGAATCGGAACGTTAGGTGTAATAAAAATATATAACTGAACGTTTCCTAGCAGGCTTGTGAGTTTGGTCAAACTCAAGAAGTTCATCATGGCATCTGCTGTGGTTTTGACTCATTGCCACTCTCTAGATAAAGTTGTGGACTTCACAATTACTATGTGATTGTTATTTTTGGTTGCTGAAAGAATTGGCCTAAGTGGTGAAACGTGACTTCCAACTACCAGGCTTGATTATTAGGATACTTGCTTGAGTTCTGATCTTTGTTTTATTTGTCAGACTATTAGATTAGATGATTAGATCTCAAGGTTATGTTACTGTGGAGTCCTGATTTATTTTTTAAAAAAGAAATATACGGTGAAATTGTATTGAACTGACTTTAATGTGGTTTTGTTTGTCAGATTTGCCTGGATTCACTCGCAGTGTTTATAAGAGAGATCACGCTTTGATATCACCAGAAAGTCATGTATATGGCCCATTGCCTGATTGGTACTCTTGACTTTCCTCATTTATTTTGGTTAAGATGTTTAAGCCTCTTCCTGTGGGGTAACCTGGTGTGCTTTGTCAGGATCAATACATCTGGGGCATATTTAATTTCACCAGAAATTGGCTCACACTTTGTAATGTACCTAGCAAAGTTGAAAGGTTTGATTATGTTTCACTACACAGAATCTATTATATTTACTTAGTCGCCTAGATATGGGCCGTGTTCTCATTCATCAGGTGAAACATTGTTGCTTAAGCAAGGGGGAATAAGTTATTGCAGACTATGTATATTTGGTCACTTACTAATTATGTGATGTCATTTTCTGCTCATATACACTGATGCATACCATTATGCTGCTTTTTTCCTTCCTTTGAATATGTGAAGCACATGGGATATGTGAAATCCTCTGTAACACATTTGACATAAAATATTATGAAAAAGAATGAATTATGACATGGAATATATTAGCATTTGGAAAAACAATCAAAGAAAAATTATGTTGTAAAGGTAATAGTGAATGTCAGAAAATCTGATTTCATCACTCACAGAGGCTTTTTTCGAATAATCCAAAATGATATTTCTCTGGTCCTATGCTTCATGTCATACTGGTCAAGTTCTGCCGTCACATACTTGATACTTCATTTATACAAAGCCCTGGAACTGCTTGTAAGTTGTAACTGCACTTTAGCAAACTATGTTTCTTGCATGATTCGTGCATTATGTATGATGCCCTGTTTATATCATTGTCCTGTAACCAATCCCCTGTCTGGTTATATCTTTTCTTTGTTTTTTTGGGCCTAATTTTTATTGTTTGGCAATATCTTATTTGCTTCTCTTTTTAGGGATTATAATGATATCGTGTTACAATTGCCATTATATCCTCCAAGCATACTTTGACACTTTCCCTTACCTCAACCATGTTGGCAATTCATTTATGGTGTTTAATGTTTTACGTACTGTGCAATTTAAAGTTTGTCACTGGAACTGGTTTAGCTGGTATGCTTCTGATTTATGCTTTGTTTCCCTTTTTGCAGAGAATTCAAGATCAGGACTACCCCTGCATGATGTGGAGAGGTTGTGAACTTGTTATTTCAGCTTTTGAATTTCTGAATTCTACTGCTCCCCAATTCCATTTCCATGATACTCCAAACCTTTTGGCCTTGTTTCTAGCTCATGCATGTTTGATAAATTTACAATATTGTGATGTGCAGATTCATCTTTGTGCTCCAAGGTGCTGTCACAGTCACTAATGCTCCTGGTGTTAACCATGTACTGAAGGTAATAAGATTATTATGATTCTTATGTAAATTGAGTGATCCTGTCGGTATGGTACTAGTTTCGAACATAATCTTGTCCCATGACAAATTTAAGAGCAAAGAGACTCCATTGGCACAAACTTCTAGCCTCCTAACTCCTGTTATACTCTCTGAAACAAATCATAAGAAATTGCTCCAAGGTGGAATGACACACCCAGTGTTCCCCAATCACCAGTAGCCACCTTACAATGCATAAACAAGTGGGATGCTGTTTCTCAACTATACCCGCACTGCATTCGTAAACCACATATCACAAGAAAAGATTTCTATATATCATTTCCTCTTACTGTTGTTTATGAACTTATACTCGTGGAAGAAGTGTCGTATCAATTAATTAGTTTTAGGGGAAATGCATAACATATTATTGTTCTTGTTTTCAATAATTTGGTTTATTGGGAAAAACCAAAGTCCTTCATTGACTAGAGGTAAGGTCTCACAAGAGTGTATAAACAAGGGGCACCCCTCATCTTACAAGCCGATTTTGTAAGGATGAGTTAGGCCCAAAATCTTATTATGGCATCAGAGCCTATTAAGATCTGTTGGACCACCCGCAAATGTCCAGTCTTGCAAACTCTCATGCTCCACATGTCCAATTCTGGGCGAAAGGGGGTGTGTTGGAGTCCCACGTTGGATAGTGATATGACCTCAATAGTGGTTATAAGTGGGGAACAACCCTCACCCCATGAGCTAGCTTTTGAGGTTAAGTTAGGTCCAAACCCAAATTCTAAGATGACTCTTTTTGTCAATATTCTAAGATGGCTCTGATACCATGTTGAAAAGTATTCTGAATAATATCAGAATTATGTGTAACTTACAAGCACTAATACGCTTATATAGACTAAGCAATACCTAATGGGTTTGACTAATGTGCCTTATACAAAAAACATTATTAATTACAAAATATACGCCTAATTATTACATAACATATTGATAACATGGTTACATATTTTCTGTGATCCCGCTCATTATTAATCTCATCAGTAGGTCTGCTTCCGATAGAGCACTGGATAATGAACTTGATGTAAGCAGTGAGGTTGAAGAAAGCATGGTGGGCTCAAACCATGGAAAGCCCAGGATCTGGAGGGTTGGGCCAACTGATGGAACACACAGGAACAATAACTGCATGGCCTAACCAACTTGCCAACTTGGCAACGTAATTTATTCTCTCCCTCTACGCCTTTCTTTTTCTCATGAATATAGACCTTCCAGATCCTAGGCTTTCCATGGTTCAAGCCCAGTAGCTATCTATGCTTTGATCAACCTCATTGCTCACATCAAGTTCATTATCCAGTGCTTTATCAGCTTCAATATTGTGTGTTTTATTTAGAGTAGCAAAATCCAGAGGCATTTGAATTGGGCTTAAATTCAAGATATATGCATGGAATGTTTTTATATAAGAATATAAGAATCAATAGTGACTGATGTGGCTTCAATTTTTGTTTTGTTTTGTTTTACACCATGCTATTACAGTCTTTTATTGCTAGAGAAGCCTTATGCATTAATTTTTTAGATGACAGAAAAATTGTGTGACAAAAGAAAAAAGGAAAGGAATAGAGCCATAACTTGATTAACATTTTAAATATGCTTTCTTATTATCTCTCACTTCCTATTATTTGCTTTTCTCGAAATTTTTAGCTGTGACATTCTAACGCAAGATCGGCTCCTTTGGCGAACCCTTTTGTTTTCAGGTTATATAAAGAAAGCATAGAAATATATATTTCCGACTAGCGTGACACTCAACTTTTGTCTATTTGCTCACTGTTTATGTATCACGAATAGTGAGAAAATATGGCCACTGGAGCAGTTTGAGTGTCTTTCATTGAAAAATTTGATGATCACAATATCTTCTCATAAAGGCTTGATGCTGTATTTTCAATTCCAGGTGGATTCATATGCTTATTTTCCTCCAAATTTTGAACATTCAATTGAATGTGATGCACCTGCTATTATTGTTGTATTTGAACGAAGGTTTGTACTTTGTACTTCCACTCTTTAATAATTTATAAATACATATCTCATCCCGTAACCTGATCATTATGAGAAATCATGTAATGAACTGTATTGAAAATGGATCGGTAAACCCATTTCATATTTCAAGATTCTTTGACAAGTAGTTACTCACAATATTAGTTGATACAGTTTTCAAGGATTATGTATCATAATTTTGTTGCATATTTGCATACATTAAAATAGTGAGCAGTTCAACGAGTAATCTAAATATCCTGTCAGATATGCTTCGTTGCCAAATCACGTCCCAGAGCCAGTAGTTAATTCAACGGATAAGCAGCCACTCCTTGAAACTCCAGGGGAGGTAAGTTCCCATATTCTGGAAGGCATTATGCTTTATTTCTCTTTTTTGTTTAAATTGAACCATTATATTTTTCCAATATATGATGATAGTTTATAGAAAAATAAAAGCCACTGTTACAACTATTAACATCATTGCCTGGAACAATTCTTACATGCTTTGGGTTCAGGTCACTATCATTAATTTGAGAGTCCATATTGAATTACTCTGAACATGTTAACGATTCAGATCACTTATTCAAGTTAATCTGACAGTCCATGTTTACCAACCGGCACAAAGTCACTGTATGATAGGCTTTGGGTTATACACTTGTTATACATTCGATCCCCATTTCTTGAGGCATATCCTCAACAATCAAGCCTTTATGTTTTGTTTTAGTCTCTCCAGTCTCCCCCTCCTTGGTAAGCAAGATTGCAAATTTTAGGGTTTAGGGTTTAGGATTGCAAATTTTATACATGTACAATTTTGCACATACTTAATTTCTTGTATGCACTATCAGATTTTTGAACTGCGAAAGCTTCTTCCGACATCTCTGGCATATGACTTCAATATCCATGTAAGCTTAAATCTCTCATGTACTTGGGGTCCTATTCTTTTGGCGAAGTCTGTCTAATTTTCCTATTATCATGGTTTCGGGTCAATTTTAGTTAAATATAACTAATAACTGATTGTACGCTTGCCTGCAGATTATGGATTTTCAGCCTGGAGAATTTCTCAATGTGAAGGTAATATTCTGTCCTGCTTCCTGTAAAGTAGTGATATGGACATGTTATGTATGTATGTCTTACAGCTAGCTGCATTAAAAATGTGGGTCATATTACAGTGGGGCGTTGGACTAATTCCAGTATACCAGGTCGTACAGCAACACAAAGTGATAGTAGTGAACAGAGTTATTGCCCCTCAGAGAATTGAAAGACTCTAGTACTAATTTTCTATTTTAAATTTATGAACTATCAATTAAACTAGATTGAAGAGAGTTGTTATTCTTCCGATTAATATTAATGTATCATTATATGAGTCTAAATTTCAATCAAAGATGAATAGTTCAGTGAAGCATTAAGAACCGAAGATAAACTCTAAATTTCATCAATAGAAACAGTCGCACATCACAATCATCCATTCATGTGCAAATCCAAACTACACCAACATCCCAACTAAAGGGATTCAGCTACTCATGGTAAAGGACAATGAGTTTTTATAGGTTCTCGAGTTTGACAACCTTGGCCTCTCGTATTTAATGGCATGATCAAATATATGAAGATGCGGATTGTCATGTGCTAGGCAGTAACCACTGGGATGCATTTAATGAGACTTTTGACATAACCTATAATACCAAATTCTGTTGTTTCAATTTTCAAATAACAATTTAGGTTGTTTCCAGTGATGTCACAATCGAAACTTGTATAAAGCAAGAACCTGAACAATATTAAATCAAGATACCTGTCATCCTTTGTAATAAAGAGTAGTCTTTTCTCTTGGCAGTGAAGCTCAATTTTATCACTTTCCAAACTAATTGATGTTATGACATCTTCATTACTTATCCTTAATGCATTTTCTCATACACATAAAAAATAATAACACATCCTTATTACAGTTACACTTCCATGATCTATGATACACTTCTTAGAGTTTAATCAATTATGAGTCTACGAGTGAGTTACTTTGTCTTCAATGAAAGTTTAAAGGCCTTTTAATTTTTGTAAGTCATGGCTTTTGCAGGAGGTCCATTATAACCAGCATGGTTTGCTGCTATTGGAAGGGCAAGGCATTTATCGTTTGGGTGATAGTTGGTAAGAGTTATAGACCTGACCTAGTCAAAAAAAAAAAATGGCTTTGCTGGTATTGGAAGGGCAAGGCATTTATCGTTTGGGTGATAGTTGGTAAGAGTTATAGACCTGACCTAGTCAAAAAAAAAAAATGGCCTACATATTGCATGGAGTTCAAGATAGTGACATTCTTTGCTTCCATTAAACCTAATGGTTACTTCCACACTGAAAGTGAAAATTCCACTTGGCCTATGCGGAAGTGGTGTGACTGGTATATACAAATTCTGACATGTATAGTCTATCTAATCCCTTGAGCTTTTGGGTTGAATTTGGGATCTGGGACCTATATTGGCTACTAATGGTGTTAGTGGCATTGAACTTACCTGGACTTATGAATGTTTGTGCACCTTGGTTGAGAGAACTAGACGTTGTCTTTGTTGAAGTCTCACAAGTCACAACTGGTATACAAGTCTATGCTATGCAGTGTCTCTGTCAGATATTTCTGTTAGACTTTGGGCTGTGTTCTACCGTTCTCAGTGACTTTTGGATGGAACATATAGTGCATGGTCTTTCCAAGATTCACTTGTTAGTTACAGGATATTGTGTTTATTCTGATTATTGAAAGCTAGCACTTTTACATCATGATTTGTTCTTTTATTTGTGGGTTTTTCTGTGAATAGGTACCCGGTTCAGGCGGGTGATGTTATTTGGATGGCACCATTCGTCCCACAATGGTAAACTACATTGTTCCCTCCTAGGCACATTATTACACTATGTGTAACTTCCATATCATGTTGCAACATATGGCCTAATACATGTGGTGCTGTCTTCAGGTACGCTGCATTGGGGAAAACTCCAACACGGTATCTTCTGTACAAAGACGTGAACAGAATCCCATTATAATTGTGATTTTGATGGACGTTAGATAAATGGAATGATAGTTGCCACCACCTTATTTAATAATTTGAATAAAAGAAGGCTTGTTGCTGTATTATTAGCTGTCGTTTGGTTAATGTTTTTTGTATTTGTTCACTTAAATTTCAATTTTTTCTACGAGCATTGAACTAACACTAGTGTTGTACTAATTTATTAGCGTCCGTAGTTGTATGGCTTATTTCTTGTAGTACTACTAAATTATCTTTAGGGTTGTATCTTTCATTTTCAACGCCAAGTTGAGTTTTCAAATACTCCCAAAAAATTCTTAAAATTCATGGGTCAATTCTTCAAATTTTGAAGATATATGAATAATTTTATATTTTTATAACATTTTTACCCGTCTTTTTGTGCTTAAGTCTTTAAAGCTTGAAGTATATACATATACAAGTTTAATCACTTGGTGTCAAAATTAACTTTTGATGAGAAGAATAGAAGTGTGATACGGTCGATTTTTTTTTTTATTTGGTCCGGATACGATCGACTTGTAAACCACTTGGTCATACAAGTTTTGATATGGTCTCATTAATCAATGGTTTAAATACAATTTTGGTCCTTTAACTTATTTTTGAGGCTCAATTTGGTTCTTTAATTATTTTTTGGGCCAAATAAGTCCTTTAAGTTTTTAAGTTGCGCTAAATATGTCTCTTAAGTTTTTAAGTTGGGTCAAATAGGTCCTTTAAGTTTTTAAGTTGGGCCAAATAGGTCTTATGTGACAATGACTCATTTGGCCCTATTTAAAAGTTTAAAGGACCTATTTGACCAAACTCAAAAACTTAAAGGACCTATTTAGCCTAACTTAAAAACTTAAGAGACCTATTTAACCCAACTTAAAAACTTAAGGTAAAAAAGGACCTATTTGACCTAATTTAAAAACTTAAAGGACTTATTTGGCCAAAAAAATAGTTAAAGGACCAAATTGAAGCTTAAAAATAAGTTAAGGGACTAAAATAGTACTTAAGCCTTAATCAATTATTTTAAAAATTTGAGCACCTTTCAAAGCATCTCTGCCAGTATGGTAATAATTAAGTTAATCTGGACTTCCATTCATAAACCATCCAAGAGATTCTAGTTATACATGACCATACTTTGTGATACAAATTGTAGAACGCTGCTGAACTAAAATAGTTCTTTACGTAAGAAAATCTTATGCCTTACATTTGTCTTTGGTTTAGTTTGCTGATATTCTTTAATTAACGCTGTGCATTTCTTTCCTATTTTTTGTTTCAGCTTTGAGCAATAGCCAATAGGCAGTGAGATAAAAAAAACCTTTTTTGGGGTTTTTTTTTTGTGGGGGGGGGGGTGTTATATATAAATGTGGTTCATCTATGGCAATTAAACAATTCAGTAGGTTTTGTATGTGTATATGTGAATGTTTGGATTCACCATTGGGAGAGATAAAAGTGATGGTCCATCTACACCATATTTGTCCTCCCACACACACTCTCTCTCTGGATCTCTCTCCTTCTCTCGCTCGTCGCTGCAATTCCCTTCGTTTCCATTCTCATCTCAATCTCCTTCTCTCTCTTTTTTCTCTCTGCTTTCCCCTTCGACCACTTCGATCGCTTCCCTGACTCTCTTCTCCTTCTCGTTTTCAACAAGATTGGCGACTTCAAAGCCCTAGGTCGATGCTACGTCGTTTCACGCCGATTCGCATGACGTTCGATGCGCTATGCTCGATCCTCTTCTTCTCCCCTCCTCAGCCTTCAACCAAAATTTTCTAAATCCCCAGAATCTACAAAACCCCTAAATCCCTTCAGCCAAAGGATCCGCGACCATAACGACAGACTTGGTCGCACACGACGGTGAACTAAAGGACGATGGGGTTGCTCACGGTGCAGGTGGATGGTGGTTCCGCAGTTTCAAGGAAGTGGTTGTGTTTCGCTCACGGAGCTCGCTGGTTCGATCGAGAGGTGGTCTCACGGTGGTTTTCGGGTTTGCAAAAGAAGGAGATTTGATTTCGTTCGGTTAGATCTACAGTGTTTCTTAAGCTCACAGGTGAGGGGTGCTGGCTTTTGTGGTGGTTCTCCACTGCGAGTCGCGAGACGGGGGTGCGGGAACCTGGGAGGTGGCGGCGAAATGGAACCTTGAGACGGGGGTGGGGGAACCTGGGCGGTGGTGGAGGAGCAGAGTGGGGGATGATGGAGATTAGAATTTGGTGTGGGAGGGTGCAGAATAAAATCTAGGATTTTTTTGATCCAACGGTTGATAAAACTTGTGCATGGTGGTGTTACCTACCATGCTTGTTCACCATAGAAGCAACCTCCAAACATGATTTTTACTTTCAAATTTATTATTCAACTCACTTTTACGTTTAATGTATCCAAACATAAATCACTTTACATTCAATTCACTTTTAACTAAAATCAATTGTACAAAATCAATTAATTCAAAATCAATTTTTGTTGTCATAGAACTAAACACGCACTGTATTTGAGTTTTGACTTTTTGATTCTTTGAATTGCTGCTTGGTAGAGGGATATATTTAACCATTATCTGTGTTCTGAGGGTTAATTTTATAGTTATGTTTGTGAAGTTTATAGGTTAAAAAAATTGATTATGTACAGCACTGGATTCTATTCTATTTTTATTTTAAGCATTATGATAAGGTTGAAAGGAGACAATATGGAAACATGAGGGAGACAACGTAAGAGCAGAACTGTAGAAAAATCAGCTGCGTCAAAGTCAATAGTCAAAGTAACAGTTATCTGAAAAGCAGAGGCTGTGAAGGAACTGATGAAAAATCCTCATTATTATTTAGGTTCGTGTGGTATAAAGCCCAAGAGCACTTCACACTTATAAAATTGAGCTTTGACAATGGGAACACAGAATTTGGAATACCCTTTACCCTATCTTTGGTTTTGCGATAATCAATAACATTATCATGTTTAATCTCTCAATGGCTATCATATAGGGGCCAAACAAAACCATTTGGAATATGGATTAGAATAACTAACATGTGGTATATGAGCCTCCGCGTGCATAAACAGAGAATTTATGTGAATGAATCTAAACTGGCCCCGCCCTTCTATCTTTCTATTCCGTTATCTATATAATAAACTTAACTATATTAAAAATACGTGGCAAAAATTCATTCATATATTTTCCTGTCAAAAATTATTTTTTTAAAAAATTTTTAACCACGTTCCAAAAACTTAATTACACTATAGGTTTAGTTTCTCTTTGTCACCCATACGGAGCACAGATTCTCTCGAATAGTTACGTGTGATAGTCGGTAATAAAGGATGAAGCAAAATCATATGTACGTATGATCCCAATTTTGTCTGTACCTGAATTGGAATATTATTATCATATTAATATGGTCTGCTTTTCTGCTGGAAAGTATTTAAACTTTTACATATATTTTGTGAGTCTCCAAAGTTTTCAAATCCTGAGTTTAATATTGCAGAATTTCTTACATTCTAGATCTTTATTGGTCACTAAATTCGATTCTCTGGCTACTCAGTGATCATTCCCCTAATGAAAGACCAATAATGCCTTTCATGATATTAGATTAAAAGGCTCTGTAAAAAAAGATTAAAAGGCAAGCCAAACCATAGGATGATTCTAGCATATTTTCACAATTGGTTTTCTGGCCACATATTCACACTTGTTAATTCTAGATACTTGATGGAGGACGAGGAGGCTTTGCTTTTGCAAATATTAATTGAATTGATGAAGCACAATGTGGCCGCACAATGTACGGCTCCCATCAGTGGTTTATAGGGATATGCATACACTGTCTACTAGGCTTCTTAGGATAATGATTGTTCTATATATAGCACCCAAAAAAAAATGATTGTTCTATATATGTTTAGTGCGATTCGTAATGTAACCACCAATCCGGTATCAGAAATAGGCTCCAATTGCCAATATAAATTTTGGAATAAAGTGAGAAAGTAAAGGTATATATATTTATTACACTTACATTTTTACGGCACCGCGATTTCATCACGAAAAATCGACATTAAAATATGTGGTTAATATAGTTTAAAAACGTGATTAATAAAGTATTGAGTTTGATTAATGAATATATTAAGGTGACATAACTCACTGACAATTAACTGAAGTTCATTAACTACAATTTTGAATGCCATTAAAAACCGTTTTTCAGTATTTAAATACACATGTAGTAGATTATATTTAAACACCTAAAAATTATTGTTAATAACGTTCAAATTCGTTATTAATAAAATTCAGTTAATGATTAATGAGTTGCAACACTTTGATATATTCATTAACCAAATTTAATACTTCATTAACCACGTGTGTGAACTCTATTAACCAACAAAAATTGTTGTCGATTTTGGTGAGCCAAATTGACGTTAAAATAACATTTCTTCATTTTTATGGATTAACATTACAGTGCTTTAAATTAAATCAACGGTGGATATACTCTTAGTAGAAAAACCCACGTTAAAGAAGTTTTATCCTTTCTCGTACTGAGCATTGGCAATCTTCTTTGACAATGACAAATAACTAATATGAGCAACAATAATTAAGGAAGACAAAGGTTTCAAATTTCAAATGCATTGTAATGCAACTAGCCAGTTCTATCTCTATCAAGTGTCCAAAAAGATAGAAAACGATGTAAAATAGAAGAATGTGACTTGAGAGATGCGGTCTCCAATAAAAGGACAGTGACCAAAAAAAAAAAACTCAAAAGAAAAACCTATATATATGTAGATAGAGTCTGTTCAAGTGGAAAATGCAAAAACGTATTTAGATTATCGTGTTGGTACAATTCATTTGCGGCGCATTGTGGGATGTAGAAAGGGGTCGGTCTCTTGTGTGGATGGAAGTAGTGACATTAAGCCTGTTCTTTTATGCCTCAAGTTCAATGTCTTTCATAGAACTTGCAAAATAAATTTTTTCGTATGTGCAAAAGCTCCTAGCTTTTTCTCTTGGATATCATGCCAAGTAATTAACAACTTTCCTACTAATTATTTTTTAGGAATTAGAGTGGGGTATATAAGTTGATGCCAAAATTGATCCGCACCCAAAGCAAATTGCCTATACATAGGTCTCTGCATGCATTATGTTTTTTTATATCAATTCCTCATCCTTGAACTTCGGCTTTTCATTACAATAAATCAAGTGGTAACGAAGGTATAATCATTTCCCAAGAAATATGCCACTTCCTTTCATCACTTTGTTAAATATTAGAAAAATATTGGGATGGAAATAGGCTAGGCCGCCTGAAGGGGCTTACGGCCCAGCTTACATTAGGCTCAGGCCATGTCAGATTTATTTTTAAATAAATAAGACTAAGGCTTTTTGAAAAGCCTATTTAGTTAAAACAGTTAAGTCTTAGGCCATCTAAAAAGTCTTTTAGGCCTAACATGCCGATCTATTTAAATAAATATAAATAATCTAACATATTTCGTATTATTACTACTATAAAAAGAATTTTTATAATGCGTTAAAAATTATATATTTATTTACACTTCTAAAGTTTTGAGCATATTGACCTACATAAAAGATTTGACTAAGCAAGAAAGTCTCTATCTTTAAAAGCTTATCACATTCTAGTCTCTTTTCATCTTATGTTTCATGCCCTGGAGTAATTTTTTTTTTGATAGGCAAATGTTAGTAATTGTTAGATTAGTGGCTTGAGATGGGTTTGAACCCACACACCTTATGTCTCCCAACTCCTACACCCTTTCTTCCAAACCAAGCCAACCACCTTATGACTCCCTCATGCCCTGGAGTAGTAGTAGTGATTTAGTTTTTTATAATTTATATTTTATCAAGCATAAAGTTTATCCTTGTTAGACTATTAATCCTTTGACTTGTTTATACATAGGTCAGATGATAGGCCTTTAAGGCCATATCAGACTTTCAAACAGTTCAAATCAGGCCTAAAAATATAGCCTATGACAGTTTAGACCTTAAACTTTTGGAACATGACAAACTTAAGTCTTGCGAAGCATATAGCTCGTCAACCTAAACTACTTACACCCCCAGAAGAATATAATGACTGTCATGTAAAAGGACTTATTCCAAAAGGCATATGAAGCACAGGAGGAAAGAAAATATTGGTTTTGCTTGGATTAATTAACAAACCTGACAAAATCAATATACGTCATAGACTAATCAATTAGCCCTAGAAAGGTATTAAAATTATGCCTAGCTTTAAAGATTTAACTGTGAAAATAATATTCTTTAATTAATTATTGGTTCGTGATCTAATTAATTAAGCTTAATAATTAAATATAGAGTGCCTGAGAATTGCTAGTTTGCTGTGACAAACACACATTATTAGCGCTTTGTTTGGATTTTCTGATCAAAGTATCAATGTCTGCTATGGTTATAATATGTAGCTGGTTTAGTTTTGTTGCAAAGAAGTTCGTGCTTTGTTTTGGTTTCCTTCCTTCCTTCATATTCTTCCCTCCTATACTATATTCCAAGCAGTAAAGACAGTAATTGGGGAGGGATAAATTACTGAGTTGAGATCTTCCATTTAGAAGAGAGATAGATACAAATGAGAGATTTAGTATATCAAACTTTTATTATCATTTAAAAAATTTTAAAATCATTTAAAACCTACATGTTTCTCTCACTACAACAAATTCTTTAAAAGATGGCGCCACTTTAAATAGCGTTTAAATATGGAAGTGCTACTTAAAATTAGGTAGAGTACTTTAAGTAGCGTTTAACTAAGAAACGCTACTGAAGGGGAAATAAATAAATAGCGCTTACAAAATCAACGCTACTTATAGTGGAGGAATAAGTAGCGCTTACAATGAGAAGCGCTATTTAAAGATGGACGAAAGAATAAGTAGCGCTTAACCCTGGAAGCGCTATTTATTGTCTTAACCTAAAGTAGCGCTTAACGCTGGAAGCGCTACTTATTGTCTGACCTAAAGTAGCGCTTCAACGATAAAGCGCTATTTATTATCAAATACTAATTTTAATTCAACCCGCGTTTTTCAATACCAGTCACTTCCACACTGTCGCATATCTCTCTCTCTCTCTCGAGTTTCTCTCAACATTAACGACGCCATTGTTACTCCTTCCTCTCAGTGTCGCCACCATCTCTGCTCGAGTTTCTCACCTTCGAAGCTCCTTTCTCTCATCGTTGTTGTTGGCCTCGCCGTTTGTGACGTCGCACCATCGCTCACAGGCGCCGTCGCCGTCACATCTCTGCTTACGTAGTCGTCGTTGTTTGTGGCGTCGCCACCACCTTCTTCTGTTCCCACCGTCGCACCGTCAGACCTTCTTCTGTTACCAACAGGTTTCATCTGTTCCCATTCTTCTTGCTTTCCTTTTTTCCCCCCAAAAATGCTTTCATTTTTTTTCCCAAGGAAGTCAGTGTTTTCCAACCCTATCTTCGTGCTTTGAAATGGAAAATCAAAACGAAATGGAAAATCAAAAACACAGTACAACACATTAGTATGTGGGATTAGAATTCTGCAGTATCTTCCATTTGTATTTAGGCATATTGAAGACTCTGTTTTTTTTTTCTTCAGTATTCTCTTATTTTTGTTTTTTGAAATGTCCAAAAACATATAAAGTAACTAAATGCAGGGATCTAAACTAGTAAAATTATCTCATTCTTTAAGTTATTTATTGGTTTTAGGTTTTTGTAGTTATGTTTAGAAATGATTGAGAAATGGTTGATGAGGAACTTGGAGGGATCAATGTTAATGTGTTTTTAGCTGATAGGTTTTTTAGTATAATTATTATTAATGTTAGTGTTTTTTCTCATTATGTTAAATGAAGAATGAGATAATAGAGATGTTACTGCAGATCGTTTTAGAGAAATGGTTGAATTTAAAGTTTTTATTTGTTTATGTTTGGCCTATGTGGACCCTTGTCTTTGGTTGGTATGATATTTTATTTTATTCTGGTGTTGTATAAATTTTGGAATGTCCATATTTTAGGGGAGGTTCTGTCAAAATTTTGTTAGAAATTTGATATAGTCTGTGTTGTTGTTAAGAGAAGTGGTAGTTTTAGTCTTGGTTTATCTAATTGTGCTTTAGTTAATCTCAATTTTGTCTTGCATTAACGACATAGCCTATGTTGTTGCTCACGAATGCCTTGGTGTTGTTTTATTTCTCAATTCATAGGCAAATATGGATCGAAAGTGGATGTCTGCCAATCGTTTGTCGAAGGAATATAAGGATGGAGTGGAAGATTTTATTGGGTTTGTAGTTGGGCATACAACAGATCTTAGTAGAATCGTATGTCCGTGTTTAAGTTGTTGTTATGCAAACAAAGTTAATGTTAAGGAATTAGAATGACATTTAGTGAGCAATGGGATTGATCAAACTTATACCTGTTGGACAAAGCACAGTGAGACAAGAGGTGAATCTTCGAATATGGGGAATAGTGGGAGATATGCGTCAGAGGACACCGGTACAAATACATATGATGGTGACCGTTTTGAAGAGATGGCAAATGCGGTTGAAGAAGATCTTCATGATTGTCCTCAAATGTTTGAGAAGTCGATAAGTGATGCGGAGAAGCCATTATATGACGGTTGTACTAAATTCACAAGATTATCGGCAATGTTAAAGTTGTTTAACTTGAAGTCGGGCAATGGATGGACTGATAAGAGCTTTACGGACTTACTCACACTATTGAAAGATATGTTGCCAAATGATAATGTGCTTCCTAGTCGGACATATGAGGCTAAACAAATATTACGATCTATTGGGATGAGCTATGAGAAAATACATGCTTGTCGTAATGATTGCATTTTATTTCGTAATGAATATGCGTCGTTAAAGTCGTGTCCTAAATGTGAAGCCTCACGGTATAAGAAGGAAGATTCGGCTCCAGAGAAGGTTTTATGGTATTTTCCCATAATTCCCAGATTCAGGCGTATGTATCGTAGTTCAGAAGATGCAAAAAACTTGACATGACATGAGGATGAAAAGATTCAAGATGGCAAGTTACGGCACCCGACAGATTCTCCTCAATGGAAAAAAGTTGATATTGATTACCCTGATTTTGGGAATGAACCAAGAAACTTACGACTTGCATTGTCTACTGATGGATTTAACCCGCATGGTGTTCGGGAGTAGCTCTCACAAAGACATGGCCTGTGATTTTGGTGATTTATAACCTACCTCCATGGCTATGCATGAAGCGTAAATATATGATGTTGTCTTTGTTAATTTCTGGGCCGAAACAACCAGGAAATGATATCGATGTATACTTGGCTCCTCTAATTGAAGACTTGAAACAAATGTGGGAGACAGGTGTAGTGGTGTATGATGGATATAGAGAAGAAAGTTTCACCTTGAGGGCTATGATTTTTGGCACAATTAATGATTTTCCAGCATATGGTAATCTGTCGGGATTTAGTACCAAAGGCCAGTGTGCATGCCCTATCTGTGAAGATAATACAGATTGGATTCGGTTGGATCATGGTAAGAAGAATGTCTTCCTTGGGCATCGTAGATTTTTGAATCCAAATCATTATTATCGATCGTGGAGAAAGGCATTCAATGGGAATCTGAGAAGAACGTAGAGCTCCTTTGCCTTTGACAGTGCACTGTTGTTTGAAAAAGTAAAAGATTTGAATATTAAATTCGGGAAACCTTATGCGGGAGACCTTATCACACGAGGGTGGAAAAAAGGTCGATTTTCTTTGAGTTGCCATATTGGAAGTCATTATACGTAAGACATTTCATTGATGTGATGCATGTTGAAAAAATATCTTTGATAGTCTCATTGGTACCCTACTTAATGTGCGGGAAGACTAAAGATGGCATCAAGGCAAGGCTGGACTTGGTTAGTATGGGATTGAGGCGAGAGTTGGGACCGTAAAGAAAGGAAGCGTCGTACATATCTACCTCCATTGCTCATACTCTATCCAGAAAAGAGAAAAAAGATTTTTGTAAGTTTCTTGATGGAGTTAAAGTTCCAGAGAGGTACTCTTCAAACATTAAGAACCTCGTATCGATGAAAGATCTTAGGTTAAAGGGTCTAAAGTCTCATGATTGTCATGTTCTCATGGAGAATTTTCTACCCATAGCTATACGATCCATTTTGCCCAACAAAGTGCGGAATACCTTAACTAAACTTTGTTTATTCTTTAAAGCAATTTGTAGTAAAGTGATTGACCCTGAAAAGTTGCCAGCCTTGCAAAAAGAAATTATTCTGACTTTGTGTGAGCTTGAGATGTATTTCCCGCCTTCATTCTTTGCCATAATGATTCATCTAACAATTCATCTGGTTAGGGAGACACAATTGTGTGGGCCAGCTTACATGAGATGGATGTACCCGTTTGGGTGTTACATGAAGATATTAAAAGGGTATGTGAAAAACCGATCACGACCAGAGGGTTGTATTGTTGAACGATATATAGTCGAAGAAGCTTTTGAATTTTGTACCGACTATTTATCTAATGTTGAACATTCTATAGGGTTGCCACAGTCTCGTCACACAGGAAAAAGTGCAGGGCAAGGGATTACTGGACTTGAAATATTGACTATATCAAGGAAAGAATGGGAACAAGCACACTTATATGTTCTACACAACGTTGATGAGGTTGAGTCATATGTTGTAAAACATAAGGACATACTCAAGAGCTTGTACCCAAATAAGAGTCAAAATTGGTTAACAATAGAACACAATCGGTGTTTTATAAAGTGGTTGAAAGAATACATTTCTGAAGAGTTTATTGCAAATCCTAGCTCGGTTTCAGAAAGATTGAGATGGTTGGCTAAAGGTCCAGATATACATGTTATCTCCTATCTGGGATATCGATGAACGGGTACACTTTCTATACAAAAGAACACGATGATCGGAGGAGAATGCAAAATAGTGGGGTGACTCTTGTATTGAATCTATGCATATATCAAGTGCGAAGATAGAAACCCCATATATGCGAATATGTCATACTTGGGGTCATTGAGCATATGGGAGTTGGATTACAAGATGTTTCGAGTGCCTGTATTCCAATGCAAGTGGGTTGACAATAACAACAGTGTACAAATGGATGAGTTGGGGTTCATGCGGGTGAATTTTAATAAGTTGGGATATCAAGATGAGCCCTTTATTTTAGCATCACAAGCTCAACAAGTGTTCTATGTTTCCGATCCAGTTGAGATGAATTGGGCCATTGTTCTAATGACTAACAAAAAAATTGTTAATGAGATTGATGATGAAACACATGAATATGCTGACATTGAGGATGACTCTTTCTTTAGGACATCACAATCATTGTTTGGGGCAAGTACACCTATAGAGGAGGATGTGTACATTAGAAATGATCATAATGAAGGGCTTTGGATCAATCCATTATTTCATATGGGAAGCGCAAATGTCAACAAAACGAGAAAAAGGAAAAGAGTTGCTTAAATGTACACGTATGTAGTGAATGCTATTTAATTTTTATTAATTTGTTAATCAATTAAATGTGTATTCATTGATTTCTCTTTTAAACCTGTGTGATTATGAACTGTCATTTTTTAATTACTTACGTGTCTATTTTTTTTTTCCAGGTAAATGACATCTCACAGTGATGATGGTGCTCCCGAGTCCACCCAAAAGGCGATGAGCCGTGGACCAACTTTTAAGAAGAAAATCATCCGCGATATGAGTAAAGGGGCTCCAAAACGTGTGGTAGGATGCTTATGAATTAATCTAATTAATTGTTTCATTTTTTTATTTGAGTATCTAAATTTGTACATTTATGCTATATTTTTAGGTTACATGGAATGTTAGGGGTCAACCTATTGGTAAACATGCTAATGACTTTATTCAATACATTGGGGCCACAGTGCGGAAGACAGTCCCAATTACCCGCGATATGGAAGGATAAGGATTCATCTATGAAGGAGCTAAAAGATGAGATCTGGAATGAGATACAGGTATATAAATTAGTTAACATTTGTGGATTGTATTGTTTCTTAAGTAATCTAAACATACTTATAGTCTATCGTTTTGTTTATAATGTTTTTGCAGAAATCCTTTGATGTTGATGAGGATCGAAAGAAAATTACACTTAGGATAGCCGGAAGAGCACACCGGACATTCCGAACTGCCTTGGCTCACAAGTGGTTGAGAGACAAATACGGGAACATCAATCATAAGCCTCCATCAATATATGCATCATTCATAGAACAAGATGATTGGAGCGCTTTTGTGAGAAAACGCACAGAAGATGAAGAATTTTTGGTATATACAATAATCTTTATAACTTGTATATATGACATTAAACCATGCATTGATATATTCTAATGTATTTATATAGAGAATAAGCAATGAAAACCGTGAGAGAGCGTCAAATCCTCCCTATCCTTACAAAGCAGGGGTAAAAGGGTATCCCCGCGTTGAGGAAGAAATGGTATGTACAATATCGTTAATTATAACTTTGTTTCTTTAACGCATCTTTTGGTTTCTTTCTATTAGTAATGGTGAATTTCAATTTGTTTGGCGAATTTCAATTTGTTTGTTCATATGTACAGCTGTTGGAGGCAGGAGAAGATGTAACATCTCAATCAATTGATCGACATTTATTGTGGATAGAAGCCCGCTGAAACAAGGAAGGTCAGATTGAACATCCACCCACTAGGGAAGTGGCTGATAGAATTGTAAGTATGATTAACGTTTCCATTTGTTATAGTTTGTGTGTTCATGTTAAGAGCAGTCTTATGCATGTATTGGATTGATTATCGTTATGAATCTGAAATTGGATATTGGAATGCTGAATTTATTATGTTTAAGGAATGTGATTGATTTGTTTTTAATGGCTTAAGTATTTGGATATTGTAATGTTGAAGTTTTTATTTGTTTATGTTTGGTGAATTTCAATCCTTGTGCTGGCTGGTATGGTATTTTATCTTTATTCTGGTGTTGTATAAATTTTGGAATGTCCATATTTTAGGGGAGACTCTGCCAAAATTTTGTTACAAATTTGATATAGTTTGTGTGTTGATGTTAAGAGCGGTCTTATGAATGTATTGGATATATATTGAATGATTTTTTTGGATTTTGCACTTAGGGTTATCCTTGTTCATCGAACACTAAATGTCAAGTCTCGGTTTTCTAAATCAATGACACCTAAATGGATACCGATAAAGGTATTATACCAAATTTTTTATGCAATTATTTAAATTACCAAAATAAAAGCAATTAATTTAGGTGGCATTGTTCTATTGACTAACAAAAAAATTGTTAATGAGATTGATGATGAAACACATGAATATGCTGACATTGAGGATGACTCTTTCTTCAGGACATCACAATCATTGTTTGGGGCAAGTACACCTATAGAGGAGGATGTGTACATTAGAAATGATCATAATGAAGGGCTTTGGATCAATCCATTATTTCATATGGGAAGCGCAAATGTCAACAAAACGAGAAAAAGGAAAAGAGTTGCTTAAATGTACACGTATGTAGTGAATGCTATTTAATTTTTATTAATTTGTTAATCAATTAAATGTGTATTCATTGATTTCTCTTTTAAACCTGTGTGATTATGAACTGTCATTTTTAATTACTTACGTGTCTAGTTTTTTTTTTGCGGTAAATGGCATCTCACGGTGATGATGGTGCTCGAGTCCACCCAAAAGGCGATGAGCCGTGGACCAACTTTTAAGAAGAAAATCATCCGCGATATGAGTAAAGGGCTCCAAAGCGTGTGGTAGGATGCTTATGAATTAATCTAATTAATTGTTTCATTTTTATTTGAGTATCTAAATTTGTACACTTATGCTATATTTTTAGGTTACATGGAATGTTAGGGGTCAACCTATTGGTAAACATGCTAATGACTTTATTCAATACATTGGGGCCACAGTCACGGAAGACAGTCCCAATTACCCGCGATAATTGGAAGGATAAGGATCCATCTATGAAGGAGCTAAAAGATGAGATCTGGAATGAGATATAGGTATATAAATTAGTTAACATTTGTGGATTGTATTGTTTCTTAATTAATCTAAACATACTTATAGTCTATCGTTTTGTTTATAATGTTTTTGCAGAAATCCTTTGATGTTGATGAGGATCGAAAGAAAATTACACTTAGGATAGCCGGAAGAGCACACCGGACATTCCGAACTGCCTTGGCTCACAAGTGGTTGAGAGACAAATACGGGAACATCAATCATAAGCCTCCATCAATATATGCATCATTCATAGAACAAGATGATTGAAGCGCTTTTGTGAGAAAACGCACAGAAGATGAAGAATTTTCGGTAT
This sequence comes from Calophaca sinica, assembly GCA_037113605.1. Lineage (NCBI taxonomy): Eukaryota > Viridiplantae > Streptophyta > Magnoliopsida > Fabales > Fabaceae > Calophaca > Calophaca sinica. The sequence goes on from CM073731.1 coordinate 35,466,472, forward strand.
ATACAATAATCTTTATAACTTGTATATATGACATTAAACCATGCATTGATATATTCTAATGTATTTATGTAGAGAATAAGCAATGAAAACCGTGAGAGAGCGTCAAATCCTCCCTATCCTTACAAAGCAGGGGTAAAAGGGTATCCCTGCATTGAGGAAGAAATGGTATGTACAATATCGTTAATTATAACTTTGTTTCTTTAACGCATCTTTTGGTTTCTTTCTATTAGTAATGGTGAATTTCAATTTGTTTGGCGAATTTCAATTTGCTTGTTCATATGTACAGCTGTTGGAGGCAGGAGAAGATGTAACATCTCAATCAATTGATCGACATTTATTGTGGATAGAAGCCCGTCGAAACAAGGAAGGTCAGATTGAACATCCACCCACTAGGGAAGTGGCTGATAGAATTGTAAGTATGATTAACGTTTCCATTTGTTATAGTTTGTGTGTTCATGTTAAGAGCAGTCTTATGCATGTATTGGATTGATTATCGTTATGAATCTGAAATTGGATAATGGAATGCTGAATTTATTATGTTTAAGGAATGTGATTGATTTGTTTTTAATGACTTAAGTATTTGGATATTGTAATGTTGAAGTTTTTATTTGTTTATGTTTGGTGAATTTCAATCCTTGTGTTGGCTGGTATGGTATTTTATGCTGTTACAGGTGTTGTATAAATTTTGGAATGTCCATATTTTAGGGGAGACTCTGCCAAAATTTTGTTACAAATTTGATATAGTTTGTGTGTTGATGTTAAGAGCAGTCTTATGAATGTATTGGATATATATTGAATGATTTTTTTGGATTTTGCACTTAGGGCTATCCTTGTTCATCAAACACTAAATGTCAAGTCTCGATTTTCTAAATCAACGACACCTAAATGGATACCGATAAAGGTATTATACCAAATTTTTTATGCAATTATTTAAATTACCAAAATAAAAGCAATTAATTTCATATTTTTTGTTTTATAGTGTCCTCGCCAACTGAACTCTGATGATTGTGGCCGGTATGTATTGAAGTTTCTCAAGGATATCGTCATTCATAACTAAACACAAATTCCAACGGAGGTATGTATATGTAATAATTAATTTCGAAGTTTATATAATTTTTTTACTTTTACACATACCATTTGGAAGCATGTGTTCAATTCTAACTTGATTTAATTTTCATTTCGCAGTACTTTCCTAATTGTCAATTCGACGCATATCCTGATCATACCGTACTCAAGGAAGAGTGGTGTCGATATTTTGTTACGAATTTTATTATGTATAGGCACATAGAAGAAGAAGAAGAAGAAGATTAGTGTGTAATGTTTAGGTACTAGCATAATATGTGTTATGTTTTAGTTAATGTATTTTAATGTTTTATTTATGATAGTTTTGTTAATATTTGGTTGAGAATTATTTCATGTAATGTTAAATTTGGATTTTGTGAGTTTTGATATTGGCACAAATTTGAGTGTTGATGATTATTTGGGTGTGCAGTAACCACTATATGCATAGGTATGTGAATATAACCCAAAAAAAAAAATTATTATTGAGAATAAGTAGCGCTTATTATGATAAGTGCTACTTATTCCTTGAGAATAAATAGCGCTTTTGAAAGGAAGCGCTACTTATTCTCAAGGAATAAGTAGCGCTTCCTAACTAAGCGTTATTTATTCTCAACTTTAAGTAGCGTTTAACAAACGCTATTTATTGAAGATACAATCAGTAGCGGCACGATATATAGCGCTTTTAAGCGCTATTTAAGGCCAAAAAAAGCGCTATTTATTCTCTTTTTTTGTTATAATGTCTCCTCATAGAATCTTCCATTTCTGTTGAGAAATAGAGAAGATCTTTACTCTAAATTACTAGCTAGCTAGGGATGTATATATTTGTTCAACATAAACTACCTTTTATGATTTTATATGGATATGTCAGTTTTGTTATTAATGTCTATTTACAAACACATATATGAGCAAATGGATTAACTAGGTCAATGGAAAAAAATGGCAACCTACAGAATCTGAGAAAGTTTGGATAAAAAAACAGTAAAAAAAGGTATTATTTTGTAGCTTGGGATTATTCGTGTTGATTAATCCTGGTATTTTCTAAGTTTTCTTTTCTCTTCTGGAGTGATCCTTTCACTGTTCACCCTCTCCTTCTTAATTAGTATATTGCGATGATATAAAATAAAAGTAAAAAGCAAAGCATCTTTCATACATTTTAATGACCTTCGGATATGAGAGCTGGATGGCAAAGAAATTAAGATTAAACAGATCCTATGAGGGTGCGGCCAACACACCCACTAACTAGGAGTGGAGAGGTGATGGATGAGGTCAATGCAAATTTGGATGACCCACTTATCTATCTATCTATTCAAGAAAGAAATATCTGCTGTCCTAAAAAATAGTGTTTTCTGTCTCCCACTAATTAAAAACTCGGGATATGTATATGTGTTAATAAATTACTACTCTGTCTTTTATTATAAGCAAAACGTACATGTATTTAGATTAAATTTGGATCAAATATATGTACTTTTTTGCTTATAATAAAAAAAAGAGGGTGTATAATTTTATTTTATTATATGGCAAATTATCATTGGTGGGAGACAGAGAATGTGGCAGGAAAGTGAGACATGAGATTTTTATCGCTATTCAAGATACTTAACTACACTAAGAACACATGGGAAAAAAATCATTCGTCCATTTTCTCACAAAAAACTATATTTTTATAAAAAACTTAACTACACTCTAAAAGCTTAATTATATTCTATTTTCCTTTGACAATCGTGCTGATAACGGGTTTAGGGTCTAGGGTTCGTATAATAATAAATAGAAAGCAAAAGGCTGGCACTGCTTCCAGCCGTCCTCCCTCAGTGCAACTTAACCACCAGTTACATTGAAAAGGTGTAACCAAAATTCCAGTCCCCTAGTGTTCTCATACATACATAATTAATTATGTAAATATGCTTAACTATATCACTTCCTCTTACGCATAATTGATAATAATCCCATCTACGTATGCCACTAAACGCACGCAGGCGGTGTCATATAAGTTTGCACTTGACATGCACATTTCGTGGCTCCAATGTATGCTTTGATTTGAAGCTATTTAATTAATTTTTTTTTATAGACAAATATTAGCATGTTAGTTGTTAGATTAGTTTTTTCTCCTTCAACAGGATTTGAACCCTGCACCTTTAACTCTTTCATACCCTTAGCTCAAACCAGTTGAGCTACTCATCCCCAAACTATTTAATTAATTAATCATGTAACTGTTATGCAGAATTTTTGGGGGAAAAAATGGCAACTGTACTAGTGAATAGATAAATGGGGCCAATTTTGAATCAGCAAGAGAGTACAAATTAGTGATAATCACATATTGCAACAAGTGGGCAGAATTGTAACTTTATGAAAGTCAACCTCTGCTCATTATTCTTTTGACATTTCATTATAGCCCGGCTGCCAACAAAGATTGGCTCAACTGATCATAGGGTCAGACAGGACTAAAAAAAAAAAAAAAATTGGTTTTGGGTTCTATTATATATGTAAATTATAGCAAAATGAAATGTATATCTACTTTTTTTTTTTTCGCGTGTAATCATTAGATTCACGACATCACAAGCGTCACAAAAAATTCCTTCTAATAATTACCAAATCAAGAGGGGTAATTTTCGTATGTTATTTATGCGGAGAAATTGTTCCATATATAGAACAACATAATCCAATCAATGAGAACACCAAACATTGCAACCATTTAATTCAAATGAAAAGATGTAATGAATCATAATTGAACACGTCTAATCTTGAAAGAATACACCCTAACAATTTGAATTTCAAATCTATGAAGTGATGACCATTAGAACAAAAATTGAAGAACACAACACAACAGTCAAAAATGAAAAACCTCGCAATGAGAGTCTTGCACCTCGACTCAGTATGATGTCAGGCGCCAAACACCTAGCCCTGGGACACCCTATTAGAACAAAAATTAAAGAACACAACACAACAGTCAAAAATGAAAAACCTCGCAATGAGAGCCTTGCGCCTCGACTCAGTATGATGTCAGGCGCCAAACACCTAGCCCTGGGACACCCTATGCCCTTTGGGTGGCTGTCAGACGTTGCTTTGATGTGTTCATGCACTCTCGCGCTCATCCATTGACATTCATATACATGTCTTATATCATTCAAGTTGTGCTCGTTGGTTCTTAAAGTGATTTCTAAGATTCTCGGAAATCTCTCACACTTTCGGTCTTGCCAGCTATCATATTATACATTCTTTTTTCTCTGGAAAAGAAAAAGCACAAGATAACCTTGCTCTACTTGTGTAAATAATAAATCTAGTCTACTCTTAATTGTTAACTATTATAACGGATTCCAAATGATCTTAATTATTTCTTTTTTGAAATTTACTCCTTCCGGACTTATTTATAAGTAAAATTACCTAATTTTACACAATTTAAGAAAGTTAGTTATGTTTATTTATTACTCTTGATTTCATATAAAAAATAAACTAGATTTACAAATATACCCTTAATTTACTAACTTGTTTTCTTGGGAGTATGCAATACTCTTGGAAGATAAAAGTACAATTAAATAAGGGTATATTTAAAAAAAATGACATTAAATTGGATTGAGTTAGTTGAAATTTGTTTATATTTGAGTCCAACCAATTTAGGTATTTTTTTGCTTATAATTAAGTCCAGAGGGAGCACATAAAGTAGCTCCTAGCTAGCTGCTTCTTGCAGTCCTATTGGCATAAATGCCTCGACTGAACCCACCCAAAGTAAAGATAAGCATCAAGCTTTATACTATTACTGCCATATAATACAAAGAACTCAAGAGTAGTTATAGAGTTCAAATAAGGGATAGGGAACTAATATAGGTATATACCATATATTGAGTCATAAAATTACTAGACTACATAGAGATCTAGATGTAAATCACATCAAATCTACATAATGTCACAGGTGAAGAGTTGGATATAGATTCCAGATGCTAGCATACCAAATTTCAATACATTAGCAGGGGTTTAATTCAGTTGGAAATTTTAGGAAATTAGGCTCTATTTACTTTCATTATTCCTTGTTTTTATTTCTAAAATAAATAATGACCGTAAAAATATGTTTGCCTAGATGTTCCTATTCTCAATTTTAACAAATAAAATTAATATTTTTCAAAATTTTGAGAATGCTGAAAATTCGTTTTCACCGTTCCTGAAAACGCTACTGCTGATGTTACTCACGACACGACCAGCACCACTATTCGTGACCTAATCACGGCTGTTTCTCGGGTCCCTCTTCTCCAAACTCGCGATATCTCATCAAACTAAAAATAAAAGTTGAAAAACATTTTGAGGAAGTAAATATGCCCTTAAGGTGTAATCCCTCCGTTACTTTTTATAAGCTCTTTTAGACAAAAAACGCATATTAAGAAAAGTAGTTAATATAATTAAATTTATCTATAATGTGTATGTTTTTTCAAATTTATCCTTCATTTATTATAAATCATATTTTTAATTAATTAATGCATGTCTTGGATTTTGTATTAAATAAGAGTATTTTTAGGAAAAAAATAATAATTAATGTATCTTATAATTTAAAAAGAGACTTATAATTAGTTACAAATATTTTTTTTCTTAAAAAGGGCTTATAAAAAGTAAGGGAGGGGGTATTTCCCTTTTACGTAACCTGAAATCGAGGAATACTGCCTTCATGATATGCTCTGGTCATATGACAAACCATCAATATGTACAAAGGTTGATCTCAGGTGTCATGAAGTTCCAAACTAAATATTTGTGATGCTTTAATTGGATGCTGCATGATAATCGCCCTGCGAGAAGTATGATATCAGATGCACTTGGTTCTAAGTGCTTAGCTTGTTACAAGAGAACATAGCTATAGGAGAGAGTCTGTGAGAATAATCAAAGGGTGATATTTTTAAATTTATTTTTGTCCCTTCTCCAAAGTTCATTGAAGTCAAACAGTATTGTTAAGATTGACAAGTACGCATTGGTCAGATTAAGGACATATATATCTGAGGGATTCCAATAAAGCATGAGTCAGGCATATTGATCAATACAGGAATGGCACATATGTAATTGTCTACTGTCAACTTGTAGTTAAACTTGATTTCTTTCACTTTACACTTCAACTTGTTATTAGCATAAGATTGACTCTGGCAAAAGATGAGAAAGATGCATTTGTTGAAATACATTATAGCTCACAGAAGGGAGAGGGTTATATAATTAATTCATGTTTGTCATATGCCTCCTGGTTCTCTTCCCTTGTTCCCTCCAAAGAAAAAGGTGGAAGAAGATATGAAGCTTAATTAAAAGAGATAAGGTCTTAGTAAATAAGTGTCATTCTTGGATTGATCACACAGGAAATTAGGAAATTAATACTCTCTGCAGGCCTGCTAAACTACTATTTATACAGAATGATTCTGTCTAAGTAAAGTACTGTCACTTGTTTCTTTTTCTAATTAATAGCATACAAGCACTAATTTACTATTGTATATTTAGTGGCTACTGCACAATGTGATATTTTGTACACAAGAATCAAGTTCAACTATTCTCCAGTCTTAGTGCAGAAATCTATTGGTGCTTTTGTGGATGCTTATCAATCTTTTCAGTGTTTAATCTCCAGGGAAAATTCCATAGAATTAGGTCAAAGTCCATCTTCACATTGTGATACTCCTCTCATAAAGCTATAGTTTTTTAAAAAAAACTATTGAGCTTTTCCCTACCATTACTCATTTTAATTACTCCTCTTATTTTCAGTTAGATGCTTTCATTCATCCAGAAAATTCTCTGCATGTCTTGGTTTCTCCAACCACTGTGGCTGTGAGTGGAAAAATAGGTACTTGATTGATAATATTCACAAACACTAAGGGAGAAATAGGTACTTTCAAAAAGGCCAAGGGCCTCTCATAAACAGTAAGAAAAGAACCAAGCAATATTCCCTCTCCCATTCTTATTTAAAACCTTCAATCCACTCCTCATTGAAGCCAAGAAATTAACTCATTGCTCATAGACAATAAAATGTCTAGCATCCAGACTGCAACCAACAACATGACAATGTTGTCAAGTTACTTCTATTCCCTCTCCCAGACTCCACACAGGCTTAGAAAAAGAATGCTAGCAACTTGGACCCCAGACCAGGAATTCAACCAAGTGAGGCAGAGGTCTGGGGCAGACATGAAGAGGAAGCTTAAGTGGTATGATTTGGTAGCACTTGGAGTTGGAGGAATGCTTGGTGTTGGTGTGTTTGTCACTACTGGCCCTGTTGCCCTTCACCAATCTGGTCCTTCAGTCTTCATATCCTATATCATAGCTGGAATATCAGCCCTTCTCTCCTCTTTGTGTTACACTGAATTTGCTGTTCAAGTCCCAGTTGCTGGTGGAGCTTTCAGTTATTTAAGATTAACCTTTGGTATTCTTCCATTATATGGAGTTTTATTATTTATTTCTTTTGGAAGTTCACTTTTTTTTTTTTTTTGGGTATAATAACTTGTTATTTGGTTTGTGATGTAGGAGAATTCTTGGGGTATTTTGCTGGGGCAAATATACTGTTGGAGTATGTCTTTTCAAATGCTGCTGTAGCAAGGAGCTTTACAGAATATTTGAGCTTTGCTTTTGGAGAAAATAATCCAAATGCGTGGAGAGTGGAAGTCCATGGATTGCCAAAGGATTATAACATGTTGGATTTTCCAGCTGTGGCTCTCATTCTTCTCCTCACTCTCTGCTTGTGTCATAGGTTTGATTTATTAATTTGTTGCTTCTGTTTCTTTAATTTTTTCCTTCTGCTATGTTTTTTTTGCTGTGATACTATATCAGCTTAATTAGTTATCCTTTTTTCACTTGATGGACATTTGAATATATTATCCTAATAAGTGACAACTAAAACTACTTTTGTATCTATTTTGATGCTTTTTAATGAAATCATGGAATGCTGAACCATTATCTACAATTTTGAATATTTAAATGGTTTTAGTGGATTTTTTTGGTATCGTGTTATTGGTGACCGGCTTTGCCGATGACTAGTCTCCGCCGGAAAACCTGGTTAACCATCTTTAGTGGGGCTTCCCTCCTAACCACTTTTTTTCCCCATCCATAAGTCTTGAAACTGAAACCTTCCTTAAAGAATACGAGTCCACTCATACCAACGTAATGTTGGTTGGTTTTAGTGGATTTTGAAAATGATTGTTACATTCTTTTTTATTGTTCTTATTTTTGAAAAAAATAGTTATGACTCTTATTATCGATTGATTGCAGTACAAAGGAAAGCTCTGTATTGAACCTCATAATGACAGTCTTCCATGTGATTTTCTTTGGATTCATCATAATAGCTGGTTATTGCAATGGAAGTGCCAAAAACTTGGTTAGTCCAAAAGGACTAGCTCCTTATGGTGTTAGAGGTGTTCTTGATGGAGCGGCAATAGTCTACTTTAGTTATATAGGCTATGATTCAGCTTCAACCATGGCTGAGGAGGTTCAAGATCCTTATAAGAGTCTACCCATTGGAATTGTTGGTTCAGTTCTTATAACCACTTTGCTTTATTGCCTAATGGCCCTGTCTTTGTGCATGATGCTTCCTTACAATAAGGTCAGTGATATCTATCTATTATTCTATTATCTATTTAAGAAAATTAACTACACTAAATTTGGTTATCCAAGTTGCACCGCGTGTCAGCATCTCCATCTTTTATGTAAAATATAGAAAAATTCTTTTCCGCTGATTTTCCCGCATCCGTGCTAAGAATGGATCCCATCTACTAGTATAACATGATAATTGAAGCTTGTCTTTTCCATATTGTTTTATTGTAGGCTTGAATTGGACCTTATAACCTTACACATCATATATAGTATATATTAGTTGTTTTGTAAAGTCATACAATATTATTCCTATGGTTTTTAATAGATATCAGAGAAAGCATCCTATTCAATGGCTTTCCTCAAAATTGGATGGAATTGGGCAAGCAACCTTGTTGGAGCAGGTGCAAGTTTGGGTATAGTGGCTTCTCTCTTAGTTGCCATGTTAGGCCAAGCTAGATACCTTTGTGTCATAGGAAGGGCAAGGCTTGTGCCATCTTGGTTAGCCAAAGTACATCCTTCAACAGGCACCCCATTGAATGCCACAATCTTTTTGGGTAAGCATACTGTTTTTGTCTTATTTTCTTAAGATACAATCTAAAGGATTCACACACCATTCATTATATCTTTTTTTCTTTGACGTAGGATTTTGCACTGCATCTATTGCGCTATTCACGGAGCTAGACATTATACTTGAATTGATCAGCATCGGCACACTGTTGGTGTTCTACATGGTAGCCAATGCTCTCATATACCGTCGCTATGTAATCACTGGCCATACCCCACCTTTTCACACCCTCTTGTTCCTCTTTCTTCTCTCCCTTAGTTCACTATGCTTCTCCATACTGTGGAAATTCAATCAGCAATGGTGGGGTCTACTACTATTTGGTGGGTTCATGATCACCATCACAGCCTTCTTCCAACACTTGGTGCCTTGCAACAGCAACCTTGCTCAATGGTATGTGCCTTTCATGCCATGGCCAGCTGCCATGTCAATCTTTCTCAATGTTTTCCTCATGACAACGCTAAAAATCCTCTCTTTTCAACGGTTTGCTATATGGGCATGCTTCATTACCATCTTCTATGTGCTTTATGGTGTTCATTCTACTTATCAAGCAGAGGAGATTGAGAATATGGGTGGTGGAGTTAACCAAGTGATCAATTTGAGTGCACCCAACTTACAAACTAATAAGGTAGAAATTCAAGTGCATTAGTTGATGGATGAAGCAAATTATTTTGCTACGTACACTTGAATTGGCAAAAACAAGAAAATGTAATTATGTACATATATATTCTGGGACAGAATGGATTTCCCAAAGGTAACCAACAATCATTCTTTAGTTGTGTGAAAGATGGATTGACTTTACCTATATATATTGCGGCCGCCGGAGGCGGACCCACTCCACAACAAGGGTGTGAACTTGCATGCCCGTGAAATTTTAAAAATTTTACTTTCGTCCCTATATAATTTTTTGTTGACTCATCTCAATTTAAATTTTTGTATACTCTGAGTATACACTTTTATCTCTCAACCCTCTCACTCAGATAATATTTGATTGAAGGTGAATAGAGAGGAGGAGAGGAGAGAGGAGAAAAGGGATTATTTTAAATTTTTTATGTTTGGTTCAAATTTTAGGAGAGGAGCAAAATATCTCCTAACTCAATTTTTGCTTCAATCCAATGTTGGGTTTTTTTAGAGTGGAGTGGAGGAGAGCTTAAATCTTTTAAAATAAAATGATTTAAATAACCTTATATAATATGTAATATAAATGATTATAAAGATATATCAGTAATATAAATTATAGATTTGTTTTTCAAAATACACAACACAAAATTATAATCTAAAGTAATTCTGTATAGTTTAATCGTTTTAGAATGTTATTACAGTTTTTTCTTTTCATTACTGTTGTTAATAATTCCTTAATTTTTTTAACAATAATTTATTATTATAATTTTTTAATAATAATTACGTATAATTTTAAAAAATTTTGCACTACCTAAACCAGCCGACGGCATCAATATAACATTGCTATCGTTTTGTCATTTCGGTAGCACATCAAATTAAAGTGTTTCGTGGTGGGTCAAGAGAAAAATTGAGAGTGGATTTAACAATATCTCGAGTATCTTTGGAAGGGATGGGCTGAAAAAGGGTGCGAGACCATCTGTAAAATCTTAGACGGGGACACAAAACTGTACAGGAATTAAGCTTATATTCCTCGTATCTTTATTATTACTATTATTATTACTTTTATTATATAATAATAATAGTATATATTTGTAACTAATGTCCGATTGATTTAATTTTTAAAAACTGTTTTTTGTTTTATAAAAGTTAATAAAAAATAAATTTTATTCTTAAATTTTTTAAAACAGAAAATTATTTTTAAAAAATGCTTGACCAGTTTCTATTTTTCTTTCTTCCTTTAATTTTTATTCTCCCGGATAAGAATATTACTATCATCCAACAGTGATGACTAGGACTTAATTTCTTCACCGTATTCTCCATACATGAAAAGACGATGATGTCTACCTGAAATTCTCAATTAATCAGACTTGTTGTCAAATGAATTAATCCTATCTCTTAATTAGCTTTTAAATAAAATAATCATTGAGAATTCAGCCATAGGTTTGAAGTCTCACATCTAATCTCATATTCATTAAGAAAAAGGTTTGCGCTGATCCCTAATCCAGTTATATGGTGCATTTGGAAACTTGGGGTTTGTACGGTGTAATAAAGAAAAAAAGTGGAAAGAAAAAAAAGGGAAAAAAAAAGAGAGTAGAAAATAATATGGTTGTTTAGGATTGGCTCCTCTAAAGTGGCTACTCTCACTTTAGAGGGTAAAGAAACCACATCTCTACCATTAAATTATTTAGCGGCTAAGATTAACTTACATTTTTTTTTAAATTTTCAAAAATTAAAAAAAGTAAAAAAAAATAATTAACAAATCCATTTTTGTCACAACCCCAACAACCGTCCCTCATCTTCTTCCTCTTTCTCTGGTAACCTTCTTTCTCACGACCATCATTCCTCTTCAAACTGTTTTGACATTTTAACGCTCTTCGAACTATATAATCCTCTGATTTATCGATGGTCCACGTTTTGGCATTTTAGTGTCAGATCGCAACACAAGTATATATTGAGGCCTGACGTCTCATAACTAATTATTTCATGGTAATCGGTGAAATCTAATAGAATGAGATCAGTGCTTTGATTTCCTGTTGAAATATGGTAGTTTGATTTTCCGGCGATGGAGTCTCAGTTTGCAAAGGAGGTTATTGTTGGTTTTCTTTTTTTCTTTTTCATCAATTGATTACACCCTGGTGATTTAAAATATAATTAATTAATTAATTAATTTACTCACTTTCAGCGAGAATTAGATACATCCCACAAAACAACAATGGTGGGTTGATTCACTACCAGAATTTATATTAGGCTAAATTACAAAATTGGTTCTCTAAGTTTATTTTAGGTTTCAATTTGGTCCTCTACGTTTTATTTGTTTCGTTTTGGTCCTCTACGTTTTATTTTAGTTTTGATTTGGTTAATTAAGTTCTTAAAAGTCAATTGTCCGTAGCTAGAAGTCCATTTTTCAAAATGTTATTTGGCTTTTAGCTACGAACAATTGGCTTTTAGTGACAGAAAGGACCAACCTGTTGTAACTTTTAAAACGTAAGGGACCAAAACGAAACAAATAAAACACAGGACCAAATTGAAACCTAAAATAAACATAGAGGACCAATTTTGTAATTTAGCCTTTATATTATTACCTACAAATTTTTCCTAGGATCAATGACCCCAGAAAATTTCTCAGGGCCAAAGCTGTAGAAAAAACTCGTACAATAATTTCTTAGGGCTTTTAACAAAAAAAAAACCCCAGTTTTTGGATGATAAATACGGTTGGGCTTAAATTTGATTTTAATTCCAAAAATTTGAAAAGTTTATTTTTAGTCTCAAAAAAATTGAAAGTTTTTAGTCTCTCAAATTTAAAAATATTTTTTCATTAGTCCCTGACTCTGACCCCGTTATGTGGCGCTTATGTGGCAATATTTTTAGGGGACTAAAAATGAACTTTTAGAATTTTTTAAGGACTAAAATCATATTTAAGCAAATAAAAAAAACTAACGGAGTCAGAGTCAGGAACTAACAGTAAAACATTTTTAAATTTGGGGACTAAAAACCTTCAATTTTTTTTGAGGACTAAAAATCAACTTTTCAAATTTTGGAGCGACTAAAATCATTTTTAAGCCATACAATTAGCTATTTTTTTTTTATTTTAAAGATTGGGTACACACCGAAGGGTAGGTTCCTCGGTTTTGACGCAGCCCACAGGTTCCACAATATTGAAGAGAGAGTTGCACAATATTATTTCTTCTCACTCGTCTCTTCTCATTTCTCAATTTTATTTCTTCTCCATGAATGTTCCTAATAAGGGATAAGATAGAGATTAGATTAAATTTCTGTTATTAGATTAGATAGGATAGAGCTAAAGGCTATTATCACGTAGGCTGTTACGTGTTTGTTAGTGAAGAGGATAAGATACACTTATGTTGTTACGTGTATATAAATATGTGACACACTTGTACACATTCTTGAATCAACGAGAATACACAAATTCAAAACTTTTGCCTTTCTATTATGGCATCAGAGCAGGAAAAACACGATCTAAAGAAGTCAGACTCGGAGAAGAAAGATTATACCTCCGATGATGACAAAACCCCATCTTCAAATCCATCCTATCGCCTAAATTCATCTGACAACCCAGGCACACCATTGGTTGCTACAACACTCAATGGTGAGAACTATCGCACATGGGCTCGTTCGATGAAGACTGCACTGCGAGCAAAATGCAAACTTGGTTTCATTGATGGAACAATCAAGAAACCAGGGCACAAATCAGAAGAATATTCGAGCTAGGAAAAAGCAGATTCCATGGTCATGGCATGGATCATAAATGCTACAAATCCAGCACTGCACAGCAGCATCTCACATGCAACAACTGCGAGAGATGTGTGGCTTGATTTGGAAGAGCGTTTGCTCAAACAAATGCACCGAGAGTGCATCAATTATGGCGCAATCCGCTTGCTTGGAAGGAAGATGACGTGAGTGTGACCGAATTCTATACCAAATTCAAAGGGCTACTCGAAGAACTTAGTGAACTCCAACCATTGCCGGAATGCACCTGCGGAGCATCAAAGGAATTGATGAGGAGGGAGGAGGAGCAGAACGTGCACCTTTTCCTTGGAGGACTCGAGAATGAGCACTTTGGACATATCAAAGCAACCATCTTGAACACAGAACCTTTACCTTCACTCAGAAAAACTTTCAATCAAATCATGAGGGAAGAAGGACGCATAGCAGGAGAGTTGGAAAGAAGCAATGCCAAATCTGAAGTGGGAGGAGCTTTCCATTCTTCTTGGAAACAGAAAGGGAGAGAAGGAACAAGGCCAAAATGCGATCACTGTGGTAAGATTGGCCACATCAAAGCCAAATGCTTCGAGATCATAGGGTATCCCCCAACATGGGACACTCGTCGCACACCGAGAGGAGGCAAGCATCAAGGAAGCCAAGGAGCAGCACACATGGTGCAAGCTGATGAAAACCAGAATGTGGAAGAAAAGAAGGAAAAGATGATGACTAAAGCTCAAGCGTTGCATGGAATGCGGCTAATGAATGCTTCACCTTCATCAAGTAACATGGCTGGTAAAGAACGGGTCCATTGGATCTTGGACAGTGGTGCATCCCACCATATGACCCCACTATTCTCTATTTTAAAGGGAATACGAAGGCTTGAACACCCTTTCTACATCACAGTGCCCACAGGGAACACTGTTTTGGTGGAGAAAGTAGGGAACGTTCAACTTGACAAGTTCATTGAATTGAAAGATGTCTTGCTTGTGCCCGAGTTTGAATGCAATCTAATATCTATTTACAGATTGACCCGTGATTTAGATTGTACTGTGACTTACAATTCTAATTGTTGTGTGATACAGGACCTTGCCTTGAAGAAGATGATTGGCTCGGGTGAATTGCGAGATGGGGTTTACGAGTTCAAAGCAGTTTCAAGAGGAGTATCTCATGCAGCAAATCATCAAGACATGACCAAGCTTTGGCACTCGAGAATGGGGCATCCATCTTTTCAAGTTTTACAAAGTCTTTCACAACCTCTTAGGTGTAGTTTCAATTTCAATAAAGTAGATTGCTGCGACATTTGCCATAGAGCAAAACATTGTGGATCTCCTTTTCCTTCAAGTAATAATAAGGCCAAAGAGCCATTTGAGTTAATACATTGTGATTTGTGGGGGAGATACAATACACCTTCACTTGATGGATCTCATTTTTTCTAAACAATTGTTGATGATTATACACGTGGAACTTGGGTTTACTTGATAAAGCATAAGGATCAAACAGCTGGAATCCTCATGAACTTTTATAATATGATGAGGACTCAATTTGAGAAGTGTATTAAAAGGATGAGAAGCGACAATGGCAGTGAATTCACCAACTCATTGCTGCAAACTTTCCTACAAGGGAAAGGAATTCTACATGAGACGTCATGCGTAGCCACACCACAACAGAACGGACGAGTTGAGCGCAAACACAGGCATATCTTGAATGTTGCTAGAGCTTTGAAGTTTCAAGCCAATCTCCTTATAAAGTTCTGGGGAGAGTGTGTATTAGCTGCGGCACACATCATTAATAGAACTCCCACGGTGGCAAATCAAGGGAAGACTCCATATGAGATGTTATTTGGGAGATTGCCTAATTATGATCACCTTAAAATTCTGGGCTGCCTATGCTATGTAGGAACTAGCTCAAGGCAAAGGGACAAGTTTGACTCACGAGCAGATAGATGCATATTCATAGGGTACCCCCAAGGTCAAAAAGGATGGAAAGTATATAATCCAAGAACACGTGAAAGGTATGTCTCACGAGATGTAACCTTTTACGAGCATGTCTTGCCTTACATACTGGGCGAGGAAGGTGTGGAGCAAGTGCAGCCAGAAAGAGTTTTTCAAAATGATTCTGAGTCACAAAGGGATGAAGGTCACAAACATGAGAGTGAACCCAATGATGATGGGAAGGACCAAAATGTGAGATATGAAGTAGAAGAGGAGTTTCAGACTGAGGGGGGGACCCACGAAGAAGCACAAGTGGTAGAAAGCATGGGGGAGACACAAAATGAGGAGGCACAAAGAGAAGTGCAAATAACAGAACCTGAGCCTCGCATGCGACAACCACCAAGCTACCTTCGTGATTACTACTGCCACATAGCCACAACCAAGGAAGACCCCACTCGCATGACCTCGACTCAATCAAATTCTTCAGGTAAGTCCTACCCTATCACTAACTACATCAATTATGATTGTTTTGCAGAGAAGCACAAAGCTTATCTTGCAGCAATAATGAGTCATGAAGAGCCACGGACGTACCAACAAGCCATTCAAAGGCAAGAATGGAAGGATGCTATGGCACTAGAACTCAAGGCGCTAGAAGAAAACCAGACTTGGGACCTAGCCTTCCCACCCAAAGGAAAGAAGATAGTGGGGAGTAAGTGGGTGTATAAAATCAAGTACAAGGCAAATGGAGAAATAGAGAAGCATAAAGCTCGCCTCGTCGCCAAAGGCTACACACAAGTGGAAGGGGAGGATTTCAACGAGACTTTTGCCCCAGTAGCAAAGATGACAACAATACGATGCTTACTCTCAGTGGCAGTAGCAAGAGGTTGGGAGATTCACCAAATGGATGTGAGCAATGCTTTCTTGCACGGAGATCTGGATGAAGAAGTCTATATGCAAGCACCAGAGGGATATCACGTCCCAAAGAAAGGCATGGTATGCAAGCTTAAAAGGTCATTATACGGATTAAAGCAGGCTTCACGGAATTGGTATGCAAAATTGTCTCAGGCTCTATTAGAATATGGCTTCAAGGAGTCTTCTGCAGACCATAGTCTCTTTATTTTTTCAAATGATGGGAAATTTCTTGCGGTATTAGTATATGTGGATGACCTTGTAATTGCAGGGAATGATAATGTCATTTGCAGCAACTTCAAGAAGTATCTATGCAAATGCTTCCATATGAAAGATCTAGGTGCACTAAAATATTTTCTCGGATTGGAGCTTGCCCGAGGAGCTTCTGGCATATTCATTGATCAACACAAATACACTCTTGACATCCTAAATGAATGTCACATGCTAGATTGCAAACCAGCCTCATTTCCCATGGAGCCAAATCACAAGCTTGCCCTTGACTCTGGACCGGCATACTCAGATCCATCACGATACCGTAGGCTTGTTGGACGACTTATTTATCTCACAATAACACGACCAGAGATCACTTATGCTATTCACATCCTAAGTCAATTCATGCAATCTCCTCAGCAAGGACACTGGGATGCAGCCATGAGAGTGTTGCGATACCTCAAGTCATCACCAGGCCAAGGCATTGTTTTACCCAAAGACAATGACCTCACTTTAGTAGGCTATTGTGACTCGGATTGGGCATCCTGCCCACTTACTCGAAGGTCCATAACTGGATATTTGATGAAGCTAGGGTCATCACCCATATCATGGAAAACCAAAAAGCAAACTACAGTCTCAAAGTCCTCTAGTGAAGCAGAGTATAGAGCAATGCAACAAGCTGCTAGTGAAATACTTTGGCTCAGAAGTTTGTTAATAGATTTGGGAGTTGATTGCAAGCTACCTACTACTTTGTATTGTGATAATCAAGCTGCAATCCATATTGCCGCCAATCCAGTCTATCATGAACGCACTAAACATATTGAAGTTGATTGTCACTTCATACGGATCCATCTACAAAATGGGACTATATCAACTACTTATATCCCTACCAAAAGGCAACAAGCAGACATCTTTACGAAAGCTTTGGGTGCAACACCTTTCCAAGAACTCACGGTCAAGCTGGGCGCTCACATACCTCACGCTCCACCTTGAGGGGGAGTAATAAGGGATAAGATAGAGATTAGATTAAATTTCTGTTATTAGATAAGATAGGATAGAGCTAAAGGCTATTATCACGTAGGCTGTTACGTGTTTGTTAGTGAAGAGGATAAGATACACTTAGGTTGTTACGTGTATATAAATATGTGACACACTTGTACACATTCTTGAATCAATGAGAATACACAAATTCAAAACTTTTGCCTTTCTATTAGTTCCCTCACTGTATCGTGCTCATCTCTTCAAGTTTTCTCAGTCAAGCTCTTGAACCTTCATCTTAGGGTTCGTCCATCTCATTCAAGTTTGTTTATTGATGAACTCAAAATGTGCATCGAAGGAAAAGTAACGCAATGGTTCCTTCATCCATCGTTTGTTCTTCCCGATCCCAATCCACAACTTTTTAGGGTTCCTTCAATTTCAGTACCTTCTCATCCTCAAGCTCCATTCACTCCAACAACTCTCCGGTAAGCCCTTCACTCTTCTCCATTTTCAACCCCAAAACAATTCCTTCTCTCTCTTATTTTCTTTTTCGTTAATTTAGCACTCTATTTTCGTTCCAATATTCTTCTTCTTATTTTGGAAATAAAACGCGCGCGTTTTCAATCGAAAGCCCGCTAGCTTTCAGATTTGCCTCGCGTGTAGATAAGGAATAACAATGATTTCGAAGATTTTCGTTTAGTTGTTTTATTCTATTTCTTTGATGTTTTGTTCAGATTTGTGGTCAATGTGAATTTTTCTCACTGTTTTTTTAATGGTGAACTCAAACCGTGCTCTGATTTGTGGTTGTTCTGGATATCTACTGATTTGGTGTATAATTTAGGTTGTTTTTGCATATTTCATACTCTAGTTTTGTTCCTCACTACTTTACATTGTTCTTGGAAGCTCAAGGGATCTTCTTGTGGGACCTATTTTTATTGCTTCTCTTGTGTTGGGATACATGCTGACATAGAATGTGTCTCCCTTTACAGAGCCTAATTTGTTTCTTCAGCTGACTTTTACTGCATTGTTCTTTGTTGGCTTTTATTTTTGATTCTGAATATGTTTTTTTTTTGTAGGTATGGAGATATGAAGAAGAAAAGGACAAGGATCTCAAAATTATTCTGATACGACGAATGGATCTCAAATATTTTTTTGTGTTCATATGGATCTCAAAACGGGTGCTCCTGACACAGGAATGACTTTAATTTTTTTTATTAAAATTTTGGCATTTTTTTAGTGCTTTGAGCCCTCGGAAATTTCTTAAGATTTTTTAAATTTAGCCCTTTTAACCATTTTCTACCAATGAATAACCAACAGCCACGCGGCTCTCAGTAGATCTTCAAAAATTTTGACATTTCCTACGGTTTTTTGGCATTTCCTAGGGCTTTTGGCCCTAAAAAATGACAAACATTCTTGTATGATTGGTTTGATCTTTCGGTGACCGAGGCATAATAGGAGGGGACGTTACTAGTAGTTTTTAATTGTTTGAAATTAATAAATAAAAAATTTAAATTTATATGGATCTAACCATTGAAATTCATTAACCGTGCGGATATTTTCACTTTACTCTCTAAATGTTTAGTGGTTTGGTATGAGTGGAAAAGAATGAAAAGGGTGAGAAAAAACAAAGAAATATATTTGATAAATGACATAAATACCCATATATAAAAATAGGATGTATATATTATTTGTTTATTTATTTATATTAATATATAAAAATATATCTATATTTATATACAAATGTATAAATATATTTATATATAAATGTATAAATAAAAAGATATATGAATATATATAATATATTATATATATTTAGGTAGAAATATAAATAAATATATTTATCTATATTTAATTATATATATAGATACAATTAAAAAGGGTAAAGTTGTAATTTTGATAGTCCTTTCCGTTCAAAATGGGAGGAAATAATTTTTGTGGGCTCAATGACAGTTTTCCTTTCTTTTATGTTTTTTTTTCTTTTTTTACCAAAGGAGAGAAAAAGTATTGGAAATTGTGTTTTCTTTGCTTTCCTTTCTTTTCGCTTATCTTTCATGTCATCCAAACGATACATTAGGAATGTAATCATCTTTAACTAGTGTGCTAATTTTACTCATTTAGTAGGCTTTTGGCATCTTCTTGTGTATATGAGTTTGAATACTCCTTGTACAAATTTTTAATATATTGTGATTTACCTTTCCAAAGAACTTATATGAAAGTAATTTGGTTTTCAAATAATATATTTTTATAATTATTTAAATTTTGAGTAAAGACTCAAATTGATCCCTAACAAAAAAACGTGTGACTCAATTTATACCTTCAGAAAAAATCAGTTTTGAAATAGTTCCTCAGAATTTCAAACGAGACACATTAGTCCCCCTCTCTATCTTCATCAAAAAATGTCCGTTAAAGTGATGATGTGTACTGTTAACTGCTGACGTGTATCATTAAGTAATTTTACTGTGTAATATGATGAATATGTGTAATTATTTCGGGCCAAATTAGTCCCTTATTACATTCAATCCAATTAAGTCCTTGTGTCATCCGATCCAATTTAGTCCCTCCTCTATCTTTATGCTCAAGTCTTTTTCAGCCTCCAAACTCTAACCCTCCATTAGAGAACCTTGCTGCAATACACTTACACTAGTCAAAGTACAAAAAAAATCTCATTTTTGAAACATCAACTAATTTAAATCATTGGTGACTATCCATGTGGTTTTAACTTCCAAGGGGAAAAACAAAGGTCACCGTAAAATTGCATTGATTTATTCAATGCCATGATTTGTTTGTATTTAAGTTTCACTACAAACGCAAACCTTTCAACTTGAGTAGTAATAAACACCAGCAAGCAGAAAAAATGAGATGAGAACATGTGCAACTGAAAAATAAAAAATACCAGTGCTGTCATCAAAAGAAAGTTATTGAAACAAATAAAGAGCTCCACTTATTCAAGAAATTATAACAGTAAAACTTAATCATACGTGAGCTAAGTCACTTACAGATCCACTCACGACATACTGGAGGCATTTTGCCCCCACTAAAATTTTTATGAACTCAATATTACATATGTATCAGTATTACTATATATTATCAACCTAACATATATTATATATTACATGAATATTGCCCTCACAATTTTATATATATGAGCTTTATCCCTACAACTTAAAATTTCTGAATCGTCACTGAACTAAGCAATATGACTATATTAAACCAAAGAAACGAAGCAGATGAGTAAGCCAAGCCTACGCACTAGTGGGTAAGACACAAAAAATATAAATATGACAACAAAATAAATAATAATTAATTTGTTAATACAGAAAATAATCAATTTTTAATAAATAATTTATATATTTATTATTATTATTATTGTTATTATTATTGAGTTGAACAAATACAAGTACATATATTAGTTTTGCTCAGAGTTCCCACGTTGGATCTGTGGCGCAATGGTAGCGCGTCTGACTCCAGATCAGAAGGTTGCGTGTTTGATTCACGTCAGGTTCAAATCCTCCAACTTTTTTCTTTTGAAATATATTAATTATCTCTTTATATCTCTGTCGCGAATAAATATCTGCTATTCTAAAAAATTTAATTTATTATGTGATAAATTATTATTGGTATATGAGAGAGAAAGTTTTCATTCCTCTGTCACATGCCAAGTCATCGGCAACCGGAGTCTTCGCCTTTAAATTTCATTATCTGAAATACAATTATCTCTTTATGCATGTCATATAACGTGCCAGCAAATGTTTTCAACAGTAACGAAGTCCTAAAAAATGTCACCTCCTTGTCTTGTCTCGTTATGGACAAAATCAGATATCATTACATAAATTAATGTGATTATGCCAAATGTTCTAACTATTTATGCATGATGCACCAGTACACATCATAATTTTATCTTCTGTTTTTTTTTTTGACGCAAATCATAATTTTATCTGATTATAGGTCGGTCACTATTTTCCCAAAAGAGGAGGGTGAGGAAAGTTTGAAGATACCGGTCTATGTTATTACTCTTTTCGTTGTTTTTTATATATCGATTTTTTTAAAAAAATTTGTTTTTAATTACTTATTATTTTCAAAATTTAAGGTTATATTAATTATTTATTTATCAATGATACTTTTAACTATTTATTACATAGAGAAATATGTTCTTTAGAGTAATGAATGATTAAGGGTATTATAAAAAAAAGACTAATAGTTTCATTAAAAGTAACAAAATTTATTTGTTTTTTTGGTTTGTGTAAAACAACCTTAAAAAACATCTTAAAAAGAATGGAGTAGTATCATTTAAGCCTCTGACGCTCTAAAGTTTGACGTGTTTATCTGTGATTCAATTGATTTGAGATAGCAATAGCACTATTTCTGTTTGTATGCTCTGCATAGAGTTTTAAGGTGGCAACTTTTGATAAGGAAAATTATTTTTAGGTGAGGCCTAGGTTGCCCTTGAATAAATGTGAGTAATTAACCCAACATGATGTGACATCAATAATAACCGGCCACGTGTAATCCACTATCCTATTACACACATGTTTATTTTTTTCAAATTCCTATAGATACTTTTTGTTATTTGCTTATTGACCCCATTTGTATTAATGAGGGTTTATGTTTCCAAGTCGTGCGGTGCATGTTTCCAAGGAGTGTGCTGTGAGATGTTCCCCCCCCAACTGCTTCAATGAGGAGTTCGACTTGCAGAGTTCTTCTGCATTTAGTTGTTTTTGCTTCCTATTCTTCTTTTACTGCAATTTTCGTTGTGATTACAAATTTTGGCCTCATATTCTTCTTATGCAAGTTCCAGAATCGCGTTTTTGTTCCTCCAAATCGTATCCCATTTTGCTTCCTCCGCATTTTTCTTCAGTAGATTTGACTGCTACTTCGTGAAGGTATCAACTACTCTTTCTTTGCATGTTTTAATCACATATTTTTCTTTTTGATGACTTTGAAGTTGATTTATTGGGTTGCATGACTTTTTAATCACATATATTATTTACTGGCTGTATTTTTTGATTTGGGGATTTAGGATTTAGGCTTGGTCTGAAACAATGCTTTTGTTAGTCAATTCATGTTTAATCGATTAAACGTAACCCAGTAAAATAAAAAAATCAACATAACACTAATGTAATGCCTTTTTTATGTTTGGTTCATTTGTTAATTGTATTTAGTATTGTTGTAAATTCTTTGTAGATAATTACTAAATGTCTACATATAGTGAAGCAACGCTGCATCTTGATAGTGATACAGAGGATGTAGATTTCAATTGTGGTAATGGTGTTCGCACTGATAGAGATACATAAGAGGTAGGAATCAATAGTGTAGAATTCAATAGTGGTAATGGTGTTTCCACTGACAGAGATACAGAAGAGGTAGAATTAAATAGTGGCAATGGTGTTCGTACTGATAGAGATACATAAGGTGTGGAAATCAACAATGGTACGGGTGTGTGCAGTCAGCAACGGAAAGAGAGCTCAAATGGTTACAAATGTATCAATGAAGTGACAAATGATGACATAATAGGTATGAAATTCAAAACAGAGGAAAAAGCTATAGAATTTTATGAAATGTATGCACGATTCCATGGGTTTCCTGTAAGAAAGGATGATGTGCTATGTGATCATAATCGAAACATTGTTGTGCGTCAATTAGTTTGCAATAAAGAGGGTAGGAGTGATAGGAGAAATAAGAAGAATGAGGACGCATCGAGGCCAGCTATTCGAACAGGTTGTCGTGCTCGACTTCGAGTAGCCTATGATTTTATTCGTAGGAATTGGAGAGTTTCTGTTTTCGAGTCCTCCCACAACCATGACTTAACTCCTGCACGTTTTGTTCATTTGATTCCCAATTATCGTAAATTGATTAAAGCAGATAAAGAGATTGTTAGTGGCCTGCATTCCCAAGGTGTTAGAACTTGTCATATATTGGGTTTTATGATGAGTCAAAAAGGTGGTCATCAAGGTCTTGAATTTATCAAAAAGGACCTATATAACTTCACGGATCATGAAGGAAGAAGGGTTAGAATAGAAGATGGTGATACTTTTGCTTCTTTGAGTTATTTCCAAGGTGAAGCTGATAGTGATACAACATTTTTTTTTCAAAGTTTACGTTTACAATGATGGACACCTAGAAAATTTATTTTGGGCGGATTCTGCCAGCAGGTTTGACTATGAATGTTTTGGCGACGTGATTGCATTTGACACCACTTATAGAAAGAACAGGTATGGCAAGCCCCTTGTCATTTTTTGTGGATACAACCACCATGGAGAAACAACCATTTTTGCTTGTGCTTTAGTTTGTGATGAAACAACAGAGACATACAAGTGGGTTTTAAATATGGTTTCAGAGGCTATGTATGGTAAACATCCGAAATCGGTGGTTACTGATGGGGATAAATCAATGAGAGAAGCTATTAGAGTTGTGTTTCCAAATTCAAGGCATCGTCTTTGTGCATGGCATCTACATCAAAATGCTTGTGAGCATGTGAAGAATACAAAATTCTTAGAAGAGTTTAAGTCACTTATGTTTTCTCATTATACACCTGAAAAGTTTGAAACTGAGTGGAAGAGGGTTGTTGACAGTTATCGTTTATCAAACAACAAGTGGGTAAACAAAACATATCGATTGAAGAGAATGTGGGCAAGTACATACATGAACGACCATTTTTTCTGTGGAATTAGAACTACATCAATCTGTGAAGATGTGAATTCATTTGTCAAGAAGTATGTTCAACACAAAAACAGTCTTGTGGATTTTTGCATAATTTTGAAAGAGCTCTCAAAGAATACAGACATAATGAATTAATGTCTGACTTCAAATCGTTCTATTATCAACCTGTGTTGACAACTCCCTTGCAAGGGTTTGAGCTTGAAGCTTCAAAGATATTCAACTGTAAAAAGTTTAAAGAAGTCAAGAAGGCGATAGAGTATGTTGTTGCATTATCAGTCACTGAACGGACTGAGGTTGGACACAATGTCATTTACAGGGTTAATACATACCGCAACAAAGATGTATTTTTTTTGGGTTCATCTTGACAAGTTGCAGACTAAATTTTTGTGTGATTGTAGACGATTTGAATGCAGAGGACTTCCATGTTCCCACATTATTTGTGCCATGAAGTACGAAGACATGGATGTGTTTCCAGAAAGTCTGATTTGCAAGAGATGGACAAAAACAACAAAAAATGATCACATCTCATCATTTGCCTCCAAGAAGGTGATGATGAAAAAATGTTCATGTTCCGTCGAGGGGCACTTACCGCTACTTTCAGTAGTCTATGCGATGTTTCGTGTAAGAGTGCAAATGAATATAAAGAGGCTTTGGAAGGGATTTATAGTTTGTGTGACAAGATAAACAGGCGTCACGAGGGCAATGGCAATGACAGGCATAAGGCCAATGAATCTGATGCTGGTGATCCACTCATGGTGAAGACCAAAGGTGCCCCTAGAAAGAAGAAATCATTCAAGAAGAAGAAATGTTGTTCTCACTGTAGAAAACCTGGTCACACAATACGGAAGTGTTAGGATTTTGGCAAGCGTACCAAAATACTGAAGTTTACAGTTATAAGTAGGGTTGTCGTATCCACAGGGAATCGTGCGATACTCGGTTAATTCACACTTATACTAATTAAGTCCAAAAAGATCTATGTACATTTGTATTCACAAAATATCCCATGTTTTTGAAATAAGAGTTTCAAACATACAAATTCTAAGTTTTAAAGAAAATAAACACTAATGAGTAAAGCGGATTGATAACAGTCTTGAAAACAAGTTGGGATTGGATTTCATCAACCTCACCACTTATGAATTCGATACTCATATACGACTATTTTCCTTACCAATGATATTACGAATGAAGTTTACTCGATTACCAATTCCTTAGTAAAGGAGATTCTAAGATTTTCCCTTTAAATATCAATTCCTTGATTATTCAAAGAGAATACCTGCATTAAGATTAGCATTCAAAAGTAACTAATGAATCAAGCTCTATTCCTAGTAACAAAACCCATTGGGTGATTTCATTCAAATCTAGAATTAGAAAGTATTTTCCAATCACAATCTAACTCACAAATCTAAATATGAGTGATCAAATCATATAAAGCATTAAGCATAGAATGAAATCACTATCATTGATAAGAAGAGATAGCATATAATTGTAAAGAAATTACATAAAAGTTTGGTTGATTACATCCAAATCCTAACTACAAAAGAGTTAGCTACCCATTGACATGAGAGCCATACAAAAATACCATGAGAATTGAGAGATGAAAGATGAAATTCAGTGTTCCTTTGATTCCCCAAAGGTTCTCCAAAGGTTCTATTCCTTTCTCCAATTCGATCCTCTCTCCAAAAGGTATATCCCTGGGTTAAAATGAAAGATATCCTTTTATACCCTTCAATTTCAGTAAAACAGAGCTTTTAACCGCTTTAGAATTCGCTTAGCTCCAAGAATTTCGCTCAGCTGCATAGCATTCTTCATGCTGAAGAAACGTGGCTCGCTCAGCGCAACAGATTCGCTTAAGCGAATTTGTGTAAGTCTACAGATGGCAAATCTGAGCCATACTTGCTTAAGCGAGACTCCCTGGCTTAAGCGAAAATTGCACAACTTTGATTCTTTCTCTGTTTTGCCTTAATTCAACCTACATGAAATTAACCAGGAATTTTGGATGAAATCTAACATCATTAAGAACATAGTATTCTAATAAAAATATTTACAAATACTAACTTGAGGTAAGAAAACATCTTTTAATTCAAACAAATGAGTTAATAAATGCCATAAAAAGCTCTAGAAATGTAAGTAAAATTGGCACTTATCAACTCCCCCCAACTTAGCATTTTGCTTGTCCTCATGCAAAAGTCAACACATCAAAATAGAGTTATCATGACCTAAACTATTTACACAAAAGAAGACATGGTTTGAAAACAATCAACTGCACAGAAAGTTTCATCACTGGATCGATCAAGATTTAATTTTTGAATGATGTCTTAAAATGAAATCCATAACCAAGATACAAATGTACAATCCTATTAGCAGTCAACGAATTCACAATTTACAGTCAATCAATCAGAGAATAATATATTTTCCTCACATCAAAGTGTTTCACTCAATAACATGACCAAGGTGAGTGTTTCTCTCATCCATACACTGCATCCACACAAAATCAAAGTTGTTTTTCATCTCAAATACTGTCACAAAATACATAATCAAGCATGGATCACTAATAAGGTCTTTCAAAGGTTGTAATGTGGCTTGGCTACAAAGGAATTTGGTTTTTCTGGATAAAAACTAATCACTTTAAAAGATTAAGAGAGCATATGATATTAACTACATTCTTCCAAGATAACAACCATAACCCTCTATTCTCTTGAACAACCAAATATGTCTAATTCCTTTGTTTACATACAATTCCTTCTTTTTCTTTCTCTCTGTTTTTTCTCTATTTTTTTTAAGATATATGCATATGTACAAAATTGATATTTCAAAAACAGAGAGAAGATTTTTAATTTTTGCCCACAATCAACAACCTTAACCTTGATTTACCTTCAAATGCTTCCCCTTTACAAATGCAAACCAAAATAAATTCCCAAACTTATATACAATGGAATAACAATCAATTCAGTCCATAGTAAATACCAAATGCTCTCTTCATCCTATTAGGTGTGGGTGAGAATTTGGTTTTTCTTTTAAGCTCAAAAGGGAATTTGTCCTCATGAAAAACATAACTTTTTAGGCTCAAAAGGGTTATCAAAGGTTATATTCACATCATGGTTAGCTTTTTGGCTCAAAGGTTTAATCACACAAAAAATTGCCTTGATCCTTTCCATGCATCATATATACAAAGTGACAATCAGAGAATCAAGCAAAATCAACTAGCATGAACAACAGTGATGACTCTCAATGCATTTAATTATGGATGCTCACAACTCACAAGCTTAAGGCTCATGTATTCCCTGATTGATGACTGTTTCATGTTACTTTCTATGACTAACATTGGACTATGCAACATGTATCAAGGCTATACTATTCATGCATACCACCATTTTTCTTTTTCAGTCATTCAGTCCAGACTCAATTCATCATCATGCATCAGTTTTGACAATTGATTTTTTCCAAACCATAGTCACACAAAAAATTTGGGTCAACAAACAACTACCAAAACAAGTACCAAAAGTTTCCACAAGTGTTCTAGGAACAAACAAAATTTACAACACAAAAATTCAAAACAAACACAAAAACTACAACTACCAAAAGCAATAAAAGATAAGGGATGAGAAATTATCAATCTCCGAGGATATCGTTCATGAAGTCCTCCTTATTCAGCTCCTCTCCACCATCATCTCCAACTTGTCCTTCATTTCCAGCTTCAGCAGCTTCCCCTTCATTTCCAGCTTCTTCCACATTTTCTTCCCCCTCCAGAAAAATTGACCTGTCCCCAGGCTATGCAACATGTGCAGCAAACATATCTGGTGTGGGCCATGGAAACAGGTTAACATCTCCTTGATGCTGATGCAAAGTGAACCGGTAGAAGGAGTCGTTCAAGCTTGTGTACGCCATATGGTTGGCAGCCTGTTGGTGCTCTAAATGAGTGAGATGAGCAGTGAGGCAAGTCTCCATGGGAGTCATTGGAATCATTGGTGGCTGCCTAACAGGTGCAGGTTGGGTAGAGCTTTCTCCAAGTTCTTACTCTGCTGGATTAAGACAGCAGTTCCTGATAAAACTATCATTGATTGGCATCCTCAGTTTGGTTTTTGGATGGCTCGGGACATCAACACCATGAGCCAAACACAATGCAGTTATCAATACCGGGAAGCCCAATGGTTTCTTAGGCTGGTCGGAAAGAACAAAGTTATGTATTTCCGCCGAAATTATTGCAGCAACATCCGTATTCTTTTTTTTCATGATGGCATAAATGAGGAAAGCTCGTAGGATTGAGATGTATGAGGTATAAGAATTAGGAACTATGTTGGAAAGCATGAAGCTAGTCCAAATTTGGGTAAGTGTTCTCATATTAGCTCTTTTAATTCTCAATGGCTGGCCTTGCGCAGTAACCTCATAAGTCTTACCGGGAAGACACACAAACTTAGCCACATCTGTTGCTATCAATCCTCGTAGAGTATGTCTCTTGTCCATTTGGATCTGATATGAACACTTCTCTCCCTCTTTTAAAGGAAGGGGATTCCCCAAAAGATCACTGATAGCATTTCGATCATAAGGAACCCACTTGGTCCTCACCCAAGATTTTCTGGTCTTGGATCCCCTTTTTACTGGCCAGGCATTGGCATAGAATTCTTTGACAATTTCTTCATTGATTGACTCCACAGGTGTGGCCAGCTTCTCCCACTTTCTCCTTTTGATCTCATTCAAAAATTCATCATATTCCCCCTCATCTAACTCAACCTTCCGTTCACACAATAAGTCTCGTGTCTCAAGCATCAAATGCTTTTGTTGTGTAGAACGGCTTATGAATCTTCGTCTATTAAGTGGCTCCATAGGCATTTGCGGAAGGTCCACTAGTTCTTCCACTGGTTCATCATCATGAGAAGCCGCTTCGGATGCTTTGCCTTTTCTTTTCTTGCTTGGTGGTATTTGGTGAACTGCTTTCTTTGGAGGCATCCTGAAATAATTAGAACCAATGCAAACCATGCTTTCCCCATTAGAACTTGTAATCAAACATTAAGCACAATGAACATTTGACCCATCAGACCAATTGTAATTTCAGTTAACAATGCTGCCAGACAATTTGCTTAACTACATTCGACATTTCAGAGTTTTCGGCATTATGCCACCATTTCAAACAAACACTTTCAAAGCATCATTTCAAACAACATTGCCAAAATTTTCTATGAAAGCTTTTCAAGCAGAACCAACAGAACCAAAGCTTTTCAAATAAAATCAACAGAACATCATTTCAAAGCTTTTTAACCAACACTTGAGTTGATTTGGTTAATAAATTCCCAATTTTCATTTTCAGAAAATAAATCCCTAATTATTCCACAATTTTGCCCCAAACCCAACCTAATTTCAGAAATTGCAAAGACATGCACGTGGGTTGTGGGAATCCAAACAAACATTGAAGCATGAACATAGTGAAACAAGAAAAATCCAAGCATTCATCAAAACAATCCAACATTATTCACAACTTTTGCAAAGAACGAACGAAAATCAGAACGAACGAAACCCACTTACTTGAAAAACTGAAACAGTGATGAGAATGATGAAATGCAAAGGAAAATGATGGGTTGCATGAGTTGCTGAGAGAGACGAGTGCGATGTGAGATGATGAGAGACGAGAGAAATGAAGAGGGGCGGGTGAGAGTGAGAGAAATGGGTAAGGGTTTGTACGAATGAGAAAATGAGTGTGGAAGGAGTGCCCTGTTCGTGCATTGGGCTTTTTCTTTTAAGACACAAAAATTAAAGACTCTCGCTTAGCCTATCTCGCTCGCTTAAGCGAGACTCACTCAGAAGTAATTTGTCCAAAAATTCAGACTTGCGCTAAGCGACTGGGTTTCGCTTAAGCGAGAATGGCTCAGACTCGAGCTCTAAAAAAATTGTTTCATGCGCTAAGCGAGTGAGTTTCGCTTAAGAAAGCTTAGCTTAGAATAAGTGCTTCCCAGGCTTTGCTTCTGGCACTGAGCGAATGACTATCGCTTAAGCGAAAATAGCAGACAAAAATTTTCAACTGAATTTCCTGCATAATTCGCTTAAGTGAATCTGAGTGGCTTGAGCGAATATGGGACAGAATTACACCCTTTCCAAAACCTTAAAAATTTTCTTCCAATTTTCACACAACCACTTCAAGACTCATGACACCAAATGAACACTAACACATTAAAGCATTGGATTTAAACAACTCATCCACCAAAATCACTAAGAAAACACAAACTAAAAATCAAAACACACAAGCTAAAAGATTAAAAAGGGATAGAAAATTGGGTTGCCTCCCAATAAGCGCTTCTTTAACGTCATTAGCTTGACGTTGGATGTGTCCTCAAGGGTCAGCTAGATGAATCACTGTGGTGAGCCTTTCAACTTCACCACCTAAGTAGAGCTTGAGCCTTTGCCCATTCACAATCCAACTTCTCTTTGGTGATGGATCCTCCAATTCAATTGCATCATATGGTCTTACCTCTTTGACAATAAACGACCCTGACCATTTTGATTTCAGCTTTCCAGGAAACAATCTCAATCTGGAATTAAACAATAAGACTTGTTGGCCTGGCCTAAATTCCCTCTTCAAGATTTTCTTGTCATGATAGGCTTTGACCTTTTGCTTGTAATGCTTGGAGGATTCATAAGCTTGTAACCTCATTTCTTCAAGCTCATGAAGTTGTAATTTTCTTTTTTTACCAGCTGCCTTAGGATCAAAATTCAAGAACTTTAGAGCCCAAAATGCTTTGTGCTCTAATTCAACCGGGAGATGACATGCTTTCCCGTACACCATCTGAAAAGGAGAAAGGCCAATAGGAGTTTTGAAAGCTGTCCTACAAGTCCACAAGGCATCATCCAACTTCATGGCCCGATCTTTTCTTGAAGAAGCAACTGCTTTCTCCAAGATTA
The DNA here is from genome assembly GCA_037113605.1 of Calophaca sinica. Taxonomy (NCBI): domain Eukaryota; kingdom Viridiplantae; phylum Streptophyta; class Magnoliopsida; order Fabales; family Fabaceae; genus Calophaca; species Calophaca sinica. The sequence goes on from CM073731.1 coordinate 35,497,540, forward strand.
TCTTAATTTCCCGGTTTGAAACCTCAGCTTAGTCATTGGTTTGAGGATGATATGGAAATGCTACTTTGTGCTTTACACTGTAATGCTCCAAGACTTTCTTCAATTGTTGATTGCAAAAGTGAGATCCTCCATCACTTATCAAAACTCTCGGAGTGCCAAACCTGGTAAAGATATTTTTCTTTAAATATATGATCACAGTTTTGGCATCAGCTTTGGGTGCAGCCATTGCTTCAACCCACTTGGTAACATAGTCTACTGCCACCAGAATGTATTCATTTGAGTAAGAGGATGGCAAGGGTCCAACAAAGTCAATTCCCCAACAATCAAAAATTTCTACTTCAAGAATATTCTGAAGTGGCATTTCATGTCTTCTTGAAATGCTCCCAGACCTCTGACAATTGTCACATCTTTGCACATGATCATGAGCATCCTTAAATAAAGTGGGCCAATAAAAACCTGATTGAAGGACCTTTGCAGCAGTCCTTTCACCATTATAATGCCCTCCATAAGGAGAGTTATGACAGTGCCACAGAATATCCCTTGACTCCTCTGTTGTTACACACCTCCTTAGCAAGTTATCAGCCCCAAGTTTGAATAAGTAAGGATCATCCCACACGAAATAATTGGCGTCTCGAAAGAATTTCTTTTTCTGGTGCCAGTTAAAATCTTCAGGAATTACACCAGCAGCCTTAAAGTTCGCCATATCTGCAAACCAAGGTCTTTCTTTCATTGACAAAAGTTTTTCGTCAGGAAATTCTTCCAAGACCTCCAATTCTTTTGTGGTCACCTCATTATTCACCAATCTAGACAAATGATCAGCTACTAAATTCTCACTTCCTTTTTTATCTTTGATCTCCAAATCAATTCCTGCAGCAACAAAATCCATCTAATAAGTCTTGGCTTAGAATCAGATTTGGTTAACAAATATTTAATAGCAGCATGATCAGTATATACAATGACTTTGGAACCAATAAGATAAGACCTGAATTTTTCCAAAGCATACACAATTGCAAGCAATTCTTTTTCAGTTGTTGCATAATTAACTTGAGTTTCATTCAACACTTTACTTGCATAATGCACAGCATGAAAAACCTTATTTTTTCTCTGACCAAGAACTGCTCCTACCGCATAATCACTAGCATCAAACATTAATTCAAAATCAAATTTCCAATCAGGAGCTGTGATTATGGGTGCAGAAATCAGTTTTTGTTTCAAAAGCTCAAAAGCAATAAGGCATGCATTATCAAATTTTAAAGAAGTGTCCTTATTGAGGAGATTGCTCAATGGTTTAGCAATCTTGGAGAAATCTTTGATGAAGCGCCTGTAGAATCCTGCATGTCCCAAGAAGCTTCTGATTCCTTTGACATTTGTTGGTGGAGGAAGCTTCTCAATGACTTCTATCTTGGCTTTGTCAACTTCAATACCTCTTGAGGAGATCTTGTGGCCTAACACAATGCCTTCTGTCACCATAAAGTGACATTTCTCCCAATTCAGAACCAGATTGGTCTCCACACACCGGTTTAGATGGTATTCAGATTTGCCAAGCAAGATTCAAAGGAATGACAAAAAACAGAAAAGTCATCCATGAAAACCTCAATGCACTTCTCAACAAGATCAGAAAATATGGCAAGCATGCATCGTTGAAAAGTGGCTGGTGCGTTGCAAAGCCCAAATGACATCTTTCTATATGCAAAGACACCAAAAGGACATGTGAAGGCTGTCTTTTCTTGATTCTTAGGATCCACTGCAATTTGATTGTATCCCAAGTACCCATCCAAGAAACAATAAAAAGCTTGACCTGCCAATCTTTCCAACATCTGATCCATAAAGGGTAATGGAAAATGATCCTTTCTAGTTGCTTGATTCAGCTTCCTGTAATCAATATACATTCTCCAACCAGTGATAGTACGAGTCGGAATCAATTCATTTTTCTCATTATGGATGACCGTCATTCCACCCTTCTTTGGAACTACTTGAACTGGGCTTACCCAAGTACTGTCAGAAATGGGATAGATCATCCCAGCTTCAAGCAATTTTGTCACCTCCTTTCGAACTACCTCTTTCATGGTTGGATTGAGGCGTCTTTGAGGTTGAGCTACCGGCTTAAAGTCCTGTTCCATAAGAATTTTATGCATACAATATGAAGGACTTATACCTTTAAGATCAGAAAGATTCCAGCCAATTGCTCCTTGATTCACCTTCAACACTTTAATCAATTCTTCCTCCTCCTTACTTGATAAAGAGCTACTGATAATCACTGGTTTGCTGCTCCCCTTCTCAAGAAAAACATATTTTAAATGTGGAGGCAACATTTTCAGCTCCAGTTTTTGATCTTGCAACTTGCCTTCACCCTTCAATTCTTCTATCACAACTTCATGTAAGGGAACTTTTTTGAATGTGTCAAGATCTTTCAAGCATTTTTCAATCTCCTTTTCTTCTTCTTCATTCAGCACATCAAAGGCATCAATTAAAGCTTTCTCCAAAGGGCTTGAAGTATGCAACTCCTTACTTGCCTTAAAAAACACTTCATCAAGAACATCTACTCTAAAACATTCCCCATTGTCATTGGGATGTTTCATAGCTTCAAAGACATCAAAATTGACTTCATCTCCTTGAACTCTCACCTTTAACTTGCCATTATCAACATCAATTAAAACTTTGGCAGTTTTCATGAAAGGCCTACCCAAAATAAGAGGAACTTCTTTATCTTCCTCCATATCTATCACCACAAAGTCCACTGGAAACATGAATTTATCTACCTTCACAAGTACATCTTCCACCACACTATAAGGTCGTTTGATTGATCTGTCAGCCAACTGTAGTGTCATCCTTGTCGGTTTGATTTCTACCTCCCCCTCACCAATTCTTTCTAACATCAAGAGAGGCATAAGATTGATGCTTGCACCTAAGTCAAGGAGTGCCTTACCAACAGATAAACATCCTATAGTGACAAGAAGAGTAAAGCTTCCAGGATCCTTTGATTTTTGAGGCAATGATTTCTGAATAATTGCACTGCAACCAGCTTCCAGTTCAATTGTTTCTTCTTCTATAAATCTTCTCTTTTTAGTCAAGATTTTTTTCATGAACTTAGCATAAGCGGGCATCTGCTCCAGGGATTCAGCAAATGGAATGTTGATCTGCAGTCTTTTGAAAATATCAAGAAATCTTGCAAATTGTCTTTCTTTTTCCTTTCTTGTTGGAGCATGAGGATAAGGAAGATGTTTGACTGGAGGACTCTTCAATTTTTCTTCCTTAGCTAACTGACTCTTACTTTTCTTCTCCTCACTTTGTTTTTTCTCCAACTCTTCTTCTTTTTCTTGTTCACTCTCTTTTTCTTTTTCATTTTCTTCACCCTCTTTATTCAACTCTACTCCTTTATCACTCTCTTTTTCTTTTTCATTAACAACCTTCTCTTCAGCTTCCAGATTCTCTCCAATACCCTTTCCAATCACAGTACCTCTCCTTGTTGTAATGGAATTACAATGCTCTGTATTACCTTTCTCCCTTAGATTAACCTGTGTATTAGCAGAAAAGTTACCTTGATTTTGTCCAGCCAGCTGCTTTGCCAATTGTCCTACCTGTACTTCAAGGTTCTTGATGGAAGCTTCTGTATTTTTCTGATTGTTCATGGAAGCTTGCATAAACTGAGTAAGAGTATCTTCCATCTTAGACATCCTATCAGGTTGAGGAGGTCTATTTAAAGGTCCAGCATCTTGTCTCCATCCAAGGTTAGAATTTGGATTTGGTCTCCAACCTTGAGAGTAATTGTTAGAATAATTACCTTGCCTTCCTTGATTGCCCAAGTAATTTGCTTGCTCCTCTTGTGTTGCATCTGGGGTTGAACAATGGCCATTTGGATGATCTCCTTGACAAAAATCACATCTTTGAACCTATTGAGAGGAAGTGCTTTGCATACCCTGCAGCTGTTGTGGAAGCTTAGACATTTGCTTCGTCAATGCTTCAAGCAGTTGAGTCATAAGTTTGTTCTGAGCTAGAATGGCAGTTTGAGTGTCCAACTCTATGACTCCTCTCTTATGTATGGAACTTCTGTCATGTTGAGCTTGATGATCATTTGCAGCTATTGCATCAATGATAGTTATTGCTTCCTCAGAGCTTTTTGACATCATTGAACCTCCAGCTGACACATCCAAAATCATCTTCGTTTGAGGTCTTAATCCATTGCAAAATATGTGCAGCTGAGCTATATCATCAAAGCCATATTGCAGGTAGAATTCTGATTGAGCAATGTTTGACCACGGGTGAAAATATTTCATTGTAATCAATGCCTTCAAGTTGAGAAAATCTCTTAGTCACTAATCTAGCTCTAAATCTGGGCTGCTCTCCACCTTGGACACCTTTCTTTTTCTTGAATATCCATTTGGAACCAATCACCCTTTGATTTTTTGGTAAACTAACCAGAACCCAAGTCTCGTTCTTCTCAAGAGATTGCATTTCTTCAATCATTGCTTCCAGCCAATTTTCCCCTCCTTGGTTTCCATTGCCTCATTAACACTGTTAGGTTCATCCCCTTTCCCTCCTTTCCCTATCTCTTGCCAACTGATAGCCATGATTCACTGTTGGTTGTCTTCCTCTAGAACCTGATGGTGGAGGACTGTCCTCCCTGTCATCCCTGGTCTCACTAGTGGAAGGCTCCACCTCAAACTGAGTCTTGTCCACCTCTGTTTTTGAGCTACTATTCTCCAGGTCTTTGCACTTCATCCCCATGCGCGTCTCATCAAAAGTAACATCCCTTCTTATTATGAATTTTGATCCTCCAGGCTCCATCTTCCACAGTTTATATCCATTCACACCTTCCGGATAGCCAATAAAGACACATTTCACAGCCCTAGCTTCAAGCTTGTATTGTCTGACATGAGCAAACGCCAAAGCCCCAAAAACCTTCAAATTTGAGTATTCTGCTGGTTTCCCACTCCAAACCTCCTTAGGTGTCTTGAAGTCTAACATCGTTGATGGACATCTGTTGATCAAATAAGCTGCTGTACTCACAGCTTCACCCCAAAAACTTTTAGGCAATCCAGCTCCCAAAAGCATACATCTGACCCGCTCCAAAATGGTCCTGTTCATGCGTTCCGCTAGGCCATTTTGTTGCGGTGTGCCTGCCACGGTTCTATGCCTCTTAATTCCTTGTTTCCTACAAAACTCATTAAACTGCTCTGAAACAAACTCCAGGCCATTGTCAGTCCTTAAAACTTTTAGTTTAGTTCTTATTTGATTTCCTATAAGAGTATGACATTCCTTGAATCTTTCAAATGTGTCACTTTTATTTTTCAAAATGTGAACCCATACTCTCCTAGAGAAATCATCAATCATGGTGAGAAAATAGGAACCCCCTCCATGAGTTGTTACTCTTGAAGGACCCCAAAGGTCCGAGTGAACATACTCAAAGGGCTTACTAGAATGATGCATGCCACTTCCAAACTTAACCCTATGTTGTTTGCCTAGTATGCAATTATCACAAAATTCTAGCTTATCCAATTTATCACTACCTAGAAAACCTTGTTTAGCTAGTTCAACTAAACCCTTTTCACTAACATGCCCTAACCTTAAATGCCATAGTTTAGTTTTATCATGCGGAGTTTGGCTAGCTAATGATGCATGCCCAATAACAGTAGAACCATCTAATATGTATAAGCCACACATTTTAGTCCCTTTAGCAATTATTAATGCACCATTCGAAATCTTAATCATGTCATGCTCAATTTTAGTACTATAGCCTAATCCATCAAACATGCTTATAGATAAGAGATTTCGTTTGAGTTCAGGAGCATACCTCACATATTGTAAAAGGAATTCGCGGTTGTCATACATCTTAAGACAAATTGAACCCATACCTTGCACCTTACAAGCTCGGTTGTCACTCAAGCGAACGACTCCACCTTCTTTAAGCTTCAAAGTCTCAAAGTATTCCTTCCTAGGACACATGTGATAAGAACATCCCGGGTCCATGACCCAATTCTTTTCCGTTTCCAAACTCGACACCACTAGAGCCCCTACACTCTCATAACCATCCTCCATAGCAATCCCAACCTCCACGGAATTTCCATTGCCCCCTCTCTCGGGACAATCCTTCTTAAAGTGACCGGTCTTGTGACAATTAAAGCATTTGTACTTTGCCTTATTGTTCCCCTTTGACTTGGATTTCGACCTAGGCTTCTTCCCTTTGTTATTGTTTCCTCTACTCTCGCTTCTTCCCCTTGACACACTTAAGCCTTCACCACTATCTTCCATATTCAAGTCTTGAAGCTTGGTTAGCTCCTTGGTCCTAATTGATTGTTGGACCTCCTCCAAAGTGATAGTGGACTCCTTGCCATAGAGGAGTGCATCCTTAAAGTGTTCAAAGGACCTAGGCAGTGAATTCAATAAGAGCAGAGCCTTATCCTCGTCATTAAGCTTCACATCAATATTCTGTAGGTCATCAATAATCTTGTTGAATTCTGTTAGTTGCTCCACAATAGATTTGGTCTCTACCATTTTGAATGAGTAGAGATGTTGTTTCAGACATAACCGGTGAGCCAATGACTTGGTCATGTACAACGATTCTAACTTGGCCCACATCTCCGCCGCAGTCTTCTCCTTTGCGACTTCCCTCAATGCCTTATCACCAAGGCACAAGATAATGGCACTTCTTGCCTTATCTATCATCTCCTTCTTCTCCGCTTGAGATAGGGTGGCCGGCATGCTTGCCTCACCCTTTAGAGCATCCACGCATTTCTGTTGAATCGGGATTGCTTCCATCTTCACTTTCCATAGACCGAAGTCGTTGTTACTGGAAAATTTCTCGATGTCCCAATTAGTACCCATGGTGCACACTTGAATGATTTGTTCTTTCCCACAGACGGCGCCACTTGTTGAGATTCAAAGAAGAAAAGAGGAACAAACTTCAGTGACAACCAATAACTAAATAATTGAGATTCAAAGAAGAAAAGTGGAACAAACTTCAGTGACAACCAATAACAAAATAATCTAGCAACCAAGAAATCAACAAGGTGCAATGAAATCAAACAAACAAAGGAGTCGAGAGTAGAGGAAATAACACCCGGATTTGGTTACGCAGTTCGGCCCCAAAAAAGATGACATACGTCTGCGGGAGAGAGCAGCCCTCCGTTTCACTATCAATGAGACTTTTACAATGAGAATACAATTGTCCTAAACCCTCTTCCAAATGTTCAAGAAGAACAATCTCAAAGGTTCCCACAATCCCAACTCTCAATCCCTCTTTGATACTCTTAAGATTACAATAGAAGAAGCCTTCAATCCTCCCTCTATGATTCCCTAAGATCCCAAGGTATTTAGATGTGTTTCCCAGCCCCTAGAACCTCACCAAGAATGCTCAAGAACGACTGCACGCAACCTTAGAAAATTATGCTCGCTCTTTGAAATGAATTCAGCAGCGTTTCCTTAAATAAGGTTGCTGTGAATCGATTCCCATTAAAAGTGTGAATCAATTCACCAGTTGGAAAAACAGCCCCTGCACGATTTTAAAGCATGAATCGATTCAGGCTCCTGGTCCATGCGATTCACAGAGGCACGCAACGATTCACAGGGGCTCTGAACATGAGGAATCGATTCAAGGCATAGGGGATTCGATTCTCATCAGTTGGAAACTCATTTCTATGACTTCCAATGATCTCCAACATGATTTTAAGACAAATCTCTACATGTTCCTTCTTATAAACCGGTGGATTTACTAATTGTTCAATTTACTAATTGTGTGTAACTTGTTGGATGTTGTATGTTTCTTCTAATTTGTTTTTTTTTACTTTAATAAATCAGTTTACAAGTGTGTTGGAGGAGGTGGAGAGTTCAGCAAAGCATCGCAAGCAATAGAAATTAAACTAATGATTTCAGAATTGTATGCTGGCAGGAATCGGGCTAATTATAAATGATTGCATGGTGCAGTTGAACTTGTTAGTCTTTATGGGGGAATTGCTAATAGATAATGGGTTTGTCTTGCTGAACTTGTAATTGTAATGATTATGCTATTATAGTAAATTGAATTTTGATATGTACTTGGATGTTAGAGTTGTTAAAGAGATGATATTTAACAATATGGCTATAATGCACGGAATGCAGTATTTTCACTTTCAAATGCAGTATTTTAGTGGTTACTATTTCTATTTGCAATTTCCATACCAGTTTCTATCAGCAGTAAAATGCACAGAATTTTTGACATGTACTTGGCTGTTAGAGTTATTAAAGATTTGATATTTAACAGTATGGCTATAATGCAAAGTAACCAAATTCAAATTGATAACAGATTTTTGACATGTACTCCTCAAATTGATAACAAATGCTCAAAATACAACCCATAACCAAATTCAATACAACAAGTAACCAAAATACAACTAGTAACCTTCAACCAGCGACTGCATCACACAAGTATTGCATATATAGTCAACCAATGTTGCATAGAAAATGGGATCACAGTCATTATAAAGTAAAGCAGTATTGCATAGAATGGGATCACATTTATTATAAAGTAAACCGGTATTGCATAGTTAAAATTAAAACATAGCTTAAATACGACCAACATCAAACCAGTATCCGCAAATTGAAACATAGTTAACCAGTATCCGCAAAATACCAAGAACAAATAATCAGTATCCGCAAAAAAAAAAAACAAAACAAAACTCCAAAAACTACAATTAATTCCAAATCTTCTATTGGGATTAAAGAACGATAGAGGAAAGAAAGTTAGTTAGAAGTGTTCAATTTGCGGAGACTTGATTGCAATAACTGAAGCTAACTAACTCTAACTAATCAGTAACTGCATAACTGCAAGTAACTGAATACAACAGCAAGTGAACACTTCTAACTAACTTTCTTTCCTCTATCATTCTTTAATCCCAATATCTTCTATCATGCTTCTTTTCCCTTCATGAAATCTTGTGTTTCAACGAATTTGACAAGACCAAATCGCTCTTTATGTTGTACGTATGCATTGTCAAATCTATCCCAATCCTTAGTCTTGACCCTTCATCCACCTGTAAGCATAATTGTGGAAAAAGTCATTAATAAAATGTTCTTATAAAGTTGTTATGAAATTTAAAAGTTTATTGACAAATGAATTTTTCATACTTTAATCTTATATCCATTGGCTCCCTTTTGCATCATCCAGTGAATCAGCCAAATCGCACAATTATTCCTAACATAAAACTTCATCAATAGAAAGCTTAATAAGTAAAACAAAATTAATTAATTAAACTATATATTGGTATCTTACGAGCCTTGCACTTGACTTCCCAAACCAGGTGGAACGACTAACTTAAACTCGGATATGTTTACGCCATAATTTGAAGAGGTTTCATAGAAAGAGGGATCCATCAGCAATTCTTGAATAAAAAGGGACTGAAACCATAATTTATGTGAGTTAGTGATTTTCTGTAATGCTGAAATTCACAGATAAAAAACTATAGTATAGGTATTTCTGTTACCAATTTCTTGATACTTGTCATCCTTCCGGGAACCGCCGAAGAACTTTGGTACGAGTCAAGATAAACCAATTTTTTTCTTACCAAGTCAATTACCAGAAGGAACCAGTGCAAATTGTCCATATCATGTATTGGTAAAAATATATGATTGTATTCAAATATTAGTTAGGTAACTACATGTAACCATATAAACAAGATGTTTCTGTAAGTTTTATCTATTAACACCAATTACCTTTGAAATGAGATCTGCATTCCCCATAAATTGTTGCTGATAATGCTTTTTCATGCTTTGTATTGGTGAATTCCATGACAACACGTGTTGTTAAATAGATGCATTTTAAACGTCGATGAGCTTAGACTGAACTAGCAAATTTTATCTAAAATCAGTTTGAAGAAATAATATACCGATAGAGTAGTTAGCAGGAACCAATTTTTCGGATGAAGCATTTCCTTTCTCTCATCGTGAGTCAGCATATAGACAGCCAAATCAATTACCTGAAACAATTTGAAGAGACATTATCTCGTGGGTCATAATCTTAGAATTTACAGTTACTGATTTAAATTTAATATTTATACAGAATCGTATTTATACATCTTGGTAAATCATTTGTTTGGGCTTCAAACACTGTAGCAACCACCTTGTTCCATCATTATACCCTAGATCTGGACTAACCATGATCTCCCTCCTGCAACAAATTAACAATATGAATAAATTACAACTCATAAAATGATGAAATTTATAAAAACAGAAACCGAATGAAAATTATGGCTAACTCATCAATTTCTTGATTAGGTGGAGAGCTGAATATGTAAATTGCCACATTACACTCTTCACCATTTAATTCCATTATCCTCTTTGGTTGAAACATGTCAGACAGCCACTGCATGAACATATGAAATAAAGCAATGAATGTAAATAAACTACTATGATTATTATATGAAATTACTACCAACGATGAAGTATGGTTGATACCTTTGCAATAGTAGGTCCAACTAATTTAGAGTGAGCTTGTTTGCCTTTTCTGGGTGTAAGCTTGTACCCTGAGGGTGTCTCTGTTGCTATAATAGGAGGCGTGTTAACTCCTTTGTTTTTTCGTGTAGGTGTAGGTGTGATTCGTGTGAACAATTTTTGGGCACTTCCCTTTGTGGTGGCTTCCTTATAATCTCTATTACCCTTATGTATTGTTGTTTCCTTTTGACATAGATCTATGCCTTCAGATAATTTTTTCAAAATTTTGGCCGCAGTGTTGACTTCACTAATTCCTGAGGGACGTGTATCATATGTACCATGTTTTGGTGTTACAATGTTCAACACCATTTCTTTTAATTCATCTACGGTTTGTCTTATGCTCTGAAAGCCGCTCTCCAGAGATGATACCCTTTGTGTTAACCCCTGTAATCATGTTAAAAAGTGTGTAAAACAGAGGACAAGCACTATATAAACTTCTAGTAGACCTGAAACTAAAATACAAATATTTTACCTCATTAACATCATGACCTTTACTCGCTCGACCGAATAAGTGAGGATTCCAATCATCAAAAAATCCCTTTTCCATTTTCGATGGTTGATCACCTTGTTGATTACTATGAGTTAAGTTGCATAAAAAAAGAAGAATATGTAAGCACATTATCAACATCTTTCCTTGTAAAAAATATAAGTAAATAAACTCAATAGCCAGTACCTTTCTGAACACAAATTTACTAAAGAAATTTTCTTTTCATCGCTGGCCAGAGGTTTGTTATCTTCCTTTTTATTATAACCTGGAGATGTAATTGATGTAATCGATTCATTTTTGCCATCATTTCGTTTTTGTTTGGTAATGTTCCGCATATTGAATGTTTGCACTTTGAATGTTTGAATGTCTAACAAATGGTGGTGATTCGTTTCATTTGGTAGTTATCCTCTAATATAACACATTGGTATAGTAAAAGTCGGAATTGGAATACGCAGCCTCTAATAATTAGCATCACCATTGAACTTTGCGCATGGCAGTGGGAAATGGGATACGCAACCTCTGCATTAAACCATGTAAAGTGGGTTAGTTAGTGGATACACATGGATTAATGGAGTACGAAGCTTCTGCATTAAGCCATATACATTGATTAATTAATATATATTATAATACTATATACTATATACTATATATATTTACCAGATGCATTGTTACTATAATATATTATAATAATAAATAATAAATGTATACTATATTATTAGGAAAAAAACATTTTTCAATATTATTTATTTATTTTTGGTGAAAAAAATACTATTTCACATTATAATATTATTTAACAATATTAAAAAAAATATTAAGAAAGAAACATTTCATAATATAGAAATAATATATTATTAGAAATAAAAATTTTACGATGTCACTTGAAGACCCGGAGTCATGGTCACATGATCAGTGGATGTCACTTGACGAACCGGAGTCATGGTGACACCATCAGTTGATGTCACTTGAAGACCCGGAGTCATGGTCACATCATCAGTCGATGTCACTTGACGACCTGGAGTCATGGTCACATGATCAGTAGATGTCACTTGACGACCCGGAGTCATGGTGACATCATCAGTCGATGTCACTTTACGAACCAGAGTCATGGTCACATGATCAGTGGATGTCACTTGACGACCCGACGAACCAGAGTCATGGTCACATCATTAGTTGATGTCACTTGAAGACCCGAAGTCATGGTCACGTGATCAGTCGATGTCACTTGACGACCCGGAGTCATGGTCACATCATCAGTCGATGTCACTTGACGAACCGAAATCATGGTCACATGATCAGTGGATGTCACTTGACGAACCAGATATATGGTCACATAATATTTAAAAAACATTTTTTAAATATTATTTAACAATATTAAACAATATTATTAGGAAAAATACATCTTTTAAATATTATTTAACAATCTTAAACAATATTATTAGGAAAAAAACATCTTTTAATTTTTTTTGTTGGTGAACAAATATTATTTAACATTATAAAACAATATTATTAGAAAAAAACATTTTATAATATAGAAAAAATTATTTAACAATATTAAACATTTTATTTATTAGAAAAAAAAATTTATCTTTTAAAATAACCCCCATTTGTTTGACTGGATGGCAAAACGGGTCAACCCGCCATGAGTCTGCTCAAAAACGGGTTGGCCCAACCCACTTTGCCTTACCCATCATGTGCAGTATTTCTTTCTTTAAAAAAAAAATTTGGTCGAATGAGTGCAGTCTTTCAAAACCAACAAGAACAAGAACACCAACACAAATGACTCTTGGCTCTCCTAGGCTCTTGGTTCTCCGTGCCGGTTATCATAATTTTCGACTGGAAATTGAAAAGACACCTACTTACTGCAGTTACATCGCATCTCTCCGTGAATCATTATAACCTACAAGAGCAGATATGTCACTCCGGCCGCCCTACTGCTATAAATATTGTTTCTCCTTCTTCTCCTTTCTCTTGTTCGTCTTTGTGCCTCTGTGACCACGAAGAAACCATACCACAATCGTGATACTTTGCCCGGAAGAAACCCTACCCCATAAACATCAATCGTGATACAGATGGAGCCAAACAATGACCCACGACGCAACATCAATTTTTACCTCCTACTCGAGCCAAATACCGTAAGTACCAAATGCTATTATTGCTTTCCTTTTTTGCAAGTGAAAAATCCCAATTTTTTGGGTTTTTTTTTTTGAAACACACTTTATTATTTTAGTAACTTGACGATCAGTTTATAGTTGTAGTGTTTGGGGGTAGTTATTAGAAGTTATAATTTTTATGAAACTAAAAACGTGGTGTATTGTTCATTTGAACATTCTGATGTATTGTAGTTATGTTCTGCTCCTTCTTTGTCCAGTAACAATAACTATGTTTTTCTTTTTTCCTGTTCAATTAATTCCTTTTTATTGGAGTGTTTGTTGTTTGTGTTACTTTCATTTTTTTATGCTATCAAAACTGAAATTTATTATGTATTGAGTTGTGATTCTGGGGCTATCATTGACTTCTATTCCAATGGTACAGTTTGAGTGTCTTTTTTTGCGTGAATAAAAATTCAAAATTATTAATTTGTGTGTTGCTAATTATTATGTTCAACCTTATATTGCAATGTTGTTAATTTGACTTCTATTGCAATGGTGTTAATTTGTGTGATTCTGGGGCTATCATTGACTTCTATTGCAATGTTGTTAATTTGTGTGATTCTGGGGCTATCATTGACTCTATTGCAATGGTACAGTTTGAAAGCCTTTATTTTCCTAATGCAAAGAGGAGTGTTAAATATTATGTTTAGGACTGCTAATGTGGAGTTGAATTGTATTGGGTGTTGGTTATTTTTATTTTAGTAACTGCTATTCAGTTTATAATTGTAGTGTTTGGGGGTAGTTATTAGAAGTTATAGTTTTTATGAAACTAAAAACGTGTTGTATTTTTCATTTGAACATTCTGATGTATTGTAGTTCTGTTCCTTCTCTGTCCAGTAACAATAACTATGTTTTTCTTTTTTCTTCTTCAATTAACAGCAATTGACCTTTGTTCTTCACAGGACATGGTTGAAATACCTCGATATTTTTACCAGCCTTTCAGAAATAGCTTTGGAGAAAGGGTCTACTTTGAGGACATCATGACAACTAGAATTGATGTCTTCGTATTGAAGCTAGAAAGCCGAGGTTTTTTTCACTGAGGGATACAGAGGATTCTGGAGCACTACAACCAACCAGATGGATGCTGGCTGCATGTCCTATACCTTGGAGGAGACATATTCTATATCAGTGTCCATAACTTGAACATCAGGAGTATAAGATATTTGTTTCCTGTCGTGTTAATTGACCACGAACCCTATTTGCCTCCTCATGAGTTTATGGCGCTGCTTCAACAAGATTTGCCTCCCAATGAGTTTCTGGCTAGGCTTGACAATGCTGGTGTTCATGATGCTGCTCCTGTAGCCCAGGATGTTGACAATGTTGCATCTACTGGTGGTGGTGCTGAAGTTGATGATCCTGCTCCCGTTGATGAGGATCTTGACAATGCTGCTCCTGTTGATGATGCTGCCGAAGATGATGCCCCTGTTGATGATGGTGCTGAAGATGCCCCCCAAGATCCCTTCCATGACATGGTCAATGTTGAACTTAGTCTCTCCAATAGCCAAGCCACTACTAATAATCTGGTATTGATAATTTTTTTTGATAAGCAATATGGTATTGATAATCTGGTACATAACATTGTCATTTTCTGTATTGTTGCAGAATTTACCATTTAGGTTTGTCCGGGAGGGGCTGTTGAGGGACAAACCTACGAAAGTGGTGCTTCATGATTACCTGGGAGTCCAATATGAATGCAACATAAGATGGAGTACTAGAAGACAAGAAGAAGCATATCTGGGGGGGAATGGCTTCAGTTTTGCAAACAGAATAGGCTGAAGATGGGGAGCAGGATTATGTAGGCAGTGGATACAACGGACTGTACCAAGCTGTATTCCAAGATTCTGCATTTATGAAAATGTGATAATTTTTTTCTGGTTGCCATTAACTTTTTTGTTTGTGAAAAATGTATGTAATTTTTGGTTGGTTTGGATGGGCCTTTGTTTTTGGCCTAATTTTGGAAAACTTGGTACTGTTCTGAGCTTTGTTATGCCCTATTTATGGTTGGTTTGGATGGGCCTTTGTTTTGGCCTATTTTATTATGCCCTAATTTTGGAAAACTCTAACCTTGATTGAATGCTATTATTAAGTGTTGCAATACATGTTTTGACAATGAATTACCTTCAGTATCATGAATTAATTAATTGTTGCTATTTTTCAAAGTTGAACTTCAACCTAATCAGAACAAATAAGTGTCTGAAATAGAGATTTCGGCTTTGTTTGAGACGTAAAATTAGATTTGGCCCCTACTTGCCATTACCTTTTTTTTAGTGAAAAATGTATGGATTTCTGGTTGGTTTGCATAGGCCTTTGTTTTGGCCTAATTTTGTAAAAATTGGTACTATTATGGGCTTTCTTATGCCCTATTAAATCCTGTTGGGTTGAATGGGCTTTGTTTAGCCCATCTATCTTGAACAATATTTGTTTGGACAACTTAATATAGCACATCATATGCACCTCGTGGGTTTTCTGTTAAGAAGAGAGATGTGTTTTGGCTTGTGTACTTGTTTTTGTCTTCTCTATACTTGCTTCGTAGTTAGATTGCTCAACTCCAAGCATATGCACCTCACGTGGTCTTCTTGTTATGTGTATTGAGCTCTTGTTGGCCTTGGGCCATGTTTTGTTTTGGGCTCGGCCCAGTTCTGTTTTTGAATGAATGAACCTTCTGCTTTTGACCCCAAAAAAAACTTAATATAGCACATAAGATTAGATCTGTACTACTTGATATTTGTTTTGGAACGTAAGATAAGATCTTCCTTCATTATCATTAACATTTAACAATAACCTGTACCACTTATCCTAAATAGGACGTAATACTAATGCTACTGGCATCCCTTTTTTTCATTTATACTCCAGCCATCCCATTTTTTTGATTAATGCTAATTTTTTTTATTCTAGGATGTGATTGATAATAATGTGTTCAATACAAATAGGACAATGTTTAAAAACATGTTGACTAGCATACACCACCTAATCCTATCCACCCCTTTTATTCCACTTCAAATTAGTGCGAAATTATTTCATATATAACATAGTAAAAAAATTTGCATTAAAATTGGTTTTTGTGGAAAAATAAGCTCAGCTGCCTATATGTGCTTTCTCTTTATAAATAAATAAGCTCATTTTTAATTCAAAAAATAATTGTTAAATTGGATCCAGTACCAACTCATGTAAACAAACAATATGAAACTTCAACAGTGGCTTACAAACACCTGGCTAAATTACATCCTCTAAGCTAAATTACATCCTCTTAGAATTGATACATTCATAAAGCACGAAACAGATCCATGAAACCACAATTCCAACACCCAGAATGAACACTCTTTTCCTCTCATTGCCCGCTTTCATCTTCAGCTTCTCAATCTTCTTAGTCCCTGACTCCAACAGTATCTCTGCGTAATGACAAGCACTACAAGGCTTGGGATCTACAGCAACAACACCAGCCTCATCTCGTGTGATTTCATCATCCCAAATGAAAAGATTGCAACTTTCTCTGTTCTGAAATACAACCACAAAGTAGTAAAACGAAGACCAATAACACTGTGTATACAAACAAAGACCAAGAACACAACACAACACAAGAACTAAAAAGGGAAGGAATAAAACGAAGCAGAGAAGGGAAGGGAAAAATGGAAGCGAAACCCACATTCCAGTTCCTGCATTTCCAGTACCTCTGCCATGGATTTTCAGCGGAGTTCGACACATACAATCTCATCGGACTTCGACAACCACAATACGGTAGCAACGTTCTTGGTCCAGTTCCAACCGATGAAGTTTTGTTGCCTCCAACCATTTCCATTCTTCTTCTCACTACGATTAGGGTTTTCTTCGTCAAATGAAAAGAAAATGAAAGTGATGCATAAATAGCAACGTATCTAAATCAAAATCAACACCTATCCAGAATCATGCAATAAAAAATTATAAATAACAAATTTGGAAAGAAAATAATTAAAACCTAATTACAGACACAGAGAGCTACCCATTAAATCAGCTTCAAAGCCATGTGAAAGAAATCATTTTCGTCTATGAAGACAGACAGATACAGAACGATTTGTTTCGAGCTTACCTTCAAGAAGACAAATGCGGTGCAATTTCGACCTCAGGGAACCAAAAATGCGATCTGAAGTGTAACACGATTGTAGAAGAAGAAGATGAAGCAAAAACCAGCAGATATGAATAACTCTGCATAGAAGAAATTCAAATGGGGTGATTGGAGTGAATGGGGAACATCTCTCCTTGGAAACACCCAATTATCAGCTTTGAAACTCCAAATCGCATTAATTGAAAGTGGGGTGAATATACAAATAACATAAAGTATATAACAGAATCTATAATATGGACTCATTTGTGTGGCAAAGATAGTGGAATACAGTTGTCCGATTTTCATTGGATACACGTCATTTTGGGTAAGCTACCCACATTTCAACCAAGGCAACTTAGAATTTACCTTATTTTTATGCATGCTTTTGTACACCATCTCGTGCATTAATTTCCTTGCATAAAGATTAGTAGTCACATATGATTCATTTCGAGTCGGTTTGGTTAAGATTTTTTTACCCTCAAAATTAAAAATTGTGCTTTTCAATATGAGTAAACCAGTAAAATAAATTTTTTGAGTGTTTATTGTGTTTGGGTAGAAAAATAAAGCGAAAAACAAGAATCAATTTTAAGATTGCTAGAAATGATTTATTCTTTTAAGCATACATTTTAGCTTTTGGGTTAAGTAAAATCAATTCTAGATGAGACCTACAAATTTTTTTATATTTACACATCAATAGTGGTTTTATGTTATCATCCAAATGATATCAAGTTTTTTAAATCCACTTTTAAAATATCATTACCATCAATAGTAGATAGCTCGTTTGGTGAGCTAAGAGACACTGAAGGAGTGCAAGCTGGAGGTCCTGAGTTCAAACACAGGAAACCCGATAGTACATTACAAGGACAGGACTAACAAAAATATTATTTTTACACCTCATTTTTTATATTTATACCATCTTTTTCTTTTTCATTTTTCATACAAAGAAGATGTAACAGAAGTACAGAAAATAAAGTGCAAGAAAAACATTATTGATGGACCAATCCGTCTATCAAAATGATGTAACTTATATGTCTGAAAAAAGTTAGGTGAAAGTAGCAAATAGTACTCTTTTCATTTCATATATAAAACCAAAGTTTTTGAACTGCTCATAAACGAAGTATCAAACTATTTTGCTCTTAGTTTGGGCTTTACTGAAAATGAAAACCAATTCAAGCCTTTTATCAATATTATTCACACTCAAATAAACACAAAACCCTATTTCAAACCTAGGTATAGTATGTAACTTTGGAACATGAGTGCTGCGTAAATGTATAAATAATGCAGACCATGTCTTATAAACAATCAAGCCATCCACCAAAGAGGCCTCAATCACACATTTTCATAGTCACCACTGACATCAATTTCCTCATCATCTTCAACATTCAATGACCCAGTGCCAGTTTGGCCACCATCACCACCAGCTTTCGATCCTTGTCCTGGTGTCCTTGCCTCTTGTATGATCCTCATGATTTCTTCCACACTCTGGCTTGGTTGGTCTTTCTTTGATTCCACATAACCTTTCTTTTCAGCTTCAATGATCTCTTTAGGCAAATTCTTCAAAAACCAAGGGTTCCGTTTTATCTCTGGGATGGTGATCCTCTTTAACATGGATCAGACATAATTAGTTTGAAAAATAGGCAGAATCTCATTATACAAGATTTAAATCCACTTGAATTGCTGTGACACAAACCTATATTATTTCCATTTAAAGCGTAATATCGGTTTACCTCATTCCCATTTCCATGAACATTTGTAATTCAAATATTATAGGTTGTATAACTATAGTGTTTTTATGCTTTCTATAGAATTAATGATACATACCTTGGCAGGATCGGCAACAAAGATGCGAGAGAGAAGATTCCTGCATTCCGCAGAAACACGTACATAGTCGGGTATGGAGTACTGAACACCTATTATTCTCTACCAACCAGAGAATCAGAGTTTAAATTTCCTGCTATGGAAGATTAATCTTAATGTCAGTTTTGAAGTTAAATAAGAGCTCACCCCAATAGTCTTTCTGAAATTTCTAGGATCTTCTGGTTCTTCAAA
The DNA here is from genome assembly GCA_037113605.1 of Calophaca sinica. Lineage (NCBI taxonomy): Eukaryota > Viridiplantae > Streptophyta > Magnoliopsida > Fabales > Fabaceae > Calophaca > Calophaca sinica. Next base: position 35,516,765 of record CM073731.1, read on the forward strand.
TGGGTATGCACCAACTAACATGACATAAAGAGTCACACCACAGGACCAAACATCTGCAATCTACAAAATAGCCAAACCGGTTAAGGAATTTAACATTTTGGACTATAATTGATGAACTGTATAATGGATGTGAGATTGTATGTCAATTGGTAAATGTCAAACCATGGCTGTCAATTTCCATAAAATGTGACTTGACATGATTTTAAGGCCCTCAGGAAAATGACAAAAATGACATAAAATTTCAATACCTTTCCATCATACTCCTTTCGTGACAGAACCTCAGGAGCAATGTATGCAGGAGTTCCAACTGTTGATTTTGGTTGACTGTGCAGTAAAGCAGACTGCAATTGAATATTAAATTAAATGGGGAAGTCCACAAATATTATAAGAAACTTATAAAAGTTCATGGAAAAATATAACATGATATATCTCCAAAAAGGCTCATTTGAGTGAAGTACTAATAACCTTGGAGTAACCGAAGTCACAAATTTTAAGCCGAGGGGACGGATTTCCCTCCAAGAGAGTGTTTTCCAATTTCAGATCTCTATGACAAATTTCCTACAGTAGGAAGCACAACATAAGACACGAGTTTGTAATGAAGAAGAACACAACAAATTCTGAGAGCATATATACATACCATTGAATGACAGTAGCTAACACCAGATATTAGCTGTTGGAAGAAATATCTTGCCTGTAATATAGAGAATTCATTCACTTGTTAAATTTCAATGTGAATAACTTCATTCGTGTATACCAATTTCTTAAAGGGAAAAAGAACGGTTAAACAATATTAATTCTATAACCTCATCTTCACTAAATCGACCAGCAGTGCATATCCTCTCAAAGAGTTCACCACCTGAAGCATACTCCAAGACAATAGCTAAATGAGTAGGGGTCAGCAAGACCTGCAAAAAAGATATCTCATTCAGCATTTTGTTGTATGCAACTTCTGAAAGCTCTAAATAGAACGAAATGGGATCGTGCTTCACTGATTGAAGTAAAACCCGATCCTAGCCCATACGAAGGGACAGATAAACAAATCACAATATTAAATACAGGGAATTATGCTTATTGAGCATTTTTGTTTCTTTCTGAAGCTACAATCTATCTTAATGGGATAAGGCTTGGTGGTTGACTTGCTGCTAGTTTCTTTATAAGGTACTGATCCATGTGATTTCTGCAGATATTTTCGAATTAATGATATTGGCCTGCAAGATTTCTTTGAGAAATAATGCCAGAAGATATGATAACATATAACATGAATTTTTGTGTTAATTACATTTAATTAATGAACTAGTCAAATTTCTTTCTGAGACAAAGTTTCAAGCAGTGTGTAAAATTAGAGCCGCAGGCAAAAAATATTGAAGATAACCAAATAGTACATTCAAAATCCCCAATTCCCCTTCAAAACTAACGATGAAACGGTTTAAGAAAGAAAAACAACTCTTACCTCTTTGAACCTGATAATATTTGGATGCCTTAATGATCGGTGGTTAATTATCTCCCTCTGGACATTCTCATCAATCTGATATCACAAACACAACTCACTTAGAAGTAACACAAATCAGAAAGAATTTGGACGAAACTATTTGAAAAGAAATTATGTGGTTGCCCTAAGTATATTGACGCAAGATGCTTAAGCTTGATAAAGAGAGCAACAAAAAGTAAATTCTTTGAGTAATTTATAGATATCACTAAATGAAGGAATTTATCACTTGTGCACCCTATAGAGAAATCAGGTCAACAGTCCAATACACTCTTCAAAGCAAAATGCACGGATATAATCATTTATTAATCAATAGCTAATAATTTATAATAAGCTATAAAATTGTCAAAAAAAATTACTCCATTAATTTCCAAATCAATTTTCATCCAAAATGAAAAGAAAAAAAAATTCTTGGACCAGAAACATCATATCAACAAATATGCAGAGGAAGGAAGTTTTCAATTTCAGATTGCTCATGAAAAGAGTAATGAACGAATGCAGAGAACAACCGCATTAGTGAGTAGTGAATTGAATTCATGACCGGTGAATCATTCTGGGAAAAGGAAAAATTTTACCTTTTTGCCCCTCTCTATGTATTTGACAGCAACAAGCTCCCCAGTCTTCTTGTCTTTGGCCAACCTAGCCACTCCAAAATTCCCAGAACCAAGGTCCTTTAATGGCTCGTATCGCTCTTCCATGTCAACCCTCCCAAAAGCTACAGGAACCTCTAAAACCACAAGACTTTCAAATGAGATAATAAAAGACAGAGAGGACCCATATAAAGAATATGTCTAGAAAATAAAATAAAAATAAAACTCAAGGAGGCTAATGTAAATTTAATTTAATAAAAAGAGGCAGACGCAAGCCAATGAAAAGTTCAAAGGAATAAATAAATAAATAAATATAATTAAAAGGGAATCAAAACAAAAGTGACCCACAGGACTCAAGACTCATCATAACAGAGAGCTCAACAAACAGCTCACCTTCGTCCTTCTAGCAATTTATGGTGTGTTTTTTATGTGTTTGAAAGTTAGGTACGGAGTGGTGTTTATCTTCTAATAATAATAGGAAGGATGAGTTGCTTTCACCAACATTTTTAAAATCAGAAATGACGTAAAGTGTATAGGAGCCGTTGAAGGAGAAGGTGGGGGGATTGTATCGTAGATATGTGAATGTAAGTGGAGGTTATGCAGAAGTTATTTGCGTGTATATCTAAGTTCCTATTTCGTTTAGTTACGTGTGTGCTCCTTGTCAGTGATGGGAGCTACAAGTAAATTCATAGCGTGATCTTTTTTCATTTTAAAAATAGAAAAAAGAGAGGCGTAGACCAAACTTACAAAAGCGGGTGTGAGAAAGAGAATCAGTTACGCATGTCTGTTTATATTTTCATTTTTCTCTCGAAATCACTTTTGTTTTTAATTTTAATTACATTATCAATTCTTATATTTTCATATTTCATTACTATACCTTTCTTACACTTCTAATGAAGTGTGGTGAGTGAGCAAAAGGAACAAACGGATCAATTTAGTTGTAATAATTTACGTCTTAGGATTGAAATTGTTCTCGTCAAAAAAATAAATAAATAAATAAATGAACAAGGATTGAAGTTGTTCGGGCTGAGGTCGACTCTTGGATGGAGTAGAAAATGACGTCAATTGAATCTTGTGATTAATGGTAGCAGTGGCCACTGAGTCGACCTAGTTGAAATTTGTTACCGAACCCGAATCAATCCAACTCGACTTCCTATGGGTTGGTTTGGGTCGGGTGAATGAGTTTGTTATTAAAATATTCATTTTTTAGAGAAAAAAATTGAGGAAAAATCAAAGACAAGTAGAAAAAATATTTGTGAAGGAAAAAAAACTATCATGACTTTAAACATTAATTTATCCAACATTCATCAAACATGATTGAAAAAACAACAAATACGTAACGCAATATTTCACATTTCAAAATATATAACATTTGCAAAGTGACATTATTTCATATTTCACAATATATTCCATTTTATATTATATATAAATCAATCCAAATGTAAACACATATTTCATATTTCAAATACGCGACTCAACATTCACTTAGGTTTACAAGAAAAAAGTCACTTTGTATAATATACGCGACACGTTTATTTAGTAAGTAAAAAATATGTTATATGTTTATTTACAGTGGGTTGGGTTGGGTTACTCGAGTTCACAATCTTCAGACCCGACACCCAACCCATAGACTTTGGGTTTGCTTCTTTTAAAACTGTGCCCTCCCCTAATAGTGAGGTCTCATGGTAAGTGGAGAGAGAAACTACCTATAAAGACACTGTATTGCTCAACCCAGTGTAGATTTTAGCATGGTAGTAACAATATTTTATGGATATCACACTAGTGCAAAATATGGACTCTACAACGGGACGTTTCTATATTGGTTCATTACACAACTGGTTATTTAAATATAAGTGACACTTTTGTAATTAACTAGAAACCTTTTAGATCGGTTGAAAGTTTAACCGATGTAGAAACTCTGTATTAGATCGGTTGCTTAAGGAACCGATGTAGAAAAACTTTTTTAGACCAGTTTCTTTATGAACCAATGTAGAAACAATGTAAAATAAAAAAACAAAAATCCCTCACACATCCCTTTATCTCTTTGCAAACGAAAAACAAAACCCTCTGCATGTTGTAACATCCAGATTTTTAAAATAAAGTCGTAAACAATTATTAGAATAAGGATTAAATAGTAATTGGATGCTAAAAACCTTAGAATTGGGGTTAAAAATGACTCATTGGAGGCCTAGAATAGCCTAGAATGTCCTAGAATCATTTAGAGGGTCAAAAATGGAATCTTACTATATAAGCACTGTCGCGTCGCGACGGAGAGTATAAAGGGTACCATCGCTACGCGATGGAACGATGAACAGTTAAGGCGGTGCAGAGAGAAAAGGAGGGTTCTGGAAGCCATCGCGATGCGACCGAAGTCGGTTAAGAAAGGGGGGGAGCTCTCCATTCGCCTATAAATAGGCCTAAGGCCCCCATTTCATTCGAAGTGCTTCCAAAGGCCTTTGGGAGAGTTTGGAGGGCATGGAAGAGCTCCGAGGACGCGGGGAACGCGAGCAGTGACAGTCTTCTAGGCCAGGTAAAGGGGAAGATACCTTAATCTCTAGGAAAAATAGGTAGTAGAGTAGTATTGTTAGTATGAGTAGGGTTCCTTAGCCCTACTAGGGGTTGGTAGTGGCAACACCTCAGGAGAGGGGTTGCAGTGTACAGTGGCTAATGATAGTCACTATAGATCTATCAATCAACATAGATTGTGTTTAATCTATGAGATTAGTAGACAGTCGCTTATGTGACGTAGTGAATAATTAATATGCTGTTAAATATGATAAATGATGATTCATGATATTCTGTTTTATGCCTGATATTTATGTGTTGGTTGCATATGATACATGTGAGTCTGATGCATGGTTTTAAAGTCAAGGGTGACGCCCTCTAGTTAGAGGCTTACAAATCCCTAGTGGTAATAGCAAATATTATCATCGGTACTCTATTGTCAATGGTGTTAGCCGGATTAATGTACCCGAGGTTGGTGTATCGAGGTACAGACGGAATGGTAATGAGATAGTCGGTGGCCTTGAGGGTATGTGGACTCGGCCAAGATCTTGAGGGTATGTGGACTCGGTCTTTCCGACAAGGCTTTCCATGTTCGTGGTACCAAAGGTACGGAGTAGTTTGGAGATAGTCACTGACCTTAGGGTATGTGGACTTGGTCATGTGGACGAGTCTCCAGGAATCCACGTCTGACAGGTGGACAATCTTGGTCATTCTCTGTATAGGGAATGCCGTCCTTGTGCACGGGACGATACCTTACTCCAGTAATTGGGTACGGTAGTATGGGATGCCATAACCGATAATCGGATATGGTAGCGTATCAGGATATGTTCTCGGGACAACTAACTTATCGTATTCAGTGCTCTGAGACTGGTGATAAGTCTATGAAATAGGGTCGGTGATCAGCCCGAATGATCAGTGACACTTGTCAGTCTATGATGTGACTGTATGGTCAAGTTTGTCAGTATGACATGACGGGGTAGTCTGGTCTATGACCGTGTATTCAAGAGTCTGAGTCTGAGTCTGGTATTTGTGATATTAGTCATGATGTGATGGTATATTGAACCAGATATGGTAACAAATATTCTACTATGCTATTTTTTTGCTTGATAGTGATTAATGGATATCTTAACCCTTTGTTTTCTTGTGTATTTCTACTATATATTATTAAATAACAGATGGACAAGAACAACCTGTAGTTGGTGGTTGGAAAGTTTTTGAGTAGCCTGCCTGAAGGCAAAAATGGATGCTCGTGTCACGGCCGATGTGTCTTTTGGTCACCCATATGGGTGTGGAGTCTGTATTTGTACCTGTATATGTAACATGTTTTGTATTATTTTATAAATAAAATGCGTGTTTGTTTTAGGTGTGGACTATTATTATATAGAATATGTAAAGTGATGCCCTGTCTCAGTGGGTGTTACACATGTCGCCCTTCTCTCTCAAAACCCTCAAGTATCCCTTTCTCTCTCAAATCCCTCCATGCGAATGACCACCAGAGAAAGCCATCACAACAAACTCTTTCTCTCTCTCTCTCTCTCGTTTTATCATTCGCACCCAGGGGTGGCTCCTCTCACTTCAATGAGGTAGCCATGGCTACCCCAAAAATAAAAATAAATTAAAGACTAGGTGTATATATATACACATCAAATATTGATATATATATATGTATGTATGTATGTATGTATGTATGTATGTATGTATGTATGTATGTATGTATAGTGGTGATGTTAGTTTTTGCAAGTGTCAAAACCTGGGTCGAATCTTGTATTAACATTTTTTTTGTTTTTTGCATGTCTATTTTAGATATGTGCATATAAATTACCAAAAAAGTAAGATCGATGTAAGATTTGAACCACGTGCTTGTGCATAAAACAAGCAGAGAAAACAATTGCACCACCATCAGGTATTTTACCAATAGTTAAATATTAATAAATATATTCCTTAACCATTTGGCCTCCTAAAAGAATTTAGTCTAGCTCTGCCACTATTCGCACCGCCTCTCATCTCCCGTGTGTGAATTTTTCTCCGCCCTCTCCTCCATTTGAGATGCGGTTCAAGCTCTCTGTTAGAGCTCTCATCTAGGTTAACCACAAGTCGGTTTCGTGGTTAGTGGTTTGTCCTTTATTGAGTTCGCGAGTTGCCTTGGGTGTGGGTTCATCGTTGCTTACGGGAAAGGAAGCATAACTCACTGTTTCTAGGATTTGTTTATTATGTTCTTTATATCGGGTAAGTGCTCAATCACTCTCTAATTTTTTTAGTTTGGTTCTTGGTATGAGCAAGAAATGCTAAGCATTTGTTCCGAGAATGAGTTATTTTTGAAAAAATATGACAACTGTGGGGTTTTCTTGGCATGAATGATGTTGTAGTGTGAATCGAAACACTCAATTTGGTGTTTTTGTTATTTCAATTAATAATTGTTGTTGAATTGGAATTTGAGTGGTTATGCGTCAATCTGTAAATGAATTGATTTGTGAGAGGGCAATGAGTCAGTATGAGTGAATGAGTTTCTCTAATAGGCTTGGTCTTGGGATTGTTTATGTGTTTCTTCTGTTGGTTGAAAAATGTTGCTTTGAGAAATATTTTGTGGGCTCAACACAGGATAGTTGTGTTTTTTTTAGAGTGATTGTTAGGATTTTGATTAATATGAAATTATAATGGTTTAGTGATTGAGTTTGACAGTTTGGTTGTTTACAAGTTATCGTCATGTGGTTGTATGCCCTGTTATCTTGAGATGGTATGCCTATATTGAGATTTCTTCAACTTCATTATCATTTTAGAGTCGATCTTATTTTAGCCCCTTAACTCAATCTTAGTGTACATCTACATAACGTAGTTATTGATTGTAGTTGGATCAATACTAGATGCACAAATGATGAGTATGATAATGGAGTAAAAGAGTTTCTAGAATTTGCTAAAAGAAATCTTCCTGATAGTAATTGAAGGTTTTACTGTCTTTATGTTAATTGTTTGAATGAGAAATGACCAGAAGTTGAGGAATACGGGAGCATCTTCTATGTGATGGGTTTTGCAAGAGTTATACAAGATGGATATGACATGATGAATTGTTAAACCTTCCAGTGTGTGTCCTAAATAGAGGATGTTACTGTACATATGGACGATCGACTAGAGGACATGATATGTGATATTGGAGAAGAGTATTTTTAGCGAGCACATATGTATGATACTTTAATAGATGTTAGGAGAATGAAATTGCTCTGACAACCTTAACTAGAAAACAAGTTTATCAACAAGTGAAGGACATCAATGTTGTATTTAGAAAGACCCAAAAATATGCTACTGAGAAAACATATGGGAGAAGAGGTTAATGTTCTTTGATCATCTATACGGGTGCAATCTTGACGTAACACACTGTATTGATTGATGTGATGCTTGTGGAGAAAAATGCGTGTGATATTGTAATCAAGACACTTCTCAACATTTAGGGCATGACAAAGGATTGTGTGAATGCTCGTCTATATCTGCTTACGATGGGTATACGAGAGTAGATATCTCCACATACAGTAGGCAAGCAGACATATTTGCTCCCAACATATCATACTTTGTTATAAAAAAAAGAGCAGAAGTTTTTTTGTGAGTGTCCATGGGGCGTCAAAGTGCCACAGGGTTGTTTTTCAAATGTCAAGAGGCTTGTCTCAATGAAGGATCCCAAATTAGTTGGCTTAAAGTCTCATAATTATCACGTCTTGATGTAACAACTACTACCGCTGGCTATTCATGACACATTTCCTAAAAATGTGATTCAACATTGGTTTATTTGAATTTTAAAAATGATTATAATACATAACCTTTTACAAACTTTTTTCCATAAGTTATTTTTTGGTTGAACCCACATGTCGCCTCTTACTTAAGACAATCATGTTTGGGGAGTCGTCGAACACTAAAAGGGTACTTCTCCTCGCGATGATGTGAATAATTATTCACCATGTTGTGGGGACCGGTCTTTTCAAGTAAACCTAACCCTAGTTGGTTTTTTCAGTTTTTTTTTTTTGTATTTCACAGGTTCCCTCCACCAGAGGTAATCCTGTTTGAGGCACTGTCAGATACTAAATGTGGGCACCTCTCTCATCGAGAATTCGAATATTGGTTTGCCACGTTGTGGGAGACTAGTCTTTTGCGCTAGACCCAACCCCTCAGTATAAAGTTATTAATTCAATTGTGAAGAACAAAAGAATAATAACAACTTTTCTTTGTCTCTTATTTAAAAATTATTTAATTATTATTATTACTCCCTCTGTCCCTAAATGTAAGCCTCATTTGAACAAAACACACAAATTAAGTAAAAATTAGTTAGCTCATTTAATTTGTCCACAATGTGTACTGTTTTTCCAAAATTACCTTCAATTATTGACTTAAGAGAGAAATAGTCACTCCATTTACTATTGACTACAAAAAATAATGTAAATTAATTATGGATATTTTTGTAAAAAATAATTGATGTATCTAGTATTACCTCCGTCCCTGAATATAAACACCCTTTGAAAAAAAATTGTCCTTTTTATAAGCCTCTCTCCAAATTACTAGTTGTATTAATTATTTTTTTTTATAAGAATACCCGTAATTAACTTACATTGTTTTATTTAGTCAATAGTAAATGGGGTGACTATTTCTCTCTCATATGTCAATAATTGAAGGGTAGTTTTAGAAAAAATACACATTTTAGACAAATTAAATGTGTTAATTAATTTTCTTAATTTGTGTGTTTTAGTCAAAAGAGACTTATATTTAATGATAGGTAGTAATTTGGAATAGAATTTATAAAAAGGGACAATTTTGTTCAAGAGACTTACGTTTAGGGACTATGAGAGTATAATTTTTGAATTCATCTTTTACTAAGAAGTAATCTGTTCACTTTAAAAAAAACACTTTAAAAAAAAACACAAATAAACAAACTTTTATTGCTCCCTCCTTTTTATATTATAAGAGACAAATCAGTATAATTGTTTAGTCTAAAATACTATAAAAAACAAGCATTAATTTTTTCATATATTAAATGCTCATTTTTAATTATACTCTTATTTAAGTCAGTGAAATTTATATGAATTAAATATCATTAATTATCAGTCACAATTTATAAAAAAAATATATTTAGAAAAAGTTAAATTTTTATGAATATTAATTAAAATTAACTAATATTTTCTTATTATATGTGAATTAAGGTTTTACTTTTTATAATATTGTAAGGATGGAGTAATAGTAATATTCAAAACGCGGTAACTCATTTATCGTCTTTACTCTTTACAATAGGAGCAACTCTATTTTGATTACGGGACAACGTTGCGAAAGCGAGCGAAGCGCTTTTTTGGGAATGAAAACATTAAAAAAGGGAAAAATCAAGAAGAAGGCGTAAATAACGCGAGATAATTAACCATAAACACGAATATTTTCTCATTTTATAATAGGAATATTCCAAAGCACACTCAAAGATTCCATGTAAATGTAATTTTCTCACAAAATTATATTGTGCCTACTGCCGCCACACCACGCCACACCACACCAACCTCGCCGTTAACGCTTCCAACTTTACTACTTCATTTCGGTTTCTTTATGACAACAACCGCGCGAATCTCGAGCATATATATACGGCAAGCCATCACTTGCGACCACACTCTTTCTGAACTCACATTTCACTTTTTTTTTCTCAATAACTCCGCGTCTCCAAGCTCCTCTATCGTCAAATCCGCTCTTATGGCAATTTTCTAGATCACTGTTTTCTAGTGGGTGAGCTTCTTTCGACTCCCATCACAATTGTTGTGCTCGGATTTGAATTCTCACGATTTCCATTCCTTTATTGATTTTTTGATTTATTTTTTTTAGAGTTCGATTTGCTTTGATTTAGATGTAGTTTCGAGTTTCGTTTCAGTAGGGTTTATGAGAGGTGGAATGGGGGAAAAGGAAGCTCAATGTGAGCTTCATTTCATCCTTTCTCTTCGATAAATTATGTTTTTATGCGCTTTATTTCTTTTAAGCGTTCTTTGATTGGATCCATATAATTCTGTGATATCGACTGTTCTCTTAAGCTTTAAAGAATATTTCATCTTGATAACGGGTTGAAAAATCCGAATTCGGGTCAACTTTTTATTTGTTTACTACTGGATATGTTTATTATTTGCCCCTTTGCCCTATCATACACCAAAATTGTTTTTAAAAAGTCAATTTCTTACAGATAGTCTACTTCAATAATTACACAAATTGTGTCTTCTTGTCACCATGAGCTCACATCCGTATTCTTTTAGTGATCAATTATTGTTTTCTGACATACAGTGTGGAATCCTTTAGACTGCCGGCATTATTTTAATTTTCTTTTCCTTTTTCCTTTTAATTTTTAGCCAAATTGAGTTAATATACAATGTACTTTTATAGGGTTGATTTGTTTGTTTATTATATTTTGTGGTGTTCCATTTTGGTTCGAATTGCAACTATAAGATCTCTATGATGATTTATTTTAGGGAAACCCAAGCACTGGTCCTGTACGGTGCTGCCTTGCAAACCTCCATAAATGGGCTGTTTCAACTCTAAGGCTAGAAGACAGTTTCCTGGCCAGGAGGATCCAGTAGTTCTTGCATCACAGACTGCTTGTAAGTTGATTAGTTTTTCGAGTGAAATGATGTTAAGCTTTAATTCTTGTATAATTATAAGATTATGGTTTGTTGTGATTATGTCTGTTTACTGAACTCTAATTGTACATGCTAGTTCTGAGGAGCTGCTTATTGTGAATTTTCATTTGGTCTTGCACTCTTGCTGAATGAATCTTAAAAGTATAATAATGATAAAACAAAGTTATGGTATACTGGAAGAGCCTGCAATCATGTGTGGTACCTTTCCTGCGGGGTGAAATATTGCAAGTTTGCAACAAACAAAAGGCAGTTCCCTTTGTTAGGTTTATTGTTAAAAGTAGGCAAAGGTGGATCTGTAAAGAGGACCTACACTATTTTAATATATCTTAACGTGGGCTATATGGAGGGAAATGATTTTCACCATGCTTTGTTAATATGGCTGTGCCATATCTGTTGGTATGTAAATGTAAAGTAATGTTATAAATTTCATTTATTCTGCTTATTGTGGAAGTAAACTAAACCAAAGAAAATATTGTTTTGCTTTATTTTCAAAATGGGAGAGATTAGTGTTATGTTCGCTAGCCTACAATCCATTCTTTTCCATTCTGTCACCATCTTAACCAGAAAAGGCCTCTTTTTCTCCCATTTTCTCCAAAATGTTTCTCCATTTCCTCACAATTTTAGACCTATGTTTTCAGAAAGCTCTGCTAATTTAAGAAACAAAATTGAAGCTCGTTATTTCAAAAGTGGCAGTGTTTTTTTTTATTGAAACGGGTGGGACGATTGTATTTTGAGTTTTGTTATGTTATTAACAAAAATGTTTCCCTCTAGTGATGCATTTGTTATGGAATTACTCTCTCTATTTCTCAAGCACTCAAGTTAATTTTGTAGTTTAAACTTGTGTATCAATTTTTGTTTTCCCAGTCACTGTCAGTGAGGTTGAAGCATTATTCGAGCTTTTTAAGAGCATCAGCAGCTCTGTTGTTGATGATGGACTAATAAGCAAGGTACAACATAGCGAATGCCTTCTTTTATGTGCGGAAGTTGATCATTGCTGCTTTTCGTTGTTCCTATCTCCACTCTGTCCTTTGTAGAACTTAGTTCCATTTAGACATCTATCTTGTGATTGGTATTTTTGATATGAAAAATTAGGTTATCACTTTTACATGCGTAATTTTGTTGCAAGAATTAAACTTCGGTTTGCAATCCAATTATTTGAAATTTTCCCATTATTCAACTGCCATATGAAGATAATCAGTTGTGATTTTCTCAATGGTGTTCTAGATAATAGGTGATCTACAATAAAGTATTGGGTTTTTTTCTCTAATTTTTTTTTTTATTTTAGCTCATTGTTTTGCTTTATTATAGACGTTTTGATATATCATTGTCGTTTTGTTTTTTTTGGGGGGGGGGTCGTCTGGGTAAACAACTTAATTAAACACTTATTCAATAAGCACTTATCATTTAAGTGCTAATGTATAAGCTGTTTGTTTTTACAATCAATAAAGGAATGGAAAAACTCTGCATAAACTATTTCTATAAGCTATTTCGAGGAGCTTATGAAATTAAGCGAAAATAACTTGTAGATATATCATAAGCTATTGTCATAAGCTCTTCCAAATACTTACAAAGTGCTTATATCATAAGATAAGTCCAAATAAGCTCTTCCCAATGCTGCCCTGGTCTTGATAACATTTTTGTTTGTTATTGTTATTTTTCTTCACATGAACTTTGTAGCCCATAATGTGGTTGTGGTTTCTTTGCAGGAAGAATTTCAATTGGCAATCTTCAAGAATAGGAAAAAAGAAAATATCTTTGCAAATCGGGTACTATACATCGTACTTTTGCTTTCTTGATAATAATATATGCCATCATTGTTTGTTACTTGAAAGCATGTTCGGAGGCCTATAAGCTGGCCTAAAAGTTCTGTTTAGATCAATAATTTGCTGCAAGGAGTTTATTGGAGAATAAGAAACTCAATTTATCAGTCCTTTTAAGATTAGCATGAAATATATTTATTGTGAACAGGTTATTTTTCTCATCTCCTGGTTTCCTTTTCAAATAGAAATCAATGTTTGATTAGCTTTGCAACTTTTTTCTTTCTTTCTTTGATAGTCAAATAGCCTAGTGGTCAGTAATTAGTGGTTAGTTGTTAGAGGGGGTGGGGGGAGGGGTTCGAACCCCTAACTCCTACTTTATAACTCCTTCAATTTCGCTTGGCTAACCAACGAGCCAGCTGCACGGGACTGCAACTTTGTTTATTAATTTCTTTGTTGACATTTTATGCCATTTTTGTGAAGTAACCTTTTCAGTTGGCTGGATATCTATTGATATGATATCAGACATTTCTACATGCAGATCTTTGATCTATTTGATGTCAAGAGGAAGGGAGTTATTGATTTTGATGACTTTGTTAGATCTCTCAATGTCTTCCACCCAAATGCGCCACTAGAAGACAAGATAGATTGTGAGTTAAAACTTGATTCCTCGACTCATAGTGGTTTACTTTAGATTCCTTACTATGATCTGGCTGTACTGATATACTAGGTTTGGGATTTTCCTGCAGTTTCATTTAGGCTCTATGATTTGCACAATACTGGCTTTATAGAGCGTCAAGAGGTAAGATGGTGATTATTTCTTCATATACCTTCAATGCAAATGAAATTCTAATCCATCGACATGTCTTTGTTCCAAAGTGTTAATTTTCATTTTGGTCTTGTTTTTTAAATTATTCTTTGTACGAAGATATTTTGCCGGCATGCACCCTCTTTCTCTGTGCACTGATATCCTTATAATTTGACTGGGCTTCTCTCTTCTCCTTTTGGTGTCTAACAGGTGAAGCAAATGTTAATTGCACTTCTTTGTGAGTCAGAAATGAAGTTGGCAGATGAGGTGATAGAAACAATTCTAGACAAGGTGAGTTATGTTTGCAAAATTCCTAGATAATATAAAATATTAGATATGGAAGTCCATCTGCATTTTGGACGGAAGAAATACTGTTGTTAATAGAAGCTGTGTTGTAACCTCTTCTTTTTTATTTCTTTTATAAATTATTACAAATTAAATAAATAAAGTATTTTTCTGGCTAGACTTTCTTGGATGCTGACCAGAATCAAGATGGCAAAATAGACATTGTCGAGTGGCGAAAATTTGTTTCTGAAAATCCATCACTGCTCAAAATTATGACCCTACCCTACCTAAGGTATGTGCAGAATTATTTTATGGTACATATGAATCTACTTCCATCTATATTTTGATGTTCAAACTAAAGTGTAATTCGTTCTTTTTGTGATTAATGCAGGGACATAACAACTTCTTTCCCTAGTTTTGTATTTAATTCTAACGTGGATGAAGTTGTCGCTTGAGAGCACACTACTTTAGGTTTTGCAATTATTTAAAGAATTGGATGTATTTGTAAGAGCTCAAACAGAGATGGATAGATACCATGCTTGATTTAGTTAGTCTTTCTCAGTAAGTTGTAAATGACATTCTCATTGAAATTTTTCAGTCGGGTTTCGAGTGATATATATATTTTTAATCAGCAAGTATTGGTGTATTTTCTGAGTATTTTTAAATATTTAAAATTATTAATGAAGCACATGGGATTAGTACATATGATTAATGATTAATGTATGTACTAATATTTTAACTTGCGCAATGGATGAGCTAAATTTTATAAGCAACTTGTTTTTATACGAGTAACTTAAAAACTTAAAACATAACTCAAAGCTATATATATTCAAAACATAACTCATACAAAACTTAAAATATAAATTGGTCTGTTTAAAATAAAAGCAGGACAGGAACAATAAAGTTATAATAACTATAACATTTTTATTGTTCAAATGATGAAACTTAAACTGTATTATTTCGTCATAAAACGTTCAGATAATGCTATGGTAATTTTATTATATCATCTCTTCGCATATCTCTTCTCATTTCGACTTTTTGTCTCCTCTTTGTTATTTTCTCATCTTGTTAGCACGTCTCATATTCTCATTCATAAAGAAATGATTTTGGCTTTTTTAAAGCATGAGTCAAATATGGATTCAGATGATCTTTCAAATATGGATTCAAGGCCTAAAGTTGATAAAGGAGAACGTTGTGAGGATTGAGTATAAGGATGACAACTCTCTTAAACCAATGGTGCGTATTACATATTTGATTTTTTGGGGCATGTGTGCTCCATGGCAAGATGCTCTAGTTGTTAAACTTTTAGGAAAGATCATTGGATATCATACAATGCGAGAAAGGTTAATGAATATATGGAAACTAATGGGAGGGTTTGAGATCATGGATATAAGAAATGACTTCTTCATGGTGGAGTTCGACAATGACGTTGATCATATGAAATTGAAAGATGAAGTTTGACAATGACTTCTTCATCTAGCAATGGCTTGTAAAAATGACTTCAATATGAATGAGCAAAGATAACTCTCAATACGAAATCACAATGACTTGTAAAAATCACAATTGATAGATGAAGTTTGACAATGACTTCTTCGCAAGTCATTTGGTATTGCTTCTCCTATTTCAACAAGTTATTATGATTTCGTATTGAGAGTTATCTTTATTCATTGTAGCTCTCGTGTTGAGAGTATTCATTTCCTTGTAAACTTTGTAATAGCCGAGTGAAGGCTAGATTCTCAAAGGCGCAAAGGTTATCTATCGTTTTGAGAAATTGAGAGTACATATGATAAATAAATATAAAATATAAAAATTGTATTGAAAAATGTAATATTTTTCCTTTTCAATAAGTTATAGATTAGCTATACGCCTATACCACCAACCAAAGAAACTACAAGAAAGTATTACAAAATTCTCTCAGTAAACTAAATGAGTAGATGAAAAAGGTTAGGAAATACACTCTCTAACACTCTCTTTCCAACACACATGGTTGAAATTTATATAGGTCACCAAATTTATATGGATTCACCTGATTTAGTGGAACCATTTGAATTTCGACCAATAAGAGAGTGAGTGTTGGGAAGAGAGTGAGTGTAAGAGAGTGGATTGATAGAACTCATCTTGAATAGATTTAGGTAAAATTAGGGAGCGGATTGTCTAACTTTGTCGCGCCAAATGCACTCTGTCTTTCAGGCGTGCACATCCGCTGGATCACTTGAACTGTTGAGATGGTGCCACGTGGCCCTCTCTTTCTCTCGTTTTCAAAACAGCTCCAACACTGTTACATTGCAACAGACCCAACCTGCAACCCTAAACAAAACTCTGCTCACTGATAGCCTAACGTTCCCGCCGCCGGCGCTCCGCCACCCCACCGCCGGCGCTCCGCCTCCCGTCGTTAGCGCTCCGCCTCCCTGCCTTCGGTGCCGCCCTGTAATTGTTGTGACTTGTGAGTTTTTCGTGTTTTCAGAGGTCTGTCTCTGCTTTCAGGAGCTAGTCATCCAATACATATATTTATATTTTCACTTCCTATCAGTGGATAGTTTGTTTATTAAGACAAGATACTAGTAATTACTTTAACACTATTTTCCTGGAAGGAGTATGTGCTTGACAGTTGACATCATGGCAGACATCTATACGCCCTGTCACCCAACGTTAATAATTCATTTTTGATGCTAAGCTATTGTGGATATAAGCATTCATGGCTTGCTAGATGCGAAAGACTTGAATCTGTGTTTAATAATTTCTGGTCCTATAATTTCACTGCATAAGATTGCCAGTTTCTGTTCTCCCTTTGTGCTAATAGAGGACTACCACCATTTGTAATATAGTTTACAGTTTCTATTACTATTTTTGTAAATTATTTATAATTTTTTGATTTTATACTGGTTTTGTGAATTATTTACAGTTTTTATGTTATGATATACTGGTTTTGTGCTCAATTTCATTGATTATAATTTTTTTATGATTATAAAAGGCTTGTAACTGGATTTTTTTATGAAACAGAATAACTGGAAGCCAAGATGACATCTTTAATTGATGATTGGAAGCCAAGAGTTGGTATGGAATTTGATAATTTAGATGCAGCTTATCAATTTTGGCTCGCATATGGTGCACATGCTGGCTTTGGAGTTAGAAAACGTTACATAAACAAGAATAAAAAAAGCGGTGCTATATCATCGTGTAGGTTTGTTTGTAGCAAAGAAGGGGTATGAAAGCCAGACAAGAGAGATGTTTTTGTTAGGAAGCACAGAGCCGAGACTAGAACTGATTGCAATGCAAGGATTGCACTTGTATTAAAGAATGGAAAGTTTGTCATTCATGAATTTGTAGAGGACCATAACCACCCTCTACAACTTCCAAAGACAACACCTATGCTTGCATCACATAGAAAAATAACCGAAGTCCAAGCTTATGAGATTGATCTGGATAATCACTCTGGATTAAAACAGAAGTCAACATTTCAACTTATGAAGCATACATGTAGGGCATAGAGCTAATGTTAGGTATACGCGGTTGGATGTAAAAAATTACCTCAATGTAAGAAGACAAAGAAGTATGGTGTACGGCGAGGCTGGATGTCTTTTGCAATATTTTCAGCAACAATTGTTGGAGAATCCGTCTTTCTTCCATGCATACCAGATGGATATAGAAGAGCAAGTCACAAATGTGTTTTGGTGTGATGCAAATATGGTGGTGGACTACGGTTACTTTGGTGACGTTATGTCATTAGATACTACATATTGTACCAACTGTGCTAATAGGCCACTTGCTCTGTTTTCTGGTTTCAACCACTATAGGGGTTCAGTCATTTTTGGTGCAACACTATTGTATGATGAGACAGTTGAATCATTTAAATGGTTGTTTGAGACATTCTTACAAGTACACAACCAAAAGAAACCGATGACTATCTTTACTGACCAAGATCAAGCAATGGCAAGGGCACTTGTTGAAGTGATGCCCGAGGCTCACCACAGTTTATGCACCTGGCACTTGCCGCAGAACGAAATTAAACACCTTGGAAACTTGATGAAGGGGGGGAGTTATTTTTTAAGGGATTTCAAGAAATGCATGTATGACTTTGACATTGAAGCAGATTTTGAGACAGCTTGGACCGACTTGATCAACTGCTATAATGTTCATGAAAACAACTGGATCAAATCAGTTTATGCCATTAAAAATGGGCTTCATGTTACATGAAGAAAGCATTCACACTTGGCATGCGGAGTACCCAACTTAGTGAAAGCTTGAACTCTCACTTCAAATCTTGTATGAAACCGAATGTGGATATCATCCAATTATTCAAACATTTTGAACAAGTTGTTGATGAGAAGAGAGGCAATGAGTTGACTTGTGAGTATGAGTCCCTGCATAAGCTTCCAATGTTAATCTCTGAGTTGTCACCAATACTAATACAAATGGCAAAAGTATACACACATACACTGTATTTGAGTTGTTCCAGAACGAGTTTAAGTTATTCTTAGCTTTATGCATATCAGAGAGAAATGAGTCTCCATCTTTATGTCAATATGTCATTACTATGGTCAACCATGAAGGATCTTGGAGAGTATCATTTGATCGTGCCTCAACCTCCATATCTTGTAGTTGTAGAAAGTTTGAGACATTTGGCATGCTTTGCTCGTATGAACTGAAAGTGTTTGAAGCGAATGATGTTAAGGCCATTCTTGAGAAGTATATTTTAAGAAGGTGGACAAGAGAAGCCCGATGCGGCATTGTGCAAGATTTGAGGGGAAAGGATGTCGAAGGAGATCCAAAATTATCTAGCACACGGAGATTTAGACAAGTTGTCTCTAAATTCATCAGATTGGCGGCCGAGGTGTCGACTTGTGAAGAATACCACAAGATTTTAGATAACAGTGTGGATGTCATGTGTAAGCAAATAATGGAACTTCGCTTACAAGACAAAAACAATGGCAATCATAATAGTGATAATCATAATAGTGATGTTATGCAACCAAAGGATTTCAAGCAACGACCTAGCTTAAAGGGAAATAAGCGATTAAAGAGTTAGGTTGAGCGCCAGCCCAAGAAAAGAAAAAAAGCTCCACCTACAAGACAACCTCACAGTCAAGTATCTTAGGTAACTAAGTCAATGTGTAGATCACTTGTTTTAATTTTACATGTACTATGACTTTTTTAATCTTACATGTACTATGAATTGTTTTAATTTTACATCATCGTTTTAGGATAAAGAATTGACAAGTCATCTGCCTGATGGAGTATCTTGTTCGGCACCTCCAACTTATGAGCCCACTCAAACACGAGAATCAATTTAGTTTCACAACACTTTTGATGGTAATTTCATCTGTCTGCTTATAAAAGGGAATTATCCTTACTTTTACACTTGTCATGGTGTTGATTAGTTTGTGTTATTATGTAGGCACCCCTTAGTGATACAAACATTGAAAGTCTGCAACATATACTAATTGATCCATGATCTACATTGAAAGAATTGGAGCTATTATGTACAAGGAAGAAGACATTGGAGCTGTCATGTAAAAGGAAGAATTAGAGCTGTTTTAGAAATTTTGGTGTTACTTTTTTAGTATTGATCAATGCATTTTAATGCACTTTTTATAGCTTTGCACTTTGTGTTTTTAAGTTGTGTGTCATGTCCACTAACTACTTCTTAACACGGTTTTATATTTTTGAGTCTTAATTGGGCTTTAGTGAAATTATTTGCTGATTTTTGGATTTTGTTACATCCTGACCCATGTTCCTTCTATAGGCCATAACTTGGGCTATACTTGTCCGATTTTAGTGATCCTAGTGGCGTTGGAAAGCTAAGAAGCAGAGCTACAACTCTTATGTTGGTACCAAAGCCCAGTTCTAACGTTTTGAAGGTCGAAAATCCATTTTACTGAGGCTATCGAGTTGTACTACGAGTTATGGATCACTTACCCATGTAATTAGTTGTTATTGAGCTAATTAACCTCTTTTGTGCCTTTTTCTTTGGTCATAAACTTCTGATTACTTAGGTTAACCTAGAGGATATTATAAATACGTTTTTAGAGTCTTAGGTTAGGACCTTTTGATTACTTTTGAATCTTTTGCCGTTTTAACAATCTTTTCTCCTTCTCTCCTTCTTAATCTCGTTTTTGTCAAGTCCTTCCATGGAAGACTAAGACCTTAGATTAATTCACTGGTTAGGGAGTTTTTATAAGGATCTTGAGGTTTGATTATTATTGTTAGTTTCCATTTTCGGATTCTATCTCTTTTCTTGTTGATCTTTCATCTCTTTGATTTTTGTTTGCAAATTCGTTTTAGGTGTTGATGCTTAATCATATCAATTTCGTTTTTGCTCTTTGAGATTATTTGAAATATTTTGAACGCTTGTTTTAATCTGTTTTGAATAGAGATCAATAGGATCTACGGTGCTTGACGTAGGTTTGATTGAATTCGGTAGTTACATTAATTATGTTTTTGTGACGCTTGTTCCTTAATCATGATTAATCGATTATGTGATGCTTAGTTGATGCTTAATTAATTCTGTATTACAGTAGGAATTCTTATAAAGTTAATTGACGCTTGATTGGTTAATTTTATGGTAAAACAAGAATAGAATCACAAAATAGAGTAATCCTTTGAAACCCGTAATAGATCAAAGTATTAATTATCCTGAACCAGTGGGTTAGTCGTTTTTATATATTGATATTTTCATCTTTTAAATTCTGTTTCTCATAATCGAAACCCTTTTTTTTATTTCTTCGTACGTTCTTGTTTTTGGTTATTGTTAGATTAGAGATCCTTGTGAGACGACCAAGGTTGAATTACCTTGTTACTACATTTACTATTTTTAGTTATTTGACCCGTGCGCGACAGCGGATCAAGTATTGATGTTGATATTTTGGTGTTACTATTTTTTGGTACAACAAATACTAATGTATTGCCAATTTTGTTACTAATTTTTGGTACAACAATTTGGGTATTGATTTCAGATTTCAACAATTAGCCTTTCAACAATTTTCAGATTTCAACAATTTGGAGATGTCTTGTTTGGGTGTCTTTCAATAATCAAAATGATCTAAAAGAAAAACCAGTAAAAAGCAGCAAAAACCAGTAAATTAGCCAATTGGTTTATTTTTATATACTCTTTCTCATTACAAAAAGGAAACCAGTGAATAGCAGAAACCAAATCAACCACAATTCAGTATGTGCAAAGTGAACAAAAAATGCTCAATTCAGTTACAAACTTGTGATAGAAAAGAAATACAATTGATCTACAATTCATTATGTACACTATGTCCTAAATCTACTTTACAATTAAATCCTAAACACATGCATCTGCAGAGTGGCTTGATGTGTCTTTGTCTTTGTGCTGTCAAATTTGACAACTAGCTGCTAATTTCTTCAATTTCAATATTTGTCAAACAATTCCAATTGAATTGTAAAATCTGTCAAACAATATCTGTCAAACAATATATGCTAATTTCAATATCTGTCAAACAATTCCAATCGAACAATTCTCAAGCCCCCAATCGAATTCCAATTGCTGAATTGCAAAACGAACAACATCCTTATGGGGTGTGCATAAGTAAGCCTCGGGATCAAGTTTATCACCACCTCACGCATCCTCTTAACCTCCTCACTCGAAATACTCATCAGCACCTCCTTAATCTTGTTCTCCCCAACAGCTTCCTTCTCACCCATGAACAACACAAACAAAATCAGAGCCCAGAGATTAGGAGAGATTTAGCGAGAAGGAAGGCGTTCAGCCAGAAGCAAGGCGTTCAGGGGGTTCGCCGGC
Organism: Calophaca sinica; assembly: GCA_037113605.1. Classification (NCBI taxonomy): domain Eukaryota; kingdom Viridiplantae; phylum Streptophyta; class Magnoliopsida; order Fabales; family Fabaceae; genus Calophaca; species Calophaca sinica. Next base: position 35,538,593 of record CM073731.1, read on the forward strand.
GAGAAGGAGGGAGTTCGGCAGCGACGCGACAGCAGCAGAGATACAGAGGTGTTGCGCGCGATGGGTCGACGTCGGCGTTCTGCTCTTGTCTGGGCTTGTGTTCCTCTCGCCGATCGCTTGGGTTAAACCAATTTTAGAAGAGAAAAAGAAAGGGCCACGTGTCACCATATGTGCCTTTCAATTGATCCAACAGCCGTGAATGAGGGAAAGGCAGAGTGCAGTTGGCGCCACAAAGTTAGACAATCTGCACCCGTGAAATTACCATGGTTTTAAATATGTTTTTAGTCCCTCAAATTAGCAAAAGTTTGCCTTTAGTCCCTAAAAACAAAAATCTGTCTGTTTTTGGTCCCCTTAGTTTGAAAATATGTCACATTTAATCCCTGCGAGTTTGGTTTTAGTCCCTTAAAAAAATTTTGTCTGCTTTTGGTCCCCTTAGTCTGGAAATGTGTTACATTTAGTCCCTGCGACTGTTTTCGTATGCTTTTTAGTCCTTACTTTTAGTTTGGTTTTGGTACCTCATTTCTCTCTCTCCCCTTCTCTCTGCAACCTCTCTAATACCAGGTTCGATGTTATTATTCCCAGCAACATCAGTCGAAAAACAGATGAAAACAGACGCAATGACTAAATGTGACACATTTCTGAGCTGAGGGACCAAAAGCAAACGCAATATTTTTGAGGGACTAAAACCAAACTTGCAGGAACTAAATGTGACATATTTTCAAACTAAAGGAATCAAAAGCAGACGAAATTTTTTTAGGGGTTAAAACCAAACTTTTTCTTAATTTGAGGGACTAAAAACATATTTAAGCCGATTAGAATCTACTGAGAAAAAATATATTTGAAAACTGTTTGCTTCATCTATGTCATCTTCATCAGTTACATTAGGGTTTGCACTTGGCATTCAACATTAATCCGAAATCTTCCATTGTTTTTCTTGGGCGACTCTCGAAGCTTCGAAACTTGGCGAAGAAAACTTTCAGTCTTTGTGTTGCATTTCTATGCATATATAAAACTCAAGCAGCACAGGCATGGTGGCATGGTGCTTCCTTTCGCCAAATACATTCTATTACGTAACCACTTTGTCAGAAAGGCTTCCCCTTTGCAAAGCATTCTTCGAGGGCATGTCTGGTTAGAGCAGTTAAACCCGTTTTTGCAAAGATTTTCCACTTCTGATCACTGTGAAAGATTATCATGGGAACGTTCCACCGAAGAAATTCTATTGGGGAAGCTTAAATTTGCTTTGAGGAATCATCAGGTACAAGAAGCATTAGAATCCTTTCATGATTTTAGAAAACTTTATGGCTATCCTGAGGTTCACCTAGTGAACCAGCTTATTATTCAGTTGTCCTATTCTTCCAATCATGTTTGGGTGCGAAAAGCATGTGATTTGGCTTTGAAAATTGTTGAAGAGAAATCAGGTTTGCTTCATGTTGATACCTTAACAAAACTTGCACTTTCTCTGGCTAGAATGCAAATGCCATCCCCTGCCTCAGTAATACTTAGGTTGATGCTTAACAAAGGGTTTGTGCCACCTATGCATTTATTGTCATTGATTGTTTTTCATCTTGTGAAGACAGAAATTGGAAGTCATCTTGCATCCAATTATTTGTCCCTAGTTGGTGATTTTTATAATTGCTTGAAGGATGAAAAAGCTCAGCATGCGGTCATGTTCAAGCCAGATACTTTGATATTTAACCTTGTTCTTGATGCTTGTGCGAGGTTTAAATTGTCTTTGAAAGGCCTGTGCCTGATTGAATTAATGGCACTGAGCGGGACGGTGGCTGATGCACACTCAATTGTGATAATTTCGCAGATCCTAGAGATGAATGGTTTGAGAGATGAAATGATGGAATTAAAATATCATATTGATGGAGTTTCGGCTGCTTATGTTTGTCACTATCGTCAGTTTTATGATAGTTTGTTGAGCTTGCACTTCAAATATAATGACATTGATGCTGCAGCTAAGCTTGTTTTGGATATGAATAGCTCACATAATTGTCATAATAATAAAGAACATAGGAATCACTTACAAAAGCCTTGCTTTATTGCCATTGGATCGCCTAACCTTAAGAATGGATTGAAGATACATGTTGAGCCTGAGCTACTGCAGAAGGATTCTGTCCTTAAAGTGGAGAGTAGAGAAGGTCTTTTATTTTATAGGGGTGGCAAACTTGTTCTTGGTAACAGAGCTCTGGCCAAGTTCATCAGTGGTTACAAGAAAGACGGTAGGATTAGTGAACTTTCAAAACTTTTACTTAGCATTCAAGAGGAACTATATTCAGTGGCAGGACCCTGTTTGTGTTCTGCTGTGATTGGTACTTGCATTCGGATGGGATGGCTTGAGTCTGCTCATGACATTTTGGATGATGTAGAAGCTACTGGGTCTCCAACGGGCTTGGATACATACGTGTTACTCTTGTCAGCATATCAAAAAGTGGGAATGCAAAGAGAAGCAAAGGCGCTCCTAAAACAAATGAAAAAGATTAATTTGGACAAGGAATTGTCTGATGATGCTATTGACAAGCATATCCTCTGTGAAGAAACATCAAATTCAGTTGGTAAATCAAATTTGGCTATCACCTTTGCTCAAGTATTGAAAGATGAAGATCAGACAATTTTTCCTTTGGTGTATAACTTCAATTCTTCCATCTTCTTTTTCTGCAAGGCCAAAATGATAGAGGATGCACTGAAGGCATATAGAAGAATGGGCGAAATGAAAATTCAACCGACAAGTCAAACTTTCGCTTATATGGTGTGCGGATATTCTTCTCTTGGTATGTATCGCGAAATCACAATCTTGTGGGGAGACATTAAGAGATTCATGAAGAGTGGCAATTTAGTTGTAAATAGAGATCTATTTGAGTTACTGCTGCTAAACTTCATTCAAGGTGGTTACTTTGAGCGAGTGATGGAGGTCATTGGCCATATGAGAGACCATAACATGTATGCTGACAAGTGGATGTACAAAAGCGAGTTCCTTAGACTTCATAAGAATCTTTATAAGAGTTTAAAAGCATCAAATACAAGAACAGAAGCACAAAACAAAAGGTTTGAGCATGTTCAGGAATTTAGGAAATGGGTAGGTATTGATTAAGGGTCTTTGGTGAATATACATGTGTGGGGAGAGCACCATTTGGTGTGCTCCACTGAAATAAAATGTATGTTTTTCTCGACAAAAGTTGATCGTATTGGTTATTTATTGTGATGAGTAAATGAAGAAATGTCAGCAGGTATATTTGAACTGCTGCAAGGTGCATGATGGCTAGTCTTTTTGTTTTGGTTGGCATTGCAATTGTAGTAAACCGTCCTCTTCTTCCGGCTATCCTATTTCCAGATGTTAATTTCCTTCTTAGACAAAAATTCAAGAAATCATACTTATCCAACTTTTTCCCAGTTGGCAACAACATTAAGTTAGTTTGCTTGGCATTTGCAGATGATGTTAAGTGTTGGATTTGTGGAACAGTTAAAGAAAGAGAGTATTATTAGACCCATCAGTTTTGTTTGGCTGTTGAGCCAACAGAAGGAGAAAGGGTATGACTGATAAGATCATGCAGAAACTCCTTTTCAAATCAAATGCATTTCATTCTGTTCATTACCTTCTTTTGGTTTCGAATGAAGATTATATATTGCAGTTTGATCCATCTTACAACCGTTTGGAGCTTCTTCAAGCCCGAATCATGGCCAGGTGGGGCACTGCTGAGACTTGTCGGCCCATCCAGCTTACTATGTTACTATGGTATCTCTAAAGTTAGACAACCTAATAAAGATACACATTGGAAACAAGTACTAAATGTGATCTTCTAAACAACTAAAGCTAGCATATTAGATAAATAAACTTGTGAAACCCTAAAGTTCCTCTTTCTCTGCAAACCCATATGATTACTCTGAGACTCGCTCCATCACTCGGCCTAAGCATACTGACAATTTGATCCCCCCAACTCCAATTGCGAGGTTGTAGCTTATAGATATCTGAATCCCATGATGATATCCCTTGTTTGCTTGTTTGCGCCGCTCCCTGTTGGAACGCCTCATCGTTCCTTGTAGGATTTAAATTGGATCCCCTATCAGGTATTTAGGCACTTCCTCCTTGCTCATGTTGTCCACTTCTTGATTCGTGGGGTAGTTGACTAACACATGGAAGATAAAGGAAAAATATTTTAAAAGTGATAAATATTTATTGAAAAATATAATTTCTTATATTCAATCTTACATTTTTCAATTAATAAGCAATTTCTATTTTTTATGTTTTAATTAGTGTTTTAAGGACATTCTCAGAACCCCTAAATCAAATGCCATGAGTGAAACACCACACAAAATCACCACTGCATAACTTTTCATATGTTATCCACACTTATACATATTTATCATATTAAATAATGAAAAAATGAATAATATTCAATAATGATATTAAAAAAATAATGATAAAATAAAACTATATAATTATATTTACAAAATAATGTTAAACAATAGACTTTTTTAATAATGATATTTTATTTAATTTTTAAATAATGATATATTTTATGCATATTGATTATTATTATTATTATTATTATTATTAAATAATGATTAAATTTTGAATTATATTTTTAAAAAATAACGTGTTAATTTTTTAATATGATAATTTTTTAGTGGTATATTTTTTTAAAAAAAAATAGAAGCTTAACTTTTTTAAGTGGTGATAAAATTTTAAGTAATTTTCAAAGTTGATCATCCAAATATTATTATTGGAAGCATAGGAAATGGGCCTATAGAGAAGTGGCGGTACATCCATGATCCAATGGAAATGCAACAATTTCGACCAAAAAAAGAAAAAAAAACCTGTTTGTTATTTATTTATTTATTTATTGACCAAAAGAAACTAACCAGTTTGTTTTGGTGGGAGTAGTGAGAGATGGAGGCAGAGAAGAAGAAGAAAGAGGTAAGTGAGGAAGCAAAGGAGAGAATATCAGAGAGACTGTCATGTTTGGAGAACCTCTGGTTCCCACGCGCTCTTCAATCCACCGCCACTCTTCCTTCCCAACGCAAAACCATCTTCCTCGACCTTCTCTCCCGCGACGCAGCCCTCTTCTTAGGTCACTCACTTAACCCTTCTTCCTCTCTCTTTCTTAAGCAATTAACCAACTAACTCCTCTGAATGAGTGACATGTCGTTTTTTTTTGTGTGTGTTTGTGTGCAGAACGATATGGTTCCCAACTTACCTGCAACGAGTTGAGTGAATTTGATCCCATGAAAGACGATTACGAGATCAATTGGCACGTGACGCGATTGAGGAGCGTGCTGAGCCCGACGTCGGAGGAGTTGAGGAAGAGGTCGGTGAGGGTGAAGAACAGGAGGCGTGCTTACCTGGACAGGTTGGTGACAGGAGGGAAATACTTCTCCGAAGAAGCCATGAGGGAAAGAGAGCCCTATCTGCATCACGAATACGTCGGCAAGTTTCAGGACCAAAGCGGAAGAGCCATGGCAAGGCCCGGAGAGCGGTGGTCTGAGACGCTCTTGAGGCGGTGCGAGGAAGCTGACCTGGTTGCCAAGATCAGAGTGGAGCAGCAGAGGATGGGTGTGCCTGAAAGGGACTGGCTCGGTAATGAGAGATTTCAAGAAGAGGAAGAGGAAGAGGAGGAGGAGGAAGAAGAAGAAGAAGATGAGGATGATAATGAAGAAGGAGAGACTGTGGAGGTAATGCTCTTTAAACTGTCAATTATTGTATTTTGAGGATTTTGTTTCCATGCGAAGTTCAGTTTTTTTTCTTTTTTATTCAAGTTTATTTTGTTTTGAGTAGCCTCTTTTGGTGTACAAAAGAAGAAATTTTGTCGCGTCTGAGGAGAAAAATTATAATGAGAAAGGGGATTAGCCGATAAGGTATCATCCTAAACAAAGGGATAAAACAGAAAACAACAGAGAAAGAGAAAATTTTAATGGAACAAAGATGATAAATTTCTAGACCTATTTGCAACAAAATAAGAGGGATACCAATTAATCTTTATGCCCTGGCTAGCAGCAATCATCTATGCATTACAAAGTTTTATTCTCTGACATGTCGGGTAGAACTGCAGAATTTATAGAATTAGTTAGGTGGTTATAGGTGGAACAGTAGGGCTTAATTGTAAGGGTGGAAGGGAGGGAGATTCGTATTTGTTCGACTGGGAAAATGAAGCAGTGACTCAGTTATAAAAAGGGAAACCCTTTGTTGAAGGGGAAAACCTTGGAAGCAGAATTGTTTGCAGTCATCAATAATACAATTGTGCCGTTTCATTCTATTTTCCGGTTTTCTTTGGCTTTATCTGCCTGTTCATAACAACTTCTGACCTTCTGGATTCTTTGATTGGGAGAGATGGAATGGTGAGTTGAACTTGAAACCTTGGAGCAGTCAGTTGAATTCATTAAGAAAATGGCCTGTGATCATGGTTGCAATTGTAGAAGAGTGTAGAGGGAAGTGAAGGGATTTAATCATGGCTGTCAAACTCTCGAGTTAACCTAGAGAACCGTATGAGTTTACAACTCAGGGTATCAGAATCAAGTTAACTCGCTTACAAAATTTTTTGTGTGTAAGCTTGGGGTGACTTACATAGAATCATGAGTTTGAGGATGATTGAACATGTCTACAACATAATGGTTCCCAAACAGGCCTAAAATGACAGTGTTTCAGTGTTTTTAAAAAATGCAACAGCTGAATGATAAGGCTCTGTAGTGCATAAAACATTAATCCCACACTTGTAGTACTCGACTCTAGAGATGCATCTAACATCCTAATGTGAACTCATCTTCAAAGGAGGTGAATGATGTTGTATTGAGTTTCAACCCCATAGCTCTTGGAATAAAAGATGTCATGAACCAGAAAACATAAACAAACCCATCATTGCAAGTTTGCAATGAGCCCAATAGGTCAACCAAATGAAGGAACCCAACTATGATGAGCAGAAACCTAGCTCTACCAAGCTTAATCCATCTCCAAAGCAGGGAACCGTGTCCCACCATCTTTCACTCTTTAGCAATTTTGAACCTTGTGATTCATCAATTTATCCCACGATTTTGAACCGAGTTATAAGGTGGTATGGTGGTTGGGGTAGGGGAGTTAAGGAGTGGAGTGATAAAAAGGGAGAGGGTTCAAACCCCATCCACTAACAAAATACTAACATTTGCCATTCAAAAAAAATTCCAACGATTTTGAACTTGCTATGCTCTTTTTGTGTGCTGATTTGTGAACCTATCTTGTGATTTGTGAATTTGTCCATCAATTTTGAATTGTGATGCTATGTTTGTGTTTTGGTCTGCTCTGGTCAATTCAGGTCAGGTCTAGTGAATATTCACTAATGCACATAGTATTAAGTTGTATTTAGATAGATTTTTGAAACAATTTTTTTTTTGTATCAAGTCAACTCTTACGACTTTGAGTCGAGTCTATGGAGATTCCATGAGTTTAAGTAGATTATCGAGTTTTTGACTACCTTGGATTAAACAGCTTCTTGGATGATGGATGCAATAGCAAGGTATTGTTCTTAAGGATGAAGGGAGTCAGAGAGAAATGAACAACCTTCTGGGAACAGTGGCTCAACATTCAGTCAGAAGGGTGGGGGAGAATTCAAAGGATGGTGGCTCTGAGTATGGCAGTGAAGCATTACGATTTTGGGAAAATAAGGTCGAATGACCCACTTTTGATGGTTACAATCATGGTAGTCAAAAACACAATTTTGATCGTATAATCGTACGTTTTTACGATTTTGGTGGTCCTCAGCGATTAAGATCCTAGGCATAATCGTTTTCTGGTGGAATCGGGTAGAATCGCAGTGAAAAATCGCAAAAATCGTAAGATCGGCGTTTTTTTTTCCGTCTTCACTTTTCTGGGTATCAATTCGAGATTCACAACCGTGAGAGAAAGTCAGGCCCTTCTCCAGAACGGAGCACCCATGTAGGTTCGTAGCCGCGCTCCCAGAAAGATCCGAAAGAATACCAGAAGAAATGAGAGGGAGATGAATATCTAAAATGAAAATGAAAAAAAAAATAAAAACGAGAGAGATGAAGGTTTGAAAATCGAAATTTTGCTTCAGAGAGAGGAAGAGAAACAGAGGGTCAGTGGAAAGAAGAGAAAGAGACCACAGGGAAGATGCATGCACAGATTTTCATTGGATAAAGATGAGGCAACGTCTGTGTCTCTGTGACTTGCACTGTGAAAAGCAAATAAACAGATTAAAAGAGAAAAAAGAAATGAATAAAATAAGGCAAAGGCTGTGAATTGCATTGGGAAAAGCAGATGTGCAAATAAAAAAAGAAGAGAGAGTATTATTTTGATAATATGAGTGTTGTTGGGTGTTCGTGACTCACGTGTCTAGAGTTTTAGAGTAGTTCACTGTTGGGTTATTGGTGTATGGACAGTAGGATGTGGAGTTTAAGAGTAAAATAAGTATAAGTAAGAGTAAATTTTTTATTTTAAAATTTAGTTATACAAGTATTTGAACTTTGAAGACTGATTTAAAGATTTTCTTTATCTTACTTATGCTATATATATATATATATATATATGAATTTGTGTGTATATATATGAGTTTTATGAATTTTGTATAATCTTACGATTAATTTTACGATTCCACGATTTACGATTTTACTTCTCCTTTCCGATTATGCGTAAAATCTCGATTTTGACTATCATGGTTACAATCCTTTGGGCTGGACAGCTAGGGCAGAAAAATTCTTAGAGGTCCAGCAAGTCAATCCCTCTAAGAAGCAGTTAGCTATTCTCAGCATGGATGGTACTGTTGTCTTGTGTACTGATTTTATTTGTTGAGAAAAAAGACTGCGGATATACTGTAGGAGATGTTCTCATCGGCCTTGATCCGGAGATTTGGAGGAAGGTATATGTGGAATATATACAAAAGGCTGGCTACCTTGGACAATCAAGTACAGTGGAGGAATATGTGCAAGAATGTGAGGTCTTGGTGGCTCAAGCATTGTGATCACTGAAGAACAAGTTGAGGTATTTCTTGGGAGGGATAAGACAGGATGTGAAGAGCAGGGCTATGACCTGTGATCCCAAGGAAGTTATAGTTAGAGGGGAAGTGGGGCTTAGATAAAATAGTAGATGGGGTAGAAGGGAGGGAAGTTCAGATTTATTAGTTTGGGAAAACAAAGAAAACCCTTGGAAGGGGAATTCCTCTTCTTTTCCCTGTTTGTGTTTGCAGTCGTAAATAATAGAGTTGTCCTCTTCGATAAATAATCTAACTCAACTGTGTACTACTTCAGTCCTCTTCTTCAAATCTGTTACATAATTCAACTGCAAATGACCATTTGGAATCTACTTCATGAACCTTGTTCCACATTTGATATTACCTACTTATTTATGCATCCTAATCTTGTAGCTTACATGGAGCAACCAATGACATGGTAAGATGGTATGTCCATATGTAAAATCTTATTGGTAGTAATTCCTTGTGTACTTGCCATCATGGTCACTGGTGGCATATGTTCCTGATGATTATGGTGACATTGATCTCACGACGAACCCTATGTTGTCATCAAAACTTACGAGGAAAGCAATGTGATTTTTTTGTTTTCATGGATCAAATTCTCATTTCATTATTATAATATCTTTGATTTGGATTTTTTGTTTCAAACAGTTTGAGGATTACTAAAAGTGTATGTTATTTGTGAATCCACCGTTCCTCATCTTTTGGGCTTTGGGGAGTTTGAGTGCTATAAGGGTTACCATATGTTTTGTGACTGATCATTTCTTTTATTTTTTTGGCTGTTGGCAGAGGCACTTGACTCAGCCTGATGTAACTAATTATGCCACATCTGATCCAGCCAGAGAGAGGCGGGATTCAACCTTATCTTCAGAAGAGCTGGAGGACCGGATGAACCAATTCACTTACATTATGCAGCAGAAGTTCCTATTAGGGGAAGATCGTGAACATGTAGATTACTCTAAAATAGATAATGATGAGACTCTTGACGATCATTGGCAGAGGGAGGCCAATGTTGATGCAGAGGAGAGATATTTTGCTGATGATTAAACTGTAGCATCATACTGGGTAATGGGGAATCAGATGTGCAGATACTGCATAATTTTTTCTTCCTTTGCCCATCCTTCAAATCTAAACTCTACTTAAATTAGTGGATTATGTTTGTAATATAAGGGTTTTATATTTCATTTGTTTCCATATTATTATGATAGCAACTTGGTGTTGGTCGCGTTGTGTCCCCCCAGTTACTCACACCAGCCATCCTATTGTGACAAAAAATATCTACTAGTATATTAGAGTCCCTTTTGTATACTCTTGTATAGGTGTTTAGTATAAGGCCTTGGGTCTTTAGGAAATAATTTATTTTTTGCATGTACGTATAATTTTGAGACATAGATAAGGTGGCAGGCAACGTTCATGCGTCTTCGAAAGGTGGCCACAGCGTGATACAAGAATGATTTGGCTGGTAATATTTCCTATATTAGCTCATCTTGAAGGCTTTTTTTATATTGACCCCTCCAATGATTGAAGCCTTTGCCTCCATCATTGCTCCCATCGGCGGCCTCCTCCAACCTCCCCTGAAACCTCACTCCACATTTTCCTGAACACCCCCCCCCCCCCGGGGGCTCTCTCCTAAGATTTTTTACCTTCTGGCAAGTTGTCGGAAGCAAATTTTGTTTCTCATAAAAATAATAATTGTAACCGGTAAGAAGCTTTTCTATCTCCAAAGAATAAGATGGAAGAATTGCTTGGAGCAGGATGGAATTTCAGGCTCGTAACTAGTTTCACAAAAAGTTCATAGGCTCTAAAACTGGATGGAATTTCAAGTTCTCATCAGAGTCTGCTCACGCCTTATTTAGCTTAGTCTGATGTATTCTTTTGAAAATTCAGTGGATTTTCAGTTTTAGAAATCAGTACAATCTAGATCCCGTGTCCTGTAAACTGTGGCTAGGGGTGGCAAAACGATCCATTTATCCATCATCCATCCAATCCATCCATAAAGAAATCCATCCAATCCATCCATTACAACAACAAAAAACTACGGAGACAGGATCCAATCCATCCATTTAATTTAATTCGGGACGATTAGTCATCCATCCACTATTTTTCTAAACTATTGATACACTAGTGCGCGTAAGCAAAATTATTTGAATGGATAATTTTTTGAATTGTTCATAAAAATATTTTTAATCATAAAAATATTTTCAATACAAAAATATTTTTAATTATAAAAATATTTTAATAAAAATAATTTTAATCATAAAAATATTTTAATTAAAAATATTTTTCTCTCTCTCCATTCTCTCTCCCATCTTTCCCTCTCTCTCTCATCTCTCTCCCACCTCTCTCTCTCTCATCTCTTGTCTCTCTCTCTCTCTCTCATCTCTCCCCTCTCTTGTCTCTCTTCCCCTTTCTCTCTCATCTCTCTCTCCCTTTCCCTCTCTCTTGTCTCTCTCTCCCCCTGCCTCTCATCTCTCTCCCTATCTCCATCTCCCTCTCTCTCTCTCTCTCTCCTCTCTTCTCTCTCTCTCTCCATCTCTCTCCCCCATCTCTCTCATCTCTCCTCTCTCCTCTCATCTTTCCTCTCTCTCTCTCATCTCACCCCTCCCCTCTATCTCTCCTATCTCCCTCCCCTCTCTCCTCTCTTATCTCTCCCTATCTCCTTCTCTCTCATCTCTCATTTCTCTCTCCCCCTCTATCTCTCATGTCTCTCCCTCTTCTCATCTTTCCTCTCCTCTCTCTCAGAACACCCGAGGATCGAGATCGACATCGTGATTAGACGACGATCGGTGATCGACCTCACTCAAGACCTCGTGTCGAGATCGCTTATCGAGGTTATTTGCCGAGTCCGATTCACGCGGCACTACCGCTTAGCCGAGGTCGTGTCGAGTCGATGAAGTCGCATGTCGAAATCGTAGGAGGCCGCTGCTCACGAACTCAGCAGAGCTCTGCGCCAGCACGAGCACCTTGTCGACATCGTGTCGAGATGACACCGTGATTCTTTCAACGTTATTCGCTATTATTATATTGCTCAGACAATTATATTGTCCGCTCGCTCGCCAGGTGTCTAGGACCGCTGACCGGACAGTGAGCAGAGGGTAATTACGAGAGGAACGATTAGACGGTCGCAGATGATTGATGGGATTGCATCTTATAGCCGGTTACAATTATGCCCTTCCACCGTGATACCACGACCGATTTCAAACACTCATTCTTTCTTTTCTTCTTTCTTCTTCCTTCCTTCGCCTGAAGCTCGCTGTTTTTCCCAAGAACTTCCATCGACTAAAACCGTGAGTTCCATCGGTGATTCGCATGCTTTCTTCATCAACCTTGTTCTCATTATCTTCCTCGACATATCTCGCCTGCTCACCATCACCGCTGGAGGTATGAAGAACAGATTTTTCTTCTTCGTGTTATCGCTTAGCGCTATTTCTTCTTCCATTTTTAGCCGCTTTATGCTTCCAAATCATGTCAAATTGATGGGTTTTCTTCAATATTACCTCATCTTTCTAACCGACACTGGGCTTGTAAACAAATTTTCTTCCTCTGCTTTTCCTCAAGACCCAGCGCTCGTAAAACCCCATTTTTGGTCTATTTCGATTTCTTGTTTTTCGCTTGTTGCTCGTTATTGTTGGTTATTGATCTATCCGTTGAAGCATCGATAACCTTTTTCATGAATTTTTGATCGAAATCCTAACTTTGTGTTAGAGGAAAATATATTTGGCTTCTGAGTTTTATATTTTTCCTGGGTCAGTGGTTAAGTTCGGGAAAAGAGAGCAAGTGTATTAGAACCCATAGATCGATCCGAAGGTGCTTGTTTTAGGAAGTCCGATTCTCGAGATCGGTGATTTCAATCGAGGTGTACGGAGAGAGAACTGAGGACTGAAGCGGAATCCAGATCGAGAATCGTGACGGTCGAGGTCGACCGAGAAGCTGACGCGGTCGAGGTCCGACGAGGACATTACGGTCAAGTCGCTTGTCGAGCCTCATTGAAGACAAACCGTCGAGATCGAAAAGAGAAGTCGCTTGTCGAGCCTATTTGAAGACAATCGTGTGCAGGTCGCTGTCGAGCAAAGATTAACTTGGAGTTCAGGCTGCCACATTAATACTTCATAGATGCTAGCGTGCGCACTTTGTATATTCTACGGGTTATGTTATTGTGTATGGATTTCCGATTTGTGTTTGAGCTTGAAATGTTGTGGATATGATTGAGTTTTGCATGTATTTAATACGTGATTGAATATATGTCGCGGAATTGTGTATTGCATGCTGAATTATGCTTCTTCATGTCGAGCTGCTTTTTATTTGACATGCTTGAATATCTTGTGTTTAACTCTTGAATATCGTGACGCGCTAATTGTTCATCGAGTGAGCGAAGCAGGTGAGTCGTATGACGTTTTGAGCCGTGACCCTGATAATCGAGGGTGCTAGTCCTTTGTTTACTGGAGATTGACTAGACGCCGCCACGCCATGGGACTCGAGTGATCGCCCTAGGGAGAATGAGATCCCAAGGTTTACCGACTTTTCCGACATACCACGCGCACGGTGCATTCTGGAAAAATTGTCGAGTCGAGAGAAAATGGATTTGCGAGTTGTGTCGAAGTTTAGAGCGAGATGGTCGAGTCACGCTGAATGTTATACTTTATCCGCGCTTACATCTTTATGTCCAGCTTATCTTGAATCGCTTGAGAAGTCGACTTTCCGTGGTGCCTTCAATCCATGACTGCTACTCAGCGATGTCGAGGGCGCAGTGGAACTGCGAGATGATGCCGAGGAGGAGCTCGACGAGGATCCGAGTGGACGACTTATCGCCGTGATTGCGTTGCTGGATGTTTGTTTTTCTCGAGACTGCATTTCGCTTTTTCTTGTGTTCGAGGTCGTGACCACTTTGCGGCTGTTGTTTTGTTGTTTCAGGTAGACTGGGTGGTTCATTTTTTGGAGCAAATGTGAGTTCCCGATGGCAGCTTGCGGTATGATTACTCTTTTGAAGTCGATATACCTTAGGTGTATTTTCTTTGCACATTTGCTACTCCAGATTTTTTGTATACATTATTATTTCGAGTGATATATATATGTATGTTATGCATGTATGTTTTATTAGAATTTAAGTCTTGTGTCTTAGTTGCACCATGTTTCGGTAAAAGTCAGAATTACTCCGATGTGCACGAGTTGGTTTTATAAAAAATATATCAGATTTTTAAAAGGCACAAGAGTTTTGTTTAAAACACATCTCATTTAGGTTTATGTTGAGCCTAGGTGGTTGAGCTTGAACCTCGAGCCTCAGATATTTGAGCTCCTGATGTCCGAAAACTGCCTATACACTCTCCCCCTCTCTCCCCTCTCTCATCTCACTCCCCTCTATCTCTCATCTCCCCTTCTCTCCCTCCTCCTCTCTTCATCTCTCCCCTCTCTTGTCTCCTTTTTCCCTTCTCTCATCTCTCTCTCCTTTCTCCCTCTCTCTCATCTATCTCCCCTCTCTCTCTCTCTCCTCTCCCCTCTATCTCATCTCTTTCCCTCTCTCCTCTCTCTCTCCCTCTCTCTCATTTTTTCTTCTCTCTCTCTCTTCATTCACTCTCCTTTTCTTCTCCTCTTTTCTCTCTCCTTCTCTCCCCTTCTTCTATTCTTCCTCTTCTCTCTTTCTCGGTTCTCTCTCCTTTTTCTCATCTTCCTTCTTCTCTCTATTCCTTCATTCTCTCTTCTTCTCCTCTATCTCTCATCTTCTTCCCTCTCTTCATCTTTCTCTCTCTTCCTTTCCTTCTTCTCTCCCTCTCTTTCATTCCCTCCTCTCTTCTTTCATCTCTTCCCTTCTTCTCCTCTCTTCTTCTCCTCTCTTCTTCTTTCTCTCTCCTCTCTTCATTCACTCCTCCTCTATCTATCATTCTTTTCTCTCTTCCTCTTTCTCTCTCCTCTCTCGATCTCTCTCTTCTTTCTTCCTTCCTTCCTCTCTCTCCCTTCTCCCTCCGCCTCACCCACCCTTCACTGGTACATTTATTTTCATGTTTCCCACTCAAACTCACGCTTGAACGCTCAATTTGCATCCGACAATCAAGCCGCGCTTTAACTAATTCATGTCTAATCAATATTCATTTCTAAAAAGAAGGCAATGCTTAATATTCATTTTATTCGCTTACGAAATTCTAAAGACGAATTGAAAACATATTAATCATACAAAAGATGTACCATTCTGCTTAGCTTAATATATTTTTTTTGGTGAATATATAGCTTTAATATTGAATACGCTGCTGAATATTGCAATATTCGCTTAGCTTAGAATTTAAAACGAATTTAATATTCGTATTCAAAAAAGAAGACAATTCTAACTAGTTTTTTTATAAATAAACTGATTCAGCTTTAATATAGTTATTTATTTTTTGGCCACTTTTTTATTAGTCCAATCTTGATAAGTGGTACTAAAAACTCCCAAATTTTTTTTTTTTCCAATTGGGAATGAAAATTGATTATTATTATTATTATTATTATTATTATTATTATTATTATTATGCTAAGATATAGTCAAGAAGAACACATTATTCTTCCAGAAAAAGCAACACATTATTCAATTACAAATTTTAAAAATTCCAGCTTGTAATTAATTTTCTTGATGGCTATACCGACTAATCGACATGGAGAGCAAACAAGGGTAATGGAAAACGGATTGAATCCACTTTAAATGTGACCTGACTCGCTGATTGGTTTAATGCTTGAAACCATTTATAAAACGATTGACAATAACCAAACTGTTTTTGGGAAAAAATATATGATTTTGTTCTAGAAGTGTGATTCTTGTGAAAGAGGGAGAGAGAGGGGAGAGAGAAAAAGATAGGAGAGAGAGAGAGAGATAGGGGAGAGGAGGGAGAGAGAGATAGGAGGGAGAGAGAGATGAGAGAGAGTGATGAAAGAGAGGGAGAGAGATGAGAGAGGGGGGGAGAGATAGGGAGAGATGAAAGAGAGAGGAGAAAGGGGAGAGAGAGATAGGAGAGAGAGAGGAGAGAGAGAGATGAGAGAGAGAGGATGAAAGAGAGGGAGGAGAGAGATACAGAAAGAGGGGAGAGAGACAGAGAGATGAAAGAGAGAGAGGAGAGAGACAGGAGAGAGAGAGATGAGAGAGAGAGAGATGAAAGAGAGGGAGAGAGATGAGAGAGAGGGGGAGAGATAGGGGAGAGATGAAAGAGAGAGAGAGAGAGGAGAGAGAGATAAGAGAGAGATGAGATAGAGAGAGATGAAAGAGAGGGAGAGAGATGAGAGAGATAAGAGAGAGGGGGAGAGATAGGGGAGGGATGAAAGAGAGAGGAGAGAGATGAGAGAGAGAGGAGAGAGAGATGGGGGAGAGAGAAGAGAAGGGGAGAGAGGAGAGAGGGGAGGGAGATAGAGGAGAGAAAGGAGGGAGAGAGAGATATATGTGTGTGTATATATATATATATATTTTAAATAGTTAAAAATATTTTTTTGTAATTAAAATATTTTATGATTAAAAATAATTTTTTTTGTAATTAAAATAATTTTGTAATTAAAATATATTTTATGATTAAAAATAATTTTTTCACATTAAAAATAATTTTGGACGATTGGATATCCATCCATAAAAAGTCATAATTAATTACTGATTGTTTTTTTTAATGGACGGATTGACTGATTGATTTGGACATTTAAATTTACTTGACGATAAATTGATAACAGATTTTTCCCATCCATCCATTAGGATCCATGGATGGATTTATCCAATCCATCCATTATGCCACCCCTAACTGTGGCAGACACCAACAGCAAGACAACATGAACTTAATTTTGCTCTCGGCTTCGAATTGAGCGGGCTTTCGTAAAACTTATTTTGATAAAGTCTTATGGCATGTTTGAGTATAATTTTTAAAAACAGTTTTTTGTTTTTAAAAATTTAATTTTCGTCTATTTTTAAAAACAAAAAAAAACTGTTTTAAAAAATGTGTTGAACAGACCCTTAAGATTCTGTGGTTCTTTTTAAAAAATAAAAATATGTTACTTAATAGGAAAATGATTCTCTCCAACATCATGCGAAGTGAGTGAGAGTTGTAACAGAGAAATAGAAAGAGAAGACGGTGAGAAATGTGATAAGAAAAGAGATAAAAAAAAAAAAGAGAGAATGTAAAATAAGTGATGTAAAGCAGAAAATATGAGAATACAAAAACATTATTCTACTTGAACTTGATACTTGTATGGGTGGTTCTGATCACAATGGATTGAGCTTCTCTTCTCACCTCACCTGATATTGTGAAATACAAAATCTATAGGCAGTACAAAACTTGTGCATCTTATTCAAGAAGACAATGACATATTCGGACTGAAGTGATTTTGAAGCATGCTCTCTTCAAGCTTAATTACAATATTTTATTCTTCTGAATCTCTCCTCTCGGTGTCCCATCCTTACACATTTCCTCCAAAGATGAGGGAATTTCTAGCAAAGGACCAATTTTAAATATTGAAGTTATAGAAAAGGACCCAGTTTAAAGATTGCAGCCTATTCTAAATCAAATCAAATCAAATATACAATTTCAGCTTCATTCTTGTAGTAGATTATAAATAATATATATCATAAATAATAATAATAATAAAAATAATAAAAATAAATAAATAAATAAATAAATAAATAAATACAAAAGAAGTGGAAAAAAGGAGAGGTATTTGGTATGTAGAAATGATCAAACTACGAGATTCTTATTATATTGTTCTTCTTTCATATTTGGCTTTTTTTGTATGTTTTGATTGCAGAGCAAGCTACTAAGTACATGGACATTGACAGATGGAGGCGCCATGGTCCTATTACGAGATAAGGGGAGACATGGAAGATAGATAAAACGGATAAGGACAACAGCTTTGGGTTATGTAAGTAATAGGCAACAATGGATAAGAACAAAATAAGGCCACCCAAACCAAGGTGTACAGTCATGCACACATGGATGCTTCACCCCTTTTCAATTTCTTATCACCTCTAATAATAATAGAAGTTTGATTATACTTTGAATTCTATTTTATTCTCATTCCTTTCATTTTCTTTGTTATAATGTTGTCATCGTAATTATTAAGTTGTATAATCACATACATTTCTGATTAAGATGCGGCACTATCTTTGTTGATTGTGTTACTTTATTAATATGGCATAGCATGACCCTGTTCAAGTCAATAAAAAGGGTATCGTGTCATTGTCGAATCATTCGATTGTATCAAAATTAATTATATAAAAAATATTGTAATTAAAACTTGGAGACTAAAGTTAGCTTAAATCAACTATATTATATAAAATAAAGTTTTGCTACGTGGAACCATGCCACGTGTCAAAATTTGGTCATTTTAATTCCCGCTAAAATGCAACTTTTGTTTTACTCCATCTGTTATTTTTTATAAGCCTCTTTAGAAAAAAAAACGCATATTAAGAAAAACAGTTAGCATAATTAAATTGTCTATAATAATGTATGTTTTTCCAAATTTATCCTTCAATCATACTTTTAATTAATTAATACATGTCTTGGATTCTTAAATACTATGCAATTAATTAGGGGTACTTTTGAAAAAAAATAATTAATGTATCTTGTAATTTGAAAAGGGACTTATAATTAGTTAACAATTTTTTTTCTAAAAGGGGCTTATAAAAAGTAATGGAGGGAGTATATATTTAATTTAATTTATTGATATATTTCGATATTCATTAATTACTAAATAGATTTCACCTATTAATTAGATACATATTCATATCATTACTATATTATGTCAATTAATTACCATTAATAAAATTAGAAATATATTTTCTCAAATAAATTGCCAAATTTTAATTGATATATCAATTATCAATCATCATTTATTATAATACAATTTTAGAATTTGAATTATTTGATATTTCAAATTAAGAAACCCTCTTTTTTAAAATGATTAAATTACAATATCTAACTTATATATTTTGTATCCGTTTAATGAAATCCATAAAAGTAATTTAGTTTATGAAAAATAAATTTGTTAGTTGAAAGTAAGTATTCAATTATTTTGAAATAAAAATTTTTAAAAGATTTACACAAACGTCAAAATAGAATTCATTTTCACAATCTACTGCCTAATATATTATATAAAATAGAATTTTGTCACATGAGACTATTTTGTCAAAACTATATTCATTCAATTTCTCGCCTTAACTAGATTCATTCAATTTCTCGCATTAACGAATTTATTTTATTAATTTATTTTTAATAATTACTCCCTCTGTCCCTAAATATAATACTCATTTGATTTTATTTTTTTTACCCAATTTCAATCCACGGGTGAATACACTAATAAGATTAAAAGGGTAAAAGGGTAATTAAATTAATAGTATAAGAAAAATATTGAAATATTATGTAAACTATTGATAGAATTGAAAGTTTAGAATTTACATATTAATTTTGTATAATTTCAAAAATACAAAAAGATTTTTTGTAAAATTAACATCCACCAAAACAAAATAAAACAAAACTTAATCTTCTTGAATCAATCTTATTGCAGGGCTTTCCATTTATTACGTTTCTTGGTGAAAAGGAAAGGTCAGAATGGCTTTTCCGTAAATTTTGCAGAACCATGTGACTGTTCCAATCCAAGGCTCAAAGCCTCAAAATTTCTTTCTTGCCAAAAAGCAATGTTATTAAGTTGTCTGGATTTAAAGTTGGCTGGACACCGTTAATGATTTAAAAATCAGACCGGATCGAACAGTCCAACCATTAACAGATAGTTTAAACGACTAGTTTAATCTCAATTGAACCGCAGTTTAGTTGAATTGTCCAAAATCGGGTTGGACCGTTTTAACTAATTTTTTGTTATTTTTACTTACTTTTTTCTCAAAATTAGTACTTTGTTATTTATTTATTAGTCACCCGATTCAACCGGTTGAACCAATTAAACCATGACCTGGAGGTCTCGTCGGTTCAATCTCCAGTCTAGTTTTTAAAACATTAGTATAAAAGCTTTTTTTTAGTTGACCAAAAAAAAAGGCATCTTTTTTTTATTGGTTTCTGTCACTGTTTACAAATTCACACGGGAGTTATTTTCTCTCGGTGTTGGCCTACGGTGTCAGGTACAATGTCCACTTTTTATTGTTGGTTTATCATTTCTGCGTTGGAAAAAATTCTGGATTAACGATAAAGGAGGCGATCCGGTTGCAACGTGGCCGAGGCGGAGTGTGCCACGTGGACGTTGTTCCACGGAACAGTTACCGTTAATCTACCGCGCCCGTTGTTGAAACGTAGCTGGTTGCGCGCGAGTTGAGATGAGGCGACACGACCACAGCACAGTTTTGAGGTGTGCTATTACATATTTACCCCTTAATATGCTTTCATTTTACGAACTAATCCATCCTCTTCCATTCTAAAATTTTACTATTCAGTCCACTGATTAGTAAGAGGAACAGTGCTGCATCCATGTAAAAATTTTAACTGAATTTAAGATTAAATTAATTATAATATCTAATATTAACTTAATAAGAGAAGAATTTTTATTTGTAAGAAAAAAGAGCAGCATTTTTATGTACATTATTAAAGAAAAAAAAACTACTAAAAAAGAATATAAAAAAATGGGTTTATTGATACTTCAGTTATATTTATAAATTGTCAAAAAAAGTATGTTTATATATTAATTTTTTAAATGAATCATAATTAAAATTAGGATAAGAATGAAGTTGATTGGGATGAAATAATCAATCCCTTTTCAATAACTGCTTTACTCAAAAATGGAATTACTTTTATTCCATTTATATTTTTTATGCAATTAATATAAAAGGAAAACATAATAGTAATTAATAAATGAATAAAACAGGCGTTAGCCTCTTCGTGCTTGCAAAGAATGATCATTTCAACCTCAGTTAATGTTTTACTACTAGAACTAGAACCTTAATTAATGTTTGTGTCTACAACTCGACATAGTAAACGCCAAATGGAACAATAATTAATTATACGTATTGCAACAACAATCTTTTTGTTTCATTTTCTGAATTTTTAATTTTTGCATTTTTACATAATTTACATTTCATACCCTTCAACATGAGTTGCTTTGCTAGTTGCAAGTTGCAACATATGATTTTATGTAAGCTGTATTTCAGAAAATCCAAACAGAGCACGCTCAGGTTTGGTTTCTTTGTTTGTTTTCACTTTTCTCATACCCGCCGGCCAGTTTCCAAATCCCACTTTATTAATCCATTGAATTGACACAAAGCATACACTGCACTTTCCGTTTCCGAGCTCCGATTTTATCCGAATCAAACAAAAACGGAATCCAGAAAAACAGCATCAACAAAATGAAGAAAAACAAAACCACAATTGCAATTGCAAATCACTGATAGAAAGCCACACACACTACACCACAAAGCAAGCAGTTCCATATTTTTTTTTTTTTGGTTATGTTAATGCGTCATCTACACAAATCTGACCTTGAAATCGGAAAAGAAAACTTGAACCTCTCTTCCGATTTCACTTCAACTCCACTTTCCCTTTCTCCAAACCAAGACCATGAACAACGCTTCTCCAATAACAACCCATCATCGCCATCTCAAACCCCTCCAATCTCCTCACCCCACAAGACCCATCACCACCACCCTCCATTTATGACACACTTTGCCTCAAAGTTTCCATCTTTAAAGCTTCTAACCAATTTCCGTTTCCTCATCTTCCTATCCCTTCCCTCTCTCTACTCCATTGTTTCAAGTCCCACTCTTTTAGATTTCCTCTCGGTGTTCGCTTTCTCAGCAGCACTATTGATTTCAATCAATCTAGCACTCCCTCGTTTACCCTCTATTCGCCTATTCTTCGCGCGATCGTTACCCGCGAAGCTCTCTTCATCGAATTCTCCTCAGCCTGTTGTGTGGTCAATTGGGTCAAAGCCTGAGGAATTGAAAGGCTTAAATTCTGGATCTTGGGTGCAGGTTTATAGCAATGGGGATGTGTATGAGGGTGAGTTTCATAAGGGGAAGTGTTCGGGGAGTGGTGTTTATCACTTTCACATGAGTGGGAGGTATGAGGGTGATTGGGTTGATGGGAAGTATGATGGATATGGTGTTGAGACATGGGCAAGAGGAAGCAGGTATCGTGGACAGTATAGGCAGGGTTTGAGGCATGGAATTGGAATCTATAGGTTTTTTGGTGGTGATGTGTTTGCTGGTGAGTGGTCTAATGGACAGTGTCATGGGTTTGGAGTGCATACTTGCAATGATGGGAGCCGCTATGTTGGGGAATTTAAATGGGGTGTCAAACATGGACTAGGCCAGTACCATTTCAGGTGAGGTTTTTTGTTGTTTTTCAGTTTACAATTGCTTATTTATTCCTTATCAGAATAGTTATTGTTTGATTCTTTATTGAGCGTGTAGGAATGGAATTGTGTTTTACTAATTGCTGGGTTGGAATGTAGAGTTGGATTAGATTCTTAGGTTTCACTTGGTCATGAATTTGCCACTAATATACAACTTTGAAGATGTAGAGATCTGACATTAACTGTTTAGGTTGAGTGTTCTTTGGTTGATTGATGCGATGGGACTTTTATTTGCTGGTTGAAAGTTGTTGAGCATTTCATAAACTATGGTTATCTGTATGCATCTGATTCATGCCAATTTTGTGTTTTTTTCAAGAAAGCATTGATTCTTCTGTGGGCAAAGTTTTAGAAATATGTTAATCGGGCCTGGAGAAGTAGATATTTGAATATTATTGGTAATATTTATATCCAACATATCAATGCTTCACATATAGTGGTCTTTGTGATTCTAGACCCCTTTTTGATATGAAGTTTTGGTTGTAAAATATGACCTTTCGAATTGTCAGCAACCTGTGTTAGAAGCACATGTTTGATTCATTTACCTTGCCAATCTGGTTTTACAAGTTTAATGGGGATATAGATTTTGGCTTTACTATGCTTTATAGTTATCCAAACAAAAAAAAAAATGCCAGCAACATTTTGTTGCACTAGCCCTAATGATAGATTTTCTTTGTCTTTTACTATGATGTTCAATTGGTTGTTTTTAATATTTACTATCAGAAGCCACAAGGTCTACTTTTCATCAACCGCGAGTAATATTTTGTATATTTTTCTACTTTCTTGCCACATTTCTTGTAGACAGTTGCTTTCTAAGTTATTGATGATCAGCCTAAAAATGTTAATTTTGTTTCCTGTTTCAGCTAAATAGGAAGACTTATCTGAGTACGAAGTATATTATTATGTCTCAACCGATTTTACCTGTTATATATATGTAATATATCCAGCTAAAATACTTGGAAATTGGAAAGTGATTGGAATATTGAATTTGTTACTGTGTAGCAGTGTAAATGCACCTGGAGTATATATCTGTTACTGAACCAGAACAAGAATATAACTCCCTGACTCTGTCCAACTTTATTCTTCTATCTTATATCATTTATAGCTGGAACTCTGTCCAACTGTATGATTACAATGTTTTTTTCTACCCCTTCACATTTTTTAACGTGGACCAAAAAACAATCTCCTTGGAAGGAAGTATAAAACTGTTATTGTCATTAGTGTTGTAGCATCTTAAGGTTTGTTCTTATATTTAATATTTAATGCATTACAAAAGAACAATTTTGATTGGAAGGTTTGGTTACTAAACAAATGTAAAATATATCTCTTTTGACCGGTATCTTATTCTTTATGCTAAGTTTTTTATTTGTTACTGCAGAAATGGGGACATATATGCTGGGGAATATTTTGCAGACAAGATGCACGGCTTTGGAGTTTATCAATTTCAAAATGGTCACCGATATGAGGGTGCATGGCATGAAGGAAGAAGACAAGGACTGGGAATGTACACTTTCAGAAACGGGGAGACACAATGTGGTCATTGGCAGAATGGGATTCTTGATAATCCTAAAAGGCAATACAGTCATGCTGGGTCTCCATGTGCTGTGGACCATGCCAAGGTTTTCAAAGCAGTCCAGGTAATAGTCCTTTTTGCACTTATTATGATTGATCTATATGTAAATGGAAACTTACACCAAAAACTACTGTAAGTTAGTAGAATATTGGAAAAGAAAGGGGGGTGAGGAGTGAAGTTATTATCTTTTTATCTTCTATAAATAAAAAAGGGATTTAAAAACATTAACATGATTATATGTTGTTTTGCTGCTCCTGCTCATTATAGTTCCTCTCCTTATTTCTTCGGTATTGTTATCACGATTCATGATTGACATTCAGATAACGAAATCAGGAAGAAGCCTAGACCTTCCCTGATTTCAATGAACTTGACTTTTTGCATAAGCTACTTATGCCTTCTGGTGGACCTTAAACCACCTGATTTCATAATAAAAAATGATAATTATGAGAAATGTTATATTTATTTAGTGCTTACTTATTTCATTTTGAGCAGGATGCACATTGTGCTGCTGAGAAAGCTTACGGTATGGCAAAGGTGGATGAAAGGGTGAATAAAGTAGTGACTGCAGCTAATAAAGCAGCAAACGCAGCTAGAGTTGCAGCTGTAAAGGCCGTGCATAATAGGATGCACCATAACAACGATGATAAATGATTCTCACTCATTTCCTCACTCTTGTGATGATTGAAAATCATTTCCTCTGTCATTCTCCATCACAGGTTACATACAGAACACTATTAGACATGAGACAGCAAAGGAAGCAAAATGAATGCAAGGAAGAGGAATCACAAAAACGCGTGGAAAAAAAAAAAAGAGATCTTATCTGAAATTTGATTGTTAAGTCATGTGCCTTTTCTTCTCATCCCCTACTTGGAAGGTATTTTCCATTTCTCTGTCTTGCTACAGTTGCGAGTTGCCCGCTTGGAACCACTTTCTGTCATTGTACTCGAAGGCAGATTGCGGAGCAAATAGGTTCCTCGCTTTCAGTGGCTGCTTTTATATATGTATAGGAAGAGTAAGAATAATATTACTATAGAGTTTACAATGCGTACAAGCAGAAGTGCCAAAAAATGGCTACCTGTTATGAACGTGCTAGTGTATCTATTCATATGGGGTGCATTTATAAAGTTGCTCACCGGTTAGTGTTGTATGTGTTTGTCAAAGTTCAAATTTTAGAAAGCTAAATTTCATTGTGATTTATATGATTATACTAATGCATAAAATACCGAAGTATGATTCATATATAAAAAAAAAATCATATAATGATGTAAGATTTATCTAGTGTTTTTGATGTCTGCGCAATTGCAAATTGACAGTGATTGAGGCCGCATGAGCTGCAATTCTCCGCAATCTGTAATATCAGAATTGCAATCTGTAATATCAAAAATCGCGATGCAACCGTGATTTAAAACCTTGAATTTATCGTCTCAAAAGTCAAAATAGTAAAAATAGGATATAACATCAGTTAATTGAAAGAATATTATCTTGTAGAAATTAGAATGAAGGCAAAGCATCATGGCAAAAGAGGCCGGTTCATAACGGGTTATTCAATGTTTTGTGACGAGAATATTATCAAAATACCTACTGCACAAAAATTGATTCTTCTTGGAGTCTCAGTTGTCGTCCATTTCTCTTACACAGGTTTCATTACCATTACGCACCTTAAGACAAACCATGAGGTTCATTGTACAAGGGCTTTAACCGGAGTTTCTTATAGCGTTCTACAAAGTAATGTTTCAGAAACCTAAGTAAAAATTCAATCAATCAGATTTAGGTTTTGTTTGGTAAGGCTAGTGAACTAGCTTATAAGCTTATTTGATAAAAAAAAAAGTGTTTGGTAAACAAACTTATCTCACTAGTTTATAGCTTTTTTTTGAAATATTATTTCAAGTAGCGTTTAAGCTTATAACTTATAGTTTTTATATTTTTTTTTTTATTTGTATCCTTATTATTTTATTCTTTTGGTGTTTTATTCTAATCTTTTGGTGTTTCATTATTTTATTCTTTATCATATCTTTATCCTTTTTTAATTTTAAAATAAAGATAAATATGTATTTTTATGTCATTTTATATTTATCAGTTAGTTAAACAACTAATTTTATTAAACACTTTTACTTTTAACCAACTATCTTTTCAGTTTTTAGCTATTAGCTATTAGAGCATCCACAATGGAGCACTCTACATTGGGGTTCTTAAATGGATCCCGCATGCATACATCACTTATTTTTACCTTTTTCAACATAAGTACCCATAAGCACTCCATCTCTTCAACCCAACACCACAAAAAAATTAGGGATCCTAAATTAAATTCCACATTGGCAAACTCTTTTTTTTATCATGTTTAATATCCGGATGCTATATTAAATTCTAACCAATTCGAGTTAGATAAGATGAATCTATTTTTTTTAAACTAACTTATCTCATTTCATCAATCAGAATGTTTACAAGGAAATAAGAAATAATATGATTAATGTAGGGGCTAGCGTTACATATAGATGCCCTAGCTAAGCTAAGAGCAGCTCTATTAGTTTGCCGCTTAATAAACTCTATCTTGTAATTAGAGTGAATAGCTAGATACTCTTACACTTACAAAATATGTCACTGAGTTCAGAGATGTAATCTAACTTATTGTTTATACCCTCTACCGCTAATTAACTTGCTAACTGATTCAAAGATGATATTTTCTCATCCCATATCATGAGCCCACTACATAGCAAATAATATACCTGAAGCTTTTGCTTCTAGGACTGAACACTGGGAACAATAGTGGGATGAACGGGCAAGGACGAAAGAGCCCAGATGATCATAAACACATGCACTAGTGCCTCAATGCTTTGAAGCATGAAAGAAAGCCGAGTCAACGTTGATCTTTAGCACACCTGAGATCGGCTTAGACCAATGTAGCATCAAATGATCACCATGAGCTAACTCAGTAATGTTCACATTTGCCTTGTTGTTGGCCTTAATCCATTCCTAAAGTGCTTCATTTGCCCAATAACCAATCCTCCACGAGTTTGGTGGTTTGTTCTCCCAAAGCTTTTCATTTTTTCACTTCCACAAACTCCATAGCACCATGGTAAATAAGTCTCTATTCTCTCCTGCAAAGTGATCAAGAACCTTGAAAAATAAATCATTGAAACCTGTAGCATTCACCATCAGTGGCTGAAGATGGTTCCACCAGTTTAATTGTTTCCAGTAGGCCTGGGCAAGGGGACAAACCATGAACAGATGCCGACAAGTTTCCACACCATCCTCACAGTGAAGACAAGAACCAGGACAACTTACTCCTTTTCATTGGAACCTCTATCAGGTAGGGAGACAATCGTGACAGCATTGCCAAATGTATGATCTGACGCGAGTTGGGACCTTTAACTTCCAGAAGCTTCTCCAATTTCCATCACATATGTAATGTTGTTGCTCATTAGATCTATTTTGACATAACCTGAATGCGGATTTCACTGTGTAATGACCATTAGGAGATGGGTGCCAAATAATTTGATCTTTACTACCAATAGGCGGGATAGGTAGCTACAATATAGTCTTAGTTTTTGCACTTCATAATAACGTCGCGATAAATGCAAACTTCTTCAAAAAATTAAAAAACCTTACCTAATATAAAGAATTTTGTTAACACGCGATCAACGCTTTTTCTTCTCTTCCTCCATATAAACGCAAAAAATAACAAAACACGAGTTGTAGGAATCAAACACACATACACTACAGTGAAATAAAAGGCCTTATCCACCAGGCAAGGGGCCTTTATTGGCTTCAACTACTTGACACATTACATATTTAATTAACTTATAATACTATAGTGGGCCCAAAGCAAGGGCTTTAACTGCTTTATGCTTGGGTCGAGCCTGCGGAGTGGATAGAAGATACTTTTTCCCGATTCTCCAGTTGGTCAGAGGGTAGATTGGGCCTCCCTTGTGTCCCCTCTGGCCTAGTCTCGATAAATGTGTTGGAGAAAGTACATACAAAGGTACTCCAACATTCAAGTGAGTATGTGTATTAGCCTTGATTAAGAGAATGAAACGTAAAACATACATTTGCATGGTACCATTTCTTTTATAGGTGGTGACTTAAGGTACACTGCTTTTGTTTGGGCGTGACTGTGATATGTCTTCAATAAGGTGTTTCCCTTCATTTAAGGAATTCTTTTGTCCCCCGTATGTACTATTCTTTGACTTACACGCAATTCGTACAGGGTAGTTAGGGCTAAGTTCCCTATGTTCTAGGGATACTATTTTGCCTATTCTTTTTCCTCATTCTTAGAGATGTCATAAGGAAGATCTCATCTTGGGACTCACGCCATGATTTGGACGGTTATTGGGCTTCCACTCAGTTAGCTATTTGTGTTCGGATGTGTATGTTGGAAAGTTAATTATGTTTTCAATATTTGTTGTCAACGTAAAAGTAAAATTTGAGGTGGATGGAATTTAAAGACAAGATCGATGAATTTTGTATAAATTATTTTCATAAACTATCTTGAGGAGTTAGCTAGAATAAGTTTTCAAATAATAAATTCTAAATAAACTTTTTTAAAATATCGATTAGAGGTGGACATGGATTCACTGTAATTGATAATTCATATGATCACTATGGTTAACCAATCTAAGTCGTTGGATAGAGCCTGGATGATTAAATGTGTACGTTAAAAAGTTATTTATGTTCTCAACATTTGTTTTTAATGTAAAAATACAATTCAAAGTGGACAAATGACTAGGCACTTATCGTGTCGTAAGCATTTAAACTCAATTAGCTATTTGCATTCAAATGTGTATATTAAGAAGTTAATTATATTTTCAATATTATCAATATAGAAATAAAATTTGACGGGTGAATTCTGCATAAGTTGTTTTCGTAAACTATCTCGAGGAGCTACAAAAATATGTTTTTAAACAATAAATTCTATATAAATATCAGTCGAAGATGGGGACACGAGCCATGGATTCACAATAGCCAATAATCCTTGTGATTACTTTGGTTAACCAATCTAAATCGTTGGATAGAGATCGGATGACTCACGTCATGACATCGGTAAAGCAAAAATCAGGATCCCAATTGTCAAATCTTCATCAACGGTGGAGATCATTATCTGCAGTGAGGGCTTACTGCATTAAATCAATTTTCCTCAGAGTTCTTATTAATTTGTGAGATAGAAATGGGCTATAGCTTTTGCTTAAGTTGGGGAATTATCAAATAGCAGTGTGTTTGTTGTTTGTAGGTAGGCATGGGTCCCTCCCTGAAACAAAAACCCTAGCATTTTCTCTCTCAAACCTGCAACTGATAAAGAAAGAAAAAAAATAGCCGAAAGGCATTTCACAGCGAAGGGGTATGTTGTGATTTGAATTAGGCAACATTCACAAATTAGGTTAGGTGGTTGAATAATCGAAGGTAGGAAGGGATGTACAAAGAGCGAGGTATTTCTGCCTCCAAATCGGAGGATCGGAAGCGAATTAACGACGTCCTCGACAAGCAGCTCGAACGATCTTCTCCCTCCACTTCTCGTCCTATCAACGGCAAAGACAGAGACAACAAAAAGGACCCTCGCTCCGCCACTGTCTCAAAAACTTCCAACCTCTCCGGTACTCATCTCTTTCCCAATACCCCTTTTTTTATTCACAAATTCAAAATCGTAACTTTCGCCCAATACTATTTCCTTTTTCTTTTTCTGGCGGTGACCTAATTTCGTTTTCCCAAACAACGGTTTGAGTTTTTGTGTGTGGTCCCATCTCGTGTTTATGTATCCTAACACGGTGGGATCCAGCTACTTGTAGTTTAATTCAGTGAAGGAATTTGAACATTCAATTCATCTATAGCTACTCTTATATAAGGTTCTGTCATTGAGTTTTGTTACTTAGTACTACTGGTGCAAAGTAAGATGGTTTGGGAACGGGTCATTAGATTTCATTATTGACTCGGAAAGCTATTGCATGATATGTTTGGTTATTTAGTTCATTAATTCATACTATCAATTAGTATAATCTTCTGGTATTGCTATAATGTACTATGAAGTATGAAACTGAAAGGAGTTTCAAATGGAAGGCAAGGCTGGGAAGATGTGAGGGGAATCAATTTATATGATTCTTGTGCTTTTATTACCTTGTATGTTCTGGGAAAATATTTTCTCGGTAATCTGCCTTTTCTCTCTGTTGTCTTGTATTTCTTAAGTGGTTGTTTTTATATGCCGTCTCCATCCCTTTCAAACAAATGGATAAATACTTTCCAAAGCAGTGGTGACTGGTGAGTATATTCCTTTGGGCGACTATTTGCATGAGATGATATTGTTGGCAGCAAGATCCAAGAGTTGGCAATGTGTGTGTCTTTGAGAGAGAGAGAGAGAGAGAGAGAGAGAGACTTAATATATGTATCTCAGAGAATGGCATTAATGAGCTGACTTATTTTATATGTATGCATTGGCTGCAGAGGAATCTGAAACAGATAGTGAAGAGTCAGATGTTAGTGGTTCTGATGGTGATGATACATCTTGGATCTCGTGGTTCTGCAATCTCAGAGGAAATGAGTTCTTTTGTGAGGTTGACGATGATTACATCCAAGATGACTTCAACCTCTGTGGATTAAGCAGTCAAGTGCCATACTATGATTACGCTCTCGATTTAATTTTGGATGTTGAATCCTCCCATGGTAAGCTTACATTCGTATTTTCTTTAGATTTCATGTTCAAGTCCAGAATGCTAGTGTTTAGAAATAGTGTGCTTTTCCTTTGTTGTGAAAATTATTATCCTTGGAGCTGAATTCAAATTGTACACCTGTATGTATGTAGCTCTGATTATCTATTTGGTCATTATTTTTTTCTTTATTGTATACGCTTTCTGGTTTGACTGGAATTCATAGGTGACATGTTCACAGAGGAACAAAATGAGTTAATTGAATCAGCAGCAGAGATGCTTTATGGTATGATTCATGCCCGATACATATTGACAAGCAAAGGAATGGCTGCCATGGTAAGATTTCATTGTCACTTATCACTGTTTTCATGCTTTACCATCTAGGTGATTGACACTGTTAACAATATTGGAACTTTTACAGCTCGATAAGTACAAGAACTATGATTTTGGCAGATGCCCAAGAGTTTACTGCTCTGGACAACCCTGCCTTCCAGTTGGTCAGTCAGACATTCCTAGGTCAAGTACTGTGAAAATATACTGCCCTAGGTGTGAAGATCTTTATTATCCTCGGTCCAAGTATCAAGGCAGTATCCTTATGACCTTATATCTATTATTGAACTTTTTTGGTAGGATTTCAGCTAATGCAGCTATGTATCACTATGCACTCAGACTATTTTTTATTCTCTCGTGTCTCGTGTTTTTTCCTTGCTTTTGGGTGTCATTCTTTAGTCTTGTCATATAAGTAGTGTATCTGTAGGGATGCATTATTTTAGGTTTAGGTTTTTTTGGCAATTACTTCTCACTTATCCATACCAGCTTGTCTTTTCAGTCTGTAAAGAAAAAAGAATTGTGTGTGGGTTATGAACTTCTCTCTAACATGTTTAACCATATCTAGGAATTACTGCAAAACTCTTAACTCTTCTGAAAATATTTCTTGTGCTTGGATGTGTCGTTAACGCTATACTGGTCCATAATGGAATAAGAGAAAGTAAAATACAAGCAATTAATGGTTCAGGTTTAACTAATGGTTCAAGTTTAACCATTATGGGGGGTGGGGTCAATAATCTAGATCTATCTGTAACAGATACCTGATATCTGAATAGTGTTCGGTGACTTTATGAAAACAATACTGTATTTTCTTCTTTGAGAAAACTATATCTGCTACTGTACTTCCTGCTGTTGTAGCCTCGAGCAGAAGTATGGTTTCTGAAAACTTTGGGCATGCTGATGTCTAGAAAAAGCAGCAGCAGAAAAGTGACTAGCTTTTCTGAATTGTAAAATTTTTGGAAGACCTCTTTCTCTATTCTCTCTGCCACACTTTAATGCTAATAAGTTTGGGCGTTCTTGTTTTTTAGTTTAGTTTCAGAAATTGTTTGTTTTGTATCCACTCTGTAGAACTTTTTTTAAATCCCAAGAAGTATATCATTTTTGGGATGATTGTATGTTATTCATGTTTTGGCTATATGGTTGTGGTTTGAATTTTTTGTGGAACACTATGCTATACTTTTAAAATTTCCTTCAGTCTTTCTAGACATTGATGGAGCTTATTTTGGAACAACATTTCCACACCTCTTCTTGATGACATATGGACAACTGAAGCCGCAGAAACCATCTCAGGGCTATATTCCAAGAGTTTTTGGGTTCAAAATTCACAAGCCATGAAGCCGAAGTTTAAGCTTTCATGAAAGAGAGGCTGTCCGTGTCTCATTTAACTCTTCCTTGTAGCACTCCTTGCAACATCCAGCGGATCATAAGCTTTCCAAACCAGTACAATCTAGACATCCGTTTTTCTTGTTTTAGGAGCGTGTTGTAAAGAAATATGCAGACATGTGAAGCAAGTGCCTAGTTTCACTTTCAGCTTCAAATTCAATGAGCAAGTGCTTAGGTACTTGACGACACTTTTTTATGTCTTATTACAAATTGTATTTTTGGCAATTTACTTAATGTTGTCTATGATTATGTCTCAGATTACATATCTCCTGCTATTTTTATGTGTTTTATTCCATCGCCTCATTTCTGTAGCCTTTGAATTTGTGGATTTGATCTCAATGGATTCATACATTTTGCTGATCTTATTGGGTCACTTGCTTCGATGTTAAACTCGTCTATCAAACATTAATATTTTGATTATGTGGAATTTGAATAAACGTCCCTCGAGTCTGTCAGTCTCATTACTATGTGATTGTTGACTAGTTGTGTGTGCATGAACAAGTACTTTTAGATGCGGAAGATATTTATTCTTTCAGCTGCAGAAAAATATATACTATATTCATTCCGGTGTATCATGTATGAGTGAACCGTTTACTTGAGAGTTTTAAGTGCTGGTGATAGGGGAGCTGGATAACAACCACTTGAACAAGTGGTATTTTTTTTTTTTTTTTTTTTGCAATCCCCCCCCCCTCCTCTTCTCTTCCCACTTTTCTCCAGGTTGCCATCACCAGGTTCTGATTTTGATTTCGAAACGGCTCCAAGAGGCACCATTTTTTGGATGTGCGGAACCGATTCATAAGTAGTTCACTATAAAACTATAGGAAAAATATCTCCACAATTTCTCCAACTTCAATTTGCTTAAAGAGTAATGCCAAAAAATTGACAATTGGGCGACACTTGGTTAATGACGTGTAAAAGTTTGGTTAATGCAGTTCAGTGGATGGTTAACGATGAATTGTATCAATTAACCAAATATTTGTATTATTAACCATCCACTGATTAACTATCTACTGAATTGAATTAACCAAACTTTCGCTGTTAATTATTTACTAAACTGAATTAATCAAATTTTTGTACGTCATTAACCAGGTGTCGCTGGGTATCGATTTTGGGGTGTTAAAATAACATTTCTCTTGCTTAAAACATAGTTTTGACCAAAGAGTTCCTGAGCTAAAAGTCGAGACAGTTGATTGTCGAATTAGTTAAATTGCCATTAACGTGGAAGTTCATGTTTGGTTGGTGTGGGCCAATGAATAGCGGCAATCACCGTAGAGATTAGCGATAGTGGAAGAGAAATGGTGTTATCCCAGATTGGATTCGCTTCTATAGGAGCATTTTTTAATTGTGACAGGTATGTGATTTCTACAATATGAAATCATCTTTACGAGTTTATAGGTGTTAATGTATAAGCTAGACAAGGAAGTCTCCAATAAAGTTGAGGTGAAGAAGTTGATCTTATGAGAGAAGTGATTAATATCTGATTCATTTTTTTTTTCTTCTGTAAGTACTTGTTGAGAAGTTTGTTCAAATTAGCCTTTAGTCTGAGATGATTCTGGAGTTAGTGGTGGTCATCATTCAATATAGGGGAAATAATGGTAGTACAAGTATGAAGTCGTGGGAAATATAACATTTGCTCAATATTTTATGTCCTATAATTCTTAATTTGTAGGCGAAATTGCTACAGCCATTTTGATTGTATTGTTTTTTTTTTCTTACTTGTAAGTGGTCGTGATATGCTGGAGCCTGGATGGGGATTAAGCTCCTCTAAAGTTAACTCTTACTATTTTAGAGAGTAAAGTAAGATATTTAATCTGTTGATAAAAAAATAGTCTTAAATATGAAATTAGTTCCCTAAAAATTCGCAAAGTTTGTTTTTAGTCCTAAAAAAAAATTAAAGGTTTTTAGTCCCCCAAATTTTAAAATGTTTTTCCGTTCATCCCTCACTCAGACGCCGTTATGATTTTAGTCCCTCAAAAATTCTAAAAGTTCGTTTTTAGTCCTCAAAAGTTCTAAAAGTTCGTTTTTAGTCCCCGCCATATAACCGCCACGTACGCGCCACAAAACGGCGTCAGCGACAGGGACTAACGAAAAACCATTTTCAAAATTGGGAGAATAAAAACTTCAAATTTTTTTTGGGGGACTAAAAACGAACTTTATAAATTTTTTGGGGACCAATTTCATATTTAAACCAAAAATAATCAATTGTCTATTCCATCACATCCATGATTTGCTATACATGAACACTTAATATCAACCATTAACGGTGGAGATCACTTACTTTACTCTATAAAATGGATTACTCACTTAGAAGAGCTAAATCTATACGGTGAATTGATTTTTATAGCTCCATTAAATTTTAAAGGTGTAACAACTATATAATAAAAATGGTGAAAACAAATTATGAAGGGTTCAGGAGTGTTACTTGAAAAGTTGGACATGTAGCCTGAACATTTGAAAGTGTGAATCTAGTAAAAAATAGGGTTTTTGCACAAAAATGAAATAAAAAGGGTAAAATTGTGAGATCTAACGTGTGTGAATCTGGTAACATGTGAAAGACTTGATTTGTGTTTAACGAATTTTGTCACAACTTCTTTATAAGACCTACTAAAAATTGATATCTATATGAAACTTCTGGAAGGTTTTAAGTTGCCTAAAGTACACAATTTAAATTCTTGAGGAGACTACTCAATTCAGTTGAATAAATCACTTTATGAATTAAAGAAAACTAGACACCTGGTATAATTGCACAATGAAGTATTTACTGAAAGAAGATTATAAAATTGAAACCATTTGGCCATTTTCATTAAAAGATACTATTTTTATGAAAACATCTAGAGGTGAGTTTATCATAAATGTTGTTTATGTCATTGACTTAAATATTGTTGGAACTCCCGAAGAACTTTCAAAAGATGTAAATTACTTAAAAAATAACTTAAAATGAAGGATTTAGGAACAACATCTTGCCTTGGATTAGAATTGAGTATTTAAAGAATAAATATTTGTATACAAACAAACTTATATCGCAAATGTATTACAATGATTCTATACGGATAAATCACATCTATTACGCACTTCAATAGTCCAATGGTTATACGGTCTAGATGTGAATAAAGCTCTTTTTAGACCTCGAAAAAAGGACAAAAAACTACTTAACCCTAAAATACATCTTTTATTTTGCTTTCACAAGGAGTATTCCCCATCGATCGTAGGGACTAATCTCCTCTGGAGTACGGAAGGTAAAGAGCAGACCCCTCCAATTCGGTCTGCTCCATTCATAAGAGTTGAGGATCGAACCCCAATCACTTGCTTAAGGGGCGAGAGCTCTTACCACTCATGTCAACCTCTTTTTTTTTTTTTTGTGTGTCAACACCACTCACACTAACATGAGTTGAGTTAATGTACCTCATCTTAGCGCAAAAAAGACATTAATATTACCTCTGTTCCTAATAAAAGAAGAAAAAACAAAAATCGGCAAGACTAAGGTAGATTATTTAATGTTATAAAATTGAAATCTTATCTCAAATACTAGTATACCCCTAGTATTAAATATTTTATACTCACCATGTGAGTTTCTTGAAAGCATATCTCTCACACTAAATAGGGATATAAAAAAATTCTAGCAATTAATACTTCTTGAAATGAGTTTATTTTTCTTATAATTAGGACAAAAAAATATACCAAAATTTTTCTTATAATAGCGATCGGAGGTAGTATATCTTATTTGTCACACATGACTTAAATAAATTTATTAGCAAGATTCGACTTACAAGAAGGCATTGGAACGCGGTTGAGCATACCTTAAAGTATTTCGTAAAAATTCATGAAACAAACTATAGCAATTTATCACCTAACGTTGAGAATGTGTTCAATTAAGATGTATGATCCAAAACACTAGATATTTGCAGTTTGTCTTCCAGAAAAATATTCTCAAAAAAAAGAGCGACA
The DNA here is from genome assembly GCA_037113605.1 of Calophaca sinica. Lineage (NCBI taxonomy): Eukaryota > Viridiplantae > Streptophyta > Magnoliopsida > Fabales > Fabaceae > Calophaca > Calophaca sinica. Next base: position 35,574,685 of record CM073731.1, read on the forward strand.
CATATAAAGATAAAAATACATGTATTAATCAAACAAAAGAATAATACTTACGAGAAATAGAACAAAATATATTTCACCCAAGTTCTTCACTCAGGATTTTCTTTTTTTCTTTTTTTGATTGAATTCACTCAGGATTTTCAAAAGAATAGTGATATGGTTATCCAATAAGTTCTTTCAAATAACAATTTAACAAATTTGATTAACAAAAACACTTTCTACGATAATATTCAAAAAACCTATTCATAATATTAGAGTCATCAACGTAAAAATCTTAATTGAAAGCCTACTAGTTTTTTATTAATAATTGAAAACCTACTATACTTTATGTGCGTTTTGCTTCACAACATTTTTTATTAATAATTGAAAACCTACTATACTTTATTATAAACATTGAATTTCGTCGATCTCATGTTGAATATTGATATACTATTAAATAAACAATCATGCACATCGAATTTCAAATAAATTGAACATTGATAACTATGTAATCTTATCTTATACTCCCTCCGTCCCAAATTATAAGAGCCTTTTGATAAAATCTCTCTCATCCAAAAATATAATTAATGTAGTTAAAAACAATAAATTTGTCTTCATTTTTAATTGTTTTACCTAAACTATCATTAAATTCATTGGAAAGGTAAATTAGATTACACTTCATTTAACTTATTAATTAAAATAAAGATAAAATAAACAAGGGTAATAGAAAAAATAATAATTAATACTACAGATAAACTTCAAAAAGATCTTATAAAATGAGACAAATAAAAAAAATCAAAAAGCTCTTATAATTTGAGACAGAGGGAATAATTAATATTTACGATTTTTAAAAAAAGCTATAATAAAATATGAAGTAGTTTTAAAATTTTACTTGGAGTTGATCTGTCTTCTGAAATATATTAGGAATGATCAAATTAATCAAATAGAAAATCATAACTTCATAAGTACAACCTAAAACGAAGGTGCTAAGCTAATAGAAACATGGGTAACATCGGCGAGGTCGCTACGCCAACTGAATTTTTCATTAAAAAAAGCACTTAAGAAATTTAGTGCATTAATTTAACTTCAAAAGAAATCAAATTTTGTAGAAAAAAGATTACTGATTATCTTTAGGTTATTCTATGAAACTCTAAAAAATATATTATAACCTTTTAAAATAAAATAAAAAAATTTATTTATCAGCAATCTAAAAAATAATTATAGTTTAATCTCTAAAATAAATCACTCAACACAACTTCAAAATCAATTTTTTAGGCCCCGTTCGGGGTGGTTTTTGGTTTTATGTTTTGAAAATTTCAAAAACCAAATCTAGTTTTAGTTTTGAGTTTTAGATTTCAGTTCTGAGTTTTGAGTTTCAGTTTTTATTTTTGTTTTTTGAGTCAAGTCACTTTCTTTACCTCATCTCACTATGAATTCACCCAACATAAAAAAAATTGACACATAAAATAATTAAAAATGGCAATACAACAATTAAGTCTGGAAAAAATAAAAAATACTTAAATTTTTTAAAAAGATAATATAAATTTTGACATAAAGAATCTTCTAAGAATTTGCATCACCTTTTCAACACTTGGATTGTACGTTGCATCCAATACCAGATCGATTGATTGATTGATTGATTTATTTATTTTTGGTACATATCCAATACCAGATTTAGATGTCTAATAAGTGAGGACATTCAGTTAGATTATATTGACATTTGTAATTTGATATAGGTCCTAGACAGGGGGAAAAGATAGAACTTCTGGTTGACAAGACTGAGAACCTTCATCACCAGGTAGTACTCTTGTGTGCTTGAGTTCATTCACATTCTTCTGATTTCGGATTGCCAAAAAGAAACGAAATAACTGAAATCACTAAAAGTGGAGTTCGCATAGATCGAACAACGCTAATACCTGAGATTGGGAGGTTGATCTGGAAACGCAGAAGAAAAAGCCGAAGAAGACGATCCAAGATCCATGGAAGACATCTCGAGCACAGCACGATCGTTGGCCAACACGGGGCGATACTTGCAACCGATCGATGAGCGAAAGCGACGACGCCTCCACCACCACTGCTGTCGCCTTCTTCAATGTCACTGTCTTCCATTTCTCAATCTAACGAGGAACCAAGTCACACAAATCTAAATCACATATCGGAAACGAAAAATGAGAGAATATGCAACCAAAATACGAAACGAAACAGAGAACTGGAAAAAAGAGCCACCAGCAAGAGATGTAAGGTGAAGGGCAGAAGGCTGGTGAAAGGGATGGTGAACAAGACGAGAGAGAGAGAGAGTCATAAAGGGACGCGAGAGAAAGAACATGTTTTAATATAAAAACTGAAACAAAAATCATAAAACCTATTTTAATGGTTTTGGGCCTTACAAGAAAACAGTTTTAAAAATAAGTAAAAAACCAATTTGAAAACCATTTTACCCGTTCTTAAATTTAGCTTTTAAAACCAAAAACAGCAAACTTACAACCACCCCGAACGGAATTTAAACAAAATGCTCTCGTTGGAGCGGCTACAGCACAAAGCTTCATCGTGTATAAACCAGATCAAAGCAGTAGCACGATCTTTCAACCAAGCAGTAAGTCTATTCGCCAACACAAGGGTAAAAGTTTTGCGTATTCATTCATCGAAAAGGCCAAAAATGTTTTTAATGCTACCATGGCTTCACTAGAATCACGAACAGAAGCAGATCCGTCAAAGACCATAAGGAAACCATCAACGTAACTTAGCAAGAACTTTAAAGAGTAAAGCATCTACTGGGCGAGTTAAAATTCAGCTTGGCAAGAGAAAAAGGAAACAATGAGGCCACTTGCAAACAATGAAAGGAAACTAAAAGAAAGAGTTCCAAACAATTAAAATTAAGTCAACTCAGATAGAACACAATAGAAGTTCACTTGGAGTACAATCAATGTAGTTCTCTGAACATCAACTAGACATTTCTCGCAAGTCTAATTTATAAAAAACACTAGCATCAACCAAACGCTAAAAGCTTAACTTTCGGTTTGTTCCCTCAACCTCCTGATGGTGCTCCGCACAGTCACAGCACTTGCAGTGCTGTTAAAATAGCGAGAACAAAGTCATATGGCTGCATTTCTCATTTGGAAAATAAAATATTGAACTAGAAAAGTAGTAGTAAATTACTTCAGAGTGTAGGCCCCGCCAGCTTTCACTTTACCACAATCCTTGCATCCCCATATTCCCACAGCTTTCCTCTTCACGGCATACTGCAACAAGTAATTGACCGTCACAACTCAACATTTTGAAAAGATTAGATTAAACCTACTAAACACTTCGGTAGTTGGTAGAGGATATGTCCTATAGAGACATACAAAATAACACAAGGTCTACCTTTCCACAAAATTCACAGAAAAATTTGCTGTGTTGACTAACTTCCATCTTCTTAATCTGCTTCCGCAGACTAGCCCCATAACGGGTACCTATATAAGAAAGCAAGGAAAGTAGCTTCTCAGAAATTAATAAACATATTCCTGTAACAGCATTGGAAATGACTTGTAAACAAATACAAAAATGTTTATGAAAAAAACTAGTGCTCTATAATCAAAATTACTTCAATTAATAAATTTATAGAAGAATAACAGAGCTAATATTAATTTTGGCCCAAAATCTTAAACATTTACCATCCATTTGTCGCCTATTTATAATGCATTTCATCAAAGGAAGTGGGAGAGGGGGGTGAGGGCTCTAGTCTGTTAATCAGAGCACATGCATAACAAGTCTTGCATGAAATGATTCCAAATAGAAGATTTTTGGCAAATTTTTGTACAATCAATCATCTACATCTTAACAATTACATAGATCGCTACTCATTCTTAACAATTACATAGATCACTAATCATTATTCTAAAAACTCAAACACATATAAACACCGATAACAAACCCCGCCACAGCACAGAAAGCATAAGAAATTGCATAGTCCAATAACCAAAATGCAAGCAACATATCTTATTTCACGAAAGTCAAAGCAACCAGACATACCGTATTTTCCAACAATGCCAGCCTTCTTAGTTCTTTTAGTCTGCAAAAAAGGTACAGCTTAAAACAATGATGCAAAATAAAAAAGAGAAGTAAACATAATAGGTACATATGTTCCTTCAACAGGAGGACTGTTTATGCAAACTTGAAATACTAGTGAATATATTAGTCCTAATAAATTCAACTTCACGAAACTGCATTCAATTCCAAGATTGGTGTTGCGACTACAGAGACGTGTTGGAATAATTGGGATTAACAAAATCAATGAATGCTAAAAAAAATTGACAATCGCAAATCTGAATGGAGATTGGCTTTAACCAAAACAACCATTTCTAGATTCCTTAGTTTCCTCTATCAATAATTTCATACGTGGTGTAAACAAAAAAAACTAAAAATTAGAATCAAATGAGATGCTTTGGATTGGATGGTGGTAGTGGGAATGAAGAGAAGTGAAGCAGAGTAAATCAAATCAATGGAAGGGAAGAGTAGAGAGAGTACCATGTTTACGGGATCGAAGGCGCTGTAAGCCTAGCACGAGGGAGGGGCAGCGATGGAATGGAAAGGAATAGCCAGACAAACCCTAATTATCCTTTTACCCGGTTTTATAGAGAACCGCGTTGGGTGGGTGGGTCGGGTACAGATCCGGCTTTATCTACTTTCTATTTGGGCTTGAATTTACTACTCCCAGGAAAGTTCTTGTATTTTCCATTAATTTTTTGTCATGTCACTTTTATTTTTTATTTTTATTATTTTATTATATTAGTTATTGGAGTTTTTATTTTCTCTCTCTTTTCTTTGTCTTCTCCTTCTTATCTTTATCTTCTCCATCTATCTTTTTTTTTCCTCACTATGTCACCCTGTTCAAAAAAATCATTTTGCTTTACTAGGTTAGGCTGGATTATGAGTCTATTTTCATAATTCAAACTCAATGTGTTGAGCAGATATAAAATCAATTGATATTAGTTTTCAATTTTTATATTTATATCACTTAATCGTAATTTAATAATATTTTGTATAATACAAAATTAATCAATCCAACCGTCGAATCATGTAATGTTATCTCCATGATCATGTATTTTAAATTTTAAATAAGTTTGATATTCATAAACGTATTATAATATTGAGCATTGTATATGAGAAGGTATCCAATCAAACTGGTGTAATAATTGAATTCTTTTAAACCATTTAATATGTAGTTTCGAATATCAATAATTTTGTAACACAATTCAAACTAACAGCTTAACACAAAAAAAGTGGGTTGAATCATTTATTGTGACACTCAACTAAATGACAAGTATTTGCTAATCAGCTGAACCAAAATTAGCTAAATCCAGATCAACTAAACAAATATCAACCGAAGTAAGTTCAATGCAGCTACTCATTTAAGACATGTAGCTGATAAGTAGTAGCTGAGCCATGTTAAGCTGAGAAGACTTAGCTGATGCAGAATCAACTGAAGGGAGCTGCTAAGTCTGGATAGATAGTGGCGGAGTCAATAATTTATTGTAAGGGGATCATGATCAAAACATGAATTCTGTACGGCTTAATAATTTTAACATACTAATTAATTTCCTAAGACAAATCATGCAATGTAAAGACAAAAATCGGGTGAATGTTGATCAAATGGGTCTAATAGGTTTTAATTATATTTAGAAAAGGAAATAGCATGGAACTTACAAATTCAAAATGTAGTTTTAGCTATGTAACCATTTTTCTAGATTTTGGGAATGAAGTTGAAGGTGGTTTTAGAGAGAAAACATGAAAATAAAAGCTGCTGAGCTAGAATCAAGGGCAGTTCAAAAGTTGACCAAGTCAAAAGCGTGCATGAACACTCAATCCCTTAAAAATATAGATATGGAGAACATGATAAACTGATGAGTAGATGACTAGGTAGTTACATATATTGTTTTAGTTAGCCATGATCTTACATTATGTAAAACGTGAGTTAGCGAGTTAAGTACGTGGAAAATAGTGTTAATGTAGGTTTGTGAGGTTGTTTAAATCTATAAATACTAGTTGTATATGTTATTTTAAAACATACCCAATCAATCACATAGAATTCTTTATATTTGTACTTGCTTTATAACTTCTATTGCGGTCAAAGTTGATTTGTATTTTTCTCTCAATTCTATTGTCATTTCTATAATTAAAATAGTGGTATACTCATTGTTAAATCTTTTGGCATGGTAAGCATTAATATACGCACAACTTGTCTTTTTTCTCTATTTTTCAACGGAAAAAATCATACTTCAACGGAAAATTTAACAATGGGAGAAACTATTAATTAAAAGAGATGGATAATTTTTTTTAAAAGGTGTTATGTTTTTATTGAATATAGTAGGGAAGGATCAAGTAAAAGTGGAAAATGATATCAACTACCAAGTACACCCTTATGCTAAGCCTCTGAATTTAATACCATGATATTTTTTTTTAAAGAATACCATGATATTCTAATGCTTCTTAAATTACCCAAAGTTCTATGCCATCTTAACTGAAAATTATCAGTACACTAGCTACTCGTTTGAGCTTCCAATCATCCATGAAGCGTGTGAAGCAAAGTTGGTGAAGCATCATCTTTGCATGTGCACACAAAAAAATTACCCTTTTCCATATTCAATTCTCCAAAATCCAGAACGCCCTTTTCACGATAAAACCAACATATCCAAAAGAAGAGAAATCAAGCAACTTGCAGAAAAACACCAAACATGGAAACTACCAGCATGTTCTTGGTAGCATCCCTCCTATCAACACTGATTTCACCAGCTACCCCAACAGAAGACCATGCAAGGAACCAACACCTTGTCGCAGCCACAGAGGAGATGCAAAGAGCAAATTACTTCACTTTTGTAATGCTCATCAAAATGTCTCCACCCGACACAAGACTTGAGGGGAATTTGACTTTCTTGATGCCCAATGACCGAATGCTCGCTAACGTGGCTTTGCAAGAAGGATCTGTTTCTGACTTCTTGCTTAGACATTCAATCCCATCACCTTTGCTTTTTGGTACCTTGGAACAATTCCCAACAGGGACAACAATTCCTAGTTCATTGCCGAACTGCATGCTGAGAATCTCTAACAATGGTAGGAGGAATTTTGTTGTTAACAATGTCAAAATTATTAGCCCAAATATATGTGTGGCTGGATCTTCAATTCGATGTCATGGGATAGATGGTGTTTTGTCAGAAGCATGTAGTATATCAGGGAATAACTATAGCGTTCCTGTACCACCGTGTCCTAATAACAGCACAGATCCTTCTTGTAAGGCCTCACCTCCAATTCCATCTCCTTCGTTACCTTCAGCTCCTTCTATTGGAGACACCCTTAGTCCTCCTATATGGGCCGCTCCTGGCCCAACTGGGGCAAATGTTGGGCCACAGAAATCAGGGTCTCCTCCCAGGCTTTCTTATGATGCATCTTTGAGATTTGTATCGTGCATAATGTTGTCTCTGATATTTTTAATGTTCTGTTCGGATTCTTTTTAGAAGAATGTAGGGTACAATATTTGGAGGTTATCATCAGTTAGGTCACAACACGCCTTGCAAAAACAAAACAATTGTATTTATTTTATTATAATTAGTATATTGTAATGAAAATTTAGTTGGTACTTAGCAATTTGCTAAATTCCAATCTCTTTAGGCTATAATAAAAAAAGCACTACTTAGTAAATACACTTAGTTATGTAATTTCAGCATTGCTCTTTTGTTTTTTGTTTATTAATCTTGTTAACTATCTTAAAAAGCGAAAAGGAAAATAAAGAAGTGAAATCATCATTTATGGATGCGTACGAAATCTATGGATGTTCCTATTTTCACTAATTTATCTTTTATAATTTAACATTTGATTTCATCAGTTTTTGCTTGAATTATCAACAAAGCCTCAATATGTTGACACAATAAACTTGAAAATTAGACTATCATTTACATGCGAAGGAACTTTTCAAATACATTTCTTCTTATTTGTTAGCTTGTACAACTGTATAGAGCAACAATCATAGTCAACAAGTTTGGATGTACTATAATTTTTTAAATATGTTATTTTATGCTTGATGTTAAATTTGAGAAACAACATTTTCAAAAGTGGAATAGTTTTTTAATTTATTTTTTAAGAAACACAAAATATACTATAGCTTAAAAAACACTAATTTAACATTAAAATTCACCCAACACAATAAAATAAAATAAAATAAAAATTAATTTTCTTTATCGAGAAAGCACGTCCGAATGAGCAGAATGAATCCTCTCCTTCTTTCATGCCCCTAGAGTAAGAAAAATAAGAGTGAGAAGAGATAGAAGATGAATAAAAAATGGGAAAATAATGAAGAGTGAGAGTAGAACTAAGTGAGAGATCGATACAAATGATCATAAGAAATCTCGATGGAAAGGATCTAAGTGGCCGAATGAGTACATTGTATAATATCTGCTATTTAAATGAAATATGCGACATTAGTTATCTTAATGAAGGTTCTTTAATGTATATTTACAAAATAAGCTTCAAATAATGTTAAATAATTTGTTAGTTACAGACAGGGAAACTTTTTTATTAGTGATTTTTTATTAGTATTATAAAGAATCAAATTCACATTTTTTTGTAGCTCTACTTGTTTACATTTTTTTTACATCATTTGAGATATGTAGCGGCCTGATGAACATTTACGCTTACTTCTTATTTAATATTGTTTCATATGCCTATAAAAGATGCTTTCAAGAGAAGTGTGGTTTGAGCCAGTTGATCCCATTCATAGTATGGTATTTATGGTTGGCAAGGAATACCAAAGTCTTTGATAATGAGAATGTGCCGTTGTACTCCTTGGCTACGCAGGTTCATAATTTGTCGCAACACTGCTACTGTCTTTGGTTATCTTGGGCAGCCAACTAGTCGCACCACCGGGCTCGTCGCTTGGAGCAAACCGGATGTCGGAGAGTTCACTCTTAATGTCTATGGCAGTGCGTTAGTCAATTTGGAAAAGGCTGAGTTTGGAGGTCTTTTAGAATCCGGATTTGCTACAGTCAATTTAACCACGCATTCACGCAATACCGGACGGCCCAAATTTAAACTTGGTATTTTTAGATTTTAAGAAAATGATAAAAGCATGTATTTTTCTGGGCCGTCCGATCACCGAGATCGTGCTTACTGTGTGAATGTGTGGTTCTGCTGACTGCAAGGGATCCAAATTACGTCTTTTGCGAGACAAAGATGGTAATTTTGTGAGAGGCTTTTATGGTAGTGTTGGAATGTCCAACATTATTTATGTAGAGGTAATGGCCATCTTTCATGGTCTAAATTTATGTTGGGAAGCCTGTGTCAGAAGGGTGATTTTATGGTAGGGAAATGGACTAATTTTTCCATTGTGGGCAAATGAGTGTGTGACTTGTGATAGGCAGTATTTCCCGGTTTTTCACTTTTTAAACCTTCCCCCCCACAACTCCATCTAATTTCAAGTTGTGCATCGTGTTTTCTATTTTGTCCCACGTTTTGTATCATTTCCATTACTTGGCTGAGAACAAGTCTATTTTGCCCCAAGTTTTGTATCATTTCCATTTGCTTATATTTTAGGGAGAAAAAAATATGAGTCATTTTTTCTTATCTTTAATTTCGAAGGGAGTGGCTTGGTAGAGTTTAATACTTAATACCCACACAGTAAAGTTGCGTCTAGACATGGCATCCTCAAGCATCAGTGGATCAGGACTATCGTCGTTAGTCTACAAAAAACGCTTCTGCAACTGTCGACATGTGGCGGAGATCAAGGTTTCGGAGAGGAGGAGAAATCCGGGCAAATTGTTCTACACTTGTAGACAAGTAAATTGTCAAATGAAGTGCTGGCTACCAACATTACTGACAACGTAGTCACCACCGATGAAATAAAGTGGATGGAAGTAGACAGTGGCATCGACGACGTCAAGAAGCAGATGAAAGCTTTTGAACAATGGATGGGGTCTTTCAGTTTGTTAATGTTGGCCACACTACAAGAAAACAACGAATTACCGACGGAAAATTACTGACGGCCCCGAATCCGTCGATAATGCGACGAAAAATACTGAGCGGGGATTTAATTTTTTACTACTTTTACCGACGGCTTATTTTATTTCTAAATTAGTTTTGAAATTTACTGACGGCCAAGCCGTCGGTAATTATCGACGGCTTCGGAGCCGTTAGTAATTACCAACGGCCAAGCCGTCGGTATTTTGGGTGATAAAATAAACACGTTTTTTGATATTTTAGTTATCGACGGCTTAGCCATCTGTAAAATAAACATGTTTTTTGTTCCCTCTATTCATTCCCGCCTCTCTCAAATCTCTCACTTAATGTCTGGAAACCCTAGGAAAAGTGGGCTACGCATCGCTGGGACAGATTGGGGTGGAGCGAGCGTTGCTGCAGCGATTCTGGGGAGTTCTGCAGCACATTTCCTAAATTGAGGAGCAAGGGTCTCAGAAAGGGATTCACTCTGAGAGTCGTCAATGAGAAAGTGGTCGGTATTGATTTGGGAACCACCAACTCCGTCATTGCCGCTATGGAAGGTGGGAAACCCACTATCATTACCAACGCCGAGGGCCAGAGGACGACACCGTCCGTGGTGGCGTACACGAAGAACGGCGACAGGCTGGTGGGTCAAATCGCTAAGCCGCCAAAGTGGTGAACCCCGAAAACACCTTCTTCTTCGTGAAGAGGTTCGTTGGGGGAAGATGTCCGAAGTGGACGAAGAGTCAAAGCAGGTCTCTTACAGGTCATCGTGGACGAGAACGGCAACGCCAAACTTGATCGCTCGCTATTGGCAAGCGGTTGCCATCAAGAAATTTCTGCCCAGGTAGTTTTGTTTTCTGCTTTGACATGAGTTGTTGATTGCTGCGTGTTCATATGCTATTGCTAGGTGTTTAAATTAGGTGTCTGATAAGTCATGCCATGTTTTAATATTTGATAAATGATGTATTGGTCGATGACGCTTCAAAGTTTTTGAATGATAAAGTGACAAAGGTTGTGGTTACTGTGCCTGCATACTTCAGTGATTGTCAAGCTGGCCCTGCAAGTCCGAACCAGTTGCATGTGCTTGATGCAGTTCACGAGGTTGCAGTTTACATTCACAGGTTTCATAATCTTGACCTTTTTGAACAAGGGTAAGCTCCAATTTCTGCAACATTTTTTTATTTGTTTATTTATTTTGTTTGATGTTGCTTGCTTTTGTTTACTTTATTTGCAAAAGAAAAAGGTTTTTTTTTCCTTTTGGTCTTTCATTTGTTATTGTTGCTATGTAGATGGTACAAAATCAAGGTTAGCATGAGATGGGAGGAGGGGGAGGACTCTTATCCCAGGATTCCAGCGCGGGTTGTTCAGTATGAAGGTGACTTGGAATCTTAATCTTTGAAAGTATTAGTTGGTAGTTGTAGTTATTCTCTGTAGTTTGTAGTACTGGACCTATATTGTAATTCTGTCTTAAGCTCTTTAAGCTTGCTATTTTGGACTGTTGTACTCTTTGAATATACATGAGAGTTCAACACTTACATGCTTGATACGTTGAGTAGTAATTACTTTGTTCTTTTATGTTAAAGTAAACAAACTAGGTATAGTGCATGAAATATGTTAGAAAAGAGCTTGTCAAAAGCAGGATAATATGGCAAACAAGACAGGCCCCAAAAATGACTGCATTTACCGTTCTGATAACAAAATCATGCAAATTGAATTTTAAACTCTTGAAAGATGTAAAAAGGTCCTGAACACAACCATGTAAATATATCTAATGAATATGGACAGTGAATAACACACACCCACACAAAGAACTTGGAAAAGATCATATATACACGTGTCAAACTCAATATATAAAGATGGACCTAATTATGTGCAATTATCTAAGTTGTTGATGGTTGTACCTTGGTGCGTAATATATCATCCTACATCAAATTTTCATAATTTTCTTTGAATTTTGATAATTCCATTGGCACCTTTTCTTCCCCCCCCCCTCATTCAGAAAGCAAAAATGGAGCTTTCATCATTGACTCAAACAAACATCAGGTACTTACTTCATCATCACACCCAATTCTGGTAGTTTTTGAGTGTGCCTCTTAGGCTTTGTGCAAACCACTTAGCTATTAATACATGTGTTTTCAGTTTGCCATTCATAACTGCTACAATAGATGGACCCAAACATATTGAGACAACTCTTACCAGGGTTAAATTTAAGGAATTATGTTCAGATCTTCTTGACAGGTAATGATAACTTATTGAATCTATTGTTTCCCTCTAATATTGAAGTGCTCTGCCCCTGAGCTTGACTGTGTCAAACTGATTGTCAAGCTGATATTATTTCATTGCTTTCCTGAAACTAATTAACTTAGTAGTTTCTGGTTGCCCTTGGAGCCGCAGTTCAGGTGGGATTCCCTTCTCTTCAAGGAACTAATTAACTTAGTAGTTTCTGGTTCTACTGCACATTGGTTATGTTAAAAAGTAAAAAGTTAATGTTTTAGCCATAGTTTCTGTCACAGTTAGAAGGTTTAGTTACTTTGTAAAAACATTTTTATATAGCTTTATAGATTAATTAAGGGTCACACATTCCTACAGTTGTATTCTTTTATTTTTTTTGTTTTCTGATGTATTTTGCTTTTCCTATTTTGGAGATATTTTTTTTCTCCTTACTTTTTCTCCTTTATCTAATCCAAAATTCGTGTACACTGTACAGGATATGGCATGGAAATCATTAGAGGAGGAGCTAAAATATAGAGAGTTGAAACTTCGTAAGTATTGAGTTACTGATTTTATTTGTTAATAAACATTTTAGTTGAAGTTGTCTTCAAAACTTGGCCCATGTTAATTGTTAGCATTGTTTCATTCAACACAATAGCTATCAAATATTGACTGTTTGGTAAATGAAGGTAATCTCACTCAATAAAGTAGGAGTCAAAAATTTTGCAATATTGCCCTAGTTTTATAAGTTTTAACATTGGGTTTAATTTTGATCCACTGTTAGTATAAAAGTTTTAACTATTTATAAATTATTGGTTGGCATCTGTGTAAAAAAGTGTTGCAAGGTTTTACTGGAAGTGAAATTTTTTTTTAATGTCAAACTTTTTTTTGTTTTAATTTCAATTACCGACGGCTAAGCCGTCGGTAATATTGCATACTTTTTTGTTTTAATTTCAATATTACAATGAGCTTAGCCGTCGGAAAACTCTGGTAGAGCCGTCGGTAATTCGCCACCGTGTACGATGGTCAGTATCGACGGCTAAGCCGTCGATAACCACCCCAAAAAAATGGTAAAATTCCACCACTTTATCGACGGTTGTGTATAATTTTCCGACGGCTTAGCCGTCAGTAACAGATTTCCAACGAGCCATTAGCCGACGGCCTCATCCTGATTTTCCGATAGATTTCGTGATTTACCAACGGAAAATGACCGTCAACAGCGAAAATTTTTGTAGTGTCATGGTTGTGTTGATTTTCATCTCTTTATTTCAAAGTTTTTTGCATTGAATAATATTTTAATAGCATCAGACAAACGTAAAATATAATTTCTTCTTTTTAGATTTATAATTATTAATTTAAAGAGTATAGCATAGGTGCACTTTAGAAGTTACTTCCTATGTCCCAAATTATAAGATCTTATTGACCAATTCACACTCACCAAGGAAATGAGTTAAAAGCAATAAATTTGTCTATAATTTATATTATTTTTTCTAAAATACCCTTAAAATTATTGCAACTCATATTCCTTTTTTTTCACTTAATTAATGAGACTCCACAACTCACTTTTTTCACTATTTCCCGTGCTCCTAAATTATGTGTACTAGAACGGAACTGTTCATATTCTAGTTTTAGCACTTCTCTTTTAACGGTAGCTCTATTGCTAATTGAGCAAAAATTCAAATTTCCACTTAAAATTTTCCACGATTAAACTTAGCGCCAGGTTGTTTACTTTAAAATGGCCGCAAAAAACATAATCCACAATTTGTCCATTCCTATTCTCCGACCTGAACATTGGTCTTTCACCCAATTACCCAAAAAGTATAGGAAGCCATGAAACCTCCTTTTGACATAGATTTGAACATTCCATTCTCTTGCTAGGAAGACAATGAAGACATAAATAGTTTTCCAGACTTGAACTTACCTTCTAATGTTGAAGAAACTATTCCTTCAAGAAGTGAGTTTAACTTTGACTTAAACCATACTCAGGATCCCTTGGACTTAAACAAAGAGGCATCTTGTACGAAAGAGAAAGAAAATGAGACAGAGGTGGATATTCATGAAGCCCAGCAAGTAGAGGGTGCTTCCACACACAATTTAGAAACAGAGCATGCTTTTGAACAAAGCCTTCCAGTAATTTATTCCAGTGATTTATATTCTGATGGTAATACAATTCTTCCCTATTCTCTTTGTTTATTTTCGTTATATGGCTCTGTTTATTTTCGTTAATTCATTCTAGTAATTCATTCTAGTAATTTATACAAATAATTCATTCCAGTAATTTTCGTTTATGGCTCTGTTTATACAATTCTTCCGATATTTCATTCCAATAATTTATTTTTGTTTATTTTTGGTAAGACAATTCCACTATTCTCTTTACTAGTCACGGTGCCCTATTTATCAACTTAAAGCAAATGATTGGTGGGACACTTTGATGTTGTTCACGTTACTCATTAGAATGACTTCATAGTGTACACACTAATATCCTGATCATGCAAAATTTTGACATTATTCCCTTTTTACAGTAGAGGTTGTTGCTGAAGACAATTCAGAAACAGAAGAACATGAGTTTGAACTACCCACCCGACACGAGGACCATGATGAATCCAAAGCAGTAATAAATTCTGATGGTAAAACAATTCTTTCCTATTCATATTGAGCACAACCTTTATATTCGTTTATAAGGCTCTGAACGGTCTTCATCATGTGTATCTGAATATCAAGGAACAAGCAGTAGACGTAAATTTTTAAGCAACGGAGACTGCAAAGCCATCTCTCATCTCTTGTTGCAGTACATCCAAGATGGGAAACTGAAAAAAGGGACTCTAAACATGGTTGCTTCATCGTATTCAATCTCCATTAGTGTTATTAAACGTATTTGGAAGAGAACAAAGCAGATAGGTGATGTGTCTCACAGAAGAACAAAAAATTGTGGACGAAAAAGGGTTCAATTGGATCAAGCTCATTTTCGACAAATTCCATTATCAAAGAGGTCCACCTTGCGAGATTTAGCCTCTGCTTTGAATATGATCAAGTGGACGGTTTCAAGGATTCAAAAGCTTGGAGATATAAGACGCACACCACTCAAATGCGATTAAGCCTTTTTTGAAGGAAGAAAACAAGATAGCTAGACTAAAGTTCTGCTTGTCAATGCTAGAAAATGGTACAATGTCCCATGATCCAACTTTCAAAACCATGCATAACATTGTTCATATAGACGAGAAGTGGTTTTACATGACCAAAAAGAGTATGAAGTACTACTTTCTACCAGAAGAAGACGAGCCACTACGCACTTGCAAAAGCAAAAACTTCTTTGGGAAGGTAATGTTCTTAGTTGTCATTGCTCGTCCAAGATTTGATGTTGAAGGGAACGAAACTTTCTGTGGGAGAATAGGAGTCTTTCCTTTCGTTACCAAAGTCCCGACAAATATTAAAATAATTTAACACAAATAATTCAAATAAAATGATGTTGTGCCATGATATTTCATATGCGTTCAGTGTTGATTGCCAAAGCAAGAAAAAACCGACAATCCAGTCAACAACAAAAAAAAATGTGAATGTTTCATAATTAAATAATATTACGGGGGCATCTTACCAAATACATGTTACCAAATACACTATAGTACAAGGACCCACTGCAAATTAACTTTTTAGAACCAAAAATACTTTGTAGCAAGTTGCCCTTAGTCAATCTTGTTTGCTGAATTTTATAACAATATATCTACGGCTGTCAACTTATTTGCCCACAATGGGAAAATTAGTCCATTTTCCTACCATAAAAGCACCCGTGTTAGAAAGCTTGTTTGTTATTCTGATTCAGTGATAGCAATTAAGCTCGTCACAGAGGGAGGAGTAGGCTCATGGCATCCTTATGCTAGTGAGATTGCCTTGATTCAAGAGCTTTGAGGAAGGATTTGTCATTGGTCGCTCAAAATCAAGCATACGTTGAGGGTAACCGATAATTTAGTTATTTTAGATGTTATTCCTACTTAGCTGGATCCTCCTTTGGTAGGTGTTCAGATCCTCTCCATTTCCACAAGAAATGGACATCACCATATTGAATCTCCATAAAACACGTGTCAATTAAATGTTTCAACGGCTGTGATTCAGTTTTTTAAATCAATTTAATTTATTTTAAAAAAAATGGAATTGTTGCTGGCATAAACTGGACTTCTCTCTAGCCCAGAACTCGAAGACCTTTCGTCCCTTCGCAAGGTACCAAGGCTGCTCCGCCGCACTGCCACCGTGAGGCTGTGTGCAGAGCTGCCACGGTTTCCGCCCTCCTGCTATTGTTTCCAATTTAGATTTCACAGTTACTGCTTGCCACTGTGCCGCCCCACCTCCCCCACTGTTGTGCCTCCCGAGTTTCCGCCTCTACTTGTGTGAATGTCTTTCTCCCCTATAAAATCTGAATCAATTACTCGATAACGATGCTTCTATGTTTTCGACCTTTGTTTTTTTACATCGTGTATTTGGGAAGGTTTTTTTTTTTTTTTTTTTTTTTTTTTGCTTTTTAGAGTTAGTAGTTCAACGTCTTCGTGCAAGTCACGGGTTAAACCACATTCATCTAATTCTTATTAACCTCATGTCATGGATTTATTCAGCTAATGTCTTACCAAAATCACTCACTTTGCCGTATTGGCTTCATTCATTAAGCTATAATATTTTAGAAGAATCTTCCATTTTTCTTGTAAGGCCTCGGGGAGAAATTTTCAACTTTCATGTCCATTAATCAGCTAAATTAATAGCTAGTAATATTCTGTAGACATTTCAAGAACTTGAAGCTAATTGTTAAGTCGGCCAAGAAATAGATGACTATAATTGCGGGTGGCAAAAGTACTCATGGAAGAGACGTGTTCACTCAGGGGAGAAGATTATTCGCCCGAGGTGGCTTCACAAGTCAGGGGAAATTGCTATTTGGGTCTCTGCATCTCTGTGAACGTGGTGGATTTGTCAATGAAGGTCCTATGGAGGAAGATGAGGGAGGGTTCTGACGTAGCTCAGAAGGGAAGATGAAATCTGTACGCGGCTTGGGTGGAGTTCTGGAGAGGATGGACGATGAGGCGGCAGCTGGATTGCAGCGATGCAGGGAAAGACGGTGACGGCGTGACAGCACTGTTCGGAGGCTCATGGTCCTGCATGGTGGTTTTTTGGGTCCCTCTAAACACGTTTCTATTTTTTATTTTAAAATTTAATTAGATAGTCCAAAGGATAAATCTGAGCGGTTGATTTCTTTTAATGACACGTGTCGAACATTTAAGCACCAAAATGGAGATCTCCATTTTCTAAGGAAATAGAGAGGATCCGAACGCCTTAACTGATGTCATTGGGTCCCGTTTAAGAGAGAGTAGTTAGCTCTTGTTTGTCTTTTCCTTTTTTTCCTTCCCTACTAGTAACCGTGCTAACGCACGAGTCGCGCGATGTTTGTATAATTATTATGGAAAAGTGAGTCACATATTATTTTAAGTTCAAATTTAAAAATATATTTGATTAATAATATTCTAAGTCTGAGTGTATAATAACAGTAAGTAAATATGCTAAGATATTGAATTGGAATTAAGGAAAGTAATGTTATTATAAGCATATCATACGAATACAAAAAAATTACCTTTTGTAGTTCTTTTGTCTATGAAATGTTATTATGAAAAGCAACTAACTCTTTTGTATTACTAAGTTCTTTTGTATTATTATAAAAATCAACGAAATGTACAATAGAATTAGAAGATGGAAAAATCTTAAGTCTGAAATAAGAATGGGGTTTTCCTTACTGTAAAAGTTAATAAGGCAACAAAAAGAAGAAATGAAACAAACAAAGAAAGAATTTTTTTTTGATATAATAAGGGTTTTCATTTGCTTCAAACTCAAATTAAGTTCTTAAATTCAAGGGTGTATCTATAAATAAGGCTCAGCTCAGCTTGATAAGAGAATAAACTTATTTGCGACTACAATATTATGTAGCAGTGTAACAAATATCTTGATAAACAAAAGAATATCTATCCTTTCATTCAATCTCATATTCATTTTGATTTTTGAATAAGAATAAATCTCCATAAATGATGGGAACAATAACATGCACTGTGCTGAACTAACAACCATACAAAGCTATACAAAGCTATGCAACTAAAATTACAGCCAGTGTAATGTGTATTAGTGTCACTGTAAGTACTCCCAGGAGGTTTTCCTTTGACCAAACAACAACCAAACCTTGTGCTATTCACTAAAAACAGAACTTAACCAAAATATAATAAAATAAAAAGTATGGGACATAAACTTAGCCAATGAAACGTAATAAAGCATTGTTATCCACCCTGTAGATGGCAAAAGGCGACAACATTCACCTTAGCTTTTGCATTTTCCTCTGCATATTCTCCACTTCTGGAAGCAAAGAACCATTTTACAGGCATCAAACATGATATTTTCCCGCTTTCAATCACTTTAATTAATCAACCATTTAAATTTAATTTTAATTTCAATTTTGAACATTCAAAAGATTGTATATCTAAAAAATAAATAAATACCTTGATCATATTTTGTCCAATAGCTCTACTCCTTAACAAAATCTGGGAGATGCGTGAGAGTTAAAGAAAAATCAATTATTACATAAACCAAAGGGAAAGAATAAATATATGGAAGATGAGAAATAAGAGGAGTAGAGAAGGGAAAAAAGATAACTGCACAGCAACAACATATTTGTTGTTCGAATGCTTGTTCTTATCCCAGTATAAATATCTGCATCCAAAACAGTATAAGATATCTAACTATCATGAAAATAAGCATTAAAAGCTAAGTCTATATGGCTAAAAATACAACGATGTGTCATCAAAGAATAAGTCTACAATAAAATGGCTAAATATGAGTAGACACAAACAATTATTACAATTAAAACAAAACAATGATGTAGAAGAGAATGAGCAGAAGGGAATGAACACACATTCATTCTTTTATCTCTCTTACATCAATAGGCCTTCATTTTGGACCCCTTCCTTAAGCCAGCTGCATCTCTCTACCAGATTCTTCTTATCAGCAAACTAATGCCTAATACATAACTATAGATGCAGATTCAATATCAATATCTTGATTTACATTCCATAACTTCTTCACATGAAAACTACCTTCCCTAAAATTGTACTGGTTAAAAGTTAAAACAGACACATGAAAAAAATGTAGTCAAGAGAGCAAAACTACTGATATAAACAAAATTGATAGCTTGAAATGAAATTAAGCACCGCAAAAAAATCAGGAGAGTCAATGATTATATTAGTAAAGTGAAAGGAATGGCAGAGGGGAAAACAAAACAAAAAAATCATTCCATGCATGTACCTGAATTTTGTGATCTGCTTCAGCCATCCCTTTTGATACATCACCAACTTGTTTTGGACATAAAAACGGAGGAACTTCAAAAAAGCTAGATCCTTCAATAGCATCTTCCACGCATAGGATAGCAGTGTTCAAGATTTTCAATACTGTAATCAACAATAGCAGAGTTTGCAGTCATATCTGCAATCTTTTGAGTATCTGCAATCTGAAGAAGCCATTTGGAGACTAAATGGAAGTATTTCGGGTATCAATCTCCAAATAAATGAAACAGAAGCTCATACATTACGGATCAAAATGAGGGATTTAAGAACTCACCACAAAGGCAACACGTTCACCAACACATCTAGCAATCTCTTCAGAAAATAAAGGTTCGGTACCAAATTTAGTCTTTGCTCCAATGTTCTTCCCGCCATTTGGAATGTCTTTACTTGAAATGATGTCCCTCACTCCATCCAGTTGCAATTCAGGCATGAGTTTTATACCTCTTATCCTTGCCAATGGTTTTGCACCATAAATATATGCTCCATGTAGGCAATTTTTTGGTGATGGATGTCGTCCACAAACACAGCCTCGCCTATATGTGATTTATCCAATAGATATGCACTTGTTACCAAATAGATATTAGAACAATTAAATATGAAAAGTAATAAATGGTAAGCGTTAAAACGGTATAGAATAACACTGTTTGACAGACAAAGACTACTCTAAATCTTGCAAAGTGAGATATATGTCAACTTTCCAATCACAATTATCACAACTTCAGCTAAATGGTAAACAGTGATATGAATAGCTTTAAGCCACATCAAGCAATAGGTAAGTGGACTTTTTATCTTTATTGTCTTCACATTAGTTAGAAGGTAACCACTAACCAATGACACTAAGATCCAAAATATGGATAAAAATTTAATTTGACTACTTTGAAATGTCAATGAAAATGCAAAGTAAAGGAAGTTGTCTTAGTATCTTAATTCAAAACATGATGCTAAAAGGGTTATATCAAAACTAAGGCAAATAAAAAATGCAGAAAATGCATACAACAGCAACAATAGGTATATCATCTCGACAAAAAGTCTCAGTTGCACCTTTAAACACTTACAGTCCATGACCAACAAAACAATTACATCAGCAAGATAAACTAAAAACAACAAAATGAGATTGGGAGGAAAGGAAGCAGAACAAAATTAAAACCCAAACAATTATGGAATGTTAATCCAACCCAATATCCACAAGGATATTTATTCTTACCAGTTTAGATAACCCTCAGATTGATGAAATCTCCATATGAGAACTCCTCCAGGAATACAAATCAGAAACAAAAGCTGATAAGTTGTTGTACTTTAATTTCACATATCTGACTAATGTTTGCCAAATGGCCATAACGACATATACATGGAAACAGAAAAGCCACATACCCAAACCACAACATAACGAAGGTGTAATCAACAGCTTTGCATGAGAACACGATATAAAATGAAAGACTCACCTGTTGTGGCTCCGCCGTCGCAACCAGAACTGCCCCTGGCATCTGGTAGCTTCCTATATTATTCTCCCTCGTTTCTCTTCTTCTCCATTTTGTCAAAATCCTATTTTACCATGACATTAATTGAGAAATTTTGCAAATTTAGACTTCAGGAGCATACCCAAAATGGAAAATGTACAGTCCAAATTCAAATATGAAATGAAATTTTCTAGTACTGAAAATTTACCACTAAATATAACGTAATATGCAGTTATTTTTCAAATTAAAGCCAAAATTCATAAAACTGAAGTCTAAAATTAAAGGGGGGAATGGTACCTGGCGAAAATAATTTCTTGAATTGGCTTCAACTCCATTCTCATGCAACCATACCAAAATCTAATGGAAACCCAACAGAGAAAAATGAGTGTTGGCCTTTCCTGCTCAGATTGTAATTAATTCATAAAAACAGAGCTTTACCTGATGCTCAAACAAAGGTTAATTCAGTTATACATAAAAATATGGCATCCCTCCTAAATAACATCAAAATTATACAAATAAATAAAAAGAAAATGAGTGTTGGCCTTTCCTGCTCAAATTGTAGAGACGCTAATGAATCTTGTAAGTAGCTTGTAACCATCCTCTTTATCACAGAAAAAAATAATCAGCATCGTTGAGAGAGTGCCTCCAGCAAACGCTGTCTGTCGAGAAATTGTATTTTGAGCGAGAAAAACGTTAAACACTGCAAGATTGAAAACCCAGAAGTATAAAAAAATCAAAACTTCCATGAGAAACCAAAAGCTCGGTAGAAACAAAATATGAAAACTGAAAAAATTTAACAGCAAAAAAATGAAATAAAAGCAAATCAAATAACCCTCTCACCATTGTTGCTCAATATGTTGAGGGAAATAAAAAATGAAATAACAAATTAAGATCTGAGGAAGGAGAAGAAAGAGCCAAATTCATACCAAATAACAACATGCAGAAGAACCATCGAGCTCTCTTTTTCCCTTTCCCTCTCATTCTTTGTCTCTTTGATGACCTCACTGTATTCTTTGTCTCGGCCTTCCTCCTTCTCGTTTATGCTCCTCCTCCAATCATGCTCTCTTACGTCCATCGTTGCTTTTCTTCAGCAGGACAAAAAATTGAGAAAAGAGGAGGGAGATCGTAAGAGAGAGAAAGAGACGACGTGAACCCCAGATCTGCCTCCTCCCACATTCGGACTCCATTCGCCGCCGTGGATGCGTGTGCCACCATCCCTCTCGCGGCCAGAACCGCCGTCGTCTTCTTTCCTTCTCCCTGCCCCACTCTTTCTTTCTCTTTTCTTTCTTTTTCCCTTTTCTCCAGCGGCGTTAGATGAGATTTGTGTGTATGTGTGTGTGTGAAATGATGTGGGTTTCTCATGGGGGAAGAAACAGAGAGAGGGGGAAAAAGGATGGAGGGGAGGAAGAAGATAGAGAGAAGAAGATGTGAATGGTGAATGAAACAGCTCGAGAGAGAGAGAAGACATAGATGAGGAAGAAGGTGGGAAATCAGAGACACAATTGAGAGAGGGACAAGAGTATTAGGTTTTCAAAATTTTGAGTCCCTTGAATTTACCTTGTTGTCCTTATTTTGTATATGTGTCAAGCATAGGATAGTCTAATATAGTAATTATGTTTGCCATGTATGGGCTTATATTGATAGTAGATTACCTTGTTGTCCTTATTTTGTATATGTGTCAAGCATAGGATAGTCTAATATAGTAATTGTGTTTGCCCTGTATGGGCTTATATTGACGGTAGATTGTTATCAAAAAAAAAAAAAAGAAATATGCCGATAAAAGATGCAGTCAATTTTCATCTTTGGTAAGCCATTCCTTAGGACAAGATTACAAGAAGCGTGTTCCCTGCCCCCACGTTATGCTCGATCATCGCCAGTGATTAGCCAAAAATAAAAAAAATCATCACTATTCATTCACCAACCAGTGGGCCAAAGCCCAAAGCCACTCCCTGTACCCCACGAGCGACCATGTGAAAGGTGATTGGACTTTTTTGACGAAGAAATGAAAGACCGAGGCTCGATTGTCTCCGCTTTTCACCACAGCTGTTACTTGGATTCCCCTAATCCCCGTCAACTCTGCATGAATTAACTCATAAATCGGTACTTCTTCCGTTTTCGTTTATAAACAAAAATTATTATTTATATTCATTGAAAAATATATGTATTTGGTCTGGACCAAATACATATATTTTTCAATAAATATAAATAATAATTTTTGTTTATAAACTGGACCAAATACATATATTTTTCAATAAATATAAATAATAATTTTTGTTTATAAACGAAAACGACCAAATACATATATTTTTCAATGAATATAAATAATAATTTTTGTTTATAAACGAAAACAGAAGAAATATATATGCATGTGTCTATACATTCGCAAAGACAAATATATCCATCACTAGTGATTCTATCTAGAAAAGATAGTTAGTGGAGATGTACCCAAAAAAAAAAAAAGATAGTGGAGTTAGTCTTGAAGGGTGTAGGAATGGGAGGAGGTGGTGTCAACACAAATTAGGATTAAAGCCAACTCTTCATTCCGACTCTGAAAACAAATTATTTTATTTGTGAATTTTTGTTTTCTAGAAAGGTTCAATGATGCTCAAAACAATTTCTTATAAAAGTTACTAGACAATATTTTAATCCTATTGTAATCCTTTTTTGAATACTCTAAGTGAGAGTTCATAAAAAAATGAGATTATTTCAAACCTGTATGATATTTATATTTAGAGAATAGGTTTTTATATATATACAAGTTCATTAATGAAGATATATTAAATTTAAATTAATAAAACATATAATAATTTTTATGCACTAAATAATTTATTAATAAATCATTTCTCATTATTTTGATTTTCAAAACAAATTCATGTTTGATAAATTTTACCTACTATTTTTATGACAAAAAATTCTAAAGTATAGACTTAACTCATATAAAGTGAATAACTTATTTTAGGAAAATAAAAAAATTTAACCACCCTAAGAAAATTCAAAAAATATATTTTAATATATTCATTATGTATACGCAAAAAGGTAGCCATGTTTGGTGGTCCAAAATATAAGTAAATTCTAACTAATTTCACCATATTTAATGTTATCATTGCAAAAATATTTTTCATTTAATGTTACTACGACACATGTTCTCATAGAAAATTAAATAAAAATAAAGAGTAATTTGGAGAATACAATTAATTTTTTATTACACCAAAGAAATTAAATAAACTTAACTTGTAATCGGTGTGAAATTAAGTATTTTTTATTATATTATCTATACCATTATATAAAGACCACAGGGTAAGGTAACTGTTTTTTTAGTGTACTACTTTTGTTTCCACTTTTATCCTTTAATAAACTGTTTTGTAAATTTAAAAAATATTTTTTTAAAACTGCTGCACCTTCATTTCAAAGAAACTGACACCAACAAATATAAATGTCTCTCTCTCTCACGACAAATGTGTTGTGGACAAGAAAAAAAATGATAATATAGAATATTGTAGCGCAATAAAAATACGGAAAGACGGGCACTCTATTTCAAAGAAACCAACACTAACAAATATAATTGTCACTCTCTCTCTCTCACAAAAAATGTGTTATGGACAAGAAAAATATGATAATATAAAATACTGTAGCACAATAAAAATATGTAAAGACGGGCACGTGCCCGTCTTGCCGCTAGTGAGCCTAGAGGGAGTAACTTGGTCTAATAGAGCTAAATCCCCGTTTTACATCCTTGTCTCCATAACGACCGTAACCAAAATCACCACCGTTGTAACAGCAATCAAGCGACAAAACACGAGGGAACACCTTAACCAAACCATCACCCCCCTCCACACGAATCCCAACTCTAATAGTAGCGGTTTAAACTAAACGGCCAAATTCGTTTAAAACGAAATATAATAAAAAATCACAAAATTTCCGAAAAAAATAATCACGATTCACGAGGGAGAAGAGAAGAGAGACAAGACCCAATGTTTTGTTGGTTCCTCGTAGGTAAACGAACGACACAGTGATCCCCTTCCGTTGGGTCGGCCACATCTACATTGCAAAATCAAAAATCTTACAACATTGTTTGGATCCCCAAATAAATGCAGCACGCTGTTTGGATGCAATCCAAAATCTATTCCGCATTACAAAATCTTCATCCAAACAAATCCTATACATCCTCATTCAGATCTCGCCGTTCGTGCGGAATCTGAAGGTTGAGGTAAACCGTGTTGCGTTGCAGCCTCCGTTGAGAGATGGATCAGTTGTCGGCGATCAGCGAGGAGCTGGCGGAGATCGACGGACGCGTCGCCGACAATTTTCGCGCTCTGTCGTAAGAATCCTAACCTCTAGCGTTTTCCGTCTCAAACTGCTGTTTTCGTGTGTCGTTTTTTGACCGGTTGCGGCGTTTTGTTGTTTTCGTGCAGAAATGGATTTCAGAAGTTGGAGAAGATTAAGGATTCGAGTAGGCAGAGCAGGCAGCTGGAAGAGCTCACTGAGAAAATGCGAGACTCTAAACGGTAATTTTGGATTTTCCTTTGTGGTAATGCAATGCCATAATAACGAGCTTGAATTTCGTTTGTAATTGTCGTGTTCGGGTTTTATGTCACGTGACAAGAACTTTGTGACAATGTGGGTTTGATGTTTTTCATTGCTGGGAAATTTGGCCAATGATTCATTCTAGCGAACAATCAATATTTCATTTTGATTGGCTAGTTACACTTGTTGTTGGAATATCCAGATCTGTGTTAGAAATAGAGAACCAGAAACTTGAATGCGATTTTGATTGTTTATTAAATGACCCGGTTTAATACTTTTAAAAAGTTGGTTGGTTGATTGATTTCGTTTTTGGCATTGGAAGCACGAGTTATCGTGATTTTATCTCTGCTTATATATGGTCGGATTTGTTTTTTTTTTTTTTTTTCAGGCTTATTAAAGAGTTTGATAAAGAAGTCAAGGCTTTGGAAGCTAGCTTTGATAGAGAAACCAACAAAATGTTGAATGAGAAAAAGCAGGCAATGGTGAGATGTTTAGCTCTGGATACCTACATGATATACTTTTCTATGCGTCACATTGATTTTGCTACTTCTGTGTGTTTTGGGGTTTATTGGTCTCTCGTAAACTATTCGTGACAGTCATCAACATTACTGACAAACATTTCTATTTTTGTTGCAGATCAAAGAGTTGAATTCATATGTTGCTTTGAAAAAACAGTAAGTGAGAGCATCATGTTACTATTAGCAATCGATCTTAGCCTGTACGGCAAAGCAGACATAGGTTTCCCTTGATCATATTATATGCCTTCAGCTTCCTTAAAATGTCTCATTCTGTTCTTGCATGAGTGGAATGTATAACTTGATAGCATCACCAAGTAAGTGCCTGTGTTTTATTGCAATGCAGATATGCTACAAACATTGAGAATAAACGAATTGAGCTCTTTGAGGGGCCCAATGAAGGCTATGCAGAAGAAAATGTCTTGCTAGCTTCCTGTAAGTATTATGGCTTCTTCATATCAGTTATGCTAATATTCATGTATCATAACATGTTTTCAGCAGTCAAATAAAGTCCATTATCATTTTGTTTTACTAGGTGTGACATTATTGATAGTCTGATAGAACAGACTTTATGTTTTGTCACCCAATACATTTGTCAATTACTCAGTTTTTAAACAAGGCATGCGCTTCTTTTTATGCTTGATTTATATGACTCATAGTTGCATTCATTTTGGACGGAGACATCACCTAATTGTAGCAAGTACTGATCGAATGAAGGAGGAAGCATGCATAGAAAAATGTAACGGTGTGAGTGGAGAAGGAGTCCTTAATCATTTCAGCGAAAGTGAGAGATGTGAAAAATTATCATGCTTCTGCAATATTTTATTTTTGGAGACAGTCTAGGTGTGCTTTGATGTGCACACATAACACAACGGTCAACATGCATGCTTCATAGTCTAAGTTCCTTTCTGGCCCTGTTATGATCTTCATCCATTTTTGACATTTTTTAATTTTATAGTAAGTCTTAAATATAAAGCAAAAGCAGAAAAAATAAAATCGTCTGAAAAATATTTTCTGCTTCTGCTTGCTGCTCTTTAGTGGCATATTTTATGCTTCTTCTGCCAATTAAAAGCACTTCTATATTTTGGCCAACAACCACCTTAAAATGTCAAAAGTAGTATTTCATAATAGAAATACAAGCTGATGTGGATTTCACAGCATGACCGAACATGATTTATTTATTTTTACTATTTTGGTTAATGTGGAGAGCGTTTATGATGTATTACAGCAATGTCAAATGAACAGCTAATGGATCATGGGAATCGGATGATGGATGAGACAGATCAAGCCATTGAGAGGGGAAAGAAGGTTGGTTTATTTCCTAACTGCCGCTTTTTATTTTTTTTTCCATATACATGGAGTACAACTGATTTTATAGTTTGCTACAGTATTTTTCTAGTCCTAGCGGGGAATGACTAAGCTCCACTTTTATGCTTGCTTTCCTTTCATTATAGTTATAAGTTATAACTAGCAGTTAAATCGGAAAATATATGGTTTTTAGAACACAATTTAACTTCTGGTTAATGGTAATGAATCTGGCCGTCTAAGTCATTGGTATTGTCTTTTCGTTTCTTTTTCTTTTTGTTGTGCTGTTGTCTTGGTTGTTTCCTATTATTTATGTTTATTTAGCACCTGCTTGTCATTTTGCTTCCTCATTTAAATTAATGAACACACTCAAGTTTGTTCTGTGTATATTAATTTAACGTTATGCTCCTGAAGCACCGCCGTCCCAATCTTGCTTTTATTCATTTCCATGCTTAAATAAATTTGATTATACATTTCCATATCATCCTCTCTGTTAGAATTCTTCTGGCTCTCCAGGTTATTGCAAAATCATGAAATCAGTTAAATGAAGGTGAAAAATGTGAGGGGGTGGAGAAATAATACTTCTATAATTTATGTTCAAAGGAAACACATGCTTTTGTCTTTCAGAGGACTGTAAAGGTTGTACATATCATAGTACATTCTAATCTTAGATTGTGTGCAGCAAAGTAGTACCTCCTTTGATTATCCATGCAGCACCTCCTTTGATTAGTGTAGTAAAAACATGTATTTTATATTTAATTCGCCTTAAGGCCACAATTGAACTCCCTGCCCCTCTCCTCTGGAAGTTTGAAGGACAGAGGAAGAAGTAGTGAAAGAGAATCGAAAAATACTGGATGATTTTTTATTTGAATATTCTGGATATTCAAATTCTGTTTTCTATCTTCTGGAGATAAAAAGGGCAACTTTGCTGACAGAAAGTTTATTTCCATGAACCCTTCTGCATTAATAGGTTGTTCAAGAGACGATAAATGTTGGTACAGAGACTGCAGCAGCTCTTAAGGCTCAGGTATGAATCTTATGCATAGACATGCACCCCTAAGAAAGAAATGTAAACTTGAATTTGACATGGGAACTAAGGGCTGTAATCTCTTCCATGTGTAGACAGAACAAATGAGCAGAGTTGTCAATGAGTTGGATTCTATCCATTTCTCCATAAAGAAAGCCTCTAAACTGGTCAAGGAAATCGGTAGGCAGGTCAATTTCTACAGAATCCACATCATTGTGTCAATATAGATACTATATGAAATAGATACTCTATGAATCATTCATTGATCAGCATGCTGGCATTTTTGCAATAGGTTGCTACTGACAAGTGTATTATGGCATTACTTTTCCTCATTGTCATTGGAGTAATTGCTATCATTATTGTAAAGGTAAGAGAAGTTTATTATTTAATTCTTATGGTTCAATTCAGAAATATCCTCTATTATGGTAGAAATTGCTTGACAACACATGGAGGAAGCATTTATGAAGCATAAAATATTGATCTACTGATTTATCATGAAAAAGAAATCCCATCTCCAAGGCTTCACTAGGCATAGCTTATGATTGCCTTTTACAGATTTACAGCTTCTAGTTTATGTATTTTATTGTGTGCAAAGGTTTGTTCATTTTTGAGTTCATGATCCATGTAGTCACGTCACCATTGCGAAAGGAAATTTCTCTTAGATTATGATATTATTTGTACTCACAACAAACAAAATTGCATTTCAAAATCTATTTGGTGTTGTTGGGGTTGTTAACGGGTGGTGAAGGATGGTTCTAAAACTCAAAGGTGTCTTGATTCATTGTCTATGAATGTGATCATTGTAAATCTCATTTTCCTTTTGGTAAATACCATCTTTGTTTCATTTTACCTAGCAAAACTAGATTCCAGAAGACATCCCTGCTACTTTCTTGCCGAACTGCTTATTTTTACTGATTAAATCCTCTGACAGTGCTCACATTATGACTTACTATGCTATCCTTGGACCTTCTTTCAAAATTTCAGCTTGTGCATCCTAACAACAAGGACATTCGCGACATTCCGGGATTAGCTCCTCCAGTCATGAACCGAAGACTGCTTTGGAGTCACAAGATGAAGAATTAAAGTGAACAGTGTGATGAGTTTACACAAGTGACAACTTCTTTGGTGACACACTTAAAGGACAAAAATGAACATTGTGATGAGCTCATCAAGTTGATATCAGGCTCTTTGGCTTGATGGTGATGACAAATGGCTGCAGTCAGCAGTTACTACAAACAGAGTTGCCAATAATTGAGTGTGTTATTAATTACATAATAGTGGAGGGGTTGGTTTGACCTTAAAGCACATGATAGAACATCGGTCTAGGGCATGTACGCTCGATTTTTTGTCTTGAACTGAACAATTTTCACTCTATAGCTTTTTAATTTTTATCTATGGAATCATAGGGAAAACCAAACAAATGAGCCCTCTCGGATTGTTTGTTGATTGTCTCGTCATTCTTGTAATATATACGCTGGTTTTTACTCTTTCTATGTACCTTCCGGTCCTTCGTTGATATCATGAGTATTTTCAATTTCTAATATAATTCAATTATATATTTACGATTTAGTCTTGCAAATAGTTCAAATATTTTAGTTTTTACCTTAATTAGCCGAGAGAACCCGTGCTACGAGTGGGGTACGGGATGATAGACTCCCAAACCAAACTTCACACATCCCCTCTACGTATCAGCAAGAGTGGTGTCACAGGATTTCTTCATTGTTGAGAAAGAGACTGTAAAGTATGTAATTGCAAAACGTAACAAGATAATGGAAACTCAAAGCAATTCCACTATTTTACCAATGTAACAGTATAATAGAGGAGCTGAGTATTTCTAGGAATTCAAATATGGAATGTGTCCCTTTCTTAAAGACTGAAATAACAAAAAGTAAGAAGGTAAAATCAGAAGAAATCCTTCTAAGAAGGCCGTAGGGAGAGAGGTAAGAGTATTCTCAAATTCTGCACACCCATGATTGCTAATCATTGCCCCTTTTATGCTTGGAGCAGAGAATGTTTTCTATTAGGTTTTCTCTCTCTCTCTTGCTCCTTCTTGCTCCCATGATATTAGGATTGGTTTCCACCTGTCCTTGATCCTTACTGTCATCAACAGAATCTGTTATAAGGTTGTTGGTGCCCAATTGAATATCCTCATTCATAACAATTCTCCCTCCATTGAAAACAACCTTGTCCTCAAGGTTGAGATTGGGGTAATTAACTTTGATCTCATGCTAATTTTCCCATGTTGCCTCCTCTGGGTTTAAGCCTTCTCAGTGAATAAGAACTTGTGGAATTTCTTGATTCTGCTGTAGGAGCATACGAGTTTGAAGGATGTCTTGGGGTACCAATAGTGGGTCGTGCTCACTAGTAGTAAGAGGCAGTGGCATATACTGCTCAGCATGTTGACCCTTGCAAGGTTTCAACAATGAAACATGAAACACAAGATGAATCTTTGCAGCAGATGGAGCAATGGTTTATAAGCAACTGGTCCAATTTTCTCCATGATTGGAAAGGGTCCAAAGTATCGCAGCCCTAACTTGTGATTACGGTGCAGAGTGATAGAGTGTTGTCTATAAGGTTGGAGTTTAACCAACACCATATCCCCAATGTTAAACTCAGCCAACCTTCTCTTAGTATCAGCAAACTTCTTCACCACTTGCTGAGCCTTAGACACATTAGCCTTTAGAAGAGCTAAAATGGAATCTCTCTCAGTAAGCATCTCCTGCAATGCTGGTGGATATGTGGAGTGAATGTCATATTTGATGAGAGTTGGTGGATCACGGCCTTACACAGCCTTAAAAGGCATCATACCAATGCTAGTGTAGAAGGACATGTTGTACCAATATTCAACCCAAGGAAGAAACTTTGACCAATTGCGAGGATTTTGGCCCGTAAAGCAGCGTAGGTACAACTCTAAGCACTTGTTAACAGCCTCAGATTGGCCATCCAATTGGGGATGATAGGAAGAACTCATGGCCAATGTGGTGCCACTTAACTTGAACAAATGTTGCCAAAATCTACTAGTGAAAACCTTGTCCCGATCCGACATAATGGATTTAGGAAACCCATGTAATTTCACAATAGAATGGAGAAATATTTCAGCAACCTTGAGACTAGTGTAGTCATATTTTAAAGGAGCAAAATGACTATACTTAGAGAGTCTATCAACCACCACAAAGACAACAATATAGGAGTTGGAAGAAGGCAAACCCGTGATAAAGTCCATTGAAACATCCTCCCAAATCTGATTTGGGATAGGCAAAGGCTGCAGTAATCCCGCAGGAAAAGCAGCAGAAGCCTTAGCTTGCTGACAAGTCAAGCATTGAGCAACAAAGAGGCTGATGTCCTTATGCATATCTGGCCAAAAAAATTGAGTGGAAATTCTGGCCTTGGTTCTAGTGATGCCTATGTGACCCCCTAATGGAGAAGAGTGAAACTCTTGGAGAATAAGCTGAATCAATTCCGGCTTCTGTGGAATTACCAAACGCGATTTCCAAAACAGCAGACCATGTTTGACTTGATAATGTGGATCAGCACAAGATCCTTGGAGGCATTGATTCTTGATGTTACTCAAGACAGGATCAGTATTTATAGCATCCATAATGAATGAAAGGAGGTCAGTTTGAGGAGGAGAAACAACCATGGCAAATGACCTGGACAAAGCATCAACAACCACATTATCAATACCAGGTTTATATTCAATTGTAAAATCATACCCCATAAATTTGTGAGGCCAATGTTGCTGCTTGGGTGTTTGGATTGCTTGATCAGTAAGGGCCTTTAAACTCTTTTGGTCTGTCTTGATGATGAACTTGTGGCCAATAAGATAGTGGCGAAATTTTGCCATTGCCTCTGTTATGGCATAAAATTCCCGGATATAAGCTGATTGTTTTTGCATTTTGGGGCTTAGCTTTTTAGAGAAAAAAAAGCTAGGGGATGCCTAGCTTGACTGAGAATGGCATCAATGCCTGAACCAGAAGCATCAATTTCCAAAGTGAATGGTTGGCTGAAATCAGGCAAGGCAAGCACAGGGGCTTGTGTAATGGCACCCTTAAGATTATTGAAAGTTGTTGTAGCCTCTGAACTCCAAGAAAAAGCATCTTTTTTCAAAAGAGAAGTAAGTGGTGCAGCAATGGAGGCATAACTCTTGATGGAACGGCTATAGTACCCAGAAAGGCCCAAAAATCCGCGAAGCTGTTTGATCAAACTAGGAACAGGCCAATCCATCACAGCTTTAATTTTGGAGTTATCTATGGCAACCCCTTGGTTGGAAATAGTGTGACCTAGGTAATCCACTTGAGTGAGGCCAAAACAACATTTAGTCAACTTAGCAGACAAAGAGTGTTGCCTTAGGATCTGTAAAACCACCGCCAAATGATGTAAGTGAGCTGTCCAAGATGGACTATATACCAGAATGTCGTCGAAAAAGACGAGAACTGACTTTCAGAGTTGCTCCTTAAAGACATGGTTCATGAGGCTTTGAAAAGATGCCAGAGTATTGGAAAGGCCAAAGGGCATGACAAGCCATTCGTATAAGCCTTGATGAGTACGAAAAGCCGTCTTGTGGCGGTCCTCCGACTTAACTAATATTTGGTGGTAACCCGACCTTAAATTGAGCTTAGAAAAATAAGACGCACCAAATAGTTCATCCAACAGTTCATCCACAGTGGGAGTAGGAAAACTATCCTTAATCGTAATAGCATTTAATGCACGATAATCAGTGCAAAAACTCCATACCTTTCATGCAAGTATTGTCCGCCATGGTAATGAATGAAAACACCAATGTAAAGTATGTAATTGCAAAACAGAACAAGATAATCGAAACTCAAAGCAATTCCACTATTTTACCAATGTAACAGTACAATAGAGGAGCTGAGTATTTCTAGGAATTCAAATATGGAATGTATCCCTTTCTTAAAGACTGAAATAACAGAAAGTAGTAAGGAAAAATCAGAAGAAATCCTTCTAACAAGGCCGTAGGAAGAGAGGTAAGAGTATTCTCAAATTCTGCACACCCATGATTGCTAATTATTGCCCTTTTATGCTTGGAGCAGAAAATGTTTTCTGTTAGGCTTTCTCTCTCTCTCTCATGCTCCTTCTTGCTCCCATGATATTAGGATTGGTTGCCACCTGTCCTTGATCCTTACTATCATCAACAGAATCCGTTATGAGGTCGTTGGTGCCCAATTGAATATCCTCATTCATAACAGAGACAACATCTGTGGCTGCAAAATTAATTTTTAAGGTGGTTCTGGGGATGCCACAGAATAGCACTTGAGTAGAATGCCACAGTATTTGAGCTCATCAATGTATATAAGAAAAAATTCAGAAGTTGGATTAGTGCCTGCGTGGTAAAAATTTTAATCTATATATTTACAAAATAATGGGTAACTACATGCTTAGATTGAACTTGACTCGTTAGTTAAATGAAAATTTTCTCTGCTAACTATTTGGTTCAAAGGAATTGAGCAGAGAAACTTTCGTAGTGTGAGGAAAATGGGAAGGGAGGAATGAAATTTTACTTAATTTGGGTGAAAGAAAGGGGTGGGGAGGAAAAATAGGATTGGGAATTTGGGATCGTCTGCTTTTTGCTTACAAGGGGACAATGAAACTTCATCCATGGCTTAGATGGCGACATGTAACACCCCAAAGTCCTATTCATGCTTTATTCTAATAATTAGCCTAACTCGTGTAATCAACGGGTGTAAAAATACGAAGGAATTAAAATCGCAACACGAATAACACTACGACGCGCTACGGTGAAGTAATACTAAGTATGTCACATGCAGGTATATAGATAAGTACATACTATCAGAGTGCAAAATGCGTAGTGTAGATAGTAATGATACAGCCATCCCAAAAGAAGTAAACCTGTGAGGCTAACCTGCTGCCTCAACTAAACATAACATCAAAACACAAACATAACATAAGTATTAAGACTCCTGGCCAACATATAACCAAACGCCTCAGCGAGGGAAAAACTGAGAGCTCCCACTCTGAGATCCCGAACGCCTTGGAAACAACCGTCTGTAATCATGAGCTATCATGTCGTGAGAGGGACCAGATATCGCTCCTCTCCCACGTCTCTGTCGTCCACGGTGGCTAGACTCGCTATGATGGCTAACAGGTCGCACCGGCATCGGCTGAGGAGACATCGGTAGATAACCCCCATAACAAAAACCTGGTGGAAACCCTGGTGCCTGCGACATCTGCTGAAAAGGTAGTCTCTGACATATCCTGAAGTCTCCGGAAAAGCTAGCTATAGGAAAACCTGGAACCTTGAAATAGATCGAGATGGTACCCGCATAAATCGCTGCCTGACGCACATGGTCAATCTCCCACACCATGCCGTCGAAATCATGGTACTGAATCTCAAAATCACCCCACAGGGGGATCTGAGGGGGAAGGAGCATCGACGGTTGCATCAGCACAAACTGCTCCATCGGGTGCTGCTGCGGTTGCATCCTCCTCTTCAACAAAGTCTAACATACAATAATACATATACAAACAAGCATACAAACACAGGGAGGTAAGAATAACACAATCATCAAAAAGCGGGAAATGCATAAGTAGAATGAATGATTTGACAATCCGAACAAACCAGCACATATAAACAAATATGACCTAGCTACCCACTTCCACTTATCCCATGTCTCTCAATGAATCAATGTGTTGTGCGCTTCGGCATCTTTTCCTTCTATTGTCACTGTACTCCTCATTTCTGTTAGGAATACTTATTGGCGAACCCCTTTTCCGTTAGGTTACCGTCCCCCTTTTTCCGTTAGGGACTCCCGTCTCCCTTTTCCGATAGAGTACGGAGCGACATTAGCCTAGTCCACGAGGTATTCCCTTCTTCCGTTAGGAATCCTCCTCCCCCTTTTCCGATAGGGACGTCCATTTCCCCCTTTTCCGATAGGGAACGGAGTGGATCAAACCTATTAGGCGAGATATCCCCCATTTCTGTTAGGGATTCTCTCCACATCACATTCTTGTCAAGAACGGAGTGGTTACTAATGCAATATCATATGCAAGCATCCAACACCTCATAATCATAAGCCTCACATCATATTATGCACACATTCCCTAAATATCCCACAATCAGGTTCATGCATGTCAACAGGCTATACTTAATCATTTAAGCATGCTAGGACAACATGCAATACATTTCCACATAATACACATTTAATCATGTTACCCTAAGCATGTTACTACTCACATAGAGCACATATGTTACATCTCACAGTTAAGCATATTATCAGGCAATCACATTTAATAATAAAATAATCTTATGTTAGTTGATGGGTCTACCACGCCTATCCTTAGATGTGGCACACCATAACCCCTATCCTTAGGTGTTACTGACATCAACCCCTAGTAGAGTTTAGGTCACCCTACACATGCCAAACAGTCATATCTACAATACAGAACCCAATAAAAGTGCATTCTTTCCCCCCACTTGGTAATAGAAGCACTCGGAAGCAAACTGGACACCGAGACGTAAACACAAACTCACCAACAATTCATACCAACACTCCCGCACAATGTTCCGGTTCAGCCAACAATAAGGAATAAGTCCAGAGTTACCAACAGTATCACCGAACAGTCCAGAATAGGCCACAGTTAACCGGAAACACACAAACGCACTCGGATTAGAGTTAGGGCAACTAATAAACTAACTAAAACAAAAAGAGGCCGCGGACAGGGGCTGGCCTTCCAATTCCAGAACTTCAACTTACCCAAAAATAACACCAGACAAGCTTCCACAGTCAACCGGTACCCGTACTATCGCCAAAACCCTAAAATACGAAGAACAGGTAATGAGGAACAATCCAAACAACCAAGGAATCCACGAAATCAGATTTGGGACATTAGACTCTAATCTCAGTTTCGTGACCCATGGAATCTCCTCTGGGAGTTCCGGCAAAACCCTAGTTCGTTCGGTACCCGCACGGTCAAACCGGGGTCCAAAACACAGTCTGATTAGGGTTAAGAACTAGAATCAATTCAAGATTAAGAAGTTGCTAACTGAAACAGAGATGAACAGTAGATGGGATTAGAATTTACCTCGATGAAACGGCAATCGGAGATAAGCCCTAACAAGCTCGAACGGTAACAGACGAGTTAACACCATCAGTTTGAAGAACAAATGATCAAAGTAGCTTTGGATGAGATCACAAAGCTTGGAAATATTAAAAATGGAGGAAATCTGATAAGAAGGGTGTTCTGGTCATGTTAATTGAAGAAGAAGTGGAAAAAAAATGAATCAGAGGGATTAATGGCCTTAAATAGGCAAAAAGAATTACACTGGGCGCGCGCCACGCGCTGCCCTTAGTGTACCGGGCGCACGCCGCCCGCACCTCTATAATACACTGCGCGCGTCACGCGTGACCCTGAGCGTGCCACGCGCATTATTGCGCATCGGTTTTGTCTCCATGCGCGTCACGCGCACCGCTCTTTTGAGATAACTTCGTCCAGAAGTTGTTTGCTGCATGCGCTCCACGTGTCGCGTTCCCATTGGCTCACACGCCACGTGTCAAAGCTGACTCATGCTACTGGCCCATCATGCACCAGCGCGCATCACGTGCATCCATAGGCACAACAGGCGTGCGCCACGCGCTCCTGCGTATTCTTGCCCGTTTTTCGCGCGATTTCTTCGATTCCGACTTCCGTGCGATCCAGAACTCGATACCCTAACACTTAAACATGATTCCTAACACAAGAGGACTTCAAATAGACATAAGAACAAAGGTTCTAAGTCTTATATACTCGTCCGAAAGCTCTCACTCGCTCAAAGGTACGAACACACAAAAACCCTAAACTCAACTCCGATCGTTCTCAAACTTTACCAGACTTCCAAGACTCATACCAAAATATTACCAAACACTATTCCAATCTCAAATAACATACCAAACCTCAAAACATGCTTTCACACAAACACCAAAAGCGAGCATACCGCCAAAAGGTCAAGCATGCAGTCAAAACACACAAATCCCTACCTAGGGCACACAAATACACTTAGTCACACATAAACACACATTAAGCAAGATTAGAAAAATGAGGATGTTACATTACCACCCCCCTTAAAAGAGATTTCGTCCCCAAAATCACGCACCTGAAAATAAATGAGGGTACTGCTGACGAATATCACTGTCACGCTCCCAAGTCATGTCACCTGTCACCTCATCCCACAGAACCTTAACGAAAGGAATAGTTTTACCATGAAGTTCCTTCATCTTCCTATCTAAAATCCGTACAGGCAACGCTTCATACTCTAAGTTCTCTTTCAATTGTATTGAGTCGGGTTCAAGTATATGTGATGGATCGAAAAAATGTTTACGAAGTTATGAAGCATGAAAAACATCGTGAAGTCTGGAAAGATTAGGTGGTAAGGCTATATAATAAGCTACTGGGCCAATCTTACGGAGAATTTGAAAAGGTCCAATAAATCTAGGGGTTAGCTTTCTAGATTTGATGGCTCTGCCAATTCCAATTCTAGATGTCACTCTCAGAAAAACATGGTCTCATTCCTGGAATTCTAAAGGTCTCCTCCTTTTGTCGCTATAACTCTTCTGCCTATCCTGTGATGCTTTCATCTTCTCTCTAATCTTCCTGACTTGTTCTGTGGTTTGCTGTACCAACTCTGATCCTAATACTTGTGTATCTCCTGTCTCAAACCAACACAAAAGGGTCCTACACTTCCTTCCATACAGTGCCTCAAAATGTGACATACCTATACTTGAGTGAAAACTATTGTTATAGGTAAACTCTACTAAAGGCAAGAACTCATCCCAACTTCCTACGTGCTCTAACACACAAGCTCTCAACAAATCTTCTAGGGATTGGATCGTCCGTTCTGACTGACCATCCGTTTGAGGATGATAAGCTGAACTCAATCTCAATTTGGTTCCTAAAGCTCGTTGCAATTCATTCCAGAATCTAGAGGTAAATCTAGGATCTCTATCACTAATGATGCTCGAAGGAACACCATGCAACCTAACAACCTCCTTGATGTATATTTGAGCCAATCTCTCCAAAGGATACTTCTCTCCGATTGGAATAAAATGAGTGTTGTTCGTTAACCGATCAATAATTACCCAAGTTGCATCAAACTTCTTAGGCGTCCTTGGTAAACCCACTACGAAATCCATTGTTATCCTGTCCCACTTCCACACGGGAATATCCAATGATTGCAACAATCCTGCCGGCATCCTATGTTCAATCTTTGCTTTCTGACACACTAGACAGGACATGGCGAAGTTTGCTATGTCTTTCTTTATACCAGGCCACCAAAACATCTTCTTCAAATACCGATACATCTTAGTAGTGCCCAGATGAAAACTAAGCTTTCTCTTATGGGCTTCTTCCAGAATCGTTCTCCGTAGTTCCGAGTCATGCGGAACACAAACTCGGTCTCCAAAACTTATCACTCCATCTTTTTTGATACTAAACTCCGAAGTCTCACCGTCCTTCATGGAATCTTTAATCTTGATCAGCTGTTCATCAAGCCCTTGCTTCGCCTTCAACTCTTGCAGAAATTCATTGGTCACCACTATCTGTCTTAAGCATAACTTATCCTTAAACAACTGCACTCCCAAATTCAGATCTCTGAATTGTTCCACTAACTCTAACTCCTTCACCATCAAAGCTGACACATATAGGGATTTCCTACTTAAAGCATCAGCTACAACATTAGCTTTTCCTGGATGATATCGCAGTTCAAACTCATAATCCTTAAGAAACTCCATCCACCGCTGTTATCTCATATTTAGCTCCTTCTGGTCAAACAGGTATTCCAGGCTCTTATGATCACTGAAGACTATGAACTTAGCTCCGTAAAGGCAATGTCTCCAAATCTTCAATGCAAAAACTATAGCTGCATGTTCAAGGTCATGGGTAGGGTAGTTCCTTTCGTGAATCCTTAATTGTCTTGATGCGTAGGCCACTACACTACCTCCTTGCATCAGAACACATCCTAACCCTTGATATGATGCATCGCAGTATACTTCGAATTCTCCTGAGGGATCGGGTAAAACTAACACAGGTGATGTGGTCAGCCTCTTCTTCAGCTCTTGGAAACTATCTTCACACTTATTCGACCATACAAAAGGGTTCTCTTTCCTCGTCAACTGGGTCATAGGTAAGGCTATCTTCGAGAATCCTTCTATAAATATCCTATAATACCCGACCAAACCCAAAAAGCTTCTAATCTCACTCACTGACTTAGGCCTTTCCCATTTAGTCACGACTTCCACTTTCGAGGGATCTACAGCAATTCCATCTCTATTAATCACTTGTCCAAGAAATTGCACCTCTTCAAGCTAGAATTCACACTTTGACAGTTTAACATAAAGCTGCCTGTCCTTTAAAATCCGAAGTACAGTTCTCAGATGCTTCACATGCTCTCCCTCCGTACGCGAATAAATCAGTATGCCATCAATGAAGACGACTTCAAATTTATCTAAGAATGGTCTAAAGATACGATTCATATAATCCATGAACACTGCAGGAGCATTAGTCACACCAAATGACATAACTAGATACTCATAATGTACATATCTAGATCTAAAGGCAGTCCTAAGAATATCTTCTTTCTTGACCCTAATCTGATGATAACTAGATCTCAGATAAAATATTGCCGCTCCCTTAACTTGATCCATCAAATCATCTATTCTAGGAAAAGGATACTTGTTCTTAATCGTGACCCGATTAAGTTTCCTATAATCAATACACATCCTTGCAGATCCATCCTTCTTCTTCATAAATAACACTGGTGCTCCCCATGGTGAAACACTGGGTCTAATGAATCCTTTCTTGATTAAATCGTCTAACTGGAATTTCAACTCTACTAGTTCTGCTGAGGACATTCTGTAGGGTGCTATGGATATAGGTCCAGTTCCAGGGATAAGGTCTATTGCAAATTCTATCTCTCTTTCTGGGGGTAATCCTGGAACGTCATCATGAAACACTTCTGGGAATTCTCTTACTACCGGCAAAGAGTCAAGGCTAGGAGTATCCTTAGCTTCATTGAAAATAACACCATATACTTCACAGAGTTACCATTAGCGACAAATTGAATATCATTGTCAGATACCATACTGGGTTGTTTAGGAAAGGGAAGGGTCTTACGGGAACAGTCTAGTAACACATGGTTAGCTGCAAGCCAGTCCATTCCTAAGATAACATCTAGGTCTTGCATCGGTAGACAAATAAGTCTACTAAGAAATTCCTATTCTCTATGGTGACTTGACATTTAAGGCAAACTGATGAAGTAGTTAGGGGATCACTAGTAGGAGTAGAAACTACCAGTTTATGAGGTAAAGAAGAAACATGCAATTTCAAATGATCCACTCATGCAAGTGAAATGAAAGAATGTGTAGCCCCGGAGTCAAACAATACAGATAAGCATTTACCAGAGACCAAGCAAATACAGTATCAGATCAGGCAATTGAGAGGATTCAGCTCCCCTCACGGTAAATACTTTCCCCAAAGTTTGAAGTCTGCCTGCACCGGCTCCATCTCCTCGTCCTGTACCACCACGTCCTGTACCACCTCGTCTTGTACCATTTCCATTTCCTCTTCCTCCACGTCCTCCTGCAACAGGTCTGTTTGTAGCTCTCTGTCCACCCCAACAATCCTTCGCTAAGTGACCCATCCATCCACATTGATAACATTGTTTTGACTCTCCTCCACCAGCTGACATTGTACAATCCTTGATAAGATGCGGACGTCCACACCTATAACATCTCTGAGCTCTCGCTATAGCTCCAGCACCTTCAGTAGCATCAGGTTGTGCCGGTCTAGAATAGGGTCCGGCTCTGCCCCTCTGAAACCTACCTCCTCCATGTCTATTACCTCCTCTATGCGCATCGCCTCTCGCACCACCTCCACTCCTGATAGGACCACCACTCCTCTGCTGATCTCTCTCTCTATCCATACTCTCCAGCTCCATACACTATTCTACTAGATTTGGAAACCTCGTCAACTTCAAAGGACTCACAGTCCGTCGTATCTCAAACTCTCAAACTCCTTTTCCTTCTCCTTGCGGTTCAACCTTGGAAAGAACTTCTCCAGAAAACTCTCCTTAAATAACTCCCAGTTCACTACACTTATTTTCTCTTCCAACAACCTTTTCTTACCTCTCCACCAAGACTCAGCATTGCCAATCAACATAAAAGAAGAAAAAGATACCTTTCTCTCCTCACAGGTGTTCATAGCCACCAAGATCTTCTCAATCTCCTGAATCCACTTCTCAGCTCTTTCGGGGTTAAACTCCCCGTTAAACTTTGGAGGATTTGCCTTTAGAAAAATTACCATCCCATTGTCATCACTCCTCTCTTCCCTCCTAGTCTGAGCAGCCTGCAGAAACTGGGCATTCTGTTGTGCCTGCTGAAGCATAGCAGTGGCCAACTCCCTAACAGATCGAAGGGTCTCATCAGAATCATGACCTCCTCCAACTCTCGAGGTCTCTCCATTCCTTGCTTCATTCACTCTCTCACGCGTACCTCTGCCACGACGAGCCATGAAGTCCTGAAAAAGAAATCATTAGCTCGAGGTCCATAAGATATAAAGAATCATAGAAATATATGTCGTATATCTTATGAATTGATAACTGATCACCTTTATTTAAGGTAATAAAGATAACGCGGACACTTTACCCAACTTCTAAAGATAGTCGTATTCGGTGGGAATACGACTAGACTCAGCCAGAATTAACATCCTAAATGACCTCACAGTGCTGTTAGGGCCGAACTGCTCTGATACCACAAATGTAACACCCCAAAGTCCTATTCAGGCTTTATTTTAATAATTAGCCTAACTCGCGTAATCAACGGGTGTAAAAATACAAAGGAATTAAAATCGCAACACGAATAACACTACGACGCGCTATGGTGAAGTAATACTAAGTATTTCACATGCGGGTATATCGATAAGTACATATTATCAGAGTGCAAAATGCGTAGTGTAGATAGTAATGATACAATCATCCCAAAAGAAGTAAATCTGTGAGGCTAACCTGCTGCCTCAACTAAACAAAACAGCAAAACACAAACATAACATAAGCATCAAGACTCCTGGACAACATATAACCAAACGCCTCAGCGAGGGGGAAACTGAGAGCTCCCACTCTGAGATCCCGAACGCCTAAGAAACAACCGTCTGTAATCGTGAGCTGTCATATGGTGAGAGGGACCATATGTCGTTCCTCTCCCACGTCTCTATCGTCCATGGTGGCTAGACTCGCTATGATGGCTAACAGGTCACACTGGCATTGGCTGAGGAGGCATCGATGGATAGCCCCCATAACCAAAACCTGGTGGAAACCCTAGCGCCTACCACATCTGTTGAAAAGGTAGTCTCTGACATATCCTGAAGTCTCTGAAAAAGCTAGCTATAGGAAGACCTGGAACCCTGAAATAGATGGAGATGGTACCCGTATAGATCGCTGCCTGACGCACATGGTCAATCTCCCACACCATTCCGTTGAAATCATGGTACTGAATCTCAAAATCACCCCACACGGGGATCTGAGGGGGAAGGAGCATCGACGGGGGCATCAGCATAAACTGCTCCATCGGGTGCTGCTGCGGTTACATCCTCCTCTTTAAAAAAGTCTAACATACAATAATACATATACACACAAGCATACAAACACAGGGAGGCAAGAATAACACAATCATCAAAAAGCGGGAAATGCATAAGTAGAATGAATGATTTGACAATCCGAACAAAGCAGCACATTTAAACAAATATCACCTAGCTACCCATTTCCACTTATCCTATGTCTCTCAATGAATCAATATATTGTGCGCTTCAGTATATTTTCTTTCTATTGTCACTGTACTCCCCATTTCCATTAGGAATACTTATTGGCGAACCCCCTTTTCCGCTAGGTTGCCGTCCCCCCTTTTCCATTAGGGACTCCCGTTTCCCTTTTCTGATAGAGCACGGGGTGACACTAGCCTAGTCCACGAAGTATTCCCCTTTTTCATTAGGAATCCTCCTCCCCCTTTTTCGATAGGGACGTCCGTTTCCCCCTTTTCCGATAGGGAACGGAGTGGATCAAACCTGTTAGGCGAGATATCCCCTATTTCCGTTAAAGATTCTCTCCACATCACATTCTTGTCAAGAACGGGGTGGTTACTAATGTAATATCATATGCATGCATCAAATACCTCATAATCATATGTCTCACATCATATTATGCACACATTCCCTAAATATCCCACAATCAGGTTCATGCATGTCAACAGGCTATACTTAATAATTTAAGCATGCTAGGACAACAAGCAATACATTTCCACATAATACCCATTTAATCATGTTACCCTAAGCATGTTACTACTCACATAGAGCACATATGTTACATC
This sequence comes from Calophaca sinica, assembly GCA_037113605.1. Taxonomy (NCBI): domain Eukaryota; kingdom Viridiplantae; phylum Streptophyta; class Magnoliopsida; order Fabales; family Fabaceae; genus Calophaca; species Calophaca sinica. The sequence goes on from CM073731.1 coordinate 35,618,386, forward strand.
TCACAGTTAAGCATATTATCAGGCAATCACATTTAATAATAAAATAATCGTATGTTAGTTGATGGGTCTACCACGCCTATCCTTAGATGTGGCACACCGTAACCCCTATCCTTAGGTGTTACTGACATCAACCCCTAGTAGAGTTTAGGTCACCCTACACATGCCAAACAGTCATATCTACAATACAGAACCCAATAAAAATGCATTCTTTCCCCCCACCTGGTAATAGAAGCACTCGGAAGCAAACTGGACACCGAGACGTAAACACGAACTCACCAACAATTCACACCAACACTCCCGCACAATGTTCCGGTTCAGCCAACAATAAGGAATAAGTCCAGAGTTACCAACAGTATCACCGAACAGTCCAGAATAGTCCACAGTTAACCGGAAACACACAAACGCACTCGGATTAGAGTTAGGGCAACTAATAAACTAACTAAAACAAAAAGAGGCCGCGGACAGGGGCTGGCCTTCCAATTCCAGAACTTCAACTTACCCAAAAATAACACCAGACAAGCTTCCACAGTCAACCGGTACCCGTACTATCGCCAAAACCCTAAAATACGAAGAACAGGTAATGAGGAACAATCCAAACAACCAAGGAATCCACGAAATCAGATTTGGGACATTAGACTCTAATCTCAGTTTCGTGACCCATGGAATCTCCTCTGGGAGTTCCGGCAAAACCCTAGTTCGTTCGGTACCCGCACGGTCAAACCGGGGTCCAAAACACAGTCTGATTAGGGTTAAGAACTAGAATCAATTCAAGATTAAGAAGTTGCTAACTGAAACAGAGATGAACAGTAGATGGGATTAGAATTTACCTCGATGAAACGGCAATCGGAGATAAGCCCTAACAAGCTCGAACGGTAACAGACGAGTTAACACCATCAGTTTGAAGAACAAATGATCAAAGTAGCTTTGGATGAGATCACAAAGCTTGGAAATATTAAAAATGGAGGAAATCTGATAAGAAGGGTGTTCTGGTCATGTTAATTGAAGAAGAAGTGGAAAAAAAATGAATCAGAGGGATTAATGGCCTTAAATAGGCAAAAAGAATTACACTGGGCGCGCGCCACGCGCTGCCCTTAGTGTACCGGGCGCACGCCGCCCGCACCTCTATAATACACTGCGCGCGTCACGCGTGACCCTGAGCGTGCCACGCGCATTATTGCGCATCGGTTTTGTCTCCATGCGCGTCACGCGCACCGCTCTTTTGAGATAACTTCGTCCAGAAGTTGTTTGCTGCATGCGCTCCACGTGTCGCGTTCCCATTGGCTCACACGCCACGTGTCAAATCTGACTCATGTTGCTGGCCCATCATGCACCAGCGCGTGTCACGTGCATCCATAGGCACAACAGGCACGTGCCACGCGCTCCTGCATATACTTGTCCGTTTTTCGCGCGATTTCTTCGATTTCGACTTCCATGTGACCCAGAACTCGATACCCTAACACTTAAACATGATTCCTAACACAAGAGGACATCAAATGGACATAAGAACAAAGGTTCTAAGTCTCATATACTCGTTTGAAAGCTCTCACTCGCCCAAAGGTACGAACACGCAAAAACCCTAAACTCAACTCCAATCGTTCTCAAACTTTACCAGGCTTCCAAGACTCATACCAAAACATTACGAAACACTATTCCAATCTCAAATAACATACCAAACCTCAAAACATGCACACAAACACCAAAAGCAAGCATATCGCCAAAAGGTCAAGCTTGAAGTCAAAACACACAAATCCCTACCTAGGGCACACAAATACACTTAATCACACATAAACACACATTAAGCAAGATTAGAAAAATGAGGATGTTACATGACACATCATCACCGGATCATAAAACTATCCCTTTCATTTATTTCTTTCACGTTTCCTCTTGTGTATAATCATTCGTTGTCTTGTAGCTTGAGAACGTAGAGTATACTCGGGCAAGAGAAGAACAAAAGGAAGGGGTAAGATAGCTTGAAAGTCAAAAACAACTACTTCAGATGTAATGATTTATCAAATGGCATTAATATCAATTTCTTGTAAGCTGATCTATCTATAGAATAACTTATCATAATATTGACAATAGTTGTGGTGTAAATTTTGTAAACTTACAATGCAAACATAAAAAAAATAGAGAAGGAGAAGAGAAAGCCAAAGGGAAGAAAGAGTTGAGAACAATAATGGCTAGGTTCTGTTGTATCAACAAAACACACACTTACAAGAGAAAAAGGTAAATATATATACAAAAAGTAAAAGTCCTAAACTACTCTTAAAATGGAGAAAATAAACAAAAGCATAAATAAAAACATATTATCTAAAATCTCCCCTCAAACTCACGATGCATCAATACGAAGCATCAAGACTTTGCTAGTCAATAAACGCAAACATTGGATGAAATGCGATTTTATGAACAAGTCAGCAATTTGCATGAAAGAAGAGACACAGGATAAAGTGATAGTTTCATGTTGAAAGTAATGACGTGTGGAATGATAGTCAATCTCAATATGTTTGGTGGGTTCATGAAAGACTTTGGAAGTTATTTGAATAGTGCTTATATTACCATAGTACACAAGGGTTGGTGCAGAGACTAGAGACAGAGACACTCATATACACAAGTAACCAACGTACCTAAATTATTTCTACAGTGGTGGATACCATAGCACGATACCTAGCTTATGTAAAAGAATGAGAGACAATGTCTTGCTTCTTACTCTTCCTACAAATGAGAGAAACTCATGGAAAAATACATAACCTTGTGGTAGACTTACGATCAGTGGAATCAACTGCCTAATTAGCATATGAGTAAGCATGAAACTCCAATAAAAATGAGGATGGAAAAAAAAGACTCTGGAATTGATTGTTGCAAAGATAACGAAAAATGTGAAGAACAACTGCTAAATGTACATTAGTAGGAGAAACAATAAGTTAGCCCTACAACATGCACCACACGAGCAATATCAGGTCGAGTGTTTTGTAAGAAACACCAAACTAACAGCAAGTGTACGATACAATGTGGGATCTAATATAGAACAGAGGATGCATATTGAGCAAGAAGAGTGTTTATTGCTTGAGTATCAGAGAGACGAACTTGTTCAAGAATGTTAGTATATACTTAAATTGAGAAAGAAAATAACCTCTAGGAAACGAGTTTTGTAAAGATTACACCTTAAAGAGCATTATACAAAGACTCTATTTTTCTCTCTTATCTCTATTCTTCTATGTTTTATAGGTTTTTGGCTCATTTCATAACATTTTGTGCACTGTATATTTATTTAATTTTGAAGAAAAGTTTCTCTTTTAAAATAGTTTATCTTTTGGAAAATTTCTTTAAAAATAATGTTTCAAAAATATATTTTATAAAGCTCTATTGTTTATTTTTAATAATTCAAATGAAGATGAAGTGTGATATCATCATTTTATTTACTCCCTTTGTCCTATTATAAATATCATATTTACAAAAAAAAAATTAGTATCAAAATAAGTGTTATGTTAGGTTTTCAATGTAATATTAATTATTATTTTTTAGTTTTACTCTCAAATTAATAATGAGTACATCACTCTTAAGTCATTATACTCTACTATGTATTTATGACAATTGTTAATACTCAATGGTTAATAAGGATAATTTTGTAAAATTGTTACATTCTTTCATTCATTTATATCTTCTCTTTAATATGTGTGAAACTTCTTAATGTTACACTTATAATAAGACGAGAGCATTATTAAATTTTGACAAATACTAACAAGTGCTCTTAAAACACTAGTTAAAGAATTAAATATAGAAATATTGTGTTGAAAGTTATGTATGAAAATTAAAAAATTGTTTTCTCCGTGTCCATTCAAAGATGGAGATATTACTCTCGTGTGTGCAGCATATCCATTTTCTTTTATTTTTATTTCAGAGCTGTTATTTGAACACAGTAATGGACACACATACTGTCCGTACTGTACGGACACGTGTCCGTACAGTACAGACACCACTTTTTCTTTGTAAAATTTTTTTTTCATTTTTTTTATCTGGTTAACGGAATTCATTTATCTGGTTAATGATTCACATTATCTGGTGAATGCCAACCCTGAAACTTAACACATTCCATTTTATTTATCTGGTTAACGCAGTTCACTTATCTGGTTAATGGTTTACATTATCTGGTGAATGTCAACCCCGAAACTTAACACATTCTATTTTATTTATTTGGTTAACGCAGTTCACTTATCTGGTTAATGGTTCACATTATCTGGTGAATGGCAACCCTGAAACTTAACACATTCCATTTTATTTATCTGGTTAACGCAGTTCACTTATCTGGTTAATGGTTCACATTATCTGGTGAATGCCAACCCCGAAACTTCACATTCTATTTTATTTATCTGGTTAACGCAGTTCACTTATCTGGTTAATGGTTCACATTATCTGGTGAATGTCAAACTCACATTTCATTATTTATCTGGTTAACGAAGTTTATTTATCACAGTTAATGCGATTCATTATCAGTTAATGACAAATATTTTTAACCAGTTAAAAAATCTAAAAAATAAAAAAATTGGGAAAAAAAGTTGTGTCGTATCAAATGATCACGGACCAGTATAAATATTATTAATACGTATCATTTTTTGTGTTCAAAAAACATTATTGTTTGTACACAAAAAGGGACACAAATTTTGGACACACAGTACGGGCATACGGTCCGTACAGTATGGACACAATATTTTTTTTTAGTTTTTTTTAGCTGTTTAAAAAAATATTTGTCATTAACCAGATAATGAACTGTATTAACCAGATAAATAAACTTCGTTAACCAGATAAATAATGAACTCCAGGGTTAGCATTCACCAAATAATATGAACCATTAACCAGATAAGTGAACTTCGTTAACCAGATAAATAATGGTTCACATTATCTGGTGAATGCGAACATTTTATTTATCTGGTTAACGAAGTTCATTTATCTGGTTAATGCTATTCATTATCTGGTTAATGTCAAATCCTGAAACTTTTTTTATCTGGTTAATCAAGTTCAAATATCTGGTTAATGCAGTTTATTGTCTGGTTAATGACAAAAAAAATTAACCAATTTAAAAAAATCTAAAAAAAATAAAATTATCCATACATATACGGACATATAATCCGTACACATATAAAAATACGCTATATTCACTTTTGTGTCGGTTTGTGTGTACAAAAATCATTTCACTTTTTATTTCACCCCTTTAATGAATCAATTACAACACAGGATAGAAACATGGGCAAGATTACTAATGGGACCGCACGGGACCTAATTTCGTGTACGGATAGCGAAGGAAACAATTTCTATTTGGCTATTTGCTGCTGATGATAACTCGGTTTGAAAGGTTGAAAGGTCTTCCTCTCCTTCCCTTACGTCTCGCTCCTGTAGTCCTGTCTCTATCTCCTCTCTCTTTTCCACCCGGGTGTGAGTGCCCTGATTATATTCCGCAACAACCACTTCTTCCTGTTCCCATTCCCATTTCCCTTCCTCATCAATCATCTATTTTTCTTTCCCTTCACCAAAGCCTCTCTCTCTCTCTCTCTCTGTGCCAGCTAGCTTCGATCCTTTCACTCTTCACCTTTCTTCAACCTTCTTCTGTTCCTCTCACCGCGTCTACACCTGAGTGCGCGATCATTATCACCCTTCACTTCACCTCTTTTTTTTTTTGTTTCCTTCTTTTCTATAAATATATAATAATTTCCTAAAACCTCCAATTTTTTATCATCTGTGTTTCTCGTTCTCCATAACTTGATGATCAGAAAATGATGAAGTGTTTCTTCTTCAAAGAGAAGTGCAAATCCGCCCCAGAATTACATAACCAAAACAAGGAGAAGAACCCCGCCTCGAACCGCCCTACCAACTCAACGGGATCCGTATCATCGACCAAGAGCGTGAAGGACTTGTACAGAGAGAAAGAGAACAGCTTCAGAGTTTTCACTTTTCAAGAGCTCAGAGATGCTACCAACGGTTTCAATAGGATGCTCAAAATTGGAGAAGGGGGTTTTGGAAGTGTATATAAAGGATCTATTATGCCTCCAGATGGACAAGGTGATCCAACTGTAGTTGCCATCAAAAGGCTTAACACGCGTGGCTTCCAGGTATACACACACATGCTTGCTTCACTACTTTTCTTCTCAATTTACCTTTTTCTCTTTTCTTTTTGCTTATGTAATTATTCTGTGCATGATTTGCAATGGCCTTGCTGTCTTCGACTCCCTCCTTTACCTAATATAAGAAAGAAAAAAAAAGCAAAATTTATATTGCCTAATATAAACAAAAATTCATTAATTTTATCTTATTTAATGCTTAATTTCTACTATTGCCCTTAATTAATTCAAAATTTGTTTTCCAATAACCATATTCAACAAGTAATCATCATTAAAGATAGTTTAGAGAATATATTTGTTTTTTTTATGAGATTGAGAAAATTAATTAGAGTTAACTATTTTTCTTAGTAAATGTGAGTTTAGGTATTTTTGGGAGGGAGTAATAGCTGAAAGAGGTACTGCTGGATTTGGACTCTTGTCAACTTTATATAGTCTACACGTGGTTCAATTGATATACTTGGTCGTGGCTAAGAGTTTTGGTATTTGATTATACTCCATTATTGTGATCTTTGGGGTCCATAGGCGTTTGGACCTATATAATTCTTTAGAATGGAGAAGACATTTACTGTGGCTGCCATGTTATGCTGTCCTTTATTTTTATCCTGGTGTGGAGGCTGTCTTCTTTCATTAAATCTTCTTGTTGAGCATTTCTAAAAGACTATGCACTTTGAGAACTTAAATAAAACTTATAAGAAACTCAATGTGATAGTTACTTAACATGTTTTAAGTTTAACAATGCTTACTACTTCTGCTTAAAAAAAAAGCATAAGAAATATTTTAATTTATTTGCATCTACATTGTTGTCTTGGTTGGTCTCATTGACAGAATCTAATATGGATAGTGCTTCGTGCAATAAAAGAGCAATGATGGTGTATTGTTGAAAAGCGGGATTTGCATAGGGAAAATCCATTAACCAACTTGCACTTGTGAAAGTTCTCAGTATAATGTTCCTGAAGATCATCATGAATCGGACAACTCTCTCAGCATATGACTTAAAGGATTTAGAATCATAACGGATCATTGGCATTGTTATTACTACTTTGCCACTGAATTATGGAAATACTTATATTGTACTTCACAAATTTACCTGCATCCTTACTGTAGTTTTCTTTTCTTGTAAAGGGTCATAAAGAATGGCTTGCAGAAGTTCAATTTCTCAGCATTGTTAATCACCCGAATTTGGTGAAGCTTTTGGGATACTGCTCCGTAGATGGAGAAAGAGGAATCCAACGGCTGTTGGTGTATGAGTTCATGCCTAACAGGAGCTTGGAAGACCACCTTTTCAGTAAAACTTTACCTGTCCTGCCTTGGAAAACAAGATTGGAGATCATGCTTGGTGCTGCTCAAGGTTTAGCTTATCTACACGAGGGACTGGAGATACAGGTATGTACCTCATCGGCTCATAGGTTCAAAGGGATTAAATTTGTTGCCATATCATCTAGCTTAGGTGCATGCCATTTTTATTTAACAATTTCCAATATAAACTTCATAAACAATATTCGTATATCTTTCTCGTTAGAGTGGATCTCTTTGAGTTGGACCATTCTTTATAATGATGCAGATTTTGAAAATTTCTTGTCACACATTTCATTATGTATCTGTCTTGGTAGAAATAATGAAATATACATACTAGGATATGTAAACTTTTCGTAGGTGCGATGCGGATGATTGTTAAGGTTCTGATTGTAGTAATTGCATATTTGAACTACCACTTTAGCTGACAACCTTTTCATTTTTATGATTGGAAGGTTATCTACCGTGATTTCAAATCTTCAAATGTTCTATTGGACACGGATTTCCACCCAAAGCTCTCAGATTTTGGTCTTGCAAGGGAAGGGCCACAAGGTGATCAGACTCACGTATCTACTGCGGTAGGTTTATATATTTGAGTACATGTATTTATCAAGTGCTAAACTGCTAATTCGTATAGCTTTCATATTCACAAGTGCCTAAATAATAGAGCTTTATGTTTATAATATCATTATGCACCATTCCTAACCATGTCCAGTCGCTTAAGCTGTGATTTAAGCAGCATTAACTTGGTTAACCATACACCAATGAATTTAATTCCATGTATTCTTTTGATATCAGGTAGTTGGGACACAAGGATATGCTGCACCAGAGTATATTGAAACAGGTCATCTCAAAGTTCAGAGTGACATGTGGAGTTTTGGCGTGGTACTCTATGAGATCCTCACGGGAAGGAGATCGTTGGAAAGGAACCGTCCAACAGCAGAACAGAAGCTACTGGATTGGGTTAAGCATTATCCTGCCGACACTAACAGATTCAGCGTGATAATGGACCCGCGTCTTAGGAACCAATATTCAGTTGGTGCGGCCCGCAAAATAGCCAAGTTGGCTGATAGCTGCTTGAAGAAGAATCCAGAAGATAGACCATCCATGAGTCAGATAGTGGAAGGCTTGAAGCAAGCATTGCAATATTCAGAAACATCAAACACTCCTCGTAATATTGCTGAATCCTCTTCCTCTCGGTCTAAATTGGTTCGGAAAAGTAATTAGATTTTTTTAGGACCAATGACTAGGAAACTTGTCAGCTAAACATGAGTTGAATTGGAAGCAGTTTTGGTCAATCTTTTTTTTTTTTTTTTTTGACAGCCGTTTTGGTCAATCTTGGAAGTCAGTATTTTGTTTTTGGAGGGATGGAGGGGTTCCCTTTCTACTACATATCTGCGGTTTGAACTTTCTGGTTAGTTACTTGTCAACCATTGGCTTTTAATGTAGAGTTTATGTCATGTTAGAGAATTTTTAATTAATAAAAATAGTCCTTACTTTTTTTTTTTGACCAAAGTGCACAAGGCCAATAGTATTAGGCAATGCATGGGTGTTGTATATGAATCATGATTTCTATGCAGTTATGCAGTCACCTAATCCATCACCATTAGATCTATTTTGGATTCAATCTTAGCCCTTAATTTATTTTGTTTAAAAAAATAAAATAAAAATATTGGAAGAGAGGGAGAGAGAGAGGTGCATGACTGCATCTAATCTCCATCCGTCGTATATACCTACAATGAATGAATAAAAGGACTAGCTAAAATTTGACTTTTACCTAAATTTATTTAGTAATAATCAAAATTAATGATGATCTCCATTGTGTAATCATAGAATTAAGAAAAGTAATCGTAATAAGTTAATAATCATAAATAAATTATTCATAGCAAAAGAAATCATTAGAGTTCAAGAAGATAAAATTATAAAATAAAAGATTTTATAAAAAAAATATTTACTTGCAAGTATAAAAGATCACTTTAATACTAATATTAGCAAAATATAAAGGTATCGTACTTAAAAAAAAGTGACAGAACTAATTAATTTTAAGAATATTTTTGTAATTATTTAAAATATAAATCACTGAATAAACTAAAAATTGAGTTAAATAGTTACTCCGAATAACACCCAAACGATATAGATGAAGAGGTTATATTCATACGTGCTAATTAATTGGTATTTATTAATCAACCCTGAACTTGGTCCATTGGAAATTTGGAATGTTCGTTTCCTCAGCTACAATGGTGTTCAACTGAAGTTGAAATATTTTACAGAAAGATGGAGAATAGTTTCTTCATTGGGCCAGAAAACTATGTACATCTTTTTTTGGTAAATAAATGAAATCTATGTGCATCTAAACGTTGAAAAGTCTATTCCGATTGGATATTACCGCCTTAGTTCTAACAAGAGATGTACTACTGCGTAAATGGCATTGGCGTTTGCAGCTGAAACAGGATATTCAGAGTTGTGTGAATAAAACTTCCAAACCTTTTATCATTAAAAAATTAGAGCCGTAATCAATGAAGTAATGTTGTAATCGATCGATTTCTCAATATTCAACTTACCCTGAGATTGATATAGGGGATCAAATAATGTCGATGAGATGAATTGTTCTTCAGGTACTGTTTATTTTTAAAAAATTGGAAAGAAAATAGTATATTATGTTAGATAAGTAATATTTAATTACTCTTGTAATGTTAATTACCCTTGTAATGTTAATTAGCAGTTAGTCTTAGTGTTAGCTATTTTATGACAGCTAGTTAGTTACATTCATGACAGTTGTGCTTAGTTAGTTAACAGCTCATGGTTTGTTATTTTCTTGTATAAATACTTCTCTGTTTCATTCAATGAAAGTCAGATTCAATTTTATCAAAGTAACATGGTATCAGAGCCACGTTCTGCCCGATGGTGTGGATAGTGCCGCTAGCCCTCGCTTGTGTTGACGAGCCCAGGCTCGAGGGGGCGTGTTGCGAGTCCCACATCGGGTGGTTAACGAGCCTGGCCGTTGCTTATATAGTTGGGTAGACCACCCCCTCACAAGCCGGTTTTGATGGGACCATTCGGATGCCTGAATTCTAACATATTAATATATTAATTAATTGGATTAAAACTTAAGGGCATACATACCGACCTTGACCTGAATGGATAAACATAAAATATAAGAAGGATATATTTGGTTGCCTTGTCTTGTCATGGTAATTGCCTAACAAGTTCGTGTTGAAACATGACACTGATTCCATGGTTTAGTCTCACAATAGCATGACGCATGCGTCATTCGGATGGCCGTGGTGTTAATGTGGGACCTGAAAATGGAAATAGACCGTTGCGAAGGTCACGGACGAGAAACATTAATACAGCACAGGGAGGGGGTGGGCTGGGCTGGGCACCCATCAGAGTTAGAGGCTAGTTACCCGCAATGGCTAAAGTAAATTACGTAATTACCCGTTTAATTACAGATAAATATGATATGGTATGACTAGCTTGAGGTACAAAGTTAATTTTTTTTTATTTTTTTTTTGGTGATAACTGTTGTTGATAATGCTTAATTCTTTTTGGTTGACCATTTTGATTATTTGCTCCATTTTCATTCCTTTGTTGCCTCTTCACTCTGGTTCAAGTGAAGCCAGGTTCTTCTAAATTTAGCTTATTTCCGGTTAGATCCCATCACTTTTGCACCGTGTGTGTGATTCATTTTTGTTTTGCGTGATCTTGATTTGTGGGTTGCTTGCTGTTATTTTTTTTTTTTTGTTGGTGAAATCAACAAGAGGTAAGGGGCTTTACAAACTCACACACACTGCGCTAACTACGCCACGACCCCTGGTTGGGTTGCTTGCTGTTATGAAGATTTGTTTGACCACACATGTTTTATGACAAATGTGCCTCAACATACCTTGGAACGTGATGTATTCCTTCATCAATTGTCCTTATTTCTTTGTTTATGTTTAACACTTAACTGGAAAGTGCCATCGGGTTGAAAATAGCTGCGGGATAATGACCAGATTGGTACTCGTTCCAAAATGAGTTTAGTTACTCATTTCACAGAGACAATATCTCGCGCAATTGCAAAACTACATTGCCGAATTGAAATTCAAAATAAGTAAGACGGGATATACAGACCAGTGCCACAATTCGTGAATTTTTTAATGTCGATGAAGGGTCCACTCTAATACAAGCAACCAATGTCATCATCAGATATGCATACCCCAAACACGAGAAATTGTGCAAGCATTGGGTTTCACATTGATTTTTCTTAACATCTAACCTCTCACCGAAGTGTGGAACCTTCATCATTTGAAGTTTCAAAAACTGGTATTTTCGGCCAGCTTTACTTTCGTTTTTCAACTTTTCACGGTTGAGTAGTCCCTTTCTCACACACCCATTTATCAAATTTTGTACGTTCTTCTCCTCTAGATTGTAGCGTTCATATACCCTTAAACAGTTGCATACCTGTTTGCTATATGAATCACAGCTTCCGAATGGCCTACAAAAGCCATATATGTCGCAAAAGGATGTTGCTTACCTGTCATTCACCACTTCCCTTTCCTTGTTCCACCATGGGCTTTTTAGTTTGTCCTCATATGCTAAGGCCGAAATTCCAAACCGATCAGCCATTTTGGCATTATTAGAAAGAGAAATTGTTGCATCATCTTCTTTCATCACTTTCCATCCATATATAATTTCGATAGCTAGTTAACATCGGGGGAAACCATATAAATGATAGGTCATTCCACAGACCAAACCTAAGGTATGGCACATTTTCGTTGATCCAAAGAAACATTTCTAGAGAATTGAGGTATTCTTTTCTCTGGAAACACCTTATGAGAGAGTTCCTAACAACCAGAGTGACAGACCAAAGAGTATCCATAAAATCATGGAAACGCAGTACTATTGATCCCTTGGTTGGTTACTATTTTGCCTCTATTGAATACCTCAGATTCAATGCTCTAGAATTGTTTCTATAGATCAACGGGAATGCCCCATACCTTAGGTTCCGTGGAATGGCCAATCATTTATAGAGTTTTCTTCGATGTTAACCAATTATCTAAATTATGGATGGAATGTGATGAAAGATGATGGAACAGTTTCTCTTTCTTATAATGCCAAGATGGCTGATCAGTTTGGAATTTTGGCCTTGACATCCGAGGGTCCACTCAGAAGCTCATGGGGGAACAAGGAAGAGGAAGTGGTGAATGACATGTTAACAACAACCTTTTGCGATATATATGACTTTGTGGGTCATTTGAAAGCTGTTTGAGGGGATATGAACACCAAAATTGTATTTGGCTCGAACAACTTTATTCCAAAGAGCTTCTTGATTTACAGTGAGTTCCCAGCCTAGTTTCAACATATAGCTTGTATTGATAGAGCAGACGGATTTAAAGCCCAATCCCTCATCTCCTTTAGGCTTGCAAATTGTGTCTCATGATATCAAATGATGTTTCCTTGACTCAAAGGTGGTCCCCCAAATAAAATAGCGACAAAGGTGCTCAACCTCATCACACATCAAAGCTGGAATACATGGTCTGCATCACATAGTTAGGAAGACTCATGATACAACTTTGTGCTAATATAATACGACCCACAAGAGAAAGGGAGTTAGCTTTCCACCATGCTAACTTGCTAACCTTGAATAATAGGAAGGACAAAACTTAGATCAAGTTCAAAGTATCAAGTTTGTCCTGTTTTTAATTGAGAAAAACACAAAACCGTCGTTAATTGTCATATCATGTTTCAAAGGGTAGATAAAATCAAATTATTTCATACGTATTAATATGTATTGAGTATAGGAGTGTAAGTGATTCGTCAAAATCCGAACCAACCCGCCAATCCGAAACAATCCAACCCATAAAATACCCGTTATTAATTTGTTTGGGTAAAAACCCGAACCAAACCACTAAGAACTGAACACATTTGGTTTGGGCATCGGATTTCAATTTATTTTGAAATCCAATGACCCGAACATCCGAATTGATAGCATCTGCATACCCTAATACCCCAATTTTACTTACGTTACTCACACTTACTCGTAGAAAGGAATGACAACGAGGCGGGGCGGGTACGAGTAGTGTTTCCCCGGTACCCATACCCGTTAATACCCACGGATATTTACGTGGGTAATAGGTATCCATGAGTATTTAATAATTTAACATAAATTTTTTTTTACAACATAATATAACTACATATTATATTAACATTGTATAATACTAGTTTTTTGACCCGTGCGATATACGGGGTAAGAAAATTTGTTATATTACTTCCGCGTTTTTTTGTTCGAAGAATATATTTTATAGCTTTTATAACACAATGAGTCACCTTAACGAAAAATCTCATATTGAAAAAATGAAAAACAAATCTAATTTTGTTTATAGCATGAAAACAATCATGTTTTTTCAAAATAAGAAAATAATGTCATAATTTTCTTAAATGTAATTACGAACATATAAAATGATATGTCATGTTTTTGTACCCAAAAAAAAATATAAATTGGTAAATAATAGGCTAAATTGCACTTTTCGTCCCTTAACTGTATTTTAGTTTTCAATTTCGTCCCATAACTATTTTACTTTTCATTTACGTCCCTTAAGTTACGAAAATTACACCACATTCATCCCTTTTGTCTGTAATCCCTTTATTGTGTGTGTATAAGTCATTGATACTCTATTTTTTTTTTGCTCTATTACCATTTATCATGTTACTTCATCAATAAGAACTTTGATAGGAGTATGATTTAGACTTTCTTGTTTAAAGGGATTACAGACGGAAGGGACAAATGTGGCGTAACTTTCGTAACTTAAGGGACGAACGTAGCGTAACTTAAGGGACGTAAATGAAAAGTAAAATAGTTAGGGGACGAACGCGGCATAATTTTCGTAACTTAAGGGACGTAAATGAAAATTAAAATCGTTAGGGGATGAAATTGAAAATTAAAATAAAGTTAAGGGACGAAAAATGTAATTTTGCTTAAATAATAAATTATATTTTTTTTGACAAAGTTAAATAATAATTATATAAAGATAAGCATTAGGCAACATATATAATATTATAAAAAGTAATTCTATTTGTCATGCCAAGTTAACATGCAGACTATCAAAAATTAATTGGCATGTTCGGCAAGTAGAATACTTAACCATTAAATTCAAACCCGTAGGTGCAAAAAGTAAATAAGATAGAGTTATGTATATTTCAAAAGCTGAGGAAATAATGCTAACTCAAACCATCTAAGCTAAATTCTGAAAAACTTCTCTATAAACTACATTTGAAATGGTGGTTGTCACATCTCCCTCGTTGTTACATATGAGTATCTTCAATCTACTGCGTGATGTAACCCTTGATATTGCAACATGTAGTTGACCATGGGAAAAAAACTGATTGCAAAAGATAGATTCCTGCATGTTTCAAAGACTGTCCCTGACTTTTATTTATAGTCATTGCAAAAGAAACAATCACTGAAAATTATTTGCGTTGAAATTTAAAGGGAGTTCTTGGATCAGATAGGATCAATGAAAATCTAGGAATAAAAAATTTTCTTCTACTTTGCTGCCAGAGATAACCTTTGCCTCCAACACATGATTTTCAAGTTGGGTAACTATGAGCCGAGTGCCATTGTATAATCCTGATGACTGATCTATATTTCTCAATAACATGATGGGAACACCAATCTTTAACTTCAATTGATGATTAGGAAGTCCAGACGCAGAAATTGTATTAAAAAATTATGGAGTATATGTATCATCTGGTCTATCAAAATTTTGGTAAGTTTTTGTTTCTCCAGGTATCAATGACATAATGTACTCATTCAACTGATTAACAACATTATTTGTGGGTGCTAAAATAGCTCTACGATAAAAGAACCATAGGTCTCTCATATTTTCTAAAATAAATGGTTATGTGCTATTGACATTAGTAACAAGAGGATCACCTGAATTAGGCATACTAGGGGGTATATCAATCGTTGCATCTGCATCACTTATTTCACCAATAGTTCTATTTCCAATACCCAACACCCAAATCGAAAACTCCATCAATTATTGTACTTCTTCTTCTGAAGACCCACCTTAAAGCCTCGTGTTTTTTTTTTGTTAATGTAAACACCTTACATAATGGCCAAAGGTATGACGAATTAATGCTAGCATGAACAAAATCTTGCCTCGTTCCCTTTGGTATGACTAAAAGTATCTGCCTAAAATCACCACCAAGAACTACTACTTTTCCTCCAAACGGCAGCTTTTTACTTTCACTATTAGAAAATTGAAGTATATCCCTGAAGGTTCTATCAACTGCTTCAAAATAAAGCTTATGAGTCATTGGAGCTTCATCCCAAATCATAAGTTTAGCCTTGATTATCAATTTTGCCAAAGGACTACCCTGGTTTATGTTACAGATAAAATCTTCATTCACATTTATAGGAATTTGGAACCTAAAATGTGTTGTCTTACCACTTGGAATCAACAAAGCAGCTATTCCACTGGATGCAACACTCAAAACAATTTCACCTTTAGATCTGAGAGTTGCAGAAATGGCCCTCTAAAGAAAAGTTTACCTGTTCCTCTATAGACATGAAAAAAATAATCCCCGCGATTTTTGGACTCACTTAACATGATTATGTCATATATCTTACGTTGCTCAGCAATCATTGTGAATAATAACAGTTCAAGTTCAACTGCAAGTGATTGTCTATCATAGTTCAGCTCATCATAACACTACAACAAAAATGATATTTAGCAACATTTGAAAAATGTTACTAAATTATGAAAAAATGTTGCTAATTTATTTTAGCAACATTTTATCAAATGTAGTATATAGTTAGTGTTGCTAAAAGGTTTTAGTAACATTTCCCCAGGTAAATAGCAACATCTACAAAATGTTACTAGTTTAACCCTTTTGTAACATTTTCTTCCATTTTTCTAACATTTTAAAAATGTTACCAATCTATCATTTTGCATCATTTTTAAATTATTTTGCAACATTTTAGAAATGTTGCTAATTGATCGTAACATTTTAAAAAATGTTACTAGTTAGTTGTTTTTTAACATAAAAAATGTTGCCAATTTATGTTTTTGTAACATTTAAAAAGTCAAATTTTGCTATTATAAACACTTAACTCGCACATAGATATTAGACAGTATTTTGATGAATCACATCAAGTGAAAGAATAAAGTAATTTACATTAAACTTCACTCAAATTTACATAGTTTGTACTGTAATCTATAAGGAAAAATGAATCAAGAAATTCAAGTATTGCGTTTTGTATTACACCATTGGTTATAAAAAAAAATTGAATTGCAGGCTCCTCTTGCTGTGGCCATTTGTATGAGTTTGTTGTCCTTCACAGGGTAAACCATCCACCTCATCACTTTTTAGCACTTCATGCTCACTAACCTTCCCACATCTCTCTCAACTAGCTTTATCTGAAAACAACCAAAGCAAACACACATTACACATACACATCACTCAAAGGGAATAAGGAAAAATAGTTTTCCCAATAACAGAAAGGAAAGACAAATGAAACATAAAATAGATGAATAAATAAATTTGTACCTGGTTCACATAGTTCTGAACAAGGGCCTTTTGATATATAGCTCTTGTGCCCATTGAGAGAATTTCCTCATGTCAACCAGATCACCAAACCAAGTAGGCAACAACTTCCCCCACTTCATAACTATAATTAAGGTTAGCACTAAGTTGATAATGTTAGGAACCCAGAAAATTGATATAGAAAACAGTAGGAAAAAGAAGAAGAATGAGAAAGAAAAGAGAGAGAATTTTATTCAAACTAGGAGAATAATCTCCCCAAAATCTCCCAGAGGGTTTCCCCTTCACACCAATGAGCCACTACTCAAGGTTTACACACAGTGGCGGAGCTTGAATCAAAATTATGGGGGAGCCAAGATAAATTCAATGCATAAACCTCTAATGAAAAATAAAAGAAAAATGACACCACAATTCACTAGTCACTAGATTAAGCATGAATCAATTTTTTTAATAAACCTCAAAATCAAAAGCAGCAGTACCATATGAGTCAAATCTACCCACAATGTAAAAGCATATTATCAAAGCTGTGAAGAAATCCCATGCTACATATCATATTTAAAAAAGAGAGGAAAAAAAACTTGAGAAGACCCTAAAGAAATCCATTAAAACAGATGAGAAAAGAAGTAAAACAATCAATCTCAGCATATGCAGGAGGTTATATTTCATTTGGGCTGGGCTTAAAGTTTTGTCAAGTAAAACAAACCAGCCTCAGTATACACAAGGGGTTATTTTACTCGGGCAATTTCATCTAACTATATGATAAACTGGACCCATTGAGTTTTGAATATAAAACATCAATTGAGATTTGGGATGTTCAATCAGACCCCCAAAACTAGAACGAAAAATCTCTCATAACTTAACAAAGCCAATAATAAATGCATATCTCAAGACATACACGCTCCCAAAAAAATCCCATAACATAGCACCCTATTCACTACCTAAATAACCCAACGACTTTTAGTTCTAAGAATCCAGCAAGCCAGTGCCAGTCAATCCCCACAAAATGTCAGATCATACAAAATATTCCCATTCATTCACCATATGCTATACAGAGGCAGAAACATACAACAACACTGAGAAAACTAATAACTTACTCACCTTCATTGTTTTCCCAACTTCATCATTTTTCTTATCAATTTCTTTTCCTCTAAGAAAACTAATACCTTTTTCTTATGAATTAAGAAAGGATACTAATCAAATACTGATAGCAGAGCTCCGATTTGGAACAAAAAAGAGCCAAACAATAGTTGCAAACACCCTTGGACCATCACCAAAAGCCTTCAATGCTGCTAACTTGTTGAGGTGCTTCCAAAAAGTAACTTTAACCGAAAGCATAGCACCATTATATTTATCCGCCAAACACTAAAAAAATAAGGATCAGTCAGCATAAAATGTGATGCTTGTAAGGCAGCATACTGTGATACTAAAATGGACAACTGTGTGACAGAACATGTAGGGTAAAAAAACACCAAGAGCAACAAATGGCAGCTTCATCAAGCCTTTGTAGAACTTCTAAGCAACATAGCTAATTCTGAAGAAATGCCATTCAACAAAGCCAAGCTAATCCAAAAGCTATCGAATAAATATGCTGTTATGCTCACTTGGCGAGAAACCTTACTCCTATGCATAAATTTGTTTCTTTACTTATCTGCAATCTGAACTTTCTATTCCGAAGAGTCACCAGAAATTAGAATGATGTTACTAACCCCCTAACCTCAACACTGACAGAAGCAAATGACATACCAGAACTTGGTCTAACAGCAGGACCAATAGTATAGGCAACAAAAGTGGCAATTTGATAATCATAGTTGCCTATTCTGCATGGATATGAAAGGTTGGTCTGAATAGTGACACTGCTCCAAGGCAATGAAATTCCTGAGAGCAAAACAATGAGTTTCCTGAGTTCAACTACCAAGTACAAAACAACAGCTTCTCTCCAGAGCATAAGTAGAATGCCATAATGTATACTTTCATCCAATTGAAAAATCTGAAGCCCGTGAATCTAAAGAAATGAATCACCAATATGTGAACCTTGTCCAATCTCCACCACTTAAACCAAAAAATTGTATGTGTTTATTGAAAAGCATAAAGACTTCAATCTCATCAACCTGCTTTTGTATCTGCTTGCCATTCCTACTTGCAATGTGTCAATGCTCAACCTAATTTCACATTCACATTCATATATAATAAAAATTATCCCTCTATTCAAAATAAAATGGCAAATGAGATTTCACCTTAGAATATTAAATTCTCTAGTAAGAACAAGAGACGAGTTTAATCCTTGCCTACATCACGTCTCCTTTACCATCCCCCCTTAAAAAACAGATAAATTGGTTTTGTTTTACAATGGACTTGTACACCTATAAAACATTTAGGAAAAGAAATTATACTTGTACACTAGATCTTCTCTTGTCACTATTCTTCTTTGCCTTTCCTTCCACTCTAGACTATTCCAAACCTCATCTAATTGCTCATGAATTTCCAGTGGAATCTATTTTCCTTTATCCTTGTTTTGCTAGCGATGTACAAGGCATTTAAGAGCATCTCACGTGCTTTGTGGTCAAGTGCCTTCTTGATTTGAATTTTATACTTAGGATAACAACTGAGTTGCCTCTACATTACAAATGCAGTAAATTCATTACAAAAATTATATCAGCAATTCACGCATACACATCAGTGCAATCTATCTATTTATGAGCAAATGAATTATAAAATCAATCATCCTTGCACCATATATCGGTAGCTTGCTATCCCCTATATCTCTTCACCTCTATCATATTTATAGGAACATGATCAAATTGCCAATGCTACTGACTCATGTTAGAAATAAATAACCATAGAAAATTGATATGAGTCCAAGAGAATAATAACAGAGCAGCTAACAAGAAAAACATCATTAAAATGTAGAGCACAAACCTATGGAAGAAGCAAAATCAAAGATTCCAAACAAAAACCAAACCGAGCGTGGAGAGCAAAAATCCGGATCTGTGAGCAAAAATCGGGAGAAACCACAAATTCATAAACAGAAACAATGAGCAAAAATCAGAAGAGCAAATATCATCAAACTAAATGAAATTCGAGCATAGATCTAGAAGATAAATATCACATTACCGTGGGAAGTGATGAACGATTGCGCGGAGATACAATCGCAGAAGTGACGTAGTGATAGATGAAGTGATGCAATCGCAGTCATGAAGAGGATGGAATCGGAAGCCACGAGTGATCAAAGTTGTGAAGAAGATGAATCGTTGGGGAGAGGGGGAGAGATTGAGAGAGAGATGGAGATTAGGGATTTTGATTGAAGATCATTGACGGGAAAAAATGTTGAAGTAATTTTTTTTTTGATATCATTTTTTTAGGGTGGCGCTAACCACACCCTCTGACACATTATAATATTTCATAATATCAAAAATACCCTTCCCTCATATTCTCACGTATGCTCTTCTTATCAATTTCTTCTTATCTGGAGAGCAAATAAGAAGCAATACATTCAGCAAACCCAAAAAAAAAAACATAGCACTGGAAAACATATAAAAGTGAGAGAGCGTGAATTAGCGGAAACGGAACATTTGATGAGCGTGCAAGTAGTGTTGTTCCTGGAAGCAAATCGAAGGGCTGGTTTGGAATAAGATAAGGGAAAGCCAAAGAGTTGGTTATGGTTAGAGAAGAAGAGTGGAGAAGAGGACTTTGGAAATGTGGTGGAACTCGAGAAGGAGAAAGCGTTTTGGGGAGGGGGGTATACGTGAGGTAAAAACTAATTTTTTTTTTTGTTACATGATCTTAAATCTCGTAAGAATACGTGATGTGTAATTTTTTTGGTGCTACGTGATTTGAGATCACGTAAGTAAAAATCAATTTTTTGGGGTACTACGTGATCTCAAATCGCGTACCCTTACGTGATTTTAATTCACGTAGGTTAAAACCAATTTTTTTGGTACTATGTGATCTCAAATCACGTAAAAAAACCAATTTTTTGGATACTACGTGATCTCAAATCACGTACCCTTACGTGATTTTAATTCATGTAAGTAAAAACGAATTTTTTAGAGCTACGTAATCTCAAATTACATAAAAAAAACTAATTTTTAAGTATTACGTGATCTCAAATCATGTACGCTTACGTGATCTCAATTCACGCAAAGTTACGTGAATTGAGTTCACGTATAACATCCTGAATTCCCTTCTTCACTGTAATTTCACAACCCACAACACAAATCCTCAACCCATCAAAGAAATGGATTTCTTCTCATCAGCTAACAACAACAACGAACAAAGTGATACTGGTGGTGATAAGCATCATCAGCAGGAGCAACAACATGATCGAGTTCTTTCTCATGGAAGCATCAACGAAGATGGATCACCAACGAAGGTCTTGGATTGAAATATTATGCCTCTGATGCTTCACAAAAGATTGCTCAGAAAACCAGAGAAAAGAAAGAAACATGGCCGGTGGCATTCTAGTGAAAATTAGAAATGGGTTTGGGGTATTTTGGTCAACTTACGTGTTTTAATTCTGACAAGGGGTGTGAACAGCAAAACGGGGGGTGTGGATAGTGCCACCCTTTTTTTATATCAATGTTGAAGTAAATTTTAGAGTGTGTAAAAACTGACAAAATTGATATATAGGTAACATCTGTTTTATTGTAGAAAAAAGGGTAACATTTCGTCCAAAAAAGGTAACGCTTGTTTTGAAAAATGTTACAAAAAAAGGGTATTAGTAACATTTGTAGGAACATGGACAACTGAATGTTGCTAAAGCCTTTTAATGTAGTAGTGTAAATGCGTCCATTTTGAGACTCATAAATCATATTCATGTTAGGTGAAGACATGAGTGGAAAATCAGATAAACTTCTATTATTACTTTGTAAAATGTCTCCAATTCAGTGAGTGTTGTATTTTTTAACTCGTCATCTATCAACATTACATCTGTCATTGAATTAAAAAAAAAAGAATTAGACATTTACTGTGTAATAAATTGCCGGAATATAGTTAAATATAATGCTGAAAGTAACACTAATAATTATTATAGAAGAAGTAGTAAAAATAACCTTTGACTTGAAGAAGCACTCTTTGTCTGTGCAATATATCATCACTTAAAAACTGCTAAGTCTTTTGCCAAACAAATTATGATCTGGATAGCTGGTTTGACAAAAGTATGGTAGCAAACAATTTTCTCAAATAATTCCTTGAGCCCCAATGACTTGTCTCGGTAATAGCATCAACATATTCCCGATCGTCATCTAACAGACCTAATGCATAGCAAGCATCCTTAAAGGTAGGATATATGACATTATTAATTCAGTATATGACTGTGGCCTCCTTGCGTAATTCAATAGAATTCTCAAATAATACAGCTCTTCAGTTCCTAGAGGAACGAAATGTAATTTTTCGACAGTTGATCCTTTTTGTCTAAGACAACATTGACGTTCACGCTGCTTCCAAACAAATTTTGAGGGAAACTGAACATATAACATATTCTTGGCTTCAGGGTGAATTTTATTTGCATCCATCCACGCCAAAAATTTAGATGTGTTGCTGTTTGGTTTTTCAAGAACATCTTCAATGGGGTCATCTTCATCAAACCAAACATTATATTCACTAGGCAAATGGAGTGGTAATCTCTCAACAGAAGGTTCTCTGTAGTGAATGTCAACTGCATAAATTCTCCTAGCTGCTTCACAGGATGGCAAATACCTACAATCATAATACATTTTGATCTCATCCACACATTGAGACTCAGTCTATCCAGCATCACTATCATAGAAGGTTGCAGTTATCCGATGATGACCTTTGTTCACGTACTTAAACAGATACGTGATAGAACACAATTGATTAGACCACTCAACATTGATGTGTGCATTGTATTTCAGTAATAGATACATATTGTAAGGGACCACAAACCTGTTATCAATTAAACAATCACCCTTTCGTATGACATTGCCATTGTCTCTCCTTCTGTACAAAGGATATTCGTCAGCATCAAAGGTTGTCTTATTAACAATTTCTTTCGGAAAATAGCTTGTACATTTTTCATTATGCATGCATAGAGATCTCCTATTTTGGACTCCACATGATCCATGAATCATTACTGCCGCTACAATTTTATACAGATCGGGGATCCCCTTGACAAAGGTTTCCTATTCTCTGCTCACGTAATTAATTCATTCAAGTTATTAAAATAAATCTATTTAATTTCAAACCTATTTTCTATTCTCTGCCCACGTAAACAATTTCCTATTCATTTTTTTTTATAATATCTCTTTCATTTTAAATCAAACCTATTTAATATCAAAATAAATCTTTTATTTATTAAATTTTCTATTTTCTACTCACGTAAACAATTTCCTATCCTATTTTTTTGATAATATCTCTTTCATTTTAAAACAATCAAAATAAATCTTGCATTTATTAAATGCTATATTGCTGTTATTAAGAGTTTATTTTAGAGATTTTATCTAATTGTCCTATAATTAATGCTTCATGGCACTATTACTTTTGATATTATAATAAAGATAAAAATACTATATTCATGTACAAAATTGTATTATTGTGGGTCGATCCAATAAAAAATATCAAATAATGTAAGAAATAAAAATTATTTCATCACATAGTGATAAAAAATGTGATAATATATATTATATATTTAATAAAAAATAGTTATAATTGTAAAAAAAACAAAAAAAAATGCGAGTATTCACTGGGCGGAACCATGATCCCATCCACATTTAATAACTATTTATTTATTACCCATTGCGGGTCCGTGCGGGCGCGACCGGTTTTTTTTGCCATCCCTCTTGACGTTACACACAAAGACACAAACCCAGCCGCAGCCATCGTGCGTTCTCCTTAACACAGCCGCAGCCGTTCTTCCTCTTTCATCTTGCTGCGCAGCGCTGCCTTACTCTGCTCACACACAACGCAGTCGCACCGTACTCGTGCGTTCTCGAAGCCGCACCGTCGTTTCTGGAGAGTTCTCTAAGCCGCATAGTGAAGCTCTTTGCAACACCTCGATTTGAATCCCTAATCCAACGTCAAGTCCAAGTACTCCATCAGAAGCACCCGTCCTCAACTTCCCAGTAATTCTTTTTACCCCCTCTCTCTTCCTCATTCTCTCAATCTGGTTATGCATGAAGCAAAGCCTCTGTTCTTCTATTATTTTTTTGAGGTAGGGGTGTTATCTTTTTGTTTGGTTTTTGGTAAATCTCTAAACTTTCAAAGCCCCATGATCAACTGCACTTGCTCTCTGTTTTGGGGCTCAATGAAAATTAAATGACAAACAAAACTCTGAAATGCATTGCTTCTTTTTTTTTTTTGTTGTTGATAATTTCATATAGAAAACTTTGGTAATATATAACAAATGATAAGAACACTCATTTGGGGCTTTAACTGTGGTTGATCTCATATCATTATTTTCAGCTTTGACCTTAGATTTTGTGTTTGTCTTATGCTAAAATTTGGGGAAGCTTGGTTTGAGTTTGGAACCTGAATAGGATGTTCTTCGAAAGAGCCACTAGGTGTGTGTTAGTTGTAAGGGGTTTCTGTAATTTACACGAGGTCATTGGTTTAAACCTTGGTGATACCATGTACTAATGCTTTTCCCCCCAAGCATATGCCACGAAAGATGGCATTAACTAATTCATTGAGAAATTGTTGTGCAGGATTACTAGTACCTAAGAAGACAAAACCTCCAGGTTTAGGTCAGAAGAGTGTGAATGGAAAAGAGGCTCACTCTGGTTCAGACCGTTGCCACTGCGGGCGTTTTCTCTGCCATTTCCTTTTGGTAATTCTCACTCTAATGCTTCCAATTCAATTAATAAAATCATAATTTGTGACGAGCCTAATCTTAATTAAATTCGCGCTGCTTAGGTATGGGTTCATGTTTGGCAGGGAGTCCTCTCGCAAAGAGCTCTCTCACCTAATCGAAGATCTCCGTCGCGGAAATCCCACACCTCCTCCCCATTCTTGAAGATCTCTCTTCTCTTTCCATTCGTCTCAATTAGAATCAGTTATTTCGAATCTGATTTTTCTTCGTTCACTTTGGTCAAGGAATTTACGGCACCATCTCGTGGAGCTTCGCTATGTCACCACAACTCACTTCTCATACTGGCATGAATTTGTTTAAAATTGTTACCCGAATCTATACAGTGTATGTGTTCGAAATTCACTGTGCCCTCTTCCCCTAACAATTTTGTAACTAGTGTTGATTGTAGAGGCTGAGGTTGATTATGTGCAAAAACACCACTATAGTTTTGTTATAACCTTTTGTTATGGTGTTGAACTATCTGTATTTGAGATAATGATGTATAACTAGTGCTTCCATTTGTTCTATCATTTGAGAGAGAGGGCTTAGTTGTAATTTGACAAGTTTGTTTAGCTCATGCTTCAACTTTCAAGTGCTACTTTTCTTGCTGTTGTTGGCTCTCATGCATAATCTCTGAAGAGGAAGAAAAACAGTCTGAAAATTGGATTTGGATTGAATAACGCAATGCGGTCATGTTGGTCACCACGATTGGTTGGTTACAGGGTACATTAGTTTTAGTTACATTAGTTTTTCAGATCATTGAGTGGGGCAATTATTTATCCTTAGGAGAAAGTGTCGATAACCAGTATTTGTCATGTAAAAGCTTAGCATATGAGGATTTATCCTTAGGAGAAAGAACTAATTTGGTATCTTCAAAAAATTGTTGATAACCAATAATGAATTGTTTCCTGAATAGCTATAAAACGGTTTTTGTCCTCTTTCTATGGTAAACTATTTGCTACTTTACTGGTTTCCTCTTGGCTCGGTAACTATTTTCTTATCCCATATTTTTATCTTTGTTGTAGCATTAAAGATTATTAGGAGTTGAATCCCGAAACACAACAAGAATGTCAATTCAAATAATATAAGGAGATTACTCTCTCTGAACAATTTGTCATGAGTTACTTTATCCAGATGTTACAGAGTGAGAAACAAATGACATTAGTGAGTTTATGCAGATGTTTTGGGGGATTGACCAATAGAAGTGGCGAATACTGAATAGAGATCAATATCAGTATATATTGGGTTCTATAACATCAGCAGATGAAGTTTTTCTCCTTTATAGTTGGAGTTATATACATTATGAATAAAATAATATCTCAGGTTTTGGGATGGCATAGGCCATGTTCTGTGTATACAGATCATAACTCTATCTCATCTCCTTTTCTTTACCTTCTTCCTTTTTTCTATAAAAAACATCTTATGATGGTTTTAAACATACACCATGACGCCTGAACATGCATGCTAATAAATACATTCACACAAGAGCAGCCTCTTGCTTGTGCTCCTTATGAGTTTTCTTAATGTGCCCAACATAAAGATCACTCCCATGCGAATCAGAGTCTGGAAGTCTCTGTCTCCGGCCACCTTCAGACATGTTTCTGACAAATTCCACCAGGTGCCGCCAGTTATCACCTTCAAACAACTTCTTATTCATTCTTAAATAAGTAAATGCAGCCAATCCACTGCCAGAGTCTGACCTACTTGTTGACAAAACTTGAGCATATGCATCTGCATCATATCTCTCCAATGCATTTTCCCCAGCAAGTTCTGCTCTAGCTGTCCTTGTTGCCATCTTTACCTGGTGAACTAACCCTTCTGGTGAGCAGTTAGCATGGTCAGGCTGTTCTCTGTCTTTCATTTCCATGCAGGTGAAATTGAAGACAACTCCATGTTTTGCCAGCATTTTGGCTATTGGAAGATATCCATCATTATGTCGAGTGTTATAGTAGCCAGCTGTCAGTTCAGCTGCGTGCGACCTTGCTCTGTAATGCCAATGGATTCCAGCAACTTTACCAGACAGTTTTGCCCCAGATGTTTGGAATATTTCTTTCGCGGATCCAAGGATCCTGTCACCGTGTTCCAGCAGTTTACCAGAGTACCATTCCAGAAAGAACCGGCCATATTCAGAGTTCCATGTTCCATCTTTTCTGAAAAATCCAGTATCCTCAGGAAATTGATTGTACTGGCCAGAGTCGTGGGGTCCACCTCTTCCCCATTCCTTCTTTCCAGTGGCCTCCGCAGCTGCTGCCAAGGATGCTTTCATATACTGCATGACAGACAAGTCATTTTAGCTAATGAATATTTTGAAAATATGTCATCTGTGAGTGAGTTATCCTTGTTTTCCCCGAGCTAGTGGTCAGCTAATAGGGACCAATGGTTATGAAACATTATTAAAATAAGCGTGTAATGTATTAAATTAGTGTATATTTTTTTTTTCATACCTTGTCATAACATTGGAATTCTCCAATTCCGGGAAACCTCCAAGTTCCATTACTTTCTGGATATGATGGATATCTCAGCTCCCCACAGGGACCCATTCCCACTTGTATTTCCTGCAAAAGCATAGGTCTTGAATTTCAGTTTCAAATCTCTTTCAATGCACAGAGGGATAGACAAAAATATGTGGATATGACAATGTAATCAAACATCAAGTTCCAAGTTCGGTGTCAATTATTACTGCTACCTTCCATCCCCACTGTAGCACCTTTAAACCAGTGTCTTAATTTTTTTTTTATATAAAAAACCTACTTTAATTAATGCCTTATTTTGATTTTGACTATTCCACCATCTGTTTAGGCCCCAAATGTCTGCACTTGGCAAGGTTACATGGTTGCTATACTTAACTAAGATAACGCTCACTGCTAGCTCAAAATTATAACTGAATTTGGTTTTATGTTTGTTACCTTACTCCAAATTGTAGCTCAAGTAATAGACCTTATATTTGCATTGGATTTTCTATTCAGACACAAATAATTTAGAATACAAGTGAACATACTAAATTTTATTGATTGCAGTATCTGTATCCTGTATCAGTGTCCATGTTTATTACTAGTTTGTAGCACTAGTTGCTGTATTACTTACCACGATGACACTGCCCAAGTAATCTCTGAATCTGTCACGAAAGCTCCTCATGAAGTCGGCATAAACTTGGAGGGGTGTCCTTCCTCTTAGAACAGGCACTGAATCACAGCCTAAGGAGATGTACTCAGGATTCCTCCTCCCTGATCTGTCTGTGTATACCAGGTCAGGGTTCTTGCTTATTTCTTCCAGCACCCATGGAGGTAGAGGAATGCTGAAAAATTGCAATAGAAAGAAAATTATTACACACATTTTTCCTTTAACATTAAAATCCAAGAAGGGGCAAAATTACAAAACATATTTCACAATCATACCTGCAGGAATCTCCAACATTTCCTCCACACTGATGGAAAGACATAACAACTTGAAGCTTCAAACCATGCATTTGCACCATCTGCACAAGCTCAGCATAGGCTTCCCAGTTATACTTCAAAGGACCATCTTTTTCAACCAAACCCCACCAAACATCCACCATCACCCCTTCAACTCCAGCACTCTTGAGTGCCATCAAACTCGCATTCATCGCCCTCGGCTTGTTCAAGTTCCCTCCCATTGTTACTGTGTCCAGTGGCAGCATCACAAACACCGGTACGCTCTTCGAATCATCGTGGTTATGAGCAGCAACCGATGGAGCAAGCACCTTCTCCCATTTCTCGTTTATTCTTACTTCAGAATTGAAGCTGTTCTCACGTAATGTGTGAGATACTTGTTGCATCGAACTCTTAGCTCGGAGACGGATCGATGGCTTAAATTTTGCAAAGCTGATTACTGTAGCAGAGACATCATCACAGGTTTTAAGGAATTTGGTTTCTTTCTGATTGATGAAAGAAATTGAAGAACGAAGTGTTAAAGACATTGTTTTGAGGATGGATGAAGGATATGGGGTGGGAATAGCTGAAAAAGGGTATTTATAAAAAACACAAAGGAAACTGAGGCTGGGGATTTGAAGTGGACAACATTGGTGGGCTCTCATTGAAAAGTGGAAAAAGTGCATAAAATCAAAACTAGTCTGTTCTGTTTGACCCTTGCTTACGTGTTTCCACCTCTTCCATTCTTATCCAACCAAACGCGTATGGCTTCAGTTTTTAACCGTTATTTACCTACAGTAATTTATTTGTATGGATTCTTGATCATTTCATGGGTGTTTTGAACAGAGGAAAGAAAAATTACTTTTTTTTATTTATCAAGCCCTATATGCTAAACAATAAATGACATATCTTGAGGCTTTGCAGTCCTATTGACATTTTGAATTAACTTTCATTAAGTTAACCGAAGGGATTCTACTTGGAGGACCCGAATTTGGTTCCTCAGGTGGCACTTGTCCAGATGATTGCATGGATTCACATGAACATCAATAGTTTCCATGATATTGAGTTCTGTTAAAATATTTGCATTGCTTGAGTAATGAGTACAATGATTTTTTTTTACCTTAATAAATATTTTGTTTCGAGTGGTTGAAGCCGAAATGTAATGAATAATAAAGATATAGATGGAAAAAAAAATGTTCCCATCTTTGTTGCAAATTTTCGTGTTTCTGACGGGGAATTCGAAGACAGCAGTCAGAAACTGCAAAAAGCTTTCTATAGCAAAGCCAAAATAGATTATTGGATCATTTTTTTTTTCTTTTGGAATATTGCAAACATAGTGCTTGGCGTGATAATTAATGAGTGGTTTTGTATTGCCGCCATAAGACAAACCCCACAAAATGAGCTAGCTTGTCGTTGGTTTCTTGTGCCTTTTTCCTGCAAGCTGGGTTTTAGTGGATGAAAATGTGCCTTAATTAATTTCAATAATTCTGGTTCACCTTGCTCAAGATAAGAAATACCGAGTGTTCATTTAATTTGGGAAAAGTATGTGGTTCAGATGAAGTCTTTGGTTTCGTTAGTCTTGGACCATTCTTTCTGGGTTTTTTTGTTAACTACTCAGTTTTCCATACTATTTCAGGTTTTAAACAAGGCATTTGCTTGATGGACACTAATAGAATCTTAGCCATGCTTGATTTTTTTATGGTTCATAATCTTTCAAACATGTTTGATTTTTGATGTTTTGTATTCTATCCACGGAAGGGTTATTGAGATGAGCCGTGTGCATGTAATTCATTGGCCTACCATTGCAATTTTGTGGAGGAAAGGGAACCTTATCTTTCCGTATGTCACACTTCCTCTTAAAATGTCTTGGGAGAAAATAAATAAATCGATTAACCGAAAACCAAAGGAAAATATGCGTGGAAGGGAAATATACATGTCATTAAAGTTACTCTCAATTCTTATGTAAGGTCTAGTCAACAACAAAATATTGAAAAATGGTCCCCTAAGCGCTGTCCCAGTGATTAGCAGCCGGGACATTGATGTGAGTGGTGCGGGGTTCGATACCCCAATACACCTAAAAATCCCCCCCACCCCAATAGCCCTAAGTATGGCCCTGTAAGACAAAAAAAAAATATTGAAAAATGACATTGACGTTTAATTTGAATATTGATCCCTCGTGGTGAATTCAAAGATTTATATCCAAAGTAATCCAAAATGGAGGGAATCTCTCACTTTCAGAACAAGCTATTTCAAATTTTTTTGTTCGTTTTTTCTTTCTTATTTTTTTTTTTTTTTGACAAGGGGGAGGAACCATTCTGATTGGTGATAGTATTAAAAGCAGTTAGAATTAAGAATTCAAATGGGGTTATGCCATTATGGGTATGGTATGTGGCACCAAACTTTTGGATCGAATATTATATTCCCTTTCCCTTTTTTAACGACAATTTAATTTTGTTGACACGATCAGAAAAATAAATCACATCTACACATTACCTGTGTGCACTTATTTCTAGTTTCTACAGTCGTGGAGCATGCTGCGCTTTTTGGCTACTAGCTACCGGTGCTAATATTAATAACCCTTTTACATCTTGTTCTCCACGACTTGCACATTTACACCTGCTTCAAATTCAAGTAAACCCCACTTTACGCTTTATTGGAATAGATATGACTTTTTTAAAATAAAGTACCTTTTGAAGATAAAATATGAGATTGTAATTCTTTATTAAAATTTTAATAATTTAAAATTTAAAAATTTTAATAACTCCATGGTTGATTATATATAGATATTATTTTATTAAAATCTCAAAATCGACTTTTAAAAACCTCCAACTTTTCACGGTAACATCTCAGTTCAAAAAATTCAAATCTCACGGATTTGCCCTGCATTTTATACAATTTATTTTTCCAATTAATTTATTCCTATGATTGTTGCCTTGCATATGTGATATGTAATAAGAGAAATATTAGGAATACACTCTATTTTCAACACACACTTTTTTATTGGTTAAAATTCACGAGTCACCAAATTTATGTGGAACCCACATGATTTAGTAGGACCCATTTGAATTTCAACTAATAAGAGAGTGTGTGTTAAGAAGAGAGTGTTGATAGCACTCCTCATGTAGTAAGAGAATAATGAATTGAAAAAGCATCGACTTGTGGAGAAGCTCTAGTTTTTTTATTGAGTGAATCGGCTACAAGTCTCTTCAAACATAAGTCAATCTTGTTCAAAAAGTTATGGAGCAGTGAATGTAAATGTCTCTCTTTCAACAAGAATTCAAACCGTAGTTTGTCACGTTGTGAGAAATTACCCCTTTCACTACACCTGACACCTTTTGGTCGGAAAATCTGAAGTTATAAACAACAGTTCTAATAAAGGCTCAAGACCTTTGAAGTAAATTGCAAATAAAAGATTTGAGGAGAGGAGGTTATGGCAGATGTTTCAGCAGTTCTAACTGACAATAAGGAAAGTTTTTCTTTTTTTACAAAAAAAAAAAAAGGTTAGATGGGCAATGCAAAGAATTTAGCATTAAGTGCAAGGTGAACTATATAGCATAGAATTTCAAAAATAGAACTAAAACCAATTCAGTAAAATATCATCAATTTTAAGAATTGAGCATGAATAATGAATTTATGTATAACACTTGAAAATATCTCCTTCCTAGATATTTTCGGAAGACAACGGTAGGTACATCCAAGGGAAGGAACTTTTGATGAGATGATCCGGAGCTGCATCTCTCATTGTCACATAGCTGTATCTCACTCTAAGGATATGTTTAGATGGGGGGAAAGAAAGTGGGAGGATAGAAAATTCCTTGGAAAACCCAAAAATTTGACATTGATAAGTGTGACTAACCAATCATGGTGTGACACATATGTCATTTTACAATTTAATCAATAAATTTTATTTCCCCTCACTTTCTTGGATACCAAAACATAGCCTAAGATTACACAAGCCAACAAGCTCAAGATATTTAACACACAATAGCATATCGATTATAACACTGAATTACAACACGATTTTTTTTTAATCCTATAATATATAAAAAAAAAACCAGCAAATGTATGCTTCTCTCAATATTGTGCTACCTTGTACTAGTCGATCTAACTGATATTGTTGCCTTTACAGCTACGAGCTACATGTTCTCAAGTATGCATAATAATAAATTATTTCAACAAGGAACAACTAGTATCATTGCTGGCAACTGAAAATTTAAGAATCTGCAATGGGGAAAACAGATCCAATTTGATTGCCTAAACGATAGCACTTGATATTAACTGCATATGGACCAAGCTGAATGTGGTTATCTTCCACACCGACGTAGAAACACAGGGTATACAAAGCAATTTCAAATTCAGGGCTCACTCCAACCAAAGTGCTTGATACAGTTTTCAGAACACCATTCCATTCAAACTGAATTGTCAGAAGCTGGGTTTCAGAGTCAGGCTGCAAGTTACAATTGGCAAAGAACATTAAAATTTATGTAGCTACAGCTCAAAATATATAACAAATACTTACCTACAAAATAACATAAAACTACTAACTAATAGTTACTTGTAATGAAATAGAACCATATCAGAAAATTTATGAAGGCTCTCAAAGTTAAGGAAAAAATAATTTCTCCTTGCTCAAAAATATTTTCCATGTGCTTCGATGTCTAGCCTGTGCAGAAGTTTATTACTTTGCTGCATTTAGTGCACTAAAATTTAATTTCTATGTTCAGAATAAGAGTGTGTAGACAATACAAAGCCAGTTTAACAAATAGTCACTCACAATTTCACCCCGTCGACGGGGAAAAATATAGCCTTGATAATCAATTCTCCCCTTTGCTTCTTCAAGGTAAAACTGCCAAAATACATCATTGGGTGAGATAAAAATTTCACACAATGACTAATAAATTCAAATTTACAAACTAAAGAAACAAAATATGTGCAAGTCCTGATCTACTCATTTAATAGATTAACAATATCAGTAATAACATAATAGAACATTATTGGAAAGAAGCGCTACAAAAAGTTGAGGAAAAAAATAAAATAACAAAGAGACAAACTGGTCTGAATAAACACCTGTAGACATGGCATATGATTGGGCAAATTGTGAACAACACAAGACATTAAGACTACTGCAAAATATAATTAGCAATATCTATCAACTTTGATGTTATTCTACAAGGAGCTAGATGCCTGCCTAGGTTTACTATACCAATAGACTGGCCAAAGATCTGCAATAACACAACATGGTCTTGGCGCTCAACCATTATTTCACATGAAGTGTTAATAGAGGCGGAGAGAAAAATAAGAGGTCACACCTGCAGCCAGTTATGAAATCCAGAAACTTCACTGCTTTGTTTGATTTCTCCAACAAAAACATGTTCAAAAGCAGAAGAGGAGCCAGAAGTGCCACAACGGCCATAAAGGTCAAACCACAAGCTGGTCATCATTCTTTTGAAATCTTGGTAACTCCCTGATGTGATTCCCTTGGATGCAAGAATCTTGTGAACATATTTAATTGGTGCTGTTCTACTTATTTCTTCTATGAAGGAAGCTTGCTCTTGTTTCTCTTCAGATGTGACAACCTCCTTAGATCCTTGATGTGGGTTGTAATTATCTAACAGTGAAAGAAAACGAGCATAAGTAGGCTTTCTGAATACATCATCACTAACCCATGTAAACAAGCTCCCCTGTGCCATATCTTCCTTTTGGTAAGCTTTTTTCCCTTCACCACAGTCAATTTCATAGTCTTTGCCAGGTACCAAACGATTTAAATCAATATCCCAGAGTTTTTCACAAGCTCGCGACAGATTAACAAGTTCATCTTCTGAGGGCTCCACTCGAGCACCAACTTCAACCTCATTGGAGTATTCTTGCACATCAGGAGGCAGTTTATAGCTGTGCCAGTTATCCTTTGGAACCTACATCAAGTTGGCAAGATACATCATTCAGATTCAGATAGTGATGCAGCAGAAAAAGTTCAGGACTGATTAAATTCAGTAACTAAGTTAACATATAGTAGAGTTCATAGAAGATATACCAGTAACAGCAGTATTAACATAAAACAAACTCTTTAAAATTGACACACAATACTCAAAATGCACCTTCATTGTTTTTCTATTTGACATATTGTTTGAAATTAAAAGATAAACCTTGTGTGTTTTCCTTGAAGGTTTGCCAACAGTCTGCCATCCGCCGTTGTTATCTTCATCTAACTGCAAAAATGAAAATTGAATTTCACCAAATAGTTAATTTTTTTATTTTTAATAGTAAAACTCTACACATTGCATACTTCTGATTAAACGAAGAACAGATTGGCCAATAGTAAGCTTGCTTGATATTTTCAATGTTTTCATGGCCTCATGAAACCTGATTTTCAAATACCAGTACAATTCAGTGGACCATTTATCTTGTATTTCAAAAGTATTTATAAGTATTTATTTCTTCACAAATTTCTCTCCAAAAACAATCTTATACTGCCTGCACGCAGAGAGAGGGATTTGGATCAGAGCAAGTGCCAGCATGAGAGCCATATAAAATGAACCTACCAGCAAGACCATAAGAGCTTGCTTATTGTCTATATCCAGCATCACTATACAGCATCAAAATTTGACTTTGATTCCACAACTCCAAGTTCATAACATATAACAAACTGTAAAGTTTCATTATGAGTGATCCGTCACTAACTATGACAAATAACCCTGGTGATCTATCACTTCCAAGCAATTGATTTTCCTTCCAACTCTCGGTTTGAGTAAAAGTGATAAAAAAAATTAGCTTTTGCACTACTTTGAAAAACTTACATTAAGTCTTATAAAAGACTTGTTTTTAGAGTAAAAACATCCAAACATAAATCAGTTCACTTTTAACTCAATTTTAACCAAGTCAATTTTACAAAATAATTTTGATTCAAAATAACGTTTGTCAAATACTCACCCAAACGCACACCAAGTGCTAATCTCTTGAGATAAGCAAATACATTAATTGGAAATTTTAAAGCTAAGCTAAGCTGCAGCCTGCATCCATATCTCTCAGGGACAATGGAGCAGTTTAAAGATGTCAAAATTGCAATTATTTGTTAAATTCAAACTAAGAAGTAAGAAAGAACCTTGTGGGGTCTGTTGGAAGTGTTGAAACTTTCCGATTCCCAGTCCTCCTGCTGAGGACGATATTGCTCCTGTTGAAAAAGTGCAATGCTTAAAGGTTACATATAATATATCTACAATATTTATTTACCAATAGGCAATAATTCACCTTATGAGGCCTGTTACGGTAACCATCGTCTTGCCACGGTTCCACTTCCTCCTGTAATAATAATGTTAACAAGCAAGATTAATTTTTTTTTCTTTTTTCTTTCTTGGGTGTTAGATTGAGTTGAGAATGAGAACATGAATTGAAGAAGTGGAAAACGTGAGGGACAAGACAAGAGAACCTTGTGGTTGTGGGGTCTGTTGGAGATTCTAGAACCTTGGGGTTGCCACTCCTCCTGCTGCTGCTGCAAAAGTCAAACTTGATTAATTAACGATTCAGATCAGATGACATAGCGGTAGTAGTAAAATAAAATCCGATGGATCCATAACGGCGAACAGATCGAAAATGCAAACCTGATTATGGTGATCGTGATCTTGATCTCCGGACACGACCTCCGCCCAAGAGGATCTGGAACGTTCGTCGCGTGATTGGCGATCATCGTTATCGCGATCGTTGGCACCGAGAGCAACGTCGACCAAGCCCTTGATGAGACCCTCCATGTTATTATGGGAATGGATAGTTAGACTGACAAGAGAGAGTGTGGGAGGGAGGGACTGTGAATCTGAAATGAGTGAATTGGTTGGTTGGTTGATTGAATAAATTAATTAAAGAGAAGAAATTATTATCATGGTAGGTATTGGCGGGTGATTGCAATTGCCAATTGCCAATTGCATTGCCGGCAACAACATCCGTAAACTTTTGATCATGTAGATTCATCATAAATGATACGTGGACACTCAAAATTTGACACCCTCTCATATCCCGTTAATGACGTGTAAAAATTTGGTTAATATATACAATATATCATTAATTATTTATTGAATTGAATTAACTAAATTCTTGCACATTATTAATCATATATCACTGGAGTGTTAAATTTTAGGTGTATAAATAACATTATTGTAGATACGTAGTAATGTCAATATAACTGGCGTGTAGGAAACAGCGGGTAACGTAAGTCAATCCGTCAAGAAGAAAGGGTAACGTAAGTCAAAGGGAACACGTATCATGGTGGTTCATCACGCATCTTCACGCACATTGTATAGTTTGCGAGAGTACTCCGGCTCAAATAAAATATAAGTAAAAATAATAAAATTCACGTTAATTAGAATATTTGGTTTATTTTATTTTATTTTTTGTATCAAAGTATTTAAATAAGTTTTTTTGGCAAATTTAAATAAGTTATTGAAAGTATTTTTAAATACTAATACTTTCGATAACTTATTTAAATAAGTTATTAAAGTATTTTAAAAAATATGTCCAATTCTTATGCAAACTTGCATAAATTTTGGACTTTTGATGTTTGTGAAAAATGTAAGCTTATTTTGGACTTTTATGTTTGTGAAAATTGTAAGCTTGGCCCTTTATATAGGGGCTGGACCACGGTGGCATAAGAAAAGAAGGGGGTGCAACTATCAAATTTTGGTAATTAGTCAATGCTGGAAAGGGTATTTCGGGTAATGAAATATCAAGTAATGATTAAAAAAAACCGTGATGGCATTTCCTTTCGACACCATATCCTCTCCATCTAGGGATGGCAATGGGCTCCACGGGCACGGGTAGTAGCCCCCGCTACCCACTCCGTTGGATAATTTGCGTCTGCACGTCATACCCGGATCTGCGTGACGAGTTTTTAGCAGTTTTGAGAATCAGTGAGTGCATGATATCATGGATACTTAATAAATTCTTAAAAAATACAATTATTTTAAACAAAAAATATTTTATACCTAGATTCTTAGACAAAGTTCAAATGAGAATTTACAAAATAACACATCCAAATTACACATAACAACATCCATAAAACATAACAACTATCCATAAAACATCATGGAAATTTAACAACATCCATACATAACAACTATCCATAAAACATCATGGAAATTACAACAAAATATCCATAAAATATCCAATTAAACAACATAAAAACATAACAAGTAAAATGTTGCGACTCAATATCCATCAAGTATCCACCACTTGATAACACAACTTTGACCACCGCTACGAAAAAGAATGTATCCAAATCAAAATCCAAGCAACCAAAATAATTGTGAACTTTAAAATGAAATATTAAAAATATTTACTTACCAGTCACCATCTGTATCTTCCAATACTTTATTAAATTCAATGATGTCATTTTTTAATTTTGAAGAACCTACCAAAAAAAATAAGTTAACTAAAAATTAGTAATAATCAATCAATATAAATATTTAAGTTAAAAAAGTAGTTACCTTTCACATCGGTCCATACCCAAACTTGCACACACATCAATGCCTCCAAAGTATCTCAACGCACTCCATCTGCGATGGGTGTAACAACTCGCCCACTCGTGCTAAATGAAGACTCAGAAGCACCAGTTGAAATAGGAATTGCTAGAAAATCTCTTGCAATCATTTGCAAGATTGGATATTTTAATCCACTAGCTTTCCACCAACCCAAGATGTCAAAATTATGCAAGCGGGTAACACTTGCTCCTCCAAATACCGATCAAGTTACGATTTACCACTTGGGACCCCTTTTTTGGTACTAGCACGCTGTGCAAGCTTCTCCTTCCAAGCTTCTTTTCTTCCAACAACACCCACATCTATGGGATTTTGGCTTGAATTTGCAGATGAAGAAACACACTCCTTACCCTTAATTTTCAATTCATACTCACTAACCAAATTTTGACAAATATCTTTTACCTTAGCAATTTCATCATCAGCTTTCTCTCCATAAATTTCAGGAAAAACAACATCTATCAATTCATGTTTGTACCTAGGATCCAACAGAGTGCCTATAGCCATCACCTCATTAATCACACCCCAATACTTGTCAAATTTCTCAATCATCGTTGCAGCCATATCACGAATGACAGAATCAGTAGATCCAAGCCACTCAATCAAATCCAATTTAATTTCACAGACTTTTGGAAAATAAACATTGACAGTTGGATACAATGTACCAGAAAACAATTGTGTAACTTCATAAAATACTTTCAACTTACTACAAATTAATTCTGCCTTCATCCAATCATTTTCACTAGGCAAGGATTTATATTGATTCTCACGCTGTGCCAATCGAGCAAACACATCTTTGTAATCTATGGCAACTTGAAGCATTAAATACGTAGAATTCCACCTAGTCTTACAATCAAGAATGAGCTTTTTTTCATATAACATATTCACTTGACTACATGTCTCTATGAATTTCTCCTCTCTTTTAGGTGTTCTTTGTCCAATATTCAACACTTCCTCTAACTTTCACAATGGCATTAGAGATTATAGACATACCATCCTGCACAACTAAATTCAATATGTGAGCACAACACCTCATGTGAAACAATTTACCTTCCAAGATAAGCAACCTAGGTGAAAGCTTGTCTAACATGCGTTTAATCATAACATCATTTGTAGAGCAATTATCAACGATCCAGTGGGATGACTTTTGATCTAGATTCCAATCCATCAAACATTCAAGTCACACATCAGCAAGAATCTTAGCAGGATGAGGAGTAGGCACATAAATAAACCTAACATATAAATTAAAATTGAATAAGAAATTAAGATGTAAACCAAACATTCAAGTAACACATCTTGCAAAAACTTTAGTAGTATTACCTTACAGGTCGACTTTGTAGCGTCCAAGAATCATCAATAAAGTGAGCCGTATTTGTCATGTTACTTTTATTTTGATTACTAGCCGTCAGCATATCAGTAGTATTTGCAATACGGCTTTGATTCCTTCACAACAACTTCATCATACTCTCTTTCTCATCCTTATACGTTTTCATGATGTCACCTTATATGATGTTACGCGAAATCACCTTAAATAAAGGTTGCAAAGTTGCACAAAATTCTTTAAAACCAATGTGGTCAACCATAGCCAAAGGATACTCATGAAGAATTATCATCTTACACACCGCACGCCTTGCTATGTCTTGGTTAAATGCATAAGAACCAACCACTACCGCTTGATTCCCAACTTTGTCGGTTTGATAAAAGCTTGCCTTATATCTCGAGTTGTTCAGAGTTTGCAAGAACGGAAGTGACTACGCAAGTGTGATGTTCCTTGCTTTAATTCACCCAAAAGTTTTGAGCCACAATAATTGCAAACGGCCTTCCACTTTCCATCTAAATTTTGCCTTCTAAAATGGTTCCAAACATCCAAGTTTGCTCTCTTTTAAGACCTATCGTGTCACTTGCATTTGCGCGTTGAATTTCATGAGGAGTATCACTAGGATTTGCGCTTTGAATTTCATGAGGAGTTGAATTGCTCTCTACATTCATAGAATCAACAACACTTCCTATTTCTAAATTCATTTGTTGCTCTTGTTCTTTGCTCAGCGGGATTAAAATCTTGTTGAGAAGACATTCTATAAAAATGACATGAATAACACATATTTAGAGATTTGTTCTACATGTGCAAAAGATCATTCCTCATTTAAAGCTTTACATGCAATAATCTAGTACAAATTTAAACATCCATGACAATTAACTTATTCCATTTAAACATATTGAGCCAGACAAATCAACAATATTGAGCCATTAACATTCAATAGACTTGGCCATTAGCATTCAATTAGCATTCAGGGATTTTAAAATTACAATGACCTTCAGTAATGAACCTTGACGTAACACAATGGCGACCTTGGACAATGGCGACAGATCAACAATTCGACCTTCAAGCGTAATCGAACCTTGTAACACAATGGCGATGGTGGCTCCAAGCGTAATCAATTGAGAGAAGCGTAATCAATTATTGAGAGAAGCGTAATGAATTCTTAGCAAGACAGATCAATGAAAAGTGGAAGCGTAATCAATCGCAGATCAATTATTGAGAGAAGCGAAATGAATTCTTAGCAACACAGATCAATGAAAAGGAAGCAGAATCGAATCGCAGATCAATTATTGAGAGAAGCGTAATCGACCGAGAGAAGCTAAATCTTACCTTCAAGAACAACACGACGGTGGCTCCAAGCAAAGTCAAAATTGTAACGCCCGATATTTAATTATTTATTTAATTAAATATTTTCGACTATTTTTCCGATTAAGTTTTCGAAGTTGTGAAATATTGATTTAAGTGGTGTTGGTTTTAGTTGGATTAATTTAGTTGAATTAAATTGTAGAATGATATTAAATTAGTACTATTATTTGTTATGGGCTTATTTGAGTGTTAGATGTGGAGTTTAGAGTGCCTTAAAATCAGTTTGGAGGATCATGGAATTGCTTGAAAGTGTTTCTTGAACACTGGGAATCGATTCCTTAGCTAGGTGAATCGATTCAAGCATGTTTGAGCCTCTGGGAATCGATTCCCCAGCTATGGGAATCGATTCAAGCATGTTTGGTTCTCTGGGAATCGAAGCACGCCTCTGTGAATCGCATGGGAAGCTTGCAGGAATCGATTCACTTCATTAACTCGTGCAGGGGAGAATTTTTAACTAGGTGAATCGATTCACCCTAGCCTGTGAATCGATTCACAGTCGAGTTATTTAAACCTGACGCTGCAGAATCGTCACGTACGACGTGCAGTTCTTTTCTAGGGTTGTGTGCAGCCATTCTTGAGCGTTTTTGTGAGGTTTTAGGGGCTGGGAAACACGGTTAAAAACCTTGGGATCTTAGGAGAGAAGAGAGTGAAGATTAAAGGCCTTCTATTGTTACTCTCGAGTTTATCATAAGGATTGGGAGGAGATACGAAAAGTTGCCGGCAAGGAAGAATCTAGGAGTCAATCGGAGAGTTAGAGCAACCTTCAATCCAAGGTAAAGGGGATTGAATTCTATAATCGGGTCTATGATGAATCGTATGTGGGGGTTATGGTTGTATAATTTGTCTCTGTATGCATTTGTGATGAACAAATGGTTGCTATTTGTTGAAATTGATTTTTCTGTGATTGTTGAAAATTGTTGAGTTACTGTGACAGAATTTGTTAATCGATATAATTATTGCGATGATGAAATTACCTCTATTAATTGGTAATGAAAGTGATGTAGGCGTATGCCTTGTGAAGGATGACGTTTGTCGAGTTGTGTAATGTGATGTCATGTTCATTGAGTCACATTTCATTTGCATATTTTATGACGGCCTGGATTGGCAAACTGCGACGAAGGCTTATGCCTTGTTTTGATGCCTCTATTAATTGGCAATTGGCGACGAGGGCTGAAGCCCTGTTGTTACCACATGCATGTGCATTGTCCGTGTCTCATCATATTTTTGCATGAGTTATTTAATGATGTGAAGTACTGTGACTTGAATTGTGATGTGAATTTTGGTGAAGTACTGTGACTTAAATTGTGATGTGAATTAGTGAAAGTTTACATGATGTTGTGACGTGAAGTGGATTGTGATGTTGATACGTGCGAAGTGATAATTTTATATGACTAAATTCTGATATACTGTTTATCTTAAACTCAATTATATTGTTCGATATCTCACCCTTTCTGCCGATGTTTCCCCTACCATGGGAAATGGGCAGGTGCTCAAGATTAGCTGTGTGAAGTCTTTTGTTGCTTTATGCAAGTCGAGTCGGTGTTGTCGCTCTGATATGTAACACTCGGGGGGATGAACGCTTATTTGCTATTTTTATCGTTTAGTTCTGTTGCTGGATTTTATATTGGTTTTGTTAAACCTTTGCTATTTTGTAGTTGATGTTGAATCTAAAGACTAATAGTTGATGTTAATGCTTCCTCCGATTATTTAAAGTGTTATGTATCTGATTTAATATGTGATGAAGTTGTTGATTTAAAGTTGAATAATGTGACATCCTGTTTATGTTGATATTTTATAACTCTGATTTTATTAATATTCGATGGGTAGAAATGGGGTGTTACATTAATGGTATCGAGCGATTCATCCGTCCGCCAAGTTGTCGAGTCGTAGTTTTGTTTAACAATCGTGTATTGTTAAGGTCTAACCTTTGTGTATGTGATAGTGACAAGTTGAGATGGCTGGAAGGAGCGATCTTTGCAATTCTTCTTTGCTTTACAAGCAATGACTCAAGCTTTGCAAAATCGGTAGAATCTTGTGAGAATCTTT
Organism: Calophaca sinica; assembly: GCA_037113605.1. Classification (NCBI taxonomy): domain Eukaryota; kingdom Viridiplantae; phylum Streptophyta; class Magnoliopsida; order Fabales; family Fabaceae; genus Calophaca; species Calophaca sinica. Next base: position 35,660,760 of record CM073731.1, read on the forward strand.
GGATCTCGTAGTTTGGCGACCTTTCAGAGGGAGAATCCGCCTACCTTCAAGGGTAAGTATGATCCTGATGGAGCGTTGGGTTGGTTGAAAGAGATGGAGAGAATCTTCCGTGTGATGGACTGCACTCCGGCTCAGAAGGTTCGATATGGGACTCATATGCTAGCAGTCGAGGCTGATGACTGGTGGCTAGAGACTCGTCAGAGGTTGGAAGCTACAGGTGAAGGTATCACTTGGGAGGTGTTCCGAAGGGAGTTCCTGAGGAAGTATTATCCGGAGGATGTTCGTGGTAAGAAGGAAATTGAGTTTCTTGAGCTGAAGCAAGGAAATATGTCGGTTACTGAATATGCTGCAAAGTTTATTGAGTTGGCTAAGTTTTATCCGCTCTATAGCGGGGCAACTGCTGAGTTTTGGCGCATCAAGTTTGAGAACAGGTTGCGCGCGTAAATCAAGAAGGCGTGGGATACCAAAAGATTCGTGTCTTCTACGATTTGATTGGCGACACAGGATTTATGAAGAGGATAACAATGCTCATTATAAGACCATTAATGAGAGGAAGAGCAAGCGCCAACAGAATCGTGGCAAGCCTTATGATGCTCCAGTTGGTAAAGGTAAACAGAAAGTGGCTGATGGCAAGAGGACTAGTGGGGGAGATGCTCCTGCTGGTGTAGTTTGTTTCAAATGTGGGAAACCTGGTCACAAGAGTAATGTGTGTACTACTGAAGTGAAGAGGTGTTTCCGTTGTGGCAAGAGTGGGCATACATCTTCTGAGTGTAAGTTTAAGGAGAATGTATGTTTCAACTGTGGCGAAGAAGGACATATTAGTAGCCAGTGTCAGAAACCAAAGAAGGCACCAGGCAGTGGAAGAGTGTTCGCTTTGGCTGGGACTCAGACAGCTAATGAGGACAGACTCATCGGAGGTACATGTTTCATTAATAGTACTCCTTTGATTACCATTATTGATACTGGTGCTACTCATTGCTTTATTGCTGCTGATTGTGTTAAAAGATTGGGTCTTACGTTGTCTTCTATGAATGGAGAAATGGTCGTCGAGACTCCAGCTAAGGGATCGGTGACTACTTCTCTTGTGTGTTTAAAGTGTCCTTTGTCGATTTTCGACAGAGACTTTCTGTTGATTTGGTTTGGTTGCTATTCAGTGGGTGGGATGTAATCTTGGGTATGAATTGCTTAGAGAATAACTATGTTCATATCAATTGTTATAGCAAGTCCGTGAGGTTTTCTACTAGAAGAGGAGGAAGGCTGGGTTGTTGTCTTTTAGCGGTTGGGCGGTTGATGCAAGAGGAAGCTCAGGTGTTCGTTGATGGCGTCGTTATCTATTGAGAACCAAGCCATAATTGAGGAGTTACAAGTGGTGCGCGAATTTCTGAAGTTTTCCTCGATGAAATTCTGATGTACCACCGTAAAGAGAAGTTGAATTTGCTATTGATCTTGTACAGTACTGCATCGGTTTCTATGGCACCATACAGATGTCCAGATCTCAATTGTCGAATTAATGAAGCAATTGGAAGATTTACCTGAAAAGAAGTTTGTAAGACCAAGTGTGTCGCCGTGGGGAGCTCCAGTGCTACTAGTAAAGAAGAAAGATGGAAGTATGAGGCTTTGTGTTGATTATAGACAGTTGAACAAAGTAACGATTAAGAACAAGTATCCGCTTCCAAGAATAGATGACTTGATGGATCAATTAGTGGGTGCTCGTGTGTTTAGCAAGATTGATTTGAGGTCGGGTTATCATCAGATTAAGGTGAAGGATGAAGATGTTCAGAAGACGGCCTTCAGAACGCGATATGGACATTATGAGTATACGGTGATGCCTTTCGGTGTTACTAATGCGCCGGGAGTATTCATGGAGTACATGAACCGTATCTTTCATTCTTATTTGGATCGGTTTGTGGTGGTATTCATTGATGATATTTTGATTTACTCTAAATCGGAGGAAGAACATGCAGAACACTTAAGACTAGTATTGCAAGTTTTGAAGGAGAAGAAGCTATATGCAAAGCTGTCTAAATGTGACTTTTGGCTAAAGGAGGTTAGTTTTCTTGGTCATGTTATTTCGGGCAGTGGCATTGCTGTGGATCCATCTAAAGTAGATGCCGTGTTGCAATGGGAAACTCCAAAGTCGGCTACCGAGATTAGGAGCTTTTTGGGACTAGTTGGTTACTATAGAAGGTTTATCGAAGGTTTTTCTAAGTTGGCACTTCCATTGACTAAGTTGACTTGTAAGGGTAAAGCTTTTGTGTGGGACGTTCAATGTGAAGAAAGTTTTACAGAATTGAAGAAGAGATTGACGTCGGCTCCGGTTTTGACACTACCTAATCCAGGAGGATCTTTTGTGGTATATTGTGATGCTTCTAAAATGGGTTTAGGAGGTGTACTTATGCAGAATGACAAGGTGGTAGCTTATGCGTCGAGGCAGTTGAGGACTCATGAAAGGAACTATCCTACGCATGATTTAGAGCTTGCTGCAGTTGTTTTGTGCTGAAGATTTGGAGACATTATCTCTATGGTTCTAGATTTGAAGTATTTAGTGACCATAAGAGTTTAAAATATCTATTTGATCAGAAGGAATTGAACATGAGACAACGAAGATGGTTGGAGTTGTTAAAAGATTATGACTTCGGTTTGAATTATCACCCAGGTAAAGCTAATGTTGTGGCTGATGCCTTAAGCCGAAAGACTTTACATATGTCGGCAATGATGGTTAAGGAGTTGGAATTGATTGAACAGTTCAGAGATATGAGTCTAGTCTGCGAAGTGACACCGCAGAGTGTTATGTTGGGAATGTTGAAGATTAACAATGATTTTCTGAACAGTATTAAAGAAGCTCAGAAGTTAGATGTGAAATTAGTAGATACGATGGTCGGAATCGATCAATCTGAGAATAATGATTTCAAGTTAGACGCGCAAGGTGTGTTGAGATTCCGTGTCGAATTTGTATTCACGATGATGCGGAAATGAAGAAAGTAATTCTTGAGGAGAGTCATAGAAGCAATTTGAGTATTCATCAGGAGCCACAAAGATGTATCAAGATTTGAAGAATTTGTTTTGGTGGCCTGGGATGAAGCGTGATGTGGCCTTGATTTGTGTATGCATGTTTAACTTGTCGAAGTCGAAGGTTGAACATCGAAAGCTGGCAGGATTGATGCAACCGTTGGAAGTTCCAGAGTGGAAATAGGATAGCATTTCAATGGACTTTGTGACAGGATTACCTAATACTTCAAGGGGACATGATTCGATTTGGGTGATTGTTGATAGGCTTACGAAGTCGGCTCATTTTATTCCTATTAACATCAGTTTTCCAGATCGAGCCGGTGAGATTTATACTGATGTAATTGTAAAGCTGCATGGTGTTCCTTTGTGTATTGTGTCGGATAGAGATCCGAGGTTTACTTATGATTTTTGGAAGAGTCTGCAAGCGGCGTTGGGTTCCAAATTGAGATTGAGTTCGGCGTATCACCCTCAGACGGATGGACAGACAGAGAGGACTATTCAGTCATTAGAGGACTTGTTGAGGGCATGTGTTCTTGAGCAGGGAGGTTCGTGGGACACTTATCTTCCGTTAATAGATTTCACTTATAATAACAGTTACCATTCGAGTATTGGGATGACACCTTTTGAAGCGTTGTATGGTCGGAGATGTAGAACTCCTTTATGTTGGCATGAATCTGGGGAAAGTGTAGTGCTTGGACCTGAAATTGTTCGGGAGACTACGGAGAAGGTGAAGCTAATTCGAGAAAAGATGAAAGCTTCTCAAAGTAGACAGAAGAGTTATCATGACAAGCGAAGGAAAGATTTGGAATTTCAAGCTGGTGATCATGTGTTTTTGAGAGTCACGCCGGTGACCGGTGTTGGGCGTGCATTGAAGTCTAAGAAGCTTACTCCTCGTTTTATTGGTCCGTATCAGATTTTGGACAGAGTTGGAAATGTTGCCTATAGAGTGGCTTTACCGCCTAACCTTTCGAATTTGCATGACGTGTTTCATGTGTCACAACTCAGGAAGTACATTTCAGATCCATCTCATGTGATTCATATGGATGATGTGCAAGTACGGGATAATCTTACTATGGAAACGATGCCCGTACGGATCGCAGATCGTGAAATGAAGACTCTAAGAGGCAAGGAGATTGCTTTGGTGAAAGTAGTCTGGTTAGAAATTTGCCAAGAAAGCATGACGTGGGAGTTGGAGAGCATGATGCGGGAATCCTATCCCGAGTTGTTCGAACCAGGTAAATTTTTGAGGACGAAAATATTTTAAGTGGGGGAGAGTTGTAACGCCCGATATTTAATTATTTATTTAATTAAATATTTTCGACTATTTTTCCGATTAAGTTTTCGAAGTTGTGAAATATTGATTTAAGTGGTGTTGGTTTTAGTTGGATTAATTTAGTTGAATTAAATTGTAGAATGATATTAAATTAGTACTATTATTTGTTATGGGCTTATTTGAGTGTTAGATGTGGAGTTTAGAGTGCCTTAAAATCAGTTTGGAGGATCATGGAATTGCTTGAAAGTGTTTCTTGAACACTGGGAATCGATTCCTTAGCTAGGTGAATCGATTCAAGCATGTTTGAGCCTCTGGGAATCGATTCCCCAGCTATGGGAATCGATTCAAGCATGTTTGGTTCTCTGGGAATCGAAGCACGCCTGCGTGAATCGCATGGGAAGCTTGCAGAATCGATTCACTTCATTAACTCGCAGGGGAGAATTTTTAACTAGGTGAATCGATTCACCCTAGCCTGTGAATCGATTCACAGTCGAGTTATTTAAACCTGACGCTGCAGAATCGTCACGTACGACGTGCAGTTCTTTTCTAGGGTTGTGTGCAGCCATTCTTGAGCGTTTTTGTGAGGTTTTAGGGGCTGGGAAACACGGTTAAAAACCTTGGGATCTTAGGAGAGAAGAGAGTGAAGATTAAAGGCCCTCTCTATTGTTACTCTCGAGAGTTTATCATAAGGATTGGGAGGAGATACGAAAAGTCGGCAAGGAAGAATCTAGGAGTCAATCGGAGAGTTAGAGCAACCTTCAATCCAAGGTAAAGGGGATTCAATTCTATCATCGTGTCTATGATGAATCGTATGTGGGGGTTATGGTAGTAAAATTTGTCTCTGAATGCATTTGTGATGAACAAATGGTTGCTATTTGTTGAAATTGATTTTTCTGTGATTGTTGAAAATTGTTGAGTTCTTGTGATGTAATTTGTTAATCGATATTATTATTGCCGTGATCAAATTCTCTCTATTAATTGGTACTGAAAGTGATGTAGGCGTATGCCTTGTGTAGGATGACGTTTGTCGAGTTGTGTAATGTGATGTCATGTTCATTGAGTCACATTTCATTTGCATATTTTATGACTACTGGATTGGCAAATCGCGACGAAGGCTTATGCCTTGTTTTGATGCCTCTATTAATTGGCAATTGGCGGCGAGGTGAAGCCCTGTTGGTACCACATGCATGTGCATTGTCCGTGTCTCATCATATTTTTGCATGAGTTATTTAATGATGTGAAGTACTGTGACTTGAATTGTGATGTGAATTTTGGTGAAGTACTGTGACTTAAATTGTGATGTGAATTAGTGAAAGTTTACATGATGTTGTGACGTGAAGTGGATTGTGATGTTGATACGTGTGAAGTGATAATTTTATATGACTAAATTCTGATATACTGTTTATCTTAAACTCAATTATATTGTTCGATATCTCACCCTTTCTGCTGATGTTTCTACTACGGGAAATGGGCAGTGTGCTCAAGATTAGCCGTGGAGGTTCAAGTAAGCGGTGAAGTCTTTTGTTGCTTTATGCAAGTCGAGTCGGTGTTGTCGCTCTGATATGTAACACTCGGGGGGATGAACGCTTATTTGCTATTTTTATCGTTTAGTTCTGTTGCTGGATTTTATATTGGTTTTGTTAAACCTTTGCTGTTTTGTAGTTGATGTTGAATCTAAAGACTAATAGTTGATGTTAATGCTTCCTCCGATTATTTAAAGTGTTATGTATCTGATTTAATATGTGATGAAGTTGTTGATTTAAAGTTGAATAATGTGACATCCTGTTTATGTTGATATTTTATAACTCTGATTTTATTAATATTCGATGGGTAGAAATGGGGTGTTACAAAAATCACGATCGGTGAGTCTGCGGTGGCTCCAAGCTTCAAGCTCCAAGCTGAAGCTTCTCGAATCTTCAAGCTTCAAGCTCCAAGCTGAAGCTTCAAGCTCCAATCACGTGGTTCTTGCAACCGACGGTGGCTCCAAGCTTCTCGAATCTCTTGCGAAGCTGTGAGAAGAGAGGAGAGACTGGGATGTGAGGTATGGACTGGGGCTGGGGGAGACGGCGATTTGCGAAGCTTCTCTTGCGAAGCTGTGAGAAGAGAGGAGAGGAGAGACTGGGAGCCGGGAGGTGAGGTTTGCGAATTGCGCCGACAAGGTGATTTGCGAATTGAGGAGACGGTGATTTGCGACCGCGATCACGCTGGGGAGACAACGACGGCGAATCGAGAGAAGAGAATTGAGAGAAGAGAATTGCGACGCTGAGGTGAGGTCGTGGTCTCAGGTCGGGGACGTTGTCCAGGTGGAGTGCGCAAGGGCGACAAAAAATTAGGGTTAATCTCAAATGATATTGGGTGAGGGAGTATTAAGTAATTTTATATATACGGGTACCCGCGGGTACGGGTAGTATGATACCTGTCCCCGCCCCGTTTATACACAGCTAATAAATACCCGCCCCGTTACACCCGCGGGTACCCGTTTAACTGCCCGTTTAAAATCCGTTACGGGTTTTACCCGCGGGTACCCACGGGTACGGTTTTTTTTGCCATCCATCCACTTACGTTAGTCGTGTTTTTGCTTCACAAAATACATATTCTGCTACCGATCGGCATCCTCTCCCAAATTTTGTCTCATTTTTCCTTTATAAAAATGCATCACAACTATTAAATTAATTATATGGATGAAAAATTAAAAATTAAAATTGAATTTAAATTTTAAATTATAATCAAATTTTAAAATAAATAAATGCTCTTTTCACTCCCAATTTCTCGTATGTGTTTCTCTCATATTTAAGAGTCCGTTTGTTTAAGATTAAAAAAGTGATTTTCAAACAAAATAATTTAGAAATTATTTATAAGAGATTTCCAAATAAAGTAGAAGCTAATTTGTGTTTGTTAAAAATCACAAAAATTATTTTTTAATCTTTCATTTCATCCTGATATTCATTAAAATCAGATTATTTCTGAGAAGCTACTTCAAATAGCTTTTCATTATAATCAAATTTCAGATTATATTTAGATTTTGATTATTTTAAAAAGTTGTAACAAACGAATAACAAATCCTAAAAAGTGATTATTTCTTTAAAAGCGATTCATTCATAAAATAATCAACAGACTCCAAGATCTGTTAGTTATATATTAAAAAAACAATTTTGATACAAAATAATTTAGAGATTCTTTTAAAAAGGTAAAACTGATTTTTTTTAAAATAATATAGTAAATTTGTATCCAAACAAGTTTAAAATGACTTTTTTAATAAATGATTTTTATTATTGTTAACAAACATAAATTAGTTTTTTTTACTTTTTTTAAAAAATCTCTAAATTACTTTGTATCAAAATAACTTTTTTTAATCTCTAACAAACGGGTCCTATATCAGAGAGAAAACACACACGAAAAATTAGGAGTGAGAAGGGTCTTTTGTTTATTTTAAAATTCGGTTTTAATTTAAAATTCAAATTCAGTTTTAATTTTTAACTTTTCATCCGTACGATTAATTTAATAGTTGTGATGTATTTTTGTAGAGGGAAAGAGAGACCATATTTAGGAGAGGATCCAAATCCATTCCGCTACTACTCTATACCAGGCTAGCAGTCTCGCCGCACACGTGGTTAAAAATGACAACGTGTAGAATTGACACGGGATAAAATATTTATATTTTACTCTGATGTCCAAAATTATAACCACATTTCAAATCATTTAAATTATTATTAATCCTAATATTTTTATTTGTTGGGTCAAAACAAAGTTTTTAGCTAGTGTAAGATTACATTGTAAACTAAAATACAGTTCAAGTTCTGTCTGAACTTTATACTAAGATTTGAACCACCACGGCTTATGTCATACTATATCCTAATTATAATTTTAGTTTTTTAGTTTTCATGCCCTTTGTCACAAATAAATTACTGATAAAAATATGTCCTGAAAGACAGAGTGTTATAACACCACCCCTAAAAGTAATTTTGTACTCGAAATTACGTGCATAAAGAAATAAAGGGTCAAATATCTCAACACCTATAGAGAGTTGTTGTTTCAGGCGAATTCCATTTAAGAGAGACACTCGTTGCAACTTCTAATGCAATTCTACACACAAACTTGGTAAAACTAATGGGTAGGATGGTCTTTCAGACGGACTATTCGATTGTAGTGAAGATCTTAGTTTAATAAAAATCACGCTCCTATCACCTCGTGTAACCTTGCACAAGCTACGAGTAACTCGTGGTCTTGCCTGAAATGTGTCTTTAGGGTATCCAAAAAGGGTCTAACAACACCCTCGATACTTAATCAAAGCGATCCTCTTCTTAGTGAACTAGTTGTTACCAGAAAGAAATGTATCCTTAATGATAACTAATAATAGTCCTCCAAAAGAACCTTTTCTCTTTACATATATATGCATACCGTTGTCGTCTTATTTATCCTCAAAGTCATTAAGCACTATAATGTTATTCAACTATCCTCGACACTGACCTCAGTCTCTCACGCGCGGAGTGTGTAGTCGGAACTTAACTATCTCTCTTCTAATATGCGGAAGGTTGTACCTAGGTACCATATATATCCTTTCTTTCTTATTGGGATGGATCATGAGGTCATATACACGGGTAAACATAAATTAATCTTAGTGGGGAAAAGTTATATCCATGAAATCCATAAACAACAGAAACTCTTGCCATTCTAAGGGCATCACCAAAATGAACCTCTAGCAATTCATACCACGTAAAGGGGATTATCTCTGAAATTATCTCAACCTCATCAGTTTTCCTTTGACACTATATGGGTGCCCAACCTTTCTTTCAAGGATCACTATTAGGTTCAGCAAATCCCAAGGCATATTATAATGATTATAACTCTTTGCAGCATCAACAAGCTACTGGGCGATCAGTCCCACAACTTGTCATTAAGTAGTTAGAAGACCATAACGATTGTATAGGTTAACTTACATTATACGTAATACTAATTTTTGTAAAAAATTATTTAATTACAATCCTTCCAACCATGATTAGATTATTAAACCTTAAACTATTAACTTCACCGGTTTAATGACCGGTCTAATTTTAAAAACATTGCAAAATAGAAGGGATGCATTTTGTCACTTAAGAGCAACTTTGGCGGGAGTGAATTATTACGTGGACCGTTTCTTATTCTTCACTCCAACAGGAGTGAGCCTACGTGGCGTGAGTGATCAACTAAAATTAGTTACCGTCATCAATAGAGTGAACGCTCTCTGTACGTTGCTTAACAATAAAAAATAATTTTTCTCTCATTGTCTCGTCAAAAATCATCAAAGAAGAGGGAAATAAACTGATTCTTCTTCAATGAAAACTGATTCTTCACAATCCAGTACCCGAAATTGTAACAAAATCACAAAAAAAAATTATACAGAATCACAAACCCAAAACTGATATAAAAAAAATTAAACCAACAGCAGAAATAAAAAAATGTAAACTTTATCCAAACGCGCGGTGAGACCTTGTGTGGACAGATTTGGAGCTGATCTGCTGTGGGTGACGCTCGCCAGAGCAGACTGGCGGCGGCGGTGGTGATGAGACCTTGTTAATCGGCTTGCATGGACGCAGTGGTGGTGAGATCTGGCCGTGAGAGATGACGATCTGGCCGTTGTTGCGCCGTCGCGTGCGCGATGTTGCGGAGGATGGGAGGGACCGATTGAGGAGGTTGAAGAGTTTGGGGGGAGAAGAAGAGACAAAGGGACGACATGTATGAGAGAAGAGTTTGGGGGAGAAGAAGTGTTTGGGGGAGAGGCTCGCTTCTGGAGAAATGGATCCGTTTGACACAAATCCGGAGAAGTGAAGGGAAAAAAAAGATAAAAAAGGGTAGGAACAATCTAGAACAACTTGCGGTTTGTGATAAAAAAAATGGCCCAATTCACAAAATGGATCCAACGGATTCAAAAAATGGCCCAATTAAACTAAAATTTCAATTTTTTTAATATTTAATATTTTTATATGTATTAATTAAAATAATTGAATTAATATTTAAATTTGGATCAAAAATTAAGTGCAAATAAAATAATATAAATATATAGGGTTAAGATAGGTTGCTTCCAAAAAACCATTATTGGAGCAAAAACTAGTTGGGTTGCTTATGAGTTGCTTAAATCCCATGTGGCACCAAGGGCCTACAAAAAGCAACTTAAACAATCCATTTTAGTTAACCCCATCAAAGATACTCTAAGTGTACGAAAGGGAGGATAGTGCAATTTGTCTTTTGTAAACAGTAATCTTTTAAAAATTGACTATTTTTATTATCTGCAACAATATATAATATTTAAAGGGGATGGGTTCATGTAACCGTCCCTTTTGGTTCCAACTTTTTTTCCAATATTGTCATTTATTCCACAATTTAAATATCTTATCATCTTATTCTTACCATCTTACTATACCATAATATAAAGGAAATAAACTCAAATAACTATCTTTTTTATTACATATTACTTTTTTTTCCAATTTTATCCTTCAACTCCCACTTAATTAAAATGTAAATTGACAATTGAAATTGTAACTCTATTTTTCTATTTTATACAATTTCACTCTTTTTCTCAACAAAACACTACTATAAAATAATAACGCAATAGAAATGCCGGATTGCTAGTACCAAGTACCAATAATACCAACTCCAACCTATCCGGCAGACGGAAATACGAGGGCCGTGAAAAACCATTCACAGGCGCCCGTGAAAGTGAAACATCGAGAAGTAGCTCTACACGCGGGAGATTAAAATACCATCAAGCAGCGGTTCCGGTTTACTCACAATCACAAGTTGTGAGACCCGAGCTTTGCAGGGACGGAAACACGGCGCATGGGGAGAAGGGTTCGTAAAATTGCCGGAGGAAATTTCCGTTCCTCGCCTTTTCCTGCAAATTATTCATTTCCGAAGGATTAAACGTGCAATTTCAACAAGTGTTTTCTTGAGATTTTATAGCCGTTCATTATTATTTTTTATTTTGAATCAACGGTGTTATTCCCCTTGGCCTGTGAGTTGGGTGTCTATGGCAACACCCAGCAATAATACGACGGCGAAGGCAGGAACCCTAGGATTAGGAACAGCCGTGGCTGCCGCTCCGCCGAAATCTCAACGCGGCCAGAACAAGCCCAAGTGCAAGCAGTGCGGCAATGTTGCTCGTTCTAGGTCTTTATCGTCCAACTTTTCCTTTTTCTTTTAAATTCTTTCATTTCAATTCAAACACTGTATACCCAATCCATCTGATTCTTTCTTTCCAATTTTCTATGCCACAGGTGTCCCTTTGAGCAATGCAAGAGTTGCTGTGCGAGAAATCAAAATCCATGTCCTATTCACGGTGCGTTTGCTTCTTCTTATAATTAAGCTCACTTCTTATTATTCCTCTTCTTTTTGGATAAACAAACATGTATAACTGCACTTTTCCTTTGTCTTAATATTTCCCACAATAGAAATATCCTAACTACATGTATGCTGAATGTAGTGTTAAAAGCTAATTCAACTGCTCCTGACAAGACTCCATCTTCTGGTGCCGCCCCACTTGATCAGAAATCCTTCGAACCACCTCCATCAGTGTAAGTTATGAGTATCAGCACTCTACATTTGGATCATATCCATTATGCTAGTCTTATGTCTCAAACATGTTAGGCTTAACTGAAAGAAAAAAAATGTTTAAGTGGCCAGATTTTATTTTTTCCGCGGAATAACATTGCTATTTTTCTTTTCAAAGCTTGGCTGGAACTTATAGTGCGGTGCCTACAGTTATCTCATATTTTACCTCACACAAATCATGCTATTCGGTAATTCCTACAATATTGTGCCAGAGTTTCAAAGCTTTATTTGACTAAAACTCTATTGCAAGAGGTAGCAGGTGTGTGTGTGACACCTTTTTATGGTTGATATTATTTGATTTGGTCGATATCTTGTATCATCAGAATAGGAAACAGAATATGCACCTTTTGGAAACAGATATATCAATCCCTAAAATTTAGGTATTTAGGGACCATTTATAATCTATGAATATAAACATAAATCCATGAGGCTGGGAGGTTTTCTCTCAATCAAATCAAGATATTCAAGTTGGTATTAGGGAGCTTACACTCTTCGGTTGTGAATCAATATGACCATTGCTGTAAAATCACTCGAATAACAACTCACCATTGTGACCCACTCTGGTGAAGTCTCCAACCACCAAGGTAGGAGACCAGCGATCTTAGAAATGCTACGACTATCCTTCTCCTAGAGGACCCACCTCTGGAAGATGCCACACAGTAACGCGCCCACACATGTGTTACCTTCTTTGCATGTGAAACCTAAGCAGTGTCTTTATCTTGGTTTTTCACGACAAATATTCTTCAACTCTCTGGTCAGCCAGATATATCAATCCCTAAAATTTAGGTATTTAGGGACCGTTTATAATCTATGAATATAAACATAAATCCATGAGGCTGGGAGGTTTTCTCTCAATCAAATCAAGATATTCAAGTTGGTATTAGGGAGCTTACACTCTTCGGTTGTGAATCAATATGACCATTGCTGTAAAATCACTCGAATAACAACTCACCATTGTGACCCACTCTGGTGAAGTCTCCAACCACCAAGGTAGGAGACCAGTGATCTTAGAAATGCTACGGCTATCCTTCTCCCAGAGGACCCACCTCTGGAAAATGCCACACAGTTACACGCCCACACATGCGTCACCTTCGTTGCATGTGAATCCTAAGCAGTGTCTTTATCTTGGTTTTTCACGACAAATATTCTTCAACTCTCTGGTCAGCCTTCTCTTTCGTTATTCTAGGCATCACGGCCCTTATAAACTTGGTCCAGCCTCATTATTTCCTATTCAATAATCATTAGTGTGTTTTCATTGTTTTTAATTTCATTCGGTGTCAGAACTCTACCTCTAAGGGTTGAGCACTTGATAGTGGAGAGGAGTGAACAATCCAAAAGCTTCTATGGTAGAATAAAGCAAGAAGTTCATAGCTGGAGGATACTCTATCATAGACCTCCTGCCTTCAATGGAGAGGACTGTCATTATCGGAAGAATCGCATGAACTCACATAGACTTGTGGGACATCATTAAAAACTATCCTTATGTGCCAACAAACAATGAAGGAATGAAATTCCTAGGGAGAGATTGGCGAATGATGAGAAGTCAAGAGTAAAACTGAGCTCAAAAGTAAAGTATTTCCTATCCTATAAGCAGGTCCGAGTCAATAAAGTTCACAACTACTCAACAACTAGATTTATGGGATACACTAGCTGTAACCCACGAGGGAACTAACCAAGTTAAAAAATCAAAGATCAACATGCTTGTACATCAGTACAACTTTAAGTTGCATGAGCATGAGTCTATTGATTAAATGTTCGGTAGATTTTAGATCATCACTGATGGGTTCCTTATCTATATCATAGGCCCAATTGTCCATGGCCCACTTAGAGTCAACTTCAGCAAGGAATTAGGGAAGAGGGAACAGGTAGTTACGGTGAGAGAAAGAAAGTGGAGTCTGTTATATAGGGGAGGAGAGAGTAGTGGAGTATCATTCAGTACATTTTCTGTTAGAAATCGTTTGGTTTGGCTTAGAGAAAGAATCATCTTTTCTCTGAGAGGAGCTTAGCTCTGGGGTTACAGGAGTGATCCTTCTGTAATACATCTATTTTCAGTCAATAATACAATTTCAGTTTTCTCTTGATTTTGGGTTCCTATCAATTGGTCCGACCTGCCGGATCTATCGAGGGAGAGCCAGTGATGTTGGAGAAGGTGATTCCAACTTTCGATGGAACGGGGGAAGCCTACCGGTGGCTGATCCAATTGGATCGTTATTTTGCAGCCAACAGTTGGCTACACGCAGAGATGAAAGTGCGATGGGTTATTGTGTTCGCTTTGAAAGGTGCAGCAGACAAGTGGTGGTCCTTTAGAAAACAAGGCAATCAGACTGTCTCATGGGAGACTTTTGAGAGGGCTTTCATTAAGGAGTTCATACCTGATCTGTGGGAGATGATACAAGCCGCAGAAGATGAGGAGCAAGAGAACAACGGCAAAGATCTGAATGAGGTGAGAAGATATGAAGAAAACATAGATGGTAATGGCTTTGAAGAGCTGAGACAACAAAAATTAGAGGAGGAAGATCTCTGTATGAGTATCGTAAGAAAGAGGGAAGTGTTGGCCTCTGAGGCATGCGTCGAATCAGAGATGCCGGAGAAGATGGTGACACAACCGAATGGACCAATCACAACCTTGGAGAGGCGAACTGCACATAGATCTGACAAGCCACAACCTCCGCCAGAGCCGCCGGACTCGGGTTCACCTGTGACGGCCCTTCCCGAGCCTAAACCGCCAGACGTCGTGCTGCCTATAACAACCAAGGAGGTCGTGCCACATTTGAAGAGATCCTCGAACATCATTCAGATCGTGGCAGTCGAAGAGATCCAAAGAACCCAAAGCTTGATCGTCGACGGACGCTGTGAGGGTGGTGGTCGAGGTAGTGAGGTGACGACAATAGTCGATGGGGAGCGAGTACCGCCACCGAAGCCGCCAGATCTGGATGTTTTCGTGGAGGAGGAGGCATCATCGGACACCACTCCCTGTGTGGCAGTTGGGGAGACCCGAATAACACAGAGGTCGGGTGCCCCTGAACCACCGCAGGAACCACCAGACCCGACCAAGATTCCGCCATCAGAGCCACCACCATGTGCGGCATCGGGTGCAAGGCTCCATGCGACGGTGATGCGGTCTGTCTCAGCGGAGCCATTTTGTGTGCACATCACAGAGTTGCGTATCACCATGGATATCGTGGGGAAGTTTCTGGAGAAACTATGGGCAAAATGTGTTGTCTGTAAGTTGGGTCAATGTCCAAACCTAATGGGCCATGCCCAAATGCATTTTGGAAATAAAATCTGGGAAGCAGGTGTCTTGGTGGACCAAGCCCAATTTAACAAAAGAAAGTGGATCATAAAAGGGGGTATTCTTCAGACCAAGTGGTCTGTGTTTTGTTTGGTTTCCTCATTTCACAGCATGATGATGATAAAACGTGGGTGAAGCTATCAGAGGGGAATCTGGTGACCATGCAGCCGGTACTCACAGATTTGGGTGGAAACAGGTTTGATTTCCTGTCCAGTGCTGCTACTGTGATAGCTAGTTTCGACGTGCATTCTGGATGTATAGTTGCCCAGTCTACAACATTTGAGGCAGCAGTAGTTCCTTGCCAGTTAATTGCTTTTTACCAACTTAGAAAGAAATTGCAGCACGATATATTTGGAAAGAGAGTGAAACAGCAGCTGCTAGTCCCTTCCAGCATTTATGTTTGGTTTCTTGTTCATAAGCATCTGAGCAATTTTCTGCCTGCTGGCTGCATTAATCCAAAACAAGGATCCCTCGCCAATGAGAAGATGAAGTCCTTGTATTCCTTAGCTTTGATCATACCATGGGACCCAGGGGAACCCAATATTCCCGTGGTAATTACTGCTGTGACGATTTATGTTACTGGGTCACTTATTTTTCGACACGCTTCATTTCAAGTTAGTAATGTTCAAGTTTTCGTTGGTTCAGAAATTAATGGGGAAGGAAGGATTGAATTCAAGAGTTCAAAATCAGGTCGCAGAGGTCAAGTCCATTTCTTCAAAAAAGGGATTTGGTTGACGGGAAAATGCAAAGTAATTCGGCTCATTTTTTCAAAATTGCGGAAGAAAAGGAAACAGAAGACTATGAGTATGAATTTGATGGGGTTGGTTCTAATGGGAGTGGTTGTCTACTAAAAGTGGGTCAGCTTATTGATGCTTATTTAGCAGAGATTGCTCCTCCTGATACTTACTTAACTCTACAACAATTCATTGCTTTGATTGAAATACTTCTTGAATATGCAAGTGTTATTGATGATGGCCTTTATAGAGCTGTGGACATTTATTTGAAGGCCTGTACAGCATTAACAGAACTAGAATGCAAGCAATTGTGCAAATTGATGGGTTGTCCGAAGCTGTCCCAAGGAGCATGCAACCATGCTGGCCAGTTTGGTAGGCTTCCTCTGCAGATGGTGGTACACGTCGTGTATTTGGAGCAACTGCACTTGGAAAATGCGATGTCAGGTTGTTCAGGAAGAGGCGATTCTATTGCGGAGCTGCAAGGTTTTCTAGGGAGGCATGACTAGGTCTTCATCCTTTGGGGAAGCTCAACTAGTGAAAAGTATGAAGAACACTTTCCTTTTCTCTGCCTTGAGGACAAGGCAGAATTTGAAAAAGGGGGGGGGGTATTGATGGGTTCCTTATCTATATCATAGGCCCAATTGTCCATGGCCCACTTAGAGTCAACTTCAACAAGAAATTTGGGAAGAGGGAATAGGTAGTTACGGTGAGAGAAAGAAAGTGGAGTCTGTTATATAAGGGGAGGAGAGAGTAGTGGAGTATCATTCAGTACATTTTCTGTTAGAAACCGTTTGGTTTGGCTTAGAGAGAGAGTCATCTTTTCTCTGAGAGGAGCTTAGCTCTGGGGTTACAGGAGTGATTCTTCTGTAATACATCTATTTTCAGTCAATAATACCATTTCAGTTTTCTCTTGATTTTGGGTTCCTATCAATCACAAATGGTTAAAGTCTCTTGCCAAGTCTACGATAACTAGTATCATGTGAGGAAGATTCTCAAAAGTCTTCCATGGAGACCTAAGGTCACCGTGATTTTACGGGGCCAAGAATCTTAGCAAGATGAAGTTTGATGAACTCTTAGGATCTTTGAAGATCCATGAGTAGGTGTTGAATGAAGAAGAAAACAACAAAAAGAGTAAGTTAGTTGCTTTGAAGGTAAATCAAAAGGGAGTCAAAGAATGTTCTTGTAAGACTCAAATGGTGACGATTAGCTATCATTCACCTCTAGGTAGATCCAGCAGATGTGGAAAAAGAAAGGAAGACTTAAAAAGATACAACCTTTCAAGAAGATACTCAAAGAGAAAAGCTCCAAGGAGATGTTACAAATGGACAAAAACCAAATTGTCTGTTATGAATGCAAAAAGTATAGCCACATTAAAGTAGATTGTCATTTGCCGAAAGATGGACAAAGATGTTCACACAGAAGAAGGTATGAATGCAAAAAGTATAGCCACATTAAAGTAGATTGTCATTTGCTGAAAGAGGGACAAAGATGTTCACAAAGAAGAAGGACTTGATGGCTACTTGGGAGGATATGCAATTGTTCATTTGAGAGTGAAGAAGAGCATACTAAAGAAGCACGTCTGTCTTATGGCAGATACTGCGGAAGACAATGAGATATAGCCTTCTAAACTCAATGAACTTTAGGATATGATGATCTCCTAATGGAGTCAAATTGAATTTAGAAACTGTAGAAAGAGATTTGCAGCAGTCCAAGGATTTTGAAGAAAATTATTCAAAGGTTAATGAACTCATTATTGAGAATGAGGGACTCAAGGCTGAAAACCATTGTTTGATGGTTGAAGCTGTAGAGTTTAGGATCACTCATGAGTTGTGAGAGCATAAACTTTGATGAAGTTGCGAAAAGAAACTTCAAAAGACGATTGATTGATAAACTCACTAGTGACTTTACTAAATCTCATGCATGGATGAATTTGAAATATAAAAGAAAATCTCATGACAAATATGACATTGGTTATCAAAAGGGGCAAAATCATAAAGCCTGAAGCAAGAAACCTCTTACTTCAAATTCTTATGTTGGTACCTTTGGTAGGAAGCAACAAGGACACAATGTGTCAAGTGCTCACATAGACGGAAATAGAGGTTTCCAAAACTTCTGGTACTATCAAGAAAGGACCCAAGGTAGTTTGGAGATGTAAGAATTCAATCATTGTGGACATGCTACATGGGAAGGAGACCCCAACCTTAATATATGGACGATGGTTGAAATTGATATATAGGTGAAATTGATAAAAATCCTTTCCCTTCTATTGATACCATTTTGCTTGTTGAAGGTTTAAAAAATAATCTACTTAGCATAAGCCAGTTATGTTACAGTGGATATGATGTTTCCTTCTACAATGATACTTGTATAGTCAGATACTCTGACTGCAGTGCACTATTTTCATTGGTCAATACCTAACCATCTACTAAGTGCTGATAAGACAAACCTATATAGGACAATGTCCAATAAGATGGGATCGATATGATGTTCTCTGTACACAGTACATCCAAGTATTTAAGGCAAACTTGTTAAGCTCATATGCTCCCTTAGTCTTGCACATATGTTTTTTGTTGGTTCACCTTAGGTTTTGTCTAAGCAAATACATGGGAACATATTTTCCGTTAACAAATTTTAAGTGTTTGTTTTCATTGAAATTTGGGGTACAAGACGATTCAATTGTCTTGGTTTCAACAGGTGTGGCCGGTCAGTTGCAAACTGTGGCTTGCAGTGAGAGTGAGATAGGGAATCAAGGGTTCAGTAAGTAGCGGTTTTGACAGTTATGCTGCTACTTAGGCAGTGCATGGTGTAGCAAGCGACAGTGGCAGAATTGATTTGTGGCTTTGCCAGTGACAATACGAGGGTGTGTGGTGCTAGAGAAGAGGGAGTTGACGACAATAGAAAAGACAGTTTATGGTTGTGGGGGTGTAGTGGGAGAATGGTGGTGCGATGGTGGCCAATGGGTGGGGAAGGGTGGTGGCGCAAGAGATGAGAGGGAAAGATACGTGAGAGAGAGATAAAGGGCGAGGTATGTGGGTTAAGGTTTCTTAATTCTGATTGATATTCCTAATTTAAAAAAATTAGAAAAAAGGGTTCAACTTGGCTCTGGTAGTCACCTTAGTGCTGCCATTGTGAATGTTTGGGTCGTACCCTAGATCAGGGTTATTGTTTGCATGATTTTCTAGAGAAATCCATTAACTTGGGCTCTATCAGTCAGCGGGTATTGGGAAGAAGGCTACGTTTGGGAATTACAACCAGAACATTTTAACAGATAATGAGTATGAGTACTTCAGCTTAAGGAAACCCAACAAGCTTTATCTTAAGCCGCAGAAGTCCATACTGAAAACTGTGTCTTGTTTCTCTCACTTTTCGTTGGTTGGATCTTGGATTTTGAATTCTGGTGATTTTGATTACAAAGCTTAATTCCTCTATCTTCTTAATTTATCATTCCTTATATCCTTGCTGATGGCTCCAACGTTAACTCACTAGCATTGGTCTAATCCAGCCTATTCTATCCTAATTTTTATTTAGATTTCTTTTGCTGAGTTACTTGCAAGGTTACAAGACTTGAGAGTTTGAGCAAGTTCCCAGAGCTTTTGTAGATTTGACTTGTGAACTTGTATGAGTATACCTAATATAAAAATAATATTAAAAAGAGCTATAATTGTCATGATATTAACATTAATGCTATAGTTGTTCTTCTAACTCCATAATGAAGTAAACCAAATAATAAACTGGACCACGATACCCATATCTTTAATTTTGAAACACGTGAGACACACAACTTATAGACCTGTAAGGATGAACCCACTTGACTTCATCAGATGGAAGTATGTCGTACGGAGTGAGTCATAGGACAGAACCTTCCATCAGACGGATTGTAGGACAGATCCAACCTTTGGTTTGTTCATAACCTTCCATAAGACGGATTGTAGGACATATCCAACCTTTGGTTTGTTCATTCATAATGGTCACGGATATTGTGACCTTCCTACTAATTCTCTTGTAGATGACTTCCGTTGGTTAGTGCTAGAGAGACTTTCTAACCTCTACACACCTAACAAACCCATTAGACACCAATTACAACTGTTTACAAATTTTAAGTATTTGTTATCTTCAAAATTTTAAGATCTAGTGCAAAAGCAGATTATCAAACCATGATTTTTTCTGCGTATGAATTTGTATGTTTAAAATAACTACTTCAAGATTTGGTTTCGAAAAATAGGCTCTTTCACTGATTTTTGACAATCAAGCTACCTTGGATGTTGCCTCCAACCCAGTTTTTCATGAACAAACCAAGTTTGTAGAGGTTGACTGTCATTTCATTTGAGAAAGATCCTTTATGGATAAACAACTACCTCATTTGTGAATTCTAATGATCAACTAGCAGACATTTAACTAAATTTACCTGGGGTTGAAAGGTAACACATGTATGTAACAAGTTTGAGCTTATGACATATATACAGTAGCATGAGGAAGAGTATTGATATTATTTGTTTTGGTTGATATCTTAATATCATTGGAATAGGAAACATGATTTGCTAAATATATGTATCAACCCCCAAAGTTTTGGGGATTTGAAAATCGTTTGTAATATGTGGATATGAACCTAAATTCCAGAGGCTGAGAGGTTTTCTCTCGAGCAAAATTTAAAATCCGTTTTCTCACTGTATTTTTCTTGAACCTCCAGTTTGTTCCCGCAGTATTTCCTTCTAATTACTTGATTGATTCAGCTACAGAATCAGCATTTAAAGCATTTTTCAGATTCTTATATTTTCCCCGTAGCTTCATTTTGCTTTTTATTTCAGAAGTGCAGGTAGAGTTGCATCACTTCGACAACTATCCAATAGTTTTGCCCAGTTCAATAATTTGCACCTTTCACTTCGTTCAAAGAAGCCACTAACCAGAAAGGTATAAACTATGCTTGGTTTAGTGTATAACTTGTTTCTGGCAAGCTGTATGCTGCGTGAAAGTAATATCGTTGTGAGTGATTACAGGACGCTGCAGCTATCAACGAATGGAGATTTTCCAAGTTAAAGGAATACAAGGAGCGAAATATTGAAGTGGAAAATGAAGCTTTTGACCGATACATGCAAAATGTAGATTTACTGGAAGAAGTTTTATCTGTGAAGCATTCGGATGACGATGTTTCCTCCGCATCCGAGTCTAATCCTACTCCAACAGAGAACAATGAGACAATGATCCCTGGGTTAAAATTGCAGCTATGGTCAAACTCAATGAGAAGTGATGGTGCGAGAATGAGAATACAAAAAATTGTAGATGAGGGATTAAAGAAGCTTCAGAAGTGTGCAGTAGATGGTGACATCAATGAACCAATCGATGAAGCTGATAAAGATTCAAAAAGGAGAAAGAGGATCGAAAAGTTATCAGCTATAAGCGATCTTATGGATAAAATTAACAAAGCTCGAAGTGAGGAGGATTTGCAGTCATGCTTGGAGATGAAGTTCCAACTTTTCAATTCGGACGACAGCTCTGCCATGGTGCAACTCCCAGACAATGAAATGCACATGGATCAAACTGCTGGCTCTGCCATGGTGCAATTTCCAGACAATGAAATGCACATGGATCAAACTGCTGAATTTCCAGACAATGAAATACATAAGGATCAAACTGCTCAAAGTGATGTTGCACCAGCAAAAGAATTGGATTATTCTTTACCAAAATTGGTTGGGACCACTGAAATTGATCAAGAAACTCTCAACACCATAGACAAACACTTCTCTTCTCTTGAGGATGTAGAGGAGTTGAGTTAGGATTTTTATTTTATTTTATTTTTTGTCAAGAGTTTAGATTTCTTAATAACTAAAATTTAGCTTCCTGAGCGAAACAGAAATCTAAATGTTGTATTGTCCAAGGAAACTGCTATGTAGTTAGAATTAGTTGGTCAAAATGGAAACCATGAAATGTCTTAAAAATCAGAATGGATCAATTTGTTGAATTGTTGAACTAGTCGGACCACGAACTGGTTATACTTTCAGTTTGAACATCATTTGATTTATAACTGACGTTAAACAAAATAACAATAATTAGATGAACCAATCAAATCATGATTTGAAAGTAGCACGGTTTAATTTTCATTTCAATTTTTAGAACATCGGTCATAATGAGTTGGAATGTTAATGACTATTGAATGGATAAGTAGTCTTTAGTTTACCATTGTTATCGCATAATCCTAGCAAAATTCTACAATACTCAATACATCAGAATAAGATGCAGCTACCTATTTCGGCGGTGGTGGGGGTGGATAACGTTTATATTTTGGTCTTTTATTAGTAGGAAAATTTTATATCAAGTTCATTGTACTTTTATAGTGAAGTCCTTAAATCAAATGATGATATATGAACATTTTACATGAACACTATTTTTTTAGATTAAAAGTTCATTTTTATGACATGATTTGAAATTTTGATGGTTTGGTGGAAGATTTACAATTATCATTAATATTATTATTGGATACTTTGTGATATCCTTGTCAATGTCATACATACAAATTCGAATAACATAATTTCCTTGCCACTGATGTTGCGTTAGTGTGCAGTAGGCTGAAGTGAACGGCAATGCACTATCAACTCTCTTTATGGCCTGCCTGTATCTGTCGGCACATCATCATGGTAGGCAGGCATTTACACATTCCTGATTGGAACTTGAGGCAATAGTGCACACTCATTTTCAATTGCAATCCCGGTTTTCAAGCTTAGGTTGTCCTGTAGTTGATTGCAGAGCGTAAGCACCAAGTACAAACAGCTGTATAGGTGAATACTGAATGTGAATTGAAAGAAAGAGTAACGTGCTGTGTGTATGGTTGATTTTAGTTTTGGGTACACAATCACTTTTCCTGAAGTGTGAAACTCTGTCGCACTAATCCCTGATTGTATTGAAATTACAAATTAATTATATTAGTCTCTCAAAGTGACTACTTACTATTAATTTGGTCCCTGAATTAACATACAAATTTGGTGTCAAATTGACTAACAAAAGATACGTTTGAAAATTAATTTATAATTTTGATACAATCAAGGATTAGTATAACAACACCTCACACGTTCAGGGGTCAAAATGACTGTTTAGCCTTTTAGTTTTTAGGGTTGAAATTTGAGGGAAAGGTGCACTTGTTTCCATCGATTCATGAAAATAGTGTGTTTATTTCTCTTTTACTATACCTTTATAACTAATTTTGATAAAAACGAACATCTTATTTAACATTTTATTAAAAATAAAATCAAAGTTTTATATGATTTTATGATGCAAAAATTCCTTGCCAAAAGATTCACTCTCGTGTATGCCACTGGGAGCTCTCTGAAATCTGACTTGTCTGAATTTGACTTTTGAAGGGAATAAGATAAAGCTGGTTACATTGGTTAAGGGGCATCCTCGTTGGGAGAAAATAGAGTAGTGGGTCAATACAATAGCTTAAAGCTAATAAGATCATCAAAAGCATGCCGTACATATTCCTGCCCCTATTGCTCTGTTCACCATCTTAGAAGTGAAGAAATCGTCTAGAATATGTGCTTCAAAAATGAATGCTTTGGTAACCGCCAAAAAAAAGAAGGGGAAAATCTTTTGAATTTATGGATATGATTATTAATGGTAAAACACTGAAATACTACCTAATTTATCTACATGAGTCACTCACTTTAGGTACTTGCAAGTGCTAGTTACACGTGCAAAACAGCTCAGTGGTTCTTTTATTTAGAAGTAAAATCTAGTTTCATATATAAACGGAGCACTCAAACACTTGATTATGCATAGATTATTTTATCTTTGAACCAAAGACTCATCAATTCAAAATGGCTTGTTAGTTCTAGCGTCAAAAGAATCCAAAATGGGTTTGGGATTTTCCTAAAGCACATACCTTATAGGCATCCAATCCATTGAGCTATGTGCGTTACTTAATGTAGAAGTGCTCTTTTATTTATTTTCTTGCTTTATTCTCCTACATACCTCTCGATCCGCACCTACTTTCTTGGTGGGAATGAAACTTTCAAGGACATTTTCTTGACACAAGGCTGTCAATATTACTTTCAAGTTTCAATGGCTATACTCATCTCAACATCAACTTTTTTATAATCTTGATGCTCATTTATCAAACCCATTATCATGCCCAATGTTTTGATCGTTGTAAGTGTAATGATTCTCTCTCACTTCGTTATACAGTATATTATATTATTAGCCACTAGAAGAAAAGGAAGCAAGCAATGACAAAAAAAAAATATATATCCAAAGTGGGAAGTGCTTATCACATAATCAACGTAATATGACTTTTACTTAACTTTTGAACATGGGTAATTTGTGGTGCAACTAACCCTACATCTTCTTTTACATCTTCTTTTTTTGGTTATATATTATATATATTATATTCCTTTTTGAAAGTAATCCATGTGTATGTACAACCAATAATAATGGTTTCTTAGTCATAAGAATCATGGTTTCTCTATAATGTTGAACTGGTACTGTTAGGGATTGATGACATTAATTCCTATGCCACTGGAAATGGTCAAAACAGTTCCAGAAAAGCTTTCACTATGAAAAAAGCTAGAAAATCTCACACACAGAAAAATCACTAGTCATCTTTGCCTGTCAAGTGTCAGGGGCCACATGGTTTGCACACTGTTATAAAATTTGAAGACTGACAAATCTCATCTCATGGTACGTGATGCATAAGATAGTCCAAGGGAGAAATTACTGTGTGGAATTAAGGTGAACAATATTGTCTAAGGTAATAAACCAGTAAGTAAAAGAGTAATCATTTTTTAAAAAAATAAAAATTCTCAAAAACTTGTAATTTTTTTTATAAAAATAAATTGGTTCAGTTTAAGAAATTTAATGAACCATATAAAATTAGGTTAGTTCAATATTAGACTTGATTAAGTTTCTTTTTGCACCTTGTTTGATGCGTATCATGTATTCGGTCATTTGTTTAAATGGGTTAACAGAGAGGATTACACGACCGGAATATGTGCATACACGAGAGAAATATTTTTTATAGCATTGAAAATGAAAAAAATCATATAATAATTTCAAAATATGAAAACACATATAGAGTAATTATGACGTGTAGATGTTGATGTGTCTTCAACTTTTTGAGTATATAATGTTATAGTTTTTGTAATCTCCAATTTTTTACTTAATGATAATGATGTCATTATTTGTCTACATGAGGTCTTTAGGCTCGGTGGTAGGAGTTTGGCCTATAGCGATGAAACATGGTTCAAATCTAAGTAGGAGACCGGTTATACTTGTGGCCATTAGTCTTGGCTGAAATAATAATATATCCCTTCCCCCACCCCTTTAAAAAAAAGATAATGATGTCATTATTTTATCACTTATATAATAATGTATTTTTTATATAAACATTTATAGTATATAATATTATCCAGACTAGTCAAAATTTCTGGATTCGGCCTTGTTAAAGCCTCTTTAGGCTTTCACTAATTAAAGTAGTCAATACTCTATATCTATGCATAATAACTAAACCTTTAGCATTTGCATGAAGAAACCTAATAATGAAGTTTATCCCGAGTATTACTTCTTTTTTAGATTGAACCAAGTCAGACGCTTCCTTCACTTGTTTACGTTTCTTCGGGAGGGAGTATTTATCATTAGTATTACCTAAGCTCAGCATCCTTTTGCAAGTGAGTGAAAATGACACAATAAAAGAAAGGCAAGCCAGAGGCGACAATCCAAATGAGTTTAAAAAGCATATAATCAACTCAAGAAATTAAGCATATCTCATTATATTGCATGGTCCCTACCACACACCCTTAAATCCTTGAACAGTACGTTGCAACGGAAACAACCAAACATACATGTGTTTCAGGTAGATGGCTCAGTGGTTGAGCCAATGAATATGAAAGAACTGCAAGTAGGAGGTGCAGAGCTCAGATCCTTGCCACTAACAAAATTCCCCTCTCTTCTAACAAAAAACTAACCACTAATATTTGCCTATTAAAAAAAAAACATACATGTACTCAAAACAGAGTGGCTGGCTTTAATTATCAAACATCAATTATCACTACCGTGCTTAAATAACAAATGCTTAATTAAGACTAATGCTTCATTGACACGGCGCAATTGGGTTTGTGGGATCAAGTCAAAGGAGGCAGGCGGAAATTTTGGAATCCCCCTCCTGCGAAACACATTAATTCTTGACGAGTGTTCCAAAAGGGATTCAATTCAACGAGGCAAATCAAAACAAGAAATTCCAAAACGCAAGTTAAGCGTTCACAAACTGTACTATTTGTTTTCATCAAGTTGACGACAATGGCTTAAATCAAGACCCCCTTAGATTACAGACACAAATCTCTATAATAGAGATGACGATGTAGTGACATGATATGATTCCACTCCCAAATTCTTTTTCTTTTCTGTGCTTTTCTTTTGCATAAAAATAGGCCGGTTTGGAGGCATACAAGACAAGACATTTTAGAATTGAGATAACGATTTGGCAACCCCCATCCTAAAGAATTTGCACGATTTGAACAAGTAAACAATTTTTATGTTTTTCTTATTGTTAGATTTCAGTCACTTGAATAATGCTTTCAAGCTCGGCAAATGCTACGATGGATATGCAGTCATGTGGTCCATTATGGACCATCACATGTTTGCAATATTTTTATTATTAATAAGCTCTTTGACTTTTCAAATTCTCAAGTTTTTCCCCACTTCTTCAAAAGCCCTAATCCCGTGTTTCTTCAATCTTCTGTGCTCCCCCTCTTCCCCCTTTTGCCCACCACAGGGGTAGAACTAGCCTAATTTTGATAAGTGGCCAAATATTAAGAGTAATTTTTTTTGATAGGCGAAATAAACTTTATTAAAATAAAAGAGTAACAAAAGTGTTAGAAGTTTATATACAGATAGTAATTAAGAAAAAATAACAAACTCTATATTTTAACAAAACTAGCAGCCCAACTCATTTTATTAATACAAAACTTAAACATAATTTCATCACTAGCTTTTAGACCCTGCAACTTTTCAAATCAAGAGATCATGTTGTGACTTCGGACTCATCCCTTAGCCAAAGTTTGTATTTGTGCTATGTAATATATTTTTTGGGGCTAAAATAACTTATTTATATACCTAATCTATAATATTTTTTTTGGGAACTATGGCTACCTCATGCTTACAAGAGGAACCGTCCCTGCCCACCACATTCATCCCCTCTCGTCCCTCCTCACATTCTTCTAGCGTGTTACAAAGGCTCCTTGTGGCGATTAGACCACGATCATGGAATCTGAATGCAGATGGGTTTCCGATGATGGTGTCCACGATGACCGACTTGCGATGGTGGAGATCCAGTGTCTAATGTAGTGGCACGATGATAAGGGGAAGAAAGTAGAGGTTGTCACGATCTCTAAGTTGGATTGGAAGTTTGTGTTCTTCTCCGACGGGCTAGGATTTGGTAAGGATTTAGTTGAAGAAGTAGTCGGGGTTATTATCGTTGAGGGGACGAAGACTTAGCCTTTGCGACGTGGCAAGGCATTCACCAGTCGATTATGTCATTTGAGATGAGTAAAGGGAGATCATGGTGGTTGCCAATTTAGGATACACGTAAGGTTGGAAATGCACACAGGTTGTGGACTCGATGCAATTACGGACACATGCAAATCGTTACTAGTAGTCGACTCTAGTGATGGTGGGCACACTACAAGAAAACACGCAGATACCGATGGCCTGTTACCGACAGCCTATGCCCATCGCAAAAAACGCGCATTTTTCGACTTTACTGACGGTGGAAGCCGTCGATATTCCCATACCAAGTCCGGCCTTTTGTTCCCGCCGTTGGATTCACTCCCAGTTTTCAAATACCGACGGTCATGCCCGTCGGTAAGCGTTTGCAATTTCTAACGGCGCTACCCATCGGTACACATATAGACGGCGGTGCCCGTCAGTAATGCCATGTTTTTGGTACCGACAGCATTAGGCAGTCAGTAACATTAAAAAGGCTGTCGGTATGCGACATTTTATTGCAGAACCGAATCCCTTTCCCTTTCTTCTTCTTCTTCCTCTTCTTCTTCTTCTTCTTCTTCTTCTTCTTCTTCTCTTCTCTATTCCCTTTCTTCTTCTTCTTCTCCGATTCCCTTTCTTCCTCTCCCTTTCCACCACCGCACCACCACCTTATTCAACCGCCACCACCACGCCTCTCCCCTTCCACCACTGCACCCTACTCTTCTTCTTTAATTTCTGAAACCATTCCCTCCCAACCATTCCCTCTTTTATTTATGAAACCCTACTCTCATTCCCTCTCATTGCAATCAACACTGCCACTCTCCTTCTCATTGCAACCCAGCGCTGCCACTCTCCTTCGTTGTCTTCTCTGTGGGTCTGAGAAATCTCAGGTAACATCTTCCTCGCAATGGGTTTCGATTCTCGCTATTTGTTTTTCACTTTTCAATTCTCACATGGCTATTTTGATTAATTCCTCTGTCTCTCTTCTCGTTGGATTTCTGCCACAGCCTTGTCTGAGCACTGTCGCTACAGCTTCATACGTAGCACTGCTGCCCTACCTTGCCAGAAAAAGCCTTCATATGATCATTGTAAGTTTTTACTCTAACTGATTTTATGTTATTTGATATTCATGAAATCCTAAAATTGTTCTTATTGAAACTTTTGTGTTTGGTCTGAACTTACAGTCTTTTGATTGTTGAAACTTTTATGTTAGGGCTTGATAGTGGGAAAAATTAAAAATTTAGACAAAATAAATTGTGTGTGAAAGTATAAGGCTTTAGAATGTATTTTGAGTGCATACAAATTCATGTAAAGAACTTATGATTTTTATTAAATCCTTAGGTTAGAGGTTGACAATGGCTTATGTTAATAAATTAGAAAACCAAGAATTTGAATACAGGTAAAAGGGAATGTAGCTTTAGGATGTATATATATATATTTTTCAGATTGTTTATTGACGTAAAAGGCAGAGCAGGACCAAGGACTCTTACTCTTACGGATGATACCTTTGTTAAGTAAATATTTGATCTCAGATTGGCAAAATTGAAGGAGTTCATGACTCATTTGAATGGGTCGAGCTTTAGTGGGAATCTGCCTTTCAGAAAAATCCTTTTCATAAGGTAGATTAACAATGTGTTGTTTTCTTTCCCAAAAAGCATTTGGTAAATCAGAACACATTGTAGATTGGATTTGGTTTAAAAGATTGTTAATCTTTTCTTGAATATTGGATTGTTGTAATTGAGAATCAATGTTCCTGAAAGAAATTTCCTCTTTAAGAAAACCAATTTGACTTTGTTTAAAGGAAATGGGATTTAAATCTCTGACGATGGGTTCTTTCAAAAATTTGAAAAGAATTGGTTTACCCAAATGTTGGGCAATAATTCCTTCTTCAGTAGTTTGGTAGGGAAAGAGTAATTTTATAAAGGGAGTTCCCAAAATTACTCTGTTTTTAAGATTTTTGACTAATAAAAAGGAAGTTTCTAAATTAAGAGTTAGATTTTGGATAAACACGGAAGATAGCTTATAATTGATTTTTAACTTGGATCCATTGGTCGTGCTGAGCTGTTCAGTAGTTTTCTCAAAATATTTAGTAGGAATTAATCCTTCTAAAATACAATTTGAATCAGCTTCAGTGTCAAAAAGGGTTGAGGTTACCAGGATAAAATCATTTATAACAATCTTGATGTCTATAAAAAACTTTTGGATACTAACAAGATTGTGTAAACCTAAAGAATCGCTAGAATGGGAAGCTGCGACATCAGCAGGTTGTAAAGTACAACTTTTGGTAGATTGAATTTGTTTTAAATTTATAATCTCAGACTTAAGATTATTTATCTCGAAGCAAAGATCCTTAATAATGGCTATTTTATCTAAGGAATTTTTAGGAGACTCAGTAATAGAGTCAGGGTAATTATTGAGGACGTTTATTCGACCTAAACTATTGAATACTATTTTGCTATAGTACCGGTTAAAGTACAAAAGACAAAAATAGTAAGATTACATGATTGAAATAAAGATTTTGTTTTTGGTTTTGTCGGGCCTTTTTAGCAACACACTAATTGTTCCTGCAATCAATGGTATTGGCAGACCATGTGTCTGGAAATTGGTTGACTAGTCTTCAGAGAGGAGAAAGTCATCATCTGAATTGGCTGGTTCAAATCCTGAAGGGAAGATTCCGAAACAATCATCTTCATTTTTGTAGAAGGAGTTCTCTGTATCAGATTCTTCATCTGTTGGTTTGAGAGCAGCTGGTTGAAGAATTTGTTTCTTCTTTTTGGTTGTCATTTTAGTTGATGGTTGTTTGCCTGGCTGGTTGGAAGTGGATGAGGGTTGAACATTTTGTTCATTATCTGCCACTTGTTTTTGAAGAAGGTTACTTTGTCCTTTGTCAGCTAGTTGTTTTTGAAGAAGCTGAGTTATGCTCTGAAGGTTGTTGATAATATCTTCCTCAGAGGAAGAGCCTGCAAGAGCAGCAGCTATTTGAGATTTTTGGTTCTGGAGAAGGCAGGTGCTGGCTTCAGTATATTTTAAAAGCTTTGGGTTTTTCCTAAACCAGTTTTTTACTCCTTCTTTAGAAGCTCTTGACCCATCGAAATCTGACCACCATTTAACAAAGGCTTGCTGAGTGAGCCAAGGAAGGACATTAGGAATAGGAGTATCATTGAGTTTGTACCCATGATAGCGAAAAATTGACAAAAAAGTTTAGTAAAATTGGGAGGCTATCAGCTTGCTGATCATATTTTGTTTTAAAAAATTGGAATCCTTCTTGCACATCCGGAGGGAGGATTTCAGGAATTGGTCCGAAAGAATTCCATCATTGGAGAAACCAGTTTGGAAATTGATACCTGGTACCAGTCTTAAAATAGATGAACCAGGAGTGTCTAAAAAATTTATTTTGCAGACCAAGGATTAAATAATCCCAAGCCTTAATATAATCCCAATAGGAAAAACCAATTGGATCGAAATTTTCGGAGACTTGAGTTTTGACTTGTTTCACCACATTAGTATGAACGTCAGTCCAAGGAGGGGGATCCTTCTTAAGGCGTTCATGGAGAGGCTTAATAAGATTACTCAACTGTGGAAAGAAGTCAGAGACATAATTTAAGCAACCGAGAAATCTTTGTAATTGAGTTTTATCAATTAATTGATTAGGAAATCTATCGGCAAAGTCGATGGCACGACTAATAGGAATGATAGTCCCTAGATGAATATTGTGACCAAGAAACCTGATCCTAGTCTGGAATAGATTGATTTTTGTTTTGGATAAAGCTAGGCCACTCCTCTTAACAACAGAGATAAACATGTTAAGATGTTTGAAGTGCTGGTCTATAGATTGAGAATAAATTAAAACATCATCGATGTAGACAATTATGAATTTGGAATAAGGGTTAAAAATATCATTCATAATTCGTTGGAATTCTGAAGGAGCATTTTTAAGACCGAATGACATGACATTCCATTATATATATATATATATATATATATATATATATATATATATTGTTCCATATTGTAATGCCTATGCATCTGCTGTGTAATTAGTACATATCTATTTTTGATTTCTGAAAATTGATGTTCATACTCATTACATGATCAAAATAGGCAGCAAGTGGGAAATATCATTTTCCTCTAATGTTTCAAAGTTCTGTTAAAGTCTTTCATCACTGGCCTTTTTTTTGTGGAAAAAGATAAATACTACTTCAGATTATGTGCTGATGTTTGGTGTGTTGTAGGCCTAGAGACGGTCGAGCTGGAGGACCTGCCATTCTTAATCGTGGTTCTGGGTAAGTCTCAGATCAATAATGGTGTAATCTTTATGGATACTACTTTTTAATGAAATTTGTTAGTTGAACTTTATACCAATTAAGTGAATTGTGTGTGTATGTATTGATTCTTTAAAGCTGTTTACAATATAGAAATTTGGCATCTTGACCTGATGATTTTGGTATGTATAATTTGTATTCTGTTACTCTGAATTATTCTGGTTTGTTTCAATTGTTTCATTGGATACAATTATTGTTTCATCTGGAAATTTAACTGTGAGATTGGAACTTAATAGTGTTGGGTATTTGACACTCTCATGCCTTTATTTTAGAAACATTGGTTTACCTTGTTTTATAAACATTGTTTTTGCCTTTTGTAATTGATGTACCATACACATTGTTGTTATGTATTTGGAACCACAAATTATAGTAAATGCTTTTTAAATGTTCTTTCTGCTTATGGTATGTGTACTTGCTAGTGTTCCAATTGTTTAGGCTTCTGATTTGATCATAGTAACATTTATAAATTAAAAGCTGGGAAAAATATTGTTTGCTAGAGTTTAGGAAGTAAAAAATATAAGGAACTTGTTTTGGAACTTGTGTAGGTTTCCTCTCTTTATCTATAGTTTAATGACTGAAAAATCAAGTGTATTATGTTCTTTGTAAGTTTGATTTTGGGGGTTCTATTCAAAACAGGTGTTCGAGCAAGTTCTCCATCGCAATAGGCTAGGTTTGTCTCGTGACCACCAGTTAGAAGTTGACATTTGAGGAGAAGCTTCTTTCGCAGCACCACTCGTGCCACTACTCTGCGATCGTGGTATGCACTCTAACGAAATGTCGGTTGACTCATTGGTTGGAAAAGGGTTGTCTGTTGACCCCCACACCGATATTTTTTATTTGATTTCCTTCATAGTTCTCCCCACAGAGGGAATTTTGAAGTGATGTATGTTATAAGATTATTTTGTTGTTAGTGATTTCGTGCTTTAAATAGTATTATTGAATATTTTTCTATCATGTTTTGATGCTTGAAATGTCGGTTCTTTTTTTGTGGAAAAGGGTTGGTTGTTGACCCCCACACCGACTTATTATTCATGATCGTCTGCTTCTATCTAACATGCTTGTGAAGGATGCTATCTATCTCTTTTGATGAAGTGATCTTGAATTAAAATTAAAACAGAATAAAAAATAGAAGAATTAGAAAATAGAGAAACAGGAAAAAAAAAGATCTAATTCTATCCTTGGCTGCAGTTTGCTTTGCACATCTCTATGTACTTCTTTCCCGTGCCCGTCTTTGTAAAAATGGATCCATAAAAGGGAGGTCTTTAGGAAAAGAAATTTAATGCATGTAATTGCATGACATCCAGTCACGGTAATATACTCAAGTTCAAACAAGAAAATTGGAATGATTAGCATTTTACAAGAGTTTGAAATCTCCACCTTGTTATGAGATCTATCAGTTGCAATGACCTCTCCTTTATCCTTCATCAGTATTGCAACTGTAGTTGTTTTCCCTCCAGGTGCAGCACACATGTCCAGTATTCGCTCTCCCATTTGTGGATCTGCATATCACAAAATCAATCTATATAAAGAAGTTAAGGAAAATAATTTAAAGACTTGAGAGGATGACAAATCCTCCATAACATAAGAACAAACACAAATCGGCAAAAGAAAAATAAATAGTGCATAGTAAAACACTTATATTATCATTTAGTTTTATCAATCAAGTCTTTTGCTGAAAAGCTGAATTGAATGAGACCATAGCAAGACCTAGCTCACGAGGATAAATTATAAGTTATTGATAAAATGTCCATGACACAAAAATTGAAATCTCTTTTCAAGATAAAAATGAAACTTTTTACAAAGGCAACCAAATAAGAAGCAAAACGCAAAACAAACTGACAAATCAAGATACAAAATTTTTATATTTGTCAAATATAAATGTTTAAGCAAAGAAAATGTTGCAAACAAAGAAATAAGTAAACAAAGGTATCTATATTTACCTTTTCAAACCTAAAATTAAAAATATTTGTAAATGCATATTTTTAAGAAGTGTAAGGAACTAATAGAATTAATAGGAAATAAACATTTGATTAAGAGTACAGTACTATTTTAATGATACAAGTAAATGCAAAAGAAATAATACAAAAGAAAACTAGAAAAGTATATTGGCTCGAAAGATCTCTCTAATCCCTTTGCAACTCTGACATAGAACCTCCGCTCCCCCACTAAAAGGCTATGAGCTGAGGCCCACATGAATGCCAGAAAAAAACTATCCTACGTGGGTTTTTCAAGTACCGACGGTATTTCTATAGAATGAGCACAAATAATTGACCAAAAAATAAAAGAAAAGAATTAAAACAGAACCTATAAACCACTTCTACTTGTCTAATTCTATCCTTTAAGAGGATGTCAACTTCCAACATGTTTCTTTTCAAATGACCAAGTCGATTTTCTAATTCTACCATTGCCACTTCTGCTTGTCTAATTGTTATGTTAATTATTGATGAAGTGGATGTTTGATTATTGTTATTAGTATCGGAGAAAAGACTTAGCTTCCCATTTACGATTCAATATATTATTGAGTGCATGTACTCTTTTAGGGTACCACGTGCTCATTGTATATTGAACCTTGAATTGTCCAAGTTGGACAGTTTGGGAAAAAACTTTTTCTTTACTCGTATAATAGTTGTTGCTTAATTCTCGTATCTTTATATTTGATGAAATTTTGGTTCGATTCGTTTTCTTTTGTTCTCTAGGCTCATACTTGATCGCAGTATTCATAACTGCGATCATTTTCTTGAATGGGACAGGGTCATACCATTTAAAGAAAGAGAGCAGTTGTAAAAACGTCGTGCTGCTGAAATTGTCATTTTTTTAACATGCAGAAGATGGAATTTTTCCCTTCGAGTCGTAGTTGGATGTACGATAGGTTGTATTCGGGGAGAGGGGGTTTGAAACAATCTTTTTGCGATGGGGTTGATCACTTTATCCAAGTCGTAATGGCACATGAAGATTTCAAAAGTAATTGAGGGATTAGATATCCGTGCCTTAATTGCGATTGCAGAAGGATCAAGAGCCCAGGTGGCATCATATATCACCTGCAGAGAGTTGAATTTAGGTTTAATTACTGGATTTGGACTAGACATGGTGAAGAGTTTCCTCGGGTTGATTTAGAGGTTGGCGATAATTGTACATGTGCTTCAAGCAGTTGCGTAGATACGAGATATGGTGAGCAAATTGAATTGATGCAAGATATGTTTTGTGATGCCTTGGGGGTCAACGTATCATTCGAGGAGCAACAGTATGATGACACAGATGAACTTCCAAATGAGACAGCACAAAAATTTTATAATCTCTTGTTAGAAACAAATAAGCCGTTATTTGAAGGGTCTGTAGACTCTAAGTTGTCAATGTGTGCGGGGCTTTTAGCTCTTAAGTCCAACTGTGGTGCTACGAATGTGTGCTTGGATCTCATAACGAAGATGATATTGGACTCGTCACCTATCAGAGATAGTTTGCCAAAAAGTTATTATGAGGCTAAAAGTTTAGTGTCCAAGTTGGGGTTGGAATCTAAAAGGATTGATTGTTGTGTGAGAAGTTGTATGTTATATTACGACAACAAATTCGGTAAAAACGATGGCGTGCTGGTTGAATGCAAATTTTGTGGTGAGCCAAGGTATATTTCACACACTAATAATGGGAAGGGTAGACAAAAACTAGTTCCACGGAAGGCAATGTTTTATTTGCTAATTATTTCAAGGCTCCAGAGAATGTTTGCATTAACACAGACTGCAGACAAAATGACGTGGCACTATGAGAATAGAAGCACTTCAGGTATTTTGCGCCACCCATGTGATGGTGAAGCTTGGAAGCACTTCGATCGTGTGCATCCCGAATTTGCAGCAGATCCACGTAATGTACGACTTGGCTTATGCTCTGATGGGTTTGCCCCATATGTTCAATCAACGGCGAAACCTTATTCTTGTTGGCCAGTTATTGTTACCCCATACAATCTTCCTCCCGAAATGTGCATGTCTAAGCCTTATATGTTCTTGACTTGTATTATACCGGGTCCAGATAATCCAACAGATGGTATTGACATCTACTTACAACCTCTCATTGACGATCTCAAAAGGTTGTGGAATGGCGTTTTGACTTATGATATTGCATGAAGGAAGAACTTTACAATGAGGGCAGCTCTTATGTGGACCATTAATGACTTTCCTGCATATGGCATGTTGTCTGGTTGGGGTACTCATGGTAAAATGGCATGTCCCCATTGCATGGAGCATACAAAGGCCTTTACCTTGAAATTCGGGGGGAAGAGTTTTTAGTTTGACTCACATCGCAAGTTTTTACCAAGTGATCATCCATTTATACGGAATAAGAACACTTTTAAGAAGGGGGAATTTGAATTAGATGGCCCGCCCCCAAGGTTGACATCTGAACAGATTTGGAGCAGAGTTATGGATCTGCCAAAAATCACACATTTTGGTAAATTGGGTCGATTTGAAGGATATGGACAATGACATAATTGGACTAAAAGAAGTATTTTTTGGGATCTGCCATATTGGAAAGATAATTTATTGAGACACAACCTTGATGTTATGCACATTGAGAAGAACTTTTTTGACAATGTTTTTCTCACAGTGATGAACGTTAAAGGAAGAACGAAAGGCAACGTAAGGCCAGACTGGACTTACCACTTTACTGTAGGCGAAAAGACTTATATTTGACGACTCGGTTGGATGGAAAAACCCTGAAACCCAAAGCCCGTTACTCTTTAACTGCTGAGGAAGCAAGGTCAGTCTGTCGGTGGATAAAAGAACTTCGAATGTCAGATGGTTATGCTTCTAATTTGACAAGATGTGCCGATGTGAACAAAGGAACCATGATTGGGATGAAAAGCCATGACTGTCATGTATTTATGGAGTGTTTGCTTTCTATTGCATTTAGTTCCTTGCCGTCAAATGTTTTAAATCCACTTACTGAACTCAACCAATTTTTTAAAGAGTTGTGTTCTGCGACATTGAGAGAGGATGATCTTATAAAGATGGAGCAGAACATACCAGTCATTCTTTGTAAGTTGGAGAGAATATTTCCCCCTGGTTTCTTTGACTCTATGGAGCATCTCCTAGTGCATCTTGCACATGAAGCTAGGCTTGGTGGACCGGTTCAATACAGATGGATGTATCAATTCGAAAGGTAATGTAATAAAATATTCTTTAAAATAAATATTCACTTGAATGGTTAAATGTATCAATTTTTATCATCAACCTTGTTATTTTGTAGATTTATGGGTGACTCAAAACGGTCGGTGAAATATAAGGCCAGGGTTGAAGGATCTATTTGTGCAACTTACTTACACCGTGAGACAATCTATTTCTGTTCCCATTATTTTACGAACTTCATGTTGACACCAACAAATAATAGGAATGAAATAGAAATTAAAAGTGAAAGACACCCGCTAGCCTTATCAATATTTTGCCTTCCCAGTCGTCTTGCTGGAAAGGAGCTGACTTACTGGTTAACGGGAGAAGAGTGGAAGTCAGCCCACGTTCATGTGTTGATAATTGTGCCGATGTATCACCATATCTTACGTATGTATCATTTTGACCACTTTCAATTTCTTTATCCACAACTACTCATAATCATTTGTTTGATAATGACTTGATCAGGGAATTCTTGTTAGCTATAAGCCCACAAGCGAACAAGACTCTTCTGCCTATATTCATGAATATTTCCCAACGTGGTTTATGAATCAGGTATGTATTTTTAGTCCTATTTCAACTATTTATTGTTTGAAAATACAAAAGATTGTTTGAAAAAAGGAACCATAAATCACTTGTGCATGTGTATAGGTAGGTGTACAGTGAGTCATAATCGTCTAAAATCGAATACTTGATAAATTTATCTCATAGTCCTAAATCACGTGTAAAAGAATGACACACGTTTTTCGTAAACGGATACAAATTTCAAACCCAGTCAAAAACAGAGGGGAAAAAACAGTTAACAACAGAGTTTATGTAAAAGGTGCCACAGATGGAGGTGAAGACGACTTCTACGGCGTGATTCAACATATATATGAACTGGCGTACAATACTTTAGACTATACTAAAAGAATAGTGCTATTTTATTTTAATTGGTTTGATCCGTCAAGTAGAGGCACAAGAGTGGATCGAAAATATAATACTGTTGACATATGCATGAGAAGAAGATACCAAATGTTTAATCCGTTTATCATGGCACAACATGTAAGACAAGTGTATTGTGTCCCTTATCTATCAACTCGAAGGGACAAACAAGGTTGGTGTGTTGCTATAAAGACAAAACCAAGGGGTCGCATTGAAGCAGATGATCCACAGGAAGAAGTGGCTTATCAAGTGGATGAGATGTCTCATGTCAACGTAGTAAATGAAGTGGAACCCATTTCTTGACTACGTGACGATCCAATCACATATGAAGATGTAGATGGAGATGAGGAATTAAATGAAGAAGTGGCAGAACCATCAAGATCTGAAGACGATGCCGAAGCAGAGTGGGCAGAATGGGCAGAATGAAATTGTTTAACTTTTTACAATTAGAGAAATTAATGTCTAACAATATATTTTAATTTGTTAGTTATTTTCATATAACTTATTTATTTTTATGGAATTCATTTTTAATATTGTAATGTTTAAATATAATATTTCATGACTGTTATTGTTGAATTGCTTTATAGACATATATGGCATCAGGAGGTCCAGGATACGACCCCCCCAGACCACCCACTGGTGGTAAACGAGGGGGGAAGGGCATCGCCATCGACCCCCTAGTCGTCGGAGGTCGAACATTATTAGGATTGACGATGTTGGCTATGCGACGTCGTCTACACAACGTCCGCATACATCTACACCTATACAGGCTCCAGCGCGTTCGACCCCTACACAGCCTCCAGTGCATTCGGCACATACACAACATCCAACATTTCAGCACCGATACCCGATTTGCCTCCCATTTATATGGTCCCCACCTCGGGGTTTCAGCAGACACTTGGCGCTTCTTCCTGCCATTTTGTGCCTAAGACGGTGCCCGATACTCATATGTCCGATCATGAGTATAGTACGGGCCATACACCTGATCATACTGGGGTTGAGCAGGAGGAGGTTGACCAGGAGGTCATTGAGGATATTCAGATGCTGCATGATGGCCGAGTTGCTATTAGGCCGACTGGTAAAGGATAAGTATTTACATTTTTTATTCGAGTTATTAATAATTTACATATATATATATATATATATATATATATATTTTAATCTGTTTGACATCTTGTTATTGTTCAAGTTCCTTCCCTCAAAGCCAGCTGCGACGGCTATCACAGCAGAAATTGAGGATAATTACCACACGTTTTGGCCCACCTGGGGGAAGTTGAAGGAGGGGGAGCGGAATCATATGATCAAATCTTTCAAAGTAAGTTGTAATTTTTATTTTGTTGCATATTATTTTTTTATTTCATAAAATTCAATTATGTTTAATAATGTATTATATTCATACAGGAGAGAGTTTCTTGGAAGGAAGAGGATGAGGAGCGGATCGAGAAGAACTTCTATATGAAGGCCTCCCACCGCCTCTCTGATATGCTTAGAGATGCCCGCCTCAATGGATAGCCCCATTGGATAGGGGATCAGCTCTGGCAGCAGCTGCAAGCGCACTGGAACTCCCCTGAGTTCAAGGCAGTAAGCGAGAAGGCGGAGAAGAATAGAGCCTTTGAGAAGGGTGGGAGCTTGTACACCGGAGGTTCAGTCAGTCAGGCTCAGCACGCAGCTCGACTTGTACGTGTTATATTATTATTATTTATTATTTAGTTAAGGTTTTTTATTAAATAATTACAGTCGAAGCGGTTGGGTAGAGAGATACAGTTGCACGAGCTCCATCGTGCAACTCATATTAGGAGGAGTACCAGTGATTTCGTCGATGAGTGGTCGAAGCGGGCCCTGGTAATTATAAAATATAATAAATAGTTTTTTAATAATGTTTATATTGTTTTATTACAAAAAAAATTTGACTTATTTGTTTATGTTTGATAGAAGGAGTTTGAGGCGAGGATGTCTCAGATGATGTCTCAGACATCATCATGTTCCCCCTCTCAGAGCCCTGGGGATCCATCTGCACCGCTCAGGGGATGGGCAGATGTTGTTGGCGGCAAGAAGAAGGGTCGCCTATACGGTGCTGGCGACCTTGCCAGCAACTATAAGAAAGGGACCCGCCGCCCCCACATCGGAGAGTCGTCGAGTAGTGGTGCTGCCACTGGTCGCTCTGCCACGGATGAGCAGGAGATAGCCGAGCTGAAGCGGGTCGTGGTCGAGCAAAGAATGCGGTCGTGTCCCAAAGAATGTGAGGAGTCCCATCAGACGAGTGCCATTTCGGCTCAGTCTTTGGCGCGACAGAGCAGATGTGTCGATTACTAGGCGCCAGCCTCCTCCACCGCCTCCGCCTCCGCCTCCTGGTACTGATGATCATGCTGATGATGCAGATGGTGTAGAGCATCTCGATCATGATCAGGACTACCAGTACTATTAGTTCTTTTTGTACTTATATTTTTACATATTTTCGGATATCTTTTTATTTACTGATCTTTGTTCGTCGAATTTTTTTTATTTATTTATGAATTTTTTTAATTTATTTTTTAGTTTACGTTATCACATTTTTAAATATGGGAATAAATTAATAATTAAAAATAATCAATTAAATTAAATTACTAGTAATAGTTAATTAAATTAATAAATAAACATTTTTTAATATGGGAATAAATTATTTTTAATAATTAAATTAATTAATTAATTAATTTAATAGTTAATTTAATTAATTAATTAATAAATTAAATTGATTTAAATTAATTTAAAACATAATTAAAATAATTAATTAAATTATTTATAGAAATTAATTAATTAAAATTAAATATAAAAATTAATCAATTAATTTAATTATTTAAAAAAATAAATTCGGGTTTACCGACGAGCTGAACCGTCGGAAAAAATTTGCGGCTTTACCGACGGACATGACCGTCGGAACTATACCGAAGGGTCTAACCCGTCGGTAATACCGACGGTAAAAAAAACTCGTCGGTAAGCATTTGCGACGCCCGTTTTACCAACGGGCTTGTGGCCGTTGGTAATCCGTCTGAAAAATCACATTACCTACGGCTTTTTGGGATTACCGACGGCTTTTGGCCGTCGGTAATCCCGAGTTTTCTTGTAGTGGCAGGAGACAGTGCGAGTTAAGGGACTTGATCTTGAGTCTCTTGATAGAATGGTCGTATCAGTATTAACTCCAGATCTAGAACTGAGGGACTTGACACGAGTCTTGATTTCAGAAAATGAGATGGACGGGTGAGCTGAAGGACGAAATCGAGGAAAGGAAAGTGTGGTAGGTAAGAGGGAGAATGGGGAGAGGGAGAGGACAAGGTACAAAATTTATAAATTTTTAAAAAAAATCAAAGGACTTTAAAATAAAAATTAATATACAAAAATAGGCTAATACATGGTGGACCACATGAGGCGTAGGTCCTGTAACGACTCAGATTGCTTTTAGAATTGACGACTGTCCTTACTTTCACCCCAATACTTGGAATGTTGATCGAGAAACAATAAGGAAGAAGAAGGTAATCGCAGGTGTTACTGCCAGAAAGCTCTTCAATGATAGAACATTGCAGAAGCACAAGAAAAGGAATTTTAGGCTTAATCTGAGATGAAGATAGAATAATGAAAATCAAAGGATTGAACCGCACGAATTTATCTTGAGAACTGTCTGAATCAGAACTAAAGAATAAAAGGAAAAACAAATTGGAGCAATAAGCCTCTATTTCATGCTCGCTCTTTTGAGAAGACGACTCCAAGATCAGTTTTTTAGGGAAGATGATTAGTGTAACACCCGGGATTCGACCTTCAGCCCCCGCAGCATTACTCATAGGACTTCTCCCTCCTCTAAGGGAGTTTTTGCCTTTAGCAGGACTCGAACCCGTGACCCAGAGGGCTTAAGTACACGAAAGCATCACTACTCATCACCAATCCCTTAGAGGGTGGAGGTTGAGTTGGTGATGAGTAGTGATGCTTCCGTGTACTTAAGCCCTCTGGGTCACGGGTTCGATTCCTGCTAAAGGCAAAAACTCCCTTAGAGGGGGGAGAAGTCCTATGAGTAATGCTGTGGGGCCGAAGGCCGAATCCTGGGTGTTACAATAAAAGGCGCCTTTTATTGTAACACCCTGGATTTACCACTGGGCTTTACCACTCTTTTTGGTGGATTTACCGCGGGGTTTTACCGAGTGTGCCACTCATAGGCCTTCTCCCCCCTTTTTGGGGAGTTTTTCCCCCCCTTTTTGGGGAGCTTTTGCCTTTTGGAGGTTTCGAACCCACACCCAAAGGGATAAAGGTAATGGGAAC
This sequence comes from Calophaca sinica, assembly GCA_037113605.1. Lineage (NCBI taxonomy): Eukaryota > Viridiplantae > Streptophyta > Magnoliopsida > Fabales > Fabaceae > Calophaca > Calophaca sinica. The sequence goes on from CM073731.1 coordinate 35,702,795, forward strand.
CCACCTCCTATCACTAACTCAACTATAGAGTTGAGTTGGTAGTAAGTTGAGTTGGTAGTAGCAAGGTGTTTCCCATGTACTTAAGTCCTCCAAGTCATGGGTTCAAGCCGTGCGGAAGGCAAAAACCCTCTTTGGGGGGAGGAGAAGTCCTATGAGTGACATACTCGGCACAAAGGAAGCCGGGGTGTTACAATTAGGGTAAATAAAAATAAACCATAAGAGACAGTTAAATAGGCTGTTTTGGTCAATCAATTCAAATTATAGAAGGATTTTCTTCGTATTTGAGAATATAAGGTTGATTAAAAAAAACAAAACAGAACAAATTTGGATTCTCCAAAAAATATCGCGTCGTAATCTATTACTGCTAGTGCTGTATCCGGTTCACTGGTAATCGGTTCACTCAGTAACTGTAACTAGTTAACTTCTGCTGAAACATGCAGAGTTGAGTTTTCTAAGAATCTAACTACCCGAAAATGTACTAAAAATCATTTAAGATGTTCCTAAACACAAAAATCACATACATGGAAAAATGGGGTGTTACAATCCCACCAGTCGTATAGAAATTTCGTCCTCGAAATTTCTACTAACTTGAAGTGAAAAGGTGCAGATATAAATCATGCATCTCGTTCTCCAATTCCCAAGTGACACTTTCTTCATTCGTTCCACTCGAAATAACTTTTATTTAATGTTTTAAAAATCGAACTGGATATCGAATTGACGAAAATTCAGGGTCATGGTTCAACCGCTTTAAACCGCTTGAACCGGGACGAAGTTGGGGTCAAACCATCAAAATAATTGGACCATAGACATGGCATGTTCATGGTTCAACCAGTTGAACCGTCCAGTTCAGTTTTTAAAACACTCACGTGACTTGGATCAAGCACGTACTTCGGTAGTTGAGACACATGAAACACATTGTGAAGCTCTAACAGAGACGACGGTAATGCGATATGAGAAACTACTTCTCTAACCTTCCTCAAGATCTGATAGGGACCAATAAATCTCAGATATCTCATTCCGCAACCTTCTGTTGTTTGTGGATACGTCATTCTCGGCAATGGAGAAAAGGCATTAGATTATAGATTACAACAGTGATCCTAGATTACAAGCAAAGCATACCAAAAAGGCTTTAGATTCAACTTTATTTCATCTTCCATACCAACGTTTGTTCTCTAAAGTTTAGGCTTAAATTAAAAGGTCTCGGTGCATGCATATTTGTCCAACACCCGAAAGTCCCATTGAGGGAATTGGCCTCTCTTAGACGATATGATGCACTAGCACATTAAATGAGATGAAATTAAGGTTTATGCTATTACCCTGTATATACAAAGTCGCTTTGATCTTAAACTATCTCTAGAACAACTGAGTCTTTTATTTAGGATGATAATGACTCTACCATTTGAAACAAATTTATTATTGCGGAGAATGCTTTTGCCAAATTGTTTACCTTGATAGAGAATTCATTATGATGGAGCTCGCTCAGTAAGAATAGACTAATCTTTGAAATGACATGGAAGTTTGAATTGCTTTCTTTGTGGTCTATGCCCTTTAAGGTTCAATAATCCCTAACCTATTTACAGCTGGATTATATAAATATAGAGTTGCAGTGATCTGATATTTTTTTTTGGGGGGGGGGATATAAAAACTTCTTTATGCTTGAATTTTTAAATTATCTTTTCTTCTTGCTTGATTTGTTCAACAATTTTTTCCAAAACTAAACTGTATTGAGTTTTACCTATTGATTTTTATTAATTTTAGGCTTATATTTGCTCTTTTGTATCTTATAGTGTATAATAATTAAAGTTATTAATTTTAGGCTTATATTTGCTCTTGTGTATCTTATAGTATAGTACATAATAATTAAAGCGGGCTTAATCACATTAAAGGTTAAAATAAATAACCTTAACAATTGATCAATGAATAAACCAGTTGTTAGTGTTATTACATACACAAAACAATTCATGGATGTACTAGAATATCAACAACTGAATTTTTAGTATAGGTTGAAATGCGTTATTTTACATTATAATAAAGTGAGATTTCACATTAGAAATATCAAATACAAAACTAATAGAATTAGGCCCAATTTCTTTGTCATAAATCAACACACATATTGTATAATTGTTTTGTTTCTAGGGCGTATGGGTGTTCAATTGGTTTCAATTTTTTTATGACTTTTTTTTAAAATTAATTTTTTATGACTAAGAATTAACGTACCAACAAAATTATATTCACGTAAAGAGGAATACTAGCAACACGCTCTTTCCAACACTCTCTTCATGATTGATCAAAATTTAGGTGAGTCCCACTAAATCATGTGGGTCCCATTTCTAAAATGATGGGACCCACATGAATTTCAATCAATTATGGAGAAAGTGGTTGAAAGACTGTTAGTGACAAGTTCTACGGTGCACAAGTAAAATAAGTATACCCACAATGCATAAGTACCTACAAATCAAAACTCTAACGATGACCGACGTCGTCTCTTAGAAGAAGAAGCTCACAGTCCTCCTCATTCTCACCCCGAGACGGTGACCTGGTCTGTGTCGGTTTGACAAAAACAAGCGAAAATGAGTAAGAATTGATTTTTGAGGCACTCATACCCGTTTTCGCTTGTTTTTGTCAAATCGATACCGATTATGTCATCGTCTAATTGTGAGGATGAAGAGGACCGTGGGCTTCTGCTTCTGAGAGAAAAATTCATTTGTTGTTAGAGTTTTAAACGATTTGTAGGTACTTGTGCATTATGAGTATACCCATTTTACTTGTGCACAGTAGAACTTGCCATTGTTGCTAGCACTTCTCTTTATGTAACTTTGAGGAAAATGTTTTTTTTATACTTTTAAATAGAATTATAAATAATAATATTAAGGTTTAATTATTTCATAGGTTCCTGAACTATTTGAAAATTTCTGAATATGTCCTTGAACTAAATTTTTTTTAATTGGGTTCCTGAATTTTTTAATAAATTGTAATTAGGTCCCTGTATTTTAATCGGGTTCCTGAACTTTTAAATAATTTATAATTAGATCTCCAAACTTTTAAATAATTTGTAATCGAGTTCCTGAATGTAGGGACCCAATTATAAATTATCTAAAAGTTCAGTGACCTAATTATAAATTATTTAAAATATTTTAACATACACGGACTCAATTACAAAATGTTGAAAAGTATAGGGATCTAATTACAAATTTTTTTAGTTTAGGGACCAATTTAAAAAAATTCAAATAGTTTATAGAGCTACAGAGTAATTAAAACTAATTTCAAAGTCACAATTAACCTTTGTAGAAGAAATACCACACAGCTCTCTCTCATTTGTTTTCTGAAAAAGGGGAAAAGAAAAAAAAATATCATTTTTTTTAACAAACATGCCACCACCCTCCAATTTGGGTTGGTGAAATGAGACGATCATCAAGGTATCGACTATGAACAACAACAAGAAGGCCCCCTTGCACCATAAACAATATTAAAACGGCTAAAAAGTTATTTTTTAAAAGAGAGATAGAGAAGGAAGCAATTAAGGAAGATTTAGATCTAAAATTGTTTTAAGATAAAGAACAAGCATGTAACATGGCTCTGCCAAAACCAAACTACGGGGGACAAAGATTAGATTCATGGATCTTAGATGTAAAATAAAATTTGTACTGTCTGTTTTTGCCATCCAATAATCCCAAGTCACATGTTAGTCACATGATGTGTTTGATATCAATTGTCACCCATATTGTACAGTGATTGAAAATGATAACCTACAAATGCATAAAAATTGGGCAAAGGTTGGGCCCTAACAAATTGTGATGGGAAGGACAATTGGATCCAATTAATTAGGTGTTATCAGTGGGTCTGATGCAAGTATACCTAATATGGTCCTATTAGTATAGCTCGTGTATGATGTCTGTGGGTCCTAAATCTGCATTTTTTTTTAATTTATATAGGACACTCAAATGTATTTTTCCCCTGAAGACCAGTGGAAACAAGAATGGGGTAAAAATTAAATACCCATGGTGGTTCATGGCTGTCTACATTTTAGTGCTTATAAATTGTAATGTGACATATGACTATAGCTAAACAGAAAAGAGAGGTGTAACTCAGCAATGTCACATGTCTGTGTCTTACATTTTGAAAACTTTATGATAGATGATGTTTAAAGCGTGTAGAGAAAATATTGTTACAGTAGAATAACAAAAGTGGAAAGCCACTAAATTATGCTAGTGGCAAGAGATTTGAAAATTAAGGTTAGACAGTTTCGAAAACACTAGGAACCCACCATTGACTAATTAAGGTTAGAAAAGGTTCCAAGTTAATTTGTTTACTAATTATGCTACAATTAGTTTGCAAAATGTGATGGAGATTTGTGTGCTAAGGTAGGTAAAGAAATAATAATGTGGAGTGGGAGGGGGATTTGAAATGGGGATACGTGCCGAAATAAGTGAAGGCATAGTATGAATTATGGCAAAGACAGAGAGGAAGGGTCAAGAAGGCAACAAAGCAACGTGGTGGCAAAGGAAAAGAAACAGTTGTTGAAAATGTATCAATGACAGACAACCATATTGCTGTGACCTGTGAGCCATGAGATTGGTATTTGGTGGTCGATTGGTGGGAGAAAATAAAAGGTTGCTAAGTGAGAATTTGATATGTTTACCCTATTTCTCAAATCATGTGCAGTTGGTGCATAGTTTTAGTGTGTGTTTGATTATGAGGTGGTAAAAAATAAATTAGTTTTATAAAATTGATTTAATTTAAAGGTGAGTTGAATGTAAAGTGATTTATGTTTGGATACATTCACGTAAAAGTGAGATGAACAATAAATTTAAGAGAAAAAAATCACTTTTAGAGGGAAAAAGCTACAGATCCTAGCTTGAAGTTTGAATCAATTCTACTGGATGACACCTAATCATGGCAAAATCAATTTTATATCTCTACAATCATTTTTGGCTCTCTCAAAAGTGAAACCAAATATACACTTATGATTGGTTAATTTTACGTTGATTCAAGTCTATGTAAATATCTAACTTGAATTGTTATCGAAACTATAAGTTTAGTTTCGTTAGGAGATAAGCTAATTTTATCGTTAATTCTCTTATTATTTGAGTTCAATCTTATTATTTGAGTTCAATCTATATTGCTTATCTTATTTTATTGGAAATGAAATAAAAGAAAAAGTCTCTTCAAATTTATCTTTCATTTAATTTCTGCCACAGTAGTTTTGTTAAAAAGATCATTCAAAGTCTACCTCCCTATGTCAAGGTGAAAATCAAGTTTTGACTTTTTTTTTAACTATAAAAAATATAAAAGAGAAATAAAAACACCTTATATTGTGCGTAAGGCCGATATGAAAGCTGCATATTTATTTATTTGGTCTGGAAACTAGAATTCTTCTTTCATAAGTCTTCAACAAAAAATAATTTTCAACTATTCTTTAGATCAGGAGATTTTGAATAATCTAGTGTACTCGAACATCATGAAATGAAATATCGATTGGCATGGAAGTTTTGTCATTTTCTGCTCTCCCCAATTTAGCATGAGGAAATTAAATAATAAAAAGGTTTTCAATACTAAACTAGATATGAGAGTCCGAAATGGAATTGTTTTGTATGCTTTTGGACTCGATATTCCACCCGTAGGCGGATCTATGTGTCCTTTGGGGTGTGCATTTTTACCTCCTAAAAATTTAAAAATAATACTTACTCTTTATAAAATTTATATTTTGACTCCTTTCAGTATAATAATTTGCACTCAATATCCTCATCAAGTCACTTTTTTCATCTCATTCGATCAGACCAATCACCCCTCTCTCTCAAAACTCAAAACACAACTCATCTCATTGTCTCACATCTCGACCCATTCTCCCTCTTATTGGTGAGTGTCGTTTTTAATCTCTGTTTCCCTCTTTTACTAGATTCAGATTTTCCTCAACTTAGACTAAAACCCTAATTTGATCCTTTTATTAATTTTCTCTTGTAATTTTTTCTGTTGTAATTAAGTCTCTGTTAATTCGGTCTATGTTGTTTTGTTATTTACACTTGCAATTTTTTTTAATTCCGAAACATTTCTATATTTTTAAGTCTGAAAACTTGTTTTGTGTTATCAAAAATCATCTCTTGTTATTTTATAAAAAGGGTAAACATTTGCTCTTGTTATTTTTTCTTGTAAAAAACATGTATAAGTGCTCTTATTATCATTTCAGTTATTTAAAAATTTTATGCACTCACTGGCCCAAGGTCTCAGGTTCGCCACTGATTCCACCACATCTGCATATTCTTAGTTCTGTTTTCCCTCCATAGCTATTTATTTTCATGAAAATTACTTGAACCAAACGTTCCGCACGAATAATTTTCGTACACACCACTTGAATTTGGAATCAAACCAAAACTAAACTATATAGAAGAGCTAGCACCTTGTTTTTTGGGGGGGGGGGGGGGGGGGAAGTAAACAAAGCACAAATTAAAAGATAGATCTTTACTTCCGGATTCCATCCAATGCTATCAAACAACCTTGAAGAGAATATTACGAGGATTTTCAACTTGTTCTATACTTTTCATACATAGCTTCTTAAGGGAGATGGTTAGAACTTGAAATTTTTTATATTATAACAATACTCCCTCTAGTCCTTTTTATAATAAATAAAAAAGTCTTTTTTCTTGGTCCTAATTATAAAAAACATCAATTTTCAAATGTATTAAATGCTTAATTTTTATTTATATCCTTATTTATAGTGAGACTTATATTAATGAGATAAATTATTTCCTATGCAAGTGTGTTGATTCATAAAAAGGGTATTTAAGGAAAAAAATATCTTTAAGAGTATTAATTAGAAAAAACTATTTTCAATATATTTCTTTAGTGTGTGTGAATTAGAGTTTTGTTCCTTTTAATAAGGACCGGATAAAGTATTATTTACAAATACGTTGTGGAAACATTTTATGTCAATCTATCATGCATTAAGTTTGTTGTTTTTAAAGAAATAAGTATAACATGACTTTTACAATTTTAATATAATAAGTATATTATTTTTCATCAAATATTTTTATTTGGCTAAATTACATTTTTGGTCCCCTATTTTGGCCAATTTTTTATTTTAGTCCCCTAATTTTCAAAAATTCTGACATTCTGCCTAACTCTTAAATTGACATCCCAAATTGATGACATGACATCCTTAAACTTATGTGGCATATGATTGGGTAATACAGGTGGCTGCCACATCATTTAAACAAGTCATATCACTTAAGTGACCAATTCCATGTCACCTTATTTTCTTTCATTAATATCAGAAATACAAAAATCAAATATAACTGGAAAAACATACAACAGATGAACCCTAAAACTAAAAATCTTCATCGTCCCCTTCTTGCATGCCCATCAAATTTGAGCCATCAGGCCAACAATAAATTGCGATGTTTGGGGACTTTTGGTCGCAAGATATTGTTGACGAGAAGCCCCAAGATGATTTGTAGAATCGTTGTTCCAATAAATTGTATTCAAGCTTTAAAATATTAGCATTTCAGCGCGCAACAGGTCTCAATACCTTGGTCATCAGCTTCTTTTTTAGACAAGGATTATATGGTGGTATACTGCAATCCATGTTCTTTTGCCTTTCTAAAACCCAAATCCCTAACCCAAATCTAGTGTGTTATCGTCATGCTCAGCTTTGGGAGCGACCACCTGAGAGCTCTAAACAATCCTCACCGGAGCAGTAAGAGAATCGAAAATGGAGAATAAGGAGAAACAAAGTGTTGAGAAGGGAATAGCTTTTGCGGGTTGAAGGGAACAGCCGTTGAGAAGGGAAGAGAGGGTGAAGGCGTTGGGTTGGACACGGTGGGTAAGCATTTGGGAGTAGTAAGAAATGGCTTGGTCGTTGAGACCTGATTGGGTGTGAGCGTGGATGATAGCGGTCCATAAGAACAAGTTTGGGTTGTGGGTGTTGTTGAAGAGGGCAACGGAGTAGTGGAGGTGGTCACGGAGGAGTAGCGCCGTTGAAGCTTGAAGGCATTCTGACTTCCAGATGATAGGCATTTTGACTTTGGATCTAAGCCTAGGGTTTTTTGAAAGGTAGAAGAAGATGGGTTGGGGTTGAGGATAGAAGAATTCGAAGGTGAACTGCGGTTTCAGCTTCGCCAACCTCAGGTAGTTCCCATTCCCTTTCCTCCTCCTCCTCCTCCTCCTCCTCTTCATCTTCATCCTCTTCTTCGTCATCGTCTTCCATATCGTCTGAGTTCCATTGGTTGAGGCCAGCATACATTGGATCTATGTCAGTTATCAAACTCATCTCGCTCATCTGATTTAGGTTGGTGAAATTCTGGGATTTAGGTTGGGGATGATTCTGGGATTTCTGAAGATGGGGTGGGTTGCACTTGTTTTTAGGTTTTTTTTTTTTAATTTGAGGGATTTTAGGATTTTTTTTTTCTAAATTAGTGAGATGGTTTTTTTGATGACATGACACTAAATTTGCTGACATGTATCACACAATCAGATGCTATGTAAGTTTAATGAGAGCCACGTCATGCTACGTCACACAAATTTGCTGACAGATTAACATTTGGACTAAATGTCAGAATTTTTAAAAATAAGGGGACTAAATGTCCAAAATTAGAAATAGAGGGACTAAAGTAAAAAATTGAGCAAAATAGGGGGACCAAAAATACAATTTAGCCTTTTTATTTCTTTAACTAGTATCTCAGCAACACTTTTAAACCAACTCATATTAAAAAGAAAAGGGCATCAAGATTTTCACGTTATGTGTTGGGCGTACCATTTGAGTGTGTTATTAGTTTGTTTGGCAAGCTGGGTTTGATTCTAACAAGAACAAGAAAAGCTGTAAGAATCCTTCGTGCGAGAGGGACAGAAAAGAGAGGAAGGTCTTCTTTCTTTAGTTCTTTGTTATTTGCATGTGTCTCTGACGCGTGAGCGTTATTAATGGGTCTCGTTTTCCTAGAGAAATAAGCGTAGCAGTAATATTTTCACACGATTCTTCTGATATTTATTATCTCGGCAAATTCTTCATGAACATTTTTAAGTTATTGATAATGTTCGATGGGAGGCTTGTTCTTGTGCATTGCATGCCCACCTGGAGAGGGAAAGCAAGAATCTAAATCCAAAGCCTAATTCTAGAAAATAAAGAGAGAAAAAAAACAATTCATTTCGGCGACTTTGCTAGCTTCACATATCTAATATATTCTTCAATTAATATGTCCCACATACTTATCTTCCTCAAACCTTAAGATATTTATGGGGTTCAAATCAGGGGCGGAGCTAGCCCCTTTTCTACGAGGGGGCCAAATATAAAGAGTAATTTTTTTATAGACAAAATGACTATTAATTGTTTTTTTAGTAATAAACTATTACTTTGGTCTGAAATATAAGCAAAAAAAAGTGTCTAAAATATAAATAATCTGAGTATTTTTTTAGTATAAGTACTTTATTTAATAAACGTGTTCTATTACTACAGAATGACTGAAGATATTTTTGGGTGTGAAGAAATTCCATATTACTACATTGGTCTTTAGTAAAAAAAAAATTTTGGGGTAGCAATGGCTACCCCGTTAATACAAAAGGATCCGCCCCTGGTTCAAATGCAGTTTTGTTTAACAAAAGATTTAATTCACTGTTATAAATTTGTTTTTATAATTTTTTTTTTGGTTCAATTGTTTATATAATTTAATCAACGAGATGAGATTAATAACACAAATATTGATATTATTGTAAGTAAACAATGCGACCGAATTGTTTGAAAGCAAAAAACAAATCCTGCTCATTTGATAAAAAATTGGTGTTGAAATTTGGATCCACGTTAATTTTATAGTAGTTGTGGATTAAATTGGTTCATTAAAAAGAGGATAATTTTATATTTGCCTGATGGGTAAGATGGGTCCACTTTGCCTTTCAAAATTTTGAGGTCCACTTGTTTCGGCTCTCTTTTCACAAAGGTCCACTTGCTTTTGAAGCATGAGGAAGATGTGTTTATAGCTTTTGTTTTATTGGAACCAAATGGAATGGTATTTAGCACACCAAATTATGCTATAAGATTTGTTTTATCAAGTTGTTGAATGTATTAGCTCTTCATTCATACTTTTGTTTCTTTTCTAATATAGATGGTAAGGTGGAGGGGGAAGTGGGTCATTGCGAATTCGAATTAGCGCTTCTAGTATCCACACATCACTTACATATGTTTTACCACTAGGTTATGCTATTGGGACTTTTCATTAATACTGGATCAGGATTCCTAGCATTCATTGTGTCTATCACTCTCAAACTTATATTTTTCACCATTTTTTTTTGGATAAAGAAAGGCAAGGGTTGAGATTGGTTGGAGACACATTCAGTGGTCAAGATTGCATTGACTGTAGTGACTACTGTGAGCAGCAACTGCAGTGGACAGTGGTCCATTCATACTTTGCCTAAATAGAAAAGCTCTCCATTCATACAGAGTTACATAATTTAAAAGAATACATTGAGGAAGTTAGATCTCTTAAATGATCAATTTCATAACACAACATAAGCAATTATTGCTTTTAAGAGTGTAACTCTTTAAGTAATTTATAATTTATAGTACAAAAAATGAGTGTCGGCAACACACTCTTTCTAACAATCTCTCTATAATTGGTTGAAATTCACTTGGGTCTCACTAAATCATGTTGGTCCCATTTTCAAAGTGTTGAGACTCATATGAATTTCAACAAATCATGGAGAATATTGAAAATAGTGTGTTAGAAAGTGTGTTGTCAGCATTTCTCTAGTAAAAAATAGGCTAAATTGCACTTTTCGTCCTTTAAAGTTTTCAATTTCGTCCCCTAACTATTTTACTTTTCATTTACATCCCTTAAGTTACGAAAAGTGCAATTTATCCTAAAAAATAAACCTATTGTATTGACTTTCATAGTTTTTATATATTTATTTAAAAATATTACTTCATGTTAACAAGAGAAATATATATTAATAGACAGTACATATACTAATTAGAGAAATTCATAATTTTTAATCCTTTCATAAAGCATCTAAATCCACTATGCGATCGGCATCCTGGCCTGTGTGGTAATTTTTGTTGTAAGGCAATTTCAGTGTATTGAAAAGGGAAAGCAAAAAAAAACCTATCATAGAGTGCTCACATTACTATTTTTACGTCATAAAGAAAATATATTTCTATTTCCAAATTGATTTCATTACGTACCCACATAATTTTTCATTTAAATATGTGTAATTAAAGAGGTAAATTTGAGAATTACAGCTGATGATTTCCATGGGGAGAGAAAAAAGGGGAAAAGGAATTTTCTTTTTTGATAAATATAATTTAGCGTGAAGGGATGACGTCTAAGTTCAAGATAGAGAAAACTTCCGAGCTCAACGAACACTTACGAATGAATTGCGTTTACCTCACCCCAAAAAAATTAGTAGAGACTAGAACTCACAACATATTAGATACGAGTTATGTCATGTTTCACTGGACCAACCCATTGGGGTTGTGAAAAAGAAAATTTGCCACTAAGAACATACAACTAAGGCCATCAATTTGAAATTCAAAATTATGATCATCTCAATTTTCAAGCATTTAATTAAAATGAAATCACATATTTCTAATCTAATTAAAGTAAGAATGCAAATGTTTAGCACTGTTTATTATTAATTCATTTTCTTTCTCTTGAAGAAACAAAAAGAATAAAGTTAAATGAGCTAATTAGGCAGGGGCAATTCCTCCGTCAAAAAAAAAAAAGGCAGGGGCAATTCTCTTTTTCTCCTTCTTTGCCACCTTATTTTTTACCTCCATGTGGAAGAAGAAGCAACGAAACTAGCTAAAGGTGGGGATGTGTCTAGTTGAAATAAATACATATATTCGATTGGCACCTCAGCTTTGAAAGACAACAGCAGCTTCCCTTGTTTTCTTCCAAAATCAATAAAATTCCAATTAACACCACAATATATCATTCTAGAGATCTATTACGCCAATTGCCAACCCATGGCATGCATGGCATTTTAATTGATTCCCTCCTCATCAGTCATCCCTTACCATCACCTAGCTAGCTTCTCTACTGGTCCCTATATATGAGCCCATGATCACGATAGGGAAACTTTTTGAGAGAGATAGAGAGATTCCATGTAACTATTATTTTGTGACTAATTAATTAAAAGTCAATTTTTGCTTCTAAGTGAGGACAACAAAGCCATATAATTCAAAGAAGAAATGAGTCGTTTCTCGTGCTTTCATCACTATATTAGAATGAGACGGTATCATAATTTGGTTTGCTTAATTGATAACCGCCTACCATCAAACCATCACATAACACGGAGTACTCTATTCATAATATATATGAACGGTTGGCTTTGCATCATAGTCGTGGTTGCTAATAATTCTTATTTTGTATCAGTACACGTCGCTTTCTCTTGCTCGTGTTTACTCTCAAATTATAGCTTTATATATATATATATATATATATATATATATATATATATTAATAGCAAAATGTATTCAATTATGGGGAGTATAAGGGATACTTCAACCCCAACAGTCAATCACAATATACAATGGGGGTTCCGCAAGGAACTACCATTGAACACCAAAATAAAAGCAGAATTCACAAAGAACTCCCATCTATATGAGCAGTCCGCGCCTTGAGTGACTACCTATAGATGCACCCAAGAGGATCAGTACATATATATCACATAATGTGTTCGTTCACCAAGAAACATTTACAAGTCCAAAAAACAAATTTAAGATTGCCATTAATCTAGTTCATCCTTCCCTAGTCATACATATATATATATATATATATATATATATATATATATATATATATATATATATATATATATATATATATATGGATGCTAATTGTCTATTTATGTATACATATGCCCATCACGTTAAAAACAAAAGGCCTTGGTATAGTTTGGTCATTGGTGCGTGTAGATACATATCGTATAATATACAGGTTGACAACGCCAAAAATTAATTAAATGCAACTTAATTAAGTTTACTAATTTGCGACTATACACTTATATAATGATCGACTTAGGATCATTCGATCTATATCTAAATATATATCTTCCTTATTAAGTATTTCATTCTTGACTTTATATGCTATATATGCATTAGACTATTAATATGATCGCTTGCAGTACTCCACTACCTATTATGAATTTCATCTTGTTCAAAGAGAATGTCAACATTATCACACCCCATCTCTCTTGATTCGAATTGTATGGCCGGAAATCAATTTCCAAATCGTTCATATTAGTTTTTTAAAATCATTTCATCTCATTAAATATCTCTCAGTCGACAGAGCTATTTCCCTTTATGTCCTGGCTTCAATTTCCTTGCTATGCAATTGGCTCACCGATTATATGAAAAGGAAAAAAAAAATGGACATATGCCTGTGGAAACCTTTTTTTTTTTTTACAATAAAAATGTACTAAAATAAAACAGCTCAGTGTAAGAAATACTCAAACCCAAAACAGTGTCTGATACATGATCCCAAAACAGCAACAAAATTACACATTGCCTGATGGTGGATGTCACATAATCGCATTTAAAGCCAAAATCTTTCTCTACTGTGGTGTCATCCGAATCAAATTTTTTTTTTTCGAAAATAAAAGGAGCCTAAGCCCAAAAAGAAACAAAATCAAACGCGGTGTAGAGACTGCCAAAAGCATCGGCGCACAACAAATGCCTAGTCCTAATGGTAAGATCAGTCAATAATCAACCAAATTAATTGGCATAATCAATTTATATACAATCAATCAGCCAGTATGAATAATGGTACAACTAGTTTATGACAATTCTTTATAGCCAGTACCCTTAATTAGGATCTGGACCTTGGAACAAGGGGTGGCCTCTAATGGTAAGATCCTATTCGTATTCATACGAGGAAATTTGTGTCATTGAATTTGAGCCTACAAAATAATTCACCTTATGAAACAGAGTCATATATGCATGATGTGATGGGCACAGTAGTATTATTATCAATATGGTACCTGTGCTACCGTCCGTTGGATTAGGGGACCACTGTCCACTGCAATTAGGGTATTTATTCAATAAATTTTGTTGTTAACCCAAATTGCTTTTCTCCATACTCATTTTGGATTGGGATTTTGGGAGCTTGCAGTGGTTTCTTTATCGTTTGAGAAGGCAACAGACCGAAAGTGATCCATAATTTTGGATTTTTTAAATTATATTCTAATGCAACGTTTCTTCTGTAATTGGATCAACTTTTCTTTTGTGGTCCATTTTGTGTTTCCAAATATTTCTATTCATTTAATTTCTTTTGCCCCGCATCTAAACTCTTTTCAACCTGATTAAATTTCAAGGACCAAAAACAGTCTAAATTCCCAAATTGGATAAAGAAAATTGTGTTTAAATTTGTGAACAAGAGAAATGCATGTTGCTCTATAGCAAATTGAACATTGCAAGTATTTTTTTAATCTTTTGTGTTAGCCTCTTGTGAGGATCAACAAAAAAATATAGTCCAATTTTGCAGTTTTTTTATACACAACTACTTTTAATATAAAATAGGAAAAAAGTTGGGTGTATATACATACGTATAATTATGTTGCCAGAGCTTACTAGTATATCAGTAAATTAAAATTGGTGACATCACTACAACATAAAAGAGAATCAACATCGCTTATTTTTTGCCTTCCTTAATGCTTAAAAGCGCTACCTATTCACCTGCTAGTGATTGTGTTTCGAACAGACAGTGTTTGGGAAGCACTAGCAAAATTGGGAATAGTTGGCGCTTCTTTGAAAAAGCGTTATTTATTGTTGAGAATAGCTAGTGCTTCTTTAAAGAAGCGCTATCTATTCTCAGAATTAGACAGCGTTTATCCAAAAAAAAAAAGCGATGCTGAAAGTTGAGAATAGATAACGCTTCTTTAAGAAATGCTATCTGTTCTCCTTTTTTTTAACTGTTTTAGTATCATTCTTCAAACACATCAGTATGCTTCAGCTTAACAACAGTAACACCCGGTTCAGGCTCCTCAAACACAAGCTCACCTGCAAAAATCAACCACCACTCATCACCAATCACCACACTGATTCTACTCCATTCAAAATTAACACTAAACCAAAACCTAAATCACATACCTGAGATTGAACACCATCGTTCCAACTCCAAAATCTCTGTCTCTGCACAATCAACTTAGCTTCCTGGAAGACCCTTTCCTCCAACTTACGTATTCCAAGTCCAACTTTTCTCCAGATCCGAAAATTTTAATCACACCAGTGAGAACAAAAAACTGAGATCCTTCATGAATAAAAAAATGTCACATTAAAAGAATTAGAACACCAACAAGTAACCAAAAGTCAAACCCAATATATTCTTTCCCACAAAGCAAGAAGATGAGACTGAGAGAGAGTGAGATGTAGGGTAGGGTTTAACCATTTTCAATCGCGAGTGAGGCGTGAGACGGTGTGAGAGTTGGGCGTGAGACGGCGTAAGGCTTGGCCGGAAACTGGGAAGGAGGCGCTGCCAAAAACTGCAAGAGTGAACGTCGTCCCTTCTTGCTCTCCTTCTTCTCTGTCGAACCCTCAACAGCGGCGCCAGGCGCCGTCGTCAACGTCGCTGGCGCAGGTGTGATTATTTAGACTGAACGCCGACACAGTGACGACGGTGGCCACAAACACTCTCGCCACCCTCGCCATCAAGCTCCTCGTCTTCTGGTGCGCTACATTTCGCAAAATCACTTTCCTTCCCCAACCCCCTCCCACCTAGCCAGATCTGCGGCAGATCCAAGACGTTCGATGGCAATGGTGTTAGCCATGGGTTCTCGTACAGAGGAAGGAAAAAGGCTAGATCCAGATCTGATTGTTGAAGAGAGAGGGAAAGAGAGGAGGGAAGGGGAAAGGATCGGAAGAGTTGAAGGAAAATGGGGGAGGAGTTGGGGTCGAGGGTCCATAAGGAAGAAGAAGGAAGGGTGGAGAGCATTTGCTTGAGAAAATCGTCGTGGGTCGAAGTGGTTGGTATCGTTCATTTGGATCTGTGGGTGATTGTTGTTATTGTTGTGAGCGCGAGAGATACTGATGAATGCGTGGAGTTAAAATTTAGCTAAAAGGAATAGATAGCGCTTCTTGAATGAAGCGCTATCGTAGGTTAAGAATAGATCGCACTTTCTTGTGAAAGCGCTATCTATTCCTACCATCTACGCTAGCGTTTCCTTAAACAAGCGCTGGCTATTCCTGAAACAAACATTTAATGGCGCTTTCTTAAACAAGCGCTATCTATTTCTAATCTAAAATAGCGATTCTTTAAGGAAGCGCTATTAAATGTCTTCCGCCTATTTTCAATAGCATTTTCGTTGGAAGTGCTAGTGATAGATGCGGTGTTTATTTCATAATCTGGCGTAGTGCATATATATGGACATTGAATTCAAACATAAAATGTGGACAGTTAGGTGATGCAACGCAACCATTCTTCAATGTGCATCTGAAATTAAGGAGGCTATATATTTCAAATTGAGTTGCAAATATTCAATCAAGGAATAATATTCGATTAGTTATAAATATCTCAACTAACTCAAATTAGGATTGAATTCAAAGACAAATTTGATCAACACACACAGCACAATTAATTAATCTCAAGAATTTGGTGCATGCATGGGGCCTATATGGATGAGAGGAAGAGTCTAAAATAAAAGTTGTGCCCACTAACTAATGAATGTGTGTAGTAAGTAGGGGTTGGATTGCAGATTGAGATTGAGATAGATAGATAGCCTTTGATTCTTTTGCAGCACATAGAGAGACAGAGAAATAGAGAGAGAGAGAGAAGAATATATAGAGAGACCCACCACAACTTCCCCACACCTTGATTGTTGTTTCCTCATTACCTCTCACTGAGCGAGTCCCTCTTTATTTGCCTTTTTCTTTCTAATTTCTATACCCTTCTCTCACTGCCCTCTGTCTGCACTACCTGCTTCTTCTTGTGACTGCCATTATCATGATCATCAGAAAACGGAAGCCAATGCACTAACACATGTACACAGTACTGCCTCATAGTAAATTATAACACCACCCACCTTCCCCATCGATCCTACTATCAATACTGACAATTTCCATAAATAATTCGCTACCAATTTTAAGAACATTTTGTAAACATTTCTTAGGCCTTTTCGAGGCGAATCACTGATTAGTCCTCCTCATTAGTTAATTTGATTCCATTCGTTAAAGTCGAATCATCGTTAATAGTTTAATTAGTGGGATTGATTATCGCAAGGCAACATTAGTTACATGCATTACGGAAGGAAAAAAAAAAAAAAGGTTAACGCTTAAACATCTAGCCCATTAGGTTTTGTTTTATTTGTTACGGTATTACATCATGTGGTAGGTGTAGTACCTCACAACAACCCATAAGGCTTACATAATTCAATTAGAATTGAAGGTCTTAATTGTTTCCTAATCACTTTCGCATCTTTGCTTGCTGCAGAATTCGAAAGTGTTTTTGTCAATAAAGCCAAATAAAAAAATTGGAGAGCCATGTTTAGAAATTAGATTTGGTTTAGTAGACAGTACTATCATCTTTCAGTGGCTATATACTTGTTGGGAGGCAAATTACAAATTTGGAAATTTCGACAGGATCTGAACTCGACAAGTGAAGGTACAAAAAAACAGAATAATAGAACAGAAAATAAGCTAAGTTTAAAAGGACCGGATGATTTGGCGGTTGTTCGACGAGGTGTATGAAGCGTCGAAGATGCCAACATGGAAACGGTCAAATTAGACTGAGGCTTTAAGCAAAATGTAGATAACTCGACAGGAAGGGATACTGTCGAAGTTTTAGTAGTTTAGATAAATTAACTACCGACCCTGTATCCGTACACGTGTCAGGTCAGATGATAGGTAGTTTTTACATTTTTTGCCTATAAATAGTAGTTCATACAATGTAATAAAGGTTGGATACATGATCTAGTTCATAATATCTCGACGGCTAAAGAAGATTAACGGAAAACGATCATCGTATGCCTTCCACACCTTATCTTTCTGCATTTTAATCAATTTTCAATCTATTTTTAATTCTTTGCACTTCCAATTTATGTCATTTATCTTCCAATCAATTTATGTTTTCTTGCTTTGAATTTACATCCTTTATTTCCCTGTCATTTGCTATTTTCTGCATTCTTACTTTTAAAGTCATTTACATGCTTTTCTATTTCAAACTCATGTTCTTTACACTTCTGTTATTTAAATTCCTGCATCTATATGTTTTCACTTAAATTCATGTCCTTTAGCAGTGTTTCTTAAACTTTGTCTATTACTTGTTTTCCCTCACATTTCTGCGTTAACTTCAACTGCATGTTGGGCTTTAGTGATGTATGCCCCATGACATTGCAGTAGTTGCATTCTGGTTTTCTTTAAATTTTGATCTAACTTGCTTGTAAACCAAGTTATTGGCTTTCGACAGCCAATCTTATTTATTTAAGTTTGTATTGCCATTTCGACAACAACTTGTTGTTAATTGGAATCATCATAACTAAATTTGGCATAAGATTTGACAATTAATGGCTTAAAAGCCAAGAATGTTAAAGAACAATTAACGTGTCGAGTCTTTGACCGTTATATTCAAAAGAAACTGTTGTTTTCAAAACGAGATTACCACGTAACTCGTTCGAATTCATAATCGTTTGATCATCAAAATTTATTTGTTTGTTTGATGAATTTGGTAGATCATTCAAGATCATCAAAACTGATAGAATCATACCATAAACCAAATTTGCTCATAAACAAATTGGCACGCCCAGTGGGACCAGTTTAGAGTAACTCGTTTAAACGATGGTTTTATGCGTCTAAGAAGTGGAAAGATCACTACTTCTAACGCAACGCAATATAGAAACATGAGTGACAGTACGAATAGCAGTGCCACAACACCAAGCGTTGCTAGTGCGAATGCATTGGCAAGCAATACAAATGTTTCGACCACCAGTACGAACGCCGGGGTAGTTATGATCCCGCGGATGAGTAATACTACCACTGGGGCAGGTACTGGGATGTCAATGGCCAATACGCAAGGAGAAGTTGTTCCAAGCGCTGCAGTGCTTGAACCGGTGGTTCAAAGTGCTCCAGAAATTCAGGCATCGCCGGGAAGTGCGAGGAACTCAAGTATTAGGCCTGTACCGCAAGTAGCGCAGCCTCCGTTTGGGATGCCGTATGGTTATTTGCAGAACTCGACAGTCCCTGCTATTGGTTCAACTATGTTCGACCAATATGCTAACCAGCCGTTTATGCCATTCGGAAATTCTTCCAATACTCACGGGATGGCAGGAATGGCTACTACTACGACAGCCAATCAACAAGGGTTAGGACTGGGGGACATGCCGAGACAAATGCCTCAGAATAATGGGGGATTAACACAGAACTCGTTGGCGAGTATTCGACAACAAGTGGATGATAGTAACCAAGAGATGGTGAACATGTTCACTCATCAGATGGGTGCAGTGATTACGCCTCTTATGGAGACTACTAATCAAGCATGTAATACACTAGCCTTACAAATGGAAAGGCTAAATCAAGCATTGGGTTTGGCAGCACCAGTGAACGAGAATGTTCAACAAGGCCCAGGGGTTATACCTCATGATCAGGGCATGGGGGGGATTCCGCATAATGCGAATAACCCTTTGGTGGTGCATAACGAGGTAGTTCAGCCAAACCACAACCTTGGTCAGAATTTGAATAACTTGGCCTATGGCCAAGTGCAGATTCTACAAAGGAATCAAGACCAGGGCCCACCAGGGCATCAAGGTTTAGCCAACCTCAGGCACAATATCATGGGAAATCAGATAGAACAAAACGTGAATCAGGTTGTCGAGCAAATGCTGAATAGGCTTGGCTTTAATATTGGTCAAGGCACCAGACCATATTTCATATCTGCATTTCCTGAGTGGGTTCAACAAGCTGAAGTGCCAAGAGGGATGAAAATCCCCAAATTGTCCAAATTTTCAGGTGACAGTGGTGAATCGACTGTCGAGCATGTGGCTAGATACACGATAGAAATGGGAGAGTTGGCCACTATGGAAGGTTTGAAAATGAGGTTCTTTCCAAGTTCTTTGACAAAGAACGCATTTTCTTGGTTCTCGACGTTGAGAGCAAATTCAGTCCATTCGTGGACACAACTGGAAGGATTATTTCATGATCAATTCTTCAGGGGCGATTTGAGGGTTAATCTGACTGATTTATTCAACGTCAAACGCATCTATAATGAATCTATAGATGATTACATCTCTAGGTTCAAGCAAATGAAGAGCAGGTGTTTTACGCTTTGTTCGGCTTTAAATTGTGAAGATGGTCGCTAGTGGTTTGGATTACCATATTAGAAAGAAATTGGTAAACCAACACATAGTTGACCTCGCCCAATTAGGGAGAAGGTTCGACAAGTTGAACAACTCCGCTCACGAGAAGAATCGGAAAGAACAATAAAAAGTTTATTAGGCGTGAGAAAGTCAATTGTGTCGAACAAGATCTAATGCAGACAGTGAGGATGAGGTTATGACAAAGCAAGAAATAAACCTTCTTTGAATTAAAAGAAGGACCACCTTATGCTTGTCAAGCGTTAGTACCTTCAAGGGAAGGAAAAGATGAACTATGTGAATAAGAGAACATATACATTTGATATAACCAAAGTCGATAAAATATTTGATATTCTTTTAAAGATAAGCGACTTAAGTTATCGGATGATCATAGAGTGAAAGGGCACGAGGACTCTAATGGTCGTAATTATTGCAAGTACCATGGAGCTTTAGGCCACCCTACTAATGAATGTTTTTCGTTTCAGGATTTGATTCAAAAGGCTCTCAAGAAGGTAGGCTCAAGTTCTTTGACAAGCGAAGCCTAGCATGAAGGTGGATACTGATCCATTTGGTCAAGGCATTGCCAATGTCGAAGGTCAAAATGTGAGAAGCTGTAGCATGGTGAACATTAGCGCCAAGCAGAAGTATGTGGTGAATGTCGAGGATCCTTTCGACATCTATCCAAGGCCTCATGAGACTGTTGAAGCTTTTCTAAGAAGGAAAAACAATAGGGGGCAGTTGAAATTATGCCCGCATTGTGACAAGTACTTGATGAGAAAGCAGCCCAGAGAGCAAAGAAAGTTAATGGTGCAAACGTCCACCAACAAGTTCGTACTCTTTATGGGGATAGGTACGTGAGACATGCACCGGCAAACCGGGTGCAAAGGCCTGTGGTTAATAGGCCTAATCGAGCAATCGGTGGATGGTTGGTCGAGTCTCCAAGGGAATCCACAGGGAGTAATTATGGAGAATCTCTTGGTCGAAAGGTGAACAGGACTAGGAAACCTGATACTAATGTTACGGTAAACAAATGGGTCGAGAATTCTCCCAAAGCTCGCTGTCCTGAACTGAGAAACAGGGTGAGAGCGACAAAGAGTAACCCTCGACAAACACCATTTTGGGATGAAGATTACCAGCATGGCAGAATACCTTACCCTGGGGGTGATCAAGTGAAGAAGACCCCACTGTCGAAAAGCCAAAAGCGTCGTTGACAAAGGATAAGGCAAGCTCAGAGGTAGAAAATGAAGGCTAGTGACTTGGAACGGCCTCAACATGAAGATTGTTTCATGGTTGGGATACATAAAGTGTCGTTGCCCAAGGAGACTGGTCCAAAGTTGAAGAGTGTAGTGGTTGATGTTAGAGGCAGCAATTACGACAAGGGTCAAACTTCCAAGATGCGAGTCCATTCACAGCAGGCCTCTTTCAAGCAAAGTTCCAAGAATGCTGAAATTCCTGTGGCTAAGGAAAAGTTGACGCCTTGGCCGATAGGTCTAATTGAAGCTGAAAGGTTAGCTTTGGAACGCGTCGAAGTTGGTGTTCAACCGGCCCCGGAGGAGGGCACAGGCAGTGATGTGTCAATGGAGGAACTAAGGATCATAGCTAATGATTCTGATTTATTAGATGAACCTTTGGAGTCCATGGAACAGAACATTGTCAAAACAGATTTGTCCATGGAAGAGGTGATTGCTGCATTAGATGATCCAGATGACCCAATAGGTTTTGAAGACGAAGAACAGTTTGATCCTGACACCAGTTTAGACAAAGATTTGGACGAGTTGGTGATGACAATGGGTACTACCTTGTCAGACCTGGGATCGGAAGATTGTTTATTCGACGAACTAGGCATGAGGTTGGGAAGTCATTTGGAGAATGAAGATACTGCTACTGAAGAGGAGTTTACTAAATTGAATGTAAACTTGGTCTCGGTGTTGCCAGCGGAATATGAGGCTCCTTACGAGTTTGTAGTTGAAGTGCCTGACGAGGAAGACTTAGAGAACTTTCCCATTTGTTGGCGATTTGTTTAGCAAGACATGGTCACTATATTTGATAACTTTGCTAGGCTCGACAAACCAACTCATGAGGAGAGAAGTCACCTTCGACCATTGCACATTAGAGCAATGATTGAAGGTAAGCCAGCTAACAGAGTACTGGTTGATGGTGGTGCATCAGTGAATTTGATTCCAAGAGCCATGTTCAAGAAATTGGGAAAGGATGAGTCTGACTTGTTGCCAACTAATATAGTGGTTACTGACTTTGGAGGAAGAACTGCACCAATAGATGGCGTAGTAATGCTTGATATGCAAGTAGGATCAGTAGAAAGATCTACTTTGTTTGTTGTGATTCCTTCGAGGTCTAGTTATAATGTTTTATTGGGTCGGGATTGGATCCATTCTGTTGGAGTAGTTCCTTCGACAGTACACCAAAAAATGATTCTTTGGAATGCCCGTGATGAAGTTGAGATTATTGAAGCTGATGATAGTCCATGTTATTTGCAACAAATGCATGTAGACTTCAAGGTATATGATCCAAAGGTGAAACCCATCTCCGTGCAGGGTGGTGTTATTGATAAAGAAGCTCTGAATACGTGCTTAATGGAGCAGTTTGGGGTTAAGTTGCTGGATGAGGCCGACGAAAATCGGCCAATCGACAGCAATGACTTATGAACATCCTCAAATACAATTGTCGGCTGTGAAGTCAAGCGCCAAACTTCGAGAAGAAGGTGTGTTGGCCGATTGTATATTTGATGATGGCCCTTTGGGTTTTGAAAAGGGGCTTGAAGATAGAAGTGGCTTTGAGTTGGAAGACCCTTTAGAAGAGATAGACTTGGGCGATGCAGATAGAAAGAGGCCAATATATGTGAGTGCAATGTTGTCAGACCAGTTTAAAAGGCAGATTGTGGAGCTAGTTTCTGAGTATAAGGATTGCTTTGCTTGGGATTACCACGAGATGCCAGGACTGAATAGAGAACTTGTGGAGCATAGATTGCCTCTAAAGCTAGATTGCAAGCCTGTCAAACAAGCCAACAGGAGGTTCGCTCCTGAAGTTGTGTTAAAAATCAAGGAGGAAGTTGAACGTTTGCTGAAGGCTAAATTCATTCGCACAACTAGGTATGTGGAATGGTTGTCTAATGTAGTGCCTGTCATAAAGAAGGATGGCAAGATGAGGGTGTGTGTCGATTTTAGGAACCTTAATGCAGCTACTCCTAAAGATGAATACCCTATGCCCATAGCAGATATGCTAGTGGATGCAGCATCTGGTCATGAGCTTCTGAGTTTCATGGATGGGCATGCTGGTTATAATTAGATTTTCATAGCTGAAGAGGACGTACCTAAAACCGCTTTCAGGTGCCCAGGGTCAATTGGAACTTATGAATGGATAGTGATGCCCTTTGGTTTGAAGAATGCTGGTGCAACATATCAGAGGGCAATGAATACTATCTTTCATGAAATGATAGGCAAGTTCATGGAAGTGTACATCGACGATGTCATTGTTAAATCCGACAGTCAGGAGGAGCATTTGAATCATTTGAGGAGAGCCTTCCAGGAAATGAGAAGGCATAATTTGAAAATGAACCCTGAGAAGTGTGGTTTTGGGGTTTCTGCTGCTAAGTTCTTAGGCTTTCTGGTGCACAAAAAAGGCATTGAAGTGGATAAGAATAAAGCTAAAGTTGTGCTGGAAGCAAGACCTCCAACCAACAAAAAGGAACTTCAGTCCTTTTTAGGAAAAGTCAATTTTCTCAGAAGGTTCATATCAAATCTCTCGGGAAGAACAAGAGTTTTTGCTCCGTTGGTGAAACTCAAGGCAGAAGACGCTTTTGTGTGGACTCAACAACACCAAGAAGTTTTTGATCAAATCAAACAGTATTTGACAAATCCACCGGTCATGATGCCTGCAGAGCCACATCGACCAGTGAAATTGTACATATCAGCATCTAAAGAAACCATTGGTTGTTTACTGGCTCAAGAAGATAGAAACAATGTCGAGAGAGTAGTTTATTACCTCAGTCGAGTGCTCAATGATGTAGAGACCAGATATAGTGCTATAGAAAAATTATGTTTAGCATTGTATTTCTCTTGTACAAAACTTAATACTATTTGACGCCTTGCAATGTTTTAGTCATGTCAAAGACAAATGTAATCAAGTACATGTTGTCCCAGCCAATTCTGAATGGTCGAATTGGAAAGTGGACACTTGCATTGTCTGAATTTTCTTTGCAATATGTACCTATGAAGGCTGTTAAAGGTCAAGCAATTGCTGACTTTTTAACGGACCATCCATGTCTGGAAATAAAAGAACTGACAAGGCTAGTCGAATTGAAGCCTTGGCATTTGTATTTTGATGGCTCAAGACATAGAAATGGGGTTGGTATTGGAATTTTGATAATTTCACCCTTAGGGGTACCAACTAAATTGATGTTTGAACTAAAGTATGCTTGTTCTAATAACGAGGCTGAATATGAAGCCTTAATTGTGGGTTTGGAAATTTTGATAGAAATGCAGGCACGCACTGTCAAAGTTTTTGGTGATTCACAATTGGTAATTAGACAGTTAACTCAAGCATACAAATGTGTTAGTCATAACCTTGTCAAATATTGTCAAGTGGCTAACAAGTTGATGAAACAGTTCGACAATGTCGAGTTGGAGCATATTCCTAGAGAGCTAAATCAAGAGGCTAATGAATTGGCCCAATTGGCTTCAGGATATAAATTATCTTCAAAGGTGTTGACAGAACTCGTAGAAATCCGTGAGTTATTGTACCCTTTGGACGAAAGAGATATTTTTGCTGCAAGTACGTCGAATGCAGCTGATTGGCGTAAGCCCATCATTGAGTATTTGGAAAATCCAGATACTAACGTCGACAGAAAGATTAGGTATAAAGCAACTAAGTTTGTTGTACTTGCAGGGGCTTTATATAGAAAATCTGTTGATGGTAATTTGGAAACTTGCTTAAGCGAAGAAGACGCTTATTTGGCTTTAGCAGAGGTTCATGAAGGAATTTGTGGTGCTCATCAGGCAGGTGAGAAGATGAAAGGGTTTTGAGAAGACAAAGAGTATATTGGCCCACTTTGGTGAAGGATTGCATTATGTTTGCAAAATCCTGTTAAGAATGTCAAAGGCATGGTCAAATACAGAATGTACCTGCTAGTGAGTTACATTCCATTGTTAAACCTTGGCCTTTTAGAGGTTGGGCGTTAGACCTCATAGGTCAAATTTTTCCTGCCTCTTCTAAAGGTCATAAATACATTCTAGTAGGGGTTGATTATTTCACCAAATGGGTAGAAGCAATAGCCTTGAAAGAGGTGATGCAACAAGATATTGTAGATTTTATTGAAAACCATATTGTGTGTCGATATGGCATACCACAAACCATAACAACTGATCAAGGATCTGTGTTTGTTGGGAAGAAAGTTGTGGAGTATGCCGAGTCAAGGAAGATCAAGATGATTACCTCGACACCATATTATGCTCAGGCAAATGGTCAAGTAGAAGCCATGAATAAAATTATCATTGGCTTGATAAAGAAGCACATTGGTAGATATCCAAAAAGTTGGCATTCGACTCTGGAACAAGTTCTTTGGGCATGCAGAAACTCACCTAGAGAATCGACAGGTACAACTCCTTATAAATTGGTTTATGGCCATGATGCTGTGTTGCCTGTTGAAATAAATCTTGGTTCATTAAGAATTCAAAAGCAAAATGAGATGCCAGTAGACCAATACTGGATTTTGATGTTTGACGAATTGAATGAAGTCCATGATGTTTGACGAATTCTATGACAGTCGAGTTAAGTACAAGCGTTTCAAGGTTGGTGACTTAGTTTGGAAAGTTATTTTACCAATGGATAAGAAATGTCGAGAATTTGGGAAATGGTCCCCAAAGTGGGAAGGGCCATATGAGATTATCCAAACATTCTCAGGAAATGCTTATGCACTTGTTGAAGTTAATTCTGGTTTCAGGATTAAGTCTATTAATGGCAAATATTTGAAGTTATATAGACCAACAATGTGCGAAGTAAGAATACAACCTTGAAAAGTAAACTGGATTGTTCTATTCAAGAGCCATTTGGCAGTATACAATATACATTGTCGAATAGGCTTACGGCCTGGTAATACAAGTGCTGGAAAGTCTATAAGTCTAGGCTATTATGGAATAAATCCACTTGTAGAAGCTTCGCCGTGTTCCGGATTCTGATCATGCTGAGGAAGAATTTAGGAAGAGAGGGGACCATGGGAAGCAAGAGCGGCTCCCGTGGCATACCATCCAGTCAATCAAGTCTGCAAGAGTTGCTTCAGATGGTAGACACCCAAATCGACGGAAAGTGAAGCTACAAGCATGGGCACGTCGATGAGAAGTGTCAAACGCCATGCGAGAAAGGTAAAGCGGGCAGATTGAGAAGCAGTCACCGAATTAGGGGGATGCTTCACAATTAACCGAACTGTGCCAAAACTTTTCCTAATTGCTTGCCCACACGTTGGATTTTGAACATAAGATGTGAAGGAGTGCAAGACGATAGGAGAAAGAAGTGGCTCCGGCTTTCCCTTGCTCGCATGTTTCAACGAGATTGGCAAGCTGCATTAGGCAACTTACCAAAACTCATTGTTGATATTAGGCAAATTACCAAAACCCAGAGAGTCTTTCACCGTTGAGACAAAGACTTTGGAAAAGACTATGGGAGGTGGAGCCCCTGGCTTCCAAATGAAATAGGCAGAGCCAGGGAATGAAGGTTTGAAGTGTATAAAAAGGGTTTCCATAGCAACTTGTTGCACTCAGAGTTAGCTAATTTGGGGGCAAGGACA
Organism: Calophaca sinica; assembly: GCA_037113605.1. Classification (NCBI taxonomy): domain Eukaryota; kingdom Viridiplantae; phylum Streptophyta; class Magnoliopsida; order Fabales; family Fabaceae; genus Calophaca; species Calophaca sinica. Next base: position 35,729,847 of record CM073731.1, read on the forward strand.
AGTTGGATTTAGGAATGTTGTTTGTGATGCTAGCAAAAGTTTCTTAAGGGTTTGTTTTCTTTTCTTTTTGAAAAGAAATTCAAAGAGTTCAGAAGGTGTTTGTGCATTGAGCGAGAGATGATGCATGGTAAATGCCTATTTATAGCGCAAAATGGCGTTGATTTTCAAGTTTTAACAGTCAAATTGACTGGTCAAAGACTTTGAAGGTGAATTATTAGCCTGAAACTGAAATTAAAACAGTAAAAGAAACGTGCTAGCTGGACGGTGAAACGATTGATGTGTAAAGCGTCAAATCAAATTCAGATGGTCAGTTAAGTACAACTTATGGTCGAGCAAATGTGTTCGACATATACATAAGTTAAAAGAGTACGAATGAAAAAAAAACTATGCTAGTTAAAGGGAAGTTTTTTGAGATCCTCCCAGGCTACAGCAAGATCAGTCTTGACAATCTCAGCATTGGCATAGTCGACCTCGAGCTTTTCAATCTGAGAAAGAATAGCTTTTGCCTCGACAGCGCTAGAGCGCAGGTGTTGGTCGAGCGCTTGATTGACGAATGGGAAGCTAGCCTCGCTTCTTGTAGTTGAGCCTTGACCTTTGCTAGTTCGGCCTCCAAGCGCCGCAGCCTTTTTCTAGTTCAAGTATCTTGGCTTGATTGGGAGCATCCTGTTCGACCAACTTGGCTTTGTCGAGTCGAAAGTTAACCATTTCATCTCGAAGCTTTTGTTTGGCCCTGGTTGCTTGTTGATAAGGCAATATGCTATTATCAAGTTGAGGGAGCTTGGGGATCAGATCTTCGATAAAGTCGTGTATTGCAGTGAAATACATTCGACGAATTGAAGGAAGATGTTTGCGAAGTCGGTTAATTTCATTGACCGTGCGCACAAGGTTGCTTTTAAGTTCATGGTTGAGATAGAGGTCATCAAATGAGTGCTTGAGGAAACCCTTTAGTTCTTCTACCATTTCTTCAAGCTTGGCAGCGAGGTTACCTTCAGGAAGTGTCGACGAACGAGCTGACATTGGTGAAGTCTTGCTGCTTGATCCTGAAAGCAATTCAATCAACTCATCCACTTCGACATCACCCTTTTCAGTAGTGGTGCTTGGCAGCACAGGGTTGGTCAATGAAGTAGGCTGAGCGGATGTAGTGTTTAGATTATCAAACAAGAGATCCATGTCAATGCTTTCTGCCCGAATCACCATGGGAGTTACCTTCTCAATGGCTTGGGGGGCAGGAATCATTTCTTCAGTTGGAGTGGGATCACCTTCGGGAATGGTGTGAGCCGGATCCTCTGTCGAGGGGCTCTGGATGACCACGTCGACATTCATGGCAGAAGAGACTTCAAGCACTTCTTCAGGTTGCACTTGTGGGGGTTCCTATAAGAATCAATACCACAGATTAGAAGTTGGTGCTATTAAACTGAAAACAGAATAATCGTGAATATTTTTTACCTCAGCAGTTGGAGAAGCTGTAGGTGGAAGAATTACTTGCAGAGGCAAGGAAGTGTCGATGAAAGGTTGCTCAGGAGAGTCCTGTCGAAATAAGCACGATGAGGTAATAGTCATAAATTTAGAGGTAAACGTGTTTTGAAAGAGGGCATGAACCTTGTCAGTGCTTGAAGAGGCAACCTCTTCGACCATAGGCTGTTTCTTTGAGATACATTCCTCAGATACACCTTTCTTTGCGGGAGCAAGTTTGACCCCCTAATGTGAGAACGGTGTGAGCAACAAGGTGTAATGTGTGGAGCAATTGCCAAACAAGTTTCGTAAAACAATATACCTTTGCATGCTCCGTCGTGGGAGTATTTTCTGAGCCTTCGGAAACAGATTTTTCTGTTGATGTTTCCTGAGATATGAAGGTTTTGGGGCTTAGTATTTGGTAAGTTATGCAAAGAGATGTGTTATAAGAAAAAATGTATACCGTTTGAGGTGTCGAGATGGAAGGAGAGTCAGCTAAAATCATCTTACGCCTTTTTGGTTGAACTTCAGAGGCAGCCGGTTTCGTTTTTCTTTTAGGCGTTTGCCGTGGAGAGGAACTCGTCAAAAGCTTGGATTTCGTGGGCGGTTTTTTCGACGTGACTGGTTTTTTACCCACGCTTGGTCTTCGGACCAAGGATTTGCTCGATTTTGGCTTGATGGGTTTTGACTGAAGAGTGGGTTCATCTTCTTCATCGTCCTCTTTTTCTTCATCCATCTCTCGAGCCTTACCACTGGTTTGCTTGTACTGTAAGGGCTCTTTCAGAGTAGAAGCTGAAATGGAAAATACAAGAAGTGTGAGTAAAAAAGCGGAATAATTGTCGAATTTTAAATCAAAGTAGAGTTACTACCTTGGAGAAAACGGGAAATGAGTTTGACGGCTTCATTATGCTGTTCGAAAGGTGAAGCAAACCGACCAGTGAAAGTAACTTCCTTGTTGTTAAAGCTATCGACATTGGAACAAGAATAATATCTTTCCAGTTCAATAAAGTTACCAGCCCTTGTCGATTTACCAGGAAATGGGTCATCCAAACCAAAATTTGCACAAGGGAAAGGCACAGGTTCAGGATAAGGGGGTTTCACAAGTGATTGCCCTGTTTCATGATAGTGCTTTAGAGCCTTTAAGCCCCATTTGTTATCATGTGCCTCTTTTGATTTGGCAACCATTTCATTCACCTGTTCGACAATATAATGGGGACGTCGAGGATCCCATTTTAGTTTATAAAATTTTTCAAAGTCGAGTATAGCCTTCAAGTGCTCACCTTTGGTTTTAGTTGAAGGATCTTGTTCCTGCACAGAGGGATCAACAAATCGTCTTACACACTCTTCAAAAGATGGGTGAAACTTCTCATAATAGTTAGTCCACCATGTCTCGAAGTCCTGAGATATGCCAAGAGTGGTAGAGAAAGGAACAAGATTGACAGCAGCTTTGCGGGATTCGTTCTTTTTCTTCATGCCATCAAAGGTTTCTTCTTTAATATCAATGTAGTCCAAAATAATGTCTTCTTTCTTGTAAGGGAAGGGACCAGGAATAGATTGCAGGAAACCGATTTTGTTGGCAGAAGCGTTGGGAAGGAAAGAAAATGCAGAACCATCTGTCGAACCAGGGAGTCCTGCAGGGAACGCTTGTCGAGAAAGGAAGTGAGTCCAAATGACTTGACACTCCTCGGATTTTGGATCAAAAGGGGCTGTGAACCACTTGGGTCCATATCTTCTGCTAACAAAGGGTTGAAAGCGGATGCAGGTTGTAGGAGCAAGGGAGTGAAAGAGGTTGAAGTAGTACTTGAAACCTTCAAGTTCACTGTCAAATGGTTTGGGAAAGCGATACATGGCCAGAGTGCCATATGTGCCAATTTCAAGATCTGACGGAGCCTTGTCAACAGTGTGGCCCGGGAGAGTGAGGTTTAACCACAGTTGAAGTAGCCAAATTGGGCCTCCTACTCCAACTTTCTTCCCTCCTCCTTTCACCATAGCATAAAGGCTCGACATGCTTGAGTAAAGGTTCGACAAGAGGAAAGAGCCGAAAGCCCATTTCTTACCTTCATGAAGGAGGTTTGCTAAGTCGAGGAGGGTTTTCGACATTTGAACATTTTTATTGCAAAGGACGAATGCTGAGAGCCAATGGAACAGGAAAGCTACGTGTTCCTCATCAGAGATATCATCAGTGTCTCTCATTTGGCTAGCAACGTCTTTTGAAAATGAGAGGGGTTCATCACTGAAAACATCGATGACGTTTTCTAGAGTGCACAAAGGATGGATCATTTGGCCATCTGGTGGGAGGCCAGTGAGAGCAGCAACATCAAACAAAGTTGGACCCATCATTCCACAAGGGAAGTGGAAATTGTTTGTGGTTTTGTTCCAGAAAAAGATAACGGCTCCCAACATAGAAGGGTCTAACCTAAATGTGTGTTTTGACAGCTGAATTAGGTGATAAATACCTAATTCTTTCCAAATTTTAGCCTTTTTAGTTTCTACCCTAGCCAACCAAGCAGAATATCCGTTTACATTCAAAGGGGGCGTTCTAAAAAGCCTAGCACTTTTAAAGAAATAATGGATATGAAGTTTGGAGGCAGAAGCTAGAAGGTCAGTGTGACCTTCTTTATTTGGGAAAGAGTCTTCAAAACTCTCTGGAAAGCAGGATAAAGGGATGACCGGCCCTAAGTAAGCAGCAGGAGGGTCTAAGAGATATGAAGGATCATGTAAATAGGGAATCATTACCTTAGATTTCCGCCAGGGGATTGATGCATCGACGTCAGGATTCCACCATGTTTTCCTTCGAGAACAGCGGTGTTTTGAGCTGGAGTTGATGAAGAGGCCATTGGAAGAAGATGACGCTTTCTCAGTATGATGCTTTCGCGGAAGTTCAGAGGGTAGAAGAAAGGTTCTAAATGAGGCTTTGAATATTATTTAAAGCCCCGCCTTTGAAGTGAAACGCGCGAGTGGGGGAGAAACTGCTCGTTTGAATGTAATGATGGTCCTATTTTTGGGGAAGTGGCAGTTTAGACTGGTGATGGGACTATTTGGAAAAAGTAACCGTCACTCATATATATAAAAAAAAAGAAGAAAAATTCTGGTTCTCTTCATGTTTTATGTCGAAAACTCAGAATTTGGGGGGCATCTGTTGGGAGGCAAATTACAAATTTGGAAATTTCGACAGGATCTGAACTCGACAAGTGAAGGTACAAGAAAACAGAATAATAGAACAGAAAATAAGCTAAGTTTAAAAGGACCGGATGATTTGGCGGTTGTTCGATGAGGTGTATGAAGCGTCGAAGATGCCAACATGGAAACGGTCAAATTAGACTGAGGCTTTAAGCAAAATGTAGATAACTCGACAGGAAGGGATACTGTCGAAGTTTTAGTAGTTTAGATAAATTAACTCACAGGCCACTGTATCCGCATTGCGTGTCGGTCAGATGATAGATAGTTTTTACATTTTTTGCCTATAAATAGTAGTTCATACAATGTAATAAAGGTTGGATACATGATCTAGTTCCTAATATCTCGACGGCTAAAGAAGATTAACGGAAAACGATCATCGTATGCCTTCCACACCTTATCTTTCTTCATTTTAATCAATTTTCAATCTATTTTTAATTCTTTGCACTTCCAATTTATGTCATTTATCTTCCAATCAATTTATGTTTTCTTGCTTTGAATTTACATCCTTTATTTCCCTGTCATTTGCTATTTTCTGCATTCTTACTTTTAAAGTCGTTTACATGCTTTTCTATTTCAAACTCATGTTCTTTACACTTCTGTTATTTAAATTCCTGCATCTATATGTTTTCACTTAAATTCATGTCCTTTAGCAGTGTTTCTTAAACTTTGTCTATTACTTGTTTTCCCTCACATTTATGCGTTAACTTCAACTGCATGTTGGGCTTTAGTGATGTATGCCCCATGACATTGCAGTAGTTGCATTCTGGTTTTCTTTAAATTTTGATCTAACTTGCTTGTAAACCAAGTTATTGGCTTTCGACAGCCAATCTTATTTATTTAAGTTTGTATTGTCATTTCGACAACGACTTGTTGTTAATTGGAATCATCATAACCAAATTTGGCATAAGACTTGACAATTAATGGCTTAAAAGCCAAGAATGTTAAAGAACAATTAACGTGTCGAGTCTTTGACCGTTATATTCAAAAGAAACCGTTGTTTTCAAAACGAGATTACCACGTAACTCGTTCGAATTCATAATCATTTGATCATCAAAATTTATTTGTTTGTTTGATGAATTTGGTAGATCATTCAAGATCATCAAAACTGGTAGAATCATACCATAAACCAAATTTTCCCATAAACAATACTACCTACAACATTTCAACGACAAAAGAAATGAAGGCCAAGACGCGTATGATGGAGAATGCGTTTACCCACAAAAAGCAACCGGGGAGCCTATTATATTTGCGCACAACGCGAACAGTGATTGGTTTTGTTTAGGTGATAGTTCACTTCACTATATATGTAGGGCATAAACAAATGCGAGTCACTAATCTTCATAAAAACACATGGGATTAGCGCGCACAGTTTATTATTTAATTTCTTAGCTAGTGATTGAGATAAGATGTCGGTTAATTCCAACTATCCAATATAATCATGTGTTTAAGTGCAATAATACATAGGATATTAGTTGTACCATGACGAGAAAAAACATATAAAATTGTAGAAAAGAAAAATGGCATGGTATCAATCTTTGAAAATTTGATGCTCATTAGCACTTGGCTTGTGATAGTGGAGTCGTGAGGACCTAGCTAGATGGTCTTGGAAGGGAAAGAAAAGAGGAAAATATTTATAAGAATAAAATAAAAGATGAAAAATGTTAAAAGAGAATGGCATAAACGAAGGTAGTGGATTAGACTGTGAAGTGGTGGTGGGGGTGGTGAAACAAGTTGGTGCCATGTAACCAAAAGGAACCCCAGAAAAAAAAAATTGTGATGCAAAGAAATGATAAGAAAGGCAAAGTTATGGAAAACCCTAGAAAATTAAAGGAGTTCAGTTTGGGGTGGGTTCTTCTAGGGTGGACCACCTATATCCGTCCACATGGAATGGTACTTAAAAAATTGTTCGAAACTCTAACAATGACTAATAACGCTTTCTAGAAGTAGAAGCTCACAATTCACCTGTTTCTCACGGTTGAGATGGCGACTTCATTGGTACCGGTTCGAAAAATAAAACAAAAGAAAACATATATAAGTTGAGTTTTAAGGCATTCATATTCATTTATTCTTGTTTTTGTCGAAACGACACCGATCAGGTCATCGTTTCAGCCGTGCGGACATGGAACATCGCAAGCTTTTGCTCTGGGGGACATCAGTCGACATTGTCGTTAGAATTTCGAACGATTTTTCAAGTATCGATTTACATTGACCACTATCAAAATGGTCCACTCTAGAATTTAGTATCAGTTAATAAGAACGCTGCTCAATCCAGAACGTTCAGACTTTTGTAAAGCATGCGATATAATGATGTGACTGAATTGTTCTTTTAATTGTTGATAATCAAAGTTTAAATAATAAAGAAGTAGAAGTCACGAAAGGTTTGGCTCAGCACAGGCAGACAGCAGAGAATGAAAATATGTGATTTTGATAAACTGCTTTTCCAATACCGCGAATCTCAAAAACTCATTAGAAAATTTACAAGCCCCAAGTTAACTAGAGATAAAACTTAAATAGAGCATATAAACCCTTGACACTTTTTACCATGTAATTAAGTCAGTTTTGTGAGGTTGAGTTAAACTCAAAATCTAATATGGTATCAAAAATTCGTTAATGGACCACCTATCATTATTATCCATGCACCAATCTCAATCTATAGTACTGAGCATGAAGATATTGAAAAAAAATTCAAGTCTCACATTAACTAAAGATAAGACCTAAATAGAGCTTATAAAGCTTTGACAATCTTCACTTTATAGACTGATTTTGTAGGCTAAACTGAGTTAGACCCAAAATCTAACAACAACTTTTTTAAGCCAAACCCCAAGAACAAGTTTATCCCCATCAAGAGATGACCAAAACCGAAAAAGAGCTCTCTCAATTGACATGTCTAGCTAGCATAATTATAATAACTGGTCTGTCTCAGCACAACTTTAAAATTTACCCGTGAGAAACAAGGCCTGTTTAACCTGGCCCTTCATGCATTGACTCCATCATGAATATATATTCACATTTTCACACACTATTACACCGGTAATCAACAATCTGTAAATTATTGGTTTGATTTTAACTCATTTGAAATGTTGAGAGTTCCTTTCATTCACAAGCAGACACCACATTTTACCATGGATTGCTTTTCTAGATGCAACCTTGGATTAACATGGATATCGATATCATATCACCTTTAACGTCACCTAACCTATGGTGGTGATTGATAATTTCTGCTCAGTTGTGAACACAGGATTATTTGAGTATGAGGTCAACCAACGAAGGTGTTGGTCCAATCTTGTTTCTAGGACAACAGTTTCCATAATTCCGGGTAATAATTGTCAAACCTATAAATCTAATACAGAATCTAGCCTTTAAAATCAAATTTTAGATATAAAATATTTGTGTGTTAGGCACTTATTTCCTTTAATAACATCATCATTGACATTTATTTGTATTTAAAAGAAATATTATATATTTTTTAATATTTATCAAAAAAATGTTATAATAAAATAGTGCAATGAAATATCAATTGATTTTAATGTTCTAAAAAGTTATAAAATAAAATAAGTACAACAAAAATTACTTTTAAAAGTATCTGAATTCTCAATTATATTATAAATGGAGCGGTTAATACACTCTTTTTTCCAAAAAGAGATATTGGTATAATATAATGTTTCATTTGTTAAAATTTTTTAGATAAGCCAAAATATATTAAAGAAAGTATAAGGGATACTCCAACCTTTTATATTGACAATTTAGGATCTCTTAATGGGAGCCATAGAGACATCCCATAGGATTTATACACCAATCCAAAAAACATAAGCCCGAGTTCTGTCGCTCTTTACAAATGAACCACCCTAAAATACGATTTTTATTTGTGCAATGACAGTAGAAAATTCAGCTACTATCTCTTGAAAAATGATTTTGTTGCGCAACAACCATAAGATATATTTTATCTAGAAAAAGGTTGAAAGTACATTAATATTCTTCTTGATAATTGATATATTTTCACTTGTTAAGGAGTTATATATATTATAGCAAATTATAACTTTTTATTTGTATTTTTTTAAAGATGTAATTTACTGATATAATCATTATAAAAAATAAAAATGAGAATATTATTATTATTATTATTATTATTATTATTATTATTATTATTATTATTATTATTATTCCGTCAGGATATATTTATGAATTGAGGGGAAGAAGGCATTATTATGGTGCTAGCTAAGCTAAAGCAATGAATGGGGTGCTCTGTTTCTGTTGGTGGACCAAAAAGATAAAGCAAAGAAAATAAAAGAAGAGATCTAGAGGAGAGAGCAGTGTGTCCATGCATTAGGATTTATGAAGGAAACAAGGCAAGGCCAGACAGGTTGTTGCCCTATTAACTGTATAAGCACCAACATTATATGTACTGAAGCAATAAACAAACAAAACAATGCGCAGATGGAGAAAGAAAGGTGGGGCTGTCCTGATTTGGAGGGTTAAGAAAACAATGGCTATATAGAGATTGAGAGTCATATTTGCCGTGCTTGGTTGTAATATTGGCATAAAAGGCTACTTAAAAAAATCTAATTATATTATATAGTAGTAATGGGAAGATAGGAGAGGAAGTAGGATATGAGCTAGCTAGCTTGCCGACCCTCTTATTGAGGGACCTAAGCAAAGACAAAATGCGTGATGCCAATCCAAGCACTCTCTTTCACATTTTTCTCTCTTTGCTTTCCTTTTCTCCCTTTTTTTAGTGGCTTCTCTCTTTCTTTGTCGCTCTCCTTCACTAATTAAAGTTACAAATCCTTCTTGGTTTTTGGGGAAGATCACCCAATACCGGCTAGCTTGCTTCAATCTTTTTCTTCTTTGTGGGATTCATATACCTTATATTATACTACAAGTAATTTGTCACCTCTACCGTTGGATATACCAAATCAAATAGCAGTTGATTTCATTCAAACAAGAAAGTGAAAGAAATGAAGAAAAAGAGATAACTAATGTTAATCATTCTTAAGGATGTAAATTTCATCCCGTACCCGCAGATAATACCTGCAACAAGTTGGATACGGAACCTTCTTATTGGGTATTCGCAAGTAAAATAAATGGACATTTTTCTATCTGATTATTAACATGACAGATATGGATATTGTGGTATCATACCTGTGGGTTGTGGGTACCTGCTAAGTAAAATTACTAAAACACTATCATGCATGTACCACATATATAATTCTTTACAATGTCTATTTTAAGGCCCCTAAGAAATAATTTTAGACTCATGCGTGCTAAAAAGTAAAGCATATATTTTGTACATTATTATCAAAATTTTAAATTTTGTTTTATAATATAAAAAATTTAAAGGTCTGACTAATATAATAGCATATCCATGGATACTCACAAATATTAAAAAATTTGACGGATACCCATCTGACGGATACATGTAGGATATTCATCCAACGAGGCAAGTAGCGGAGGCTTTAGGGCGGATAGCGGGGGCTACTACCCGTGCCCGCCCCGCCCCATTTACATCCCCAATCATTCCTAATGTTTTTAACCATAAATTATGGAATCAAATCACGATCAATTTTAAACTTCTTTTGTATTAAGTAACGTTGCATCAATTATTCATAAAGGTAACTTGAAATTTTGATCGTAACCTCCCCCCAGTCGTTTTTGTTTTTCGAGGTCTGCAGCCTGACCAACCTGTTGAGGATCTGAAATTACTCCTTGGACTTATGTTTTCACAAGATGCGTGTTTGAAGTAATAAATATTTGCGTCATGTAAGGTGTAGTATTTTGTCACATATAACAAATTTATTTGGTACTACTTGATGCTTTTACTTAGATAGCATGTGGAAAATGAAGAAAACTGCGATTTGTTATTGTTTCTTTATTTAGTCAACTTATTTTTATCATTTCTCTTAATATTAAAATTATAAAATTACATAGGTTAGTGTAAATATAACCTCCCCCAGGTCCCTCAAAATGAAAGTAAAATTAAATTATGGATAACAGTAGAAAATTATTTTGGTACCCCAGCTATCATAATTAATAAGTTTTTCCCCCGACCTTATCGTTATTTTGCAAAGATATTAATAATCAAAGAAGAAATTGTATAGGTTTTTATTGGTATTAAAAAAATAGTCAATTTTGTTATAACTGAATCAAATCAAATGTTTGAAAGTTTCTTCTCATACCTCTGTGCGCTACTGATGATGGGATTAAATTTTGCTATGTTAGTTTTAAGTCTTGAAATAGTCCTATATTAAATCCTTTTAATTAGCAAATACCTTTCCAACAAGAAGGAAATTAGCAATGGAAGAGAACTCAACATAGCTCATCATGCATCTAGATCGGGAATAATTTAATCTATATATTCATAATTTTCTAAGAAAAGAATCATGAGGAAACACAGCTGTTCAGATCGAATTTGAACATTCAGTTAGGACCCAGTAAAAAGTAAATTTAGCTATACCACTAACATTGCTCTTAAGATTTGACAAGAAAAATGCTAAATATAACAATGGGGGATGTACAGAAAGTTACTCCTAATTTAGTTGAAATTAGAAAATGCTTTTAATTTAATTTTTCAATACCAACTAAGAGGATTAGATATAATGATATTAAATTAAGAGAGGAAATAAATTATTAATTTTTCATAGCTATTATTTGGTATGAAATTACAATTATGAAACATGATCATTCGTAATTCGCATAACAATACAGGGAGAACTGGAGAAGTGTTTGATATTTTATTTTTATTTTATTTTTTTTGATAAATGAGAAATGTTTGATTTAGTAATAAAGTGTCATGCATTCCATATTGATTTCCATATCTTTTTCGTGTCAAATATTATACCATCCAGAATTACTGTTATTTTTTATGGAAGAGAATAGTATATGCACTGATCAATTATTGTTCACATATATTCTCAATAAATATTATAAAAAATTAAAATTATGAATACTTAGTAAGAAATATAAATAGGTAATCGAAAGCGTGAACAGATTCATCCAATTTATATAAGGCAATAGAAAAGCTATAGGAGTGATTAAATTTGATTTGATCCCTATAATAAAGGGAGCTATATATTGTTCCACGTGGGAGTGCACGATTATCTGAGAACTTGAGAGACATCTCCATTATCCAAAAATACGAATAAGAGGGGTATTAATTGAATTTTCATTTTGTCATGTAGTATGTGGCTAAAATAATAATTTTCATCGTGTTCAGAAAAAATGTTAATTAGCAAAATACGGAGGAAAAAAAAAAGAAAAAGAAAAGAGGGGTGTGAAGTGAAGGAAAGGAAAGCTGGCGAGAGACGCATGGGCCAGCCATATTCATATACAAACAATTCCATTCCATTTCAGCGGCAGCGGTAGCGGCAGAAACCTGCACACCCCATCAACAACAACTACTACAACAAACAACAATACATCACCCATTTACCAACGCCTTCTTTGTTCACACACAATCCCATGCACACCTCTCTTTCTCTCTCTATTTCTTAATCTTAAGTTTTGTCTATTCTATTAGTAGTATTATTATTAATTTACTATGATATGATTAATACTGTTTATCAAATTAATCATAATGAGCAACAGTGGACACCAATTATCTAAATCTAAATAATAGTAATAGTTAAAAAAAAATAAAAAAATTGATGGACATAGTATTTGTGGGAAAGTATTTAAATAATATTGGTGTGAGGCAGAAGAATAAGAAAGACGAGACTAGTTCTAAAGAAAAGCCAACGGGACGCGAGGAAGAAGAGAAGCAAGGGGAAAAAAAAAAAAAAAAAGAGAAAGAGAGAGCGAGCATAATAAGGTGTCTCTCTTGGACTGATTCGCTTCAATCGCATCTATTTCTTCCCCACCCTCTCATTCTTATCTTTCTATCTATCTATTCTCTCACAATAAGAACAACAAAGGCCAAGAGAGAAAAAGAGGAAGAAAAGCTGCAACAAAAGAGAAGTGGAGATATATAGTTTGTTGTTGTTGATGGCCGTTCAAGCTCAATACCCATCCAATGTCATCCTTCTAAACAGGTTCACGTTAATTAATTTCTCCTTCTTGAGCTAATCATAGTTTAGTTTGTAACAAATGTACCCTCAATTATGAATCAAATCACCAATAATCCCATTTCTAACAGCAGAAGCGGGCAAGAAGGACACGACTACTCGTTACAACAACCACAACAGGTAGTAGGATTCCTCGACCAAACGCATGCCCGTATGTTATGCAACAACAACGGAAGTAAGTTTTGTTAAACCACACTTTTTTCATTATTCTCATGTACAAACAATTAATTTGTGATGATACCAATAACATCTTCTTCCATATTAACAGGTACTAATTCTCTCAAAAGAGGGAGAGAAGGAACAGGAATAGGGATTGGCCAGTACTCAACATCTCCTAATGTTATGAATCAATTCTCTTTACAATCCCAGCCTTCTCAACTTATACATCTTTCTCAGCTCCATAATCATCAACAAAATGTGGTCTCAACTGGCCTAACCTTATCCTTCCATGACAAACAACAACAACAACAACAAAGAATACAACTTCATCAACATCAATCTCTACAAAAACAACAACAACAACAAGGTTCTCACTCCTCTGCTTTGGCATCCCAAATCAAACAACAGCAGGATGAAATAGACCAATTCCTTCGAGCCCAGGTATAAAAATTTAAAATTTTCTTTCGTTTAATTTGACTCCAGAAAATTATTTCTTTCTATTTTTTTTTATTAGAAATTTTAGTTTGTTAGGAGTGAAAGGAATGATGGGATATGAATGTGTGGTGGGAATATCAGGAAGAGCAACTACGGCGGACATTGGCGGAGAAGAGACAGATGCATTACCGTGAGCTGCTGAGCGCGGCGGAGGAGATGATGGTACAACGGCTCCGAGAGAAGGAAGCAGAGGTGTTAAAGGCCACGCGCAAGAACGCCGAGCTAGAAGCGCGTGCGGCCCAGCTGAGCGTAGAGGCGCAGGTTTGGCAGGCCAAGGCCCGGGCCCAGGAGGCCGCGGCGGCATCCCTCCAGGCCCAACTGCAGCAGACCATGACATTGATGTGTAACCGCGGCGAGAACAGCGCCGGTGGAGTCTCGTGCGCCGTGGAGGGACAGGCCGAGGATGCCGGGTCGGCTTATATTGACCCTGACCGGGTGGTGGCGGTGGCGCGTCCCAAATGCAGAGGGTGTGGGAAGCGCGTGGCGTCGGTGGTGGTTTTGCCTTGTCGGCACTTGTGCATATGTACAGAATGCGATGTTGATTTAAGAGCGTGCCCCTTTTGCCTCACCGTGAAGAATTCAACGGTTGAGGTTTTTCTTTCTTAGTACCCTCCCCCAATATTTATTTTATTTACCCAGTTACCATGCCCATACTACTTTCTCTTCCAATTACCCTACCCAAAAAAAAAAAAAAAAAAGGGTCGCAGAAAAATTCTCATAAAATCAAAATATAAATAAGATTACATTTTTGGGTCATTTTATTTTATTTTATTTATTTTTTGGGTCTTTTTTTTTTCTTTCTATTAGAAATTCTATTGCATTGATATAATATTATTTCATTGGATGAATGATATTGCCCTGATGGGTTTCCAATTTAAAAATGTCAATGGTCAAAAGGCTTTTTTTTTTTGATTTAGCATTTTTGGGAATGATGCTTAATTGGTTTCGCTGGGCTGGGATTGTTTGTTAGGGATCGCCAAAGTTGCGTGTTAATTTGAGGCTTTGATTTTTCTTCTCGTGAATTGCATGTAAGAATGGTTTTTCAGGTGTCAATAATTCGAGGGATAATGTACATGCTTGTATACGTAGGTAGTAACATTTTTTAACTTGCAAGGCATTATTACATTTTTGCAATATACATGGTTTTTTTTTTTTTTTTGCATTTAGGTTTAGGCCACACCGGAATTACGAGTTGCGAGAAGCAGATGGGTTTTATATGTAGAAAATGGTTTTTAAAGGCAGTGAAAATATTTTGGAACTGACTCAAATCAGCTGCCTATATTCCAAAGGCTCCAACGATCAACTAGCTGGAATTTACTTTCAATAAACAAGCTAGCTCAGGGGCAAAGTCTCTAAAGCAAAGGTTTGTAAATGGAATTTTAGACCAAAAAAGCTCCAAATAAATATTTTCATTTGTGTATAAATTAAAATTATATAAATATTATAAATTTAATTTAAGTTGTTGATATTTATATCTTTTAAAAAACTATTATGTACAGAAAATAAAATTCTAAAATATAAATATAATATAAAAATAATATTAGTTTGCAAAGTAGCAACTTTACCAATATTATAGCTGTCAAAAAAAACTTTACCAATATTACAAAGGGGAAGAATGTTCTAAATGTAACAGTGCAAAGCATGTGATCCAATTTATTTTAAGGAATATTTAAAATTAAATAAATGTAAAGTTAGACATTACGTATCAGGTAGACCTGATAATGAAATTTACTTACTAAGGAAACAATGATAGAATGACTAATAATCCAAAAAACTAATTATGCACACAGCTTATGCTCCTATTCTTGATACAAAGGGGAAGAATGTTCTAAATGTAACAGTGCAAAGCATGTGATCCAATTTATTTTAAGGAATATTTAAAATTAAATAAATGTAAAGTTAGACATTACGTATCAGGTAGACCTGATAATGAAATTTACTTACTAAGGAAACAATGATAGAATGACTAATAATCCAAAAAACTAATTATGCACACAGCTTATGCTCCTATTCTTGAAATGGCGAAGATAGTGTAAATATTATAATAAGTTAGAATGAATTTTTGTTATAAAATTTGCTTGAATATAAATATAAATTCCATACATTAAAAAGGTAGAAATATTTTATTTAAAAATGGAATTACATATTACAATTTAATTCTTTATATCAATAAGAAATGGCGAGTCAGAATTTAGCTAGTAATAATATGAAATATAAAAAAAAGCATATTAATATTATTAATTTTGATATATCAAACATATCGAATAGTTCGAAAATGTTATTATATCCCACCGCCTAGTATCTTATGAATGTGGTTAAATTCCTTTAAAATAGTTTTTATATAATATGCAATGATTATTATTTGGATCTTTGATAATAATAAATAGTGAAACTTTTTAATTTTTTATGAATTAATCTCTTTTATATATTTTTCTTTTATTGTAAAATTAACATAGTTTAACAATATTTCTGACATTGAACGATGATAGTTTAACGATCCTCCGTGTTTGTATTTTAGTAATGTGGGGAATACGGATACAAAAACTGAAACAAAATTGTCACCAGCAGCAAAGCCCAACATGACACAACACTACTATAAACAAACTTAACAGGCCCGTCTGGGTCTGGAGGAGAACATTGAACATATCAATCCTATACTCTTGACAATAACCCATTTTTACGGGTAAGTAACTAGAGACACCTCACGTTTTTGCTAGTATGTACCCTTCTTTCGGAAGTATATTTCTGGTGGTGAATCATTTTGCTGTTTGAAAGTTTATTTCCGGACAAATTATATCGTCCGAAAATAAACTTAATGAAAAAGGGTGCATGTTTAGTAAAAACGGGGTGTATTTAAATTATTATTTTTTGGCTTAGTACTATTTGCTTTTCCTTCTAAATCTCATAAAAAAACAGAAAATTTCATAATACGAGGTATGCATGCTTCTTCCAAAAACCCAATTCGCAACTAAAACAAAATTCTAATTATGCACATAAATATAGGCATTAGGATTCAGATCTATTGACCCTTCAAAGTGAAGCAGCCTAATAGTAATCCTTTTTAAGTTCAGCGTGACTGGTAGGACACTGCCAACAAAGGCACTTCAATTGATTTCCGAGAGAGAGACAAAAAAATGTCCTTCATCTTCGTGTCACGACTCTTGATTGATTATTATCTGTATTTGCTATTCTCCGTGAATGAATTGAATTCATGTTGTATAGTCCAAAGTCCGTATAAAGAAAACAAAGTAGTCCCTTTGTTCCAACTTCCAAGAAGCGACCTTTTTTTTCTGAAAGGGCAAAAAAAAAAAGGGCAAGGCCAATTTTAAAAATTAAGGACTAATAGTTAGTTGTCCTGCATTCAAGGGAAAAAGAAAGGATGAAGAAGAAAATAAAGAGCAAACAAAACAAGCAAGGAATTGGACAAGACTTGGCATGGTCATCTGATGTGAAGTCTTCTCCTTGAAGTTCAATTATATCGAAGTGGTGGAACTCAATTCAAAACCAAACTGATACTAACAATTTAGCCAAAATCATGGCCTATCAAACAAGTGAAAAAGAGAAAGGTCGTTATTATTATTATTATACTTGGAAGACAAGAAATAAAATACTGTACATGTTTGGTTTGTCGTTTTGCCCCAAATAATGAATTTATAAATATCAACTGGGAAATCAGATTAATATGTATCTAATTTCTTTTGCTACTCCATTCGTCCCTTAATATAAAACATACATGCAATTTTTAGGTTCATTGAATAACTGATATATCTTGTCTATAATATAGACCAGATACATAGTCATTCAATGAACCTTGAAAGGGCATGTATGTCTTATATTAAGGGACGGAGGGAACGTATAATATGATGATATGATACCCATTCATTAACTACCCGTCCTTTGTGGGGTGTGTGAAAGCATATGCACTATAATCAAATTGTCTCCTCATGTGAGTGATCTTACTCCACTTTGTCTACGCTCTGATGCCAGTAGTATTTTCTAAGTACTCTCTGACTGTTCATTTCCATGAGAACACGGAAAAGCAATTTATTTTGAAACGGGGAAGGAAAAAGGACAATAAAACCGTGTCATTCATGTGAGAGTAACATGTAAATTATTGGTGTAGATGAAAAGGTTTACGGATCAAACAAGTTTGGATGGAGCAGGGCACGCTAGATAGATTCCTATAATTTCATTCAAGGACTATATCATGAGTCATGACTCACTTTGGCAAAGTTGTGTTCTTGAAATTGATGATTGCTCTCATATCTGACTGAACCGTCGTATTAATTAAAATTTTGTTAAGGAAATTGTTTATTAATTTCACGAGCTAATTAAATCTGCCAGATTCTTCCTCTGGGTTGGTGAATGAATGACACATTTGAGCTTATCCAGAAGGTGGCATAGAAAACAACCAATACATGAATCAAATTCAATTATCATGAATAAAGCAATCAGATGCTTTCTATGTGACCAATTAATTAATTAAAGGAAATAAACCATTCAAAGAGGCAACATTTCAAGCCAATTCACATGCATGATCTCATAACACCTTCCTTGTACAAGCCAAGTGTCTCTAATTAACTGAACATAATTGATTGAATTGATGACAAGCTTAAGTGTACTACTATATAGTATTAATTGCTGCGGATTCTAAAATAATCAATTAAATATTTATGGAGTTGTGTCAATTTTTAATATAAAGACAATAAATATATAAAAATATACTTAAAAAAATATGAATTATATCTTGAGTTTATAAAACACTCATTGTTTTAAAATAAAAAAGAATTGTCAAAACTAACAAAGTTATGGAATGGAAGGAGTATTAATCATTTCCATAATACATAGTAGAATAAAATATCTTGGGAACTAGTGATACACACATTATTAATTTAGTGATAAAAATAAAATAAAACAATTAATATTAGATTAAAACTATTTTAGAACTTATTTTTTCTTCTTACACAATACTTATTATTATGATAGGACGGAGCGAGAATAAAATACGGTAGCCTATTTTATCCCAATAATATCGTACCAAGATTTAATTATGAAAATTTATTTATTGAGGTTCGTAATTGTGCAGATGAATAACTAGGTCGGCCGGCAGTTGTCATGCATTTTAATAAGGAAGTGTGTAACTTTATTTGGCAGATAGAACTCAATGCATGGATAAGACCAAACCGAAGTGGTTAAAATAAAAATTAACGCTGTACCCAAAAAAAAAATTAACGCATTTTGTATACTCCCCTTAATATATATAAGACTTTTTTGGTAAGATTTTCTTATCTCTTAATATAAGACTATTTTCAATGACAAATGTGCATTATTTTTAAAAAAAAATTACTTTTATACCGAGGTGCATTAATTCTCTCTCTCTTAATAATCTTAGAAGATGAGAAGGGTAACTTGAAAAAAATAACACATATTTTATATAAATTTAATACTAATAACTAATAAAACTCACATTTTTAAAGGACGCGAAATATCCAAAGAAAGTTCTATATTAAATCACGGATGGAGTATTTGAAAGGAAGCTAGAATGACAAGGACAGAGACTCAGAAACAGAAAAAATAAAAATAAAAAAGGTACTAATAATACGGGGTGGTTCATTGCTTTCTTTGATGTAAGTAAAATTGTCAAAGGTGAGATAAGCAATATATATTAAGTTATAGATGGATTTGCTACAGAACAATATGTATGATAACTTTTCAAAGAAAAAAGCAAAAGAGAGAAATTATCACTTTACCATGAGTGGAGGTTGAGGACAGATGTGTTGAACCGGCTTCTTGTTATGATTACTACTCATGTCACTGTTTGATCCCATTTTTATGATAAGAACGCGACACCATTTGCAGTTATACTAACCATTTATGGAGAACAGACACTGATTCATTTTGGCTTTGCCATCAGAGGACCTGTAGTCTATATATTCATTTTGATTGCAACTAAAGTATTGTTAAATACAAAGGATGTTAATATGAATATGACTTTATTATTAGGCTCAGGCTTTAAACTTCATTTTAATTAGAAGGGTTTAAAATTAAACTAAAATTGAAAAAAAAAATTAACAAAAATGAATGCCTTTTGTTCTAAATTTGAAAATTAATTCATAAAAAGCAATACTACAGGTTAATTATTCTCTCCTTGCGGTTCTCTCCTAGCGTCGTCGCCTAGGGTTTCTATCCTTGCACTGTCGCCTAGGGTGTGAGTCCTTGTGAGAAGGTTCTCTCCTTGTGAGAAGGTTTTAGCTCTCGTTTTCCATTCAAGCACTGTCTTTGTGTATCGGTTTGAGACTCATCTCGTCATGGCGTCAAGTAGTAGCGCGCCAGTGGTGGAGTTCAACGAAGAGGAGGTGGTTGACGTAAGGTCCAATACGGCGCTGACTTTGGTGGGTAGGTTCCTCACGAATCGACCGGCTAGAACTCATATCATGAAGGAACGTATGGCGGGGGTTTGGAGGCCGGGAAGAGGTGTTTCGATCAAAGAAGCCGGTCAAGGTACCTTTCTATTTCAATTCTTTCATCACTTGGATCTTCAAAAAGTGTTGAAGCAAGGTCCGTGGTCGTTTGATAAACACTTGCTAATATTGAGCGTGATCCCGGAGGGTGTTGTGCCGTGTGAAGTACCTCTTTTTCAGATACCGTTTTGGGTGCAAGTCCATAACGTCCCAACGGGGTTTATGTCTGAAGCATGTGGGGAATACGGTGGGTTCGTTTCTTGAATATGACTCAAAGAATTCATCGGAGTTTTGGAGGCTCTATATGTGCATAAGGGTTCTCTTGGATGTAAGGAGGCCATTGTTAAAAAGCTTGAAGTTGAAGAAGAAAGGGGGAGAGGCGAAGGAGGTGTATCTTAAATATGAAAGGTTGGATGTCTTTTGTTATCTCTGTGGGTTGTTGGGACATGCGGAAGGTGAGTGTGAAAAATTATTTGAGATGCAACATGATGATGGTTCGCGGGAGTGGGGGCCGGAGTTGAAAGCGGAAGTGCGTAGAGGGGGTGATGTCGGTGGGGCGCGGTGGTTGAGGGAGGAGAACACGCCATGGAAAGCTCCAATTTGTGGTGGCGTTAATGGTAGCGCAGGTCAAGGGGGACAGGCTCCCAATGTCGTGGATCGTAATAACTGCTCATCATTGCACCAACCAATCACGGCTAGTAATAATGTTCCCAATCAAGATATATCACAATTAGTGGAGGTGTTTAAAAATCCAGCATTGTTGTTTCCAAAGCCGTTACAAATTGCCAATGAAAGTCACGTGGTAACTAATGAACGTCCAGTCAGCAGTGGGGACGTACACATGGACGCTGAGGTGGAGGTTGAGGACAAACGGAAACGTATGCGTGAAGGTACAGGTGGTAGGGGGAGGCCGAGACTGATTTTGGTGTTGAAGGGAGAGAGAATGGCATCGCAACTATGGTGGTTCAGCCGGAAGGTGCTATTTCCTTCATAGACGATTCTTTTTTATGGGCAGGTCCTGGCAGGAGGGCCTGCCGGGAGCAATGAGTATCATCAGCTGGAACTGCTTGGGCTTGGGTCACCCACGAGCAGTTCCCTCGCTACGGGACCTCGTTCGGTCGTATCAACCGGACATTTTGTTTTTATGTGAGACTTTGGTGCATGCTGACAAAATTGAAGAGATTCGTGTTCGTCTTGGTTTTGACTCTGCTTTTGCCGTTGACTGTCGTGGTAGGAGTGGGGGTTTGGCTCTCTTTTGGCGTCATCCTTTTGATTGTACGGTGACAAACTATTCCATTACTTATATTGATGCTGAGGTGGTTAGTGTGAATGGTCCTTCTTGGCGACTCACTGGTTTCTATGGGTGTCCGGAGAGTGGTAGGAGGCGTGAGTCGTGGAATTTGTTGAGAACTTTGGCTCGGGATAACTCTTTACCATGGTGTGTGGTTGGTGACTATAATGATTTACTGTCTAATGATGAGAAGAGATGGAGTGCGGATAGAGCTCCATGGCTTCTGAGGGGCTTTAGAGATCTTTGTCTGAGATTGTTTCTTTGTTTGATATTCCTATGGAGGGCCACCCTTTCACGTGGAGTAGGGGGAGGGGTACTGACGCCTTCAAAGAGGAGAGGTTGGATAGAGCTCTTGCGACACAGGATTGGATTGATTTGTTTCCTAATTGTTGTCTCATTAATGGGGTTGCTGATCGTTCGGATCATTCGCCTCTTTGGTTGCAGCTCTGGGAGCGTCGGCGTCGTGGGGCGCCTCGTCCTTTTCGTTTTGAGAATGCTTGGTTGGAGGAGGAGGATCTTCCAATTGTAGTGGAGGAGGGTTGGGCGAGGAGCGGGAGTGGGGATTTCTTATCGAGGTTGGAGTGTTGTACTAGTGCTATTGATGACTGAGGGAAGAGGTTAAGGGCTCGGTACCGTCTTGATATTAAGAAGTGTAAGGAGGAGATGGAGATGTTGCGGGGTTCTTCAGATAGAGACGCCATGCATCGTTATAAAGAAGTGAATGATCGACTGAGTTCTTTGTTGGTTCAGGAGGAAGCCTTTTGGAAACAACGGGCGAAGGTTCATTGGTTAAAAGATGGCGATACTAATTCTAAGTTTTTTCATGCGATGGCTAGTGCGCGACGTCGGTGCAATGCTATTGCTAAGTTGACGTGTGATGATGGATCCGTGGCTGACTCGCAGGTTGCTTTGGGTGAGGTTGCCCATGATTACTTCACAAATCTATTTACAGGTACGCGTGGTGATTACCTGCCGGTGGTTGATTGTGTGCGCACAGTTGTTACGGCGGAGGATAATGTTCAGTTGACGGCACCTTTTACTATTAATGAGTTTAAAGAGGCTTTGTTTCAAATGCATTCGGACAAAGCTCTCGGGCCGGATGGCTTGAACCCAGCTTTCTTCAAACGATTCTGGAATTTGTGTGGTCCTGAGTTATTTCATTCTGGGGTTGCTTGGCTTGATAGTGGTGAGTTTCCGCCTATGTTGAATGATGCTAATATTGTTTTGATTCCTAAGGTAGACAATCCCAATACTATGCGCGACTTGAGGCCAATTTCGCTTTGTAATGTAATTTATAAAATCATCTCTAAAGTGTTGGCTAATAGATTGAAAGTTTTGCTTTACAAGTGTGTTTCCTTAGAGCAATCAGCTTTTGTCTCAAACCGCTCTATAATTGATAATGTCATGGTTGCTATAGAGACTATCCATCACTTGAAATGTAAGGTGCGGGGGAAAGTAGGGGAGGTGGCACTAAAGATTGATATTAGTAAAGCGTATGATAGGGTGGATTGGGGGTATTTGCGCTGTGTTCTTGAGAAGATGGGGTTCGATGAGAAGTGGGTAAATTGGATGATGATGTGTGTTGAAACGGTACACTACTCAGTGCTTATGAATGGAGAGAGAGCTGGCTCAGTCTCACCTGGGAGAGGACTTAGGCAGGGTGACCCACTGTCACCTTACCTTTTTATATTGTGTGCAGAGGGTTTAACAGCTTTACTCAAAAAATGTGAGGCGAGAGGTGAGATCAATGGAGTTAAAGTGTGTAGGGGGGCTCCTATCCTCACACACTTGTTATTTGCAGATGACTGTTTCTTGATTTGCAGGGCCGATGTAGCTGAGGCAACTAATCTAAAAAAGGTGCTGGCAACTTATGAGAGAGCTTCTGGGCAGTCTGTCAACCTTCAGAAATCTGAAATCTTTTTTAGCCGGAACACTCAGGGCGACATCAGAGCACAGGTGGTGAACATTTTAGGCGTGACTGAATGCTTGGGTACAGGAAAATATCTTGGCTTGCCTTCCATGGTAGGTCGCAGTAAAAAGCAGTTGTTCGGTTACTTGAGGGACCGGGTGTGGAATAAAGTCAGACAGTGGTCAGGGTGTCACCTTTCAAAGGCAGGTAGGGAGGTTCTGGTGAAGTCAGTGGCACAGGCTATTCCGGCGTATTGTATGAGTACTTTTCTGATTCCGACATCTCTAGGAGAGGAGATGGAAAGAATGATCAATTCCTTCTGGTGGGGTTCGAACAGAGGAGCTCGGAGAGGAATAAATTGGTTGAGCTGGGAGCGTTTGTCTATGCGCAAAGAGTTTGGAGGTATGGGCTTTCGACATTTCTATGGCTTTAATTTGGCTATGTTAGGGAAGCAAGATTGGCGTTTGTGCACCAACAAGGATGCTATAGTTACTTGCGTCTTCAAAGCTAAATATTTTCCCAAGGGGGACTTTTTGGGGGCTCGCTTGGGCTATAATCCCAGTTATGTTTGGCGTAGCATCCACACCTCACAGACATTGGTCAATTTTGGGGCTCGTTGGAAAATTGGAGATGGCGCATCCATTAACATTTGGTGCAACCCGTGGGTAAAAGGAGGTAATAATTCTTTTGTGTCTTCCAATGTGGTTCAGGGTACTGAAAATATGACTGTCTCTAATTTATTTGATGCACATAGTGGGGTTTGGAATATATCTCTTCTTGACCAATTGTTTAATGAGGAAGATAAGAGTCGCATTAAGGGTATGGTGTTACATGGGAGGGAGAGCGAAGATCATCTAGTGTGGGATAAAAGTAGAGACGGCACCTATTCGGTTAAGTCGGCATATTATGTTTGTATGAATGAGATGATTGATAGTTCGGCTTTACGTAAACTCGGTGAGTGGAATTTAATTTGGAGACTCAAAATTCCACAAAAAGTCAAGATACACTTGTGGCGATGTGCAAGAGGGGTGCTTCCTAGTCGTGTGAATTTGCGCAAACGGCATGTGAATTGTCAGTGGAGTGTCCGTGGTGTGAACAAGAGGAGGAGAGTGATGTGCATTGTTTCTTCGGTTGTTCTCAAGCTATTGACGTATGGCGTCAATCCGGTCTTTATAATACTATTCAACAGTTTCTTCCCACAGTGCAAATGGATTTTAACTCAGTTATTTTTAATATTCTTGGTGCACTTTCTGAGAACAGTAGGAAGCTTGTAGCAATGATTGTTTGGTGCCTTTGGAAGAGAATAAATGAAAAAGTTTGGGAGAACTCCGTTAGGCCCGCTCGTTTGTCCATTGCTAGCGCCATGGAGTTGTTGCACCATTGGCAACATGTCCGGCGGCCAGCGATGGCGCAGAGGCGGCAGCGTACGCTTGGGGCTGGTGATGCGGTTGTTGATAATGTTTTGTGGACTCGGCCGCCACCCGGGATGGTTAAGTGTAATGTAGATGCGGCTCTTTTTTACGATAACAAGTTTGGGGTTGGTATTTGCATCAGAGATAGTGATGGTAGGTTTGTTAAAGCGAAATCCACTTGGTTCTATGGAGCTCCACCACCACAAGAGGCAGAGGCACTGAGGTTATTACTAGCAGTCAAATGGCTTCAAGAATTAAACATCCAAAGAGTTACCATCGAGCTCGATTGCAAAGCAGTAGTTGATGGCACCAGAGGAGTGTCTAATTCTGTTACCGAATTTGGCTCAATTTTGCGTAATTGTAAACACTTTTTATCTTTGTCACGAAACTATATTGTCAGTTTCATCCGGAGGCAAGCTAACTTTGTTGCTCACTCTCTAGCTAGAGCATCAAAGGAATTTGCTAGCTCTCAAATTCATGATTGTAGTCCGACATGTATTGCTTCTTTGATTTTGAATGAAATGATATGACTTTTCCTTTATCAAAAAAAAAAGAAAATTAATTCATTACTTTTCTCAAAAAAATAATTCATTACAAATAAGAGATATAATTGATTAACATTGAGTGTCAAGCTTTTAAACTTATACTGTATCACTTAATAACTTTTTATTAAATGCAATACCCTTTACTCTAAACAGACACCCAACACTGGGAGTTAATAAACAGAGACTAAAAAACCGAAAACCAAATTGACCAAAAACATATTCTTTTTTTTTTAGATTTAACCAAAAACATATTCTTTAAGAGCATATATAGTCCCCCATATAATCTCATACTAATTCATGAATGTCGTGTTTGGTTATCAAGAGAAACTGTGGAGAGAAAAATATGTGTGAGAAGAGAAAAAGAAATGAGAAATAGAGCAAATTTTGTGTATTGTTTGAAATAAAAGAAAGAGAAGAGAAATAGATGAGAGAGAAGTGTTGATTATTTTCTAAATGATAAAAATGTCCTTAATTAAAAAAAACAAATATACAAATATTTTAATTAATTAATATATAATCATTACATGAATTATTTAATTTAATTTAATTTAATAAATTACTTGGGCTAATTTAATTAATTAAACTTCTTAACTTGAATAATTTAATAAATTATTTAACACAATTTAAAACCTGGTCTGGGATAATAAAACCATAAAACGTGGTCTCCAAAAAATAAAAGGAAAATCCATTTTGATTTCTGAAGGCACCACGAGGAAATCACAATCGAATAGATTTTGGTCACTGTTGGAAGGATAGTATTGGAATTCCAATTAAAATGAACCATTTCTTCTCCTTTTCTTCGCATGATTGCGAAAAATGGAAAAAGGGCCATAGGGCCCACCATTTATCTTTCTTGCCCTTTTTTCTCGCCAAAACCAAATGAACGAGATTCTATCTCTCTCTCTCTCTCCCCTCTATTTCTCTCGCCCTCTCTCTTTGTTTTGTATTTCACTCAAAACAGAAACATTAGAATAGACATGAAAATAAATCATAACCAAGGTTATGGAGACTACAAGTCCATCAAAGCACTTGACTTAGGCTTTGTGCATACCCCATATAAGATAGAAGACCCCATTTTTGTATTCAAACCATACTTAAGATTCAATTTAGAAGATAGAAAGACTTTTTACAAGCACACACAAAGATAGAAGAGCCAATTTTATTTTTCTATCATATTTAACGTTGAATTTAGAAGATAAAATGCTCATTTTGTTTTCCATCCATACTTATTATTAAATGGAGATGACAAAAGGTAAAAACAATGTTTTTTTATCACTCTTTTTTTTTTACATTGTTTTTGTTTTCATCAATACTTCCTTTAGAGAAGACCTTGAACTATCAACAACTATGTATAAGATATTCAAAAGGAAATAAAGTATATAGGACAACATATAGGCGAAACATTTTTTAAACTTTTTATTTTAGGAATATTTAGAAAAACATTTGACATGTCGCTTGGGTATTACTCCTTCTGTCCCAAAATATAAGAGCTTTTTAACCAATTCTCTCCCACCAAGGAATTAGTTAGAAGTAGGGCTAGAAATGAGTCGAGCTGAGTCGAACTTAATTCAGCTCAGCTCATTTATTTAACGAGCTCAATTTTCAGTTCAAGTTCGGCTCATTGGTTCATGAACCAAGTTTAACGAGCTAATTATCGAGTCGAGTCTTATCGAGTTCAGCTCATTTGTTTAACGAATTAATACGGGCAGGTGAGATTCTTTGACACATGAGCAATCATTTCCCACGTTTGCAAGGAAAAATTTCACAACACTCTGTACCACTAGTGCGAAATACATCTAAAAATAGACTTATAACGCTAGTTTTGGCAATAACTGGCGTAAAAAGTGACGCGGTGACATTTTTGAAATTAACGCATCACTTTTTACGCTGGTTATTTTCAAAACCGACGTTATAAGTGTGATCCCAGGTCGCATAAAAACATGTAAATGTTTTCACGTCAGTTTTATTTAAATTCGCGATTAAATGTCTCGGGTTTTCACGCCGGTTTTAAATAAAACCAGTGTTATAAGCGCGAGTAAAAACACCCAAGAGTTTTCACGCCGGTTTTAAATAAAACCGGTGTTATATGTAGTCTGCCTTTCACGCTTAGTTTTCTCTACCTCTCACCTCTCTCAAATAAAACAGCCAAGGTTTTTGTACCCAAAAAAAAAGCCAAGGTTTTCATCGTTAATAGCTCTGCCTCTCACCTCTCTCATTCAGTCGCCGCTCTAGCCTCTCTAGCGGGCCACAACAGCGATTGTGATGCTCTCGCAACTCTTGCTCTCACAGTGTCGCTCTCAACAACAGCGGTGGGTCTCCTTTCTTCTCTTCTCTTTCTTCAATCGATCTCCACCACTCCTCAGCCAAGGCACACCGATGTGTTCTTCTAAAGATCCAAAGATTTAGATCTTGGCGACGGTTCTTCCAAAGATTCAGATCTGGAAGTGTAACACCCCAGGCCGCCACCCATTTTTGGGCCGTACCACAGTGTGCCCGACCCACTGCCTCTGCGACGCATACCAGACACTGTAGTATGCATTGCAGAGGGGTCAGTGGGCCTGGTATGCGTCACAGAGGCAGTGGGTCGGGCACAGTGTGGTACGGCCCAAAAATGGGTGGCGGCCCAGGGTGTTACAGGAAGCATTCTTCCAAACCTTCTCTCGTTCCAAACCAGTTTCAGATCTGATCTTCAAGACGCGACGAGATGTGGAACCGGGCCAGACGCGACGAAGGTGAAGAACGAAATGGAACGAGATCTGAATCTGATTTTTCGTTCTTCAATCCGATCTCTCAGCCAAGGTAAAGGTGAAGGTGAATGTGAAGAACGAAATGGAACGAGATCTGATCTTCAGTCGTTCTTCCAAACTTTCTCCGTTCTTCCAAAGATTCAGATCTAATCTATTTTTCTGATTTTATTTTTTGATTTCTGGGTTTTGATTTGTCCCTGATCTTGTGTTCTTCTTCCTGGTTGTTGGTTGTTGCTTCCTGGTTTGATTTCTGGGTTCTTGCTGGTTGTTGGTGTGAAATTTTGTCTAGGATGGTGTTACTAGGAAAGTGCCTATGGTAGAATTGAAGAGAAGTGGAAGTGGTGGTGGTCTCAGGAACAATGTTGAAAGCAACAAAAGAGAGGAAAAAGAGCGACTGAGAAAGCAAATCAGAGAGCTATATATTTTTTCTGTTGTTGTCTGTTGTTTATACGCCGTTTCTAAAAAAAAAGAATTACCACGCCGGTTTTTAGTAAAACCGCGATTAAAAGTGACATTTAACGTCGGCTTTGATAAAAACGGCGATTAAAAGTGAATTTTTCGTTTTTTTTTCAAAATTTTTTATTTCTTTTCACGCCGGGTTTTACACATAACCGCGATTAAAAGTGACTTTTAACGCCAGTTTATTAACCAGCGTTAAATGTTCACACTTACAACGTCGAAAGAATACACGCCGGATTAAAAATCGACGTAAAAAGTCGATTTTAACCGCGATTAAAGGTGTATTCTGCACTAGTGTACAGTGTGTTTCATTCTCCGATCTATCTTTTCTTTATATTTTTTTGTTGGAAATCTTTTTGTGATATATATATATATATATATATATATATATATATATATATATATATATATATCGAGCTGGCTCATAAATCAAACAAGTCGAACTATGCATAGCTCAAGTTCGGCTCATTTATTTAACGAGCTAAATTTTTAGCTCAAATTCGGCTCATTTGATTCATGAACCAAGTTCAACGAGCTAATTATAGAGTCGAGTCTCGAACTATGCTCGAGCGGCTCGACTCATTTCCAGCCCTAGTTAGAAGTATTAAATTTATCTATAATTTATATTATTTTTCTCAAACTACCCTTGAATTCATAGGCAAGATTGACTATTCATATATTCCAAGAAAGAGTTTATCTTGATAAATCACCTCATTAAATAAGGGTATTGTGGTAAAAAAAATAATTAATGTAAGAGACAATTTATCTCCGATACCATGTAAAGAGTTGTATATTCCCTTGTGTTGACTCAACATGAGTAAAATGTATATATACACACTAGGATATAAACCTGATTCCTAGAGAATTAAAAGCTC
This sequence comes from Calophaca sinica, assembly GCA_037113605.1. Lineage (NCBI taxonomy): Eukaryota > Viridiplantae > Streptophyta > Magnoliopsida > Fabales > Fabaceae > Calophaca > Calophaca sinica. Next base: position 35,758,889 of record CM073731.1, read on the forward strand.
ATGCTAAGTCCTAGAAGAATATATACAATGAATGGTAGAATACATTGGATAGGACTCCACCATCCATCTTAATTACGTACAATCAACAAGGGTCTTATATAATAGGACAAATAAATTACTCAAAAGGTTATTATATTTTGGGACGGAGGGAGTAGATAGGTTAAATTTTGTAATTTGTTATACTTATGTAATTTAATTTTTATTTATAAGTGTATTTGTTTCCTACAAATTTCTAAAGGCCCCAAAATCATAGACATTAAGTATATTTATAAGTATATTATGCTTTTTGCCCAAGGCCCAAAATATCTATACATGACCCTGAGCGTATTTATGAGAAGTCTCCAATGTTTCGATCATAGAGATTGATGTCTTGAACGAGAACGTGTTGGGTTTGTGATCTAGAAGTTGTAAAGTACTTCATCAAGATACCTTTTCTCTATCAGAAATGATAATCCGAAAACAAAAATGTTGTCGGACACCGTATATTACTACATTTTTGGCATTTTTTTAAATTATTTTCCTATTCGACACGCATTACGAGAATTACTTTGTGAGGGTGGGTATACGGTGTCGATCGTGTTGTCAAAAATTTTGTTGTCGACATATCAGTTCTGTTTCTCTATAGACAAGAGTAAAAAGATAAAAAATAAAATAAAATAAAATTACAATCCACTAAAGGTACGTATAACATTTATCTGGCTTCAATATTCCTAATTCGACCTATTTTTTTTTTTGATAAGCAAAAATTTTTTATTAAGGGAGTATAAAGGGTACTCTAACCTGTAACAACATGAAGGTGCCTCGTTAAAACTTTCCTAAGCCAAAACCTGTTGAGAAAAAGACTAAGGGAGGAAAAAGAGTACACCAACCAAGGAATACAGATTACAAAGGTGCTACATCCAAATATGTGAATATGAGAAACAGAGGCAAAATTTTTCCAAGAGAACCAATAAAGGCAAAGTTATATACAAGAGCACCCACGCCTCCAAGAAATATCTGATCACAAAGCCGAACTCCGAGTCCTTTTCCATCCCCACCAACTGAGCTGCACATTCTGTTATCATTTTAAAAAACCCCCACCTTACCAAAAAGCTGGTATACAATAAAATCGGCAAGCTTGCAGGCTGTGTAATTTAAAATCAAGCTCTGAAATAGGCCTCAACAATGATTAAGAGCCTCCAAACACCCCCAAAGGGTTCATACACTAGTCAGAAAAGTTCAGCCCCAACCTTCGTCCTTCCCTATACATAAACCATTTCCATGAGATTTCTTTCACCTGTGATATAACAACAGAAAACTCAGCAATGCCACCCTAAAACAATTTCCTATTTCTCAAGTTCCAAATAACCCAAATTACCACACACCAAAATTGTATGAGTAATGTTGCTTATGATACGATATAATAGCCTTGCATGACAAAAATGCCCTTATCTTTGTAATCCTATTCCAAAAAGACCACTTCAATTTATATCCTAATTAATAAAATTAATAATAGTCTTAACATATTAAAAAAAACATATGTGGCCCCAATTTATATATATATATATATATATATATATATATATATATATATATATATATATATATATATATATATATCCAACAACATTATATCCATGATCATTTATAACAAATTTTATATAATTTATATATATATATATATATATATATATATATATATATATACAACATTATATCTATGATCATTTATAACAAATTTTATATAATTTAGATATTTATGAATATGTTATCTAATAGTGGACATTATTTATATGTTAAATAAAATATTATACTTTAAAGGTGTGCAATGAAATATCAATTAGTTTACGATTTGTGTGAACTCTTGCAAACTTATTTTACTTCATTTTATATCAACAATTGGATTGGTGAATTTCATATTCTACTAAATGTAATTAAGTAATATAATTGTGAATACATGCATATATACATATGTGTTTATCATATCAAATGAAAGCATGTATGCTATCATGAGAGCAGTTAATTTTAATCATACAATCATAATGGATGATCATGATTATATTTAAGTAAAATAATCTTATCCTTTCACATATGATTATACCATCAAGGTAAAGAAAAGTGACGATTCTTGCTTACAATGGTAAAGAAAAGTGGTAAACTTAACTTGATGGCATCTTTGATGTGTTAAACTTAGCTTGATAGCATTACTATTATATTCAAAAGCATTGAATTAAATGGGTTTTATAGTTGAAAGCTTAAATTAAACTTTGAGAAAAACTTGAGCTTTTCTTTTTTTCAATTTCACCTGGACTTTTTCTTCTTGTTCAAGGAGTAAATTAAGCTACACGTGTTCAAATGAGGTGATATTGGTCTCGTTGGAAAAAAAAAGAAAAAGAGAAATATATATAAGTTTCATGGAGAAGTCCATGCCTGATTCAATCTCTATATATCAGGGAAATTATATGAGACTAAGGAGTAGAGGTGTTGTGTCTTATGTTTGGGTAGTGCATTGTCATGAGCATATCTTGAGTTATTGTGCCTGGATTGAGTCAATTAAAGCCAGATGAAATCTAAGAATATACAACTACAACTTTCATGAAGACATCTCAACTTAGTTCAAATGTTAAAAGGGTCAAAAAATGAATGAGATGATGGATATTAGGCACAATGGATAATCTATATCTTTGATCATTTACAACTCACTAATGTTCAATCTGGTGTCATATACTACGATAATTAAGCAGCCATACATGTTGTTGTAAATATCGTTTTCCATGAGTGGATGAAGCACATTGAAATGGTCTGGGACTTACACTTATGGTCAAGTTCAACGCATTCCAAAATAGTGAACATTTTCACTAAACCATTGGCTCTTGGTCCTTTCTTAAATACGCATTCCAATCTTGGAATGTTGGACATCCGCATTCCAACTTGAGGGGAAGTGTTGTAACTTATTAGGGCCTGTTTGATTACTGTTTTTAAAAACAGTTTTTTTTTTTTGAAAACTAAAAAAACATAAAAACTTGTTTGGAAAGTGTTTTTATGATACTTGTTTCTAAAACTTGTTTTTGTTTTCTGTTTTAAAAAAACTAAATAATAGAAACACATCCAATCTGTTTTCATTCTCTTCTTTTGTATTCTGCACCAAAAACTAAAAACAGGTGGAATCCCATTAATGACATTATTGTAAATAGTTTTAAAAATTATTCTAACCGCCGCTAAGTTTAAGACCTATTGTGTGAAGATGCTGACTCACATAGTCACATATACCACTAAAGAGAGGTTGTTCGACCACTTTTCTTTTTTTGCTCTTTTTTTTTCAAAATATCTTTTGCAATTTTACTTTTCATTTTTTCATTAAGTAAAGTCGACATATATACCACGTCTATAATCCTTTTTTGGTGAAACACCATCTATGTTCTATTCTATATCTATATTTGTTATAAAATATAACCCAATTTTTTCGCTACAGTTAGAGCTGGCAAAACGGGCTACCCGGCCTGCATTGGGTTCAGGCTTCATAGAATCGGGCCAAAAAGCCCTGGATAAAATTTGGGCTCATAATTTACAACCCACCCAGCCCAGTCCTACGTGGGCTTCGGGCTTTTTGGGTCGGCCCAGATTATACAAAACAATTATTGCAAACAAGAATAAGGACTTAATTAAGTAAAAAAAATGACTGAATCTTTCATTTCATAGCCTGTTGCACAGATTTTAGATCATTTGCACAATTATATCTAGAGCTGACAAACATATTAAATCCTGAAAGATTTTAGATCATACACACCAGCCAGTTTTTGTTGGCGTCAACCAGAAAAAGTACTGGTATGCATAGTGGGGAACTTGATTTTTATTCGCATTGGAAAACTGCAGAGAAATTACACACCTGGTTTCTGTTGGCGTCAACCAGAATAACATTGGTTAACTTCGACTGAAATTCATTGATCTTGTTCCTGACGCCAACCTAGCGAATTAATTTTGTAACCAATCAGATGTAAGATATGGTATCATCAATATAAAAGGCCAAAATCAAAACAGTTGAAACCAAATTTAAAGTTACAGACTACAGTAACAATTCTAATTTTATGTTCCAATTTATGAAATATAATATTAGATGGGTTTTACAAGCTCCAAAGCACTATATTCAGTACCGTTATCTAACTTCAGAGAAGGATAGGTTTAGCCGTTTTAGGTTTAGCAACACAACACCTTTTTCTCTTTTTTTTTCAACCCTAAAAAACTCAACCCACTCAACCCGTTTTCCCAACGGGCCGCCAGCCCACTAACATAAAATAAAAAAATACGGTTGTTTTTTAATTTGACATGAATACGAGCCTCTTGCGGGTTGGCTGGCTTAGCCCGATACGGGCTCAGGTTTTATCGGGTCGGGCAAAAAATGTCCATTTTTATTTGGGCTCAAATTTTACTACTCAAACCCTATCATTTTTTGGGCTTTTTCGGGCTGGCCCGGTCTAGTCGGCCCATTTTGCCAGCTCTAGCTACAGTATTTTATCTAGTCTATATATTATTTATATTTATATTATATAATCAATTTTATCAATAATATATTGTAATAAAATCTCTAAACATCACGTCACACAGGGGTATTATATTTTAAGCATTTGTTTGGCTCCACATTGAACCAAATCAAATGCGCGTTTACAAGGGTCAAACACTCAAACGTGATTTGACCGATTAAGAGAGATGTTTGGCTTCCAGTTAAAAAATCAATTCTGCCTCCTCAAATCCATTCTAGCTGAAGGTACTCTCCATAACTTTCACGTTTGCTAAAATCGTTTCTAGGTAAGTCACATTTTGTTTCTCAGACAGTTTCTCAGTATTGCCCCTTCGATAAAAGCATGATGATGATGGTTTGATGGAAAACTCATGCCGAAGGCTTAACCAGGCCAGGAAACTCGTTCCTTCACTACTTTTTTTTTCCTATTTTCAGTGTTAATTGTAGCAAATGTAATGGATGACAACATTTTTTTTTTTTCGCTAGCCTCAGTCTCCAGGTTAGAGAAGAGACTAGAGTTTGAGCTTCAATGTAATGGACTGGGCTTCAATATAAGATAAGTATAGGGACATTTCTATCTCTTTTTATCAAACTGTGAACGCTATTGGGACGTTTCTATTTTAATAATTTTGGACGTTTCAACTTTAATAAACTAGCAATCTAGCATAAAGTAAAAACATTATTTGTTAATTAATTAATATATATATATAACCAAAATTAAATAAAATATGTTAACGAATATAATATATAGATATATATTATAATTTTTCCTCTCATTTAATAAGTTAACATAAAGCAAAAAACTAAAGATAAATAATATATATATATATATATAAGTTTTCCTCTCATTTAATAAATTAACATAAAACAAAAAAAATAAAAATGATTATATAAAATAAAAAAGAATTCTATACATATAATTTATCAAAAAAATAAGTATACATATATTAACATTCAAACCCATTTTGGTCATTATACACCCAAAATAAATTTTGATCAAAACTATTCAAACAATATTTCTTTACCAAAATAACTTCGTCATAAAGGTACGTACCCAAACATAAATCAATTCACTTTCAACTCACTTTTAATCAAAATCAATTTTACAAAATTAATTATCTTAAAATCAATTTTCACTAACCATGGAACCAAACACACTAACCCATTCTTCTTTCATGATGTCTTCAACTTTTTTCTTCCGCTTTAATTTTCTTTTCTTTAATTATTCACTATAATTTTTTATAATCTATCTATATCTATATTAATATAAAAACAGAATAGACTTCCCACTCATTTTCTCACACTTGATTTATTTTTTCAATATTAATATATTGTAATTTGTTATTTTATACGGCAATAAGTCATTGCTTTTAAAAATATCTTATTATGTTTGTATATCTAAAAAACTGTCCTTCTTTATTCTACTAATATTTGTAATCTGTCTGTAAGAATAAATTAATTGAAATTATTTTATTTTTATTTTTATTTTTATTGGAGAAAGTTACTTTTATGTATAAATATTTTTAAAATAAAGGAAAAATCTTATCAATGACTCTTGAAATCATTTTAATATATTTATATATTATCCATTAATTTATAATATGTCAAAATTTTAATTTCAATTTTATTAGTATTTAAATAATTAAAATAATATTAATTCAATGGATTGCAATTATACTCATTTTAAAAATATATATCAAACAAATTTTCAATTTTTTGGTTTTCAATACATTTTCTGAAAACAAATTTACCAAACAAGCTATTTCATTTTCTAATATTTAAAACAATTTTTAAAAATAGGATTACCAAACAGATTTTTTCTTATTTTCTTCTTAAAAAACAGTTTTTTAAAATTGATTTTAAAAAACAGTTTTTATAAACCGTAGCACAAGACACAATCAAACAGACACTTAACTGTTATTTTTTCAGTTTATGATATGTTAGTTTTTTGTTAAACCGTTAAACGTATGTAGTTAGTTTTGCCTTCAAGTTAGTTTCTCTTAGTTGGTGTATAACTTGCTTCTCTATAATAGAGTAAATGTATATAATACACATAGGATTCTTGACTGCCAGTTGTATGTCATGCTGGCAAGTCAGTTTCACAGCTGTTAGTCCACTACCATGCTGGCAGGTTCTGTTAGTGTGTTAGTTAGAAGCTAATCAAGCTATAAGTACAGATTTGTAACAGAAATACATATACGGTTCATTTGTAATATTCATAAGTGATTAGGAAAATAATTTTTCTCTCTGATTCTCTCCTTTATCATGGTATCAATCGCTATTCCCGATCCCGGTACCGTCACTTGCTTCGCGCTTCCGTCACAGTAGTTCTCTTCTTCTTGCGTTTCTATGGCGGCGGTGTCATCGGAACAGTCGCTTGCCTCCTCTCAGGCGCAACCTTCTTTCACCGGCAATGGCAATCACAACTCGTTTGGACCGAAGCTTTCGATCAAATTGCAAGACAATAACTTCCTTCTGTGGAATCAACAAGTGGAAGGCGTCATCACATCGCACAAGATGCATCGGTTTGTGGTGAACCCTAAGATTCCAGTGAAGTTCAAGTCTGAAGCGAATCGAATTGCTGGAATGGTTTCCAAAGAGTATGATTCGTGGTTGGTTCAAGATCAGTCACTTTTTACCTGGTTGCTCTCTACGCTGTCCGAATCTGTTCTTCCTCGCGTGCTTTCTTGCAAGCATTCTCACGAAGTGTGGGATAAGATTCATCAGCATTTCTACGCACACTTGAAGGCTCGTGCGAGACAACTACGATCGGAGTTAAAATCTACTAAGAAAGGCAATAGATCGATTGTTGAATATGTTCTTCGCATTAAAGCTATAGCTGATTCTTTGTCAGCTATTGGAGATCCTATCTCTGAGCGAGACCAAGTCGATGCCGTTCTCGATGGTCTGCCAGAGGATTACAACCAATTTGTAATGCTGATCTACGCACGCTCTGATTCGCCCTCTCTGTATGACATTGAGGCGTTGCTTTATGTCCAAGAGGTTCAATTGAACAAGTTCCGTCAAGAACTGTATGCTCCAACTGTGAGTGCAAATGTTGCTCATGTCAACAATTCGCAAGAGCAATTGAGTTTCAGATCTGGAAACTCGGATCTAAGAGGAAGAGGCCGGCACCACCGTGGTCGTGGTCGTGGTCGTGGCCGCTCTAATGGTGCTGGTGTGAGGCCTACATGTCAATTGTGTGGCAAGTATGGTCACTCAGTGATTGATTGCTGGTATCGATACGATGAATCCTTCGTTCCTCGTCAACAGCAGAGTTCCACTGAGGCAGTTCCAACTAAGCAGAATGCAAGAAATGCCTCTGTACAGAATGAAACCTCTACCTCCACTCAAGGCCCTTCACCTAGTGCAAATCTTGCCACGCATCAACCTGCCTTTACACAGGAGTTAACACTGCCTTCAGGACTTGACTCTCAAGCCTGGTTTGCTGATTCAGGTGCATCACATCACCTCACTTCTTATAGTTCTTGTTTGAACACTAGCACACCTTACACAGGTTCACAAAAAGTGCATGTAGGTAATGGCCAAGGTCTTCCTATAGCCTCTGTTGGTTCATATTCCTTTGCATCTAATCTTGTTCCAAACACTGTTTTGTCACTCAAAAATATATTGCATGTTCCTGACATAACTAGAAACTTGCTATATGTGTCAACATTTGCTAAAGATAATCATGTGTTTTTTGAATTCCACCCTTCTCACTTTCTTGTGAAATCCCAGGCATCTAAGCAAGTGTTACTTGAGGGTTTCCTTGATGAAAATGGTCTTTACAAGTTCCAGAGTTTGGAGTCCTCAAGCAATGTTCCCAAGTCTCAAATTCCTCTGTCTGAGCCAACTGTAAATGCGAGTACTGCAACAGAAGTTGTTTCTAATGTAGCCAATAATTCTGAAAATGTACTTTATGTTTGGCATCATAGGTTAGGCCATGCCAATTCTAATGCAATAAGAAGTGTCCTTCAACTGTGTAATATTCCATTCCCTAGCAAAGGTTATGCTGATTTCTGTAATGCCTGCTATTTAGGCAAGTCCCATAGGCTTCATGCCCCTCCTTCCCTCACTTTGTACTCTTCACCATTTGAAGTAATATACACAGATTTATGGGGACCTTCTCCTTATCCTTCGAGTGATGGCTACCTATATTACATTGCTTTTGTAGATGCTTTTACCAAATACTCATGGATCTATTTTTTAAAGCAAAAATCTGAGGCTCTAAATGCTTTTAAGTTGTTTCATACACATGTAAAAACTCAGTTTAATGCTAATCTTAAGTCTGTCCAGTCTGACTTTGGGGGAGAATTTAGACCTTTTACAAAATACCTGAGTGAGCTAGGCATCTCACATAGACTCACATGTCCACACACCTCCCACCAAAATGGTTCAGTTGAGAGAAAACATAGGCAAATAGTGGAAATGGGGTTAACTTTGCTTGCACATGCTTCTATGCCCCTTTCCTATTGGGATCACAGTTTTACCACTTCTGTATACCTCATAAATAGGCTGCCCACTGCTGCCTTGTCTCAATTTTCTTCCCCTTATCATGCCTTGTTTAACATCATCCCTGATTATAAGTCAATTAAAACTTTCGGCTGTGCATGTTTCCCTTTGCTTAGGCCTTATAATCAACATAAATTAGATTTTAGAAGTACTGAGTGTGTGTTTCTTGGAGTTTCACCTCAGCATAAGGGGTATAAGTGTCTCAGCAAAGAGGGTCGAATTTATGTGTCCAAAGATGTATTATTCAATGAATATAAATTTCCCTATTCAAGTATGTTTCAGTCCACTCCTCAGAAAACTGATTCCCATGTGCTTTCTTCTACCAAATTACTAGTGTTTGGGTCTGTTCCCACTGCCCCTGTGTTGACCACTTTAAACTGTGACACTGCTGCTGGTTTGTCTTTATCTGAGTCTGCATCTTCTGCACACACTGCAACTCGTGACTCTGCAGGTGTTGAGTCTCTATCCGAGTCTGTTTCTTCCTCTTCTCACACACCTCAGCCTACACCTCAGTCTACACCTCAGTCTACACCTGTTACAGCTGATAATACACCTCAGGTTCAGCCCTTGTCTCATACACAAACAAGTACTGAAGCACATGAAGAGGCCTCAGTTTCCACTGGTCCTGTTATTCAAAATGCGCATCCAATGTTAACTAGAGCCAAAACAGGGAACTCAAGCCAAAGGTGTTTGTGGCACATATTGAACCAACTTCAGTAAAGCAAGCTTTAGCTCAACCAATGTGGGTTGATGCAATGAAACAGGAATACAATGCCTTGCTTGCCAACAACACTTGGACTCTCACCTCCCTTCCCTCTCACAGAAAAGCCATAGGCTGTAAGTGGGTTTTCAGAGTTAAAGAAAATCCAGATGGGAGTTAAAGCAAGTTCTCAAAGTATTGATTTTCCGGTATTGAGAAATAGTGAATCAATCCACAATGAAAGTCTTGATCACAACTACATTAGCTCGTGACACTTTCATTTTCTTCATCTCTCAGTTTTAACAGTCTTTATGGTTGAAGAAATTGGGTTTATAGCAACACGAGTTTGCTAAGCTTGAGATTCTATGACTTTGATTAATTGAAGTTGGAAAATTGCTTGTGTTTCTTTCTTTTCGTTTTGTTAACCAGTTTCTTTTCTGTGAACCCACTTTTAAACTATTAATCCATCCCTAAGGCCCATATGCTTCTTTACCACATTTTCACTTTTAAACTACATACAGTTCTATCATAACTACACATTTTCACATTTACATATATATATCTAGACTTTGATATATTGATTCTATCAACTAACAATAGTAAGAGGTATAATATATGAAACGTGACCCATAACCCATTATTTGTTTATCGTCTCTTTAATTAAAAAATTAATTAATACATCAACCAAAAGAAATCTCTATTATAAGTGAGAGAATTCTTTTCTTTTTCATTGATGTATATATTATTACAGATCGCATGCATCACTCACACTCAGCAGTTCATTCACCTAGCTATGAGTTATGGCCTTTATCTTCTCTGACGACTTGCAACAAATATCTTTCAGCACCGACAAAGTAAACCCACATCATCATCTTTTATTAAAATCAGTAAGTACTCTTCACAATCGGGCCCTGCATGGTAACTGTTGCAGACCGAATTAAAGTGGTAAAAAACAGCAGCACTTTGTGCAGGTGCAGGTAGTAGAGTGATATCAAATGTACACACCTGCTAAATTAAAATTGGTTGATATATACCTTGCACCGGTCACCACCTGACTCAGAGCACCTAAATGAGTTGTTTAACTTAATTTTTGTGAGCCATACTGATTTCAATTTCTAATTACATGTTCAGATAAATGCTGACGTTTTCAACAAGCATTTTAATGCTAATCAAGAATATGCATCACAATTTTGTTAAAAAAAAAGAAAAAGAATATCCATCAAAACATTATCATGATTCATGTCTAATTCAAATTTCAGCATTTAATGCATCATATTAATGGTTTTTTCTCAACAGATTGGTAACTTTTTTCTTGACTGAGAAAAGTTTCAACATCTTATAAAAATAATGATAATAAAATTTATTATATTACTAAAGCACAAATAAAGCACCATAAATTTATTCTTATCAATAAAACAATTAAAATTACAATAATAAGTGAAGGGAAACAGAAAAATTAAAAATAGACCACTTAAACACATACAAGGTAAAGTCTATTATTAAATTAATTTTTAATTCATATAATTTAATTATTTCATTCCATTTTTGGCACTTTTTTGGTAAAAAAGATTTGATTTGCCTTATATAAATAGATAGATTTCCTTAATCAATTTACATGTTACTTTTTTAGGATTGGATAAAAAATTTAAAAATACAAAAAATGTTTGAATTTAATTTTATGATTTGACAATAACAAAAATCAAAAAGATTTTCGTGTCTCTTAATTTAGATTTGTTTTTCAAATTAGGTTGTAAACAGAATAAAAAATATCTCCTTTTCAAAATCGTTTCACATTTGTTTTCTCCGATGGTATGTTTGGTATGTAAGAAAGTGGGAGGAAAAAAAGTGGAGGGAAAGAAAGTTTATTGGTTAAAGTGTAAAATTGATGATATGTTATATTATTATTGGTCTGTCACATTTATTAATGCATCTTTTTTACACTTTACTAAAAACTTTCCTTCCTCCCTATTTTCTTTCCTCTCTCCCAAACAGACCATAAAAGTAGGTAAGATTTTATAATTTAAAAAATCAATTTGTTTTTCTTAGATTGGGTCATAAAATTAAAAATTCTAAAACTTTGTTTTTTCATTTTTAAATTTCTATTTGTGTCTTTTTGTGTCTTAAGTTTCATATACATCCAAAATTTAAAAAGAGAAATGTCTGTGACACACTCTCTAACGCTCTCTTTTCAACACACTCTCTCTTATCGGTTGAAATTTATACGAGTCTCACCAAATTTATGTGGGACCCACATGATTTAGTTGGATCCATTTAAATTTCAACTAATAAGAGAGCGAGTGTTGAAAAAAGAGTGTTAGAGAGTGTGTTGATAGCACTCCTCGTTTAAAAAAGATAATTGTTGTATTATTATAAATTTTGAATTTCCTAAACTATATTGCACGGAATTCATTTCCTAATATTTTGTTTTGTTTTTACTTTCGAGTTTTGAATAAATTTGTAGGTATTGTGTTTCTATTTTTTATAATCATTTTGTTTACAGCTTATTTTTTTTGGTTTTGTGGATAGTTTCGTCAGATTTATAAGTGTCGAGTCCAGCTGGAAAGGGTCACTTATACAGCGACGAATTTATGAGTCAAGACCAATCACACAAGGGATTTCCTGTAATAAACTGATTATTACTACATAAGTATGATAATTCGATTTCTAACGCAATATAATTAATAAAAAAAGAATTTATCAAAGAGTGTTGTTGTGGTGTACGAATCATTTCTTACGAAAAATATATGATTTGCCAACTAACCAAACGCATGAGGATATAAAATCTGTAAATATGTGTAACAGTACAAGACATAGTGACCAAACATTTCTAATTGAATTCATGCAACTTTCATACACAAAATTTTATACTAATTATTTTTTCCTTTATCAAATCCATTAAGTATTGCTAACCTCAGACACATATTATCTTCAAAATTCACACCAAATGATTTGCATCAGGCTCGAATTTCTCATAAATCAATCATTTATATATTATTGAAGATCGTATTTGAAATAAGAAATTACATCTTATTGAAAATATAGAAAATAATACTAATTAAACATATTTTAAGAAGTTACGGTTTAAATAATAATATTGTTTACCTTATTTTAAGAGACTAATATTGTTTACAATAATAATATATTAAATTATAATTATTATTATTATTATAGAACTTATATATAAATATAACACAAATATGAATATTTTTTATTTGAAAGTATATAGGAAAAAATACACTTGATATACGAGAATGAACATTTTACGTAAAATCATATTAACATTTTAATTATACGGGAAAAATACATATTAGTTGTAGGAGTGGAAAGATTTTGAATCTCTCTCTCTCTCACACACACACACAAGTATTAGTTCTAATTTTTATTTAAATATATACAGAATATTTGTTTGACCTGAAAATATATACTAAATGTTGTTTCTTCAAAACCCTAGGTATATTATTATAATTTTTGTAAGTATATACCGTGCATAGCACGAATCTATAGATACATTGTAAAAAATTATTTTATCTAAGAAGCTACAATTTTCTTTTAATATAGTATATAAAATATAAGATACGAGTATGAACATTTTACAAGAAAATATTGGTTAAAATTTCATTCAGCACAATATTTTATATAAAATAATTAATACATACGTAAATTGATCAATATAGAAATCATAAATAAAACCTTACATATGGGAATAAAATTTAATACGAAAGTAGTGGAAGATTTGCACTTAAAGATAAATTTCAGTTAATTCACGAATATGAGCATTCTCCGTACAGTTTTGAAATCTAAATTTCAGTTAATTCATGAGGAAAAGTATTGGAATTTGTGATATCATTTAATACTTCTATAAATTTAAATTTTATTTCACAAATATCTATATATTAATTACTCCTAATATTGTCTTTTACAATAAATAAGGGTATAAATGAAATTTAAAATTTAATATATTTGAAAATGAGTCAATATTTCTTAAAAAAAAGGACAAAAAATAAACTATTTTGTTTCTTATAATAAGCATCGAATTGAGTATTTTTTATACAAATTATTTTTCCATTCTTTCTTATTAAATATAATAATTTTTTTACATATATATTCATGCTTTACCAATGTCAATTAACCCATGCATGGCACGAGTCACTTACTCTAGTTTGATTACAAATGCGGTGAATTATTTGAGCAAACTATAGTAAGGTTAATTTGCGTTACCGTAATATATTTTTCATCTTCTCACTCTATTAATTTTTTCAAAATGGTTAAAACTTAATTAAGTGGGGTTTAATTTATTTTCTTATTCTACTAAGAATTTGACACTAGACCACATAAAAATGAGTCATCAACTAACTACTGTGCTTCCTATACCAAAAGAACCCTCCGAACAACCTACAACGGGTAATTAGTAATTCTTCTGCTGGTTTCGAATATAAGTAAAATAAATTTCAACGGTGGTTTAAAATGTAAACAAATCACAACTAATTATACCCTAATTAATAATATTATTCTCAAAATATCATTTAATTAATTTAGATTTTATTTTTTAATAACCTCTTTTGTTCCTGTGAAACAAGTTTTCATAAAGAACATTTTGAAAAATATAATTATTTTTTTTATTATACCAAGAAAATTAAATGAGATTAACTCTTATTTTTAATTAGTATGAAATTTTTTTGGTGAAAACTCTGGTACCCTAGAGTTTTATTGGGTATGGTCAGCGCCACATCATTTTTTTAATTTTGTTTGAAGTGAAATTAAATTCTTAGCTTTCATATCAGTTAGTGTGAGGGCCTATAAGAATCTCCTTAAAGAATTTCTATATTTATTAATACATTTTCACTTTTTCTAAGAAGTCTTTTTATTCTTTCTCTATTTCTGTTATTTGGATATCTGCTTAAATAATATTCTAATATTTGTGTAAGTTGTTTAATTCCATTCCTAACTTGTTCTTCTTTTCTTATTTCATCACAGTAATAAAATTATATTTTTATCAATGTCTTCTATTGTTTTACTTAATTCTTTATACACTATTTCAATTCCTTTTAATATTTCAATTTATTCTTTTATTTAGAGTTTATTTTATAGGATTTATTTGTTTTGCTATTTCAAGACAAGAAAACTCGAGATTACCGACAGTCAAAAGCCGTCGGTAAAGCCAAAAAGCTGTCGGTGACGCGAAATTTCCGACGGATTATCGATGGCCACAAGCCCGTCGGTAAGACGGGCGTCGCAAATGTTTACCGACGGACTTTTTTTTACTATCACTATTACCAACGGGCGAATCCGGCGGTCAAAATTCGAAGGTAATTTCTGACGACCAAAACCTTCGGTAATTTTTCGACGGCTAGGACCGTCGGTAATGCTACACTTGTTTTTCCGACGGCTAAACCCGTCGGTAACGCCGAATTTTTTCCACATAGTTTAATTAAATAATTAATTAAATTAATTGAATAATTTTTATATTTAATTTAATTAATTGATTTATTTATTTAATTTTTAAATTAATTAATTTCTGTAATTGATTTAATTAACTATTAGTTTAATTTATTAAATTAATTAATTAATTTATTAACTATTAAATTAATTTAATTAATTAATTGTTTATTTATTTAATTATTAATTTATTCCCATATTAAAAATTGTTATAGATTTATTTATTTATTTTTTAAATTAATTAATTTCTTTAATTAATTTAATTAACTATTACTAGTAATTTAATTAAATTGATTATTTTTAATTATTAATTTATTACCATATAAAAAAATGTGATAACGTAAACCAAAAAACAAATTAAAAAAAAGAAATGTATAAATAAATAAATAATCCGAACAAACATCAGTAATTAAAAAAATATCCGAAAATATCAGTACAAACATCACTAATAATCCTGGTAGTCCTGATCATGATCGAGATGCTCTACACCATCTGCGTCATCAACATGATCAATACCAGTAGGTGGAGGCGGAGGAGGCTGCTGGCGAGCTAGCATCTGGTACATCTCTTCCTGTCGCTGCAGCACCTGAGTCAAAATGGCGTTCGTCCGACGGGTCTCCTCCTGCTGCTCGGCCAATTTCTGCTTCACCTCGGCTAACTACTGAACATGAACACAAGAAGGAGGGTTGAATTGTGTCCAAAAACTTTTCGCAAACTATACGTTAAAAGCACTAAGAATACAGATTTATCAAAACTGTTTGTTTATCGGACGCTGAGAGACTAATCGGATGCAGGAAATAAACCGTGTATGAAAACTTGTTTTACTAAGCAAGGTAAAGATAAATGTAAAGCAGTAAAGAAAGAGGCACATAGATTTATACTAGTTTACCACCAACTGGTAGCTACGTCTAGTCCCTTCGATCCTGAAGGATTTTTTACTATAATCAACTGATTACAATTTACCTCAAGAGTATTCTACTGTCACAAACTTGACAATACTTTCAACTTCTCAAAACGACTCAGTACGATCGAGCCTTTGAGGAACAAAGCCTTAACTAGGCCAAATACAGTTTACAAAAGAGAATATTCTTTTGAATACTATCAAAATAACTCTCACATAGAGGATAAAAAGATTAAGCTCAAAACAGAGTAGCTTTCTTAAAGAAAGTATAAGACGCTGAGTTCAGTTCTTTGTAGACCAGAAACTTGGCACGAAACTTGATTGCTCACTTGAGTAATATTGCTTTCAGAATGAAGTTTCTTCACAGTTTTTCCAACTTGTCTTCAATGAATACCTTGGGGTATTTATAGGAGTCTTCAGGGATATTACCGTTTGCAGTAAAAACATAGCTCCTTTTCATTGAGTGCGAAAATTAGAAATGTAGTCCTTTTCTTCCTTTCCAGAGAATATCAGAATAGTACATATTATCGTTTTCGTACTATCTGTTTTTTCACAATTGCCTTGTACGATTTTTGTCTTTTGCTAAAGGTGTCACATTTGCTTCCTCGTACATCAAAATGAGTGCATAAAATCAAATTCGAATTCTGTTCCAGAACATTCTGAGGATAAGAGCAAAAACGTGATCATCACGTGCTTCATTAAAGAGATCAGACGCTCGCTCAGAACAGAGGACGGACGCTCGCAGCAATAGAGTATTCCACGTGTCAAAGAGTAACACTACTGGACGCTTGCTGTTAGCAAGACGCTGGAGTGAGTTCGGACGCTGACATTGGTGGAGTGTATTCAATTCTCTTGTAAATTTATTCTCCTTTCTTGAGTGTTTTGTACATATATATATGAAGTTTTGATTCCTGTACACTCAAAGATATGGTAGAAGATAAATTGTTCTCTTGAAAATACTTTGTTATCATCAAAATTAATGAGGGTCTAAACTTCTCAATCGTTTAGGTTCCAACAATCTCCCTCTTTTTGATGATGACAAATATCCAAGGTTGATGAACAATTTAATTTCAAAATAATATCAAGGGTCTCCCCCTGAATTCAACCATTTAGATATATATGAACAATTAAGGTATTAAGGCGATTGTTGATAAACAAATTCATTTAAGTGATCGCAAAAATACATAGATGTATCATAGCATATATTCATTTAACAAAGTGAGATCAGATGCTGATTTCATTTTATCAAAAAGATTTTCATTGTACCAAATTTATTGATCATTATTAGAGAACTGGATCAATGAATATCAAAGCATTATAGGTATTAAAGCAATAAATAACCACACAAATGTTATGTATGAAATGATATGCATGATACTTCAGTTTCAGCGTATCCATTGGAGATTGAACATCGGACGGTGAATTAGTCGATCAGACTTTCACGTGTTCATCAAACCTTTCTTTTACTCCCCCTTTTGTTATCAGACAAAAAGAGTGTAAAGCACATCATAGTCAAAATAAGACTTAGAAAAATTTGAATATAAGTCAGATAGAGATATAAATAAACAGATAATCAGAGCAAAATTATATATATATATATATATATATAAGAGTACCAAAAAAATATTTTATATCACACAAAAAAAAAAAAAAATTCAAGGGTTTGGTGGAGGTGGTGGAGGAATGTTGAGACGTTCATATAGTAATTTCAGGGCATTCTCCAACTGAGTAACTTTCAAGTTTGTGGCCTTCATTTCTCCAAACTCTGCTTTGGGAATAGTGACCATCTCAACTGCAGGAGTAGAAGTAGAAGTAGAAGGTCCAGCTTCTGATACTGGTGCAGGTTTCATCTTCTGATGCTCTGCTAGCACCCAGTTAGATAGCTTCCGCCTCAATTCCTTTTTCTTTTGAGCTCTTTGAAAGAATGCATCATTTGGTATAAACCATTTGATGATATTTCCAAGTTTTCTCTGCTCATATTCTGCCTGAATTTCCCTTTTATTCTTCACATCTTCTGGATACAGCAAATCCATGAAGATAATTTCTCTGTGCAGAACCACATCAGTAGTGAAAGCATCAAACCTATTTCCAGCATCTTCTCCCCATATTCTTCTGATAAAGACATTCAACGCTTCAAAAGCGAAAGAGGGTCCTTCATTTTCTGCCAGGTATACTCTTCGCAGATTTTTCCTGACATCTTCTTCAAGCACTAGGGGGACGAGGCATGGTAACATGGCTTTGTCTTTCCAAGACTCAGACCATTGATTCCAAGTAAATCCAATGTCAAAGTGCTTGGTCACAGCAGCCCATTTGACATATATCTTCATGCAGTCAAGAGACCTGATTACTGAACACCTGAACGTATCATCAAAGTATGTAGTTCCCATATTGGTGTCAGTAGCATTTCTGATAGTGCCAACTGTGGGGATTGTGGCTTTCTCAGCATTGCAGCAATTTGAGGTGCCAGTTCTCCATTCATCTTCCTTCAGAGAACTAAGGTAAAACCTTCTGGCATAGTCCTCAGTGATCTTGGCAATCGGAAGCTCTGAGAATCCTTTAAGAAGCTCTGAGAATCCTTTAAGATTAAACTTCTTAGGAGCCTTCTCATACTCTTTGAGTCCGATTTTGCTGTATGGCAACTTGCCAGGAGCAGGTTCTTTCCTCTTCCCGGGGATAGACCAAGGTAGCCACCTTTGTCTATCTGGAACAATCTTTACAGATACAGAAGAAGGATCTCTGAACTGTCTGATAACTTCAAGTTTCTTCATTTCAAGACAGTGTGCCATAAAGGCAGCTTCTTCATCCGTAATCCATCTTTCACATTCCTCCAGTGTGAGAGGTTCAATTTGAGGCAGGAACTTCGGAAGGTCAACAGAGAAAGGAATTGCCCTGCTACCAGGTTCCAGTCTCAATCTCTCTTTGAATGACATCTCGAAACGGTCTTCTCCATCCTTGAAGGTAGCATTCATTGGAGAGGCAATCTCCAGTCTGGCAACTCCAGAGGTGAATGTTTTCAAGTGCCAAGTAGAAGGGTGATTGTAGATGCTATGGTATGACTCATACTTAACAAACTGAGGTTTGTTAATGCGCGAGACATTCTTCCTTCCACTGGAGTATGTAGGTTTGTAGGTAAGGGTGAGTGAAGTGGGAGTGGTTTTGGTGATTGTATAGATTTTAGGTGTGTAGGGTTTGAAAGGATTGATGGGAGGTACTTTGAATAGAAGGTTGAAGGGAAGAGAGTGAAGTTTAGAAATGTATGTAGTAAGTGAGGTATTTGAGGCGATTTGTGATAGGTCAAGGTTGAGTGTATTGGATGGTGTTTGGGTAGGTTTTGAGGGGATGAGGGTAGAGGTTTGTCGTAGGCTCATTCTGGTTTTCTTGGTTTGTGTTTGGGTTTGTGGCTGTGAAACAGACAATGGAGGTGCATGAATAACATCATGAGAATCAAAAATAGATACTGACTCATCAACAGTAAAGTCAAGTACCTTTGATTTAAGTTCAGAAGACTTAACCAACCTTCTCTTTGTTCCTCTAGAGGCAACAACGGTCAGAGGAGAAGGAGGGACTTGTTTCCCTTGACCAGACGCTGAAGCATCTTTTTCAGCTGTTGGATTATTCTTCTTCTCCAAGATCTTTCTGATGGGAATTCTGTCCTCATCTTCTAGTTCCTCAACAATAGGTGCAGGAGCCACCTTCTGTTTCATTCTTCTTGTCTCCCTTATAGGAGATTCAGCAGGTCTCTTCACACCAGCCATTGAGCTTCTGGTGGTTTTCTTTTTAGCTTCTCCAACATTCGCAGTAGTTTCTCCTTCTTGTTGCTCTAGTTTCACCTTCTTAATCATAGAGCCAATTATCAACTGCATTCTGACCAGACTGTTGACTCCAAAAACTCCAGGACGAACAACAGCACCAACACCAAAGTATTTATCTTTTTCTTCTTTGTTTGTCGAATCAGCAAGCTTTCTCACAATGCCATCTTTTATCATCATTATGAAAAGAAGAACTCCATAAGGGATAACCTTGACAATATTCTTTTTATCAACACTTTTCCTTGAGAAGACAAGAGCATTGATAAGATTATTGATAATCAACCTTGGCAGGTTGATTTTCTTTCTATCCATATAATTCCTCATAATGAACTTTTGCTCATAATTCACTATGTCGCTTGAACCAGCCTTCAGAATCACGCTCTTAGCGATGATTTTGTGCAATACTCTGTAGTGGCTTTTCAAATCTTTGGCAGTCGGAGTTATGTTCTTATTCTTCAACTCACGATAGTTTTCGAACAGTGCTTCGTTGACGTTTTCCAAACCTCTGTAAGCGTCAACCCAGTTAGCATGGTAACTGATTCCTTCACAAGGGCACTTGATGGTCTGAGTGATAGAGTTTATGGTGAAACGTAACTTGAAACCTCTGATATGTCCTTCAATAATTTCTCCCGGAAGTGGATAAGCGTTCCCCCAGAATTCATTTATGGCATAGCTCAACACATCAACTGGTTCCCAGATAAAGTAATTTTTCCATCCCAGTTTCTCCAAACCTTCTTCGAAATCAAAACCATAGAGCTTGAAGTTCTCAAAATCAATTATGTTTTCATTCATAAGTTTTGCTTCTGAGAAGACATCGTAGGCAGCAGTATATTGTCCAACCTTTCTATCGGCCATGGTAGCAGTTGCAGAGAGGGTAATAGAGGTTGTAGGGTTTGAAGTCACAGAGAGAGAGAGTGAGAAAACAATTTTTGCAAGTAGAAACAGAGTGAAGTGATGGAGCGAAAAATGTGGAGTAGTGGGAAAGTTGATAGAAAATGGTACAGTCTTTTTTCAAAAACCGCTTCGCATTTCCAAAATAAATTAAATCAAAAAGAAAAGAAAATGAAGATTCCCCTTTTCATTAAATGAAGACGCCAAAAGTAAAATCAAGTAAAAAGATTTTATCGAAAAACATAAATAATCATGACTCAGTGAGATGTGATGAGACGCTTAAGTCCTTTACACGTGTGACACGTGTGTGTGCACTCGGATGCACACAACCGATTCACCAGACGCTGAGTTATGATGCACATGACGAATAAAATGCTTACATGTATACATGCTTAGTCATACCAGATGCTGAGATGATGCATATCATCTGACATTGAGATTAATCATTCTTCTATAAGATGAAAATTTAAATCTCTTCTTATAAAATTGAATCTATCTTCAGTAAGGGGTTTTGTAAATATGTCAGCCCACTGATGATCAGTGTCTACAAATTTTATTTCGAGAATACCCTTCTGAACATAGTCTCTTATAAAATGATGCTTAATCTCAATGTGTTTGGCTCGTGAATGCAATATGGGATTTTTAGTAAGACAGATTGCAGAAGTATTATCACAAAAGATAGGAATGTTACTCTCTTTTATCAGATAATCTTCAAGTTGATATTTCATCCACAGAAGTTGAGAGTCGCAACTTCTTGCTGAAATATATTAAACCTGCTGTTGAGAGTGCAATCGTGCTTTGCCTTTTGCTTGACCAAGACACAAGATTTGCTCCAAGGAATTGGCAACCTCCACTTGTGTTTTTTCTTTCAATTCGGTCTCCAGCAAAGTCAGCATCACAGAAACCTACTAACTTGTAATCTTTTGATTTCTTATAAAGCAAACCAAGATTAGTAGATCCTTGAAATATCTAAAAATTCTTTTAACAGCACTCAAGTGTGATTCTTTAGGATCTGATTGAAATCTAGCACACAAACAGATACTGAACATAATATCAGGTCTTGAAGCTGTAAGATAAAGTAGAGATCCAATCATACCTCTGTACATCTTCTGATCTACCTTTTTATCAGTTTCATCTTTACCAAGAATGCACGTGGGATGCATAGGAGTGCAGATAGGTTTGCAATCCACCATTTTGAATTTCTTTAGCAATTCCTTGATATATTTGCTTTGATGTATATAGATACCATCATTGCATTGTTTGATTTGAATTCCAAGGAAGAACTTTAGTTCACCCATCATGCTCATCTCGAATTCAGCCTGCATTAGCTTAGAAAATTATTTGCAAAGGCTTTCATTAGTAGCTCCAAAAATAATGTCATCAACATATATTTGAACAATTATAAAGTGCTTGTTTGATGTTTTTCTAAAAAGAGTAGTGTCTACTAGACCTCTGGTAAAACCATTTTTCATAAAAAATGTACTCAGTCTTTCATACCAAGCTCTGGGAGCTTGCTTAAGACCGTCTGAGGCCTTTTTAAGCTTGAAGACATGTTACGAAATTCAATGTCTTCAAATCCAGGAGGTTGTTTTACAAAGACTTCCTCAGTTATAAAACCATTCAAGAAAGCACTTTTCACATCCATTTGATAAAGAATTATATCATGGTGTGCAGCAAATGAAAGTAAAATGCGTATAGCTTCTAACCTTGCAACAGGTGCAAATGTTTCAGTAAAATCAATACTTTCTTCCTGTGAGTAACCTTGAGCAACCAATCTTGCCTTGTTTCTCACAACCTTTCCATCTTCATCAAGCTTGTTTCTAAATACCCATTTAGTACCAATGGCTTGCTTATCTTCTGGTAGAGTAACTAGCTTCCATACATCATTTCTTTGGAACTGATTCAACTCTTCTTGCATGGCCAGAATCCAACCTTCATCTTACAATGCTTGATCAATTGTTTTAGGTTCCATTTCTGAGAGTAGTGTCATATCTGCATGCTCTTTAAAAGAGGATCTGATTCTTACTCTATCTCTAGGTTTTCCTATGATTTGATCTTTAGGATGATTAGTTTTGTACTTCCAGCTCTTTCTGGCTTCGGCTTCCGAAGATTCTAGTGTCTGGTCACCACCGGACGATGAAGATGTAGGATCACTATTTGTAGTATCACCTATATTTAATTCTGAAAATAATTCATCTAGCTCTGACATGGCTGTGTCAGGCTTCTTGTCATCAAATTTGACATGAATGGATTCTTCCACTGTCATAGTTTCTTTATTGTATATTCTAAAAGCTTTAGATCTTTCAGAATATCCCAAAAAGATTCCTTTGTCAGCTTTTGAATCAAACTTACCAAGCTGATCATTCGTAATCAAAATATAACAAGTACAACCAAATGAATGAAAATATGATATGTTTGGTTTCCTTCCTTTCCACAGTTCATATGGAGTCTTCTTCAAAATAGGTCTAATAAAAATTCTATTTTGAATGTAACAAGTTGTGTTTACTGCTTCTGCCAAAAAATGTTTTGCAATGTTAGCTTCAATGATCATGGTCCTGGCCATTTCTTGGAGGGACCTATTTTTCCTTTCTACAACATCATTTTGTTGAGGTGTTCTAGGAGATGAGAAATTGTGGGAGATGCCATTTTCATCACAAAATTTTTGAAAGCTTTCATTTTCAAATTATCCCCCATGATCACTTCTAATGGATGAAATGCAAATTCCTTTTTCATTTTGAACTGTTTTACAGAATACAGTAAATACCTTGTATGACTCATCTTTGTGTGCAAGGAATCTAACCCGTGTCCATCTAGTAAAATCATCAACAATGATTAACCCATATTTCTTTCCAGTTAAAGAGGTTGTCCTTGTTGGACCAAAAAGATCAAGATGCAAAAGCTCAAGTGGTCTAGAGATTGAAACAATATTTTTTGAATGAAAAGAAGTTTTAACTTGTTTTTCTCTTTGACATGCCTCACAGAGAGCATCAGATTGGTACTTAAGATTTGGTAAGCCTCTTACAAGACTGTGCTTGTTTAATTTTGAGATTAATCTCAAATTGGCATGACCCAATCTCTTGTGCCAAATCCATTGTTCTTCGTCAACAGACATGAGACACTTGACATCTTATTTTGCAAGTTTAGAGAGATCAATTTTGTAAATATTTTGTTTCCTCTTAGCAGTAAAGAAAATAGAGCCGTATTTCTTGCTTTTTACTAGACATCCAGTTTCTGTAAAGATGACTTCATAACCATTGTCACATAGTTGACTTATGCTCAATAAGTTATGTTTAAGTCCTTCAACATAAAGTACATTATCAATAGAGGGAAGAGGGCCTTTACCAATGCGGCCAATTCCAACTATTTTACCTTTCTGGTTTCCTCCAAAACTAACGAATCCAGCTTCTTTAGGCCTTAGTTCTTGGAACATATGCTTTTCCCCCGTCATGTCACGCGAGCATCCACTGTCTAAGTACCAAGATAGGTGTGTTGACTTTGTTGCTAAGCATGTCTGCAATATAGACTATTTTATCTTTAGGTACCCATATCTTTTTGGGTCCTTTCTTGTTAGTTCTTAAAGGAAGCTTATCCTTCACAGTTTTAAAAACAGTATATGCACTTTTCAAATGACCAGGTTTATTGCAGTAAGTACAATGCAAGCATTTACTATGATTATTGGATTTATCAGATGCTGAATCATTTTCTAAAGGAGGTTCATCTAATATATAACCAAGACCATGAGTTGTCGTTTTACTGACACCCCAAATCATTGACGCTTGTTTGCTTCGAGTTACACTCTCTGCAAGAAACTTTTGAAATGCATATTCATAATCATTTGATTTGCATTTAAGGTTGCCTGTAACTTTAGAGCTTTCGACTTGAGAGCTCTCACCTTCGTTGCTTGTTAGCGGCCGACGTCAAGTTATCCATCGATGTCGATTTTCGCTTTTCACTGGATCTCTTTATTGAGTACAGATTTTTCTTTGTTTAAAGCTTGAAAGTCTTGTGATAATTTTGAAAATTTCTTTTTAAAATTCTTATACTCAGCAGAGAGAGTGGCAGAGTCTTTAAGAAGATCATCGAATGCTAGTTGAAGTTCAGAGTAGGAATCATATACTATTACCTCTTCAACTTCTTCTTCTGAGTCAAGATCAGTGTTTGCCATGAGAGCGAGATTTGCTTCTTCTTCATTATCTTCCTCAGATGAGGATAAGTCTAGATCTTCCCATGTAGCCATGAGGCTTTTCTTTTTTTTCTTGAAAGAACTTCTTGTGGGCTTCTCCTTAAGATTAGGACATTCAGACTTGAAATGTCCAGGCTTTTTACATTCATAGCAAATGACTTGAGCTTTGTCTTTGTCTTTGCTTTCCTTCTTGTCCTTAGTATCTTTCTTCTGAAACTTCCTCCTGGAGTTTCTCTTCTTCCACATTCTTTGTATCTTCCTGGATATAAACGTGAGCTCATCTTCTGATGTATCAACATCTCCTTCTGAAGCTTCATCTTCTGATTCTTCTTCTTCAGCCTGAAGGGCTTTGGAAGAACTAACTTTATGTTGAGCGACTTTTTAAGCAATAGACTTGCCTTTTTTGACAGGTTCTTCTTCGTTTAGCTCAAGTTCATGAGCTTTCAACGAACTCATAAGATCTTCAAGTCGTAGGACATTTAGATCTTTTGCTTCTTGAATAGCAGTGACCTTGGGTCTCCACTGCTTAGTCAAGCTTCTTAAGATCTTTCTAACATGATCAGGTGTAGTGTAATGTTTTCCAAGGGCCTGTAACCCATGAACAAGTGTTTGGAATCTTCCAAACATAGTTTCAATGTTTTCACCATCTTCCATTTTGAACAACTCGTATTGGCGAACCAACATGCTAGCTTTGGTTTCTCTTACTTGAGCAGAGCCTTCGTAAGATAAAACAAGTGAGTCCCAGATTTATTTGGCAGTATCAAATTTACCACATTTATCATATTCTTTTTCTGTCATAGCACATATAAGAATGAATCTATCTTTTTGATTGGTTTGATATCTCTTTTTCTGCTCATCATTCCAATCTTCTCTGGCTATAGCAACACCAT
This sequence comes from Calophaca sinica, assembly GCA_037113605.1. Taxonomy (NCBI): domain Eukaryota; kingdom Viridiplantae; phylum Streptophyta; class Magnoliopsida; order Fabales; family Fabaceae; genus Calophaca; species Calophaca sinica. The sequence continues at coordinate 35,784,706 of CM073731.1, forward strand.
GAGGATTAGTGGGAGGAATGTAACCACTTTGAACTATATTCCACAACTCAAGTTGTTGTGTCTCAAAGAAAGCTTTTATCTTATCTTTCCAATAATCAAATTTTTCTCCATCGTATAGAGGATGACAGTTCATATGACCACCTTCAGTAGACATGTTCACAGTATATGATCTTTTCTCTTAACACTGTTAAGTGCTCAACCAAGAGGCCGAGCTCTGATACCAACTGAACGTGAACACAAGAAGGGGGTTGAATTGTGTCCAAAAACTTTTCGCAAACTATACGTTAAAAGCACTAAGAATACAGATTTATCAAAACTGTTTGTTTATCGGACGCTGAGAGACTAACCGGATGCAGGAAATAAATCGTGTATGAAAACTTGTTTTACTGAGCAAGGTAAAGATAAATGTAAAGCAGTAAAGAAAGAGGCACAGAGATTTATACTAGTTCACCACCAACTGGTAGCTACGTCTAGTCCCTTCGATCCTGAAGGATTTTTTACTATAATCAACTAATTACAATTTACCTCAAGAGTATTCTACTGTCACAAACTTGACAATACTCTCAACTTCTCAAAACGACTCAGTACATTCGAGCCTTTGAGGAACAAAGCCTTAACTAGGCCAAATACAGTTTACAAAAGAGAATATTCTTTTGAATACTATCAAAATAACTCTCACAGAGAGGATGAAAAGATTAAGCTCAAAACAGAGTAGCTTTCTAAAAGAAAGTATAAGACGCGGAGTTCAGTTCTTTGTAGACCATAAACTTGGCACGAAACTTGATTGCTCACTTGAGTAATATTGCTTTCAGAATGAAGTTTCTTCACAGTTTTTCCAACTTGTCTTCAATGAATACCTTGGGGTATTTATAGGAGTCTTCAGGGATATTACCGTTTGCAGTAAAAACATAGCTCCTTTTCATTGAGTGCGGAAATTAGAAATGTAGTCCTTTTCTTCCTTTCCAGAGAATATCAGAATAGTACATATTACCGTTTTCGTACTATCTGCTTTTTTACAATTGTCTTATACAATTTTTGTCTTTTGCTAAAGGTGTCACATTTGCTTCCTCGTACATCAAAATGAGCGCATAAAATCAAATTCAAATTCCGTTCCAGAACATTATGAGGATAAGAGCAAAAACGTGATCATCACGTGCTTCATTAAAGAGATCAGACGCTCGCTCAGAACAGAGGACGGATGCTCGCAGCAATAGAGTATTCCACGTGTCAAAGAGTAACACTACTGGACGCTTGCTGTTAGCAAGACGCTGGAGTGAGTTCGAAAGCTGACATCGGTGAAGTGTATTAAATTCTCTTGTAAATTTCTTCTCCTTTCTTGAGTGTTTTGTACATATATATGAAGCTTTGATTCCTGTACACTCAAAGATATGTTAGAAGATAAATTGTTCTCTTGAAAATACTTTGTTATCATCAAAATTAATGAGGGTCTAAACTTCTCAATCGTTTAGGTTCCAACATCCTGCACATCCGCGGCAGAGTGACGACTGGAGGATGCTAGGACCCTCTGATACAATAGCATGCTGATGTCTAGGGGATTGTACCCTCCGATACCACACCAAAAACACATTCATAACTAATCCTAAGTTTCTTTTAGTTCGTTAAACACGTTTTGATAAAGTTTTCACAAAATCAAGGTTCCTAGAAAACTATATAACTTGGGTATTCATCTTCCCCAAGGTTCCAACACGACATTATTACGAATACGACAATTTATATCACTAACATTTATGCATATATCACAGCCACTACATCATTCATCTATTTCGTCAATAATCATACATCTTACTAATGGTGGTTCGGTTTACACAACAAAACCTAATAGGATCATGAAGCCTAAGCAAACATGGAATTAACAAGATTTATCACTTTACTAAACACTTCGTACTCGGGGTGTGACACTGACCAATTCGTGATCATAACCCCTTCCTAGACTCTCAAATATAGGTAAGGAATACAATACTCACTCACATATAATTGTTAGCCAAAACATACATCACTTCAAAAATTCCTCTGTGGAGAGAACTATGAAGGAAATCAAAGAAATATGCCGGTGTGTGGGTCAATAGCCAACCCTTTTCCACCCAAAAAGAACCGACATTTCAAGCATCAAAGCATGATAAAAAAATATTCAAACATGCATCTATCTATCTATTTACATAAAAGTCACAAATCATACAGTCTCTAATTATAATTACAGTCCCTAATCATACAAAATTTCAATTAAATTACGGTTCCTAATCATACAAAATTATTCGCACAATAAAAACTCATAACGAACCAACCTCGATCGCAAAATAGTGGTAGACGCACAGGCAGTGGTGACAGCTGTGGTGACACGGTAGAGTGATGGAGGTGGCGGTCTCAAAGGCCTATGGAACATAGCTTCTTCTGTTAGCAGAAACTAATAAGTTATTAACAAGAATATCAAAACCACACCAGAATATCAAAACCATCTAAACAACACACCTAATCCTCAAGAAATTGCCTAACCAAATGCAGAATATCCCAAACACAACAGACCAAATAAGTTTAGAGCTTAATGCAGTAATTTCAATACATATACAAACTCAAAATCAAATCCAACAATGCAAAAATTAACTCCAAAATCATAAAGAGCTCAATTTCTCATCAGGAATACCATTAGTCCATTACTATTGATTACAAAATCATTCAAAACCTTAACAACCTTTTTTAATACACAATTAATCCTCTTGACATCTCAACCTAAATTCGTATTCCATTCTACCTACTCCAATACCAACATGACTTAATTCAAATATATATTTATTTTCTGGACATTAAAAAACAAATTAAGTATCACCAAGCAAAAATCACCCATTCATTTAGTTGAAAAAACCACTGACCGTGACTATGCACTACAACTAACAATCAGTATACCATATCTAAGCTTACATACTCATTGAATCATAATCAGTGTACCATAAATCAGCTCACATAAATCAAATCATTTGGGGACAATCAGTATACCATAAATCAAATTATTTGGGGACAATCAGTATACCATAAATCATCTCACCTAATTAATAAAAACTTATACTAATTACAGACTATATCTCGATAAATCTTAGATAATACAAACTATAACACGACGTTTCCTAGATCATACAAACTATAATTAAAGCACAAAATCACTAACCACAAAATATGTCCAACAAAATGAGAAGTAGCAATGACAACACCGAACTCGACACGACAACGATCTCACAACGATCCCGACAGGTCCCTGAAATTTGTAGAACCAATTACAAATAAATAAAGATTTTTTTCACAGCGAAAATTCGGTATACGAAATAAAAAATTTCAAATTACGTGAGAGAGAAGTGGTGGCGTGGCTTGGCAGTAATGATGGTGGCAGCTGGTGGTGCGAGGTGGTCGCTTGGCAGAGAAAGAAAGAGAGAGTGCGAGAGAAAGGGCGGTGCAAGGGGAGGTGGCGTGGTGGAACAGTGGAGAGGTCGAGATGTGGTGTTGCGCGACGGTGGAACAGAGGAGAGGAGAGGTACTGTGGTGCCTTGCTTAGGATTTTTGGGCGGCGGTCGCTGCTATGGTGGCGCAGCAGAGTGGTGGAGGTGGCGGTCATAGTGGTCGACTTCAGTGAGAGAGAGAGAAAGAGAGAGACGTGGTGGAGGACCAGTAGCAGAGGAGCAGTGGATGCGCGGTGGTGGCTGAGGCAGACGCGGTGGAGGCGGCGGCGCTGCAAGGGGAGAGAGAGGAGAGAAGACGAACGCAAAAGTGAGGAATGAGGAAGAAGGGTTCGTCCTCTGGTTGTATCCGGACTTTACCGACGGCCTCATTTAAGTTACGGACGGTCTAAACCCGTCGGTAAACTTACTCGGCCTTACCGATGACCACGTTCAAATACCGACAGTGACGTCCCATCGGTAATCTCAATAGTCAATTGACCGTCGAGTGTACCGGAGGGCAAGGCCGTCAGTATTTGAAAAATCAACGGGAGTCTAAAAAGTTATCAATGTACCGACGAGATAAGGCCGCCGAAAAAATACAGAAGCGGGGATACCGACGGTCTGACCGTCAGTAACTTTTAGCGTGCGACGGCTAAAGCTGTCGGAAAGGCCAGTTTTTTTGCAACAGGTAGTGACCGTCGGTAATAGGCCGTCGGTATGCCTGCTATTTTTTGTTGTTATTGAGATTATTTTTGTTTTTTCACGGATGGATATCGGTACTTATCTTTTTTCATGAGTATCGAAGAATTTACCCTTTTTTTCTTATATTCAAAACCGATGGAGTAGGCAGCATGCTTTGCTCCACTTTTGTAGGATGCATTACATTTATGGGTGAATTGAAATGGAAGTGAAACTAGTAATTTATGCATTAGTTTTGTGGGACGGCAACAGGATGATATCTAGGCGTACTAAAGGATGTCTTGTATCATTATACTAGCGTAATTATCTGTGTCTTGCGCGGGACTTAATTAAATAATTACATATATTTGATATTTAATTTATCATACTTTTTATAAATGTGTTTTTATATTTTTTTTGACTTTACCATAAATACATGTGTTTATAGACGTGAATATAAATACCTGCACATATATTTTGTTTTTATTCAATATTTGCATATATTTTTGTACATACTTATAGATATCAATATATATTTAAATAGTTTGAAATGTATATGTATTATTGCAGTTGTTATAATTTTTTTACAAAAAATTAATTAGAAAAAGTAAATTTATTAGTTTAGAAATATATTCATATACATACATATATAATAGATATGTAAACACTTAATCTACTCATATAAGCAGAAATTACATCAGTTATCTTTCGACTTCCATGGTTTAGTCAAAAATGTTAAAATTTATAATTATAATTGGATCTTGTCAAGATGCATAGGAAAATTAAAAAATTTAATAGAAATATATCGTCCATTAAAACCATTTAAGTGAACAAATGAACTTGTCTGAATGTTATACAAATCTTATCGTCCATTAAAATTATTTCTATTAATTTTGGTTTTTGTTATTGTTTAAAATTCTGAAATCGTCACAGCCTTATTATTCTTACCCGCAACTTCCATATTTTGCTAGTGTATTTGTTGTTAATGTCTGTAATGGTGTCAAAAGTGGCATACATATTTTGTATTGTTATTGTGTATTTGTGCAATGAAAAAACGTATCTTGATATTGAAATGCCTTAGATTTATAGTTGAGATAGTGATGATGCTAAAATAGTAATGTATCAGATTAGATATTTTAATTCCAACAAAAATATTTTGAAATCTGTGTCTCATCCATCAGAATGTTTATGTCTTATATTTGGTGTATACCAATTTTGAATATGAATTAAAATCTTACATTTGACCAATTTAAATCTAGGTAATTAATAATTTGATCTGTTTACAATTAATTATATATTTGGTTGAAATCTTGTCAGAAAAAAAATTTGGTTGAAATTGTCAAAAAAATATTATAATAAGCTGATTTTTTTTTATGGCTTAAATACCATTTTGACCCTTTAACTTATTTTTGAGGTTCAATTTAGTCCTTTAACTATTTTTTGTGCCAAATAAGTCATTTAAGTTTTAAGTTAGGTTAAATAAGTCCTTTAACTATTTTTTGGCCAAATAAATCATTTAAGTTTTTAAGTTGGGCCAAATATTTAAAAGACTAAATTGAACCTCAAAAATAAGTTAAGGGACCAAAATGGTATTTAAGCATTTTTTTATTCTATTTTGATTTCAGGTTCAAGAGAAGTTTAGAGGAGGAGAATTAAATATGTTTTCTATTTTTTTTGGATTACGTTTGTACGCTTTTATATAATTGTTTTTTATGAACAATTTGTAATAGAGTATTTGAGAAACAAATATGTTTTTTATTTTTTTGAATACATTTATAGGCTCTTATATAATTTTTTTTATGAATAATTTGTGATAGGATATTAGAGAATTCAATCGATAGAATATATTCAGTAAAAAAAATCGATGGAATGTGATCAATGAAATTAATAAATCAATCCAGTCAAAAAAATCGATTGAATATATAAATTAAATCAAAAAATCAATGAAATTAATTGATGGATCAAATCAAAATATGATCACAAATCTTATTTATTGGTTCATTCTAATTAGTAATTAATGAATCAATCAAAAAATATAAATTAAATTAAAATTAAAATAAAATAATTGTTGTATTTTTGCGAGAATTTGAATGATGAGGTTTTGACATGTGGCATGGGCCCACGTTGCAAAACTCCTCTTTATATGATATAGTTGATTGATATATACACACACACACACACATATAAACTCATATATTATATAAAATAACATAATTATAGAAAGTAATACTTTTAAATCACAGTTCAAAGTTCAGATACTTAATTAAACTTAAACTTGTAGGCATATATCATATATGTGATGAGATGTGTATGAATTAATTTGTTGATTTATATTTTTTTTAAGTTTATTCTTAATTTAATATTGAGTTTACAAGTCTTTTATGGACAAATTTTAATATATTTCAGTAAAATTTTTATAAACTAGAACTGCTGTCTAATTAAAAATTGTTAAACAATTTTTTTTGAATATTTTTAAAATATTTGTATAAGGCTCTTAATTTTAAAATAAAAAATGTAATTTTATTATAATATAAAACATTAAAATTATAGGTTATACATATATTTTAAAAATATTTTAGCTAGTCAAATTAGTGTAGAATAAAAAAATTGCGTAAAATAAAAAAATACAATTTTTCTATTTCTGAAATTGATTTTTTGAAGAGAAAAAAAATATTTTAATACATCTAATCGATTACTAGAGTGGTTCCGTAAAAAAAATAAATAAATAAATAAATAAAAATACTAAGGGCCCCTAGGGTTTTCCATCTCCATCTTGCCATTCACGCTTCGCTTCTCTTTCTCCAGTGAACAAACGCCGACGCTGCCAGCACCCACCCTCCTTGAAGCACAAGAACGACAACCAGCACCCACCCACACAGCAGATCCACCTACTTCTCCATCTGCGGATCCTGCTCCCCGTTTCTCTATTTTGGCCAGGTTCGTGTCACCCAAACTCTCTGTTTTCTGCTATGTTTTTTCTTCTTCTCAAACTCCCTGCCTGCGTCTTTCGGCCATGGCGCTCGCATCCGCCATTACCGCGACAGGGTTTGCGGCCACCATGGCCCGCTTTGCAAAAACCTTGCCGCTCCGTATATTTTGATAGCACTGGTCACGTTGAAAGTTAATAATGCAGAATGTTACTGTAAAAGAAGGTTAATCAAAATGATTGAGTTATTCGTGCTGTATCTTTTAACCTGTTTAGTGCATGCTGATTTTTCATGAAATTCAGTTGTGGTTCTATCAAAAAAGGAAATCATTGTAGAATGGAATTCAACTAGGTTTTAATGTTTCTTCCAAACATAAGAATCCTTTGCATAACAGAACACAATAATATGGGTTGAATTGAATTTCTGTGGATTTAATTTTGAACAGGGTTTCTGTCTGTGTTTGTGTGAGAGAGATTGGTGCATACCATCAATGGCAGGAGGAAAGATCAAAAAGGAAAAGGGCAAGCCCCAGCAGCACACCCCTTACCAAGGTGGAATTTCTTTTCACAAATCTAAGGGTCAGCATATACTCAAGAACCCAATGCTTGTTGAGACCATAGTGCAGAAATCTGGTATCAAAAGCACTGATGTGGTCCTTGAGATTGGTCCTGGTACCGGAAACTTGACCAAGAAGCTATTGGATAAGGGCAAGAAGGTTATTGCTGTTGAGATTGACCCACGTATGGTTCTTGAGCTGCAGAAGCGATTCCAAGGGACCCCCTCCAACCGCCTCACAGTATGCTTTTGTGCTTTTTTTATTATGTTTGGCAGATGAAATAATGTTGAGAAATACTAAGTAGAAAAATTGTCGAGGCATCTGTGCTGAAAATATCTAAATAAAAATTTGAAATAATTAGTATGTGTGCGTGATTATGGTAGAGTGTTTTGGTTGAATGGTAGGAATTTGAAACCTTGACGATATAAATTGAGTTTGAGTCAATGGAAACAGAGGTTTTTTTTTGTGAAGAAAGTTTCTGGCATTAAAGTTAGTGAGTACTTGTGAACTTTGGGGTTGTTACTTGTCTCTTTAACTAAAAGGTCAGACTTTGTGTTTCTTTGATGTAGTGGTTTGCTTTAATGCTAGAAGTAGTACTCGGTTAAAGATTATTTGGCTGTCAAAATTTTAGGAGCTAGAGGATTCAGGAGGACAATATCAATATTTTGGATTTTAAAATGCTTTTTTGTTGCTTTATCTTTGACTGCTGAAAGTGTTGTGAAAGTCATTATAGTTGAAGATGGTCATAGCCATCAGCCAGACTGGGTAAATGTTTGAAATTTTAGTATGGCTCTCTATCTCAATGCACTTTCTGCTTTTTCCTGGCTAAAAAAAAAGCATTAGCCTTAAGTTTATGTTTCTTTTTAATGTCATTTGGAAAGAATTGGCATTTTGGTATTGTATGTGTATGCATAAAATAAGGTACTATGAACTATGATGTGAGGCAATTGTCTTGTATTATGTTTTAAATATGCTATGTTGATTTGCGTCAAGTGACTTTGCAGCTTGTATCCTACAGCATGTTTATTTGCCTCTCTAACTATCCCAACTTCCCCAAAGCCAAACATAATTTTCCTTTTCTTTGGTTGTTTCAACTTGGTATCTTATTTTATTTTTACTTTATGATGATTACAGGTTATCCAAGGTGATGTGCTGAAGACTGAACTTCCTTATTTTGACATATGTGTGGCAAATATTCCCTATCAAATATCTTCTCCTCTCACATTCAAGTTACTCAACCATCAGCCTGCATTTAGGTGTGCAATCATAATGTTCCAGAGAGAATTTGCCATGAGGTTGGTTGCTCAGCCAGGTGATAAACTCTATTGTCGTCTCACGGTGAACACACAACTTCATGCTAGAATCTTCCACCTCCTCAAAGTTGGAAGAAACAATTTCAGGCCTCCACCTAAGGTTGATTCCTCTGTGGTACGGATTGAGCCCCGAAAGCCCCGTATTGAAGTTAAGCAGAAGGAGTGGGATGGATTTTTAAGGATTTGTTTTAACAGAAAGAACAAAACGCTTGGTTCAATATTTAGGCAAAAGAATGTGATATCTTTGCTTGAGAAAAACTACAAGACTGTGCAGGCACTGAAACTCTCCCAAGAATTTTCACTAAAGGAAACAGACACTAAAATTGACTTCTCCAGTTTTGGTGATTTCGGTGACGATCAAGGTATGGAGGTGGATGATGATGGAGTAGATGATGATGAAATGGATGTTGAGGATGGGGGCACTGATGAGGTACAATCTGAATTCAAAGACAAGGTTTTAGGTGTTCTGAAAGAGGGAGATTTTGAAGAGAAGAGGTCGTCCAAACTCACCCTGCAGGAGTTCCTATACTTGCTTTCTCTATTCAACAAAGCTGGCATACACTTCTCCTGATTTTAGATTTATCATTTTCTAAACATTTTTTGTCACTGTTTCAATTGATACTAATATTTTTACTGAGTTAGACTCTTTTCCAAAAGAGAGTAATATCAGATAAAATGGTTTTGGGCTCTCGGCTACTTCTGCATTGTATTTTGTTGAGCTGCTTCATAGATGTATCTCATCCGATATATTATAATCTATAGCAGAATCAGATTGAATGTTATTCTTCTTGTATTACTTTATGACGATCCGTGTTTGGTTCAAATGTCTATTATTGTTTTTTATTTTCTCTCATTTTGATGCTTAGACGGTCAGAATCATGGTTGTACAAAGGAAACAACAATTAGTTAGATGATTTCTTGCACGCCCGTTGGCCGATGGCGGTGCCCATACGGCGGAGGCGATGCCGGAGCCCGATGTGTCAAAGCGTCATAGATCATCGGTGCTCCCTTTGGAGGTTAGGACGGGCGTGATGTGTCGTTGGAGGGACGCGAAGTACCACCCTGTCAAAGTCATCGAACACCGCAGAGTCCCCGGCTATGGCCCCAATGATTACGAGTATTATGTCCATTACACTGAGTGTATGGACCTGCTGATTTTTTTATTTTTTTTTTGAGCTCAGTTTCAATGAATGAATGGTTACAGTTTTGAATTGTGAAGTGGAGTTTTGATTGGGAGTGTTGTGGTTTTGAGAATTGGTTGTATTATGTATTGACTGACGGTTTGGTAGTATACCAATTGAATTTATTTCGTAAAATGCTATGTTCGGATTAATGGTGAATTCTTTCGGTTGCTGTAATATTCATTTATTTATAGACTGTAATATATTATCAAGAATAGGGTTCACTATGAATCTGTTGTTTGAATACTAGTGATACTAATGGTTCTTGGTTAGAACTTGAATTTTGTGAATCTTTATTTGTGAAATAGCAATATGTGGATTAAGTTTGAGGCTTTGTTTATGTATAATTTGAACATTCCTAACTCCTAATATATTTTTCTAGTTGTCAAGTGTTGTCGACGTTTCCAAAACTATTCTTTTAATGTCTATCTGATTATCGTAGGCAGGGATGCTAAGATGCCAAGTGCTTAGTCTTTTTATAACCTTTTTAGTTTTTGGCAGTCAATAGGAGTCTTGATAAATGGGTGAAGCTTGAACAGCTTGATCTTGATTCAGTGGAGGCAGTTGTTGACGAGAAAGTGGAGGAGAAGGTAATGATTATATTTCAAAATTCAAATTGCTTGTTTGCATTTATTTTGGACCTCATCTACTTTTTGTTTTTTTTAAAAGATGGATGCGGAGGTACTCCAGGCATCTGTTTTTTGTTCTACAATCAGAAAAGCTTTTTCACACTGGATGGCTTCATGGGTCAAATGACACTAAAAGCTTTAACCAAGTTTTCAGAATATCTGTGTATTGTTCTAAGTAAAAATGTTTTCTTTTGGGTGGTGGTAGATAGAAAGGAATTAATATATCCTAATAAATGGTAGTCATATGGTTTCTGGTGGTCTGGAATTAAATATTAATGTAGTCACTAGATGCTTGCAGTGGCCATTCTTCATTTTAATACCTTGAATGGTGCTTTCTTTTCCTTTCATGTATACCTCTTATATCAAAATATGCATTCTCTTTACGAATCAACTCATTTAGAAAACTGGACGTGGATTTCCAGGGGGCAACAGGTTTGAACATGACACGCCACCAAAAGAGGAAGATCGATGAGACATGTGGAGGTATTGAATGGTTTCTTTTCTGTTATAAGTAGAACTAGTAGAACTTGGGCTGTTAGATAGAGATAAACAGAGAAAATAACTTCAAACCTTTTGGTCTCTCTTTCTACATGTGCTTCAAATGTCAGTAGTTGCTATTTGAACCTGAGGTAATCTTTAGTTTGGCATGAAAATAAATTAAATGTTTTTAAGTAGATAGCTTTTCCACTGGCACAAGTTTTTGTCGACACTGCTCTGATTGAATAAATTGTCAGTATTTGAGTGCAACTATAGAATGATGCATTGAGACGCCTCATCTTAGGAGCTTCCAAAACAATACATCTGTTTGCATGCCCACTGCTTTTATCATGAAATTGAAGTCACATGAAACAAGTAATTGTGATATTATTTTGTTGGAGCTTGATGCAGTGATAATTGCTTTCTTGTATACTCTATGGACTGGTCAAATTATTCCTATCTCAAGCTGCATTGTATTCCTTATATTTTAAATATGTATATCTACTGTTAAATTATAGGGCCATGAGGAGCTTGATGCTGCCAGTTTGCGAGAACATGAGGAGTTTACAAAAGTGAAAAATATAGCTACTATTGAACTTGAAGCTGTTCTTTTGTGAGTTTTGCCTCAATTTCATGAAGCGCAAAGAACAGCTTCAGAGGCATATGGTGAGCTGTGCTTGAAATAATTTGTTTTTCCCTTTATTTTTCTTTATTATGGAAAGCGGTTATCTTCTGCTATGCTATCCTTGTTTGAAGATGATTTTATATTTTGGCTAATGTCTTTGGTATTTTGCATACATCGCTCTTATTTTTTCCTCCAGTAATTTTGCTGTTCGCTTCAATTGATGTTTTGCAACTTTATTATGATTTTGTCAACTGGAACGTTAAGTTATTTAAACACTTGTCTTAATCAGAGAGATAACTATATGCTTATTTGTGAAGTTGTTTCCTTTGAATTCTAAAATTTGGTCTGTTGAAATTTGTGTTTCAATACTACTACTTATAACCTTGTTAATAATACACCAATTGCAACCAAGCTTTATCCCATTAGGCGGGGTTGGTTACGTTAGTTGACTTTGACAGCATTAAATTCTTTAAAATATAATCTTTTCATTCTATTATCTTACTTTAAGCTGGATTCAATGTGGTTGAAGCAGATGTAATGTAGGGGAATGGAATGCCATCAATTGTCATTGTTTGAATCTCTTTGATAGGAACCTACCTGGTATTGTGTTGCAAAGAACTACGGAAAATTTCCTCAAATTACAGAAAGATGTTGCAAAACTTTGAGGGCCTGCACCTTCCTAACCCAAAGGTCCAATCACCAACTACTTTCCTCTTCTCCCTTCTTCTAATTTATGTACTTCATGTCCTACCTCTTCTATCTCAACCTAGCAAATTCTAATTGACCAACTAATTGCGGTGAAGTCCATCACTCTTAAAATTGGATGAAAAGAAATTGAATAGGATGCGGTCTATTTCATCCAATTCCATCTAATATTCTCATTCCTTCCCCCTTTAAGATGGAAACTCTCATAAAATTATAACTTTTATCATTCCATACATATCTGGAACAATGTATGAAACACAAAACACGAAGAAAACAGCTGGTTTTAGGGAAAAGAGATCTCATAAGTGCATGGTAGAAAAAGGGCTAAATATGAACGAGGTACAAAAACATATTATTGGTAGTTAGCTAACATGTGCATGGCTGCTTGCATTGTCCTTGATGGTGACAACACTGGTTTTGACAGCGATGGCTAGGAAAGGAGAGTACATAGGTTAGGGTTGGTTGTGAGAAAGATAAAACAGAGAACAGTAAAGAGCAAAGAGAACACAAATTAACCTGATTCGGTGGTGGCGACGATGGGTTGCAGGTGAGTAGAGAGATGGTTCGGTGTGATCACTTAGAGTTGGGCATCGGCAACTAGGAGGGAGACAAAATGTTTGGAGGGAGCTATTCTCCGTTTGGAGGGAGCTATTCTCTTGCGTCTTAAAATTTTGTTTCAAACTTCTGATAACGTTTCCTCGTAAGAATGTTATCACAATAACATTCAAATAACATTTTCTAAAGAAAATGTTATTTAAAGTTTTAATTTCAATGTTTGACTAGGAAAGCGTCCTCTTAATGTTCCATATTTTTAATTAAAAATAAAACAAAAACATAGTAGATTTAACGTCATCTTAAAGCTTCTTATTTTTTCAGATAACGTGTTTCATTTTATGCGTTAACTAAAAGTTGTTATAGCTCCGTGTTTTTGCATAGTGCATCTTCATTACAAAATTCTTAGCTTTCGTAGTATGCCATATTCATTTTCGCTTTTGGCTCTTAATCGTCGTAAGATACCCATATCCATTGTTGTAATGTGGCCATGTCTTTGTCGCAGCGCCGTTCTCCATTCATTCAGATTCGTGTTTAGTCTTTAAATTCTAATTACTTTCTATCAATTTCTTCACTTCCTTGTGAAACCCTAACTTTATTTTTATTAGGGTAAAATAATTTGAAAATAAAGAATGATTCTTCTAGAGTTTTCAAAATGTGTTTCCACCCGAAGAGATTTTAAAAACAAGAAGAGTAATTTCGCTCTATTTCAACATTAAATGATTTTTTTTTTTGGGATTTAAAATGGCGACATACTGCAACAATTAAAAGCTTAGAGACTATCTAGCAACAATCCTTTATTTTTTTAATAAATTTATTTCTACTATAATTTGTGCTTGTATATATGTGTCTAGTTTGTGCAATTTATTTTTATATAGTTCACCATAAGAGATATCATTAGATGACAGTGTAAAATTTTTTTACACTGTCCGTGCATATCAATTAAACTCTTACTATAATTTATCCAATAAACTTTATGTTCTGTGCTTGTACAAATAAACCATACCATAAAAAATTTATGATCCCGCTATCATTTTATAATTCATCATCGTTTCTGATCCCGCTATAATTCCATAGTTCTTTTTCTTAATGAAAAGTTGAGGTGTTTGCATCACCGATCAAAGCATAATTAAAAAAGAGAATATATATACAATTAAGGAATTTTTTTTTGACGACTATACAATTAAGGAATTATAAAGCTAGGAATCTTTTTGGTTGTTGTTGATAAGATAAAGCTAGGAATCTTTATGACTAAATAAATAGATACATCAAATATTCTGAATTGCAACGGCGGCAGCCACGTTACAAGATTTTGTTAATTAAAGAACGACGCCATTTGAATTAATATGTTAAAATTGTGATTTAAGAGACATGCTTGCTTGTTGTGTTACTTTAAAGAGATACACATTTTGTCATATCAAGATGTTGTAGAGGTGTGTTGCAAAAGTTGTTTGTAAAAAAATATCTCAGTACGCGAAAAGTGATCCAAAAATATATATATATACTTATATCATATTAAAACAATGTGGGGAGCGAACTAGAAGTCCACTAACGAGGAAACTAAAATAAATTAAAGCTCACTCAATCAATTATTGTCTCCCTTTTTCTGCTTTTATGTACTTTCGTGCTATTAATTTATTGGATAAACATGCATAGTAGAGAGCCTTAAACAATTTGATCTCAAGTCACACATGACCAAGTGCTAACAACCTGACAACGAGCAATTCTCAACTTGGGTTTTTCTTATTGTAAATTAATAGTTGGATTCTCAAATCTATTTCAAAGCACACACCAATCTTCGAACCCTTTAAACCACAACTTGTCGATTTAATTCGGATTTCCATATAGGAAAACCAGGGGCTCAAAAAGAAAAAGATATCGAGAGAAAAACAATTGTTTCTTGTTGCATCAATAATAGAATACTGAGAATCCGTCAAAAAAAAAAACAGAATACTGAGAAGATATTAATGTAAGCACTATGCCTGCATAATCGTAATGCCAAGTGGATGGATTAATATAGTGCATGCTCATAAAGTTGCTTTTCCACAATCTCTTCCTTGCGAGTGTGCACCGGGGGAAAAAAACAAACAGGGAGAGGCTAAGTGTGTATTTGGTTCAACGGTGATAAAAATTGATTTTGACTGAATTGATTTTGTAAAATTGATTTCGGTTAAATGTGAGTTGAACGTAACGTGATTTATGTTTGGATACATCGATAAAAAAGTGATTTTTATGAATTCATTTGTTTGGATAGTTTTGATCAAAATTACTTTTGCGTGAGCATTTACCAAAACGAGTCTTAACATGGGTGTATAAAACTATATTTCTTTTCCATTTTAGACAATTATTTAATTTTTTGTTAAATTATAAAATCTATTATAATTTTTAATTTTATAATATTTAAATTTATGTTGGTATATTTTTTAAAGAAAATCTCTTTTGTTTTTTTTAAAAAATAATGATTTTTTAAAATTTAATTTATCATTTAAAAGTATCCCAGAGTAGTTTTTTGTTGAAAAAAAAAGGTGGTTTTGATTCAGTATATGCTGGAACTCTTATGCTTGACATGATACCTTAAGGGAAATGGATTCTCTGACTTTGGAATCCTCTAACTTTGGTGACTTTAGGCCATTTCCATGAGAGAGAAAGATGAGAAAGAGAAGGAAAAAAGATGAGAGAGGGTCTTGGATGAGAGAGAGAAAGAAAGGCAAGGGGCAGTTCCCACCTTAAAGGCAGAAGATCTGCCCCTACCTTAAGACTGCAATGCTTGCCACGTTATCAGACTATCCTCTAGTAGAAGATTTTTCTTATTTTAAAGTTTCTTTTGAGACATGGTAGGTAGAATCGATTTGATAGCCACCGCAGAAGCTTGGAATAGTAGCTTCAAGCATAATCAAGTTTGGCCATGTGAATTGCATTCGCTTTCTTTAACCCAAACACCTTAAAAAAGGATGGAACCACGTTTGACCAATAGTAACGTACGTTTGATCTGTGTCAACGTGGTTTTAAACACACACTAAAGTGTAAGTGAGGCTCAGTCTATTGGTAAAGCAACTAAAGCTCTTGCTTTAGGCCCCAATTTTTTTTTATACATTTTTGTAAGGTCCATGCGTGCTATAAATTTCACTTAATGTCTGTCTTCGACTCTTCGTATCTGTTCCTTTCTTAATTTCAATCATCTTATCAATGTTTATTAAATTTTCAATTCAAACTTCGAGAACTTCTTTTTATTGTCCTTTTTTCTTTCTATCAATATTTTTCACTCTCGTGTTATAAGTTAAAAAATTATGATATAATTTATTTTTGAGTTTTATAAAAGGTATTATTCACAACTCTTAAGATTAATTAAAATAGTTTATAAATTTTTACTTTTATAAAAAACTTGTAATCATTATAAATTATTTTAAATATATTTTTATTTATCTATTCTAGTTCTATTCATAATTATCTATTCTAGTTCTAGTCATTATAAATCTTATATAGTTAACTATTCTAGTTCTAGGCATAATAACCACTTCCATTTTGCTAGCGAAGGTTGGTCAAGTTGGTAAAGATTCGGCTCAAATCCTATAAGGACGTGAGTTCGAATCCCGCTGCCGATGTAAGACCTCGTTAGTGGGTAATATGCAAGTACTTCTGCAAGATCTCAAAGAGTCTTGAGGCTTTCTCTGACCCTAGTGAGCCCCTGAGACCCAACTATCCTAAATTTTTTTCTATAAAAAGTTCAAGGAGAAAGTGTTTCCTTTAGTACATACGTCAATATCAATTTTCTTTAACATTGAATGCTTATACCTTGAATTAAAATATAGTAATTTTAACAAAATATTATTATTAACCTAAGAAAGGTCTTGTTTCACAGTTCGCTCTAAGCTTCAATAGATGTTGGGCCGACCCTCTCAACTCTCTCATGAACCTTGACAATGAGTTGATCATTTAACGATTTCAAAACATGAAGTCGCGTAGAGGACAATTATAAGTGTGTATGTAATTTGTTTGATTAGATATATTAAAATTTTATGATTTTAACATTTATGTCTTTATTTTATATATTATTATGATTTTAAAATTTTACGAAGTTAAATAGTTTGACCCCCTGACCCAGGGTCCTAGATACGCTACTGCTTGAAATTATGTTGCAAACATCTTGAAGCTCAACTAACACATAATAATTCTTATGATCTTGATAGTGAAATTCTTCTTGAATAATTAAAAGTCAATAGAGAGGTTTTAATAGTTGAATCAAAATGAAGCTCTATGATATTGAGTTCTTTGAAGACATTTAATTATTTTCCTAATGCATCTGCAATTTAAAGAATAATATTAATTATCCCAGCTATTGCTGCATCTACTTAGATAAGTTTTTTTAAATTAAAATTGTTAAAATATTACTTGAAATCTACTATGTCACGAGATGGATTAGATAGTCCTGCTTTGTTTCTACCGAAAATAATTTTTTTTAAAACCTTGATTATGAATTAATTATTAGTGATTTATAGAAAAAATGCAATGAGGATAATATTAAAAGATTAATAGGGCATCGGTTTCTCAATTCGCACAGGACACCCAAAATCTCAAGGACAACCCTGGGTTTGATGAACCGTGCAGAATCTACGTTTATCTTTCTTTTTCTTTTTCTGAACGACAAAGGTTAGTTGTAAGTATTTATTATGTTAGGTTGAAATTATGAAAATGTAGTCAACCAAATCAAGCTAAGACTACATTTTTTTTCCCGTAAATTATATCTTTTTGTTTTGATTTAGTCATTGTAAAAAAAAACGGTTTGGTTTTAGTCCCTAAAATTAGAGACCATTTTGATTTTAGCCCCTGAAATATAGATCATATAAGGACTAATTCCATATATATATATATATATATATATGTGTGTGTGTGTGTGTGTGTAAAAAACATATTAGCAAATTTATAATTATTCATAAATTTACTGGTTAATTTAAAAAAATAGAAAATATGTGTATTAACCGTTATATGAAACATATTGAATAAATAGACAATTTATTTTAGAACACTTAACATGGGTACCAGTACCCAACTTATTTATAGTGTACTTTAAGAATTTAAAGTTATTTATCCTATCCGTATATAGTTATTAAACTTTATTAGAATTGTTAACTAACTTCTTGATAAATTTTATATTTTTTAATATAAAATTTAATTTGCATGTACTATCAATGTAAAAATATTTTACACACGTACCCAATAATATGTTATCACATTATTTAACGAGTATGACAAGTCTTGTGTCTTTAAGCTCATAAATAAGGTGACAACACATTATTG
This sequence comes from Calophaca sinica, assembly GCA_037113605.1. Classification (NCBI taxonomy): domain Eukaryota; kingdom Viridiplantae; phylum Streptophyta; class Magnoliopsida; order Fabales; family Fabaceae; genus Calophaca; species Calophaca sinica. Next base: position 35,803,087 of record CM073731.1, read on the forward strand.
GATGAATGTATAAAATATTTTTATACCGACGATTGTAGAAACAACCCTTAAAATAAAATTGAATTACTAAAATTGAATTAATATTATTTTATTTTGGATTTTGAAACGATGGGTGGATAAATTAAAAAATATTCTGAAGAAACAACCCTTAAAATAAATTTTCATTTTCAATAAGTTTAATTTGTTCGCAATTTTTTTCTTAAATTAAATTTGGGCAACTGACGTTGGAATTTAGAATGTTGTGGCACCTGTCAGTGAAAGAGTATAACAGGTGTGGGTTGGAGATACGTATGAATGTATGTTAAACGCACGTGTAGAGCGCCGAAACAATAGGAACAGCTGGCTCGCATACAGTGGGCTGTGTATACTGCACTAATATATAGGAAAAGGACTCTGTTCTAAGTTGTCCTTAGCGAATCATAAATCACATAATTAATTAAAATAAAAAATAGATAAATCGGGAAAAGTCCACGAAACCATGGAAGCAGAGCATCATCAAACATGATGGGCAAGGGGCCCAAAGCGTCGAAGGCGTAGGGAGAGTGGGCCCACGTGGAGGGAAACGACAAAAGAATCCAGTATAGGAAAATGTTATGGGGGAATTAATTAATGACGTCACGTCAGGACCCTGGGAGTGAGAAACGAGGTTTGGGGAAAAGGCGAAACCGTGGGTTATGGAGGTGGAGGAGCGAGAAAAGATTAATACTCCTCGTACTACTCCCTAAATACTAATGCACTCCCACTTGCAATCAAGGCGCGTTGCCACACTCCTCAACCCTTTGCAAAACCACTGTTTAGTGATTATGGGGTTGTCAGCGCAGCGCTGCGCTGCACTGCCGTGAAAGTTCTTGTACTCCGAATATTATTTTTTTGTTGCTTTATCTGTGTTGTCTTCCAAAAAAAGACTATTGGTATGTCAGAGTCCTATTATATTAGACTTAATTTTTTTTTGATAACAATATATAAGACTTAATTGATTTTAATAGACTCGAGGGAACAATATTTCCGGGAGGGCAAAACTAGCTTAAAATTTAAGTTTTCTACTTTTTTATTATAAAAATCAAACTCCCTACTACCACATAAATAAAAAACTCTGAAAGTGAAGATGTGATTTTAATTAATGACAACAAAATAGACACTTAGTAAATGACCATTAATAATTTTTTTTAATATCCTTGGTTTTGAAATTATATTGGTTAAATAATTACTCCCTCTGGTCCTTTTTATAAGAGACAAAACCATAATTCACACATATCAAAAAATACTATTAAAATCACAACTTTTTAATTAATACACATAAAGACATAAACTTCTCTCTAAAACTATCCTTATTAAAAATAAAGGCTCATGGTTCTAATTAATAATATTTCCTTAATTATTTTTATTAATATGAGACTTAAATAAGGGTATAAATAAAATTTATTATTTAATGTATTTGAAAATTTAAACTTATTTTTTATATTTAAGAAAAAAAGTTATTTTTATCTCTTATAAAAAGTACAGAAAGGAGTACTATGTTTTGTTCATGCAAAATAAAATTATTGTCATTTACAACTCGAATTGAAGCCGGCAATAAATCAACTTTGTGTGATATTTCTGATTAGAAAAGATATCAAGCACTCCTTGATTTTGATGGCTGTTTGTTTTACTACTCTCAAGTAGTCATAGCCTGTTTGTTTTCGCATTTTAGGGGTGGTGATGAGCTGTTTGCTCAAAGTTAAAAATTACTACCTCCGGTTCTAAATGTAAGAGAAAAAAAGGTGTTTTTTAGGGTTTCAAAATATAAGAGATATGTGAGATAAAAATGTGTTTTTCATTGGAAAAAAAAGTGTTTTTCTTGGTTTTGATGAATTAGGGTTTTGTCTCTTATATTTAGGACCGGAGGAAGTATTTTCGTCTTTAATAAACGTGCCTCGAATCTCGATCGGACTATGTGTCTAGTAAAAGAAATCGTAAATCCGAAAACGCCTAGTTAGGTTAGTATAAGAAATTTTTGCTATCATACTTCTTCCTGTCTCAATTATAAAAAAATAATAATTTTTTGGTTTATTAAATAATTTATGTATTTGTTCTATATTATTATTTTGCATACACTAATTTCATAGCAATAATTTCCATAAAAAAAAGTTCATAGCAATAATTCAATAAATAATGCATAAACAATTGATAAATGTTCGGTATTGGTCACTAAGTGCCTATTTGGTTTGGGCACCAAACGGTGGTTTGCACCCCTTTTCTCCGTTTGCGTTTGGCAAACGGAGTTTGTTTTTTTATTTTGTTGTTTGGTAAATTTTCCGTTTGTCTTTTCCGTTTGTGAAACGTCGTTTTGTTGTAGGAGATCTGATGTTGCTTTTCCGTTTGCAAAACTCCGTTTGAGTATTTTAACACTTCAAAAGTGATTCTATTTTGTCAACCAAACACAAATCAATTTTTCTAAACTCAGTTTTAAAATATTTTTACCAAACACAAATCATTTTTTTAAACTCCATTTTTCAAAACTCAGTTTTGTAAACAAGATTCTACACAATCTATTCTACTACAATCTAAACCAAACGGACCCTAAGATGATGGAAACTCCTCCTTAATCCTTGGACCCCAAATGTCCGACATGAATGTCTCCTAGGGAGTTAGGGCATATGTGAGCACTGGTTAAACTGACCACCACATTCTTTGGGAGTGAGGAGTAACAATGGAAAATAATACTTCCAGTCCCTGTTATAAAAAAAAATTAGAGTATTTTTTTGTCCTAATTATAAAAAAATTTGACTTATTTCAAAATATATTAATTGCTAAAATACTTTTTATACCTCTATTTTAATAAAAGTTTACAGTTTTATTATGCACTCAATTATTATTAGTATATTTAAAATGAGAATTCAATTTTATAATATTAAATAAGTTTTTTCCCTTGTAATAACGATAGGAAGTAGTGTTCGTTACTGTTCTGATTGTGGTACAGTGCAGTATACATGGGACATATTACATCTTCGTGAGCGGAATGGTGAGGAGCGTGGGAGAGGTGTTTTTGAACCTCTGCATGGACCCATCGAATGTAATGGGAAGAGATATCAAACCCTAAGTTGATATCTTCTTGGACGGATCGAACAATAAATAATACGTATACTTTTTTAAAGGCAATAATACGTACTCGTATAACTTAATGATACTAAAAATTTGCTAAATATCTAAATTTTTTAAATATACTCTCTCCTTCCGAATATATATCACATAATTTAAAAAAACAATAAATAAATAAAAAAGAGTTAATGATAATTTTATCAAATTAATCTTATTAATCATTGATGTATTAACTATTGTCATAAATACAAAGTGATGACATATATATTGGGACGGAGGGATTTTTTTTGTTCTTAGTACAAATGGTCAGGAGACGGGGGGATGGGGAGGAGAAAGTGCAGCGTTGTGGATTCAAACCGGTGCTTCTAATGTCCCGCAACACTTTAACACTCGATTGCCTTTCCTGAAAAGACGGAGGGAGTAGTTTAATATTTATGTGTATTTGTTTCAGGTTATAAAATTAAGCTTATGGGAATGAGGATCCCGAAAATATTATTACTAGAAATTTTATTAACAAGAATGTGTTTGGTAAGTATTTAATGTTCCTAGGAATGTATTTAATTTTTTTAATTTAAAAATAAAAAAATAGATAAAATTGAAAATAATGTGGTAAAATGAGATGGGAGTGAAAAGTTAAAGATATAGGACTTCTACCCTTTTTATATAGGAATAAAAATAGAAAAGACAAGTGTAAATAAAAATTTTAAAATAAATAATACTAAAACATATTTTTTATAAACTTGAAATAAACATAACAATTTAACATTCTTGCCGCACTTTCCTGAAAAAAAAATTTAGAATACCCCAAAGCACCCGAAACTGAAAAGCTGATAAGGGGTGCCCCATCAATTATTCGGAGAAACTACACTTGGACCTGGGGGAGGTGTGACTGTTAAGTTAACGCGCATTGAACGAGTTTGGGCCCGCACTTTTCTTACCCTTCCCCCGATCAATTTTGACGCAGGAGAGAGAGACATGTGTGCTTCGGTCCAACATTGGACCTCCCACTTTGGACTTGTCAAGATCTTTCATTGCAAATGGACTAAAACACCCTTCCTACCCTCCTTGAAACCACAAAACTGCCACTTTCTCACTATTCCAGGCTTTTTCCACTGAACGCCACCTTTGTAATTTCAACTACAAGTAGTGGCAACTGAATTTCCTATACCCCAATCATGCAATTCCTAAAGTAATCATACTACTAATTAATTACTATTTCGAGTTGTTTTTATTTGTCGTTAATTTATATTAATTAAAAAAATTAATAATTTTTTTTATTTTTTATGAAATTATTAATCTTTTTTATGATATTTTTGACTATTTATTATTCTATAGAACACATTTTTTTCTATAATAAATAATTAAATATATAATTGACAAATAAATAATTAATATAATTTTAAATTTTGAAAATGCCATGTATTTAAAACAAAATTTCTCTAGGGATTAGTTTTTCCAAACAAAATGTCATTAATTTTTTAAATAATATATACAAAATTCTAGATAATCTCTTGGCTATAATTTTATTAAGTAAATCAAGAAAATATCTCATATACAAATCAAAATAATATCTCTTATACAAACTAAAAAAATACCTCCTATATAAATTCTAAAAATAAAAAATTATTTACATATTTTTTCAACGGTGTTGATGATGCAGGTAGTTTAAGCCAATTGATTCCCTCTCACGGATTCCTTGTAACCTGCCGTTGTTTACACATCTTTTTCCTTCTTCCCGTTTCGTTGTCAATACAATACAATACAATACCAAACCGTTTTGTTTTCAAAGCCATCTCTTTTATATAAACAAACCATCTCTTACCACTTTCTCTTACACTACCGCACTCCCCTCCACTCTCTCTTTTTTTCCCCTTTTCTTAGTTCACTCATGCACTCCTCCGCTGTAAGACCTTGTTACTTGGAACAAGACCACGGTTTGGCTTCCTTAACAGCCATGGATGCTGGTTACCGTGCCAGTAGTTTTGTTTCAAGGTCGACTATGACCATGGGTTATGCCACCTCGTACAACAGATCATGTAGTTCTAGAAACCTTTCCGTTTCATCGCCGAGATCTGGAAGATTCTACGATGCTAGATTTGAAGATCAACAACCTCACTTCCTCCAAGCTTGTTTTCTCTGTAACAAGCCACTTGGTGACAATAGAGACATCTTCATGTATAGGTAATTACTAATTAGCCACCACACAACAACAACAACCCATGTTTCAAAAATTATTTTTTTCTTTTTAAAATATTTTACTTGCCATATGATCTTTGATCTGATGAGTGGTTTGAATTGTTGCAGGGGGGACACACCTTTTTGTAGCGAAGAGTGCAGGGAACAGCAAATTGAGATAGACGAAGCGAAGGAGAAGAATATGAACCTTTCTTCAACTATGAAGGCTTTGAGGAATAAGGAGCAAAGAAAATCTACATCCCCAAACAAGGCTCAAGATTATTCCTTTCGTACAGGGACAGTTATTGCTGCATAGTTGTTTTGGTTGAGTGGTGAATAGTAGATTCCTCTAGAGAAGAAGACAGAGGAATTGATGCAGTATTCCCGTAAAAGGAAAAGCAAGAAGAAAAATATTTTACGAAAAAGAGTTGTGACAAAAAAAAAACGAAGAAGAAAAAGAAAGTGAGGTTCCAAGTTTTTAACTTTTTTTTTTTTTGCCTCCTTTCCACGAACAAGGGTCAAGAGAGAAGGGATCGGTACAGGGGAATTTTGTGGATGTAAAGGTGTAAATGGTATACGTTTGGAAAAAGTGTGTTTGCTTCTTGTGGGAGATCCCCTCTCTATGAAATGGCTCAGTTTTCGGGTTTGCCTTTTTTTTTGTGTGTGTTGAGATCAAGGTGTTGGTCTTATCTCTTTTTGTTGTAGATCCTCCTCCTTGTAAGTTATATGGTGGTTGTGTTGTGCCCCATAATTTCAGTTTTCAAAGGTGAAACTGAATACAACGGTAAATTTCTTTCTATTTTCCCCGGTCTAATTGATTCCCTTATCTGACGCTCCTATCAATTCTGCGTAGATTGTAGATTTGTATCGATCAGGGTGTAGAAATTTATTGTGTATCGGTGTGTTAATAATTTTTGAAAAATAAAATGTATTTTATTATTCAATAATATAAATAAATTACAGTATTAAATAGTTGTCCAATTTATAATTACATAAATTCTTGTATAAAGTATTAAATTTATTTAGAGACAATAACATTTTTTATTATCTTAAAATATAATTTAGACTTGAAATCAATGACACAATGAAAAAAATAGTGATCTTATTATTTATTACTTTGATAAATAAATTATATTTGAAATATAAAAATGATGACAAAATAAAAAGATTAAATATTTAGTATTTTTTCTGTCATTAAAGCAAAAATATAATAATAATAATAATAATAATAATAATAATAATAATAATAATTTTCTATATATTCATTGATATAAACAAATTGAGTGTGGTCAACACTGCCTTCAGGAAAATTGCTTAACAAAACTAATAGATTATTATGGGTAAAAACATTAGCCAATCTACAATTTGAACTCTTTGCAACAATATTATTGAGGGATATGAAGAGGAGTGGCTAAATAGTAAAGAAGATCCAAGATATAATATCACCAATTCCAATTATATGACACAATTGCCATTTCAACTGCTGATGTGTATATACAGATCATATCAAACCAAGAAATCATATCAAACCAAGAAACAATAGACCTTCCCCCAATTTGTTCGGTCTAGTTGTGATTGTTTTTGTTATTAATTGCTTGTAGTATTTATTTTCAATAACTTAACTGTCAAACCAGCAAAACATCTTTTATTTGCTAATCACTTTATAAGAAATTCGTATCTCTTTCTGAATTTCAGTAATTGCAAAATTGGATTTATTGAATGAGAAGTATTTTAGTTTTTCTGACCACCTGTCCTACGCAGTGAAAACATTCAGATTTATAATCAAATGTTTGTTCTTTAATTCATCATTATATATATATTTCAGGAAAGGTAAAACAAATTACTAATAAGAAAGATAAAAGCTAACATGATAATAGAATTCAAGAGAGCACACACCAGTATCTTCTACTACCAAGTACAAACAATATATGGTTCCAAAGTGAAGGCAATAAAAAGTATTGTTCTTATACATTGTATCTTTTCCACGTGACTGCGATCACAAAATATGTTGATCCAAAGGGTTGAGTTCCTTTTTTACCTTGTGAGTGTGTGCCTGTGTGGAACCAACCACAATTTGCAACTATTGATGCAGGAGATGCAAAGTAAATACCTGAGAGGTTAGAATAATGTCATGATGTCTTTACTTATACCAGTCAGTAACCAAATTTGGGAAGCATTTCTCTGATGAATAGCAGAGTCTTACATATATGGACATCTTGATGGAAATAAAAATATGAGGTAATTTCTCTGATAAATACAGGTGCGTAATTTAAATTTAAAAATAGTTCCACATAAGAAAACAACACAATTAGTACCATCAATTGTCATATGACAAACTACTAATTAGGCAACAGGTTATAATGAGGAATTACTAATTATGCAACAGTACCGTATGTGAAAAGTAATTTCTAAAGCCTATTTTAGGCTTTCAATATTCAACCATGGGCACATTCATTTTAAGAATCTTATTTTACAGTTTCAATATTCAACCATGGGCACAATCATTTCAAATTTGAGGCAGTCTTCAATGAAGAGGTAGTCACTAATGATGATGGTGATTCTTAAGGAGTATTAGGATTTTGATTCTAACTCATCCTTATAAAACCGGCTTGTAAGGTGAAGGGTGTTCTTTGCTTATAAACTCTTTTGGGACCTTATCTCTAGTCTATGTAAGACTTGGGTTTTTCCCGATACACCCTCACGCTCAGTACTATTGGGCTTGGTGCGTGTATAATATGGTGCGTAGCCCAATGGGTCTAGTATCGGCTTTGATACCATATTAGAATTTTGTACCTAACCCATCCTTACAAAACCGGCTTGTACGGTGAGATGTGTCATTTGCTTGTAAACTCTTTTGAAACATTACCTTTAGTATACGTGGGATTTGGGTTTTTCCCGATAAGGAGATTGGGGTAGATCAGGCAAAAGATGGGGTAGTAACACGAGGGCATGCATGCTATGCAACAAGTCATAACCAAAATTCAGTTAGAGTGCGTTTGGATGAGGTAATTCAAAATTTTAGAGTATTAAATTGCTTCAATTGAATTCCTTTCATTTATAAAATTTGTTGTTTGGATAGATTAATTAAATTTATTCGCTCTTAAAATTCTTTGTTTGACTATAATAATTATTAATTAAATAAAGGTAATGTATAAATTTCATATTTTTTATGAATATTTTTCAAAATTATTTTTCCTTTTTTTTTTGGCGGTGGGATAAATATTTTTCTTTTAAATTAATTTTTCGGAAAACTTTTTTTTTTTGGAAAAAAATATTTTTTGTTGAAACAAATACATTTTCGGAAAAACAATTCTTGTGAAAAAAATGTTTTTTGAAAAAAAATTATTCCAAAAATAATTTTGTTTTGAAAAAAAAAATTAGAAGAGGGAGTAAAGAGGGAATTTCAAATTATTAACTTTTAAGTGGTATTTCAAATTCCCTAAATTTAGTCTTAGTAAAATACCTCATAAAATCTCTTTATTTTTAAAATTCTCCACATTTATTATTCAAACATGATAATTTGTTTTGATGCATTTGAATTACCCTCTAAAATTACATTACCTCATTAAAATTTATCGTCCAAACACACCTTTAGAGTCATTAAGTATGGCTCATGTAAGCCAAAGGGATAAACTTGCTGGTTCGTGCTTTATATCTGAAAATACCATAACATAAAACATGAGCGTAACCTACTTGAAAATCAATGTACAATTGCTTGCTTTCGTGAAGGTCGACATTTTCCTACACTGGGCAAATAGAGGGGAAAGATCGTCTAGATCATGAGAGCAAATGCTATTGGGCTTTTGGAAGTTCATAATCAGGACCTCCTAAACCTTTGAATCCATGGGCTTTTGTGTCTCATAAATACACAAATGCAGGAATCTATATACAAGGTGGTTTTCCCATGGGTATTGTTAAAACCACCTCCCCATATTAATTTCTCCACCTCCCCAATTTTTATTTTTCTTGAACTACCCTCTTTCCATACCACTCCTGCAGCCCCACCGCCCACTCCACCCTCCAACCCCACTCTCTCCCATGAAACCCCGACCACCATCCCACTCCCCTTCCCCCACAATCATATCTCATCCCCCACTCAACCCACTCGAAAACCATAACCCCTCCCCTCAAAAACACCCCACCCCGAAGTCCCAAACCGTAACCTCTTCCCCAAAAAATCACCCTACCCCAAATCGTAACCCAACCTACCCTACTCCATTTCCCACTCCCTTCCACTAAAACCTCGTTCCTCACTTTTTATTTCACTATATTTTTTTCTATTGAAAAAAGATGAGTTTTGGGTACGACAATTTTTTTTGCTTTCTAGAAACTTCTCAGAAACTGTGACACTCTATACCCCACATGTTAATATTAAAGAATAAGGAAAAATAATCACACAGTGAAATTCTAGTCAATAAATTTTTTTCAAACAAAGGTAGAGTTGTCACACTCTTACAAACTTGTAGAAAACAAAGATAGTTAAATATTACAATCAACCTAAGGAAACAAATAAGTACCCTAATGTCACAATATCTCAGAGCTGACCCTAATTATTACATCGAAAATCAACAACAACTAAAAGCAACTGAAAACGAAAATCCAAACTACGCGTGATCTCATCTACGATCACTCCTGGGCCGTGAGATCCTTGTCACTTACAAACTCATCGTCTAAACATACACAATAGTGTATGAGTAGCCACAACAAAGGGGTTAGACATGACATACAAAAATAGCACGTAACGGAAGAAGAAATAACTTAAGCAATGCGCCTAATCATCATTAACTATTGCACAACATACAACAAATACAATATGAATGCATGACTCTACGAGTACATATGCAATGTTAAGACCAACGTCTACTTCCATACATGTGAATCCAAACAACTCAGGCAAGTGAGTGAGGGTACACCGTCACTCTTGAGTATGAATAATGTCTAGTCAGGGTGACCTGATTTATATTGGAACTGCCCCAACAACGGTAGCTATCCACTGCCTTTACGTAAGACGTCCCTACCCGATCGACCTGCGAGGCTGGGTACATTGCCCATCATGGTCGTCACTAATATCGCATCCACGTTGCTCACTGCCAATAACAACAACGACACGACACCTTATGATGCATGAACACAAAACCAAACAAGGTGTCTAACAACAACAACGAATCAACAACACCAACCAATTTATTGACAAGGTACTACTTGTCAGTATGTTGACAAGTTTCCCCTAGCCTTGGAACAAGTCCAAGTAATCATCCTGCCTCACAACACTAAGTTTAAGCTAATTTAACTTAGTGCCTAATCCTTTTTCCAAGTGGTTAATTCAAATTAAATACATCTAAGTTTGATCATCACTTAAAATACCCTATTGAACCTCGAATATTCTTGAAATACACGATAGGACACTGCCCTAGGCCGGACGCAACCAAAACACGAGAGAACACGGCGCCACAAGGTTGCCCAGTGGGCGCCTGGCGCCCCACCTCTGTCTGCCACTCTTTCATCAATTTTTTTTACGTGGTCCCCATGAATTTGGGGATGATTGGACGTACTGTACCGCTCCTAAATAATTATGGAGCACTAACAAAAAGGGTTGGGGTCATTATCTAACCTATCTTGAATTTAAAAATTCAATTAGTGAACTTTGATTTTTTTTTTTTTCTGCTCAACTTTATGCATAAAATTTTCTAAGTTACCCAACTCCTCATATTCTTACTCCTACACACTTAGACCATTATCACATGAAAACTATCGTCATTCTTCGTTTCTAAGATCCATTTAAGTCCATAACTTAGTCACCTAGACACCATAGTTACCTTAGAAAAAAATTGCACAATTATAACCCCCACTCTTATTCATAATTTTCTGCATAACACACTGTTGCTCCTATTGAACTTAAATATCACCAAGTCATATCCTAAGACATTCTAGTACCTTATTAAGAGACTAAATTCACAATAGCACATGAAACAAGCAACATAGTATATATGACATCATTTCAGTCACATAACCATCAACACTATAACAAGACAATTAACTCATCACATAGTGCATGTTACAACAAGTTATCATAAAATCAATCAAGTTAACATCACACAAGGCATTTCAACCTAACATCATAATCATGACAACAACCAAATTTATGACTTTCCCATCACAATGGTGACAGTACATCATCATGAACAAACCGCGCCAAGTTTAGGGATCATGAGATGTCTTTATTGCCTAATTACTTCCATAAGCCCCCTAATCATGTATCAATCTGCCCCCTTACCTTAAACAAATTCGTACTTCTTCACAAAGGTGGAAATAAAGGGTCTTGGTTTCTCCAAAGTAGTTTTTTCTCCTTCAAGAACACAAGGGCATGACATAGAATGGGAAAATGGCGAGTTTAGAGCCCTAAGAAAGAAAGAATGATTAAACCCTAACCATAAAGACTCACCTTCTGATAATCACTTCTAAAATGAGAGGAGAATGCCAGTAGCAATGTGCTAATTTTTGGATTTCTCTAGTTGAGCTCTATGGTAGAACTCCCAAGTTCAGAATTTTGAGAGCAAAGGAAGAAAAAGCAGTTCTGATTTTTGGCTTCTGATAATGGGAGGTTAATGAACGTGTTTAAGCCTTAAAAATAGTGGGTTTAGTAGAGGTTAAATCCCATTAATCATAGCTCCTTTGAATGGGTCAAAATGGGTCCTAAATAGTAAAAAATACCCCCCAAAAACGCAAAAACACATAGCTGCAGAATTGCAGCAGGCACCCTGTGCCCTGGTATTGTCTCTCAGGGCACCCTGCGCCTCCTGACGCTGTCTTTTTAGCTCATTTCGCGTCCTAACTCGCATAGTCGCGTCATGTATGGATCCTAATAGATTCTTAGTCAAACAAAATCATTTTTAAACACATAATTACACATCATAAAACACACATGCAAGCATAAAAAATTCTAAGTCCTATAAGCGAATTTTGAGGGTGTTATAGAAACAAGTTTTCGGGCGTCTCAAAAACCGTAATTTTTTTTAAAATTTCTTCTTCTAGAAACTTTTTTCTTGATGTGTAAAAAAAATACACCTCCTACGGTTCGGAAACTTTACACATATGGAATTTAGATTCTAGATGCATGCATCCGGAAACAAGTTTTTAGAATGTCTAAAAACGCAGAAAAAATAATAATGCTCACGAGTGCTTCGAAAAAATAGGAGATGGATAGAAACGGTGGTGACAGACATGGGAGATTGTAAGGAATTTTTTTTAGGAGAGCACTAAGAGACTTTTACCACATTTGTTTTCAAAACCTTAAAGTGTTAGGTTAATGGGTGTATCCTCTTATATACTCTTCATTTTGTTTATTATTAGACGATGTATGTGGGACTTATTTATTTCACAACTCACGCTTGGTTACTCAATAGAGATAGTGGGGTTGTGGTTTTGGACAGAAAATGAAGGTGGGAGGTTGTAGGAGGTTGTAGAGAGAGTGATCATGAGAAAATACAATTGCAGGTCTAAAATTCAAGGAAACATTTATGGCATTTTAGTACTCTCTAACTAGTTTTAGTACTGCTTCCGTTCCTTTTTATATGTCGATTTTTAAGAAGGATTTTATTCCTTTTTATTTATTATTTTGATAGTTTAAGGTTACATTTTGTTAGTTATACCCCTTGTCCCTATTATCTAAATATGGCAAATGGGTACACTATCCTGTTGTAGAGATGCTTTGTGTATCTTCACTTTCAAGTTCTGAATTTGTGATTTCAACATTTAAATCTATGTCAAACAATGGAAATCTATCATTTGAAGCCATATTTGTTGAGTTTTGTAAACTTAGAATCAAAACACTATTTAGTGTTCTTAATTTTTTTTTGGTGGGAAGAATCAAAACACTATTTAGTGTTCTTAATTTTTGTTTGGTGGGAAGAACAAATCTTAGTTTAATTTTTCATATCAAAATTTTTGGTGGTAAAAAATAAACAGTGGAGGGAAGTTATTTTTTATTTTTGTTAAATGCTTGTTTCTTGAACCAAAATGGAGTACTCAATGTTTTAGTTAATGAGGAAAAAATTGTTTACTTAGAGTGGATGGGAGAGGAATTGATCAGGTCAAAATATTCCTTGTCCCATAAATATGTTGTGCACTTGTGTTGAAAAGCTTTCCTTTTTTTTTTTAGGGATTTCAACGTAGAGAGAGAATAAATGGGTTGAGTGGGAGAGTGAAAGTTAAGGGTACAACAGGAACAATCAATATAATATAAGAATAGAAAATGCGGAAAAGACAAAATTAGACTACCATATTTTTACCACTTATTATTTTAAAGGGTCAAATATGTCAATCTAAATAAAAATAAATCAAAATAAAAATTAAATTCACATAAAAAATTAATTTTTCCTACCTACTTTAACTTTTTCTCTCTCACCTTTTACTTTTTTTTTCTCTCTTCTCTTTCTTCTCTCTCTTCACATAAGTCACTCTCTCTTTCTCTTTTTCTCTTTCTTTTTTTTCCTTTCTTTCTTTCTCTCTCTTTCTCTCTTTCTTCAAAATAAATAAAATGAAACTATTTTAATTTTTCTATTTTATTTACATTTATATTTTTTATTAAGATTTTTTTAATTTTATTTTTTTATATTTTTATATTTTATCATTGTAATTTTTTTATTTATAAATAATTATTTTCGTTTAAAGTCTCAATAAGAAAACATTACATATTGTCAATATAATTTTATCATCATTGATCACGTATCAAAATTTATAGATAATTATTTATTATATATTTTTTAGAGATGATTATTTTACTTTTGATTCTTAATGGGAGGAAACATTACATACTATCGGTATAAATAATTATTTTTCTTTTAGGTACAGACAGAGAAACATAAAATATTATCGACATAACATTAAAATTTATAAATATCTTTATTATATATTATTTATATATGATTATTTTACTTTTGACTCTTAACGAAAGGAAACATTACATACTATCGGTATAAATGATTATTTTTCTTTTGGGTCTAGACGGAGAAACATAAAATATTTGTTTTTTATACGAACGTAAACGTCTTTATTATTTATAAATGATAATTTTGATTCTTAGTCTCTACGGGGAAATAATATATGTTGTCAGTGTAATTTTATCATCTTTAAACATATCAAATATATAACTGTTTTTATAGTTTATAAATTATTATTTTGCTTTTTAATCCATATGGAAAAATATTACATGTTGTGGGTGCAATTTTATAGTCTTTTAACACATATCAAATTAATTTGACATATTTTGCAATCCTCATATGTTTTATTAAATGAGTCTTGGTGTTAAATCTATTTACTATCAATATCAATATAATCAATATAAGAATACAGAGGGTTGACAAAATTACTAAACTAGACTACCATATTTTTACCACCTATCATTTTTAAGGGGCAAATATGTCAATCTAAATAAAAATAAATTAAAATAAAAATTAAATTTACATAAAAAATTTAATTTGTTCTACCTACTTTTACCTTTTTCTCTTTCATCTTTCACTTTTTTCCCTCTCTGTTCTCTTTCTTTTCTCTCTCATGTGACACTCTTTGTCTTTCTCTCTTTATTCTCTCACACCCTCTCTTTTCTCTTTCTTCTTTCTATTTCTTTTTTTTTTGTCAATTTCTTCTTTCTATTTCTTTCTATTTCTCTTTTTCTATATTTTTATATTTTTGCCACCTATCATTTTTAAAGAGGTAAATATGTCAATCTAAATAAAAATAAAAAATTAAATTCACATAAAAAATTTAATTTGTTCTACCTACTTTTACATTTTTCTCTCTCACCGTTCACTTTTTTTCCTCTCTCTTCTCTCTCTCACGTGACACTCTTTCTCTTTCTCTCTTTCTTCTCTCACACCCTCTCTCTTTTCTTTCTTCTTTCTATTTCTTTTTTTTTTGTCAATTTCTTCTTTCTATTTCGCTTTTTCCATAATTTTATATTTTATCATTATAATTTTTTATTACTTATAAATAATTATTTTCGTTTAAAGTCTCAATAGAAAAATATTACATATTGTCAATATAATTTTATCGTCTTTGATCACATATCAAAATTTATAAATATATTTATTATATATTTTTATATAGATGATTGTTAATGCAAAAAATGGTGCAAGGTCGTACCTTTGCTCCTCTGCTTGGTAGTTGGGCGATGGGCTCCGTGGTGAGTACTCCTCCTCCGGGCGTGATGTCCTTCCCTTGAGGCCAGGTGGGGTAACTGCAAAAGGCCCTCCGATGCCTAAGTTAGATAGGGCTTTTTAGGGTGAGCATAGAGCTCGACATCATAGAGATGAGTTTAGGGTTTTGAGAGAGGGTAGAGAGTCTGCAAACCTGGGGGTCTAGCCCCCTTTATATAGTGGAGTTGCGTGGAAGGAAGGAAACCTCCGATCCGATTCTCAGCGCGATAATCCCTCACGACAATTCGGGAATTGGTGATCTCTTCACGATATTTCGCTCTGCCAGCAGTTGCGTCTGCCACGTGATCTTCCATCTTTAGGGTGACAACGGCCCAAGTGTTACCTCAGCACGCCTCGTTCTAGAAGGTTCATGAGACTGAGTCGTTTCGCCCATTCCCGGCTTTCGATGTTATCGTCGGAGAGTCGCAGGAAGTCGGTGCGGCGCGTCTCGGATCGGTGGCAATTCGTCCCAACTCGGGTAAACAGAAGCAGGCCGATGCGCCTGGTGGCGGCACGCAAGAACTTCGGCTCGGGACCGATCCATAACACAAGCCCCTAGACTCTTCGCGAAGGGCGGAGGGTCTATCCCATGTCGCGGTGGGGTATCAGTCGAGTCCCCAATCCGCCATGTACTGGCTGCGTGATCCTCAATCTACGGAGTGACAACGGCCCCAAGCATCGTTTCCAGGTGTATCGCTTTCTAGAAGGTTCGAGGGTCATGAGCCGGCTCGCCCCGCCCTGCTCGGTGTTATCATTGGGGCAGTCGTACAGGAGGTCGGGTCTGGCTCGCCTCAGGTAAGTGGCAATCCGTCGAGCTCGGATAAGCAGGAACCGAGCTGATCCGCTCCGGTTCGGTGAGCACACTAGAACTCGCCTCGAGACCGGCCCGTAACAGAATGGGGAGTGATCCGTTGTTGATTTTGAACCATAAGTCCCCGGGACTTGCCGCCGATCGGTGAGTACTTCTCGAGAGTAGTAGGTGTTTGGACCCATCTAAGTGCCACGATCGATTTCATGGGTTTCGATTGTCAATAATATAATGGTGGTCGGATGATCCGATCCCCGAGGCATGATGTCTAAATGTACGAGATGAGAGGTGGTGAGTCTTGGACCTCGGCCGATCACGTAGTCTTCCTTGGTTCATGTGCTACATGTGTCGGCATTAACCTTATTTCTGTCTTTACAAGGGCGTAAGCCCCCAATTGTTTAACTACGTCGCCTGCACTTATTCCGATCCTCGTTGTTTCTCCAGGATGGTCGGTCATGGTCGAGCTTATTCGATCCGGGCTCATTGTGGCCGAGCAAGTTGTAACCGAACTTGTGAAAGCTACATGAGGCACTTGGAGGACCAAAAGAGTTGCAAAATGAGAGATCTCTTGGCTTTTGACCTTGCGATTGAGAAGGAGAAATCCTCGGCCGTTTGGGCGGAGGGGTATAAGAGGTTTTGTGCTTTACAGTTCAAGGAGGGCTTTGATAATGCCTTTGCCCAAATCAGGTGGGTTGCCCCCAATTTGGATATCTCAGAGCCTGAGTTCACCAAGGCTGGGAACGATGGCAAGAGTGTGGAGGAGGAGGATGGCGAAAAGACCAACCATGGTGATCCCGAAGCGAAGCAAGGGGAGAAGCGGTTCTTTGCGAACGTAAAGAATTATTGTCGATGGTGGCCCAACAGGAGTCCAAGGGGATACCCTTGAGTAGTTTGTATTTGCTTTCTTTTATGCTTTGTGTGAGGTAGCTTAAGTGGAGCAGCAGTAGATCTCGACAGGTCTTCGAGCTGACTTGATGATTTAGACCATAGAGGTGTTTCTGAGGTCGAGTTGCTACCGAAACCGGGCTCGCTTTAGAGCTCGCCAGGTCTTTATGATGATTGGAGCTGGTTAGGCTTTTCTTTAGGTCGAGTTATCACCTTCCGAGCTGCTTTAGAGCTCGCCAGGCCTCTATGCTGAGCTGAAATCTTTGGAACCGCAGGGGTTAGTCTTTGTCGCGCTGTGCTTGAGCTCGACACGTCTTTATGCTGACGAGGTGTCTTTGAAACCACAATGGTCTTGTTTAGCTCGACAGGCGACCTTAGCCGAGCTGCTTTAGAGCTTGTAGGCCTCTATGCCGACCTGGTGTCTTCGAAACAACAGGGGTTGTTTAGGCCGACTGGCGACCTTCCGAGCTGCTTTTGAACCAGGCCTCTAAGCTGACCTGGAATCTTTGGAACCGCAGGGGTCGAGCTGCGAGCGAGCCCACCATGCCTTTATGCTGACTTGGGGTCTTCGGGACCACGGGGGTCGAGCTCGAGCGAGCCCACCAAGCCTTTATGCTGACTTGGGTTTAGGACCACAGGGGTCGAGCTGCGAGCGAGCCCACCAAGCCTTTATGCTGACTTGGGTTTAGGACCACAGGGGTCGGGCTGCGAGCGAGCCCACCAAGCCTTTATGCTGACTTGGGTTTTTGAACACGGGGGTCGTGTTGAGGTCGAGTTTCTGCCGACACTGGGTGCCGAGCTCCGTGGCGGGCTCGATCTTTGGTTTTGGGGCACTGTTCCTGTCAATGTTAGCATTAATTTTTATGTTAGTAAAGTGCTCGTAGCAAGTTTTATACTTCCCTGAGAGAGTAGTTGATCTGGCTGTCCATGTGGCATGGTCGAGGTCACCAAATATTTGAGGTCATCTAGTGAACGGTGGTCATCCATTGGCGGGTAGGTCATCCGAATATTTGATTTGTCGAAGTAATTACGTGGCGAGTTCTACTTCGACAACCGGGTGTCGAGCTCGTGGCGGGCTCGACCTTTGGTTTCGTTAAGCTTTGTCGAATATTGTGATCGAGATCTTGCAAGTAGTTGATTAGAAATTTGAATATCTGGATAGTTGAGGTCACTCATCCTTGAATGGTCAAGGTCGACCGGCGGTGAGTTGTGGTCGATTGAGTTGATTAGTTGAGCTTTGTCCGGCATATCTTGATCTCTACCAAGATTTGTGTGGCGGCTGCATTCACGATTCTTAGGATACCCAAAGATTTGGTCTTTATCTTGACCTCTTCCAAAAGCGGTTAGTAAAAGATATGATGGGATATTTCCAATTTGAATATCCATAAAGGAGATATGATTTGTTAGAAATCATAAAGATCATTCTAAAAATCTCATCCATGATAACTAGAGGGGAAATATAATAGGAAGGAAAACACGATTTAAAAACGCGGTGGTCGAAGGAAACGTCGAGAGCGTGTTTGCTCAAGACCGATCTTCCATGTTCTTGGCATAATTGGCATGCGCCGAGGTCAAAACAACTTTGCCGAGTATGAGAAACATTATGCTGACTTTCCAGAATGATAAATATTTGGCGAGTGTCCTATTGATTTGTTCGTCAAAGACAGATCTTTGTGTTTGTTGTACTCCTATGGTGCTCCAAGATCGGATCCTTAGGTGGGCCTTGGTGGCTGATGGTGTTCCGGCTTGGTTCCTCCAATGGCGATCTCCAGTTCGCCATGCTCCTTGTGTGTACCATCTTGCTCGGTGGTATTCTTGAGGCCCAGGCTAGTTTTACCGGGCCCCACGGTGGGCGCCAATGTTAATGCAAAAAATGGTGCAAGGTCGTACCTTTGCTCCTCTGCTTGGTAGTTGGGCGATGGGCTCCGTGGTGAGTACTCCTCCTCCGGGCGTGATGTCCTTCCCCTTCAGACCGGCGGGTGGGGGAGCTGCAAAGGCCCTCAGATGCCTAAGTTAGATAGGGCTTTTAGGGTGAGCATAGAGCTCTACATCATAGAGATGAGTTTAGGGTTTTGAGAGAGGGTAGAGAGTGAGCACAGGGGGTCTAGCCCCTTTATATAGTGGAGTTGCGTGGAAGGAAGGAAACCTCAGATCCGATTTCTGTGCGGTAATCCCTCACGACAATTCGGGAATTAGTGATCTCTTCACGATATTTCGCTCTGCCAGGTCAGTTGCGTGCGACTCGTGATCTTCCATCTTTAGGGTGACAACGGCCCCAAGTGTTACCTCAGGCACGCCTCGTTCTAGAAGGTTCATGAGACCTGAGTCAGCTCGCCCATTCCCCAGCTCGATGTTATAGTCGGGAGAGTAAATGGGAAGTCTGCAGCGCGTCTCGAGATCGGTGGCAATTCGTCGGCTCGGGTAAGCGAGGCAGAGGCTGATGCGCTCAGTCGGCGACGCAAGAACTCGGCTCGGGACCGGTCCATAACAATGATTATTTTACTTTTAATTCTTAACGGGAGAAAACAGTACATACTATCGGTATAAATGATTATTTATCGTCTTTTAACACATATCAAATTAATAAATATTTTTATCATTTCTAAATGATTATTTTATTTTTTAGTCCTTACGAGGAAATATTACATGCCGTGGGTGTAATTTTATCGTGTTTGAACACATATCAAATTTGCAAATGTCTTTATCATTTATAAATAATTATTTTGCTTTTTAGTCCTTACGGAGAAACATTACATATTGTCGGTGTAATTTTATTATAAATAATTATTTTGCTTTTTAGTCTTACAGGGAAACATTACATGTTGTTGGTATAATTTTATTATAAATGATTATTTTGCTTTTTAGTCCCTACGGGAAAACATTACATGTTTTGGTGTAATTTTATCATCATTAAACACATCAAATTTATAAATATATTCATCGTCTCGACCGGTTGGTTAGGACATTTCTTACACCGATTTAAGTGTTATGTTGCACAATCGTCCATTACCTCCCGGTCATGTGAAAGTCAGAGTTGACATTGCTTACGAGGCGGAAGATTGCTTACGAGGCGAAAGCATCGTTGCCAATTCCACTTGAGGACGTAGGTATCAACAACATGGGAGAGGCAGTAGGTACCTTTGTGTCATGGCCGCAGCAACTCGTAAGAGTAAATGACGTGTTACTTTTTAATAAACATGATTCATAATCATATATTTATTAAATTGCGTGGTCATTAACCATGTATCTTACTGAAATTAATGCAAAATATTTAGGTACCCGTACAATCGAAACCCAAAGATAAGGTTAAGGGCAAGGGGAAGCAGCAAACAGTTGGGTCAGTTACATCCCCAGCAAAGAATCAGGGCAAATCTCAACCTTCCCCTTCCACATCTCCTGTTACAACCATTTTTACGTTTCTTCAAGTCCATCCTAATAATAATCTGGTTGATGGAGCAACACTGGATTTAAAAGTTCCTCTAGAAGTTTTGGGGCATACAGGCGAATTCCCCTTGTCTTTCGGTGCCAAGGATGAACTGTCTGAAATTTTTACTTATGGCGATTGAATCAGTCAGACTATTATTATTATTATATATATCATGTATTACATTTAACTTTAAACTATATGTTTTTTTCTCATTGTTTCACCTAAATTAATATTGAAGTTATTGTTAATTCATTAATTTGTATACGTTTAATTTAAGGTACTTGTATTATGAGATACTGATCCCAGAAGGACGGACTCAGAGGTTTGTGTTCTTGTGCCCACAGAGCACAGATTTGGCATTTGACCTTGTCGCGGTTAAAACATATATATATAAACACTTGGCACTAGCAAACTCTGAGTCTGAGACATTGTTTCTGTCACCGTGTAACGTAGGGTGAGTCATTTAATTTAATGTGTATGTATGTATGTATGTATGTATCTATGTATGTATGTATGTATGTATGTATGTATATGTATGTATGACTTACTTAACGCGATACTAATTTTTGTGAAATGTGATTACTTGCTCCACTACAAGAAAACGCGGTGTTACTAGCCGTCGGTAATACAAAAAAGCCGTCGGAACAGTAAATTTACTGACGGACTACCGACGGGCTCGTGGCCATCGGTAAAACGGTCGTCAAAAACCATTACCGACGGGTTTTTTTAGCTGTCGGTATTACCAATGGGTCTATTCCGTCGGTTAAAGACCGTCGGTAATGCGAGACGGTAACTACCGACGGCCTTACCCGTCGGTATTTTTTTTATTTTTTCATGAATTAATTAAATAATTAATTAAAATTAATTGATTATTTTTATTTTTTATTTAATTTAATTAATTAATTTCTTTAATTCATTCATTTATTTATTTAATTAATTATTAATTAATTATTTAGTTATTTAATTATTAGTTTATTCCATATTAAGAAATGTGATAACGTAAACTAAAAAACAAAAGTAAAAAATAAACATAATATAAATTAAAAAAAAATCCTCAGTATATCAAAATATAAAATAAAGAAAAAGTCAAAACATCACTAATAATCCTGATAATCTGATCATGCACGAGATGCTCTAAACCATCCGCGTCATCGACTTCATCAGTATCGGGAGGTGGAGGCGGAGGCAGAGGCGGAGGAGGCGGCTGATGATGAGGCTGAGGCTGCTGGAGAGCTAGCATCACGTACATATGTTCCTGTCGCTCCAGCACTTTAGCCAAAATTGCGTTCGTTCAACAGGTCTCCTCCTCGGAAGCGGCCAGTCTCCGTTTCACCTCGGCTAACTCCTGGTCATCTACAATAGAGCGACGATTGACACCACTACTCGATGATTCTCCGATGTGGAGGTAGCTAGTCCCTTTCTTGTAGTTGTTGGCAAGGTCTCCAGCACCGTATAGGCGACCCTTCTTCTTGCCGCCAACAACATCTACCCAAACCTTGAACGGTACAGATGGATCCTCAAGGCTCTGAGACGGGAAACATGATGATGTCTGAGATCTAATTTGAGACATCCACGTCTCAAACTTCTCTTGTCATGCATAAACAAATAAGTCAATTTTTTTTGGTAAGAAAACAATATAAACATTATTAAAAAAATATTCATTATATTTTATAATTATCTAGGTCTACCTCGACCGATCATTAACGAAATCAATAGTACTCCTCCTAATATGAGTTGCACGATGGAGCTCGTGCAACTGTACCTCTCTATCCAACCTCTTCGACTGTAATTAATTAATTATTAATAATAATAATAATAATAATAATAATAATAATAATATAACACGTACAAGTCGAGCTGCGTGCTGCGCCTGACTGATGGAACCTCCTGTGTGCAAGCTCTCACCCTTCTCAGAGGATCTGTTCTTCTTGGCCTTCACGCGGATCGAGTTAAACTCAGGGGAGTTCTAGTACTCTACCAGCCTCTGCCAGATATGATCCCCTATCCAATAGGGCTGTCCCCTGAGGCGGGCATCTCTAAGCATATCAGAGAGACGGTGGGAGGTCTTCATATGAAAGTTCTTCTCGATCCGCTCCTCATCTTCTTCCCTCCAAGCAACCATCTCCTGTATCAATATAAGACATTATTAAACATAATTGAAATTTATGAAATAAAAAAATAATATGCAATAAAATAAAAATTGTAACTTACTCCGAAAGATTTGAACACATGATCTTACTCGTTCTCAACCAACGTCCCCCAGGTGGGCCAATACGGTGAATAATTCTCCTTAATTGTTGCTGTGATAGCCTTCGCAGCTGGCTTTAAGGAAAGGAACCTGAACAATAAAAACATGTCAAACAAAAAAATATATATACATGTAAGTTATTAATAACTCGACAAAAAAATGTAAATACTTACCCTTTACCAGCCGACCTGATAATAACTCGACCATCATGCAACATCTCAAGATTTGTTACCTCCTGCTCAACCTCATGCTGCTCATCCTTGTCCTGCCACTTCTTCATTTAATTCCTCATCACCATCTACTTCTTTATACATGATTGGATTGTCACGTAGTCGAGAAATGGGTTCCACTTCATTTACTACATTGACATGAGACATCTCATCCACTTGATAAGTCATTTCTTCCTATGGATCATCTGCTTCAATGCGACCCTTTGGTTTTGTCTTTATTGTGACACACTAACCTTGTTTGTCCCTTCGAGTTGATGGATAAGGGACATAATACACTTGTCTTATATTTTGTGCCATGATAAACGGATCAAATATTTGGTATCTTCTGCTCATGCAAATCTCCACATTATTATATTTTCGATCCACTTTTATGCCTCTATTTGACGGATCAAACCAATTACAATAAAATAGCACTATTATTTAAGTATAGTCTAAAGTATTGTACGTCAATTCATATATATGTTAAATCACGTCGTAGAAATCGTCTTCACCTCCATCTGTTGCATCTTTTACATAAACTCCGCTGTTAATTATTTTTTCCCCTCTGTTTTTGACTGAGTTTGAAATTTGTATCCATTTACGAAAAACGTGTCATTTTTTTACACGTGAACGAGGACCATGAGATAAATTTCTCAAGTGTTGGATTTTAGGGGATTCTGCCTCACTGTACACCTACGTATACACCATATGCAAACAAATTATGGTTCTTTTTTTCAAACAATCTTTTGTATTTTCAAACAATAAATAGTTCAAATAGGACTAAAAATACATACACGGTTCATAAACCATGTTGGGAAATATTTATGAATATAGGCAGAAGAGTCTTGTTCGCTTGTGGGCTTAGTTAACAAGAATGCCCTGATCAAGTCATTATCAAACAAATGATAATGAGTAGTTGTGGATAAAAGAAATTGAAAGTGGTCGAAATGATACATACGTAAGATATTGTAATACTTCGGTAGTTGATCAACACGTGAACATGGGCTGACTTGAACTCTTCTCCCGTTAAGCAATGAGTCAACTCCTTTTCAGCATGACGACCGAGAAAGGCCAAATACTGATAAGGCTAGCTGGTGTCTTTCATTTTTAATTTCTATTTCATTTCTTTTATTTGTTGGGGTCAACATGAAGTTCGTAAAATAATGGGAACAAAAATGGATTGTTTCACAGTGTAAGTAAGTTGCACAAATAGATCCTTCAATCCTGGCCTTATTTTTCACCAAATCTATAAAATAACAAGGTTGATCAAAATTGATACATTTAACCCTTCAAATGAATATTTATATTAAAGAATATTTTATTATATTACCTTTCGAATGGATACATCCATTTATATTGAACCGATTCACAAGCCTAATTTCATGTGCAAGATACACTTGGAGATGCTCCATAGAATCAAAAAAAGCAGGGGGAAATATTCTCTCCAACTTACAAAGAGTGACTGGTATGTTCTACCCCATCTTTATAAGATCATCCCCTCTCAATGTTGCAGAACACAAATCTTTAAAAAATTGGCTGAGTTCAGTAAGTGGATTTAAAATATTTGACGACAATGAACTAAATGCAATAGGAAGTAAACACTCCATGAATACATGACAATCATGGCTTTTCATCCCAATAATGGTTCCTTTGCTCACATCGCCACATCTTGCCAAATTAGAAGAATAACCGTCTGACATCTGAAGTTCTTTTATCCATCGACAAACTGACTTAGCTTCCTCAACAGTTAAAGAGTAACAGGCTTTGGGTTTCAGGGTTTTTCCATCCGACCGAGTCGTCAACTGTAAGTCCTTTAGCCTACCGTAAAGTGGTAAGTCTAGTCTGGCCTTATCATTGTCTTTCATTTTTCCTCTAACGCTCATCACTGTGAGAAAAATATTGTCAAGAAAATTATTCTCAATGTGCATAACATCAAGGTTGTGTCTCAATAAATTATCTTTCCAATATGTAGATCCCAAAAAATACTTCTTTTTGTCCAATTATGCCATTGTCCATATCCTTCAAATCGATCCAATTTACCATAATCTCTGATTTTTGGCAGTTTCATAACTCTGTTCCAAACCTGTTCTGATGTCAACCTTAGGGGTGGGCCATCGAATTCAATTTCCCCCCTTCTTGAAGGCTTTTTATTCCGTTTAAATGAATGATCACCTGGTAAAAACCTGCGATGTGAGTCAAACCAAGAACTCTTCCCCCCGAATTTCAAGGTAAAGGTATTTGTATGCTCCATGCAATGCGAACATGCCATTTTATCATGAGTACCCCAACCGGACAATATGCCATATGCAGGGAAGTCATTAACGGTCCACATCAGAGCTGCCCTCATTGTAAAATTCTTCTTTCGTGTAATATCATACGTCAAAACACTATTCCACAATCTTTTGGGATCGTCAATGAGAGGATGTAAATATATGTCAATACCATCTTTTGGATTATTTGGACCCGATATAATACAAGTCAAGAACATATAAGGTTTAGACATGCACATTTCGGGAGGAAGATCGTATGAGGTAACAATAACTGGCCAGCAAGAATAAGGTTTCACTGTGGATTGAACATACGGGGCAAACCATCAGAGAATAAGCCAAGTCGTACATTACGTGGATCTGCTGCAAATTCGGGATGCACACGATCAAAGTGCTTCCAAGCTTTACCATCAGATGGGTGGCGCAACATACCTGAAGTGCTTCTATTCTTATAGTGTCACGTCATTTTTCCTGCAGTCTGTGTTGATGCAAACATTCTCTGCGGCCTTAGAATAATTGGCAAATAAAACATTGCCTTCGCTAGAACTAGTTTTTGTCTACGCTTCCCATTATCAGTGTGTGAAATATACCTTGGCTCACCACAAAATTTGCATTCAACCAGCGCGTCATCATTTTTACCGAATTCATTGTTGTAATATAACATACACCCTTTCACATAACAATAAATCCTTTTAGCTTCCAACCCCAACTTGGACACCAAGCTTTTAGCCTCATAATAACTTTTTGGCAAACCATCTCTGATAGGTGATGAGTCCAACATCATTTTAGTTACGAGATCCAAGCACACATCGGTAGCATCACAGTTGGACTTAAGAGCTAAAACCCTCACACACATTGATAATTTAGAGTTTGCAGACCCTTCAAATAACGGTTTATTTGTTTCTAACAAGAGATTATAAAACTTTTGTGCTTTGGAAGTTCATCTATGTCATCATAATATTGCTCCTCGAATGATACGTTGATCCCAAGGCATCACAAACCATATCTTGCATCAGTTTAATATGCTCACCGTATCTCATATCTATGCAACTGCTTGAAGCACCAGTGCAATTATCGTCAACCCCTAAATCAACCCGAGGCAACTCTTCACCATGTTTAGTCCAAATCCAGTAATTAGGCTTAAATCCAACTGAATATAGGTGATGCATGACCTCACCTGGGCTCTTAATCCTTCTACAATCGTAATTAAGGCACGGATATCTAATCCCTCTATTAGTTATGAAATCTTCATGTGTCATTGCGGCTTTGACAAAGTCATCAACCCCAGCGCAAAAAGATTGATTCAAACCCCCTCTTCCCGGATACAACCTATCGCACAAACAACTACGATTCAAAGGAAAAAAATTCATCTTCTGCATGTTAAAAAAAATGACAATTTCAGCATCACGATGTTCTTAGAACCGCTATCTTTCTTTAAATGGTATGACCCTATCCCATTCGAGAAAAAACTTTTTCAGAACTCGTATAATAGTCTTTCCTTAATTCTCATATCTTATACTTGACAAAATTTCTGCAGCATTTCCCATTGGTCTCTGAATATACTAAATGATCGCAATTATGAATACCGCGATCAAGTATGCATCCAGAGAACAAAAGGAAATGAATCGAACCGAAATTTCATCAAACATAAAGATACGAGAATTAAGCAACAACTATTATACGAGTAAAAAAAAATTCTCAAATTGTCCCACTTGGACAATTCAAGGTTCAATATACAATGAACACGTGGTACCCTAGAAAAGTACATGCACTAAATAATATATTGAACCTCAAACGGGAAGCTAAGGTTTTTCTCCGATATTAATAATTACTCTTAAAAAAATTCAGTAATCTAAGACATTTACTAACGTTTAATATCGGTTTTACACCGATATTAATAACATTTAATATATTTAATACATGTTTTTCTCCGATATTATTAATTTTTAATATATTTAATATATCTAACATATTTAATATATCTAATAATAACAAATATAAAACACAACTTATTATTAATTAAAAATACAACCTATTTAATTTAAAATATATCCTAATTAATTAAAAATACAACCTAATTAACTTAAAATATATCATAATTAAATACAACCTAATCATACAGTTTTAACTATACAAATTTACATAACAATCACAAATCATACAATATCTAATCATACAAAATCAGTCTTAACTATATCAATTTACATAACAGTCACAAATCTTACAGTCTTTAATTATAATTACAGTCCTTAATCATACAAAATCTAGTCCTAAATATACAAAACTACATAATAGTCACAAATCATACAGTCTCTAATCATAATTACAATCCCTAATCATAAAAAATTTCAACTAAACTACGATCTCTAATAATACAAAATTTCAATTAAACTACGGTTCATAATCATACAAAATTACTTGCACGATAAAAACTCATAATGAACTAACCTCGATCGCAGAGTAGTGGTAGAGGCACGGGCCGTGGTGACAGCTGTGGTGGCGGGGCGGAGTGGTGGAAGTGGCGGTCTCAGAGGTCAGCTTCACAACGATTACTCAAGTAGTCTCCACAGGCGGTGGAGAAGAAAGAGAATCTGTTCATGGAAAGGGGAATAAACAATTGCTATTATTTTTAATCCTCTTCGTGTTCTATAATAAAATATACATATGAAACACCAATATAGCACTCAAAACATTTTTTCTATGACAGCAAATTGATTTCTATGGTTATAGGGAATTAGTTTCTATGAATCAACTACCAAGACAACACTCAACATTTTTCTATGTCTCTCACCATGCCCACACCATCACCTATGTCATGACATTCCAAAATAAAGGAAATAGGCACAATTTCCATACTTCAAATAGCATGCTATCAGCTCCCCAAAGTAGAGTTTTTCTAAAACATCTTTAGCTTTTCGAAGGCTTTCAATTTTTTTTCAAGTGTTACAATAAAGTTAATGTGCTTGTGGATCAAGTGCTGCACAACATTCTGATTTCCCAATGCAACTTCTAGAAGACAACAACATAGTGTGAATAGGTATGTGGTTGCAAAAATGAAACCATTGATACTGTGAATATTTTTGAAAGGGGAACCTTCCTCAGCCAAATGCATTATATCTAAGTAAGTAAGAGCAGTAACTATACCCATTATGATTGACATGATGCCTTTTATTATGTTATCTCCCACAACATTCACTATTAGAATCTTAATTTAGTTCCGTTTAGCAATCATCCAACATGTATTATCATTAAAACCTCAGAATTCCCTTTAATCAAAATTTGCAAATGGAATGAAAAACCAATAGCACCTTGATTAGGTCAACTCAACACAAATTACAAACTAACATTCATGAAGGAGGAGTACTCTGAATTACAGCCATTTATTTTGCAACAACTAATAATAAAATGGCGAGAGCTCAAGCTGTGCAGTTGAAAGGACCCATTTTTCTTAAGAGAAAAAAAGAAAAGAAACAAACCGCTAGAAAAATAGAAAATCTAAGCTACTGAGAGATAAAGGAAAGTGAAAACAATTGGCCATCTCACAGTTCCATGATTCTAACTTTCATCAACACAGTTCCATGATTCTAAAAAAAGTGGAATCATGAAATTACCTGACAGATGAGTGGTAGCGTGGAGACTCAGACGTAGAGCCGCGAGCGATGCGACGACGGAGCTATGTGGCGGTGCCAGATGGAGCTGTGTGGCAGAGAACATGACTGACGCGGAGCGGTGTGGCGACGCGTTTGCTGTGTGGCGGAGGAAGAGAGTTGCGGAGGGGGACATGAACCTGGCCAAAATGGAGAAACGCGGAGCAGAATCCGCAGACGGAGAAGCAGGTGGATCTGCTATGTGGGTGGTGGTTGTCGTTCTTGTACTTCAACTCAAGGATGGTGGGTGCTAGCTGGTAGCGCGAGAAAGATGATCGAGAGAGAGGAGAGTAAAGAATAGGAGAGAATGAAAAATGGGGGAGAAGGACTCGTTGTTAGGTTGTAAACAGAGGTTACTGACGGTTTGACGCGACATTACCAATGGCCGTCTCTAGACTTACCGATGGCTAACCCGTCGGTATTTGAAAACCAGCGGGCATATCGACGGCCTATTACCGATGGTCACCACCCATTGCAAAAAAAAAAAACAGCTTTTCCGAAGGCTTTAGCCGTCAGTAAGTCTAACCCGTCCTACGCCAACCGGTAAAGTTTGGCGTACGACGGATTAGAATTACCGACTGCTAAAGCCGTCGGAAAACCCCCTTTTTTTTACGACAGGTGTGACCATCGGTAATAGGCCGTCGGTATGCCCATTTTTCCTTGTAGTGCTAATTAGGATTTCCTTAATCAACTTTTTTTTAGGAATCATTGGGTATTGTTAGCAATCAATCTCAATGCAAACACGGTGCACTATTTAGATCCATTGCAAAAGAATTTGAGCTGCCATAAAAAAATGAAGGATACGTACAAGTAGTAAGGATCTAATATATAATGTCAAATTGTGCTTATTTTGAGTTTTGTGTCCTATGAATGAATTTTGATGATTCAAAATTAATGATATTTGTTTTTGCACTCAGGGCGGTACAAATTCATCGACGACTTAATAGAAGTTCCAAGTCTCGATTTTCCAAATCATCCACCACAATTAACTGGATAACTGTATAGGTATTTATCAAAATACTTATGCAGTTAATTAATTTAAAAAATTAAATCTATATTGATTTAATATTTTTAATTTTATAGTGCCCCAAACAACCAAACAACAATGATTGTGGGTACTATGTTATGAAGTATATTAAATATATTATTGTTCACGACCAAAATGGAAGTTTCAAAGGAGGTATGCAATTTGTTCTATTTTAATTACTCTTACATTTCACCATTCTTCCACTTTTATTCTAATATGAGTTATTTTTTATTTCGCAGTACTTTCCCGACTGTAGATACAAGTCATACTCTGATTCTCAAATTCTTGAATTAAAGGAAGAGTGGTGCTCCTACGTGGCAAGAAAGTTTGTTTTACGTATATGATCTTTGTGTTGTTGCATGTATATATAGTAGTATGTGATATGATGTTGGCCCATATGAGGCTTTGTTTGGTTAGTACTGTTTTATTATATACACATGTATGTTATTTTGGGATGTCAATATTTTAGGGGAGTGATTATGGCAAAATTTTGTTAGAAATTTCTTTCAAATTAATATTGAACATTTTAAATATAATTGATATCATACTTGTTTTTGTATTTTTGTTCTGAGGTTCATTGTTCATATACATTTTAAACCTTAAAATGTTCTTGGCTTGAATAGTTCTCGGCCTCTAGCAATCGGATGCGGGGTAGCATAATACTAGAACAATAATAAAAAAATCAAATAGATAGCGCTTCTTTGAAAAAGCGTTGTTTATTTTTTGATAATAGCCAGCGCTTCTTCAAAGAAGCGCTGTCTATTCTCAAAGATAGACAGCGCTTTTTCAAAGAAGTACTGTCTATTCTCAAAATCGCCAACGCTTCTCAAACACTGTCTTTTCGAAACACAATCACCAGCGGGTGATTAGACAACGCTTTTAAGCGCTGGTAAAAGCAAAAAATAAGTGCTGTTGATTTCGTTTTCTGTTGTAGTGATAGCTTCAATCGACCACAAGATGATGTCTCTAGTTTCGGCGCTATTATTTTAGATTGTAGAATATCTTGTACTCTTTTTTTATCAAACTCTCATGTTGAGTTTACTAGGAGGCAATCAAATGAGGTTGCTCGTGCATTAGCTAGGGTGGTCAGATTGTTAACTAGCCCCCATCTTTTTATTGAGATTCCAACATGTATTCTTTCAAGTATTATGGCTTAGTTCTGTTTTTGTAAAAAAAAATGTCGAGACATTAACGGAAACGAAAAAACGAGCCATTGAAGCTTGATGACATCGGTAAAGGCCCGACGATACTCAAGTTGAGAACAATTTTCCAAGAAATTCAGAAAAATTTCTTGATCAGAACACCTTCAGTCCTGGCGTTGACCAAGTCAAGTTACAAGAAGCTCAACAAAGATTCCTCGGTTGCAGGTACAGTAGTGTCGGACGAAGCTAATTTAAGGAGATGAAAATCAAGCAGGACGACCAGACGAAGTTTATGCTTGGAAATCCTTTGATCATATTAATTATTCCCTCCGTTTTCATATATAAGCAACAAATCACTTTTTTGGTTCATTTAATAACTCATGTATTTGGTCTATAATAATAGACCAAATACATGAGTTATTCAATGAACCAAAAAAGTACTTTGTTGCTTATATATGAAAACGGAAGAAGTACCATATTGCAAAAATTTAAATTATCGAATCATCCAGTAATTTTCATATTGAAATGATCACAACTATGGCATTATTATCCGAGCAGAAATGTTATTTAGACAACTTTTTTTGACACTGTATCCCACGACACCGTATTTTTCTCTTTTTTATTTTTTTTCTTTTACTTTCAGTTTCCCTCTTTTTTTAATTTTTTACTTTTCTCCCAACACTTGGAAGAACACGCAGAACGTGGACTCATCGCGCAGCTCTCCCTCTGAAACTAAGGAAATGCTCGTTTCCACATTTGGTCAGCACACAGCGTGAGGAACTCCATGATTGAGCTTGCTTCCATTATCACTAGTTCATCACCTACCACTTGATGTGAACTGTATCTCCTTCTTCTTCCTTGTAAGGTATTTTTTTTTCCTGTTTTGTTCTTTCTTTCTTTCTCCACAAACATGGGTTTCACAAATCTGGGTTGTAAATCTTGTCTATCTCCTTCACACAAATTTGGATTGTTCTCCTTCCTCTTGAAAAAACCCTATCATTCTGACAAAAAAAAAGACAGAAAACCGCTGTCATATAGCATTGCATTTGCTAGGAAAGAATGAAAATGAATTTCTGCAAGTTTTTTACTGACACGTGATTGATTATGTGGTTAATGGTGTGCAAAACTTTGGTTAATGAAGTGTATTGGGTGGTTAATGAGTTTTCCATGTACTCCATATGTGTACCATTAATCAAACATGACATACCATTAACCAGAAAGTTGAACACTGTTAACCACGTTTGAGCATTACAAATTAGGTATTAATATGAGTTTATAATGTCAAACATGTTTATTGAGAATATGTTTAATAATGTACTGAGAATATGGTTACTGAGATAAACCTCTTGAAAGCATTAACCTGAGCTTCTAAGAGTTGTAAAATTTATCTGGACATGTCATTAACCAAAAAACGAACTATATTAACCAAACTTTTACAAAGCGTTAACCAGAGTTTTTAACAATTGTGAAATTTATCTGGACATGTCATTAACCAAAGAATGAACTATATTAACCAAACTTTTACAAAGCATTAACCGGAGTTTTTAAGAGTTGTGAAATTTATCTAGACATGTCATTATATGTTGCATTTTTGTTGTGATTTTTAAATTTACAACCCTGTTTGATGCAATAAGCTTCTAAATCCCTATTATTGTAACATAACCTATAATAGATGTAATTGGGTTATTTTGTGCAGTTTTGGTGTGGCACCGACAATTGAAAATTCATGGATAGTTCAAATAATTTCGTGGATTACGGTAGTGTTCATGGTGAATCTATTGGAGTTGACAATTTTAATGATGATCACGCAAGTTGGGAGCCTGCAACAGGGATGTGTTTTTCTTGCTAGAGGAGGTTAAGACATTTTATGGAGAGTACGCTTCAAGAAAGGGTTTTGGGTGGAAGATTAGAACATCAAAAAAAGGAGATGATGGGAACCTCTGCTACTTAATTCTAGCATGCTCAAGAGAAGGGTCTCATGTGTCGAAAATTCCATGTACATTGAAGACACTTTCGACTAAGGCGCAAAATTATCTTGCAAAGATTTGTATTAAATTGGGAGAAGATGGACTGTGGTACATTAAAAAATTTGAACCTGACCATTCTCACGAGATCAGCCCTACCAAGGCAAGGTTGTTCAAGGCTAACAAGAAAATTAACCTGCATGTAAGGAGAACAATCCAAATCAATGATGATGTAGGGGTGAGGATCAACAAGACTTTCCAATATCTTGTTACAGACGCAGGAGGGCATGAAAGTATACCATTTTGTGAAAGAGACGTGAGGAATTATGTTAACAAGGAAAGGCGTGCAATTGGAAAAGAAGGAGATGGCAAGGCCTTGATAAGTTATTTTTGCCAAATGAGGGAACAAAATACAAATTTCTTCTATGACATAGATTTGGATGATGATTTTCATGTAAGAAATGTGTTTTGGGCTGATGCAAGAAGTAGAGCTGCTTATGAATATTTTGGAGATGTTGTAACTTTTGACACGACATATTTGACCAATAAATATGACATGCCTTTTGCTGCATTTGTTGGTGTGAATCACCATGGTCAATCAACATTACTTGGATGTGGTCTGGTTTCTACAGAAGACACAGAGTCATTTGTGTGGCTTTTCCAATCATGGCTTCGTTGTATGCTAGGAAAGGCCCCTATGGGTATTATCACTGACCAATGTAAGGCTATGAAAAATGCCATTGAGTTAGTCTTCCCTACAACTCGTCATAGGTGGTGCTTGTGGCATATAATGAAAAAAATTCCTGAAAAGCTAAGCGGATATGGTGAATACAAGAGGATTAAGTCTGCAATGAAATCAGCGGTTTATGATACAATCACAGCAGCTGATTTTGAAGAGAAATGGTCTTCCTTCATTGACAAATTTGAGCTTGGACAGAATGACTGGTTGAGTGGCATATACAAGGAACGTCATAGATGGGCACCAACCATGCTGAAGAAATATTTTTGGGCAGGTATGTATACTTTTTCCTGTTGATTATCTAGTTAATGGGTCATTATGACACTTCTAAGTTTTCGACAACATTTTTCATATATGGTTAATGACTTGTAAATATGTGGTTAATGGTGTTCGTTATTTGGTTAATGGAAGAAAATCCTGAAGTTTTTCACTCCCATTATAATATATGGTTAATCACTTGCAATTATTTGGTTATTTCTGTTCATATATTGGTTAATGGTTAATCACTTGTATGTACTTGGACAGGTATGTCAACAACACAGCGAAGCGAGAGCATACATGCTTTTTTTTTATGGATATATCAATTCAACAACAAGTCTGAACCAGTTTGTAAAGCAGTACGATAATGCTCTCAAGAGTAGAGCAGAAAAGGAATTTCAAGCTGATTTTCAATGCATGGATATAATAATTCCATGCAGGTCAAACTCATCAATTGAAAAGCAATTCCAAGGCGAGTACACTCATGCAAAGTTTAAGGAGGTTCAAGCTGAATTTAGAGGTAAAATAAATTGTGCTTACTCCTTGAAGACTGTGGAGGGTTGCCTTGCTAGTTATCATGTGTTGGAGGAGGTGTTAGTTGGAGAAAGACCAAAAGAATGTGTCTTTGAAGTTGTCTTTAATCGTGACAACCATGATCTCAGCTGTGAATGCTCGTTGTTTGAGTTTAGAGGTATTTTGTGTCGCCATGCCCTATGTGTGTGTACTCAAGAGAGGCTTAAAAACGTGCCAGAGAAGTACCTTTTAGCAAGATGGAAGAAAAATATTAAAAGGAAGCATGCATATATTAAGAGCAGTTATGGTGTGTCGGAATTGAACCCACAGATGGACATATTTGACAAATTGTGCAAGCATTTCCATGAGGTTCTTTGAAGTAGTCAGAGATTCTGAAGATGCAACTAAGGCACTCCATGAAATATTACATGAATTTAATTCTAATTTGCCCACCATGGATGCTACAACGAACAATGTTAAAAGGAGTTCCAATGATGACTCAAATCCAAACAAAGCTTCAGAAATCCGCAGTCCATTGAGGGTCAAACGTAAAGGTCGCCCTCCATCAAAGAGGAAAATATATGTAGTTGAAAAGGTTGTTAAGAGGGCCAGGAAGCGAACCAAGCAAAATGATGACAATGAGACTACTAAGGTATGCATTTTCTATCAGAAACCATGTATTAACCATATACAACACAACATTAACCATCAATTTGAACCCTGTTAACCAAACTTTCAGAAAATGTCAATTCTTTTACAATTCAAATAACACAGTTTTAGTTTTAGTTTCAGTTAAATTCAAGTATACCTTTCTGACAGAATTATTGCATGTTACCTATTTTTTTGTCCAAATATGTAGGAGGGCAATATGGGAAGATTGGGTAATCAGATTGAAGCCAACATCTGTGTAGAATCATCTATTGAGGTTGTGGCTGGTGGAGATTTGCCGGATGCAAATACCGTGGTTTGTGTCCATTATAAGATTGTACTAAATGTATAAAATGTTTGGTTTGGTGTGTTGTGGGCTAAATTTATGTACATTTATGGATTTATGTGTTATGTTATAGAGTTTTTAGATAACTTATGTAGTAGTTGTTGAAGACAAGCTGAGACTTTATTTGATTAGTTAATCTTTTTTCTATATAGTCGAGGGGTTTTTATATGAATTCAGATGCTTCAGTTTCCGTTTTTGAAGACAATCACTGGGTTCCTCAAAATCCAATTCTTTCACGGCCTCCATTTATGGGTTTAGATGCTGCATTTAATGATGATGTTAATCAGCATACGCAGGCATGGATCTTTCATGGCCTGTCATTTATTAGCTCATTTTCTTTTATTTTAGATTCTTATATGGTGTTGTCCAGGTTGGAAGTAATCTATCATTCATGGATCTTTTGACAACGTCCGAAATAGACTTCACGGCATCCTCATGATTCAAGACAAATTTGTGACAATTTCTTCGTCGAGGATACCGACTAGTGATAGATGTATTTTGTGAATGGTTGTCACATATTTATATGAGTTGGAAGATTACGAATTAGAAGATTTCAAAGACAATTTTTGCATGATGGTATGGTGTGCTCATCAACATTACGGTCCATTGTTTTGTGTCCAGCTCTTTACTAATGAATATTTGTTGGTGATGCAGGATGGTTGAGTTGAAATCACTTTTGTCACTTTTTAAATGACATGTTTGCGGCACAAAACAAGCATTATCTTGTGAAGGACTTGCTGCGATCAACATATTTTTTGGTGTATATGATATAGATATAAAATTTTGCTCATGACTTATCAGGATATTATTTTGGTGTATGATTCTATGTAAATGATAGAACTATGTAAATGATTCGATTATTTTGGTGTATATAAATATAGATATAGAACTTTGCTCATGACCTGTCAGGATACATCAGCCATTGAAAATGTGGTTACTAAATTTGACAGGGTGTTTAATGATTTATCCAGATACTTTACCCAATTTTCCACAACTCATAAAATCTCCGGTTAATCCTTTGTAAAAATTTGGTTAATGTAGTTCATTCTTTGGTTAATGGCGTGTGCAGAAGCATTTTTCACAACTTATAAAAACTCGGGTTAATCCTTTGTAAAACTTTGGTTAATGTAGTTCATTCTTTGGTTAATGGGGTGTGCAAAAGCATTTTTCACAACTCATAAAAACTCCGGTTAATCCTTTGTAAAACTTTGGTTAATGTAGTTCATTCTTTGGTTACTGGCGTGTGCAGAAGCATTTTTCACAACTCATAAAAACTCGGGTTAATCCTTTGTAAAACTTTGGTTAATGTAGTTCATTCTTTGGTTAATGGCATGTCCATATACACGTACGTAAATTTTTCAACCCTCATAACAAGTTTGGTTAATGCCTTGTAAAACTTTGGTTAATATAGCTCATTCTTTGGTTAATGGCGTGTCCAGAAGCATTTTCCACAACTCATAAAATCTCCGGTTAATCCTTTGTAAAACTTTGGTTAATGTAGTTCATTCTTTGGTTAATGGGGTGTCCAGAAGCATTTTTCACAACTCATAAAAACTCGGGTTAATCCTTTGTAAAACTTTGGTTAATGTAGTTCATTCTTTGGTTAATGGGGTGTGCAGAAGCATTTTTCATAACTCATAAAAACTCCGGTTAATCCTTTGTAAAACTTTGGTTAATATAGTTCATTCTTTGGTTAATGGCATGTCCATGTACACGTACGTAAATTTTTTAACCCTCATAACAAGTTTGGTTAATGCCTTGTAAAACTTTGGTTAATATAGTTCATTCATTGGTTAATGGCATGTCCATATACACATACGTATGAACTAAACACGTCAAAAAAAGTTGTCGTGGGATAAATGAAGAAGTGAAATGACACCGTATTTTAAGAAGAGAAATGAAGAAGTGAACAGTATAAAATACGGTGTCGTGGGATACGGTGTCAAAAAAGTTGTCTAAAAACATTTCTGTTAAAAAAACAGAAACACGTGACCTAGGCTGGAGCACTACTTTCCCTCTTTTTTTCTTTTTTCATTTCCCTCTTTCTTCCTCGTTTGCTCACGCTGAGCATTTCCTCCCAACTCCTGTTAACTCTTCACTTCCAAAACCCAATCTGCGTATCTCCACCGCCACATACTCAGCAGAGCATTTCCTTCACCAACTTCTCTCAATTTGGGGATTAACCGGAGACCAGAGCATTTACTCACCGAGCATCGTGTTCGAGCAGGAGGACAGCGAGCACGGCGGCAACAAACGCGTCATCGTTGTCCGCACCAACTAGATGAGGAAGGTCGCCAGTCACCTCGGCCGCTCCTTCTTCCTCTCCCTCCTCTTTCAACTCCGCATCCTCTCCTAATTCGATGACAATGACGATGACAACATCATAAAAAACGTTCGCATTTTGCCTCAAGGTAACCGTCTCCCTCTCTCTACATTGTCGTTTTCGTGATTTATTGCACTTTGATTTCAGCCAGGGAACTCAATTAGAAGTGGAAGCTTCTTTTAATTTGCTATGTTTAGGGTTTATTTGCCATTTTTGCTGGTTTCCTTTGCTTCTGTGTTTTTGGCTCAGTTTAGGGGCTCATTTTTTTGTGAATTTTCACAATGTCATTCTGCCATGGTTAAAGACATTTTGCTGTAGGCATTCTGCCATGGATGCTCTTGACTCATTGTTGGTTTGGTAGTACACATGATTAACGAATTGGTTAATTCAGAACTCATCAACTCTACATGCATCTTTTACTCTTGTTTTTATGTTGTTGTTTTCTGGGAAATCAACAAAACATTTTCTTGGGCCATGGTTTTTATGTAGTGGATGGATGCAGTTCTGCTTATTAATACTTGTTAGATGACACTATATAGTAGTATCTCATATTCAAATAAAAAACAAAAAAGCAAAATAATGTGCTTGATTGCAATTTGCATATTGGATTTTTGTATGTTGAAATTTTGCTGGTTCTGAAGTCATGCCCTTGCGCTTGATTGATATTTGCACATCTAGGAACTTGAAGACTTCTATAGAGAATGCAATGATGAACTTGTTAATGAGTTTTTAACAAGTTTTCATATTCCTCAACGCAATCTTTATTTTGTTAAGTTCCCATAAAGTTAATTTCATTAAGATCGAACAAGAATCTTCATTATTTATTAACATTTCATCTCTGCTGATACTATCGCATGGCAAAAGAAATGTTTTGATAAAGAGGCTGCAAATATGATTTATTTGAATGAAATGCTTCTTTGATGTTATATCCTCAAAGGCATTATGATTTTTTCCCTTTGTACTCTACCAATCCATATTCTAGCATATTGGAGTTGAGAAATTCTCTCTTGAAATCTGATTAGATGAAAAATTTGCTAGTAGGGTGCCCAAAAAAAAAATAGATTGGAAAAACTATCAATATAATGTACTATTTTTTAACATTATGTGTATGTGATAAAAGGTTAATTCATGTGAAAGAATACAAAATGCTTTTCTTTTCTAAAAAGTGTATATAACTATTGCGGGATACCGTTACTGATCAAATATTTCATGAACTTTTTGTTCCTTGTTTCAATAGAGAAAATTGTTTATCTTTCCTTGCTATGATAATCCAATTTCACTTTCACTTTCAGTTTTGTTATTTGTTCTAAAATTTTCACTTTGCAGGTGGACTCGTATCATTTGTAAGTAGTATAAGCCGACATTATCAGGAGTGCACCAGTAACCATGCAAGGAACAAGTAGCTCAAAGGAAAAAAATGTAAGGAACATATTAACTACTTGCATTTGCATGAATGCCGTCGATTTATTAATGACATGAACTTTATTGATACTTCGCAGATACGTTTGAGGCATGCATGTACACCAAAATGGTTGCATGAAGTTAATGAGAACCTGACACGTGAACAGAAAAATCAAATTGACGTCACCCCATTCAAGTGGGTTGTAAACATGCCAGCTAAATTGGAAATTTCTGGTGGGCTATTATGGGAACTAGTGACTAGATGGGATGAGCGTAGCGGGGGTTTTAGAATTAGGGGTAGGGTGGTTCCTTTTACGGCAATTGACGTTTGCCTTGCAATAGGACTACCCGTGGTAGGTGAGCGGGTGCCCGTTGATGACGATTTTAATTGTTATACATCATCTTTGTTCGGAGAGTCTAAGGTAACTGTTGATGAAATTTTACCGAGGCTTGCTTTGTTTGAGGATGATGTGGGTGATTTTTGTAGGATGTACATTCTCCTTGCATTTGGAGAGTTTTACTTTCCAAGATCAGGGAGACTGTTATTTACTGGTTGTATTAAATTGCTAGATGACCTAGAGTCCTTAAATAGCTTCAATTGGGGTCTAGCAGTTTATGATTTCTTGGTTGACAGTTTGAGTAAAACTGCTCGTGGTGTCAAAGAGGGAAAAAATCTAAGCCAGATACATATATGTGGATGTGCAGCTATCTTGCAGGTATTTATTTGTTCATGTGTTATATTAAACATCGTTCATTCTCTTTACATAAATTTACAGGTATTACGTATGTTATTCTTTGTTGCAGATCTGGGCCTTGAACCACTTGTCGGTGGGGGGAACACCTAACAATCCTCCTAGGTTTCCTTTCCCACGCTTTTTGAATTGACAAATTCTGCGTTTGACCCAAAAAAAATAAAGGAAGCATTTGAAAAAAACTTGGTAAATATCGATGTCTGTTGTTTGTAAAACATGTTGAAATTCAAATACAATGTGTATTTGATGTGCTTCTCGTGTTAGCAGGTAACTCTAGAGGTAACGGCAACAAATGAAGAGCTTCAGTTTGAAATGGTCAGGGATGCCTTGCTTCAAGATGAACGCCAGTTTGTGGGTATTACCGAGTATTGACAATTGGTGATGGAGTTGAGGCAGTGCCGAGAGAGGATTGCGAGTCTCGAGGAAGAAGTTAGGGTGATAAAAGATGCAGAGCTTCAACGCCAATCAACGGCTGAGCCGCACAGTACAGATAAGGGAGGTTCCTTTCAAGCCTCTCCCGTGTGTCCATCTCCTCACACTAATATTTTTGCTAGCGAGGAAGGATGTTCGGATGTTGAAAGAGGAAAGTGGTTACTAAACGAGCATTAATGTTTGAACCTCTCCCGTGTGTCCATTTTTGTTGTTACCCATAATCTCTCAAAACGATCTTTTTCATATGTTTACATTGGATTCTGTTTGAACCTCTCGTTTGCTATGGCTACTGGGTCTTAATAAATATCTGAATCACAAATTTAATGTAAACTGTGTTCATTTCTATACCCTGTTTTATTTCTTACTAATCTTGCAGTTTTACTAGGAACACTGTTGAAATTAGAATTGTCAATGTTATTAAGCTGTATGCATATTGCATCTTAAAATCCCGTTTAATTAATATCTAACATTTGGATCACTGTTACCAGGTGAACATAATGTGGATGGTGGTGCTAGGTCTACATCAAACATCATAACAAGAATGAAGGAAAATCCAAGAAAGCGTGTCCAAAGTGTCTCAGTGCGTACTCCATTTAAGGCTACGTATGTGAGAAAAAGAAAGGGCAATGAACAGAAGTCTGTGGATGGGATATGAATATGGGAAGGCTGGTTAATGGCCATTTTTTTGGGGGTTCTTTAGAACAATTATGTAATATTGTATATGGTAGATATGCATTACAAAGGTCATGTAACAAGTTTAAATCTTTTTGGGCGGATTGTCTATGGTAAATATGAACCACAAAGGTCATATGACTCTTGTTTATATCTTTTTGGGCTGTTTTGAATAGTTAATGGTATGAATGAATGAAAATATCATCATCATATTTGTGTAAGGCCTTGCTGATATTTTTTGGTGTATATGACATAGATATAGAACTTTGCTGATGACCTGTCAGGATACATCAGCCATTGAAAATGTGGTTACTAAATTTGATAGGGTGTTTAATGATTTATCCAGATACTTTACCCAATTTTCCACAACTCATAAAATCTCCGGTTAATCCTTTGTAAAACTTTGGTTAATGTAATTTATTCTTTGGTTAATGGGGTGTTCAGAAGCATTTTTCACAACTCATAAAAACTCCGGTTAATCCTTTGTAAAACTTTGGTTAATGAAGTTCATTCTTTGGTTAATGGGGTGTGCAGAAGCATTTTTCACAACTCATAAAATCTCCGGTTAATCCTTTGTAAAACTTTGGTTAATGTAGTTCATTCTTTGGTTAATGGGGTGTGCAGAAGCATTTTTCACAACTCATAAAAACCCGGGTTAATCCTTTGTAAAACTTTGGTTAATGTAGTTCATTCTTTGGTTAATGGCATGTCCATATACACGTACGTAAATTTTTCAACCCTCATAACAAGTTTGGTTAATGCCTTGTAAAACTTTGGTTAATATAGTTCATTATTTGGTTAATGGCGTGTTTAGTTCATACGCATGTGTATATGGACATGCCATTAACCAATGAATGAACTATATTAACCAAAGTTTTACAAGGCATTAACCAAACTTGTTATGAGGGTTGAAAAATTTACGTACGTGTACATGGACATGCCATTAACCAAAGAATGAACTATATTAACCAAAGTTTTACAAAGGATTAACCGGAGTTTTTATGAGTTGTGAAAAATGCTTCTGCACACCCCATTAACCAAAGAATGAACTACATTAACCAAAGTTTTACGAAGGATTAACCCGAGTTTTTATGAGTTGTGAGAAATGCTTCTGGACACCCCATTAACCAAAGAATGAACTACATTAACCAAAGTTTTACAAAGGATTAACCGGAGATTTTATGAGTTGTGGAAAATGCTTCTGGACACGCTATTAACCAAAGAATGAACTATATTAACCAAAGTTTTACAAGACACTAACCAAACTTGTTATGAGGGTTGAAAAATTTACGTGCGTGTATATGGACATGCCATTAAC
Source organism: Calophaca sinica (assembly GCA_037113605.1). Taxonomy (NCBI): domain Eukaryota; kingdom Viridiplantae; phylum Streptophyta; class Magnoliopsida; order Fabales; family Fabaceae; genus Calophaca; species Calophaca sinica. Next base: position 35,845,559 of record CM073731.1, read on the forward strand.
CAAAGAATGAACTACATTAACCAAAGTTTTACAAAGGATTAACCCGAGTTTTTATGAGTTGTGAAAAATGCTTCTGCACACGCCAGTAACCAAAGAATGAACTACATTAACCAAAGTTTTACAAAGGATTAACCGGAGTTTTTATGAGTTGTGAAAAATGCTTCTGCACACGCCATTAACCAAAGAATGAACTAAATTAACCAAAGTTTTACAAAGGATTAACCGGAGATTTTATAAGTTGTGGAAAATTGGGTAAAGTATCTGGATAAATCATTTAACACCCTGTCAAATTTAGTAACCACATTTTCAATGGCTGATGTATCCTGACAGGTCATGAGCAAAGTTCTATATCTATATTTATATACACCAAAATAATCGAATCATTTACATAGTTCTATCATTTACATAGAATCATACACCAAAATAATATCCTGATAAGTCATGAGCAAAATTTTATATCTATATCATATACACCAAAAAATATGCTGATCGCAGCAAGACCTTCACAAGATAATGCTTGTTTTGTGCCGCAAACATGTCATTTAAAAAGTGACAAAAGTGATTTCAACTCAACCATCCTGCATCACCAACAAATATTCATTAGTAAAGAGCTGGACACAAAACAATGGACCGTAATGTTGATGAGCACACCATACCATCATGCAAAAATTGTCTTTGAAATCTTCCAATTCGTAATCTTCCAACTCGTATAAATATGTGACAACCATTCACAAAATACATCTATCACTAGTCGGTATCCTCGACGAAGAAATTGTCACAAATTTGTACTGAACTGCGAGGATGCCGTGAAGTCTATTTCGGACGTTGTCAAAAGATCCATGAATGATAGATTACTTCCAACCTGGACAACACCATATAAGAATCTAAAATAAAAGAAAATGAGCTAATAAATGACAGGCCATGAAAGATCCATGTCTGCGTATGCTGATTAACATCATCATTAAATGCAGCATCTAAACCCATAAATGGAGACCGTGAAAGAATTGGATTTTGAGGAACCCAGTGATTGTCTTCAAAAACGGAAACTGAAGCATCTGAATTCATATAAAAACCCCTCGACTATATAGAAAAAAGATTAACTAATCAAATAAAGTCTCAGCTTGTCTTCAACAACTACTACATAAGTTATCTAAAAACTCTATAACATAACACATAAATCCATAAATGTACATAAATTTAGCCCACAACACACCAAACCAAACATTTTATACATTTAGTACAATCTTATAATGGACACAAACCACGGTATTTGCATCCGGCAAATCTCCACCAGCCACAACCTCAATAGATGATTCTACACAGATGTTGGCTTCAATCTGATTACCCAATCTTCCCATATTGCCCTCCTACATATTTGGACAAAAAAATAGGTAACATGCAATAATTCTGTCAGAAAGGTATACTTGAATTTAACTGAAACTAAAACTAAAACTGTGTTATTTGAATTGTAAAAGAATTGACAGTTTCTGAAAGTTTGGTTAACAGGGTTCAAATTGATGGTTAATGTTGTGTTGTATATGGTTAATACATGGTTTCTGATAGAAAATGCATACCTTAGTAGTCTCATTGTCATCATTTTGCTTGGTTCGCTTCCTGGCCCTCTTAACAACCTTTTCAACTACAGATATTTTCCTCTTTGATGGAGGGCGACCTTTACGTTTGACCCTCAATGGACTGCGGATTTCTGAAGCTTTGTTTGGATTTGAGTCATCATTGGAACTCCTTTTAACATTGTTCGTTGTAGCATCCATGGTGGGCAAATTAGAATTAAATTCATGTAATATTTCATGGAGTGCCTTAGTTTCATTTTCAGAATCTGCAGCTACTTCAGCAACCTCATGGAAATGCTTGCACAATTTGTCAAATCTGTCCATCTGTGGGTTCAATTCCGACACACCATAACTGCTCTTAATATATGCATGCTTCCTTTTAATATTTTTCTTCCATCTTGCTAAAAGGTACTTCTCTGGCACGTTTTTAAGCCTCTCTTGAGTACACACACATAGGGCATGGCGACACAAAATATCTCTAAACTCAAACAACGAGCATTCACAGCTGAGATCATGGTTGTCACGATTAAAGACAACTTCAAAGACACATTCTTTTGGTCTTTCTCCAACTAACACCTCCTCCAACACATGATAACTAGCAAGGCAACCCTCCACAGTCTTCAAGGAGTAAGCACAATTCATTTTACCTCTAAATTCAGCTTGAACCTCCTTAAACTTTGCATGAGTGTACTCGCCTTGGATTTGCTTTTCAATCGATGAGTTTGACCCGCATGGAATTATTGTATCCATGCATTGAAAATCAGCTTGAAATTCCTTTTCTGCTCTACTCTTGAGAGCATTATCGTACTGCTTTACAAACTGGTTCAGACTTGTTGTTGAATTGATATATCCATCAAAAAAAGCATGTATGCTCTCGCTTCGCTGTGTTGTTGACATACCTGTCCAAGTACATACAAGTGATTAACCATTAACCAATATATGAACAGAAATAACCAAATAATTGCAAGTGATTAACCATATATTATAATGGGAGTGAAAAACTTCAGGATTTTCTTCCATTAACCAAATAACGAACACCATTGACCACACATATTTACAAGTCATTAACCATATATGAAAAATGTTGTCGAAAACTTAGAAGTGTCATAATGACCCATTAACTAGATAATCAACAGGAAAAAATATACATACCTGCCCAAAAATATTTCTTTAGCATGGTTGGTGCCCATCTATGACGTTCCTTGTATATGCCACTCAACCAGTCATTCTGTCCAAGCTCAAATTTATCAATGAAGGAAGACCATTTCTCTTCAAAATCAGCTGTTGTGATTGTATCATAAACCGCTGATTTCATTGCAGACTTAATCCTCTTGTATTCACCATATCCGCTTAGCTTTTCAGGAATTTTTTTCATTATATGCCACAAGCACCACCTATGACGAGTTGTAGGGAAGACTAACTCAATGGCATTTTTCATAGCCTTACATTGGTCAGTGATAATACCCATAGGGGCCTTTCCTAGCATACAACGAAGCCATGATTGGAAAAACCACACAAATGACTCTGTGTCTTCTGTAGAAACCAGACCACATCCAAGTAATGTTGATTGACCATGGTGATTCACACCAACAAATGCAGCGAAAGACATGTCATATTTATTGGTCAAATATGTCGTGTCAAAAGTTACAACATCTCCAAAATATTCATAAGCAGCTCTACTTCTTGCATCAGCCCAAAACACATTTCTTACATGAAAATCATCATCCAAATCTATGTCATAGAAGAAATTTGTATTTTGTTCCCTCATTTGGCAAAAATAACTTATCAAGGCCTTGCCATCTTCTTCTTTTCCAATTGCACGCCTTTCCTTGTTAACATAATTCCTCAAGTCTCTTTCACAAAATGGTATACTTTCATGCCCTCCTGCGTCTGTAACAAGAGATTGGAAAGTCTTGTTGATCCTCACCCCTGCATCATCATTGATTTGGATTGTTCTCCTTACATGCAGGTTAATTTTCTTGTTAGCCTTGAACAACCTTGCCTTGGTAGGGCTGATCTCGTGAGAATGGTCAGGTTCAAATTTTTTAATGTACCACAGTCCATCTTCTCCCAATTTAATACAAATCTTTGCAGGACAATTTTGCGCCTTAGTCGGAAGTGTCTTCAATGTACATGGAATTTTCGACACATGAGACCATTCTCTTGAGCATGCTAGAATTAAGTAGCAGATTTTCCCATCATCTCCTTTTTTTGATGTTCTAATCTTCTACCCAAAACCCTTTCTTGAAGCGTACTCTCCATAAAATGTCTTAACCTCCTCTATGCAAGAAAAACACATCCCTGTTGCAGGCTCCCAACTTGTGTGATCATCATTAAAATTGTCAACTCCAATAGATTCACCATGAACACTACCGCAATCCACGAAATTATTTGAACTATCCATGAATTTTCAATTGTCGGTGCCACACCAAAACTGCACAAAATAACCCAATTACATCTATTATAGGTTATGTTACAATAATAGGGATTTAGAAGCTTATTGCATCAAACAGGGTTGTAAATTTAAAAATCACAACAAAAATGCAACATATAATGACATGTCCAGATAAATTTCACAACTCTTAAAAACTCCGGTTAATGCTTTGTAAAAGTTTGGTTAATATAGTTCATTCTTTGGTTAATGACATGTCCAGATAAATTTCACAATTGTTAAAAACTCTGGTTAACGCTTTGTAAAAGTTTGGTTAATATAGTTCGTTCTTTGGTTAATGACATGTCCAGATAAATTTTACAACTCTTAGAAGCTCAGGTTAATGCTTTCAAGAGGTTTATCTCAGTAACCACATAATCAATCACGTGTCAGTAAAAAACTTGCAGAAATTCATTTTATGTTAAAAAAAGTTGTCTAAATAACATTTCTGTTATCCGAGGATTCAAACCAATGATGCATTATTGCTTGCTGCACCTTAGATTTTGTTAGTCCACCAATTATGATTAGCTTCTTATTTACTTTTTTCGTCCCTTAATATATGACTCTTTCTTACTATTTTACGCTCCTTATAAAAAGTGAGTTTTGTTAGTTATTAACAATAAATTTGTACAAAATGTGTGCTATTTTTCTTAAGTTACTTTTCTCATCTTCCAAGACTATTAAAAGAGAAAATTAATGCACATTGATATAAGAGATAATTTTGTAAAAAATATAATTAATGTATCTTGTTCTTTAAAAATAGTCTTATATTAAAGAATAATTTTTTTTTAACTAAAATAGTGTTATATTAAACAACGAAGTGCGTAATCAATGACGAGAAACCGATGAGGAATAGTGACGACAATGTGGTGACGTAAGCTCCGAAATAAGGGAGGGAGGGGGACTAGTCACATGGGAAATTATCGTTTTAGGCTTTGTCGTAGAAGACAAATAGCGATGGAAAATCAACCAATTAGTAGCGAATTTAGAACGGTTGAGAACTTGAGATGAAATTTTCTTTTTCAATTCGTACAATCATTTAATCACATAACAATACCATTTTAAGTATTTTGCCATAAATCATGTGGAAATCAATAATGCATTCATCAATCATTCAAAGCGGGCGTGATGACAAGTACAAATCCACTTACTTACAAGGATAGGACGAATCTTTTGCATAAAAAAAAAAAAAAGAATACGACGAATCCGATAAAACCTTCCCCGTAAAACTACTGCCATGTGTCAACTTGCATAGTTAAATAAAATGTGAAAAGTAAAGAATTCCATACATTACGTAACATTTATAAAATTTGTAAAAATATATAAAAAGTATATAAATTATGAAACTAAGTTTTTAGTGATAAATATAATTATAAAAATAAATTTTTAATGAATTAAAACATGCTATCATTTGTTTTTATTAATATAATATGTTGTGTTAACATTTAATTTTATGATTTTTAAATTTATGAATGGGAAAATTTTAATATTGGCAACCAAAGAACTTATGTGATTGACTAAATTTAAATAATAATATTTAAGAGAAATAAAAATATATAAAATTTGAGAAAAAAATTAGATGTCTAATGTAAAGTAAGTTATATATCTCATTAGAAAAGGAGTAAATCAAGAAAAGTACTCAAATTTAAAATTAAAGACTTAAATTTAATATATATATATATACACCCCCTTATACCAGATATTTCATTCATGTACATTCATTATATAAAACTTTAAATTACTATGTCTTTTTTTATATAGAATAAATTAGTATGTCTATAATTATTAATTGTTCCTGAAAAATAATTATTTTTTAAGAATTTCTAAGGTGAAAAATATTTTTTTTAAAATATATTAATATAAACACGTGTAGGGATTTTTTTAGGGGAGCACAGGAAACTTTGACCATATTTGTTCTCAAAACCTTAAAGTGTTAGGCTAATGGATCTAGCTTCTTACATACTATTCATTTTGTTCATTACTAGGCGACGTGAGACTTCTTTAGTTTACTCCTCTTGGATACCCAACAACTCCCTCTCAAGTGTGAGTCTCATCCACATCGGGTCTCTTCGAGAGATATTCGAGTTTCTTAATCGAGTCATTCATGTACCACATAAGCTCCCCTTCAAGCGAAAGCTTTTTCACTCACGTACTTGTGTACTTGTACCACCGTTGGATCGCATAGATCAACGAGACACGTCACCTAGCCTCCACGTTGTCAGGTAGACTTTCGATACAAGGAGCCGATCACCTTTAGTCATAGCAACCATCGAGGTCTGATACCACTTGTTGGGTGAGCACCAAGAGACTTTAGCCATATTTATTCTCAAAACCTTAAAGTGTTAGGTTAATGAGTTTAGCTTCTTATATACTCTTCATTTTGTTCATTACTAGGTGATGTGAGACTTATTTATTTTACTCCTTATACTGACACGCCACCTAGCCTCCATGTTGCTAGGTAAACTTTCAATACAAGGACCCGGTCACCTTTAGTCACACCAACCATCAACTCCGATACCACTTGTAGGGATTTTTTGAGGGGAACACCAACAGACTTTGACCACATTTGTTCTAAAAACTTTAAAGTGTTAGGTTAATTAGTCTAACTTCTTATATACTCTTCATTTTGTTTATTACTACATAATGCGAAACTTCTTTATTTTACTCCTCAGACTTGGATTCCTAATAATCTGTGAATAATTTATTTTCAGATAAAATTTTTAGAAAAACTTCAAAAACATTTTTTTCAAATAAAATAAGAGATTAAATGATTATGCTCTGATGGTGTAAAAACATACGCTCAATCTTCCTAAAATACTTGTTAAAAAAAAATCTTCCTAAAATATGTCCACAAATATTTAGACAGTGAGATATGTTTGAATTTCTGCGTATTTTTTTTTTTTTACAATACATTCAATATATAATCGTTAAATTTATAAAATACTGTAAACTATTAACACGGACAAATTGCAAACGTGCTGTATAAGACCATGACCAAAGTACCAATGACGGTTCATGTAAAAAAAAAAAAAAAGTACCAACCACACGAGGAAAAAACATGTGAAATTTTGAGAGGTATGGATATGGATGCAACGGGTGGACACGGGTACGGGTCGACTTACGAACTCGATCTATCCAATTTAACCAAATCCAAAAAAAACGAGTTAGCTTAGGTCATTGCGTTGAGTTTGTTTTAAAATAAGCAAATCCAAAGCTTATGAGTTAGGTGTCGGGTCTGAAAATTGTGAACTCGAGCAACCCAACTCAATCCACTGTAAATAAAAAATATAACTTTTTTTTTACTTACTAAGTGAAAGTGTTGCATATATTATACGAAGTGATTTTTTTTGTAAGCCTAAGTAAATACTGAGTCGCGTATTTGGAATATAAAATATGTGTTTGTATTTGAAATGATTTATATATAATATAAAATATGAAATATATTATGAAATATGAAATAATGCTACTCTGCAAACGTTATATATTATGAAATGTGAAATATTATGTTGCATATTTGTTGTTTTTTTAATCAGACTAGATGAATAATGGATAAATTAATGTTTAAGGCCTTGATAGTGATTTTTTATTCATAAATATTTTTTCTATTTGTCTTTGCCTTTTTTTCCATTTTTTTCCTCTAAGAAATGAATATTTTAATAACAAACCCGTTTGTTGGAACCTAAACGATCGAGAAGTTTAGACCCTCATTAATTTTGGTGATAACAAAGTATTTGCAAGTAAATAATTTATCTTCTGAAAAGTCTTGGAGTGTGCAGGCATTAAAATCACTCATGTTTTATAACTCACTCAAGAAAGAAGAAGAAATTCACAAGAGTTTGAATACATTCCATGTGTGTCTTGTCTAAAGCAAGCGTCCGATAGTGTTATCTTTTGACACGTGGATTACTCAGTTGCTGCGAGCATCCGTCCATGATTCTGAGTGAGCATCTGATCTATTAATGAATCACGTGATGGTCACATTTGTGCTCTTCTACATCAGCTATTTTGGAACGAAATTCGAATTTGATTTTATGCGCTCATTTTGATATACAATGTATCAAATGTGACACCTTTAGTATAAGACAAAATTTGTACAAGGCAATTGTGAAAAGCAGATAGTACAAAAATGGTATTGTGTACTATTCTGATAATTTTCTGGAAAGGAAGAAAATGACAGCATTTCAAATTACCCCACTCAATGATATGGAGCTGAAATTTACTGCAATGGTAATACCCCTCAAAGACTCCTATAAATACCTCAAGGTATTCATTGAAGAATACTGCCAAAAACTGCTAGAAACTATATTCTGAAAGAACTATTACTCAACTGAGTAATCAAGTTTCGTGCCAAGTTTCTGGAAACCAAGAACTGAACATCAGCGTCTTATATTCTTTCTTTTAGAAAATTATTGTTTTGAGCTTAATCTTTTCATTCTCTCTGTGAGAGTTATTTGATTGTATTAAAAAGAAAATTACTTTGTAAAAGTTCTGCCTAATTAAGGCTTTGTTCCTCAAAGGCTCGAACGTACTGAATCGTTTTGAGAAGTTAAGAGTATTGTCAAGTTTGTGACAGTAGAATACTTTTAATGAAATTTGTAATCAGTTGATTATAGTGGAAATCATTCAGGAACAAAGGGACTAGACGTAGCTACCAGTTTGGTGGTGAACTAGTATAAACCTCTGTGTCTCTTGCTTTATTGCTTTACATTTATTCTTATCTTGCAAAGAAAAACAAGGTTTCTTAAACTTCATTTCCAGCGTCTGGTCATACTCCAGCATCCGATAACTTACAGATTTAAAATCAAGAGTTCAAAAGTGTTTTTAACTTAAAGTTTGCGACAAGTTTCAACACAATTCAACCCCCTTCTTGTGTTCACGTTCAGTTGGTACTAGAGCTCGGCCTCTTGGTTGAGCACTTAACAGTGTTAAGAGAAAAAATCATATACTGTGAACATGTCTGCAGAAGGGGCTCACATGAACCGTCCTCCTTTATTTACTAGAGAAAAATTTGACTACTAGAAAGATAAGATAAAAGCTTTCTTTGAGACACAACAACTTGAGTTGTGAGATATTGTTGAAAGTGGTTACATTCTTCCCACTAATGCTACTGGTGTTGCAATAGCTAGAGAAAATTGGAATGATGAGCAAAAAAATAGATATCAAATCAATCAAAAAGCTAGATTCATTCTTATCTGTGTCATGTCAGAAAAAGAATATGACAAATGTGGCAAATTTGATATTGCCAAAGAAATTTGGGATTCTCTTGTTTTGTTTTATGATGGCTCTGCTCAAGTAAGAGAGACTAAAGCTAGCATGTTGGTTCGCCAATATGAGCTGTTCAAAATGGAAGATGGTGAAAACATTGAATCTATGTTTGGAAGGTTCCAAACACTTGTTCATGGGTTACAAGCCCTTGGAAAAAGTTATCCCACACCTGACCATGTGAGAAAGATCCTGAGAAGTTTGACCAAGCAGTGGAGACCCAAAGTCACTACTATTCAAGAAGCAAAAGATTTAAATGTCTTAAGACTTGAAGATCTCTTAAGTTCTTTGAAAGCTCATGAACTTGAGCTGAATGAAGAAGAACCTGCGAAGAAAAGCAAGTCTATTGCTTTGAAAGTCAACAAACATAAAACCAGTACTTCTAAAGCCCTTCAGGTTGAAGAAGAATCAGAAGATAAAGCATCAGAAGGAGACCTTGATGGGTCAGATGATGAGCTCGCGTTCATATCTAAGAAGATTCAAAGAATGTGGAAGAAAAGAAACTTCATGAGAAAATTCCATAAGAAAGATGTCAATGACAAGAAAGAAAGCAAAGACAAAAGCCAAGTCGTTTGCTATGAATGTAAGAAGCCTGGACACTTCAAGTCCGAATGTCCTAATCTTAAGGAGAAGCCCACAAGAAGTTCCTTCAAGGGAAAGAAGAAGAGTCTCATGGCCACATGGGAAGATCTGGATTTATCCTCCTCTGTGGAAGATAATGAAGAAGAAGCCAATCTTGTCCTCATGACAAATACTGACTTAGACTCTGAAGAAGTTGAAGAGGTAATAATATATGATTCTTATTCTGAACTTCAACTTGCATTTGATGATCTTCTTAAGGACTCTGCCACTCTCTCCACTGAGTATAAAGCTTTGAAAAAGAAATTTTCAAAATTATACCAAGAATTTCAAGTTTTGAAAAATGAAAACTCAAAGCTCAGTGAAGAGAACCAGAAGCTGAAAACTGAAAATTAGCGTCTGGTGGATAGTCAGCGTCTGGTAACATGTCAGCAACCAAAAACTGATAGCTCTCAACCTGAAAGCTCTGAAGCTAAAGGCAATCCTAGGTGTAAATCAAATGGTTATGAATATGCATTTCAAAAGTTTCTTATAGAGAGTGTAACTCGAAGCAAGCAAGCTTCAATGGTGTCAATAAAACGACAACTCAAGGTCTTGGTTACATATCAGATGAACCCTCTTTAGAAAATGAAAATCATGCATCTGATAAATCCAATGATCATATTGAATGCTTGCATTGTACTTACTATAACAAACCTGATCATTTGAAAAGTGTATGTATTGTTTTGAAGACTAAGAAGGACAAGTATCCTTCAAGAACTAACAAGAGAGGACCAAAAAAGATATGGGTACCTAAAGATAAAATAGTCTGTGTTGCAGACATGCTTAGCAACAAGGTCAACACACCTATCTTGATACTTAGACAGTGGATGCTCGCATCACATGACGGGAGAAAAGCATATGTTCCAAGAGCTAAGACCTAGAGAAGAAGGATTCGTTGGTTTTGGAGGAAACCAACAAGGTAAAATAGTTGGAATTGGTCGCATTGGTAAAGACTCTCTTCTTTCTATTGATAATATACTTTATGTTGAAGGACTAAAGCATAACTTATTGAGCATAAGTTAATTATGTGACAATGGTTATGATGTCATTTTTACAGAAACAAAATTTTCAGTAAAAAGCAAGAAATATGGCTCTATTTTCTTTACTGCAAAGTAGAAACAAAATATTTATAAAATTGATCTTTCTGAACTTGCAAAACAAGATGTCAAGTGTCTCGTTCTGTTGAAGATGAGCAATGGACTTGGCATAAAAGATCGGGTCATGCCAATTTGAGATTAATCTCAAAATTAAACAAACACAGTCTTGTTAGAGGCTTACCAAATCTTAAATTCCAATCTGATGCTCTTTGTGAGGTATGTCAAAGAGGAAACCAAGTTAAAACTTCTTTTCATTCTAAAAATGTTGTTTCAACCTCTAGACCACTTGAGCTTTTGCATCTTGAACTTTTTGGTGGACAACCTCTTTAATTGGAAAGAAATATGGGTTAGTCATTGTTGATGATTTTACTAGATGGACATGGGTTAGATTCATTGCCCACAAGGATGAGTCATTCAAGGTATTTACTGTTTTCTGCAAATCAGTTCAAAATGAAAAAGGAATTTGTATTTCTTCAATTAGAAGTGATCATGGGGAAGAATTTGAAAATGAAAGCTTTCAAAAATTTTGTGAAGAAAATGACATCTCCCGCAATTTCTACTCTCCTAGAACACCACAACAAATGGTGTTGTAGAAACGAAAAATAGGTCCCTCCAAGAAATGGCCAGGACCATGATCAACAAAGCTGATATTGCAAAACATTTTTGGGCAGAAGCAGTAAACACAACTTGTTATATTCAAAATAGAATTCTTATTAGACCTATTTTGAAAAAGACTCCATATGAACTGTGGAAATGTAGAAAACCAAACATATCTTATTTTCATCCCTTTGGTTGCATATGTTATATTTTGAATACGGAGGATCAACTTGGTAAGTTTGATTCCAAAGCTGACAAAGGTATCTTTTTGGGATACTTTGAAAGATCTAAATCTTTTAGAATATACAATAAAGAAACTTTGATCGTAGAAGAATCCATTCATGTCAAATTTGATGACAAAAATCCTGACACTGGCATGTCAGAGCTAGATGAATTATTTTCAGATTTAAATATTGGTGGTACAACAAACTGTGAACCTGCATCTTTAGTATCTGGTGGTGACCAGACACAGGATTCTACTCAAGCAGAAGCTGAAACCAGAAAAAGTTGGAGATATAAAACCAATCATCCTAAAGATCAAATCGTAGGAGAACCTGGTGATAGAGTAAGAACCATATCCTCTTTTAAAGAGCATGCAGATATTGTACTTCTCTCTGAAATGGAACCTAAGACGATTGATCAACCATTAGAAGATGAAGGTTGGATTCTGGCTATGGAAGAAGAGTTGAATCAGTTTCAAAGAAATGATGTGTGGAAATTAGTCACTCTACCAGAAGATAAGCAAGCTATTGATACTAGATGGGTATTTAGAAACAAGCTTAATGAAGATGGTAAGGTAGTGAGAAACAAAGCAAGATTAGTTGCTCAAGGTTACTCACAATAAGAAGGTATTGATTTCACATAAACTTTTGCACCTGTTGCAAGGTTAGAAGCTATTCGCATTTTACTTTCATTTGATGCACACCATGAGATAATTCTTTATCAAATGGATGTGAAAAGTGCTTTCTTGAATGATTTTATAACTGAGGAAGTCTATGTGAAACAACCTCCTGGTTTTGAAGACATTGAATTTCTAGAACATGTTTTTAAGCTTAAAAGGTCTCTGTATGGTCTTAAGCAAGCTCCTCGAGCTTGGTATGATAGACTGAGTTCCTTTTTAATGGAAAACAGTTTTATCAGATGTCAAGTAGACACTACTCTATTTAGCAAAACATCAAACAAACATTTTATACTTGTTCAAATTTATGTTGATGATATTATATTTGGAGCTACTAATGAAAGCCTTTGCAAAGAATTTTCAAAGCTATTACAGGCTGAATTTGAAATGAGCATGATGGGAGAATTGAAGTTTTTCCTTGGAATTCAAATTAAGCAATGCAATGATTGTATTTATATACATCAAAGCAAATACATCAAGGAATTGCTAAAGAAATTCAAGATGGTGGATTGCAAGCCAATGAGCATACCTATGCATCCTACATGTACTCTTGGTAAAGATGAAACTAGTAAGAAAATAGATCAGAAAATGTACAGAGGTATGATTGGATCTCTACTTTATCTTACTGCTTTAAGACCTGATATCATGTTCAGCGTCTGCCTGTTTGCTAGATTTCAATCTGATCCTAGAGAATCACACTTGAGTGCTGTTAAAAGAATATTTAGATATTTGCAAGAATTTACTAATTTCGGTTTGCTTTATAAGAAATCAAAAGATTACAAGTTAGTAGGTTTCTGTGATGGTGACTTTGGAACGGAATTCGAATTTGATTTTGTGCGCTCATTTTGATGTATGAGGTATCAAATGTGACACCTTTAGTATAAGACAAAATTCGTACAAGGCAATTGTGAAAAGCAGATAGTACAAAAAACGGTATTGTGTACTATTCTGATAATTCTTTGGAAAGGAAGAAAATGACAGCATTTCAAATTACCTCACTCAATGATATGGAGCTGAAATTTACTGCAACGGTAATACCCCTCAAGGACTCCTATAAATACCCCAAGGTATTCATTGAAGAATGTTGCCAAAAACTGCAAGAAACTATATTCTGAAAGAGCTATTACTCAAGTGAGCAATCAAGTTTCGTGCCAAGTTTCTGGAAACCAAGAACTGAACCTTAACGTCTTATATTCTTTCTTTTAGAAAGTTATTGTTTTGAGCTTAATCTTTTCATCCTCTCTGTGAGAGTTATTTGATTGTATTCAAAAGAAAATTACTTTGTAAAAGTTGTTCTGCCTAGTTAAGGCTTTGTTCCTCAAAGGCTCGAACGTACTGAGTCGTTTTGAGAAGTTAAGAATATTGTCAAGTTTGTGACAGTAGAATACTCTTAAGGAAATTTGTAATCAGTTGATTATAGTGGAAATCCTTCAGGAACGAAGGGACTAGACGTAGCTACCAGTTTGGTGGTGAACTAGTATAAACCTCTGTGTCTCTTGCTTTACTGCTTTACATTTATTCTTATCTTGCAAAGAAAAACAAGTTTTCTTAAACTTCCTTTCTAGCGTTTGGTCATACTCCAGCATCCGATAACTTACAGATTTAAAATCAAGAGTTCAAAAGTGTTTTTAACTTAAAGTTTGCGAAAAGTTTTCAACACAATTCAACCCCCTTCTTGTGTTTAAGTTTAATATCACAATAAAAAGTATGCAGATTTAACACTACAGATTAAGTCCACAAGTATTAGATTTGACACTGCTAGATACATCCACAATGCAAGTATCCAAAAGTGGCTCTACAAAAATGGACAAATTACAGTGATGTCCCCCAAAAAATGAGTTTGTAGCAATAAGTCCCAAAAAAAATACATCAAAATAAACAATAGAACGATGAGCAAGACGACGAAATTGCCGAGAATAATGGGAGATGAGAATGATGAGCAAAATTGACGAGAACGACGAACGAAATGATAAGAACGTCTTTGGAAACGCAGAAACGAAGGAATGAGACAATCTTCAGGGAGCGATTCAAGTGGTGAAGGGAAGAACGAAATTACTCAAGGGTCAGGGCATTACTTGTCTTCAGAAACGCAGGCAAATAACAAGGCGTGATTTTTGTTTCAAGTAACTAACGTGTTAGGAACCAGAAATTTGACCGTCCACGACCTTACTATCATAGTTGAATCTTCTAATCAGAGCCTGGGAAAAAGACTCCCAAACTGCATCTAGGTCTTCTTGGCACTAACTAATGAACCAACGCAAAGCCACACCATCCTCCATCTTCATGAAGGCCCACTACAACTTATTGAATGAAGGGATTTCAAGAACCTCAAACAATGTTTTAGCTTTAGTTACCCACCCAATGTGATCGGTTCCCGTGAATTCCGGCAGCGCGCCCCCACCTATCTCCATCTCTGGCGTGCTGGATATCCCTCGAAGATCCGGCAGGTTAGACCAATTTGTTAGGAACCAGAAACTTGATATGAGAAAGTAGAAGGAAAAGGAAAAAGAATGAGAAAGAAAGTGAAAAAAAATGTATTCAACTAGGAGAATAATCTTCCCAAGGGTTTCCCCTTCACACCAATGAGCCACAGCTCAAGGTTTACAACTGAATTACACAACAGAATAATCCTCCCTCCAAGCCTACACCCTCCTATTTATACACAAGACCCCCTAACAACCCCACTAGCTACTAACTGTTATTAACTGACTTTCTCTTTATCTATGTCCTAACACAACGTTGCCTAGACATTATGAGTATAAGGGAGATAAGTGTTTTTAAAAAACTAGTGGGGATGTAGGTATCATTTTAAGGGACTTCAAGGGGGTCATGCAATTTTCCCTAAAAAAAATTAATTGTTAAATTAAATAAAAAATATTAAATATAAAATACCTCTTTAATAGTTGTAGCATGTCTTTTTGTTGTTGTTTCCCATTGACCAAAAAAGAATAACAATTAAACTTTTAATTCATAATAAATAAATAAATAACTAAATACACGTAAAAGAAAACAAATCAAAGGTGAGAAAAAAAATCTATCAAAAAAGAAAAGGTGAGAAGAAAACGATGACAGTTAGTTCCGCTCCCTTGTCTGTTTCGAATTCGATTCTATATATTTATTTTCCATAGTTCGTGTTGGCTTTACACCGTTCATTCCTTTCTCTCAGAAACAAGGGATTCCACTCTGATTGCACACTGAGTTTTAAACATGGCCGAATCGGTGGAGCTGCCGAGTCGCTTGGCGATCCTTCCTTTCAGGAACAAGGTCCTCTTACCCGGCGCAATCATCAGAATCCGTTGCACTTCCCCTAGCAGGTGCTTCTTTTGTTTCCTTTTTGTTTGGTTGTCGGGAAAATTTCTGTTTAATTGATCGAAATATCTACTCTCCGAGCTCGGATTTGTCCGTTTAGGTTGTATCGTAGTTTCTTTATTGATTTCCTTTCCCGAGTGCTTAGTTGTTTTTGAAGTTGTGTTATCGTAGTTGACTCAAAATCAAGGAGGCACAGACTGGTAGAGATAATAGCCCTGGAACAGTGTCGGACACCTATTTGTTTCTGGCTCCGACACTTTGCGTTTTCTATTTTTTTTTTTTTTGAGTTTATACACCAAGTAAGATGAGAATACCACAATAATTTGATAAATAATAGTATTATATTTATGTTTACGGCAATTTGTTTTAACTTTTTGAATATCAATCAATTCTCTCTTTTAATCTAAGAACCAACATTGTGATTTTAAATTAATTTTATGCATTGTATTATAACCGTATATAATGATTTATCCGTACTTCTCAGTTAACTCATTGGCATGGCATGCGCAAAAAAAGTTGTACTTTATGATTTCTGTATTTGTCTTCAAGCACTATGTGTGACTGTTTCCTCGGTTAATGAAGCGTGAAGTTGGTGGAACAAGAACTTTGGCAGCAAGAAGAGAAGGGGTTGATTGGCATCCTACCAGTGCGCGATGCTGTTGAAATTAAGCCAGTGGGTCCCACTATATCTCAAGGTGATGAACTGGATTTTTTTTTTCCTGCTGTTTCCACCTTTACTCGTGTTTGATCTAAAGGAGAAGAGAAATAACCATTTTCTTGTTTGGTTTATAAGGAGAGGGGAGGGAAAATATAACTAATTTACTATTATACCGTTATAATAGTAAATATTTTCATGTGGTGGCGTTGCTAGAGGGTGTCAAGTGAGGGAGTGAGGCAACTATGGCAATGGTGGAGGATACTAAAGGTGATGGAGGGTGTCAAGGGATTGTAGCGATGGTAGAAGGTGCCTGGAGGTGGTGTGGATGGTGCTGTGTGGTGATGGTGGTGGTGGAATTGGAGGGTGCTAAACAATGGTGGAGGGTGGTGATGGCAGTGGCAATGCAAGGTGTCATGCACTGCAGCACTGGTGGCAAAGATGAAGGGCCCGGAACGATGATAGTGATGGTGGAGGATGTTATGTGGTAGTGTCAATGGTAAGGGGTGCAGGGAAGCCGTGGCAGGTGCCAAGTGGTGGTGGAGGGTGGCAGGTGGTGGTAGAGATGTTAGGCAGCAACAACGGTGGTGAAGGTGTTTGTGTCAGTGGAGGGTGCCATGTTGTGGTGGCGATGGTGGAGGTTATGTGGTGGTGGCAGAGGGTGTCATGCGGCGATGGCAATAGTGGAGGGTGGAGATAGCGGAGGGTATCGTGTTACAGTGGCGATAAAAGATGCTCAGTGATGGTGGTGGAGGGTGTTTTGTAGTGGTGGCAGGGGTGGAGGTGGGGAGTTAGTATATTATTCAAAATATTTTAAACCAATTTTCTCTCTGCT
Source organism: Calophaca sinica (assembly GCA_037113605.1). Classification (NCBI taxonomy): domain Eukaryota; kingdom Viridiplantae; phylum Streptophyta; class Magnoliopsida; order Fabales; family Fabaceae; genus Calophaca; species Calophaca sinica. Next base: position 35,862,835 of record CM073731.1, read on the forward strand.
CCAAACCCCATTATTGGAGGGGAGTCAAAACTAAGAAAGGACGAATTTCGTCCCTCTCCATCCCCTCCCCTCCAAAATTTTAAGCCAAATAAAAAAAGTTTTTAAAATTCCTTACCATCCCCACTATTTTTCCTCAACCAAACACTATCTGAAAAAATCTGACTTTCTTCATCTTTACTCTGCCTCTTGGCAGGTACAGTAACTGATTTTCAAGACCAAAGCTCAAAACTTCAGGACGGTTCATTGGATTCTCTTAAGCCTGATACCAAAAAGCAGAATGATGTTGTTCATTGGCACAACAGGTATAGCTCAAGAGAATACATTTCATGTCACTTTAAGAATCTCAGATCAAGTTACTTGATGATAAAATTATAAATTCTAACAGTTCATCAGTCAATCTGAAATCTGTGTGTAGTTGTATAGTTTGTTGTCCTCTTCTTTTTTTTTTTTGGGGGGGGGGTGCTAACTGATGGCGTCTCCTTTATATTTCCACCTTCAGATTTTCATAATTACAAAGGCCAAATAATTTTTAATGCTGTGGAGTGAATAACTTATTTATCTTGTGGTTTTCTGCAAAATAAAACCTGCAAATTGAGGTTGATAATAGACCTTCAATTCCAGGGGGGTTGCTGCTCGACCATTACATTTATCAAGGGGAGTGGAGAAACCAAGTGGGAGGGTCACATACATAGTTGTTCTTGAAGGTTTGTGCAGATTTAAGGTCCAGGAACTAAGCACAAGAGGAATATACCATACTGCAAGGATATCTTCCCTTGAGATGACCAAGACTGGTAAGTCATTCATCTTTCTCTAGCATTAGCTTCTGCATAGGAAACACATATTCTTATACCCTTTCAGTTTTCTCTCTAACGGATTAAAACAACAAAGGTTCCATAATTATTATAGTATTTAAGAGTTGCATACGTGATAGCGATGCACTTCACCAAAGGTTTGATTATTTTGTTATAAAAATATTCCTTACTATATGGAGACCTGTGCCTCCCACTCAGTGTAAATGTTATATATCACAGTTTTTGTTTTCTTGCTTCGAATGCATAGATAATTAAAGTATAAGCAATGTTAGTAATTAGGACACTATCCCAGATATGTGATTATGTCTGAGAACGTAGTAAGTTTGATGTTTTACGTTAGTAAGATGCAGTCATTTACCTGTTGAAAAAATGTTAAAGATCAGATTATGACAGTAATATTCATTGTTTTAGTTGCATACTTTCTAATAAGGAAGAGGTATGCGAGTTTACAAGGTCTTGAAATAGCTTGTTATTCTATTTTCAATTTTCAAAGTAACACATTTGCCACATTTTAGCATTACAATAAATTATAAAAAGGAAAAAAGAACTTTAGGGCATTTCCCTGATGATTTTATCACTAAGAAGATGCTGAGTTGCTTCCGTTTTTCTAATCTAGAGATGGAACAAATAGAGCAAGACCCAGATTACATAATGTTGTCTCGCCAATTCAAAGCAACTGCAATGGAGCTTATTTCTGTTCTGGAGCTGGTAAACTTCATGACTTCAACACTTCTAACATTAACTAAAAAACATGGAAATTTGAGCATTGTGCTTTAAAATCCCTAGTGTTCTGGTATTATTGGTTGAATAATATCATTGCTGTCGATGTTTGCATGAAATATTTTTGAATATATGCATTGGTGCCTCTGCATTTACATCTCTGCAGTGTCTGCATAGCCTAATAGTAATTGATATGGACTTTTGTGTTATAGGTATACACTATTAATTATAAGATTTTGGGCATGTCATGTTTTCTGTGTTGCATTTGTATTAGTATCTTAATTTTATTGCTTGTGGATAGAAACAAAAAACCGGTGGAAGGACGAAAGTGCTTTTGGACAATGTTCCTGTTCACAAGTTGGCTGATATATTTGTTGCTAGTTTTGAGATAAGCTTTGAAGAACAGTTATCTATGTTGGACTCAGTTGACCCTAAAGTGAGGCTTTCAAAAGCAACTGAGTTAGTTGATAGGCATTTACAGGTAAGTAACGGAGTTAATGATGCTTGATATGGGTCTGGGGTTCTATTGTCTATCTCTAATCTACTTGTGTCTGTCTGTTTTCAACAGTCAATACGTGTAGCTGAGAAAATTACACAAAAGGTTGAAGGACAATTGTCAAAATCTCAAAAAGAATTTCTTTTGCGTCAGCAGGTAACCTTTCTCGCACAATCTTTTTGATATATTTGTCAAATATTAATGCAAGGGAAGATTTATTCTTTACTAAATTCAAATATATGTTTGAAGCCAAAGTTTTTTATGACCATTATGACTGCTGGGAAATCTGATAGGATTTAAAACATACACTTTATTGGACTCCACACAGAGAGTACACAGACGCTCAAATTTGGTATATGAACTTCCCGACCAGCCTCAAGCCAAGGCTCTCCTCTAAGAAAACAATTCTCATTGATAAACAACAGAAAAACAGAATGCACACCAGAAACGGTTACAAATCCTCCCTATAACTACACCACACACAATCAAATAATTACTACATAACTGTCCTATTACGCAATAAATAACTACTCCCTCTGGTCTCGAATATAAGCCAAAAAAAAAAATTTCAAGTTTGGTAGTCTAAAATATGAGCAAATTTTAACTAACTTCACCCTATTAAATGATATCTTACCCAAAATACCCTTCAATTAATTCAAATTTTATTTTCCAATAACTCTTTTATTCCGATGGAACAAGTTATCATGAAGGGCAATTTGGGGGATGTAACTATGAGTAATTCGGCCTTTTTATTTTCTTATTTCTCTTAGACTACACAAGCCACATTTTAGCCCTGTGTTGTGCATGATTCAGAACCTGGCCAACATTTTGACTTTGGGCTCTAACAAAATCCTCTGAGCAGTATACCTTATCCTAGCTCTAGCAAACATTTCCTATAGTTGTTTAGGTGATACAGGGTAACACCAAGCTGTGACTAGTAGATAGAAACTTTGCATTTATTTAGTACTTCTATCACATTGTTTGGATTCAAGTTTGTGTAACATGATAAGTGTACGCACTGCTTAAGTGGTCATTGCTGTACCTTCTGCTCTTGCTTAGAACAATGGATTGTCGGCTTAAAAGCACAGAATTAAAATATTCTTGGTCTTAAAGCCATCAGTTGCAGTTAGACAGATATACTACATTTAGGTACTATGTTATTATCAGAGTTTTTGTCTTAGAAGGGGAAAGGAAAGTAGTATAGAGTGCCTCTGCTTTCCTTTATGGCAGTAATATGCTGATAAGTAGTGATCTATTATGCCAAAGATTTAGAAAGTCTTGGCCAGATTTGATGCAGAGGAACATTTTACTGCTTTGTTATCTTGTTAGGTTTTTATCTAATTGAAATGTTCTTGTTTCCTATTTTTTGTAAAATATTGTTTTAGATGAGGGCTATAAAAGAAGAACTTGGTGACAATGATGATGATGAGGATGACCTGGTCGCACTTGAAAGAAAGATGCAAAGTGCAGGAATGCCACCAAATGTATGGAAACATGCACACAGAGAGTTGAGGTACTTTTTGATAGAACCCTAATTAAATATGGTGATATTGATCTTTGTGAGGAATTGCTTGCTATACATGTTTGGTAACTTGATAAAAAATCATATATTGTCATTATCCAAGTGATTCTACAACCTCGTAGAGACAACCAGTTCATTTTACTATAATTTCTCTCCCAGGAGGCTGAAAAAAATGCAGCCTCAGCAACCTGGCTATAACAGTTCACGGGTTTACCTAGATCTTCTTGCTGATCTACCCTGGCAGAAGGCCAGTGAAGAGATTGAATTGGATTTAAGAGCTGCAAAAAAGCGATTGGACAGTGATCACTATGGTTTAGAGAAGGTCAAGCAACGGATAATTGAATACCTGGCTGTTCGCAAGGTTGCTTAATACCCTGTTACCATACCTGCTGGTATTTTGTGCGTTGTGAAGTTTAATGTGTTCTTAATTTGTGTGTATTTATGCATCACAGCTTAAACCAGATGCAAGGGGTCCGGTGTTGTGCTTTGTTGGACCACCAGGCGTTGGAAAAACATCATTGGCATCTTCTATTGCTGCTGCTTTAGGCAGAAAATTTGTGCGCATATCCCTTGGTGGAGTCAAGGACGAGGCTGATATTAGAGGACATAGGAGAACATATGTTGGAAGCATGCCTGGGCGGCTTATAGATGGACTAAAGGTAAAACTGCACTTTAAAAATTTTACATTACTTGTAATAGTGTCTGATATGTATAAGTATGACTGGCAAATACATGTGATAAGTTATGGTAGTTTTAGATTTTTTAATACATGGAATGATTGCATTTTTTTTTTTCTTGTTTGCTTTTTGCCCTTTTGTTTTGTCCTAGTGTATGAAAATAGAGCTTAGTCAATATTGGGAACATGGAGACTAAATCTAGATTCCAAATGTTTGTAAAACAACTGTAGTATGGAGAATGCTGATTCAGTTAAAAGATACCCACAAGAAGGTTCAGTAATATTTTGATTGGGACACTAAAGGTGGGTTGTTCAGAATAAAAAAATATATTTTTGAGGATTTGGTACATATGGCTGGAGTGCTAGACCAAATATTTCTCATTTCTTTCAATTAATTATCAATTGAAATAAATAAGGGTTAGACATGCAATAATAGACATGCAATAAACAGTATATGGAATGTAAGTTTAGCAACACACAAACCCTAGCTTAAAGATGGAAATTAATGAAAATACAATACCACAATTCTCATATTTGAGGTATCTTTGGTTTATCATACAAAATGATGAGCAGATAAGGGGAGATGTCAACCATAGGATCTAAGCAAGGTGGATAAAAAGGAAGCATACTTTGGATGTGATATGTGATAGTAAAGTTACAATCAAACAAATGAAAATTTCACCACATAGCTATAAGACCTGCAATGCTATATGAAACAAAATATTGGGAAGTAAAGAAGCAACAAGTGAGTAAACTCAATGTTGTAGAGATGAGAATGCAACGATGGATGAGTGGTTGCTCAAAACAAGATACGATTTAGAATGCAATCATTAGAGAGAAAATCGGGGTAGCTTCGATTGTGAAAAAGATGATAGAGTCTTGTCTTAGATGATTTAGGCACGTGTAGAGAAGACCTTTGGGAAAGAAGTGTAAGAAAGGTTGACCAAATGATGGAGGGAGACTGACTAGGTAACCCCACTAGTCAGTTAGTGAGTTAGTTAGTTCGCAAGTTAGAGAGTGTGATATAATATGTAATAAATAAAAGGAAAGGAAGATTTGAGACAATGTCTTTTGATTTAGGAAGTTTAGGAATTCTCGTGGGAGAGTCCATGTTCTCTCGAATAACCTGGGTATTCAATGTAGAGATTCATTCATTCAATAAAAAAAAAAAAATCTTTTTGTCTTTCATTTTCTTATCTAGTTCCTACAGAGATCATGAAAACTAAATGGTCAGACTAAATGGTCAGATTAAGTAACAAAAAGAATATTATCTAGTATGGGTTTGTTTCAATAGAGGATAGCTTGAAGTACATCATGTGATAAAATACACTATGAGAAGAATTCCGATATTGCAATGGAGGGTTTTGGAAAATTCCCCAAACAAATGCTCAAAAACAAGGGAACAGTTTGTCATAACCCTTTCCGTTCCCTCCCCTCCTCTCCTAAAGCCCCCTCCCTAACAAACCCTGAGTGGGTTTTAGAAATAGGAATCAAATATGCAAAGGGATAGGAAAGCCATGTTGAGTTTTTTTCCCCCCTTATAATCCTATTCTTTTTTGGTTCACGTGTTCCTTTGTTTTTTATTTGGATTTTGTATCCTCAATTTTCATTTCTCCTTTCAATTGATTACATTTTATGTAAATGCTTGGGTGATTAGCATACACTTTCAATTGATTACATTTGATGTTTACAAGAAAAATTAATAAAAGTGCAACTTTCTAAGTTCATAAAAGTGCAACTTTCTAAGTTCATGAATGTTATAATAATTTTGTCAAAAAAAAAAAATGAATGTTATAATAATTGTACATGAATCTACAAGTACATGAACCTAAGTCTATAAATACTGCTATTTCAACAGTCTTCGTCTTTGTCTTCGTCTTCGACTCTTCATTATTTCCAATTTCCGACATAGCAAGTAGTTCTGATACTTGAATTCATGTGGTTGAGTTCATTTGTTCTTTTATGAATTATGATCATATGATGTAAAGTTTCTTTTTGTTGTGTGATTTAGAATAGTCTAGATCAATGTTGTCAAAATTGCGATGTAAATTGTAAGATCGTATGATTTTACGATCTCACAAAGGCCTGGAGTGTTGGATCGTTTGTAAATTGGATTTGGGTGAGATCGGATCCTAGCTCGGTAAGATCGTACAAGTTTAATATAAGATCGTACGACTTTACATTCTTATTTGACTTATATTATCTTTTTATACTATTAATTATTTATATTATCATATTTTTATATTTAAATATATTTTAATATTTTCGGTAGGATCTTACGATCCTTGTTACGATCCTATGTGTTACGATCTTGCACCTCCTCCCGATCCTAGGTAGGATCTCGATCTTGACAACCTTGGTCTAGATAGAATATGGAGGTTGACATATTTGCTAACGATGTGCAGTTACATGAAAATTTGATAATTTGAATTATCATATATTACGGATGCGCAGATGCATGTGGAGAGGACATTATCTCGTATATCAATACAATGCTTCATTATACGTTTTGCTTCATTATACGTATTTTAAGGCTATTATATTGTTTTGCCTTTTTGCTTTCTTTCTCTACACATTGTAATACATGCTCAAAGTCTGGAAGGCAAGCAAGCATGTGATTGAATCAAAAAATAAAATTTATAGAATTTATTTCTTACTTTTTTTGGTGGGGTCTTAGACTGATAGATGCTTCTCACATTTGACCTATAGAGAGTAGCTGTTTGCAATCCCGTTATGTTGCTTGATGAAGTAGACAAGACAGGTTCTGATGTTCGTGGAGATCCAGCTTCAGCATTGCTAGAGGTTCTTGATCCAGAGCAAAATAAAACATTCAATGATCAGTATCCTACACACTTCAAGATATCTTCTCCCAATTTGCCCCCTCCCCCAAAACAAAAAGCCCCCATGTTCTGTTGGACTTGATAATATATGTAGATATCCTTTCTTATGCATCCTTTCTTATCACACACACAGCCCTTCAATTCATATAATGAGTAATGCAGTGGCTATTTCCTAATTGGAGATGCCTTTTATTTTGCATTTTTACTATCTGATTGTCAGTTGTTTGCCCGTGTGAGTTTTTCTTAGCATAAACAGTTTCCTATTTTGATCTTGATCTCGCTAGCAATTTTTGTGTGTGTGTGTAGATTTCACCGTTTACCTCTTGGATGATTGATGAGGATGAGTCAATCCTAAATGGCATTGGGTTAATGTTATGTACACCTGGATATATCTATTACTTTACCAGAATTGTTCATTTTTGTTGTTTTTCTAATGTTCACTGCTAAGGAGGATATCTTATCCTCCGATATCCTCCTTTCCGCTCACTAATGATGTTTCTTCTATTGCAAAATAAATATTAAATAAAAGGATTCATTCTGAAGTTATTCCTTACAGTTAGCTAGCTATTTGAATGTTCCATTTGATCTCTCCAAGGTAATTTTTGTGGCTACAGCAAATAGAATGCAGCCTATTCCTCCACCACTTCTAGATAGGATGGAAGTGATCGAGCTTCCTGGATATACACCTGAGGAAAAGCTCCAAATAGCCATGCAGCATTTGATTCCAAGAGTTTTAGACCAACATGGGTTGAGTTCTGAGTTTATTCAGATTCCAGAGGTATTGATTTTTTTAAAATTTATAAGTAGATCCAGAAACATGCAAAGTTTCTGCTCATTAAGTTGAAGTGCTAATATTTTGGGTGCCGTCTTGAATAAAGCAAAACAAACAAACCAGACCATATTTCAAAGAAATAGGAAAACGGAGACATATGATGTATTATTAATTTTACATGGTTTAGATAAATGTATGGGTTGGCAATTTAGTTTTACAATTATCCAATCCAGCGGATCTCTTTTCTCTGTCTGCAGAAATCTTGGAAATTTATTGGTTTCTATGTTTTAGACATGGTCATACATTTTTTCTTTGCTTTCTTTGTTTTAGACACAAGTCATACATTTTGTTGATTGAACATTAAAAGTCTCTTTTTAGTAGTCCTTACTATTGGATTCTTTCCTCCTACAATATCGATGGTACTAAAAGGATGCAATAGACCTAATGAAGACATATGAAACATAATAATCACTGTGAAACACTTTCAATACTGCTTTTACTGTTAGAAAGTAATTTGGTTGCATATAATTCTAATTCAGAACTATTTTGATGTAGGCAATGGTGAAACTTGTCATTCAGAGATATACCAGGGAAGCTGGTGTGCGAAATTTGGAGAGGAATCTCGCTGCCTTGGCTCGTGCTGCTGCAGTAAGAGTTGTAGAGCAAGAACAAGTAGTTCCATTAAACAAAGGGATGCAAGGAATTTCTACACCACTTCTGGAAAACAGACTTGCTGATGGAACTGAAGTTGAAATGGACGTGATACCACTGGATGTAAATAGTCGGGACATCTCAAACACATTCAGAATCGCCTCTCCATTGGTTGTTGATGAAACAATGCTTGAAAAAGTGCTCGGGGTAATTGATATGCATTACTACTTCTATGTCATAATGCATTTTTACAATATGGCTCTGATATATAACCTGTGAAGAGTTTCCTTGATTGTGATGTTATCATGAAAGATTGTACATAAGCAAAGCTCAATTGATGATATGCTCAGTAGGACTGATGCCTAATTTGTTGATATCATTAAATGCAGCCTCCAAGATTTGATGATAGAGAAACTGCAGAACGTGTGGCTGCCCCTGGGGTCTCTGTTGGGCTGGTTTGGACTGCTTTTGGTGGAGAAGTTCAGTTTGTGGAGGCTACAGCAATGGTAGGGAAGGGTGAACTGCATCTCACCGGACAACTTGGTGATGTAATCAAAGAATCAGCTCAGATTGCACTAACTTGGGTAAGCAATCATATCTAACGGACTTAAGTCCCCTATTGGCCTTACAACTTTGTTTCTTCGGCTTACCAATAAGCCATTGGATTTATATAAGCAATTCTCACCTCCCAATTCTCACCTCCCATAGGTGTGAGCACGAGTGTGTGTGTAAGGATATTTATATATTATAATTATCTTATCTTGTATTTATATAACAGGTAATAGTGTGTGTTGGTGTATGCGTCTGTCCGCATATAAAATACTATTTATTTACAATTTCAGAATTATGAAAGAATTCCATTTTTTTAGAAATTATAATAATGAATAATTATATTATAGTAAAAGAGCAGTTTATATCACAATATTCTTATGGCATTGAATGAGTTTAATGTAGATTTATACATTAGAATTAAAAAAAAAATTATATTATGAAAATAAATTTGATAAGTAATTTGGAATTCGATAGAAATATCAAATTTTATCTTAACTGGTTCATTCTTATTTCTTACTAGCATCTCTATGTTTTATTGGACCATGGGAATAAGGAGTGTAATGGCTGTGTAAAATCTACAACATCTGGTGCATATAAGATCGCCTCGGGGTGTCATCAAGTGTGTGTTACAAAATGTGAAAAAATATTTAAATTATTTTCATAGTGAACATAAGTGATATGCAATAGTTATCGGTATCTTATGATTCGTATCTCGATTTGATACGAAATCGCATGCAATCGATACGTATCTTAGTGTGAATCTCTTTTGGACTTGTATCTCAGCATGAATCCCGATTCGTTCTACTGTATCCCATGAATCCCGATTCTCAACTGAATCACATGATACAACTTTCGTCGCTGGTGCAACTCAGAAACGGGCCGAGTCGTGCAACCCGGTTTTTAAAAAACTTTCTATAGTTGTTGTTGTTGTTTTTTTTTTTTTTTGCATCTTTTTCTTAAATGGGATAGAGTCAGACTAAATAAAACTTTCAAATAATCCAAGTCAGAATAATAAACAAAAAGCCCTATCACAGTGCATTCTTGGTCTCCACTCCCTCCTACCATGCGTTTTTTTTATTCTTACTGCCTACACAATGCTTCGTGCCCTCCCTTCTCCTCCACTCCTCTCTGTTTTCTGGTCCTGTTTTGGTCTCCTTATCTTGTTCCCACTCTCTATTATTGAATCTGGCATTATTTTGAAGTTCATAAATCAACTTATGTTTTTTTTTCTCCCCGTTTATTCACTTGTTTTTACTTAAAAAATGTCATTTTTTATTGATCATGTATCTTACGATTCTTAAAAAGATACGATACACGATTCAAAAAATAGGTCAAACGATTCACGATACGTATCCCGATTTGATAACCATTTGTTACTTGCCATCTCACTTGCATTGAACACATGGATTTGGATTTAGAATCATTACTTGCTTTTTTGACTTTAAGGATTGATTTCATAGGTTAGGGCAAGGGCAACTGATCTTAGGCTGGCTGCTGCAGAGGGAATTAATATTTTGGAGGGCCGTGATGTACATATTCATTTTCCTGCTGGTGCTGTTCCTAAGGACGGGCCCTCGGCAGGTGTGACTCTAGTCACGTCATTGGTATCTCTTTTCAGTCAGAAAAGCGTGAGATCAGATACAGCTATGACTGGAGAGATGACATTGCGGGGACAAGTTCTACCTGTTGGTGGTGTCAAGGATAAGGTATTCTCATGTCTTCATAACTTTCAGAAAATATACTAATAATAAGAACAAAAAATATACTATGATAAAAGTCTCTGAAGATAAATAAGAAATAAAAGGAAAGCTCATATGATGGTTTATTTACTGAAAAAACCTGTTACGTTTGTTGTTCTTGATATAAACTATTCAGTCCTGTTCATTTCTGCATGTTTTGATTAAATTTTACGTTTTTTTCCCTAAAACGGCTGCCTTTCTTCTGCTTTCATGCAACTGACATCACCCAGTGAGATAAGCTTAAGTTGTTAGAACTGAATAGCCTAACATGATTATTATCTAGTGGGTGTTACTATGCTCAATTTACTTGTTTAAGTTAAGGCACTGATTTATTTATTGTGTGTTGGAATAGACATGCAAAAAAATGGGTGTCTTTTGTGCTTCAGTGATTGAGTGGATGAGGCGCCTGTCAGATGATATGAAGGGAAAGGAAGACATATTTTATCCCCTCCCCCCCTCCCTCCCAACAAAAAAACTAACCAATTACCAAACAGAATTATGCTACAAAATATAATGTATTTGCAGAGTTAATTTGCCATCTGTACCTGGGTTTAGAATGCATTGATCATATCTGAATAAACATTTTCCATTGACAGACTGACAGTAACAGATTAAAAAGATTGAAGTTGTAAAAGGTGGCATAATGTGATTTTTGTTTATCTTCCACAGATATTAGCCGCCCATCGTTATGGTATTAAGAGAGTTATCCTGCCTGAAAGGAACTTGAAAGACTTGGTTGAAGTACCATCATCAGTGCTGGCCAATTTGGAGGTAATTCTGCTTCCATGTTTTGCGGAATGGTGCTCACTGCTTAGACAGTTGTGAGATGAGCCTGGTTCCTACGTATTCAATTTTCCTTTTTTCACTGTTGTATTTTCAAATATACCGTAGTAGGCCTTGTATTTGGTTTTCTACGTTATTATGGTGCTAAGTCGGGTCCATAATATCTAATCATCGCTGAAATAAAGTACAAAATCATAGTTTCCGTTTTGAACTTTGTTAACAGATACTGCTTGCAAAACGAATGGAAGATGTGTTAGAGCATGCTTTTGACGGTGGGTGCCCATGGCGGCAACACTCAAAGTTGTAGCAGTGTTCTTGACTTGCAGCACGGATTAGTACACCTCGTGTTTCAACTTTCAACCATTAATGGCTTGTATGTCGATTCAACATATGATCCCGTCCTGAACTGTGAATGTTGGTGTGATATTGGGGACCAAGTATGTATAACCTATTCAACTGATCCTAATCGAGCAAAGCCCAAGAAATCAACACCTTTGGATGGGAGCTGACATGTTCATGTATCGTTAGGACTCTACTCTCCACGACAATTGAAGTAAATATTTTAGCTTGAGACCAGTTGTTGTTGTGATAGGTGAGCAACTGCATCTTTTGCATACTCTTCATTTAGCATAATCTTCTTCGGCTCACTTTGTGTTGTAAATTGTTTGTCCTGTCACCTTTTTTTCTCTCGATACATATGTGCATAAAACATTGATTTTCTCTAAACAAGAGAGCAGCTGTCTCTTCAATATGGTTCGAACTTCTTATTTTTCTTCTGCCTTTTCTTTTCTTTTCTTTTTTTTTTGGACAAGAAACTTAATTTCATTAAACAGTAGCAAAATCAGATGCTACAATATGGGAAATACAAGGAGGACACTCCTCAATCCAAACAAAATCACCGTGGGAGAGAGCAAACTTTGCAAGTGTATGAGCTACAACATTTGCAGTTCTTTTAACATGAGAAATTTGAAAATGAGAAAAACTAGTGCTAATAGATTTACATTCCTGCATAATCATCCCAAAATAACAGCTATCTACAACACTATTTTTAAAAGCTTGGATCACATGTAAGGAGTCACCTTTTGCAACAATATCAAAGAATCCCATGTCATATGAAAATTGGAGACCAGAATGCAAACTCATTGCCGTGGGAGAGAGCAAACTTTGCAAGTGTATGAGCTACAACATTTGCAGTTCTTTTAACATGAGAAATCACCGTGGGAGAGAGCAAACTTTGCAAGTGTATGAGCTACAACATTTGCAGTTCTTTTAACATGAGAAATTTGAAAATGAGAAAAACTAGTGCTAATAGATTTACATTCCTGCATAATCATCCCAAAATAACAGCTATCTACAACACTATTTTTAAAAGCTTGGATCACATGTAAGGAGTCACCTTTTGCAACAATATCAAAGAATCCCATGTCATATGAAAATTGGAGACCAGAATGCAAACTCATTGCCTCTGCCACATTAGAATCTGGCAAAGTGAAAACTCTCCAAGTTGCAACTGTCATAGGGATGCCATCAGAGTTTCTAACAACAGTTCCAAAGCCCCACTCATTATTAATAAGACCAGCTGCATCAACATTGAGCTTAAACCAAGATCTTGGAGGCAATCTCCAAACCGTTGTATGAGGAGGTAGGACAACTTCACTACTTTGCTCCAATGTTTGCTGAACAGATTTGTAATCATTCAAGTTGCCTAATGCTCTTTTAATAACATCATGAATCAAAGATGTTTTCCCCTCGAAAGTATTTTAAGTTCTCACAATCCAGAGATGATAACACACCGATAGGGCCAACTCAGAAACCTCAGTAGATTCAAATAAAATTATAGTTTTCAACCATGATATAAAATCAACTTGCAGCTCATCCAATCGAATTCCAAGGGGGTGATAGGAACCATACCTGTTTAGCAAAAATGCATTGGCCTTTTATTTCACCACCTCCCCCACTTAATTTTCCCACCTCCCATATTTTTAAAAATCCAACTTTGCCCTTGTTCTAAAATATCCATTTGTTAAAAATCCAACTTTTCCCACCTCCGGATTCTTAAATCCGGATAATTCCGGATTTTAGAATCCGGACACTTTAAATCTAGCAAAAAAATTAACACATCCGGATTTTAGAATCCGGACACTCTAACGGCCTGATTGTTACAGGGAGGATTGCGACGAGAGAAAAAAGATGGAGAGAGAACGCTGAGAAAATGTGATTTTCCCGTGAATGGATTGCAACAAAAATGGTGAGAAAGAGAATAAAAGTGTGGGTCCCATGCTAAAAAAATTTCTTCGTCAAAGTGGTGAGAAAATCACCAGCGTCCCCTTTTTTTGTCATTTTCCCACTTCTACTATTATTCTACCCCTATTCTCTCCTTATATATAAATTTTTAGTCAAGGATATTAATGTCTTTTAAAAAATAACTAACACTTCTCTCTTCTCTTTTTCTCTTCTCTTTCACTTATTCCAATCAATACCCAAAATCTACCCAATTTCTCACATTTTTCTCTCTTTTCATACTCCCTCTTCACATTTTCTCTCTTCACATTTTCTCTCGTGAACCAAACACACCCTAAATCTAGCAAAAAAATTAACACGTCCGGATTCTTGTCTCCGGAGTGATCCGGTAATAAGAATCGGGACGTGTTATTTTTAATTTTACAGATCTAGCAAAAAGGGGGGGTGAATTGTTCAAAAACACGTCCGGATTCTTAATACCGGAGCACTCTGGAGACAAGAATCCGGACGTGTTAATTTTTAATTTTACAGATCTAGCAAAAAGGGAGGTAAATTGTTCAAAAAAAGTCCGGATTCTTATCTCCGGAGTGCTCCGGTATTAAGAATCCGGAAGTTGAAATTTTTCCAAAAAAAAAATTAACGTCAACATTTTGAAGCCGGAAGATAAGAAAAGTAAAGGGTAAAATAGTCTTTTCCTTGGGTGGGGGAGGTGAGAAAATTAAGTGGGGGAGGTGGAGAAATAAAAGCCCAAATGCATTCTTCTTCCTTTTCTTTAACCCTGTGTTTGTTAGCCCTTTAGTTGCGTGAAGGCTGTGTATCCGAATATTCGATATATGTTAGCTAGCATAGTTGGCTTACATAATCATAGGCTACCCATAATCATATAACAATAAAAAGATGGAGTCGTGTTACAAACAAAACTAGGTATTTATGTGAATTATAAAAAAATCCAATCAAAAAGGAGGGTAGTTGATAACAATTATTTTAATCGTAATAAAATATTAAAATGTAGAAAATAAAGATGTTTGAAACTTTTGATTTTTTTTTTAAAAAATAAAATTAATTGATAGAAAAGACACTTTTTGTTTTGGTTCCCAACAGCACCAGAGTGCCTATGCTTATGTGATGTTTCCCTTAATTTGTTAAGCGTGGAGGCGTGAAGCAAGAAACGATGAGTGCAGTTGGTCCATTTCTTGTGGGAGGAGTGTTACCAAGTACCAACACACTCTTTAACACATTCTTTTCAACACATTTTTTTCTATTTGTTGAAATTCAAATGAGTCCTACTAAATTATGCGGGTCCCATGCAAATTAGGTGAGACCCATATGAGTTTCAACCAATAGAAAAGAGTGTGTTGGAAAGTGAGTGTTAGGAGAGTGTGTTACTAACATTTCTCTTTCTTGTGGTTATGCTTGCTTGGAGAAAAAACATTGAGAGAGAGAGAAACACGGTCTTTTTATTACATTTTTATTTTATTTTAAAATTTTATAAAGGGGAAGGATAAAATATGGACTTTTTAGTTTTTCACGTGGTTATAAAATATCCTTACTTCTTTTTACTGGCAATTCAATTTTTTAAGCCATTTTGTCTAAACCTATCGTACTGACTTCAACTAATCTGAGTCGAAATAAGTGGATTTATATAAAAGGATAAAGTTTCTTGAGCGCCTAATTTTTTATTTACAGGAATTGAATCATTGACCTTAGTTAAGGGAAACTAAGCTTCACACTACGTGGACTAATTAACAAATGTTAACATTTTTTAAGCATTTTGAATAATGCTCCGTTCCAATTCTCTAGTGAGTTGAAAGTTCGATTGAGTCTCCACAACAATGATCCAGAGCGTGCCTCCCACCTCTTAGGTCCGACGAGTCGAGGTGGAGGTGGGTACCTATAAAGACACTTCAATGCTCAATTCAGTATGTATCTTAGCATGTGGCTAGGGAATAGGAAAATAGCATACCTTGGCATCTCTTAATATAGAGTCGCCTGATGTGGGCCAGAATAATTATGTCCTCAATTCGAGGTAACATCTCGACTTTGTCACTCACGTATACTGGGGTGGGATCCCAATGTTTTCGGGGTAAGCTATTTCTCTCTGGTACTGCAGGTGATTTCCCAGACGCCTCTTTTGTCAGTCTTTATTCATGACTTGGTGAAATCTCTATCTGCAGGGGTCATGTCGAGATCTCTTTACACGTGTATCTGAGGGTTATCTGTAATGATTACCCTTTCGGATGTGACCTGGGCCTACTTTGTGGCCCTCAATGCGACATGACTCACTAGTCACGTTCCTAACATGTTTTGTCATCTCGAGCCGTGAGGACCGATTTAATTGGATGCTCATAAGACTGGATGGCTTGTAGGACCGATTTAATTAGAATTTCACATTTTTCTTGCGATAATCTCTTACCATTCCAAGAGTAAATTTTTCTCCAAATTCTATCTCTCAAGAATCTAAAAGTGACCTTCTTACTTCTCCCAACCATAGATGGTGTTTTGGACCGGTATCTCAGATATTCGCCCAGTGGACCAAAAGCCCAATAACAAAAAATGTTCTGAGTGTCACTATTTAGCAACAGCTAGATAAGGCTCCACAACAGTATCAACTATCAGATAAGACTTCATGGGCGCAATAACAACCGTAATAGTAATATTCATGCGCTAACTTGAGTGTCGGTGTCCTTGTGCGTAGCCACCACATTGTCTTTGGAGATCCACTTGTAGCTATCATCAACCACTAAGAACCAATTACCATCAATCTCTTACCAGATCATCACCTATGAGTTCATACTTAAACATATGGCAAGCCTAAATATGTACCTGTACCCAAACAAAGTTGCATTTCCATAATCTCAACAAGTTTAGTCTTGAGATCTTGAGGCACATTTTTGCTGTAGTAAATTTTAGATTTTTGGAAATTAATGGCTTGCTCGGGCGCTACTTAATAAGTGGCTAAGACATTTTTCATCACCAATGCTTCATTTTCCTTGGTCCTGAAAAAAAATATGGTCATCTTAAAAAAGATGGTTAATACTAGGCGCATATTTTACATATTTTGGTGTCATGGAGTTCTCCTCTACGCTCCGTCTAGCATATCAATGTAGTTAGACCCTCTGCACAGAAAATGGAAGAGTAGGGTGAAAGGTGGTCACCGCGGCAAAGCCCACGACCCGATTCAATAGGCCCAACCTGCTCCTGATTGACCACAACTGAGTAATGCACTGTTTCAACACACATCAACATGTTAAAGCGATCCACTGTCTTCAGAGATAAACGATTATGAGCCTTCTCAGGTTGATTTCGACATAATGCAATGTCCTCCCAGAATTTTGAGCGAATCTTCTTACCCCTAGCTTTTGAGATCATCTACACAATAACCAAGCTCGGTCAAAAGGTCACCATGACTTTGTTATGTTTTGGTTCCTTGAATTGATAGGCCAAGGGAGCCTCCTAAGAATAATATAGAGAAGGGAATTGAATTAACTTTCTTCCTGCTTATTCATTCATTCCTTGTCATATTTATAATCGATACATCACTGATCCAAAGGCTAATACAAGAGATGATCTAAGGGCTCCCCTAGAATACAGGAAATGGAATCTAGCAACAGAATGCCAGGGAGAGAGATTTGAAAACAGAAATGAAAATATGTTAACAAACTTGCAACAGATCGATAGAAGGGAATCAAAGGGAGGTGAGCTGTACCCTTCTAGAACATGATATATTCCTTACACAAAGTCCTGCAGATATGTGGGCCTTTTGCTAATCCTCTTGGACTGTGGTTGCTCAGTAATTGGGCTTGTGTTCTCAGTTATGTTGGGCTTGCTAACATTACCATTGGCTGGGAAAGACACCTTGTCCTCAAGGTGGTAATTTTCACGCAACTCATCCCATTTCTCCCAGCTAGCATCCTCTGGTGCAAGCCCTGACCACTGGACTAAAACCAGTTTGATTGGGGGGTCCACTGAAACATCAAGTTTCGAATCCAGAATGGACAGAGGGTGAACCACTGGGTTGTTGTCAAAAGAGGTAGGAGGTAGAGGAGAGGTATCACAGTTGAGAGGTCCTTTGTGCACTTTAAGCAATGAACAATGGAACACAGGATGAATCTTGGACTGGGGAGGAAGTTCCAATTCATAAGCGACCGGGCCAATTCGCCGCAGGATCTTATAGGGGCCGTAGAATCGCTTGGAGAGTTTGTTGTATGAGCCACCGGTAGCAGAGTGTTGTCTATAGGGTCGGAGTCGAACATAAGCATAGTCACCCACAGTGAGAGTCACCTCACGGCGTTTGTGATCGGCATAAAGCTTCATTTGTTCCTGGGCTTTTGTGAGGTTCTTCTGGAGTTGGAGAAGAAGTTGTTGGCGTGTGTCTAGCATGGACCCCACAGCTTCAATTGTGGAAGTGCCGAGCAAGTAGTGTGGAATTGAAGGGGGGGTTTCCCATAGATAATGTGATAAGGTGAGAACCCAGTAGAAGTGTGGATCGAAGTGTTGTAAGACCACTCAGCTAAGGCAAGGAATTTGTACCATTGAGATGGACGATGGTGGACAAATGATCGAAGGTATTGCTCAAGCACACGGTTGAAAACCTCAGTTTGGCCATCTGTCTCTGGATGGTATGCTGTGCTCATTCGCAACTTGGTGCCGGAAAGATTGAACAATTCATGCCAAAACTTACTAATGAAGATGGGATCGCGGTCGCTTACTAGACTTCGTGGCATGCCATGGTGTTTGCACACAATGTCTATGAAAAGAAGGGCCACCTTGTGTGCAGTATAGTGAGGTGGGAGGGCGCCCAGGTGAACTCCTTTTGAGAAGCGATCCACGACAACCAGAATCACACTGTAACCGTGAGAGGGTGGTAGACCGGTAATGAAGTCCAATGATAGATCCTCCCATACTGCAGAGGGAATGGGAAGGGGTTGGAGTAGACCCGCCGGTCGTTGTGTGTCGGATTTGATCTGTTGGCAAGTGTGACAGTGAGCAACAAAAGATTGAACATCACGGCGCATGGTGGGCCAAAAGAAATTTGCTTGGAGGCGAGCCAGTGTTTTCTGAATGCCCATATGACCACCCAGTGGGGAATTGTGAAATTCTTCCAGTAAGAGTGTACAAAAAGGTGAGGAGGAGTCAATCCATATTTTATCTTTATATAGGATGAATCCCTGGTGTAACTTGTGGTCAGGATAAGCAGAGGGAGACTGCGCAATGGCCTGGTGCAATGTTACAAAGTCTGGGCTAGCAGCAAGGGACTTGCGTAATTGCGCTAAGAATGTGAGATGAGGCATTGACAGAGTGAGGCAAGTATTGGAAGTAACCTCTGGAATGCGAGATAAAGCATCTGCAACGACTTATTCTTGCCAGGTTTATATTGAATGGAGTAGTCATACCCCATTAATTTGGAGAGATACACCTGCTGCTCGGGGGTTTGGATGATTTGCGCAAGTAGTTCCTTCAGGCTCTTATGGTCCGTAAAAATGATGAATTTGTGGCCCAGGAGATACTGTCTCCATTTCTTCACAGCAGTAGTAATGGCATGTAATTCACGAACGTAAGTGGAAGATCGTTGGAGGCGTAAGCAGAAAGGTTTGCTGAAGAAGGCAATTGGATGATTGTTCTGCATCAATACTGTGCCCATTGCTGACCCTGAAGCATCAGTCTCAAGGATAAATGGAATAGAGAAGTCAGGGAGGGCAAGGATGGGTGCTGCTGTCATGGCTCGTTTGAGAGCATCGAAAGCCAATTGGGCTTCGGTGGACTAGAGAAAAGCATCTTTGCGGAGCAAGGATGTAAGCGGAGCAACAATGTGAGCGTAGTTGCGAATGAATTTCCTATAGAACCCAGTTAAACCAAGGAAACCA
Source organism: Calophaca sinica (assembly GCA_037113605.1). Taxonomy (NCBI): domain Eukaryota; kingdom Viridiplantae; phylum Streptophyta; class Magnoliopsida; order Fabales; family Fabaceae; genus Calophaca; species Calophaca sinica. The sequence goes on from CM073731.1 coordinate 35,882,503, forward strand.
CGCAAGGCAGTAACAGAGTGGGGTACTGGCCAATCCATCATTGCCTGTATTTTGGATGGTTCCGGTTGAACGCCATGAGTGGATACAATGTGACCCAGGTATTCCAACTGGCGTTGGGCGAACAAACACTTGGAACGCTTCAGGAAAAACTGCCCTGCTACTAATTTGAGGAAAACTTGCTCCAAATGATCAATGTGAGACTCCAACGATGAACTATAAACAAGTATATCATCAAAAAAAACTGTAACAAACCTGCGAAGGAAGGGTTGGAGAAGGTCGTTCATGGCGGCTTGGAAGGAAGATGGCACGTTGCATAGCCCAAACGGCATGACGCGGTACTCATAATGTCCCAAGTGAGTACGAAAGGCTGTCTTCGGTATGTCATCCGGTGACATGCGAATCTGGTGGAAGCCTTGCCGGAGGTCCAATTTAGAGAACCAGGAAGCTCCCCCAAGTTCGTCAAGGAGCTCGTCAATGGTTGGCATGGGAAAACAGTCCTTCACCGTGATGGCATTGAGAGCACGATAGTCAACGCAAAAGCGCCAACTGCCGTCTTTCTTTTTGACGAGGAGCACCGGAGGGGAGAAGGGGCTGCGACTGTTCTGGATCATGTCGGATTGAAGCATTTCATGGATTTGTTTTTCGATTTCACATTTCTAGAAATGGGGATAACGGTATGGACGGACGTTAACAGGGTTTGAGTGAGGGAGAAGGTGAATTTGGTGGTCAAAGGCACGGGGTGGAGGGAGCTGGGTGGGAGGAAGGAATAGTGGTGAAAAACGATTGAGTAGGGTTTGGATGGGGGTGATAGGGTGTGGTTCGGGAAGAGAAGGCTCAGGGTGTTGGGTTTGGGGTAACATTTGGATGTGGAAGAACTCTGATGCAGAGTGGGTTTGGACGCAACGTTTCAGTTACTGGGCCGAAATCGCATTGGGCTTAGAGGGGGCATCGGCCCTGAGTGTTATGGGCTGGCCTTGTTGGTGAAAGGAAAGAGTGAGTTGGGCGTAGTCCATGAGAACTGGGCCGATGGACTTGAGCCAAGGGGCTCCGAGAACAACGTCAGCTCCACAAAGGGGTAAAATGTAAAAATCAGAGGAAAACTGATGATCTTGAAGAATAAAAGGTACAGAGGGACAAAAGTGATGGCATTCGAGAGTGTTACCGTTACCAACCATGACCTTGAGAGTATCAATTTGGGTCGAAGGGAGATCTAGAAATTTAGCAACGCGATCTTGTACAAAATTGTGTGTACTTCCTCCGTCAATGAGCACGGTGACTGGTTGGTTTGCGTTGCGACCTAGGATCCGGATCGTGGCGGTGGCGGTGGTCCCAGAGAGAGCATGGAAGCTAATGAGAGCCTCGGAAGGTTCCGTGGTGGGGAAATCGGCCAATGGGAGCTCTGGAGAGGAAGGTGGTGTGGGGTCGAGGGTGGGAGCAGAATCGGTGGAATCCTCAGACACGAGTAAGAAGAAACGCCCTTTACACTTGTGCTGAGGGCCGAAAGTTTCATCACAGTTGTAACACAATCCTTTTTCGCGGCGGGTCGCTATTTCCTCTGGGGAAAGCTTACGAAAATTGACTCTGGGAGGAGAGGGCAGGAGGGGTGTGTTGTTTGTGGTGGGGGAAAGTGAAGTGGGGGCGGTGGACTGTGGTTTGCCTTTGAAACCGCGTTGGCGTTCCTCAATCTTATCCTCCTGAAGTTTGGCAAGTGTTGTGGCCTGAGAGAGGGATACAGGGCGGAGCGCCTGGACCTCACGACGAATCTCCGAAGAGAGGCCAGAAATGAAACAGCTAAGTAGAAACGACGGTGGGAGACCAACAATGTGGTTGGCCAATTGTTCGAATTCAGTGAGGTAGCTGTTGACCGAGCCACGTTGGGAGAGCTTGAATAGGGCACCGGAGGGTTCGTCGTAAAAGGACGGGGCAAAGCGTGTTTCCAGCGCTTGCAGCAACCCGAACCAGGAGGTAATGAGACCATTACGGTGCATCCATTGGAACCAGCTCAAAGCTGGGCTGTCCATGTAGAACGACGCAACCGTGAGGCGTTCGTCCTCAGGAGTACGATGGTAGTCGAAGAACTATGAGATTTTGAAAATCCACCCCATAGCGTCGGTGCCGTCGAAGCGAGGGACTTCCAATTTCATGTGTGGGCGGTGGTGGGGTTCGGAGGGTATGGAAGAATGGGTAGGGGAGTTAGGATGGGTGGTGAGGGAGGCGAGTTGTGTGAGTAAGGCATCAACCTTGGAGGTGAGGTCATCGAGCCGCTCAGCGTTGGTAGGGCGACCAGCCATGGGAGGAGAGAAATGATGCAATGAAAGCGCCAATTTGTTATGTTTTGGTTCCTTGAATTGATAGGCCAAGGGAGCCTCCTAAGAAGAATATAGAGAAGGGAATTGAATTAACTTTCTTCCTGCTTATTCATTCATTCCTTGTCATATTTATAATCGATACATCACTGATCCAAAGGCTAATACAAGAGATGATCTAAGGGCTCCCCTAGAATACAGGAAATGGAATCTAGCAACAGAATGCCAGGGAGAGAGATTTGCAAATAGAAATGAAAATATGTTAACAAACTTGCAACAGATCGATAGAAGGGAATCAAAGGGAGGTGAGCTGTACCCTTCTAGAACCTGATATATTCCTTACACAAAGTCCTGCAGATATGTGGGCCTTTTGCTAATCCTCTTGGACTGTGGTTGCTCAGTAATTGGGCTTGTGTTCTCAGTTATGTTGGGCTTGCTAACAGACTTGCTTTGTTCCAACTATTCGTCACAATTTCTTCGAGTTCAAGCTCTAGCAACCACACATTCTCAAACTTGAAGTTTCTTGTGGCTCTATGAACTGGAGGAGGCTCATTCAAAAGAAGAATTGGGTAATAATCTAAGGGGGAGACTACTAAATTTTAAAGTCTTTACCTGCGAAAACATGTTAAACAACACTCACTTGACGCCAGAGCATGGTCCAGCCTATCCTCAGTGGCTCTATCTGTACCCAAACTCAAAACCACATAAAAGAATAACTCTCAAAGAGGATATCAATAAGCCCAGAGAAGATATTAATGTGTAAATTAATATTAATGTGTCGAAATAATAAATTCGGTTATTTTTCTTTCTGCTTTGTGGAATAATAATGTTAAAATATTTTTGGAAAAAGTTTATTAAACCGTTATCTCGTAATCCAAATTTGAGTTGTTATTGAATGAGTATTATAAATAAAATGAATCAAAAGCATATATATATATATATATAACTTCAATGAGGGTTTTGTTGTTTACTATTTTAATATATTTTGTGTTTTAATTGATTATAAAACATTGCATTCACGCAAAAAATGTTTTCCAAAATTTCATCCGCAATTAAATAAGACAAAAGAAATTAAGTACCTGGCTATAATGCCTAATACATCCGAAATTCTTTTTATTCTTACTACATATATCCTTTCTTTTGCTTAAAGAGCTCACATGTATGCATGCGTTACGTGACAAAATTTCTTGTGGTTTCTAGCCATTATGACGTACATAAAGAAAAGATTACCAAAAAAACCAAATCACAACAGAAAAGCAAGCAGAAAGAAACAGAATATTAGCCTCCATTGGGTTTTGCCAGAGTAAGTACTTTTCCATCACTAATCAACATGCAGTATCAGATTCTTATCAAAAAAATACCTAACCAACTATCCTTGTATATATAAATAAAATAATATAAATGTGCACCGATCACACCATATTATATTATAAGGTCTAAACTTATATTCCATTTCTCACAATCATATTTCACAACAAGAAGAAGAAAAAACAAGAAGCCTGCAAGAATGAAGTTTGCCTTATACCTAATGATTTTCATTTCCCTTCTCTTTCTCTCTCAATACTCAAATGGCTCCAATAATCTTGTCTTTCAATCTTGCATGGAGGCCTCAAAGCATGACCCAAATTTGAGCTATGATTTCTGTGTTACAACCCTTAATGAAGCTGCCTGCAAGAGCAAACCACCCACCAACCTAGAAGATCTTGTTGGCATATCAATTCAGCTAACAAAGTCCAATGGAACCAATATAATTTCCATAATTTCGGATCACTTGAAGAACCTAACTTATGGTCAATATGCGAGGGCTTGCCTACAAGATTGCTTTGATCTTTACACCGATTCCCTTTCATCTTTAGAAGATGCTGTGGTTGCTTTCAAATCCAAGGATTTGGACACTGCCGGTATTAACGTGAGTGCTGCCTTGGATGATTCGGCTACATGTGAAGATCAGTTCAAAGATAAGAAAGGTGAAAGCGAAACGTCTCCTTTAACAAAGGAAAACCATGTTTACTTCCAGCTCAATGTAATATCTCTGGCTTTCATCCAAATGATTCGTCAACACTACTAGTAGTACTATACTCTTGAGAAAAATCATATTCACTGTACATGTGTTGTGAGTCATCAAATTAATTTTACAAGCTACATAAAAGCCTGGTGTTTTTTTTATTTAATATAATTGCTGCGTTTGTAAATTGTTTATTTGTTATATATGTTGTATTGAGATTGAAATTGTAAGTGTGATGAAGGTTTTGAATGGCAATCGTGACGGCAGTTGCAGTTCCGTTGCGATCCCTAATATATATTGCAAAAATCAGCATGAAATACAATTAATATAGTCGGAATTGTTGTTGCAACGAGTCGCGAAGACATCAAAAAATCAACGTGAAATACAATTAATATAGTCAGCATCGCTGTTGCAACGAGCCGTGAAGACATCACAAACCTTGATGTCGCAGCCACAATCGTGGTGACTTAAAACCTTATAACACTGTGTTTGGAATAACAAAGAATGAAAAAGTGTAACCGTAGCATGAAAACACACGTTGAAATTCTTCCATCGTTTCTTTTTCCATAATAACGAGAGAGGATGGAAAAAAATGAGGTGGGTCCTACGTACAAAGACGCCATCTCTCCATTTTGATAAGAAACCATTTTTTTTCTCCAATTTTACCCTTTTTTTGTTATATCCTACTTTTTCAAGACTGTTTTTGTCATTTTATAAATGTACTACTTTCTTTTCTTTTAATTTCTATCGTACCAAATAAGGGAAGATAAAGTTTTTACCTTTCTTTCCTTCTATATATATATATATTTTTCTGTCAAATAACCAAAAAAAAATCTTTTTGCTTTCCATTCTTTTTCTTTCCTTTTACTCTTTTTTTTTTTAATCTTTCTTTCCTTTTACATTCTTTTCAACACAAAATAAAGCATAAGTGTATGCCCTTCATATGGCTGCATAAGTGTATGCCCTTCATATGGCTGAATGGCTTTCTTTTATCTGTTTCCTTTCCTTCTAAGGTTTATTATTTCTTTCATGTTTTGTTGTTTATTTGATGCTGATGCTTTTGGTTGATGATGTTGCGTGACGATCACAACCAAATTAGGCTTTCGATTCCTTATGTTATTATTGTTATTTATTATTGGATGATGGCTCAAGGAGCTGGTGAGAAGGTGGTTAACAGTGTGGCTTGATTGGACAAAAGTGGAGAATGAATGCGACTAATTAGAACTGGCTTTTCCTTAGGCCCACCATGCGCCTACCTCGAACTTGGGTTGGACAGTTCTCCCTGCTGTTAACTTCATCTATATCCCATATTGTGCTAACAGTAGTTTCGGTGAAATTAAATAAATGATTTCTTAGTGTAATATTATTCCATTCGTCCCAATATATATGTCATATTTAGTTAAATCACACAGTTTAAAAAAAATAATAAATAAGAAAAAAAGTGATAATTTTATCAAATTAACTTTATTAACTATTGATATATTAATTTTTGTCATAAATACAAAGTAGAGTATTAGAAAATGACATATATTTTGGAAAATTTTTTTTTGTAAATATGACATATATGTTAAGAAGAAGGAGTAACATCAAATCAGTATAGCTAGCAATGTCATGTTGGTGTTGTTGGAATGAGACCAGGTCAAAATTTACTGTGACGCATGATAATAATTACCTAATGTTCATTTATAAATGCGAGACATTTATTAACTAAATCTTTTTGTTTGATATGATTTAACTAAATCTTTTATTTTATAGTGATATAAAATTTAAAATTTTATATAAAAAGATAATATCTGATAATATAAACTTAAAAACAATAGCTTTTTTTATTATATCAATACCAATTAATCGAATCAAACCAAGTACTTGATCTATTGACTAAAAAACTTAAAAAAAAAAACTGAAGCAAACTAACTAAATAATTGTGTATTTGGCACTCTTTTTTTCTTTATAATGAACTAGGTGTATTTGGCTCTCTGTTAGCATGCATTTCAATACATGATAACGGAAAAGGAATGGATTGGTAAGTTTACGTGTGTGTATTGGTAAATACGGACACGTAGTAGATATCATTGACTCAAATTTTATTGAATTTAATTACTAAATCCATTTTATACCAATGTCAATTATATCTTATCACGTAGATATTTATTTAGATATTTTAGAAAGTAATATTATGAGATGATACTATAGTGAAATATAATTGAATCTATATATGCGTTAGTTTTTTTTTCCACAATGGATACATAGTTATTAAACTCAATTTTTTTTTATTCTAAATTCACATCAACCTAATGTGTAAACCCGCAATTGTTAAGATGCTGACAAGCTCAACCACCAAGATTGACAAACAAAAAAAAGGTAACAGAACATAGACCTGGGGAGGCAAAGAAAAAAATTGGTGGTGGACAGATCCCGGATCAAAAGAGATGCTATAAGGGCTGGATAGCCCAGAAAATCCGTACCTGTTATGCTTAGCTTCGTGGCCCCCTTCGATGTTTTGCTTCATCCATCTAACATGATAAATTCAGCTTTCGTAATTGACAATTGACAATGCAGACTTTATTTTTGCATATATTCTTCTATTAGTACTTTTATATTTTCTTATTTTGTGATATGTATCTTCCAAGTTTTGACGTAAAATTAAATTAGTATTTTTAATTAGTTATTTTTTGAAAGAGAATTTTTATTTTTCTAAATTTGGTGCACCACTAGTTTCAACCCAGAGTCATCTTTGACTGCAGGAAAAAAAAAAACCCAGAGTCATCCTATCCACACAATGATATGGTGGACACTCCACATTAGATCCTTCTCCTTATCCATTCCTTGTCCCTCACCACCGCTCCAACCAGGAAACCATCGCGCTGGTAGACTAGGGTTCCAATCACTTCAGGGACAAGGGGCATGCCAGGGCTTGAGCCCCCCTAATTCTTCTACTGCCCATTTGATTTTATCTTGCATAGGCTCTCTGTTCACAAGGGCTTTTATTTTGGGACCTCCCCAACTTAATTTTATCACCTCTCCTCTTCCTAAAAAAGTCTAAAATACCCCTTTACTTTTCTGTACGCGATGCTTCATCTCCTTTTTTTTACTAGATTTGAATTTTTCGGCAATAAGAATCCGGAAACTACCGGCAATAAGAATCCGTAAGTGTTTTTGAATAACGTAACGTTGTTTCACCCCTTTTTTGCTAGATCTGAAAAATTAACACTTCCGGATTCTTGTTTCCGGAATGTCCTGGCAATAAGAATTCGTAAGTAGTTTTTTTATATTCAACCGGAAACTTGATTCCGGGAGCTTCCGAAAATAAGAATCCGAAAGTGTTAAATTTTCAAAAAAAATACTAACATCAACACGTATTTTCAGTAATGCAACAGTGCAGCACCAACCAAACCCAATCAATCAAATTCGGCGAAACTCTCTGTCTCTCTCTCTCGCGCGCACCAAACCCAGTGCTTCTTCTCTGAATTTTCTGGTCAGTTTCACTTTCCCCTTCCCACTTCCCTCTTTTTTTTTTTCCCGGTACATCACTTCCCTCTTTCTTTCATTTTAACCTCAATTTCGCCTCTTTTTTTCTTCTGTTGCTTCTTTTTCTTAGTGAGATTGAGTTGAGAGAGAGAGGGAGAGAGAGATAGAGAGAGAGAAAGGTGAGAGGAGTGGGAGGTGAAGATTGAGAGAGAGTTGAAGAAGAAGAAGATAGTAAAAATAGGGGTAAAATGAGAATTTTAAAGAGAGGGGAGGTGAAAAAATTAAGTGAGGGAGGTGTTAAAATCATGGGACTTTTATGAACCATGTTAAGCTTAATAGTGACTGTGTATTGTGTATGTGTATGGGCCTTCTGATATTTACCATGTTACGGAACCTTTTTTTATCAAAAAGACGTGTAATATTATAATTTATTTAAGCGTTGTATTTTTTTTTAATTGTTAAAAAAAATGTTGTATTTTTCTAACACTTCCTTTAATATAAACTTTCTTATGTTTTAAAAATCTCCTTGTTACCATTATGAACTGAAGCATTTCCAATTAAGTTTGGCAATATATAAAAAGGGAGGTATACACCATATGGAGAAAGATGTAGGAAAGGCTTACAAAATTAGATTGATGCCCAAAAATTAAATTATTTTTAAAAAAAATATTTGGTTTTTTGGTCCAAATGAAAATATGTAAGATGCTAAAACACAACTTCATAAAAACTAGTGGGTGTATTGTAGCAATCCCCAAATATATATTATTTAACTATTAGTATGAATTAATATTTAAGTAATATTTGTTATTAATTTTTTTTTCTACCCCTGTTTGATAGATTTCTAAATCCATCCCTAGTTTCAATGATGGTGTTTCCTCTCCTAAGAGTTGGTGATTTGAGTTTTTGCTATTTTTCATACCATACTTTTGTATGTTTCGTCATAGGTGGTCCACTATGCACCACATTTATCTTCAGTTAGATTAATCTATACCGACCATTGGCATGGGCAAGCTAACGCAGTGGCGCCTGCGCAGCACTTGGAATTCCCTAGTCACTTGTAGAGTTGGAAAAACAGGCTACCCGACCAGCATCGGGCTAGCTCGAACCGGGCTCGGGCTTTGTTGGGCCAGTCCAAAAAACCCAGATGAAATATGGGCTTCGAATTTACAGCCAAAATCCGGCCCTATGCGGGCTGTGGGCTTATTTGGGCCGACCCGACTATACAAAACTCTCATTTCTTATATAAATAATCTGGAAAAAAAATGCTAAAGTTTCCAGAAGTTTTATTATTTATATACGTTAATCAGTGTCTCCAAAGTCCTGTTACGTGAGGTGAGTATCCAAAGTCCAATAATAATTTTGCCACTTCATTCAAAGTGCATTTCATATACTCTCTCCGTTTTCATATATAAGAAACAAGACACTTTTTTGGTTCATTGAATAACTCATGTATTTGGTCTATAATATAGACTAAATACATGAATTATTCAATAAACCAAAAAAGTGTTTTGTTGCTTATATATGAAAACGGAGGGAGTAACAAATACTAGTGGGAAAGCATAATCCCAAACATTGGATAGCTAAGTAACATTCAAAGTGTCGTACTTGAGAGAGGCACAGCCAACAATTGGGACACAAATTAACGATTGGAGTTCCAACTTTCACCTTTTCATTCACTCAACTCGTTTTTTAATTTTAGGTAGGTGTTTTTTATTTTCTGAAGTCCAGTGGCAATGAGTGTCTAGTGAGTAGCAGTGAAGTGACCATAGTTCGAAATTTTTTATTTTTTGAGATATACGTGGGTTGCTCGAGCTAGTTCGGCACGGGTCTGGGCTTTATCGGGCCGGGCTAAAAAGGCCCGATTTTTATTCGGGCTCAAATTGTGTAGCCCAAGGGCCGACCCATTTTGCCGGCTCTAGTCACTTGGGGTCGCAAGTTCGACCCCTCCCCCCAAATAATAATTTAAAAAAAAAACTGTGGCCTATAAAAAACTAAGCTATTTCTCCTCAAAGCATGTTTAAGTTTAACTAGTATTCAGAGAGCCCTTGCCTTCCATCGCTGGCATTGCTCGTACCTCACTTCTTTGGAGTGAGCTATATATGAAGAGTTCATTTATTATATTCCTAGTCAGGAGAGTAGATGCCTTGATTCCAAGAATTTCGTCTTCAGAAATTACCAAAGGGTGACATGAACATTTGGCAATTCCATGCCAACAATAACATACTAAAATCACCCAAGTTTAAAAAAATTGTCTTATCCCTCTCCTTTGGCCCTTAGTGGTGAATCTGTCATCTCTGTGACCATAGGAAATTTCCGCAGTTTAAATCATATTCATGAAATCACCAACAATACCTACTTTTTATACTCAAAGTACAACATTGATGGCAGTATACAACAAAATATAAAAGCTTAACAGTAATGTCTTTTTATGGATACACGGATAATTAAGTAACAAATACGGATCTATTAAGGAAACTTCCTTTATAAAGTACTTCCCTCCCCTTGAAATCCTTTCGTTTATATATATGAACCATACATTCTTTCTATAGTTCTGCATCAACACATTCACACCAATTTCAGTTTATACCAAATAAATAAATAATGCTGCAGTCTTCTTTCTTGTGCTTCTCTTTATGCCCTTTTTTCTTGTTTCTCATCATCATGACAATCCCTCTTGGAACACGCTGTTCTACTACCATGGTGAAAACACCCCATGACATAATTGATCAAACCTGCCAAAAATGTGCCAACCAATCCGTCATCTTGAGCTACAACTTATGCTCAACATCACTTCCAACGATTCCAGTGAGTCACTCAGTAAATCTTCAAGGGCTGGCGTTAGTTGCAATGGAGCTAGCTCTAGAGAATGTGACTAACACGCTGGCAACCATAGAGAAGCTATTAGATGATGAAAGCTCCTTTGATAACTATGCATTGGGTTGCTTAACAGATTGCTTGGAACTATACAGTGATGCAGCATGGACAATAGTGAAATCCATCGAAATTTTCTTGTCTGGGAATTATGAAGTAAGTAGGAATTGGATGAGTTCAGTTATGGAAGCAGCCTCAACATGCCAGGAAGGTTTTGAAGAGAAGGGTGAGGTTTCTCCTTTGACACAGGAGAATTACAATCTCTTCCAGTTATGTGGTATTGCACTTTGCATCATCCACTTGTCCACCCCTGCATTACTCTTTTGATCAACACGCATCAAGTTTGTCGCGGATTGGGATTGAGTGCAGTCAAGATTTGGTGCGGTCAACGCGATCAATGGAACACCAACCATTTGATTTGTTTCACACCCATTTCCAACACTTAGATTGTTTTGTCCAAAAAACTATGAGGAAAAAAAAAACTTGTAGAGAGAGTTAGGAACAAGTGACTGCATGTAATCTCTGAATGTCGCATATGCGGTCTCCCTCATTAATTAAAATAGCAATAAAGTGAGAAACAATAGTAGCTCAAAATAGACAATTTATAGACATTGTATCTAGAAAGAGAGAAATTATGAAAGGGAGACAAGCCACATATAATCAATGCTAGACCTAGAGTAATATATGTTGTTCTCCCCCTTTTTAATATTAGAGAAAAATCTTTCTTAGAAGTGAAATTAAAGATACATTTCGTATAAATTTAGTTACTCAATTTTTTTTATTTTTTATCTTAGTCACTCAAATTTTAATTTTTCGTAATTTAACTATATCTATTTTAGTGTTAATGTAACCAGCAGAAAACATTTTTTTAGGTTTTTCCGAGATATCCTCTTCCTGGAGGAGATTTTGTTTGAGTCACGGTCCAACACTGAATATGGACGTCTCTCCCAGCCTCCATCAGTGAAGACATTTTGAATAAATAATTTTTTTATATAAAAATAAAAGGAAAGGAAACGAACAAACTAGTACAACCCTCTCGGAAGGGACACACCTTTATAAGCATCCCTTAACAACCATGACAATTGATTAGGGATGTTATTTACAATGGTTACATTAAAAGCCCCAAAGTGACCCAAATTTGCCAATAGATAATCACATCTATTGGCTTCACGATAGGTATGAAAAACAACAGCCTCATCCACTACAAGAAAACACGGGATTACCGACGGCCTAAAGCCGTCGGTAATACATAAAAGCCGTCGGTAATCCAGTTTTACCGACGGATAACCGACGGCCAAAAACCCTTCGGAAATATGGTCGTCGCAAAGGATTACCGACAGACTGTTCTTTACCGTCGGTAATACCGACGGCTACACCCGTCGGAAAATGATGGTGGATTCCGACGGGCAAAGCCGTCGTTAAATTTCCGACGGTGTTGACCGTCGGTCAATCTGAAAAGTTTCCGACGGCTTAGGCCGTCAGAATCGTAATGTTTTTTCGAAAAATAAATTGATTAATAAAATATTTACTTTAATTACTTTTACTAATAAAATTAATAAAATTATTAATTAATAACCAAATTAATTTTATTCTTTAATTAATTAATTAATTAATTAATTTAATTATTTATTTGTTTAATTATAAAAATAATTTATTCTCATATTAAAAAATATTTATTTATTAATTTAATTAAATATTACTTGTAATTTAATTTAATTTAATTATTAATTGATTTCCATATATAAAAATGTGATAACGTAAACTAAAAAGTAAATTAAAAAAAGAAAACATAATAAATAAAAAATTTGTGAATAAAAATCAAGAACTAAAATAATATCCAAACGAAAAAAATGATATCAAAAATATGAAAAAATATAAGTACAAACAGAACTAATAGTCACGGTACTTCGATCATGATCGAGATGCTCTACATCATCTGCATCATCGACATGACCATCAAGACGCTGGAGGCGAAGGCGAGGCGAGGCGAGTCGATGGAGTAGGTCGGCGAGCTAACATCTGGTACATCCGCTTGGCGCTGCGGCTGAGTCAAAACCTCCTGGCTTCGGGCCCACGGTGCGCTTCAACTCGGCTATCTCCTGGTCATCCGGCAGAGCCCGATTGGCAAGACTACTACTCGACGACGCTCCAACGTGTAGGCGGTGGGCCCCTTTTTGTAGTTCTTTGGCAAGGTCGCCAAAGACCATATAAGCGACCTTCTTCTTTCCGCCAACCACTTCCGCCAAACCCTCGGCCGGTGTAGATAGATCGTCAGGGCTCGAGATGGAGAACATGATGAGCTCGAGATCTAAGCCGAGACATCCTTGCCTCAAACTCCTCTGTTAAACAAACAAATAAGTCAAGTCTTTTTTTAACAAAACAATATAAACATTATTAAAAAATATTTATTATATTTTATAATTACCTGAGTCCGCCTCGAGCGGTCATCAACGAAATCACTAGTACTCCTCTTCATATGAGTTGCAAGATGGAGCTCGTGCACCGAACTTCTCTCCCAACTTCTTCGACTGTAATTCTATTAATAAAAAAACTTAAATAAAGAATAATAATAATAATAAAATAATAATAATAATAATAATATAATAATAATAATAATAACAATTTTATAACACGTACAAGTCTAGCTGCGTCGCTTTGATTAATGAGAACCTCCAAAGGTGCAAGCCGCCACCCTTCTCGAGGCCCTATTCTTCTTGGCCTTCGCTGGTCGCCTTGGAACTCATGGGTGTTCCAGTGCGCTACCAGCTGCTGCCAGAGCTCATCCCCTATCCAACTGGCCTGACGATCCCTGTTGCGGACATCTCGAAGCATGTCAGAAAGGCGGTGGGAGGCCTTCATATGAAAGTTCTTCTCCATCACGTCCTCATCTTTTTCCTCCCAAGCAACCTCGCTCAGTATCAATATAAGACATTATTAAACATAATTGAAATTTACGAAAATAAAATAATATGCAATAAAATAAAAATTGCAGCTTACTCTGAAAAAAATAAACATATGATACCCCTCAAAATCCTTGGCGTCCCAGGTGGGCCAAAACTCCTGGTAATTCTCCTCAATTGTTCTTTGTGATAGCTAACGCAGCTGGCTTTGAGGGAAGAAACCTGAACAATAAAAATATGTTAAATAAAATATATATAAATATATATATATATATACATGTAAATTATTAATAACTTGAAAAAATTGCAAATACTTACCCTTTACCAGATGGCCTGATAACAACTCGGCCATCATACAGCATCTCAAGAGTCTCAGGCTCCCGCCTCCCCCTCGCTCAAGAACCTCCTCTCGCTGAACCTCCTGCTCCTCCCAGTCCCGCCCAACATCGGTGTGATCATTTGTATGGCCCGTCTTATAATCATGGTCGGACCGATGAGCATCGACCCGCCGGATCGTGCACAACATGGGAACTCGAGCGCCACGTGGTCGCTGGAACCCCGGTGGGGATCATGTCAATGTGAGGCAAAGGTGCCGAACGTGCCCAGTCTGTAGCTGGTGTCGAATGTGCCTGAGTGCGTGTAGGTGGTGCGAAGTTGTCTAGGTGCAGAGGTGTATCAGTCGTCTCGGCGTAGATGTACTAGGACGACATGTAGATGACAACGCCGAAAACCCGATGAGGTCACGCCTAATGATGGTCGGCCTCGACGACGAGGGGTCGAGGCGATGCCCTTCCTTCCATTTACCACCACTGGGTGGTCTGGAAGTCGGCTCCTGAACCTCCCGATGCCATAAAAGTCTATAGAGCAATTGAATAATACTTGATCATGAAATATTATATTTAAACATATTTTTTACAAATGAATTCCATAAAAATAAACAAGTTATGAAAATAATCGACAAATTAAAATATATTATTACACATTAATTTCTCAAATTGTAAAAAGTTAAACAATTTCAATCGCCCATTACGCCCACTCAATTTTGGCATCGTCTTGAGATGTTGATGGTTACGCCACTTCTTCATTTAATTCCTCATCCCCATCTACATCTTCATATGTGATTGGATTGTCACGTAGTCGAGTAATGGGTTCCACTTCATTTACTACATTGACATGAGACATCTCATCCACTTGATAAGCCACTTCTTCCTCTGTATCATCTGCTTCAATGCGACCCCGTGGTTTTATCTTTATTGCGACACACCAACCTTGTTTGTCCCTTCGAGTTGATGGATAAGGGACATAATACACTTGTCTTACATGTTGTGCCATGATAAACGGATCAAACATTTAGTATCTTCTGCTCGTGTGTATGTCAACAGTATTATATTTTCGATCCACTCTTGTGCCTCTATTTGATGGATCAAACCAATTACAATAAAATAGCACTATTTTTTTAGTATAGTCTAAAGTATTGTACGTCAGTTCATATATATGTTGAATCACGTCGTAAAAGTCATCTTCACCTCCATCTGTGGCACCTTTTACATAAACCCCGCTGTTAACTGTTTTTCCCCCCCTCTGTTTCATTGGGTTTGGAATTTGTCTCCATTTACAAAGAATGTGTGCCATTCTTTTACACGTGATTTAGGACCATGAGATAAATTTCTCAAGTGTTGGATTTTAGGGGATTCTGCCTCGCTATACACCTGTGTACACACCATGTGCAAACAAATTATGGTTCCTATTTTCAAACAATATTTTTGTATTTTCAAACAATAAATAATAATAATATATATATGACGACTCAAAAAACATACCAGGTTCCTAAACCACGATGGGAAATATTCATGAATATAGGCGTAAGATTCTTATGCGCTTGTGGGCTTAGTTAACAGGAATGTCCTGATCAAGTCATAATCAAACAAATGATCAAGAGCAATTGTGGATTAAAGAAATTGAAAGTGGTCAAAATGATACATACGTTAGATACGGTGATACTTCTGCACAGTTGATCAACACGTGAACGTGGTGACTTCCACACTTCGCCGTTATCCGATTATCCACCTCCTTTCCACCATGACTAGGAAAGGCAAAATACTGATAAGACAAGCGGGTGTCTTTCACTTTCAATTTCTACTTCATTCCTACTATTTGTTGGTGTCAACATGAAGTTCGTAAAATAATGGGAACAGAAATGGATTGTCTCACGGTGTAAGTAAGTTGCACAAATAGATCCTTCAACCCTAGCCTTATTTTTCACCGACCGTTTTGAGTCACCCATAAATCTACAAAATAACAACGTTGATGATAAAAATTGATACATTTAACCCTTCAAATAAATATTTATTTTAGAGAATACTTTATTATAATACCTTTCGAATGGATACATCCATCTGTATTGAACCGGTCCACCAAGCCTAGCTTCATGTGCAAGATGCACTGCTAGATGCTCCATAGAATCAAAGAAAGCAGGGGGAAATATTCTCTCCAACTTACAAAGAATGATGGTATGTTACATTTCCATCCTTATGAGATCATCCTCTCTCAATGTCGCAGAACACAAATCTTTAAAGAATTGGCTGAGTTCAGTCAGTGGATTTAAAACATTTGACGGCAAGGAACTAAATGCAATAGGAAGTAAACACTCCATGAATACATGACAATCATGGCTTTTCATCCCAATCATGGTTCCTTTGTTCACATCGGCACATCTTGCCAAATTAGAAGAATAACCATCGGCATCCGAAGTTCTTTTATCCACCGACAGATGACTTGGCTTCCTCAAAGAAGCTTAAAGAGTAACAGGCTTTGGGTTTCGTGGTCTTCCCATCCGACCGATTCGTCAAATGCAAGTCCTTTCGCCTCTGATAAAGTGGTAAGTCTAGTCTGGCCTTCTCATTGTCTTTTGTTTTCCTCGGCGTTCATCACGTGAGAAAAACATTGTCAAAAAGTTCTTCTCAATGTGCATAACATCAAGGTTGTGTCTCAATAAATTATCTCTCGGTATGGCGGATCCCAAAATACTTCTTTTTGTCCAATTATGCCATTGTCCATATCCTTCAAATCGATCCAATTTGCCAAAATCTGTGATTTTGGGCAGTTCCATAACCCTTTCCCAGATATGTTCTGGTGTCAACCTTGGGGGCGGGCCATCTAATTCAACTTCCCCCTTCTTGAAAGCGTTCTTATTCCGTCTAAATGCATGATCATCGGGTAAAAACCTGCGATGTGAGTCAAACCAAGAACTCTTCCCCCCAAATTTCAAGGTAAAGGCCTTTGTATGCTCCATGCAATGCGGACATGCCATTTTACCATGAGTACCCCAACCAGACAACATGCCATATGCAGGGAAGTCATTAATGGTCCACATCAGCGCTGCCCTCATTGTAAAATTCCTCTTTCGTGCAACATCGTACGTCACAACACCATTCCACAACCTTTTGAGATCGTCAATAAGAGGCTCTAAATAGATGTCAATACCATCTGTCGGATTATCTGGACCCGGTATAACACAAGTCAAGAACATATAAGGCTTAGACATGCACATTTCGGGAGGAAGATTGTATGGGGTAACGATAATCGCCAAAGAAGAATAAGGTTTCGCCGTGGATTGAACATACGGGGTAAAACCATCAGAGCATAAGCCAAGTCGTACATTACGTGGATCTGCTGCAAAATCAGGATGCACACGATCAAAGTGCTTCCATGCTTCACCATCAGAAGGGTGGCGCAACATACCTGAAGTGCTTCTATTCTCATAGTGCCATGTCATTTTGTCTGCGATGCGTGGTGATGCAAACATTCTCTGACCTTGGAATAATTGGCAAATAAAATATTGCCTTCACTGGAACTAGTTTTTGTCTACCCGTCCGATTATTAGTATGTGACTATACCTAGGCTCACCACAAAATTTGCATTCAACTAGCGCACCATCGTTTTTACCAAATTCATTGTCGTAATACAACATACACCCTCTCACACAACAATCAATCCTTTTAGATTCCAGCCCCAACTTGGACACTAAGCTTTTAGCCTCGTAATAACTTTTTGGCAAACCATCTCTGATAGGTGACGAGTCCAACATCATTTTCGTTACGAGATCCAACCACACCTTGGTAGCACCACAGTTGGACTTAAGAGCTAAGAGCCTCACACACATTGATAACTTAGAGTCTGTAGACCCTTCAAACAACGGCTTGTTTGTTTCTAACAATAGATTATAAAATTTTTGTGCTGTCTCATTTGGAAGTTCATCTGTGTCATCATATTGTTGCTCCTCGAATGACACGTTCACCCCCAAGGCATCACAAACCATATCTTGCATCAATTTAATCTGCTCACCACATCCCGAATCTACGTAACTGCTTGAAGCACCTTCGCAATTATCACCAACCCCTAATTCAAGGTGAGACAACTTTTCACCATGTCTAGTCCAAATCCAGTAATTAAGCCTAAATCCAACTGAATACAGGTGGTGCATGACCTCACTTGGGCTCTTAATCCTTCTGCAATCGCAATTAAAGCACGGACATCTAATCCCTCCATTAGTTTTGAAATCTTTATGTGCCATTGCGACTTGGACAAAGTACGCAACCCAGCGCAAAAATCTGGTTTCAAACTCCCTCTCCCCGGATACAACCTATCGTACATCCAACTACGACTCGAAAGAAAATATTCCATCTTCTGCATGTAAAAAAAAAGACAATTTCAGCAGCACGACGTTCTTACAACCGCTCTCTTTCTTTAAATGGTATGACCCTATCCCATTCGAGAAAAAACTTTTTGAACTTCGTATAATAATCATTCCTTAATTCTCGTATCTTATACTTGACAAAATTTATTGACATTTCCCATTGGTCTCTGAGTACACAAAATGAAGGCAGTTATGAACACCACAATCAAGTATGCACCCAGAGAACAAAAGGAAATGAATCGAACTGAAATTTCATCAAATATAAAGATACGAGAATTAAGCAACAACTATTATACGAGTAAAGAAAAAGTTTTTTCCCAAACTGTCCGACTTGGACAATTCAAGGTTCAATATACAATGAGCACATGGTACCCTAAAAGAGTATATGCACTCAATAATATATTAAACCTCAAACGGGAAGCTAAGGCTTCTCTCCGATACTAATAACAAATATCAAACATCCATTCGATCAATGATTAACATAACAATTAGACAAGCAGAAGTGACAAGGGTATAATTAGTTTTATTATTTATATATATATATATAAATAATAAAAAATATTTTATTTTCCTTTTTCATTTAATTTTTTATAGGATAATTTTTAATGTTGTTATTTTTTATTTCTTTTTTATTGAAATTTTTTTAATTCTTCTCTTCTTCAGATCTTTTTTCATTTTTGTTATATCATATTTTTTAACGATTGTTTCCCTTGTTTCTCTTTTTTTAATTCTGCTCATCTGTTAATTATTTTTTCAATTCTGTTTTTTGAATCCTTCTACTTTTTTAATTATGTTATTTTTCAATTCTATCTCATTTCGTTTTGTTATTCTCTTCTTTCTTTTTAAAATCTGCTTTTTATTCTATTGTTCTTAAAAATTATGCTTTTAATTATTTTTATTTTAAATCTATTTTTAATTCTATTATTATTTGTCCTTTCCAATTCAAATCGCTTGTTTCTTTGAGCAATGGTCCATTTCTTGTGTGTGTAGTTTTATTAATCATTTAGTTGCCACTACGCCAACCGCCATATATAATAAAAAATATTTTATTTTTCAATAAATAATAATTATTAACAATTCAATCAATATTGCAATTTTAATTTATATATTTTATTTTCTTAAAGCGGAACAGCTACTTATTCATTCAGGGTTTATTTAAACTTATTTTACATTTCATTCAGGTTTATTTAAACTTATTTTACATCACTTAAAATAAATGTTGATATTAATATTCAAATATATCAACATAAAAATATCCATATGCTCTCTTCATTTTATTTTAATAAGCCTCTAAAGTAATTTATGAATAAATAATCACTTTGGTTTCTAAAAATAGCTCATTAAATAAATATTTTATTATGTCATTTCAGATTTTGTGCTGAACGTTAAATATTATATGTCACTTTTTAATATATAATTTTATAATTTTATTTATTTCACCCGCTATTTAACTTACGCTATATGCCCGCTATTTTACGCTATCCTACCAATTTTACGCTATTTTTCGCGATCCTCGATTAACAACACTGGAATTAGAAAATCGACTTGGTCATTTAAAGAGGATAGAATTAGACAAGCAGAAGTGGCAAGGGAAAGAAGTACAGAGAGATGTGCAAAGCAAATTGCAGCCAAGCAACATCACCAATATCCATATCCATGAATGAAATGGCAAGCATAAATTAAAATTGCACTCTTAAATCACAAGCATTGTCACTAATGAGTGATAGCAGAGCGGCGGAACAATTACACAGTACATATCATTTAGACAATTACACAATACACTTCAAAATCCCCTCTGTGGAGAGAACTATGAATGAAAACAAATAAATATGTCGGTGTGGGGGTCAACAGACAACCCTTTTCCACCCAATGAGTTAACTGACATTTCGTTAGAGTGCATACCTAGTGGTACAAGTGGCGAACTGGTGGAGGTGGCGAACTCAGAGGCCTATGAAACAGAGCTTTTTGTGTTAGCAGAAATTAATAAGATATAAACAAGAATATCAAAACCACACCAGAATCTAAATAAGGGTAGAATTCAAACAAGTTCGAATGCAACATACCTAAAAACCAGTAGATCCAGAAACCCAGGAATCCAAAAACCTAAAAAGAAAGAAAATGCAATGTAAAACCCTTGTCACCACCAAAGGAATCCAGAAACCCTTGTTCATAAGCAGCAAATTAATTTCAATCACAAGATCCATGTACATGCAGCTTCATGTTCTCTTTCTTATCATACAAACCCCATATCTTATGTCAAAACAACAATAATTTATCAATCAAGTGCATAACAAAGGCTATGTACACTTGTTAATCCAATTAGAAATTTTACATTGTAGCTGAAGAAACTTTCACCAATTATCAACATGGACTTCAGATTTTTTGTAAGTCGAAGCACACAATAATTTATGTATAGCTACAAAGATTTACCACATGTCAAAGATTACATAAACACAAAAATGGGAGAAGGCAATACTTGATAATAAATATGAAATTCTTGAATCAGATTTGTACACCATTGTTGAGGCTTCAAAGGTATAAATAATAAAGGAGAATGAATATAGTTTGGAGATACCACAAAACTAAGTGCAGTAACATCAATTCCCATCACATATATACGCTCCATAAGTTCAGAAGATTCAAGATGCTTTCTACTTGTTCATACCATATTAGAATCCGATATAAATGAAGTAAATTCATATAATTAAAGAGGTCAGAATTTAAAACTTACTTCCTTAGCTAAAAATTTGGAGGCATAAAGATATAGGATGGAACACAAATTGCTCCGATATAGTATATTATGCATGTGTAGTTTCTATTAAACTTAGTTTCTAAATATTTTCCAGATAGAAAAAGCCCTAAAAGATTCTTAATTTAGTGCACAAATAACTTCTTGGCCATGAGTACGAGGGAGGGGTTGATGATGGAAAGAGCGGGGCCCACAAGGCTGTTGAAGTCGAGGGCTCTGTTTGGATGGTGAACGCTGAAATGAAGATCGGAAAGCTGAACAACCCAAACAACTGAATCAGGTTCTCCCTTCGCCTCTTCTATCATTGCTTACAAGGTAAGTGTGTTGATTTACAAAATATATAAACAGAGCATGAATTCCCATTGTATCAAAGTTAATCTTAAAACTTGTTCAAGATGTACTAAATGGAAGGAAATTGGTAACAAAAAATTTAAAACTGTATCAAGTAGAAATGCCTAAGTTGCGGTCTTTTTCAACTTAGCAAGCTTTTGCCTAACAATGTGCACACTTTGAAGTAGACATTCATAATCAATTTTTTGACAAGAAATCAATCAGCCAGAACAATTAGACAGTTAAAAAGATGATTTTTTTCCTTATATATAAAAGTTCAGTGGTTCTAAAGCTCATTTGGTCCAATAAAAAAAAATTTCAATCTTTGAGGTGAAATAAACTCTCAAAAATATCTCAAAGCAAAGTATCATTCACTATATCAACACCATCGTACTAGGAAAACAGAATCATATATTCCAATGTATTTGTCATCCTTATCCAAAGATTGCATATATTCATAATCATGCACCCAAATTTTTACCCTCGTACATGCTTAAATCGTATTCTTCCAAATATCATTGCTTAGAGTCAAGTACTGCGATGAGAGTAACATGCTTCTAATGCTATTACGGATTCAAAAATTCAAAACTAGAGAAAAAAAAATCAGTAAGTAATATGTTCTGGACTACATCTCTTATTGGAGGGATAACCATGATTATAGTTTGAGTATCACACAAATACAATTAAGAGATGCTAGGAAGACTGCTATTTTCTTGGAGAAAACCAAATGAAGAGATGAAACTATGGTGACTAAATAAAATAAAATTCTATTCTTGTTTGCTTTTGGGGCAAACCGAATATTAATCAATGATCATACAGACAAACAAAATTTTGTATTAGTTCCTTCATAAGTGCATATTTTCATGATACTCTATATGAAGCACCAATCTTGACACTAAGCTTGGTGCTTTGAAGTTGAATATGAAAGCATCTTCAAGTTTTCAATGAATTGGAATTAATACTAAGCAATATATGAAAATAAGTGTCGCAACTAGTCCCAACTCCCAACAAGATTGATATTTGATGATCGGTTTGGCCTTGCCTTACTCTTTAGGGAAATATGAGGATTAAAACCAAGATTGGCCTACAAGCATAGTCTAATTTCGTTCTGACCAAACAATATCAGTCCTATATGCCAACTCAGTTAAGGAAACCAGTTTCTATATGTAACCACATCAGTACCAATATCCAACACAAAACAGAATGTAAAACAAAAGCAGTTTCATCATTAAAATAGAAACCAACTACAAAGTACACAAACAAAAACCTTCTCACCCAATGGAATCAGTAACTACAAACTGAGCATGTATGTATAGAATCAATAACTAAAATTACCTCTAATTTGGCCTCAAGAGATGAAAGTCAAGATATAATCCTTCATCTCACCCAATGGAAGAGCTATCAGATAAAATTACCTCTAATCTTCTTCCTCTTCCGAATCAAATGGATGTTCGCCTCTTCTATCACTCTTTCTGCAGTAAATGGCACACGCAATCACGACGGCAGCGACAACGTCAACGAGGCGAGGCCACAGAGCATAGGCCAAAGCTAGGTTTTTGGTTGAAATGATAAAGATCATGAAAGATGCAAATTGTCAAGCAATGAATCATCCTTAAAGCTTAAGATATATAAATAGAAAATCAATCAATTTAGACAATGAAACAAAAATTCAAAATACAAAGACGGCTACTATTATACAGAAAAGTCAGGACAAGCAATGTCCTGAAGAGGTAAAAGTCAGTCAACAACCTTAATATTAACTTTTTTCATTTGCATTGTTCTGTTCATAATGTGCTTAATTGTTGTCCTGTGTGTACATATATGAAACTTAACAAAAGAAGGGGATAGAAGCATAAATATTAAGTGCAATTGTCCAAAAGAATACCATTGAATTTTGTTGTACCTCTTGAAGTGGCGCGGTGGAACAGAGGAGAGGAGAGGTGGCGCGGCCACGTAGTGGTGATGGCAGTCACGGTGGCTGAATCAGTGAGAGTGAGAGAGAGATGTGGTGTATCTGGAAGTACAACCTTAATGTGGGAATCAAGAAGTACAACCTTGCAATAACAAACCTACAGTTGGTCAGGATGTATTATAGATTTCAATTGCTTATAACTGAAACTTGAGGAATGCTAACAATACAATTGTTTTTGACATACTCTTCAATGCATTCTTTATGATTGGTTCATTCTTAAAAATTCAACAAACTTTTTAAAAAAGATCAATTTTTGAGGTAATAAATATGTTGACTTTTTATATAAAAAAGGACAGATTATAGTGTGTGTTGAAGAGTGTGTATATCTAGCATTCTCCAACTTAATATCCATTTAAAAAAAACTCCAAAGCATTGCAAAGAGAGGTTCAACTTGGACCACAGAAGAAAGGGGGCCCATTCACGCCACCGGCATGGCTCACCATGCTTACAAGAGTTGGCCTCAAAATTTTACACTTATCATGAACCAGGGGAAGTGCTGTATCATATTAGGCACCTTTCTTACCTAAGCCAAGCTTAGGGAAAAAAAACACCAGTGTCATCTAGTTCAAGTTATTGCCAGGTACAGGGTACTGGGACACATTAAAAAACTTGATAGAATAGAAAGTTATGGAGGGACAGGCATCAGGGTATGCTTTTGTGAGCCTTGACAAGAAAGATACTCAAATAAGTTCATCAAATTTGTGGATAATTTCGATGCATTTGCAACAACTCATCGACAATCAAATGACAAATTTTTACAGAATCACAAATTCTGAAGTACCTGGGCGCTGGAGTGGAGAGGCTAGACACCACGTCGCGCAAAGTCGCGGTGGCACCATTTGTTTAACTCGTCGGAAAAAGTAGTCGCGCGGCGTTTATGGATGTGCGCAAAATAGAGGCGACAAAGATAATGAGAAGGTTGGTTGGTTGCTGGTTGTCGATGGAAGAGAGGGCGTAAGCGTTCTTGTCTGTGGAAGCTAGGATGGTGGGAAGCGGAATAGAGGCCTTGGCGTGAGAGGAAAAAAGCGAAAAGCGCTTGATGAAGGAAGCGAACAATGCAAAGGGAAACTGAAGGGAAGCGTGCGTTTTCGTTTTGTTGCGCTTAGTTTGGGTTAGGAAAGACAGCAGTGCGAAGGGAAGCGTGTGGCGGCGAGCAATGCTGGGAAGCTGAGAGGAGAAGTGAAACAGGGAAGAGGAAGAAGGGGCTTTCGTCTGGTTGTATCCGGACATTACCGACGGCCATATTAACCTTATCGACGGGCTTAACCCGTCGAAAAATTTCTCGGGATTACCGACGGTCTTTTTCAAATACCGACGGGTTAAAGCTGTCGGTATGTCATAAAAGCGGGAAAACGAAAACTTGTGGTATATCTGACGGCTTCTACCGACGGCCGTCGGCGAGCACGCAGTTTTCCGACGGCTTGGCCCGCCGGTAAGTCCCGGGTTCTACCGACGGCTTGAGGCCATCGGCGAGAACATGGATTTTCCGACGGCTTGGCCCGTCGATAAGTCCACGGTACGCCGCATTGGATTTATCGACGGGCAGAGCCGTCGGAAAATCCGTCTTCTCGCCGACGGCCTCAAGCCGTCGGTATAAGGCCGTCGGTATACCCGTGATTTCTTGTAGTGATCTAATATAGGCTTTAGGTATAAGCACCAAGTCATTCGAGACTTAATGATATTGACTGCAACAATTGAGTCCATATCAAAGATGACATCTTTATGCTTCATGTCTCGAGCAAGATAAATGCCACATCTGAGGCTCTATAATTTAGCCATGACCGAGTTAGAACTCCTAAGATTGCACATGAACCCCGCTGGATATTTCCATGGGAGGTCTCTAGCCACACCACCACAAGCAGCCATCCCTTTATCACTTATATAATAATACGAGATAAGGACAACTGTAATAAGAGATGAGGACAGCTGTCTCTGCTATGCATGACACAGCTGTATCTGCTGTGTATCTACATTAATTCTCCAACGCATAATCTCAACAAATCAAGCACACATCTCTTCTCTTTATTGTAAATATTCTCTAGCCAAAATCAGGAGAGCAATTGATTGTATATGAGGTATCGTAGGAGTAATCTTAGGACACATAATTGATTGTAATGTGTATATATATGGTAGCCGTTCAATGGAATCATACAGAGAATTCATTCCTTCTCATTCCTTCTCAACAAACCTTTATTCAAATTTATTATGGCACCAGAGCAGGTTGATCCAACGAAGAAGAATGTCTCTAACGATGATGATCAGATGATGAAGAAGGAAGAGCCGGAGAAGAAGAATGCCGCCGCCATCACACCTTCCTCTCCATATTATCTTGGGTCATCAGACAACCCAGGAACGCCGCTAGTGACGGTGTCGCTCAAAGGAGAAAACTATCGCAACTGGGCTCGATCCATGAGGACAGCCTTGCGTGCAAAGACAAAACTTGGCTTCGTTGATGGAAGCATCAAGAAGCCTGCATCTGGATTGGAAGAATTTCATTTCTAGGAGAAGGCCAATTCCATGGTCATTGCATGGATAATAAATTCATGCGACCCAGCATTGCATAGCAGCATCTCTCATGCAACAACGACCAGAGATGTGTGGCTAGATCTTGAAGAAAGGTTCGCTTAAACCAATGCGCCACGCATTCATCAGCTTTGGCGCACTCTCTGCATGCTACAGCAGGACTCTCACATGAACATCACTGAGTATTACACTCATTTCAAAGGCCTCATGGATGAATTGGCTGAGTTGCAACCTTTGCCACAATGCAACTGTGGCGCGTCCAAAGAGCTGGCCCAAAGGGAGCAGGATCAGCAGGTTCATCTATTTCTTGGAGGATTGGACAATGAGCGTTTTGGGCAGTTGAAAGGCACACTGCTGAACACTGAACCTCTTTCGTCGCTGCGACGTGTTTTCAACCATGTGCTGAGAGAGGAGGCATGGATCGTTGCAGATAGAGACAAGGAAGCGAAAGAGGATTCAGGTGTGGCATGCTACACGGGCAAGGGAAGGAACAGGGAAGGACCTCGCCCCAAATGTGAGCACTGTGGAAAAATTGGACATGAAAAGTCGAAATGCTATGAACTGATTGGCTATCCAGCACACTGGAACATCAAGAGATCAAATCGCCCAACAAACAAGACAACCTCGGAGGGAGGAGTGGCACGTTTGGCTCATGCAGAGGATGAATCAACAAGCAAGCCAACAAGCTCCAAAGAAAGCCCAGGAGGACATGCACTATTCGGCTCTTAAACTAAACACACAGAATACATGGCTGGTAAACAAAATTGGGTGCTAGATAGTGGGGCTTCTCATCATATGAGCCCACTGCAGCATCTCTTTGAGGATTTACGTCTCCTTAATAATCTGTTACATATTGTTGTACCCACTGGGAATGTTGTCATGGTGAATAGAGTAGGAAATGTGACACTCAGTAGCAAAATAAAGCTACGAGATGTCCTCTACATCCCACAATTTACCTGCAACTTAATATCTATTCGCAAATTAACTCATGACTTGCAATGCACTGTAACTTACTCCTCTGATGTCTGTGTGATACAGGACCAATGCACGAGGAATACGATTGGCTCGGGTGAATTGTGTGATGACGTTTATATGCTGAGGAAGGAAGAGGCTCGAGGATCATCCTTAGCTGCAAGTGGAACGAATAAAATAGCACTATGGCATGCAAGGATGGGACACCCTTCATCTCAAAATCTACTTAAATTATCTAGTTTGCTGAATTTCTCTTTTGATGCAAATAAAGTAGAGTGTTGTGACATATGTCATCACTCAAAGCAATGTAAGCAACCATTTCATTTGAGCAATAATAAAGCAAGCATTCCTTTTCAATTGATTCACTGTGATCTCTGGGGTAAATATCGCACAAGGACTCATAGTGGGGCTGGTTATTTTCTTACCATAGTAGATGATTTCACACGAGCCGTGTGGGCATATCTAATAAAAGAAAAGGCTGAAGTTCCAAATGTTCTCATGAATTTTTGCTCCTTGGTACAAACTCAGTTTGAAACCAAAGTCAAGGTGCTACGCAGTGACAATGGAACCGAGTTCATCAATAGTGCTATTCAAACATTTCTTCACAAATAGGGAATTTTGCATGAAACCTCTTGTGTGGGAACACTGGAGCAGAATGGAAGGGTAGAACGAAAACATAGGCACATTCTCAATGTGGCTCGGGCACTCCGTTTTCAAGCAAACTTGCCCATTTCTTTTTGGGGAGAGTGTGTTCTAGCAGCAGTACACCTCATCAATCGTACCCCAACTGTAGCAAATGGGGGTGTCACTCCATATGAATTACTTTTTGGGAAAGCACCAACATTTGGACACTTGAAGGTGTTTGGTTGTCTCTGTTATGTGAGATGCAAAACACATGATAAATTTGATGCAAGGGCAAAAAGGTGTGTGTTCATTGGATATCCCCAAGGGAAAAAGGGATGGAGAGTCTTTGATCTAGAAAACAAAGAATTTCTGGTTTCTAGAGATGTAGTATTCTATGAAGGAAGGTTCCCTTTTAATAAAAGCAATAGAGAAGAGTCTGACACAATAAGCAATTGCTTGCAAACTTTCATGAATGACACCATCTAGGGAATGAAGGAAGCAAAGAACAAGAGAATTTAGAGGATATGTCACATAATGAAGGTGCATAAATTGAAAATTCTGGAATTTTAATCGCACAAAGAACATTGAAAATGAAGTGTGAAATGACCAAAGAGTGATGCGTAAAAATGAAGTGCAGGAAACAGACAGCAGTGGCATGAAGAATGAAGAACTAGGCCCACGGCCAAGGCAACCTCCAGCCTACTTGAAAGACTACTACTGTCATTCAGCTATAAATAAATCATCACACAAGCACTCTGATCCAACGTGTTCCTCGGGTAAGCCTTACCACATTTCAAACTTTGTGCATTATAGTCATTTTTCTCCCACTCACCAAACATTCATGGCGGCCATCTCCACAAGATATGAGCCTACAAGTTACTCACAGGCCATACGTCATAAGGAGTGGCAAGAAACAATGAAGGAAGAACTTGATGCATTGGAGAAGAACAACACCTGGGCACTTGTACCTCTACCACCAGGAAAGAAACCCGTGGGATGCAAATGGGTTTATCGAATCAAATATAAGCCCAATGGAGAGATTGACAAATACAAAGCCAGATTGGTGGCAAAGGGGTATACGCAAATTGAAGGGGAAGACTTCACTGAGACATTTGCACCGGTTGCAAAGATGGCCACCGTTCGGTGCTTACTTACAGTTGCGATATCTAAAGGATGGACCCCATATCAAATGGATGTGAGCAATGCATTCCTCCATGGGGATCTCCATGAAGAGGTATATATGGAACTACCCCCAGGATATAGTAAACGCAACAAAGGCTTAGTATGTCGCCTTCAAAAATCCCTCTATGGCCTCCGTCAAGCATCTCGAAATTGGTATGCAAAATTTTCTGTTGCGCTCACTCATTATGGTTTTCAACAAAGTGCTGGAGATCATAGCTTATTTACATACAGTTCAACTCATTGTTTCATAGCTGTCCTAATATATGTCGATGATTTAGTCATTGCTGGAAATAATGCCACAGCATGTGAAAATTTCAAATCCTATCTACACACTTGTTTTCACATGAAGGATCTAGGTGCTTTAAAGTACTTCTTGGGTTTGGAGCTGGCTAGAAGCCCAAATGGACTCTTTCTATGTCAGCATAAGAGTGGGGGATGCTTGATTGTAAACCATGTCCTTTTCCCATGGAACAAAACCACAAGTTGTCTGCAGTGAAAGGTGCTCACTATGCTGATCCAGCCCAATATAGAAGACTGGTGGGGCGTCTCATTTATTTAACTATCACAAGGCCAGAATTGTCATACTCAGTTCACATATTGAGTCAATACATGCAGGCTCCTCAGCAAGATCACTGGGATGCAGCAACAAGAGTCTTGCGCTACATCAAATCGTCCCCAGGCCAAGGTATTTGGATACCAAAAGAAAATGATCTCACACTGGTTGGTTATAGTGACTCGGACTGGGCAACTTGCCCAATTACTCGCAGATCCATCACAGGCTACCTCATGAAGCTTGGACCCGTGCCCATCTCATGAAAAACAAAGAAGCAGACCACTGTTTCTAAGTCCTCGACTGAAGCGGAATACAGGGCAATGTCTCATGCCACAGGTGAAATTATATGGCTGCGCAACATACTCTCATCCTTGCAAGTAACCTTTGACAAACCAACAACCTTATTCTGCGACAATCAGTCTGCTATGCACTTGGCATCCAATCCAGTTTTCCATGAACGAACGAAGCACATTGAAGTCGATTGTCACTTCATTAGAGAACACATTCAAGCAGGAACTGTTACTACTACTTACATACCAACGACGCATCAACCAGCAGATCTATTTAAAAATCACTAGGAAAGAAGCAATTCCAAACGTTGGTGTCCAAGTTGGGCGTTCGAAATGCGTACTCCCAACTTGAGGGGGGATAATACGAGATAAGGACAGCTGTAATAAGAGATGGGTACAGTTGTCTCTACTATGCATGACACAGCTGTATCTGCTGTGTATCTGCATTAATTCTCCAGCGCACAATCTCAACAAATCAAGCACACATCTCTTCTCTTTATTGTAAATATTCTCTAGCCAAAATCATGAGAGCAATTGATTGTATATGAGGTATCATAGGAGTAATCTTAGGACACATAATTGATTGTAATGTGTATATATATGGTAGCCGTTCAATGGAATCATACAGATAATTCATTCTTTCTCATTCCTTCTCAACAAACCTTTATTCAAATTTATTATATAAGATCCATCAACATTAATCTTGACAACATTGAAAGGAGAGGCTGCCATTTAATATACATCCCAAATTTAATTTCCTTCGGGAAGGTAAGGTGTGAGGACAATAATTCTTTAATTATGAAATTCACTTAGACCGCAGACCTTGTCTAAGAAGAAAGAAGACAAATATATATGATTTACCCACAAACACCATGCGATTTCTTTCATTCCACATAGACCAAGCTAAAACACCAAGCCATATAGCTCAGTTATCTAAACCATTTCCATCTTCATTATCAGAGAGATTAAACATAATTCAGTTATACAAACCAAGGCTAAAGAACTTGACCTAATGGTTCTGATGAGTGTGATTAGACCAAATAAAATGCACCAACTCACAGTCCCATATAACATGCATAATGGATTTGGCTTGCACATTACAACTAGGACACACATCGTCATTAATCATATTTCTGTTAAATCTTTCCAGTGTTATGAGCCAATTTCCACTAGAAAGCCCGAATTTTATGAGGCCCTTTTCACCTGCAAACCTTTCAGAATATGGCAGCAGGCTCCTCCAAAGAGTTACCCTGCTGAGCTAGCAAAATATCTGTTGATTTTAAAGAGAACATCCCATCTGAAGAGAATTTCCAACAAATGGGAAATCATTTGGGCCATGTGAGGGATGCTTAATACATGCAATCTTATTACAAGCAGATTCAAGAAGCAATTTCCTAATATAATCCCAATTTTAGCCACTGTCAAAAGAAAAATGCGTCATAGTATAGTTGACTTCATGGGAGGGAATATCAGCAATATTGTGATGAACCAACTGATCAAAGTCTGGCACCTAAACATCATTCCGGAATCTTGTATCTTGACCATTTCTGATGATCCAGACCATGCCTTTCTCCACATTCGGCCATGCATACTTGGCCTTCAAAATATTTACTCACATAGGCTCAGGTTTCTCTATCAATCACCAACCCAACTTCATCAGAGAAAGATCTATTAACCATCCTTAAACTTCCAAAGCTTGAGCCACCAAGCTCCTTAAGCTTGTAGATTCTACTCCATGCTAGCAAGTAACATTCTCTTTTATCTGGTGGGCTTCCCTAGATGAACTCTCCACATAAACACCTCACCTCATCACAAATGGAAGCAGAATGAAGGTGGTTTGAATGACAAAGCCCAGTATGCTTAGAATAGCAGATTCTCTAAGAGACACTCTACCTACAAAAGAAATAAATTTGGATTTCCAACCCTTCAATGTTGGAATTAAATCAAGCAAACCTCAAAAGCAAAAATCCAAATTGAAGACAAGAGCTCAAATCCAAATTTGATTCTACTAGCCAATTTGAAACCAAGTTGAAGACCAAGAAGACAAAATCATTTTGAAGACTATTAGTTGCAAAGTTTGACTTGAATGTCTTTACTTAGTCATTAAGTATAAGATTTTAATAATTTTTTATCATAACCTTTTGCCTATATAAAGACAACTGATGGACCAAAGTTTAGTGTGTTGAAGTGTTCTAAAGTGAGTTATATTGAGTGAACACCCATCTTCCTCATGTAGTCTTCGGTATGTATCTTAGTGTGTTTTGGTGTTTAATACAAGTGAGTTATGTTATAGAGAAATCTTCCACGGCGCATATATGAGTATGTGCTCTATGTGAGTTTTGTTTGTAAGGAAATTATGGGTTCACCAATATCAAAGCTTTTTATGGCAATCTACATTTGGTATCAGATCCAGAGAAGCCATAAGAGCTAGAGAAGTCAGAGAGTGTATCAGAGATAGTGAGTTTGGTGGTGTGAGTGTCAACATATTTTGAGTTTGTGAGAAACAAGAGAGTTCTCACTGTGACTGTGTGAGGAACAAGAGTGTTCTCACTATGTCAAAAAAAAATTGTTAGTGTATGAGGAACAAGAGAGTTCTCATCACTTCAAAAAAAAATTATAAGTGTGTGAGGAACAACAGAGTTCTCACTGTGTCAAAAAAAAATTGTCTGTATATTTTGAGAGAGAGATGGATTACAATAAGGAGCTGATGAAGCTGCTCGAAGGAGGGACCGGTTGACACTTTCATAAATTCACCAAGTGATTAATATTCCAGTCAAAGTGAAGAAGGCAGAGTCGTGATAATTTCACAATGGAGGAAGAGGAAATTACAGAGGTAGTGGTCGAGAAAGTTTCAGAGGTAGAGATTGTAGATTTCGGCACCAGACAAATGTGGTAGAAAATCATTACCAAAATATTGGTGAAAAAGGAGATTGAAGATTTGTGTAGTGAAGATGAGAAGTTAAAGAAAGCATGTGAAGAGTAAGTGGTGACCGAGTACTGTCCCACTGAAGAGTAAGTTGCTCAGAATATGAAAGCTTTACAAGCTTGATTTAAGGGAGGCAATGTTGGAATTAAATCAAGCAAACCTCAAAAGCAAAAATCCAAATTGAAGACAAGAGCTCAAATCCAAATTGAATTCCACTAACCAATTTGAAACCAAGTTGAAGACCAAGAAGACAAAATCATTTTGAAGACTATTAGTTGCAAAGTTTGACTTGAATGTCTTTACTTAGTCATTAAGTATAAGATTTTAATAATTTTTTATCATAACCATTGGCCTATAATAAAGGCAACTCATGGACCAAAGTTTAGTGTGTTCAAGTGTTCTAAAGTGAGTTATATCGAGTGAACACCCCTCTTCCTCATGTAGTCTTCGGTATGTATCTTAGTGTGTTTTGGTGTTTAATACAAGTGAGTTATGTTATAGAAAAACATCCTTCCTCCTCCTTATTCTTCCACTGCGCATATATGAGTATGTGTTCTATGTGAGTTTTGTTTGTACCGAAATTATGGGTTCACCGATATCAACGCTTATTATGGCAATCTACATTCAAGCTCACATGATATGATCCTTCATGGGAATATATGGACTAGGTCCGCATTGGATGAATGTATGCAAGGGTGCTCCCAAGTGGAAGGTTCCTTATTCAAACCATGTGAAAAAAGAAATTCACCTAAAGAGAGGGTGAATTAGTACAAACTCCTGACAAGACTAGAGAACACGAAGATATTGATAAAAAAACAAATTTAAGTATAAATTAGTTATCCAATCACCCAAAAAAAGTTATCCATTGAAATATATTATTTTATCATTTAAATCATTACCATCACCATCACTAATTTTGATAAAATAACTAAACATAGTTGAATTTACCTTTATATTCATATTCTTAGGTTAAATTGATCACATAAAATTGCTCCATTTATTTTAGATTAAATGAGGTTTAAGTTTTTTTACAAGGATTAAAAAAAAATTAATGAGTTAAATAATTTTTTTTTATAATTAGTGAAATAATTTTATTAAATTGTCTTCCTTAACTATTAGAGTATATCGTTATGAATATATAGTAAAATATAATGATTTAAAAGTGATGCACATAGAATCTATTTAAGGGTAAAATTGAGAAAAATTAACATTACATTGAAACACTTAATATTAAATGGAGGGAGTAAAATTTACAAGGTAGCCAACGTAACTTGGCTCAACTGATTCGGTTTTCTGCTCACACATGCTGCAACTTGGGTTCGATTTCAAGTGGCTACATTGGTGGGCGATACGTAAATTCTACAGCCTCTCCCAATCTAAACATTTTGTTATTAAAAAAAATTACAAGGTAATAATAAGGGCTTTTTGCCCTTCAGCTCAAAAAGAAATTGACTCGCTAAAAACCATGAATAGAAATATGTTTTTATTTTTATTAAAAAACAGGTATTATTTGGATTTGAAAAAATCCACGTAGACATGCACCGAAAATAAATATTAAAATTCTGTGCAACCAGCCAACTACGATCTGCCTCGTGAAAAAAAAAAAAAAGCCAACTACGATCTGTTTTTTTGTTTGTAGTGCTTTGGATGCTTTTATGACATTGCAAAAGAGAAAATCAAAGAAGAAAAGTTGGGTTGATTGATACACAGAGTGAAAGTGGGAAGCAAATCTGGGGTGGGTGGCTCCCTCCTTAACGGAATCAGAAGCGAGTGAGTGAGCATCGCATTGATTGAATTGAATTGAATTGCATGGCGCCAGTCTCAGCTCTTGCAAAGTACAAGTTGGTGTTCTTGGGCGATCAATCCGTCGGCAAAACCAGTATCATCACTCGCTTCATGTACGACAAATTCGACAACACCTATCAGGTACTTCTTACTCTTCTTCTCAGATCCAATCTCGTTGTTTTCAATTTTTGCAAAGTACAAGTTAGATTCAATTTTTCCTTGTTTTCTTGAGAGCTGGTAATACAGAGATCGCGGTTTTGCTGTTGGAGCATAGGTTCTTCTAGTTTTATTATGATTGATAATGACGTGTTCACATTAAACCCCAAGCTACACGGCTATTATTATTTTTTTAGTTTAAGTCCATTATTTTTTTTAGAAATAATACTGTGTGGTAATTCTGTCATTAGACATGATTTATCACGCACCAGAAAAGGGCTTTTGTTTTTATTGTAAAAAATACGATGTGTTTTAATGAAGTTATGACTTACTGAAGGAGAAGATTGAAACAAATGTTGGTACATTAGTCAATTAACCTATTTCTGTTCCAATCTTTTTTCTTTCTTTTTTTTCTTTCATTGGCTGTGAGACATTTGTAATAACTTTCGTACAGGAGGAATATTAGCGGCACACTCTTTTACAGTGTTCTTTTCAGTGGAGTCGACATGAGATTTCATTCAATCATAATGAGATTGTTAAAAATCAAGTGTTGGAGAGTGTATTTTTAGCATTTCTCTTTGTACAAAAGCTTTCATACTAAATTATATTGTGTTTATTTTTAACTTCTTTATGCCGTTATGGTGTATGAGGCAACCTAAGAGGAGCTTGTTGGGGAGGGAATAGGACAGGGAGGAGAGAAAACAGTTCCCATCATAGGTTCTTAAGGTTTAGAAGTGGATTGAAAATTTTGGATGAGTTGTCCAATTTATGTCTTGAAAAGTTGAACTATATGTAGGTCAAATACCCAAGTTTTGCAGCAAGTTACTTATTCCTCTTTTAGTTGCCTTTTGTTACCATTTGTGTGATGGTAAGACTGGGATCCACTTGGAAAATTTATTCCCTTATTTTAGTTATTTCTCTTTACTCACCTTTGTACTCGTGTAAACTAATTTTCGGACTTCATATGTGTTTTCTTGTGTCTCTACTTCCTTTTCCTCCTGCAAGTCTTACCACATGGAGTTACCTTATTTATGTTCTATGTTATCCTTATAATGTTTTCACTTATCTACATCCTGTCTTCCTTATAGTGTGAAAACATGCGAATCTATTTCATAAGTTTATCATTCAACTAACCAGGCTTTCTTGTGCAAATTCTTGCACCATACACATTTCCGATTTTCTAAATTTATTTTACATTTTAATCTCTGGCTTGTGCTCAACCTATTTTCCTTTTTCCAAACAGGCTACAATTGGTATTGATTTTCTATCAAAAACAATGTATCTTGAAGATCGAACTGTTCGGCTGCAGTTGTGGTAAGATATGGCTTGATCATTTTGAAAATTCTGTTAGGAAAGGTGAGGAAGGGCATTAGGGAACAAAATGGAAGGGGAAGCAATGGTCGCATTGTTCAGTGTAAAATGAAGAGCCGAAGTGGAGTGGCGATGCTATGATTTTAACAAATTAATTTTGAGCAATTCTATCTAGCATGAGGAGATCCCTATTAGACACAATCCATCAATAACTCAAGATACATAACAATTGGAAAAGACAACAAAACCCTTACTGAAGTTATTTTAATGCTACCTTGACTTGAGATTTTGATTTCTCTCGAAGTTTCTCTTTGTAAGAAACTCTAAAGAAATACTGAAATACTAAAATTTGGAATATTGTAGTGTATACATAGCTTCCGTGTAAGTGAGGGATGAACAATCCTGCCCTTCCCTTTTTATTCTCAAACACTCCTTAAATATGCAAATTATTGAACTGTACATGCATCAAAGTTTGATGTTTATCTTGTTTCTTCCATATGCTGTATTTTTTTTTTCAACGATCTATTTGGTATATCAGATAGTGAATTTGTGAAGATGTGTATTCATCTCAATAGCATAAAAACTGGTTTTGAAGTTGATTGATTTAATTCTGAATGTGATGCTATAAGACAGCTTGGAATCTTCAGCATTTGGTGTTTATAATTTTAAATCTTTGATTCCTGCTTTGTATGTTTGGCTTTTTGTCCTACTTCAAGTTTTCAAAAATCGATGCTTATTGACAAACTAGGGTAGGGTCCATGAAGATTGATGTGTTGAATTAGCAATTTTTAGTTTCCATATATAAGCATAACACTAATGCTTTATTATTGATTTTTCTTTTTATTTTTTCCTCTCAAAATCTTCATTTGTGTTCCATGTGTGTGATAGGGATACGGCTGGACAGGAGAGATTTAGAAGTCTTATTCCAAGCTACATTAGGGACTCATCTGTTGCTGTCATCGTGTACGATGTTGCAAGTATGCCATTTAGATATGTTTTATTTTCACACATTCCTTTCTAGACAATTTGTATTTTCATTCAGATTTTGCATTGTAATAATATATCAACAGTGAACTAGGGTTGCTTTTTTTTTCCCGCATGTTGGTGGAATAAAATATTGAATTTGAAGAGTTCTTGAGTTTGCAATTCATTGTTTGTTTCTCCAGAAAAGCAGAGTTATACCTGAGAGAAGTATATATGTGGCATATTAGAAAAATAACAAATTTTCAACTTAGTTAAGTTATTCCATTTTCTTTCTTTTGGACATGAGCGAAATGTTAATTTTTCACATTCTCAGGAGCAAATGCTTCCTCCTTTCCCCCTATTTTCTCTCTGTTTTTTTCCCCTCCTATGTATAGACTACATTAAAGTGAGTGAACACTTTTAACCCAAAAAGCGAGTGAATATGGAAAGTACATGTGGCCTTCCTCAAGAGTCTTGGAGGCACCTGTGCCAATTAGGTGATAGTGACACATCAAAAATCAGAATTTGAAGCAGCTTTCTCTAACAGCTGCTTCCTATTATCCTTAGCCAACTTCTTGAATTTCTCTGGATTGGATGACTTCAAATGTGTGTGCATAATTTTTTGTTCACTTTCCAAAACACTTAGATGGATGCTTTCTGATAATTCAGTATTCTTATGATATAGGTCGTCAGACTTTCCTAAACACATCAAAGTGGATTGAAGAGGTGCGTAGTGAGAGAGGCAGCGATGTTATTGTTGTTCTTGTTGGGAACAAAACTGACCTTGTGGATAAGAGGTAATGGATATTCAATGGTGGACTGACATCATCAGATAGCTTATATTGGTCTGTTCCATGGCATAGATCTTTTGTTCTCTAATTAGTTAATGACCTCTTTGATTTTTGATTTTTCACTAATTACTAATTGTCTGATTCAACACTTAGAGGAAATTTGTCATTTTGTAAAGAAGAAATTGTTGTGGTTACTGTTAAAACACACACTCAAAATGAATGAGATCACTCACACACACAAAGAGGAAAAGGGAGAGAGAACAAGAGAAGAGAGATGGATACTGAATAGAAATTTATTTCTCACTTCTACATTTCAAACATACATGCATCACTATTTGTACACAATTACAAGTAATTAGTTAACAACCCACTAACTAACTAACATGTAACCACTAACTGAATTATCTACAACACTCTCCCCCTTAATTTAGATAAGCTATAGACTGCACCCATATCATGTCTCTAATCAGCTTGAATCGGTCAACCTTGAGAGGCTTTGTTAAAATATCAGCCACCTTTTCATTGGTACTGCAATATTTCAACTCTAGCTCCCCTTCACTGACTTGATCTCGGAGAAAGTGGAATCTTGTCTCAATATACTTGCTCCTTCCATGAGCAACAGGGTGTTTAGCCAAGCTTATAGCTGACATATTGTCTATTAGCATCTTCACATGCTCTTCTCTATTTCTGACATCAAGGTCTCAAGCCATAAGGTTGTCAACCCGGGGTACTGGGGTGTCCCTGACCGTAACTCGTGTCCCTTATCTATCCCCAGAACTCCGGTGCTCGTTGGTCTAGGTGTTGGACGAGCCCCAACGTGATGAGCTTGGTTTTTTCCCCGATGCATTGAGAACGGGGCATTGCGGCGTGGCCTCTTTCGGCATCGTGACTCATGAGACTCGGGCACTGGGGTGTCCCTGTCCTAGGCTTGTGTGGCATCATTTTCCATGGCAAATGTGGGTGTTTCGGGGATCAATGAATCGAGGAAAAAACCGAATTCCGCATCGCGGCGTGGCATCTTTCGGCATCATGACCCATGAGACGTGCCTTTGGGTGTCACGGCGGTAACTCGTGTCCCTTATCTATCCCGAACAGGTGCTCGGGTCCACTTATTTATCCCAGGGCAAGGGTGGGCACGAATGGTCGCCGTGCCCCATCGTCCGGCTGACCAGTGCACCGGTTTTGATTATCTCCGACCCGATCTTAGGTTTTGAGGTTTATAGCGATGCTTCTAAGAAAGGATTGGGTTGTGTTTTGATGCATAATAGGCAAGTGGTAACCTATGCGTCTAGGCAGTTACAGCCTCACGAGGAAAACCACCCTACTCACAATCTAGAGCTGGCAGCGATGTCTTTGCCTTGAAAATCTGGCGACATTATTTATATGGTGCCAGGTTTGAGCTCCCATTGAGGCTGCAATGTATTCAACTTCACATGAGGATAGTGCCACCACTGACTCCTTAGAAAACCATGAAATAGGTGCTTCACATGTCATAAACACGTACCATGTTGTGCTCTTTCTGTCACTTTTATCACCACACTGATCTGAGTCACAGAAGCCAAATACTTCATCAGAAACATTTCTGCCATGGTTTGAGAACAACCACCCATAGTCCGAAGTGCCCTTCACATATTTCAGTATCCTCTTAGCTGCAAGCAGGTGAGAAAGCCTTGAATGATCCATAAATCTACTAATCAGCCCCACTCCCTAAGCTATGTCAGGTGAGGTCTGCTACTACATAGAATTCTCAATGAGCCAACAATCTGTTTGTACATGGTTGCATCTACTTACTTGTCACTTCCTTCCTTCACCAACTTTGTACTACAATCAACTGGTGTTTGGGCAGAATTACAATCCATCATGTGAAATCTTTTCAATATATCTGTTGCATACCTCTTTTGATGCATGGAGATTCCATCACTTGTACAGACAAATTCCATGCCCAAAAAATGGAGATTCATCTCAAACTCCAACATTATTCTCCTTTTAAATTCATTAATTTCTGCCGCATTGCTCCCACTAATCAGTAGGTCATCTACATACATGCATACAATCATTAAATCACCTGCAGTGGCTCTCACATAAACTCCATATTCAGCTGTGCGATTGTTGAACCCTAGTTGCGAAAAGAAGCAATCTATTCTTCTGTTCCGGTCCCGAGGGGCTTGCTTTAGCCCATATAAAGCTTTCTTCAATTTATACACCTTGTTTTGCCCAATCACTTCAAAATCAGGAGGCTGACACACACATACCTCCTTCTCTAGTGGCCCATTTAGAAAGGTTGACTTTACATCAAGTTGGGGTAATGACTAACCTCTAAAAATGGTTGTAGCAGCCACTAGTCTGATGGTTTCAATTGAGGCCATAGGTGCAAACACTTCATTGTAACCCAAACCAGTCTTTTGCTTTGCAACAGGCTTGGCCTTCTATTTTGCAACTTCTCCGGTTGTTTTTACTTTCACTTTATAAACCCATTTCACTCCAATAGGCCTTTTGTTGAGGTAATGAGACCAACTTCCATGTGGTATTTCTATATAGCCCTCAACTCTTCCTCCATTACTGCCCTCCATTCAGGTTCCTTAATTGCATGCTCAAAAGACATTGGTTCTGTTTCAGCCAGTAGAGCCAGATGCACCATGTTCCCTTCTTCAGTCACTACAAAGTCGGGAACAGATGTATAATCACCAAACCTCTGAGGTGGTTGTCTAGTCCTCTAAGGTCTATGTGACTGAATCTGAACTGTTTCTGCACAATTTTCAGAATGCATATCAAGCTGAACTGGTACAGTCTCCCAATTCCAGCCTTTGCTCTAATTAACAACAGCATCACTTTTCATAGATATGTCTGGGAGAAAAGGGAGTATGGACAGTAAAAAATGTTATCCAATATGGATTTCTATCCTTTCTCTGTGGTTGCAACATTTCCCGGAAAATCTTTCAAAATATGTTTCTTTCCTTGCTGAAGACCACTTTTAAAATAAACATTTTCCTAATTTGGGTAATTTGACAATGCTTCATTTTCCTAACCAGTGTACTAAGAATGTTGCTTAGTTTTTGGAAACGTGTCGGAAGGTCACTGTTACCCCTGAAAGATTAGTGCAAGGAATTAGCAGAGTCCTATATCCTATGTAGTACTATGAAAGGGAAACCAATATTTCTCGCAGGCTTTAGTAGCCTGAATGGTTTGGCCCTGGAGATGTTTTGTCTCTGCTCCACGTCCTTGTTTTTGATGTCTTATATGAACTGTTTTACGTTTCCTTTCGGTTGCTAATTTCCAGCATGGGGATTGCTATGGCATGGTGCCCCTTATGGGTTTGGTGCCCATGGTCACTTAACAAGTATTTATTGACCAATGATTTCATAATAAATATTTAAAAATCTATTATATATTTGTAGTTGCCAATGAGATACATACATTCACCTTGGATACCAAATCCAGGAAAAAAATGGATAGCGCTAGAATGTCCTTCTAGTATTGTTTTTTCTTTATGCCTAATATTCTTTACATGAGTCTACAGGCAAGTTTCCACAGAGGAAGGGGAAGCAAAGTCTCGGGAGTTAAATGTTATGTTTATTGAAGCTAGTGCCAAAGCCGGCTTTAATATAAAGGTAAGCCTCTCCGTGCTCCGGGTGCATGCATAGGTTGATAGATTTTCTTGTATAAATATATGCTTATTGTACACAACACAACACAAGACATTTTATTCGAACTGATTTATCAACCTATGTATTTAGGCCCTCTTTCGAAAAATAGCTGCAGCATTACCTGGAATGGAAACACTATCTACCACAAAACAAGAAGATATGGTCGATGTGAACCTGAGATCTTCTGCCAGCCATGATTCTCAACCTCAGTCTGGTGGATGCGCTTGCTGAACCAGCCTTGTTTTAAGAAGTTTTGTATCTTTCTGCTTCATGCTATTTGTTTTGGGATGTGTGTTGCTTCAGATGTGTAAAGGTTATTCAGTCTTCTAGACTTCAACAGCATTGCGTGAGAAAAATTACAGAAAAACAAGTGGAGAGATAGCATTAACTAATTTAATACAGCTTGTTGGTCACTCAGTTATTCGTCATTGTTTAGTTACATTGAAAGACAAACACCCACTACAACAATTTTA
Source organism: Calophaca sinica (assembly GCA_037113605.1). Lineage (NCBI taxonomy): Eukaryota > Viridiplantae > Streptophyta > Magnoliopsida > Fabales > Fabaceae > Calophaca > Calophaca sinica. The sequence goes on from CM073731.1 coordinate 35,923,993, forward strand.
TTTTCTACGTTATAACTGTGAAAAGCTTGCCAGGAATTTGTTTAAGTTTTCAATCAATCTAGAGATACCTATATTTGACCAATTATCAAATATTTATTAAATTGTTAAACAAATATTTGGAGTTGTTTACACCCAAAATATTCATCAGAACCAGCCGAAGCTAGTCCCAGTCGAATAGCCGATTGGACGTCAGCCGATATGCTTACCAGTCGATATGGCATGGCAGCTGATAGAGTCGAAAGCAGGAAACCGGAAGCTTTACATGGGCCTTGAACTTATTGGGCTTCAAGGAAGATATTTAGGCCCGTGGGGATAGCATGGAGTCACGTATGACGATCGATTCCCGCTCCACGTCAATGACGTGGAAGTAATTTTGAATTAAATAAATATCCAAGGGAAAACCGGTCAAGTTTGTTCTCCATGGTTTTAGGAGTCGAGCGGGAATCTGAGGAGATATTTGCACAAGAGTACGTTGGTTGAAGTGACGTGGCTACAATGTACTAATGCGCTCTAGTTTTAGGATCGTATGGAGCATGGCACGACTCAAATTAATAATCGCAACTAGGAATGCATCGATGTTAGCCAATCAACGTGGCGATAGGAGTAGTTCTTAGTTGCTACTATAAATACCCAGTTGTACATACATTTAGGAATCATCAATCAATCAAACAACTTATAATTTTCGCTAAAGCTTTTATCCGCATTTTAGTTTACCTTTTTGTCTCGGGCTTTTATCTTAGTTCATCGACTTAAACCTTCGAGGGTGAGTTGGGACCCATAGCTAAGAACGTAGTTCCTTCCTTGGCGTAATCGCCAAGAAAAGGGAATCATGCTTTGAAAATTAGCCGATCCGCGGCTTAATTGATATTCAAGACAACAAAATTGGCACGCCCGATGGGACCAAGGTGAACGAATCAACACGCTCAATCCTGCCGTGATTACCAGTGGCGATGCGACTGCTGCTCGGCAAGAGTTTGAGCAATGACGGCAAAAGAGCAATCCCGTAAAACCGATTGAGGGAAGCCCATCCCAGGTGGAAGCAATGTTCCCACCGAAGAGCAAAGCAAAAAGCGGAAATAGAGGTCAAACTCAACCCAACGGTAGCTCAACGAGACTCCCTATTGGTGATGACCACTTCGCTTATACGCCAACAACTCGATTTGGGAATCAATGATATCATGTACCAGAAGTGTCACAACAATTGGCGTCGACATTGTGAAACCCATGGTACATAACGGCGCCAAAGAAGCCAGGAGATGAGGCTAGGAGGGCTCCACGCAGTTGAAGGCTCCATCAATTCCTCGCTTATCCCAACGCAAGCTGGTACTTACCCAGCAGACTCGTCATCCACTGAAAGGCAGCTCTGCGACCAATTCAGGTTCACCAATATAGGACAAAAGTCTTCTAATCCAATTAATTCCCAAAGACGGGTGCTTTTGCCACATTGAACACTGGAGGGCAACAGTGGCTAATGACGCGAACAACCAGGCTAATCTTCATTTGGACAGTGCAGATGGCTGGAGGCCACCAGATGCAGGGGACCAATTGGTATGCCGCAAGCTATGCCATGTGCTCGACTTTATGGTTCTCACAGTAGCGACTAACCCACAAAGACACCGGGGGCAAACTCTTGCACAGATCGGGGTATAAGACCACTGGGGATATCTGCAGTCGGCCATGGAACTATGTTCCACTGACGGCTAACCTTCCATTCTACCCATCCTATCCCGGCGATCTCAGCGCCAAATGGGGTCAACTCCTCCGCGGCACTGCTGATGGCGAGCGCCACGGGGGACAGATCCCACTTCTACCATTTAACACAAGTGTGCCTGGAACTCAATACAGGGCACTTGGTGAAGGGAACATGGAGCAGCCATGGGGGGTTTACCCACCTCCATTGTTTAATCAACCAGGCTACCCCAATCCTCCAAAACAAGCATCTCAGTCACATCCCCCAACTTGGAGACAAAGAACTGACAGACCACGCCTCTAATTTTGGGAGAAGTGAGGCCAGGGGGTTCACAGCTGCTAGACCCAGCCGTCATTGCAGACACCATCAAGAAATACTTTGGTGTGCAGCTGAAGCCTTTGGATCGTCCAATCTACAGGAAACCATACCCTGAGTGGGTGGATAGATTGGTACCTCTGCCTAGGGGATATAAGACTCCAGATTTCGCTACTTTCTCCGGGGAAGATGGCAAATCGACTATGGAGCATGTAGGCAGGTTTACTGCCCAATGTGGTGAAGGGAACCAGAATGAATACCACAAATTGCAGCTGTTCCCCTTGTCACTTACCGGGACAGCATTTACATGGTATTCCTCTTTACCACCTAATTCCATACAAACATGGTCAGACATGGAAAGGTGCTTCCATGTGATTCTCATCGGCCCCAACCCGGTCATCATGTACGATCTCTCATGAACCTCGAGACAACAGTGTAGATGAATCATTGCCGATTTTGTGGAAAGGTTCAGAAAATGGCCGGGAAATGCTCAAGATTCCTTGAGACAGAATATGCAGCCATGGCTATTAGCAAAGATGCATCCTCAACTCAAGGAAAACTAGTAGGCCAAGCTTGCACCGACCAACCACTTGGTCTCAAGAGCTATGCGCATTGAGCAATTTATCCAGGAGAAGGAAAAGAAGCGAGCGAGGGGAGAGGCCTCACTGGTATCCATTGCAGAAAGTCAAGATTCTCGATGATGATTCAGATTCCACCTCTGCAGCATCATGGCAAATTAAATAATAGTGAAGGGTAAAAGCTATACTTGCCTCGCCCCAAGAGCCGCCAAAGGAAAAGAGCCAAGTTCAGAGATGGCAGACAGAATACTCCTTTGATATCTCCAAGGCGTACTTAGATCTTTGACTACTTGCTAAGGATAAGCAAATTCTACCGGACGGGCATAAAATCCCACCACGAGGAGTTAAAGGACAAGAAATACCGCAGTATGGCACAACTCCCATAATCACGCAACTCTAAATTGCATGGTTTTGGAAGGCCATTCTGGAGGGATAAAGGAGGAGGTTCAAGCTCAGACAAAGGAATCAATGAAAATGACAAAGGATATCGATCCTTTCCCGCCTTGGGATAGGTATGGTCTCATTCTCGGGCTTGATGACGAAGGCTCCATGCACTGCACGTAATATATGTGCAACAAGTCCGGGAGGCCAGTGGATCACCGATTCACCCCATATTGATCGACTGAGACCTCAGTCGCTGTGGCTGCTTGGACAGTTGGGAAAGCCCCAACCCGAGGTAGACACAGCAGGGGGGCAAGCCACCCAAACCAGTAGCTCACCCAGGAATTAGTGAAGCAATAACATTACACATGGCCAGGCCCTAACAGGAAGCCTGACAAAGAGACAAGGCACCTATCGCAAAAAGCGGGGGCAAGATCGGCAACCATTAGAGAAAGTGGTAGGCTATCTTTACCCAGATCGATGAGGAGCCTATTCCCAAGGATGATAAAGAAGGCGGTAGCGAGTTCACTGTGAGAAGGAGGAATGTCCTCCCAAAGATAACAAAGGAGGAATGATGAGGTTAAAGACACGTAGGAATGAAACCCCGCTAATGTCATTGAAGGACACCGGTTCTTGAATAAGTATGCCACGGACAAAAAGCGCGATACCAAAGTAAGTTAAGAACCCAAAAGAGAAGGATGCAGAGAATGAGTCCGCATCCAGAGGATGAAACAAACTCGCAGATGATAGCCGATGTAAAGAATAGTGAGAAGAGGGAGATCCCTTTAAAACTGCAATGAAGCATTGGATAAGGCTTTCCGGTTGTAGACTCAAGAGGCCGGGAATTAAGAAGTGCCCAAAAGTAGAGCCATCCATCAACAGAACCCGCTCCTCAAGCGTAGGTCCGATTGCGCATCGATGTAGATGAAGAGGCGATCACTATAGAAGGTTCGGTGATCCCAGAGACCGGGAACAAGATGATATCATGGAAGACTCCTTGTTGATCTCCTGCTCAATGAAGAGGCCGATGGCCTGGCTGGGCCGAGATAGAGGCTATCACCTTATTCCCGTGAAGAATTGGGCAAACAACCCACAACCAGGAGGTTTGAGTGGGGACGTGTTTGCCGAGACAGAATCGTGGAGTCACGCACGATACACCTGGCTATGAGGTCACCACAGGTAGTGTCGAGAAACCTACGTAAGAAATGATGAACACCAAAGCCCCTTTATATCAAAGCCTATATCAACCCGGAAGATTTTTGGAAGGGTCTGGGATGGAGGGGCTGTGCAAACGCCATGCCTGTGACAACCATGAGAAAACCGGGAAGAGTCTTAAGGACCTAGTTCCCACCAACATGAAAATGTCCAACTTCCGGGAACCTTCCAGCAACGCGAGTCTTGATACCAAGTCACGAGGGCCCCAAGACTATCAAAGCAGCTTTCTTTGTGGTTGATGGCAAACCTTCCTATAGCGTGATCCTGGGAAGGGATTGATTCATACAAGTCGGTGTGTTCCCTTCACTCTTCATCGTAAGCTTATGTTTTGGGTCGAGACAACGTGGAGACAACAAGGCATAAGAACCCTTTTTCTACGAGGTAAAAATGTTGGAAGCCCTGTTCTATTCCCCACACCTAGGTCCTATTGCCATCCCGAGGATTATGAGGAAGGGTATGGAAAGCATGCAACCTTACTAATGAGGATTCAAGCTAAGATCTCAGTCAACCACCCCAATGCGCAGTAACTAATGAGTAGGGCATCTCAGGTACTCAAGACCTTTGGGTTGGCTAGAAATCTTTAAGGCCGAGTCCAAAGCGTTATGGATGCCATGATGGAAGATTATGACACCGCAGCAGAGGAAGAGGAGTACTACTCTCCAGAGGGCGTGAACTAAGCCTGATAAGGTATGTGCGTGAGCCTATGGAATTGGACTCTCTTCACAAGACTCCGCCTGCGTTTGAGGCAGAGGATCCTTTAATTGAGATCAATTTAATGCCGTAACAACCCAGACGTGAAGGTGAGTGGGCTTGAGGAAGACAAACGGGCAGATAATCGAATTAATCCAATGACAAAGATTGCTTTGCCTGGAATTACTCAAAATGCCTGGTTTAGCGATGGTATGTCAGGAACACAGTCGCTATCAAAGGATACAAACTGCTCAAGCAGCGCCGCAGTTCAATCCCAACCGATGCCTCAAATTAAAAAGGCCGAAATTGAAAGACTCAAGGGCGTGCTTTATAAGAACGGCCAGGTATGTTGAATGGTTATCTAATATAGTCCATGTTGTCAAGAGGAGCCTCAGGAGGGCTAAGGGAGCGGTCAAGGTTCATGGAGGAGGAAGAAGATTGTTCGCCATCGTACGCGTAGGATTGGTTTTGAGAATCAGAAGCAGAAGACATGGTGGGCCTGCTCAGAAAGGCGAAAAGGTTGGAGATGGTGAAAGCTACAGGAGTTGGGAAGAAATGGAATGGCGTAAGAGGTAATCTGAACATGAGTATTTAAAGGAAAAGTAAATCACCGATGGGGCTTTAAAGGCGAATAAATCGGATGGATGAGGATTAGCCGCTGCACTATTCAAAAGTTGTTGTTAATGGATGACCACATTCATGATTTAAAAGGTGATTCGACTTAAATCATTACGCCTTCACCTTAAACCTAGGGTGTTACTACTAAGACAATGAGGGGGCAATTGTTTACACCCAAAATATTCATCGAACCACCAAGCTTAGTCCCGATCGGATAGATCAAATAGCACGGACATCGTCGTCACCGATGTGCCTACCAATCGATATGGCATAATGGCGGTGATAGGTTTAAAGCAGAAACCGGAAGCTATACATGGGCCTTGGACTTATTGAGCTTCAAGGAAGATATTTAGGCCCGTGGGGATAGCATGGAGTCAATGTATGATCGATTCTTGCTCCGAGCCAATGACGACGTGGAAGTAATTTTGAATTAAATAAATATCCAAGGAAAACCGGCCAAGATTGTTCTCCATGGTTTTAGGAGTCGAAGAGGAATCTGAGATATTTTGCACAAAGAGTACCGCTGGATTGAAGTGACATGGCCACAATGTACTAATGCGCCTAGTTTTTAGGATCGTGGTTAAGTGAGCATGGCACGACTCCAAATAGCAATCGCCAACTAGGAATGTATCGTTGTTAGCCAACCGAACGCGGCGGATAGAGTAGTTCTTAGTTGCTACTATAAATACCCAAGTTGTACATACATTTAGGAATCATCAATCAATCAAACAACTTATAATTTTCGCCAAAGCTTTTATCCGCATTTTAGTTTACCTTTATGTCCCGCTTTTTATCTTAGTTCATCGACTTAAACCTTTCTCGAGTGAGTTAAAGGACTCATAGCCTAAGGAACGCAGTTCCTTCCTCGACGTAATCGCCAAAGAAAGGAATCGTAGTTTGAAAGTTAATGACCGTCTGCTAATTGATATTCAAGACAACAGGAGTATAAATAACAGCGATTCTAAGCTTGCTTATAAGTGTCGTATTTGAAAAAAAAAAAAGTTCTAAAATAAATGTTTTTTTATCTTTTCAACGTAATATTAATTATTATTTTTCATTTTTTTCTCCCCAATTAATAATGTTTGCATCATTATCAAATTATTATACTCTTTTCGTTCCTATATATAAGACTATTTTGTAAAAAAAATTGTCCTTTTTATAAGATTATTTTTAAATTATAAAATATATTAATTATTTTTTATAAAAAAATTCCTAATTAAATGAAGAAAATTAAAATATCAATCATTTTTTACTCAGGATAATTTTGAAAAGAGAATGTTTTGCCTACGAAAACTTATGAAACGGAAATCAACGATAATAAAAGCAAATAGATATGGACCAAAAAAAAAAAAAAGCAAATAGACAAGAGAGAGAATAAATGAGGGAAGAGAAAAAAAATCAACGTGCGTTTCGCATTATTAAATTTCTACTAACAAGCATGTTGCAAGCGGATGAAAATATCTGAAATCTCTTGTCTCACTTTTCTGTCATAATTTTTATCTCCCATCAATGAAAATCTCTTGGCCCAAACATTTCTACTAATATACATATTCTCAGCCTTTGATTCGTAGAAGATAGAGTGACACTATTTTTTGCGAAAGCATGTCTTTGTTCATTCCAAGCACATTCCTTTTTTTATTATGCATAAAAAAAATGCAAAATTACACCCGGGGTTCTTTATCTTAATTTAAAGTTTTACTTCGGTTCTTTATCTTTGTGTCAAGTTGGTCTTTTAAAGTTAATTTTAGTTTCATTTTAGTCTCACATGTTCTAAAATATTGACAATATTGACCAAATTGGTTTTGATTTTTGCTTTTCGCAACAACTTTTTAGGTTCTGATTGTGGCACAATAGATACGACAGATTGTACTTGTGGTATACATACATTTTTCGTTATAGATCAGCCACTGATTTGCCTCAAAATTAATGTTTTAATAAAAAAAAGATAAACCACTAATTTGAAAGTTTTAATTAAGAGAAAGACCTTTGGAGTAATTTTGTAAAATAAAAAAAAAACAAAAAAAAAAAACTAGGACGACGCTTGGGACCGTTGGAGTAATATGGAAAACGGTCGGCAGCGAAAACTGAAAACTGAAAAGCATGGTTAGCGCCAAAAGGAAATGGCAGTTAGGGCGAAACATGCATGGACGTGGAGCACACAATGGGTGAGATACGAGGAACAGGTGTTGTCGGCGCTGGAATCATGCGACGGCATCGAACAGTTCAACCAGGTTCACGCCCAACTCATCGTTCATGGTCTCTTCCAACACCCTTTCACCGCGAGCAGAGCCATCAAGAAACTCTGCTCTCAACCACGCACCATCCCACGCGCCACTTCCCTCTTCGACCATCTCCACCACCCCGACGCATTTTTCTGCAACACCATCATCCGATCCTACGCCCGCAGTTCCGATTTCTCCGCCGCCCTCCATTTCTACTACCACAAAATGCTCGCCAGGTGGGTCCCACCCAACCACTACACCTTCCCACTTATCATCAAACTCTGCGCCGACATTCGGTCCCAACGAGAAGGCAAAAAGGCCCACGCCCGGGTTCTGAAATTCGGGTTCGGATCTGACTTGTTCGCCCGGAACTCGCTGATCCGAATGTACTCCGTTTTCGGAAGAATCGACGATGCGCGGGTACTGTTTGATGCTAGTTCTGTGTTGGATTTGGTGAGCTACAACACGATGATTGATGGGTATGTCAAGAATGGGGACACCCGTGCTGCCCGCAAACTGTTCGATGAAATGCCTGAGAGGGACATTTTCAGTTGGAATTGCATGATCGCTGGACACGTGGCGGTTGGGGATTTGGAAGCTGCAAACGAATTGTTTGAAACAATGCCTGAGAAGGATGTTGTGTCTTGGAACTGCATGGTCGACGGGTGTGCTTGGGTTGGGAATGTTTCTTTGGCTCTTGAGTTTTTCAATCGAATGCCTGGGACTATTAGGAACATGGTTTCATGGAATTCAATGTTGGCGCTGCATGTAAGGATGAAGAATTTCGATGAGTGTTTGAATCTGTTTGATAGAATGATGGAAAGCGGTGAAGCTATGCCAAATGAGGCTACTTTGGTGAGCGTGCTCACTGCGTGTGCACATTTAGGGAAGCTCAGTGTGGGTTTGTGGGTTCATTCTTATATTAAGAGTAACGACATTAAACTTGATGTCTTGCTTTCTACGTCTCTTCTGACAATGTATGCAAAATGTGGGGCTATGGATTTGGCAAGAGATGTTTTTGTGGAAATGCCGGTAAAGAGTATTGTGTCGTGGAACTCTATGATCATGGGGTATGGTTTGCATGGTAATGCAGATAAAGCTCTTGAAGTGTTCATGGAGATGGAGAAGACGGGTCAGAAGCCAAATGATGCTACTTTTGTTTGTGTCTTGTCTGCATGTGCGCATGCTGGAATGGTCATGGAGGGTTGGTGGTACTTTGATCTCATGCGTCAAGTTTACAATATTGAACCAAAGGTTGAACACTATGGCTGCATGGTTGATCTCCTTGCTCGAGCTGGTTTCATGGAAAATTCTGAAGAGATTATAGAAAAAGTCCCTGTGAAAGGTGGATCTGCTTTGTGGGGTGCTTTACTTTCTGGTTGTAGGACACACTTAGACTCAGAGCTTGGGGAGATTGTAGCCAAGAGACTTATTGAGTTGGAGCCACTGGATATTGGTAATTATGTATTGCTGTCAAATATATATGCTGCTCAAGGGAGATGGGATGATGTTGAACGTGTGAGATTGATGATGAAAGAAAAGGGGTTACAGAAAGAAGCAGCATCCAGCTTGGTTCATCTTGAAGATTTTAAATCTAAATGTTTTGTTAAGAATGATTCAGTCTATACGAGAAGGATAGTGGACTCAATGTTGGGTGAATTAGGAGCACAAATGAAATTATGCATTGGAGATTCAATTGAGAAAGACAATTTTGTTCATACCTAGATAAGTATTAGATTATCTATGCTACAGTTTCGTAAATCTTCTACAAATATATTTGTAGGTAATTTCAAAAACGTTACAATTTTGTTCATTCCTTGATAAAATGAAATCTGATAACTATATATATTCATATCTGTATCTGTATATTCAAATGTTCATAATTGTGAAATTTTCTTTTATCATATTAATAACCTTGTAACAGTTTATTTGATGTACACTTATGCATGATGTGACAATGAATAAAACTTAGAAACCTTTCAATCAATATCTTTCTAATATATAGGGTAAGTCGACTGAACTTGATATTGCTGACTTATTTATTTCATTCATAACAAGGTAATAGCAGATAAATAAATAATCTTTTGCTGCTTCTCTACTGGTCTACTTGTACCCCTGAGTCATATGTTTCTCCAGCCTTCCAGTCTGCTGGTATGTTATTAACAGGAACGACCCATGTTTCTTCTTCTCCATCTTCATCACTAAACAACATCCTTAAAGACAAAGGTCCACTCGGCGGAGAGGTAGTGGTCCAGACTGCCCCATGACTCCGATCCAGTAACTTGCACACGAAGTTCTGAGTCTGCACTCACCAAAAGAGGTTAAGATCATTATAATACTTTTTACCTAACTAACTGATCTTTTCTTTCTTAGTTTTCTCTATTTATCTTTTGTGTCCTTATGTCTTTATTTCAGTTGAATGAAGAGTTGAACAATTGAAGATGTCTTTTCACATGTTGTAGTGATATCTATTCCTAAGTTATTTGGCCAAAAATAGTTAGTTTCAATATAGGAAATCAGTATATGATCTTAAATACTCAAATTTTCACCAAGTTCTTCACTAAATTATCTGTTTGGAGATAGTTTATTCAGCTCAAAGATTTGATAAAATTACAACTTATCACAGGACAAGGAGGCAGAAAGTACCTCACAGAGCTGAACCGCAGTTATGTCTCTCCTTCCTTGTTGAAACCATATGACAAAAGCCAAGTAATGAGGGTTGCTGCTGCTTTCATCTATCTTTATTGTAATGTTTTTGTTTGGGTAGCTACATGAAACACTGGAGATAAGGAGGAAAGAGCTCGGTTCAGTTTACATATAACATAAACAGCAAAACTTGATCATTAAGTTTTTAATCACGCGACAGTAGCTCTAATTATTGCATTAAGACTCCCTTCACAACAAAAGTTGATCTATGCTTGAATCAAAAACATTTGTGTGTGTGGAAGAGTATCTTACCGTCTGTATTGAACATCAACTACACCAAGAGCTAATAGAGAAGCAGCTGCATCAGAGTTCTGAGCCATCCCACCAAAGGCTCTTTGGCTAAGAATGAAGTCAGTGTTATCACTTGAGCCTTGGTCAGTTAAAACTACAGTGACGCCATTGCTTGAGCAATAAACACCGTTGGTACACCTCACCTGGCAGTGGATTGAAAGTACAACATAATGAGAAATATTACTTTCAAAGCAAGAGTTCATGGTGTTGAGTTGCAAATTGCTGTTGAAGAATAAAGTTTGTGAATGGCAAAGGATCAAATGGGCGTGTTAGAGTGTGATCTATGTATATGTGTGTAATGTAATCACCTGGTAACAAGCGCCACAGCCAACTCCATTTCGATAAAGACTTGATGCAGCCGATACATCCCCGCCATTAATGGTAGCACCAAAGGAACCAAATCCACATGCACCAACTGCAATGAATTCAAAAGGAGCATATGAAGAACATGTTTACAAATATCAGTTCATGTTTGCAATTTTGTTATCCTTCTATCAGTTTTCTTACCGTCTGTGCCATTTTCTTGAGAATTTGGGTAATATGATGCATGAGATTGAACAAAACAATCTTTGCATGAAGTATCTGCCAGAATTTGCATGAAAAGAAAGGTGGCAAGGAGAAGAAGACACAAAAGAGAGAGTGCCATGTAGGACAGAATGGAAAAAGCAGTCAGGATGGTGAATTAAGGAAAGCTTAGTGATGCATGAAGGGAACTGGATTTCTCCTATTTATAGAGAATCTGGTCAATGTTACCAACTTTGACATTCCAAAGATAAAAAATAAAAAACTATTCACATTTTGAATAAGAGGAATTTTGTTGCCATTGTCTCTCGGCTACTTGCTTAGGCTACAAGCTACTTGTCATCATTTGACGTTGAAAACCACTTTCTGACCTCTAAAAATTTGTACTACTTTCCCTTTTAGATATGTTCAATTCTGTTTAGCTGCAAATGATATTTCCATTTTCCACACCATTTCCTGCACATAGATTCAATTATAGTCAGCCATTCCCATTATTTATGTTATAGTTAAAAATATGCATTATTTTCGTTCTGTATTTCAAAACATATCATTATCCAACATTCGCAGGCAGACATTTAATCCAATATTCACAAGCAGAGACTTTTAATTATGAGAGCCATTTGACCTTTTTGCTCACCTAACAGGTAGGCTAAACTAAAGATTGAGGTGTACTGAATTGAATTTATGAAGTAACCTGGCTTGAATCACATCACAAGGACTTAAATATGAAGAGTTAGGCCCTTCTGCACTTTGATGACCCTATCTATGTTAGGCATATTTTAGAGTTCCCACTTGGTCAAAGATCACATAAGGACCTTGTTCTCTGTGTGGAAGATGCTTAGGAAATGTCCATCTAATTTAGATAATGTGTTTCAAGGTACATTACATTGGGACACAATGCAAAAGCAGCAGCCTGTCTTGGCATGATGAGAAAATGACCTAGCAAAGTTCCTTCTGATAATATTCCTCCACATATAAAACCTTTGCTAGGCCAATTAAAGGTCATGTCACACATCATGGGTGTTCTTACCATTATAGTGATTTTTAGAAGCCAATATCTCTTCAAATTCATGGCAACCAGCTCTTGCTGGCTGAACCTCTCTTTGGAATTTTCAGAAGTCCTGCTTCGAAGTTTTCATAATTTTTGTGCATAGTAATTTAGACTTGATTGCAGAGTGTTCTATTATATATTAATGGGCTAAATTACACTTTTAGTCCCAAAACTTTATTTTAGTTTTCAATTTGGCCCTTTATGTATTATTTGTTCCGTTCTGTTCCATTAAGTTAACGTTATACCACGTTGGTCATTCCGTTATTAACGTCGTGAAAGTAAGTTTATGTGTCAGTTAACTGGTGATCTGTCAATTGAGGTATCACTTGAAGGGACCAAATCGAAACGAAAAAAATAAGATAAGGGGCCAAATTGACAAATGGGTCGTCTTCCCCAAATTAATGTTTAGGGTTTCTGCAATAATCTTCTTCTTGACAAGGCTTGATAATTCCAGGCTCTGGAAATTGTTCAATTCAAAATTCAAAATTATGATTGATTGATAAATCATTATAATTGTTCTGCATTTTTGCTAATAAAAAATTGATTGAAACTGAGGTTTATGGTTCTTAATTTTGCCCACAAAATTTAATTTTGACATCCCAGAACCTTGGCTTGGATCCACCTGCCTCAGTTTCTTCTTCCTGGGATAGCAGCCGTGGAAGGTTTGATTTGATTCTCCTTAATCCAAGTATTCATTTTTTTATTAATTTTGAGAGATAAATAACCTTTTTTCAAAGAGCTATTTTGATTGAAGTTCAACACATAAATCTAATTCAATCAAACATTTAATATATGATGATATATGTATATCAATTTTCATGAATAGTGAGTGCTATTATTTTCAGTGTTGTGTTGATTTTTGTTGTCTTTCTACAAGCTGCAGTGTGTTTACCAGAACTTCTAATAGGGGTAGAAGGAGTAGGAGAAATGTAAGATTTGATTGAAGTCAATTTTTTATTAACAAAAATGCAGAATAATTTTAATGATTTATCAATCAATCATAGTTCTGAATTTTTAATTGAACAATTTCCAGAGCCTAGAATCATTAAGCCTTGTCAGGAAGAAGATTATTGCAGAAAACTAAAGATCAATTTGGGAAAGATGACTCATTCGTCAATTTGGTCCCTTATCTTATTTTTTACATTTTGATTTGGTCCCTCCAGGCGACACCTCAGCTGACAGATCACCAGTTAACTGACATGTAAACTTATTTTCACGGCGTTAATAACGGAAAGACCAACGCGGTATAACGTTGTTAACTTAAGAGACCAAAACGAAACAAATGATACATAAGGTCCAAATTGAAAACTTAAAGTTAAGAGAATAAAAGTGTAATTTAACTTATATTAATGGTTCCAAATGAGAGAGATTCTTAGAGCATCATTAACGGGGGTGTCTACCCCTCGTTATTTTACTGACACAGGACCCACCAACCCTCATTTTTTCAACGCCCCAACCTCATTCAACGCCCCCAACCTCTTTTTTTCAACGCATTGATTAAATTACCGTAAGCGACTAAAGCAACACAGGCACAATTTAGAGAACACAAACAATACTGTAGCGCTGCCACATCAGCTTCGATTTTGGTGTGTCAGGTTCGGCATTTTAGCAACTGTGTTAAAACACAGCACTAAAGATGCTCTTAGAAAAGCTGACAAAGACTGCCACGAAGGAAGTCCCTTGAACCACCTCAGCTGTGACGTGGAAACCATTTTGGGGCTGTGGGGTATATATGGACCCAGCGTGCCAATTGACTTGTAATCAATTCTTATCGTTTGGGGCAACTCCAGCATTTTCTACATCACACAAGTTGTGCATATTTTGAAGCTAAGATATTTGTTCCTGAATAAGCATTATAATGGAACGAAGAAATGGAACTTAATTGAAAATTAGCAATAGAAGACAATCCTGAGTAGATAGCCTTATGCATGCTATGCCAACTGGATAAATGGGTTTTTATTATAATAATATATGATTGTATCAGCTATAATTAGCAAAAACTATTAAGAGTGAGATATGAGCAAATTTCACAAAGTGGAATTGACTAGGGATATAGTGAAAGCTGTTGTCATCACACCTCTTCCTCCTTCAAAATGTCTAAACTAAATGCATGCATTCACTAATAACTACATGCTATATAAAATAAAATGGTTCTTGTACCCAAAAAAAAAAATGGTTCAGTTCGTCGTTAAAATAATTTCAACTTACGGGGGTTTAATTTGTATAAAGGAACAACTAATCCTGTAAAAAATTAAGTTGATACCTCATTTGTAGTACAAAAAATAGCGTCAGCATATATAACACCTCTAGTCTCCTCGTCCCTTCTTCCTAGCTACTTGCCAGTTGCTACAATATGACAACTTTGCAACAGCCATTCTGTTCAGGTTCCATAAAGAGGAATCTTATGACTCGTGTGCTCTCAAAATTAAGCCGCCATTCAATCAATACTACAATATTCTATTTTTGTGTTATTTCCGGCCTCTTGACTTTTATACATCAATTATTATATGAATCGTGTTATTTGAACACAGCACCCGACATCAACAGTGCCGACATCGTATCTCACACACACAGCGCACGTTCATTGGGGTTTTCCAGATCATCAATTTCATTATTGGACTCGTGGGTAGTTGAAAATTATGCTAATCACCGTAACTCACAAGGAACAAAAAATTACTAGTAAATGATATTGATGATTTCTTTTCTTCCTTAGCAAGATATTTTCGGTGCCTAAATGGATATGTGAGCATTTTTTCTGAAAGTTATTTTAATGAGAAAGTACTGCGCATTTTCTGTCTCCCACTAATAATAATTTGTCACATAATAAAAAAATCATAACTTATTAACAAATATACATATCTTCAGCCTTTGATTGGTGGGAGATAGGCAGACACTTTTTTTTGCACAACAGATGTTTGTTCAGAACAATGGACCCACGATGTCCACCCTGTATTGTAGGGGTGTGCACGTGTCCGGATCGATCTGATCAATCCAATGATTCAACCCAATCTAAAGCTTTTGAGTCGACCTTTTTCGTAGTTTGGGTAAAACCCGAACCAGTTCGTTCAAACACGGAGTGGTTTGATTCGGGTAACAGATTTATGATTTCAAATCCGTTAACCCGTGAGCCCAACAATGACATGAGATTTATTTTTATTTTTTTATATGTCTTATTATCACACGGTCATGACTCATGAGAGATGAAGCACTACTTGCTCACTTAGAAATTAGAGTTTCTTTCTATTTTGTGTAGAATTTAGTTTAAGTCCGAAATTTTGTGAAATTTTAAGTGTTAGATGACGCTATTTTTGGAATTTAAAAGCTATTTTTTTTGTGACACGACCCATGAACCCAACTCGCACATCACCGAATTGGTTTGGTTTGAGTTTGACAGAAAAACTACGGGTTTTCGACCAAACCCGAGAAAATCTTATTGGTTTGGGTACCAGGTTTGGTAAAAACCAACCCTATGTACACTCCTACTGTATTGGTTCACGAATTAATGGCCTGAGTTGCAATAAATTACAAATATAAAAAGGGAAATGTTACCGTCACACTCTTTTCAACATTTAATACATAATCAGTTGAAATTTACATAAGTCTCACCACTTTGGAAATGTGACCTACTTGATTTAGTGGAACTCATGTGAATTTCTGGCAATCACAGAGAGTGTCAGAAATAGTACTATTAAAGAGTGTGTTATTAGCACTTTTCAAATAAAAAATCAGAAAAATAACAAAGCTAACTAAAAATATAAAACTTTTATTAATAAGAAAAATATAAAACTTTTCCATCCATGGATGAAATAGGAAAATTTTAAAAAAAAAGTTGTCAAAGAAAAAAAGAAAAATTATTTTGACATTATCCAACCATCAAATAAAATAAAAAAAATTGCATGTTCATGAGTTAGCTCGCTGAACAACAGACCCTAACCCATTTACTTGTAGACTAGGCAGATCAACTCACACAAAACCGCATAAAAAATGGATCGCTTATCACCGGGTCATGACCCATACAAACCGCGGGTAGGTTGTCTAGTCCACGAGCCTCAACCTATATATTTATCCGGTTCTACTCATAAATAAATTATAAAACAAAATCTGAAGCTGAAGTGCGTTTGGGTCCCTAGGGTCTCTGCTAGGGCTTGGCCCTAGAATCGTCTAGGTGTTGTCAGCGCAACGGCACCGCCGGTCCGGTGATCAAGCACCGCGTTTCGCCTTCCGTTTCTTCTTTCCTCCTCCTTTGGTCTCCCTCTCAGATGAAACCATTTCGCTTTTTGATTACGCTCGCCGGGGTTGATTTGGTGGCCGCCACTAAAACTTGTCTTCTCGCTCAAGGAGGCGTAAACTAGTCTTCCAATAGTGACTAACCCTACGATTGGGGTCGTAAAGTTGAAGTCTGTGCCGCCACTGAGTCGTATCGCTCCAACAGGGAAATGGTCGCGGGTGATGTGCCGTTGTCTTCCAGCCTCTATGCATCGAATGTCACGGGGATCGCAGAATTGCCCCATAGGAGTTTGAGGACTAGGAGACTGGAGAGGAAGCCTATTTCTGTTGGTGATGTCAACTTAGTGAACTCTACACACAAAGAGGTATTTGGCAGGTATTGTTATTTAGTGTATGCCTTTGTAAAGCCTGATGTGAACCCTCTTTTGAGCTTGGTCATTTGGAGTACCTTGGTTTTAGTCCTAAAATGTACTGGGTTGGTTGAGGATTCAGAGATTCCGAACCATCACAGTAAGACTCAAATACCAATTGAAAAACAATGCAATATACGCTTACTAGTGAGCCCCCTGCCTTCTAGCCCTTCCCTGCTTGATACACAGTCATGCATTGCCAATATGAGCTGCATACGGAGAATAGTGCCAAAGTTATTAAGTAGTGGGCTAAATGTTCAAGAAGGATGTGGTAAAACACTTGATGTGGGTTCTGATCCAATACTTGTTGTGAGAAAGGATAATATCCACCCGGGAGGAGCAAGACCTTGCTTGATTGTCTTAATAGAGTGGCATGAGGATCCCAGAATTGGTAGGACACTTCGACCACTTGCCAAACCACCGAACTGTAGTCTGATCACGATGTCTTATTTGTGGTGCTATGATTATGGTTTGGAATATTATTGCTTAGGTGAACCTGTGTTGTGGTAGCTTAGGGACTACCCTTATAGTCAGGAGCATCTCATGTGCTTAAATATTTAGCTTAGAGTTTGTATGAGTCTTGTACTGTGCCCATCTAGTGGGTTGGCATTTACACTTGCCACTTGATGTATTATTTTGAGGCTTTGCCCTTTATAAATGAAATGATACGTCGTTGATAAAAAAAAAGAATAAGATTGTGATGTTATTCGCACAACCGAGGTTGCGTCTAACGTGGACCATATAAAAAATTGTCCACCGGTGGAAACAAAAACTACAACAATTAGATACTACCTTTTTTAATCAATGCTTTAGATTTAATGATAGTAAAAAGGGCAAAATGGTCAACTAACGCTGAGAGAGATATGGAACCAATAACTCAGCTGTTCGTCCTTGTGTTTTTTTGTTTTAATAGCAAAATGGGCAAAATGGTCAACTAGCCTTGTGTTTTTTGGTAAAGAAAAAACATGTATGAAAGTTTTATGACAATTAAATAAGTTTTTGAAGAAAAAAAATTAAAATAATAATTTTAGTACTTTTCTTAAAAATTAGAAAGAATATTTCCTAAAAAAAAAAATTAAGCTTATTTAAATGCACCCGTTGTCTAGAGAGAATCCCGTTTTCAAGCATGGATTTGGACCGAAAAGATTGAGTGTACATATGAATCAAGAGGATGATGAGAACTTCGGCTTCGCTTCCATAGACAACTAGTACCAGACCTGTGCATCCGCACGGGGGCGTTTCGTTGATTACTACTAATAGTTGTTGATTATTACCAATAGTTGTCAAACAAACTATTATGATGTTATGCTGTCAAAATCTGTTATTGTTATTATTATTACTCTCAATGCCAAAATCTAAAGGAACTACTAAACATATAATAATAACAACAACAACAACAGATTTACAACATGACAGTCTGTTTGACATTAAGGCCACAGATATGTTTAGACTTTAGTTAACAACTACTGGTGGATCAATATTATATAGCCCTATTAGTACTAAAGTTTATAGGGTCACAAAAGATTCGGCGCTCCCTAATATTTTGACATATGGAGCTTGCAAAAAGACATGTGTCGAATTTGTTACTACAAATGTCTCTGAAATATCTATATGTATCAACTAAAATTGAACATGAATAATTATTGAATCACATAGTGCGGACCTGTGCAATTATTCAATCTTTATCGCTTAATCTAAAAGAATTCATTTTGTGAACCATAGTAATTTAGATTTTGGTATGTTTTTATGTAAAATCTTTGATCCAGTGTGATATATTTCCACACTTTATTTAAATGTTAATATTTTAAATTTAATTAATATTTTAATTTTAATACAAATATTTTTTTGTATATAAACTACTTTTTAAATGGCATTAGTAGAGCATATTATGGATGAAAATATTGGAAGGAAAGAATGGGATATAGGTGAAAGAACGGGATATGGCTTTATTTTTTAATGTGGTGTGGAGAATGCAATTCAATGATTGCAAAGGGTGTCCAGTTTCTTGCAGAGACCCTAGGTTCCAATGGTTATTTACAATGGACTAAGTTTAATATCTTATACATCCCAATGAATTTTTCGATTGATCAGGTGTAGCGTGAAACTGATATGCTATTGTTAATCCTAGTTAATTATGTTAATCTTTTTTCAGAAAGGGGTAAGCTTGCAAATTCATCTCACCACATTTAACACCAAGATCTCAAAAAAGAAAGAAGTTGAACCCGCTTGAGCATTTCCAGTGGCTATCTGATACCCGGTTTAGAGTATGCTACTATAAGATACTTGGCCCAAACATTAGTGGTTAGTTGGTTTGAAAAATAAGGTCCTTACAGAACAATTGATAGCTAAAACAAAACCCGTTATATGAATAACATCTGACTTCAAAAATAGAGAAAAGTTATGGAAATGAAGTGTTATACTTCAGTTTATTTATGTATCATTAACAATGGTTCTTATGGCTTGTAAAAGTGCCCGTTAATTTTAAGCAATTTTAAGCACTTCTAAACATTTTTGTCTCTGAATAGAATTTCATTTCCTAGCTACTTGAGTGATGCAGCTCATCAAAACAGAAAGAGTCTAGATTAGATCAAACATGACAACTATGTAAATAAGTTTCTTCTCACAATAACTTCAAGTACTTTCTTCTCTTATACAAATTTCACTCTCTATCACTGCAGGTAACATTCTCTATCATCGATAATTTCACCATCACCTTTACATTTAATGCAAGAATACTGCATAACTTATGTCTGAGTCTGAATAATAGTAATGAAAACCGCTAAAAGGCAGTTTCTCCCCTGAAAATATCAAAACCAAAACTATTAAAATGTCTGCCCACTGCTCTTAATTAAGTCTCAATGCTTTTTGACCAAACCTTGCCAAGTACCTCGAGAACAATATCTTTACTTGGGCAAAGCTCACATGCCTATGAAAGTCCACCTGCATTGACAATAACACATTAGAGAGAATTCTGTATAGGTAACCCCAAACATGAGGTAAAAACAAATCACATTATAAGTATTTAATGCTAACTTTGAATAAGATATATCTATTTATTCTGGACCTAAACATGAGGTAGTGATAGACCCAAAAACCATACGTGACCACTCATTCTAAACTTGGCATGTGAATACAGAAAGGAGTGAAGAAAGAGTTCGAAAACTATGCTATAGAAATGCATGGAATTAAGCAGTACTTAAACAAATATATATATATAACAGTTAAAATTCCAGTTAGTATCATTATTTATTTGCAAAATAAACTGATATCACCATTTGTAGCTTAGTCTACACTTATTCATGCAATAAGAGCATGTTAATGTCTCCTACAAAGTCTCTTTATTCATGACATATAAATAGTAATACCTGTTTAATATTGATGAATTTCTGCCCGCTTCCAGATTCTAGGCCCCTGTAGGTCTAAAAGAATTCATATAGAAAAAAGCTGGGAACAATTACAACTACAATCTGGCAAAAACAGAACCGTTAGCCCAAAACATAACATGAGAGAGACAATAACTTAAGATATATCACTTCCTTTGAAAATGAAGTATCATGTTTTTTCAGCTCAAAACACTCAAATCAAGAGTCATATGAAAGGCCTTTCTTAGGTACTGGTGTTTGTTCTTTAAAAATCTAACTCTTCCCTTGTACAAACAAAACCAAAAGCCATATAACAATGCAAACATATTCTCTTTCCATCTTTTTAAAGCCATAAATCAGCTAGAAACAAATGGATAATGAGCTAGAATGAAACGTTAATTATAAAGCTATAGGTGTTTGGTAAAATTGGGGTAAAATGAAATATTTGAAGATGGCAAAATGAATATTTACCCTCAATAACATCTACATAATGCATTATAATAAATAAGATGAAGTTGCTAAGATGTATTTTGTGCTTTCTGATAGCTGAGAAGATCAGTTGGGAAGATTCCTCTCTTCTGATCTCACTTCAGAAGCAGCTCGCTTTAGTTTAGCAGCTCCCTCGGATAATAGAGAAAGTGAGAATCTGCACAGGCAACAATCAACTCTATAAACATGCTTTCTGTAGCTTCTTAATGCCTGTATCTTAAGAAGACAACTATGACTTTGAAGTTCTATCATTGGTAACAACATATTGAACAAAAATTCTAATAGGAAACTCACTTCAACAGAATGGAATAGTGTATTTATAGAATTGAAAAAGGAGCATAAAGGCTCTACAAAGTAGCAAACAGAACACAACCAGAGCACAAGTGCTCCTAGCCCAGAGAGAATACTCTCCTAACACTCAATTACAACTTCTCTCAATGCCCCCCTCTCTCTCCCCTACTACCCTCATATTTCCTAGCCACTAACCACCTACTTGCCCACTAACCGCATTAGAGGAATTAACTGCCACGTCCAGTAACCACCTCTCCCTCATTTGATGATCTCTTCTTTCTTCTCGAGTATACTTTCCAAATAGGAGGCCTCTTAGTATTTTGAACAGGCCCAATATCCACACTTTCAGGCCCAAGTGTCCTATCATTGCTCCCCCCTACAGCAGCAGCCTTGTCCCCAAGGCTGAGATGAGGGAATTGACTTTTGAGCAGTGACTCATCCTCCCATGTAGTATCTTCAGCTGTCCTGCCCTTCCATTTCACCAACCACTGTTTAATCAGCTGGTCTGCATCCATTATCTCCCTATAAGCCAGCAGTTCTTCAGGTTCTTCTGCTTCATTTAGCTCTACTTCCAGCCCTTGTGGCAATTCTGCTTCAGTGGAATAATTCCCAATTGCTTTCTTTAATTGGGAAATATGGAAGACTGGATGTACTCTAGCCTGTTCTGGTAACTTCAGCTTATAGGACACAGCTCCTATCTTTGCAATAATTGGAAACGGCCCAAAGTATCTAGGAGCTAGCTTTTGATTAATCCTTCTGGCTACGGACTGCTGTCTGTGCGGCCTCAGCTTCAGAAAAACCCATTCTCCCACTTCAAAAGAGCAATCCTTCCTTCTTTTATCAGCATACTTCTTCATCATCTCTTGGGCCCGCACCAAATGCTGTTTAAGTTGTCTCAATGCTTCGTCTCGGTCCACCAACTCAGCTGCAACAGCTTCCACTCTTGTCTCTCCCTGTGTAAACCGAACTACAGTGGGTGGTTTCCTCCCATAAACTATCTCAAAGGGAGTTGTTCCTGTCGACACATGATAAGTGGTATTGTACCACAATTCTGCCCAAGGTACCCAAAAACACCAATTCCTGGGCTGTTCGGAAGCGAAACACCGCAAGTAGGCTTCTAGGCACCGGTTGACAACTTCTGTTTGTCCGTCCGTCTCAGGATGATAAGAAGAGCTCATTTTCGGCCGCTCGCTCGCACTCGGAAGAGTTCGCTAAACAAACTGATAAACATGGGGTCTCTATCACTCACTATGGATTGAGGAATTCCATGTAAGCGCACTACCTCCTTAGTGAACACTTCAGCCACCTTTCTAGCTGTGTAAGGGTGCTTTAATGGAATAAAATGAGCATATTTTGATAGTCGATCCACCACTACAAAAACAGCTTCAAACCCTTTCGACTTGGGTAACCCGGTAATGAAATCCATCGAGATGTCCTCCCAAATTTGATTCGGAATCGGGAGAGGCTGCAATAATCCCGAAGGGGAGGATGCGGAGTACTTTTGTCTTTGGCAAACATCACAGTTTTTAACAAAAATCCTGCACCATCTTCTTCATTCCTACCCAATATACGCTGTTTGCTATTCTCCTCTGTAGGTTCTCAAAATCCAGAATGGCCCCCAACCGATGAAGAATGGAATTCCTCCAAAATATTGGGAATGCATGCTGACTTAGAGGATAAAACCAAACGATTCTTGTAGTACAACACCCCTTGTTTTAAACAGAAATCTGACCATGCAGCGGGGTTTTCATACAAATCATCTATAATACGTTTTAGGTGGGGATCAAGGCTTACCTCCTGCTGTATCTGCTGTTGCTGCCCATACCGAAAAGAAAATACCCTCTATACTCCGCTTCTTCATACATTCTAGACAAGGAATCAGCCTTATTTTCCTGGGGCCAGGTTTGTAAACCACTTCAAAGTGATAGCCATAATTTGGCTATCCAACTCGCTTGATCAAGACTGCACTGCTGTCGTAAGCAAATGACGAAGGCTTTTTGATCCGAAAAGTACACCACAAAGTTCCTTCCCAAGAGATAAGTGGCGCCAATGTCGGACCGCCAAGACTAGGGCCATTAACTCCCTTCTCATAAGTCGATTTACTCAAATTATTCTTTAGATAAAGCCTTACTAAAATAGGCTATGGGCCTTCTTTTTCGCATTAGAACACTCCTATCCCTCTTCCCGATGCATCACATTCTATTTCAAATGGTTGAGAAAATCCTAAGAATGTTAACACCTGAATTCACCCATGATTTTCTTCAATTCTTCAAAAGCTTGTAGCTTCGGGCCCCCAAAGAAACCCTTCCTTCTTTGTCAATTCCACAAAGGTTTGGCAATTTTTCCATAACCATTGATGAATTTTTCTCGTAGTACCCAAATAAACCCAAAAACCCCTGCACTTCTCTTCACATTTTTAGGCACCTACTACTCAACAATACTTGATTTTTATGGATCCATCAAGCATTCTTTGTGCTGAAATTATATGGCCCAAATATTCAACTCTACGGGCTTACCAAACACACATTTTTTCTGCTTGCCACAAAATTGTGATCCCGCAAAGCACTTTAGAACCCTCATTAAATGTTCCATATGTTCCTCCATCCTCTATACACCAAAATGTCATCAAGAATACTAACACAAATCTCCGAGGTAAGTGCTTAAAAATTTGGTTCATTGTTGATTGAAAGGTAATGGGCATATCGTTAAAACCAAACTGGCATAACTAGGAACTCATAATGTCCTCATGTGTGCAAATGTCTTTTGTGAATGTCTTCCTTTTTACCCGTATTTGATGATACCTGACTTAAGATCTAACTTCGAGAAATAAGTTCCTCCATGTAATTCATCCAAGAGCTTCTTCCACCAACGGAATGGGATATTTGTCAGAATCGCCACTTTATTCAATTCCCCTATAATCCACACACATTCGCCAAGAAGCATCTTTCTTTTTAACTAAAATAACAGGACTTGAAAAAGCACTTGAGCTGTGTCTAATAATACCTTGATCCAGCATACTTTGCACTTGCTTCTCAATTTCATCCTTATGATGGTAAGGATAATCTGAATGGCCGCACACCAACCGGGTCCGGCCCCTCCTTCGCAATTCAATAGAATGGACTGCGGTTCCTCTCGAGGAGGAAGCCCTGCTGCCTCCTTAAACACCCCCTGTGTACAACTCTAAAAGTCCGGCCAAGCTCCCCTGCGTTCCTCTGCCAACCCACATTCCTTCTCTGCTTTCCACCTCCACTTCCTCTCTCAATAAGTCGCTAAATGAAGGTGCTGAAAATTGATTGTTCTTTTCCTTTTGGCACCTCTTTGGTCTATAGTTCAGTGCCCTTCAATTCCTAATTATCTCCTCCTTCCAAGTGGAAACTCAATGTCATTTCTTCCCAATCAAAGGTAACCTTTCCAAACTTTTTCATCCAAGCCGCACTCCAAAATCAAATCCAAATCCCCAACTCCAAGACATAGGCATCCACTAGCGAGTAAAAATTCCCAATTGAACCTCCAAGTTAGTGCACTTACCGCTGGTGGATATTCGATGACCATCCCCCTGCCGCACGCCCAAGTGCTTTGCCTTTCTCCACCAGAGTTCCAATGCAGCCGCAACCTGGTGGTGCAATAAAATTGTGACTCGCACTACTATCTCGCCAAGATTCAATGTTCACGCCATCAACTCGCCCCCAAATCGCATCGTGAAGGTCAGCCACCGGTTCGGGGCACCTCCGTCACACCCCAAAGAGGCCCAAAGCATTGCATTCTATGGCAACCTCCTCTTCCCGACCGCCACCTATGACTTCCTCGCCGCTTATCGCTTCATCATCCCCTAAATGACCAATCGCAAATTGCTTGTCTCCAAGACTGGTGCAGAGAGGATGGAATCGCTCCCACATCGAAACAAAGGTTTCTAGCTCATGCCCATCGCCTCCGAGTAGGGAAGATGCCTAATTCCTCGCTTTTTCTACCACCGATGCTACTTCTTCCGGGTCATCGCGAGCTTGTTTCACTGAGTTGGAAGCTTAAACTTGTAGTTGGCACCGACTGGCGCTGCGGAACTCATTTGGAAAGCCCATGTCCAAAATTGTCTTTTTCTCGTCCCGTTAAAAGTTGACCAATTCGAAACCGCCTCTTCCACCCGTGATTCGCGACCGACCGGTCTGCCCCCTAACCCCATAATCCACTTCGCTGCTCTTCCAAAGGTCTCACTTCCCCGCCGCGAGAATTTAGAGAACCACGCAACTTCTCCACATCGCCAACTTCATCGCCGCGCACTCGTGCTCGGGATTAAAGGTACGAACTTTCAAAGTGAGGTCCGATCGGAGACCACCGTAAAGTAACCGAGATATTGATCCTCCTAAGGCGCGCCCACCCAGGACGAAACATACTCAAACTCAGAATGTACTCATCAACACCAGCGCTGAAGCCGCGCAAATCCTTCACCTCAAAGCGATTAACGCCTGCCTTCCTTCAGATCTCTCGATCAAGGCTTGCTTTAATTTGCCCCATGTCAACACACATCCTCGCCACGCGAAGGTTAAACCAATGTATGGTCGCGCCCATGCTCAATCTCTTTTCACCTTCACTCTCTCCGATGTGCCTTGCACCTCGAAATAGGTTTCCGCCGAGTAATCCATCCAATCGGTCTTCCTCGTCTAATCGGGGCAATTCGACCTTCTTCACCGCCATCTTATACCGCAACAGTCCTCACCCGCCATCGTAGGGAGAAGTCCTCGCTGCTTGAACTACGATCTCACAGCCGCAAATTCGCTATCATGGAACTGAAAACTCTCCATCGCTTGTTTCACGTAATCCTCCAAAGCCACGATGCGCGCGCTTCCAAAGCATCAACCCGCTCTAGCCATTTTTGGTGGCATGAGAAGGAGAAAACACCGTTCCGCCTCGAGAATCCAAGTCGACCAATAATAGGAAACTCACTTCAACATGTAATGGAATAGTGTATTTATAGAATTGAAAAAGGAGCATAAAGGCTCTACAAAGTAGCAACAGAACACAATCTGAGCACAAGTGCTCTAGCCCGAGAGAATACTCTCGTAACACTCAATTACAACTTCTCTCAATGCCCCCCTCTCTCTCCCCTACTACCCTCATATTTCCTAGCCACTAACCACCTACTTGCCCACTAACCGCATTAGAGGAATTAACTGCCACGTCCAGTAACCACCTCTCCCTCATTTGATGATCTCTTCTTTTTTCTCGAGTATACTTTCCAAATAGGAGGCCTCTTAGTATTTTGAACAGGCCCAATATCCACACTTTCAGGCCCAAGTGTCCTATCAAATTCATTCTAAAGCAAATGACCAGTAGAGAACTTGCCCATAGTGGCTTGGAAAGCAACAATTTGATGATTTTGGTTGTAAATTTTCACACACCTGAAAGGCAACCATGTCAGAACCATTTTCGACCATTAAAACTTCCAGATTTGTTGTACACTATAGATAGGTTAAATAATTCAGCATTCCTAGCAGTTCATATAAAGGCAAAACAGAAATAGTAATAGCAAGTCTGGCTTTGATTGTCATAAAATTCATCAATATTATGTAGGGATGGGATAAATTCTTCAATGAAAGACCAAAATGTAATTATAAAACATGAAAATATAAAATCAATGAAAGATCAAATTGTTTAATAACCTTTAAAAAGAATAGCAACTACCTTTGCTTAATTGACATATGTGTTCAAACTTTCATATCATCATGTTGACCTAAGCTCCTTAACAACAACTCAAGTAATTATTTAAAGATTGAGCAACAGAAAATGAAATCCACCAGCAATATTCATAGATGAATAGTCATTATAGTATAACAGGGATAGGACTGAGTCGCAAAAAAATAGGATCAGTTACAGTATTTCAATGAGCTTTTTCTATCTGAATTTGAAAAATAGAAGTGAGAGGACATCCAAAGGGCAAATATCATTTATATCCTGTTCAAATAAGTGTATCCAATTCATCTTTACTTTGGCATACAAAAACATGAAAATTATTGAATAATTTATAGGCTTCTCAAATAACATTTGTAA
The DNA here is from genome assembly GCA_037113605.1 of Calophaca sinica. NCBI lineage: Eukaryota > Viridiplantae > Streptophyta > Magnoliopsida > Fabales > Fabaceae > Calophaca > Calophaca sinica. The sequence goes on from CM073731.1 coordinate 35,951,093, forward strand.
ACCTCTCTTACTTGTACAGTCAATAGTTGAATACCTAACTCAAATAAAGTAGAAGGGATATAACAAAAATTTACCTTTCTTCTTCTCACCACCCATTACCAGTTTTTTTTTTCTTTTTTCTTTCTGTCCTCCAACATGCATCCCTGCTCCTGCAAGACCAGAAGTAAAAAAAAGAAATGAAACTAACACAAGAAGTGAAAAAAGTAGAAACAACAGAGGAAATACAAAAAAGAACACCATACATTCGATGTTCGTGGTCTCCAAAGTGGCGAAATGGGTGGCGCAAACTATTGAAGAAGGAACCAGAGGAAAATAGAGGAACCAGAGGGAAAAAAATTATCAGTAAAAGCTAGAGAATAAAAATGGAGGAAAAAGTAAAGATGAAGAATGAAAGTGAACCCATTATCATAGTACCATCTTCCTCTTCTAAAGATTGGAGGCAAAAGCATAAAAGAACCCCGAAAATGGAACCAAGTTGTTGGTCTCAAAATGCCCAAATGCAGTGAATATGTGTCCTGGTTTGAGAAATCGCAAGAAATTTTTTTTAAAAAAAAAATGGAAAATAAAACCGGAGGAAAAAGGGAAGAGATGGAGAAGCAAGTAGTGTTACCAGTGAGTGAGCTGAAAATTAAACCCGAAACTGAAGGAAGCAGAAGATGGAGTAGCAGAGGGAAAGTGAAATATAATCAGTGAGTGGTACAGTAACCTTCTTCTACAGGACTATTTGAAAACGACAGTAACCTAGCCCCCAAAATCGACTACCATAAACCTCAAAAAGGAGACGAAGAACAACATATTCAAAACCAGTAAAATGAAAAAAGAGAAGAAAAAAAACTTGAAGAAGTTGAGTTACAGGTACGGCGAAGAAAGTGGCAGAGACATAGAGATTGATGAGGAGGGGGACAGAAAAGCAAGGCCGCGAGCCCGCACTGTTCACGATGGCAGTGGTGGAGTCGGAGATCGAGAGAGAGTCAGAGATCGTTGTTCACTGTCTCTTTCTTCCCTCTTTTTCTCATCATCTTTCTTCCTTCTAAATCATCTCTATCTATCTCTCTCTCTACTCCGTGAGAGGAACCTGATTTTGTTCAAAATTTTTTGAAAACCTAAAAGGAAAACAGAGAGGAAAGGTGAAAAAATTGGAAAGTAGAGTGGTATTCCCGTATTGCCCCATATTTGGACAGGTGTCACATTCTCAAAAAGGATATTTGTGGTACTTTAGTCTCAAGTCATTTGCTTATATTAAAAGTAGATTTCAAACTTCGGTTTACACGTGTCAAGTTATCATGCTTCACGTCTCTATGGCTCGCTTTCATTCCTTAGAAATTTTGGCTCCTTAGAAATTTTGGCTCGGATCGGAGGCATTTTTTTTTTGGTATATGGATTGGAGGCCTTAATTACATGCACTCAATTTGCACAAAAATAATACCTCCAAATCATGCGTAGAGAATTATCATTAATACAATTCATTAGTGTTATTCAATAAAGTCCCATTTTATTTCATCAATTTGTAGCTACAAAATTAACAATAATAAATTGTATTAATGTACTCTCTCTATTTCACAAAGAAAGACGTTTTAGAGAATTTTTTTTTTTCCACAATGACTGTCGTTTACGTATTTCAATACTGTCTTTATTTTTATTTTCCAAAAATTCCCTCAAATGTCTCCCTCACCTAGGCTCACCGTTGAATCAACTTTTTGGGGAATCCACCGTTTTAGTCACCCCTTTTTTAGTTTTCCTTCAACACTCAAGGTCAACAGAGCCTCATATATGGCCCTTCTTTCATCATTACTCATTTTTTTTGTCATTTCTTGTATAACTTGTTGGTGCTTGCGGCGATTCCAAATTTGTCATGTCATCGGTAAAATTTTCATCTGTACATAGGAGGAAAAATTAAATCTTGAGTAAAAAATTAAATCTAATTAAATCTGGAACAATAAAAAATTAAATTTAAAATTATTTCTAATAAAAAAATTATTGAACATTAAAAAGAACAAAAGAACCTTATTTTATATATATACCCACAAAAAAAATTTATTTCCCTTTTAAACTTACCTATGTCATATGTTAAATGACTTGACGAAGAAATATGGGGTATCAAAGGAGCTGTTTTTTTATAGAACAAATTTGGTGGGAATGTTATTTAATTTTGAAATTTTGGCGCAAGTAAAAATTTGTACTCTCTCCGTTTCACGTTTTTGGCAGCGTAGGACTTTCATTTGATAGATGTGCATGTCCATTAATTAATCCAACCAAAAAAATACAGCACATTGATTATAGTGGTAGATGAACGGTGCATCGTGAGAGGTGCATTAATCATTTACTCCATGATATGCATTGATTAATTTATTTATAAAAACTAAAAAAAAGAATAAATAATAAGGGTAATTTAGTAAAATTATTCTGCTCATTACCTTATTTATTGCATTTCGTAATCCTAGTGAATAAACCTTAAACGTCAGTCTTTGTGAAACAGAGGGGAGTATTTCAAAAAACTAACCCTTTTATTCGATCAATATGGAGCACAAAATTGTTCAAATTCAAATAATTTCCCCTCCTACTCGATCAATTTGGGCTTGCAAAAAAGTTTCCCTTTCTGTTTGATTTCAAAAATGAAGCGGAGGAGCATGAATTTTCTGTTAGAACAATTTTAATTTGCTTCAAGAAATTCTAAAAATTCTATGTTATGATTCATCCAAAATTCTCCAATCTTTGACTTGCTGAATGTATTCTCCAATCACATTCGTGGTCCTTGTCCTGTCCTGAAGGTATCCATTTGTGTCAAAGGAAATACACTCTTTAATTGCTTCAGGACACGAGTTTCATTTCAGCAAAACCTTCTCATGTCCCCATGGATCCTAAGGTCTCCCTCAATGCTACTGATGGTGATTTGCTCCCTGATGCCTCAAGTTATCGCAGGTTGATAGGAAGAAATGCAACATGGCTTTCCATTTCCCATGCCAGGCAGCAAGTCACCCGACGGTGATTGGTCTCTTGAATCAATAAACTTAAGTGCGATTAATGGTTTTAGAAGTGCTGGTGGTCCACTGGAATGAAATTACGAGGAAGGAAAAATGTTAATTTCAATCGCCAATTGGATTTGTGTCATTCGCATAATCACATGCGCCTAACGGTTATTTTTTATTGATTTCTTTCATTTTTCGTTATCAGCGAGCTATTAACATTATTTTTTATTGATTGCAATATTCATTTTCAAGGTATTAACTGTAATTTTTTTTTATCTACATATATTCAACAAAATTTCAAAAAAATTAGTTCAAGTCATTTTGTTGTCTTATTTCTTTTCCCGTTTATCTTCATATATTTTATCAAATTTTTCTAGTAGTTTTGACACGGCTCTCTAGGGAAGAACTCAACAAGGTTGGTGCACATAAAGCTTAAATTACTAGGGCAGCTGACAAAATTTTAGCCAAAACAAAAGTCACAAGTTACATAAAAAAAAAACTCAGCGGTTCTCTTTGACAATTTTGTTGCAGCGGTGCACCCTTTTCGCCTCAAATATTACTCCCTCCGTTTCATTTTAGTAGTCATTTTTGTCTTTTCATGGTTATTAAGAAAATGATTGAATTTGTTGATTTCTATAATAGAATGAGACTATTGGACTAAAATACCCCTACTTAAATTAGATAACTATAGTTACTACTCACCAACTACTACACTCCTTGCTGCCAACGTTTTCGTTTTACGCATGCCCACTAATGTTTTGGTTTTACGCGTGCATACTCTTTCAAAATATATTTGACTTTGTTATTCAGGTTCTTGCCCATATTGTAAAGATAATTGAAAATGATTTTGCTATTTATATGCAAGTTTATGGCGTGAAACAATCACATGAAATCAGACGAGAAATAATTTTGCTACTGTAAATATACGATATCAAACAAGAAATATTCAGTAAAATGAAATCAGCGGAAATCTAAATGCAAAGTACGATAAATATTTAATTAAACCAATGCAAGTACATAAAACGAAATATAACATAAAATATTTTAAATAGGGTACAACTTAATAAAAACGAGAAAGATAAATTCTCAGCATTGTTCTCACGGCTTCTTGAAGCTCCTTTTCGTCAGGTCCTTCTACCGCCGGAGTAAAACCTCACATTAATTATAGTGGTTAGCAGTGTTAGTCAAAGGAGGCAATCCACTAACCAAAATAAGAAAAAACATGGGTTGGAAAATATGGAAAGTTATAAAACACATGATGGTAGGTGGCCATCCAATTTGATGTGTTCATATTATATGTTCACATTGCAAACCTTGCCTAAGTCATAAAACACATGATGGTAGGTGGCCATCCAATTTGATGTGTTCATATCATGTTCACATTGCAAACCTTGCCTATAAATAGAAGCTTGAAGGCAAGAGCAAATCATTCCAACATTGAAAGAATTCCAACCAAGTGAGTTCCAAAGCTTAGAGAGATAAGCATTTGTGAGATAAAATTCTAGTGACATAATTTTGTGAGAGAAATTCTTGTGTGTAATTGGGTTGTGGGTTTTGTGATAGAGTGTGAGTGTTTGTAAACACAGTGTGTATTTCCTTTTTCAATATAAGGTCTGCAGCAGTCTGGAGACGTAGGCATTATTGGCCGAACTCCGTTATCAATTTTTGTGTGTGCTTCCGCATTTATTTTTCGCTCTTCCACTAATCTGACTATGGGGAAATTTTGCGTAATTTGCTAACAACTGGTATCAAAGCTAGTTGGTTATTTCTGCTAAATCTTGGTGAAGATATTATTCACGTGAATAGTAATTTTTCGTGAATAGTGAAATTGGTCGGCACTACCAATTTGTCCACGAAGGTGTTCTAAAGCACGGTGGTTAGCAGAAATTGTCAGAAACGATCCTGAGAAGTCAGACTCGAGTGGGAGTATGGCTGCAGACGAAGGGAAGGTGAAAATTGAAAAGTTCGACGGTGCGGACTTTGGCTTTTGGAAGATGCAGATCGAGGATTATCTGTATCAGAAAAAGTTGTATCAACCTCTCACAGGAAAGAAACCAGCGGAAATGAAGGAAGATGAATGGATCCTTCTCGATAGACAAGCCCTCGGCGTTATCCGGTTGACGTTATCCCGTAATGTTGCGTTCAACATTGCAAAAGAAAAGACCACGGCGGATCTTATGAAGGCTCTTTCCAACATGTACGAAAAGCCGTCGGCCTCAAACAAAGTTCATTTGATGAGGTGGTTGTTTAACTTGCGGATGACGGAAGGCGCATCGGTGGCACAACATCTCAATGAACTCAACATAGTCACAACCCAGTTGAGTTCAGTTGGAATCGAATTTGATGATGAGGTACGAGCATTGATACTTTTGTCTTCTCTTCCAGAGAGTTGGAATGCTCTTGTCACGGTGTGAGTAGCTCAGCGAAACAATAAGTTGAAATCGGCGATGTTCGTGATCTGGTTCTCGATGAAGAGATCCGACGGAGAGAGTCGTGTGAATCTTCATCCTCTTCAGATTGCATACAGAGTCAAGGGGAAGAAATTCAACCAGAGGAAATGGACGTGGCAAATCAAAGGGCAGGCGGTCCAAATCCAGAAATCATCATAGTTCTCAAAACTCCAACTCGAAGACTATCGAGTGTTGGAATTGCGGGAAGACCGGGCACTACAAAAATTAGTGCAGGAGTGCACCGAAGAACCAGGAGGCGAAGGACGAGGCAAATGTTGCTTCCACCTCAGGAGGAGGTGACGCGTTGATATGCTCTTTGGAGAGCAAGGAAGAGTCTTGGGTGTTAGACTCTGGAGCATCTTTTCATGCCACTTCGTAGAGAGAATTCTTCGAGAATTATGTACCCGAAAACCTTGGTAAAGTTTACCTTGGTAATGAACAATCTTGTGAGATTGTCAGCAAAGGTGTGGTGAAGATTAAGTTGAATGGGTCTGTATGGGAATTGAAAAATGTCAGACATATTCCTGACCTGATGAAAAACTTAATCTCGATAGGCGATTGGCGATTTGGCTACACAACAATCTTCCACGGCGATCATTGGAAGATTTCAAAGGGTGCAATGACAATTGTTCACGGCAGAAAAAGTGATACTCTTTACAAGACAGCAGGAGCATGCCATTTGATTGCAGTTGCAGCAAATGAAAATCCCAATCTATGGCACCAGAGACTAGGCCATATGAGTGAGAAAGGGATGAATATCATGCACTCAAAGGGCAAATTGCCAGGTCTTCAGTCAGTAGAAATTGACATGTGTGAAGACTGCATACTTGGAAAGCAGAAAAGAGTTAGCTTTCAGACAAGTGGAAGAACCCCAAAGAAAGAGAAACTCGAGCTTGTTCACTCTGATGTTTGGGGTCCAACGACTGTCTCATCCATTAGTGGGAAGCAATACTTCGTGACCTTTATTGATGATCACTCTAGGAAGGTATGGGTATACTTTCTGAAACATAAGTCTGAAGTATTCGAGGCTTTCAAGATGTGGAAAGCCATGGTAGAAAATGAGACAGGATTGAAGATCAAAAAGCTCAGAACCGACAATGGTGGTGAATATGAAGACACCAGATTCAAGAAGTTACGCTATGAGCACGGGATCGAATGGAAAGAAGCGTGCCAGTGCGCCTCAACACAATGGTGTAGGTGGCGTATGAATCGAACGTTGAGAGAGAGCGAAGCTTGCGGGTGCGATCAGGCTTAAAAGCGATTACGGCGAAGCGATCAACACAATGACTTACTTGATCAACCGAGGTCCATCGGTACCATTGGAGCGCAGAATACCAGAAGAGGTATGGAGCGGAAAAGAGGTAAAACTCTCACATCTTAGAGTTTTCGTTTGTCTAGCATATGTGCATATCAGTGATCAAGGCAGGAATAAACTTGATCCCAAATCGAAGAAGTGCACTTTCATCGGTTATGGTGAAGATGAGTTTGGCTACCGTCTTTGGGATGATGAAAACAAAAAGCTGATCCGCAGTAGAGATGTGATCTTCAATGAAAGAGTGATGTACAAGGACAGGCATAGCACAGACACGGCTGACTTCGAGCGAGTGGGCGGTGTATGCAGAGGTGGGCGATGTCCTAGAAAGTCCTATAGTTGAGAATCCTCGATCGGAGGAAACAATTGACGCACTGAGCCTCCTACTCCGGCTCGGCGGTGAAAGTCTTCTCGAGTTCCTGTGCCCAACAGGAGATACATGAATTACATGTTGTTGACTGACGGAGGGGAGCCTGAAGATTATGCAGAAGCTTGTCAGACCGCAGATGCTAGCAAGTGGGAGCTTGCCATGAAAGACGAGATGAAGTCTTTGATCTCCAATCAAACATGGGAACTAGTTGAGTTACCCGTGGGAAAGAAGGCACTTCACAACAAATGGGTGTATCGAGTGAAGGAGGAGAATGATGGCTCCAAGAGATACAAAGCCCGACTAGTCGTTAAAGGATTCCAACAAAAGGAAGGAGTTGACTACACCGAAAGTTTTGCTCCAGTTGTGAAGCTCAATACTATCAGGTCAGTGTTAAGTATTGTTGCAAGCGAAGAGCTCTACCTTGAGCAGTTGGACGTGAAAACTGCGTTTCTTCACGGAGACTTAGATGAGGAGATCTATATGCACCAACCTGAAGGTTTCTTAGAAGATGGAAACAAAAATATGGTGTGCAGATTAAAGAAGAGCTTATATGGCCTGAAACAAGCTCCAAGACAGTGGTACAGGAAGTTTGAAAGCTTCATGCACAAGGAAGGCTTTCAGAAGTGCAACGCTGACCACTGTTGTTTCTTCAAGAGATATAAGTCGATTATATCATTTTGTTACTTTATGTCGATGATATGTTAGTAGCGAGTTCGGATATGGGCGAGATCGTAAACTTGAAGATGCATTTGTCAAAAGAATTTGACATGAAGGACTTGGGTCCAAAGAAAGAAGATCCTTGGAATGCAAATCACGAGAGATAGCGAGAGGAATTTTGCGATTATCTCGGGCGGAGTACATCAACCGTGTTTTGCAAAGATTCAACACGGGCAACGCCAAACCGGTCAAGACACCTTTGGCGATCATTTTCGCTATCCAAGAGCAGTCACCTCAGACGGAGGAAGAAAGAGAATCCATGGCTAAGATACCATATGCTTGACCATTGGAAGTTTGATGTACGCAATGGTGCATGCGAGGCGGACATTGGCCATGCGATGGGAGTAGTTAGCGAGTTTATGTCAAATCCAGGAAAAGCTCATTGGGAAAGCGATGAAATGGACTTTGAGGTATCTACGAGGCACCACAGAGAAGTGTTTGTACTTTGGCAAAGGAGAAATAAAAGTACAAGGCTACGTAGATGCAGGACTTTGCGGTGAAGTCGATCAGAAGAAGTACCACCGTTACGTATTTCTTGTTGGTACTACTGATTAGTTGGATGTCGCGGATACAAAAGATTGTTGCTTTATCCACTACAGAGGTGAGTATGTAGCGATGAAGCGACAAAGAATTGATATGGCTTCAGGGATTGTTAACGAGTTGGGTTTCACACGGGAGAAGAGTGTTTTGCACAAAGTGATAGTCGAGTGCGATACATCGGCAAAGAACTTCGGCATTTCACTCGAGAACAAAGCACATTGGTCTTCGTTATCACTTCATCGATCTCGCTTGAGGATGAGGTGTTAATGTTGAAGAAGATTCTAGGAAGTAAGAACCCAGCCAGACATGTTGACAAAGGTGGTGACTATCGACAAGCGAAGTTGTGCTCAACTTCGGTTGGCTCGCTCAAATAATGCCAGGGGAAGGTCAGCTGCTTGATCGAGGTGTGAAGACCGATTGAAATCAGTCTTCAAGTGGGAGATTGTTAGTCAAAGGAGGCAACCCACTAACCAAAATAAGGAAAAACATGGGTTGGAAAATATGGAAAGTCATAAAACACATGATGGTAGGTGGCCATCCAATTTGATGTGTTCATATTATATGTTCACATTGCAAACCTTGCCTAAGTCATAAAACACATGATGGTAGGTGTCAATCCAATTTGATGTGTTCATATTATATGTTCACATTGCAAACCTTGCCTATAAATAGAAGCTTGAAGGCAAGCGCGAATGATTCCAACATTGAGAGAATTTCAACCAAGTGAGTTCCAAAGCTTAGAGAGATAAGCATTTGTGAGATAAAATTCTAGTGACAGAATTTTGTGAGAGAAATTCTTGGGTGTAATTGGGTTGTGGGTTTTGTGAGAGAGTGTGAGTGTTTGTAAACACAGTGTGTATTTCCTTTTTCAATATAAGGTCTGCAGTAGTTCGGAGACGTAGGCATTATTGGCCGAACTCCGTTATCAATTTTTGTGTGTGCTTCCGCATTTGTTTTTCGCTCTTCCACTAATCTGACTATGGGGAAATTTTGCGTAATTTCCTAACAAGCAGTGGATTACTCCAACCGTTCCAAAACATTTGATATTTAAAGTTGTGGCACACCTATTAAGAAATCATTAAATAGTATATACCTAGACTAAAATATTCTTATTTAATCATGCCTAGAAACTATATAATGTGATCATTCTCATTGATGAGTGGTTAGCTATTGGCTTAGTAACTACAATAGTCTCGTAATAAACACATAGTATTAATTGGAATCAATAGTATGTTTGGAAAAAATGCATTAATTTAGTCTTGAATTTGTAAAACATCGAAAGTTTTGGAACAAAACTAAAATGCTAAAATATCAAATGTTTTGAAATGGAAAGAGTAGTAATTAGGTAAAAAACTCTCATTAATAAAAGTTGTGGAGACAAAGGGTATATTTGGAAAAAAGTAATTATTACGTATTGCTTTTCTAAATGGACAAATAATATGAGACAGTAAAATATTCTAAACATGACAGATAAAATGAGACAAAAGGAGTATAATATTAGTCCATAATTAGTAAATGATTCAATAGTCAGTGATACTGAATTAGCGATGCTGCTTAGTGCTATCAAACCCTTGACCTTTTTATCAAAATTACTCCATCCTATCAACTGAATAAACCCCCATTGTGTGCAAAGAATCTACTCTAATCTAGTGTCATTATTAGCCACTTTTTAGACGAATCAGGCACGAGTAAATTGCAATACTTGAGAGTACTATTATTATTTATACAAACACAAATTTCACAATGCCTACAATTGTTTAGGATAATCACTAGTCTCCAAAACAGAATTTAGATTGTGCATAACTTCGTCACGTGATTCACGAAACAATTATCCCCCTACTTCTAAGTCTTCTAATCTAATTCGCGGGAAATCGATCAATTTTCCTTTTGGGCCTTTGATGAATCCGTTAAAAACCAAGATTTTCTAATATACCTATTTCACATTGGCCTTAAACAACGAATGATGCCCTCGAGGTCCGAATCAGACACCAGAGTAAGCAAGCAGAGAAAACCAATGAACAAAACAGTTTTTGCCAATAGTTTCAAGCTCAGCCATATTATATCATTGTCATCTTTTCCTGCTAAAATTGTCTTCATATTTTCACTCGGGATTCATCTCATCCCGACCAACAAACTGCATCAATCTCATCCCTTGCAGACTTATACAACTCCAGCCTCTTGGCACATTGCCGTCTCCTTTCTGTCAGCACAGAATCTTCATCCAGCAACTGTGCGAGCTGCCTTCCCTGAAAAATAAACAGCAAAAATTAGTCGAGAAAATGAGCTAATTTCCATCTGTCCGTTGCCCCTTCTACCTGTTTTATTTTTTTACATATAAAATTTCAATTATCAATGGAGAATGATTTTTAATGTGTATCCTCGCGCATTTATCTGCCCGTAAATTTAGTAATAGTGCAGTCATACAATGTCTTTTCCATCTTTGTGATGCCACATTGTACCTTGATCGTGTTTCCCTATAAAAAAGGATGGATGTGAACACAATTTGATATGATGGTAGGTGATTCATATTTAATGTATTATACCTCCTTTCTGCCCAGTTGTGCGTAAAAATGATCTAGTAAAGATCGCTTAGCTTCCCTCACTTGACAATGAACAACAGCCTTTGGAATGGTATTCCTCAACGTTTCTGACACCATCCCAACATATGACAAAACATTTGAACCGATCCTTTGGAAGTGTCCCTCAGCGTACCGGTCTGCAGCCAAGGGAGCTGGATTCCCTCCCCTTTCGATATCCTGTGGGAGTTTACGGAAGAAATCGACGGTGATATAAGAAGATTCCATTTCCACAAGTCGTAATGTTGTCTTCTTACTGTCTTCACGGAATCTCTCTAAAGCCTCGTTAGCCGCTGCTGCTATTTCAGCTTGAAGTGTTGGAAATTGCTTCAATTCCTGCAACGGTGCAACCACTGTCAAAACTAAGTAAAAGCACATTTCCTCTAGAGAGTAATACCAAAATTCAACTCCCACACCCCCCCAAAAAAACACCCTTTCCAACTCAAACCTGCGTTTCTGCAATTGACTTTCTCACGAGTTCCTTCAGGACAAAATGAACCTGCCACAGATAGCATAGGAATTAAGAAACATATATAGCTTGCAAAATATAGTCCGGATCGGGGACACCTACGGTTGGTCTCATAGACAGCATAAAACAAGATAAATAATGTAGAAAAAGAAATAAAAAAAAGCTGATTTGCAATTGAAAAGGTCAACTGGATCAAACTATTTAAAACAGAAGCACTTACAGCATCTACAGAAGCTTGAGCGGGACCTTTGAAATAATTAAGTGAGCTCTCTAGGAGGCGTCGGTAACCTTGCTCGGGAGCAATTAGATGTGGTTGATATCCATCTGCCTCCGAAATCACTTTTCTGACATTTTGCAACGACAAATGACGGTCTAGTGGAAGCTTTCTCAATGCAGCAGGAAGCTGGTAATCGAAAACTACATAAATTCGGTCACCACCTGGTCGCCTAGAAGGGGAACACAATAAAACTAGAAAGGTCAAGGCTTTTCCTTCCCAGAAGTATTAAGATATCCAGTTTTTCAAACTAGATGTCAACACACTCAAACGTCGCATTAGGTTGATTATCATCTGTAACCTTGACACTGACGAGCATAAAGGACCAGCAAAGCCAATGGTTCAAGTGACAACTTAAATAAATTATATATCCCTATTATTACCCCATAGTTACCACGATAAATTCTTGAAGTCCGCCATCCGCCTAACCCTCCAATACTTTGTTCAATTTGTTTTATATAGCCATAGTTTCCTGTCGTGTTAAAATAACTACTTGTCTTTGGCAGCAAATAAGAATGGTTAACATTGATATAGTGAGGTCAAATTCATGAAAAGGGAAATTGAATCGGTAAAAACAGTCACGGCCAATTGATATATATGGTTGCCACTTAAAAACACACACACAGGGACAAATGATTATCCCTACATTAACACCCCCCCCCTAAAAAACGATTTCTTACCCTCCATCTAAATGCTCCTTAAATACCCGGTCAAAAGCACGGCATAACTCCAGAATAGTGTACAGCTGGGCCTGACAAAATCAGAGAAAGTGTGATAAATATCCTAATAGGGATTATATTGATAGCAGATAGCACAAAATACTCCTCACCCCAGCATCAATGGCAACTGGTCTACCAAGGTGAGCCAACTCTGCTTCAAGCTCATCAATGCTTCTATTAATAAAAGATGCAATCCCTGGAATCCGAGCTCTTATCACAGACTCTAAATGCTGAAACCAAATCAATTCTATAAGTACCCAAGTAAATCTGGAGAGTTGCAAGAAAAAGCAACAAAAGACATGCCCACCCAACACTAACTGCATAATAGAAGGATAAATAGAAACCTTTGAGAGAAGCCTTGCTAGATATTCCGAGCCCATTTTGCTTGCCAAGTGTGCGTAATCAGGACTGGTGGCAAAAAATTCACGCTCCCTTTGCCGAGCAGCAATCATATCTACACTCCTATTAATATCTTCCTGAGAACGGTTTACAATTCCCACCCAAGGATTACGAAGTCGACATGATCTTCCCTCAAGGACCTACAACAGGACAAAATGGGAACATTATCACCATATACGAAAATCATTCTTCATCCATGTCAATTAAGATTCGATAAGTTTCATCACCGAGCCAAATATATAATATCATGAGTTTACTACTGAGTGTACTAGAAAAGCTAAGATTCTTACATCCAAAGCATTTGTTCCTTTGTCCATCAAATCAAGCTTTGTCAACACACCAAATGTTCTTTCACCTACATGAAAAATATTTTGAAGGCATTGTCAAGGAAAAACACACTAGCATAATAAAAAAAATATGCATAAGGTTTATATAGTTGAAGCATGATTGTAAACAAAATGCAGCAAGCATACCAGCAGGGTCAACTTGTCTGGAAACCTTGATGGCATCAGAGGTCGCTATATCTTGATTTGCTGGGCTAATGGCCAAAATTAAGCAATTAGGCTGCAATTGAATAGATTCATAAAAGAGTTAAAAGTGCGTTTAACTGAAGCAATAGGAAATCTATCAATACATTAATATAAAATGCTGAAAAATGAGGAATTAATTGGATGGTGTAGCTTCAATGATTCAAATTATTATTATTATTATTATTATTATTATTATTATTATTATTCCACGCGTTCAAAAGCATTATGTCAGAATGGAAAAGGTTGGAAAGCCCCATATTTAGAATTCAAAATATGACCAGACCAACTATCACCAGTCCATCACTCGCTAGAGTAGTCGTGAATTCATTCAAACAAAGACAGTGAACTTGCTATCTCATCCTCCAATATGATTTATTCAACGGAGTGCTGGCAAGTACTTTTAAAGGCCAACAGATAGCAAATAATGCAATATAAGAAAAATGATAGGCTTTAGTAGTTTAGTAAAAAGTTACATGATGGAAGGATAAACTCGTATCATTTCCTGAAAAGGAAAATTAAGTTGCATAATAGGCTAGACTCTAGCGTCTGTCAAATTGTCAACTACCTTCTTTATTTTTGCAAAATCTTGCATACAATTCCCCTCGAACCTTGCTCTGTTACCACTTCTTAGATCAAGTGATTACCATTACGCCAAAAGCCACAGCTGATGGCAAAAGTGCAACTTATTTCCTAAGGATTTTTAGAGCCGCACTAGTTTAAGGGGCTGCACTCATTATAGGCTTCATGGACTGGGATGTTACGTCCATGAATCCTAGGATAACGCTGACCAAATAAAACCAACAAAACAGACATGACAAATTTTAATACGTAACTTACATGTATTACTGCTTCTGAAAAAAATTTAAAGACGAAATTACTTAAGTAGAAAATGGGAGCAAGAGGTCGACTTCAGCCATTCCCATTAGATTGGAATGAGTGACATTTCTGTATTCTTTTTCAATCACAGTAAACACATCATCAGATTTTTCAAAAAGGATCAAAGAGGGAATTATGTCCTGAAGCAGTGTAGATAAAAGTACGTCTTTCAAGTTTTAACTACCTTCTCAACATATGAGTGTATCATGCTTTCAATTTCTTGAACAATACTTTCTGGCTGTCCGTCTACAAAATTAAAACATTAACTAATTACTCGAAAATAGGAATGGAAATTGATAATATGAAATACAAGTTTATTTGAGAAAAAGAAATGAAAAGAAAGCGTACCTACAGCAACCTTTGTCAAACCAGGCAGATCTATCAGTGTCAAATTGACAACTACCAACAAAGAAAAAACAATAAGACCAACAACAACAAGAAGATACACTTGAATATCACAAAACAAAATGGAAAATCCACAATCCACATACGGACTGTAACCTCTACAACAGGAGGAGGCATATTACCCATTACATATATACAATAATAATAGAGGATGTACAGCTCCCTTAAAACATCAGCATGGGTGATTACTATGTATCAAATATCGTATGCCTCAGATAGACTAGTGCTTGAACAACTTAACGAGCACAATACAATTCGATTAGAAATACAATACTAACGGATTAGTGCTTGAACAACTTAACGAAGCATAATAATAAAATTCAATTAGAAATACAGTACTAATGGAAAAACAGTGAATCACCCGAAATTGATAAGCGAGGCACTCACCGTGTGACTAAAAATCAAAAGACAACATCAAATAAAGCAATAAATAACACAAATAATCAAATAGCGATGAACACTATCAAGTTTTCAGGGCACAGTAGAAATGGTAACGACTAATTACATATTGCATTCTGGTGATTGAATCATGTCTGACAACAAGAACAAGAGTCATTTACTACTCGGAAAATATATCCCGCAATGAAAAAGAAAAAATAAAAAAATTGGTAAAACCAAGGGATATACAGCACCTGAATGACATGTAAAACATAATCCCTTTACCATTAGGTGAGTAGATGCTGAGATGAATGGGAACAGGAGATATTTGTTTTGCTTTGCCAGTCATTCTATTAGTTTCATCTTCAATTTCCTTTCGAACCATAGCTACAAAAGATAACAAGAAATCAAAACAAGTTGAAAGTAGTTTTTCTAAAAAATAAAAAAATATAGATTAGAAAATATATATTGCTCGTCTGTTTATGAGTAAACATCCTAAGAAAATATTGGATTCACACCATATATTAAAATATTTTCACCGGTGTCAACTTGTATAACAATTACCAAAAGAAATAACACTAGAATATATCAGTTGAGACAACCTAAGAAATACGTCCACTCCAATCAAAGTGGTACAAGATAACCTTAGTCAAATATCTTAGGCTGTCAAAAACATGCGTACTCGTGTCATCACAATACTCAGAAAACACCGGACAAGTTCTAAGTTTTTAACCAGATAACACCATGGGGAAATTGCGCAGCACATGAAGCATGCCAATTAGAGGGTAAGACATTGTGAGTCTAAGTTAGGCACACAGACTAACAATGCCATGCAATGCACAAAAATAATTAATACCTATGAGAATGATAGATGGACAAGCTAAAATTGCACAATTTGAATTTTATTTTGAAAAAAGAAAAAGAAAAAAAAAGTAACGCATGCAGAGCATGTACTGCGGTCAAGGAACTGTCATTTCCAAATTTTCTAATGAAGATTCAAAATCAAGCATGCAATGCATGAGAAGACATACAGAAATCCGTAAACCGTTTCTTCGGCAAGTGCAGAAATTCCGCATACTCTTGTAACCCCTCTTCTATTCTGTGCAGCTGCAGTACCAAAGGCCTCCGCGTCACAATCCCTAAAATTTCACTTCCAGTGTAAGACATAAAAAAAAGAAAGCTAAGCATTCTTCACGAGAAATTGCATAAATAAATTTAACTCCATTTTTTTTACTTTCATTGTTCAAAACATCCTTCAATATTTTTCTTCTACCAATTACACAGAAGAAGAAGCATAAAAAAAAAAGTTCTAAGAGTTTTCCATTTTCGCAGCAACAAAACAGAATGAACATAAAAATAAAAATAAAAAATGAAAACAAATGAACTGTTAAAGCGATAACAATAACGAACCCGATCCCCTGGGCAGAAAATCACGGCCGACAATGCTCTCTAACACCGACGACTTTCCAGAACTCTGCATGCATTTTGTAAAAATGATAAACACCGAAAGCGAAAAGCGAGGGCGGAAGAACTATCTAGAATGTGAATCGGTTTAAAGCAGAAGAAAACAAAGGAATGGAGAGGAGAGAAACGAACCTGGCCGCCGACGACGGCGACTGATGGAAGGGATTCCCAGAGAGTGGGCGAAGCGGCGTCTCCGCCGTGGTCGCCAAGGACTGTACAGGCTCGCTGGATTCGGTTGACGAGGGCGATCAAGGTCTCCATGGTGGCCATTGGTTCAGGCTCGGAAGAAGGGGAAGCAGAGGGATGGAGCGAGGTTGTGAAAGAGAGGAAGAAGTGCAGTAGAGGGAGCAAGAGGATAAGAGGAATAAGAAGAAGGGAAGCTATCTTGGTTGCTTCTGCGTTTTCTGTTACGTGATTACGCTTCTCTTTCTGTGTGATTTTTAAAATTGGTTTTGTTTGAGAGAGAGAGAGGGAGCGTAGAAAGTGGGGCACGTAAGTTGGACTTGGGTTGAGTCTATTCGTTTCGGAGCTGAAGAACTGCTTCCGTTTCTGCTTTACGGTTTCGAATGAGTCAATTCATTTTTTTTAGTTTTACTATTTTCACCTTCGTTTTCACTCTTTGAGATCTTTTGAACCTGCTTCTGGCGGGATAGTCTTTCACCAAACTGCATCTTACGAGTTACGAATCCACAGTGTCTCCTGAATTTGGATTATCTGTGTCTTCTTCTGAAAGAGTAACGTATCCAAACATAATCCGTGATTGAAAAATTTAAAAAAAAATTTGTTATACAATATATATAATATAAATATATAATATAAATCTTTATCTCTGTTATATACAAATACAAATAAATAAATAAAAACACAAATAGTATCACGATATTAAAAGTTCATAGCCACGTCAATTAAAAAAAGTTTACATGGCAAAGCTGAGCCACAAATATGGGAAAATTAATAAACAAAAATAAAAATAAAAGAAACAAATATAACATTTAATGATCACATTTAAAAATATAGTAGCAGGTGTTACAAAATAAGAAATGGTTTATTTTGGTCAAACAGGAGAGGATCACACGTGTCAACTGTTGTCAGCAAAAATATATTTGACGTGTCGCCACCTATTATAATTAATGGATTTAATTTATTATTTTGATTCCTTCTTGAAATATTATTTTGATTTGCAATGAATGCATTTTCAAAATTCATATGGTACACAATTTAGTCTAATGGTAGTTTATTACACCATAATACAAATCAATTTTTATTTAAAAAAAATGTTTTAATTTATATGATGTGAATCAATTGTTAAACAAATAATATAAATAATTTCTAAAATATTAATTTAATGTAATCAACAGTAATAATTTCTATGCCATAAAAGAAAATCTGCCATTAAGAATTAAGAAATTAAGAAATAATTTATAAAGGAGTAATTTATATGCCATCTACTATCATTTATTTTATGCCATAAACAATAGTTTTATCATGCGAAGGATTTAACGTATTCGGGCAAGATTTAAATTCAAAAAAGGAAAATATGAAAATAGTGCAAATTGATTTGCAACCGATACCATCAAGGAAATTTTTATAAAGTAAATAATTTGAAACCAGCTCACTTATAAATGTTCTCCTAATTAATTTCATTTGTTACCGCGTTTATTGAAACCTTATTTTTTTTATTTTTCAAATTTGAAAACGCATTATACTTTAGACCCTTCCCTCAGATTTTATCAACATCTCCAACTTTATTACTTTCCAGATATGTATTTGAGTCAAATGAAACCATTAAATATACGACATCATATAATCCCATTTCAATTGATTTTTACGTGAAACCTGTTCTCAGAATTTTCAAAGATTGTGTCTCCCTCCTATGCTTTCTCCTTCAATTGGCTTTGCCTCTGCCTTTTGCAAGTGCCACGTTTGTGTGCATTTTGCCTTAATGTTTTTCTTCTTTATGCCCTCATCTATGCTTTTTTATTATTTTCCTTATCTTGGTGTTCATTTTCTTTCTCTTTCAACTTATATGTGATAGAATTCCACATTTAGGGGAAAGCAAGCTTGATCAAAGTAAGCTTATCTGGTATTTTTTAGTTGTCCATTATCAATTTTCTTTATTCATTCCATGATAGAATTGTGGTACTTGATTCTGAAGGTTGCTAACTGGTGAGTGTGTAGGACCCTGCGGGTAAATTGCAAAAGGTACCATCATCCCTTGGGTATTGAGACCATATTGCAACTGCATAGGACCAAAGCCAGGTGGGTGGGAAGGTGTAGCTTGACTTTCATCATTCACTGCTGGAGATACCCCATCTGTAGCCTTGTCTTTGTTTAGGGATTGCAGAAACTCCAAAACTTTGCTCATCTGTTCCTTCAGCTGGTTGACGTCCTCTTTCATCTCTTGGTCATCCATGATCCTTGATTGAGAGCGAGTTCGATAAGGGTGTCGAGGAACCAGTTTGTTTGATTATTTTCTGATGATTTTTTAAAAAAATGATATGAGTATGTAAGAAAAGAAAAATGAATGAATGTGGATGCATGAATCTATTTATTTGTGCCAAGGAATCGTAGGCCTCATTGTTTTGACATGTATGAGCTTCTTTGAAACTGTTTCACAATTTGATCTCATATTATTTCACAAAATACTTACACCCAAGCTCTTGAGTTCCTCCGATTTTCTGGCGACCTAAAATGAAATCAGAATGAATGATATTATTTCTTTATTTTCAACATGTGTTTTTTTGTTTTTGGCGTATGAATGCATGAAGATATGTGTTTTTGTAGACCCTTTTTTATGCATGGACATGATATAACAAATTTTGGTGGAAGAACAAAAATGATATGATGCCCCTTGTGTCTTAAATGGGTCAAACCTAAAATTAGATATTTTCTAGCCTAAGGGGTCTATAGTCTTGTATTGAGTGATAGATCTCATGGTGGCTCTACTCACATTCTCACCAAAGGCCTCTAGAGCTAAAGTCTCCTCCTGAATATTAACCACAACGATAGATAACTATCCGGTGCGGAATACTCAGAGGGAGCACACTCTAGATGAAGTTCTCGCAATAGCCAGAAGGAAAGCAAATTCCAATTGACCATCACCGAACCTCCACTCAACTTAAGCTTTGCTCTGACCCGGGTATAGGGCCTTACTCACATGTGTGTGCGAACGTGTAGGTGCGGTGTGTGAGAGGGGCAACACCCTAACACTATCCAAGCTGCAAAACAAACAAAGCATACAAATATAGTCGTCTATCCTAATGTTCAATATTCACAACAAATTAAAATTAAACAAATAAATAATAAATAAATATTTACAAAAGAAAATAAATAAATAAATAAATAAATAAATAAAGATAAAAATAAAAAGAAGGGGAATTAAAAAGAATAACAAAAAAATGAAGTTAATTATTTGGCACAATTAATCATGTTAGGCTTGACTCTCTAAAAGTCCCAATGAGTCGCGGTATGTGACAGAAAAATCCGGAGGGATTTTATTCGAGTTTAATGGAGCCGCCACCAATAATTTATTTCATAGGGAAAATATTGGAAAAAACCTTTTTTTGAAGAAAAGTGGTCCTTAAGACCTGATTTGGGTTCGGGAGTCGATTATGTGTAGGGAAGGTATTAGCACCCTACAACATCCTTTCGGAAAAGGTTACCTCTAATTAATTGTGCAAATCTTATTAACTTCTAAAAAAATATTTATTTCCCTTTTATTTTAAAAAAAAATTAACCAAGATAAAAAAAAGGACTTAATAAAAGTCGTTTATTTTTGCGCTTGACAGGAGTGGGCTCCTGCTCCTACGTATCTCCGGGTGCAGTGGAGAAATCAAAGGCTACGTAGTTCTTGGGTAGAAAATGATTGTGTGTTGATTGATTTTAATAAATTTTTTAATTTTTATGGTTTGCGTAGTGACCAAACCAAAAGTGGATTTGGCGTAATCACTACTAATATTTTAAGATTTTTTTTATTTAAGATTTGTGTAATGACCAAACCAAAAGAGGATTTGGAGTGGTCATTGATTTTAGGGTTTTCTAGATCGAAAAAAGTTTGCGTAGTGACTAAACCGAAAGTGGATTTAGTGTTGTCACTACTAATTATTATTAGTTTTTTTTTATCAAGATTTGATGATGACCAAACCAAAAGAAGATTTGGAGTAGTCATCGATTTTTAAGTTTTGGAGATTTTAAAAAAAAAAATCGCGTAGTGGCTAAACCAAAAGTAGATTTAGTATTACCACTACTAATATTTATTATTTAAAATTAGTCAAGACAACAAAAATAACAAGTAATAACTACATCAAAAACAAGATAAACAGATGGGGGAAGAAAAAAAAAAAGTGGGCCAAGCCCAACGTTTCATCAATAGTTTAAAAAAAAACATAACAACTAAAAATCTGGAAGTTTCTAACAATTAACAGGGATGCAAAAATAAAATAAAGAAAAGCAAAAGAGAGTGCGACGGATACCTCATTCTTGGTACCAATTATTTTTTTTAGAGAGGGGGCATAAATAAAAAGGAACAGGGGTGTGAAAAGTAAAAAAAAAAAGGAGCAGAACATGAAATAAGGGGGAATTAAACCTAAACACACACACACACCAACACAAAACAAAAGGAAAGAAAAGATCTGGCCTATATGTGAGAAAAAAAAAGAAAAAGAAGAGGCGAGAGTGAAGGAGAGAAAGAGAGAGAGAGAGAGAGAGAGAGTGGTCGAGAAGGAGAAGAAGAGGAGGGAACCCTGAGGTTGGGATCTGAGGGAGGATCGTCCTCCTTGGAGGTGGGTGCGCGCGCGGCCGCGAGCTGGAGGGGGGGCGTGCGAGATGTGAAGAAAACAAAGGGGGAGGGGAGATCGTGGGGAGAGAAAGGAGGAACAAGGGGAAGGTGAAGGAGGAGGAAGAGAAACCTTTTTTTCTTCTGCTTCTTCTTTCTTCTGTTTGCTTCTTCTGCGTTTTTTTTTTGGTTCTTCTCTTTTTTCTCTCAATTTTCTCTCAAATTATTGTGTATAATTGGTACCAAGAATGAGATATCCAATTCTGAAATTAAGTGCCATTTTTCTTCCGTTCCCCCTCTGTTATCTCTTCTTGCTCTACTATTTATAAAAAAAAGGTTCAGTTTGTCAACTTGAGACTGCAACTTGTATGCTAAGTGTGTGCTAAAATGATGCTGAGGAGATGGCATGTGCAAAGTCTGAGATGATATCAATGGTTTGAAAAAAAATTGCAATCAGCCGTGACTTTAACAACGGTGCTCCTCCTTTTTTTGATTAAATTGCATTGTTTGTCAAACTTGGTTGGCAGATGAAGAAAAAGCAAAGGCACATGGGGGACATATAGCTGTAAGACATAGTTTGTAGAGTGGCTGAGGAGATATCCAGAGGACTTTAGTGAAGATATGCAGATGACTTTGTGAAGGGTGAAGTGTGGAAATCTGACTTTGATTTTTAGTTTTGAATTTTAGGTTTTTTTTTTTGTTAATAACGCTTGTAATGAACTGCAATTGGGCTAAAAATGGCCCAGCTCGGCATACGATCTCCCGGCTCGTCATACGACCTCTCCACGGCTCGACAGCGACCTCATTTCGATGCGCGACCTCTCCACGGCTAAGACGCGATCTCGGCTCGAGACGCGACCTCCCCACATTTCGGCGTCTACGACCTCTCCACAGCTCGACAGCGACCTCCCGCTGACTCGGCGTACGACCTCTCCACAGCTCGGCACTCGACTTCTCCACAGCTCGGCAAGCGACCTCCCCACAGCTCGGCACCCGACCTCAACTCGGTACGCGATCTCCCCACAGCTCGGCGTACGACCTCTCCACAGCTCGGCACCCGACCTCAGCTCTTTACGCGACCTCTCCACAGCTCGGCGTACGACCTCTCCACAGCTCGGCATACGACCTCAGCTCGGTACGCGACCTCCCCCAGCTCGGCGCGCGGACAAAACCAAAAAAAAAATGAAAATATAAGCGGACAAAATTGGGGTATAACAGTAATGATTAATAAGATATATTTAATAGAATTACTTATTTCGAATCAATGCCGGCCTAGGATTTTTCTTCATGTGATACTGTTTCATTTTCTCTGCCACTTTCATTCTATGATTTATCTTTTTTTTTAAAAAAAATATGTTTTCTATCTAATCTGTTTCTACTAAATTGTTACATCATTTAGTGATTTTCTTTTGAAAAATTTATTTGCTTATTTTTTTTAATGTAATAGCCAATGACTATGGTGTCTATAGGGTGCTAGCTTAGTGGCAGGAGCTTGACCTTGTAACCCCAAGGGATATGGTTCAAATCCCCTCGGGAACAGTTGTAATATTGTCGTTAGTGCCACCAAAATAATAATATATCACCTTCCCCCACTCCTTTTTAAAAAAAAAGACTATGGTGGTTTGAACTCAAGTTGAAAAATTTGAAAACTGAGGCTTGCAAGTTTGAATTCATTTGCATATTTATGCCCCCCCCCCCAAACAATAAGAGGATAAACCAAGTGTTTCTTCTTTCTTTCTCAACCTTGATTTATGTTAGGTTGGATATAAATTATTTTGTTGAATTTAGTGTTATATTGATTCTTTCACTTCTGCATGTTTAAATTGTCATGCAACAGTAAAATTCAAATTACCTTTTGCGGGGTCAAAAATATTTGGCATTGGATACAACTCCTGGAATGTGGCAGATATTATTTTCTTAAAAGTAGTGGCCACTAACCATAAACTGATCAATGGTGTTGTAGGTAATGATTATTGTTACTAAATCATTTGTTGTTTTTGTACTTCTAACTGCAATATTGGTAGGATTGGGGGACATTAGGAGGTTAGCACAATTACTCTAGTATCTCTTTTGGGAAAAATGTTGTTTGTTTATTCTAAATTTGGATAATGTCTTCGTTTGGACATTACTAAGAATACTAATATCTCTATCTCTTCTCTATTATATACAAACATGAATAATATAAAAAAAAAGAAATTAAACAAATGGCACTACCTCAAGAAAAGTAAAACGTCATGTCAATTAAAAATGTGAATGTGGAATACATGAGTCAGCAATTAAAAAAATAAATAAAAACAAAATAAATCTCATTCACAATTAACTAACACATTTAATTATCAGCCTAAATGTAGTAACGAATTACAAAAATGTAATTACAACAATGCAAAATTAAATACGATGTATAGACAATAATTGTGACAAGAATGGAAAAATGTAACCGTATAAAAAATTCTACAGTTAAAATAATAATAAAAGAAAGTCAACAAAAAATTAAATATTAATATTCAGTGTTAATACACAAAATTAGAGTAGTCAACTGATAAATCAAACATAAAAATTTAATTATAGTAATGATTCATAAAAATGTTAATTCATTATAACGTAACAAATACCAAGAAATCTGTGTATATATCATCATTCTCTCCTTAAAAAAATCTCACTAAAACTATATCATGATTTCTATTGATCTAACTAATATTTTTCTATCAAATATTAAAAAAAATCATTGATCAAAAGAAAAAATAATAAAAAAATTTGTATCGAATTGTATAATTTGTAGTCACATTTTTTAAAATCAAAATCGATATGCCATAATTCCTATTTGACAGCAACAATTTAAAATAATGAAACCTATTTAATATTTTACATTCAAATCGAAAATTGATGCAAAAAAAAAAAAGAATCAAACAATATTACACACCATTATTAAGATTAAATGGCATGTGTGTGTCTATTAATACCTGAATCAAAACAGTGTAAATGGAAACTTCACACCATTATTAAGCTGTGATCAAATCAAAATTAAAGTTTATAAAACAAATCAATCAACCTTTTTCTTGTAGCGTATTAAAGAAATAATAAGACATCAATCAGAAAAAAATTAAAGAAACATAATTTTCAAATATTTGTTTCAGCTCACCTATAATTGTTGTCCAAATTGATTCGAGTCTGATTTCAAAATGCTTAAAACATATATGAACCACGTTGAAACATCAATAAAAGGCAAATAAAATAATTCAACAATGAGTATTTAAGAAATATATTATCATTACATTATTACACATTGTTTTTCATATTATTCTATATTTACTGATGGGTCGTGTAGACCGTTAGGAGAGTAAGGCGATACGCCTTAGGGCCTAGGCCCTTGATTTTTATAAATATGTTTCAACAAAGTTTGATACAATGTAAAAATAATTATCAATTATTGCATCGGCCGCAAAATACTACAATGTAAAAAGTTGCTTTTACACTTTTTGTAAAACTTTGTTAACAAAAAAATAATGTTTTTATTACAATTTATTATTATTATTATTCGTATAACTATTATATAATATTTTTTTAAATTTATTATTATTACTATTATTATTATATATAAATAGCAAGTTGAAATATTTTAATATAAATTTTTTATGTATTTATTGTATATCATGTGAAGTACGGGCCATCAATACTTTATAATGAATTTTCTTCAATATTTTTTAAGAAAAATTTACATGTGAGTGTCAACCATTATTAACTTTTTAGTGTATATGTATGTAGCACTATTATCTATTTATTAAATGTTATTTATTTTATATAAATATTTCTCACAAATTAAAATAAGCAACAACTTTGTTTTGTTATTAATTAATATTCTTTGTTTATTTTTACTTCAATATTTTTGACAGAAAAATTCAAATTTTAAAATTTCTAAGATATAATTTTTATGTATTTACTATATATCGTGCGAAGCACGGATAATCAATATTTCTTATTAAATTTTTCTCAATAGTTTTTATAAAAAGTTACATTTGTGGCAATCATTATCAACTTTTCTAGACAGAAAAAATACCACTATCAACTTTTTTGTGTATATGTATGTAGCAAACATTATTATCTATTTTATCAAATGTTATCTATTGTGTATAAATATATCTATTAAAAATAAAATAAATAACAATGTAACTATTATTCTACATGATCAATACTAATCTGGTTTCGAATATAAGTTAAAAAAATAACTCACAAAAATTAAGAATATTAATTAATTTCATTTAATTTTTTTGATATAATCAAAAAAGTAATTGTATTTGCTAAACTGTCATTGCTAATGGAAAGAAAGATTTATGGGAACTTGTGTCACAAGAATAAAAGAGGTTATTGGAAAAAAAAATCTGAACTAATTGAATGGTATTTTTGGTAACTTATCATTAAATAAGGTGAAGTTAGTTAAAAAAAGTTATATTTTGGACTATCAAAGTTGGATTTTTTTTTTTGTTACTTATATTGAAGACCAAAAGGAGTATATGAAGAGATAATTTAACAATAACAATTTATGCAGTCATAAATTAGGCAACTATTATCAACTTTTTGGTTTATATGTATGTAGCAACTATTATCCACTTTATCAAATATTATTTATTTTGTATAGATATGTTTTTTAAAAATAAAATAAACAGCAATTTAACTATTTATATGTATGCAGCAAACCATATCTATTTGATTATAGTCCAAATCTCAACTTTCCAATTTTGAGTTTGTTTGATTTTAAATAAAATAAAATAAGATATGTTACTTTATTGTAAAATATATATTGATTTTATTTTTGAGTTATTTACATTTATCCAATTTACTATAAACCTCAATCCATTAAGTAACAAAAGTAGATCTTATAACAGAAAAAAGCGGACCTTAGATTTTTTTTCCACAAAATTTGATTTTAAATAAATAAATAAGTTTTCTATTTAATATTTTCTAAAATAGATATGTTTTGCTTATATTTTTTTAGTTCTATTTTTTTTCTCGATATTATATATATATATATATATGTATATATGTATATATTCTTAAATTATGTACCATTTCATTCTATCAATTCTTTAATTTTTTATGAATATATAATATAGTATTAACCCATAAATTACATATTTTTATTCGTTTATTTCATCAATTTAATAAAGTATTCTTTATCTAATTCAATTATGTGGTATGCACCGTCAAATTGTTTGTGTCGTATGCAACTCAATTAATATTAGTTTGTTTACGTATCGTACCTTAGGTTTCTTATAACATTACTAAAATTTAATAATTATTATCATAATATTTGTTATATTTCATTTTTGAAACCAAATATTATTTGGATAAAATATAAAAATATTTCCGTGCATGACACGTGTTACGTACTAATATAAAATAAATTATGAAGTTTTTTTACCAAAACAAAATAATACGTTTCATTAATAATTAAATTAAATATTCAACACATATTAGAATATCATAAAAAGATTGAGAGCTGAGCTGACGATAGGTAGTTTATTTCAAGTATAGAATTACAGTATATGCCTAGGAATTATGTTCCAAGGAATCCTATTATTAGGATTATTATTCTCATAATCAATTCAAAATGTGTTTGTTAATTACTTGATACCCCGAGGAATTTTTTAAAAGAATTATCTAGTTTGAATATAAAAAGTAAAAAAAATAAATAGAAAGAAGTGATAAGTTATTGGCGGTTATTTTTATTCCCATGGGAATAAAAGATTCTCACTCATCTATCATAGAAATGTAAAATAAGGAATTTATAAATAAGTAAATTTTATTCATTGAATAAAATAATACCCAGAAGTGTAATAAAAAAAAAAGTAATACCCAGAAATAACTTTTTTAAACTTGTACCAAACGAGAATGTTATATTCCCAAATCCACTTTCACATGACCTTCTGTAAATATCTTGAACAAACACATATAAGATTCCCCCGAGCAAACATCAACACATCCTATTCTAAAGGAGTGTTGCATTTTATTCTTTAAATAAAATGCAACACTTATGCTAAAGGTGTTCAATTCACATCCTCGTCATTTAAAATGCAACTTAAAATGCATTTTATTGTTTACAAAATCGTTGATCCTCGTCATCTTCCATGCTTGCTCTTCTTCTACCTACTCTTTGCCCATAGGGGGAAAGAAAAATATTAGTTTTACGTATAATTTGGATAAACTTAAAAAAGGATGCTTTTAAAGTTCCTTTATAAAAATAAAAAATAATGCTTTTTAAGGAATTGATGTTACTTTTAAATCTGTATATACGAAAAACCACTTTACTATTCTTCTACGTATCTTAGTAATGTGCAATTGAATTTAATTGATTATGAAAAAACAAGAACTTGTTCAATAAAATCTCAATTATATTTTATACAAAGAAATTAAGTTATCAAAATATAAATTATTAAATAATTAGAATTATTTATTTAACAAATACATGATCTCATTTAAAAATAATAATTCAAACAAATTCGTATTCACATACCCGAGTTCAATTCCTGGTAATAAAACAACTTGTGACCTGACTTTACTTACCTCTCGGCCGACGGAACAATATTGAAAATGAAAGCTTAAAACATACTTTGTTAAACATCTAAAAATTAATAATTTTAATGTAAACATAAATGTAGTATGTATGCAATAAATGTGAATATTAAGTATTGTTACCATGTGCATCTATCCTTTAAAAGTATTTTATTATTGTTAATTAAATTATTTTAATTATTAGAATCCCATAAAGCATTTAATGTAATATTTTCAAAATATTAAAACATTAAGAAAATATAAATATTATTTCATAAAAATATCTTTTTTTATCAATCTCTATTTAATAAGTTAAAATTTTCATTTTTGCTTCAGGCATTCTATTTAATATATTTTATTTTAACATTTAATACAACTATCTTTTCATGTTTCTATTGCATATAATAATTACAAACAAAAAGAAATACCTCATTTTTCTCCCATTTCTTTTCTTCCTTTTTCTCTCCATCCCAAGATATTCATCCAAATATAGTGTAAGTCTTGGACTCTCAATCCATTATTTCTTTTTCTTTATTGGTTTTCCACAAGTATCTAGCCTCTATAATAGGCTCTGTTCGAGATATGGTCGGGCAATAAATGAAAGCACCTCTCCCAACAGAGATTCAAACAGTGGTTTGTCACATGTCTGCAAGATCCAACCCTCATTGGTCATCCATTATTTTTAATCCATCATTTTAAGCATTAATTTGCCATTCACCAAAAGATGTTGAGTTTTTCTGTCAAAAAGATGTAGAGTTTTTTTACGGGACCAAAAGTTGTTGAGTTAGTTTTATATTTAAAATTTTATTTTTTCAAGAAATATTTAATTGTGTACTTTTTATATGGCATTTGTTAATTAAATCAAATAAAGTTTGAAAAAAACAACATATTACTTTATATGGTAGAATTTATTGCTAGATATATAAAAATATAGAATAATTTTAGAATTAAAAACTTCACATGAGATGGGTCAATTAACCCAAAGATTGACCCTTTTTTTTAAACGTTATATAAAGCCATAAAATTAAACCCTCCTTTAACTTTATTTTTATTATGAACAGAATTAAATTTAATCCCGAATAACTTGAAGCGTTATATAAATTTAATCTCGAACCACGTTGTGTTGATCTTTTTTATGGTTTTTCTAGTATGTACGACCTTGTATAGGTTAAGACTCGTTAATTATCTATTTTTTTCTTATTAATTATTTGTTTTCCTATTTATTTTATGTGTGTAACCTCTCTTTTCTCTCCAAATAGGAAAGTGATTAATTATTAAGAAAAAATGAGTAATTAATGA
This sequence comes from Calophaca sinica, assembly GCA_037113605.1. NCBI lineage: Eukaryota > Viridiplantae > Streptophyta > Magnoliopsida > Fabales > Fabaceae > Calophaca > Calophaca sinica. Next base: position 35,980,157 of record CM073731.1, read on the forward strand.
GTCTTAACCTGTGCAAGGTTGCACATGTTAGAAAAACCGTTTTTTATATATGAAAGGGAGAACACAAAAGAAGACTAGTGAACTAGTCTACTAGAACTACAACCCCACAGGTCACCACCAAGGAGCAGGGCCAACTCAGGGGTTGTAAAATCTAAAACAGACACTGAGAAGCTACCATTATGGCCAAGATTGGCTAGAAAGTCAGCACACTTGTCCTCTCTGTAGGTATGGATGTTTTCAGTTCTCTAATATGTCAGGGATAGAAATCTCTTGCAGAATTGGTCTCAACAAAATATTAGGCGAGCCCTTCATCCGAACCATGTGAACAATGACTCGTGAATCTACTTCAAAAATTCCAGAAGTAAGGGTCATGCTTCTAGCTAGCATTGACCCCTAATTTTGAGTGAAATACCAATAATGATTCTGACTCAATTTCTCCTGAGATTTTAAAAATACTTGAGCAAACCCATAATTTAGTCTGTGAACTTATATCCTCTCTCTGATTTAGTCCCTAAAGTATATAAAAATAATAAGTAGTTTCTAAAATTTGTGAAATCCGTCCTATTAGCTAGTCCCTAAAGTTTTATAAGTAATCCCTTACGGGAACTAATAAGACGGATTTCTCAAAACTTTAGGGACTACTTATAAAACTTTAGGGGCTAATGAGACGGATTTCACAAACTTTAGGGATTATTTATTATTTTCATATACTTTAGGGGGCTAAGTAAGAGAGAAGGCGTAACTTCATATACTAAATTGAGAGTTTACTCATGATAACTTCTATGTATGTGCATGTAGTTAAAAAATTACATTTTGTTTTCCCCTATAGTGTCAAACGCTAAATAAATTCTCTGAAAAAAACGCAAAATAAATGGGTCATCCATGTTTTTGGATTTTTTTCTCAAGTTTGTTTGGACTATATTGCAAAATTAAGTTGAAACTGCTTTTTTTCTTAAAATAGTGAATTTATTGAAATAATATAAATATGATTTTTTTTGGTAAATAAATATGATCATTTTTAAAGTGTAGTTAAATTGGTTATATGTTATATGTAATAAACTATCAGATTCCACTTTAAAAATTTAATTTTGCTTACATTTTGTATAAATTATTCTAGTTAATTATTCAATTTTCAAACTAACTTTGTTTTATGCACAATTTTCAAAATAACTTTTGTTTTATCAATAACTTCTATTTCAAGTGAAAATGGTAGTATTTCTTTTAAAAAAGATTTAATGTTTGAATTTTGTATATAGAAAAAATAGGAATCACCTCTATGCTTTAATAAGTCCACTCAACTCAACTTAGATTAATTATAGCCGGATCGGAAGAAAAAAAAACTGTTATTTATCTTTAAAAATAAATTATCCATTTGTTAATAAAAGTTACTTCTAGGCCATTTTTATTTTAGAATTCATTTCCAATAGAATTTAAATAGCTTAGAAAAAACACTTCAGCCGTTGCGAGATAAATTTTTAAAGTGGTAGAAGAATTAAATTTTAAAGGGTTAAGAATTTGGAACAAACGATCTATTATAAGGTCACACGACTAGGGTGAATTGCAGAATGGGTCGTGCACCAGTGAAGCACCATCTAGTTTGATATATTAATAATTTACTAAACGATTATATTAGTCACCGAATCTGCACCACCCAAATATTCAACGCCCAACGCCTCAACCGCATCCAACACATGTGCCACCGCAAAGTGCAGCAATGAGAATATCGATGGACATGGAGCAATTTGGCATGCAAACCCCTAAAACTATTGCAAAACTTGAAATCAAAATAAAAAAGCAATCCACAAAACATAAACAATCTAAAACCCTACCCACTTCAGTCGTTCCTCAATGGGCAAAGAACTTCAACGGGCATTGGTTGGGCAATCTTTCGTGAAACACACACTATAACAACTCCGACAATGATGAATAGTACAAAATGTTGGTCAATGTTCCAGGCCTGCTACGGTCAAAATACCCCGCGATCATCCAAGAGCTCTGCCAATTAAAACAGCTAACCGCCAACCACCATTAACTCAAGAGGAAATTGTGGTTAGAAAGATGGTTGGATTGTGAACAGACGTCGCATATGGTGCAATGGTGGATTCGTTGCCTCAATGGCGTTGTTATAGTGTTAGCGCTCCTCTCCTGCATCAACATTAGCGACGACTTGCCCTATGAGAAAGCCTCTTCCTTTTGCCGAATCTCAGCCTCGACACCGACGACGAGGTTGGCTTAGTGGCAGATGACATTAATGCCTCGTCGTCATTGGATCCTCCGTTTACCGCCAAGCCACCTCGGAGGGAAGAAGCAATGCGATTTTGAAGTTTTTTGAGTGATTTTGTAATTTCACAAGTTTAATGATTAAATAATAATATTACATTCTTTCTCAGCTAGTAAAAAAATTACTTGCCATAGCAGGTATTTTTGGATTCCACTTCTCTAAAGTGAATAAAGAGTAAAGTAAGTAATCTTAACTATTAATAAAAAAATCAAAGATGATTTGCTACAAATGTGCATTTAATATTAGTCATTGATTTTTTTTAAATTACTTACTTTATGAACGGCTCAATTTAGAGGAGTAATACTTATTTTTTAAAGTTTCACCATACAACCCCACAGTGCGATTCACCTAGCATTCATCCTGTTATAAATGATAAATGGACCATGAATCAAACATTGAGGTGGGAGGTTTACGATGTTATATGATGGTAAAGCCACCCTAATCCTGAACTATCTAAGGAAAAAAAAAAAAAAAAAAGGTAGCCATGCTGGGATTTCAAAAAAGATATAACTCACGAAATTGCAACACTAGCATCACCCTTCTCCAGGCTCTCGTCTCATCTCAACTCAATTCCAAAAGAGATAGCCACCACAAAACTTCATCAAAATTTGGTCCCATTCTTCCATCAGCAAAACTCTACTTCACCATTTGAAACCTCAAGGCCATCAGTTTTACCTTCCTCGGCTTTTTTATAATAATAATCTAGATAATGCTGATACATATAGGAAAGAAATCCCCACAATGCTAACAGCAAAGCTATAACCTTCACCCCATTGATCTTATCATGAAATAATGCAACAGCAAGGACGGGAACTATGGGCAATTCCAGTGTACCTATCACAATTGAGAATAATGAAGATACCTCAAAAATCAACCCCAACATACCAATGGATGATATTTGCCATGTCAAAGCAGTAGAAAGCAGAGTCATTATATACGACACGCTTCCCTTTTGGTATTCCTTCATCTCCTTATCCAAACTTTTCCATTCTCCACTTGCAAACAACCCCACAAGGCAACCACAAGTGGCAACAAAAGATGGGTACAATTGCATATCCAAAACAGCAGAAAAGGTCTCACTTTTTATAACTTTCTCAAAAGAAAGTTGCACTAGAGAGTGATATAAAGCAAATGTGGCAGATGCGCCAAGGGTGCAAAAGAACCCAATTGTATGATTTTCTTTTGGAAGACCCACAGAGTGGTCAAAATCGGAATTGATTGCAAGCAGTGAAGCTGATATGGTAAGGAGGACTGTAGAGTTGAATATTAGCATTGTGAATTTCTGAGAATTTAGAAAGTAAGAGAATAATGCACTGAAGGCTAATTGAGTTGCACAGAGTAAAGCATAGGTTGAAAGAGGAAGATATAAAAGTCCATAAGAATACATAAAATCGTTAACTGTCAGAAGTAAACCAAAAGCTAGGTAGAGAGAAACTAGAGTGAAAACTTTTGGTTTTGTTTTGGAGGAATAATAATCATTGTTAGTAAATGTGGCATGTGGTAGGAGGTTAAAAAGGAATGGAATGAGTAAAGGGAATCCAGCTGATTGAACAAATGAGGCCATCCATTTACTATTACCACCTTTGTCATAGTATAACCTTCCCAACAGAGTGGCTGTAGATTGGCCTGCAAGAAGAAAGGTTACATAGAGGGATACGCGAAACCACCATTTGTATTCTCTGAATATTGGATGTTGAAGTTGCCGAGGGACAGTTGTAATATTTCTGTTTGAGTTGTGCGCTTTTCTGGCATCTGAGGAATACATACATACATACAAGAAACTGAAATTAATTCTAATCACTTCTATTTGACATACAAGCTGGGAGTTTGATTAATGAGAAACTAACCTGTAGTTTGTTGTATCTGTACCTCTTGAACTATCTCCATTAAAAAAGAGTTATGACTATGATAGTGATTATAACCACCTTTGTCATAGCAAGACTTTACCAAAAAAGTGAAAGTGGGTGCAGATTGGCCTGCCAGAAGAAAGATTGTGTAGAGGGACACACGCAAAGCAACCTCGGTTTGTATTCTCTGAATCTCTGATGTACAGGTTGCAGTTGCTGAGTCACAATTGTGTTTCGGTGAAATTTGTGTATTTCTTTGTCATCTGAGGAGTACGTACAAGAAACTGAGATAAGTTCAATACCTTGCTTTTCCGATCAGATCAACTAGTTCAAAGTTAAGAGGACAGTTTAAGAAGTTCCTACATTATCCTTACTATATAATGGACCATGTTTGGTAACTGGTAGTAGTTTTCTTTAAAATAGTAATGATAATTATGGTATTTAAAAGTTTTCTAAAGAAGATGTCAAAAAATAAAGTTCTCTTTTTGTAGAAAAAGCTAATACAAAGCTGAATTCTTTCTTCTAAGAGGACTCGTCTGCCTTTCTTCAAATCTTTATGAACTTTTGGGTTCACAATAAATCTTAGACATTTTATTAAATTTGTCTAGCAAAAGTTTATAATATATGATTAATTAGCTAATAAATAAGTAGTAGAAAGTGATCCTTGATGTAAAACCAACAGAAAAAAATTAAAAGAGAAATAAATTAACGCGTTCTAAAAACATATAAAAATATTATATAATATTTTTTAATTACTTCAAATATTTATTAGGAAGATATATAATTATTCTTTAAGGAGTTTATTTTTCTTGTTCACAAAGAATAGTCGTTTTAACACGTATCATTCAATGATAGGAGTAGAAACTAAGATGTCTATCTATAGGAAACCACAAAAAGTGGAGGATTTTTTTTTTTAACACAAGAAAATCATTTTTTTATACAAAAAAAAAATTTGATACAAGAAAACGGAGGATTTTTCTTTTATATATACAAAAAATGGAGGATGAGGTGTATTTCTCTATCAACTTTTGTAAGTGATAGCTTTTTCTCAAATAGATAGTATGAACTTTTAATACCGAAAATAAAGATAGTGTGAACTTTTCTTAAAAAAAGTGGAGACAAATATCGTCTAATGATTTTACGTATTCGTTTAGATGATGACTTACACTTATTACTAGTCTTTTAGAACGGTTCAAACAAAAGACCATAATTATTTTTTTAACAGAAGTTTTATTTTATGTCTACTAACGATAGATGATACTTGTTGACATATGATTTCAAATCCCTCTTAAAAGCTAATTTAAAACTATTATCTTTATTGTCTAAGAGAGCAGGTGATAAATTTAAATTTAAATGCATTCAAAACAAATGTAATATATACCATAAATTCCCATAAATCAAAGAAACGCCATTGAAGACGTATTATCGCTCGAGAGCCTTAAATTACCATAAATCTGACATTTATGGATGATATGAAATGCCATTGAAGACGTAAGGGAAAAATATTACAAATGTTGGTAAAAGGAGCCACTGGCCAGGTCAAAAGTAAAGATGGAGCGTTTTGGAAAAAAAAAACATAAGATATTTTATACATTCCTGAAAAGGCAAAACCAAAATCAAAGAACAAGGTTCATAAGGGATAAATGGGCATCCCAGTGCTGAGGAAGGGACTACCTCGGCCCCGAGCTGGGGGGAACTGATCCGACATGATAATATCGAGCCTAATACCACTCAAAGAAGCTTGAAGCCTAAAGACGACGAGGATTCTTGGTGGGCCTATCAGAAGGACGATATCCCTTCCATAAGATCTCCTAGAAACAAGGCAATCAAAGGGACAATAGGAACCTAACTGCCCCGCACAGGTCGTGTCAGGTCTGGCAGGCAGTGTATCATGGAGGCAGAAGATATGCTCCCCAAATCAAGAGAAATTCCTTTTACCTAGATGAGACCTCGATCGCATAAAGACAATAGGTGGACTCTGGTTTGCTATCTATAAAAGGAAAAACAAGACATCATGCAAAGGTATGAAAACTGTTCCATTCTCTTAACCACAACTAAAACATGTGTTGACTTAAGTGTTGGAATACCTTTGCAAGAACTTGTCCCCGCCGTGGACAACCACTTCAAACCATTAGAAACAACATTTTGAGTTGTTGGAGGAAGGACCAATAAACCCGCCAATCCAGCAGGGAATTGAGGCAGAGCAACTACCAAAGTTACTTCTAACTCATTTTCATTGTAATTGATTTCTAAGGAAAAATCGGTTTTGAATAACTTAGGCAATCAATTATTTATTATTAGACTTTTTTTGTCTAGAGGTCTTTGACCCCCCTCTGGTGTCCAGTGGAAAGGGGCACTGACTAATCCGGAGTCCGGCTGGGAGATAAGCAAAGTCTAGTCCCAAGTTGTTCCATCACCAAGGATCGTACTCGAATACTAGTCAAGTTCGTCTATTTAAAATGGAGTGCGTTAACCACTCGCACTCAACCTTATTAGACTTTATAACCGATAGAATTTTTTTAAGAGTGAAAAAAATGAAAAAAAGTGATAAACTTTATTTGATAATCTATCATAAATTCTTCCTCATCATAATAGTAGGGTACGTTTGGCCCAACTTATTTTGAGCTTCTCTTCTCTTTTCAAGGAGAAGCTGGGCCAAACAAGTTTCGAGAGAAGTTCTTAAATTAAAAAAGAGCTTATTTTGAAAGAAGAAAATCTTGAAAAAAAGAGCTTGTAAATAAGCTATTGGGAGGAGCTTTTATAAGGCTTAAGCGGAGCATTTAATTGGTAGTCCACCCATCGAATCTGGCACGACCCATTTTTTTAACTGTTCGTCTCTTTATTTTATTTTTTCTCACCTAAATAGGTTTTGCGTTTTTTTTTGGTAATAAATAAGGATGAAAATCTTCTGTCTCACTTTTCTGTCACATTCTCTGTCTCCCGCCAATGATAATTTGCCACATAATAAAATAAAATAATAACTTATTAACACATGGATATTCTTAGCCTTTGATTGGTGGGAGATAGAGAGACACCATTTTTTGGGACAGCAGATGTTTGTTCAATAAATAAGGTTTCGCGTTCTCTACAGCGTCATCATCACTTTTTTGTTTTTGTTTTATATGAGAGCGTCATCATCGCTTCTGCTGCATTGTTGTACGTATAGAATATATTAGTACGAACGTAACTTTGCTCAACTGGTTCGGCCTTCTGCTCGCACATGCTGCGACTTGGGTTCGATTCCAGGTGGCTGCATTGGTGGACGATACGTAAATTATGGCTCAGGTAGGTGGTTCTCTCTGGTCCTGCATGGGGTGAGCCTCTTCCAATCTAAACTTTTGAGAAGCATGAGAATATATTAGTGATATCTTTTTTTTTATATGAAAAGGGATAGTACTAGTGATAATGTGATATCAAACTTTAAAATATGGTTAGGATAAATTTAATAAATTTTTTAATATCATTTAGATTAATATCAAGAAATAAACCTGATTTGCTAATTGAGAATTTCTTATGTGTTTGAACTTATAATAATATTAAGAAACAGGATACCAGTTTTCTAATTATTTTTCTTCTAGCTAAGGGATATTTCTAATTAAAAATTAGTAATTTAACAACAAATTTACTAATATCCGTTCATTATAAAAAAAAATTATTAAGCTAAAATGTTATATTTATTATTAACAAAAATAAAATCTGGAATTCTTTTACTAAAAATTTTTAAACATATTTTCGCAATAATGTATTCTTTATAATATTTTTAATTAAACTTAGAGCTTTTATAAAATGATGTCATCAAACAACTTAAGCTTAAAAGTAGTTTTTAAGGTTAAAAAAAGCAAAAACTATCAAACAACTTTAGCTTAATTTTTAAAACTCTTTTTTTAACTTAAGGTTAAAAAAACCTTTTAAACCCATTAAAAGCCAGGCCAAACGCACTCGTAGTTTGACTGATATGACCTTAGAATGAGCAAGAACCCTCATCATGAACATCAAAAAACCCAAAAGAAAGAAAGAAAGAAAACTCATACAAAATTGCAACAACAGCGTTCACCACCCTTTGTCCAGCTTCTTTTCTCAACTCAATTGCAAAAGAAATTGTTGTATAACTTCAAAAGGAGTGGTCCATTCCATCAACAAATTTCTACCTCGGCCCTTGAAACTCCAAGGCAATGACATTTTTCTGCTTTGGCTTTTTTGTCATCTAGATAATGTTGATAAATATAGGAAAGAAATCCCCATACTGCTAACATCAAGGCTATAAACTTCAACCCATTGATCTTATCATGGAAGAACACAACAGCAAGGCTAGAAACTAAGGGCAGTAGCAAAGAACCTATTACATTTGAGAATAATGAAGATGCCTCAAAAACTAACCCCAGCATACCAATGTAACATATCTGCCATGTCACAGCAGTACACAGCAGAATTATTATATATGACAAGCTTCCCTTTTGGTATTCCTTCATCTCCTTGTCCAAAGTTTTCCATTCTCCACTTGCAAGCAATCCCACAACAGAAGCACATGTAGCAATGAAGGATGGGTAAAATTGTATGTCTAATACAGCAGAAAAAGTTTCTCTTTTTATAACTTTCTCAAAAGAAAATTGCACAAGAGAGAGATATAAAGAAAATGTAGCAGATGCACCAAGAGTAACGATCAACCCAAGTATATACTTTTCTCTAGGAAGATCCATTGAGTCCTCGGAATCGGAATTGAAAGCAAGCAGGGAAGTTGATATGGTAAGGAGGAAAATAGAATTGAATATTAATGCTGTGAACTTCTGGGAATTCAGGAAGAAAGAATATAATGCATTGAGGGCTAATTCGGTTGAACATATTAGAGAATAAGTTGAAAGAGGGAGATTTTGAAGTCCATAGGAATACATCAAGTTGTCCCCTGCTAAAAGTAAGCCAAAAGCTATGTAGAGAGAAACTAGAGTGAAAACTTTTGGTTTGGTTATGGAGGAATCATTGTTGAACATGTTAGTAAATTTGAAATTACAAATGAGTGGTGGGAGTAGTACAGGGAATCCAGCTGATTGAACAAATGTTATCATCCATTTGCTATTACCACCTTTGTCATAGTACAATCTTCCCAAAAGAGTGGCTGCAGATTGGCCTACTAGAAGGAAGATTATGTAGAGGGATACACGAAACCACCATTTGTATTCTCTGATTCTTGTATGTTGAGGTAGCTGAGTGACAATTGAATTTCTGTGTGAGTTGTTCACTTCTCTGTCATCTGAGTAATACATTAATTCGAAGTTGTTGTCTTGAATATCAATTAGCCGCAGATCGGCTAACTTTCAAAACGGTGATTCCCTTTTCTTCAAGCGATTACGCCAAGGAAGGAACTCTGTTCCTTAGCTATGTGTCCCTTAACTCACTCCAGAAAGGTTTAAGTCGATGAACTAAGATAAAAACTGGGACATAAAGGTAAACATAAATGCGAATAAAAGCTTGAACGAAAATTATAAGTTGTTTGATTGATTGCTGATGTCCTTTAAAATGTATGTACAACTTGGGTATTTATAGTAGCAACTAAGAACTACCCCTATCTGCCACGTTCAGTTGGCTAACACTGATACATTCCTAGTTGGCAGTTATTCGGCTGAGTCGTGTCATGCTCTACTAACCACGATCCTAAAAACTAGGCGCATTAGTACATTGTGGCCACGTCACTTCAACCAACGGTCCTCTTTGTGCAAATATCTCCTCAGATTCCCTCGCTCAGCTCCTAAAACCATGGAGAACAATCTTGACCGGTTTTTCCTTGGATATTTAATTAATTCAAAATTACTTCCACGTCATTCGGCTCGTGGAGCAAGAATCTGATCCCATACGTGACTCCATGCTATCCCCATGGGCCTAAATATCTTCCTTGAAGCCCAATAAGTCCAAGGCCCATGTATAGCTTCCAGTTTCCTGCTTTCGACCCTATCAGCTGCCATGCCATATCGACTGGTAGGCACATCGGCTGACGACCAATCGGCTATTTGATCTATTCGACTGGGACTAGCTTCGGCTGGTTCTGATGAATATTTTGGGTGTAAACAATTGCCCCCTACTGTTTGTCTTAGTAGTAACACCTAGGTTTAGGTCAGAGGCGGCGTAATGATTTAAGTCAAATCATCCTTTTAAATCATAAATGCGAGGTCATCCATTAACAACAACTTTTGAATATTGCAACGGCTAATCCTCATCCATCCGATTTATTCGCCTTTAAACCCCACTATCAGTGATTTACTTTTCCTTTAAATACTCATCAGTCGATTTACCTCTTACGCTTACTTCCAGCCCTAACTCCTGTAGCTTTCACCATCTCCAACCTTTTCGTCTTTCACCTACAAACCAGGCCCACCATGTCTTCTGCTTCTGATTCTCAAAACCAATCCTACGCGTACGATGGCGAACAGTCTTCTTCCTCCTCCATGAACCTTGAAGAAGGATCGCCAGGAAACTCAGACCCAGCTTAAGGATACGGATCAAAGGTTATCCATTCTGTCGGCTGAATTAGAGAGGATTAAGAAGGAGATAGCGGAGTTGACCCCTCAATCGGCTGCTCTAAATGAGAAGCTCCGCTCCTACTCTCAGCAACGTTATGACCTCTTCAAACAATCTTCCTCTCTAGACCGTGACTTGACAGTATTAAGTGCTCAAAGGACGTGTCTAGAAAAAGATCTTGAAACTAGCAACGCTGGGTTAGCTGAGGCCAATCAAGCCTGGCACTCCTTCAAGCATCAGCTAGAGGAGGTTAGGAAATAGGAAGCTGTCGTAGCAGCCGATCCTTCAACCAGTCAGCAAGGCGATCTGCCGATCCTTCAACCAGTCAGCAAGGCGATCTTGAAGGTGCTGTTGTTCCCCCAGTGGAGGCATTAGCTGAAGTGCCAGCAGCAGAACCTACCCCAGATATAGCTGTAGCTTTGGCTACGACTGATGCTCCTGCATCGTCAACCGATCCAGGTCCTACCCAGGTTGAAGAAAAATCAAGTGATGCACCTGAGGCTGCAGCTCCCTAGTTTCACATTTAAGCTTTTGTAATTTTGGCTAGGTGGCCAGCCTGTGGTCACCACAAACAATTTTACTTTTATGCTAATGCACTTGCTTTTAATTCTCCAATATGCCTTCCCACATAGTGGGGTAATATCTCTTAAGGTGTTTTCCATTGATGCTTCTATTTAGTTCTTCGCCTTGCATGTTGACTAGCCGATAAGCACCACCATGATAAGCTTTGCTAACAATGAATGGCCCTTCCCAATTTGGTGACCATTTCCCAAACTTAGGATCCTTGATCCCAATAGGTAGTATGGTTTTCCAAACAAGGTCTCCTTCAACAAACCTTTTTGGCTTCACATGTTTGTTGTAAGCCCTAGCCATTTTTTGCTTGCTATGCTCAATTTGGTCTAAGGCCATGAGTCGATCTTCGTTAACCGAATCTAACTCCATTAACATGGCCTGTTGATATTCATCCAGGCTTAGCAGGTTTTGCTTTGCTACTCTTAGTGAAGTCACATTTATCTCTAAGGGTAACACTGCATCTTGGCCATATGTTAGCCGATACGGAGTAAATCCAGTCGCACTACACTTGGAATTCCTCACGGCCCACAATGCCTCATTCAGTGTTTCATGTCATTTCCTTGGCTTATCCTCAATGTTCTTTTTGATTATATCAATAAGAACTTTGTTGGTTGCCTCAGCTTGCCCATTGGCTTGAGCATAATAAGGGGATGAGTGAATTAACTTAATCCCAAATTGTTGTACGAAGGCCACCACTTTCTCCCCAGTGAACATAGTGCCTTGATCTGTGGTGATGGTTTCAGGTATTCCAAATCTATAGATGATTTGGCATTGTATAAATGTTAGCGTATTTTATACACTACTTTTTAAGGCAAGTGCACCAATCACAACCAGTAATATAGTAATGAATAGAGTATCGTCTCCACAGGGATTATGATGATTATCAATAAAAATAAGTGTGTAATTACTTTGAACGGAAATGATTTGGATATTTTGATTGTAATTGTAACTTTAAACAAGTTAAAGTAAAAATAGAATTGACTTGGTTGGTAGAAAACAACTAGGATTTGAATCCTCTTGTACTTGCTCTTATGTAATTAGTTCATCATTAACTTAAGTAATTTCATATAAATTGAAGTTCGAATCAACTGAATTAGCCTAAGGACAATCCCTTGCCTCATAAACCCTTTATTCTAGTCACAATCCCTAATCCCTTAGGTGATTAATGATTAGACTAAGCAATAAGATCAATGATTCATTAGAACACATAACCACAAGTTATATTCCTATAATCTTCATGAATATGGTTACTAATCTCAGTTCAAGTTCATTCATCCTATTTTCCAATAAAGATGAAAAACCCAAAATCAATGCAATAGTGATCAAGTATTGAAAAGCATGAAGTATAGAGATTAGAAACTCAATTTACATAACATTTACTTGTATTAATATTAGAGAACTAACTACATAAGAGTTTGTACATGATTCATCTCATCCTAATCTAAGAAATTTAGCTACTCATGGTAGTAAAAGAAGAAAACAAACATATGGAAGAAAACAACTCCATTGATGATCCAAACCTTGTTCCCAAGATTGAATCCTCCTTGAAGATGAAGAACAATGGAACCCTAGCACTCCTAATCTTTTTCCTCAGTGTTTTAGATGTTAGACAAGGTCCAAGATGAATAAAAAGTGAACAAATATCTAATTATACAGATTCAGAAGACCGCGGCGCTGTCGCGCGCAGCTTTAAGCGGTGCAAATGCGGCGTCGCAAGACCGAGGCGACTTCGATTTGCAGCGATGCGGCGTCGCGCAGATTCTTCCTCGATCGCGGCGTCACGCATGAAGACAGAGCCAATTTACATAAATGCGCCACGCGCATTCCTTTACTTGTAAATGCGCGTCCACGCGCGCATACTCAATAACTTGGCTTTTTTTCGCATTTTTGGCTGCCTTCGAATCTTATGCTCTCACGAATCATCTTCTTTGCCTTTAATTGAATTCTTGAGAGTGTCTTCTTTTGGTTTTGTTTCCATTCCTAGCAATTCAAGTGCAATATACATGAGAATAATGTAAGAGTTAAAACATACAATCAAACAACCAAGTGTAAAGAATTCCAAAGTTTAAGCTCAATATATATTCAACTCTCTCAATTCCTCATGTATTTAATTCAATTAATCACTCTAAATTAACATAAGATGAAAACTTATCAATAAACCTGATCACCTCCTCCTGAGTCACATTCACCATCGACTGGGCTTCTACCCACTTGGTGAAGTAGTCAGTCGCAACTATGATAAACGCATGCCTCTTGGACGAAGGTGGATAGATTTTGCCTATTAAATCCATTGCCCATCCCCTGAATGGTCAAGGCTTTATCACTGGGTGGAGGTTTTCGGCTGGAACCCTTTGAATTGGACCATGCAGCTGACACGCCTCACATCCTTTGGCATATTGATAACAATCAGCCGTAATGGTAGGCCAATAATATCCATGTCTGTATATTAGCCATTTCATTGTGGGTCCGATACCTGTGAGATCCATGATTCCTTCATGTACTTCCCCCATGACCTTCATGGATTCCTCTTTATCAATACACTTAAGTAGCACTCCATTGATGGCTCTCCTGTAAACTTCATTGTCTACCAACACGTACTTGAGTACTTTCTGCTTGAGCTTGAAGTCAGCACTGCTTGAAGGATCTTTAAGATAGTCGATTAACTCTTGTTTCCAAGAGTCGATCGCTCCTATTGGTGCACACTCCCAGATTGGGTACTTTTCATGTTTTACTTCGACTATTATGTCTTTGTACCCTGAGGCCTGTTGATCCAAATCATTAGCCTCTTCATTCTCTTATCTAGGAATGTGATGTACTACTGCATCAGCAAACAAGCGAAGTAGCTTGCTAGCCGTTTCATAGCACTCTTTCAAGTTAGGGTTATTACATCTATACTCCCCAGTTAGCTGTTTTATCACCAACTGTGAATCTCCCATGAGTTGAACATAATTTGCTTTCATGGCTGTCAGGATCTTAAGCCCCAAAATCAAAGCTTCGTATTCTGCCTGATTATTAGAATACCCAAGATCCAGTTGACACATGAATTTCCAACTTTTCCCAGTTGGATCAGTGATGGTGATGCCAGCACCTACCCCTTTTTGCGTTCTTGACCCATCAAACATCAGCACCCAAGGTTTCAAGTTAATACATGCAACGTGTTCGGCTAATGGGTTATTGACTTCAACACAAGGGTGTTGAGCCAGAAAATCGGCTACTGCCTGGCCTTTCATTGCTCTCAATGGAACGTATTTTAACGCGAAAGCATTTAACTTAATGGCCCACTTCATCAGTCGACCCTGTAAGACAGGCCTATTAAGTAAATACCTAATAATATCAATTTTGCACAAAACCAATATTTCCTTAGGCAACAAATAATATTCGAGTTTTGTACAAGCATAGAACAATGATAAACATAATTTCTCAATAGGGGTGTATCTGATTTTGGCATCATTCAAGATGCGGCTGAGATAGTATACAGCTCTTTCAGTTCCATCCTCGGCATCCTGCGCGAGCAGGCAGCCGATTGACTCTTCTTCTGCAGCTATATACAATTTGAGTGGCCTTCCTGACACCGGAGGTGTTAGCACAGGAGGTCTGGCCAACCCTTGCTTAATTTGATCAAAGGCCTGTTGTTGCTCTCTCCCCCATACCATATCCTCCGTATCCTTTAATTTCAGCAAGGGGGAAAAAGCCTTCATTTTCCCAGCCGAATTAGCTATGAACCTCCTTAGGAAATTGATCTTGCCAATCAAACTTTGCAGTTCCTTCTTGTTTCTAGGAGGTCTGGCTTCCAAGATAGCTTTCACCTTGTTCTTGTCTACTTCTATTCCTTGATGGTGGACCAAAAATCCTAGGAAATTGCCAGCTGCCACTCCAAAAGCACATTTGGTCGAATTCATTTTCAGCCCATGGGCTCGCATCCTCTTTAGGGCCTGCTCTAGATCGACTAGGTGGCTTTCAAAACCCTCAGACTTGACAACCACGTCATCTATGTACACTTCCATGGTTTTGCCGATCAAGTCATGAAAAATGGAGTTCATGGCCCTTTGATAAGTGGCTCCTGCGTTCTTGAGCCCGAAAGGCATGACCACCCATTCATAGATCCCCAATGCTCCTGGGCACCTGAAGGCTGTCTTGTGAGTATCTTCTTTCGCTAGAAAGATCTGGTTATACCCTGAATATCCATCCATAAAAGTGAGAATACCATGTGTGGCTGCCGCATCGACTAACATGTCAGCCACAGACATAGCATACTCATCCTTTGGAGTGGTCAAGTTCAAGTTTCTGTAGTCTATACATACTCTTATCTGGCCATTCTTCTTGACGACAGGGACTATATTAGATAGCCATTCAACATTCGATATTTATGAATCTAATGTAAAATAATCTTAATTTTATAAAATTATTTTTAATTTTTTTTTACCAATAAAATTACTGTTAATTAAAATGAGTTTAAAATAAAGCATTTATGTCTGCAAGCTTTTAAGTCAAAAGTAAATTTGTAAAACTTAATATGAATTTTTAATTTAAACTAAACATGAAAGCTATACTTTTTTTTGGGTACAATATACTTTTTTCTAGGTACAATATCCTTTTTTTTTTTTTTACTTTCAATGAAGGGTAGGAACAAACTTAATATTAGTTAAAAGCAAGAACTTGTTTTTTAATTTTCGGAAAAATCACGGTTCTAGTTAAAAAATAAAAACGAGCGTTTGAGGCAAAAGCAATGCAAATCCGAACATACAATTAGTATATGGAGAAATATTAGTGACACGTTATTTTTAACACTTTTTTTTATTGTATTAGGAAAAATTTTACGTGTTAAATAACTTTTTTTGGTCGAATACATGTTAAAGAGCTAAGCATACATGAAAGGATGCATGATGACATCTGGGTTGCTAACATTTTTCTTCATATGTATTTGAGGATTTTGAAATAAATAACAAAGGTCACCCCCAAGAGTCTAACAATGACTAAAATAAAATGAAAGTTATAATCCATATTGTATTTGTAAAAGAAAAAAACTTAAAAGTAGTTTCTTGAAAAAAAAAATTATAAGTGTCACTTTCTCAATAAAAGTTTCTTCAACGCAACCTTTTTTCTTTTTATTTGTAAAATTATTTAGTTTAATCCTTTCAATTAGAACTTCACGGCTGTATTATTTAATTTTTGATCTAATGGTAAAAAAATTATTTGATTATACCTACCCTCCTTACCTACTTTTTTTTTTAATTTTGTATAATAGTCATTCACACTTCAGCGTCTGATGCATTATATTGGCTTTTTATTTTTCACATTTTCGTCTTCATGGAAAGTTATTGAATCGGTTCTATCTTTTTAAAAAAAAAATTTGAATTGTGTGTTGGTTAAATCAAATGAGACTATTTTTTGTAAAAAGTAATTAACAAGTTAACCATAATGGATAAGCTACCGATAGTAAATGAGTTGATGACTTATTATAAATCAACTGGTTGATTAAATTAATTAGAAGGGTTTGATTAACATGAATTGAGTCTAGCAGAAGGGACTAGTCCTCCACAACGTGGCAAACCAATATTTGAATCCTCACCAGGAGAAGTGTCTATATTTAGTGCCCGACCATTATTGAACTGACTTTTAAATATAAAATGACATGAAAAGACATATTTATTTTTTATATAAATCCTTTAAGTATATTGTTCATCTTCAAATGATTATCACTTTTTATTTATTTTATAGAGTAAAATATTAATTTTTCTATTTTTAGTCTCATTTTTAAACATTTTTATCAAATGAAATGCGACAATATAAATTATATGAAATGTTGATACGAGTAAAAATGAAGAAATTTAATTAAAACGGTAAGTAAAAATGTGATAAATATAATAGACAGTAAGTTTAAATGCCACTTTCAACTAGCATCTCAAAAATATTATAAACTACTAAAATATTACAAACTACTACAACTAGCAATGCAATGGTCCATTGCACAATAAAAAGTATACAACTGAGTACTTGATAGAAAAACTTAAAATGGTTCATTAACATATTCAACAAATTTTCATAAAAGGCAAAAAGTTAATTTTTTTTTTTCCATTTTCATCAAAAGCTTCTTGAAGCCATCATGTAATGTTATACTACCTATGTAGTCATAAGACCTGACCATCTCTAACCCAACATCTCTATCTTCCACTTTTTACACATGTTAAATGGTCTCACCCTTACATACCATTGATTTTTACTTTTTACAAATTAAAGCACCTCATCTCTCTAACTCATCCACTTCAGGAAAGTCTCTAGCTCCTCTAGTGACCCCACATCCTCACATTCCATCTATTATTTATTTATTACATCATAATTATTTGATTTATGAAATAATAAAATTATAAAAATTAAGGAATTCATTTGTAATATTTTTTCTGAAACAAAAATTAATTTTTTTTAAAAACATAGCCAATTTTCAAAAATAAGTAGTCATTGAATAATTGATCATGTCCTTTTTCACGACTCTGTTCTATGTGAGTTCTTTTACATCTATGTGTAGTGGAGTTGTTGCCTTTTGTTACATTTGCCTCTCTATTATAAACTTCATACATTGTTCTTCGTAGTTGTCATTTATGATATCTTCTATGAGTTTCCACTAAAGCATTCCTTCATGGTCTGAATCGTTGAGGACCATTTGAAGGAAAATTATGGACTTAACGTTATGAGAGTATTTGATAAGAATATGAAACCAAATTATATAACTAAGAGGTGTAAAAATCCTCTTAGATGTTAAGGATATATAAAGAGAGAGAGCACAATGACTAGTTTGACTAATAGCCGGTTTGAATAACGATTAATTTGACTAACGACTAGTTTAACTAACAATAAAATTAAAAAAATTAAGGAATTTATTTGTACTAATTTTTTTAGCATCATTACATTAACTAACAACTACTTTGATTAACATTATTATATTACATAATGCCATATTTTTCTCTAATTATGATACACAATCTCTCATGATCTCGTAGTTGTATAATCGTCATGCTAGATGTATCCTTGAAGATAATTTGCAACTCGAACTCTTTCTTCGGCATTTTTAATTGGAACTCTTTCTCCTTCATCTGCGTCTCGAACTCTATCTCATTCAACGTGTTTTGTTCATGCTTGACATGTGTCAATTCTTCTATAGCTTCAACTTTTGACTTTTGTGTCTCACCTATTGCAATTAGTTCAACATTAGCAGAAGATATTTCATTTGCAATTGATTTTCCCTTTCTTTTTGTTGCTTTTTTCCCCATTGGATGAGCCATAGTAGGTGATGTTGCATTGTATTTACCACTTGGTGGCGACTCCAGATTAGAAAAGGAAGAGTATGCTACAGAAGCAAAAATCTTTGTCCTCTTATTAGATCCTCCAAATGATATGTTTGACCATTTAGGTTCCAGTTTTAAGTTATTGCTTTATTTTTTTCTTGTTTCTATTCAACCGCACGTGTTCTAGAACGTAATTTCGAGGCAAATTATTGGATTATCTACAATGAGAAATGCATGTGTGCCACATGCACAATATGTTGTATTAATTGTGCTAAAAATTAAAACCCAAAATACTAATGTAAAAAGTCAAAAACAGACAAACTATGCCAACATTATTAACGTTTTAGAATATGCAAAACTAAACTGAAACTACAAAACATAAAGGATTAACTTGAAACTGAAATTAAGATAAAAGACCAACGAAATAATTTTACCTAAATTGTATAAATAAAAATGGGATGTTACACATCTCGATCGTTTCCCTTTTTATGTACAATTTTATTCAATTCTTCAATTTAGAACATTACATCTATACTGAAAAAAGTAAAAAAGAAAACAACATTCGGTCTATGAAAACTATAAAAACATTATAAAAACATTTTCTGAAAAATTCATTTGGCTATGAAAATCGATTTACGTAATGAAAAAAGTGACATAAATTTTACAATGCTGCTAAACTAAATGTGAAAATTTTGATCACATTAAAAGAGATTTTTTTTTTTCCCAAAATGAAAGAGAAGAACCAAGCGACAAAGAAAAAAAGTCTAGTAGGAAGTAGCAATAATAAACAAAAGTAAGGAAGCAAGAAAACATGAAAAAGAGACATATGATGGATTTCTACTGATACTGTGGTTGAGTTGATTACGTGAGAGGCTGGAATGAATAAAGAAACATTCAATTCTAAAAATTGCAACAGTAACATAACCCTTGTGCTTCCTCTTTGTCTCAACTAAATTCCAAAAGAGACTGCTATAATAACTTCATCAAATTTGGTCTATTCATTCCATCAGCAAATTTCCACCTCGCCCCTTGATACTTCAGGACGTTGACTTTTATTTGCTTTGACTTTTCTGTCATCTAGATAATGTTGATAAATATAGGAAAGAAATCCCCATATTGCCAACATCAAGGCTATAAACTTCACCCCATTGATCTTGTCATGAAAGAAAATAACTGCAAGGATGGGAACCACAGGCAATACCAGGGTACCGATTACATTTGAGAATAATGAAGACACATCAGAAACTAACCCCAACATACCAATGGAAGATATTTGCCATGTCACAGCTGTCCAAAGCAAAGTCATTATATATGACACCCTTCCCTTTTCATATTCCTTCATCTCTTTATCCAAAGTTTTCCATTCTCCACTTGCAAACAACCCCACAACACAAGCACAGGTAGCAATGAAAGATGGGTAAAACTGCATGTCCAAGACAGCAGAAAAGGTTTCACTTTTTATAACTTTCTCAAAAGAAAGCTGCACAAGAGAGAGATATAAAGAAAATGTAGCAGATGCACCAATAGTGAAGAGGAACCCAAGTATATGCTTTTCTGTAGGAAGATCTGTTGAGTCATCATCATCAGAGTCTGAATT
The DNA here is from genome assembly GCA_037113605.1 of Calophaca sinica. Taxonomy (NCBI): domain Eukaryota; kingdom Viridiplantae; phylum Streptophyta; class Magnoliopsida; order Fabales; family Fabaceae; genus Calophaca; species Calophaca sinica. Next base: position 36,000,242 of record CM073731.1, read on the forward strand.
GACTGCAAGCAGAGAAGCTGATACGGTGAGGAGGACTATAGAATTGAATATTAGCATTGTGAATTTCTGGGAATTCAAGAAGAAAGAGAATAATGCATTGAAGGCTAATTGGGTAGCACATAGTAGAGAATAGGTGGAAAGAGGAAGATATAGAAGTCCATAAGAATACATCAAGTTGTCCCCTGCCAAAAGTAAGCCAAAAGCTATGTAGAGAGAAACTAGAGTGAAAACTTTTGGTTTGGTTTTGGAGGAATCATCAATGATGTGTGTGTTAGTAAATTTGGCATGTGTTTGGAAGTTACAAAAGAGTGGAAGTAGCACAGGGAATCCAGCTGATTGAACAAATGTTGCCATCCATTTACTATTACCACCTTTGTCATAGTATAATCTTCCCAAAAGTGTGGCTGCTGATTGGCCTACTAGAAGAAAGATTATGTAGAGGGATACCCGAAACCACCATCTGTAATCTCTGAATGTTGGATGCTGAGGTTGCTGAGTGACCGTTGTGTTTGTGTTTGAGTTGTGCACTCTTCTGTCCACTGAGAAATACAAAACAAGAAACTGGGATTATATCTATCTATGACTTCTATTTTTATATAATTTAGAACTAATTCAAATTTAAGAGGGATGCTGGAGACTTTCTTCTTTTTTGACTTAAGAGGTTCCTCTAAATCCTTACACTAATTAAATAATAGAATTCAGCTGAATTGAATCCTTAACTATTTTTAATTCAGCTGAATTAAAAATCATTTTTTAGGGTTAACGCGGTAGAACTAGGAGGTAGATTGGCCCAACACAGCGAGGTTTATCAGTAGTCACCTTGTGTGCAATAATTCTTATGCATTAGATAAAATTGGATGAGGGTGTTAAGGAATTAGAGAGAATTATCTTCCTAATATTCGTGTGTGTTTTACTTCCCCCTTTCCTCCCTCTTAATCATAAAGTGGTAATATTAAAAATTAAGCGAGTTTGATTGAGAAAACTAACCTGAAGTTTGTAGCTGCAGCTCTTGAACTATCTCCATTGAATTAAATTAAAGAAGAGTAAAATCTATGATAGGAATAATAACATTGTTATTTGCAGTGGAGTTTGTAAAGCATATCACTGTGCAGCCGATTTTGAAATTCCATAGAAGCCGATTTAAAGCCGACAAAATAAAAGTTTGACTTAGTTATGGATGACTTTCTTGTAGCTCATGCTCAGCCACACTTATTTGGAAGAAGCGAGTGTTGAGTAAGTAATTGTTGTGGTTGTTGTTGTTGTTATGAAATGAACAAGCAAGCAACTAGCCAATTACACATTTTGAGTACTTATCTTACCAAAATGCCATCTGTTTTGAACGTTTTCTCTCTTGATTTGTTACTGCGACGTAAATTCGGCGTCAGACTCGTTCCTACCACGTTCTCTGTATCAGTTCGTTCGTTCGTTCATTCTCTGCATTGCGTTGCGCAACAATATCCTAACGAAAGAAAAAGAGACATTTTTTAATATGCTAACAAATATTGCGTTATTAAAAAACCTTAATAAGAAAAACTCAATAGGAAAAATCATCATTAAGAGTACAATACATTTTAAGTCGAGATTTTTAAATCAATAAACTCTAATATTATAGTGTGAGTTAAACAAATTTGCTAAATTATCACTTGAATGGATTTATTAAATATTTGTATCATCATTTTTTAAGGAGAAATTACTCTCACCTCTCTTGAGGTATGTTTAAATGCTGCACACACACCTCACCTTATTTGTTCAAAAAGTTACACTTACCTCTCCTCAATTCTATTTAAATGACGCACGCTCGTTTATTTTAATATTATAGAGGATATGTGTGTAATCGAATGGATGTCATTATTTTTACAAAATAGATGGGGTATGTATGGTATTTAACATAATTGTCAAAACTAAATCGGACCGGCCGGTTGAACCGGGAACCAGACCTGCATCCGATCCATATGAACTTGATAATGCGTTTGCTTAAGAACCAGTAATAAAAGGGGACAAAACTGGGGAAAAACCGGTTTGGTGATTGAATAATTTAAGGCTATTATATGTTACTGCCATTATAGCACAAGTTGAAAAATGTGGGACTTGGTGCATCAGTTTGTCTCTAGGAAGCTCTTTGTCTAATTAGGACTGTGTGGCTTATTTAAGCATGTTGTAATTAGACATGTGTTGCATATGTATGTTTTTTTTTTTGTTTCATTGTATTTGCTGCAGAGTTCATACCTCTGTTACTTGTATCTTTCTTTTTGATGACTGCTGCACATCTTGTGCTTGCGTTACTGAGAAAGTGCAGAGAATTGAAGGAAACAGAGAGAAGATGGAAAAAAGAGTTTTCTCATTATCTGAAGTTATGTGCAAAGCACTGTTGGTGTAAATGACAGCTATTAACAACTAATTAAACTAACTCTAGTTACATTAATGAACTGATATCTAACTAAGAGTAGTTAAATAATTAACCACATTGACCATAGTTGCAGCTAACTAACTAATGAACTAATTGAGCTAGCTCGGCTAGCTAATACAGCTGATACCTCCCCACAAGCCGGACTGTGCAAATCACAAAGGCCAAGCTTGGAAACTAATGAGCTGAAAGTAGGAGACAACAATGATTTTGTGAATACATCAGCCAGTTGGCAAGAGGATCGAACTGGAAGTAAATGAAGCAAGCCAGATTGAATCTTCTCACAGATTATGTGACAATCTATTTCGATATGCTTTGTCCTCTCATGGAAAGCAGGGTTGTGAGCTAAGTAAATTGTTGATTTGTTATCACAATTTACAGAAGTAGGCTGAGAGAAAGTGATATGCAAATCATCAAATAGAAACCTTAACCATTGAAGCTTCATTCCTCAGATTCTGCTCCTTATGAAGATGCTTCCTCTTATAGAAGATTGATTGGTAGACTCCTCTATTTGATCACTACCAGGCCCGATTTATCCTTTGCAGTCCAACAATTGAGTCAATTTGTCTCAAATCCTCAATAAGTCCACTATCAGGCAGCCTTGAAAATTCTGAAATACTTAAAGGCATCACCTGCCAAAGGTATTTTCTACTTTGCTTCTTCTGCCATCAAGCTGTCTAGATTCGCTGATTCTGATTGGGCCAGCTGCCCTGCCTCCAGAAAATCGGTTTCGGGTTATATATATATATATCAGCTATGTGACAGAGTGACAGCAAGAACCAGAAGCAGAATTAATATCTTGTTGAGAAGATGTAGTTTCTATCGCATACAACCCTCCAATTCTTTTAGCTACACCAATCATCCTCTGGGTGGGAAGCTATAAAATAGAACAATGGTTAGGAAAGAATGCAAAAAATAACATTTAAGATAATTTAAAAGAGTGGACACAGAAATAAGGTTGACATGAAAATTAGGCATGTAATAGACATTGTGAAGTGTTAAAGAGGGTTTATATATGGGCAGTCCCTGCTGTGGTAGTGATGATAGAATTGCCATTGGGTAGTGTCATGGATTTAGGGGCTACAGTATGGTAAGATGTAAAGTTTTGAAGGAAAAAAGTGATGTGGTCGGTTGCTCCTGAATCTATGACCCAGTGAGCAGAATTCTTACCATTTGAAGGTGTGGATGAAGAGTTAAAGGTTGCTGAAGTGAGGGAATAAACTGAGTTGACATTAGGTTAAGGCAAGGTTGGTTGAGCTTGCAAATTTGATTGTTGAAGAAGCTTCAGAATCTATTGATACTGCTCTTGTATGGCATTTATAGGCATCTCATTAGGAGCAGGAGTTGCAGCAGCAAGAACTCCTTGATTTGCAGTGCCAGAAACTGGTGCAGTGGCAGCAATCGAATTGGCATTACCAGAATTAACAGAATTGGCAGAATTCTGATCAGATTGACCTTGATTTCCAGATTTTGTTCTGAATTGATATCCAGGAGGATAACCATGCTTTAAGAACCATGTGTCAACAGTGTGATTGGTCCTCCCACAATGAGTACATAACTTGGAACCTCTGCCACCATTAGCATAGCCTCTTCCTCGACCCCTATAATTGGATGATCCTCTATTGAAATTGTTGTTACTGTGTTGTTGCACTTGATTAACCGAGGATTGATTAGCCACAAAATTGTCATTCAAAACATTTGAGAATTGCCTTTCCTGTTGAATTACTAAGGAGAAGGCATTGTCCACATGTGGTAGAGGATCAATCAACATGATTTGGGAACGAACAGCAACAAATTGTTCATTGAGGCCTTTTAAGAATTTAATCACTTTATCTTGATCTTTATATTTTCTCAAATCAGAAGCAGCACCACAAGTGCATTGGATTACACAGATACAATCTCTAATAGGGGGAAAATTCTCAATTTCTTCCCACACAGTGGTTAGCTGAGTAAAATAAGATGAAACATCCAGTGTACCTTGTTGAAATCGAGCCAAGTCCTCTTGTATATCAGCAATTCTGAAGATGCCCCCTTGAGAGAAACATTTTTCAAGACTTTTCCATATGAGTGATGCTCGATCACACCAGAGAATTGACTTTGCAATATTTTCAGAAACCGATCCCTAAAGCCAAGAGATAACCATGTTATTGCATCTAGTCCATGGTTCATAAAGAAGATCGAAAACAGGAGGAGGAGCAAGAGTTCCATCAACAAATTTCAATTTGTTCTTCGAAATTAATGCAACGTGCATCAACCGAGACCAGGTTTGGTAGTTCTTGTGATCAAGAGCAGGAGTAACAAGAGCAATGGAGGGATTTTCGTTAGGGTGTGTGTAATAAGGGTTTGATGGATTTGTGGCGAAGTCAGAAAATGAGTGTGCCATGGAAACAGAGTCGCAAGAAGCAGAACCGCAAGAAAATGCAAGAAAAAATGAGAATAAATTGCAACAAGAAATCGATTCAAGATGCAAGAATGCGGAAGCTAGGGTTTGCAAATGATACCATATTGAGAAAGTGCAGAGAATCGAAGGAAACAGAGAGAAGATGGAGAAAAGAGTTTTCTCATAATTTGAAGTTATATGCAAAGCACTGTTACATTGAGATATATATACTTGGTGTAAATGACAGCTATCAGCAACTAATTAAATTAACTCTAGTTATATTAATGAACTGATATCTAACTAAAAGTAGTTAAATACCTAACCACATTGACCATAGTTGCAACTAATTAACTAATGAACTAATTGAGCTAGCTCGGCCAGCTAATACAGCTGATATGCGTCATCATTTCTCAGCCGATTTTAAATCTGTTAACAATAGGAATCCATAGAGAAGAAAAGAGGAGAAGAGAAAATGATAAGGAGAAAAGAGGCTAGGATTCCAATAGATTTAGAATGCTCAAAGTCTTAACAATACAAGGTAATAGAAAATATAAATACTAAAGATACAAAAGACTAAACTACCAAGTACTAATATATTATATTATCTAACAAAACCAACTTACTCGTGCATATAGACGCCTCTAACATTGAGAGGACTACAAAGCATTGCTAACTGTCATTTAATAGAGGCTCTCTATTTCAAATGGGGGAAAAAGAGGATTTAGATATGTCTTTTTAAAAAAAAAAAAAATGAAGCAAGCTAAAATTTAAAGAATTTCAATTTCAATAGCATACTGAAAAAAAAAGCCCTGCCACACTTTCATCTCAAAGAAAACTATAATCATCTCCATCATTCATCCGAATGTAACACATGATGGCCAGTACAAACACAAAGAAGGAAGAGAATTCCATTGCAAGAGCTCCCCAGCCAATAACACCAGAATGCTTTAGTATTGCTGGAATGGCAATGCTTCCAACAGCTGATGCCCTAGTCAAGAACTTAGTTGCATTCACCCAACTGCCCCATCATTCATCACACCACATAAGTATATAAAATAAAATTTAATTATTCAATTCCCCTGCTTGGACTCAGATGTTAACTTTTTCGTTAATTGGGATCTTAATTTTTTCACTAAGTACTTGAAAGTTAACGGTTTACTACCTGCTATCTGATTCAGAAAATAAAGAAGAACGTTCAGACCCCGCAAGGAACAGCAAAGGCATCGGAAGAAGCACATAAGTTATTGCTGCAAGATAACAAAAACACAAGATGTAATAATAACATACAAAGAGATTTTTGTCATCACAAATGAAAAAAGTAATTGAATGGTATACTGGAATTAAATTCAATGATCCTTTATCTCACCAGTTAGCATTGGCCACCAGTTATTATACAAGGCACAAGCCTACCACATGGAACAAATTGTAAGTAAACGGTGACAATTTTTCCTTTAAGTTTTCTCTTGTCACATTTTATAACCAACAAAGGAGATAAAAGTACTGACCAAAACTTGCAAGACGATTCCTCCAGAGACCAAAATTGCCAAAAGGAAAAGTTTTCCTGTGTGCAAGCAGTAACGAAAATATCCTGGTAACTCAGCCATCTCCAGAGTCTGTCTCACTTCAAGTTATAGGAACGAATAACTAAAGCAAAATATAACAACATATTGCTATGAGTATTAGAAGAAAATGTGAAGAAACAATTCTAGCAAATACATACACAACAGTCCTATAGTTGATATCATTTAATAAATATATCACTTTATCATTATCTATTATTATAATGTGATAAATCTCAACTCACATATTGATAATATATACGAAATACCTGTAGATACAAACTGAAAGAAAATAAAGTGGCTTTGAAAACGAAAACAAGTCATGCTCGAAAGGATAACTTCAAAGTAGGCAGAAAAATGTAAGTAGGCTGCTGAAGATATTAGGTGATACCTGAAACCTGCATGACATCTAAATCCAAATGCGTCAGCACCCATAGATTTTTTTTTTGTTGCACTGCTGCAGCTGCTAATGTGTTGAAACGGTTTTTGTTAAGTTACAACTTACGACCACACCATCAGCGCGCATCTACCAGTCAAATTCGGGTTGATAATAGCAGGCAGGGCAGTTGGTCTATATTTGAATTTGAGATTGGAATTGACTCAATCTTAAAAGCTAACCACTAATCAGGCTATTTTATTTTTATACGTGAGACTTACAACACACCCCCTCACACCTAGGGTCGGAAATCTGGAGCGTGACCCAATTGACCTGATAACATGTGACCCAATAATATATCTATTATAAGCTCTAACACTATATTAGAATTTTGGATTGCGCCTAACTCAACCCCAAAAACTAGTTTGTGGGGTGAGGATTCGCTCCTAGTTATAACCACTCAGACACTTCCAACATTCTAGCTTTAAAAGCGTCGTCCTTTGTCAAATTTTATTGGGAAAAAAATGTATTTTTATTTGCATTTGAATTTTTTCTGTACCATTTTTTATGTATGTATGACTAGCAATCATACATACATTGTGCGAGTGTTGTGTGGATTAAAATTAAAAATTAATTTAAAAATACAAATTTAATTGACAGAAAATTGCAATAATAAAAATAGATTAAAATATGAAAGTATAAATATATAAAAAAATATTTTTCAAAATACAAAAAATTAGTCTAATTAATAGAATATTTCTTAGTGAGACTTGTAAATATTTTATTACATTCAAAATTGATAGAAAAAATTATGTACTACTAATTTAGGAAGTTATGAAAAGTAAAAAAGTTATCCGAATGAATAACTAAGTAAGAAAACTAATATTAATTTGATTTAATATAAAAATTCAAAATACGTGTAACACAGGAAAAAGACACATGGTTCAAAAAAGAAGCATGATTCAATCTCATTTAAAAATGAGAACTCTAATTTGATTTACAAAGATGAATTGGATATAATTTATTTGATAAATTGATAATTGTATAATGTGCGGAATTACTTGCTAATAAAGGACACTCGGCTTTCTATGATGATTTCTTTTTTTTATACTAGTTTTTCTATGTTTGATTTTGTATTTATAAGCTGATGCAAGAGGTGTTTGTACCTCTAGGATTGTTGCTAAGTTGTAATCATTTTCATATAAAAAAAAGTAATTCATTGCTTCATAATATAAATAAATGTAAACAATTTAAGTAATTATCTTAGAACTTTTTACTTTCTATTGTTATTTTATTTTATCTATTGTTGTTTGTTCTTACAATATTTTTTACACCGTTTTTCAAGGAAAAAATGTATGCATTTTTTAGGCACCACATCCCACATGTTTACAAAATTAGCAAGCATTTTTTGGATTTACATGGATATTTTTAAATATATGTAAAATATTACAGAATTAAGAGATTGATTTAATTATTAAAAGATTATTTTATCAGTGATAAAAAAATATAAAATAAAATAAATATTAGAGATTTTAATTTATTTATAAAAATTCAAAAATTAATTAATTAATAAATATTGTTCACAATCAGGGAACGATAATTCTGGGATCATTTAGCAAGCTCCTCCGCCAAGTATAGTGGCTCTAAATTCTGAAAGCTTTCTTTTGAGAGAAGCAAGTGTCTATTAAATTCAGTTAACCAAGAAAAAGAATCAGGTGAAATATATGTATTATTTGCAAATTTTTCTTGTGAACAAAGTTGTACATTCATGGGGCCTTAATGCTTAGATAATGTGACGTTGTTGCAGCTTATAAGAGAAATATCAAGGCTGCATTTGGAAGTGCTTATTTGAGCTTATTTGGGTTTACCTTAACCTTATGACATAAACACTTATTTACATGTTTGGAAAACTTACAGAAATAATTTATGAAGTACTAATAAATTATTTTTAGCTTATTTTCATGATCTCTTTATGATAGTTTTTTTTGACAAATCCTATGATGGCTTATAAAAACAATTTTTTCTTCAATTTTTTTGTCAAGATTATTCCTTCGATTTTTTAAAATTTCAAGTATATGTCAACCATCTTAACTCTCTAAAACTCTCTTCGGTTAAATTATATTTTTAGTCTCTTAACAAATTTTAAAAGTTCACTTTAGTCCTTTAATTTTTAATAGGTTCATTTTGTTCACTTAAGTTATCTCTATTAGTACATGTAAGTTTTTGTTTTCTATAGTCGTTTGAAACAATTGTTCTAATTCAATGGCTTTTAACACCATTGAATTAAGGGACCAAAATGAACTAACAGAGACAACTTAAAGGACTAAAATGAACCTGTTAAAAATTAAAGGACCAAAGTGAACCTTTAAAATAAATTAAGGGACAAAAAAGATAATTTAACCAAACTCTTCTATCCAAAACCTTCCATACAAATATATCATAAAAGTCTGATACTTCATACTCCCAACATCAGTTGGTCTGTGATTAAACTCATGGCAATATGTGAAAAGGTGCAAATTAAAATAAGCAATTTTCTTATCAAGTCATAGTACATTACATTAAAACCAAGCACGGAGTAAGAAGAGTTTGGATTGACAGAATGAGGTACGTGGATGGATCTATTTAGGCCCAAAAAGTATTGCGGAATATCCGAATGACCGTTGCTAACATGGGCCTTTTATGATCAATGACGAGTTGAAGATGATGACCGCCTGACCGGAAATAATGGGGAAGGAAAGATGGCATTCATTTATGGTCCCGTTTACTGTTCTGTCGGTAGAGAGACTTGCTTTTATTTTGGGGATGGGTTTGGGCGGTGTGGTGTTTAGAATATTCATTGGGACACATTTTCTGTATGCAGCCAACAAGTGTTCATTAGTTCAAGATACTTATAATTTTAAAATTTTCATTTGCCATGGATCGTGGAGCGGAAGCAGCTTACCCCATAAAGAGGAGAATTTGAGAAATCTGAGTTTAAATTTTTGTGAAGTCATCCTATTGAGAGGCTGAAAACCAAAAGGTAAAACCCTGCTTAATCAATCGAACTAGAGATTAATCTCATTGAGAGCTCGAAAGACCTAAACCGTAAAAATACTCTAATGAATCTACTCAGTCCAAATGACTAATTAAGGTGGGTTCTAATAAAATTATTTGCCATCAAATATGGCACACTGATACATTATTTTTGACAGAATGACACGCTTATTTGGAGGATTAAAATTGTAAGTTATATTCCACCAATTATAAAATAAAATTGTAAGTTATTTAAAGCATTTTTTAATGTCTATTCCTTTGTAACAAATTTGGATATTTATTTTTGAGAATAAAATAGTTTTTGTATAGAGTCTCTTTCTCACACAACTATGCAACTTGCCTTTATTCATTTTATAATTAATATTTAATTTTTTAAAACAATATTAGACAAAATGAGATATTAATAAGTAACTCTATATTGCATATGTATTTTAAGTTAGAAAATACTTGAAAAGTATGAGTTAAAAATTTCTGAGTTATAAAAAATGTCAAAGTTAAAATGGTCCACTATTGTCGCCAAAGCTAAGGACAATTTGTATGAATGGTTATTGATGTGCTTTAAGAGGAAAGCTCTTTGCCCATAAGTGAAGCCGAGCCCAATGGACATTTTTCTTGGTTTGCTCCAAGTGAAGGCTTTATAAAATATAATGTTGACTTAGCTTTCTTTGATGACATCTCTTGTGTTGGTGTGGGAATGTGCATTCGTCATCACAGTGTATTTTTGTAGTTGTCCATTCTCTTTAGACTAACTCTAAGTTGAGTGTTTTGGAAGGAGACACCTTTGGCCTCTTGGAAGCTTTTAGATGGGGTAATAGTATGGGCTATTCTCTAAGTTATTTTTGAGTCCGATATTAAGTTGGTTGTAGATGTCATTTGCTCATCATTTATTTCAGTTACGGAACTTAGAAGCACAGTGACACAATGTAGGGACTTTTTTTTTTATCTTACCAAGCTTGTTATAGAAGTAGCTTTTGTTAAGAGACAAGCTAATAGAAAGCTCACAACTTAACTAAATCATATGTGCTGATCCTCATACTTTTCATAATGTTTTTATGTTCCTTGCTTATTTGATTTACGAAGAAATGAAATAAGTTGGCTTTACCTAAAAAATGCATATATACATAATTAATTAAGCTACAATCTTAAAATACATTGAAAGAGAATAAACTAACTTATAGAGAAGATATGTAAAATTATTAGGGATAATAACCTCTGTTATTGAGTTAGTTAACTTACAGTTGTTGGTTAGCATAGTTAGATAATTACTCAAGAAGTTAATCACTTTAGCTCATGCTTTCTGTATTCTATATAAGTTATAAACCCCAATTGAAATGAACAAGAATTCATAATGCATTTTCCTAATTTATGGTAATAATAAAAAATTTAAATACAAAACTTGAAAGAAGAGATGGAATGAGAACTTAAGTTACTATTAATATAGCGTGTGTTTGTGTAAGATTTTGAAGGCCAGGAATCCGTTTGACTGAAAGAGCATGAAGGCATGAAGGTAGCTTTGGTCAATCGTGCATTGGAACGACAAATTTTGCTACTCTTTGACACTATTGCGGTGAAAAAAATCTCATACAAATATGCCTTTTTTTTTGTTGATAAATCATACAAAGAGGCCTTTACTCTAATTTGGTTTGTATAAGTTAAATAGCTGGATTTTTTTTTTGTCCTCGCAAATAGTTAGCGGAGAGGGGAAAAGTTAGAGGAAAGGAAAAAGTAGAGCAATACGAGTTGTTCTTAGTGTTCACACAGCTCTTATATATGTTTTATCACTAGACTATGTTATCTCGACAATTAAATAGCTAGATTTAAGAAAAAAAGAGCCATTTTTAAATGGATCCAAAAAATTATTAAGATAATATTCTCAATCGGTTCGTTAAAGTTTCAGCATTGGAATTCAAGGTTGCCTAGTGAGTTTATCCTTGATCACTCTGTCGGCGAGTAAAATCTACAGAAGGGGTCAATCGCCAAAATGATGCAATCCAACTGTCAAAACTAGTCTTCTGTTCCACCATCACACACATTGATACATATACTACTACTACTACTACTAGTGTCACTTTCCAACATAAGTCCTCTTCCTCCACTTCCACTTAATTTAGTGTTAACACACACTCTCTCTTTCTCTTTCTTTGCTGCTGTCTGTTTTTCTTTTCTGAGTGATCTAGATCAGTGGGGGAGATCTATATTCTATAAGGTGAAACAGAAGAAGAAAGAACCGCTTCTGGAGGTTTGCCAGCCATTTGAACTCATTCTCTTTATACATGCATTTGTGTGCACACTTTTTCTGGGCCATTTCTCAATTGATATTTCTATGCTGCTATGCTCTTCTTTTACTAACTTTGCTGACTTTCATTTGCTAAAGGAGCCGGATTTAGCTGTAATCGTTTACTGCATCGTTTGAATTCTCACATCTTCACTATAAAGTTTCGATTTTTATAAAGCTAATTACTTTTGTGGTTTCTCTTTTTGTGGGATCCTTCGTAGATCTTTAGCTGATCCAGCAAAACGAGAGAGATTAGGGGTTAAGGGAGTGTTGTACTGTGCAGTACTAGAGAGCTTGTTTGAAAGTGACTATGTGGATTCTATGGAGCCAGACAAAATAATATAGAGACACACTAAAAATCATGTTTTTCAACATTTTCTTCCTCTTTGTGAAAAAATCAGTAGCAATCCCCTTACATTTTGTTTTGTATGCTTGTGAAAAAAAAAAAAAAGGAAAATAAAACAAAGTGCCGATCTAACTGTGACTGAATGGGAGTTGAGCTTGTTTACCTTCCTTTTGTCCTGGAGATTGTGCTACAAAACTTCCTTATAGATTCTAAATCAAGTTTTGAAGCCAAAATGTGTCAAGTATGACATAAATATGTTGTTCTGCAGCATATAATAGGGGATGAAAAAAACATTATACACATGAACTCTGTATTTCTTTGCTAGTTTCTTTCTAAATCAAACAGGGAGTCTCAATCTGTACCTTTTTATTTTGTTAACATTTTATGCTTTGAGCTTAGGTGATTATTAGTTCAATTTTGGTGGTTTGCTTGATTATTAGTCTATATCTACTATAACTTGTTTGTCACTAACTAATTTCAGTGTTAACTGCCATAGGTTTGAAAGAGTACTGCCAGTTGATCAATGGGTTCTAAAAGTATCGTACCAGGGCACAGAGCACGAAGGCCGTTGTCAATATTTGCTGTGCTTGGTCTGTGCTGTTTCTTTTATCTTTTGGGAGCATGGCAAAGAAGTGGTTCCGGAAAGGGAGATAACCTTGCATTGAAAGTAAATAAGATGATGACAGACTGCAATGTTACACCCAATTTGAGTTTTGAATCCCATCACAATATTGTAGAAATTGTTGAACCTTCCGAACCGAAAGCTAAAGTGTTCAAACCGTGTGATGTAAAATATACTGATTATACACCTTGCCAAGAGCAAGACCGAGCAATGACATTCCCAAGAGAAAACATGATCTATAGGGAAAGGCATTGTCCACCTGAAGAGGAAAAATTGCACTGCCTCATTCCTGCCCCAAATGGCTATACAGCTCCTTTTCCGTGGCCTAAAAGCCGTGATTATGTCTACTATGCTAATGTTCCTTACAAGAGCCTGACAGTCGAGAAGGCTGTTCAAAACTGGGTGAAATTCCAGGGAAATGTGTTCAAATTTCCAGGTGGAGGGACCATGTTCCCTCAAGGAGCAGATGCATATATTGATGAACTTGCATCAGTTATTCCAATTGCAGATGGTTCTGTCAGAACAGCACTGGACACTGGTTGTGGAGTAAGTTTTCATGTTAAACAATCCTTTTGATAGCATGCTCTTTTTCTTTGGTTTATAGTATATAATAAATGGAAAAAGCTCCACTATTGTGAGTTTGTCACTACAGTGAGCAAATAAGGGTGTATCCCCTTCAAATTTAGGGGGTTAAGATCTGAAACTGAATCAGTTTACTTGCTTTCAGTTGGTACCTTTCAATTGGTTCCTGATTGCTTTACCAATATAAACATGAACAATTATGCAGGTTGCAAGCTGGGGAGCATACTTGCTAAAGAGAAATGTGCTGGCTATGTCCTTTGCTCCAAAGGATAACCACGAAGCACAAGTTCAGTTTGCACTAGAACGAGGGGTACCTGCTGTTATTGGTGTTCTTGGTACCATCCGTCTTCCATACCCGTCAAGAGCCTTTGATATGGCCCAGTGTTCTCGATGTCTAATACCGTGGACTTCAAATGGTTAGTTCTTAATTTACAGTCAATAAGACTGATCTAGAATATGGTGTTATCAGCATTTTCTTATGTAGATGGCGGTACACCTGAATTTCTAAATATAATTATGCAAATGGTTGGAAAATTGATATTCTTTTTGTCCAGTAGGTCGATACAATTGCTTGCCAAAGGTTTTGAAGTTAAAAAAAAGAGTAGTTTATTGGCAAGTTCATTATAGCATTATCTTCTGTAACCCACATGGTTATACTTATATCTACATTAATTGTCTGCTATCCATTAAGTGCTTTCATGTTACTAAGATCTTCAGCTGCCTTAAAGTTCCCAATATATTTTGTTAATAGGTATTGCATTTATATGTCACTTCAAATGCATTAGATCAAGAATTGCATGGCATCTAGCAGTGTGAGGGGAAAGGAAAATATTTATAAATCTGAATGAAATATTTTTTTGAGAAATTAACGTGTTGACTTTACGCCCAACAATTGAATGCAGAGGGCACATATCTAATGGAAGTTGATCGAGTCTTAAGGCCTGGTGGATACTGGATTTTGTCTGGCCCTCCAATTAATTGGAAAACATACTACCAAACATGGAAGCGATCCAAGGAGGATCTGAAGGCAGAGCAGGAAAAAATTGAGGATTTGGCTGAAAGCCTTTGCTGGGAAAAGAAGTATGAAAAGGGTGATATTGCTATTTGGAGGAAGAAATTAAATGCTAAATCCTGTCAAAAAAAGTCTTTCAATTTATGTGATTTAGATAATGCTGATGATGTGTGGTAAGTCCTGCTCATCTTTACACACTTCATCCAAACATCTTGACCATTATACTTAGAATCATATTCATATATAGTTTGAGGGATTTGAATAATACTTTGTTGGTATATATGGTTCTTTTTGTTTTCCACAATTTTGGATAATTATGTGCTCATGAATAACTTCGCAAAGTAAGGCTGCTTACAATAATTAAAAGAGCTTTGGGTTGTCGTGAAATCAGCCTCTTGCCAAAACAAAGTAAGGCTGCTTAAAATAGATCCACATTGGGTTTGACCCTTCCCTAGACCCCGCTCTGGCGGGAGCTCTTAGCACCAAGTTGCCCTTTTTCCTTAAAGAACTTTGGGATCTTGGAAGGAAAAGGAAGAAAATTAATGTTCTATTTTTTCTCTGAAAAAGTGTGGGTATTATGTGGTATGGTACTAGCTTGATCCTTGAAGATATGCAAGATTTCATTTTTGAGGCATTTGTTTTCTTATCTCTTATCAATATTAGTGTATGATATTGCTAATGTGTAGGATTTCGTTTTATATGCTTCCAAATTTTTTATATATCTGTATAATGTTTGTGTGTGTAAATATTTTCTTGTTTCCATCCTAATTTTTATATTTTGGGTTGGGGTGGGATGTTTATGCATTATTTATAATAGGTACAAAAAAATGGATGTCTGTAAAACCCCTTTCCCTGAGGTAACCAGCAAAAGTGAAGTTGCCGGAGGGGAATTGAAGAAGTTTCCTGCTAGGCTTTTTGCAGTCCCTCCTCGAATAGCTAAGGGCATTATTCCAGGCGTTACAGCTGAATCTTATCAAGAGGACAACAAATTATGGAAAAAGCATGTTAATGCTTACAAAAGAATTAATAGATTGATCGGCACCACTAGATATCGGAATTTGATGGACATGAATGCAGGCCTTGGAGGATTTGCAGCTTCACTTGAATCACAGAAATCATGGGTGATGAATGTTGTGCCCACAGTTGCTGAGAACACTTTGGGTGTTATCTATGAAAGAGGTCTGATTGGCATTTATCATGACTGGTAAGTTGCTAAAATTATTTCGTTAAGTATTCTGATTTTATGATGACTTTCCTTGCAAGTTGGCTTCCTATACTCACAAAAAATGATTAATTAAACTGAGATCTATGGTTAGTTGTGGTATGATATTACACTGGGTGTTTGTTGTTGCTGCTGCTGGTTTTTCACCAAGCCTTCATTACAGTAATTGTGTATAATTTTTCCTATGGATTTTTAAATTAAGCAAGCAGTCATGGCTGGGCGCTTTAGTACTGTGGATTTGTTTCCTTTACTGATGAAGATAATCCAACTGGAAATTAAAGTTTCTTATATGCCTGCGGAGAAAGAAGATTGTGTACGATGAAATTGCAATGACATTATTTTACTTTCTTCAGGTGTGAAGGCTTTTCTACATACCCAAGGACATACGATCTTATTCATGCTAATGGTTTATTTAGTTTGTACCAGGACAAGTAAGCTTCTTCCTCTTTTTCCATATGCTACAAGTCATAGTTAGGTGTTAGACAATTTTTTTTGGTGATTGAAATTTTAGGATGAGGGAATGGTGCTCCAGTCCAAGGCACTTACGAATGGAATTAAATTTACCTCACCCCAAAGGAACTAGTGGAGATTTGAACATGCAAAATGTCGGATACAAGTTCTGTCATGTTTCATTAGGCCAACTCCTTGGAATTAGTTAAGTGTTAGACATAAAACATTAATAAGCTTTCATCCAACAACTTAAGCTTTTGGGATAGTTGGTAAAACAGTAAGATGACAGTTGGAGGGTTGAAAGTGGAAATAAAATATGAAATGCATGTCAAAGCTAAATGTTCTTTTCTTTTATTTTGGCATAATTAAGGGTTTTGTTGATGTGTCCTTAGGGCACGCATAGGATTTTAGTTGGTAGGAGCTGAGAACATGCGGTGAGAGTAACATGGTTCAATTCCCACAAAATGTTCTCCATCCCAATATTCCAATTATGACGTCCCAAGTAGGTAGCTCGGTTGGTGAGCTAAGGGACGCTGAAGGAGTACAAGCTGGAGGTCCCGGGTTCAAACCCAGGAAACTAACAATTACTAATAACTAATATTTGCCTATTAAAAAAAAATTTCCAATTATGACATAATTAAAATGGAAATTATAGAATTTCAAAATGTGATTATAATTCTGACATAATTTAATGAAAATATTGCTGATTTGATTAACAGGTGCAACCTAGAAGACATCCTTCTAGAGATGGATCGCATCCTACGGCCAGAAGGAGCCGTCATTATCCGCGATGAAGTTGATGTCCTTAACAAGGTTAAGAAAATTGTTGGGGGAATGAGATGGGATGCTAAAATGATGGATCATGAGGATGGCCCACTTGTGCCTGAGAAGATATTGGTTGCTGTAAAAGAGTATTGGGTTGGAAGCAGTAAAAACAACACGTCCAATTAGGCCTAAAAAACAGGTATTGTGTTGGGGGTGTGAAACTGTTAGCTCAGCCTGCCGTAACAATCAAGGTTTCTAAATCCAAAGCAAAGAAGAAATGGAAAAGGATGATGAAAAAAATGAAAAAAAGAGAAGATTATAGAGCCAAGTACAAGCAAAGATTGGTTATGTGAGCTTATTCTACTTCTGCCTTTTACCAAGTGTAGAACTGTAGATATAGAATTAGTCCTAACTAGTCTTCTTGAATTGATTTTGGAGGGTATAGATCAGCAAGTTTTAGATCCTCAAATAAATTAAGCTAAAGACATTTTGGGTTGATGTTGAGACATGAGTACTCATGATGTCAGAATATTGAAATATTGCAATTATATTCAGTTCGTTATTCAAAAAAATTAATTGTGTTCATTTGAAACTGCTGCATTTAGATTTGGCTCTCATCCTTCCCTTCTACTTTATCGTTTTGAAAGTGAGCTGTCATAGATGTACACTTCACTTGAGACGTTTGGGAAACTAAGGGCCTATTTGATAATAGTTTTCGAAAACAGTTTTTAATTTTTAAAAACTTGAAGGAATGATAATTAAGATATTTGTATTTAATTAATCTGATTTGGCAGTTATTTAGTTAGAACTAACAGTTAGTTTGTTATAGTTAGAAAAACCGTTTCAACATGATTAACAGATTTCTTGGTGCGATAATCCTGAGGAAAGCCATGGAGGAAAAAGCATCGATCAACTGTGTGATTTGTTTTGCCACAATGTGTACAGAGTCGAGAACCAGTAGATTTGCCATTACCAGAAGCAGGTTTGGCTTGAAATTTACCACGGCCTTGAGAATTTGGTGTGGAAGAAGGACGTGTATCTGCTGCAGCAACAGTCGGCTCAGGAAGAATACCAAAATTCAACTGTCCTTCGTGTTGAAGAATCATAGCAAAAATCTTAGAAAGATAAGGAAGAGGCTCAAGCATCAGGACCTGAGCACGAATAGCAGAATACTGTTCATTCAATCCTTGAAGAAAATAAAGCACTGTATCATGATTCCGATACTGCTGAACCGTGGCGAAAGTGTTACAACAACCAGTAGCAACGGAGGTGCAAGACGGAATAGGTCGGAAATTGAAAAGTTCATCAGAAATCTTCTTCAACTTTGTGAAGCAAGCAGTAACAGAGGAGTCACCTTGTTTCAGAGAGCAAAGATCAGAGGTGAGTTGCGAAATGCGTACGAAGTCACCCCGACAATAGCAATTGCGCAATTCCTTCCAGATCGCACTAGCATCATTGAGATACAAGACGCTACTGACAATTTCTGGATGAATTGAATGAGTAAGCCATGAAATGACAAGATGTTGCTGCATAAATAAATAAAATCATTAGATAAATTATTTAAATAGAGTTTTTACACAAGTTGAGCATCTATTGAATTTTCTGGTAGAACACGCTTGAAGCATTAGGCTGAGTCGCGGACTAGGTCGCTCTCTTTAAGACGTTTCGCGGCTCTGCCTAAGTTGTGCAACAGTGTATAGCCCCGTTATCCCCAGGATAAAACAGCCTTTCAAGAGATATGATCCTTCCTGCACTGAGAAGAACCACCAAATTCACACCCCCTTATTTCTATTTTACTACTCGGAACTCTCTTAATTTTCTAACAAAACTCTGTTTCAACCAAAGTATGATTTTTCCACCCTTCAAACTATTCCGTCATTTTGTTTTTATTACAAAAAGAAATATGAACGTTAACAGGTAATAAAGAAAAGAAAAATGATAAACGAACACCAGTTTCTGCGACACCTATGTTGACACCGTATTTCCGTACGGTACGGACTTGTACGGATCCGTACGGTTTTTTTTTTTTACAGAAACAGATTTTTTTACGGGTTAACGCATTTCATGAAAGTGGTTAACGCAGTCCACTAACTGATTAATAGACACAGATTTTTTTAACTGGTTAACGCAGTTCATGTAAGTGGTTAACACAGTTCACTAACTGGTTAATACACAGATTTTTTTAACTGGTTAACGCGGTTCATGTAAGTGGTTAACGCAGTCCACTAACTGGTAATACACAGATTTTTTTTAACTGGTTAATACAGACACAACTTTTTTTAACTAGTTAACGCAGTTCATCTAAGTGGTTAACGCAGTTCATATAAGTGGCTAACGCAATCCACTAACTGGTTAATACATACAGATTTTTTTTAAGTGGTTAACGCATTTCATGGAAGTGGTTAACGCAGTTCATGTAAGTGGTTAACGCAGTCCGTTATCTGGTTAATAAACACAGAGTAATCATTAACCAGTTAGTGAACTAGATTAACCACTTATTTGTACTGCGTTAACCATATTTTTAATCATTTTTTTTTTTGGAAAAAAAGTATTTTTCTGAAGAATTTTTTTAAGAATCATAATATTTTTTTGGGATAAAAAGTCCGTACATGTACAGACATACGATTCGTACAAGTACGGACATACGGTGTGGGGAGTGGGTGTAGCTATTGTGATGTTTAAATATCGCAACCGATAAAGAAAATCATCAATATAATAAAAACTAATAAAAGAGATGTTTCACGGTGGTGTTCAACGACATTGAAAGAAATAATAACTGATAAAATATTATTAATATTGTTAATGACTAATACTCCCTCCGGTTCTCAATATAAGAGACAAAAAGATATTTTTTAGGGGTTCAAAATATAAGAGATATGTGAGATAAAAAGGTGTTTTTCATTGGAAAAAAGAGTGTTTTTCTTGGTTTTGATGAATTAGAGTTTTGTCTCTTATATTTAGGACCGGAGGTAGTATAACACTATTATTAAGTGACCGTTTTATTACAACCGGCCAGAAAAAACCAAACGGATATATTTAATAAATTTATTTTTAAATAAAACATAACAATCCCCTACTTGTTTTCTTTAAAAATATTTCATCGAGCAGTAAATCAACACATCATATGATTGAGCATAAGCAATAATGTCCGTAGACTTGAACTATTACATAATGATATTGTTTCAGGTTATACTAGAGTGACACGTAGTCTTGAACTCTACCTCTGACAACATTACACACTCAATCTTTCAGGGTGTAGTTTAAAAGCTTGTGCATTATGGCCATACACGTATATCCTAGTATAGTGAATGCTCTAGAGAATTTTGGCCAAAATTCCATAGGAAGTGGTCTCACTTCCACATTCACATAGGTGAGTCTATCAAGAGTACTCCTGTAGCTAGATACTCCACTCCATATAGAGTATAGAACTCATTAAGAAATAAATTCAGCCTTTCAACACTACATGATATCATGCTCTAAATATATGAATGAGACTTAGAAAATTATTATTGCATATTCTCACATCTCCTTATAAATTGTTATTACCCATTGAACCTATTTCTTGGGATCTCCAGTCCATATGTTGGATTACCTTTATAAGAGATAATTTAATCTATGGGCATCAGTCTCATTCCTTTTGAGGTTTTGAAAACCTTCTCTCAAAGGATCAGCCAAATTTTCTTCAGACCGCACATGATCCATCATTACCATTATAATAATGGTTTTAAATCTTTGCAATAGTCGCGGTACTATCGCAGTGGATTAAAATGGCTGGAATCAGTTTTTCACATATAAGAATATCTGAAAGGGTATTCCAATCAGCATCACTGTAACCTTCTAGTACGGAGGAAAACTTTTGATAATGTAATCCTAGGATCATGGTCCTTTTAAGGTACCTCATGACCCTTTCAATAGCACAATAGTGCCCATTACTAGGACTGCTAGTAAACATGCATGATAACCCCACAACATAAGCTATATCAGGCCTAGAGCAATTAGCAGCATACCAAAGGCAGCCAATGATGTTCGCATACTCAGGTTGATTAACACTATCACCAGTGTTCTTGAACAACATTACACTATGATCATAAGGGATACATGCTGGTTTACATCCAAAGAAATTCTCTTTTCAGTTCTAGTAATTTTAATTCTAAAAACTATATTTACATCACCAAGGTTCTTCACGTCAAATTTTTCACAAAGCATACTATTGACATTTTTCTCAAAAATCAGAACCAAAATTCTTAGCAATGTGTGCTCTTTTACTCCTTCTAGGTTCATCTAAAAATCATTACTAGAATCACGCAATCTAACTAGTGCACCGTAAGAAATAGAATCCCCACTATTTTTCAATTTAAATGGAAAACATTCTTCATAAAAATCAGTGTCATTCAATTCAATAACAATTTTCTCTTTTAAATCAAAAAATATATATGCTATACTATTAACTGTATAGCCAATGGAAACACATTCATACGCTCTATTTTTTTTTTAAAATTAAATAAAGAGTTTTCATCACAATTCAAATGACGTACTTGAAGGTCCGTGGTGCTTAGCACAACTGGCAAAGTATTTGCCGCTTGGACGCTTGGGCGCGGGTTCGAACCCGCTACGCCCCCCTTTCAGCGCTCTTTGGAGTGCGTAGTAGGCCGCTGGGCCATAAGACAAAAAAATGACGTACTTGAAGACTACTATTATCTTCACCTCAATTTTCAAAATATATTCCTCATAACACAAACAGGTACCACATCAAAAAGAATGCAATGAAGAACAACAATGTCATAGTGACAACAATGTCCACTTCCAAGCAAAACCAAGAAATAATATGATAGAAATCTCACCAAGCTCTGAAGAAGAATGAAAATCATCTTCTTCCGCCCTTTTATTTTGTCACACTTATACTATGTACTCTATTTCCAACGTATATGTGAGACCTGTACTTTAATTAAAAACAAAAACTATCCCATGCCATCTCTCAATTTTTTTCATCAGTCAATTTAGATCACCATAGAACAATTAAACGGACATAGTGTAACTAGAACAAACAAGATTACAATAGCAACATGGTAGCATTCAATAATTAATTCATGCATTGTATGCTATCACAAACAAAGGAGTAGAAGCAAATCACCATAAATCAAGGTATTTAAAATGAGAAAACAATTATCACAATAAGATAATAA
This sequence comes from Calophaca sinica, assembly GCA_037113605.1. Lineage (NCBI taxonomy): Eukaryota > Viridiplantae > Streptophyta > Magnoliopsida > Fabales > Fabaceae > Calophaca > Calophaca sinica. The sequence goes on from CM073731.1 coordinate 36,022,451, forward strand.
AATTTCTCATTCATCATTTTTAATTTTTAATAGAAAACATTTACCAGAAAAAATTGTTATTGTTCATCCTTTGATTGTGCATTTCCATATAACAATCAATTTGAGTTATATATATATATATATATATATATATATATATATATATATATATATTCTATTTTCAGGTTCTCAGTAACCAAAGACATCATTATTCACTTGGAAATAAACAAAGACTATGAACTAACTCATAAACACTAAGATATTATCACAAGAAAGAACCTTAATCAATAATTTTATTTTTTAATCTGTCAAAAAAAATAATTTTATTTTTTAAATAAAATCCACCTATGTCAAACCTTTTTTTTTAATCATACTGCAAATATGAGTACTTAATCAACTTGCAAATTGTGGCAACCTCATCAAATCATAGCATAAAAATATTATGAAATCATAGATTGAAATCACAACCAATTCAAAAAACAAGCAGAATTAAGAAAACTTACCTATATTCTCCATAAATAAAACAATTGGTATTCCCTCTTTAATCGTGGTGTGAAACCATAGAATTGAAGTAAGCAATCGACAATATAATTATAAAATGTTTGCTCTTCACTACCCGTACAAGTTTCGTGCTCAGAAACATGGCAGAAAGTATAACGTCTTAAAATTGTTGCTGCATAAATAAATAAAATCATTAGATAAATTATTTAAATAGAGTTCTTACACAAGTTGAGCATCCATTGAATTTTCTGGTAGAACACGCTTAAAACATTAGGCTGAGTCGCGAACTAGGTCGCTCTCTTTAAGACGTTTCGCGGCTCTGCCTAAGTTGTGCAGCAGTGTACAGCCCCGTCGTCCCCAGGATAAAACAGGGTCTCAAGAGATATGGTCCTCCCTGCACTGAGAAAAACCACCAAACTCACACCCCCTTATTTCTATTTTACTGCTCGGAACTCTCTTAATTTTCTAACAAAACTCTGTTTCAACCAAACTATGATTTTTCCACCCTTCAAACTATTCCATCCTTTTGTTTTTATTACAAAAAGAAATATTGGTAATAAAGAAAATCACCAATATAATAAAAACTAATAAAAGATATGTTTCACGGTGGTGTTCAATGACATTGAAAGAAATAATAACTGATAAAATATTATTAGTATTGTTAATGATTAATAAAACACTATTATTAAGTAACCTTTTTATTACAACCGGCCAGAAAATACCAAACGGATATATTTAATAACTTTATTTTTAAATAAAACATAACACAAGATTATCACATCGCTTCCAGCAACGAAACAGAGGATCTGTCGGATCTGGCTTCACAACAGTTCTATCAATAAAACCTAATTTGTTCTTCATTTCCAACGCAATGGACATCGATCGAGCCCAAGGATGATAATTGTGGCTTTCCAAAGCAGGTGTCACAAGCACAAGTGCATGATTCTCATTCGGATGAATGTAGAAATGACTATTCGGATCTTGATTAGGGTTTTTGGCGGTGGTCACTGCAACAGTGGTTGTTGCAGCGGTGGATACCGGTGTGACAACGGTGAACCAGGAGGAGACAGTTCCGCCATGATAAAGAATCGAAGAATCGAAGAATTGAAGAAACGAAGAAAATTGAGAACGCAAATGGTGGAGAATCACAAAGAGTTTGCAACTGATACCATATTATCAAAATTGAGAAATGAAACTCTGATTTCATTGATCAACTAAAACAATATTTATACAAGGGAAAACTAACAAAAAAACTAACTAACTATAACAAACTAACTGTTAGTTCTAACTAACTAACTGCCAAATCAGATTAATTAAATTATCATTCCTTCAAAACTGAAAAAGAAAAAAATATGTTTGACAGATTTCTTTTTAAAAACTGTTTTTAAAAACTATTTCTATTTTATAGTTTTTAAAACTAAAATACAAGAACTGCTTAAAGTTGTTTTGGTTTCCAAATTTGCTTTTTCCTTTGAAAAGAGAAAAGCACGAAAAACACACCCTTTTCATTAATGGCAAAGATGTAATTATTTGATAAGAGAAGTGTTGATATCGTTTTGAAATCGCAAGGAGAGACCCACTGTTACCACACAGGAAAACCAGCCCAAACACGGAAACACCAATGTTAACATTTTTTTTTCTTTCTTTTTTTTTCTCGGTTGCAATTTGGTTTTTATTATTTTTAAAGTACAATTATGCCATGAAAATAAAATAATGTAAGAAATTAAGTAATTTATTATTTATTTTTTAATTTAAAATGGATTGGGATCTTCTCCTATTTTTCAACAACAGGAGAATGTCCTGTTAGTGAGACAAAGGCACCAATTTTTGTTTCTCTCTCTTACCTTTTACAAAACAAATTTTTATTTTAAAAATCTTCTCTCTAACAGGACACTCTCCTGTTGTTGAAAAATAGGAGAAGATCCCAATCCATTTAAAATGATCTAATAATATAAAGTGTATGATTGACGGTGTTCTTTATCATATTAGTATTTTTTTTGACGAGTTTACTGTATTGATTAAGAAATAAAAATTAAACTGTTTTATTGAAAGTGTTATATTACATTTAATATAATCGATGCATTAAATTTTTTTGTCATTAAAACTTTTTAATTTTTGATTCATCACTAACTTTGTAATTTTTTGTTTTTGACAAAATTACTAATTGTGTTATTAGTGTCTTAAAAACAATTCTTGAAAGGATTTTAGTTTAAAAGTTGTTCAATCTGCCTTTTTTTCTGCATATTTTACCGGTATTTTTATCTGTGACTAAGTGAATGAAAATTAGACTAGATCCTGTAAATTAGACTTGCGCATTATCTGAGTTTAAAATTCAAACGGAATCTGAACCACGTTTTAGGTGACAACATAAATTTATACTGTCTAAAAGCTCTGTCTTGACCCGATAAGTGAAAATTGTAGCATTAATAATAGTTTTAAATATATTTTTTGTCCCTACAAATATAGAGACTTTTGTTTTTCATCCATGCAGGGATAAAAACAATTTTTTTATCCTTGCATGGGTACAAAAACAAATTGTTTTGTCTTTTTCATACTATTTATTTCCTTAAGCATTGCTTCAAAAAAAATATTTTCTTAAGTATTCACTTGCAATTACTCTCATTTTAAAAATATTTATCAAAAAAGTTTTCTATTTTTTAGTTTTCAAAACATATTCTAAAAACAAATTTATCAAACAAGTTTTTTCATTTTCTCATCTCTAAAATTGTTTTCAAAAATAGGATTACCAAACATATTTTTATTAAATTTTCTTCTTAAAAACTGTTTTTTAAAATTGTTTTATAAATAGTTTTCAAAAACTAAAAACCAAAACACAATCAAACAGGCCCTAATTGTTCTGTAATTGACCCTTCCTATCCGTTCAATGGGGATTGAGGAGCAAAGAAATTAATAGCAAGGTGAGTCTGAAAATCATAGTATGCAGTTATCAGGTTGAGTTTACGATGTTGAACTATGCAAATTCTAAGGTGGACCACCTATCATAGGGTGCAGTTATCAGGTTGAGTTTACGATGTTGAACTAGGCAAATTTCATAGGTGGTCCACAGTGGAGCATTACTTGAAAATTGTCTGAAATTCCAACGATGATTGATGCCGCCTCCTGAAAACTGAAATGGCGACTTGGTCGGTGTTGATTCAACAAAAACAAGGGGAAACAGATGAGTGCCTCAAAACTAAAATCGTATTTATTTTTCTTTGTTTTTGTTGAACCGAATCATCTTCGGAGCTTTGAATGATTTTCAAGTAGTGGTCCAGAGTGGACCACCTCTAGAATCCGCGTGCTAAACTATTCATCAATTCAAACTTTGTGCTTGTTCCTTCGCAACTCAACTAGTATGTTTCACATACATTTCCACCTTTAAGTTATTTAAAGATATTTCCATGAATATGTTTCTATGTTTTTGTTACACATGTTTGGTTTTCATTTGGGAGGTTTCAAAGTCTTCAAAAAGTAAAACTAAAAAATTGTCTTGCTCGTTTTTCAGTTGGGTTCAATTATTTTCGGTTGAGTCCAATTGTAAACTGAGTTTTGTCTTAATTTCGCCTAAAGACTCGGTTTTTTTTTAAGCAAGGTGACATCTCACCGTAAATTTATTAAAAAAGAAAAAAAGAAAACAAAATCATGGAAAAATAAAAAAATAATAAAAATAAAAAAATAAAAAAATAAAAAATAAAAATAAGTAAATAATAAAAAATAAAAAATAATAAAAATAAAAACTTTTTTTTTATTTTTGCAATGAAAGCAATGAGAGGATTGGTTTTGCAAACTCGGTTTGCAAAATGAAGTCCATTTAAACTCAAGGGCAAGTTTGGTTGGAGAAAACATTTTTCTGTTCTCATTTCCAGCTTTAACTTTTAATTGCACAAATGCCTCTAATTTTCACTGTGTTTTGTGTTTTCGAAGATTTGTGTATGAAATAGTGAAAACAAAAAAAGGTTGCTTTCACTATTTCCCATACAAATCTTTTTTCTTTTTTTTAAAGGGGAAGGGAAAAAGGATATATTATTATTTGAGTGGCACTAATAACCATATTACAACTGTCCCTGATGGCATTTAAACTTTGTCCCTTAAGGTTACAAAACCAAGATCCTACCACTGATCTGGCATCCCATGGACAAATTCCCCATAAAAGTCTTTGAACTAAGGAAATAGAATTAAAATAGAGAACAATTTTACAATTAAACTAGCTGGAAGAACTCGTGCTCAACACGAATGACAAAGAAAAACGGAACCTATAGTGTAATTAAGCTTTTGTGGGAAAATAGATGAATGAGCTTTCATAACATGTCCTTAGATTAGTTAAGTTTCTTAAATAGATAATAGAAGTAAAAACAAGAAATAAAAACAAAAAAGGTTTTCTCAAACCAAACAAACCCTTTTTGCAAATTTTAATCCAAACATGAAACAAAAATTTTACTCCAAAGTATAAAAATTTGATGTGTGGATATTCCCATTTACCCCTACCCATGCTTCCACGTTTTCAAGTTTCAATTAAAACACCAGTTATGGAGCAATACCCATAGCTCATCCTCTTGACAAGCACGGTAGCAATAGCGAAACTGGTGGCTTCTAGGGTGAACTAGTATGACAAGTGGTTCATGGGTGAACCACGAATAACAGCCGTCAGATTAAAAAAGCTCACACGATTCCGCTAGACGTTACCACACCAAATCTTATCTCCATCCGCCCACTCTCTTTCTTTCTCTCACTACAGGTCTCTCCACCGTTAGCTCTAGTTGCGCAAAGACAAGAAAATACTCCACTTTATTCCTGCAAAGTACTTTTCCATGTGCTTTAATCGATTAGCTTGGATTATCACATAGGTATCCAATTGAATATTTGATGCTGAAATGACTTTTTTTCTTATGATTTTTTTTTTGACAGAATAAGAGCTACTGCAATTCATTCAAAATAATTGAGTCAATACAAATAGGAGCATCCCGAAAAATGTGAGGGCTAACATAATTAGTGGCCACCTTAGCTAGGGAATGAGCAACTACATTAGCCTCCCTCTTAATAAACTCGATACGGGAGTTTGGAAAAAAAGAATGAAAAAGCCGCCTACATTCAAGCGTAACCGCACCTAACTCCACGACATTAGTGGAAGAAGAATAAAAATTATCAACTACAAGCTTTGAGTCCACCTCAAAAATCACATTACTATAGCGGAAGTCCTTGACCCAGATAAGAGCTTGATGCAGCCCCACAGCCTCTCCAAGAAGCACATTGAGAGTAGGTTTACTCCAAGATGTTCTTGCAGCAATGAAGCTCCCTATATCATCTCTAAGGCACATCCCAAAACCAACAGAGTCATTTGTGTAAGAGAAGGAAGCATCCACATTGCATTTAACATAACCAAGGGGAGGCTTTGACCAATTTAGCATCAAAACCTCAACTGCAAGGGGTGGAACATGCACACCAACTCCCCTTGCTGCACTCCAATCATGTAAGAAGGTCTTGCCTCGTGCCACCACGTCGTTTGCCGATTCACTGACATCCTCCCAAATTTTCTTATTGCGGCTGAACCAGAGACTCCAGCAAATAATGGCCCACTCACATCTCACAAACTCTGAGACATTACGCATGAAGTTGAAAACAAATTCCCTAACAGTGGACATGCCACTGCTCTAGCGACGCACATAAGCAAGGATATTGGCACTTCTCCAGCACTCAATAGCTTTAAGGCAATCTAAGAACAAGTGCCACGTTGTTTCTAAGCTATTTTCGCAGAATGGTTCCATTTGTGTAAAAAAAAAGCGTGTTTTATTGTTCAAATTCACAGAGAGAACTTCACCGAGAAGCACCGTTGCAATTTCTAATGGGTTTTCAATATTTTTTTTTTGAAAGAAATCTAATTGTTGCATTGTTCTTTTGGGTTTTACGGTGGTATCACCGAGAAGAGTTTCATCGGAGGGGAGAAGCAGGGGGCAAGAATTGGGTGGAGAGAGGTGTATGTGTTACTTGTTTTTTTTTCCAGCAAGTAATGAATACAAAGATTAAATTAATGAAAAATAAAAAGATACTTCCTTTAATACTCACAATGTAGGTTGTGATTCATAAAATTGCTGCAACAAAAACTTTTATCAGTACTCTGAAACGGGCTGTGATGACTCGTTAGCCAACCTGAGCAATTATCATTATTGGATTAATAACGAAACTGAATGATATTCTAGGGTTATGATTGCAAGGAACTGATCTAAAGAACCCTTAAATCAATTTGCAAACATGTCCATCATATGAGAATTGAACAAGAAAGAAACAATCTTGACTATGAGAGACAACGTGGGAGATGAAGGAATAAGGGATTAAGGAAGCGTTATCATTCTCCAACAGCAAACAACAATTGTTTTATTTTTCTGTCACTGTTACCAAATCCTTCGATTTCTCCCTTGTTCTTCATTTTCATCTTCTTTCTCACTCATCAATCACAATTCAATCTTCCCCATTTTCCACTGGGTAAGTGTGTGTCCTATTCTTCTCTCTATTTTCCAGTTTACTTTTTTCTTTTGCGATTCCAATTTGTCTCCTTTCGTTTTTACTTTCAATCTGAAGAAAAATTAAAAAAAAAAGATATGGGGAATTGGGAGGTTTCATTTATGCTCAAGTTTCGTTCTTTTTATTTTTCATTAATTTAATCTCTGTATTTTTATGAAGATTGGTTGGAATAATTTGTTGAAGGGGCTAATATTTGATTCCCGATTATTGTTTTGACTCGGTACAACGACTGTTATCTATCATCAAAGAGTGAGATGAGTGCAGAGAGTGCAGAGAGAAAGAGTAAGAGAGAGAGAGAGGATGAAAAAAATTGTATAGCGTTAAGGGTGTATAATACGATTCAGTGGAATTTTTTAATCAATGGCCATTAGTCATGGTTCACCCATGAACTACCTATATACTTGTCCATCTTAGATGCCACCAAACTTTGAATGTAAAAGCAAGTAAAAGTTCATTACCAAAAAAAAAAAGTTACTTCTACTTTAACGGGATTCTACCATCAGCGTTGATTTTACAAAAAGAAATTCAAACAACTTAATTTTATATATCGACACAAAACTAACTTAGCTAAATTTTGAAGGGTCCAAGACAATAGTTAAGAATTAATATATATTTCACCAAAAAAAAAAACGAATTAATATATGAAAAATCTCAATATTTGATGTATTAACAATTTCAAAAGATATCAACTCAAACAGGAGACTTCATGGAAAAGGAGCTGAAGATACCTAAGGAATTAGGAAATAGAAAAGAAAACACTATTTTAAACTTTGGCTTCTTTATGTTATGTATACTTAAAGGCAAAGGTAGATAGAGTAATCAACAGCCCGTCTAGCTCAGTTGGTAGAGCGCAAGGCTCTTAACCTTGTGGTCGTGGGTTCGAGCCCCACGGTGGGCGTCAATTTCAATTTTTTTTATTGAATATCCGACATGTTTGTGTGAGTCTGTGACTCTCTGTTTGCTTGGCTTTGAATGATTCAAAATTGGATTCAATTTAGAAACCGAAAATATGTACCCAAAAAAAAGAAACTGAAAATAAAATGACAAAAGATACTTTTAAATTAATGAAAAATAAAATAGAAATGCCCTTATCAAAAAATATAAAAAATAAAATAAAATAAAAATGTCGTTAAAAAGATTCCATTCCACTGATATTCTATTTTTTCCTTTTCTGTTTTTTTTTACTGGTTTCCTTCTTTGTTTTAGAAATAACTAAATGTTTTACTTTTTATTAGTATTAGTAAATATTATCTGTATTTGATAGTATTAAAATATTAAAAGAAAAAAGTTTAAAATTTTAAAAATACATAGATTAGAGAAATAATTTTTTTTGACATTGATAATCCAAGAATTTATGATTGACTAAATTTGAATAATAGTACTAAAGAAAAATAAAAAATATACAAAATAGTATTAAGGGGAAATGATCAATGTAGAATCCCTCACAGCAGACGAGGAGAATTAAATTATAGAGAAGTCTACATATTCAACTATTCAAAATGAATATATAAGGATGAAATGTTATTACCAAATTAGGATTATGTTTTTAACTTAGAGAGTTAGAGTGCTTACTACCTCTTTCCTAGTTCCGTCAAAAATATATTTTACTTGCAATTTTATTAAAGTGAGTGGGGTGTACTTACACGCCCTCACTGTAGTGTTGGCTACATTGTAAGTATTGTTTTCGTAACGGAATGAAATTCCTTTCAATGAAAATTTAATTTTTATCACTACAAACTTTAGAGATAATTACAAACTTTTTACATGATTAATTAAACATTCCGCTGCAGTGAGCGATTCTTAGAAAGTGAAAAATCTATACTATTATATAATGGTGATTACATCTCAAAACTGTTTTTTTGGGTTCCAATTTTTCATCCCAATATTACCCTTTCTCAACTGCAAATGTAAATTTATATTTAAAAACTTAAAACGGATTCCAGTACATAAATTTCTATTTAAAATTTGGAAACCGAATGGTAACAAAGAATAAGCAACAAAACACGATAAAATAATAATTATTGTAGTGCAACATAAATGCAGAAAGACGGGCACGACAGTGCCGGTCTTGTCGCTAGTGAATAATAAATTAATTTAGGATATGGGTGAAATGAGTGCATATCGCTACAAATTTTGTGGTCTTGTTCGATGAAATAGTAATGTTACAGTGGATGCATTTGTGTGTTGTTCATAGTAGCAGAAGGAAACAAAAAGGAGCATGCTAGAGGACTCATGCACGCTCACAAAACTTTTCACACGTCTTATAATTGAAGATGGAATTGCGATTTCTGATAGATGATAGTTTGAACTTTGAAGAAACAATCAAACAAATTGTGAATAATTTTCTTTTCCCCTTGTTGTGGGGATATACTTTAGGAACTAAATACCGCCATAGAGACCAAATCACAATCGGTCCATAAACAGAGGCAAAAGACAGAAAGGGAATAAAATGGGCAAAATATCATGCCTCTAATGTCAAGAGTTCCAGAACCATCTTCCGTTAGGATTTTACCTCACAATCCTAATAGACTGCCACAGAATGTCCACCTAACCGGTTGTGACAAAGGCGCTTATGCTCCATATTAATACCACACACCTCAGGTGACAAAAGTACATCATTAACATCTATTATATAATGTTACCCTGCAAAAACGTCCACTGCCTTGAGCATCAGAATGTCTTTGCAGGCACTCCTTCCTCTCCACTTACCATTACAAGAGGAGGCAACATTGTCACCTCGAAGGAGCTATTCAACATCACCACCTCACATCATCTAGCTGGAGAGTCGACCTCAACACGAACACCACTTAATTTGGCATTTGTTTGAGATTTGATCACACTTATCAAAATAATTGATTGTCTAAAGTAACAAGTTAGGAAAGTGACAACTATTTCATTGAACTGTTTACAGCACAAATATGGCCTAGTAACAACACTTTGCTTTCCTGTGATATGAGAACTCTAGTACAATAAAATGCTAACACATTATCTGGTACAGGAGAAAAGAGAAGGAAAGAAAAGAGGAAAAGAGAAAATAAGAAAAATGCCGCATTTTCCTTTGTTTGGTGCAAAAGAGAATAAGAGTGAAAGGAAAAAAAATCAAACGTGTTGCACTTTAGAACTAAGAAAACTGAAAAGGATACCGGAGAGAACTATTTGATTGTATTACCCTTTTCTCCTAATTAGGTCTTCTTTCCTCCCCATCATATAATCACAACACCATCATGTCTGCATTGTCCATAATTTTAAGAATGTACACTATTAGAAAAATCGATTTTAGAGAGGGACAAAATCCCTCACTAAACATACAAAAATCCGTCACAAACCACATTAGCGACGGATTTTGTGACGGACATTAATTCGTCACTGAATTTGGTGTCACTAAAAATTTTAGCGAGGGAATTTAGGATCCATCGCAATTTGTGACGGAAAATCTCCCTCACAATTCCACAATAATCAGTCACTAAAGAATAAAAACAAATCAAAGAAAAAATTGCATTTTTCGTCTCTAATAGTGAGGGATCCAATCCCTCTCTATTAGTGACGGATTTTTTCCCTCGCTAACAGCGAATGATCCAATCTCTCTCTATTAGTGACAGATTTGTTTCCCTCGCTATTTTCATTTTATTACAAAAAAAATAATGAAAAACGATCCTCTGAAATCAACCCTTTTTCTGTTTTTTCCAACAAAATAAATAATATTTTAATTATTCAATATCAAAACGTTTCAGTTCCAATTTAATAATAAACATTTTATTTACAAAATACAAATTTATTTACAAAATGCAGAATAAAGAACAAGGCTAATATCATGATTACAATCCCAGATTCAATCCACTACATCACCATACAATCAGAATGAAAAATACTAAGAATGGAGAAGAAGAAGAAACCTGGGTTTTCAACTTTTCCCAGACATTAAACAGGAGCCAAAAGAGAACCGAAAACTAAAAAAACCTAGAATTAAAGTGTTTTTGTATGAAACTAAAACTAAAAAACTAAAACTCAAGTTGCCATATGTGAATCACCATCGCACTAGAAAAACACAAATAGGAGTAGAGATCTTCTCTGCCACCGTCACCATCCACCCAAAGCAAATGCCATCGCTCTCTTCTTTAACCGTGACTCGGCTTTCGGGAGCAAGTTGCATTTTGATTGACTCAGCCACCCTCTGACTCACCGAGTTCAACCTGAACCCACCCATGCTAATGCGGGCGCGCCACTTCCCAAACACTTCACAAAGAAACACCAAATCTGAATCACCAAAATACACAAAGAAGTAGGGATGTGTACTATGATTTTTCATACAGGCCAAATCCACTTTTTTTGTGAGGGATCCAAAACAGGTCCATTGAAACCAGATCCGAAGCACCACCACGCCAGAAACATCTGTTGGCACGGTGAGGGATTTATGGTGCGATTTTCATATAGGCTCCCAAATTCCTTCCATTGTGTTGCTCGCTTGGAGGCTCTTGAGTTCGACGATGCTAGTTCTGGACTCGTTTGGCTCAGAGATTTGCCTACATGGAGGAAGTTGTTGGAGGTGGTGAGGAGGTCAGGGTGAAGGTCCTCATTGTCGGTGATGAAGATGACGAGACCAAAACGAGAAATGGAAAGACAAAGAAAAAAATGGTGCTGTGGTACTGTGGCGTCGAGCCGCCTGAAAGGCTGGCTGCAACGCTGTTTACACCGGAGGGATGAGCGGATCTGAGGGAGAAAGAGAGAAAAAATAAGAGTGAATGAGAGAATGGGAGAAGCTGCCGCTGGAGAAATGAGGGAGGAGTGTGTGTGTGTGTGTGTGTGTGTGTGTGTGTTTAGGGTTTGGAGGATTGGGCCGCGTGGGTAAAATGGGTGTTGTAGCTGGGCTGGTATTAGCACCCCTAGTATTGCTAATCACAACTCTTCTTTGCCTTTTTTCTTTTTTTCGTTTCTTTTATTCTTTTTCTTTCTTCTTTCTTTCTTCACTTCGTTTCTTTTTTTCTTTATTCATTTTTTGCCTTCTTCTTTTTTATTTCAAGGCCAAAAATATTTTTTTTTATTATTAATATATATATATATATATATATATATATATAATAAGCAAAAATTTGTGTGTATGCTATTCGTGTATGTATTATATTTATGTATTTTCATGTTTATATAGTGTGTAATGTGTTTCTTGACTTCTCATTTTCTATGTTTCTAAGTGTATTGCATGTATGTTTAGACCTAATGGAGGTAGAGACCAACATGGACTACATTGCTGACCTCGTTGGCATACCTCAATTGCCAATAGGTTTTTTAAAAAAAATCAAAATTAATTAATTCATAGAATAATTACTTGACTTTGGGTTCTAACAGTACCAGGAAAAAATTAAAAAAGATACGACTTTGAAGTTTAGAACGTGGAGTATTTTGTATTAATATTTTAGTACTATTAATGTTTATTAGATTTTAATTTAAATATCTCTATTAATTTTTACTATTTCTAGTTTAGAATATTTTTATTTTAAATTTTAATATTTTTAAATTAATTCCAATATTTAATACATAAATTCTTTTTTAAAGTTTTTTTTTATTTGTTAATCAATGTCATTTGTGTTTTAGAAATATTTAATTAACGAAATTGAATTTATATATTATTATTAGTATTTAACTAAAATACACACAAATATATCTCAAATAGATAAGAAATAATCAATTGACATAATATATAATTCTATATAATTTTAAAATGTAGAATTTTTTTTAAATAATTAGATATAAGATATTGAAAAAAAAATAATCAATTAAAAAAAAATTAATGAGGGAAAATATCCCTCGATAATCATTGAGTTTAAAATCCCTAACAAAACTCATCGCTATTAGTGAGGAAAAATATCCCTTGCTAATCATTGAGCTTAAAATCCCTCACAAAATTCGTCGCTGTTTGTGAGGGAAAATATCCCTCGCTATTAGGGAGGAAAAATATCCTTCGCTAATCATTGAGTTTTAAAATCCCTCACAAAATCCGTCGCTATTAGTGAGGAAAAATATCTCTCGCTATTTGTGACAGATTTTGTGACGAATTTCGTCACTAAACTACATCTTACAAATTTTGCGATGAATTTAGTGACGGAAGAGTTAGAGAGAGTATCTTTCCGTCGCAAAAATCTCTCACTAAATGTATGTTAGTCAATTTGTGACGGATTTTGTGACGGATTAATTAGCGACAGATTTTTTCGTCACTAACTCCGTCACAAACTAAATACAACTTAAGTCCACCTGATATCTTGTTTTTCGTCACTAAATCTGTCGCTATTAGTGAGGGATATGCGTCCCTCTCAAAATTTCCTCTCTAAAATCAATTTTTCTAGTAGTGGTATTAGTAGCTCTATCTTCCTCAAATCCAAACGCAATTCTAGTCCTCCTCTATTGTCTATGTGTATGTGCTATACCATGTTCGTGCCAATGCTCACCATAAAATCAATATTGTAGTTTGGTCTCAAAATAGGTTAACCTAATAGATCGACCTGATCAGGCTCAAGCCGGTAGTCTTACCCAAAAATTTATTGGCCTTACATCATCTCATATGGGTCAAGTAAACTGTTGGCCTAAATAATTTTTTTTTTGGTTGGGACCCACCCTAATTAGCCACTTTATAGTCGAGTGGGCCGACCGGAGTATCCCTACGGCTTCGGTCCTTTGGACCGACTATGGAACTAATTTCCGATTCATGGGTCAGGTCACAGCTTAAGGCTCATCTCCCCCCCCAAAGAATGTGTTCGGTGGAAATCGAACCTATAGTCCTCCCCCACCAACTCAGCGCTGCTTAACCAACTGAGCCACACCCATTTGGTATCCTAAATAATTTTTAAATTACTTATATCCCTACATTTTAAACTATTAACGAAATTTTTATATTATAGTTCAGTTCATGCATGAAGATCAAGGTAGTATATATTCTCTTTAAGAGACTAAATTCTATGAGGTAAATGAATTAACTTTTTTATATATAAAAAGTAATAATAAAAAATATATTATAAAAATAATGTGTTGACAAGGTTCCTCCTAGTAATTATGTTGGATACTTGGATCCACAAGGAAATTGGACTGATCACATCATGCATAGCAATATGTTAAACAAATTCTATTCTATCCAAATATTTATCTAACAAGAACTTTGATCGTTTCTGCGCGCGGGGTCCTTGCTAAGGGATGCCTCGCCCCCACCTACCACAGCATTCTTTTTGGCTATTTACAAGATTCTTATCGTGAACAATGCCTTAACGGGCCTCACCTACATATGGTTCTTATCAGCAAACCCAAAATTTTTATATGAAAGCATCTCTAAATTGGTTATCAAAATAGATAGAATAGATGCTCTATCCAGAAACTTACCCCCAAAATAAAGGATTATATATGTGTATCTTTCTTTCTACAAGCTAAATTCCATAAGAAAAGTCCGTACTAATTCCATACGGAAACCTAATCTACTACCTTTTCACATCGAAATGCTATATTAATTCCTTCATTCATCAATCAGCAATCAAAAACGATTTTTTTTAACATTTAAAACACCATAAACCTCATTAATTATTTATTTTTTAATATTAGTTACACACTTTTCTATTTATTTTATAAATTCTCCTCCCGTAATATTTCTCTTACCACCAAATAAAAAAGTGTATTTTGTTATAAATATGTTGATTTGATGGATGACTATATCAATTTGTTATCTCATTATATCTTGACCATATCCCTTAATTTGGTCCATAACTAGTAGCCCATTATCTACAAATAGGGCTATTAGGTTTGTCCTTGTACACACTTGATCAAATTATCAATACAAAGATTATAGCTAGTTCCTGAAGAACTAGCCTTTAAATCCTGGTTCCTGAAGAACCGGTCTTTGAGTCTATATTTCTATTGTCTTATCTCTCTACTTTCTTTTCTATTTACAACACGTTATCAGCACGAGACTCTACCATACGCGTGATTGCTTAAAAAGGTTTTATTGAGAAAAAAAAACTTGTTTTCTTCCTCACACTCTTTGGAAGATCATGTTTTTCTAAAAAAAAAAAATTTGCATGTTATTTGGGTTTTTTCATGAAAATTTTATTCTTATATTGTCTAAGTATATGATTATCATATTGTGTATAAGAATCATGACAAAATTCTGAAAGAATTTCATATTCAAGCATCCCTGTAGGATTGCACAAAATTATAAGTTTTCTTGGTCACCATTACGTAGAAATTTATGGAATAGTTCCTGAAGAACTTGACTTTTAGACCATGAATGAAATTTTGTATTGGATAGAAAAGTTCCTTAAGAACTTGATAACACGAGATTGGTTCATGAAGAATTTTATAATTTTTTAGCGCTACGAAAAGTTCCTGAAGAACTTTACAATTTTTTTAGCACTACGTATAGTGATTATTTTAGCGCTACGTAAGTTCTAGAAGAACTAGATTTGATCTTAATACAGTTTGAAACAAAAGAAAAGTGAAAAAAAAATCTTTATTGATTGTAACTTTACATGATAGTTCCTGAAGAACTAATATTTGAACCTCGTTGCCTATTTTCATATTAAAGATGAGATCTTTACATGTTAATTCCCGAAGAATTAACCTTTGAATCATAGTTCCTGAAGAACTAGTCGTTAAATTCTATTTCTTGAAGAACTTGTCTAACTATTTGCAAAAATATGTGTTCTTTGCAAAAGATATTATCGTTGATTTGTTTACATGTTTCCATATACATTTGAATCTTTGTGTATTTGATATATTGTAATTCTTGTTATTGTGATTCATATATTTTCAGAATCTTTATCCTTGTTTTATATAAAGATGTGATCTTCAATTATATTTTAGAAATTTTGTTGCTATATAAAGGTATTATTTTTCTAATATACTCTTTAATTAATTGCTCAAAATTTGTTACTAAAAAAATATGGTGTTTAATATGGTATCAAAGCTTATCTTAGATCCATGGACCACCTACCGTATTATATACACGCACCAGGCCCAATAATGCTGGGCATGAGGGGGTGTATTGGGAAAAACCCAAGTCTCATATTGGCTAGAGGTAAGACCTAAATAGAGCTTATAAAGCCAAGACAATCCTCACTTTAAAAATCAGTTTTGTAAGGATGAGTTAGACCCAAAATCCTAATATGGTAATTATGTATTTTAAATTTGAAATCCATATTTTTAAATTTATGTTGTTTTCAAATTTTGATTATGAAAATTATGCATTTGATCATGTTCTTACAAATAATATGTATTTGGTTATGTCTATTTTTTATTAAAAAAAAATTGGAGAGAATTTTTTATTAGTTGATTCATGAAATGAAATGTTGAATTGTTTGCTTGAAATTCATAAAGACACAGGTATAAGTGCAAGAAATCTTATGTCCCTAGAAGAAACGATGAAATAACATTTCTCAGCACCAAATAAAAACTGAAGAGTACACTCAATTGTAGCATCAACCAAGTAGTACACACGCCAATTGCTACCAAGCACGATCAAGTCTTCAATGGTGTAGAAATCTTTATGTATGCTTCTTTCTAAGGTAAGAATTTATGTATACATATTTTTTTATGCTAAGATTAAAAAGATGCTATTCTTCAATGTTTGCAAGATTTGCCTCACGATTGGTCCTGAAGTACCAAAGAAAATGAATAGCAAAACATTTTTGTCTTTTATTGGTCCCGAAGTACCAACACATGATTTCAAGTAATTTAAAATATAGATTGATCGTAAATTGGTCCTGAAGTATCAATACAAAATTTCAAGTAATTGTGAAATTGGTCTCGAAGTACCAATATCGGATCCACGCATAACTGTTAAAAACGATCAGTGCATGAACTAAAGTCTCTTTTTGGTCTTGTACCAATATTTTGTGGACAGTGGCACAACCTACATAACTATTGTGTTAAGAAATATTTTATGCAATCAATATTAGCTGAAATTAATGTTGATATGGTATCTGGTATTGCAAATATGATCAAAGGCTCCAGAAGAGCATGTGGTATATTCCCAAATGCGAAAAAATTATCCCTTGATGATGCGTTATATTTTAGTAGATCGATCCCGAAGAAATCTACTAAATTTCAAAGATATACATCGAAATAAATATCATGTTGAAACCAAAAAAAAAAAGATTTGGAATATCTCTATTGTTTTAAAATAATAGAGAAATTTTAACATTTTTCATTAGATCATATTTTACAAAAATAAGGATGACAGAGTCAAATTATATGCACCAGAAGTGCTTAGATCTTATAACTTTTATGCTTTGACATGATTGTCTTGGTCATCCCAGTTCAACTTTGATGCGATGTATTATTAATACACATGGACACTTATTAAAGGATCATAGAATCCTTCTACCTAGTGATTATTTTTGTCCTTCTCTACTCAAGATAATTACTGTTAGTGCTCAATTATGATTAGTTTGCATGTTATTATTATTTTTTGGGTGATATATATTCTCTTATGTGCTAATTCTTGGAAATGAAATATTTGGATTATTATGTAAATAATTAACTGAGAAATAAAAGACGTCGCTATTTAGCAAAACTATCATATGAGATATATGCGAGTTGAAATTTCAGAGTATTGCAAAACAAATATTTTGAAGTTAATATTGATTATCACTTGAAAATTTATTGTCATTTACAGTTGTTAATTCAAATTATATGAATATTTTTTTTAACTAGTAGTTATAACAATATATATTATTCAAATATATACAAGAGTTGAAACATTTGAATATATTGTGTTTGAAAGCATGATGTGAGTGCAAAATATTAGTTTATCTATTCTAATATTTTCAAATGTTAATTATTTGTTATATAATTGGATACATAAAATGATAACATGCATCGATTAACAAAAGTACAGTTATATATCATATAATTTATAATTTATTGGATGGTTATATGGCTTGACACTTTTGAATTGTGTATTATTTCATGTATATTTAGATATTGTGATATCGTGACATATATTTTATTATTATATATTTGATGAATCAGTTTTCTTCATCAGGGGAAGAAAAAAAAATAAAAGAATAAAGGTACAAGAAGTTTGTCGGAAGACACAAACATTATCCATGTTGGATATACGCACAAATCAATGTGAACTTGAAGTTCAAAGAATAAGTCATTTGCAAAATATTGCAAACCAATTACCAGATACTTTTACAAACACCCAAAAGGTCACTAAATCACATGTGTTAGTTACAAATATTATCGCATGATTAATTGTCCCTGCAGGACAACTAGCGAGTAAGGCAACCCATGAATTTAAAGTACGCTAGAAGCGTTGTAGACCTATTGGTGCAAAGGATATTATTACTAAAAGGTGGAATTCAAAGTGATGATCCAGAAGATCATTGACACTCTAGAAGAGGTCAAAAGCAATATGAATCAACAACTCCATATTTCCAGACAAGTAACCCCAGAAGTGGTTTCGGTACCGGTAAATTACGAGATCTTATTAAACACTGGAAATATGAGGGGAAGATGTGAAGTTGTTGATATGTTTTTGCATATGCAATAGCAATTGATTATGAAATTATTAATCATGATGAGCATGAAGCTCGAATCATATAGAAATGTCGACATTAAATTGATTGGCCAAAGTGAATTAAAATAATGCAAGTTAAGCTAAACATAAAGCATTTGGACCAGTAGTTCAGACACCTGAAGTTGTCAAATTTTGTTATGAGTGCAATTACTTATAGATTTTTTATTAGTTTGGCAGTCTTTGAAGGACTTGACATACATCAAATGGGTATAGTGACTACTTGCTTATATGGGTCATTGGATAATGACAGATATATGAAAATCCCTGAAGGATTTAAGATGCCTGAAACATACCCCTGAAAAATTCAAAATGCATGAAGCATATACTTGAAGGATTTAAGATGCCTGAAGCATACTTCTGGAAATTTAAAATGCATGAAGCATATCCCTGAAGGATTGAAGATAGCTAAAGCATAATCCTAAAGAATTATAAATATGCATGAAGTATAACCATGAAGGATCTAAAGCATCTGAAATGTTTTGACTGATGTAATCAGTTTAATTTGGAAATATGAGGCCTTTGAACCTATAGTTTGAGATGCAAAAGATGTTTTTAATGGACCTGAAGTCTGAACTCTCATGACACGAATATGTATTATTACAGCTTATGGTTAACTAGAGAGTGGTTTCTATATTGAAAATCTCGGAAGGATTAAAACTATTGAAATCATCTATTTGGATTTACATATACTGATAGTTTATATTCTCTTATTTATCATGTTAAACATTTCATATTGATAAGAAATGTTTGAGTTACATACATGATGCAATTATGGGTAAATTTGTTTATTTCCTTTTTCTCACATTGTTCAATATGATTGATATGAATTTTGATTATGAATATTCTAGAAATTACTTGAGGTTGTTTCAAACTATAGATGGTATAAATAAATATCTTCAAATAAAATGTATTGAAAGATAAGGTGTTGTCTCGGCCTACAGCTCGAGCATTTGCAACAAAGAACTTTGGTCCTGAAGTACCATATCATGTTGTTATTGAAATACTTTTTTATGTTGCAAATAGCACAAGATTGTATATAGTTTTTGTGGTGAACTTGTTATCCAGATTTTGCTCAGCACCAACCCAAAGACATTGGAATGAAGTCAAACAAGTTCTTCATTCCTTCTGATCCTCATCAAGCTCAATCGCAATCAGGTAATGTTTACACATGTGGAGAATTAATGTTTTGTGAAGCAAAATATCACAACTATCTCCTCAAATCATTCAAAAATATTGACTCTTCATTAAGCAAGTTGTGAATGCATATGACTGAGAACCACGACTCAGTATATTAGAGGAGCATACAAATTGATGAAAGAAGATGACAAGCCAACAACATTTCAAGAAGATAATGCATCATGAAAAGATTCGATCAAATGACAACTGAGCAGATTTATTCACAAAAGCATTGTGAACTTCAATTTTCAAGAAGCTCGTCGATAAGCAATTTAAAGGACGTTCATAAATAATGTATTTTCGAGGGGAAGTATGTCACTATGAATATTGTACTCTTTTTCCTTCGCCAAGTTTTTATCCCACTGGGTTTTTCTTAGCAAGGTTTTAACGAGGCATGTTCATAGTGTATAGTCATCCAAGGGGAAGTGTTATAAATATGTTGATTTGATGGATGACTATATCAATTTGTTATCTCATTATATCTTGACCATATCCCTTAATTTGGTCCATAACTAGTAGCCCATTATCTATAAATAGGGCTATTAGGTTTGTCCTTGTACACACTTGATCAAATTATCAATACAAAGATTATAGCTAGTTCCTGAAGAACTAGCCTTTAAATCCTGGTTCCTGAAGAACCGGTCTTTGAGTCTATATTTCTATTGTCTTATCTCTCTACTTTCTTTTCTATTTACAACATATTTATAATTAATAAAAAAGTAAACATTTAATGAGTCTTATTGTATGCAACATTTTACACGTTAAAAAATTCGTTTTGTAAATAATTTTTTTTTTGCTAGCTAGCTGTTATGAATATTTTTGTGGATGTCAGTCTCCCTAAGGCTTTTTCATATTCCCTAGAATGCTCCTATATATAACTCACATGAGTAAATGCCTTTTACTCATTGTTATTTCTCTGCATTATATATGTTAATGTCACATTATGTTAGATTCTTAAAAGGCTTGTAAGTTACAAGACTTGTGTCCCATAAATAAGACTCATGTAACATTATAAATATTACACACTGAAGAGCATAATACAAAGATTCTCTTATTTTATCTTGTCTATTTCTTCTTCATTTCTATTCTTCTAATATTCATCTTTTTTTTTTTGAATGGCAAAAGTATATTTGCTTCTAATATTCATCTCTTATTTTGTTTCATTTTATAACACTAGCCTTATTTATTGTTATGGTATTATCCAGTTTATTTTATTAATAAACAAATACCGTAAGCATAAAAATTCTTGTCATTGTACTCTTGGGGGAGATTCATCCACGTCATTGATTCCAAGTGTGTGGCCGTGAAGAGTGAACCAATTAAGTGACTTTTATGCGTTCAATGAACAAAATTCAAAAAGAGTCCGTCCACCATTATTGATGAGTTTGAAGCCATAGCTAGTAGCGTACCAACGAACGACTATTAATCCTGAATAAACAGACTCTGCACCCAGTGGCAGTGGGGCCTTGTGCTTAGCGTACCTAACTCAACCTTTTCTGTTTCCTTTTCCATTACCATCAACCACATGCATTGCTTGCTGCATGTTTGACAACACCACAAAATGATGAATTAACCTACATTTGCGCTGGACTCTATCTGGATCCAAACCAAAGCACGATACAGAACTATCTCTCTTGTAATTTACCACCAGTTACCACTAACACGTGATTTTAAAAATAAAAAAAAAATTGAAAAGCTTGCAGGTCACTATAGTAAGTAGCAATGCTAGCTTCTGATGCATGTACGTCAATGATGTTAGTTAACCGTAACATTCACGTGTAAAATATATTTGTGAGATCAATTGGACCATATTCCATTTAGTATCAAAACTATCGAGTTACTGAAATTTCTAGTTGCCGTATGTATCGAAACTAGCAAAGACAACGAGGAGACCTTGCTCATGAATTACTTCAGCATCTTTGTATGTATGACAACATTTTTCCTTTCTCATTAATTACATTGTTTTGGTTTCATTCTTATAAAATTTTTCACTATATCCAAACCAAACATAATGAAACTAAATGCATGTCAAAATGAATATAAAAAAGACAAATAGCAGAGTTCTAATTAGGAATGTTCAAAAAATGTAAATTTTAAATGTTTAAAAAAAAAAAAAAACATTGATAATCAAGTTCATTTGGGTTATTAAAGATAAATTCCAGAACTGAACTAATTGTAATTGGTTTGATTCGTGTTTGAAGTGACATGAACAGGTGATTTAAACCAATTTAATTGATTTAGTTTAGATTATCGTGTTAATTAAGGTCAATTTGATCCGATGAAATCCTTAAATAAAATATGATTAAAAAAAGAGATTGTTGAAAAATGAAAATGAAAAAAAAAATGATGTGAAAATATGAAAACTATATTGTATGTCATTTTTTGCTGTGATTCTATCATTGATCCCCTGTCCAGTCACACACGAAAGAGATTAACATTGAAATGAGGCTAGTTCAACCTTATCTATTACGTAGCCAACACCTGGATGGTTTGACGATATCTCTTCATTCAATAACAATTTCTTCTAGAGTGCATGTTATAAGTGAAATTAATATAGGGTTTTTCTTTTGTTTTTATTTAATTAAATTTTTACATATGTAGCTAATTAGCCTATTTCATTATGTGTATAAATTCATTCATAACAATTGATAAGGTCCAAAGAAAAAAGTCTGATGATAAAACATACGTAAGAGTTGTGTGGATATTGCCGCTCCATTTTCTCCTCCCTTCTAGCTTCCCCGCTCCTTGCTAACCATATGTACTACAACAAAAAAATACACAAAATGAATAAAGCTTTTATACGGTGACCGACAAGGGAAAAGGTGCCGCGATTATTTCTCTATAAGAATCATTAGGAACATAATTAAGGTTTGATATTCACTCATGGGAAAATATATAATTCCAAAAAGAAACAAACAAAAACCAAACTCGTGATCATAAATATCCCCCGTCAGTCAGCATATTTGGCTTTCAATCAAAGTGGAAAAAAAGAAGTAGAAATGATGAGGGCCGAAGAGGATCAATGGTGAGGAAGTGATAAACTCGAGAAATTAAACCAGGTGGGACTCCATTATTCAACAACCATGGCAGGACAAGGACAAGGACGTGAGGCGGTATTTTTGAAATTGTGGGTGTTTGCTGCCTAGAAGGCTCTCAAGACTCAACATGACATACGAAAATGATAGAGGCATCTGTTTGAAAAATAATGGGGACACATAGAGAAGAATCACGGATGGATGGAGGAGACAGAGATATCTATGGAGTGATCATGTGGGACTTTCCACTACCTCAAAGATAAAAAGCAAAAGATCGAACATAACAGATAGAGAACAATATACTGTATATTATTAATAAGCCAAGTTCTTGTTTTTGTCTGCCATGCCAAAACTGTGGGCGAGAGTGACTGCAATCCCTGGATTCCCTCAACGGACGCCTTTATAATACTGACAAGATAATAACGTACAATTGTACATGTTAATTAGACCATCTCCATTGTAGTACATGGAACCGGTTTTTATCGCACTAATAAAACAAATAGAATCAGCAACGAATTGTACCCAAAAAAAAGAATCAGCAACAAAAATTTAGAGAAGAAAAATATAAAATTTGTCTTTAATTTTGTCACTGAATCATATATATATATATATATATGAAGACTGAAGTTCATTTTCATTCATTCATACTCATGTCTTTTATTATCACCGTAAAAACAATCAATCAAACTGGTTTTTCGATCGATATGCTTATCGAACCTGCTCTCAATCAATGATCATGTATGAATAAGAGCCAAAAGATGATGTAACTTAGATGAGACATCCTCATCAGTGAACGAGGAAAACCAAGCTACGCCTTCTCATCCACTAGGCTAGTACGTTGCATTTGAAGTATAGTATAAACTAGCAAGATACCTATGCATTCGCACGAGTCACTCTATTTTCACGAATTTTTGAAATACACTTATTTGTAAAAATAAATTTTTAAATTGTGACAAACATATGTAGTAGTTTTAGTTTTCTAAAAATGCAGAAAGAATGAGAGTATTCAAACGGAGAAAATAATTATATCAACACCATGTAATGTTTTTCGTCGGAATTTAAAACTAAAATAATCATTTATAAATAATAAAGAGGTTTACAAAATTGTTATGTGCTCAAAGATAATAAAATTATACTAATATGTTATGTTTTCCCGTCGGAATTCATAGAGCAAAGTAATTATTTATAAATAATTATAAAATTGATATATGCTAAAAAAAATAAAATTATACCGATAACAATAATATTTCCCTGTCAGAATTCAAAACCAAAATAATCATATATAAGTAATAAAGAGATTTCTAAAATTGTTATGTGCTCAAAGACAATAGCATCTAATGTTTCCCCGTCGAGACTCAAAAAACAAAATAATCATTTATAAATAAAAAATATTATAAAATTGATATATGTTGACAATGAAATTATACTGATAGCATGTAATGTTCCCCCTTGGGGACTCAAAAGCAAAATAATCATTTATAAATAATAAAAAGATTTATAAAATTATTATGTGCTCAAAGACAATGAAATTATACCCACAACATGTAATGTTTTCCATCGTTACCCAAAAACAAAATAATCATTTATAAATAATAAATAGATTTATAAGATTGTTATATGCTCAAGGACAATGAAATTATACCGATAACATGTAATTTTTTCCCGTCGGGACTCAAAAGCAAATAATCATTTATTAATAATAAAGAGGTTTATAAATTTGATATGTGCTCAAAGACAACGAAATTATACCGATAACATATCATGTTATCCCAAAAAGACTCAAAAGTAAAATAAACAATTATAAAAAATATAAATATCAAAAAAATTGAAAAAGAAAAGAGTTAAAAAAAACTCAAAAAAAATATTAAAAAATTAATTTATAAATAATAAAGACATTTATAAAATTGATATATTCTCAAAGACAATAAAATTATTCATTGACCAAAAAGAAGACAATAAAATTATTCTGACAATATCTAATGTTTTCCCGTCAGGACGCAAAAGAAAAATAATCACTTACAAATAATAAAAAAATTTATAAAATTGATATGTGCTCAAACATTTCATTCCCTTACCACTGAAGCAAAAACAAAAGGGGAAGAAAGATAAAAAGGTGAGAGTCTGATGAATGGGAAAGAAAGTGTACTCTAAGCAAAATATTAGTGATTGAGAACAGCTAGTGAAATGGCATTGGCTCAGTTTGCACAGCACAATATGAAATAAAGTAAGAAAGAGAAAATGCAGACATGCAGTGTGAAAGTAAACATGTAATGTTTCCCCATCATGACTTAAGAGTAAAATAATCATTTATAAATAATAAGGAGATTTATAAAATTGTTATGAGATAAAATGCAATACAATTATACCGATAACATGTAATGTTTTTCCGTCGGGACTCAAGAGCAAATATTCTTTTATAAATAAAGACATTTACAAAATTGATACGTACTCAAAGACAAAAAAAATTATCCAGACAGCATATAATATTTTTTCTGTATGGAATCAAAAGTAATCATTTAGGGTTTTACGTAAAGAAATTATAAACACATTTAAAAAATTTGATATGTGCTTAAAGTCAAAGGAACAAAAATACTAAAAAAAATAAAAATAAAAATTCAAAAAATTTAGAAGATAAAAACACAGAAATGTAAGTAAATAGAAAAAATAAAATATAAAAAAAATCCTTGTAGCGACTCAAAACTAAAAGAATCATTTATGAATAATAAAATATTTATAAAATTTGATGCATGCTCAAAGACAATAAAATTATACTGACATGCAATGTTTTCCCGTCTATACTTAAAAGTAAAGTAATCATTTATAAATAATAAAGACATTTATGAAATTGATATGTGGTCAAAGACAATAAAAATGTACCTACAATATCTAATGTTTCTCTATCGGTACACAAAAATAAAAATAATCATTTATACCGACAACATGTAATGTTTCTCTCGTTAAGAATTTAAAGTAAAATAATAATCTATTTATTCAATTATAAATAATAAAGACACTTATAATGATAAAATATAAAAAATTGGTCAAAAAATTAAAAATATAAATATAAATATAAAAAAATAGGAAAATTAATAAGTAAAAAAATAGAAATAAAATAAAATAAAATAAAAATAAAATAAAATAAGAATATAAAAATAAAAAAGGACACTAAAAGTCTTAAATAAAAGATAAAAAAAATAACGAAATTTTAAACATAATATATAATGTTTTTTCACTAAGACTACGTAAAATATCAGGACTTAGTTTTTTGTTAGCTATTAGCTGATACTATGGGGATAGAGCATATCAGGACTTAGTTTTTTTGTTGTTTTTCCGTTGTATTTCTTTCCCATTGATAAAAAAATGTAAAATAATTATTTGTAAATAATAAAAACTTTTATAAAGATAAAATATAAAAAAAATAAATTAAAAAACTAAAGGAAAGAATCATTAAAAAATGAAAATGAAATAAAAAATATAAATACGGTAAAAATAGGAAAAAAATTAATAATCAGAATATTAAAAAAATTTAAAAATAACAAATTATATAAAAATAAAACAATAAAAAAATTCAAAAATTAAACACAAAAGTAATCATTTATGGTTTTTCCTTAAAGAAATTATAATTATAATAACATTTATGAAATTTGATACGTGTTTAAAGAAAATAAAATAAAAATACTAAAAAATTTAAAAAAATGAAAAGACATTAAGAAAAAAAAAGAAAAATTAAAATGAAAAAACAAAACTCTGTAGGGACTCAAAAGTAAAATAATCATTTATAAAATAGTAAAAAATTTATAAAATTTAATATATGCTCAAAAACGATAAAATTATACCGAAAACCAGTTATGTCTCTCTATCTGGATGCAAAAGAAAAGTAATCATTTATATCGATAACATGTAATGTTTCCCATGTTGAGAATCAAAAGTAAAATAATCACCTATAAATAATCACCTATAAATAATAAATACATTTACAAATTTTGATTTGTGGTCAAAAACAAAAATTATACAGACAATATGTAATATTTTCCCATGGAGACTTAAAAGAAAAATAGTTATTTATAAATAAAAAAAAACGTATAAAGGTGAAATATAAAAATAAAAATTAAGAAAAATATGAAAATTAAAAAGTAAACAAATTAAAAACTAAAAAAATTAAAATCAGAATATAAAAAGTTAAAATATAAATAAGGAAATTAAAAATAAAAGAATTAAAAAAATCAAAAATAAAAAAATAAAAATGAAAAAATGAAAATTTAAAATAGAAGAGAGAGAAAAAAGTGAACTCAAAAAGTTGAGGGAAGAGAGAGATAAAAGTTTTTGAAATTTGAGAAGAGAGAAGAGAGAGAAGAAATGGAGAGAAGATGTGTTAGATTGACTACTCTATCCTTAAAATTGATGACGTGTCAAAATTTTAAAAATGAGTTGTTTTGTATTTTTGTTGGCAGTTTGTTTTTCTATATTGATATTGATTCTAAGGGGTGATGGTACTACTTGCAATTTACCTACATGGTCCCACACAATCACCAGTCAATAACCCGCAAACCCAAGCACAACGATTCCCACCATTTGGCCTTCCACACGGCTATACGCCACCACTGGCCAACAATAATTCTATAGCAATTAATCCCCGGATGCTCGTTGCACATAGCTCAATGCATGGACAGTACATGTATCTGTTTCAAATACCAAAACCCCATCAGTTCCGACTTCATCTCATGTTTCCATGGCATATAGCTTTCCATCGGGTTATATTCCACCAAAGCTGTTAATGCTCGAGAAGCTAGTATGCTCGTAGTGACACGTAGTGAATCCTCAAAATCTTACCCAACCACAAGTTTTGCACTTTAATGCTCAAGGAAATTTATTAAATCCCCATGCAAATCCTGATGTTGTGCCCCCATTTCATACTCAACAGGCTGTTGGGGGAATCTATGCCAAGTTTCCCAGCTGAGAATCAATAGTCTAATGCTAAGTTACAAGTCCTTAAGGATATATTAAGAGCCATGGAAGAAGGGAGTTATTATAGTATGAGTAATGCTTTAGATACTTTTCTTCTCCTAGATGTAGTCATACCACTCAAGTTCAAAATACTAGACTTTAATAAATATAGGGGGAGAACTTGTTCAAGAAGTCATTTGACCATGTGTTGTAGAAAAATGACATCTCATGGACATGATGATAAGCTTTTGATTCACTTTATCTAGGATAGTTTAACTGGGGTAGGTACGAGTTGGTACACACTTCTCAAGCAATCTCATATTCGTTGCTGGAAGGATATTTGGGCTGATGCTTTCTTGAAGCAATACAAGTACAACATTGACATGATCCCAGATAGAATGCAATTACCGAACATGATGAAGCGAGACACTAAGACCTTCAAAGAGTCAACAGTGGAAAAAGTTAGCTTCCCAAGTGGAACCTCCACAATCTGAAAAAGAAATGGTCATTATGTTTATGAATACACTTCATTCACCCTTTTATGAAATGGTGATGGGAAGTGTGTCATCAAACTTTTCTGATCTCATTATCATAGAAGAAAGGGTCTTGATGGGTTTGAGAAACGAAAAATTGCTACAATAAATACTGCAAAGAAGCCACCCATGGATGCAGATAAGAAGAAGGAAGGAGAAATTCGTTTTGTGATGTCAAATCCCACTAGTCCTGAAGAAGGACGGACACCTTTAGTATCCCCATGCATTAATTCACAGTCTTGCATCACCCCTACAAAAAGCAAGAGCACCTCTGAGATTAGGATTAGTCGAGCTACCTAGGAATGGCAATGGGTACCCTCTGGGCAGGGTACTATAGTGCTCGTCCCCATACCCGCATTTAAAAAAAGTGCTCGTACCCGAGCCCATACCCGCACGGGCAGCAACTTTAGTGTTCATCCCCTTGCGGGCTGGGTGCCTAAGTGCCCGTACCCGCACCCGCTACCCGCACTTTAACCATGAAGACCAATAAATAACGAAAAGAACATCATTACTTAATTAAAATACGATCCAAAAATTTTTCAAATCAATTCTAAAATATTACAAATCATAGTATTTAGCCAAATTTTGGACCATCCTACATTTAGTCTATGCTTCTTACTATTGCTTCTTTGGGTTGTTCAATACAGATCAAAATAAAAAATTCAAATTCAACTAGCAATAGTCAATTGATGAAAAACCCCAATAATAGAAGACAATATATATACCATCCAGAAAAATATTACCACAAAAATCAGAACTGAATTTTCAGTTACATTGTTGAAGGTTTTTATGTCTGCTGAAGTATCCTTAAAATAAAGATAATATTATTAGACTTGAAATTCCAAGCATCCACAGGTCCTGAGATTCACACAAAAAAAGGACAAAAAAAACACTTCCATAAAAAGCCAAACAGATCCTGAGATTCACAAACGTAGGCTTGCAGAACATAGATATACCTGAAAGTGAGAAAAAGAGAGTGATAATCAAAGAAGCAGAAGAAGCGCGATTAGAAGAAGCAGCTTTAAAGATCAGAAGAAGCGTGATCAGAAGAAACTCGTCAGAGGAACTCACGACCAGTGTGTGAGAACAGAAGAAGCAGTAGAAGCGGCGGCGCGTAGTGCAGAGCAGAAAAAGCAGCGGCGCAGTGAGGGTCGATGGGGAAGGAACAAAGAAGCAACGGCGCAGTGAGGGTTAGATTTTAGGAAATTTTTAGTTCTAGGTTTAGAAATATGGGTTTGGTTTTGGAATTGGAAGCAGCCCTAGGTTTAGAAATATATTAATTACTTAATATGACTATAAATAAATAATATATATATATATATATATGTGTGTGTGTGTGTGTGTGTGTGTGTGTGTGTGTGTGCGGGCTGCGGGGCGGGTTGGGCACTAGAGTGTCGTACCCGCACCCATATCCACTCAAAATTACGGGTAATTACCCAGGCCCAAGCCCATAATGCGGGTAATTACTTTGCCCATTGCGGGCTTTTTTTTTGCGGGTACCCAACGGGCCTGAGTCTAATTGCTATCCTTATACCTCTTTTGTCTCTCTTTCTTTGGGATAGTGTTAAAATCCCCAATGATACCCCAAGGCTCCGAAATAGGTCCAACCAAAATTTCCCGAGAGCATATATATACAAATAAAGAAACTTAATTATCTCAAAAAAATGTGTCTAACTAACTGTTAATGTCATATATTCATTTATTTATTTTCAAATAATTATGAATTTGCACCAATATGTGATTTGTCCCCTACAATTTCATTGGTTATAGGCAGGGACGAATTCACCTTATGAGGTATGGGGCAATTGCCCCCACAAGGTAATTTTTTTCTTGAAGAAACTTAATAGTTTTTAAAAAAAGAATAATGTTGAAAGTTATAATTTTGTCTTTTTATTTTTCTAATTTTTACTGCTCCTCTAACACTAATAGAATTTCTCATCACCAGAGTAATGAGAAAACTACATATTATGAAGTTCGAGGACCTTTGCGATCCATTTTTATCAAATGTATTTTACAATTTATTAATTTTAAGATATAATTTAACACTTTCAATGGATGATATCATGTAGAGTTTTTGAAAACTAATCTTAATCCTCACAAATTGTATAATTATGAATTGAATATCATTTAACAATCATTGAGCACAACATATAGAACTTTGAATATTTTAATTATATGGACCTATAAGTAAACTAAATATTAATGTGAATTAAATTAAATGGCAAATAAAATCAAATTTAAATTAAACAAGCAGAAAATTAAAAAAGCACTAACTAATGTACTTTTCATATAGAAATTCAATCTATCAATTCAAGACTCATTTGACATGATGTAGGAAACATTTGATAAATAGCACTACAAGAAATCTTGCGATTTCCTAGGGCTTTTTGCCCTAGGTAAGGGCAAAAAGCCCTAGCAAATGACTATTTTTTGAGGGCCCATCGAGGGCCCACTCGCGGTAGGATATCCGCTGCTCGAAAACAGTTTCTGAGGGTTCTTTTTGGAAAACCGTAGGAAATTCCTAGGGCCCAAAGCTGTAGGAAATGCAGGAAATTTCCTAGGGTTTAATGCCCTAAAAAATTCCTAGGGACTGAGACCCTAGGAAATTGCAGCGATTTTAAAAATTAAAAAAAAAACCAGAAACAGAAATACAAACTAAATTTCGTACGCTTGGCTTAACTTTCATTTCAAAGCTGAAGAATCTAAATCATTAGTAAACAAAAGAATAGAACAACAACTCAAACAAATTCAAAATCAACAGGTACAGAACAACAACTCAAAAACAAAACCAAGTTAAGAACAGATCTAAAGTCAAAACAACATATTCAACAACCTACCAAAGCAATGATTCAAATTACAAAGACAAATTACAAAATAAAAAAATTACAAAATACAAATTTAAAAAAGAAGCAGGAAATTATTGAAGCAGTTTCAAAAAACAAAACAACAGAAAAAAATAAAAATTTGGAAGGTGGAAGTGGACAGGTCCTCCGCCGCCGTCACGAAACCTCTCTGCTGCCGCCGCCGCCACGAACACTCACAGTCGCTCTGCATGTGACATAGAGGTGGAAGTGCTTCAAGATCTGGTCTTTGGGGGGCGTTTTGAGAGAGAAGATGTTGGCCTCCAGGTTTTTATCCGTTTGATTCAAGATCTGGTCTTTGGCCTTCAAGATCCGTTTGATTCAACTCACTGTTGCAAGTCAGAATCACCGCAAACCTACTCCCTCCAGCGACTCACTGCCCAATCTGGTCTCTCCCTCCTACATCAACCCCTCAACATTGATCTCTCCTCACAAGCCGCTTCCCCTCTTCTCTCTTTTCCTTATTTCTTCCTTCGGGAATTTGAAGGTAAACCGGTGGAAGTCTCCGGTGGTGTGAGAGATGAGGTAGATGGTGAGACGAGAGAGACGAGAGATGAGGGAGATGGCGGTGGCCTGTTGGTTTTGCATCTTGGTGAGGGATGAGGGTGAGTGGCGAGAGAGAGACGAGAAGATTTTTCTGATCTGATACAAATTAAAAATTATTATGGAGAGGTGAGATGAGGGAGTGAGTGAGATCAGAGATGAGGGAGATGGGTGGGGGAGATCGAAGAAGAGAAGAAAGAAAGATGAGGGGTGGCGGTGAGCCGTAGCACTGCAAGGGTGAGGGAAAAATTAGGTTAAGTTAAAAATTTTGTTTTCTTTTTTGGTTTGAAGTTAAAAAAAAAAAATCAAAAAGTGAAACCGAGGGCAAGCCCTTCGGTTAGTATAAAAAAGAAAAAAAGAAAAAACTTGCTAAATCTGAGAGCTTGTCTCTCGGAAATGGCCAAATTTAAAAAATAAAATAAAACAAAAGTCAGAAGTTTAATATCCGAAGGTTTTTTTTATAAAAAAAAAGCCCTAGGAAAACTTTTATATGAGTATTTTCCTAGGACTGTGACCCTAGGTAATGTGACCCTAGGAAATTTTTGTAGATAATAAGTGGAATTCTTGTAGTGTAGGTTAGAACAATACAGAACAAAATATACGAGTTTTGTTTTATATTTAATTTAATGTATATATAAAACAAAACTAGTTAAAAATTAAAACATAGACTAGGACAAAAGGCCAAAAAAGTAATACATCTGATTCCACTTAAAAGGTTAAACTAAATAGAATAGAATAGGATTTTTTTTCCAATTGTGTTATTTGTACAATCGCATGGAATACCAAAAATTGACAACTATTTTGTTGGTTAACGATATTCAAGCACATGGTTAATAAAGTGTTGAACTTGATTAATGGATATACAAGGTGTTGCAACTTATTAACTATCAACTAAACTTTATTATAACCATAATTTTGAACGTCATTAACCACAATTTTTAAGTGTTTAAAATCGTGTGAAGAGTAGATTAGTAAATTTTACATTATTTTGTTTGTACTATCCAATGTCCACCAAACAAAATACGGGACAAATAGTTGCACAATGTCTCAAAAGTTTTTCCTGTTATGTGCTTTAACGTGTATCAAATGACCGACCAAAAAAATGTGTATCAAAAGCACCCATGACTTATTAATAAAAAAAAAAAAAAGCACCCATGACTTTATTGTATTCACGAGCCTATCCTTCAAACCTTACCTTTATTTTTCTTGTTGGAGTTATCACCCTTTGAATTATATCCTTCTTTGAGTTGAAATTCTATCATGCCTTGATCCATGAAAACATATGTTGCTTCTAAACATTTGTGTTCAGATTACTCCTTTACGTATCACAACTTTGATGAGTAGCCTTATAACATGTGTTTATATTTCTTCTTTGTCCATAGTTCTTTAATGTGATTCTTCTCTTTTTTTGATAATGCTCTCTTCTTGTCTGGATCCTCCCTTGATTATACAGGGTGATTTTTGAATATATTTAATATATAATATTATTTCCGTAACATTTTATATTCATTATTGAGTGGGGATAATTAAGAAATGAAAAAAAGGGTTAAAATTAAAGGTTGAAACGAATTACTAGAATCAAGCATCCCTTTGATCTCGTCACTAATTAACAGAACAATGAACTAAAACAAAATAAAACTGAATGTAATAAGATATGATCAAATGTATTCTATTTCATTTATTTTAAGGTAAATTTTTCCATACCCAGGAAGAAAGGTGAGTATCGATACCCATCCGTTAAACAAACAAAAATAATCTCAATAAAAATAAAAAAAATTATAATTCAAACATAAATTATAAATAATAAAACAAATAAAACCTACAAAACAAACTCGAAATAAAAAAATAAATTGAAATATCAAAAGTAAATTGAAATCGTGTATGAAATAAGTAAAACAATAGAAGAAATTAACAAAATATAATTTTATTATTAGGAATTAAATAAGAAAAGAAGAATAAGCTAGGAATGAAATTAAATAGCTTACACAAACATTAGAATATTATTTAAGCAGTGATCCAAATAACAAAAATAGAGAAAGAATTTGTATAAAAAACAAAATAGAAAAAGAATAAAAAGACTCCTTAGATAAAGTCAAAATTTATTAATAAATATAGAAATTTTTCAGGAAATTTCTCTTATACTCTTACGCTAACAACATATATGAAAACTAAGTATTTAATTTAACTTTAAAAAAGTTAAAAAATGATGTGGCATCACATAATTGGTCATTGGGTATTCATACCCAATAAAACTCTTGGGTATGAGAGTTCTCACCTTTATTTAATATCTCTATTTTTTCTTAATTT
The DNA here is from genome assembly GCA_037113605.1 of Calophaca sinica. Classification (NCBI taxonomy): domain Eukaryota; kingdom Viridiplantae; phylum Streptophyta; class Magnoliopsida; order Fabales; family Fabaceae; genus Calophaca; species Calophaca sinica. The sequence continues at coordinate 36,056,400 of CM073731.1, forward strand.
GGAATATAGGATGAAACTACTTTATTGTTTATTTTTCTAAATAATAGACCGGGAAAATTTATTGTTCATATCATTTCATTTCTTTCCTTTTTTCATTAAATTTGGAAACATGACTTAAGTTATCAAAGAGTATTATTTATTTATATTTTTTTACACACATCTTTATGCCCATCTATTTATAAAAAAAAAATAAATGAATATTACCAAATTGAGGCGGTTAGCCACTTTGACTAAAGTTTGAATCTTAAAAGTGACTAATTTGAAAAACTGAGAAACCAATAGTTAATTCTCTCACGACCGAACCAGGGATTAATGGTCTAAAGGGTCGAAAATGTGAGAATAACTCAGTAGCCCCAATGGGAGCTAAAACATTAATCGCGGTGGGTTGTTAAACAAAAAAAAACATATTTAAATTTCTATTTTATTTTTATCATAAATAACTAAATACAAAAATAAAAATATAAAAGAAAAACCAAAAGAATGAAGAAAAAATAAATCATTATTGAATTAGTCAACTAGCTAGCTACGTCGTACCATGCGTCACCTGAGTTAATGAGATGGAGGTACTTATTACCACAACTTTTAAGTGCATGAAATGGAAATAGAAGTAATAATAGGCATCTTAGTCATAAGAGGTAGTAAGCAGTTCTTGGTATGCATTTATTTATCGTCTGTTATTATAAATGGTGGATGCCTCAGAACCAGCGAGGAGAACAAACAACAATATAATATATATATATATTATTATTACTCTCATAATGTTACTGTAATTGGCTTCACTTTCATATACTCATACTCACTCATAGTGTTTTCTACATTGAAGAACTCTGAGCTTTCCGGAGCATTATCCCGGAACGGAACGAGGGTAGTGTTGGAATAATCACCTTTGGAGAAGTGGCAGAAGAAAGGTTCTTTTTTCATCAGAGAGAGAGAGAGAGAGAGAGAGAGTGAGGCTCTTTTCTGGCTGTGGTCCGCAACTGCTGATGGCAACTGTTCAGTAGTCACAGGTACAGCAGCACTTAAATTAAACCTCCCTCTCCCTCCTTTCTCTTCCTTCCCTTTTAATCTCTCTCTTCACTCTTCACCCTTCTCTTCATTAACGATGCAATAAGTTAATAAGAGGAGAAAGAACAAAGATTTATGTAGTAAATGAAATTGAATTGAAGAAGCATTTTCTTTTATGCCAAGGTACTGAAAAACGGCTTCACAAGGAACATTACTTTTTCTTATGTGCATGCTGAATCACTCTCGGTTCAAGTGTTCCAGTTTGGAGAATTCAGATGGTTTAGTATTTTTTTTTTCTTTTTCTTTCTCAGTGTACATGCATGTATAGAGAACTTCCTGTCCTGACCCGTTTTGTTGTAAAGTTCTCTTCTTTTCTTTTTGGTCTTCATGAGATCTTACTTTCTCTTCTTACTGTTCTGTGAAAGTCCCTTTTAAAGCAAATGAGATCTTTACATTACAAAAGAAAAGGGCTTTTAATTTTCTTACTGTATAGAAAATTCTTCCTGAGAAACTAGTGGGATTCTGTTTTGTGATTTACCCGCTGTGTCATTGGTTATCAGGTGGTATGTCATGTAAGTTCATCTGAATTATGTTTTGGGGTTGATCTTCAGAAGGAATTCCAGTGATTTAAACAAATTTAAGTAGTTTTCATTGGTTCTGTTTTACTTAAGTTCAGCTTACTCAATCAGTCTTATGATCTCATGGGTTTTGTAGAAGGAATTGGATGTTGATAGATAGTATTGATCTGTTACTTTGTTTCGGAGGCTGAGAAAGGATGCCAAGCCAGCTATGGTTTGCACTGCCAATGACTTACGAGAATGGAAAGATTTTCCCAAGGGACTTAAGGTTCTTCTCCTTGAGGGAGACAGCACTTCTGCTGCCGATATAAGAGCAAAGCTTGAGGCTATGGACTATAATGGTAAGACTTTTGGGATTATTTCTTTTTGTTCCGGCTGTTAGAAATATAATATAAAGCCATTCATTTGCCTTCACCTAACAGCTTAAGCTTTTGGGATAGTTGGTTCTTGATATGGTATCAGAGCCTCTATGACTAAGTGGTCTAGAGTTCGATCCCTGCCGCTCCCATTCTTCTAATAAAAATAATTGAATTTCAGCACAAGGTACGTGGGTCTGTGCATTATCCACGTTTCAAGCCCAAAGGGCTCTCACGTGAGAGAGCGTGTTAGAAATATAATATAAAGTCATTCATTTGCCTTCACCTAACAGCTTAAGCTTTTGGGATAGTTGGTTCTTGATACCGGCTTGTCTCACATCTTCATCTGCATCAAATTTTGGTCTGCCAATTCCCACATAGGGCTACTTTGGGGATAAAGTCGATCCCTATCTTTTTGTACAGTGGCATCAGGCAAAGCGTCATTGCTTTAGAATCCTTGTATGGTTCTTTGGAAAACCGTGACCTCAGGATTTAGTTTTACTGGATGCTGTAAAATTTGAAATTATACCTTTTTCTCCTTTTTTTTTTTTTTTGCCTTTTCTATGTTCAATGTTTCCATGTATGGTAATTCTTTGACATCACTTATGAAGCTGCTAAAGTTCTCATCTACACTTGAAGTATGTACTTAAAAGTTTTTTCAAAACTGAATATGATCCAAATTGTAAAGATATTGAGTATCAAAGAATTGTCAGTTATCTGGCTTCGTGAGCTACCGAATCTCCGCTTTTTTTTTTGTACATTCCGTGGCGTTTTAGTTGCTTGGTTGGCCAATACTCAATATGCATTAGTTGGCTGCAGAGGACAGGCATTTGTTATGCAAAATAAAAGATTCTATGAAAGCAAGTTTAATTGAAAATAGTTCTCAAGGACCAACCCAAGTATAACTTGATTTTATTGAAATCCATATGGTTCTTTCCTTCTTTTACTATTCTCTCTGTCTCCTGCATCTCCCCAATCCTTCTTTCCTGTACATGCTTGTCCTCTCTGTTAATTTGTTTATTGATCCTCAGAGTTTCTATACAGTTACTACATTTTGCGATGAGAATGAAGCCTTGTCAGCAATCTCAAGTAGACCTGAAGGTTTCCACATTGCCATAGTGGAGGTAATGAAATTTCATTTTCCATATGAATGATAAATCATAATTATAGCAATTTTAAAATTTAAATAGGTAAAAAAAAAAAAGGATGTTGTGTTGTACGGTTGTTGAAATTTGAAAAGAGAATGAACATCTCCGGGGAGGAATGATACTCTTGACTAGTTAATTACTGCCAAACTTCAAGGCAACAAAATATACTTCTGTCAAAGGAGTAACTTATCTTGCAACTTTTGAAATGCTACTCACGCGGGATGACTTTTACCATCTTATACATTTTGCTCCTATAATATCATGATGATTATTGGATCTCTCTGTCCATGTTTTATATCTTAATATTGTAATTGTTTAAAAAATACAGCTTTGATGATGTTATTTGTAACCACATGCATCCATATTAATTGTAGGTGGGTTCAGGCAGTTGCCAAAGAGGTTTCCAATTTCTTGAGAATGCCAAGGACTTGCCAACCATTAGTAAGTACAGAAACCAAACCCAAATTTACTGGTTTATTTACTTTGAGTACTTTAAACGTCCAAGATTTAGAGTCAGTTTGGATAAACTTCTCAAGAAGCACTTGTGAAAAAAGAAATATTAAAAGAATATTACAATAACTGTGAGTATTTAATCAATAGCTTATTGTATGAGTTGAAATTAGCTTCTGCATCTCATTTAACTTCTTCATAAATATCTATAAACTTATAAGGATTTTTTCACAAGTGAAGAACCATAAATTATTTGAGAAGCTCCCATAAGTCACAAACTGATCCAAACTGAGCCTTATTCTGTTTTAGTGGCCTTTACAAATCCATTATCTAGTGTGAATGCTAAGCCAAAACCAGTTCCAATAAGGAGAGAAACATCATTATGCCTTTCAAGTCCGATTTATGCTATCACCTATACATAGTTCCAGTTAAGTTTTGTTTTGTTTCTTTCTCTTTTTTTTCTTATATTTATCTTGTGATTGTTGCTTGCTGTTGTTTTTATATCATGCATCATCTTCGTTTTTAGTAGCTTTTATCGATTGAAATTGATGAAATGTTTTGTATGCTATAAGTTTTATAACCAGTGCTACTTTCAATTTTTGATGCAGTGACTTCAAACAATCATTGTCTTAACATTGTGATGAAGTGCATAGCGGTAAGATTTTTGTTTTGTCGTCCCAGTTATATGTGGATCATCATCTTATTAAGTTACATACTTTGAGCTAACTTCAATTTTTTATATTGTTAATTCGTGCTTTTGTGTTAGGATATAAGTAAGGGGTGGTTAGTTAATAATAGTTAGTAGTTAGTGGGTTAGTTAGAGAGCTAGTTGGAGGAATATCTTTGTATAAATAGGGGTTAGAGGCTTAGAGGGAGGATTCATTCAGATTGTATCATTTGTAAACCTAGAGCATTGGCTCCATGGTGTGAAAGGGGAAACCCTTTGAAGGAGAGTTCTCTCTCCTATTCTCTTCTTTTCTCTCTTTCTTTCTCAATTCTTCTTCTCTTTTTTCTTTACTTTCACATATCAATTTGTAGGTTCCTAACAATTGGTCCGACCTTGCCGTTTTTTCGAGAAGGTGGCAGTGTAATTCGCAAGGATCAGTCTGATGGATGCGGCAATGGAAACTAGGGTGGAGTTGCCGGAATTCACTGGGATAGACCCAATTGGGTGGATTGTTCATGCAGAAAGGTTTTTTCAGGATTAGAAAATCCAGTCCTCCGATTGATTGCAGTGGGCTTTCATGAGAATGGAGGAAGGTGTGGCTTTACATTGGTTCATCTCTTGGTACCAAGAATACCCAGATTCAGACTGGGAATTTTTTTCCATGGCTCTGATTGGGAGATTTGGATTACAAATGGCGCAATCGAGGGAGAAGCTAACGCTGAAAGATTAAGAAGCTGAACCATCAAACGTGAAGGAAGGAGACCCGGATAGCAATGGGTTTGAAGGTTCGGTTAATGAACAATCCTTTGTTATCGCAAGAACAGAGGAAGGGCCTTTCTTTGGTGTAATGAAGAGGAATGTAGTAAATCCAACTGATAATGGGGATGAGGGTCGAGTTGACAGGACCCAGATGCAACAGACGATGCGGCCCAAGAAGACGCAAGAAATTGGGGATACACCTCTCGATATGGGTATCGCAAGGAAAGACGCAAGAAAAGAGGGAATGCTTGCCTCTGAGGCGTGCATCGAAACAGAGAAGTCAGAGAAGATGGAGGCAAAAAGGTCGATTGAACTAACCACGGCTTTCGATAGGCAAGTAGCGCATAGATCGGAGAACCCACCACCTCCGCTGGAGCCGCCTGACTCCAGCTTACCTGCGGCGGCCATTTTCGAGCCGGAACCGAAGGACGTCAGTCCATTGGCGACGTCCACTGTGTTACTGTTAACTAATGCACTATGGCCGAGTGAAATGGGGGAACCGATTTTGACACAGGTTCTGATATGTCCACCACCTCCGCTGGAGCTGCCAGACTCTGGCCAACTTGCGACGGCTCATCCACAATCAGAGCTCTCGGTCGCCGTACCCCATGCGAAGGTGAGTGATATCATCTCAGCGTAGTCGTTTGATGTGCACACAAACGAATTCGAGATTCTCGTGCCTAGTGCTGGAAAGGTCTCGAAGAAAGAAGGGGAAGTATGGATATTCTTTGACTTGGGTTCTAAACCCAATGGGAGGAGGTGCGATTTCTGGTCCAATTTGAGGGTAGCAACCGGGTTCAAGAAAACAGGGTTTTTGATGGCCTATTTCAAAGCCTCGGTTCATGGGAAATTTTTGGGTTGGGTCCCAGCCTAGATCTAATGGGCCAAGCCCAAACTGACATTACCTTCGTTGGCATACAGAGGGAAGTTATTAAAGGGGATGCTATATTGGAATCAATAGAAATAGCAAGGGCCTTGACAACAAAGAATGGACATGAGTTGCTTCCCAAACAGGAGTGGGTCGAGCATGGCAGTGGGTATTTGGATATTCCCGTTTTCATCAATGCCGAGGAGTTCTTGGAATGTCTTAAAGGGCGACTCCTCTGTGCTTGTGGTGATCTGGAAAGCAGTTCTTATCCTGCACTTGAAGCTGGTTTTTCAAGGCCCCAATAGTGGGATCCTGGGGGGAGAAAATTGTTTCCAATAATTATTGAACGTAAAGAAATTTTTAGTAGATTGCAACCTTGAGGACAAGGTTGTTTTGAGGAGGGGTGTATTGTTAGGGTAAGGGGTGGTTAGTTAATAATAGTTAGTAGTTAGTGGGTTAGTCACAGAGCTAGTTGGAGGAATGTCTTTGTATAAATAGAGGTTAGAAGCTTAGAGAGATGATTCATTCAGATTGTATCATTTGTAAACCTAGAGCATTGGCTCCATGGTGTGAAAGGGGAAATCCTTTGGAGGAGAGTTCTCTCTCCTATTCTCTTCTTTTCTCTCTTTCTTTCTCAATTCTTCTTCTCTTTTCTCTTTACTTTCACATATCAATTTGTAGGTTCCTAACATTTTGGTTATTTCCGATTATAGACCAAATTTTGAGTTGCTAATTTTATTAGTGCCCTAATAAAATTAGTGCCCTAATAAAATTAGGGTTTAATTGCACTTTTGGTCCCCTAATTTTCTCAATTGAGTGATTTTTGTCCCCTTATTTTATTTTTGGCGATTGTGATCCCCATCTTTCTCAATCTGGCAATTTTTGTCCCCATACTTTTTAACACTTTTGGTCCCTCAAAATCATGGATTTTTTGCATTTATGGTCCCAAAAATCTTGGATTTTGGGAAAGTGGGGACCAAAAGTGCACAATTCACGATTTTTGGGAACCAAAAGTGCAATTAAAAAAATATAGGGACTAAAATTGCCAAATTGAGAAAGTTAAAGGACCAAAATCGCAAATATTAAAATAGGGGACCAAAATCACCAAATTGAGAAAGTTGGGAGACTGAAAACGCATTTAAGCCTAAAATTAGTTTATATTTGGTTTTTCAGTTCAATATTTACTGGAATATGATCTATATCCCATCGGACAGTATATTTTCAATCTGTTGTGATTGTTGATGCATACCTCTTGACTCTTTGCTCCATTTTCCTTTTTAAGCTTGGTGCAGTTGAGTTCCTCAGCAAACCACTCTCTGAGGACAAGCTCAGAAATATCTGGCAGCATGTGGTTCACAAGGTCTGTTAATATTGGCCATATTCACTGGCATTTACTCTTAACATATTTTGAGCAAAATAGTTTCTTATATGGTTTTAACTCAAGCAGGCATTCAATGCTGGGGCAAGTGCCCTGTCTGAATCACTGAAACCTGTCAAAGAATCCGTAGTCTCCATCTTGCAGCTCCAAACAGACAACGAAAAACATGAAAGTAAAGCCTCAATTGATTTAGAGAAAGTATCCAGAATTTCTGACAATGACCATGAGCACTATCCAGCTCCTTCAACCCCACAATTGAAGCAGGTCACAAGATTGCTAGATGATGGGGATTGCCAAGAGCAGACTAATTGCTCAACAGAAAAAGAAAGTGGGGAACATGATGGAGAATCTAAATTTGTCGAAACTACTTGTGGAAGTTTGAATGCTGAAAGTACTCCTCAACAAGGGAAATCTGAAATGACTGTGGTAAAGGGGGAAGAAGAATTTGCCGATGCTTCTAAGGGTGACAATGCTGTTTCTCCACATCCACAAGATAGGAAGGTTCTCAGCAATAGCGACAGTAATACAAAATCTTCAAATAAAGTGGGTGTTGGTAGTGATAAATTTGAGATAAAAGCAAATAGGAAGAAGATGAAAGTAAGCTGCATTATGACCATTTATTCCTCTAACCCTCTTTCCCACACTGTTTGCTCACAAATTCCAATGACTTAATGGCACACATAGCCAGAACATGTTTCCTAAGTTTTGTTTAATCTGTCATTTATTGTGTCTGCATGTTTGGAGTTATCAAGAATGCAGACATATCTCCATTCCATATTCATGAAGTGACTCTGGAGTTTTCAATTAAAACAGCTTAGTTAAACAGCATTGATTCTGATAATCACCTCCCATTTTATCAGTTTTAAGTAGAATGTTGTCTAGTTATGAAAAAATTCCTCCACGGATCATTGATGTCAAAGCAGTAATATATGATCCACATACAACAATAATCAAACTTGAGCATGATGGCATAGTTCTCAAGCTTCTGAAAATTTCAACCCGTAATGCCATTAACTGTAATTTCACCAGCTAATATGACTTCAATCTTAAAGAGTTTTAGTTGAGATTTTTGTATATTTTGCATTGTTCATTGTTTATCCACGTGGTCACTGTATAAGGTTATTTGTTTTTTGTATAAATAATCTGCTGAATGTGATTATCTTAATACAGTTATGGTACTTTGGTCTCAGGTAGACTGGACGCCTGAGCTGCACAAAAAGTTTGTGAAGGCAGTGGAACAACTAGGCATTGATCAAGCCATTCCTTCTCGAATATTGGATCTAATGAAAGTGAAGGGCTTGACAAGGCATAATGTGGCAAGCCATCTTCAGGTTGTTGTTTATCTTGCTGCCAACAGTTTATAAGTATCTTCTCCAAAACTGTGAAGAGTAAATATTTTCAGTACCTCGTCTGGAACTGTCAATAATAAGAGGATATATATTCATATATATATATATATTAGGTAAGACTAACCAACATAACATCTTTTTCTTTTTGTTTAAACAGAAATATAGAATGCATAAGAGACATATCTTGCCCAAGGGAGAAGATCGGAAATGGCTAAATCAAAGAGATCCAATGCAAAGGAGTTATTGTCTTCAAAGGCCAATTATGGCCATTCCTCCATATCATTCTAACCACACCCTTCCTCTAGCTCCTCTATATCCTATGTGGGGACAATCTGGCAGTCAAACAACTGGCATGCAGATTTGGGGCCCTCCTCCCGGTTATCCCTTGTGGCAGCCTACAGAAAGTTGGCACTGGAAACCACTTCCAGGGGTAATAGTTTTGTTCAGAATTCAAGGAGGATATGAAGTTGTCAATTCATATTAGCAACCTTTCTCTCTGGCTTGCGATGTAGTATGAAATATGGTTATGGTTGTAGTTTGACATGTGATCACTTGATGTTGCAGATGCATGCAGATGCATGGGGCTGCCCAGTGTTGCCACCACCTCAAGCTCCTTGCTTTCCCTACTCTCAGGTGAGTATCAGCAAAATGAAGATCTTAACTTTGTCTCTCTGCTATTTTGTGTGTTAATTAATGGTTAATGTAACCATGCCTGCATAATTCGCTTTTGCTAGTTATTTAAATCATTTACGAGTGATGCTAATCATATATTTAATTCCATCAAACCGCAGAATATTCCTGCCTTGAGCAATGCTAATGCAGTGGATCACACGTTTAGCATACCACATAGTTCCTTTGAGCATTATCCGGTAATGCAATACTTTTCTTTCAAGTTTCTTTCTACTTGATCATAGTGGCAACAAACAAGTCATCACCATTTTATACATTATGATTGGCGCTCAGTGGATATCCATGTTGTGATGAAATTGTAGCTCTACTTAAAAGCATTAAAAAGATTAAAAGTCAGGAAAACTTTAGTACTTCTAACCGGATTTATAGAATTGCAAAATAGCTGATTTTACATTGACATTGAGAAAATATATTTAAAATGTGTTACCATGCATGCATGCAGGCAGAGGAACTTGTTGACAATGTTGTGAAGGAGGCAATTAGTAAGCCATGGTTACCTTTGCCCATAGGCCTCAAACCGCCTTCCACAGATAGTGTGTTGGCTGAGCTTTCAAGGCAAGGCATTTCCAGCATCCCTCCTAGCACCACCAAGGGTTCTAATCCCAGTTGACATGTACAAGAGATGAGTGAGTGGCCACCAAAAAAAAAAAAAAAGAACTGGTTCTGATGGTGACCAACTATGCAAAAAAGCTCCACCAGTTCAAGACACTGCTGTGATTATTTTGTTTTCTCAATTTTATCAGGTTCCAACTAGTAGAGTAAGTAGATTGACTGGGAATAGGAGTTGGGACCATTTGTTTTGCCATATTTGGTCTCCAGCACAAAAACCACCAGCCACTTCATACAATACCATGATGCAATTGCAACAAACAAATGAAGCCAAAATTAAAAATAAAAAACAAAAATGTCAGCTGCTTTAATGCAGTGGAGGACACCAATTAGGCAACTTGACCGGTTGAGAAGTGGCCACGCATTTGTTAGATGCTTTATACAAAATTTTGTGGTTGTAAATAGATGCTGATATGGTTGTAAATGTGGTACTTTTCGGAAGCATAAGTATACCCCTAACAGTGTAATGTTTGTTGGGTGTGGGGTGCCTAGTTTGGGAATCTAATAATGGTAAGAATAAGACACTGATTGTTGTGAATAAAAGACGAGTCCAAAGCCCTGACGGATGCTAACTTTTTCTTCTCTTTCAAATTGAATTTTTTTCAGCTGTTTGCTAAATTCAGAATTGAGTTGTTTATTTATCAATTTTCTTTCAGACCTTTTCAACCTACAAAAGCAGTACATATCTTTTTCCCGTTTTATAATAGATCAATTCTAATGCACAACCGTAAATTATGATAGTTAGTTCACTTAGGTAGTGTTCTCGCTAAACTTAACCGATATCAGGCATAATACCTTATGGTCAAGTTAAGCCAGAAGAAATTGCCTTTTCCTTTGGGAGTTGGCCCCTTTTAAATTGCTTGCTCAATTAATGCAGGCTTGGAGTTGTATAAACGACCGAGTTGACTATAGTATTCTCGATCGGCCATACCTAAAAGGTCTACAGTCCCCTCGAGCTCCGAGTCTAAGAGGCGAAAGAGCTCTAGAATTGTAATCATGTCTATCTAGTAAATATCTCGTAATCGACCGACCATTGAAGTGATCTCGATCTATAAGATCGAGACGTTCCACACACACCCTCTCTAGTACTGAGCCTACGAGGCGAAAGTGCTTGTTTAGAGACTAAACAATCCATCTAAGAGATAACTCCTAGAATATCTATACGAACGTACTCATAGTAGGTATTTTATAACTGATCAAGCTGACTATGGTATTCTCAGTTAACCAAACTGAAACAATCCAAGTAGTAAATTTGTTTGGAGGAAGTTGGGCATTGTAGTTCAGGCTCACGAGAGCCCTTATTGGATGCGGAAATCGAAAATATAACAAATAAAAAAAGAGTAAAGTGTCATTTTAGTCTCTGACAATTTTTGTGCGACCCGTTTTAGTCCTTGACAAAAAATTAAGTCCAAAAATAGTCTCTGACATTTTCAAAACAGGGTCATGTTAGTCCCTCCGTCCATCTCCTTCCAAATCCGTCAGTTAACGCACTGACGTGTTACGTTAAATGCTGACGTATCAACGTTAACCCTGCTAAATCACTACCAGCTGGCTCTTTTTTGTCCAAACAAGGATTGGGATGTTTTAGTCCCTGTCAGAAATGCAAATGGGACATATTAGTTATTGTATATTGTGTAATATTTCAAAAGTTACAAGCCCCACATAACTTGGTTTTGAGACTTTTAAGGCTTTATATACTTAGATGTGTAGTGGAACTAGTAAACAAGCTAGTGGAAGCATCGGTCTCGCGCGCACAAGCATGGCCCAAGTTGGCATGTTTCAATGCAAATCCTCCGATTTGCCCCCTGCGCGCACGATAATAGTCAGCTTAGACTTTTTGGTCTGGCCTGTTTAATTATTTTTGTTTCAAAAATATTTTCTGAAAGCCTTATCCGAAAAATGGCCATTTAGAGGCAAAACTATTTGGACTTAGTCTTATCCGAAAAAATCTGATTTGTTGCTAGGTGCTCCCGATTTTCTGTAGCATTATCTTCCACTAACGTTTAGAAAATCTCTGAGTAACGGATAACAATCTTTTCTTAATGTTAATGATTTTTCCTATATATCTGGACATACACTCACACACTAAACACAACTTCTCTCATTCTCTCTGCTTTCGTTTTTCCGTTTTGTTTTCAGCTTGTGCCTGGGCGACCATCATACCTTGCGTTCAGTTCTCGAGTTTTGATAGCCCCAGTACGCTGATCACCGGGAAGAACCTGTTGTATCTTAGGGGGTTTGAACAATCTTGCGGATAAATCCTTACGGCAGTGACTACACGCCTCAGGTTTCATACATCGATCAGCCATCCACAACAACAATCTAAGGATTTATTATGGCTGGCGACGACGCTTCTTCCCCCAACAATGGCAATGACAAACAAATCGCGATCACAGACGACAGTATCGCACCTCCAGTTCATATCACCTATGTCAAACCGTTCCCTGACGTCTCCAAGATTGAACTCTTCGATGGACAGAATTTTCGCAGATGGCAAGAATGGGTCTACACTGTGTTGGACGTTCATGGGGTCGCTGCTGCTCTTACTGATGACAAGCCGCCTGAGGCTACAACCAATCCCAAGCAACTGGAGAAATGGACATATGCTAATAAGATATGTCGTCACACAATTATTAGTACTTTATCTAACGAGTTGTTCGATGTCTATTGCTCATACAAGGTTGCCAAGGAAATTTGGAATAACTTGACCGATAAGTACACTACTGAGGATGCTAGCAAGCAGAAATTTGTTGTTGGAAACTATCTCCAGTGGCAGATGACAGATGACAAGGAAATCAAAGTACAGATCAACGAATACCACAAGCTGCTAGAGGAATTGAAGGCGGAGAACATTAACCTACCAGATGAGTTCCTTGCTGGAGCCCTTGTCAAGAAATTACCAAACTCCTAGAACCACTACAAGCAACAATTGAAACACAAGCACAAGCAAATGACTCTTTCAGAACTCATTAAGCACCTAATCATTGAAGACACCAGCAGGAAGGAATGTAATGCGGCGCGTGCTAAGGCTTTGGCATCCCGGGCAAACTTAGTCCAGAACAATGAGCGCAATAAGAGGCATGACAAGAAATCTGAAAAGAAATCTGAAAAGAAACCTGATCATGTGCCGAAGTAACTAACCCCAACCTTAAGAAAAAAGGTTGCTGCTTCGTGTGTGGAAAGCCAGGTCATAAAGCATATCACTACAGATATCGAAAAATAGATGACAATCCTCCAAAGCCAAAAATTAATTTGACTGAAGGAGATGACATTATTGTTCATGTCATATCTGAAGTGAATATGGTTAGTGATGTGAGAAAATAGGTGGTAGACTCTGGGGCTACCAGGCACATCTGTGCAACTAGAGCTGTCTTTACCTCCTACACTTCTGTAGGGGATGGAGAATATCAAGTTTACCTTGGTGATTCTAGAACTACTGCAGCTCAAGGGAAAGGCAAAGTACTCCTGAAGCTCACATCTGGGAAGACATTGGCTTTAAGTGAAGTGCTAAACGTGCCTAGTATTAGGACCAATTTGATTTCTGTAGCACTCTTGGGTAAAGTTGAGGTTAAAGTGTCATTCGAATCTGACAAGATTGTAATGACAAATAATAATGTATTTGTTGGGAAGGGGTACTGTGATCAGGGACTCTTTGTACTTAATGTTTCTGTAGTTATTAATAATAATGCATCCACTTCTGCTTATTTGGTTGACTCGTATGACATATGTCATGCTAGATTAGGACATGTTAGCTTTTCATATGTTAGGAAATTGCAGCACCTTGGTATGATTTCTAGTATTCGTAATAATCAACCTGATAAATGTGATATATGCATTGACGCAAATTTGACTAAGAAATCTTGTCCCTCTGTTCAACTACGTGAAACTGAACCTCTTAGTTTAATTCATACCAATTTAGGCGATTTGAAACAAACAATGTCTATGGGAGGTAATAAGTATTATGTAACCTTTATTGATGATTTTTCTAGATTCACTAAGGTCTATTTGTTGAAGCATAAGGATGAAACTTTTAATGTTTTCCTTTCTTATAAAGCCGAGTTAGAAAACCAATTGAATAGAAAGATTAAGAGGATTAGATCTGATAGAGGAGGTGAATATATATCGTTTAATGAATTTTGTGATAAGGAAGGTATTATACATGAGGTTACTCCCCCTTATTCTCCTGAGTCGAATGGTGTAGCTGAGAGGAAAAATAGGACCTTAAAAGAAATGATGAATGCAATGCTAGTTAGTTCTAATGCACTTGACAACCTTTGGGGTGAGACTCTTTTAACTGCATGTTTTTTACAAAATAGAATTCCGCATAAGAAAACAGGTAGAACCCCCTATGAATTATTGAAAGGTTATAAGCCTAATTTGAAATATTTGAAAGTGTGGGGGTGTTTAGCTAAAGTTATGTTGCCTGATCCCAAGAAAAGGAAAATAGGATCTAAGACTTTTGATTGTTTGTTTATAGGATATGTTGAACATATGGTGCCTATAGATTCCTTGTTCTTAATAGTGATGTTCTTAATCGCAATACAATTGTTGAGACTAAAAATGTTGAATTTTTAGAAAATGTTTTTCCTCTAAAAATTGAAAGTGTGCCTAGAGAACCTTTGGAAGTTGCATGTGACAATCTAGATGACGACTTAAGAAGGAGTAAAAGACAAAGGAAAGAAGCATCATTCGGAAGTGATTTTTACACTTATCTTCTTGAAAATGATCCTCAAAATTTTTCTGAAGCAATTTCTTCTTCTGATTCAAAATTTGGAAAGAGGCTATTAAAACGAACTTGATTCTATTTCAAAATGCGGAACTTGGACTTTGGTTGATTTACCTCACGGAGTAAAACCCATTGGTTGTTAATGGATTTTTAAAAGAAAATATTTACCTGATGGTTCAATTGAAAAATACAAAGCTAGATTGGTTGCGAAAGGTTTTACTCAAAAGGAAAATATTGATTATTTTGACACTTTTGCTCCTGTAACAAGAATTTCTTCAATTCGAGTTTTAATAGCTTTGGCCTCTATTTACAAACTTGTGATTCACCAAATGGATGTGAAAACTGCTTTTTTGGATGGTGACTTAGAAGAAAAAATATATATGACTCAGCCCGAAGGATATGTAATTCCTGGTCAAGAACATAAAGTTTGCAAGCTCCTAAAATCATTATATGGTTTGAAACAAGCACCAAAACAATGGCATGAAAAGTCCAATCATATTTTGATTAGTGATGGTTTTTCACCTATTGAAGTTGATAAATGTGTGTATACCAAATCTATGAATGGTGAAAATGTTGTTATATGTCTATATGTAGATGACATGCTCATTTTTTGTACTTGTGATGACATCGTAATTAAAACTAAGTCTTTTCTTGCTTCTAATTTCGATATGAAAGACATCGGTCAAGCAAATGTAATTTTGGGAGTTAAAATCATAAGGAAGGGTGATAGTATAATGCTATCTCAAGACCATTGTGTTGAGAAACTTCTCAAGAAGTTTGGTTATTTTAAATCTATGCCTGTGAGTACCCTTTATGATACTAACTCTCAATTAAAGAAAAATAAAGGTGATCCTGTCGAGCAATCTCAATATGCCCAAATTATTGGGAGCTTATTGCATTTGATGAATTTTTCTCATCCTGATATTGCGTATGCAGTGGGTAGATTGAGTAGATATACACATAATCCTAATTAGGATCACTGGGAGGCACTTGCTAGACTCATGAGATACTTAAGAGGCACTATAAATTACGGTATTAAATATAGTGGATTTCCCACTGTATTAGAAGGATACAGTGACACTAATTGGATCTCTTATTCAGATGAGACAAAATTTACTAGTGGTTATGTATTCACACTTGGTGGTGGTGCAGTTACTTGGAGATCAGCCAAACAAACGATTATTGCAAGATCAACTATGGAGTCAGAGTTTATTACTCTGGAATTGGCTAGTAGTGAGGCTGAGTGGTTGAAAAATTCTTAGCAAATATTCCTTTAGAAATAAAACCAACCCCATCAGTGTCGATGCATTGTGATAACTAGTCGGCTATAGCCATTGCAAAGAACAAAACTTTCAATGGTAAAAATAGACATATACAGTTGAGGCATAATGTAGTAAAGTAGCTACTGAAAAATGGAACAATTTCCATTGATTATGTGAAGTCAGAAATGAATTTAGCGGATCCGTTGACAAAACCCCTGGGGAGGAAACTAATAAGTGAAACATCGAGGGGAATGAGACTTATGCCACTGGAAAACGACAAGTGATGGAAACCCAACCTTTGTGACTGGAGATCCCATGAAGAAGGTTCATACGGATAAAAACAAGTCACTTGTTAGTTATGATAGCACTAAAATAATTTTGTCCTTTTCCTATGGTGTTACGATAATGGCTATGAGAATGTGCTACATTATTTAAACTTGAGGGATAAGCCTTGAAGGCTTTTAATGATTTCCATAAGCCCTTATGGGTGGTGTATGGTTGCAGCATGCACTAGATGGAATCACCTATATGAGTGTCAAGTGGGGCCGCTTGCATGAGACCGTTGTAGGTCTCTAGAGCACTCATGAATACCAGGCAAGCGCACGGCCTAAATGCACAACACTGCTGTAGTACCCTAATTTTGTCCGGCCTTTTTTTTATTTTGTTTTATTTTATTTTAATTAGTAGTAGTAATAATAAATAAGTAATATTTTAGGCTTTATAATAAAAGAGAAAAGAAAAGAATGGATAAGGAAAATGGATTTTTTTATTTGAGTAAGGGTGTGTAAAAAATAAAATTAGATGGTGCAAATAGCAATAAACAAAGCTTGGACTAGCCCAGTCTGCACCTCCCCTCTCTCATTCACTTCCTGCACCCCCTTTCTTTCTATGACACGCCCTTGCTTCCCCTTTACTGGCGCGCACCCCGTTTCTTTTTTTTCGCACACCCCTAGCCCTTATGCAGTCAAGCAAAGTCACGCAACCCATTACCCTACGCGGCCCAACATCCATCAGGTCCAATTTTTACCCTAAAAATGTGAGAAACCCTAAATCACATCTTCATTTCCTCATCATCTGCAGCGCCGCTGCGTCTTCTTCCCACAACCCACGCCTTCACCCACATCTCCAATCATCGCCTCCATCTCTCTCTTTCTTTCTCCTCTTCCACACTCAACCCTAATCCTTTTTCTCCTACCACAGCCGCCAAACATCACTCTCTCCCCCTCTTCAGACCATGCTTCTCCATCTTTGCCCATCAGTCATCTCCCCCTCTCCTTGCCAACGTCGCATCACCCTCCTGCAAAGCCGCCTCTACAGTATATCCAACCGTCTCCCTCTCTCTCTCTCTCCCTCCTCAGACCACGTTTCCTCTGTCTTGCTCAACGGTCATCAGTCATCCGGCCCATCTCCCTGCCAACGTCGCGTCACTCTCCTGCAAGTCGCCCAAGATCCGGTTTTCGCGTGAGGAGCAGAGAGGGAAGAAGAAAACCGGTGGACAAGGGAAGTTATCTCTTTATTTCTCTTTTATTTTTATTTTTATTTTTTTGAACTAATCTGATTCATTTGCTTCGCAGATGTGGTGCCTATAAAAAGGGAAGCAAGCAAAGTGAATAAAGGGCCGAACCCGAAGAGAGGAAGAGAGGCCGAGAGCAAACAGAATCCAGGGGAGACAGAGAGAGCAAAACCGAATCTTGCAAGCAAAGAGAAGGAGGCCCTGAACGAAGAGAGCCAAGAAAAGAAGCCGTGAGACCCCCCTTTTTTTCTAGAACCAAAAAAAACACTGCTAGTCCTAGGTTTCTTTTGAACCCTCCCCCTTTCGATTTCTGTAATTGTTCTGGGAAGCCACAGATTCAGGTTCCCTCACTTCCTTCATCTCTGTATCTTTTTGCTTTCCTTTTTACCATGTCTGTGTAGTAAGGATTTACATTTTGGGATCGAGTAATTGTTTTTCTGATTCGAAATATACACGGTATCATCCTTTCTCTGCATTTTTTGTATTTTCTGTTGTTGTTGATGTTTGTTGATTGGTTGAGGTGCGGCTGAAACAAGTTGAGACTAGGGTTTGGCCATCCGACGGGGCCAAACCCTAGGCAGCGACTAAACCGTAAATACGTTATAAAAAGGACTGAGCTGTAAATATGTAATCAATAAGGGTCAATTTATAAATATGTAAGTAATAGGGGCGTAGACTCAAAAATAGATCTTTTTTCTATTCCATATAATCATGTTTTAAGGTTTGGTCTTCCAATGGGACTAAACTCAACTCAGGGACTTAATTGTAATTTATTCCTTTTTTTTATTTCATAGACCATTATAAATGAATAAGATATTGACAAGGGATTTAAAAGCAAAATAGAAGTTTTCTTAATTTTGTTCTTTCACTTAAGTATTTTTTTTTAAATAAGTTAATAATTTGGGGAATTAAATTTTTTATCTTTAGTTTATACATCTGTCTTATTTAAAAGAGATTAAATAATAATAGATGTTATAAAAAATATGCTTTCTCTTTTTTAGGTTCTTTTTCTTATTATCTTAAAAAAATTGATAAAGGGAATTATTTTCTTCAAAAGGCAAACAATTTTTATAAACAATTAATGGGTACCATTTTTAATGGGCGTGTATGGGTGCTAATCCTTCTGTGCGCGTAACCAACTCCCGAATCCGAATTTGGTCCAAAGACCTTCCTTTTTTTAAAATTCAAAAATATTCAAAAATAGGTTTTCCAATGTTTCCTATAAAAATAAAATATTGGTGGCGGCTCCATTTAATTTTTAGGGTGGTTGTACCAGCTGGCGACTCCACTGGGGACATTAGAGAGTTAGGCCTTATAATTGTTTGAATTTGTTTGCCTTACATGATTTATTTCCCTTGTATTTTATTTTTCTACTCCTATTTGGTCATTGTATATTTTGCTCATATGCTTGTATATTTGAACCCTAGGGTAGAAGACGTTTGTAAATATTATATATTTATTTATTTTGCAGCGGGTAGAATTTTAGGTCATTGCTCCTTTCACACACTTCACTTTGCACACTTATTTGCACACACTATGAGTGGGAGCTCTATACCCGGGCCCGAGTGAACATTAAGGTAGGAGAGGCTACGTAGTGGGTGCTCTGCTGGACGTCTGACGATGGGTTCCTACAAAAGCCTCACCTAGAGTTTGGCTCCATTTGAGAAAAAACCATCCTTTAATAGTATACCTATTATTGGTGGTAACATTTTCAAATGGGACCCTTGGCTCTAGAGACCTTTTTAGATTAGTACCTTAAATCCACCCAATGATAAGGTACACAATACAAACCCTAGATCCTTTTAAGGAAGTACCCGCCTATATCATAAAAGGAGCATACCTTATCCCATTTTCCACGTAACAAAAGTTGTATGACCTAAGATCTTAGGAAATATCATCCATTTATTTTTCATTTTACATTTCAAAATTGTGAAAAATAGTAAATGACATTTTTCTCCAAATATTATTTGTTGTTTTTCTGTGCAAAAAAAACATACTTTAAAAAAAATTACTTTCCCCTTCCATTCCTTTTTCCCTCTAAATAAAATAAATGTTTTCAAAAAAAAAAATATTTTCTCTTTTTTAACAACATCATTGCATTTTTTGTAAAAAAAAAAACGAAACAAAAAAAAACATTTTCTCTTTTTGGCAACATCATTCCATTCATTTTATTTTATTTTTTTTAAAAAAAAATGAAACAAAAAATAGAAAAATATCTCCCCATTATCCATCATATTATTTTGCATAAAATGTACATAAAAAAAAACATTTATGACATGCATAAACATGGCACCTACATAATATAACTTTTTTCCCAACAGAAAATAGATACAAATAAGTTTTCCCTACGTCCCTACCGGACTCGAGCCCAGTCTAGACTCATGGATGCGTTAGAACAAAATCAGCAGGCCATGCAACAAAGTCAAGAGGCTATGCGGGGAGAACTTGACCAGATGAGTGCACGAATGGGCCAGATGTTCGATCTGTTGATGGCTCTAAATGCCAAGTTGACCCCGGAAGCAGAACGAATCGTCGAACACCACATGCATAATGGGCCGGAGGAGAATCAGCCGGAAGTGAACGAAATACCTATCCGTAGTTCATAAGAGCAGATACCTCTGAATGATGGAACCCCGTTGAACACAAGTGCTCAGAATTCTGTACCTATCTTCACACCTCAGGAGGATGCTCAAGCCAAGGAAAGGTTTCAGATGATGGAGGAAAGGTTAAAGGCCATTGAAGGGGCAGGTCACATTGGCTTCGAAGCTTCAGACATGTGCTTGGTCTCTGATGTAGTTATACCTCCAAAATTCAAGGTACCCGAGTTCGACAAGTACAAAGGAGAGACATGTCCCAAGAGCCACCTGGTCATGTACTGCCGGAAGATGGCATCCTGCTCCAGTAATGATAAGCTCTTAATCCACTTTTTCCAAGAGAGTCTTACAGGGGCATCCCTACGCTGGTATATGCAGTTAGAGCAGGGCAAAATCAACTTCTGGAATGATTTGGCCAAAGCTTTCATCAATCGATATAAGTACAATATGGACATGGCTCCTGGCCGTTCTCAGTTGCAAACCCTGGTAAAAAGGGGCAATGAAAGCTTCAAAGAGTATGCCCAAAGATGGAGAGGGATTGCAGCTCAAGTGGAACCTCCGCTATCTGAGAAAGAGATGGTTACCATGTTCATTGACACACTTCAACAACCCTTCTATGACCTGATGATGAGAAATGTCTCTTCAAGCTTCTCAGACTTAGTCATTGTTGGGGAAAGAGTGGAAGCAGGGATAATAAGCGGAAGGATTGGCAACCACAACATTCAACAACCATCGCGCAGTATGAGCCAAGAGATGGAAGAAGAAACAAGTGATGCTCATCACGACATGTACTGAGGCAGTGGGCCACCCCATTAAGAATTGTTGGGCTTTGATCAACGCCAAGTGATAAAACTTCAAGAAATAGCCCTGTTTAAGCAATCTTCATTTATTTTTTATGTTTTGCCCAAAGCCCTGGGGCATATCTTGTAAAGGGCTCATTATGTTCTCATCTTTTCATCAATAAAATTGCAATTTGAATTTTTCTTTTTTTTTATGGTAAAGCAAATGCACAAGTTATCAAAAGTTAAGTTTAGTGAAGATGTGAACAATGAGATTTTGAGATGAGGTTTGGCCGTTTTTCTCTATCCAAACACTTATTATCCCTTGCTACCCCTTTTGAGCCTAAAATGAAATTTTCTTTCAAATACCCTGAATAAGGATCATTCATACAATGAAGAATAGCACAAATCTTCAATCAACTTTGTCCTCTCAAAAAGAAGAGGAGCAAAGTAAGCAATAAAATATCAAAGGCAATTCAAAGAAATATCAAAAACGTGTCAAAGACACTGGCAAAGATCAAAAAGGAAACCGTCAAGGTGAAACAAATGTGCTAGCAAAAATGAAGTGCATCTTTACACTAAAGATCCTTGTTCTTATAAACCCTTAAACACTTTTTGGGCCTGAAATATCCTTTCTTTCATAACCCTTAACCCCTGGCCACGTTACAACCTAATAAAGTCCATTCTGATCAAAGCCAATTGCTCATATTTTCTCAAAAACTTTATTTTTGAAGGAGGAGATCATTATAAACTCCTCAGTGCAGTTGCTTTACCTAAAAGAAAAGAAGAGTATAAAATAAAATGCTCGCTAGGCGGAAAACCCGAAAGGGCGGTCTAGGCAAAAGTTAGAGCGACCCGCTAGGTTGAAAACTCGCAAAGAGCGACCTAGGCAAAAGTTAGGGTCAAATTTATAAACATGTCCACCCAGATTGGACCTTACAGATATAAACCAAGAAGCTAGGGGCAAAAGTTGTGCCCACCATCTACCAGCTTCGCATTCAAGGTTTCGTTCCAATTTCAGAACTACACAAGATGATCTGTCTCTCAACATAGATCTTTCCCATCATGGCTGAACGAAGGCCAAAGGGACACCGAAAAGTCTCTATGGATCAAAATTGTCAAATTTAACCCTTCCCAAGGCATCCAAGCATGAAGGTGAAAATTTGAAGATCCACAAAATGATTTGTCAAGGGGCAAATACGCAAACCTGGTGCAGTACATAGCCAACCATTCAAGTAATCCGACAGAAAGTTACCATCCCACGAGTCTAGGGGCAACGTCCTCAAAGGAATTCAGGGAAATCAAAAATTTTGCATAGCATACAATTCATGGCATTTGGCATGATCATCATTACTTTTGGGCCTCAGACCCACTTTCAAAATCATTTCTCTAAAAAATAAAAAAAATTCATGCATGACATACCATTCATTGCATCCTGCAGGATCATCAAAGTTTTTGGGTCCATTGACCCACCCTCTCAAATATCACATACAGTTGATCTGTTGTTACTCGGCATGGACTAGTATTCAGCCTACCCGATCTCTTTATTAGCAAGAATTAGGAACCTGTCCTATACCTTGCTGGGAATCTAACCCACCACCTTGGGAATCTGACCCAAGCCTTTAGTCGGGAACCTGACCCATGTCTCGGATCTTCCTCAATCATGAAAATCGATCCGTACCTTTTTAACAAGAGTTAGGATTCTGACCTACATCTTGTCGGGAATCTGACCCGAACTGTGTCGAGTGACAGAGAAGCTCGTACACTGGACGTTCACCTGCAATAGTAAAACTAGTCCATACTTTAGAGTTAGGAATCTAACCTACACCTTGACGGGAATCTGACCCGAATTGTTTCGAGTGACGGAAAAACTCGTACACTGGATGTTCCCCTGCAATAGGAAAACCAGTCCATAATTTTGTAAGAGCTAGGAACCGAACCTATGCCTTACTAGGAATTCACTAGGAATCGAACCTAGAATCCCTCACCAATTTTGTAAGGATTAGGAACCAGACCTATGCCTTACCGAGGATTCACTAGGAATCGTACCTAGAATCTCTCACCAATTTTGTAAGAGCTAGGAACCAAACCTATGCCTTACTGAGAATTCACTAGGAATCGAACCTAGAATCTCTCACCAATTTTGTAAGAGCTAGTCGAACGTATGCCTTACTGAGAATTCACTAGGAATCGAACCTAAAATCTCTCACCAATTTTGTAAGAGCTAGTCATACCTATGCCTTACTAGGAATTCACCAGGAAACCGAACCTGGAATCTCCAACCAATTTTGTAAGAGCTAGTCATAACTAGGCCTTACCGAGAATTCACTAGGAATCGAACCTAGAATCTCTCACCAATTTTGTTAGAGCTAGGAACCAAGCCTACGCCTTACCGAAAATTCACCAGGAAACCGAACCTGGAATCTCCCACCAATTTTGTAAGAGCTAGTCATACCTATGCCTTACTAGGAATTCACCAGGAAACCGAACCTGGAATCTCCAACCAATTTAGTAAGAGCTAGTCATAACTATGCCTTACTAGGAGTTCACCAGGAAACCAAACCTGGAATCTCCAACCAATTTTGTAAGAGCTAGTCAGACCTATGCCTTACCGAGAATTCACTAGGAATCGAACCTAGAATCTCTCACCAATTTTGTAAGAGTTAGGAATCTAACCTATGCCTTACCGGGAATTCACTAGGAATCAGACCTAGAATCCCAAAGCAAAGTCGGGAACCAATCCCGCAATCCCAAACCAACAAAGTCGGGAGCCAGTCTCGCAATTTCAAACCACTTATTGCGGACAAAATCAGAGTCCTTTATCCTTAATTACCTTTTACAACGAATGCACGAAGACCTTCGAGTAAAATATAATTGAGGAGGGGCAGCTGTAGTACCCTAATTTTGTCCGGCCTTTTTTTTATTTTGTTTTATTTTATTTTTATTAGTAGTAGTAATAATAAATAAGTAATATTTTAGGCTTTATAATAAAAGAGAAAAGAAAAGAATGGATAAGGAAAATGGATTTTTTTATTTGAGTAAGGGTGTGTAAAAAATAAAATTAGATGGTGCAAATAGCAATAAACAAAGCTTAGACTAGCCCAGTCTGCACCTCCCCTCTCTCATTCACTTCCTGCACCCCCTTTCTTTCTATGACATGCCCTTGCTTCCCCTTTACTGGCGCGCACCCCGTTTCTTTTTTTTTTCGCACACCCCTAGCCCTTATGCAGTCAAGCAAAGTCACGCAACCCATTACCCTACGCGGCCCAACATCCATCAGGTCCAATTTTTACCCTAAAAATGTGAGAAACCCTAAATCACATCTTCATTTCCTCATCATCTGCAGCGCCGCTGCGTCTTCTTCCCACAACCCACGCCTTCACCCACATCTCCAATCATCGCCTCCATCTCTCTCTTTCTTTCTCCTCTTCCACACTCAACCCTAATCCTTTTTCTCCTACCACAGCCGCCAACCATCACTCTCTCCCCCTCTTCAGACCATGCTTCTCCATCTTTGCCCATCAGTCATCTCCCCCTCTCCTTGCCAACGTCGCATCACCCTCCTGCAAAGCCGCCTCTACAGTATATCCAACCGTCTCCCTCTCTCTCTCTCCCTCCTCAGACCACGTTTCCTCTGTCTTGCTCAATGGTCATCAGTTATCCGGCCCATCTCCCTGCCAACGTCGCGTCACTCTCCTGCAAGTCGCCCAAGATCCGGTTTTCGCGTGAGGAGCAGAGAGGGAAGAAGAAAACCGGTGGACAAGGGAAGTTATCTCTTTATTTCTCTTTTATTTTTATTTTTATTTTTTTGAACTAATATGATTCATTTGCTTCGCAGATGTGGTGCCTATAAAAAGGGAAGCAAGCAAAGTGAATAAAGGGCCGAACCCGAAGAGAGGAAGAGAGGCCGAGAGCAAACAGAATCCAGGGGAGACAGAGAGAGCAAAACTGAATCTTGCACGCAAAGAGAAGGAGGCCTTGAACGAAGAGAGCCAAGAAAAGAAGCCGTGAGACCCCCTTTTTTTCTAGAACCAAAAAAACACTACTAGTCCTAGGTTTCTTTTGAACCCTCCCCCTTTCGATTTCTGTAATTGTTCTGGGAAGCCACAGATTCAGGTTCCCTCACTTCCTTCATCTCTGTATCTTTTTGCTTTCCTTTTTACCATGTCTGTGTAGTAAGGATTTACATTTTGGGATCGAGTAATTGTTTTTCTGATTCGAAATATACACGGTATCATCCTTTCTCTGCATTTTTTGTATTTTCTGTTGTTGTTGATGTTTGTTGATTGGTTGAGGTTCGGCTGAAACAAGTTGAGACTAGGGTTTGGCCATCCGACGGGGCCAAACCCTAGGCAGGGACTAAACCGTAAATACGTTATAAAAAGGACTGAGCTGTAAATATGTAATCAATAAGGGTCAATTTATAAATATGTAAGTAATAGGGGCGTAGACTCAAAAATAGATCTTTTTTCTATTCCATATAATCATGTTTTAAGGTTTGGTCTTCCAATGGGACTAAACTCAACTCAGGGACTTAATTGTAATTTATTCCTTTTTTTTTATTTCATAGACCATTATAAATGAATAAGATATTGACAAGGGATTTAAAAGCAAAATAGAAGTTTTCTTAATTTTGTTCTTTCACTTAAGTATTTTTTTTTAAATAAGTTAATAATTTGGGGAATTAAATTTTTTATCTTTAGTTTATACATCTGTCTTATTTAAAAGAGATTAAATAATAATAGATGTAATAAAAAATATGCTTTCTCTTTTTTAGGTTCTTTTTCTTATTATCTTAAAAAATTTGATAAAGGGAATTATTTTCTTCAAAAGGCAAACAATTTTTATAAACAATTAATGGGTACCATTTTTAATGGGCGTGTATGGGTGCTAATCCTTCCGTGCGCGTAACCAACTCCCGAATCCGAATTTGGTCCAAAGACCTTCCTTTTTTTAAAATTCAAAAATATTCAAAAATAGGTTTTACAATGTTTCCTATAAAAATAAAATATTGGTGGCGGCTCCATTTAATTTTTAGGGTGGTTGTACCAACTGCGATAACACGAGAACAGTGGGGGTGTAATGTGATTGATAGACCTTTAACACATATAAAGTGTCTCTAGTTCATAAAGCTTGCTTTACCAATTCACTGTGTGCTAAGTTTTATCAGTCTAGATCTGATTCATAAAGCTTGCTTCATCAGATTCAACTCATTACACTCAAGATATTAAGCCCGACAAATTTTATCATATTCTTTTTGTTTTGAAACTTTTGAAATATGTGGGGGATTGTTGTATATTGTGTAATATTTCAAAAGTTAAAAGTCCCACATAGGTTGGTTTTGAGACTTTTAAGGCTTTATATACTTAGATGTGTAGTGGAGCTAGTAAACAAGCTAGTGAAAGCATGAGCCTCGCGCACACAAGCATGGCCCAAGTTGACCTGTTTCAGTGCAAATTCTCCGATTTGCCCCCTGCGCGCACGATAATAGTCAGCTCAGACTTTTTGGTCTGGCCCATTTAATTATTTTTGTTTCAAAAATATTTTCTGAAAGCCTTATCCGAAAAGTGGCCATTTAGATGTAAAACCGTTTTGACTTAGTCTTATCCGGAAAAATCTGATTTGTTGCTAAGTGCTCCCGATTTTCTGTAGCATTATCTTTCACTAACGTTTAGAAAATCTATGATTAACGGATAAAAATCTTTTCTTAACGTTAATAATTTTTCCTATATATCTGGACCTACACTCACACACGAAACACAACTTCTCTCCTTCTCTCTGCTTTCGTTTTTCCGTTTTGTTTTCAGCCTATGTATGGGTGCCCATCATACCTTGTGTTTAGTTCTCGAGTTTTGATAGCCCCGGTACGCTTATCACCGGGAAGAACCTATTGTATCCTGAGGTTTTGGGCAATCTTACGGATAAATCCTTAGGACAGTGACTACACGCCCCGATCAGCCATCCACAACAACATTAGTACATGTCCCCCCATTTTTACCAGAACAGTTCTTCTTCTTCTTCTTCTTCTTCCCTAAACCCTAATATGATTTTTTCCCTCTTTGCTACAACGAGTTATTGGTAAAAATGGAACATTTCTCAGTATACGGACGTGAATCAGTTGGTGGATCAGTTGGGCGTAGCGATTCGAGCCGCGGAAAGGACTGAGAAGGTTCCAAAAGCGAGCGAGCTTGCGAGGATGATACAAGGGTCTCTGGGGAGAACGAAAGAGAGGCTGCGTGTTGAAGAGTTGAGGGACGCTGCTTTGGGTGCCATCAAGAAGGATGGGAGCTCCCAAAAACAGTTGGATGCGCTTGTGAAGGAGCTCAATGAAATTAAGAATCAGAAATTCAGAATTTGATTTATCATTATTTTCAATAACCAACAATGCATCGTGCAACAGAAGAACATAACTCGATACAAAGAATTTTCTTTTTTGAAAAGAAACAATTACTACCCTGGAAAAACTTTAGGAAAAAAAAAACAGAACTCAAAATACATTGTAGGACCGAGTGATTTTGAAGCAACATGTTGGTACAATCTTTATTAGTATGTATGTTTAAAGTTGGGGCAGCATTATGTAGCTCTTCCCAGCTTCTTTGTGATAGTGGCAAAATGTTTCCCATGGTGGAATGCTTGCTTCAACTCTAACAAAGTTGGTTCTCTTCCAGAATAAATTCTTGAACCATATGGACTTCCACATTTATCTTTCTTCATATCCTTCATGCCAGGACCAAATGTATATCCACCAACTGCTTCGCGTTCGTATACTGAGAAATGTTCCATTTTTACCAACAACTCGTTGTAGCAAAGAGGGGGAAAATCATATTAGGGTTTAGGGAAGAAGAAGAAGAAGAACTATTCTGGTAAAAATGGGGGGACAGGGACGAATATGTCCCATTTGCATTTCTGACAGGGACTAAAACGTCTCAATCTGGATTTAGACAAAAAAGGGTCAGCTGATGGTGATTTGGCAGGGTTAACATTGACACGTCAACATTTAACGTGACAAGTCAGTGCGTTAACTGACGGATTTGGAAGGAGATGAACAGAGGGACTAACGTGGCCCTGTTTTGAAAATGGCATGGACTATTTTTGAACTTACTTTTTGTCAGGGACTAAAATGGGTCGCACAAAAATTATCAGAGACTAAAATTAGACTTTACTCTAAAAAAAGATAAAATAAAAATTAATTTATATATTATTGAAACGAAAGTTTATAAAAAAAACTTTCTCTTTTTATTTGATCACAAAATAATAAGGGAAAAAAAAGATAAAAGCACTTTACCCCGTAATTTATAATTGTATTTGCACTTTTCATTCTCATTTTTAAAAATAAGCACTTTACCCCCTAAATTAATATTACTCAAAGCACTTTACCCTTAATTTAATTTTACTGTTAAAATTAACTGCAAGGTTTAAACTATTATTTAAAATGACAAATTTATCCTTCAAGTTGAATAAAACATCTTAATAGCTGCTTGGATGTGTCTTTCATGAGAATAAAATCACGATAGCCTGATAGGCACACTAATTAGCTTCGGTTCATATGAACCCAGAAACTAGGCTTCCAACAAAATATCCTCCAAAACCACACGAATGAAATCAAGGGCGTTCTAATAAAAATAAAAATTAAACAATTTTGCCAAATTAACGATTCTCTGTATTTATCAAGGTTTACAACGATTCTCTGTATTTATACTAGTGTTTATGGGGAAATTTGGTTTATGGTATGGTTCTACCAATTTTGATGATTTTGTATGATCTACCAAATTCATCAAACAAACAAATAAATTTTGATGATCAAGCAATTATGAATCCGAACGAGTTACATGGTAATCTCGCTCGTAAAACAATGGTTTTTTAAGTATAACGGTCAATTGTTCGACACGTTACCCGTCTTTCAACTTTCTTGGCTTTTAAAGCCATTAATCATTGTGATTTTTGCCAGTTTTGAATACAATAATTCCAAGCAACAAGTCAATTGTTGTTTGGAATGGCACTGAATGTATAAATAAACAAGTTTTGGCTGTGACTAGCCAATGACTTGATTGTCAAGTACTTGGACAGAAAATAAAGTTAAAGCATACAATGCAAACGCTGAGGCATGCATTCATATAAATGAACTTGTGCATTTAAATTAACGCAAGAATGTAAATGAAAACACTTAAATGACTGAATTTAAGTAAAAGCATTTAAAGAACATGAATTTAAAAGAAAGCATGTAAATGACAGTGAATGAAAAGTTTGTGCAAAAGTAAAGAACATAAAAGTAAAAGACTGGAATTTAAATGAGAGGAAAAGTAAAGAAATTAAGTGCAAAGCGTTGGAATATAGATGACAGTTAAGTAAATGACAGGAAGTAAAATGCAGGAATTGAAATGAACGCAGTAAATAACATGACTTCAAAAATAAGTAAATGCAGAAAGCAATGAAGAATGTAAGTTCGAAAGGCTTTAAATGAATTGAAATTGAATTTAAATGCATAGACAGAACGTAAATTTAAACTGAAAATAGAATTGAATTGAAATTACAAATGCTGAGAGAAAAAGAGTGGAAGGCATACTGTGATCGTGTTTCCTTTAATCTGCTTCGCCGTCAAGATGTTAGGAATTTTAGACCAAGTATCCAACCCTTTGTACATTGTACGAACTACTATTTATAGGCAAAAAATCGTAAAAACTACCTATCATCCGGCGACACGTGTACGGATATACTGGCCGGTAGTTAATTTCACTAAAAACTACTAAACTTCGACAGTAGCACTTCCTGTCGAGTTATACATATATAGAAAAAAAAAACTAAGTTTACTTCGACATCTTCTTTGTTGACATCTTCGACGCCCCGTATCTTCGTCGAACAATCATCAAGTCACTTGGTCTTCTTAAACTTGGTTTATTTTCTGCTTTTTATTTCTGGCACTTTGCCTTCCCTTTGTCGAATTCTTACAACTCTGTCGAGAATCCCAAATATGAAATTTGGCACCCAACAGATGCCCCCCAAATTCTGAGTTTTCGACACAAAAAAGTGAAGACAACCAGAATTTTTCATCACCAAGTGCGACGATTAATCTTTCAGACAATCCCATCACAGGCCTGCATTACCACTACCCTAAAAATAGGGCCATCATTACTCTTGAAATTAGCGGTTATTTTAACTGACAAACTGAATTTGATTTGACGTCCCATACATCAATCTCCTCACCGTCCAGCTAGCACGTTTTCATTTTAGCATTTTTAATTTTCAGTTTCTGGTCATGAATATCCATTACGCCATTTTGACCAGTCAAATTGGCTAAAAAACTTGAAAATTTAATGCAACTTTGGCTATAAATAGAGGCATACCCCTGCTTGCCATCTCTACAACAAAGCAACCTTTGCCTCTTACCTTACAAGAAAACTTTAGAACTCTTCTCCCAGTCTCAGAATTTTCTGGGGTACCTTTGTTAGCATTTCGAACAGAGACTTCAATTTTATCTCGCCCCCCAGCGAGCTAAACCAACTGGCAAACCCAAACATGGAGATTATCTCTATCTCCTTATTTTCTGGTTCTGCTTATTTCATATGGGAACCAGGAGGCTTCACAATTTGGAACCCCTTTGAAGTTCTCTGTCTTAACAGTGAAACGCATATTGGGTTTTGGTAATTTGCCTAATACCACATCATGAGTTTTGGTAAGTTGCCTAATGTGGCTTACCAAACTCATTAGGAGATGAGAGTAGGGGGAGGCCTGAGACATTCTTTCTTTCTACTGTTTTGCGCTCCTTCACACCTAGTGTTTAAAGTTTCACTCGTGAAGGTCCGCAACATCATACGAAATCAAAAGGGATGAGGCGCGACTCATGCCTGCCTGTCTCTCGTCCTTGGCCTCCCTCTGCTTTCATTAAGTTCGACACCCTTCATCGACGTTGTCAAACTTCATTTTCATAACCCGTCGATGAAGGCCTTCTTACCTTAAAGCGGCCCTTGTCACTTAATTGTCTTACCCTGGTGACATGTCATGGAGATCGCTTCCTCTCTTCCTAAATTCTTCCTCGGCATGAAATTTGAATTAGAACATGGCAGAGCTTCCAAAAATGGACTTGTCTTGTAATAATCTAGATTAAAAACTTTATTTCACTTGTATCACCAAGTTACAAGCCTATTTGACAATATATTTTGCATACTGTCGAACGGCCTCTGAATAAAGAAATCTAGACCATACTTCAAAGTTATATTTTTACTTCGCACATTGTTGGTTTATATGACTTCAAATATTTGCCATTAATAAACTTGATTCTGAACCCAGAATTTATTTCAACAAGCGCGTAAGCATTCCCTGAGAAAACTTTAACAACTTTATATGGTCCTTCCCACTTAGGGGACCATTTACCATATTCTCGACATTTCTTATCCATCGGCAAAATGACTTTTCAAACTAAATCATCAACGTTAAAACGTTTATACTTGACCCGACTATCATAAAATTTTGCTATTCTTTCCTTTTGTCGAATCAAGTGTTCTAAGGCAACAATTCTCTCGTCATGCGCATCATTTAACTCGTCAAGCATTGAGTTCCAATACTGGTCTACTGGCAACTCCTCTTGTTTTTGAATCGTCAATGAACCAAGATTTTGTTGACAAGTGACTCCAAACACAAGAGGGGAGTGAATTGTGTGTGAACGGTGCTTTCAAAAACTTTTGGAGAAATAAGTGCTAATTATGAGTTGCGGAAATATTAATGTGAAATAGATAAATCACTTGAAGAATAAATTGCAAACGAGTTAAAAATAAAGTAAATAGTAAGATATAAATAACAATAAAATAAAGTACAGAAATTTAATTGGTGAAAAGTAGAGATAAGGAGTAAAAAGCACACAACAAATTATCCAGGTTCGCCACCTAACACCCCTGGCCTCACG
This sequence comes from Calophaca sinica, assembly GCA_037113605.1. Taxonomy (NCBI): domain Eukaryota; kingdom Viridiplantae; phylum Streptophyta; class Magnoliopsida; order Fabales; family Fabaceae; genus Calophaca; species Calophaca sinica. The sequence goes on from CM073731.1 coordinate 36,088,028, forward strand.
TCCTGTCCCAAAGCAAACCACTATGGGATTTTCACTAAGACACTAGCTTTTAAATCAGGTTCAGCTAGAAACCTTTACAACTCTAAACCAGAGCAATACGTTCAAGAGATATCACCTCTCTATGAACACCTTGGGATTCCTACCCAAAAAATAAATGATTTTCACAAATAAAATGAGACGAAAAAGATACACTCAATAGTGCAGATATAACAAATTGAAGCTCAAATAATACAACTCAAATTATGTAGAATAAAAGGCTCTCAGAAAATTGTGCTCAAATAAGTGTGAGTGATGAAAAATATTTGACAGAGTTTTTGGCACAAAAATTAAGCTAATCTGCGTTATTGTTGTTACACACTCACGAGTTGTGTTTATATAGGCAATGGGTGAGCGTCGAAATGACCGTTGGAGCATTTGCCCGCTATGCGTTTGATTTGTCCGTTGGAAGAAAAATCTGCTGCCATGCTTTGAAATAAAGAAATTGAAAACACTGAGACGGCTCAGATACGACCTCCTCAAGACGCCTACAGACGACCTCAAGACAGGGCAGACGACTCGCCACACCTGACAGCGACCTCGACACTCGAAAAGACCTCGGCACACGACCTCAAGACACGCCTCTGCATACGACCTCCTCATCAGCTCGGTCCTCATAGCTCTGCAAGACGCGACCTCATCACCGACACGCGACCTCGTGACGCGACCTCATCACCGACAAGGATCATCACTCATCACGCGACCAGACGCGACCTCATAAGCTTGACACGCCGACCTCCTCCTCGATTCGACATACGACTTCCTCGCAGCTCAACATCCGACTTCCTCCTCACCGACATCCGATTTCCTCGAGCTCGACATCCGACTTCCTCACCGACATCCGACACGAGATATGCATGTCAAAATATTTTGTGCGTGTGTGATTTAATTTTAATTGAGAGCTTTTTATTACTACTTACAAATTGTCTTCATAAAGATAAATAAATACCCGTAACCCAAAGACTTGAGAAACAATCATTCTTGATACGCTGCCTTGGTATTCTTTCCACTTTTTGCAGGGTTGACTGTTTGCAAGACTCCCTTTTGTCAGTTATCAAAATCATCCTGTCAAGGCATGTATTCACAGACTCCCCCTTTTTGATGATGACAAACATCTCATGGAGGGAATTTAGTAAAATATAATCATGATATAGCAATGAGATATAAGCATGGTTTTTCAATAAAAGATATCAGAGTTTAAGCACAATATTTAGAAAAACTCCCCCTCACAATAGGCAATACTTAAAAGATCACTCCCCCTGAATCATGCATTCATGTAACTCTCCCCCTTTTGGCAACATTAAAAAGTGGGAAAGACAAATAAAGCAAGGCATAAATTCAGGATTAAACAAGCATATTTTGATAGTTACGTGATTCCAAGCTTGGTGTGTGACAGATGAGCTGGTTGGACATGATTAGCTAGTTGCATAAGACAAATGCGTCACCCACTCATTATTCCGTACTTAAAGAAAATGGAAGGGGAAAAGACCTGCATAAACTTGTTAGCACACTCAAACGCCCAAGTTAGAATTTATTCAAAAAGAAAATGCAATCACAAAATACTCAATGCATGATTGGTCTAAAATTCCCAATTCAGTTCTAATAAAAAAGAAAGTTTCCTTAGGCAAAGGTTTAGTAAAAATATCTGCGAGTTGTTTAGATGTTTCCGCAAACTCAATCACACAATCTCCTTTTTGAACATGATCTCTAATAAAATGGTGCCTAATTTCTATGTGTTTGGTCCGGGAGTGATAAACCGGATTTTTCGTGAGGTTTATGGCACTAGTATTGTCACACTTTATTGGAACAGTTTTCAAATTAATCCCATAATCATTCAACTGTTGTTTCATCCAAATAATCTGTGCGCAACAACTGCCTGCTGCAACGTATTCCGCTTCAGCAGTGGACAAAGCCACACTGGCTTGTTTCTTACTATGCCATGAGACCAAGGCATTCCCAAGTAAGTGACATGTCCCACTAGTGCTTTTTCGGTCCATTTTGCAACCCGCAAAATCAGAATCCGAGTACCCAATAAGTGTGCAACAAGACCTTTGGGGTACCATAAACCCATGGTTTGTGTGCCAGTGAGATATTTCATGATGCGTTTTACCGCTAAGAGATGTGATTCCTTAGGATTTGCTTGAAAACGTGCACACATACAAACACTAGACATAATATCCGGACGACTAGCAGTGAGATAGAGAAGAGATCCTATCATACCTCTATACTTACTTACTTCGACCGACTTACCACCTTCATCTTTGTCAAGATAGCATGAAGTGCTCATTGGAGTTGAGATTTCTTTTGCATCGGTCATTCCAAATTTCTTGAGTAAATCCTTGCAATATTTGGATTGATTGATGAATATTCCTTCCTTTGTTTGTTTGATTTGAAGTCCAAGGAAGTAACTTAGCTCTCCCATCATTGACATTTCAAATTCACTTTGCATGATATCAGAAAATTCCTTGCACAAGGATTCATTAGTAGCACCAAAGATGATATCGTCAACATAAATTTGAACAAGTAAAATGTCATGATTTTTGTGTTTAATGAAAAGAGTGGTATCAACTTTTCCTCTTTCAAAACCTTTTTCAAGTAAATATTTGCTCAACCTCTCGTACCAAGCCTCCTGAGCTTGTTTTAAACCATATAAAGCCTTTTTCAATTTGAAAACATGATTTGGAAATTCAAAATTTTCAAACCGGAGGTTGATCAACATATACTTCTTCTTGAATAAAGCCATTAAGAAATGCACTTTTAACATCCATTTGAAAAAGTTTGAAATCCATGATGCATGCAAATGCGAGAAGCATGCGAATAGCTTCTAATCTAGCCACGGGTGCATAGGTTTCATCGAAATCTATGCCCTCTTGTTGATTATAGCCTTTTGCAACAAGTCTAGCTTTATTTCTAACAATGATACTGTTTTCATCAAGCTTGTTGCGAAAGACCCATTTGGTCCCAATGACTAGGTGATCTTTAGGCCTAGGGACAAGTTCCCAAACATCATTTCTCTCAAATTGATTTAATTCCTCTTGCATAGCAAAGGTCCAATGCTCATCAAAGATGGCTTCATTGACGTCATTTGGTTCAATTTGAGAGATAAAGGCCATATGATGACATGCATGATTAAGAGAGTTTCGAGTCGTTACCCCTTTTGAGATATCACCTATTATGTTGTCAAGAGGATGGTTCTTTGAGACTCTCCATTCCTTTGGAAGATTTGAGTGAGAGAGTTCTTGAGAGAGTTGAGGCAAGGACTCTTGATCCTCCTTTTGAACTTTTGATCTCTCTTGTTCCTCTAAATAGGTATCTCCAAATACTGCAAGATCATCAACACTTTCTTCATCAAGATTTGGGGTTAGATTCATCAAAAGAAACATGCACAGATTCTTCAACAGTCCAAGTTCTTTTATTAAAAATTCCAAAAGCTTTACTAGAAGTGGAATATCCAAGAAATAAACCTTCATCAGCTTTAGCATCAAATTTACCAAGGTTATTCTTACCATTGTTTAGGACAAAACACTTGCATCCGAAAACGTGAAGGTGGGAAATGTTGGGCTTCCTTCCTTTGTAGAGTTCATACGGTGTTTGTTTAAGGATCGGCCTTATAAGAACTCGATTCATCACATAGCAAGGTGCTCACAAATACCGCCCAAAAGTACTTAGGAAGGTTAGTCTCATTGAGCATCGTCCTCGCTAGCTCTTCAAGAGACCGATTTTTCCTTTCAACCACTCCATTTTGTTGCGGTGTCCTTGGAGCAGAAAAGTTGTGATCAATGCCATTTTCTGTGCAAAATGTTTCAAATGCTTCATTCTCAAATTCCCCACCATGATCACTTCGAATGGAAGCAATGTTAAGTCCCTTCTCATTTTGTATAACCTTTGCAAGTTTTCGAAAAGCATTAAAAGCATCATTTTTGTGAGAAATAAATAAAGTCCATGTATAGCGAGAATAGTCGTCCACAATAACAAGAGCATAGTAATTGCCACCAAAGCTTTTAGTTCTAGAAGGGCCAAATAAATCCATATGTAAAAGTTGTAAAGGCCGGTTTGTAGAAACAATATTTTTAGATTTGAAAGATGCCTTTACTTGTTTTCCTTTTTGACATGCATCACAAAGTTTATCTTTTTCAAAACGAAGCTTTGGTAAGCCAATTACTAAGTCTTTACGAACCAATTTATTAAGATGATCCATGTGAATATGAGCCATTCTTCTATGCCATAGCCAAGATTCATTCTCTTTACTAAAAAGACAGCATGCATCATTTGAAGGTAGTTCATCTAAATTAACCATATAGATATTTCCAATTCTAGATCCAACAAAAACTGTACTTTTATTAAAAGAATTTACGACCATGCATTTTGAAGAATCAAATATAACATTATTGCCTTTGTCAGAAAGTTGACTAATACTTAGCAAGTTATGTTTCAAACCTTCCACATACAAGACATTCTCTATAATGGGATTAGGACTCTTACCAATAGTACCAATCCCAAGAATTTTACCTTTATTATTATCACCATAATAAACATAACCTTTATTTTTGGGTTCCAAAGAGGAGAACTTGCTTTTGTCTCCTGTCATGTGCTTTGAACAATACCGCTATCAAGATACCAATTTGAATCTTTGGCTTTCAAGCACACCTACAACAACAAATCATATTTTAACCTTTGGTACCCAAACCATCTTGGGTCCATATGAGTTAGTCTTGGGCAAGGTGCCCTTTGGAATCCACATATTTTTGCCAACTACATTTTTATTCTTTCTAATATTGCAAATAGAGGCAGTGTGACCATTTCTACCACACAGAAAGCATTTAATAAAAGGACTACTTGAGAGTTTGTTGTGATTGAAGAGTTTAAAAGATTTTTCATGAATTTTTGGATGATAACCTAAACCAGCTTTTCCAAAAGTACCTTTTTGGTTTCCTAACATAATGTTTAGATTATCTCTTCCCATCGTAAATTTTGCAAGAGTGTTATTTAAATCCTTAACCTTATTTTTCAAAACACTACACTCATTGCATTTTAAAACTTCATCCTTTTTATTTTCACAAGATATGGGAGGAGAAGTTTCAATCACAAAGAACTTGTTTTTCTTTAAGAATCACTATCTCTTTGTTTAAAATTTCAATTTTTGATTCAAGAGAAGAGATGGTTTTCTTAGAAGAAAGAACAATTTTTCCAAGTTTAATCGTTTCATTATTTAATTCTTCACAAGCAATAAGCAGCTCATCATAAGTTAAAGGAGATTCGAGTTCAAGAGCATTTACCTCATCCTCCTCGTGTTTTGCCATGAGACATAAGTTGGCCTCGGTAGTACCTTCATGGGTCAATAGAAGGGTGTCCCACATTTCCTTAGCGTCTTGCAATTTGAGACCCTATAGAACTCATCGTAGCTTAAAGCAAGTGATGATGTTCTTAGCTTTCAAATTGTATCGACCTTTTTCTTATCATCTTCGGTCCAAAGTGATCTTGGTTTGTCTACCTTGCATCATTAATTGATTGAGTGGGGACAAATGGACCATTTTCCACAAAGATCCCAAATATCAAGATCAACACCTCAAGAAAGATTTGCATTCTATCCTTCCAATAACCATACCCTCACCATTGAAAAATGGGGTGCATTCATGGAGGTTCCCTCGTTATTGTTTGAAGTCATTCTCTTGAAGCAGTTAAGTCCTTTATACAAGAGTCTAGCTCGATACCAGTTGTTGACAAGTGACTCCAAACACAAGAGGGGGGTGAATTGTGTGTGAATGGTGCTTTCAAAAACCTTTGGAGAAATAAGTGCTAATTATGAGTTGCGGAAATATTAATGTGAAATAGATAAATCACTTGAAGAATAAATTGCAAACGAGTTAAGAATAAAGTAAATAGTAAGATATAAATAACAATAAAATAAAGTACGTAAATTTAATTGACTGAAAAGTAGAGATAAGGAGTAAAAAGCACACAACAAATTATCCAGGTTCGCCACCTAACACCCCTGGTGGCCTACGCCCCGTCTCCCAAAGCAAACCACTATGGGATTTTCACTAAGACACTAGCTTTTAAATCGAGTTCACTAGAAACCTTTACAACTCTAAACCAGAGCAATACGCTCAAGAGATCTCACGTCTTAATGAACACCTTGGGATTCCTACCCAAAAATAAATGATTTTCACAAATAAAATGAGACGAAAAAGATACACTCAATAGTGCAGATATAACAAATTGAAGCTCAAATAATACAACTCAAATTATGTAGAATAAAAAGACTCTCGAGAAAATTGTGCTCAAATAAGTGTGAGTGATGAAAAATATTTGATGAGTTTTTGGCACAAAAATTAAGCAACTGCGTTGTTATTGTTGTTACACACTCACGAGTTGTGTTTATATAGGCAATGGGTGAGCGTCGAAATGACCGCTGGAGCATTTGCGCTATGCTTTGATTTGTCCGTTGGAAGAAAATCTGCCTGCTATGCTTTGAAATAAAGAAATTGAAAACACAGAGACGGCGGCCAAGATACGACCTCTCAAGACGGCTCAGACGACCTCAAGACGATTCGGCACAGACGACTCGCCACACCCGACAGCGACCTCGACACGCTCGGCAAAGACTCGACACGACCTCGGCACACGCCAGATACGACCTCCTCATCACCTCTGGCCCTCATAGCTCAAGACGCGACCATCACCGACACGCCGACCCAGACGCGACCTCATCACCGACAAGGATCATCACCATCACGCGACCTCGACGCGACCTCATAACTTGACACGCGACCTCCTCCTCGATTCGACATACGACTTCCTCGAGCTCAACATCCGACTTCCTCCTCACCGACATCCGATTTCCTCGAGCTCGACATCCGACTTCCTCAGCTCGACATCCGACACGAGATATGCATGTCAAAATATTTTGTGCGTGTGTGATTTAATTTTAATTGAGAGCTTTTTATTACTACTTACAAATTGTCTTAATAAAGATAAATAAATACCCAGAACCCAAAGACTTGAGAAACAATCATTCTTGATACGCGTCTTGGTATTCTTTTCCACTTTTTGCACGGTTGACTGTTTGCAAGACTCCCTTTTGTCAGTCATCAAAATCATCCTGTCAAGGCATGTATTCACAGATTTGTCTCGACAGGCAACACAGCATCATGTCCATATACCAATTTATAAGGAGTTGTACATGTCGATTCTCTAGGTGAGTTTCTGCATGCCCAAAGAACTTGTTCTAAAGTCGAATGCCAACTCCTTGGATACCTGCCAATATGCTTCTTTATCAAGCCAATGATAATTTTATTCATGGCTTCTACTTGACTATTTGCCTGAGCATAATATTGTGTCGAGGTAATCATCTTGATCTTCCTTGACTCGGCATACTCCACAACTTTCTTCCCAACAAACACAGATCCTTGATCAGTTGTTATGGTTTGTGGTATGCCATATCGACACACAATATGGTTTTCAATAAAATCTACGATATCTTGTTACATCACTTCTTTCAAGGCTATTGCTTCTACCCATTTGGTGAAATAATCAACCCCTACTAGAATGTATTTATGACCTTTAGAAGAGGCAGGAAAAATTTGACCTATGAGGTCTAACGCCCAACCTCTAAAAGGCCAAGGTTTAACAATGGAATGTAACTCACTAGCAGGTACATTCTGTATTTGACCATGCCTTTGACATTCTTCACAGGATTTTGCAAACATAATGCAATCCTTCACCAATTGCGAATCACCAAAAACTTTGACAGTGCGTGCTTGCATTTCTATCAAAAAATCCAAACCCACAATTAAGGCTTCATATTCAGCCTCGTTATTAGAACAAGCATACTTTAGTTCAAACATCAATTTAGTAGGTACCCCTACGGGCGAAATTATCAAAATTCCAATACCAACCCCATTTATATGTCTTGAGCCATCAAAATACAAATGCCAAGGCTTCAACTCGACTAGCCCTGTCAGTTCTTTTATTTCCAGACATGGATAGTCCGTTAAGAAGTCAGCAATTGCTTGACCTTTAACAGCCTTCATAGGTACATATTGCAAAGAAAATTCAGACAATGCAAGTGTCCACTTTCCAATTCGACCATTCAGAATTGGCTGGGACAACATGTACTTGATTACATTTGTCTTTGACATGACTAAAACATTGCAAGGCATCAAATAGTATTTGAGTTTTGTACAAGAGAAATATAATACTAAACATAATTTTTCTATAGCACTATATCTAGTTTCTGCATCATTGAGCACTCGATTGAGGTAGTAAACGGCTCTCTCGACATTGTTTCCATCTTCTTGAGCCAATAAACAACCAATGGTCTCTTTTGATGCTGATATGTACAATTTCACTGGTCGATGTGGCTCTGCAGGCATCATGACCGGTGGATTTGTCAAATCGCTTGATATGGTCAAAAGCTTCTTGGTGTTGTCGAGTCCACACAAAAGCTTCTTCTGCCTTGAGTTTCACCAACGGAGCAAAACTCTTGTTCTTCCTGAGAGATTTGATATGAACCTTCTGAGAAAATTGACTTTTCCTAAAAAGGATTGAAGTTCTTTTCGTTGGTTGGAGGTCTTGCTTAGCACGCCTTTAGCTTTATTCTTATCCACTTCAATGCCTTTTTGTGCACCGTAAAGCCTAAGAACTTAGCAGCAGAAACCCCAAAACCACACTTCTCGGGGTTCATTTTTCAAACTATGCCTTCTCATTTCCTGGAAGGCTCTCCTCGATGATTCAAATGCTTCTCTTGACTGTTTGATTTAACAATGACATCGCCGATGTACACTTCCATGAACTTGCCTATCATTCCATGAAAGATAGTATTCATTGCCCTCGATATGTTGCACCAAAGATTCTTCAAACCAAAGTGGCATCACTATCCATTCATAAGTTCCACTGAACCTGGGCACCAAAGCGGTTTTAGGTACATCCTCTTCACTATGAAAATCGATTATAACCAAAGATGCCCATCCATGAAACTCGAAGCTCATGACCAGATGTCGCATCCACTAGCATATCCGCTATAGGCATAGTGGTATTCATCTTTAGGAGTGGCTGCATTAAGGTTCCTAAAATCGACACATACTCTCATCTTGCCATTCTTCTTTATGACAGCACTACATTAGACAACCATTCCACATACCTAGTTGTGCGAATGAATTTAGCCTTCAGCAACCGTTCGACTTCCTCCTTGATTTTTAACACAACTTCAGGAGCGAACCTTCTGTTGGCTTGTTTGACAGGCTTGCAATCTAGCTTTAGAGGCAATCTATGCTCCACGAGGTCTCTATTCACCCTGGCCTCTCGTGGTAATCCCAAGCAAAGCAATCCTTATACTCAGAAACTAGCTCCACAATCTGCCTTTTAAACTGGTCTGACAACATTGCACTCACATATATTGGCCTCTTTCTATCTGCATCGCCCAAGTCTATCTCTTCTAAAGGGTCTTCCAACTCAAAGCCACTTCTATCTTCAAGCCCTTTTTCAAAACCCAACGGGCCATCATCAAATATACAATCGGCCAAAGACACCTTCTTCTCGAAGTTTGTCGCTTGGCCAGCCTCAAAGGCCGACAATTGTATTTGAGGATAATCATGAGTCATTATCGCCGATTGCCGATTTTCGCCTCCTTCGCCCAAAGAATCTTAACCCCAAATCCGCTTCCATTAAGCACGCATTCAGAGCCTCTTTATCAATAACACCACCCTGCACTGAGATGGGTTTCACCCTTGGATCATACACTTTGAAGTCCACATGCATTTGTTGCAAATAACATGGACTATCATCTGAACGTGGCAAAACACAAGAAAGGGGGGGTTTGAATTGGGTTTTTTTTTAAAAAACTTTTTCGCAAATACAAACGTTTATGAAAAATAACTATTGAATAAACTGTGCAAGGAATAAAGAGAGAGAGAGAAGAAAGAGACACAGTTGATTTATACTAGTTCACTATCACCCGATAGCTACGCTCAGTCCCTTCACTCACTAAGGATTTCTCCACTATAATCAACCGATTACACTTGAGAGTATATTTCGCTAACCTGCTATACTCACAACTTCTTAGAACGACTCGATGCGATTGAGCCTCTAAGGTATACACGACCACTTCTTGGGCTAAGTACAGATTCAAATAAGAGTTTTTGAAACAATATAGAGATAACTCTCTTCAGAGAGAATTTACAATGAAACTACTTTTAGCACAAAATAACTTTCTTAAAAGAAAGAATAAAACAGTAAGTGCCTTGTTCAACGATCTCAGAGACTTGGATGAATTCTTGATTGCTCACTGTCTCTTGATTGGGTAGTGTTTGAGAAAATAGATGTTGATGCTCTCACTACTCAGAAAAATATTCAAGTTGCTAGATTGCGTACAACAATGTTTAAAATCGTTTGTTGAAATCTCAATTCCTTCTTTTTTTTTTACTTCAGTGTATGAGGTAGGATATATAGCTAGGGTTGAAAAAGTGCCGCTAGACACAACGCCTCTTTTTGTCCGCACAACGTTTCTTTTTGTCTAAATTTTGTCCAAAGTCAAAGTTCAGATCCTTGAATTTCGGCTTTTGCAGGATACGTCGCTTTCAAGACAAAAAGCATTCTGAGTATTATACACAATGTCAGTAACTTTGTCCTTAGTGAGCTTTTCAAAAATATAGACACTTCAAGCACAAGTTTCCTTGATGATATTATCCTTTGACATTCTTCTTGTCTAAAGATACTGTGATAACAAGGTACTTGAATTTTACTATCAGAACTGAGTTTCACAGATCACCAGATTCTTGTGTGTAGAATTTAATGGGCTATCAAATAACAGAATCGTGTAGGAAAGCACTAAGTCTATCATGGAGCACATATAACACAATCTGTTGAGTGTTGACTAAAGACCAGAGCGTTGACTAAACAGAGTGTAGTCTCTTAGACTGATCTACCAGAGCGTTGACTTACACCAGAGCGGTGAACAAACAGAGTGTAGTCTCTTAGATCGATCTACCGTAGTCGCTGACTTACACCGTAGCGTTGACCAAACAGATTCTATGTGCCAAGAACCAGCAGCCGAGTCGGGCTTCCAGAGTGAAATTCAAGATTTCACTAAGTCTTCAAGCGTAATTTTTCCGAATATAAATACTTTCTGCACACTTATAACCATGTTAGAGAATAAATTGTTCTCTTAATCTTTTGTTATCATCAAAACAATTAAAGGGTTATTGTTTCTGAATCCTCTTGATTCCAACATCATCCGCCTCAATAATCTCAACTTCATCACGAGCATTCCAAAGAATCATTTTTTGGTGTCTTTGTCAAGGAACCGCCCAACAGAATGAATCCAATCCCACCCAACAAGACATTGTAACTAGACCTCAAGGAATCACAACAAACAGAGTAGATCTTTCATCGATCCTACCGCACATCAAGCATCACTACGCCATCTATCTATTGGTGCGCTTCTTCCCCAAGTCAAGAACCACTATATTTGTTGGCAACAGTCGACTCATCCTTTCCCAATTTCTTGAACATGGCTCTTGGAATCAAATTGATCGATGCACCTCCATCAACCAAGACTCGTTAGTGGCTTACCTTCAATCATTGCTCTAATGTGCAATGGTCGAAGATGACTTCTCTCGCGAGTTGGTTTGTCAAGCCTAAGCGGTTATCAAATATAGTGACCATGTCTTGCTCAACAAATTGCCAACCAATAGGAAAGTCCTCTAAGTCTTCCTCGCCAGGCACTTCAACTAGAAACTCGTAATGAGCCTCATATTCCGGGCAACACCGAAACCAAGTTTACATTCAATTTAGTAAACTCCTCTTCGCATTGTGTCTTCATTCTCCAAATGACTTCCCAACCTCATGCCTAGTTCGTCGAATAAACAATCTTCTGATCCCAGATCTGACAAGGTAGTACCCATTGCCATCACCAATTCGTCCAAGTCTTTGTCTAGACTGGTGTCAGGATCAAACTGTTCTTCATCTTCAAAACCTATTGGGTCATCTGGATCATTTAGTGCGGCAATAACCTCTTCCATGGACAAATCTGTTTTGACAACATTCTGTTCCATGGACTCCAGGGGTTCATCTAACAAATCAGAATCATTAGCTATGATCCTTAATTCCTCCATTGACACATAACTGCCTGTGCCCTCCTCCGGATCTGGTTGAACACCAACTTTGCCGCGTTCCAAAGCTAACCTTTCAGCTTCAATTAAACCTACTGGCCAGGGAGTCACCTCTTCCTTAGCCAAAGGAATTTCAGCATTTTTGGAACTCTGCTTGACAGATGCCCGCTGTGAATGTGCTCGCATCTTGGAAGTCTGGCCCTTGTCATAATGGCTGCCTCTAACATCAACCACTACACTCTTCAACTTTGGACCAGTCTCCTTGGGCAACGGCACTTTCTGTATCCCAACCATGAAACAATCTTCGCGTTGAGATCCTCCCAACTCAACAGCCTTTGTTTTCTGTCTCTGGGCTTGCCTTATCCTCTGTCGACGACGCTTTTGGCTTTTCAACAGTGGGGCCTTCTTCACTTGATCACCCCCAGGGTAAGGTTTTCTGCCATGCTGGTATTCTTCATCCCAAAATGGCGTTTGTTGAGGGTTACTCTTTGTAGCTCTCACCCTGTTTCTCAGTTCAGGACAATGAGCCTTGGGAGAATTCTCAACCCATTTGTTCACCATAACATCAGTATCAGGTTTCCTAGTCCTGTTAACCTTTTGACCAAGAGATCCTCCATGATTACTCCCTGTGGATTCCGTTGGAGACTCGACCAACCATCCACCGATTGCTCGATTAGGCCTATTAACCACAGGCCTTTGCACTTAGTTTGCCGGTGCATGTCTCACGTACCTATTCCCATAATGAGTACGAACTTGCTGATGAACATTTGTACCATCAACTTTCTTTGCTCTGGGTCGCTTTCATCAAAGTACTTGTCACCATGTGGGCATACTTTCCACTGCCTCCTATTGTTTCTTTCTTCTCAGAAAAGCTTCAACAGTCTCATGAGGCCTTGGATAGATGTCGAAAGGATCCTCGACATTCACCACGCATTTCCGCTTGGCGCTAATGTTCACCATGCTATAGCTTCTCACATTTTGGCCTTCGACATTGGCAATGCCTTGACCAAATGGATCAAGATTCACCTTCATGCTAGGCTTCGCTTGTCGAAACTTGAGCCTACCTTCTTTGAGAGCCTTTTGAATCAAATCCTGAAACAAAAACATTCATTAGTAGGGTGGCCTAAAGCTCCATGGTACTTGCAATAATCGACCATTAGAGTCCTCAGGCCCTTTCACTCTATGATCATCCGATAACTTAAGTCGTTTATCTTTTAAAAGAATATCAAATATTTTATCACTTTGGTTATATCAAATGTATAGGTTCTCTTATTCACATAGCTCATCTTTTCCTTCCCCTTGGAAGGTACTAACGCTTGACAAGCATAAGGTGGTCCTTCTTTAATTCAAAGAAGGTTTATTTCTTGCTCTGTCATAGCCTCATCATCCTCATTGTGCATTAGATCTTGTTCGACACAATTGACTTTCACGCCGATAAACTTCTTATTGTTCTTCTGATTCTTCTCAGAGCGGAGTTGTTCAATTTGTCGAACCTTCTCCCCTAATTGGGCGAGGTCAACTATGTGTTGGTTTACCAATTTCTTTCTAATATGGTAATCCAAACCACTAGCGGCCATTTTCATAATTTTCGCTTCGGGAACAGGCGTGAAACACCTGCTCTTCATTTGCTTGAACCTAGAGATGTAATCATCTATAGATTCATTATAGATGCGTTTAACGTTGAATAAATCAGTCAGATTAACCCTCAAATCACCCCTGAAGAATTGATCATGAAACAATCCTTCCAGTTGTGTCCACGAATGGACTGAATTAGCTCTCAACGTCGAGAACCAAGAAAATGCGTTCTTTGTCAAAGAACTTGGAAAGAACCTCATTTTCAAACCTTCGACAAAGGGCCATCTCTCCCATTTCTATCGTGTATCTAGCCACATGCTCGACAAATGATTCACCACCGCCACCGTAAAATTTGGACAATTTGGGGATTTTCATCCCTCTTGGCACTTCAGCTTGTTGAACCCACTCAGGAAATGCAGATATGAAATATGGTCTAGTGCCTTGACCAATATTAAAGCCAAGCCTATTCAACATTTGCTCGACAGCCTGATTCACGTTTTGTTCTATCTGATTTCCCATGATATTGTGCCTGAGGTTGGCTAAACCTTGATGCACTGGTGGGTCCTGGTCTTGATTTCTTTGTAGAATCTGCACCTGGCCATAGGCCAAGTTATTCAAATTCTGACCAAGGTTCTGGTTTGGCTGAACTACTTCGTTCTGCACCACCATAGGGTTATTCGCATTATGCGAATGCCCCCATGCCCGACCATGAGGTATAACCCCGGGCCTTGTTGAACATTCTCGCTCACCGGTGTCGCCAAACCCAATGCTTGATTTAGCCTTTCCATTTGTAAGGCTAGTGTATTACATGCTTGATTAGTAGTCTCCATAAGAGGCGTAATCATCGCACTCCATCTGGCCGAGTGAACATGTTCACCATCTCATGGTTACTATCATCCACTTGTTGTCGAATACCGCCAACGAAGTTTTGTGTTAATCCCCCATTATTCTGAGGCATTTGTCTCGACATGTCCCCCAGTCCTAACCCTTGTTGATTGGCTGTTGTAGTGGTAGCCATTCCTGCCATTCCTTGAGTATTGGAAGAATTTTCGAATGGCATAAAAGGCTGGTTAGCATATTGGTTGAACATAGTTGAACCAATAGCAGGGACTGTCGAGTTTTGCAAATAACCATACGGCATTCCAAACGGAGGTTGCGTTACTTGCGGTACATGCCTAATACTTGAGTTCCTCGCACTTCCAGGCGATGCCTGAATTTCTAGAGCACTTTGAACCATCAGTTCAAGCACTGCAGCGCTTGGAATAACTTCTCCTTGCGTATTGGCCATTGTCAACCCAGTACCTGCCCCAACGGTAGTATTATTCGTCTGCGGGATCACAACTACCCCTGCGTTCGTACTAGTGGTCGAAGCATTTGTACTGCTAACACTTAGCATTGTGGCACTGCTATTCATGCTGCCACTCATGTTTCTATATTGCGTTATGTTAGAAGCAGTAATCTTTCCACTTCTTAGACGCATAAAACCATCGTTTAAACGAGCTACTCTAAACTCGTCCCACCGGGCGTGTCAATTTGTTTATGGGGAAATTTGGTTTATGGTATGGTTCTACCAATTTTGATGATCTTGTATGATCTACCAAATTCATCAAACAAACAAATAAATTTTGATGATCAAGCAATTATGAATCCGAACGAGTTACGTGGTAATCTCGCTCGTAAAACAATGGTTTTTTAAGTATAACGGTCAATTGTTCGACACGTTACCCGTCTTTCAACTTTCTTGGCTTTTAAAGCCATTAATCATTGTGATTTTTGCCAGTTTTGAATACAATAATTCCAAGCAACAAGTCAATTGTTGTTTGGATTGGCATTGAAATGTATAAATAAACAAGTTTTGGCTGTGACTAGCCAATGACTTGATTGTCAAGTACTTGGACAGAAAATAAAGTTAAAGCATACAATGCAAACGCTGAGGCATGCATTCATATAAATGAACTTGTGCATTTAAATTAACGCAAGAATGTAAATGAAAACACTTAAATGACTGAATTTACGTAAAAGCATTTAAAGAACATGAATTTAAAAGAAAGCATGTAAATGACAGTGAATGAAAAGTTTGTGCAAAAGTAAAGAACATAAAAGTAAAAGACTGGAATTTAAATGAGAGGAAAAGTAAAGAAATTAAGTGCAAAGCGTTGGAATATAGATGACAGTTAAGTAAATGACAGGAAGTAAAATGCAGGAATTGAAATGAACGCAGTAAATAACATGACTTCAAAAATAAGTAAATGCAGAAAACAATGAAGAATGTAAGTTCGAAAGGCTTTAAATGAATTGAAATTGAATTTAAATGTATAGACAGAACGTAAATTTAAACTGAAAATAGAATTGAATTGAAATTACAAATGCTGAGAGAAAAGAGTGGAAGGCATACTGTGATCGTGTTTCCTTTAATCTGCTTCACCGTCGAGATGTTAGGAATTTTAGATCAAGTATCCAACCCTTTGTACATTGTACGAACTACTATTTATAGGCAAAAAATCGTAAAAACTACCTATCATCGACACGACACGGTAATGCGGATATACGGTCGGTAGTTAATTTCACTAAAAACTACTAAACTTCGACAGTAGCACTTCCTGTCGAGTTATACATATATAGAAGAAAAAAACTAAGTTTACTTCGACATCTTCTTTGTTGACATCTTCGACGCCCCGTATCTTCGTCGAACAATCATCAAGTCACTTGGTCTTCTGAAACTTGATTTATTTTTTGTTTTTTATTTCTGGCTCTTTGCCTTCCCTTTGTCGAATTCTTACAACTCTGTCGAGAATCCCAAATATGAAATTTGGCACCCAACAACTAGTAGTAGTATATTGTGGCACATTCACAGTGACTCTCAGCATATATTTCAGACGTAGTATTCTCTCCTTGATCCACTCCACTCCTGGTGATTGTGGCTTTCACGCTATACCAGTCAATGATTTTGTTCAAAAAAATAACATTGATTTGATGATGAACCATTTCAATGCCTTGTTAGCAACGTAAGATTTCTCCCTTTAAATTCCAATTTTGTTGAAGTAAGGGCGTTCTAATATCAGCGATTTTCGTTTGAAAAGAGCGATTTTTTTTTATTGAGTGAAAAGAGCGATTTCTGATTATAAACTATAAGAACATTATGAATCTCTTTGATTGTTTTACAGTGGCGTATAATGATGCCGATTAAACATTGTATATCATTCGATTTGGTTTAATGTTTCTATACCTTGCGATGCTGAATTAAATAATTTTGTGTGGTTTAATTAAATAAAAATGAAAAGGAAGTTATTCTCATGAAAGACACATCCAGGCTATTAAGATGTTTTATTCAACTTGATGGATAAAATAGTCATTTTAAATAATATTTTAAACCTTTTAAGTTAATTTTAACAGTAAAATTAAATTAGGGGTAAACAGCTTTAAGTGATATTAATTTAGGGGGTAAAGTGCTTATTTCTAAAAATGGAGGTGGAAAGTGCAATTATACTTATAAAATAGGGGGATAAAATGTTTTTAACCAAAAAAGAAAAGAAAAGAAGTAAACCACCGTTTTAGTCCCGAGATTGTAACGTGTTGTCAAGCCAATCCCTTGAATTAACGAAACTAAAAATAAGTCCTCGTCCGTCACATTAGTCGCTGACGTCACCTTCTTCTGTTAACTCTGTTGATTTGGCACATTAAGTTCTTTTTTTCATTGGATTTGACAACAAAATTACAAATTAAAATTTGCCTAAAATAAAGTTTGCAATGTTTGGTGCCAACACAAATCTATTTGTCTTATCCACGGAAGGGTAGTTGTTGTTCTCTTTCTTTTAGCGATGGTTAGATGCGAACACAAATCTACCAGTCTTGTTTGAATGTTAGTTCTTATTTATAACTTCTACAAATTCAAACAATTCTGACATGTTTCCAGAGAATAGTTCTATATTATGATAGAAGGGTCAATACTGAATGGTTTTAATTTTTTATGTTCTTTGATAATAATAAAATAAAAACACACATATTACAATACACCTTTTGAAAAAGCGCTGTGTTTGTTCAACGTCCCTAAAACTGTTTTTTTAGAAAATAATCCTAATTAATAGAACATAATCACTTGAAAACAACTTTCAGTGGTCGTTATGACTTATGATTTTGATTTGCTATTATCAAACTTTTAGATTTAATAACCAAGAGATACTATGATTTGGGCAAACGTTGTTCATGTAATTAATTTACTAAACTCAGTAAGATTAAGGAATTCGTGGTCGAATATTATGTATTGGTTGAATAGAGACTGGGAGTTCAAAGTTCAGCATACATATAGAGATATAGAGAAGGGAATGTTATGGCTGATTGGTTAACTAATTGGAGCCTTTCTAACGACCTAGGTGTTCCCCTTTTAATACCAAAAAAAGGGGATGACAATATGGGTTAGGCCTGTTGGGCTGACAAAACGGGGCAAGGTGGGGTGGGATATGTTTGCCCACCACCCTGCATAACCCGCCAACCCGTCGGGCCACGGGTAGGGTGGGGCAGGCCAACCTATATATATATATATATATATATTTTAACCAATTTTTTTATTTTTTTATTTTTGTATTTTGGCCCGCCACTTTCTAGGTCAAAATTTGTTTTATATTTTTTTTTAATTTTTTAATTTTTAAGGTGGGCCAACTCGCTGGCCCGCCAACCCGCGGCAAAATGGATTGGACTCACTTTCTCAACCTGCCACCAATTGGCGGGTCAGCCCGTCCTGCCCCGTTTTGGCGGGCTCATGGCAAGGCGGGGCGAGGCGGGCCAGCCGGCTTTGCCATCCCTTTTCTATTAGGAGAAAACTTAGGTAAGGTTCCTTAGGTGTGGTTGGTGTTGTTCCCACATAAAATAGATAAATTTTTCTCTCTATCCAATCCT
Source organism: Calophaca sinica (assembly GCA_037113605.1). Classification (NCBI taxonomy): domain Eukaryota; kingdom Viridiplantae; phylum Streptophyta; class Magnoliopsida; order Fabales; family Fabaceae; genus Calophaca; species Calophaca sinica. Next base: position 36,106,642 of record CM073731.1, read on the forward strand.
ACTATCTCTAACCTCTCATAACTACTACTATCAAAACAGTTTTTATCCTGATTTGTAAGAGGAACAGCACGGACCACACCTAAGGAACCTTACCTAAGTTTTATCCTTTCTATTATCATATTTGGGTGGGTCATTTGAGCCAATTTACATGGACTGTTTTTTCTTCCCCCCCCCCCCCAGCTTAGACTTATTTTAGTTATTTGACAAAAAAAAAGAGACTTATTTTATAAGAAGATGTTGTGTTAAAGGGACTAGTTTCCCTGGTTTAGTTTTGTAAATGTTTGTTTTGTGGCTTAAATATGTTTTTCGTCCCTGCAAATATGGGATACTCTGGTTTTAGTCCCTGCAAAAAAAAATTTCGTTTTCATCCCTGCAATTTCACCCGTTTTCATTTTCGTCCCTGGTCGTCAAACTCCGTTAAAAAATGATGTGTCTAACGGAGCTACACGCTGGCATTTCCACATTATCAAAATATGACATACACGCTGGCGGTGACTTCACTTTGTTTCTCTGCGTCAATTAATTGTTCAGATGATAAACAAATTGATCCCCTTTCTTAAAAACCAACCGTCGAAGAAGAGGAGAAGAGGGTTGGGTCGAAGAACAGGTTTGGATCGAAGAGGTTTTGTGCAAATGGTGAAAACTGTGCAATCGAATCAATCACCTTTGAGAGATGAGTGCGAATCGGAAAGCTTCGAGGAGAAGAGATCGTCGGGGAGATTCACCTTGTCATCGCCCGTCGCTATGGAGTTCGAGATTGCTGGAATTTGGAAGAAACGGAGAGATCGGAAAACGAAACAGAACGAGAAAATGAAGATTTCGGTGGAATGCGAAGGATGAAAGTGCGCTCGAGGATTCAGGGAAAGAGAGGGTAGGGTTTGCAAATTGAAGGGTATAAGATAGATAGAAGAAGAGAAGACTCAGAAGAAGAGTGAGAGAGAGAATAGGGGGCTCAGGGTGTGTTAACATCAGGAATTTGATCACTGAAACTGTTTTGTGTTTTATGTTTTGTGTAAATTGTGTTTTATGTCCCATTAACAGAAATCATGAAGGAGCTGGGTGGAAGAGACAATAGACAGGGAAGAGAATACATGCTGAGACAAAGAGTAGTATCATATGAAAATGGAATGGGGCTTGTGTCGATAAGAATGGGGGACTGATACAGGTTTTATGCATAAAACAGGCTGGTGGGGTGTGTTGGTGTCTATGTAAATTTTGAGGGTGATTAAATGTTGATAGATCAGTAAAATAATTGATCAGAACCGCAGACATAGTTTTACTGCTACTCAATATGTATTCTACTAAGCAGCTTGATAATTGCTATGTTTGTTAGTGATAGTTACAAAGTCTGATTGTGTATTGGAAACATTTGTATAATAGGTCGTGGCTTTTCTTGAGCCTGTCCTCATCCTCATCCTCATTCATTAATAAAATCTTCTTTTGCTTCTGCAAGAAAAAAATAGAAATAAAATGTTTTCTGTCCCATTAAAGTTGTTGTTCCCCACCCCTGCATAGGTCTTTCCTTTCTAATAATAACTGTCTCATTTTCATTCTATAGTCAATTTTTTTCTGGGGATAGTCCAAGCGAGAAACGGAAGTTAGTGGACTATGAAAAATTGAAAATGATATAGGTACCATTTCATTTGTTAATTTTAGGACAGATATGGAAGCATCATATTTAGGTAGTAGGTACCTAAATATGACAAAACACACAGAGCTGTTAATAGATACCTGTTTCTGAACTCATACAGCTCCAATAGTAACACAGAAGTAGGTCCTTAATTATTATGTTAAATAGCCTCATATTATAATAGCATGTCCAGAGAAGTGAGTGATTGCTGGTTTGAGGACTCATCTCTGAGTTGTGATGTGTTGCATGGATCCTCATGAAAATCTCTCATGATGCTAGTAAAAGAAGTGCCAATTCTGAGGTCTTCGATCATTATAATCCAGAGTCTAAATAATGTTGCAAATAGCAGTGTGCAGTGTGTACCAAAACACGGACACAATGTGTACCAAAACACAAACACAATAGTACCAAAACACAGAAATCAATAAGTCTATCAATTTATTCTAAAATAAATATTACATCCAAAACTGAAAAAATCCAAAATATCCAACATCATCTCCTCAATCAATTTGTCTCAGCAGCAGCTACATCATGTACTTGTGTGCCTCTTTCTTGAGTCAAGTCACCTCCAAGTATGTCACCTCCATCATGGGCTTGTGTTGGTGCCTCTTATTGGCCTTGATTTCTGGCCTTTCTCTTCAGTGGGAGCTTGGTAGATTAATGTGCATTTGCTTGGATTTGGACTGGTTCATTTGATTGTTCCCTAACCATGGCAGTTCCTTTTTTTTGGCTTTCTCTATATCAACATGAAGTAAATCAATTTATATATGACATAAATGCATAAAATCAAAGGACAAATATGAACTTACCTTTCTGGCTTGGGCTGCTGGATTCACAGTTTCACTTTTGCATCCCCTAGAATTGTGTCCTCTTTTATCACAATTGGTGCATCTGTATTGTGTGTTGGCCCTCTTAAACTTTGTGGCATTTTCATCCTTATCAGCCTCTCTTCTTCTCAGTTTCTTTGGCCTCCCATGTCCCTTCTTATATTAGGGTGTTAGCATCTCCTCACAGTCAACATTGGGCCACATAGACTGTCCATTGATAGGACTTATGCCATAGTTATAGCACAAGTTATACACATCCCTTGTGTAACATTGATGAACAAAATCCTCGGGGTTGTATCCCCTATATGACATTCCAGCAACTGCATGCCTACAAGGAATTCCTATAAGCTCCCAATAATTGCATGACAAGTCTGTTTTTCTAGATCCATAACAAACCCATGAACAAACCTTTTTTTTTAAAGCAAAAGAAAGGAAGAGGGCCTCGTTAAAACCTTCTGATGCAAAACCCTCCTTAGGGAAAAAACACCAAGAAGGAAAAAGATTACCCTCCCCTAAATTTTATTAATAAAAAATAAAAATGAAAACAAGTAAACATGGGGGGACAATACCAAAACCCATGAGGAAAGACAGTTCGACAAAGAATGACTAAAATTCAGCTGGCGTGCAAAAGCATCACAATAATATCTCTCATCCCAACTATGTTGGCACCAAATATAGTAACAATCATCTGCAGCACACCAGTCAAAGAAAAAAAAACAGCCAATAAAAACCACCATAGAGCATAAACTATTTAAATCTAAAGTTGGGGAGCCCAAATTTATTCCTGAAGAAATTCGTCCTGATAAAAGAAGGGATAGAATTCCACCAAGAGAAGCATCTAGAAGTGACACCAAAAGAGGCCAACTTGTCCGCACAATGGTTTCCTTCCCTGAATATATGAGAGATTTTAAAAGACATGGAAGAAGTAGTGAAGATGCAGTTCCTCCATCGGGTGCGAAGATGCCAAGGGGCGAGAACAGGATGAGAGAAAGCTTGGACCACTAAAGAAGAGTCACACTCCAGCCAAAGCCGAGTCCACCCTTTACGGGCCGCCTCTTCAATGGTGAAAATTGCAGCCAAAAGCTCAGCCTCAAAAGAGGAAGTGGTGCCAAAAAAATCAGCAAAGCAACCCAGCACAGCACCACTGCGGTCCCTGAAAATGCCTCCACCCCCAGCAAGACCAGGAGCACCGGCAGCGGCCGCCAAGTTCGCTATAACCCAACCACAAGGCGGAGGAAACCAATCAACTTGGGTGATAACAGGCGCCTTAGGAGCATGGATCCGAATGCCAAACTTTTTAAGAATCAAGAACTCTTGCAGAGAGGAAGACATACAAGCAGTGGTCAAATTGCCAGATAAAGAAGTAGAGCCCACAACCATGTTCTTAGCAGCCCAGAGAGCGACCTTTTTGCCATCGAACTTAAGCTTATTCCGACAGAACCAGATGACCCACACAATATTTATGAGAGCAGCTGAAACAACAACCTTAGTTTGCGGACTCCATTGTAAATTACACACCTTCAACAAATTGAGTATGCTCCATTTCAAATTTTTTATCCCCTGCCAAGTTGGCTACCAGTTCCCACTATATTCTATCTCCTTGTCTAGCCTCTTCCTAGGTTTAGGCATCACTTTGTGCTGCCACCTATCAAGTTTACCTCTTAATGTTGCAATCCTACTCATCAAATAGGTTCTTATCCACTCACACATAGTAACAATTGGCTTGCCTCTGGCTACCAATATAGTACTGTTAAAAGCTTTTGATATGTTGTTCATTAAAACATCACATTTTAGGAAATATGAAAAAGCATGTTTACACCATAATTTGGTGGGGACACCCATCAACCATTCCCATGCTTTAACATCTAACTTCTTGATCTCATTCATTTGCTCTTCCCAGCCTGTAAAATAAGTAGACTTAGCAGCACTCATCATCAGATCTCTCATTCCAGCGCCTCCTCCAAACTTTTTCTTGAAGTTTGCATACAGATGCCTAAGACAAAGCCTATGCTCCAGGCTTTCATACATTTCTTCAAAGACAGGAATTAGACCCTGGATTCATTAAAAAGAGAAATAACGAAATATCATAATAAGTGTAAAATGATGAATAAAATAGTATTAATTCCATCTCTTATCTTGTTACATACCTTTTGCTGGTCTGATATGAAGACCCATCTCTTATCTTGTCCAATATCCTCCAAGAGTAGAGTCAAGAACCACCTCCATGACTCTTTGGTCTCTGTTTCACACACTCCAAATGCTAAAGGAAAGTATTAGTCATTTGGGTCCCTCCCAACAGCTATGAGGAGTTGACCACCAAACTTTGTCTTTAGATGGCACCCATCAACCCCAATAAAGGGTCTGCAAGCAGCTAAGAAACCCTTCTTACAACCATCGAAAGAGAAATAGAAAGAGTCAAACCTGGGTTGCAAGGTTGGGGGAACCCTCTCCACATTGATCTTGCAGGTATTACCTTCGTTAGCCCTTCTCAGCTCTGCAGCATAGTTCCATAACAAGGTATATTGCCTTGTTGTATCACCTTCAACCATTTCCCTAGCCATTTTGATGGCCTTCCATGCCCTAGCAACGGTGATACCAGTAGCATATTTCCTCCTTACCTTATTTATAATCTCATTCACCCTAACATTCTCAGAGGACATTAACTTCTTAGCTACAAGTTTGGACAACCACTTCGAGTTAGCATTTTTATTGTTAAAAACCCTACCGCACGTGTGTTTACCTTCATAGGTTTTCACTCTATATGTGTGAGTGTCTCCTTCTTTACTTACCAACGCAGTGAAACCGCATTTACTCTTGCACTCTGCCCTGGCTCTCATTTTGTCATTTTTCACAAACCTTATCTCCCTTCCATTTAATACTAAGTGCTCTAAAATTGCCTCTTTAAATGCAGCAATAGACTTAAACTCCAACCCTACCCTAAATTTATACTTCTTGTCTAAATTTTCCTTCCTAAATATTGGAAACCTAATTTTCCGTTGTTGGAGTCTGAAGAACAATCTGAACTATATAACTCTTCACTAACATATTCATCCTCGATCTCATGGTTGAATCTTGCATGCATTACTTCATGGCCGTCGTCATCCACCCGAGTTTCCTTTGAAGGGGATCCAATTTTCCTAGTATAACTTGTCTTCAAATTATACCTTCTCCCATCAACCTCAATAGTTGACCTCAACTCTGTAGCAGTTCCATCAGCAAAACCATCATCAAGACCTAGAGCCCTTTCCTCCTCACTGTCGTAAAAATGCACTCCATCTGCATCATCTTCACTCCCATCAATGTCATGTTCATGAGCGTCCTCACAGTGGTCTTCATTGCATACCCTCACCTCATTTTCATCAATGACACCTTGTAAATCACCCTCATCCACCACAGTTTCAACATAAATATGTACTTCACACTTATTTTTCAAAGCAAACTCCGCAATCTTTGCTGCATCAGAGTCCCACCTAAACTCTTTATAAACACTTCGATTTTTCCACCATAATAGAACATGTTTGTATCCTAATTCTTTCACTATCCCAATAGCCTCAAAGTAACTCCACTTATCTGCATCAAGGATTTTTTTCATGCTGAGACTCGCCAATGTAAACACTGCTGTCCCGTTTCTCAAATTGACCCTGGTGGTGAAATACCAGTGTGAAACTCATCATTACAACAATGTAAAACAGTTACAACATAAAGTGTGGTCCCACAAAAAAAATGTACGCCACACAAAAATAATATTTAATTACTGATTGAATATAAAACCCAAATTACAAAAATGGTGATGGTTCTAGTTCCTCATTGAAAAAAAATCCTAATTAAAAATTGGTGATTACCTTATGGTGTGGTCCCTCATTGAATACACAAAACCCTATTTAAAATTATCCCACAGTATCTCCTAGACGAAGGAAGAAAAAAGAAGCACAAAACATCACACATGGACATAGGACAAAAAACGTGACAGCAGTGGCATAAATAAAAGAAGAAGAATAAAAAATAAGAAGGATAAGGGAACGCACATAATTCTTGGACAGGTAAAAAAAAGAATGATAAGGAAATATAAAAAAATAAGATAAAAGCAGAAGCATAAAAGCAGAAACATAAAAGAAGCAGCATCATACCCGTTTAATGAAAGTGAAACGCACAGAATTCTGAACAGAAGGATAAGGAAACGCACGGAATTCTTGAATACAAGAACGATGTTATTGTTTGCGGTCTTCTGCGTATTGTTACTGAAGGTGATCTTTTCAAATTCTAGGGTAAACGTGGTCTTTCTAATGTGGGTTTACAGTCAGCCACAATAAAAAAAAATCCTATTTTGATGATGTGGAAATGCCAATGGGTAACTCCGTTAGACACATCATCTTTTTTTAATGGAGTTTAACAGCCAAGGACGAAAATAAAAACGGGTGAAATTGCAGGGATGAAAACGAAATTTTTTTATTTTGCAGGGACTAAAACCAAAGTACCTCATATTTGTAGGGATGAAAAACATATTTAAGCCTTTTTTTTTTGTCTCTTGTATCAAACAAAAGTTAAGGAGAAGGTGATGGAAAAATTAATTTTTTTCAACTTAGAATATCTTAAAAATTATTTGCTATAAAAAATAAAGAATGAAATCGTACACTTATTGCAATAGATAAATTTTTTTTTGTCTAGTACAAATGATTAGGGAGAGGAATAGAAAATGGCATGATTCGGTGCAGATAATGCACCATAAGATTTGGTGGGATTATTTAATCCAAGCGTAAATAATTGTGGTCCACGTGAGGCTATAGTAAAGTGTCATATTATATGCGAAGACAACCCAAGAAAGATTTGCCGCTGACGCTTGGCTACGGTTCGAACCCGCTACGCCCCCCTTTCAGCGCTCTTTGGAGTGCGTAGTAGGCCGCTGGGCCATAAGACCAAAAAAAAGTGTCATATTATGCAAATTGTTAGTCATGATAATACCTTCGGCTAGTAGTTGAGAGACAGATTTTTTTTTGGTAACAAACGAAAAGAACAAAGAAAAGAAACAAAAGAGAAAGCAACAAGACGACCACTAAGGCCTTAAAAAGGCCAACCACTCGAGTCAGCCAGGACAATAGGAGCTAACCCCAAAGGAGCCTCATGAATCACTATGAAATCAGCTGCAAAGTTACCTTCCCTAAGAGTATGTCTCAAATCACAATGACAATCCCTAAGCCATAACTGACGGATAGAAGCTAGAATGTTGGCATACCAGTGGTAGACATTCGGATCCCCTTTAACCAACTGAAGAACATGCAGCGAATCAGAGTAGCAAATCACATGTCTGTAGCCTGAGTCCCAACAAAAGCAAAGCCCAAGATAAAGAGCCATGATTTCTGCATGGGTAATGCAAGACACACCGAGGCTACCATAGAAACCATGCAAAAAATGACCCGTATGATCTCTTAGAATACCTCCAAAATCCGTTGCTCCCGTGTTCGTAAACACACTACCGTCCATATTCAAAGCAACATACCCAAGAGGAGGTGCCTGCCATGAGACCAGGCGGTCCCTATGCAACAAATGAGGGACATCACTTTGAAACGCACGCACCACATGTTGCAGCAAAGAAGACATCTGGATGCATAAATCAAAAACTTAATGCTTTTTCCCCTCAAAGACACATAGGTTCCGAGAACACCAGAGGATCCACATAGTGAAGGGGACGATAATCCCATACAGATTAACTAGCTGATAGAACCAGTCCTTAACACTTTGCCCACTATACGGAGGAGCAAGAGTTACCGAGACACACTTGCTCAAAACCAAAGCAGCCTTACCACAAGTAAGAAAACAATGAGTGAGAGTCTCGACCTCAGCATCACAAATAGGACAATAATCACTATTCGCTATCCCCCTCCCTTTCATGACGACTTTGGTAGGGATAGAATCATGACAAAGCTGCCACGTCAAGAATTGAGCATTGGCAGGAACTTGAAGCTTCCAAATCTAACTCCACCCCAAATCAGCATCCTGAGCATTATGAGACCTCAACAACCACTGATAGGCATCCTTCACGGTATACACACCTGAAAGAGCCAGTTTCCAAACCCACACATCTGCTATACCTTGAGTCAACCACGGCTTACACTGACCCAGCTTTTGTTGGACCTCAGTAGGAATAGTTGAGTATAACCTATCCAGATTCCAACCACCACCAAGTTGAGAGACAGATTGATAGAAGCACTTGTAATTTTTTGATTAAAAAATAAATAATGTAATTATTATATAACTTATTAAATGATCAAGAACATATATTAATTATAAAAAAAAGTATGCTATTACTTTTAGTACTACTAGTTTTTTGACCCATACGATGCATGGGGTAAACAAAGTTTGTCATATTATTTTTGCATTTTTTGCTTGAATTATATATTTTTAAATTTTTGTAACACAATGAGCCACCTTAACAAAAAATCTCAGATTAAAAAAATTAAAAACAAATCAAATTTCGTTTATAGCATGAAAATAATCATGTTCTTTCAAACTGAGAAAATAATGTCATAATTTTCTTAAATATAATTACGAACATATAAAATGGTACGTCTCGTTTTTGTACCCAAAAAAACATATAGACCGGTAAATAATAATTATATTTTTTTTGACAAAGTTAAATAATAATTATATAAAGAACCGCATTAGGGAACATATATAATATTATAAAAAGTAACTTTATTTGCCATGTCAAGTTAATATGCATACTATCAAAAATTAATTGACACGTTCGGCAAGTAGAGCACCTAACCATTAAATTCAAACTTGTGGGTTCAAAATGTAAATAATATAGAGTTATGTATATTCCAATCATGCAGCTTTATGTAGACTAAATATATAGACTGAATTTTACTCTACCTCTAATATATAGACTGAATTTTACCCATATGTGGCGTATAGATAGTTTCCATAATCAAGATATATTGCCTATTATAGTATCTTGCTATTCCACACGTGTGATTGACTACTTGATTGGACTGAATATATAGCTCAATTAAATTTTGGCTTATAGAAAGAAATTTATAAATGATTCATATTTTTTCAAGGAAAGGAAAAGTAGGTGACTTGGTAATTTATGTATGATTCAGATTTTGTTTTAATTTTTCACACATGCCAATAGATCATTCTATATTTTTTGCTTTTGAAAAGTTATTTTTTTTCTTCTTCTTGGATTATATAAGTTTCGTATTGGACATGTACTACTCATAGTCATATATCTTCGCATTGATTTTTTTCCTCCATATTTCAAATACATATAATTAACAAAAGAAAAAAATTTCAACTTTCAAATTTTATTGCCACGTATAGTCTTTTGTTTTATTTAATTCATTTAGTTAAGAAAGTAATTGGGAAAGTAATATTTTATACCTGATTTTCTGATTATATATTAATTGGGAAAGTAATTAGGAAAGTTATCTGATTATATGCAACTATATTTAATGGTCTACCTCTAATATGTAGACTAAATCATCATATTTAATACAAATAACACAAATTTAAGAAAAAGGTATTTGGGAAAGTAATTGAAAAAGTATTGGTGAATCAAGTTGTGAAAGTATTTAATTCATTTAACTGAGAAAGTAATTTTTTATACCTGATTATCTGATTATATATTAATTGGGAAAGTAATTTTTTATACCTGATTATCTGATTATATATATTAATTGGGAAAGTAATCGGGAAAGTTATCTGATTATATGTTACCATATTTAATGGTCTACCTCTAATATATAGACTAAATCATCATATTTAATACAAATAACACAAATTTAAGAAAAATGTATTTGGGAAAGTAATTGAGAAAGTATTGGTGGATCAAGTTGTGAAAGTATTTAATTCATTTAATTGAGAAAGTAATTTTTTATACCTGATTATCTGATTATATATTAATTGGAAAAGTAATCGGGAAAGTTATCTGATTGTATGTTACCATATTTAATGGTCTACTTCTAATTTATAGACTAAATCATCATATTTAATACAAATAACGCAAATTTAAGAAAAAAAGGTATTTGGGAAAGTATTAGTTGATCAAGTAGTGTCTAACTAATTATGTAGCTTTATGCACTGGATTGTAGTTGCTACATATATGCTACTGTTGTTCCTAGATTGATTTCTACAATGTGAATGACGGAATATTGGTCTATCTCTAATATATAGACTAAATTTTACTCTACCTCTAATATATAGACTGAATTTTACACATATGTAGCGTATAGATAGTTTCTATAATCAAGATATATCGCCTATTATAGTATCTTGCTATTCCTCACATGTGATTGACAACTTGATTGGACTGAACCAGCCTTGATAGCACTCAGAGGAGTAATTGTAAATGTCATTCTCCCTACAAATGAATGTTTAGTGAGTAAACAATGGTTATTAAAATACTATGGTCAGAAATAGTATAGTATGCATAATACATAAAGATCGCAACAATTTCCAATCCACAATGGAAAAAATTTAATAGTTTGCTCCTTTAAGACAATGGAAAACAATTCTCACAGAGGGGTATCACAAAAGATGTCTATATGCTTTCTTTTGCTCTAGTCACACGAACTCACGCTCTATAAAATATGGGTTTTAACTTTTATGGCTTTGACTAAATAGGCAAGGCATATAAAAATAGGAAACATTAAATTATTATGTGATTGCCTTAAAAAATTATCATCTCATTGAAATATCAATGTATTAATTATAGAAACTTAGGTTTGCCTCTTATTACGTATAATAGTATTTAGGTTTATTATCTCTTTCATTTTGAAATAAATCTTTTTAATTATTATTTGCTAAAATCTCTTTCAAATTAAAATAAATCTTCAAAATTATTAAATGCAAAAATGCTGATATTAAATATCAATGTATTAATTATAGAAACTTAGGTTTGCCTCTTTTTCTTACGTATAGTAGTATTTATGTTTGTTATCTCTTTCATTTTAAAATAGATCTTTTTACTTATTATTTGCTAAAATCTTTTTCAAATTAAAATAAATCTTCACAATTATTAAATGCAAAAATGTTGATATTATATCTTATTTAAGTGATTTGACCAAATTGTCTTCCTAACACTTTTACTTTTAATATTATAAAGATTTTATGATTAATGTATGCTATGGGCAGCATGCTGCATGGCTATCCGCTAGTGTTTTGTTGTCACATTTTGTTACTCATTCCTTTTTATATTGACTAGCGTTTAAAGTTTCTTCACGAGAATTAAAAAAACTATAAATAACTTAGTGTTGAAATAGTTTTACTAAATTATCATTGTTATAACAATTAGATTATTAACAATTGTCATAAATGCATAATGAAGTATGATGTATTGGGAGTGATATACATAGTATTTATTTAGGGCAATATCGGGAGAGAAAAAATTAAGAGGAATGCTAGCGTCACAATCTCTGACACACTCCTTTGAACACACTCTCAACAATTGGGCCACGTCACACTTTTTTTTTCAAAATCAATCATTGGATTGAAAGTTACTATCATATAGATCATATCTGTAAATTTTAACCTTAATCTATGATCATTTGCTATGTCATCAAGATGCGTCAACGGTGTAATTACAAATAACGTTAATCTTGACGCATCTTGATAACAAAACAAATAATCATAGATTAACGTTAAAATTTACAGATATGATCTATATGATAGTAACTTTCAATCCAACAATTGATTTTGAAAAAAAAAAGTGTGATGTGGCCCAATAGTTGAGAGTGTGTTCAAATGAGTGTATCAGAGAGTGTGACGCTAGCATTCCTCAAAAATTAATGTTATATTGAAACAATAAAATAATAATCAATATGAAAATTTTTCATTTCTCTAAAACGACAGTTATTTAGAAAATGAGGTAGTACTTTTTTCTCATTTCTTTATTTTCATTGTACCAAATAAGTAGTACCAAGAGCACAATTAAATGAAAAAAGAATTAGAAGATATCCTTTTATAGAAGAGTTGTGATATTTAATCCGAGAAGAACTACATAAATGTGAATGGTAAAAAGAGAATAATAAAAAACTCCTTGTTCCAAATAGGTAGCTCGATTAGTGAGTTAAAAGACACTGAAGGAGTGCAAGCTGAAGGTCTTGGGTTCAAACTCAGGAAACTAACAATTCTAACAATTACTGACAACTAACATTTGCACTTGTAGGGAATTTTCGAGGGGAGCACTAAGAGACTTTAACCACATTTGTTCCCAAAATTTTAAAGTGATAGGTTCATGGGTCTAGCATCTTATATATTCTTTATTTAGTTTGTTATTAGGCAATGTAGGACTATCTCATACTTGAATACCCAATATTTTCTCTTAAGTGTGAGTCTCAGGCCCATATGTATGCATCCCGTTATGAGAGGGTATGTGTTGTTATTGGGTCTACGCCAACGGGCATTTCCAAGTTTCAGACCATAAAAGTTGTATTGTGGGGTGAGTGTTATCATTCTTTGTAACTCTTGAGTGAAGATTCGGGTTTGTAAGGTGATACACAATTTGTGGTAGCACTAGTGCGAAATACACCTAAAAAATAGACTTATAACGCCGGTTTTGGAGATAACCAGCGTAACTTAAAACGCGGTGGCATTTTTGAAATTAATGCGTAACTTTTAACGCCGGTTTTCTAAAAAACCGGCATTATAAGTGTAAAGGTAAATTCGGCCAAAAGTGAGTGAAGTTACGACGCCGGTTGCTCAAAAACAGCGGTTAAATGTAGAACTTATGGCGCCGGTTTTTTGATAAAACCGCGGTTAAAACATATGGCGCCGGTTTTTTAGAAAACCGGAGTTATATCTTAAAAAACTTTTAACGTCGGTTATTTTGAAAACCGGCGTTATAAGTGAATAGATTAAAAAACTTAAAAAAGCTGAAACTTATAACGCCGGTTTTCTCGTAAAACCGCGATTAAAACTAAAAAAAAATCTATAACGCCGGTTTTTCTCAAAATCGTGATTAAAACCAAAATCAATTAAAAATTTATAAACGTTAAAACTAAACCTATAACACCGATTTTTAACTTTAAACCGCGATTGAAAATGAAATTTAATTCCCTCTCAAATAACATCACCAGCAGCACCGTAACTCTCTCATTTGCGAACTCAAGCTTAACCTGAGAACTCAAGCTTCATCTCCTCTCCTTCGCGCCGTAACCCTGTCCCTCATCACCAGCGCGTCGTCCCTCTCCCTCGCATCGTCCCACTCTCCTCGTACCGTCCCTCTCCCTCTGCTTCGTCCCTCTCTCCTCGCACCGCCACTCTCCTCGCACCGTCCCTCTCCACGCGGACGCCATTCTCTCTAAACCAGAGAATCTGTAAGTTTCTTCCCTCTCTCACTTTTTGGGGTACATGAAGGGTTTAATGTTGTTGAAGGGTTTAGTGTTGTTGAAGGGTTTAGTGTTGAAGGGTTTCTTCCCTCTCTCTCTGTTTCATGATTTGTGATGCGTTTTTCTTTATAAAAAAAAATACAACTGGAAGGAACTGGAAGGGTTCATGCGTTTTTCTTCACTTATGCATATGTGTAGGAAGTATACTATTGGACTAGGACAAGATTGTATGGTGTTTTGTACAGAGTTAGAAGATGTCATCTCAATGAGGTTTCTACTTTGAATTTGATATACTCTGTAATTATTCAAGCAGTAATAGATACCACCATGTTAGGACTTGCCATTGCATGAAGTTATTAGCAGAGCCACAAACTTAGTGTGAGGGGAGACTGAAAAAGACATATAAACATGAAGAGAAATTATTTTCCTTTTACTTTCTTTTGAACCTTTTTATTTGGTATGGGTAAATGTTGTATGGTAGTAAAGATTATATCATTTGCACAAAATTTTCCAATAACTTTTAAGGGGTTATGGTGAATTTAAACTCATTTTACTAGGGACATCAACTAAATATAAAGGAGTATATAAAAACAAAATTTACAAAGTCGGGGAACCTTGGCATACCTATTTTGCCTCCTTCCTCTGCCTCTTCTTGCTTCTATGTCAGCTTTATATATTATTTATTTGCACAGAGTATCATGACTCATAAAGTTATGTAAATGCTGAAGTAACTTTCTTAACTTACAAGCTTGACTTGCAATGTTATAGTCTAGACAAGTAAAATGCGAAAGTGCTAATGCATCTTGAGTTTGGCTCGGGATTATTGTTGTGATAAACCAATTTTTGGCCTTCTATGTTGTATTATAATGGGGTAAATGTTATTTTCTGTGAGGGTATTCGTATAGTTTGAATTGAACTTTGAAATTTGTTGGCACTTTTTCAATGAATACATGAGTTATTTACTTTACGTTGTTGCATCCTCCACCAAAGTTATGTTTTTGGCATGAGTTGTTCATGAGTTGTATCACTTTCTTCTACTTTTCTTTTCTTAATTTCAGTTTCAATTTCTATTATCTACATATTATAGGGTTTAGGACTAAAATAACCTTCAATTTCACTTTATAGCTTTACCATCAACACTGGCATAAAACATATTTTTCAAAGGGTACATGTATTTAGAAAGAACGTAATTGTCTAAATGATAGTGAAGATTCTGTCGTGATCATATACTATACCTTTTGCTTCTTTTTCATAGAAAATATTTTGTTTTGCTTCTCTTAACTTATTCACTTGACTTTTAGTTTTTATGATTCGAATTTGTGTTGCTATTGGTATCATTCTTCAGACCGACGATAGTAAGTAAAAAGGTCCCCTAAACTGATGGTTTTGATTGTGTGCAGTCTAATGTATTGAACAATGAGAGTGCTGCTTGGCCGGTTGCTAATCCTGCGGTGACGTGTGCTTCTGTTTCTGATTCTGGTTTTCCCAGTAATTTTGTTGCTGACCCTTTTCATTTTATTCAGGTAAATGCTTCTTGTAACCCTTTGTTCGTTCATATATCTGGTGTTTTAGATTCTATGAAATTGTTTTAGTTCTTTTCTTTCAGATAAACTCCTTTTTTATTTTTACTTTTTCCTGTTTTGCTCTATTGCTGCTTCCTCTGCTAAGGTTTCATGCTTTTGTGTACATAGTGTTGCCAAATAAGATCCCAATTTGATCCCTTTTTAATTGCCTAATTTTGAGGCGTGCATACATCTTTCTATTAATTGTTCTAACAACATGTCAATGTTAGTTAAATATCTAAGCATAAAAGTATGTGTATATTATTTCAGAACACAGTTATGGATCGTAGTTGGATGCAAAAACATCGCTTAGGTGATGAGTATAAGAACAGAGTCGAAGACTTCTTACAATTTTCCCAAGCAAAACTTCCTAATCAAACAACTTTCTATTGTCCTTGTGTTAAGTGTTTGAATGGGCCAACACTAAAAGTTGAGGAGATACGGAATCATCTTCGTGTTTTTGGGATTTGGCAAAGATATACGACATGGACCTGGCATGGTGAAGTGTTAAACAAGCCAAGTGTGTCCACAAGAGAGGAAGTTGATGTAGATATGGATGATCGACTAGAGGACATGATTCGTGATATTGGACAAGAGTCTTTTCAGCGGGCACATGTGTATGAAACTCTATGTGGCGATAAGGAAAAACCTTTGTATCTGGGCTGCAAAAATTTCACACGGTTGTCAGCGGTGTTGAAATTGTTCAATCTGAAGGCGATAAATGGGTGGACTGATAAGAGCTTCACTGAATTGCTTAAACTGTTGAATGACATGCTTCCGGAAGGTAACACATTGCCAAACAGTAATTATGAAGCGAAGAAGATATTATGTCCGATGGGTGTGGAGTATAAGAAAATACATGCATGCCCGAAGGATTGCATATTGCCACCAGCTTGTCATACATTATCAAAAGAAGAGAAAAAAAGCTTTTGCGAGTGCCTACGGGGTGTGAAAGTGCCACAGGGTTACTCTTCAAATGTAAAGAGTCTTGTATCGATGACAGATCTCAAATTAGTTGGCTTAAAATCTCATGATTGTCACGTCTTGATGCAACAATTACTACCGGTGGCTATTCGTGGCATCTTGCCAAAAAATGTTCGACATGCCATAATTAGATTGTGTTTATTCTTCAATGCAGTATGTAGCAAAGCTATTGACCCTCAGAAATTGGACGAGTTGGAAAATGAAGCTGCTATCATTTTGTGTCAGTTGGAGATGTTCTTTCCTCCCTCATTTTTTGACATCATGGTTCATTTAATTGTTCATTTAGTCAGAGAGATTAGAGTGTGTGGCCCGGTTTACTTAAGGTGGATGTACCCTATTGAGCGATACATGAAAATATTGAAAGGGTATGTGAAGAATCTATATCGTCCCGAAGCATCTATTGTTGAAAGGTACGTAACAGAAGAAGCCATTGAGTTTTGTTGATTATTTGTCAGAAGCGGCGCCTGTAGGGCTTCCTAAGTCTCGTCATGAGGGAAGATGTGAAGGTAAGGGTACACTAGGTCTAAAAACTAAGAGCATGGGTCGAGCGGAAGTGTTGCAAGCACATTTGTATATATTGAATAATATTGATGAGGTTGAACCTTACTTGTCTGCTCACAAAAATCATGTCAAGGCCAAAAACCCTCGAATGAATGAAAATTGGGTGTTGAAGGAGCATAACAAGACATTCATACATTGGTTTAAAGAACAGATTTTGAGTGATGATACTGCTTCTGAGACATTAACATGGCTAGCACATGATCCTAAATTTAATGTCTTGACATGGAGAGGATACGATATCAACAAATTTTCTTTTTATACAAAGTCACAGGATGACAAGAGCACCGTACAAAATAGTGGGGTTATGGTTATGGCTTCTTCTATGCATTTCTCTAGTTCAAAGGATAAAAACCCCGTTCTGGCATCGATAGCTTATTTTGGGGTCATTGAAGAAATTTGGGAGATCGATTATAATAAATTCAAAGTGCCTGTTTTTAAATGTAAGTGGGTGAACAGTAATGGTGGCGTACAAACCGATGAGTTAGGATTTACAATGGTGGATCTTGACAAGATAGGTTATAAGGATGAACCTTTCATCATGGCAATTCACGCCAAACAAGTGTTTTATGTCAAGGATCCCTCTAACAAAAGATGGTCTGTGGTTCTCCAAAGAAGAAGTATGCATGAGAGTGATGAAAATCAAGATTCAACACTAGATATTAATGACACCCCTTCTTTCTCAACACAAAGACCCATCTTCATTGATGAAAATGAAGTAGACGATGTATATGCCACTCGTGATGATCATCAAGAAGGGATATTGGAGGACATTAAAACTTGACTACTAAAGAATTTTATAGGTGAATACATGTTTGTTAAATTATATATCCACAATTAGTATCTGTTAGATTATCCATTATAATTATATATATTGATACATATTTGTTAGATTATCTCACATTGTTTCTTATATTTGTTTGTTTGTTTAAACAGGCATCATATATGGCTGATCCATCCACATCAGAGTCCTCCAAAAAAAGGACTAGAGGTGTTACCACTACATCACAATTGAAAAATAGACTTCTTCCTGGTCAGAAGTTTTCTATTGAATTTGATCCAGATACTGGGCGACCTGATGGTGATAATGCAGCCAGCTTTTGCACTTCTTTGGCGTACCTTGCACGAAGTAAGGCCTCCATTCTGATACCTAAATGGAGAGATGTCCCCGAAAAAACTAAAGATATAATATGGCAAGATGTCGTGGTATTGACCTTTATCTCTAGTTGTATGCATATTTGTATTTAACTTTATTGATCTTTGTGTGTATGTATTTACTAACACCACCATTTTGTTGTGTATTGTAGGATATTTTTTATGTTCCCCATGATAAAAAGTTTAAGGACCGATGGTTGTCCTATGCAGGTGAGCGTTGGAAGGATTTTAAGTCTAAATTCTCCAGGACATTTGTATTTGGGAATGGAGACAAAACTGGTTGCACAAATCCTTGTCAGAAGTATAATTTCCTTTCAGAGGACATATGGGATGAGTTTGTTAGGAGCCGCAAGGAAGAAGCGTTTCTGGTTAGTTTGAATTATATTTTTTAACTTGTTTAATATAATTTTTTACTTATTTTAATTTGTGGTGTGTTACGTTATGTGTAACAGAAAAAGAGAAAAGAGAAGGACAAATGTCAAAGAATATCTACCCCACTTATTGTCTCGTGGGGTTATGATAAACTTGAGAAGAATGTAATGACACAAAAAGGAAAGCCTTGCAGAAGAGCGGAGATGAAGCCTTAGAATCTCCTCCAAAACCAAACCGGTATGAGCTATGGACTATGGCTCGAACAAAACCATCAGGGATCATATACATCCGATGATGTGGCCTCGATTGCTTCTAAAATTGTAAGTGTATCTACCTTATTTAATATTATGTGATTTGTAACCAATTTAGGTCGATCGACCAAAAACCTCTTTGATTGAATTTGGTTGTAGGAGTCATTGGTTGAAGATGAATCTCGTGGTACTTTTATTCCAATCGACGTCAAGATATCTTGACTATCGCTTTGGAACACCCGAGCACTATGGTCGTGTCCGCATCGCCGGGTCGAGGTGTGGGCTTCAAGAAATACTTCGGAGGAACTTCACGCAGTCAGTCAAAGCAAATGGACATGGATGCCATGAGACATCAGATCATACAGGAGGTTAGTCAAATATTTGAAGCTAAGTTTGAAGCTTACAAATCTCAGCTCAAGTCAGATGTGGAAGCCCAACTAAGTCAGCAGATAATATCTTCTCCAAAAGCCACTGCGCATGTAAGCACCAGGGATAGTTGTTCGCCAGAAAATGAGGAGGATCCTAAAGACGATATTTTAAAATGCATTGGTCACATGGCTTTAGATCTTCCCGATGGACAAGTTGGGATTACCTTGGAGCACGACAATCTTCCAATTTTTTACATTTTTGCGAAGGACTTAATGCACTGCCGCTTCGGTGATGAGTTACGCTTGCCAATCAACACTTGCAATTATGGTGCACGTAAGTATTAATTAACATATTTGTATATTTTTATCTCCTTTGTATCAATTATATATAATTAACATTATTTTGTTTTAACTCCTAGGTATCCGTGATCAGATTCGTATTCGTAACAACAACAGTGATGTATTTGGATTTTTGGATCGAACGTTGATGGTTGTCAAGCCCAACCCAAAAGAGCCTAATGAATATGTTCAAGCTTACATACTGGATAAGCTAATTCAGCAGGACAAAGATGTTTTCTTAGGACCGTACTGGCACAGGTGAATACATTTTTATTCATAGCATACTTTTTCTCTCTGTGTTTCTAATATACCTTTATTGTTGTTACCTAGTAATCATTGGCAGTTGATTGTCGTTTGTCCTAAGCATAATCTCATAGTCTGGATATGCTCACTTCATCAAAGGCCAAACCTACAGATTAAGCGTGTACTTGAGGGGTAAACTTTTAATTTACTTGTCATACTTGTGATGTCATATATGTATTTATCTTATATCTATAACTTATATTATTTTATCAGAGCTATGATGGACTATAATAGTAAGAAAGGTCTGGGAAAAGGAAAGAGGCCTAATTGGAACATACTCGCGGTAAGTAGTTTGTCTTTATATGATATTTACATATTGAAAGTCGTATTAGTTATGTGTATATATAATTTGTACTAATTTATATTGTCATTTGTAGGGGCCTTACCAAGACAATTCATGGGCGTGTGGTTATTATGTCATGAAAACCATGTTATCCATTGTCACGATGAGGATTACCTCTGGATGGGATTTGGTAATAAAATATTTCATAACTTGTTATTTGATCTTTTTGATACCTTACACTATTTGTAGTTAGTTAATTACATATGTTTTGAATTGAACTTGTAGTTATTTGATGGTCGTGGCACAAACTCATACAATCATCAAGAAATTGTCGAGATTCGGAAAACATGGGCACATTTTTGTGTGACTAAGATTGAAGAGCAAAATCTAAACCTAGAACCACCAAGACGCCGAGTAAGAAAAGCAACACAACAAAAATGAGAAGGTTTGAAGAGAAGAAAAAAAGGGATAACAGAATTGTGTAACTAATAATTCGTAGCATTTAGGAGTTGTCTGAATGTTAATTAGAGGATAATTGAAGTTTTGTTTTTTTGACGATAGAGTATAATTGAAGTTGTAACAATTATTTTGTTGAGTGAATTAGGACAACTACCAGAACAAAGTTATCATTACCACTCCCAAGAATAATGTAGGATGTGTTTTCTTCTTGTGTGAGTTTTGGAGTTCATGATGATTAATACATGACTGGATTTGTATGCAGTGGTTTGTTGTATGTATTGGCAGTTCTGTTGGCAGTTCTGGAAATGGAAATTTCAAAAATATAGTATTAAAAAAATTGATACATCTATGGCGTCGGTTTTCCTTAAAACCGCGGTTAAAAGTGATATATGGCGCCGGTTTTCCTTAAAACCGCGGTTAAAGGTGACTTATGGCGCCGGTTTTCTGAAAACCGCGGTTAAAGGTAACATACGGCGCCGGTTTTCAGAAAACCGCGGTTAAATGTCACATACGGCGCCGGTTTTACTAAAAAACCGCGGTTAAAACTTTTTTTCCAAAATTTTTTGTCCCATTACTGTAGGATCTAGCGCCGGTTTTATTTTAAACCGCGGTTAAAACTTTTTTTTTGTGTCCTTTACATCATGATTTAACCCCGGTTTTATAAAAAACCGCGATTAAAACTTACTTTTAACCGCGGTTTATAAACCGGCGTTAAATATTTACACTTACAACGTCGGAAGAAAAGACGCCGGATTGAAAACCGACGTTAAAAGTCCAAAAAAACCGCGATTAAAGGTAGTTTTTGCACTAGTGTAGGTTTTTCAAGTTTGTGTCAGAAAACTTTGTTATATTGTGGGGTAGGTTACAATACATTCTTGTAATCTTCTATTTTTATGATAATGGAAATATTGTTGCGGTGTTCCCTAGATATAGGCAAGAGGTATCGAACCACGTAAATCTCTGTGTTCTTTTTATTCCTTTGTATTGTCATACTAATAACATTATCTTTTGTTATCAAAAAAAAAATAAAAATAACATTATCTTTGATTACTGGGCGATAAAAAATTCATGAAGTTTGCCCTGGTTGGGCATATTTTTTTTTTTTTTTTATAGAAATACGGTGGTTTGAATTGGATTGGGCCTCTCGAATAAGAATGAGCTCTAAGCAATTGAATGGATCTGACAATGGGACTTTGTTGGACGGCATACATCCATTTTTACTAATACACAAATACCGTGTATTTACGCCACTAGATTGGTATACAATCTAATCTAACGGATTAAACATATCAGAAATGATAAGACAGTTGTCCCCATATATATATATATATATATATATATAGTTAAGATTTCGGAAAGTGTACTGAATCGTATAAGTAATAATGTGATAAAAAGAGTATCGTTTCCACGAAGATTGTGATTAATTATTTAACTTAATAAACTTGATATCTATTTGGAACTAGAACAAATTCTGGGTATTGAATTTAGGAATATTGTAACGATAACAAAAAAAAAACAAACTATTTGAATTTGAATAATTAAAAGCGAATAGGGGTTGAATCCTTTTGTTTCCACCTTTATGCAATTGAATTCAAAACCAATGCAAGTGATACTCATGAACAATTGAAGTTTAAATCATTTAAATTAGATTAACGAAAATTCATTTCCTATTAATCCCTTTGATTCAACTAATAAGCCCTAATTCCTTAGGTTCAAATTAATTAAATCAAGCATAAATGCAAACTCATACCAATAGAATTATATTCCTATAACCCAATAGATATGTCCAACAATCTCAATGCTAGTTAAAAACCTCAATTTTTCAATCGTGAGCATAACCCAAATTCAGTTTAATAGTGATCAATTATCAAAAGGCATTAAGAACAGAGACGAATGATCAATTAACATGAATAAACTTGCATTGAAATAATAGAATCTAACTACATAAAGGTTTCCACAAAATTCATCTAATCCTAGCCTAAAAGAGTTTAGCTACTCATAAAGAACGAGGAACCAAACCAGAAATTCATGAAGAGGAGAGGCAGAGATTGAATCATATCCTTCACCGTGCCTTCAAAATATCAAAGTTTGAACCCTAGGTAAGTGTTTTCAATGCCTATTTATAGTTTAGGTCAAAAAGAGGTGAAAAACCAAGCAAAAATGAGTGAATTCGCGAATTTCCATATCATGTGGAAGTCGCAACACGTATATATATTCATTTGCAGCTTTTTTTTAATTTTGTTTCTCTCTCCCAATACACAACACGAGATGAGGTTGTGTCTTTGGGGCTACGGTGTTGACTCTACGGTGTGGCATTTTGGTTGTTCATTTAACATAGCTCTAAACATATATAGCACTGATACATTAATAAAAATCAGGGGATCGTGAATCGCACTAATTTACAATGATTGCCATTGTAAATTAGTGGGATCCACGATCCTCCTAATTTTTGAAGAGTGCTAATGTGAGTTCAAGCTCTCTCAAGATCATTCCAAACATGCATTATAATAAGGATTTGGATCATTTAAAGTGAGCAATTCATTTTAGAGTGTAAAGTGGACAATGTTAACCATTAATGAGAAAATCAAGGGTTAGTATTACATGTACATGAATAACAAATTAACTCTTAATTTTCTCATTAATAAGTAAAATTATCCACTTTACACTTTACTCACTTTAGAGAATCAAAATCTACTTTACATAGCCCAATGATGGTTTTTTTTTTTTTGGTGACCCATGATGGATGCTATAACAACAAAATCAGGACAAGGCCATATATATCATAACAGGAGAAAACACTAAATCCCACCGCCAGCAGGATTTGATTCAATCATGTTGTCTATTGCATCCTACACGTGTATCCAAGCAACATAAATTATATACTGGAATATACAATTATTCCTATACAATTTAAAAATATTTTAAAAGTTAATTTAATTGATAAAAATTATTAAATAAAAAGTGAATTATAACAATATTAAATATTTTAGTAATTATTTACAACTATTACATCATATTTAATTGAATAAATTGTTATATATTTAATTAAAAATATTGACGAGAATAAACATTTTGATATATTGAAAAGCCGGTTAAAGAAATTTCATTAATTTAGTATGAAAATTTTAAATGTGAAGATACTCCTCCCGTCTCATTTTAATTGTCCTTTTAAGTTATACACTTTCTTAAAAAATGATTAATTTTACTAATTTTTATAACAAAATGATACTCTTTGACTAAAATACCCTTTATTAATTAGAGTGGTCAGTAGTTATAGGAAAAAAACTCAATAATATAGGTTGATTGAGACAAAAGGGTGATTTTGAGAAAATAATTAATACTTCTTTATTTTCTAAAGAGCTAAATAGTTTGAGATAATAAAATATTCTAAAGAAGATAAGTAAAATGAGGTGGAGCGAGTAACAAGTAACCTTTTTGAAATCCAAATAAAAATGACTTTCTGAAAATATTAGTATGACCTGACCCTGTAAGAATGAAAATTCAAAATCAATTGATCGAAATGATAGAGAGTTTAGTTCCTTTTGAATAAGGGTTTGGTTTATCTGATAATTTAAATTTATTTTATTTTATTTTACTCTCTAAAATAGATATTTTTTTTTTAAAAAAAAGGACAAACTCAGTGCATTTCATTAAAAACAAGTGATGTAATACAAGTTGACATAAAATCATGAACTTGGCAACTAGCAAATGGTCGGGCCACTCTTACTAAAGAATAAGCAACACGATTAGCTTGTCTCCTAAAGAAGCTCACTTTAAAGCTTCTAAAATTTCTAAGTTTTGCTCTACACAACTCAATAATATCACCAAATTCAGTGTAGAGAATTTTCTTCCCACAAAGAGCGTCTACCACCATTTTACAATCTAACCCAATTATTACTACTTGAAAACCCAGATCACCTAGCCATGTGATTGCTTCCAAGAGTCCGTATGCTTCTATTTCTTGAACCAGTGGACGCTTCACAGGTTGAACACATCATGGGGCATTTTACACCTTTTATTATAAGCCAATTTCTTGTTGGTAAATAACCTCTTGTAATTCTCCAAAGTAGCAATTTAATTTTCTGGGATATGTTCAATTTCCACATAGCCATCTAAACCCCATCTACTCTAAAGTGGGTATTATCTGTTAAAATTTCCATGATAAAGTGATATGCAGTTTTAACAGAATAACATCCATCTTTAGTAAACCTCCATATTTTTTTGTATCTGCATTGCAACAATTAATTCTGGGTATACTTAGAATTTCCTTGGCATCTCTACTGCGGAAAAAAGAACTTATAAGATTAGTACGCCAAGACTTACTAACCGGGTCCACAAAGTCACTAACATGAAGGCCCTCCCAACCTTCCACGAGGTTGCTCACAATACAAGGATTATCCGTTGCTCTCAACCAAGGATCTTGCCACACCTTCACCTGCTTTCCATCCCCCACTCGCCATCTTATACCCCCCTTGACCACTACCTGTGAAGCAAAGATGCTACGCCACACATAACTTGGGTTATGGCCCAAACTAGCCCCTAAAATATCCCATTTTCGATAATATTTGGCTTTGAAAACTCTAGATACTACAACATCTTGGTCAGTTACAAGCTTTCAACCCAGCTTCCCTAGCATAGCCAAATTGAAGCCATAAAAATGACGAAAACCCATTCCTCCATATTCTTTCCTCACTGCCAACCTATCCCAACTGAGCCAATTTATACCTCTTGATGTGCCTCTATTTGAACTCCACCAAAAAGAGTTAACCATTCTTTGGATTTCCTCCCCTAACGAAGTAGGAATAAAAAAAGTACTCATGCAATAATAAGGAATTGCCTGAGCTACAGATTTTATTAGCACCTCCCTACTAGCTTTGGATAAATGTTTATCTGACCAATGTTGGATTTTCCTCCAAATCCTGTCTTTTAGATAATTGAAAATGGCCTTCTTCTTTCGCCCTACCATAGATGGCAGGCCTAAATATTTGCCTGTACCCAGAGCCTCCTGAATGCCTAGCACTCCAACCACCATTTGTCTCATATTAGGCGCTGTGTTTTTACTAAAGAAAATCTCTGACTTGTGCATATTGACAGCTTGACCTGATGCTTTTTCATAAGTTGTTAGGATCTCCTTCAAATTAAGGCTCTCCTTTTCATTTGCCCTGAGAAAAGAAAACAATCGTCAGCAAATAATAAGTGTGTGATGATGGAAGCTCCTCGACACACTTTGATACCATGGATATCACCCCTAGCTTCAACCCTCTTGACAAGGGTAGTTAGGCCTTCCGCATAAAGGATAAATAAGTAAGGGGACAAAGGATCTCCTTGTCGCAAACCTCTCCCATGTTTAACAGGCCCAACCTCTTCACCATTCATCAAAATAGAGTACTTGACTGACTCAAAGCACAAAATCATCCAACCAACCCACTTCTGATTAAAACCCATCTTCAATATAATGTCCGTCAAATACTTTCAATCCACTCTATCATATGGTTGACTAATATCAATTTTAAGGGACACCTCTCCTTCCTTACCAGCTGTTTTACACTTCATGTGGTGAATGAGTTCTATAGTAACAAAAGCACATTATCCAGAATAGGCCTATCCTCCACAAAAGCTGATTGTTCAGGTGATATACACTTCGGTAATAGCGGCTTCAATCTGTTTGTCAGCACCTTAGAAATTATTTTGTAAACAACATTACACAACGAGATGAGTCTTAAATCTGTCATAGATGACGAACTATCATTCTTAGGAATAAGGACTATATTTGTATCATTAAGATGAGGTGGAAAATTACCTTGTTCAAGCCAAGATATACCCGCATGAAAAACCTCAACTCCACACAAATCCCAAAAGCGCTTATAGATATTGAAATCCCTACTTGATTCAAAATAATTAGATCTAAATTAACTACTAATACTGTCCAGAAAAAAAGTTTGATTAATAATGAAAAAGTCGCAACAATGGAGTCAGAAAAAAATTATTAATTGCGTTAATAAGACTTTAAGAGTTGTGACAGTGCGACACCATCATTAGATCCATCACTGTTTTTTAAAATAACCCATGGCACCTTAACCTTTTTCATTACTATTAATCAAACTTTTTAAAATTGGTTTTTCAATTGAAAATCTGACATACAGAGTTTCAAAGTCAAACATGTGCTCCAACGACATCCAAAACAAATGTCGTTTTGTACTACGACAATTGTGGCGGATAAGGGCATTAATGTCATTTAGAAGTTTCATTCAGTGACGTTCACATTCCAGTCACCGTTTCTTTTTCTTTCTCTTTCTGTTTGGTTTTCGGTGGGTGAGTGATCCCAAGAGGCTCAGAAAAAGGGCAACTTCGCAATTCGCAAATCGATTACTGTAGAAATCATCGATTCTATCTGTGAGTAATTGCAGTTTCTATGCATCACAGCTCTCGTCTACATTTTCGATTTTCTTACTTTTTTTTTCCTTCCTTCCTTGCTGAAAACCTTAGCCGTTTTACTTTTATTTATTTCTTTTTGGTTGAGTGAATCCTTAATGATTTTCTGAGCTAAATTATTTTGGAAATTATGGTCAATTGCATTATAAACAACATGATCAATTTAAAAAATAAATAATTGGGGATATAATTTGCATTAAATATTCACAGAAATTATTGCTTTCAGTAACGGAGCATTTTTTCCTTAGATTTTCTATTGGTTCCTAAATTCAAAGATTGACGAAAGAGTATGGTTAGGGACTCAAATATGCCAGAGCAATTGACCTGGGCCAATTGTCTTTTACAATCCCTGATGTTGAATTCATGTGTATATATCAAAAGACTAAGTTATTGTTTTGGTGCCTCTTATTAAGGTTGTAAAAGGAGTATAAGTTCAGTATTTCTGTTAAAATTAAACTTGAATTGCAGGTCTTATTGTTGTGGTAGTTTCCTGTTATTACTGATGCTTTATGGATATACCTTTTTGTGCAGAGAACATATTGTGCACTGGACACCGTTTTCAATTCTGTTTGAGGGATTGTGGGTAGAGGAGGATGGCTTGTAGGGGTTGCTGGGAATGCCTTTTGAAGCTTTTGAACTTTCTAATGACCCTTACTGGTCTGGCCATGGTGGGCTACGGGATTTATCTACTGGTTGAATATGGAAAAGCTCCGGATAACAGTCTGACTGTTTCTACTGTCAGTGATGATCAAACTCTTCTTCAACTTGGCCGACCCATGCTTATGGCTGTGCCTCTGTCCAACAGTTTTCTTGATGATTTGCCCAAGGCTTGGTATAAATGCTGCTCTTCTCTTGCCCATTTTTGGGGCGTATTGATTGAGTAATGTGTATTGATTACTTGTAGAATGTACAGGAAATAGTAATGTTTTTGTTTTAGTTAGAGTTTGCTGCTGCAATGGATACCATACCAGAGCTTTATCTACTAAAGTGATTTGTGCTGAAATTAGCGCCTGTACTCTTTTTTTTTTTGGGGGGGGGGGGTGGAGGGGTTGATTTCAATTTTCTTTAGAATTGAATCTCTAAAGCAATGGCAAAAAAATATTCCAACGTGCTTTGGCAAAAATAGTGGCTAAAATGAATTTGGGTTTTTCTGCCAGATTGACTTTGGTCGTAATTGGAATCATACCTCTTCAATTAGCGTTAGTGACATGATCTGTATCTCAAGCTTTCTATTATGAGCAGCTATGTGAAGATCTACCAATTGATTGTAGTTATGTGATAGTTGGAAGCATGCTTCGTTATTTAGTGTAATTGATGCATTACTTAATGTTGCTGGTATTGAAGAGAGCAAACTTCAAAAGTAGTACTTACTTTTATTTAATATCTAAATTGCTACACCAGATGTTAGTTTGAAATAACCTTTATTTCTTCAACGTATAGTTATTTTTAGACCTACTGGTGACATCTATGTAATTGTTGGACAAAGACAATTACCGATGAAACACCAGATGTATTCTTTTTTTTTTCTTGATACTTTATGTCTGCGTTCATCCTAATGTGATTATATTCACTACAAGTTGTTACTTTTGTTTGAAGTTGAAACAGCTCATACTTTTTATCTTCTCACTTGCTTACACCGATTGTGTATTCATGTTTGGCAGGTTTATTTACTTATTCATTGGAGTTGGGGTAGTTCTCTTTGTCATTTCTTGTTTTGGTTGTATTGCTTCTGTGACACGGAATGGATGCTGCTTGAGCTGTGTATCCTTCTAGAATGTCTTATGCTATGGGCTAACATATTTAATGGGCTCATAAATTTTCCACTAGTATACAAATGCATGAGTTGCAGCATCTTTTCCACTTTCTCTCCCTCCCTCCCTCCCTCCTTCTCTTTGTGTGTTTGTGTATAGCTGTGTGCGTGTATAAATTTTATAGGAACTGTTGGGAATTGTTATTTTAGTTTCCTTAAGCCAACAAAGTATTCAGTTTTAGTGGTCTTGTTGATCTTAGTAGAGCTGGGATGTGCGGCCTTTATATTTTTTGACAAAAGCTGGAAAGAAGTACGTTGTCACTGGTAATTTATGATGTGAAATACTAGGAGTTATATTTGCCATCTTATAATTATCTCTCTTTCAGGAACTTCCAACGGACAAAACTGGAGATTTTGATATGATATATCAGTTTTTGAGAGAGAACTGGAATATTGTGAAATGGGTCGCTCTTGGGATTGTTATCTTTGAGGTAAGCAAGAGCTGTTGTGATTGGCATTTAAAAGAAAGCAATATTGTTTTGTGGACATGCTTGTTTTCTTTTCTTGTGCATGTACCCACAGAGAATAGGTGCAAGCACCACAGCCAAACAATTACTTTTAGAAAGGATGCTAAGAACTAATACCTTATTTTTGGATATGTTTGAATTCATGATCAGGAAAATACACTGGTTTTTTTAATTGATAGAAACATCTACCAGACCATGGAGTTGGTTGATTATTACCAACATCTTGGTAATTATTACATGGGAGTCAACTTTTAATTATGATTTTTTTGGCCATTTTTTAATAATATTTTTTACTGATTAGTTATCGGTATCTTACAAGTCATGCGATTTGTATCTCAATTGGAAACGAAATCAAACACAATCAATACGTATGGGAGTGTGAATCTCTTTTGGACCTGAATCTCAATATAAATCCCGATGCATTGTACTGAATCTCACGATTCGCGAATCTTGCTGAATCACATGATACATATTCTGTCATGGATGCAGCCCAGAAACGGGTCGAGTTGCACTATCTGGTTTCTTAAAGGCCTACCCGAGTTTTTTTTTTCTCTTCATTTTTTTTTCTTAAATAGGACATAATAGCCAAAATCAAACCTTCCAAAAAACCCGAGTCATATTCACAAACAAACAACCCTAACACACTGCGTTTTTGGTTCACGCCCTGCTACAGTTCGATTTTTATTCTTCCTACCTACACAGTGCTTCACACAACCTCTCTTCTCCTTCCCTTGTCTTCTTCGAAGGCAGTTCTCTCTCTTTGGCCGCCACTTGCTCTCTCTTTCTGTCTATCCATTTGCTGTTGTGATGTGTTATTGTTGCTCTCTCTTTGATTTATGACTTGAATGTTGAATTATTTTGATGTTCATATATGTGATATCAACTTTATGTTTTTTTCCCTTATGTCACTTGTTTTTACTTAAAAATATCATTTTTTATTGATCATGTATCTTACTATTCATAATAAGATTCGACCCACAATTCAGAAAAATAGGTCTTCCGATTCACAATTCAGATCTCGATTCGATAACCTTAATTGGATTTATAGGGATATAGTTCCATAGGGAATTTTTTGAAGAAGAAGAAAGTTCTTAATCAATGCTAGGAGAAAGAGAAAGCATAAAGAAGAGGGAGAAGAAAAGGAGTGCAGATATGGTTAAAATAGGCACATTTGAGTAATTCAGTAATCTTCAAATTTGAAATTCAGAAGTCTTGGAAACAAAGTGCCTGTGAGGTGCCTTACCATATCTTTTGATCTAATGTGGCATTACCTCTAATTGTTAAATGTACTTTACTGTACTGGAAGAGTCTCCTCCTACCGTACCCTACTTACCTACCACCAGGATCTTGGATAGACCAACCGTAAAAATAAAAAGGTTTTATACGTGTGCGTGATAATGTGAATGTGATGTGCCAATTGTTATGTTAATGGACTTGCAGGCTCTTCTTTTCATCTTAGCCCTTATTGTTCGGGCTGCAAATAGGCCAGCAGATTACGATAGTGATGAAGAGTTCATTAATCCAAGGCAGCAAGCACGTCAGCCTTTGCTCAATAGACCTGCAGGCCCAGCACCAGGTGCACCTGTTACTGGCACAAATGATCAGCGTCCCAACAGAAATGATGCATGGAGTACAAGGATGAGGGAGAAGGTGCGTGCAATCTTTTGTCTCTGCAGTGCACTTTATCTATAAATTATTCTTGTGTTTGGCATTTTTCATTTGCTTGTCTTAGCTAAGCTGTGCTATTATAAATAAATAGTGGTCAAGTCCTCTTGGGACAAGGAGGTTCATGGTTCACTAATCTTTTTCCATAACGAATGTAAATGTGTATTTCTGTCCTTCCCCCAAATATTCCTCTGCTGGTAGCTGGCTCACCTTCTCGACAATGCTTTTAAACTTGGTGATATTTTGTTCTCCCTTGGGCAATCACTTGCAATTGTTTGACCATGTTTGAATATGTGAAAAATATATCATAATATCAATATTGTATCTTATAACATTTTAGGGCATCGCAGGTAATATCTTAGGATTAGTTTTACACATTCCTTATATTCCATGATTTGTTTCCTTGTTTAATCAGTATTAAAATTTAAAAGTATAGTACAAGTAGAAATAGGGATTAGTATTTGTCTTTTGTAACATAACACATCATTTCATATTAAGTAAATATTTTCATGTTAAACTAAATTTAAATTATAATTAGAAGTAATCTAATTCTATTCAAAAGAATGTTTTCTTAAAACTCAAGAAAAATGTTCCAGCAAGAAGATAAGAAGGTACGAAATTAAATTTCTCACTTCGAGCAAAAGCTTTTAACATTTTCTTAAACTGGCGGCACCATGTGGATCAAATTTAAATTAATTGTCCTTTTTTCTCTCCTTCATATTCAAATTGTTTATTCCATCATGAAATTTAAAGCAAATTACTTGAGTTGGACTGTTGGAGAGCAATATTTTTCGATAGTTTGATTTTAGGGACTGAAATATTTACTGTAATAGCATTATTTCAAAGATAGGAATTTCATGCGAGACATTATGAAGTACCTACATCATTCTGTTTAATTCATGTCTTACATGAATGGCTAAATCTGATTTCTTGTGTTTCTCCTGTGTCATGCATAGCAAGATATCCTTTTTGCATTGATATTTCACAATAACTATCTTTTTGGCATCTGTAGCGTAGATTTACTATTTACTTAATTCTGTTTAGGACCATCTCTGATTGTTGCAAGCGATAATTAGGGGCACATAATTATTATTCTTGTTTTGTAAAATGATTATTACATTGTATATGGCTATCTGACACCAATGCTGCTCCTTCTGCAGTATGGGTTGGATACATCAGAATTTACATACAACCCATCCGAGTCACACAGGTTCCAGCAAGTAAATGCACAACCAACTGAAGAGAGGAGCCGCTGCACCATCATGTGATCGCTTTGGATTGCTCCAAATTCACAGCAGGTTGAATTTCAAGGATTGTTTTTGTGGGCAATGAAGTTGAGGCTAAAAGTTTGTCAGAAAAATCTCTCTTTTGCTTAATTTGTCTATCATTCCCACTATACCTGATCTCCATAACTTTTTTCCATGACATTGCAACGCATCTTCATTTTGTCGTGTGTAACTTTCTGCTGAGTGAGAAATCATAATTTGTTATGTCGTGGCTTGCTTATGTTCAGGGTTTAAGGGAGTAAATGGAGTTATTAATTGTTATGATGTCAATATTTTGGGGTCGAAACAGGTGATTTATATCTCCCTTATTTTGAAGTGGTGTCCACGATTTGTTGGGTCGGGTGTATGTCTTTTTTTCGTGTGTATGTCTGTCTGTGTGAGGCTATTCGCACACCAATTAAAATACATTTTTTGTGTGCTAAAGTCTAGTGGCAATGTGTCATACGTGATCCAAAGTTTGCTTTAACTTTTTTTTAATACTATTTTAGATTTTTAATTCCTGTAAATTCTGGTGTTATTGAATGATTATTGGCAAATGTTTGAATTGGTGAACCGTTATAAAAATAATGCCGCAACTATGGAGCCGCAATGAATATAGCTGTTGATCCTTCATCCTTCCTAAGTGGAGGTCTTCCCCCATCTAGTGAGGTTTAGCACCCACAAGGTGTGTCTCCTCCTCCCTCTGGGCCGTCGCAAACTGCACTGACAACCATGGTCGTTGTCATCCTACCAGGGATGGAACCAGGATTATATCACATCAGGGGCCAACTATAAAGTTGTAGATAGTTTCTTCATAAAAAATCATAAATATATTTAGATGCCTTTATTTTGGGGTACAATTTAGATGACTTCTTTATTAACTAATAAAGAAACCAAATACAATAAAATAAATAAATAAAATTCTCTTAAAAAAGAAATAAATAAAATTAAAACATGAGCCGTGAAAGATGCAATAAGGAGCACACAGTAATGGAGGAAATAAGGGGCGTACAGCAAAATGAAACAACCACAAAATTTACAACTTAGCAAAATGGTTGATGATAAACGACCCATTAAAAAAACTCAGCAAAATGGGTCATAGCTCAAAAAAGGCCCATAAAAGACAAAAATAAAAAACTCACTAAAACCTAGTCAAAAAAGGCACATCAATGAGGTAGTCTATCATTTACGAGTGGTTGTGATCACAACTATTTCTCTCGGTCTTTTAAGTTGTATATAATGAGGGTGAAAATTAAATTTTAATCACCTGTAAGAAATGGTGAGGTGATGGAGCAAGACAAGAAGCTCAAGCTTAGCCAGCTCACTACCGGGACAAGAGTGGACTCCATTTCCAAATGGCATATATGTGTTTGGTTTCGGTGGCACCTTGCACCATCACATCACATCAACTATATATATAGGTCGACCCCATATATATCTCTTTAACTTCTCCTATGTTCAATGTTTTTCATACGTATACGTGGCAAACCTATGGCAGTAGGGAATGGTAGAGTACTATTAGCAGTATTTTTGTTAAAAAAAAAAAAAAAAAGAAACCAGGAGCCAGTGCCCTTGAAAGACATAACGTAGTTTCGTCCCTGCATCATACCTAGTTGCAAACGGCTCTATTGCTTCCATTCTCAAATTTCTCCATAAGTGTCACCGTCCGAGCCACCTGCTTCGCCTCTGCCAAGATGCTGCCAGAATCATCGCGAGCTCGCAGTAGACCCTTCGCCACGAACTCGCATCAACCGATTATGCTTCCTGCTCGCGCGGCCGCTCAGTCTCTCCCTTACCTCCAATAGCGTTGACACATGTGAGTAGTGTGGGAGGATCTTAATTTGAAGTGACACTTTTAGCACAAGATGTGCCAAAAGGTTAGCCAAGGTACAAGGTTAAAGTTATATAGATATCAAACGTGGGATGTTAATATTTAGGGTTAAATATTTTTTATTCTCTATTAAATTACGAGTTTTTTAAGCTTAGTCCCTATAAAAATTTTATCTATTTTTAATCTATCTTTTACAAAATTGCATGTTTTTTAGTCCTTAGGTACTATAAGAACTAAAAAGTATGTGGTTTTGTAAAATATGAGGACTAAAAAAGTGTATAGGGATCACACCAGTAAAGTCGTAATTTAATAGAAACTAAAAACATATTTAACTCTAGTATTTATAACTCGCGCTTCATATTAATTATAAATAAACCTTTACTGATTTATAATAGTTTGTATTGGAGTTTTATATTCATTATCATAATTTAAAAGGACTGTGCTATCTTAAGGATGCTCCCTCATCAAAAAGAATAGAAAAATATTGAAGTTTTTTAATCAAACCATGAGATCGATATTTCCTAGTTTGACTTTTTAAATTAATTCATTGTTAACATAAGTTTTTCATTATCAAATAATTATTTATTTATATTTAATTAAAATGATTTATTTTAAAATAATTATTAACATAATGAATTTCTTTTCATGGTATACGTGATTAATTTACAGGATTAAAAGTTATGAGGAACAGAAGTATCAAATAAGGGGAACACGATTCTTATAAAAAAAATAAGGCGAACAAAATCCTCAGTGAAATAGAAAATGTTCCAATACAACAGGTATCATTGAATTTGTTGATGTGGATAAATATCAGCAAAATGATCAATTAACTTATCAACAATAATTTCTTTTTGAATCAGTCGACTACGTTGCAAGAGAGACTTTGTTTCTCAGCTACAAATTCCTAAACTACTCCAAATAATGTCTAGTGTAAAAGATTGAACTACTAAATTAAGGTTGCATGAAATATAAAGTATAAAAAAACGATACATGAAAGCGATAAAGAAAAGATTTGTGTTTGTATAATTGGTATTTATAAACTTATACTACCTAAAAAACATATACTCGCTGATCATTATTCAACCGAGTGACCCATTACGTGATCCAACCAACTATTTTTTAGTGTTAACAGAATCTATTAATTTATAATCAAATTAATTAAGGAATGATTCACCGGTTATAAGATATGATTAATTGGTTGTGAATCCTCCATGGCTCATATCATATAATATAGTTCCCTACCGTGCAAAGTCCCAACAGAATTCCTGGCATTGGCATTAACAATTCCACGTAACCATGATAAGATTTACAAGGAAGAAAATTGATTTCATTTTCTCACTCAATTCCACTTTTACAAAAGTTATTAACATTATTTTATTTGTTCAGTTAAGTTAACATTATTGAAAGTTGAAAGAGAGGTATTTTCTTGTCAATCTGTTATTCCCCACCACCTTGCTTGTCAACTTGACATAAAATAGATAAAATAGATTAGATGGATGCTTTCACAGTTGAAAACTCAAAACTGTTACCTTCACATATAGTGCGCCGACCCTACATCCGTGGCCTCACTTTCTCCATAACTCATCTTTCAATTTTTCTATGCTAAGGTTGTCAATTTCTAGACCTGTTTGTGCATGGAAGAATAAAAAAATACAAAAAATAAAAGAGAAGAGAATGTGGTCGAGTGGCTAACCAAGGGGTCTATTTCCTCTCTAGCCATATTGTTGACATCATGAATCCCAATCGCACTCTGATTAATTAGTCACCTATTTGAGCTAATCATCCATTTATAAAAGTCTCAAATCTTAACTCTGTTTTTTTTTTATTATTATTATAAGATCGTTTCTTGTAAGGGAACCTTCCCATTTGTGGAATCATTGGCAACTCTTGACTGTGATAATTGCACACTTGATTTTTCTATACGTATCTTTTCTTTAAGGTTGCCCGTCGTCATCAATTTTGGTATCTGCTGATGTATTAGCTTCTGCATTTTGTGGCAGTGGTGAATCTGCAATTGGAGTAGATATTAGTTTGTGCATTATTTCTAACAATAATAGAAAAAATAAATAAATAATACCCATTTGGATTATTTTATGGTTTGTTATTAGCTAGTTGCTTGACCGAATATGAAAAATAATATAAATTTTTCTGTAATTGGTCATGGAGAAAAAAAAATAGACTTAAATCCACTTTTGGTCCCTTAACTTATTTTTTAGGTTCAATTTGATCCCCCAAACTTTATTTTCGGCTAACTAAGTCCTTTAAGTTTTTAAGGTGGGCCAAATAGGTCATTTTCTGCCAAATAAGTCCTTTAAGGTTTTAAGTTGGGCCAAATAGGTCCTTTAAGTTTTTAAGTTGGGCCAAATAGGTCCTACGTGTCAATGACTCATTGGGCCCAACTTAAAAACTAAATTGACCTATTTGGCCCAACTTAAAAACTTAAAGGACTTATTTGGCCAAAAAGGACCTATTTGGCCCAACTTAACAACTTAAAGGATCTATTTGACCAAAAATAAAATTAGGGGAACAAATTGAACCTAAAAAATAAGTTAAGGGACCAAAAGTGGATTTAAGGAAAAAAAAAATACCTATTAACTTCATCAGCTTTGGTGTCTCTGATGATGTATTAACTTCTGCATTTTGTGGCAGCAGTGAATCTGCAACTGTAGTGGATATTAGTTTGTGCATTATTGTCCTGACAATAAAAGGAAAAAAAATACCCATTTGGACTATTTTATGGTTTGGACTAATTTTTGTTATTAGCTAGTTGCATACCTAAACATGAAAAATAATATTATTATTTTTGTGATTGGTTTGTCCTACTCACAATGAATACCGTTAATAGTAATCACAACAGTTCTGTTTTTTGGCGCTGGCTCATTGATTTATTATCTTTTAGAAATCTCTATATATCTCTCTCTTGAAAGTGACATTTGTTGTTGGACTTCCTTTTGGGTTTGTCCCTAAATTTCAATTGATGAGAGTATGTTTTCCTGTATTTTAATATTAATGCATTGTGCTGTGAGGACCAGTAGTATTTTCTTTTTTCTTTTTCCACCTTCTGCAAGTTGTGGTTGTGGATATCTTGCTGATATAGTCACACCTAATTTTTCTATTTGGTTCAAATAACTCCTTTCTATTTGGCTCATTGTGGATATCTCCTTTCTATTTTGCATTCAAATAACTCCAACTTTGTTTTGTTAATTGTTACAACAGTTACTTAAATATTAACAGACAAATAGTGCCTAAAAGTTGTCAGTGACTGATGGTTCCATATTTAAGAGCTTGAGCTTTGAAAGCATGGCACAGTACTCACACAGGTGCTTTTGGGTTCAGTTATAGTATTTTGACTTGAGGCAATGAAAGCAAGGAGAGGAAAACGATCAGAGGTAAGCTTTAACATGCTATGTACACTTACTACCAACTGGTGTGTTTGAGGAATAGTAGATATGAGCTACAATGCATGTTTCTTAAAGCATTATAATTTGGTTTCATTGCAGGCCTTTTGGCCCTCCATGGTGATGAAGAAATGGTTGAATATAAAGCAAAAGGTGTATGATTTTAGTGAAGATGAAGTGGACACTGAAACTGAGAGTGAAGATGATGGTATGTGCTTCAGGTTTAATGTATTCCTATCTATCTATATATTATCTATTTAAGAAAACTAACTACAGTTAAGTTTGTTTATCTACGTTGCACCACGTGTCAGCATCTTCGTCTCTGCCGATTTTCTCGTATGTCTGCTAGTTTAGAGTCAAAGTTGTGTTCTTAATTATTTGGAGTCAAAATTGCCAAGTTACGCATTCCTACTTAGCATAACTAATTTTGTGAGCTTCAAATGATTGATTGTTTTTGACACCTAATGAGCTCTGAGTGTTAAAATCACTATCATATGTGATTTTTGATATTTGTAATTCAGATGCATCATGTAAGGGCTACAAGATGAGACACAGAAGAGGAAAATCAGAAACTCTGCGTCTTCAGTACATAAATACGAAGGAAGTGAGGTCTGTTAGAGTATTCTAATTATGTGGCATGTTATTAATTTAATGATGATATTATTGAAATGCATTATAAA
The DNA here is from genome assembly GCA_037113605.1 of Calophaca sinica. Taxonomy (NCBI): domain Eukaryota; kingdom Viridiplantae; phylum Streptophyta; class Magnoliopsida; order Fabales; family Fabaceae; genus Calophaca; species Calophaca sinica. The sequence goes on from CM073731.1 coordinate 36,144,608, forward strand.
ATGGTTAATTTTTCAGGGTAACAATTGGCACTTGGAATGTTGCTGGAATACTTCCATGTAACGATCTTGAAATTGAGGGCTGGCTTTGTACCCAAGAACCAGCAGATATTTACATTATTGGGTAAGTAGAGTTTCTTGAGTTGCTTAATGAATTACTATTTCTAATTTTCTGTTGTGTTTAGGGTACATGGCTTTACTCTTATCTTGTTTGGGATGAAGTTCGCAGAGTTTCATTTTTTACTATGTGTAGTGTATTAATTTAATATGATGATATTTTTCCCCTATTTATCTATTTTGTTTGTTTTATTTACTTGGAGTATGAGTCTGCTAAGTATTTTTAATGATTGAAGTAAACAAATTAGAGATTTCTATATTACATATCCCCCGACTGCTGCATTGATTTCAAAGCCACGAATTATTAGCGACAATGATGGACAGGACTTGACAAGTTATCAGTCACTGCAAATATGTCCCACATCGCTAAAGTTGAAACAACATGTGCTTCGATATCTTATAAAAGCGGAGCTAAACAACGGGGAAAAGGCATCTTTGCGCTTGGGGCAATGACGCAGCTAGTGAGGTTCTAACCGAGGCGCGTCTATTGCTGGTTGAAAACTATTTCCAAACCCCCTCTTAGGCCTGGGTTCACCCCTGGCCTTTGAGAATTTCTGGAAGGGCTCCCCACTGGGGTAAAGCCCTACAATCCTAGTTTAAATAATTTGATAATTATAGTAATTCGGGATTTTATTTTTAATCAAAAAGCATTTAGCATAATCGGTGAAGATTGAGTTATATTTTTCGTTTGTGATATGTCTTTTATGATATGCATTTAACAGTTTCCAAGAAGTAGTCCCATTGAATGCTGGAAATGTACTGGGAGCAGAGGATAACAAACCCATCCTAAAATGGGAGGCAATCATTCGAAGAACTCTAAACAAATCTTCTGAACCCGATCAAAGCAAACAACAAAAAAGCTACAGTGCCCCTTCTTCTCCTGTGCGGACAAGTTATGCTTCTGCTGATGCTCTAGCAAACACTAAAGACATTATTAGTTCACAAGAAACTATGGATGAGGACTATTTAGGAACTGTTGACAGTGATGAGATAAAACAGGACGAAAAGAAGAGCATAATTGGTGTAGGAAAGAATTTACAATTGAGGAGAATATATGGCATTGATCTTGAGACTATAATTGATTGGCCTGAACGTCCGTTAGATGCAATCCCCAATGTTGATTCCAATCCAAAATTGCGTAGAGTACTGAGCAGTTCAGCCAGAATTGGCTTTAGCTTGATGGATAATAATGCTTCAATGTATGGTGGTGGAATGAAGCGTTCACACCAAAGTTCTGGAAATTTGAGTTTGTTTTGGAAAGAGCAGCAAGCGGTGCCTGAATTATTTGATTCCCTTGCTGACGTGTCTGAAATGTTATTATCTGATGATGAGGAAGATGATACTTTCTCTGAATTATTACCAAATAACAAAGATGCTAATGGAATAGGTACTGCTGTGAAATCACGTCCCAAGTATGTCCGAATTGTCAGCAAGCAGATGGTGGGAGTATATGTGTCTGTTTGGGTGCAAAGGAGGCTGAGAAGGCACGTTAATAATTTGAAGGTTTCTCCGGTTGGAGTTGGTCTTATGGGATACATGGGAAACAAGGTAATAGCATAATGCATGTTGCAGACTCAATTTTGCATAATTAGTTACATATAGCTTTAATTACATTTTTGGTCCTCCGGTTATAGTTTAGTTATCGCGATTATGTGATTTGGTCTCCTGGGTTTAAATTGCACAAATTGGGTTCTTCAAATATCGCAATCGTGTGATTTTGGTCTCTCGGGTTACAATTGTGCGAATTCAGTCTTTATGTATCGAGATTGTGCGATTTTGGTTCCTCTACCCAAATATTGTTCAACTTCTTATCGAAAATGTTGATGTGTCGCATATAGGTATCACCTGACACATAACTTTGTCTGAGTGGTATGTTATGATTGAAATGTTAAATTACCTAATTGTTATCTGAGTTGCCTTAAAAAATTTAAAAAATAAATAAATACAACTGAACAAAGAGATCAAAATTGCATAATCGTGATGTCTGAAAGACTTAATTCGCTAAATTAAAATCATAGGAACTAAAATCGTACAATCACAATACCTAAAAGACCCAATTTGCGCAATTGAAACCTGAGTGACTGAAGTCGCACAATCGTGATACCTTATACACAGTCAGGTGTATTATATTTAATGTCTTCCAATATATTTTAAGGTAGTATTTGATACATAAATTGTTATTGATGTAGGGGTCTATTTCAGTTAGTATGTCTCTCTTTCAGTCACGTTTGTGCTTTGTTTGTTCCCATCTGACTTCTGGTCAGAAGGATGGGGCGGAACAGAAAAGAAACTCAGATATTCATGAAATTCTACGACGCACTCGTTTCTCATCAGTCTTTGATACGGATCAACCCCAGACAATCCCATCACACGAGTAAGCAACCTTAGCTTTACATTGAAAAATGAAATTTATATTATGGGATATATTGAGAGTTCAAATCAGTGTTGTGAATGAACATATTGAGTTCATTGATAATTTGTTTTCTGCTAACAGTCAGATTTTCTGGTTTGGGGATTTGAACTATCGTCTCAATATGTCGGATGAGGAGGTTCGAAAGCTGGTAGTTATAAAGCAATGGGATGAACTGATGAATTACGATCAGGTGCGAATTATATAACTTAGATTAAACTACAATGATTGTTATTATCCATGTGAATTTATAATTGCTTAACCTTATTATATATTTGCAGCTAAGCAATGAATTACGTAGTGGACATGTATTTGAGGGATGGAAAGAGGGGTTAATAAACTTCCCTCCCACTTACAAGTATGAATTTAACTCTGACAAATATATTGGTGAGAATCCAAAAGAAGGGGAAAAAAAGAGATCTCCAGCCTGGTAAGTGCGGCAAACTTGGGAATGTTTTTGTTATTGCATGCATGCATTAGACACTTATATTTGATCTGCGTAAGATTATATATACAGGTGTGATCGCATATTGTGGCTAGGAAAAGGAATAAAGCAACTTCAATATCAGTGTGCCGAGAATCAGCTCTCAGATCATCGACCAGTTAGTTCAATCTTCTCCATTGATGTTGAAGTATTTGACCACCGCAAGTTACAACGAGCTCTTAATTTCGCAAATGCGGCAGTACACCCAGAAGAAATTTTCTTTAAAGAGGAAGGGGACTTGACATATTAGATACCACAACCAAATATCATCTCTGGTAAATATCCAATCCATGAGCTTTTGTCTAGGAAATGGTTTTGGTTTAATACACATACACATAAAGATCATACATAGAGTAAATACTCAAATCAAATCAGTTCCCGACAAAAAATATGCGACACAATTTAGTCTCTGAGAAAAAGAAAGCCCTGAAATAGTCCATGAAAATTACAAATGGGGATATGTTAGTCCCTCCATCCGAACACGATTGTTAAGTTGCTGACGTGTATTGTTAAGTCATTAATTTGTCTATTACTTAATGTCACCATGTAAAATAAGTCCTACACGTAGTTTTTCAAGGCTAAATTAATTATTATTTGGATCCATTTAAAGCTCTTTGAGATATATCCAAAAAAGACTCAATTTAGTCCCTCCCTTGTTCAACCCAAATCAGTCCCTTCATTTATCCGTTCTCTCGTCCGTTTAAATCTCTTTCTTTGACCTCCAAGCCCAAATCCCCCATTAGATACCTTGTTATTGGTAACCGTGTGATAATTGAGCAAAATTTGTGTGTGCATCCCCTTTTTGTTACTTTTTGTGGTCTATGCATCATCCCACTCTAGTTAGTGTTGAAATATCCGTACTCTGTGTGGTGTTTTTTGGTCCCTTTCAGGGTCATAACTCACAAGTGTGAAAGAAAGTGGTTCCTTATTTGGTTCCCCGTTTGGAACCTTTTGGTCTCATATTAAACATGTTTTTTTTTATCTGTTTCACAAATTTTACCCAAGTATCACAAGGTTACAAACAACAAGGTTCTAATGGGGGTTAGGGTTTGGAGGTTGTATGAGAGATCAAAAGAAAGAAAGGATTAATTTTTGGCCAAATAAGGGAGGGACTAAATTGGGTGTTTTTAGGTTGTCTCAAGGGTATTCACTTCAGTGGAAAATCTTTTTGAGTCAAAGGATCAATCTCTTTTGTTATTTTAAGCAACAGAATTACAGCTGACCTTAAGATTACCATATCTATATCAGCCCATGAAATTCCGCTTATATTTGTTATTCAAGAGACTTGGCAATGCATAAAGCACGGCCTTGTTTGAGACGCGTTGAAACTCAACTTTGTCACATAAAGGGACGATTTTGCCTCTAATCAGCTTGATTGAAAATATAATAACTGGTGAATGTGTTATCTGTTTATATTGTTTTGATCGCTTAAGTTTCCTCTCCCGCAGGGTGTTAAAATTCTGGCTTTAAAGTTAGGTTGATGATGAAAGACAACTGGTAACCTGTGTGTACCTAAAGATTCACAACTCAATTTTGCTCGCTCGAAGCATACTTCTAGTTCTTGAGAGTAATCTGAATCAGTCAAATGGAAGAGATAGTTACAACAGGAAATTTCATATAGGCATACATTACAGTACTTTTTTTGGGAATACAATACGGTACTGTTCTAAACTGTTTAATTTCTGGAAAACCACATAATCCAATTTTGGTCTCATCGGGTGTGCGTGTAAATATTTTTTTAATCATTTTAGTTATGAACTTTTTGTTAATTTATAACATTTCATGTTCAATGTAGGACTCCTTCGGTTTACAGTAGCTAATACAGAATTATTTATACAATGAACTTACCCACCAAATGTCCTGCCCAATGTCACCGACTTTTTGGCAACTTCTCATTCCTCATTTTATGTTTTCTTTTTGCCCTTTGCTATTTATTTGAGTAATTAGTGTATTAACCCGTGCGATACACGGGTAAGATTTAAGAATTATCCGTAGTCAAAAATAATTTAAAAAAAATATAGATAGGGTTCTAATATAATAACAAATAGTAATATGATTTAATGTGAATTCATAGTATGAATTAATAATAAAAACTAAATGGTCGAAATTTATTCCCACATCAAAATTGAATAAAAAAATACAAAAATAAAAGAAAAACAGGACAGCAATAGCTTTTTTTTAAAAGAGAAAATAAAGACAAAAAATAACAATAGTATGATACTTTTGGTCGAATTCATGTTGCTTGTATTTTTTAAAACTTAATGGTCGAATTCATGTTACTTGTATTTTTTTTTAACTTAAGTTAAATCATATTTTTGGTCGCTTATGTTTATTTTAGTTTTCAGATTGGTCCCTTATGTATTAAAAGTTTCGAATTGATCTCTTACATGTAAAAGTTATACCAATATGGTCCCTCTTTTTTTTCCCAAAAAGGTCCCTTATATTATAAAAATTATACCAATAAAGTCCTTTTTTTTGCAAAATAAGAGACAAAAAAAGACTACATTGGTATAATTTTTGTAACATAAGGAATCAGTTCGATACAAAAAAAAGAAACCACATTGATATAACTTAAGAGACAAATTCTGAACTTTTAATACATAAGAGACTAAATTAAAACTTAAGATAAACTTAAGGGAGCAAAAATATAATTTAGCCTAAACCTTAAAACCCGTACGTTATAATAAAATGGGCTTCCATTTTAAGAAGTCAAATAACAACACTTCATTCGTCATATTTGAATGGGAACAGGTACATACACCCCCACTTTTTACATCCATACACCTCTAAAATATGTTTTTCTTCCCAAAAATATCCCCACCCCTCCCTCTCCTCTCCCATAAAGATATTTTATGGGGGCTTGAACGGGAAAAAAATGTAGGGTGCATGTAGCACACTTCTACATGAATAGACCAAACTATTGGGGCTTTAAACCTAGCCAAACTCAAATCCATTACTCATAAGCCTAGTAGCTCCCACTTTGGGCTGGAGCCTATGTTTTCCGTTCGCAAAACAAAAAGAGAGTTGTTTCTAGCACACATTTTTTTGCCTACAACACCCCACCTTTTAGTTGTTGGAAGCAAAATAGGCTTCCGGAAACGGAATGTAAAAAAAAAAAAAAACTAGAGATGTTGTAGGAAGAAAAGTGGGGTGCTGGAAGCTACTCCCAAAAAAAAAGGTGAGCTTTATCAATTAGAGTAGTGCTATTTATAGAAAATAAAAAGGTGCTACTTGTAGTAGATCGCCGAATATTCCTTTTAATCCCTTTCTGGGTCATTTTCAATTATCAAAAAAGGTGCTACCGGCCTTACCAATTTAGGTCAAACTGCGTTAGGTACAATCGTAGAAGTTTCCATACACATGAAACCTCGTTAAAAAGAAAGCAAACTAAAAAAGATTTTGGTGGCGTGGAACAAAAAAGTGTATGCTTCTTTGTATTTCAAAGAGGTTAATGCAAACTTTGGAAGGGAAAAAAAACCAATCACATCAACCTTTTTTAAGAAGCAGCTTAAAGCATACAAATGTTGCTTGAAGACTAACAGTCGATTTGTGCAAAATATGGCCGTCATGCCCACCATATGTCACATGCGGATGGAAGTTTTTTGCACCACTAGAATAAAAATAAGATCGATGAAGAAAGGATGAATAACAAAAATTACTAAATTGATCAATAGGCATCATCATCATCATCATCATCATATATAATATATAACATAAAATTCACATATAGAAAAACCGTTATCTAATTTGCTCGAAGCCCTTAATGAGCAAACAAAATAAAATAAAATAAACAAATGGAGAAAAGAAACCCAGATATCAAAGAAGAAATACGCTCATAGATTAGATCTATGTATATACAAATATACAAATAGAAAATAGAAGCATAAGTTGATAAGAAAACGGTGGCTTTTATAGAGAGGTTTCCAAGACTACTTCTAAGCTAGGGCTAAGCATACATGCCACTGCACGGCTTCAGCTTGCAACTTGCATATAGGGTTACGGGCAATGGGCAGCATGGTGTCTAAAATGGTTTGTTATGGGCATCATTAATTTAGTTGACCACAAAATTAAAATGGGCAAGTTGGCCCGGGTGAGATCTCAAATTTAATAACATTATTATATACATTTAAAATTTTATTCATTTGAGTTTAAGTTTATTCTATCGTGGATTTTTTTTTTTGAAAGGAGTAATTCATTCACCAAAAAAAATGTTGCCTTAAACCAAAAAGGAATCATTGATTTTTAATTCAGCATTAAATATATTCTTTGATAAAATAATTTATTTAAATATTGGTTCTTGAGAAACAAAACCTTAAAATTATAAAGTTATATTAACTTAAATTTAACAAAAAATGGAAGGTATCAAGAACTCGGAAATTGAGAGTGATTCGATTAAAAATTTATAATTTAATGATAATAATAATTTGTTTATATTATTATTTTTGTTTTTGGATATAATAAACCCGAAAATTGATAAAGTATCATGTATAAAATCAAAATATGATCACAAATTTGATTTATTGATGCATTTTAATTAGTAATTAATGAATCAATCAAAAAATATTAATTAAATTAAAATTAATTTAAAATAAAATAAAAGATATATTTTGGTAGGAATTAGAATGCTGATTTTTGACACGTGACATGGGTCCACATGACAAAATTCTATTTTATATAATATAGTCAATTGAAATTCTAAATTATCTCCTTCATCAAATTTATTTTGCCATTTTACTGTTTCCTTTTTACATCCATTCCCAATTTTTAATTCTTATTTTCACTTTTGATTTCAAAAATATTAGTGATTTGATTTGATTTTATACGAAAATTGAAAATAAATTCGATGCCAAACAAAACTACAATCGTTAACAAAAGAGGAACAAAAAAAAAAATACAAGGACAGAAATTGGATAAGGGCATCAGTTCTCCAAGGTGATATAGCATCAATGAATTATTCAGACGCAAATTACCCATTTACACATGAGATTCATCACATGCCCATTCACGATTTTAATTTAAATTTACAAAGCGTAAAAAAAATATTTTTAAGTTAAAAATCTGGAAGTATATCAAAATTAGATAGGAAAAAACCACCACTAACAAACTTAAGAAACGAGCCAAAGCAACGTTTAGCAAATGGAAGAGGGAATCAAGATAGCGATCAGAACCTGTCGGGATTCATGAATACATCACGCAAATATCAGCGGATTGACAGACAAATGAATTTCTATCATCACATCGCTTCTCCTTCTCAATTACCAGCATTCATCTAATTACCACCAAATTCAAGGTTTTTTATTATTAATGGAAAACCAAAACAATTTTTTAATATATGTAAAATATAAAGAAGGGAAAAAGGTTTTATTGTTAGAGCTCAGAACTTCTTAGAGGATTGCGCCATCATCGACGAGCACAACAGATGACTCGGCTCTGGCACAGTTGAATCTTCATCATAGGCTCGGGATGAAAAATTGAAAACACTGGTTTTGCAAAGAATATTAACAGGAAAACCCAAATTAAACGACACATAAAAATTGAAGAGGATAGAAATAAACTGGCCAAACTCAAAAGATAAAATACATGAGAGGAGAAAAAGCGAACAGTGAAATTCCCAGTAGCTATATTGTCTCCTGAATGAAGACGAGGACTTTGGCGATTATTATTTATAGGTATAAATTAGGGTTTTATCAATTTAGGCTCGACTAGGGTTCCGCTCTGAACTACTATGGCAAGGGAGACCCGGTTATATCGGGTACATTTTACATTTTCGGGGGCCCAATAGGTCATTATGTAGTACATATTATACCCTATGGGTGATTGGGCAATCAGGCCCATGATGTATTTTTTATAAACAACTTTTTTTTGGTACCTATTTTTTATAAAGGCTTAATTGCATTTTTGGTCCCCTTATTTTTTTAAATCCACGATTTTAGTCCTCCTATTTTATTTTTCACGAATTTGGTCCCCATACTTTTTATTTTTCACGAATTTAGTCCTCACACTTTTTTAATTGCACTTTTGGTCCTAAAAATCGTGAATCTCTTGCACTTTTAGTCCTTAAAAATTGTGGATTTTGGGAAAGTAGGGGACCAAAAGTGCAAGAGATCCACAATTTTGGGGACTAAAAGTACAATTTAAAAGTAGGGGGACTAAATTCGTGAAAAATAAAATGTATGAGGACCAAATTTGTGAAAAACAAAATAGGGGAACTAAAATCGTGGATTTGAAAAAATAAGCGGGACCAAAAATGTAATTAAGCCTTTTATAAACAACTTTTATTAGTCTGAAGTGAATGCTTGTTTTGTCAACAACAAAAAAAGTGAATGTTTGAATTTTCTTTTGATATTATTTCAACTTTTTAAAATGGTGGCATGTACCACTCAGGAGTTTGGAGCGACATGGGTACGACCATTTTCCAAAGAATTCATTTTCCAACAGGATTCGAGCCAGAGACCTCCCACATTCCAAGGATATCTCTGTGCATACTCTCCTACCTAATGGACCAAACATGCTTTCACTATGTCAGCCATTTTAGGTAGAAAATAATGGCTCGAATTTGATCATCGTAGAAACACTTTTTTTAATAATAATCATCCGTTAAAACAATTTAAACCTTGAAGACGTCTTTAAAATAATAACTGAAAAATCTTCTGTAACACTATGTTTAGTTGTGAGAAAACAATGAAAAGAAAAAAGAGGTGAGAAAGAGTAAAGATGAAAAAAAAAGGAGAGAAATAAAGTAAATTTATGTATTGTTTGGTATAAGAGAAAAAACAAAGAAATAAAAGAGAAATAAGTGTATTTTTCTTTATCCCTTTGTTTTTTTTTTAATAAAAAGAAAAATGTTACTGTATTTTAAAAATCACAAATACCATTAAACTTTAAAAACTAAGGCGGATTCTACCGTGAACAAGTACATTGGGTAGTACCATGGTGCACAAGTAATTTTTACCATTAGATCAAGTAGTCTACTAAACCTTACCATAATCCATCAACACCATATCATCACTCTCTCCCCTTTCCCCTAGCACCGTCCCTCAACTCTACTCTACCGCCACTGTTCGACGCCCAGCCAGAGCTCCGCCCTACCGTATGTGGAGCCAGAGCCACCGGACATGTTGGAAGGGTCTAGAGACACAATGTTCTCTCTCCCTCTCTCTCTCTCTCTCTCACAGGTCCTCTGAGGTGGAAAATTGGGTTTGTACTGCAACCTGTAGGGTTTTCATTGTTGGAGGACCAATCTTGGTGCTTCGAATTCGTTGCACGATTCGTCGATTCAGAGCTTTGAATAACGACAATTCATTGCCAATTGGTAGTTCCAATGATTCGAAAGGGTTTCGTGCGTGAATCCAGGTATAGATGTGAGCTAGGGTCATTCACAGTTAGATTTGTTTCGTTGGGCTGCCAATAAAACTCAAGGCAGAGGAGCTCGCGTTAGTGGAGGAGGTTGCTATGGTGGTGCGATTCCAGCGAGAGAGGAGGTTGTTGTGTGGCTTGACAGAGCTCACAATGCGATTCTGCCATTTGGAGAAGAATCTGGCACCGATGAGCTTCTTGTTGCAGTTTCTGGGTGAGAACTTCTCCCCCCCCCTTTTGCAAAACCCTTTCCAGCGATGGGGAATGGGGCCAAGGTTCAAATTGGAGAAGCTTCGGCGCTCTGGCCAAATGCCGGTGTGGAATACTCCGATGATGACGTCGGAGCCGTAATCAGATTCGAACCACAGACCTCGCTGGTTACGAAGGCTGAGGAACTCAGGCGAGCGAGTGGCATGCAGCTGACGACGAAGAAAGAGAGCTGACAGTGAAGGCAGCAGGGAGATGATACAGTGCCGCTAGTCCATCCTAAATATGTAAGGAATATGTTAATCTAATGGTAAACATTACTTGTGCACTGTGGTGCTAACCATGACACTTGTTCACAATAGAATCCGCCTAAAAGCTAATATACAATTTCTTACTATTTCAGTTTCAATGTTAATTTTTTAAATTAATTTGACTTCATTAATTAAATTATTCTAATTGAAAATTTATTTGTTTAATATTGTATTATTAGAATATTAAATTTGCTTATTTTATTAGTCAATTTCCCTTGGATTCATTTTATTTATTCAATTAATTAATAAATTCAATTAATTTATTAATTTTTTGTTTTAATTTAATTTATGTTAATTGATTGATTAAAAAACAATCACGTCCCTTTTACACGTTACCTACACTCGTCAAAACACAAACAATGAGAGGGCATAAATGGAAGAGGAAAAATATTGGGCTTCTCTTCCCTTTTTCTTCGCTCTTAAGGGGAGTTTGAAAAAAGAGACGGTCCTACCAATTTTTTTTCTCTCTTCTAGTACCTCAACAAACCAAACGAGAGAAATATCTTCTCTTTCTCTTTTCACTAACTCTTTCGTGGCTATCAAATAAACACAACGTAAGAGTTGTTTGTTGGTTAGGATAAAAGAGATATGATAGAATGAGATACCATATTCTAGCTTAATTCATTGTTTGGTGACCCAGCAGGATAGGATAAATAAAATCTTATAACACTATAATGATCACATATGCAAAATTTTAGGATTTTTGTGAGCCCAGGGTATCCCTCGGCTTTGAATTAGGGACAAATCCTTCAAGGTACTGAAATCTATTTAAGGGGTTGACCTCTCCCAATAGATGTTTTCTATACACACCGACCCGAAATTGAACCTTTAACCATATGCTTAAGGGACTTAATCATTTGTCAATCGTGCCACTTAAGCATTTGTACATATGTAATTTAATTAATACTTAATAATAGAGACAAATATAAAATAGTTTTCGAATTTTGAACGCAATCTAGTACACTTGATCAACTTAGTAATAGGTTTTAGTTTAATAGCTGGCTTGATTACATGTACACTTTACATGAAGTTATTAAATGTATCATTATAGTGATATTAACCGAATGTGTTGACACACACACACTCTCTAAATTTTAAAAAATGGTGTTGTCACTAACTTCATCTCCTCCTCCATCCACTCTGCCTTCGACTACCCCTAAACTACACATGTTGGCCTTCAAGTTCAAACAACACCTGCATCACCTTCACGTTCACCACCAAGGATGTCGCCATCGACAATTTTTGCATGAGCTACTATGAAACGACATGATTCAAACAATCAGTCACACTCCAAGTTGGATCCAAAGTTGTTTTGAGTCTCACATGAGACACTACACTAGTTCCCAAGTCCTTCATCGGTAGCGACCGGTGGCGGTGGCGAAGGAGGAAATGGTGTCATTAATGGTGCCGATGACACAATTGCAACACAAGAGTCTTTTTATGGCATGTGGAAATGTTGGGATGGTAATGGGTACCCACAAAATTACCCATGATGGGTAGGGTAATCATCTGCTTAGTGGATATGCGTAAGGGTAAGAGTAATTACCCGTAAATTTTTACGGGTACAGGTATCTCAGTACCCAACTCATCTCATACCTGCACATATATATTTATTTATTTACTTATATAAACATAATTATGATTACAATTATAATATTGAATTAAAAAATAAAACTAATCTAAATGTCCAAACAAAATATCATATGTTGTGTTTAATAACCTTACTTTGTTGTATTTTAATTTAGTAAATTATTTTGTTTGTAAAATTTTATAATTAGGTTTAGAAATATCTTTAGATAGTTTTTCAATTGAACTACAATTGTATTTGTAATCTATGTTTATTTTTTATTTATTATTTTTTCATAGTTAATTAAATTGTAAGTAATGGGTACATGTATTAAGACATCTAGTTGGTGAGGGCACGGGTATTAAAATTACAACTCATGCGAGTATGAGTCCAGGGTCATATATTATTTTAAAATACAGGTATAGAAATGAGTACTATAATACTCTACCCATTGTCACCCTTGTGGAAAAGACGGTGATGGGAAAGACTTTGAAGCTAAAGGTAGTGAAGCTATGGAGAATGCTTCATTTTCAAAAACACTTAAAAAAATTGTGTTTTAAATTTTTTTAGAAACACCGAGTAACATGTTTGTTTCAGATTAAAAAATATGTGATTTTTAGAGAAAATTATTTTTTAGATATTTCTATGTGAAGGAAAAATTGAATTGTGTTTTTCACAATAATAAAAATACTTTTTTAATCTATATGTCTTATCTATCACACTCGTCAAAATCAGAAAGCTATAAAAAATAACTGTTCTAGATTCTAATTATTTTAAAAGCTGAAAAAAAACACAATTAAACTCCTTAAAAATATTTTTTAGTTAAAATAGTGATTTTTTTTATTAAATAATCTGTAACAATGTAACAAACTGACACTTTAAAAAATTTAAAATGAAAACAGAGAAAGAAACATATCTTCTTTATTATTTATTGAAAATAAAAACAGAAAATGCCCGAAATAAACATACTCCTAAGATTCAAAGTGCAGTTGACGAATTCAAACCTTATCATAGTCGTAACCTAACAAAAGCATTCGAGGTTCACATTCAACTAACGGTTTAGGATCACTTTCTGATTTCCCAACATAAGCATTTGAGATTCATGTTCAACTTTCACCACTTCTAAACAAGTGATGAAATTTACTTCAAGGCCTCATGCACGTTGGATTGATTGACCTTAAACTTGCACCAATGCACTCGGCAAAAATAAACCACCATAACATGTTCTTAAGCCCCTCAAGAAAGGTAGAAAACGTCTACCCGCCCAGGTGGTGTGGGTGGCATATCCGCAGGGAGGGTTGCGAACCCTAAGCCATCCCCTACATGGCATCTAAATTTGAACCCAAAATGATATATTGGTTGTTAAACTTGATGGGCAAGAACTGAAAGTAAAAATGAGAATAAATGAAAAAGTCTAGGTCTACAATAAAAAAAAACATATAAATTAACTGCAAAAGGCAATTTCGATTGTTCACTGAAAAATACTACTGACAGAACTGTCATCATGAATACGCCAAATAGTTTCGCCCAACAGATTTGCTACGGTAAGAATCGTTAACTGGGGGAAATAGTTCTTCTCTGCAACTGGAATGGTGTTTGTAATTATCACCTCTTGAAATAAGCCACTGGACAGCCTCTCGATTGCAGGAGGGCTGTAATAAACAAAACAAGCATAATAAGAATACTGCAGCACATATATATAAGGCTGAAAAGAAATGCCACGACCAACATATATTTATGTGCTGAAGGTTGAGTAAAGCATACTGCTCAAGCTATTGAGGGACTGATAGATGAAAATAATGAAGAAAATGTAGGCTGACTAATAATGCTGATTACTGAATAGTTTGTGATTAGGATTATAAACTTTAGTAGTATGTAATCTATTGGAAATTGAAGAACAAATTATCAAACAAGCATCACATGCTTCAGATTTAAGCAACAAACTGTAGACTCTGAAACTTCAACCAATTCACTAGAGGATTGAAAAAACCAAAAGAACGAGAATATAATTGTATAGCAGAATCAACAGCAATACCTGAAAACACCATGAGTGCAGCATGCATAAACTTCCCTAGCTCCCTCTTCATGTAACAGTGCGGCACCCTTAGCAATGGTCCCTGAGATCCAAAATAATTAGAATAAGACGTATGCCAACAAATATTAATAAAGAAAATGAAAAAGCAACTAATACGACCATCATACTTGCCCACAAAACAACAAGGAAAAACCATGAATGCTTGTTAAGGAAATGCAACTGAACCTCCCAAGTAGCAAACAACCGGCTTCTCAGGCAAATACAGGGGATAGAATGATTGCAAATCTCAATTACAGTCCTAGATAGTATTTATTATTTATAATTAACTCCTAGTCTCTAAAGTTACATTCAGCAGTTTCCTGAATGAATAAATGCTTATGTAAATTCTGATGCAAATACTTTAAAAATACGGAACGCCAAAATATGCTACAAGAACATTTGGGATCTGTGGGATAAAAGTTCATTAAAATAAGATGGTTATCAGGTTATGGTATCAATCTTAAGACACGGCTAGTCAAGGAAAATGCACTAAATTTGTTGGCTTAGTTAGATTTCTTTGACCCAGCAAGTAACCATTATATGCAACAAAAACACGGAAAAAAATCAATTCAAATGTTAAATTTGGCATTGAAGAAGGCATACCAGCAGTGTCAATCATATCATCCACCATTACTGCAACTTTTCCTTTTACATCACCAATCAGGTTCATTACCTGCAGGGAAAACATAAGACAGATAAATACACCTGAAAGATCCATGTGGTTAACTTCAATTAATCCCCGAGTAGAATTTGTATATTATAATACTATATCATGCTGAACCATGTGCGCGTTCAAAAATAACAAAAAAAAGGGCCCTCACCCCACAACAAATATTTATGTAACTTAGATTGGCCAATGTCTAAATACCTTACTAATATGGCACTTGAATAATAGTATTGTGATCCCTCCAAGTCAAAATCACTGAAACTAGACAACAGTGAGAAAGTGCCTCATTTCAGGGCCAAAATGGTAAAGGTCCTAACTGATTCTACTATACTAATTTTATCACAACCTAGAAGAACATTACATGGTATTCATACCCAACAAAGCTAGTCATATGAGAAATATCAGTGTAACTTGTATAATAGCATAGCCATAAAACTATGCTACTATGCTCCTGAAGTAGGACCAAGCATACATACTCCAACCCTACAGCATTACTTCAAATTATGCCGAGCAGATCATATAGTAAGGAAGCGTTTTTCTCATGAAGATCTTTTATTGGGATAAAATTTAAATGGAAATTAGATAATACCAAAGAAACCATTTAACATAATACACACTAAATATCCATTACCAACAGCCACATTTGTTGGTTAAGCAAAGTATCTCAGAGAGGGCAGACTTATTTATGGAAAAAAGTAATTACTGGCAATGAACACTAATAAAAACCAAATAATCCCTGTTTGAAAGTTAATCCCTTACATGAATGGCAATTCCAAAAGATATGGAGTATGACAAGGATCATTCACAGATTTTGTTGCAGGAATTACCTCAGCTACATTATGTCCGTGGCGCCTTTTGTCTACAATAGCTAAAGGTGCATCAGATAATTTCTTTGCAAAAGCACGTGCTCTTGCAACGCCACCAACATCAGGGGAAACAACAACCAAGTCATTTGAACTGATTGTCTTGCTGGCAAGATAATCAAGGATCACAGGCTAGTGGACATCATAAACAATAGTATTAGAAAACACATAGTGAAGAAACAAAGTAAAGCCATTCAGACATTACTTACTTGGCAATGCACATGATCCACAGGAATATCAAAGTAACCCATGGACTGCCCTGAATGAAGGTCACAAGCAAGAACACGGTCTGCCCCAGCTTTGGTAATAAGGTTTGCAACAAGTTTAGCTGCAATGGACTCACGCCCTTGAGTCTGTTAAGGAAGACCAAAAAAAGCTCCAGTAATTGCTTATAAACACGAGAGAGAGGGCAGAGGCAAATGAACAGATACATCCAAATCACTCAGAAAAAGAACAGAAGTAGACAAAAGCGACAAAACCGGTGAGTAGGGGAATCTTGTCTGCAACCATGTGTGACATGTAGATCCCCATATAGAACTACAGATTACAAAAGTTTAAATCTGTTACGTACAAAATACTTGCCTTTCTATCTGCTCTGGCATATCCAAAGTATGGAATCACAGCAGTGATGTTTTTGGCAGATGCTCTTCGACAAGCATCAATCATGATTTGAAGTTCCATGAGATTCTCGTTTGCAGGAGGGCAGGTTGGTTGTATAAGGTATACGTTGCAACCTCTAACACTCTCTTGTAACTGGACATAGATTTCACCATCAGCAAATCTCTTTATGGAAATCTTTCCAAGTTCCAGGCCCATGTAGCGAGCAATTTCCTAGTTGAAGCAACACAGAGTTAAAAAAATAAAAAATAAAAATAAAAAATAAAAAACTTCTCACCAGAAACCAGCTCAATAGAAAAATGCTGCACACCAACTATATTTGGTTGCAAGGGAAGGGACCAAAAGGTTCGGTAACCACTCCGAGACTGGATTCAAGAAACAAGCTTTGAAAGTACCTATCTATCATGTTTATAACATACACAACATTGTGCTAGATGACACCTTCAATACAATTTGATATCGTTTTTCAATTAATATTTATCCTTTCAATCAAAAATAAAATTATAAATACTTGTTCAGTTAAATAGTTTATAATGGCCATTAGTAGAATAAAAAAAAAAAATCGAAATACCAAATATTAAAAATCAAGCGTCCTTGAGTCATATTAATTCCTGAATAATGAAAATTAACCCGAGGCTCTTGAATGTACTTTTCAGACACTAATTGAACTATGTATTGAATATTTAAGTAAAGTAGTAATAGTGGAAGAACCTGGGAAAGTGCAGGATTAGCGGTGCCAGAGAACAATTTCAACCTGTTACCGTTTCTACTAACGGCTTTCTCCGTCCTTGCAGATTCCATGAACTTGGGAAGCGTTTGTTCATTGAGAACCGGAACGATCGGTTTCCCGTTCAGAAAATTTGACGGTTCCGACATATCACATTTCTGGCACAAATGCCATAAAAATAAAAACATAAAATATTAATGTGTAAATAATTCTAAAATAATAAAATAAGAATGGATGACTACCACGCCATTAGTCGCGACGATTCGAGTGCGGTGGTGGTAATCAACAGAACCTAATGTTCGAAGGGCGAGGCCATGAGTGGTGCCAGTAAAGAAAGAAGAAGAAGATGAAGAAGAAGCAAAAGCCATGGTCGATGACGACGTAGGTTGAAGGAGTGATGACGCCATGTGTGAGGAACCAGACCACGTGTCGCCGTTAGGGTTTGTCTTCTTCGCTTTTTCTCTGCGACACAGAGAGAGGGGTTTCGAGCAGAGCAGAACGATTTTCAAGCTCTGTTCGCTGTGGCGGGTCTGTTGGTTTACACGAAAGAGAGAGAGAGAGAAAGAGAGGATTCGGCTTTTTAAGTGTTGCGAGGGTCACTGTGCGACGTCGTTGTACAAGAAAAGATTAGGAAAATAAACTAATTAAGGAAATATAATATATATAAAGCTGAAGAGAAAAACGTTTTCGTATTTTGTTTCCTTTACTTGGTAATATTTTTTGAAAATAAAATCAATTGAGAAAGATATTCCCTCCCTCTTTTTTATAGGTTAAAAAAT
Source organism: Calophaca sinica (assembly GCA_037113605.1). Taxonomy (NCBI): domain Eukaryota; kingdom Viridiplantae; phylum Streptophyta; class Magnoliopsida; order Fabales; family Fabaceae; genus Calophaca; species Calophaca sinica. Next base: position 36,162,785 of record CM073731.1, read on the forward strand.
AATAATATTTGATCAAAATTTATTGAGTGCCAGAAGAGAGATAACATTTCTTCGGGCACTCAATTTTTACACTTCTAGTTCTAGATAAAAAGGTCACGTGATCTTTGTCTTTTAGAAACCATGTTGGGGTAGAATTTGTACAAATCAAAATAGGGTGCTTTTGTTGACAAAAAAGATAAGGTGCTATTTAACACCCAAAAAAAAAAGAATAGGGTGCTCTTCTGGGTTTGAGTCAGTCAAAATCAGTGACTCCTTTATTTTATTGGTTTAATTGTATTTTTGGTCTCTTAGGTATTGTATTTGTGCGATTTTAGTCCCTCAAGTTCTAATTAAGCAAATTGGATTCTCCAGGTATCATAATTGTGAGATTTTGGTCCCTCAGGTTCTAATTGAGCGAGTTAAATCCTTGAGATATCACAATTGTGTGATTTTGGTCCCTCCGTTCAATTATCATTCATTTTATAACTGAAAATATTGTAAAGACTTTTTAATTTTTAAGCCAACTAACATATCACCTATATCAAATTCTGTGTTAGGTCATACCCACACATAATATATCAACATTTTTTAAAGAAATTGTACGACAAAAGATAACAAAATCGCACAATTGCAATAATTGGATGACCCAATTTGTCCAATTGAAACTTGGGGACCAAAATTGCACAATCGTGATACTTAAGGGACTAAAAGTATAATTAAACCTATTTTATTTTATTTTATTGTAAACATGCATGTTCTTGATTAGGAAGGTGAGCCCCTTATTTGCCACTGCTTTTGGTTCGATGTATGTCATCTTCCCAGAATGAATATATTCATTTTCATGCACCGGATACGAATTTCATATTCTCTTGCCTTTCCTTTTTGGTTTCTACCATTCCTTTTTCGAGTCAATAAAGAAATTATCTTCGTACACTTATCTAAAGCCATGTTTGGAAGTTTTCAAGAAACTAAACTGAAATATACATATATATGATAGAGGGGGGATCGAATTACATATGCGTAATACTTGGTTATTGTTATATTGTTCAATAATTTTATATCAGATACTTGTATTACAAAACTCATCGTTAGATTTATAAAATTTAACATTAATTTAAAATTATTTGATACATTATTGAAATACATCAAGATTAACGTCGTTTAATAAAAATACATAAGATATTAATCTTGATGCATCTCAATAACATAACAAATAATTTTAGATTATTGTTAAATTTTATAGATATGATCTACATGATGGTATCTTTCAATCCAACAACAAGTATTCGGTACAAAGTTATTGAACGGGGTAAGAATATCTTAAGTATTAGTGTAATTTGGTCTCTCCTCAATATAATAATGTTTAATTTATATTTGAAAGTGAGATAACATCAAAATTTATACTCATTGTCATATATTCATGTATCTACTCACCAAAAAAAATTCATGTATCTTCTTATTTTTATGTCACATCTTTTTTATATTTCCTTTTCAAAATAAATTATTTGTCAAAAAAAATCAAAATAGATTTATTTTTACTTTTATTTATTTGATTTAAATAGATTTTTTTAGTTTCCTTATTTTATTTAATTAATTTATAAATTTATTCAACCAATATAAACATAATTGGATATTTGTAAATCTTCTTTATTAATTAAATCAGTTTTGATAATTTCTAAAATAGAAAAATCCAAATGCTTATATTTTTCGATTTCTATTATTATTATTATTATCATTATTATTACTACTACTACTACTACTAGTTTTTTTGACCCGTGCGATGCGCGGGGTAAGCAAAGTTTGTCATATTACTTTTGCAATTTTTTGTTCGAAAAATATATTTTCTAGCTTTTGTAACACAATAAGCCACCTTAACTTAAAATCTCAGATTAAAAAAATGAAAAATAAATCAAATTTCGTTTTATAGCATGAAAATAATCATGTTCTTTCAAACTGAGAAAATAATGTCATAATTTTCTTAAATGTAATTACGAACATATAAAATGGTATGTCCTGTTTTTGTACAAAAAAAACATATATATAAACTGGTAAATAATAATTATATTTTTGTTTGACAAAGTTAAATAATAATTATATAAAAATAAACATTAGGCAACATGTATAATATTATAAAAAGTAGCTTTATTTGTCATGCCAAGTTAACATGCAGACTATCAAAATTTAATTAGCACATTCGGCAAGTAGAACACCTAACAATTAAATTCAAACCTATGAGTGCAAAAAGTAAATAAGATAGAGTTATGTATATTTCAAAAGTTGAGGAAATAATGCTAACCCAAACCATCTAAGCTAAATTACGAAAAACTTCTTTGTAAACTATATTTGAAGTGGTGGTTGTCACATCTCCCTCGTTGTTACATATGAGTATCATCAATCCACTATGTAACCCTTGATATTGTAACATATAGTTGACCATGGGAAAAAATGATTGTGAAAGATAGATTCTTACATGTTTCAAAGACTGTCGCTGACTTTTATTTATAGTCATTGCAAAAGAAACAATCACTAAAAATTGTTTCAAAGACTGCCCCACCAATAAATTCTCCATAACATAAGCAGAACCATCTTCTATTTATCTTTCAAACATAGACATTAGAGTATGCTTGATGGTAGCCTGAATCTTTGTATACTATATTTTTGATGTACCACAAAGTGAAGTGATGAAATTCTTTAATTTAAATATGAACTGTAGTGCATTGATTAAATAATGCATGAATTAATTACAATAGAATATTTGTTCATCAAGTAGTATGAACTCAATATTACCAATCTGTGTTGGATTCTTGTATATTGGCTGTTTCAAAAGATTGATGACTCGAACTTTGATCTTCCATTCCACATCACCAGCCTTGATAGCACTGAGAGGAGTAATTGTAGATGTTATTCTACTTACAAATGAATGTTTAGTGATTTAACAATGATTGTTAGAATAGTATGGTCAGAAATAGTATAGTATACATAATACATAAATATCGCAACAATTTCAAATCCACAATGGAAAGAATTTAAATGTTTTGCTCCTTTAAGATAGTGGCAAACGATTCTCACAGAGGGGTATCACAAAAGATGTTCGTAGGCTTTCTTTGATAGTCATACGAACTCACGCTCTATAAAATATGTGTTTTAACTTTTACGGCTTTGACTAAATAGGTAGGTCATATAAATGGTAAGAATTATAAATTAATTTGAATAAGTGGCAAGAATTAATTTTACGTCAATAAATATTTATAATTGATAGATAATTTATATGGTTACCCAAAAGATTAAAAAAAAAAAATTCAGACTTGTGCATCACAAAAGATGTCATCCAATTATTATGCGTATGCTAATCAAAAGAGGTATAAATGATACTATTTCTCTCCTTTTTAATTTAATCTTTTTATTTCAAAATAAATCTTTAAGTTCTTTAAATGTTAATATAATGTTATATGAGATTTTTTAGTAATCTGACCAAATTATCCTATAATTAATACTTACTAACACTATTACTTTTAGTGATTTGACCACATTATCCTATAATTAATGCTTACAGACACTATTATTTTTAATATTATAAAGATAAAGATTATTATTATTATTACCAGAAAAATCATCTTCTCTCCATTAAACTCATACCTTCTAAAATATTCTTCTATTTTTTATATCAATCCATAAAATTAAATTTGAGTCAATACTCTTGAATGCAAAACAATCTTTTTTATTATTCTTCTTTGTCACTAGGCTTTTTTCTACTAGGCAAGCCATATTTTATTTTTTTGTATTTTTTTGACATTTTTTTTATGTATTTTTATTTTTCCACTTCTCTTAAATATTGTTATTTAAGTCGCATAAATTTTTTTATATTAATATATTTGAAGATGTAAATTTTTGACAAAAAAATACAATTTAGATAAGAAAATAAATCAAATTATAAAAGAAAATATGCAAAGTAATCTTAAGAAATAGTCTAAAATTAACCTAAGTAACTCTAAAATGCAATTTTTTTTTGGTACACTCTAAAATGCAATTTAGATACTATAAGATATTTTTATATATTTTAACATTCTGTCTCGGGTTAAAACTTACCGAGCTTTAAGTTTGTTATTTATATACCTTATTGGTAGAAAAATATCTTATATTGTACTATGTTATAATAAATGAAAAATGTTTATAATATTATGATATGATACTTTTTTGGTACTAGTGTAGAGTCAAGGTCACCTATGGGACAAAAACCAAACCCAAGTTGCACCGCAAAAGAAGGCTGGATCGGATGCCGCTTTGCAGCTTCTCAGTAGAAAAACAAGGTGAGAGAAATTTGAGAAAACATGGGAAGATAAAGATGAGAAAAAAAGAATCTAAAGACAGATGGAGAGAATGTAAAAGTAGAGGGGTCAATCCGTGCTCACGGCAACCTATTTGAGCCGGCCCGTGATGGGTCAAGCTATTATGAGACCTGCTCGGTTGGATCAATTTAACGTGGGTTATCATTTTGCTAGCCCAACCTTCTGTGGGCAGGGCGGACCAATTTATATTTGAGGGTGTGCAAAATTTTAAAAATTTCACTTATATTTTTATATAATTTTTTTGATCCCACTTTTAAATTTTTGTATACCCCGATCCATACACTTTTATCTCCCAACCCTCTTACTTAGATAGTGTTTGGTTGAAGGTGAATAGAAGGGAGGGAGTTATTTTAATTTTTTTATGTTTGGTTCAATTTTAGGAGGTGAGGGGGAACAAAATCTCTCCTAACTCAATTTTTACTCTTGTCTAATGTTGGGATTTTTAGAAAGAGAGGGGAGCTTAAATTATTTAAAATAAAATGATTTAAATAACCTCATATAATATATAATATAAATGATGGATTTGTTTTTCAAGACACCCAACACAAAATTGTAATTTAATGCAATTTTGCATAGTTTAATTATTTGAAAATGTTCTTATGTTTTACTTAGTAGTCCCTTAATTTTTTAACAATAATTTGTTATTAGAATTTTTTTAGCAATAATAACTTATAATTTTAAAATTTCTTGCACCCCTGACACACGGTCTAGGTCCGCCACAATGACTACGGGCCGGCCCGTAGGCTCATGTTTTTTTAAAACTAATAAAAATATTTAATAGAATAGAAATAAAATAAATTAAAACAAATCTTTTATCTTTAAATCCTCTTTAGTCTGCGCATAAAATTCTCCCGCCCAAAATCCATCCACCTTTCCATTCTACTTCTTCCATACTACACCTTCCCAATTAATGCGAGGCATTTAATGTTTACATGCCAGCCAGCTGTTTCATTATTCCATTTGCACATACCGCGTCGACCCTCCTTTCTTCTTTTCAAAAAATTTTGAATCTTTTCTTCTGTCATCTGAATCAGAAGGTGAACATCGACATCTTCTTCTCTCATCTTCTCAAATAAGTAAACAACGGAGATCCAGAAAGTGAAGTCGGAGATCTGAACAAGGAGATGCAGAAAATATCCGAGAGAGATGGGATTCACTAGAGGGTCGGGCCGAGAGAGATGAAGGGGAAGAAGACCCACCACGACGGGTCGGGATTGGGACCGGCGAGGAAAACGGCAAGACAACTATTGGCTGGGTCAAGCATCTAAAATCCTCAAGGTAAGTGGTGGTGGTTTGAGCAGCGGATAGTTTCGTGTTTAAATTAATCAAAAAGGAAACGATTGTGAAACGCGCCCTTTCTTCTGTCACAGTCCCAAGACCGCGTTTTTCTCTCACAACGCCTAAATATCTGAATAGTGAACAACGCCTCTTCCTCCTCACAGGCCACAGCCCCGGGACACCTCTTCCTTCCTTTCCAATTTTCAGGCAAGTTTCGACCAACTTCAACTTTTTAACTTCAACCCATTTTGGGTAGATTTTCGTTAAGCTTCTCAAACCATTTTTCTGATTTTGGTGTTAACTTTTGGGATTGGGTTGCCATTTGTGGTTTGTGACTGATTTTCAACCCATTTGTTTGATTTTCGGGTTAATTTTTGCGGTTGGGTTGTGATTTGTGGTTTGGGACAGATTTGAATCCTTAATGTTCAACCCTTTCATATAAATGATTTGGTTTCCATATTCTGCAGGCTATATATATCTTTGATGTTCACAAACTTTTTTCTTCTTTTCAATGAAACCTGTAGTAAGCTAGATGGATATGCACATGTATGATTGAGCACCAAAGTCGTGAGTCTTTGAGTGACAGATCGCAGGAAGTAGCGACCATCGATTGAGGTAAAGAAAACTATTGTTTAAGTAGCATAAATGTTGCAACCTATTCTTCTTCTTTCTTTAGGTTATTATTATTTATTTTATGGAATATTAGAGTTTAGTATATTGCTGAGTTTTAAAAATGAGTCTGTGTAGAAGTAACAATTTTGTTACTTGGGATTCCAACTTCCAAGGCCAATGCATTCTTATACTGAAACATATATTATCATTTAGAAGTGGCTCAGTTGGGAAAAATATGTTAAAGTGGATGGACTACTTTATGTATTATTATTGCAGATCTGCTACATAATTGTTTCTTTAAAAGAGCTATTCGATGGCTGAATCAACCTCATTAAAGCGTACTTCTTTCAGAATAGTGAGTTCTCACAACAGTCAATCAAGTGTTCGTCCCTCCAACAATCTTGGAGTAGGCAAGAACAACAAGAAGCGGGTATGGAAGGGTGAAAGGATGGTGAGTTGGTTAATGGGCTTGGGACATTTCTTACAAAGTTTGAATTTTGGGATTTGTTCTGTTTTAATTGTGTTTTCTTGGCTTCCTATGTGAGTTTTTTTCACTATTTCATTTTGATCGCTTTCTTCTAATTTGAAGTGCTTTGGTTGAATTTTTGTGGGTTGGTTCTGTGTTGAGTGGAGGATCCACTTGCGGAGCAATGAGGTTGTTTTGTCTTCCACCAGGATTGTGCCTTAGGGCGTTGGTCCCATCGAGGTGAAGCAGTGAAGCGGAGCTGGACGGTGGTTACGTATGGGTTGAGCGTACGCAGGTGAATCTACTAAACTGAATTTGTCTATAATTAGTGCTTAAATTGTATATGTTAATATCCATTTAAATTTTGTTATTGGATTGAGGGGAACTATATTCTCATAAGGATTTTGAACACCATGACTTGGTGCTTCTATATGGTTTTACAAGTTCATGTGCTCTTTGTTAAACAAGAAACAGAAAGTTTTTATCAAAAAGTGTACCATTCAATGCATTAGTAACATTATATACTAACTACACTTTTCAATATGAACTCTACTTTTCACTGCATATGCTAAAATTTAAAAGAGCCTATTTACGAGCAGGGCTAGGTAGATAGGTTGTATCCTCTGACTATGGTCATCCACCACATTACAAATAAACCTCAAGCAGTGAAAAACTAAACATGATGATGTAATCAAACCCTATGCTATCAAAATTTTACTTCAATCGCTCTTGCCATCATCACCAAATATGATAAAAAAAAAAATAAGGAAAGAGAATAAAAAACAACCACACTTAAATTTAACCTTTCCAGCTCAGTAAAAATTTTCACAAAAAATGGTTATGTATTTTTTCCAGTTGTCAACACTAATAAATGTAAGAGTTAATAGATAACTCAAACTTGGACCATTATGGAAAGGCAAAATCATTAGTAAGTCTTTGAGAAATTATCCATAGAAAAAATACACAATTACAAACTTACCGAGAAGAAGAACCATCAACAGCACTGACCCAGTCATCATGTATCGAAGGGTCTTCTTCCTTTCGTGGGGCTACAACCCTTGTGTACTCAATTTCCAATATCCTTTCCTATAATTGATCATTCACAGTGGTTAGCTATGAGCCTATGACATCAGAACAAAAGTAACCAGGGTCTGTTTCATGTGCAAACAGATGAAGATTAAAAGAAAGGATATGGTATTGTTTCATATATCCAATTTCAATCCTTGAAATTTCAACAATTTCCTTGCAAGTGTATTAAAGGATGCATACTTTGTAGTCTAGGTTAACTACTGTAGACCTGCCCCTATACTGTATTCCCTCTGTAAACTAACTAACTCTGTGAGTTAGTTAGTCTCCCTTATAATTCCTCAGCTGCACAGCTGTAATCTCTCTGTAATCGGTGGTTCTATATAAAGAACTCACCTCCTTGTAATCAATTCAATGAAAAGAAATGAAGAAACATTTTTAACAATTCAGTTTCAATTCAGTTTTACAAGATAGGTTCAGTTTCTGAACTTTAACATAAGGAAGAATATTCAGATTCCTGGATTGAAAAGACAGATTATGCTAATTTGATAATAGGGTCACAGCCAAGATTATCAAACCCGAGAGTTCACGTAAGCTTGTGGAAACTCACCTCGTTAAAATCATCAGAGTTTACACAATACAAAAATAATATTGACCAGACCAGACCAGACCAGACCAGACCACACCTGTACTATGGGAACATTTTCATGATTTTCATATTTTATACTTCCCAATGCTACAATGCAATTATTAGTTGCTAATTTCCTACCTCATTGGAGATCTTCTGCCGCAAGTAACAACTTACAAAATATAATACAACAACAACAACAACAACCACCAAAACCTATCTCACTAGATAAGATTGACTACATGAATTAGATGATGACAAAATTCCCTATCATGTATTAAACTCAGGAAATATAACAAGTGACTATTTTTTATTACTCTGTTAATCAATGGTAATGACATGCTGAATGTGGTTAATCTTAATCTGACTTATGAAATATAACTGGCTAGGTTCGGTTCTAAACTGGTTTAAAACCAGTTCTCAATTTAATCCGGTTTTGAACTGTTTCTGAGCCAAAAAAATAATACCAGCTCCTGAAAAATTAAGCCATCTTGCTTTTGGCCTTAAAAACCAAACCATATTTCCGGTTTGGTTCGGTTCAATCTCCCATACTAAAACAACCATTCCTAAGTGGCATGAGGAAGAATATTCAGATTCCTGGATTGAAAATTCAGATTATGCTAATTTGATAATAGGGTCACAGCCAAGATTGTCAAAACCGAGAGTTTACATAAACTCGTGAAAATTCAACTCGCTAAAATCATCAGAGTTTACACAATACAAAAATAATATTGACCAGACAAGACCAGACCACACCTGTACTACGGGAACTTTTTAATGATTTCCATATTTTATAATTCCCAATACTACAATGCAATTATTAGTTGCTAATTTCCTACCTGATTGGAGATCTTCTGGTTCTTTATGTGTTCGTATGTGACAACTTACAAAATATACAACAACAACAACAACAATAACAACCAAAGCTTATCTCACGAGATGAGATTGACTACATGAATTAGATGATGACATGATTCCCTATCATGTATTAAACATACGAAATATAATAAGTGGCAATTTTTTTTTTGTTACTCTGTTAATCAATGGTGCTGACAGGCTGAATGTTGTTAAACTGACTTATCAAATATAACAGGTCATATTCAGTTCTAAACTGGTTTAAAACCAGTTCTCAACTCAAGTATTTTCTGGAAAACATAAGATCCTTCAACAGTATGTTTGCTTTTACATCCATGGGAGGTAAGATTCATAAGTCAATAAACAATGGTAATGCTCCTCCAATGTTTGTAATGAATGGGGAGAACTATCACCATATCGGAAGCTTGCTACCACCACCTGGACGTCAGCCTAAGTTTGCTCAATTATACATATATGACACTGAAAACGAAATAACCAACAGAATGTCAGCCGTCGGGTAATTAAATATAACTCTTCATCATTTACAATGCATATAATTATTTTCCCACAATACAGCATAAATTATGAAACACTGCTGACTCTTCTAAACTGGTTTAAACCCTCTCATTTTCTCCTTTTATTTTCTCATTGGTTTTGAGCAAGTCTGAATGAAGAATTTTATTTATCACATATGTTCTTTCAAGTCAATTAATACTGTTGATTGTCATAGCCTGTAGCAAACCACATCGTACCTTTCCTATATGAGTACTTTTAACTTTGTACGCTGGCTGTCATAGACTAAAATTCCCATTATATATATGCTGATATAGCTTAACATGGAATTTTGGCAAAAAAATGAAGTTTCATTATCTATAAAACCACAATTACTTTAATACCTACAACTGCTCTTGGGTGGTAAATTGAGCAATACAATTAAGTGTATTTTTGATATTCGAGCTGAAGGAAAATACAAATGAAGTGTTTTTTAGGACTTTTCATGCCATGACAATGGAACTTACCGTAAGGGACTGCAATGAGGTCAAGGGATACAAAAATGACATCAACAATATATGTGATGATTTTGAAGATCTATACCAATGCAGTCTTGCTGCTAACTCAAGTGCAAAATATATTCTGTCTAATTCAGTTTCTTAACATGTATCATGAAATTTTTATACTCTATTGGGGGCAAACTGATATTAATTCATTCATTATTAAAGGATTTTCTATATAGATATTATTTTTCTATAATTTTTGCTTCAATGATATTGAAAATAGTAATTGTTAACCATTTTCTTTTGTCATTATTTTGGTTTCCTTATAATAATAAAAATTATTATTCATTGCATTTGTGATGCACTGCAGGTAGCTTGACCAAGCTTGGTTCGCTAAAATAGAGGGTTTTGATTTTCTATGTTGTTGTGTTTGATGTTAACTGAGTCTGCTGATTTAATAAAGGTTTTTTTGTGTGTAAATTATTTAGATCAGTTTTCAAGTGTATCCTATGTGATGCTCAAAACTGGAAGTTTCTAGCTTCCATGTTCCATCCCTTAGACCATAACACTTGAAGGGAATGAGCAGCAACTTTGATGTTTCAATTTTGAATGATTCAGATTATTTTGTTTGGTTGTTTGTTTTTGTTTAGAACATGATGTGGTATCATATATTAGTGATGCTTTAAAAGAAGGAACCCAAATTTATTCTTTTTGTGCCTACCTTAGGATGAGATGGAACTTGCACATTCTATTGGTGATTTTTTGAATATGTTCCAATGTTATCATGATTCTAATAACCGTAAAAGTCTCATTACTGATTTGTCTGACCAAGAACATGTGGATACAGAAGGCTATCAGATGAAGAATGACATCATAGGTGAGAAATGACCTTTGTTTTAGATGTGAAGAAAAATATCCACTGCACAATAAGCAATTTCAGTTCTTGATGGTAGAAGAGGAGGAGGTTGAAGGAAGCAAAGAAATAGAGAAACAAGAGTCAGATAATGGGAATAATAACCAAGTGTAGATATCATTCATCAAACAAAGATTGTATATTTGTTTCTATAAAATTTAGAATTTTTTTGAAAAATTTCATTACCTATTAATTTGAAATTTAATCATTATTTGCTAACTCATCTATTGATCTCTTTTGAGAAGTGCTCATAGCTGCATTGGGAGAACCTGTGCGGGGAAGAGATTGGGAGGAGGTAGCAGCAGTTGTGAGCTAATGGTGCGGCTACCAAGAAAAATGTGAAATTTTAGGCGTTGACCCATAAAGAAGTCCGACATATCATTATTGATATTACATTTGTGATGCACTGCAGGTAGCTTGACCGAGCTTGGTCCGCTAAAATAGAGGGTTTTGATTTTTTATGTTGTTATGTTTGATGTTAACTGAGTCTACTGACTTAATAAAGGTTCTTTTGTGTGTAAATTATTGAGATCAATTTCTAAGTGTATCCTATGTGATGCTCAAAACTGGAAGTTTCCAGCTTTCATGTTCCATCTCTTAGACCACAACACTTGAAGGGAATGAGCAGCAACTTTGATGTTTCAATTTTGAATGATTCAGATTATTTTGTTTGGTTCTTTGTTTTTGTTTAGAACATGATGTGGTATCATATATTAGTGATGCTTTAAAAGAAGGAACCCGAATTTATTCTTTTTGTGTTTGTGTTAGAATGAGATGGAACTTGCACATTCTATTGGTGATTTTTTGAATATGTTCAAATGTTTTCATGATTCTTATAACCTTAAAAGTCTCATTACTGATTTGTCTGACTATGTCTATTGTAGGCATGATGCAAATACAAAAAGACACAACCACCAAATGTAGAGGGGATTAGTGGAACACTTGCCTTCATATTGGTGAGAGGTGCTTATATGTCAAGTGAAAGACAATTGGCTGCTTCTTTAGGGTATGCTTCCCCAATTCATAACACCATTAAGGACACTCACAAGTGCTTCAATGATTGTTCATCTTTTATGCTTGAGAAGATTGCCAATGGCCCTGGTGGGGTTGTTCTTGCAAACCATAACATTGAATCAGGTGTGTATATATATATATATATATATATATATATATATATATATATATATATATATATAGGTTATAATAAGAAAACCAAGGGATTAATCACAATTGATGGGTTTGAATCTGATTTATTTATGTATGTGAAATTAATGTTGTGTAGGAAAACTGGCTGCTGTAAAGACACATGAATTGGGGATTGGAAAGGTGAACCACAAGCTTGAATTTGCACAGCTATTAGGAATGTCAGAGGCACTTTCCTTTGGTTTGACCAATGCATGGTTTCAGCTTAGCAAGTACATGTGTTTTGGACCTGTAGAGACTGTTATGTCTTACCTCCTCAGAAGGGCCGACGAGAATAGAGGGATGTTGGCTGCCTCTGGCTTTGACAGGCAACTCACGAGGTAAAACTTTGAAGAAAAGAAAATTGAACTACTCCTTTACTTTTACAACCCCTTATTCATTATGACACATCACATGAAATGAAACATTTGGTTAATGTTGTTCTGACATTGATGTGTTTTGTTTTCTGTGTGAATAGGAAGGAGTTGGTTATGATACTAAAAGCTGCTACACTTTTAAATTAATTAATGGGGATGATGAATTAATGGGATGTAATAATGTCTTGCATGTAGGCAACAAGATTCACCATATATCTTTGTACAAATTAGAGAATCCTGTAATTTGCTTGAATTGTGCATTCACGTTCAAGTTAATGAATTTGTGAAGTTAATATGTTATAGTAGTCGAAATTTATATCAGTAGTTTATGCATTGTTATCAATGAAGTATCGATGCAAAACATATTAGTGTTAGAATGTTTTTGACATAAGATATGGGGTATGGACATACTGTTGTCCCGTGCAGCGTACGGGTAGTAGTCTAGTCCAACTTAAATCTTTAAAAGCAACTGATGTGTGTGGAAAAGCCAAAGTTTCGAAGACAGCGTTGCGACTTATCATAAAGCCGTCGAAGCATTAAAAAAATTGCTACAGTAACCATAAGAATAGTTTAGTAGCTAGTACACGTTCTACAAGTATTATTTTTTTTTCAAAATTCTACGGATGTGATAAACGCATTGTACATTAAAAAAACATGCTTTTTATTTTTATATAATAAAAAACATGCTATATTTATATAATAGTAGTAATAGATGGGAGATATGGAAGGAGTGGAGAGCGACTTGCGTGAGGAAGTGCCACCCCCTAAACCTCCTGACGGAGGCGGTGGGGCTGTGAATAGCAAGGTTTCGTTTAGGGATAAACTTCTTGGGGAGCAAGTGCCTACAATCAGAAGAGAAAAGGTGGACCTATTGGCAGAGAAGCTGTTCACGATTGAATGGTGTTAATGCATGAAATGGTGCAAGGTCGTACCTTTTCTCTTCTGCCTGGTAGTTGGGCGATGAGTTCCGTGGTGAGTACTCCTCCTCCGGGCGTGATGTCCTTTCTTCTTCAGACCGGCGGGAGGGGTACCTGCAAAAGGCACTCTGATGCCTAAGTTAGATAGGGCTTTTTAGGGTGAGCATAGAGCTCGCATCATAGAGATGAGTTTAGGGTTTAGAGAGAGTGTAGAGAGAGAGTGAGAGATCCGAGCCCCCTTACCTGAGGGGCCAAGCCCCTTTATATAGGAGTGGTAGTTCCGGGTTATGTGCTAGCTTCCTTGTTCAGAAAGTATTATTTGGAGGGCCTTGCTAGGTCAATGGGCTCGGGAATGGTTGGGCTCAGCTCGGTGATCCAGTTAGGAGCCCAGCTCGGAGGCCGGCCCATAACACAAGCCCCCTAGACCCTTTGCCTGAAAAGGTACAGGGTCTAATTGTTTTTTCGTTAGGTCGGAATTCGAGCTGGGTGGAAGGCCAAGAAAGAGAAAGTCGCCCAAGTTCTCGGGTCGACCTCTTCTAACGTGCCGACCGCCTCCTCTCCTGCAAAGGTCGCCAAGAAGCGATCATAAGAATCTTTTGGTCCTATCTCTGCCCAGCCCCCTAGACTTGCTTGCCGATTAGCTGAGCATATATTTAGAGTGCAAGTATTTGGTTTTCTCCAAATACCTTGTAAGAGTTGATCCCATCATAGAATTGTTCTTGCTGAGCTTGAAATAGCATAATTACTACTCAAGAGTAGTGGGTCAGGTTGAACCCGTCAAAGTGCCACAATCAATTACATGGGCTTTGATTGTCAATAATATGATGATTGATCGGATGATCTGCTCTGCGTGGTATGATATCAAGATTTCCTATGAGGTCTGATCTCTGAGGTCTGATCTGGTATCTGATGTGCGACTTGAGGTCATCCAATTATCTGCGGTCTTCCAATTATCTACCCAGTGATCTCTTGAACACGGGGAGCTTAAATGCAGATTGAGTTTTGAACTGGTTGAGTCGAGCTCAGATGAGGATGAGCTCCGAGCAGGTCAAGCTCCAGTCAGAATGAGTTCCGAGCAGGTCGAGCTCCAGTTAGGATGAGCTCCGAGCAGGTCGGGCTCCAATAAGTACTCATGTTGAAGTACAAGGAGAGCTTCTAAATAGGTTTGAACTATGGGTAGAGCTTCGACCCTAAACTTGACCATTGACTTGAAGACTAAGATAGGTAGAACTCCAAACAGGTTTGAACTGTAGGTCTCTGCATTGGTCGAGCTCTGACCTATGGTGGTCTACTCCCACCTAAAATTTGTACTTGAATTTGAAGAATTGAAGTGCATGTTGAGATATAGGCCTCTACATTTGAAGTGTTGATGGGGAGCTGGTCTTTGTTGGTGAGCTCACGGAGAGCTCCACCCTTTCCGAGCTCGTGGAGAGCTGGACTTCATCTCGAGGGGTAAAAAGGCTTCAGTGCTCCCCAATTTTAAGGAGGGTTTTGATGGTGCCTGGCCCAAGTGAAGGTGACCGCTCCCGATCTCGTTATTGAAAACCAAGGGAATGCCCTAGTGTAACTTGTGCTTTTTTGCTTTTGTTTTTCTTTAGTTCCGATCTTGTAATTGCTCATCCGAGAACCACCTCTTGCAATTCCTTTTCCTATGAATGAAATTTGACTAAGTGATGATGACTTACTTTACTTTCTTTTCACGCTTTCCTGTAGTCCTTGGGTAGTATAAGGTAGTGTAGTCCTCGGGTGGCTTCCCCCCGAAAGATTTGTTTCAAATTGAAAGTTTGGAACATTAGTCCCTCGTAACAACATTAGTCGAGTGCTTGTCTAATCCGAGCATCGTTTTGAGCTGTCAGGTCTCTATGATGGTTGGAGCCGGTTAGGCTTTTCTTCAGGTCGAGTTATCATCTTCTGAGCTGCTTCAGAGCTCGCCAGGCTTCTATGCTGACCTGGAATCTTTGGAATCGCGGGGGTTAGTCTTTGTCGCGCTGCGTTTGAGCTCGACACGTCTTTATGCTGAAGTGGTGTCTTTGAACTCACGGGGGTCGATTTCAGGTCGAGTAGGACCTTCCGAGCTGCGTGTGAGCTCGCCAAGTTTTTACGCTAACTTGGGTTTGGGACCACATGGGTCGAGCTGCGAATGGGCTCACCAAGCCTTTATGCTGACTTGGGTTTAGGACCACAGGGGTCGAGCTGCGAGTGAGCTCACCAAGCCTTTATGCTGACTTGGGGTCTTCGGAACACAGGGGTTGCTTAGGTCGACTGGCGACCTTTCGAGCTGCTTTAGAGCTCGCCAGGCCTTTATGCTGACCTGGGGTCTTTGAACACACGGGGGTCGTGTCGAGGTCGAGCTTCTTCCGACACTGGGTGCCGAGCTCCGTGGCGGGCTCGACCTTTGGTTTTGGGGCACTGTTCCTGTCAAAGTATAGACAGCTTGCAACAACTTGATGTAATAAAGTTAACATTAATTTTTATGCTATGAGTAAAGTGCTCGTAGTCGAGTTTTATACTTCCCTGTGAGAGTAGTTGATTGGCTGTCCAAGCGGCAAGGTTGAGGTCATCAAATAATCAAGGTCAACGACGTAGCCGAGTTTAAAGCCGTCTGAATATTGAAATTGTTGAGGTGGGCCTGGTAGGTCGCCCAAGTACTGGACTGGGTATCCACCTGTTGGTTGTCTATATACTGATCTGTTGAGGTTAGCCATCAACAATGTGAAAGTACATCATCCATTTAAATGACAAATTATACCTTGCTCGAAAGTTTGGGCAAACATAAAATGTCATGCGAGAAGACCTTATACAATGCTCCAGGTAATAAAGAATAAAGTGACACGAATCGTTGATGGTTCAAAGTTAAGGATGCGATGCTGAAAGAAACATGGAAAAATAGCACCTGGTTTTAGGGACGTATCTGTGGTCGTCCGAGTTGTTGAGGTCAGCAATGTGGTTCACTTGAGCTCCTTCAAATAACTGAGGTCATACGACTATCTGAGTTGAGGTCGGTCGAATATCTGAATAGTTGAGGTTAGCTCGGTAGTTGAGATGAGGTTGACTAAGATGAGTGGTTGAGCTTTGTTAGGCATATATCTTAATCTCTCCCTTGATTTGTGTGGTCAACCTGAGCTCCTAATTCTTAGGATATTTAAAGACTTTGTCTTTAAAATGATCTCTCCAAAATAGTTAGTAAAATATATGATAGGATATTTCCATAGCTACCTCAAGGTAAGATAATTTAATTTTTGAAAATTAAATAACAAAATGATTTGAGAATCTGTACTGAGGTTGTTGCATCTGACTAGGATCATCGAATTTGATGGCCATGTCCGCCATGGGGAAAATCTCGCATTTGCTTCCAAAACGATTCTATTTGATGAAAAATTAAGGTCGGCTACCTGTATGCTTAACCACTAGTCAATAGCTCGGACAGGTCGGCTGGTATATTGTATATGCATTGAGTTCGGCTACATATGCTTGGCCAGTAGTTAGAGAAGACAATTTGAATTCAAAGTAATTATTTGAGACCTTCGTTGAGGAAAGGATAAGGCAAATGCTTTGGAATTAATTCTACGTTGACGCACGCAAGCTATCAATATAGGATGATTGATAAGATAATTCAAATCATGCAAAAATCGATTGACTTGCTTTGATGTTTCCTAATATAAAAATCCATGCTTTATTTGCTTTTTTGTAAACCGAGCTCCAATTGAAACACTGGCCAAGTTTGCTTCCAAAACATGAGAAAGTGTCGAGAAAATG
The DNA here is from genome assembly GCA_037113605.1 of Calophaca sinica. Classification (NCBI taxonomy): domain Eukaryota; kingdom Viridiplantae; phylum Streptophyta; class Magnoliopsida; order Fabales; family Fabaceae; genus Calophaca; species Calophaca sinica. The sequence continues at coordinate 36,180,115 of CM073731.1, forward strand.
GTCAAAGTATTGTCGTAATGAGAGTTATGCCTTTTGGTTTGTCTCTTTGAAATTTTTTAACGTGAACAAATCGGAGTTTTATCGACTTTGTATTAGACCAGTAAAATATGTAAACATTGTGGTTGGCACCTTTAAAGAATTCCAAAAAGGTATCACCTGATCATCAGGGAAGGTCCGAGCTGATGCACGCTCGTTACGGGAGATCTGTGTTTTTGTACTCCTCGTTCTCCGTCCTGAGAAGCTCCAAGACTGGGTCTGGACTTGGGCGTGCGCTTTGACTGGCTGTATTGTGGCATGGTGGTGGCGACCTGCGGTTCGCCATGCTCCTTGTACATACCATCTCGCTCGGTGGTGTACTTCAGGCCCAGGCTAGTTTTATCGGGCCCCACGGTGGGCGCCAATGTTAATGCATGAAATGGTGCAAGGTCGTACCTTTTCTCTTCTGCCTGGTAGTTGGGCGATGAGCTCCGTGGTGAGTACTCCTCCTCCGGGCGTGATGTCCTTCCTTCTTCAGACCGGCGGGTGGGGTACCTGCAAAAGGCACTCCGATGCCTAAGTTAGATAGGGCTTTTTAGGGTGAGCATAGAGCTCGCATCATAGAGATGAGTTTAGGGTTTAGAGAGAGTGTAGAGAGAGAGTGAGAGATCCGAGCCCCCTTACCTGAGGGGCCAAGCCCCTTTATATATGAGTGGTAGTTCCGGGTTATGTGCTAGCTTCCTTGTTCAGAAAGTATTATTTGGAGGGCCTTGCTAGGTCAATGGGCTCGGGAATGGTTGGGCTCAGCTCGGTGATCCAGTTAGGAGCCCAGCTCGGAGGCCGGCCCATAACAAATGGGATAATGGCGATAGATTGAAGCCACGTTGCTACTTTGATAAAGGGCTACTAGAGGAGCTGCGAAAGCCATGGAAAGATGCAGTGATTGTCACGTTACTAAGGAAGCAAATTGATTATTTGACAATGAGGGAGAAGTTGAAGGCAGCATGGAGACTTGTCGGGGGGGATGGAGATGGACGATATAGGCCATGGTTTCTTCATGGTCAAGTTTGATATGGAAGCTGATCGAGAAAAGGTTATAGGAGGTGGGCCATGGATGATCTTTGATCATTATGTGGTTGTTCGGCCATGGGAGGCGGATTTTGTAGCATCTGAGGTTACAATCAATAAGACGATGGTTTGAATACGTTTTCCATGTTTAGGCATGGAGTATTACGATGAGAATGTCTTGACAGCTCTGGCAATGGCAACTGGTAAGCCTATTATAGCTGATATTCGGACTATCGATGCTTCCCATGGAAAATTTGCAAGGGTGTGCATTGAAATCGATCTTGAGCAACCAGTGGTGGGCAAAGTCTGGTTTCGTGACAGATGGATACACGTGGAATATGAGGGCCTTCACTTGTTGTGCAATAAGTGTGGTTTATTTGGCCACCTTGGAAGAAATTGCATGAAAGTGAAGCTAGCTACGGTGCAACCTGTGGCGGCAGCAAGGGGAGAGTAGGGTGAAGTGGCAGCGATCCAACAAACTAATGAAACAGTGGCAGTGTGCCAAGAGGTTGAGCCTTCGAACGCAAACCCTAACCCTAACAAACTGAATCCCGAAGATATAGGATGGGGCGAGTTGCATGGGGATTGGATAGCAGCTAAAAAAGGAAATAGGCAAGGTAAGGGGAGGGATAAATTTGTTGCTGATAATGCGCTAAAGTCAGGTGGAAATCGTTATGGATATCAACAAAATTCTCGACCAAATCAATTTGATATTTTGCAGGATAAAGGCAAAGGTGTAGTGCAATACTCGGGCCCAGTGAATGATATAAGGGTGCAGTTTCACCCGGGTATTAATGACACTTAGAGAGAGAAGGTTTGGGAGAGGAAAAAATGCCCGAGGAAGGAAATAGAAAAACAATTTGCGTTGAAGGCTAGAAAGGAGCCCACGGTTACACTTAAAACATGAGATACGGCTGGGGGAAGCAATAGTGTACAGCGTAACTATGTGAGTAGAAATTCTAAGTTATTAGATGGCCCTACTAAGTTGGAAAAGTCAAAAGAAAATGCTCCTTGGTTGACTGAGTCTAGTGGCATGGAAGAAATACATGAAACGCTACGTAAATATGGCGTTGACATCAACATGCATGTAGGCAAGCTTGATGACCCGAAACCACCAAATCCAGAGAAGGGTGTAGGCACAATGAATGGCAAAATGTTGAACTCTGATATGGAGGAGGTGAGTGAGGATGAAGATATCATGGTGGATGAAATGTAACAGTCTGAGGAAATAAAATAGACTAAGAAATATTTAGAAAGGTCCTAAAATAATTAATTAGTGAAAAAGGATTAAAAATCAGCCCAAATGGCCGAATATGGCCTGATTAACCCTAAGAAATCTTAAGGATTAAGAAAAACGGATTATTTTAAAATTAAGTGGATCGCGACGCGACGGAGACAAAGAAGAAGGGGATCGCGACGCGATTTGAGTCGGTACGAAACGCGGTGATCAGCGCCGCGAATCGCTTGACACATGTCCGGATAGCGATGTGATGAGCGATTGTGTCTAGCACTGTTGCAACGCGATGGAGCCAAATTTTGCCTATAAATAAAGCTCGTTCCACTCTATTCCGCCAGACCCTTCAATTGAGCGATCAACGAAGCCATGTATAGGGAGATCTGGACTCTATACGCTAGGGATAATAAGAATAGGATATTTGTAGAATAGGAAAATAGGATGGCTCAAGCCCTACTAGGGGTTGATGCCCCAACACCCTAGGAGGGGTGTTGTGACTATGACTGCTAAGGATAGCCGTCAATAGTCCATCAACCATAGGTGTAGCATTGTGTGGAAAACCCTAGGGTAGACAACTTATAATTGTTTGACAGTTGTGTGTGCTGTTTGATACCGTGTTAGTAGTTAGTCGCCTGAGCGACATTAGAGTTGTTCGTATAATGTTGTCTGTTGTGTATTTAATTATTTAATTAATGCTGCAATGTAATATGTTGTTTATGTTGATGTGGGGATTTATCATTAAATGCTATGTATTGATGTGGGTGATAGATTGATGAGCTGAGTAGTCAAAGATGGAAAGCTGAATATAAGGAAATACAGTGAGTGCGGCTGTACAGTTGAAATCCACCGTCGTGCACATAGGCTGTGTACGAGGTCGGGTGCCTGAGTGCGGGCACGATACGTAGAGTACAGGACATATCGGTCCTTGGGGATAGTCTGGGTCCAACAAGGGTCCTAGGTGACCAGTGGTTTGGCCGCCATTGTGTCGAGACGTCGGGTAGCTCGGTTATCCTGATGGGGTACTGTCGCATCACTGTCCATAGTGCCGATCCCGAGTGCCGCCCCGACACTTGTTCCTAATGTCGAAATTGGGGAGCAGAGATGCACTCTTAGGGGTACGATGATCAGGATAGGGGGATGGACAACTGACTTAACCTACCCGTAAGGCTAAGGTGGGGTCGTTGTTATGGAAAGTAATTGAGTGGCCACATAATTGAGAATATTTGAGATAAACGGATATGGGTAGTTAGGTTATGATCCAAACAGTTGATTGGGAGATGTGTGGACTATTCTTCCCATATTCTATTCTATTACTTTCCTTTTTGTTTGGTGTATAGTGTTCTTATCTCCCATCTTTTGTGTATTGTTTTCTTTATTGTACTGTATGTACTTAGACTCTGAAGATTCTCAAGAATGTGAAGATGTCCCACTACTTTCACCCGTCACGTAGTTATCTATACCGGGCTTGTTAGTATTCTCTTTCATTTATTAGGGTCGTCGAGGGCCTCTTTCGTAGGGGTTTTAGGATTGCCCAGAAGTTACCTTTTTATCGTATGTGGCGGGAGCCTAGAAGACACTATTCTGCACCCTCATCATCAGGGTCTTTTAGTGTATTTAGAGATAATGCTGGGGTCAGAGGAATGCGCTGTTCGGAGTCGACCGTTCCCTCATCCTCTAGGTTCCAAGGGCATCCTCACATAGGGGATTCTTGTTTACCGCCACGATTTCGTATCAGGATCCCGAGGTCAGACCAGATGTAGGAGGTTCCTTGGTGGATGGTTTGACTTTTGACTTGTTGACTTTTTGGTTTTAGAGACACTTTTGTACCCTTAGGGTTTTTAGCAGGTGTGCCCTTAGGGTTGATGGCATAGTTTTATATTATTTTCGGAGGTTCCGAGGTCGGAACCCTTTGTATGTACAAACTGATATATAATATTAATATAATGAGAGTTTTTCTTTCTTGTATTTTTTGTGTTTAATTATTACTATTTACGAGTAATTATGGGATAATATTATAAATAAATAAGAGCGTTACATTTATGGTATCAGAGTAGTTCGGTCCTAACCGGACCGTGAGTTATGGGGTTTGACCTATATCCTAGTTGGAGTTCCAACCGAACACCAACTCTATGGGGGAGAGAGCAAGAAATCGATTAGCAATTATCTTATCTGAGTGAGTAGATATAGATGATTGCCATTAGCTATTGTTAAGACTTATCTTATGAATGAACTCCAGATTTTCAGGAAGAATCATGGTGCGAACTAGAAATATGAATGAAGGATCTGTTGAATCCACTAACTCTGGACCAGCTGCAAGGCAAGAGCAACGAAATCCGAAAGCTAGGACTTTTCAAGATCTAGCTACGGCTATGCTACAACAGACCCAATAGAATGCAGAATTAATTCGACTTACATCACGATCGCAAAGGGACAGTGACACTGATCAAGGGTTGGTGACCTTTCTAAAAGGGAACCCTCCCCAATTTAAAGGAGATTATGATCCCGAAGGTGCTGAGAAATGGATACAAGAGATGGAAAAGATCTTTGCGGCGATGAGGTGCAGGGAAGAGCGAAAAGAGGATTATGCCATATTTCAATTGACTGGGGAAGCAGAGAGTTGGTGGCAGAGCAAGAGAAGAGTATTAGAAGCTGAGGGTAGAGCTATCACTTGGGAAGTATTTCTAGATTGTTTTCTTGAGAAATATTTTCCAAGTACAATACGACAATAGAAGGATCGAGAGTTTGGTTCGTTAATCCAAGGGAATAAGATAGTAGGAGAGTATGTTACTAGATTTGAAGCTCTTGTGAAATATTCTGAGTACTACCAACTCAACCCTAGTGAAGAATGGATGTGTCGACAGTTTGTTGATGGGCTTAGGATGGATCTTCGGAAGTCCATCTTACCCTTGAAATTGACGAGATTTTCGGATGTAGTTGAAAGAAGTATGGAGTTGGAAAGTGTGGAGCCAAGGAAGGAACAATCAACGAGTGGGGGACCATTTCGAAATAATAATAAAGGACGAGGAAATAGAAATAACCCATATGCACGACCTGGGAGAAATCTAACTGAATTCAAGAGCACTTGTTTTCAATGTGGAGGAGATCATCTGATAAAAGATTGCCAACAAATTGAACAAAGAAGCTGTTTTAGGTGTGGGAAACTGGGACATGTTGCTAGGGACTGCAGAATAAACCCTCTACCGGCGCCAACAGGAACAGCCATTGAGAGAGGAACAAATCAGAATCAAGAAAGGCAAGTGTCAGGAAGAATCAGAGAAAGTAGGCCGTCCAGGGGACAATCTAATAAGTCAGCTACTGGTAAGGTGTTCACCGTGCAAGGGGCATGAACGTGAACACAAGAAGGGGGGTTGAATTGTGTTGAAAACTTTTCGCAAACTTTAAGTTTAAAACACTTAGAACACAGGTTTTTCAAAACAGTTTGTTAAACAGATGCTGAAAATAAACCGGACGCTGGAAAAGCAGTTTGTGAAAACTTGTTTATAACACAGCAGGATAAAGATAAATAGAAAGCTGTAAAGCAAAAGACACATAGATTTATACTAGTTCACTACCAAACTGGTAGCTACGTCTAGTCCCTTCATTCCTGAAGGATTTTCCACTATAATCAGTCTGATTACAATTTCCTCAAGAGTATCCTTCTGTCACAATCTTGACAATACACTCAACTTCTCAAAACGACTCAGTACAATCGAGCCTTTGAGGGAACAGCCTTAACTAGGCCAAAACAACTTTTACAAATAAGTTGAATACAAGTATAAATAACTCTCACAGAGAGGATAAAAATTAAGCTCAATATAGAAATGCTTTCTAAAAGAAAGTGTCGGACGCTGAGTTCAGTTCTTGTAGTCCAGAGACTTGGCTCGAAACTTGATTGCTCACAGAGGCAATGCTTTCAGAGTATTGACTCTTTTTGGTGTATAGCAAAAGTGCTTGTTCTTAGTAAATGAAGCAATATACTCTTGTACAGTTTTCGTAAATTTCGACAGTTTTCAGCAGCTTCTTCAATGGATACCTTGGGGTATTTATAGGAGTTCTAAAGGATATTACCGTTACAGTAAAAATGGCTCCTTTCCATTGAGTGAGGTGATTTCAAAAAATTGTCTCTTTCTTCCTTTCCAGAGAATATCTCAGTAGTACATATTACCGTTTTCGTACTACCTTGCTTTTCACAATTGCTTGTACGATTTTTGTCTTGTAGCTAAAGGTGTCACCTTTGATACCTCGTACAACAATTTTGGCGCATAAGATCAAATTCGAAATCCGTTCCAGAGGCTTCTGAGAAGAGGAGCAACAACGTGACCATCACATGATATAAAATGAAGTTCAGACGCTCGCTCAGAATGGAAGATCGGACGCTCATAGCAAATGGATAAGACTAGTGTCATAAGAAGATAATTCCAGACGCTCACTAGGACAGTAAACTAGGATGAGCCGGATGCTGACACATGGAGTGTATCATTCTCTTGAGAGCTTCTTTCTTCTTGTTTAAGTGGCTTAGAAATGTATGTAATATTAGTATCTGCACACTTCAAGAATTGTTAGAACATAAATTGTTCTCTTGTGAATATTTTGTTATCATCAAAATTAATGAGGGTCTAAACTTCTCAATCGTTTAGGTTCCAACAATTTCCCCCTTTTTGATGATGACAAATATCTAAGGTTGATGAATAATTTAGTTTCAAAATGACATCAAGGGTCTTCCCCTGAATTTAACAATTTTGATATATAAGATTATTCTAGTATTTAGGCGATAGTTGATGACCAAATTCAATTAAGTGATCTCAAAACAAAATACGTAGATGTATCAGAATAAAATCGGATGCTAATCAGAAAGATTGATTTAATCAATTTGTACCAAATTTATTTATTATTAAAGAGCATTAGTACCAAATTTATTTGACAACGAATATTAGCGCATTAATAAATAATCACACAAATGCTATGTATGAAATGCTATGCATGATACTTCAGTTCCGGCGTATTCATCGGAATGTGAACATCGGACGGTGAGTTAGTCAGATTTTCACGTGTTCATCATACCTTTCTTTTACTCCCCCTTTTGTCATCAGACAAAAAGAGTGTAAAAACACATCATAGTCAAAATAAGACTTAGAAAAATGTGAATATAAGTCAGATAATAAGAGCAAAGATAGTGTATATATATATAAGTGTATCAACCAAAAATAAGAAATACGCCGGAACTGCTATGATGATTAGAGAGTTAGATTTGATAGAACAATTTAGAGATCTAAGTCTTGGAATAAATGTACAACCAGAAAGACTATATCTAGGAAAGGTTACTATTACTAATGATTTTGTAAAACTTATTAAGGAGAAACAAGTAGCAGATGAATACCTTAGGAAGATAAGAACATTAGTTGAACAAGGGAAAAACTTAGAATTTAATATAGGGATAGATGGAGCATTGAGATTTAAAAATAGAATATGTGTTCCTGAAGACTTAGAGATTAGAAGAGCAATCTTAGATGAAGGACATAAAAGTAGATAAAGTATTCATCCTGGAACTACCAAAATGTCAAGACCTTAAGAAATTATTTTGGTGGCCTGGAATGAAGAAAGAAATAGCAAATTATGTCTTATCCTATTTATCCTGTCAAAAGGCTAAGAATGAGCATAAGAAGCCTGCAGGAACCTTCAGTCTTTGACAGTACCTGAATGGAAATGAGATAGTATAGCTATGGATTTTGTAGTGAGGTTACCTAAAACTCAGAAGAAACATGATACCATTTAGGTTATCATAGATAGATTAACTAAGAATGCTCACTTTCTACCTATTCATGGGAGTTATTCACTAGAAAAACTAACCCAACTCTACATTAATGAAATAGTTAGACTACATGGTGTCCCTACTACTATTATATCTGATAGAGACCTTAGATTTGCCTCAAGACTTTGGAGAAAAGTACAACAAGCAAGCAATGGGTACTAAACTAAGTATGAGTTGAACATATCATCCTCAAACTGATGGTCAATCTGAACGAACCATTCAATCCTTAGAAGATCTATTAAGAGTACCTTTGAGAGAATGGGAAGCTGGTCTGAACGGTTACCTTTTATAGAGTTTACTTATAATAACAGTTACCATTCCAGTACCGGGATGGCTCCTTTTGAAGCCTTATATGGTCGAAAATGTCGAACACCTCTTTGTTGGTTAGAGACAGGAGAAAACCTAATTTTAGGACCGGAATTAATTCAGCAAACCTTAGAACAAATCAAGATGATACGGGAAAGGATGAAGGCATCTCAAGATCGCTAGAAAAGTTATCATGAAAAAAAAAGTCGACCATTAGAATTTGAAGAAGAGGATCATGTGTTTCTAAGAGTTTCCCCTAGAACTGGCATTGGCAGAGCTATTAAGTCTAAAAAGCTAATCCCTCGATTCATTGGACCGTTCCAAATTCTCTGAAAAGTTGGACCTGTTGCTTATCATATTGCCTTACCCCCTAATCTATCAAACCTACATGATGTCTTTCATGTGTCTCAACTCCGGAAATATCATCCCGATCCATCTCATATAATCAAGCCTGAGTCGGTACAACTTAAGGATAATCTAGAATACGAAGCAATGCCTTGCAAGATTGTCGATCGAAGAATAAAAGAACTCTGCGGTAAACAGATTCTGTTTGTACGGGTTATATGGGATGAATGGACTGGAGATACTACTTGGGAACGAGAAGCTGATATTAGAAGAGAGTATCCACATCTTTTCATAGGTATATAATCAGCATCTTTTGAGGACGAAAATTATTTTAAGGGGGTAGTAATGTAACAGTCTGAGGAAATAAAATAGACTAAGAAATATTTAGAAAGGTCCTAAAATAATTAATTAGTGAAAAAGGATTAAAAACCGGCCCAAATGGCCCAATATGGCCTGATTAACCCTAAGAAATCTTAGGGATTAAGAAAAATGGATTATTTTTAAAGTAAGTAGATCGCGACGCGACGGAGACAAAGAAGAAGGGGATCATGACGCGATTTAAGTCGGTGTGAAACGCGGTGATCAGCGCTGCGGATTGCTCGACACGTGTCCAGATTGCAACGCGATGAGCGATTGTGTCTAGCACCGTCGCAACCCGATGGAGCCAAATTTTGCCTATAAATAGAGCTCGTCTCTCTCCATTTTGCCTGGCCCTTCAATTGGGGAATTGGAGTGCAAAAAGGGGAGCTTGGAGGAGGAACAATAGTGGGACGCGGGCGACAGCGATCAACTAAGCCAGGTATGGGGAGATCTGGACTCTATACGCTAGAGATAGTAGGAATAGGATAGGTGTAGAATAGAAAAATAGGGTGGCCCAAGCCCTACTAGGAGTTGATGCCCCAACATCCTAGGAGGGGTGTTATGACTATGACTGCTAAGGGTAGTAGTCAATAGTCCATCAACCATAGGTGTAGCATTGTGTGGAAAACCCTAGGGTAGGCAACTTATTATTGTTTGACAGTTGTGTGTGCTGTTTGATAATGTGTTAGTAGTTAGTCGCCTGAGCGACATTAGAGTTGTTCGTATAATGTTGTCTGTTGTGTATTTAATTATTTAATTAATGTTGCAATATAATATGTTGTTTATATTGATGTGGGGATTATTATCATAAAATTCTATGTATTGATGTGAGTGGTAGATTGATGAGCTGAGTAGTCAAAGATGGAAAGCTGAATATAAGGAAAGACGGTGAGTGCGGTTGTACAGTTGAAATCCACTGCCGTGCACGTAGGCTGTGTACGAGGTCAGGTGCCTGAGTGCGGGCACGATACGTAGAGTACAGGACATGTCAGTCCTTGGGGATAGTCTGGGTCCGACAAGGCTCCTAGGTAACCAGTGGTTTGGCCGCCATTGTGTCGGGACGTCGGGTAGCTCAGTTATCCTGACGGGGCACTGTCGTATCACTGTCCATAGTGCCGATCCCGAGTGTCGTCCCGCCACCTGTTCCTAACGTCGAAATTGGGGAGCAGGGATGCACTCTTAGGTGTACGATGAGCGGGATAGGGTGATAGACAACTGACTTAATCTACCCACACGTCGGTGGGAGGAAAACATAAGGCTAAGGTGGGGCCGTTGTTATGGAAAGTAATTGAGTGGCCACATAATTGAGAATATTTGAGATAAACGGATATGGGTAGTTAGGTTATGATCCAAACAGTTGATTGGGAGATGTGTGGACTATTCTTCACATATTCTATTATATTACTTTCCCTTTTGTTTGGTGTATAGTGTTCTTATCTCCCATCTTTTGCGTATTGTTTTCTTTGTTGTACTATATGTACTTAGACTCTGAAGATTCTCAACAACGTGAAGATGTCCTACTACTTTCACCCAGCGATGCAGCAGGATCCCAGTATCCTGGTTTGGGGTGATTTCGAAGTCTATTACCATGATATGGACGGTGATAGTTACGAGATAGACTATAACCGTCACGTAGTTATCTATACCAGGCTTGTTAGTATTTTCTTTCGTTTATTAGGGTTGTCGAGGGCCTCTCTCGTAGGGGATTTTAGGATTGCCCAGAGGTTACCTTTTTATCGTATGTGGCGGGAGCCTAGAAGACACTATTCTGCGCCCTCATGATCAGGGTCTTTTAGTGTGTTTAGAGATAGTGTTGGGGTCAAAGGAATGCGTTGTTCAGATTCGACCATTCCCTTATCCTCTAGGTTCCAGGGGTATCCTCACACAGGGAATTCTCATTTACCGCCACGATTTCGTATCAGGATCCCGAGACCAGACCAGACGTAGGAGGTTCCTTGGTGGTGGATGGTTTGACTTGTTGACTTTTTGGTTTTAGAGACACTTTTGTACCCTTAGGGTTTTTGGCAGGTGTACCCTTTGGGTTGATGACATAGTTGTATATTATTTTTGGAGGTTCCAAGGTTGGAACCCTTTGTATGTACAAATTGATGTATAATATTAATATAATGAGAGTTTTCCTTTCTTGTAGTTTTTGTGTTTAATTATTACTATTTACGAGTAATTATGGGATAATATTATAAATAAATAAGAGCGTTACATGAAACAATGGAAATGCTTCAACGTTGAGATAGTCGCTCAGGTTACTTCTCTTTAATAAATCTGTTTTTAATGGATAGTTTCAAAGATATGTCAATTCTTGCCTGGAATGTGTGTGGGTTTGCGAGTAAAAAGAGCAACCAACATATGAAAGAGCTCATTCGAAGATTTAATCTGGATTTAGTGTTTCTGTTTGAAACCCACGTTCCTTTCAATAACTCTGCTCGTTTTTGGGATAGGATGGGTTATGCTTGTGTAGCAGTCGAGGAGTGCCGAGGCTTTACTGGTGGCATTTGGGCTCTGGCTAGTAAGGGCAGCCCGTTAGTGTACACGGTGGTGGATTCTATGCCACATTGTATCACTCTTTCTGTGTCTCGTAGAGCAGTTTCTTGGGCCTGTTCTGGGGTTTATGCGAGCCCTATGTACTCTCCTCGATGCCAGCTTTGGGACCATTTAAAGAATGTTCAGAGGAATATTTTAATGCCTTGGGCGATGATTGGAGATTTCAGTGAGATATTACTCCCTTCAGAGCAACGTGGGGGCGACTTTCTCTGTGCTAGGGCAGAGAACTTTGCTTAATTGTTGGATGTTTGTGATATGATTGATTTGGACTTCTTCGGTTCGCAGTTCACCTGGCAGGGGAAGAGGCGTAACTAGTTGGTCTCTAAATGGTTGGATAGGGGAGTGTGTGATTACAGGTGGAGGTTGAAATTTCCTGAAGCTACAGTGGAACATTTGGTTAAGAGACACTCATCTCATAACCCCTTGTTGTTGAGACGTAGTCATGTGGATTCCACTCATCAGGAGCGCCCTTTCAGGTTTCAGGCCGCGTGGTGCACTCATAATGATTATCCGGGAGTGGTTATGGAGGCTTGAGATAAGCTTAGTGATGTGATTAGTGCTCTGCATCAGGTTTCTGTTGACTCTCTTTATTTTAATAAGGATTTTTTGTTAAGATCTTTGCTAAAAGACGTCAGTTGGAAGCGCTTATTCGGGGATCCAATGTTCTTTGGAAAGAATAGACTCTGCGAGCTTGATTTTATTGCAAAAATAGTTGTTAAGTAAGTATGAGGATATTCTTTTTCAGGAGGAGACCATGTGGTACCAGAAGTCCTGCGAGAAGTGGATTAAGTTGGGGAATCATAACACTTCATTCATTCATGCTCAAACTGTGATTAGGCGGAAGCGTAATAAGATTCATGGGCTTAACTTACCATCTGGGGTTTGGTGTACCGACCTGGAGGTGCTCAAATCAGAGGCTGTGAAGTTCTTTAAAGATTTATTTTGTACCACAAAAGTGCGTAGCATAGAGGCCCATGGTATAATTCAAAATCCCTTCGGAACGGATGATAGTGTGGATCTGGTCAAGCCGGTAATGAAAGAGGAAGTTTGTAAAGCTCTTATGAGTAAGAAATCTTATAAAGCCCTGGGTCCGGATGGATTTTAGCCTATCTTTTTCAAGATGTTCTAGAATGAGGTGGGTGATGACATTTGGAATTTTGTGAAAAATGCCTTTGCCACAGGTAGGTTTGATACTCAGGCTACGGATACCTTGGTAGTCTTAATTCTAAAAGGGGACCACCCTACGTCCTTTAAGGAATTTAGACCAATTACGTTATGCAATGTGCTTTATAAGCTGATTTCAATGGTTTTGGTGAGCAGGTTGAGACCCTATCTTGATAATATTGTTAGCCGGTTGCAAAGTAGTTTTATCCCGAGTCACAGTACGAAAGATAATGCAATTGTCTTGCAAGAGATAATTCATCATTTAAATAAAAAGAAGAATAAAAAGGGAGACCTTGTGTTTAAGCTAGATTTAGAGAAAGCTTATGACAGGGTGAATTGGGATTTCTTGAGGGGGACTTTGGAGATGTTTGGGTTCGCTCAGGTTATTATATCTCTTATTATGCATGTTATATCCTCCTCTTCAATCTCATTGTTGTGGAATGGTAGCAAGACCGAGGGGTTTACTCCGCGGCGAGGCCTGCGTCAAGGTGATCCATTATCTCCGTATTTATTTGTGCGTTGTATGGAGAGATTGGGGGAAATGATCTATAAGGCGGTTCGAGAGGGTGATTGGGTGCCTATCCAAATCTCTAGGGATGGCCCCATGGTTTCTCACTTTTTCTTCGCAGATGATGTGTTATTGTTCACTAAGGCTACCGTGACTCAAGCTCGGGTGGTTAAGAAGGTGCTGGATGATTTTTGTGCAATGTTTGGTCTTAAGATAAGTGTGACAATCACCCTAAATTTAAATGGAGCCGCCACCTACGTTTATTAAGGAAAAATAATAGGAAAAACCCTTTTATGAAAATAATTTGAAAAAAATGGTCTTTGAACCAAATTTGGGTTCGGGAGTTGATTACGCATAGGGAAGACATTAACACCCTACGACACCCATTAAAAAATGGTACCCATTATTGCTTGTAAAAGATTGTCTGCCTTTAAAGAATTAATTCCCTTATCGAAATTTATTTATTCACTTTTATTTTCAGAAAACAAAGGAAAAGGCCGCAAAATAACCGAATCGTACGAGTGGTATTTCGGGGCTTCTTGCCAAAATCTTATTTAATAAAATTAACGAAATAAAGAAACAAATAAAATAGGGACACGCAGGAGACGTGAGCAAGAAAAACCCTTTTTACGCTTGACAAATGTTGTTAATTATATCTCACTAAACTTTATTACTAATTAATACTAATATTACTGAGACCTACTATTAATTAGTATATTTACGATATAGAAACTATAAAATAAACTTGCTATCCCTTTTATTATTATTTCATTTTTAAATAAAATAGAAACAAAAACATGCTTATTTGTTATATATTAACCTATTCATTAAAAAAATGCAAACGGAGAAGGAGTTCCAGAAAAGCTTAGGTTTGGCGCCTTTGGAAGGCCAAACCCTAACCCTAATCCCACTGAGTCATCGTGTAAATCAAAGGAGGGATCAAAACAAAGTCAATCAAGAACATCATATATATATATATATATATATAACGTAAAAATAGAGAAGAGGAAGAGATTTAAACCATGCTTTGTTACCCCAATTCGTCTATTACAATCCAGTTCAAAATTCAAGAGTATACACAATATGGACCCAAAAAATTACACAAAGAGGGAGTAGTAACCTGGGTTTAAGCTTTTCCCAGAGAATTATGTAGAGACAAAGGAAGGAGGAACAATAAAACCTAAAACTAAAAAAGATGTTTAATTTTTGGTCAGTGGCCTCACAGGTCTCTTCTTTCTTCTTCTCGTCTCTGTCTCTTTTTTGTTCCCTTCTTCTGGTTCCTCTCCTCTCGGTTCGCTCTCCTTGCTCTTTGTCCGTGAAGCCTTTTTATAGCATTAAATCTTCCTTTTAATCGCCTACGAAAACAGCAAGAGAATCAGGCAATAATAAAAAATATTTGATCTGTAAAACAGAAATGGTAAGAAGAAACTCCCCTTGATTCAGATACGATCTTTATTTGGAGTGATTTGGGACTAGATTGAGAGAGAACGAAAATGAAGGAGATAAATGGGGGGTAGGTGCGCCGCGGCCAGATTAGGGTTTGGTGATATTGAGAAGAAAATGAAGAAAGAATATGAATGAGGGAGAGAATAAAAGAGAGGCGAGAATGAAAAAGGAGAGGGAGGCCAAAAATCAAGGAGGAGATGGAGGAAGATCTTGGGTTAGGGTTTGAGAAGATGAAAAAGGAAAGAAGAGGTTGGGAGAGAGGAAGCACTTGGTGTGAGAAGAAGCTGATTAGGGTTTGGTGGAAGAAGGAATGATAGGAGAAGGAAAGGGAAGGAGAGGGAGAGAGGCCGAGAATGGTGGAGAGAAACTAGGGTTGGAAAAAGAGGAAGATGAGAGAAGAGAGTTTGGGGGAGGAGCGGCCACTGGGAATCAAGAAATGGGGGGAAGAACCGAGTTCTTCTCTCTTAACCCTAGGGTTGGCTAAAAAACGGGCTGGGGAGAAAATGGGCTTGGGGTGCATTGGCTGGGCCATGGGGAGTGGGATAAAGGAAGGAGAGGTGCGAGCAGCAACGCATATGAAGAGTGCGTTGGGGTGTTGAACAAAAGAAAAGGGGTGCACGAGTAAAATAGAGAGGGGAGTGGTGCGCTGGGCTTGGCCAGCTTTTGGGCCATTATTAGCACCTCTGTATTTTGTTTCATGCACCCTCTCTGTTTTCATTTCTCTTTCTTTTTTTTTCTCTTCTTCCTATTTCTCTTTATTCATTTTTTGCCTTCCTCATTTTATTATGGAACCAAAAAATATTATTTTTATTATAACTACTACTAATTTAAAAAAAGTTAAAATAAATAATAAAATAAAATAAAATAAAATAAAAAGGCCGGACAAAATTAGGGTACTATAGCTGCCCCTCCTTAATTACATTATACTCGAAGGTCTTCGTGCATTCGTTGTAAAAGGTAATTAAGGATAAAAGACTCTAATTTTGTCCGAAAGAAGTGGTTTGAGATTGCGGGATTGGTTCCCGACTTTGGTGGGAGATTCTAGAGTTGGTATCCTAGTGAATTCCCAGTAAGGCATAGGTATGACTATGATTCCTTACAAAATTGGTGAGGATTCTAGGTTCAGTTCCTAGTGAATTCTCGGTAAGGCATAGGTCTGGTTCCTAACCCTCACATCTTTGGTATTGATTACTCCCTACTTAGGGTAAGTCTGGGGTGCGAGCTTCTTCGTCACTCGACACAAGTTTGGGTCAGATTCCCAAGGTGGTGGGTCAGATTCACAACTAGGTATAGGATAGGTTCCTAACTCTTGCTAAAAGGTACGAATTGGCTATCCTATTTTAGGCAAGGTCCGCGATGTGAGTTTCTCTGTCACTCAATATAGGTTCGGGTCAGATTCCCGACAAGATGTAGGTCAGAATCTAACTCTTGCTAAAATATGGACTGGTTTTCCTATTGCAGGTGAACGTCTAGTGTACGAGCTTCTCCGTCACTCGACACAAGTTCGGGTCAGATTCCCGACAAGGTGTAGGTCAGATTCCTAACTCTTGTTAAAAGGTGTGGATCGATTTCCATAATTAAGGAAGATCCGAGACGCGGGTCAGGTTTCCGACTAAAGGCTTGGGTCAGATTCCCAAGGTGGTGGGTCAGATTCCCAGTAAGGTGTAGGATAGGTTCCTAACTCATGCTAATAAGTGGATTGGGTAGGTTGAGTACTGGTTCTTACAGAGTAACAACAGACCAACTGTATGTTGCTTTTGCTTTTGGAGCAAGGATTTTTTTTAGGCGGGCGGTGAACCCGAAAGTATTGATGATTATGCAAGATGCAATGAATGGTATGCCATGCATGAGTATTATTTGCTTTATTAGAGGTAGGCATTGTCCTCTTGACTACTTCTGAAACTTTTCTCGATAAATTAGCTCCGATCTCTTTAATTGGCGAATTCTGAACAAGCTAATTGGGCCTTTTGTAATGTATTCAACACTGATGATTCTGCATTAGGTGAAATGCCTTACTAGCTCTTTCTCCTTAATGTGAAGACGCCAGATTCCCTAGATCCTTTCAGAATTTTCAGTAATTATAAAAATGCTCTTATGTCTTGATTAGCACATGTTTGTCTTTTAGCATGGATTTCTTTTGAAAGAAAATGCAGGTTGATAAAATCCCAAGTCAAATTTGGAGAGGCTGAAATAAGCATTCTATTGTGCCGATGGCGTTCAATAGATGGCAACATGGATAAGAATGAATTTCCACTATGATGGGGAAATAAAATGTTACAAACAGAACAAATTCGAATTAGAAACTGGTAAGAAAGATTAGCTCTACAGATAATCCCTTTGAAAACAAATCGTGCTGCTATTCCTTCAGACCCCAATAGCCCTCTTGATCATCTTCAAAAGCTTGTGTTTGCAGTTAGTTTTGACCATCTCTGCCCCAGTTGGTCAAGGCTCAATTCTGGCTGCTTGATCAGTGCATTTTAATGCACTCTTTATAGCTTTGTATTTAGTGTTTTTGATTGTGTTCTGTACCTAATATCTAAGTCTTAGCACATTTCTAGACTTTGGGTCTTAATTGAGCAGTATAGTAAATTATTGATTAACTTTTGTGTTTACTGCATATTGACCCCTGTCCACTCTGCAGGCCATAACTTTGGCTACAGTTATCCGATTGAGGCGTGCGAGCATGCGTTGAAAAGCTAAGGAATAGAGCTACAATTATTCTGTTGGGCTCGAAACCCAATTCTGTTGTCTTCAATGCCAAAACTGCAAATTACGGACGCAGTAAAATGTAAAACGGGTTTTGGGCCTAATTTTGGTCGTTTATCGGGCTTTTATCTTATAACCCGTTAAGGAACTAATCAGCCGTTTTATGCTATCTTACGTTTTATTTTTACAAACGGTTGTGCCCTAGCCGTCATGGAAGCCTAAGCTCCTAAGTTGATTCATCGGTGAAAGGTTGTCGTTACAGATTTTGAGGTTCGGTGTCTAATGTTTAATACAATTTCGTTTTAATTTCTTTAATTCCATCTCTATCAATTTCGAATTTGGTTTGAATGTATGCAATTGATTCAGTTCGTTTTCTGCTTAGTTAATTGTTTTGTCTTCATTGTGAAATGCGATTCAGTTGTGTATAAACGCTTGATTATATGCATCTGTTTCGTAGCTTTTGTTATTTCGAATTAGTTGACTGCTTAAATTAATTGATTCGAGTAGAAATTGATAGAGGGTTGATTAGAATTCTGTTATGATATTGGTTGCGTTTTAAGACGGTGTTTGTCCGCTCCCGTGACCGATTGAACCCGCTGTTTTGGCGCTTGCTTGAAACGGTGTGAATTCGTATAAACTGATTAACGCTTGTTTAGTTAGTTTATGTCAACTGTGAATCTGAATTTGAATGAATTGTTGTTATTTAGAACCTGTGATAAATCCAAGACGAGCACCCGGAAACCGGTGAATCAACTGTCTCTCTAATCTGATAATTCTCTCAACAGAAACTGTTTTCGCAAAACCCCCCCTTTTCGTTATTGTTGATTTTTGTACCTCCTGAATTTGGTAATTTTGGTGTTAGAGGTCCTCGTGAGACGACCAAGGTCTCTTGCCTTGAATACTATAAGTAAATCTTTTAATTATTTTGACCCGCGTACGACCGCTGATCAAATTGGCGCCGTTGCCGGGGATCTCTAATTAGAGATTACCAATCTCAGGACCCACTAATTACTGACGTTTTTTGCTTTTTTCTTGTTGTGTTTCCAGGTCTTGTTACAGGTTGTAGGCACTGAGACTGCTGACTGTTGATTCTAGGGTTTGTACAGGTTGTAGGCGCGAAAATAATAAAAAAAATCGGTTTTCGGGCAATCTCGTCAGATTGCTCCGAAACTACAGCTGAAAAATCCGAAAATAATCCAGGATCAATAGTCCCCTAGCAGGTACTGCTTACGGGACAACGGGCTCAAAATCCCAAATTCCCTTGTTTTCTATTTTTAATTATTTTTTTAATTTTTCATATCTCCGAAAAAATCCAAAAAAATTTGCATATCTTTCTTTTGATTTAATTAGATTTTTCGTGATATTTTTATAATTTTTAGGTTAGATTTTTGTCGTTTTTCTATTTTTTGCATTCATTTTAGCATAGGGACATAGTTGGTATTTCTAGAATTGTTGCATTTTCCTATTTCTTGCTACATACAGTGCATGACCAGGTCTAATACTGTTAACTTGCATCCTTTTGACCCTGAAATTGAGAGACCATTGCATCATAGACTTATGGATCATATAGAAGTTAGTGGTAGTGATAGTGACAACATCTTTAGTCATAATCTATTTGATTCTGATTCTGATTTTGATTCTGATTCTGTTAATATGGCTGATAGAACACTTAGGGAACTTGCTGCACCTGATGTTACTTACAATGCTCTGTGTATTAATTATCCCGAAGTGGCTGTTCCTTTTGAATTAAAATCTGGTTTAATACACTTGTTGCCAAAGTTTAGTGGTCTTGCAGGTGATGATCCACACAAACATCTTAAGGAGTTCCACATTGTGTGCTCGACCATGAAGCCCCAAGGAATTCCAGAGGAGCACATTAAGCGAGGGCCTTCCCTTCTCACTCCAAGATGCAGCCAAGGATTGGTTGTATTACCTTCAACCAGGTTCTGTTGAAAATTGGAATGCCCAGAAAAAGTTGTTCCTTGAGAAGCTCTTTCCTCAAGGCCCAGGGTCGCTTCAATCGAGAAAAGAGATATGTGGCATCGTGCGTAACCCCACCGAGTCTTTACATGAATCCGGGAGAGGTTTAAGAAGTTGTGTGCAAGCTGCCCTCATCATCAAATCTCTGAGCAGCTACTCATCCAAAGATTTCTACGAGGGTTTATTGCCCATGGACAGAAATATTATGGATGCTGCTAGTGGAGGGGCACTTGTAGACAAAACCCCAACAGATGCAAGAGCTTTAATAGAAAATATGTCCATCAACTCCCAACAATTCACAACCAGAAGCAATTCTGCAGTTCTAACAAGGGGAGTGAATGAGATACAGGCTACTAGTGAGAAGAACTTGGAAAACAGGTTGGAAGAACTCACAGCTTTGGTAAAAAAATTGGCAACAGGTCAGACAGCAAGGGTTTGCGGTATTTGCACCTCTGCAGAGCACCCCACAGATGCATGTCCTACACTGCAAGAGGACCCTAATGCTGACACCCCTCAAGCATATGCGGCTAACATCTTTAACCCTCAAGCCAATGTTGATTTGTCCTCTAACAGGTACCACCCAAACTGGAGGAACCATCCTAACCTTAGATGGGGAAATCAAGCTGCACAACAACAGCCCAGGCAGCAAAATAATCTACCGCAAGCTGCTGTCAGGCCTGAACCTTCATTAGAGGATCTAGTTAAGCAGATGGCTGCCCAAAACCTCCAGTTCCAACAGAGAAAAGATGCCTCAATTCAGAATTTGCACACACAGATGGGACAGATGGCTACCACAATTAATCAGATGCAAGCTCGGGGGGCAAACCAACTGCCAGCTCAAGCAGTGGTCAATCCAAATGCACCAAACCCCAATGTTAGTGCCATCACATTGAGATCTGGGAAAGCTGTTGACACCCCAAAGGTGCTTGAAACCATTGTTTTGAAAAATAATAAGGCACCTGCGCATATTTCTGATGAACAAGAAGTGCCCCTCCCTTTCCCTCATAGAGCAGTGAGTACAAAAAAACAAGATGAGGGAGAGAGGGATAAGGAGATCTTGGATACTTTTAGGCAGGTGGAAGTGAACATTCCCCTTCTTGAGGCAATCAAGCATATTCCAAGATATGCCAAGTTTCTGAAAGAGTTGTGTACACATAAGAGGAGACTGAAAGGGAATGAAAAGATAAACATGGGGCATAATGTTTCAGCCCTCTTCCAATCCATGCCCCAAAAGTGCAAGGATCCAGGGACTTTTGCCATTCCATGCACCATAGGCAACAATCAGTTTGATGATGCCATGTTAGATCGAGGAGCTTCAATCAATGTAATGCCTACATCTGTTTTTAACTCTCTTGCTCTTGGACCTTTGCAGGAAACATGTCTTACCATTCAGCTTGCAAATAGAAGCAGTGCTCGGTCTGCTGGACTGGTTGAGGATGTTCTTGTTAAAGTTGATAACCTTATTTTTCCTGCAGATTTTTATATTCTGGATATGGAAGCGGAGACTAAGTCCAGCAGGTCACCCATCATTTTGGGCAGGCCATTCTTGAAAACTGCCAAGGCAAAAATTGATGTTGGTACTGGGACTCTTTCCATGGAATTTGGTGATAGCGTTGTAAAATTTAATATCTTTGATGCTATGAAACACCCCATGGAAGAGCATTCCCTTTTTCATATTGAATTGCTCGCTGATTTGGTTGATGATGTTTATTCTAATGTTGTTACTGCAGATTTCCCTTCATTGGCTGATTTCTTGTGATGTTACTTGTGATTGTTGCACTAACACTCATACTTGTCTTTGAAGTTGAAATTTGTTTGCGAGTTGACACTTTGCCTAATGTCCCCAATGACATAGGCTTTGTTGTAGATGTAGCTTCGCTACTAAGATTACGCCTCTATTGAAAAACCACCGGTTCTAGAGCTTAAGCCACTCCCCAAAGAGTTAAAATATGCATATTTAGAGGAGTGATGATTTACCTGTTATTATTGCAGCTAACCTTGATTCTGAGCAGGAAGAGAAGCTGTTGCAGATGCTGAAAAAATACAAAAAGGCCATCGGATGGACCTTAGCTGATATTCCTGGTATTAGCCCATCCATGTGTATGCATAGGATTTTACTTGAGGATGGGGCGAAATCTGTTAGGCAGCCCCAGAGGCGGCTTAACCCATTAATCTTAGATGTTGTGAAAAAGGAGGTGACCAAACTCCTACAGGCTGGCATCATATACCTAATTTCTGATAGTCAATGGGTAAGCCCAGTCCAAGTGGCTCCGAAAAAGAGTGGTCTCACAGTGGTGAGGAATGAAAATAATGAACTCATCCCCACAAGGGTTCAGAATAGCTGGAGAGTATGTATTGATTATAGGAGGCTTAACCAGGCAACCAGAAAGGATCACTTTCCTTTGCCGTTCATTGATCAGATGCTTGAACGGTTGGCTGGTAAGTCACATTATTGTTTTCTTGATGGTTTTTCAGGTTACTTTCAGATCCATATTGCACCAGAAGACCAAGAAAAGACCACATTCACTTGCCCTTTTGGCACTTTTGCCTATAGGAGGATGCCTTTTGGCCTATGCAATGCACCTGGGACTTTCTAGCACTGCATGATTAGTATTTTTGCTGATTTGATAGAAAATTGCATAGAAGTGTTTATGGATGATTTTACTGTTTATGGTTCTTCATTTGATTCATGTTTGAGTAGTTTGGATAGAGTTTTGCAGAGATGCATTGAAACTAACCTTGTTCTGAATTATGAAAAATGCCATTTTATGGTAGGACAGGGTATTGTTTTAGGGCATGTGATCTCTCGAAAAAGGAATGCAAGTAGATCCCGCCAAGATTGAAGTGATTTCTAGTTTGCCTTACCCATCTTGCATTCACGAGATTCGTTCATTTCTTGGTCATGCAGGTTTTACAGCGCTTTATCAAGGATTTCAAAGATCGCTTCTTCCATTGACAAACTTCTTGCAAAAGGATGTGAGCTTTACATTTGATGATAAATGCAAGCAGGCCTTTGATTGTATCAAGAAGTCCTTGACTTCTACTCCCATCATTCAGCCACCTGATTGGACCCTCCCCTTTGAAATCATGTGTGATGCATCTAATTATGCATTGGGGGCGGTTCTAGCACAAAGAGTTGACAAGGCTGCCCATGTTATTTATTATGCTTTTAGGACTTTAGATGCTGCACAAATTAACTACACCACCACAGAAAAGGAGCTTTTGGCAATTGTATTTGCTCTTGATAAGTTCCGATCATATTTGCTTAGTTCCAAGGTGATTGTTTTTACTGACCATGCAGCTTTGAAATTTCTTTTAAAGAAACCAGAGGCAAAGCCAAGATTGATAAGGTGGATGTTGCTCCTCCAAGAATTTGATTTGGAGATTAAAGATAAGAGCGGAGCAGAGAACTTAGTGGCTGACCACTTAAGCAGGATAGAGAGGGCTGAGGATTCCATCCCACTCCATGATGACTTTCCTAATGAGCAGCTCATGCAGTCGCGTGAGGTAACTCCTTGGTATGCTGATATAGTTAATTATCTTGTGGGTGGAGCCTTACCCCCACATGCATCTAAGGCACAGGTACATAAACTCAAAAGTGATGCAAAATATTTTGTGTGGGATGATCCCTATTTGTGGAAGTTTGGTAGTGACCAGGTGATTAGGCGATGTGTACAATACCATGAGGTTCCATCCATTCTTCAATTCTGTCATGCTTCTCAGGTAGGTGGACACTTTGGTCCTCAGCGGACAGCGAGAAAAGTCTTAGACTCGGGTTTCTATTGGCCCACCATTTTTAAAGATGCATTTGAGACTTTCCGCACTTGTGAATAGTGTCAAAGGGCTGGGACGGCAATCACTCGCAGGAGTGAAATGCCTCAGCAGCCCATGCTTTTTTGTGAGGTATTTGATGTTTGGGGGATTGATCTCATGGGCCCTTTTCCTGTTTCTTTTGGTTTTACTTATATCCTGCTTGCTGTTGATTATGTTTCCAAATGGGTGGAGGCAAAAGCCACTCGTACTAATAATTCTAAAGTTGTTGTGGATTTTGTCAGGTCCTAAATTTTTTGCAGGTTTGGTATTCCAAGAGCCATCATAAGTGACCAAGGTTCTCATTTCTGTAATCGCACCATGGAAGCTTTGCTTCGGAAGTATGGGGTGGTGCATAGGGTTTCTACACCTTACCACCCCCAAACTAATGGGCAAGCTGAGATTTCAAACAGAGAAATTAAACAAATTCTAGAAAAGATGGTGCAACCAAGCAGGAAGGGTGAAGCGTAGGCTAGAAGAGGCTCTTTGGGCTCAAAGAACAGCTTACAAAACACCAATAGGGATGTCTCCCTTTAGACTTGTGTTTGGTAAGGCATGCCACCTCCCAGTGGAGATAGAGCACCGTGCTTATTGGGAGGTAAAAGGATGTAATCTTGAACTGGAAAAAGCAGGTAAAGAGAGAAAGCTTCAATTGCAACAACTTGAGGAGCTTAGGTTAGAAGCCTATGAGAATTCCAGAATTTATAAGGAGAAAACTAAGCACTTCCATGACAAGATGATTTCTAGGAAGGAGTTCTCCATTGGGCAAAAAGTCTTGTTGTTCAACTCCCGACTGAAAATTATGGCCGGGAAACTCAGATCCAAGTGGATTGGCCCGTTTGTTATTATTAATGTTTTTCCTCATGGTCCAGTTGAAGTTAAAAGTGAGGCGACAAACAAAATTTTCAAAGTCAATGGACAACGCCTCAAAGTATTCCATGAGAGTTCCGCATTTGAAGATGCACCCATAGAAGAACTCTCATTGGAACATCCCACCTACACTGTAGTTTGACCAGGGAGTCCCTCCTCCCTACTCTTGTTTTATGCTTGTTGTTTTCATTGAGGACAATGTATGATTTAAGTGTGGGGGGTGTCTTTTAGTAGCTTAGTAGTTTTGTTTTTGTTTTGAGTAATTTGTTTAAAAAAAAAATTGCATGCATTTTCATTGGGTTTCTTGGTTTGTATGAGTGGGGAGTGATTTCACTATTCTAGGACTATAGGTCTTGTGGCATGATATGGATGACTTCCCTGCATTCCTAGTGTGATAAGTTGGTTTGGAATATCAAATTGTGCATCTTTTGTGATAGATATTTTCCTTGGTGAGTTTTGGGCCTTATAATGGATGGACTACATTTTGCCATTCTCTTTCTTTCTTGAGTGATTTCACTCATGATTGTTGGTTACTCTAGAACTTGACTTGACTCTTGTTGAAACTCTTGTTCACATGCATGCATTGAAATGATCTAGGCAGTTTTTGTTCTTTTTAGCCACTAGCCAAATAAGCATACCTTGCAATTATCCCTTTGTTTAGCCCCTTTGAGCCTATTTATCTCATTCTTTGTTATATAGCTCATTACAATCCTAAAAGTGAAAAACAATGTTATGACCCAATCTTAGGGGATTAAGGAGCTCTAAAAAAAATGAGAATAAATTTTGCAAAGTGTGGGGGGCTCAGAATTGTGGTTGTAAAAAAAATATGTATTGTTGTGCTTCATTGCTTCATTGGGATTTTGGCAAAAGAAAATAAAAAAAAAGAGAAGAAAAAGAAATAAAAAAAAAAGAACAAAAGAGTAGTGGAGCATATCAAAAATAATGGATTGAATTGTGGTTGAATTGTCCCCCCATGATTATTTGGTAATTGTTTTCCACTGCTCCTCTATCCTCTTTGATTTTGTAGCCTAGTTCCCCTTTCAATTATCCTACCTTGACCTTGGCCCCCATTATAACCTTAATAAAGACCTTTTGATCTTTGTGTGCATGAGTTTCAAGTGTGGATGTTAGAGTCTTGTCAAGCCTATGGTAGTGCTAGCTTCCATGATGTACTTTGAGTGTAAGGATTCTATCACTTTTGATGCACTCTTTGGTTATTCTATCCTCTTGGTTGCTTTGAAAGTAATTAGATGTTGTTCATGATTGCCATGAGTCCTTGAAACCTTGAATGAGCATTTTGCTTGCCACTTTATATCCTTGGGATTCATTGGGAATGCATCTTTGCTGTGTTTTGTGTGTTTTGCCCGGAGTGCAAAAGCTTAAGTGTAGGGGAATTTGATCAGTGCATTTTAATGTGCTCTTTATAGCTTTGCATTTAGTGTTTTTGATTGTGTTCTGTACCTAATATCTAAGTCTTAGCACATTTTTAGACTTTGGGTCTTAATTGAGCAGTATAGTAAATTATTGATTAACTTTTGTATTTACTGCATATTGACCCCTGTCCACTCTGCAGGCCATAACTTTGGCTATAGTTATCCGATTGAGGCGTGCGAGCATGCGTTGGAAAGCTAAGGAACATATCTACAATTCTTCTGTTGGGCTCGAAACCCAATTCTGTTGTCTTAAATGCCAAAACTGCTAATTACGGACGCAGTAAAATGTAAAATGGGTTTTGGGCCTAATTTTGGTCGTTTATCGGGCTTTTATCTTATAACCCGTTAAGGGATTTAGGTTAGTCTTTGAGCTGAGACTTAAAAGGAACTAATCATCCGTTTTATGCTATCTTATGTTTTATTTTTACAAACGGTTGTGCCCTAGCCGTCATGGAAGCCTAAGCTCCTAAGTTGATTCATCGGTGAAAGGTTGTCGTTACAGATTTTGAGGTTCGGTGTATAATGTTTAATACAATTTCGTTTTAATTTCTTTAATTCCATCTCTATCAATTTCGAATTTGGTTTGAATGTATGCAATTGATTCAGTTCGTTTTCTGCTTAGTTAATTGTTCTGTCTTCATTGTGAAATGCGATTCAGTTGTGTATGAACGCTTGATTATATGCATCTGTTTCGTAACTTTTGTTATTTCGAATTAGTTGACTGCTTAAATTAATTGATTCGAGTAGAAATTGATAGAGGGTTGATTAGATTTCTGTTATGATATTAGTTGCGTTTTAAGACGGTGTTTGTCCGCTCCCGTGACCGATTGAACCCGCTGTTTTGGCGCTTGCTTGAAACGGTGTGAATTCGTATAAACTGATTAACGCTTGTTTAGTTAGTTTATGTCAACTGTGAATCTGAATTTGAATGAATTGTTGTTATTTAGAACCTGTGATAAATCCAAGACGAGCACCCGGAAACCGGTGAATCAACTGTCTCTCTAATCTGATAATTCTCTCAACAGAAACTGTTTTCGCAAAACCCCCCCTTTTCGTTATTGTTGATTTTTGTACCTCCTGAATTTGGTAATTTTGGTGTTAGAGGTCCTCGTGAGACGACCAAGGTCTCTTGCCTTGAATACTATAAGTAAATCTTTTAATTATTTTGACCCGCGTACGACCGCTGAT
This sequence comes from Calophaca sinica, assembly GCA_037113605.1. Taxonomy (NCBI): domain Eukaryota; kingdom Viridiplantae; phylum Streptophyta; class Magnoliopsida; order Fabales; family Fabaceae; genus Calophaca; species Calophaca sinica. Next base: position 36,206,877 of record CM073731.1, read on the forward strand.
CACTGCTCTTGACGCATTCAGCTTGGCTTTTGCTTAGGCCGCTCTTTGTGAGTTTTCGACCTAGCAGGTTGCTCTAAATCGCCCTTGTGGGTTTTCAACTTAGCGTCTTTTTTTTTACCCTAATTTTTGCCTTGGCCGCCCTTTCGGGTTTTCAACCGACCAGGTCACTCTAACTTTTGCCTAGACCGTTTTTTCAGGTTTTCAGCCTAGCGAGCCTTTTTTTTTTAAAAGGTACTGTGTCATCCTAGACGTAGTATTTCTTATCCGCATCTGAGTTTATCGGCAGTGGTAGGTCATGCCCCTCCATATCTGTAAGAATGAGGCCTCCTCCTGAGAATGCTTTTTTCACTACATATGGACCCTCATAATTCGGAGTCCATTTTTCGCGTTGGTCTTTCTGAATAGGTAGAATCTTCTTTAATACCAATTCCCCTTCTGTGAACTCTTGATGACGTACCTTTTTCTCGTACGCTCTCTTGAGTCTCTTTTGGTACAACTGGCCATGACAAATTGCTTCTAATCTTTTCTCTTCTATGAGACTCAACTGGTCATATCGTGTCTGGACCCATTCGGCTTCTTCGAGCTTGGTTTCCATAATTACCCTTAAAGAAGGGATTTCTACCTCTATAGGGAGTACTGCTTCCATCCCGTATACTAGAGAGAAAGGTGTTGCCCCCGTTGAAGTGCGTACAGAAGTTCGATACCCGTGTAAAGCAAAAGGAAGCATCTCGTGCCAATCCTTGTAAGTTACCACCATTTTCTGAATAATCTTTTTGATATTTTTGTTGGCCGCTTCCACTGCCCCATTCATCTTTGGGCGATATGGAGAAGAATTGTGATGTTGAATTTTAAAGTCATCGCACAACTCTTTCATCATCTTATTGTTTAAATTAGTCCTATTGTCCGTGATGATCTTCCTTGGTAAGCCATACCGACAAATTATTTCCTTTTTGATGAACTTGACAACAACATTGCGAGTCACATTGGCATAGGAGACTGCTTCGACCCACTTTGTAAAGTAATCAATGGCCACGAGGATGAAGCGATGTCCGTTAGAGGCTTTTGGTTCAATCATTCCTATGACATCCAGACCCCACATGGAAAATGGCCAGGGTGCACTGAGGACATTTAGGGAAGTTGGAGGTACATGAATATTATCAGCATAAGTCTGACACTTATGACATTTCCTCACGTGCTTGATGCAATCACCTTCCATTGTAAGCCAATAATACCCAGCCATGAGAATCTTCCGAGCCATTGCGTAACCATTGGCATGGGTCCCGAAGGAACCTTCGTGGACATCGTCAAGAATTTGTCTCGCTTCTACAGAGTCTACACACCGGAAGAGTACCATGTCGTGATTTCTTTTGTAAAGTAGGTCACCGTTCAAAAAGAAACTCATAGCAAGTCTCCTCAGAGTTCGCTTATCGTTCTCAGAGGCGCCTGAAGGGTATTCCTTGCTCCTGAGGTAGCATTTGATGTCGTGGTACCACGGTTTTCCGTCGGATTCTTCTTCTATCACCTGGCAATAAGCGGATTCGCACGACTTTCCATTATGATGAGAGGCATTTCTTATCACTGCTTATTTGGAATATAGATGACAACGTGGCTAATGCATCAGCCAACTGATTATCTTCTCGTGGGATATATTGAAAGGTGATCCTATCAAAGGATTCGACGAGTTCTTGGATATACTCGTGGTAAGGGATTAACTTAGAATCTCGAGTTTTCCATTCTCCATTCAACTGGTTGATAACTAGGGCAGAATCCACATATACTTTTAGAACTCTGACTTTAGTTTCTATGGAAGCTCTGATTCCCATGACACACGCCTCATATTCTGCCACATTATTGGTACAACTGAAACACAAGCGAGTCGTAACAGGAGTGTACTGATTTTCTGGAGAAATTAGTACTGCCCTGATTCCGTGCCCCAGTGCATTAGAAGCTCCATCGACCATCATGGTCCACTCTTCGTTTCTCGATTCTTCTCTTTCAGCGAACATTATATTCTCATCAGGAAATTCATAGGGGACGGGTGAATGATTATCTACTGGCTGGTGGGCTAAGTGCTCAGCAAGTGCACTACCTTTGATGGCCTTCTGAGAGACGTATTGAATATCGTACTCAGATAATAGCATCTGCCACCGGGCAATCCTTCCAGTGAGAGCAGGTTTCTCGAATATGTATTTGATCGGGTCCATTTTTTACACCAACCAAGTTGTGTGAGAAAGCATATATTGTCTTAGACGGTGAGCGGCCCAAGCTAGGGCACAACAGGTACGCTCCAGTATCAAATAATTAGCTTCATAACTCGTTAGCTTCTTACTCAAGTAGTAAATGACATGTTCTTTTTTACCCGTTTCATCATGTTGTCCAAGTACACACCCCATAGACCCGTCTAACACCGTCAAGTAGAGGATTAATGGTCTGCCTGGTACTGAAGGTACCAACACAGGAGGTTTTTGTAGGTATTGCTTGATTTTGTCGAAGGCCTTTTGGCATTTTTCATTCCATTCGACTGTTTGGTCCTTGTGTAATAACTTGAAAATCGGCTCACAAGTGTCGGTGAGTTGTGATATAAACCGGGAAATATAATTCAATCTCCCTAGAAAACCACGAACTTCCTTCTCTGTGCGAGGAGATGGCATCTCTATGATGGCTTTTACTTTTTTCGGATCAACTTCTATTCCTTTCTGACTTACAATGAATCCCAGCAATCTACCTGACCTGACACCAAAGTTACATTTGGCAGGATTGAGTCTTAGGCGAAACTTTCTCAATCGCTCAAAAAGCTTCTGTAGATCAATTATATGACTTTCTTCAGTTTGTCACTTAGCGATCATATTGTCCACGTAGACCTCTATCTCTTTATGGATCGTATCATGAAATAGAGTCACCATTGCCCTTTGGTACGTTGCCCCAGCGTTTTTCAACCCAAAAGGCATTACCTTGTAGCAGAAAGTCCCCCAAGCTGTAATAAACATAGTCTTCTCCATATCCTCCCTGGCCATTTTGATCTGATTATACCAGGAGAAACCATCCATGAAAGAGAAAAAGGCGTGATGAGCTGTATTATCCACCAGAACATCAATGTGAGGCAAAGGGAAGTCGTCTTTGGGACTTGCTCTATTAAGGTCCCGGTAATCAACACACATTCGAACCTTTCCACCCTTTTTTGGAACAGGGACACTATTAGCACCCATTGGGGGTATTTAGCTATGGCCAAAAATCCAGCGTCAAATTATTTTTTAACCTCTTCCCTAATCTTTAAGGACATATCGGGTCTCATACGTCTCAACTTCTGTTTGATGGGAAGGCAGTCTGGCTTAAGGGGCAGCTTGTGTTCGACGATATCAGTATCCAACCCTGGCATATCTTGGTAGGACCAGGCAAAGACGTCTTTATAATCTCGGAGGAGTTGAATCAGTTTAGCTCTTACTTCTTGTGACATGGTAACACCAACCTTGACTTCCTTTTTGTCTTCCTCAGTTCCCAAATTAATCAATTCAGTCGGTTCTTTGTGAGGTTCGATCTTTCTAGATTCCCCTTCTATAAATCTTATCAGTTCAGGGGGAAGATCTTCATCGGGATAGTCTTCTTCACAACCTTCGTCAGTATGATTAATTAGGCAATTAAAATCTGGTAACGAAATTTCAGCACAATCGTTTTCAAAAGTATTATCCGTGAGCCTGCATTATCAAGGTTAGCAATAAGGAGAGACTAAGGAAGGAAAAGAGAAAAAGACGCTTGGGATAAAATCAAAATCGTTTTATTAATATTCAAAATATGCTTAGGAAAAACATGCGGGGCCCTTTAACATTTCCCCTACCGCCTCGGGCTGAGCGGAGAGGTGAGCATTAAATGGATTACATTGAAAATGCATTAAGGATCCTAGGACTTTCCACGATCTCCCAATTGCAAGGTATTGAGGAACATGGGCGGACCCATTCCTCCTCAGGAGCAGCAAGATCCTCTCCCACATCAGCTACTTGATCCGCATAGATCCATCCAGCGCTCCGAAAACTCTGACGGAGATCGCAAATGGACATCTTCCCAAGCTCGGGTTCCCGATTCTCGAGTCGTGCCTTCCTTTTTTCTCTCCTTTCTTCAGTCACTATTTCTCTGTCTTCTTTGGTGGGGATAAATCCCAGGCCGTATCGGTCCTTGTTCTCGGGGATTCTTAGAATTGAGGCCATACTTTCTTGACTCTTCCCCAATCCTTTTCCTGGCTGGTACCCTGCCTTCAGCATGACACTGCCCACCATTAGGGTAGCAGTGGATAGACAGGTTTTTTAGCAGTAAACCCTATATAAGCGCTATCGACAATTTCCAACGCCTGAAATGAAGTCCCAAGGGCCTCTTCGGCAGCTTCAATGTAATGTGTCGATGTTGGCTTGCTTACCAGCAGGTCTTCTTCTCCGGATACGATAATCAACTTATCACCCACCACAAACTTCAGTTTTTGGTGCAAAGTCGATGGTACTACCCCAGCGGAATGAATCCAAGGTCTTCCTAACAAGCAACTGTAGCTGGGCTTGATGTCCAATCTGGATCGGCAGCTCAATCTCTCCCATTACTTCTCTTTTAGAACCATCAAAGGCTCTCGCAAGCACAGAGCTGGGCTTCATATGAGTCTTGTCAATGGGCAATTTATCCAAGGTAGACTTAGGCATCACATTCAGGAAGGATCCGTTATCCACAAGGACTTTGGCCATAAGATGTTCTTTACATTGAACCGAGATATGCAGTGCTTTGTTGTGTCCTCTTCCTTCTGCAGGCATTTCTTCGTCATTGAAATAGAGGTAGTTGCATGCAGTGATGTTGCCAACTAGGTCGCCAAACTGATTCAAAGTGATATTTTGAGATACATGGGCTTCATTCAGAACTTTCATCAATATTTTCCTGTGACTTTCAGAGTGCATTAACAAGGCAAGTAGAGAAACTCTTGCTGGTGTGCGGTTTAACTGGTCTATCACCTTATACTCGCTTTGTTGAATGAATTTGAGGAATTCAGCAACTTCCTCTCGGGAAGCCTCTTTCTTGTCCTCCTTCCCTGTGTTTCCTTTTTCTACCGCAGCTTCTTTCTCCTTGCTTTTATCTTTTCCCTGTTCCTTTGCAGCTTCTTTTATTGGCTCTCTTTCCGGGGCATAGATCCTACCACTCCGTGTCATCCCGCTTATTCCTACAATGTTGGTGACTGTCGGAAGGCTTGGTTGTGCATTACTTCCTTTAACTTGGACTTTTACATCATATATCTAGGGGATGGCCTTGTCTTCCTTGTACGGAAAAGGAGATGGTACTTGAACAGTAATAGCTTTGGGAGCATTAGGCATTGCGGGAGATACATTTCTAGAGAATTGAACCACCAAGGGCTTTGGAACCATGGTTCCTGAACTTTGAGTAGACTGGACCATATAAACTTCTTCTTCTTCACGAGAGATAATTTGAATTATGTTCGCATTAAGCTGTTTTTGGAGGATACCTTTAAATTCCTCACATTCTTCGATAGACAAAAAATCTTCATCATAGGTCTTGCTGACATCTATTCTTTCTATCAGACCAACCTTGCAAAGTTCGATGAACACTTTTCTTATAGGGGTTTTTATCTCAGCAACATCTTTTATCATTCTTCCTTCGTGCTCATCATCTATGATATTTACTGATGTGTTCCCGTGGTTAGGTAACAGATTGTTCCCCATATTGGGACCGTTCTCTTGGAAACTCAACCACTTTGCGTTTATCAGATCTTGAACTCTAAACTTCATGGCCCGACATTCTTCTATGGAGTGACCAGCTGCCCCAGCATGGTATTCACAGGTGGCATCTGGGTTATACCATTTTGGGTAGGGTGGTTCCATGGGCTTTTACGGACAAGGGACCACTAATGACTTTCTGAGCAAGTGCTGATAGAGATCTTTGTAAGTCATGGGGATTGGATCAAACTGGGATGGCTTCCTCCCTTGGGAGTTTTGAGCTCTTGGTTGATTGGAGCTCTGACCTCCTTGGTTATCTGAAGCAAAAGGTGTTATTTGCATAGGAGACTTTGGCATGGTAGTTGCCGTAACGTATAGAGGGGCACTACTCACTGCGTTAGTTTCTCCTTCTTTCTTTCTCTTGATGAAGGACTTCTGAGTGTTGGATAATGAGGTATTATTATGGATCTTTCCACTTTGCATCCCCATTTCCACGCGTTCCCCTATGACAATCAAGTCAGAGAAGTTTGAGAACAGTCTTCCAATCATCACATCATAAAAGGGAGATTGAAGTGTGTCAATGAACGTGTCAATCATTTCTTTGTCCAATAGGGGTGGTTCCACCTGAGCAGCCATGCTTCTCCACCTCTGGGCATATTCTTTATAACTTTCACTGTCTTTTTTCTTCATGTTTTGCAACTGATTACGGCTGGGAGCCATGTCCATATTGTATTTATATTGTTTGATGAAAGCATTAGCTAAATCATTCCATGAGTTGATTTTAGACCGTTCTAACTGCATATACCATCGCAAGGGTGCTCCAGTCAAGCTTTCTTGGAAGAAGTGAATCAGGAGTCTGTCATCATTAGAACAGAAAGCCATATTTCGGCAATACATGACCAGGTGGCTCTTGGGGCACGCTTCTCCTTTATACTTGTCAAACTCGGGTACTTTGAATTTTGCAGGTATAACTACATCGGGGACCAAGCACATGTCTGAAGCTTCAAAACCTATGTGATTTGCCCCTTTAATTGCCTTTTACCTGTCTTCAACTATTTGAAGCTTTTCTTTGGCTTGGGCATCCTCTTGGGGTGTGATGATAGGTACAAACTTTTGAGTAATTGTGTTCTATGGGGTCCCATTATATAGAGGCGCATGCCCTTGTGAGGTGTGGGCGTGCATTTCATTTTCTCTTGACCGACTTTCCTCTTGATCCTCTTTGGACCGTTCTGTTTCCGACGTCCTTTTCGCATTCAGGGCCTCCAACAAATCGAATATCTTATCTATCCGCACACTCATTCGGTCGAGCTCTCCTCTCATGGCCTGTTGATTCTGCTCTAACGCGTCCATGAATCTGGCTTGGGATCTTGTTCTGTAAGGATGCAGTTTCTTCGTGTTTATTTTCTGGATTACGAAGGATACTATGAGTATGGATGAATAGTTTATGTTATGCCATGATTATGCATGCTATGCAAGATGCTCTTTTATTTGTTTATCCATTTATTTGCAGGTTGTCGGAGAATTGTAAAATCACTTAGCATTGTGCTTTGGGAATTTGAGCGCATTATAGATTTGAGAAACAAACATTTTTTTAAAAAAAAGTACGATAATTTAAATTCTCCGAAGAGATTACAAGATCACTACGAAAACAAAACAAAAGGAAAAGCAAAACAAAAGGGAAAAAGGTCTTCAACGGTCTTGCCAGATTTGTTTCTCCAATTCTTCTACCAGGGCTTTGCAATATTCCATGAAATACTCCACTTTTCTTGGCAGTGGGCGGAAACCTATTGCGGATTCAGCTTCTTCTAAGAGTTCTAGAATGTCTTGAATGCCCCTATTAGCTAAGCACACCAACTTGGAACAACGATCCATCCAATACACAGTTTCTCTATCAAACCAAGTAATGACCTCTTTCTGGTTATCAATCTTTTCCTGCATATTAAGGATTTTCTCGCGTTCTTCCACAAGGTCTATATGGTAACCTATGAATTTTTCTTCGGCACTTCTCCTCTCTTCTTTGAGTTGGGCTTCGTGCAAAAGAGTAGAGTTCTTCATCTGTTGTTTCAGGTCGTCCAACTGTTTCTGCAAAACTTTACGGGCCTTTTTGGAGTCGGTCCATATTTTCCTCAAGTCTCCTTTCTCACTGAGGATTTGGTCCACTTCTTGTTTGCGCAGAGCCAGTTGTCAGTTAGCAGCTCCTAGACAATCTTGAATTCAGTGCCTTTCCGCTTATTCTGTTTTGGCTCTCTTCTCAAATTGCTCTAGAGATCCTATTTTCTCCATACACTCGCTTTGCAAAGCTTCTACTTCTTGATATGCTCTTTTTAACTTTTCGTGGAGAAGCTTCTTTTCTTCTTTAACCTTCTTGAGGGCCAGTTTTAACTCTTCGACTTCCTCGCCATCAACATATGGCACCTCAGGGACTATCGTGATGTTGCGGAAAGGCAACTTGACCTGTTGGAATCTTGCCTTGATCCATTGACGGTATGCTTCATCCGTATGGACGCTCTTACGGCCAAGCCATTTTTTGTTTACTTTATCCCAGGCTTGTCGTACCTTTCTGAGCAAAGCCAGATCCGAGGAGCCCCGATAATGTAAAATGAAAGCGGCCGTCTCTTCTCCGGTAGGTTCGCCTATCATGGGGGTACCAAGTTGCCTTAAGGCTAAGGCTGGGTTATAATTGATACACCCCAGGGTTCCAATGAGAGGTACATTAGGAAAATCTCCACAACTATAAATCAATTCATTGATATCTTGAACTCTGGAATACCATATTACAGATTCTTCACCAAGATTTGTAAGAAAAGTGGCCCACTCCCGGTTGCTTCTGGCCTCTAAGGGGGATCCCTTCTTGACTAAATGATTTTTGAGCCATACGTACCACACCGGGATGCAACACCGAATTACACCACCCTTTTTTTCATGACGCATATGGAGCTCATAGTATAAATCGGCTAGTACCGCAGTAGTAGGGTCTTCGCCGCGAGTTTTGAAGGCAACAAAGACGTCAAGGGCCGTTTCATCCACAAAATGCAGAACATGAGGGAACAGGACGACCCCGTAAATGATAAGGGCCACTATATCCATGCATGCCTTCAACTTACCTTCACTTTGGAGAGCCTTAGCTTTTCTTTCTAGAAACATCCTTGAAAACCCCTTCATTCCCTCTTTTATTTCATGCGCCTCCCATAGTTCACTCTCGGGAATCCCTAAAACCTCCGCAATAACTTCCATTTTAGGGCGACGGTTGGGGTAACGGTATGGCTCGTTTTTTTTTGGGGGGAATATCCAATATTTCTTTGTATTCTTCCAAAGTGGGTGCTAACTGAAAATTTCGAAGAGTGAAGCATTGCAAAGGTGGATCATAGAATTGGGCCAATGCTGTCAAGGCCCCGGCATGTACCTCCATGTATAATAGGTCCAAGATGTTCCCAAATTTTCCCCTGAAGGTAATCTCATCGAGTTTTGTCCACTTATTGGCTATGAATTCCTTCAGAGTTTGTAGCCTGGGTACCTCGACTCTAGATTTCCAAGTCGTTCTTGTTTCTGAATCCATGGTCACGCTCTTAAAGACACAACGACTAAGATTTTTTATGATTTCCGGCAAACCTGTGGGATGGCATGGACGTCATGAATGCATGTAGAGATTAAAAAAATATTTTTCATTGTATGAGTGAATGAATATGCACACATTTTGTTTTTTCGAATAAAAAGTGAAAAGGAAAAGGAATAAAAATAAAGATAATGATTTTCGCAAATTCATATTTTCCACATTTTTGAAAAGATATTGGAAAAGAGATAGGGTATGCCCTTTTTGTGACATAGGCCGGTAATTCCTTAGATGAGATTTATGGTCTACATAAGTGCCTTACCATGGGTGGCTTTAGGATATTATTCTAAAAAGGTTCCTAGAGCCAAGGGTCCCATTTTCGAATGTTACTGCCAATAATAGGTAAACTATTAACGACAGTTTTTTCTCAAATGGGGCCAAACTCTAGGTGAGGCCTTCGTAAGGACCCAACTGGTCGTACGTCCAGCAGGTGCTCACTACACAGCCTCTCCTAACTTAAAGTTTTTTTTTTAAAAAAAAAACCCGGGTATAGGGTTCTACTCGTAGTGTGCAAAAATGTGTTAAGTGAAGTGTGTGAATGAGCAATAACCTAAAATACTACCCGCTGCAAAATAAATTAACAAATACATTTATATACAAGGTGGTTATCCTAAAGTTTATATATACATGTGAAACAAATAGAATAAAGCAAAATTAAAACAAATAAATCAAAGATAAGAATAAAAGAAACAAAAGGGAAATAAATCATTTAATAGGCAAACAAATTAATTCAAACAATTTTAAGGCCTAACTCTCTAAACTCCCCAGTGGAGTCGCCAGCTGTGACAACCACCCTAAATTTAAATGGAGCCGCCACCTACGTTTATTAAGGAAAAACAATAGGAAAAACCCTTTTATGAAAATAATTTGGAAAAAATGGTCTTTGAACCAAATTTGGGTTCGGGAGTTGATTACGCGTAGGGAAGACATTAACACCCTACGATGCCCATTAAAAAATGGTACCCATTATTGCTTGTAAAAGATTGTCTGCCTTTAAAGAATTAATTCCCTTATCGAAATTTATTTATTCACTTTTATTTTCAAAAAACAAAGGAAAAGGCCGCAAAATAACTGAATCGTACGAGTGGTATTTCGGGCCTTCTTGCCAAAATCTTATTTAATAAAATAAATGAAATAAAGAAACAAATAAAATAGGGACACGCAAGAGACGTGAGCAAGAAAAACCCTTTTTACGCTTGACAAATGTTGTTAATTATATCTCACTAAACTTTATTACTAATTAATACTAATATTACTGAGACCTACTATTAATTAGTATATTTACGATATAGAAACTATAAAATAAACTTGCTATCCCTTTTATTATTATTTCATTTTTAAATAAAATAGAAACAGAAACATGCTTATTTGTTATATATTAATCTATTCATTAAAAAAATGCAAACGGAGAAGGAGTTCCAGAAAAGCTTAGGTTTGGCCCCTTTGGAAGGCCAAACCCTAACCCTAATCCCACTGAGTCATCGTGTAAATCAAAGGAGGGATCAAAACAAAGTCAATCAAGAACATCATATATATATATATATAACGTAAAAATAGAGAAGAGGAAGAGATTTAAACCATGCTTTGTTACCCCAATTCGTCTATTACAATCCAGTTCAAAATTCAAGAGTATACACAATATGGACCCAAAAAATTACACAAAGAGGGAGTAGTAACCTGGGTTTAAGCTTTTCCCAGAGAATTATGTAGAGACAAAGGAAGGAGGAACAATAAAACCTAAAACTAAAAAAGATGTTTAATTTTTGGTCAGTGGCCTCACAGGTCTCTTCTTTCTTCTTCTCGTCTCTGTCTCTTTTTTGTTCCCTTCTTCTGGTTCCTCTCCTCTCGGTTTGCTCTCCATGCTCTTTGTCCGTGAAGCCTTTTTATAGCATCAAATCTTCCTTTTAATCACCTACGAAAACAGAAAGAGAATCAGGCAATATTAAAAAATATTTGATCTGTAAAACAGAAATGGTAAGAAGAAACTCGCCTTGATTCAGATACGATCTTGATTTGGAGTGATTTGGGACGAGATTGAGAGAGAACGAAAATGAAGGAGATAAAAAGGGGGGTAGGTGCGCCGCGGCCAGATTAGGGTTTGGTGATATTGAGAAGAAAATGAAGAAAGAAGATGAAGGAGGGAGAGAATAAGAGAGAGGCGAGAATGAAAAAGGAGAGGGAGGCCGAAAATTAGGGAGGAGATGGAAGAAGATCTTGGGTTAGGGTTTGAGAAGATGAAAAAGGAAAGAAGAGGTTGGGAGAGAGGGAGACCGCAGCGGCTGTGAGAAGAAGCTGATTAGGGTTTGGTGGAAGAAGGAATGATAGGAGAAAGAAAGGGAAGGAGAGGGAGAGAGGCTTAGAATGGTGGAGAGAAACTAGGGTTGGAGAAAGAGGAAGATGAGAGAAGAGAGTTTGGGGGACGAGCGGCCGCTGGGAATCAAGAAATGGGGGGAAGAACCGAGTTCTTCTCTCTTAACCCTAGGGTTGGCTAAAAAACGGGCTGGGGAGAAAATGGGCTTGGGGTGCATTGGTTGGGCCATATGGAGTGGGATAAAGGAAGGAGGGGTGCCAGCAGCAGCGCATATGAAGAGTGTGTTGGGGTGTTGAACAAAAGAAAAGGGGGTGCAAAAGTAAAATAGAGAGGGGAGTGGTGCGCTGGGCTTGGCCAGCTTTTGGGCCATTATTAGCACCTCTCTATTTTGTTTCATGCACCCTCTCTGTTTTCATTTCTCTTTCTTTTTCTTCTTTTTTTTTCTCTTCTTCCTATTTCTCTTTATTCATTTTTTGCCTTCCTCATTTTATTATGGAACCAAAAAATATTATTTTTATTATTACTACTACTAATTTAAAAAAAAGTTCAAATAAATAATAAAATAAAATAAAATAAAAATGCCGGACAAAATTAGGGTACTACAATAAGTGTGGAGAAATCAAAGTTGTTTGCATCTGCTGGTGTTCAGAGAGCGAGATGGTTGAGGTTAACCCAGGTGACTCACATGCACTTCACAAGTAGTATTGATAAGTATCTGGGGTTCAAATTTTTCCATGGTCATATTAAGAAGGCCGACTTTACTGATGTCATAGATAAGGTCACGTCTAAGCTGGCTTCTTGAAAATGTAAGTTACTTAATAAACCGGGGAGGCTAACTCTTACCAATGTCGTTCTTTCCTCGATTCCCTCCTACGGCATGCAGATTCAGTGGTACCCCCAATGTGTTTGTGATCATCTAGATCGGCTTGCTAGGGACTTCATCTGGAGGGGGAGTAGTGAAAGAGGTAAGAACATGGTCAATTGGTCTACTCTTACGCGACCTAAGAAGAATGGAGGGCTGGGAGTGCGGATTGCTCGGCTTCAGAATGTGGCTTTACTTGGTAAATTTGTCTGGGACATCATCTACTCACCTAATAAATTATGGGTCTCGATGCTTCAATCCAAATATGTCAAGAATCATAATTTGTTTGGGCCAACTAAGGTGAAAGGATCCAATACTTGGAACTCCATTGTCAAAGCGATGGGTTTGCTAGAGAATGGTTTAAAACTTAAGCGTGGGAATGGTGATACTAGCTTCTAGTACGAGCTTTGGTTGACCAAGGGGCGGCTTTGTGATTCAGTCTGGGCGGTGGACATACATGATGTTAATCTCAAGATAAAAGATGTGTTCCAAGATGGAGAGTGGCACCTGAACTCTTTGCACACCAATTTATCAGAGGATGTTAAGCAGTTTATCCTAAACTTAAGGTCGAGATTAGTGGAGGGCTTAAATGATAGATGGACGTGGCAACCGTGTTCTTCTGGTATCTACTCAACTAGGAGTGCTTACCATTGGCTGTGGGAAGATCAGCAGGTCGTGCCATCAGATTCAGGGTGTTGGTTGTGGAAGCTTCAAATCCCAACCAACGTACAATTCTTCACCTGGTAGTTCTGTCATGTTGCGCTTCCAACCAGAGGGATTTTAGCGTCGAGAAGCATCCCTATTAATCGTAGTTGCCTGTTCTGTGGTGACCCTGATGAATCTATTATTCACTGCATGTTTTCTTGTAGCAAAGCCATAGAAATTTGGAGTTTTTGTCTTTCTTCTCAGTTAGTTTTATCGGTTAATCAGTAGGAGGTCTTGGGCTGGCTTCGTGACATGGTGATGGCTCATGGGGTGATTGTCCTTTGTGTTATGTGGAGAATTTGGTGCAGCAGAAACAAGCTCATTTTTTAGGGTACTCTTTCGCAGGGGTTTCAGGTTGCCATGCAAGCTCATTCCTTGTGTAGGGATACCATGAAAGCTTATGGGAATAATGTAACACACAATCGTGCCTTACCCAGGTTGGTTTCTTGGGTTAAGCCACCTGTGGGTTGTATTTCTCTTAATGTGGATGGGAGTGCTATCACGAATCCGGGTATGGCAGGCTTCGGGGGCTTGATGAGAGATCATACGGTAACTTCTTGTGCGGATTTTATGGATCTATAGGTTATTCAAATATTGTTCATGCAGAAATTATGGCTCTATTTTATGGTATTGCTCTCTGCTGGGACATGGGCGTCAACCAGGTTGTCTGCTATTCAGATTCACTTCATGTTCTGGGTCTTATTAGAGATGGTGACCAAGACTTCCACATGTTTGGAAATAAGATTGCTATTATTAGAGGAATGATGGACGTCCAGTTACATCACACTCTGAGGGAGGGGAATCACTGCGCTGACCTTTTGGCGAAGATAGGTGCTTGAGGAGATGCTTCCTTGGTTGTTTTGTCATCTCCTCCTATGGAGTTGAATAATTTGTTAATGGCTGATGCCATGGGTGTTGCTTTCATCAGGCACTAGGCCTTGTTTTTGTTTTAGGTTCCTTTCTCTTTTGTAACAAAAAAAAACATTAAAAAACATGTTGATGGATATTAAGGTATTAGAGACTAGGAGGTGAGGGTTCGATCCCCGCTCCCCCATTAACAATGAGTAACTACTACTCCTTCTGGAATAAATTTTAAGCAAGACCAGATCCATGTACTTTTTTGCTTAAAATTCATTCCGGAGGGAGTAATTCGCTAATGAGAAATGCTAAGGACACACTCTCTAACACTCTCTTTTTAACACACTTTCTCCTATTGGTTAAAATTCATATAGGTCCCACCAAATTTATATGGGACCCACACATAATTTACTGGGATCCATTTGAATTTCAACCAATAAGAGAGTGAGTACTGGTAAAAGAGTGCTAGAAAGTGTGTTGATAACACTCTTCATTTACTAATATTTGTCATTAAAAAAAATGTTATAGCTAACCATTAAAGAGACCTGAATAAAAGGGCCCAAAGAATTGGAATAATACATGGGTCAGCTGTGCAGTAGTCCCATGTTCCTGAATATAACAAACAAAACACTAATTCATTAAGATCAAAGAAAAATATTGGAATTTGTTGACGTTATTTAATACTGTTATAAATTTAAATTTTATTCAATAAATGATTCTATATTAGATACTCCTAATTTCACTAACTTAAGTACTTCTAATATTATCTCTCATAATAAACAAAGATATAATTAATGAAATTTAGCATTTAATATTTGGTCAATGTTTCTTATAAATTGAACTGAGAAAAAAGACCTTTTTATTTCTTATATTAAGAACAGGAGAGAGTACCTTTTTCGGTAAATAAAAAGTTGTGTAGTGTTAAAATATGTATCAATTTTTATATAACATTAACATATATAATATAATATTTTATGGCTGATGGGCTAACCCAGCCCATCACAGGCAAGCCCATATCAGGCCAACACATTTTTGGACTGGGTCGAGTTGGGCCAAAATTGTTTCGGTCTCATGTTCTGTTAGGCCATCCCACCCTTTACATTGAGCTAATCGGGCCGGTCCATCGGACTGGATCAATTTTGACAGCTCTATGTAGAAGGGGTCATAGATGGTGATACCGTAGAGGATCCAAATTCCCAGACAAAAAGAATCCATCAACAAAAAAGAAGGATGGTCGAAACTTATACATCCCCAACAGAAATAAAGAAGATAAGGATATAATGACATTTTTATGGCAAATTTATTGATTTTAGAGAATTCATTAGTAAAATTGTGACAAGACAAGTTCCGGAAAATGATACTACTTTGGTAATATTTTGAAGTTATATGATTTTAGATAAGAAGACAAATCATAATATACAAGAAATTACGAAAACTAATTCCATGGAATAATCTAAATTATCTCAAAATAATCTAAGTTACTCTTTAGGTATTATAAGATAAAGACCATGATCAAGCAAATCAATCTTGTGATGATCAAGCTCTGCCTAAGATTGTTCCGCGACCCTAATCTACAGCTACCTGGAAAGGCATTGTTCAATCCTGGCCTCTCGTGGAACAGAATCTGATCTGGAATATTCACAATGGCTTAAGGGTTCGCTTTGGTTAGATCCTTGGGGTCCTTGGGATCCCTTGCTTGAAGCACCATGTTCTAGATAGCGTTCCAGTAGGTGAAGAGTTGTTTACCGTTATTTCTTATGCGACATATGAAGGATGGGATTGGCAGAAGCTTCTGAATCTCCTCCCCCTGATATTTGCAGCAAGATCGCTAATATCAAGCCTCCCTCTCCGGGCTTTGATGACGCCCCGTATTGGTCCCTCACCACTGATGGAGGATTCAGTATCGAGTCTGCTTATAACTCCCTCGCAAACTATGACAACATGGATGATCTTTTGGACCCCCTCTTCAATGTTATTTGGGAATGAATATGACCTCCCAAAATTCGATCTTTTATCTGGAAAGTTATCCATCACAAGCTGCTTACCAACAGTGAAAGAAAAATTCGCAATATGGCCCCCGACGCTACTTGCGCTCGACGCAATATTACTGACGAATATATCTTACATGTTCTTAAAAACCGTGACTTGATTCGGGAGCACTGGGATAAGTCATTCATCCAGATCACTAGGCAAAATTCTTCAGTCTCGGTCTCTACCAATGGTTGCTATGGGACTTATCTAAGGACGATATCGGCCGCACCAACCATCAGTGGCCAACCTACTTTGCGATACCAATTTGGGCTCTTTGGAGAGACCGTAATGCGCTTGTCTTTGGCGGTCGAGCAAATCTCGGGAACTCTCTCCCTCACCTTATTCTTAGCCAAGTTCACTTGATTGAGAATGACGGTACCAAAGCAATCCTTGTTTAATTTGATAATGACAGGCATGGGACTCAAATATGCTTGAAACCTCCTCCCCCTTATCCTTTAAAGTCAATGTTGACGGCTCTTATGGCAAAGGTACTAATAATTCAGCTTGTGGTGGCATTATCCGTGACCATCATGGGAGAATCATTAAGGGCTTTTATCGTAATCTTGGTGCGGGCTCTGCGATTAATGTCGAGCTTTTATGGTCTCTTTCACGGGCTTAAGCTAGCTAAACATCTCTCCCTTAATCCAGTCATTTTTGAACTGGATTCTCTTGCAATTGTCAACCTCATCCAAAAAGGTGACACTACCTTTATGCATCTCCATCCCCTCTTGGTTGAAGCTCTCACTCTTTTTCACTCCCCAGACTGGAATGCTTTGGTAATCCATTCTTACAGAGAGGCCAATCATTGTGCGGATCTCCTTGCCAATTTTGGCCATGCTGGAAGTTTTTATTGCTCCATTATTGAAGTCTCTTCGCCTAATCTTCGATTAGCTATCTTTCATGATTGGCAGCTGTCTGCCTAGGTCTATTCCTTAGTTGGAATCTTTTATATATCAAAAAAATGAAACAATGAAGACACCAATCCTAAATCATCCAAGCAAAATAATTTACAATATTTTTATTTTTTATACGTTATCATTTTTTGAGTCGAGAAAATTAATATCATTAAAAAAAGTTCTGTTTAAAATTTTCCTTAAACTTAATTTACTTCCTCTTTTTTCTTTTTTATAAAAGTTTACTATATTTTTAAATCAAACCCTCTTTAACTTTATAACTTACCACCCATTTTTATGGTTTTTAGACATTATTTTACTATATTTTCTTTTTGTCAAAAACCATAATAAAAACAATGGTCTAAGCTTTTTGGGCTTTCTTAAAGGCACCTCCCTATTTTATTTTTCCACCTCTGCTTTTCCATTTAAGATGTCTAAACTACACTTACCCCATAAAAAAAATCCAAACTAATCCCCTTCTCCTCCCTACCATTACCTCCGTCATTTCTCACCCCACCACTCCCTTCCCTTCCCACAATTCCCCACCACCACCTCAAAACAAGATTCTGGAAGAAGAAAAAATTGATTCCTAGAGAAACTAATAACAATTTATACATCTGGAAACAAAATTCTAGAAACGCCAAAAAAAAAAGATTCTGGAATAAGCAAAAAAAAAAAAAAGAAATTGGTTCCTCGAGAAGCTGGCAATAATTGGTACAACTAGAAACAAGATTTCGGAAACGTCCATAAACAAGATTTCGAAAGAAGAAAAAAAAAAGTGGTTCCCCTAGAAGCTGATAACAATTTGTACATCCAGAAACAAGATTTTGGAAACGACAAGATTCCAGAAGAAGGAAAAAAAATGAAAACAAATTAGTTCCCGATGCACGTCCAGAAACAAGATTCTGGAAGTTTTGCGAAACCAGGAAAAAAATGGGCGTCGTGATAGAATGCTGCGAACAAGGAAAGAAAGAGATGATCGTGGGAAAGGGGCGATGGGGAGAAAGGGGTAGTGGGATGAAGATGAGGGGGAAGTGGGGACGATGGTGGGGGATGGAGGTAGTGAGATGGGGGTGGGGGAAGGTTGCAGGAAAGCGAGAAGGAGAGTTTAAGGGGGTGAGTGTATTTTGATCTTTTTCAGATGAGAATGGAGGTGAGAAAATTAAAAAGTAGAGATGACTTTAACAACAACAACAAAAAATCGAACAATGATCTAAGTCTATATTTAATCTTCTTGCATTAAAGCCCAAAAAAACTTGAATCATGAACAACCCAAAGAGGACTGCGTAAGCCCAAATAAAATTCAAACATAATGGAAGACTAAAACAAATAAAAGAATTAAAATAGAAAAGAAAAATACAATTACCTAACTAAGTAGGGAAGACAAGCACCCTAACATCCTCTTCTAAACAAAGCCTAACTGGGGAGGCACGAATATTTTTTTGTTGCCTTCTTCTCAATATGAGGCCTAAGCACCACTAAACCCATTCGCTTTCAATAAAAGTTCATATAATTATTATGATTGATTTATTATAAGTCAAAATAATATTTAAGTAAAACTCATTATCTTGAAGTTTGGACTAGTTTTTAACTTCTCAATTATAATAAATTTATAATCATTACTTAAAAAAAAGTCTTTATTTGTAATAAAAAAAAAGTCTTTATTATGGAGAGGTTGCACAGTAGAATTGTTTTAAATTTAGTTACAGGAGATAATTTCAACTAATAAAAAAGTTTGTCAAAAAAAACTAATAAAAAAAGGGGAAAAGCTAAATGTTACGAAAGTAGCACACACGAAAAAAGCCGAATGATTTCATCCGTTGGATTTAGATTCTGTTTTAGTTTGT
Source organism: Calophaca sinica (assembly GCA_037113605.1). Taxonomy (NCBI): domain Eukaryota; kingdom Viridiplantae; phylum Streptophyta; class Magnoliopsida; order Fabales; family Fabaceae; genus Calophaca; species Calophaca sinica. The sequence goes on from CM073731.1 coordinate 36,225,690, forward strand.
TTTGATTTTTAATCAATTTTAAATTGTAAAACCATATCACCCCTTTTATTCGTTCAAATTCGTTGCAATATGTTTCGTAATAAATAGCAATTCTCTAAAAAAAGTTATTGTTGAAAAACTCATAATAATTATAAAATTCTCTTTATATACGTACTCTTTTTATAATTTTGTTGTGAGAAGTTTACCCATAGACCTGACCTGTGTGCAGTCGAATTTTGGTGCAGTGAGTGCAGTTGTGTGTGACACACTTACTGTATGCAGTATCCGGTTTCCCAAAATTCTAAAATTATACGCGACTGCAGCGACTGCGTGGTATATTGGCTGCACCCAATCCATTTCCAAATATACACAGGTCATGCGCTACTCGCATTTCCTAACAAAGTGCTAAGGTAAACTAACAAATCAAACGTTATGACAACAGACTGATAGAGAAACTGAAAAATACAACTGAATATGGTTGTGAAACCGTGCTTGTTTAGAAACCGTTGGAAACAAACATATGCCTTTGCCTGAACACATTGCAACTAACTTGACAATAAGGTGCTGTCAGTTCAGATTTTATTTGGTAACTGAATGTTTATGTATAGAAATAGAATACATAAGAAATCCTTAATTAAAAGAAATTATCTGATTCTTTTGAAATTAGTGCCTTACTTAGTAGAATGTTTGGGATTGCAATGTTTGTCTACAAAATTAGTTTTAGATATTAACTAGCCAAGAGAAACCTGTGCTCATCTATGTTGCAGTGCGGGATATGATCTGGAGTGCGAATGCAGTGCAGATACATTTGCAAAAATATGATATTTTTACATATTTTACATGTAGTGCAGATGCAGTGTAGATGCAGTGACGCAGATGCCGTCTGACTTTAATTTTTAGAGTACCCATGCTTCAATGGTGCTCATCACAGGTAGGGAGAAAAAAAAAACCTATTGTATTGTTAAGTCTTTAGTGGGAAAATAGTTTTTGACAGAAAAACAAAAGAATGAGATTTAATCACGTGTATTTAGTATAGTTAACTTTCTTAAATAGATTTTTTTTATAAGCAAGTTTCTTAAATAGATAATAGACAACATATCAACATATCTGCAAACCGTTGGAAGTTGGAACATACCATTTCACACAATGAAATCAAAATGATATTTTCATTGTAGGCAATGGAACTTACAAAAAAGAAAAATGGGAGGCTCAGAGTGGCCCTGAAACTGTCATTGTCTCTTCAAAAAAGTTTAGTTTATACAACCGGGATTCAAGTACACAAACTGAAAATCATAGTCAGAAATAAAACTATAGTGAATACAGTTACAAGAAGAGACTCGGGTAAAAAAGGCTTCTCTTACTGCAAACCAACCAATTTTGATTTTGATTTTGACTAGCTGCTCCCTTCCTTCTCTTATTCATATATGTTGTTACTGTTACCACTTACTTACCATTGCCTTTTGATTATTGTCCATTGCAAATTAGACTTTGAAGCTACCAAGCTCATCATTACGGTCATATTTGCATTCCAGTTGTATATTCTTGAACCACTTTGCACATGCAATATAAGCAATCAAATCTATAGATGTCAAGGCAGCTAAGAGGAAGAAAAACCTATCTAGGTGACCTCTGTTGAGGTTTCCAGGGATCCACCCTGGCATGTGATCTTCAGTGGAAATCTTCATAACCATACTAACAAGTAAGCTACTCACATAGTTCCCAAGGGAGATAGATGTCATGCAAAGGGCACTTCCAAAACTCTTTAACCCATCTGGTGTCTGAGCATTGAAGAACTCTAACTGACCAACATACATAAAAACCTCAGAAGCTCCAATAAGTGCATACTGTGGAATTTGCCAGAAGATGCTTAGAGAGCTAGTGCCTTGTTTTGCATACTTAAGCCTATAGCATTCAACTATTCCAGCTGAAACCATTGCAATTACAGCTATAACAAGCCCAATCCCCATTCTTTGAAGCTCAGTAAGTCCCTTGGAACTTGTCTTTTTAAGTCTTCCCACAAGTGGATCGAGCACGCGGCGATAGAAGAAAATGAAAACAGCTACACTGAGGATGTCAAAGCTAGACATGCTTGCTGGTGGTATTCTGAAACCGGAAATAGTAGTTTTCATTGCAGCACCTTGCTCCACAAAAAGAGAAGCCATTTGTGTGAAAACCACTGAGTATACTATGGTGCAGAGCCAAATTGGAAGTAGTCTTAGTATGCACTTGACTTCTTCAACTTGAGTCATAGGACAGAGACGCCAATAGTTATGAACACCTCCTTTCTGGTCCTCTAAATCTCTGGAAGATATCAAAGCTGCCCTATCCAAAAACCTACAATGCAGATGACAAATTGATCAAAAACCACTTCAGATAAACTTCTCAAAAATCAATTACTGAAAAAAGAAAATACTAAAAGAACTCAATTACGTGTCTATTATTATCTATTTAAGAAACTTAACTACATTACAGATAGTGTTAAAAGCTCATTCATCCATTTTTCTATCAAAAACTATTTTCCCACCAAAAGCTACACTAGAAGTTCCGTTTTTCTTTACCATTCGTACTGAGCACGAGTTCTTTTGGCTAGTTTTGGTTAAAATTAGCTTGCATTACTTACTTGAAGCCGTGTGTGTGGAGAATCTTTCTGTTGCTGTTGTTTGAAGATTCCTTTTCATCAATGACATACAAGTCATCTCCGTTTGGTGCCATTTGATCTCTCCATTTCCTTGATGCAGCAACAAGGACTTGGCAGAACCTAGAAAGAGGATTGCCCCCAGGTTTGAAGTGTCTATATCTAGGGGTGCCAACAAGAAATAGTACAAGGGCCGCAAAGGCAGAGCCTGCAGAAGCCCAAAACCCAAGAGCCCATAATCCTTCATCTTCAAAATAGCCCAGAATGGTGTTTGAGAAGAGTGACCCAAGGTTCAAAGCCAAGTAGAAGTAGCTAAAGAAGGCCACTTTTGAGTAACTCTCCTTTGAGTGGTCTTCATCAAACTGGTCAGCCCCAAATGTAGCAATGTTTGGCTGATACCCTCCATTCCCCAGGGCAATGAGATAGATTGAAAGGTAGAACATCCCCATTTCTAAGCTTGAATGTTTCCCACATTGAAGTGATTCATTTCCACAACCTTTTGGTCTAATCAAGGAGATGTATGATGAAAGAGACAAGGATACTAGACCCTGTTGTGTCAAACCAGAATATTCGTTAATTATTACTCATGGAATGTAAAGTACCAGCTAGAAATTGAAGAAGAAGAGTAAGAACTGAAAGGAAATTGAGAGTATGTATATGTGTTACTTACTATTACAAAGATGACCTGAAAGATGGCACAAGTTTTGTATCTTCCCCAATAAGAATCACTAAGGAAAGCACCCACAAGAGAGAAGATGTATACTGTGCCAGTCCACTTGCTTACATTGTTAGCAGCCTCAGCATTGTCTTGACCTAACACCCTTGTCAGGAACAGAACTAGGTTCACTCCGATTCCAAAGAAGGCTAAGGTAGCCAGACCTTGGTTCACTGGTTCATGCAATTAACAACATAAGCATTGTTAGCACTAATAGCAGCAGCACCAAGTTGTTGTTAGTTTATTTGCAACTAAAAACATTCACATTCATCCTTGTGTATGTGCTTTTTCTTTGATATAATATTGTGTATCTGCTTTACTAATGCAGCTTGTTTGCGCATTATATGCGGATACACCTAAATTAAATGTTATGTTTTTGATAAAAAATTAATTTCTTAATCAATATTCATAGTATCTACCTAAGAAAATAGATTTATGTATATATTTTATTAGTATCAATCGGGATTACTATATCCCCTAAAGGGTAGTTGGTCTAGTCACTTCTGGACGTGCACTATTTTTGTTTTTCCTCAAATGGATCGAAGACTGATTAAACGATAACTCCATCAAACGATGACTTGAGAATGTTGCGCTGTCACTATTAAACATTATGTTCCACTACCAAAAATGTGCACACATAATAATATATTAATTAACCAGAAACGAATATGCCAATACTGTTGTTGATTAAAAGTGGTTTTTACCTTCTTACCAAAAAAAATAAATTGATTTTTACCTCAATGCTCTGCTCACAATCCTATATCATGTCATGGGAGAAGAAGGTCGTTGCATGTAAAAGAACTGAGTTAATTTAGAAAAACCTTTTAGTAAAAAATTAAAATAATTTTATAAAAAATAAGAAGTTAAAATATTTTTTCCCAGAGGATCCTCCGCACGTAATTGCTGAGACTAACCGTTTGAGGATCTGGCAAACATGTAAGGACCGTCTCTCTCAAATGGTGAATTTCTATACACATGAATCGGGATTCGACCGACCATATGCTTAAGGCTAGGGACTCGAACTGCTTACCACTCGGAGTACCCCGGTTTTGTAAAGTTAAAATAATTTAATGATAAATATGAATCTTTTAAATAATAACTTCTCATGTAAGTCAAAATCAGTTTTCACATACTAATTTTTACAAAAATATAATTTATCGATGAACACTAAACCTACAAATTTTTTTCATAAATTAAAAATCAAATATTTATTTCAATTAGAAAATTTTCATAACTTCAATATTATTCTTGTTGGCCTTTGAATACCTGATTTGTCTAACCTATAGATCGATCTTGTTAATTAAAAAAAGGCATATGACAAAAAAAAATCACTAGGCATATTTCCAGTGGTAGCATGAGGGAGGCTTTTTTTTTTGGGGGGGGGGGGTTACAATGAAGGAGGCTTTTTTAAATCACAAACAAACGACGACCTAAATTGGCACGATTGAAGTACCAGGAATTATTTTATGAACCACCCACATTGCACAACGACAATTCGAAGTATCTAGAAGCCTGGGAAGGCCTTCCTAACTAAAAAAAAAAATAATTTATGAACAGAGATATATTCTGTTTATTTTGAAACGGCAATTATTTATTTGTTAGAAAAATTTTCATTTACAAAAGAAACGATTGATAAATTAAAACTTTATATGCCGGATCGCTTATCTACCATACGAAAAAAAAAGCAGAAAAAATTTAATTTTCATTCAAAAAATGAATACCGGATTATTTTTTTGTTACACAAATCAGTCACATAATTCCGCACAGGTAGATGCACGCACGTTACTTTTTGCTACACTTTTTCTTTGCGCACGCCAAAAGCTTCATAAATATCCAAACGAAGTCGATGAGTCTAATACTGGTCTGATTGTGACCACCTAATTTTCCTTCACCTTTATGTACCAAAAAATAAAAAATAAAAAAATTTCCTTCACCTTTGATACCTTAGTTCTGGAACGAACTACAGGCCTTGGGAGGATTTAGAATCGGTCAGCTCGGCCGAAGGAAGAAATGTTTTTTTTTTAAAAGAGAATCCTGATTAATCAGTTTAATTAATCATTTTGAAGATTTTTTTTTTCAATAAAAGAGAATCTTCGAAATGATAATTAATCAGTTTAATTTGTCACATGATGCATGCATGAGATTATCCATCTACATGCATGTAGAGATACAGTGGCAGACCAATTCATATGTGAGGGTGTGCGTACACACCCTCAAATTTTAAAAAATTTACTTATATTTTTATATAATTTTTTTTAACCTCACTCAATTTAAATTTTTGTACAACCTGATCCATACACTTTCATCTCTCAATTCTCTCACAAAATTTTTTATGTTTGGTTTAATTTTTAGGAGAGGAGAGAAGCAAAATCTATTCTAACTCAATTTTTTTTCTCATTCAATATTGGGGTTTTTTTGAAGGAGAGGAGAGGGGAGCTTAAATCATTTAAAATAAAATAACTTAAATATCCTTATATAATATATAACAGTGTTTTAAAACTCGGACATGTGATCGACTTGGTGAGGGTACTGGGTCACTGGTCGGATCGGTGGGTCAATAGTCGAACAGCATGAACCGGCCAATATGAATTTTATAAATATTTTGTTATGATATATATAATTGTTTGTAGCATAGAAAGCAACATGTCTGGCGCAGTGGTAAAATTGCTGTTGACAAGGCATATTTATCGAGTTCGAATCCTGGTCATGACATTTTGGTGAATGATCGCGCTTTTCATTTCAAATTTGCAGCTGCAGTGCTCAGCTGACATGCTGACATGGACGTACGCGCCCGAGTCAACCGCAGGAGTGAACATTCTCGATCGTATGTGCTTTTAAACCGGTGCTGTAGAGATATATGATTGGAAAGTGTAAAATTATCAATTAAACTCTTATATTATATATATTATTCGATGTAGTCAAATTTTTATATGTCAAAAATAAATATTAATAGACGTAATTAACTATTTTTTTAATAAAATTTCTGAGTTAAAATTTCATGAATTAAGAAAAATAAACTAAATTCCTAGTGATAAAATTCTGAATATTCATGGTGTCGTCGTACCTTAAAAACCATTACTGTTACTGATGTGCTAATTATGTGCTGTCCTCAACTCAATTTTGGTGCACTAAATATAGAATTTTACTCTTCCTTGCACTCCATGTATGTACATGCTTAATGGTTCATGACACGTGGCAACGATCCACGTCATGAAAGATCCCGTCGCGGCTTACGTGTTCCTCTCAAATGCATGCTAATTTTCTCACACTCATCCCTCTCCCCGTTTCCTGTCGGTCGTTTTATTAGGATTCAGAATCTGGATCTTCCGTTTTTTGATTTTGTTCTCTCTCTCAACGCTATCAAGAACTAGTTTATCTCTCTAGAAAGAAAGGGAAACAAAAAAAAAAAGATATATAGAGCGGTGGAATAGGAATCAGCCAGCCAAGGCCTTGTTGCAGCTAGCTGTAAATTATGATAAGAGCTCTCATTTTGTGGACTAAATGAAGCACGATGTTAATTTGCATTAAAGTTTGTCGTTTTCTATGATCTGAAACTGATAAGATGACCGAGAGACTTGTTCGTTTGTGGACCAAAACTTTACTCTATTCCTACCTACTGATAAGCTATCTATGATATATAGTCTATAAACGATCGTAGTATTATTATTCAGACAAGGTTCCTGTAACTTCTACGGCTTCAAATGTCGCCACGACTCTCTCCTATCATCATCAACTATACGGAGACGTATCACTCGTGCGCACACACAAAATTGAGGTTCAATAATTAAGCTCAAACCCTAAGATAACATACATTAACATAGGCAAGCAAGTACAGGGAAACTTGAGTGATACTTGGATAACATTTCCCCACTTACCATTGCAGTTATGTCACCATCCAAACAAATTTTGCAGTAAATTAAGGGGAAGTATGTATGTGCGCGCGCGTTCAGTGGTACCGACGATTTTCATTGCATAGTAGTTGCAAAGGTGGAAAAAAAAAAGAACCTATTTTTTTTGAAATGTAAAGTTTTTGATAGAAAGATATTCCCGCCGTTTTTATCTATAACCAACAAAACACTTTTTTGGTTTATTCAATAACTCATGTATTTGGTCTATAATATAGACCAAATACATGAGTTAAATGAACTAAAAAAGTGTTTTATTACTTATATATGAAAATGAAAGGAGTAGTTTTTAACGAGAAAACAAATAAATGTGTTTTTGACGCGTGTCTTTAGTGTAGTCAACTCTCTTGTATAACATAATAGATCTATATAGGAACCCGGGTTATGATAATGCATTAGCATTAACATGTAACAAAATACAAGTACACTGAGTAATAAAATATGTTGAATTAAACGAAAATTGCCTTGCTATTTATGTTTTGGAATTAATACTTACATAGTATGATAGTTCCGGCGACCCATCTCCCAGATTTGGCTCTGATTGCAGGGCGACCATGCCAATCAACACTCCCATCAAGAGTGAACTCTTCTGCTAATTCTTCTTTGAACTTCCCCTGCAGATAGTTTTCAGCATACAAAACAAAATGGCAGCATTTTAATTAGTACTTACAAAATAAAACATCCATATTTTGATTATATATTGACTAATAAGCCAAAAGGTATGCTAAAAAAATGCACATGGCCAGTGATCATCAGAGTTTGGTGAGTTAGGAACTATAAATGGTGTTAGCTAGGCAGGAAGGCACAGGGCAAGCCAAGAATTAATGAGTGATTTCAAATTTCTTCAGAATTAGAAATAAGGAATAAATATAAATAAATTAAATATATGGAAACTCGTTCTATATATTTTTACCTCTTTGCAGACTTCTAAGCAGGCCATTAGTGAGGTCAAAGATGGAGTTGAATTAAGTTCTCAAGCTGCAGTTGAAATGCACTGAAGCAGAGGAAGGTTGTTGATTTGGACAAAGGCCGAAGAGAAGGAGATTTACACATGAAGCAGAGTGTGGAATTAACATTCAATAAATAGAGGAAGGAAGGGTGGCATGAACGGTCCAGATTTCAAAGTACCAAAGTGGGGACATCCCACGTGTCATACTCGTCAGAAATATTTATTTAAAAAAATATATGTGGAAATTTTCCTACATGATTACATGAATACTCCATTAACGAGAGAAAATAAACATTTTTTACACGTTGATAAATTATTTTCACTTTCAAAAAAGTAATTGAAGAGTGTGGATTTTAACTTCTTTACTCGTATCATTGTTTGATGGTAATAATATTGATCTTTTAATAATGCAGTAGACTTAATGAAGAGTATAATTATTTCAAATTAAATAGCATATTATAATATTTTTAGAAATATATATATATATATATAGAGGAGGGAAGATATTATCAAATAGAAAGATACTATCAAAAAATATATACCTGTATTGCAAAATATATATTAGTATTACAAAACTCACTGTTGGATTTAAAAATACTATCAAATAGATCATATCTACAAAATTTTATATTAATCTAAAATCATTTCATATCTCATTGAGATGCATCAAGATTAACGTCTTATGCACTTTTATTAAACACCGTTCATCTTTATGCATCTCAATGACATATGAAATGATTTTAGATTAATGTAAAATTTTGTAGATATGATATATTTGATAGTATCTTTCAATCTAACGGTGAGTTTTGTAATATAAGTATTCGGTACAGAGTTATTAAACGGTGTAACAATACCCAAATATTATACCTGTGTAATTTGATCCCTTCGCATATATATATATATTTTATGTTAGATGATGGTTATTTTACTATCAAAATCATAATTATATTATATTTTTTTAATAAAGATAAATATTGTACTATCACGTTGAAATGCAATACATCATCAAATGACAATTTGCTGTTATCAATAAATGCAAAGAATTTTCTTTTGGACTGAAATATACGGCAGGTCGATGTCTTTTCTAGTACCCACATAAAATCTTCGATCGATCTTTTATTTTCTTTTAATTTTTTTTTGACAAATTTTATTTTCTTTTAATTCTTGGCTGCGTTTTCATTTATTAATTTTTTTATTTTTAAATACATTTAATGTTTATCTATTTTTATTTTATTAATAAACTAATAAATATTTAACAATATGTTTTTATAATTTTTGAACGATATGTAACAGTCCGTATTATTGAGTTTATTTTCTGTTAATAATTAAAGTTGATAATATATTGAAAAGGGATTGGACCTTTCACTTTGTTTGCAAAATATAGAGATTATTTTTTATTTTTTCAAAAAAAAAAGATGCTTTTTAAATATAAAATGATATATGTTAATTAATTTTCTAAAATATTTTCTAAAAAATCAAATGAATATTTTAATTTAGAGGAATGAATACCGAAATAATCAATGAATACTAAGCATTGGCTACTAGTGTGTGTGTATATATATGTGTGTGTGTGTATATATATATATATATATATATATATATATTAATGTTTAGACAATATTACACCCTTCAATAACATCTTATCAAATAAATATTTTTCAAAATCAACCGTTGGATTAAAAATTGCTATCATATAGAACATATCTATAATTTTTTACAAAATTCTATAATCATTTGCTATGTCATCAAGATTAACGTTAATAATATAATTGCATATAACATTAATCTTGATACATCTTAATGACATGACAAATGATTATAAATTTTTATAAAAATTTATAGATATGATCTATATAATAGCAATTTTCAATCCAACGATTGATTTTGAAAACAATACTATTTCTTACAAAAGAAAACATGTACGAACTGAACGAATAAACACGCGTCAAATTCTCAGTGAAATGGGAAATGATTAAGTGGAATTTGCCGAAAATCATGGGTTGCTTGACCAATCTTAATCGTTCGTATCACTTTGAGTTGCAACTGTCTCGTTCAATTAAGCATTTTCTTTTTGAAAAATATTTATTCGGTAGGATATTATTGAAGGGTGTAACATTGGCCAAGTATTACGCCAGTGTAATTTGATCAATCTTCATATATATATATATGTGTGTGTGTGTGCGCGCGCGCGCGCGTGTGCGTGTGTGTGTATATATATTAAAATTTCAAATCATTATATCATGTAAATTTTTTATATTTATCTTTTTTTGTATAAGTATTAAATAGATCATGTCAACAAAAAAAATTAAATAGATGAATATCAGTTCAGCTGATGGTTGGTAGTGGACAGGATCGACATTAAAAAAAATTTCTACAGAATCTGCTTATGAGGGGTTGTTATCCTCTGAGGCCGATGGAATTTCACAGGATTTGGTTGTAGCTTTCCGTGGACTGTGGAAAACATCTATCCCCTCTAAAGTGGTGGTGTTTGTTTGGCGTGTGTTACAACACAGGATTCCGACCCGGGATGCGCTAATTCGTAGAGGTATAATCCCAGCAACTAACAATGAACATTGCTTATTCTGTTTAAACACATTGGAAACTGTTGATCATTTATTTTGCCGTTGTGAATTTTCCTGTAATGTGTGGCGTGCGGTGTATGCCTGGGTTGGATTTCTGGGTCCATGGCAGGAAAATGTTTAAGCCAATTTTGTATCACATAGATTGCCAATACTAGGGAAAAAGGGGAGGAAATTAAGACATCTTATTTGGTGTGCGGTGGTGTGGATCTTATGGCATCTCAGGAATGCTATTATCTTTAAGGGAGCAAAGGTTGAGTTTACAACCATGGTGGCACAGATAAAAGCAGTCTCTTGGGAGTTGTTTATTTATAGAGATGGGAGACATTCGGATTGGAATTACTCCGATTGGTGCTTGAATCCTATTGTGTGTTGTAACGCTCTGTAAATGCAAGAGCCTCTAGATTGCTGGTGCAGAATCTGAAGTCGAGGTTTGTCTAGAATGGACTTAATAAACAGCTGCTGCAAGTTTCTCTGTTGCTGTCATGTGCACCTTTTATTCTTCCTCATGTTGCTTTACTGGTTTGGATTAATTGGTTAAAGTGTGAAATTGGTAGCTGGAGGTGGTTTAACTGCTGATGGTGTTGGCTTATGTTTATGTTAGTGATTGGATTTGTCATTGTGGGGCTTCCTCTTTAGGATGGCAATATTTTGTAAATATGCATTGAGTTGGTAGATGTACTTTTTTACATCCCTTAGTCTTTTTTCCATTGGGTTTTGGCTTTGGGAGGTTTAATGAGACACTTCCATCATCTTGCTATTGTTCTGCTGGGTTGGAGTACCTCTCGTACTCCCTTAATAAAATCTTTACTTATAAAAAAAACATTGATAGCTAGTTTGATGTTGTAAGTTTCCAAGTACTCCCTGAAATTCAATTTAAATTTGCGCGCACACAAGTTGGTTTAGCAATTTAATCCTCAGCTTAGCTGGCATTAATCTACAAGATTAACAAAATTACATGAGGAGCAAATATTTATATTTATATGTGATCATCAGAACTCTTCTTTGATACTACTAGTGTTCTAATACTCCAAGTTGGGGAGCCATTAATTTTAAAAATGATCTAATACTCCTTATTTGTGTAATTGTAAAGATTAAGCATTTGACTCTTTGACCTTTGTTAATCTGTTAGTGCTAGCCTGGCCTTGGTTGTTAGGAAGTTAGCCAGCGCTGCAGTTTGTTAGAGTTCTCATTGTCTCTATATATGTTCTGTTGTAATCGATTAAGAACTCAGATTATCAGATTGTAATACTTCATCAAATTAGAAAACAGAGCTTAGTCTCAATCTTCTTCTTTAGCACTCCTGTACGCAGAAGTTTTAGTAGATACACCATAAGAACCTGAAGAAATTTCATCCACTGAATTTTATGGATTAGTTTCAAGGAGAAAGGGAATGAAACTAAATCTAAACGAACACGCCAGAAGGGGGCCGCAGACATCTAGAAAGGCATATTCACATGGGATTTAATTTTCACATGCCATAAGATAAGTGTGTTAAAAACTATAAAGAAGGGTATTGGAAACATTCCTAAACACGTTTTCTTTCATGATTTTCTTGTTATAGATTTAGCTCGCGCGGTTATTACGAAGTATGTGATTCCGTTATTCCAGTTGTAACAATTCCTAGTGTTTTCTTTCGCTAGCTAGCCAGAAGAAAACCATGCGTATTGAATGAATTCTGATCCATTATCATAACTGACGACATCTGCTTCAAAGAATTTCTCTACCTCAAGTTGTTGAGACATTCTTTAGCAGCTTCTGCATACACGCAAAGATGGGATCATCTTTGAAGGGGCGCGCGCTACCAGCCAGGTAAACTTGTCGATTACGTAATTAATTAATGATTTAACATAACATGAAAGTCTATCTATAAATAGCAAAAATATATTTAATAAAACTTCTATTGCAATTATTGCTTGCTTTAAAAACTGTGAATTCCAGCTGGTCACCTAAACAACATGAGTTTGAAATGTAACGTGTCCTAAAAAACGAGTTCGAAAAGCAAATAATTTCTCAAAGTACATTTGAACAACGTCCCTTGAGTAGTAGTACCATGAGTCGATCTGTCTGCCTGCCTTCAGATACTTACAATGACATTTAGAAATTTGTTTTATATTCTGTATTTCAACCTCACTTCAAATTCTTGCTGTGAAAATAAATTTTAACCACACCCCTCCAACAAGTTCGGAGTAGTTGTGTCTCTGAGCTTGATTTGTCTGATAGCTTCCACAAATTACTTACATATATATCACATACGCATAGAGGTTTATGATGATTTGTGACTCCACCGGATATATCAGCAAAACCCCTACCCAAAACGTTAATAGGGACTACAAACAACACATTTTAGAAAACGGGATAAAAAAACTACTTTTTAAACATGATAGACTAAAACTGAAAATTCGCATGGACAAAAAACATACGAGCGTATTATAGAGATACTTACATATTATCCATTAAAAAGATTTGCATATCGACAATAAGATTTGAACTTACGTACTTGTGAGATATGAGTCTTATCCTTACACCAACTTGACCAATCTTCATTGGCTGTACGTTAAAATAAAGTTGCAAATATCAATTATTTTATAATTTTATGAATTTTTTTTATGCGCAACAACTTAACCAGAACTTACAATTCAGGGGTTTAATTTGTTAAATTTAGACTCTACAAAAAAAAAATTTGACACACTCAACAAAAAAAAAAATAAAGTTTCACAGAACTCTACTAAAAATTATTAAACAAAGTTGACCTTAATATGAAGAGATCGGCACCCGTAAAATAAATAGTTAACACCTATTTGAATTCTTGAAGGGTGTTTTCCTTTCACATGAAAATGAAAATTATATGTACAATAAGATGACCGTATTAGGATTTTGAGATTAACTCATCCTTACAAAACCAACTTATAAAGTGAGGGGTGTCATTTGCTTATAAATTGTTTTGAGGCTTACCTCTAGTCTATGTAAGACTTGAGCTTTTTCTCAATACATTTCCCATGCCCAACACTAATAGATTATGGAATAATCGTAATTATTTTATATTGATTTTGTATTAAATAGTTTCCTAATATAGTCTACCAAATATTCTTTGTATTGATACCGACAGATTGTATCCTAGAATAGTCATTGATACTGACAGATTGTATCCTAGAATAGCCTGATTGTATCCTAGATTGTATCCTAGGTAATTTGTATATATTTGTCAATCATGGAATGAAAAGGGGGGAATTATATTCTTTCATGGTATCACGAGACTAGGGTTTCTTTTCTCTCTCGCTTCCGCAATCCTAATCGATTACCTATCCCGTCATTCTCCTTCTTCCTTCTCTCTGTTTCCTTTGCCGTCAACCATGTCTGAAACTCCCAAATTTCATCCTACCTTGTCCGTCAACAATGTGAAAACTCTTATCCCCATTACCTTGGACTTGGAATCAGGACAATATAATTCATGGGTGGCGTTATTCAAGGTTCAAGCAAGGGTTCACGACGTGCTTCCGCATATCCTCCCACCTACGGATGCACAGGAGAAGGCAGCGGCTGACAAAGCCAAAGCTGACGATCTCCCTCTCTGGAAGAGGCTTGATGCGGTGGTCTTGCAGTGGATTTATGCCACGGTCTCGACTGACATCCTCACCTCCATTCTCATTGACGATGACACGGCTGAACATGCATGGCAAAGTGTTGCTGATCTCTTTCATGACAATAAGAATTCAAGAGCTATGTATCTTAATAAGGAATTCACCAACACAAGTCTTGCTAATTTTGCGACGACAAATGCGTATTGCAATCGTCTCAAAAGTCTTGCCGATCAACTAGCCAATGTCGGGGCTCCCGTCAATGATCACGGTATGGTTTTGAAAATGCTTCAAGGTTTGACAGAACAATACTCTAATTTTGTCACTGTGATGCAAAACAAGAAGACCCTACCTAGTTTTGCTACAGCTCGATCCAAACTCGCTTTGGAGGAGACCACCATTATGGAGCGAGCAAAACAAGACTCTGGTTCCACCGTCCTTGTTACTAAAGATGATGGCTCCTCTTCCCAAACACCTCCTCTCAACAATCATTCATATGGTCGCGGTGGTGGTGCGAAGTCCAACAAAAACCGCAACAACAACAAAAACCGCAACAAAAATAGCGGTGGTAGTGGCGGACAGTTTGGTGGCGGCGGCCAGACTGGTGGTGGACGCGGTGGCTACCGCGGGGGTGGTCCGACCGGCGGTGGTGGACAGCCGATGCAGCAGCAGTGGACTCAGCCTCCTTGGTGGGCGTTGATGCAAGCTCCTTGGGCCATGCCTCCTTGCCCTTACCCAACTCAACCTGGGCCGAGACAGCCTGGAGTATTGGGTCCAAGACCACAGCAGCAGCAGCAGGCCTATGCGGCAGCTCCACAGTGGACTCCCATGGACATCGAATCAGCCATGCACACGATGTCCCTTTCTTAACCTGATCCGAATTGGTACATGGACACCGGGGCGACGTCTCACATGACGTCAACACAAGGTAATCTCTCGTCTTATTTTAATGTTAGCAAAAATAATGGAATTACTGTTGGTAGCGGTCAATCAATTCCAATTCGTGGTTGTGGTCATACGTCCTTGCCTCCCCCGAACCCACCATTATCCTTAAAAAATGTCCTTCATGCACCTAAACTCATTAAAAATTTAGTGTCGGTAAGGAAGTTTACTATGGATAATAATGTGTGTGTGGTTTTTGATCCGTTTGGATTTTCTGTGAATGATTCTGAGCGGGGGGACGGCTAATGAGATGTGATAGCACGAGTGAGCTTTAACCCGATCACCTCCACCAGTCAAACTCAAAGTTTTCCTCATTCTGCTTATTTAGCGTCGACTCTTTGGCATGATCGTTTGGGTCACCCAGGAACTTTGGTGCTAGATTCGCTTCGGCATAATAAAATGATTGATTGTACTAGTACCTCTAGGTCTAATGTTTGTGAATCTTGTGTACTCGGAAAACATATTAAATTGCCTTTTGTTGCATCCACGTCTATGACATTTATGCCTTTTGATATTATTCATAGTGATCTTTGGACATCTCCCGTATTGAGTTCTTCGGGACATCGATATTATATCCTGTTTTTTGATGATTATTCTAAATTTTTGTGGACTTTTCCCATTGCTAAAAAATCCCCAGTTTTTTTCCATTTTCACAACACTAAAAGCTCATATTCGTACTCAGTTTGAACGTGACATTAAAAACGTACAATGTGATAATGGGAGGGAGTTTGATAATAACCTTTTTTGGCAATATTGTGAGTCGAATGGCATTGTGTTCCGTTTTTCATGTCCACATACTTCATCACAAAATGGGAAAGCCGAACAGAAAATAAGATCAATTAATAATATCATGAGAACTCTTCTTCTTCATGCTTCTGTACCACCTTCATTTTGGCATCATGCATTGCAAATGGTAACATACCTACATAATATACTTCCGAGTAAGTTATTAGCCAATAAGTCCCCACTCAGAATGCTTTACCAAAAAGATCCCTCATATTCTCACATTAGAGTCTTTGGGTGTTTGTGTTATCCGCTTTTTCCGTCTACTACCATAAACAAACTCCAAGCCCGTTCTACTCCTTGTGTCTTTTTGGGGTATCCTTCGAATCATCGTGGTTATAAGTGTTTTGATTTGTCAAGTAATAAAATTATCACTTGTCGGCATGTTTATTTTGATGAGAGCAAATTTCCCTTTGCTAGGGTGCATGAACCAAAACCCACTGATTATGAATTTTTGGATAGTGGATTTTCTTCTTACACTATCCACCATCTTCAACATCCATCATCCCAAACACCCACGACCCAGCCTACCTCCCTCTCACCTCCCATGGCCCAGCCAGCTGAAAGAGTCCAGCCAACTACTCCCACACCGCCTAGCCCACATGATGGACAGGTGCAACAGCCCACACAAATTCAGCCCCGGCCTCCTCCTCTTCAAGCTCCCGTGACCCGCAGCCAACATGGTATCTATAAGCCCAATCCAAAATACACATCCTACCAGGCTCATAATACCATGGTTACGAAATCACCACTTCCCCGTAACCCCCTTGCTGCCCTTCGCGACCCGAATTGGAAATTGGCTATGGATGATGAATTTAATGCTCTTATTAAAAATAAGACGTGGGATTTAGTGCCCCGTCCACCTGATATTAATGTTATTCGGTCAATGTGGATTTTTACTCATAAACAAAAGTCTGATGGTTCTTTTGAGAGGCATAAAGCTCGTCTTGTAGGTGATGGCAAAACTCAACAGGTTGGCATTGATTGTGGAGAAACTTTCAGTCCGGCAGAAACCGCAACTATCCTGACAAGACTCAGTCTTGCTTTGTCGAAAAATTGGCAAATTCATCAGTTGGATGTAAAAATGCTTTTTGCATGGTGAGTTAAAAGAGACGCTTTATATGCATCAACCTATGGGTTTCAGGGGATTCGTGCATCCAGATTATGTCACATCGAGAAAGTCTTTGTATGGGCTTAAGCAGGCTCCTCGTGCGTGGTACAAGAGGTTTCTTGATTTTGTTTCGCTATTGGTTTCACTAACAAAGAAATCGATAATTCTCTGTTCATTTATCGGAATGGGTCTGATATGGCCTACCTATTGTTATATGTTGATGATATTATCTTGACTGCTTCTACTGATGCTCTTCGCAAATCTTTAATGGCTAGTCTTAGCTCTGAGTTTGCTATGAAGGACTTGGTTCTTTGAATTATTTTTTGGGCATCAGTGTGACTCGACACAAGGGAGGATTGTTTCTGTCACAACGAAAATATGCCGAGGAAATAATCGACCGTGCTGGTATGGCTTCCTGCAAACCAACCCCTACTCCGGTTGATACTAAACCGAAGGTCAGTGCTAAAACAGGTAATCCGTAATGAGGATCCGACAAAATTTCGCAGTCTTGCTGGTGCTCTACAGTATCTCACATTTACGAGGCCAGACATCTCCTATGCTGTTCAACAGATTTGCCTGCATATGCATGACCCTCGGGATGATCATATGAACGCTCTAAAGCGTGTAATACGCTATGTTCAGGGCACTCTTCATCTTGGTTTACATCTTTATCCCTCCTCAGTTGCAGACCTTGTCTCCTATACTGATGCTGATTGGGGAGGATGTCCTGATACTAGATGATCTACGTCAGGATATTGTGTGTTTTTTGGTGACAATCTGATCTCGTGGTCGTCAAAACGTCAGCCTACTCTATCTCGTTCTAGTGCAGAGGCTGAGTACAGGGGGTGGCTAATGTTGTTTCAGAGTCCTGTTGGATTCGTAATCTACTCTTGGAACTGCATTGTCCGGTTAGCAAGGCTACAATGGTCTATTGCGACAATGTGAGTGCCATTTATCTTTCCGGGAATCCCGTTCAACACCAGCGCACGAAGCATATTGAAATGGATATTCACTTTGTTAGAGAAAAAGTTGCGCGTGGAGAGGTTCGTGTTCGGCATGTTCCTTCTCGTTATCAGATCGCAGATATTTTCACCAAGGGGTTGCCCCTTATTTTATTTGAAGATTTCCGGAACAGTCTCAGCATACGTGATCCTCCCGTTTCGACTGCGGGGGTGTAATAGATTATGGAATAATCGTAATTATTTTGTATTGATTTTGTATTAAATAGTTTCCTAATATAGTCTACCAATATTCTTTGTATTGATACTGACAGATTGTATCCTAGAATAGTCATTGATACTGACAGATTGTATCCTAGAATATCCTGATTGTATCCTAGATTGTATCCTAGGTAATTTGTATATATTTGTCAATCATGGAATGAAAAGGGAGGAATTATATTCTTTCAGAATGTATAATGTGGTGGGTGGCCGATCAAGATATCTTGGCCTTGATTATTAGATTTTTGGTCGTATTCTTATTTCCCAATCAGTGTCCCTGTGATTTGAGTATGCAACGCCTTCCTTTTTCCAGTGTAATCAGGAATTACCTCAATGACTAGCTAAAAGAAAGCTCACAGAACAGAACCTCAATTAAAAAGAATGAAAAAAATAATTTCCACTAGCTGTTTTATGAGGAATTAATTAGACAATGCAGGTTACAACTAGCATATCAGGTCAAATATGCATTATGCATCAGCACCATGTACTGCAGTGGTGCCATGATTTACTTGAGATCGATATGACCCTTCTTATCAACCTCCCCAATCCTAAAAAAAAAAAAAATCAAAAATAAAAAAGAAGTGTGCAAGTCATATTTGGCAACTTGCTCCTAATTTCAGAAACTAATCAGCTAAGGTCAGTAAAGTCCAATTCCAGATTAATTTTTGTTCTGACGTAAATGCCATTTAGCCTAACTTAAAGCGCGCATACACCTTTTGTCTTGATTGTGTTATTTTGGTGATTGAATTTCTACCGCTAAAGACAAATTAGATTCACTTCTTTTCATGGAACTCTCCCATGTCTTATTCAAACACCATTTGTGCATAAGAAGTTAAAATCACAAAGTAAAAAAAACAGTGCTTGTTACAATGAGGAGTACAACTGTTCCGCACACGACCAAACAAACTCCAATATCCCCCTTTAGCGCAGATGGAAAATGATACAGAAAAAATGGAGCCGATAAAGCAAGATCACCATTATCACAAATATGTGGGGTGTAAATGCAATGCAAGGAATTTGGTCGTCACAGATTAAAAAGCGTGATTGTAATGTAGGATTAACCACAACCAAAAAGAGCCTAAGCGGCTTAGCCTAAATAGTCGGACCTTCTGCTCGCATTGACTATGATTTGGGTTCGAATATATAATTCTCCTATTGATAAACTATACGTAAATCTTATAGTAAACTCTCGCTGAGATTGGTGATTCTACTTTGTCTTGCATGAGATGCGTCTCTTCTAATCTAAATTTAAATGTTACAAAAAAAAAACCATGGCAAAAAAGAAAAGGAAAAAAATAAAGTTTATAGTCATTTTTAAGATAAAGAGTAGTGCCAATACATTTTGCAACATCTGCTTTTTAAAGATGATGGCAATATGAAAGGTGAGGATTGGTGGTAATTATAGCATGTTATAGCAGGCATGGCATGATTTCAAATAAGCAAATTTTCCATTATGATTAAGAAGTTAGTAACAATCACCAACTTTGGCTATGAAATGGAATTGCTCGTATTGCGTCCATATAACTGACTTATCAACAGCAGCAGCACCATAAAGCAGATTATGATTATGATTTTTCTTACGCACTAGAGCACTAAATAAACACCCCCTTGCTGAGGTGTTGTTTTCTCTACATATATTTATTCTAATTAATGTCTGTTTCAATAGTCAGATCCCACCACTTAATTTTTCATAAACATCAATGTCGTGACCAAATTTATATCATCAGGATATCCATTATACGGAGCAATGTTGAAGAGGTATTGTGAGGAGGGTTGAGTTGAGGTAGACAATGACCTGTTTTTGGTCCATGCTGACAGGCACACTTGTACACATTCATTGGTTTGTCTTTGTGTGGGTCTTCTGTTTGGCCTTTATCAGTTTTGTAACAGGACAACAAGTCAAACGTTTTACTGTTTCTGTTTCAATCTTTGGATTCACTTATCACTACTCTATCATATTTGTAGTACTAGCTATTAGTCTTTTCAGGTAGTGGCATTGAAAATAAGGGTATAGAGCATAGACTCATTGTTTGTTCCCTTTGGTAAAACTATGGTGCACCTAATTGTGAATATTTGAGATTATGAAGTGGTTTTCCAACATGTTTATAACAGGGAAATATAGCGCATATTTTCTTGCCATGGGTAAGTTTTTTCTTAATGATGCGCTGCATTGGTTTACATGAATACCATGGCACCATGGCCGGCCAAGGTTATGACTACTAAAACCCTAGCTTTAGGTCTATTTATCATTAATTTTTATAAAATAAAAAGGCTTCATATGCCAGAAAAAAATTTAACCTAAAGCTTTTTTACTTAAAGCAAAAGAGTTTTTATCAAAACTTGCTTTCGGACTCATTTACTATTCAACGTTATTGGGCCGGCCCATCCTCTTCCTCTACTTGGCCCTTTTGGCTGATTTTTTGGGACTACTCTGTAGTTTTGTAACTTCTTTGTTGTGAATTTGTTTATTCAGATTTTAATTAAAAAATAAATAATACTATTTTTTTCAAAGACATTTGAATAATATTTCTTTTCTTTTTATTTCGAAAAAAATATATTATTTTTTAAAAAATATTAATATTTGTTACATTACATTATAATACAATGGATATTTTAAGGGTAGTTTTCCATCTCTGCAACTCTAAGCATCATTTGCCTATCTAATACGTCAAATATTTGCTAATTTATTTTCAAAAATTAAAAGGAAAAGAAAAAAAGAAAAAACTGTAAAAAAATAATAATGAGTTACGTATATTATTTTCATAAAAAAATTCTATTACTCAATATTTATTATTATTATTTGCCCCTCGTTTGACATATTCCTTGATTTGTCCGTGTTGTGCATAAAAGTGAGATGTGAAATATGTGCTGAAAAAATTATTGTGTAAATTTTAGACTGTGTTATATAAGTATATTGTTTCTTAATAATAAATAAAATAAAAACTATTAAATTGTAAAAGTATTTCAATGTTTTCAATTTAATTACTATAAAATATTAAAAATTCAGTTTGATCAATTTTGAATTATTCATTAATTAATAGTGCTCTAAAATCTTCATTACCATAAAAAATAGAATTAGCGACCAAAATTAGAGATGAAAAGAAAATTAAAATCCATCTCTAATTCCCACGTTACTAAATTTAGTGACAAAAGAAATTAGAGACATATCTCATATTTTTTCTCTCTAAATTTTTATCGTTAATTTAACTTTTTTCTTGTAGTGTTTGTGAATGCTTGCATTTGATGCATGCATATTACTGTGAAGATATGGCAAATATATCTTCTTTAAACAATATTATTTGCACATTAATTTTCATTTTCTTATTTATATTATTTTTATGACAATATTACATGATGATATACATAGAAGAACAACATACATTATATATCAATACCAGTGTGTAAATAACAAAATCTCTTTTTTTAAACATATAGTCAATTACGACTGGAAAATACCAAGATTGGTTCCTCAATTGATAAAAAAATTTGTTCTTAAATAACACTTTGGGTGCAAATTTTGTGAATGATAAATATAAACGTTGAGATAATTTTGTCATTTTTTAAGTGAATTCACTCGGTTCAATTAAATTTTTTTAACGATAAATATTAGTATTTTGTTAGTGGTGAGGTTTAAACCCTCTATATCTTCTCATCCCTCCATTCTTTAACTCTCCCACCCCAATTAACAAGCCAACCTTAATTATAACTCTCTGTTCAATTCAAATTAACCGATGTGATTCCTTAATATTAAGTTCGATATATGATCACACAATGATTGGATATAGTGACTACTAATATATGGTGGAAACTACTCTTCTTGGCTAGCTAGCCACTGCGGCAAAAGTATTCTATGATTGAAAATATTATTACACTAATTGATTTATTAGGAGAATCCAAACTTGTTCATATAAAATTGCGCACGAGATTTGTTTTCAATTACGTCATCCCACAAGCAAATCTCTTTCTCTAGACTGTCTGGTTCATCTCCCATTTATTTTATATTTAATTTAATTTGTGGTATACACAAAGTGAGACTTGTCTCTTCTTATCTTTAAAAAAAATATGCCCGCGAGTACCCAATTACAGCCCAAGAAAACTTCAAAACTTACAATACAAACCACCAGAAATGGCCTTACTTAGTTGGCTTCAATTATGGCAAGGCATACTGAAAATTGAAAGCAGTAACTCAACGTTTGTCTAGGTGTACCGTGCCATATATCATTTGCAGTTTGAAGATATATATAACGTTCTATGGTTGTCTTTCATGGGTTGAGCACGTAATATGTAATATGAACCATGAAAGAAATCATTGAGCCAATTTTGACAATGAAGTATAGCTCTTAGTGGAGGACAGAAATGTAGATGTGGGAGTGCCCACCATCTATCTTTTCGGTTAGGTCATCTGTATACTTAATCACACTTTTTTTTTTCACTTTCTTTTATAAACGCATCTATCAAAAACGTCATGTTCATCCTTTTAGGTCAGGATATTAAAAAAATATATATAGAACTGTTAAACAAGTTTCATGGCTGAGCGTTAGCTAGGTGATATTCTCAAACTGATTTATGTGGTTATTAATCAACTGGAGGCGCCGTCTAGGGTGGAAGTCCCTCACATGCTCTCACCGTGAGTGATAATAAATAACCGTTAGATGGATAAAGGTGCACCAGATACTAACATGGGTAATTCACACCTGATTTTTTTCGCTTCTCTTGTAACCTTCTCTGTCACCCACTTCTCTAATCTTCCGTCCCCCCTTCCGGCGCTTTTCCTCCTTTGACGGAACACTAACAACAAGAAATTAGGGAAAGTGAAAAAGATATTGTCGGCACGGGGGTACTATCTCTCTCTCTCTCTCTCTCTCCTATTTTTTATGGTGTTCTTCTCTCTATATACCTCCCTGATTGCAAGACTATGGTCGACAAATAGAAGGGTTTTACGACGGAGATTGGGCAATTGCACGCAACAGAGACCAAGGCTGGGGAGTGCACGTTGGCCACATATATAGTGATTCCGGTTGTGGCAATCACAGTTCAACCATGGAAACAGTTCTTGATTCGCGAAAGACCTGTGATTAACCCAAATCTCTGGCGGGCTAAAAGAGCGAGAATGGATGGGTCACGAGTTCAAAGAGGATGGATTTTTTTTTCCTGGTTTTTCTGGGTTCTTTTATTTTTGTTGAAATTTTTGGATGCGGGTTGATATTTGATGGGTTGAAATTTCTGGAATTTGCTGCGATGGTGTTCCGATGGCCATGGAGAGATGATGTTCCGGTTTCTGTGGAGGTGGGGTGGCTGAGGATGTGGTTAGTTGTAGCTGCAGGGGAGAAAAGGGAGAGTGCGAGACAAGGAGGAAGAATCAAGTGTTGATAGTGTATCTGTGGAACTTCACTATACAAAGTTGTTCACCGTCAGATATATGTAAGGTTGCTCACCCTAGACAGCGTCTTAATTTAAAATTTTCAATCCTAAAACTTGTTATGTCTTATCTAATGGTGTTTTACATGGAATATCTTTTGGTATATAAGCGTGTCAATAATGTAAAACAAATTTAGTAAAGAATCTTTGATCCAAAGAGTATGATCGATCAATTAAAATGGAAATCTTTGGTCATAAAAGTAAAGTGTTCTACTCTTGTCTTGAAATGAAATCTAAACACCCTTCCCAATCCTTTTGCAACCTTGACATGGGTCTTCCAAAACATCAACGTCACAAAATTAATTACCTTTTTTTTATTTTATTTTGATAAGCACAAAATTACCTTCTTTTTTTTATGGTGCGGCGCACAAAATTACCTTTAATATCATACAGTTTTTTTTGTTTCAATTAATATCATAAAGTTTAAATATAAAATAAGTTAAAAGAATATTTTATTACTAAAAAAAATTTAGAGTTTAATGGATAGCACTGAAATTTTACACGTTCATCTAATCATATTACTATGGTGTGGAAATGATGAATGTCGCGAGACTTTCCCTAACGAATAGATCACTATTGGTTAGTCAAACATTCCACTAACACGAAAATATACCGGTTTTAGGAGTAAATACCCAAATTGGTTCCTAACAAAAATCACGGAGATCAATTTAGTTTCTGAGAAATGAAAAATATTATTATAGTCCTTAAAAATCTCAAATATAGGTCAAATTAGTCCTTGATAGGGACTAAAATATCCCTAAAAATTATCCTATAAATAGCTAATTTGACCCACATTTAATATTTTTAAGAACTAAATTTATATTTATTATTTTTCAAGGACTAAATTAGTTTCCATAATTTTTTTTGAGACCAATTTGAGTATTTACACCTTTTAAAACAAACCACATGAAGCCTCGTGAAATTCTACGAAGAGTGTTTTCGCGATGTATAGCATCACTTGGTTATCACTTTGTCATAATACTTTCTAAAATATATCTCAACAAATTAACATCTATGCAGTGAAATTGATTAGATGACCCGGTAAATTTTTTGGATCCGGCTCCTCTAAAGTAAGTAACTTACTTTAGTCTAAAGTGAGTAATATCAACAATTGATGAATAAATTAATAGTGGATATTATAGGTATATCATAACAAATCACAAGTTTGTTAAGATAACAATAATTAATTTTCTCACTTTACGATCTACTTACTTTAGAGGATTGAAAACCAAATTTTTTTACACCTAAGTGTATATCTATTAAACTCAAAAAGTAAACTGAAATATAAAAGTGAATAATTAAAGGTGTGTTATATAAAGCTAGATTATTTGAATTCTATATCATTTACCGCAAGCCATCTCTATCAAAGCGCAAAATAGTATATGCATAAGGTGCTATAATAATATATGATATGGTAAAAATTTGTGTATCATGAACCAATCTGATTTTGGATTAAATGTAGCCTAATCTGATTTTGGATTAAATTTAGACAATGAAGTGGGAGCTGATATGGAAGGTCAACTATGCACACAAATCATCCTAATCTTCGCTTTTGTGACAAAAACGCCAAGATAGCACCGATTGGCACTAGTAGCTAGGTTAATTGCTGCAACTCCTTCCAGGAGAAATGGAAAAAGCTGTGACTGATTATGACTGTTTCTGTGCTATATATATATATATATATATATATATATATATATATATATATATATATGTGTGTGTGTGTGTGTGTGTGTTTTTGCGTGAACAAATCACTCGAGAGATCGGCTAATATCCAGCTAACACATTGATTTCTGTCAAGCGATTACACCAAGAACAGAACTCTAATTCTCAGTTATGGGTTCCCCAACTATTCCAGAAAGCGTTGGGAGTGGTGAATCTACGCTAAACTAAGGCTAAGAGACATAAAATCGGCTAAGATAAAATGCTGCAAATTGCAAAAGAAAATATATGTTTGATTGATTGTGTGTGTCCTGTACATTTTCTCAGCAGGGTATATATATACAAAAGAGAAAAACAAAATTGTAACCGCCCCCTATTGGCCACTAAACGCTCCCACTACATTAGTAGCTGACAACAAGCGGTCGTGATGTCCCTCAACTGCCACGTTCACGCACTTCCTGAAGTAACCGCTTTATTCTCGGCTAAAAAGAGCAGTTTTCACGTCTCCATCTGTGTCGAGGGCCGTCAAGAGCTGATTTTAACCTTTGGGCGCCAAAGTACAATGACTTTCAATTCCAACTCTTGGTCGAATTCCACTGCTTCCTTGCTCGGTAGCAATTATTCAGTCGATAACCTGATAGCATTTAACACTTGTTCAACCACAATCGGCTAGCCTCATGATGCTCCTTGAGCCTTAATCAATTCAGAGTTGCAGCCTCGGCTCAATAGGAATACACTCGGCTATAAATATGATCAGTTGGGTCATGTATCGGCTAATGCTCTAATCGGCTTGCCACTGGCTATTTTTTGGTGATAACAATTGCCCCCTACATCATTTCAGCTGTATCAGATAAGATTCGGATCTTCGAACTGTCAATCGCTTGTCACTTTATCCTCATTTAATACTAGCCATAATGACTTGAACGGTTATTTTATCTTTACCCGATGACTGCGCTGATATCCAATAATGATTCAACAGAATTACTCGTCAGCCACGCGCGCATTTTACTTTTAAATAGCCGTCCTAGCCATTCCAGTGATAACTTTGCTTTCAAACTTAAGGAATTCTGTTTCGCCACTCTTAATGAAGTGACATTGATTTCCAAAGGCAAAACTGCATCTTGGCCGTATATCAGCTGATATGGAGTTGTGCCAGTGGTCGTTGACTTAGAATTCCTAATGGCCCATAAGGCTTCATCCAGAGTCAGATGCCATTTCCTAGACTTGTTTTCCAAGTTCTTCTTGATTTATTCAACAATGATCTTGCTGGTTGCCTCGGCTTGCCCATTAGCTTGTGCATAATATGGGTATGAGTGTATCAATTTGATCCCAAATTGCTGAGCAAAGGCAACCACTTTTACTCCTGTGAACATGGTACCTTAATCCATGGTGATAGTTTTTGGAATCCCAAACCTGTATATGATCTGGTGTTGGATGAATCGGATGACATCATCTTGTTGCACCTTGACCATCAGTTGAGCTTCCACCCACTTGATAAAGTAATCGGTTGACACAATTATGAAATTGTGTCCCTTAGAAGATGGTGGGTGGATCTTGTCGATTAAATACAAAGCCCAACCCCTGAATGGCCAAGGTTTTACCACTGGATGCATTAATTCGGCAGACACCCTTTGAATCGGGCCATGCAGCTGACATTCTTCGCATCCCTTGGCATATTGGAAGCAATCGACTGTGATGGTAGGCCAGTAATATCCATGGCGATAAATCAACCATTTCATGACTGGCCCAGCCCTATGTGAACCGCATATGCCTTCATGAATTTCACCCATGACCCTTAGGGCTTCACTTTTATCTATGCACTTTAACAGTACCCCATTCATGCTTCTTTTGTACAATTCATTGCCAAGAAGTATGTACCTTAAAGCCCGTCTCTTGATTTTGGGGTCAGTGCATTTAGAAGGATCTTGTAGGTACTCGATCAGCTCCTTCCTCCATGAGTCGATTTGGTCTACGACCATCATCTCGGCTGGTAGTTCGTCATAGTCTAAAGTCAACAAAGAGTCCCTGTATCTGGAGGCCTCTTGGGATAAATCGTTGGCCTCCATATTGGCTCCTCTTGGAATGTATGACACCTTTGCAGCAATAAAATAATGAAGCAATCTGTTAGCCGTTGCATAACGGGCCAGCAGATTTGGGTTATTACACCCATATTCTTTTGTTAGCTGTTTGATCACCAACTGGGAATCTCCCTTTACATGAATATAATCAGCTTTCGTGGTGGTTAACAGCTTCAAACCTATGATCAAGGCATCACACTCGGCTTGGTTGTTAGTTAAACCTGGGCCTAGCCGATACAGAAACCTCCACACCTTCCCCTCTGGGTTGGTGATTGTCACTCCGGCTCCAACTCCATTCTAGGTTTTGGACCCATCAAAAGTCAGAACCCAAGGCAAGAGGTCTATGCAAGTGATCGGAGATACCCAAGGGTCCCCCACTTCCACGCAGGGGTGCTCTGCTAAGAAATCGGCTAATGTCTGGCCCTTAACAGCCCTCAGTGGGACGTATTTTAGAGCAAAGGCAGTGAGCTTAATGGCCCACTTCATCAAACGACCCTTTAAGACAGGCCTATTAAGCAAATACCTAACAATGTCAATTTTGCACAAAACTAGTATCTCATGTGGCATTAAATAATATTCAAGTTTTGTACAAGCATGAAACAATGACAAACATAACTTCTCCAGAGGAGTATATCTAGTCTCAGCATCATTAAGCATTCGGCTAAGGTAGTACACTGCCCTTTCAGTTCCATCTTCAGCATCCTGTGCTAACAGGCAGCCGATAGACTCTTCAGCAGCTGCAATGTAGAGTTTCAAAGGCTTTTCTGGCATGGGAAGCATCAAAACTGGTGGACTAGCTAAAGCCTTCTTTATTTGATCAAAGGCCTCTTGCTGTTCAGGACCCCACACCAACTCCTTTGCATTCGTGAGTTTCAGCAAAGGGGAAAAAGGCTTCATCTTCACAGCCGAATTGACTATGAATCTCCTCAAGAAGTTGATCTTGCCCAATAGACTCTGTAACTCTTTCTTTTGCTTGGGTGGTCTAGCCTCCATCACTGCCTTGGCCTTGTTTTGATCTATCTCGATACCCTTTTGATGCACCAAGAAACCAAAGAAGTTGCCAGCCGATACACCAAACATACACTTGGCAGGATTCATCTTCAAGTTATGAATCCTCATCCTCTGCAAGGCTTGTTCCAAATCAGCTAAATGGGCTTTGAAGTCTCTGGAATTTACCACCACGTCATCTATGTACACCTCCATAGTCTTGTCGATTAGATCATGGAAGATAGCATTCATGGCTCTCTGGTAGGTAGCTCCAGCATTCTTCAAGTTGAATGGCATTACCAACCACTCATAAATTCCTAGTGCCCCTGAGCGCCTGAAGGCAGTCTTGTGAGTGTCTTCCTCAGCTGCAACTATTTGGTTATAGCCAGAGTAACCGTCCATGAAGGTTAGAATACCATGTGTGTCAGTCGCGTCAACTAGCATGTCCGCCACTGGCATCAATATTCATCCTTTGGAGTGGCTAAATTCAAGTCTCTGTGGTCAATGCAGACTCGAATTTTGCCATTCTTTTTAATGACAGGTACTATATTAGCTAATCAATCCACATACCTGGCTGTTCTGGTGAACCCAACATTTAGCAAACGCTCAATCTCTGCTTTGATTTGTGGCATTATCTGAGGGTGGTACCTTCTAGGTGACTGCTTATGTGGATTGAAACCATCCTTTATTGGTAACCTGTGCTTCACTAATTCACGTGCCAGCACAGGCATCTCATGATAATCCAATGCAAAGTAGTCCCTATATTTCTTCAAGAGGGCTACTACATCCTTTTTGTCTTCTTCCCTCAGCAGTCCGCTGATTTGCATTAGTCGAGGTTCTTCTGGAGTTCCCAAGTTAATGTTTTCCAAGGGATCTTGAGATTCAAAGCTTGGTAGAGTCCTCTGGATGGGTGACTCAAACTCCATCGGTAACTCCATGGTCTCGTCTGCCGAAGTGGGGTCATCATTCCTGTGTTTGTCTATCAGTAAGGAATCGGCTACATGGGATTCAACCCTGAAAACCTCTAGCCGATCCCACAAGTTTTGCACCACTTGGGTGTCTTTAAACATTAAACTTTTCCATGGTTAGCCGTGGCTCGGCTAATTGCTTGATCTTGAAACCTTGGGGGGTCAAGTTGCAAGACTCCCATGATTCTTCCTCATATTCCTCAGTGACAGCAATAGGAGCAATGCAAGGAAAATAAAACAAAGCCTCTAAATTTTGTACCTCAGTTGGGAATGGGTTGTCATCGGCTGGAACTATCTCTATCTTATCCCCCTTCCAGAAAATCAGTTTCTGATACATGGTGGAAGGCAAGCATTGGCTAGTGTGAATCCAGTCTCTCCCCAGCAAAACTGCATAAGATGGTTTGCCATCAATCACAAAGAAAGCTGACTTGACACTCTTGGGGCCAACAGTGATCTCGGCTACCAAGATTCCCAAGGCTGAGAAAGCCTCTCCCATGAAGCTAGCCATTTTCATGCTAGTTGGGATCAAGTCTTCTTTTGATTGTTTAAGCTTCTCAAGGTAGCAACAGGCATCATATTCAACACTGCCCCATTATCAATAAACACTCGGTTGAAGGCCTTGCTATTGATGTAGGATCTTACGTACAAGGGTTTCAAGTGCTTCACCTTGCCTTCAGTTGGCTTACCAAATACAGTACTTAAAGTATTTTTTGCCGTGTTGTCGGCTAAAGTTGCTCATTCTGCCTCTTCCACGCAGACATCTCCTTCTAAGTGCTCAATTTGTGGATAACCAGCCCAGAACTCACTCGGGATCAAGCTAACGACCTCAATGGCTGCCATCAAACTATTTTCATCCTCATCAGAGAGTTAATCCAATATAGAGTCCTCTAGATAGCAGTTTCTGAGGTCGGCTCATCCCCATCCTTCAAGCTCTGCGTGTATACGGGAAGATGTTCTTTTTCTTCGTCAGGTTGCTTTATGTTCACAACTGCAACAGTACTTGTCATTGGGGCCTCCTTGACCTGCTCGTTTTCAACTTTGTCAAGTCCTGGCCCATTAGGTCCAAAAGCCCTGTCAATGGCTTCGGCTACCTTTGCTTCTGTGATCTCCTTCTTATCAGTTGCCTTGGCATCGACTATCATCTGCAATGTTTGTTTCATTCTTTGCAAGGACCTAGCCCGTTGCAGCCTTCTCTTCTGCGTTCTAGTCAGTGTGACTGGCTTGATTCCTTTCTTCTTGGGAGGTTGATTGATAACCCACTGCCCTTCTCTGGCGTTTGCAGCTGGCTTGATCATCCTTTGTGGTTTGAGTTCTTCATCATCCCTTACTGTTATGCGAAGGGAAGACATTCCCCCTTCCACATTGAACTCTGCCACTCTTCTCTTAGACTTTGGGAGAGAGTCCTCAGTGATCCTTGGCATAATCAGCTGGGCTTCAGCTGAGGTTCCCAGCCGATTTTGCCCCCAGGCCTCTGAGCATGATGCACTCTCTCTGTCTTTGAGTACATGTTGTGATACTAGTTGATCAACTCACTGGTCAAACGTCCAGGTCTAGGAGGTTTACCATGGGATCGGCTGGTAGATGGTTGCCCCCCAGTGTTTTTAGATGACACAAGTGGGTTACCCAATCTGTCGAACACAGATACCCTGGTGACCTCTTGATCTCTCCTGGATTCTTCCTTGGGCACCCAAACACTCTTCATCGACTGTTTTCCTTTTGATGACTTGGGTTGGTCGGGCCTTGAGAAGGATACCATGGCCATAGTCACAGCGGGGAATGCATTGGTGTCCACTGACATCTCAGCTATGCTCATGTCAGCTAACTTGAACCTACCTTCATTGATAGCCCTTTGTATTGCCTTCCTGATAACTACACAATTAGTTATAGAATGGTTATAAGAGTTGTGCCACTTACATTATTTCTTATTCTTCAGCTCTTCAGGAGGTGGAATTTGATGTCCTTCTAACAACTGAATCTGCTTGTCCTTGAGCAAGTAATCAAAGATCTGATCTGCCTTGGTTATGTCAAAGGAGTATCCCACCCTGTCTTCTGCTGACTCAGTTTCCTTGGCCTTAGCTGCCTTCAATGCTGGGCAGGAATAACTTTTTCCTTTAACTATCTTGGCTACCATCATGTCAGCCGTGATGTCAACCGATTCATAGTCATATTCTTCAGCCTCTATGATAGAGACTAAATGGGGACCCTTTTCACGGTTGGCTCTCCTCTTCTCTTTCTCCTAGATATATTGCACAATTCGGATAGCCTTCTCTGCCAATTGGTTCAAATCTTTGCAGGGCTATCCTACTAGTTTCTCTTTCAGTTGAGGATGCATGTTATTGATTACCATGGATGTATATTCCATTTCAGGGAATTGCACAGAACATTTCTCTGCCTTCTTTCTGAACCTTTCAATGTAATTAGCAGCCGATTCATCAACTTGCTGCCTGAGACTAGTGAGATCGGTTACCGTAACTTGAGGCTGAGGCCAGTAAAATCTATCATGGAAGCACCTCTCCATGTCAGCCCAGTTTTACACTGAGTTGGGAGGTAATGAAGAGTACCAAGTGAAGGTTGTCCTAGTGAGTGACAAAGGGAAGAGTTAAAGCTTGTGGTACTCATTCTAGCTGCTCTCACCACATTGGGCTGTGAAACGCCCTATACGCTCCATGGTAGACTTGCTATCCTCCCCTAAGAATATTGTGACATCTGGAGTCTTGAATCCTCTAGGAAGAAGAATCATCTGATCCACCCATTCAGGGTAAGGTTTCCTGTAAACAGGACGGTCCAACTGCTTTAATTGTACCCCAAAGTACTTCTTGATGGAATATTGCCTAGAGGTGGGTTGGTATCCCATTGTTGCTCTGGACCATATTCACCAAAACCTCCTCCTTGAGTTCTTGGAACAGCCGATGCACTGTGGGGAAAAGGTGGAACAGGATTCCATGTCTGCTCTCCCCCATAGTTGCCAGCCGTTCGTGGTAAATTTGAACTTACTGGAGGGTATGGCATGGGGACTGGCTGTGGTTGGTAGAATAGTGGATTGTTGAGGTTCCAATCCCCAGGTAGCTTCCCTGAACCATAACCAGGGGCCATCAGCTACCAATTCGGCTGTCCATAAGTGTTTGTCTGCACATTAGGGCCATGTGTTGGATCATGTGACATTACTGGCGACCAATGTGTCCAGCTGCGTTAACTGGCCTCCGGGCCATATGGATCTGCCCATACTGCAGATTCGCTTGATCAGTTGGCATCACTTGCCATCCCGACATGAGGGGGTATCCATGTATTCGATTGATCACCACACATTTGGGTTAGTGGCCATACCGGTGGTGGGTTCGACTGTGCCTGGAAAGGCCCAATTTGAACCACATTCGGTTGAGGCTGCCAAACCTGACTGTCTTGAGAATGCTGAGTTTGACCATTTCCCTTGGTAGCGCAGAACTAGCCGAATGTCCACCTTGTTGCCCTCGGCTTGCTTTCGCATCTCTCGCCTGCTAAACCTCATTGTGCACTATGGGCTTGACAATATCTGCTAATTGTCTTAACACTTGGTACATAATGTCATGAATTCACATGTCAATCTATTTCCTGATGAAGGAGGTGGTCATGCCACTAGGGCTTCAGTATTCTCGGGTTCATTCATGTCATTTGAGGCTAGTGCGGAGACTGGAATGTCTTTAACCACTATGGGCATAGCTAGGGTGAATGCTGACTCGTTGTTCTTGCGTGACGGTGTTCTCTTAGGATTTGAACTCGACTCCATGTTATTGTTGAGTTTTTTTTCGGACCTTACGTTCATACGCCAAGCGTGATCCTGCCCTGGAGAATCAAACATGGCCTTCAATTCACCTATGGTCCCACCGGGCGTGCCAAATTTGTTTGCGTGAACAAATCAGCCGAGGAATCGACTTATATCCAGCTGACAAATTGATTCATGTTAAGCGATTACACCGAGAACGGAACTCTAATTCTCAGTTATGAGTTCCCCAACTACTCCAGAAAGTGTTGGGAGTGGTGAATCTATGCTAAACTAAGGCTAAAAGACATAAAATCGGCTAAGATAAAATGCTGTAAATTGCAAAAGAAAATAGATGTTTGATTGATTATATGTGTCCTGTATATTTTCTCAGCAGGGTATATATATATACAAAAAAGAAAAACAAAATTGTAACCGCCCCCTATTGGCCACTAAATGGTCCCACTACGTTGGTAGCTGACAACAAGCGGTCGTTGTGTCCCTCAACTGCTACGTTCACGCGCTTCCTGAAGTAACCGCATCATTCTCGGCTAAAAAGAGCAGTTTTCACGTCTCCATCTGTGTCGAGGGCCCTCAAGAGCTGATTTTAACCTTTGGGCGCCAAAGTACAATGACTTTCAATTCAAACTCTTGGTTGAATTCCACTGCTTCCTTGCTTTGTAGCAATTATTCAGCCGATAACCTTGTAGCATTTAAACACTTGTTCAACCACAATCGGCTAAACTTTGTAGCTATCGGCTGGCCTCATGATGCTCTTTGAGCCTTAATCAATTCAGAGTTGTAGCCTCGGCTCAATAGGAACACACTCGGCTATAAATATGATCAGTTGGGTCATGTATCAGCTAATGTTTTAATCGACTTGCTGCTGACTATTTTTTGGTGATAACAATATGTTTTCTCTCTTTGCCATCTGGTTGAGGGGAATATGAATGGCATTAATGACTTTGTAGACTTTGTTTCTTTCTACCATTAAGGGTATCAAATTAGTGGCAAAACAAGAAGGTAAGGTAAATACAAGTGCCTGAAAAACTTGAAACTCTTGCAACCACAAGCAAAGAGAGCTTTTAATTTCTTCAAGGGCCAATGAGGGAGCACCAATATGTGTATCGGTAGTAATGCATTAAATTCAGATGTAACACTTTGTGGTCCTTCAATGCAACTTCTCCCCAACCACTGTAATTACTACTTAAATATACAATTATTGCATAAACAATCAATGGTGAATCACAGGGAGTGCCATAATGGGATGGAAGGACAAAAAAGTGACATTTTGCTAGATCACTAGTGTAAACATATGTTTAATCATCATATGGCCGTATCTTATTTTTGCTTTTTGTTCCAAATCTTCCTGCTTTTTGCTTTGTGGGACTTGGATGAGGCTGGCTAGTTTCTGAAGCTGGTTTTGTTTATTGCCTTAATTTAACAAAAAGTATGAAATATAAATGGCAAGGAAATTTACACTAGAAATTAAAGACCATTCCCATTTTTGATATACTCCCTCCGGTCTCATATATAAAAGACAAATGCACTTTTTAGGTTTATTAAATAACTGATGTATCTGGTACCAGATACATCAGTTATTTAATAAACCTAAAAAGTGTATTTGTCTCTTATATATGAGATTGGAGGTAGTATTATGGATGATTAAGAAGCTACGATGAGGGTGGGGAGGGGGGATCTCAAGAAAATGGAAAGTACTCAAACTCTCTCGTGGACAAAATTTATGAATAAGCAAAGCACTACATACTTTCTCAAAATCTCGTTAGTTTTCGTAGGTTCAATACACTTGGTTAAGTTGTTCCACTACATTAGGCTGCCTAATTAGCATGTTTCATAACTAGATTAAAAAAAACTAAAACTTGAACTACCCATTTAGAAAGAAAATATTTGGCAATTTGGTAATCTGTGAACAGAAGATAGCCCTTTTGCGCGGAATATTGCAAATAAATAAATAAATGAAAAAAAGGGAAGTCGAACACTTTGGATTCCCACTGCAGCGACATCGTGATTACGAATCTGATTATTTTCTATGGACTAATATTAGGTAGCACTGTTTCAGAAAATTAAAATATCAAGAAGCACAAAAAAAAAAAAATCCATGCATGTGTTATATATGGATGGGATTGTTTTTCTTGTCAATCAATGTGAGATTATTGAACCGGAGTGAACATCGTCTGTGATCGGAAGAAATGAACTTGATTGCCGGATTGGACGTCGGTGTGGCGGGACTAAGGCAACGACAGTGGTGAGTGTACCTATAAAGACTCCGATAAAATGCATACCTAATTTGCTGAGTCAGCTTGCTTTATATAGGGACTAGATTGATAAGATTTGGTGGGAGAATATGTTGTTCTGCTACCGAACTTGCGTTAAATCACGATGAATTATACAGTAGCTGTTGATCAATTGAGCGGTGATGATCACAATTTGTGTGTCACATCGATCCGCATGGCCTCGGGATCTGTGTGCTCGGAGCTAAGATAACTTAAGGAGTAAGCTTCCAAAGAGGGCCTCTATGATGGGCCTGCGCTCAGGCCCAGTCCGAAATAATTATAAAGTTTTGTATTTTTTTTTTCACTGTCTATGCTCTGAATTAATTTTTTTGGTAAAGTGGTGGTTTTCTTTTGGGGTGTTGTTGGGGAAATTAATTTGGATATCATTAGAAAGTAATAGTTAATTTGAAAGAATTAAAATCATTAAGAATGATAATTTATTTTTATTTGAAAAATAATATATGTAATTTATTAATACTCTTTTTTTGGACTCACTAATTTTTTTTTCACTTCACTTTACTTATCTCGAGCCCATTTTACATATGGACAAAATCTAGGTACAATTCCTTATATACAGTTTTTACTGTTCTTCAATCTCAATTCAACAGATGTTCATTCATCT
This sequence comes from Calophaca sinica, assembly GCA_037113605.1. Taxonomy (NCBI): domain Eukaryota; kingdom Viridiplantae; phylum Streptophyta; class Magnoliopsida; order Fabales; family Fabaceae; genus Calophaca; species Calophaca sinica. Next base: position 36,261,851 of record CM073731.1, read on the forward strand.
GTTAGTGACTTAGATGTCTTTACTAATGCAAGTCTTTTGGGCCAAATTCACCTTCACTAAGAACAGTTTAATGCTTTCTTTGTTATAAATTATAAGAGTGTTATTATCACTACCCCACACTCATTACCCCCACTTCTCTATATACACCTCTTTCAACAAAACATTTCCTTACCACTTCTCTATATATACCTGGAAAAAAAAAGGAAAAAAAAAACACACACACATATATATATATATATACACCGTAAACTTGGTGTTTACGGCATACATATTTATAAAAAAATTGTGCACCGTAAAAACCATGTTTACGGAACACATATTACAAAAAAAGTGTTCCCTAAACTTTATGTTTATGAAAAAATATTTAAAAAAAAATGTAACGTAAATACCAAGTTTACGGAATACATTTTTTTGAAATATGTGTTATATAAACATGGTTTTTACGATAAAAAAAAGTTCTGTAAATTGGAAGTTTATGAAACACATTATAAAGGTATTTTCATCAATTTATTCGATTGTGGGGGGGGGGTAATGACCGTAAAGGTGGTAATAAAAATTGATATTCAAATTAACTGAAGTTCTATTTTTTAAATGAGAGCGAAACATAAAAAAATTATTTCAATAGTAAATTAATTTAGGTCAATTCAAATTTAATCAGCTCAATTCATTTTTAATTTCAAACACAAGAAGTATGAGAATAAATCTTTTTGGCAGTTGCTAAAGGTACCCAGCAAATTACTGGGTGCACTCACCAATTCCAAAAATGCCCTTGTCCACCACCTAATAAAACTCAAGTTTTTTACAACTACTCACAGTTTTTCTCCACAATTTTCGTGTCACTCGCAAATAACAAAATAAGGTACACAAATAAGGAAAATCCTCGCAAATAAGCTATTTGCGAGTGTACAAATTTTTGTACACTCGCAAATAGCTATTTGCGTGTGTAATTTTTTTTTACACGTTTTGCATCTATTAGGTATTTATTTTATTTTGTTTGTTTGATTCTAGTGTTATCGGAGATGGAAGACAGCAATATGTTTAATTCTGATGAAGTTAACCAAACGACAGAGGTGGATTGTACAGAAGCATTCACTACTATGGAGATATTTCCTACACGAGATGATTTATTGTGTTGGACTCGAGAGGTTGGGAAGCAAAATGGATTTGTTGTTGTCATTGCGAGGTCAGACACAGAGAAAGGGCAAAGAGGAAGATCTACAAAATTCTTTCTAGGTTGTGAAAGGAGTGGGAAGTATAAGCCAAAAAAGAATGTAATTTTTTCTAAATCAACTAGTATTCGAAAGTGTGAGTGTCCATTCAGACTTAGAGGAATACCTTTATCAACGACTGAAGGAACGATTGAAGGATGGATGCTTAAAGTTATATTTGTATTACACAACCATCAGTTAGCTGAAACATTGGTGGGTCATTCTTGTGTTGGTCATTTAAGCGAAGAGGAGAAGAAACTTGTTCATGAAATAACCAAGAACAATGTAAAACCAAGAAATGTTTTGTTGACGGTTAAAGGTCGCGATAAGGATAACCTATCTACAATTAAACAAATTTACAACGAGCATCATAAGTATCGATCATCTCAGAGCGTCCTCAGACAACTTCAATATGTCCACCACCCGAAAAGGTGAGGACCAAGGGGCACCCAAAAAGACCAAGGAGAACACGGATGAATTTGATTGTAAACATGACCCATCTTATTTTGAGCATGTCAATGCAATATACTCTGCACATGACAATAGTTCGACGAGTTCTTCGTTGAAATTAACCGCCCAAGTGTCCACAAAGAGGAGACGTTTGCCTTTCTTGAATCAATTTCTTGTGCAATTTCAGCCATATATTAATGACATAGTTAACGTGCAAGGTGATGGAAACTGTGGGTACCATTGCATTGCAGCATTATTTGGTAGAACTGAGGATAGTTGGCCTTTAATCCGTGTGGAGTTGCAAAAAGAGCTTACAGATAATGTTGATTTATATGACCCTCTTTTTGGTGAACAATTAGAAGAACTGAAGTTTTCTTTACGGGACGTGCACGGTGCATGAGGAAAAAACAAGTGGATGACACTACCAGAGATGGATCATGTGATAGCAACCAAATATAAGTTGACCCTAGTCTCTTTATCATCTGTCTGTATGGCGTGTTGGACATTTTTTTCCTTAGAGGTGCACAAACTCCAAACCATCAACTCATTTGCATTGGTTTTGTCAACGGTAATCACTAGGTACAGGTAATTCATCTAATATTGTTATCTTTTGCATTGTTTTTGTTTAGGTTAGTCATTAATTTAATTGTATTTGCGTTATTTCAGGTATTTTGAAGGATGGCTGTCCACTGCCTACCATACATTCAGACTGGCATACTTTTTGTCGTCCTGAGGCTTATTCATAGCCAACACAGTATATTGGTCGATTGCAAGAATGGGTTTCAATATTTCCATCACCTAATCTTTCACATCATGATGAACACAATCCAATAAACTTAGATGACGATTGACTAATTATGCATGTTGATGCTTGTTGTTGTTGTTGTTATTTGTTGTACTTTTATATTTACCAGTATACGCTAGTATTTCACTGTGTGCCATTCACGAAAATATCTGAAGCAATAACGATTTGTTGATCAAGTACCTCCCGCTCAACTGTTAAATTTTGCGCGTATTGGAATTTCTGGAATTCCTTCCAACATGCGCAAATATGCTATTTGCGAGTTTTTTTAGCTATTCGCAAATAGCATATCTGCGAGTGAGACGAATGAAAAAAAATGTTTTAATTTTATCAGGAACATTTTTGTCAACTCATGGCAAATGCTGGGTGCCTTTAGCGACTGCCATTTTTTTTTGGGAGGGGGGGGACAAATCGGGTTGAATTCAACACTTATTTTGTTCATGCATAGTACAAAAGCTTTGTTTTTTACTTTTTAGTGTGGCCTTTTGTTTCTTGGATAAAAGTGGGACTTGAAATTTCAGATGGGCAGATTATGGGCTAACATAGCAAAATAGAGGCCATAAACATTGAACCTGCACAGTCCACATAATTGTTGGGAAAAAAGAAAAAGCCCACGAACCACATGAAAATACATTTGACAATGGCATTGCCATTGCCATTTTCGTCCAAAAATATGTAAGGGTGCCTATTTTTATTTTCAATTTATATATTTTGTTAGTGATTATAAAAACTTATTTTATTTTCATCACGTCTTTTGTTTTAATGATTTGTGGAAATAATTATGAAAATAAGGAATTGTTGTTTTAACATTTCTTTCACAAAATTTTAAAATATATAACTTTTGTAATATAAATAAAAACATATACAAAAATCTCCAAAATATTAATCTACAATACAAAGTGAGCGTAATATTTTTCACACTTTCGTTTAATAATGCTTTAATTCAATTTGTGCTATCAAAAAAATTTCAATTTGTGTTAGATTTTTTGGACCGCCGGTAATTACTAGATTTTTTTGTGTTTTTCGTAATCATGACTATTGTTTTTATTTGGCTTAATTGTGTTTTGGTCCCTCTATTATAACATATGGTGGTTTTAGTTTCCATATTTTCAATTGCACAAATTTAGTCGTTGTATTTTTAAAATATTGCATTTTTTCCAACTTTGTTGTGGCTATGTTGTTGACATGGTTGTTGACATGAGCGCCAACAAAATTGCATCGGTGGCTGAAGACTTAGCAAAAGCAATGATATATAGTTATTCTTCAACTAAATTATAGGAGTCCTTCGATGGAACTTTAGCCTCTCTTCAAATGAGTAGAAAAGAGAGTGATTTTTAGATTTAGCGTATTGGAGACCCTTACCTTTTTGTAGCTTATTACTAATCTATTAGAGTTCTCATTATCTACTAATGGACCAACTTTGACATCTACTCATTTAAGCTCGTACCGGATTCACATGTAGTCTAATGAGTTCACTTAATTTTAAGACTAAATTACATTTTTTGTCCTCCTATTTTAACCAATTTTAGATTTTAGTCCCTCCATTTCTAAATTCAGACATTTAGTCCCCCAATTTTTAAAAATTCAGACATTTAGTACATCTATTAAGTGTCATCCAAAATCTAACAGAGTTAGTGACGTGGCTTTAACTGTCATCTGACTGGGTGATACATTTTGGTGTCATTTTATTAAAATAGGCCATCTCACTAAGAGGTAGTAAAATCCATATCATTACACAATTACCCTAATTTAGAAATTGGTTGAAAATAAAAAAAAAATCCTAAAATCCCACGAATTGAAAAAAAAAAAAAAAAAACCCCTAAAACCTTCTTCACTGTCACTTTCAACAACATAATCAGATTTTATGAATTCTCTTTCTTGGTATTTTTCTCTTTCACATTTTATGAATTTTCTCTTGGCGAGGGTGTAGGCGAGAGCCGAACCAGCGGCACCTACAATGATGATGTCGGCGGCGATGGAGCATGATATCTCGTATTGTGACAGAAGCTGATTATTGTCTTGATGAGAACCTGGGTGTTGGTGATTGGAACAAAAAATGGAGTCTTGGTCCACCGTAGATGGAGTGGTGGAAGAGATAATGAGGATTCACAAATCCTTGCCCGCTGGGCACGGGATGATGAAGTTGAAGCGGCAAAATGTTTCATTGCGAATGTTGAGAAGGAAGACCAAGTTGAGGTCTGATTTAATGACATAACACGAAAGTATATCACCCAATCAGATATCCGCTGAGATTAATAAAAGCTACGTTATTAACTCTCTTAGATTTTAGATGACAACTTAACAGATGTACTAAGTGTCTGAATTTAGAAATAGATGGACTAAAATTTAAAATTAGTCAAAATAGGGGACGAAAAATGTAATTTAGCCTAATTTTAACCACATAAATTAAGCTCATTAATGATAAATAACTAATATAATTGTTATTAAAATATGAGTTTTTCTAACGTGTGACCTTGCACACGATAATAATAATTAATTACTCAATTTTTTCTTATTAGTTTCATATTTTGTGGGTAAAAAAAGATTTGTGAATCTATAAAGTAAACAAGAAAATGATTAATTAATAAACAAAATTTAGGCAATTAATGATCTTTATATGTGCACATTAGAAAAATCATTAAAACATTAGTCTATTTAAATTATTTTGCAACCGCAAGTGCAGAAGAGAGATTTAACACCGGTTAAATTTGACATTTTACATCGGTTTTGCTACCGATATAAATAGTCTCGGTGTTGTATGTTGGGAGTTTTTACACCGATTATTTAACCGGCATAAAAAGAAGTATTTTTACACCAGTTATAAACAAAAACTGGTGTGAAAGACTCATTTGTTACACCTGTTTTGATTGATAACCGATGTAAAACGTCTGTCTTTTACACCAGTTTTAAGAATAACCGGTTTAAAACGTGCAGTTTTTTTAAAAAAATATCTGTTTGTTTTGTCCATTCTTGCCCAGATACACTCTAGATGATCGATAATAAACAGACACCAAATTTGCCAAGAATTGTCGCCAAATGTGCTCAAAATTCAAATCATTTAAGTTATTCAATTTTTACACATAAAAAAGCAATGACAAACAATACACATTAATTTTTTAAAAACTGAAAAATTATATAATTCAAAATTCTTTTTTTTTTACAAATAACAAGTGTAACACACCGATTTTCAGAGCGCTGCCGATACAATATTTCTTTTAAAAGTTAAAATACTTTTGAAAATGAAATACTCTGCATGCATAGTTTTCGAAAAATGTGGGGTCTAAATTTTTTTCCTTAAAAAACTTCTTTCAAAAATAACAGCCAGTGTATTGCAATATTTTCAAAAGGTGATGAATAAATAAAGATACCATAATTAAATTGCAACAAGCATGCAAATAACTTTAAATAGTCATTACACACAACACGGTCCAAGTAATGGAAACATAATCAACTTAATACAACTTGAATTTAATACAGTAAACTCCTATAGTTGGTCGACCCACTACGACACTTACTAGATCTTCTAGTAAGTTTACAAAATATCCACACAAAGTAGATAGCCAGATGGAATTATTTCCAGCCACACTCGTCGGCAGTCCCGAACACTTAACAGTCTTCATTATCTAGGTTACATTCATTAAATTGAAAGAACCACGGGCAAATGTCATCTTACAGAATAAAACATATAAAAACAAAAAATGCATATACATATACAATTATTAAAATTATATTATCTAAAAATCAATAATTCAACATATTAAGGAATGCACACAATTTTCTATTGATACATCCTATATGCCAATGCACATGATTCCGGAATATTATGCTTATACCCATACCAATGGGCTCGTCGGCTGGTCTATTCATAAGATACAACAGTCCGACATCTTCACTATCCCGTAGGAATTATTGACACTGAACTCCACACATAGGATTAGTCCATTTATAGGATTATTCAGGTCCACTTCACTATGTATGTATGTCAATGCATCATCACATTTCATTGAACATACCAACACTTATGATATTTCAACTTTTCATAATAAATGTATCATCAAGGATTCATAACACCACAAGATTCATACATATATTCACAATTATATGTTAAACAGATTCTGTGGATGGACGCATCCCCTATGCGAAATTGAAGATGGTTTTGAAGATGTCAAACACGTGAAGACTTTGGTTCTGCTAGTATTATTTGGGTTTTATTTTACTCTAGTTAGAATCAATTGTTAAGAGTCTCAATAAACTTGTGGATTAAGATTTAGAATATGCTATTTGATAAAATAAATTGAATCATGCATTGCATAAGTGTTTAAAAGGTTTTTGACCAAGTTGGGTATGTTTACAAATATGTTTTATTATTTTTTTAGACCCAACAATTGTTTTACAAAGTGTTAAAATCATTTCATTTGGTCAAAACTGGTTTTTATGCATTTTCTGTTGAGTGGAATCGATTCACAAGTTTTCAAAGCTGATGGGAATCGATTTATTAAGTATGGGAATCGATTCATGAATTTCAACTCTCTGTGAATCGCATTCCAGCTTTTGGTGAATCGATTCACATGTGTTAAGGAATCGATTCACGAAATACAAGTCTCTGTGAATCGCATGCTTAATCTATGTGAATCGAATCCAACTATTAGTGAGTGAATCGATTCACACTATTGCAGGAATCGATTCACACGCGCGCTTCTGCAGTTTTCTATCAGTTGTGTGAATCTATTTTTGGGGTTAATATAAAAGGCTCATTTAGGGTTTCATTCATAACATAACTCATATTTTCAGAACCCAAAAGAGTATTTCTCTCATGTTTTCTTCTTCCCCAAATTTCTTTGAGACTCATAGGATTTCACTTGTAATATCTCCACTACTAAGAGTGGGTTTTGGATTACAATTTCTCTCTTCTTCTTGTTCTCGCTTTTTGATTGGGTGAGGATCCCATAGAAATCTTGAGTGTGGTATCTCAAGTGTTTTTTTTTCAGAGTGTGGAATCTCTGGGTGTAATTCAAGAAAGCGGTGTAAATCTTTGAATTGATAGTGGAAGAAAATCTCAGCGTGGCTTGGGGACTAGATGCAGTCCACAGTGGTTGGTGGTGAGGCCCAGGATAAATCTCTGGTTTGATCTTCTCTTTCCCTATCTCTTTTAATTTCGTTTTTTAGGGTTCATATAGATTTTTGTTATTGTTGCGTTCTTGATTGGTATTCATCTGATTTTAGTCAATTGATTTCTTGGGTTAATTTCTCTTGATCACAATATTGATAATTCCTTCACAAAATAAGTTTTTCATAAAGTTCTTGCGAAAATTTTTGATACTCAATTCACCCCCCTCTTGAGTAATCTGGCCACCTGGGTAACAGATTCAACCACGTATAATCACCAAAACACATCAGCATTTCAACAACTCACAAATCATCAAATTCAGTCAATTCACAAAACAGCAACCTACTTATAATAATTTTATAAGTAAAATGGAAGATGCCCTTACCACCAAGTTTTTTTTTCTTGTTCACGTTAAATATACTGTCACGTACTCGTTCACGTATACAACCACGTTCTTTACAACCTAAGGCAATAACACTAAGGTTTAGAACGAATTCCTAAACCTCTAAAATAACACCTAAGTCACAATTAGGCAACTAAAACTTAAGACACAAAACTCTAAAATTCTTCTAATTTAAAACTCACTCTTATAAGATTAAAAACAATACTTTAAAATTAAACAACTTACTCAAAGTTTTTCACGACTTTAATTTATTAAAACTTTTAATTTTTAAATTAACCAAAACCCATTTTTTTTAAAACCAAATCAAAGATTTAACTTCTAAAATACCTAAATACCAAACTACTAACATTTAAATCAATTAAAAGTATAAAAAGAAATTTCTGAAAAAAAAAAACTTAGAAACCACACGGTTTCTTTAATTAAAAACAACAACAAAATTATTTCATTTCCAAAACCTTTTTCAACAACAAAACCAACATCAAAACCAAAGATTTGGTTACTAAAAATTTCTAAGACTCCACTATCTTTGAGAAACATAAAAATTTCTCTAAGATTTTTGTATTTTATGGTCTTAAACTATCAAAACAACTTCTTAAACAACTTAAACTAAATCTAAACTTTTCCAAAAGCTTCTAAATTACTTTAACAACAAAACCCCTAAAGAAATTAAAGATTTAAACTTAAAAATTATTTCCTTCTTCCAACTAGGGCTCACGGCCTCTAGGGTATTTTTAGGGAAAAATTATAAATTTTATTTATTAATTACAACAACAACAACAACACTAGAGCAACATCAAAATCCTAAAAATCAACTTAAAATTTCAAATAAATTTTTTCCAAAACTCTCTTCTAGGTCATAGCTCGTACAAGCTCAAGGTGAAAAAAAATTCTTAATTCTTTTCTTGATCAAAATATTAACAACAACAACATCAACAACAAAACAACACCAAAAATTAGGATTTTAAAATAATAAATCTTCCCCTTTTTCTCTCTTCATGTCATAGCCTAACAAGGCTCTAAAAGGAGGAAAATTTCATGTTTTATTTATCTAAAATCTTCATCAACAACTACACAAGAAATTGAAAGTAAATGATCAAAAATTCTTACCCAAATACTTTTCCAAAGCTCACGGTTTTAAAGTTTTTAAACAAGGAAGAATTATTGATTCAAGCTCTCTCTCCCACAAGAACAAGGTTCTAGCATGAATTTGAAGTAAGAAAATCAAAGGAATGGAAGTGGTTTTAGGGGGGTTGGCTCACGTTTCTGCTTGAGAAAAAAGAAAGGAAATTTTCTTATATTTCCTAACACCAACATCAAAGCTTTTCCTTTTGGTAAAAATGAAATAAAATATGTCAAAGGGAGGGAGGTGACCGGTTCACAAAGAGAAAGATAGAAGAAGAATACTTGGCTAGAATTAATTCAAAGATAAAGCCATACTTTGGCCTTATCTCTTAGTAAGATATTTTGTTTTCTTTCTTTCTTAAACTCTAAAACATGCATAAGTAAGGGGAAAAAAAATTCCCTTCCCCTTTTCTCTAAGCTGATCGGCCGAGGGAGGATATGGGAGGAATTATCCAAAATAAAAAATAAAAAAATCTTTCCTTACTAGACTAAGATTAATCTAGAGATGCTTAGTAAAAAATATTAACCAATAAAAATTAACCACTTATCACCTGACTTATGATTCACTAATCTAATGAAATTTTAACCACATATTTTTTTATTACTCACCACTAATCATAATTACTCCCACACAAATGTCCCAATAGGAAAATTTCAAGTGTCATAATTTTATTTCGTCACGTAAATTAATTTACCGAGAAATTAATTTATTGCGTAACTAAGAAATTATCGCCGAATAATTTCTTCACCAATTAATCATAGATATAATTTAGAACAGTCACATATTATCACAACAAGTCACAATTCGATTTTTATCGAAATCGGAATTCATTACAAATTTTATTGCGGATAGAAAATTATCCAACAGTTCCAAAATACGGCGAAACTCCACTTATAATTTTTTGACGAATTTTGAACCATCAATTAATATTAAATATTAATTCTCAAATTTAATTTTATCTTGATTTAATTCAATCACTTTTTAGTCAACAAAAATACGCGTCAACGCGTCAAACAATAAACTTACAAAAAGACTTTGTCAATGAATTCATATTAAAAGCAGCATACGTCTACGCTGTCTAAGAATTTGAATTAACACCGTAAATAATAATTTTTGAAAATACATCAACACAATTCCTCGTACTCTCAATAAGTCATTGAGGTGATCAGTCTCTACGACTTACCTTCAAGTATTTGTGATTTTATTTCTTAAAGTAATTTTTCTCAAAAATTGGGATGTTATAACAAGCAATGACGACAAAACTTCAGCTTCGTCCTCATGTCATATCTTTTACTTCAAAGCTTCATTATGTCTTCTATGATTATTGTTGCCGCTTCTCCCCAAGATAAATAGCCTTCAGGATTCTTCCCCACATAATGCAGGAAATGAAGGGTTGAAGCATTAGAAGAAAAGATATAGCGAAGAGGAAGCTGATGAAGTTTGTCACCAAGATTATGATGGTGAAACCATGAGTTTTTATCTGGATTCAATGATGGTGACACCATCATAATCTTGGTGACAAACTTCATCAGCTTTCTCCTCGCTGTATCTTTTCTTCAAAACTTCAACCCTTCACTTCCTGCATTATGTGAAGAAGAATCCTGAAGCCTATTCTTCTTCACATAATGCAGGAAGTGAACGATGATAGTACATATCTTTTCAATGCGCTTACATTAATCAATTCGAGGAGTGGTTGTTGGACGGCTTCATAGGACAAAACCGGGCTGTAGATACGTCTGAGGGAGTCGAGCGAGAATACTCTGGTGTAGAGGGTGAGTACTCCGGTGTCGGAGTATACTTTGAGATCTCGGGGTCATTGCTCTGAATGACGTCCGACTCTTGACGAACCTCCCTGGTGGCTATGGGCCTCTTGGGAGAGGGTGGTCTCCTCGGAACCATTCGTATACGATCCTCGTCGTGATGTTGAAACATTGCGCGATACTCCCTTGTGGTCATCAACGACCTCTTAATAGGAGGGGCGTCAGGTGGCCTCCTCGACGCCATGCGAGTATGTCGCCCCCATGACCTTGATTACCCCCTTCATTCATCGCCTGTTGTCAATAGTTGTAAATCATAAGAAACCAAACTAGTTTAAAGTGAATAACAACAAGCACAATATGGCAACAAATTAAAAATCCATAACAACAAACAATGCATAACAACAAGAACAATATTTTTGACTATCAATAATCCTCCACAACACAACTCAAGTGTGTCAAATTAGAACAAAAATAGAATCAAAACATAACCAAAGAAACAAAATGTAACACTACCAAACTGAAAATTACAATCACAGAACGATGAGACCACACACATTGAAAGAACAAATTCCCAGAACAAAAATAAACACGGAAAGTCCTATGAACTCAAACAAGTTCGTTCCTTTAAGAACGGCGATGGCGTGAACGGGCAGTTTTAGAATCTTACCTCAAGTATGAACGAGCTTTGACAGCGATGGTAATGGGCTACGACTCATAGAACGGCGATGGCGTGGCGACGGCAGCGGGAACAAGAGATAGAGAGTAACGATGAGACAAAGCATGAACAAATTGTTTACAACGAGAAAAAGAGAGATCTTTACCTGTGATAGAGAACGTTGTGGCTGAAGGAAGCTTCAATGGTGGTGGTTCGTCGAGAGAGAGAGAGAGAGAGAGAACAAGAGAGATAGGGTTTGCTAAGAATAGAAGTGAATGAGTTCTGTATGGACTCGCTTCTTTAAATCTGGATAATTACCATTTCACGCCGGTTATTTGAGTAACCGGTGTTCAAGGTTTGATTTAACACCGGTGGTGTACACGACCGATGTAAAATGTGACGTTTTAACTTAATTACAAAATTGTCACCGCATCACGTGTGACACCGGTTAATGGAACACCGGTGTAAAATGTCTCCATTTTTTAAAAAAATAAGTTTTTTTACACTGGGTTTGCATATAACCGATGTGAAAAGTGACGCGTTAATTTCAAAATTGCCACCGCGTCATATTTGACACCGGTGTAAAAGACCCAATTGTTTTCCTTTTTGTGTACTAGTGAACATCTCTCACTTCCTTTTTTTTTAATAAACATCTTTCACTTCCTTTCTGAAATCAAACAGAAACTCCAGAAACATTAGAGTGACTACTTCGAAAACAAATGTGTTTTTTTTTGTCATTTTTTTCCCAGATTGCACGAAGAACAATGTAGACTTGAATAAAGAAAGAGAAAACAAACGAGACATGATCATCGTTCAAATGACATCAAGAATATTTATTACCGTGTGTTTGTTTGAGGGTGGGATGCTAATAGAGAGGTAGGGGCGAGAGAGGTTGGGGTGAGAGGGTGTTTTTCTCCAGTTTGGTTAAGGCGAGAAGGTGAGACGAGAGAGATACGAGAGACCAATTTTGCACTTTTTTCTTTCTTCCCAACTTTGCGAAGAAATGGGCCAGCCAGTGTTTTTTTTCCTGTTTCCAATTATACCTCTATTCTCTCCTTATATCTCAAATTATTTAAATTTTTAGTCAAGAACATTAATGTCTTTTAAAAAATAATCAACACTTCTCTCTTCTCTTTTTTCTCTTCTCTTTCTCATAAACCAAACAATACCACAAATCTACTCTATTTCTTACCTATTTCTCTCTTTCTACACTCTTTCTTACCTATTTCTCTCTTCACAACTTCTCTTCGGAACCAAACACACCTTTAAAGAACTTGTAGTTAATGTGATGTGGGTGTTTTTTTAACTTAAATGAAATTTATTCATTTTTTTCCCTTTATGCCGTGATTGGTTGCCGCGATTAACAGAGAGAGACGCAAGAAATAAACAACGGAGAGATAGAGCACTTCTCACGTTTGGTGCAGCAGAGAAAATGTGAAGAGTGACAAAAATCCGTTGGATCTTGCATATTTTTCTTTCTCCACGTAAGTGTGAAGAAAATGAGAGAGACGCATCTTTTTTTCTTCTTTTTCCTTTTATACCCTCAGCAATGAAGGTGGGTGCATTTTTTTTAACTATTAGATATTTTTTAATATAGGGATTCTTTTGACCATTTATAAAATTATTTCATTTTTCTCTTATCTATTTCTTATACCAATCAATACATCAAATCTATCACATTTCTCATATATTTTTTTCTTCTCACGTCCTTTCTCGCATATTTCTCTCTTTAGAACATATTCCAAAAAAACACCACATTGTAAGGGGAAAAGTTACTACCCTTGTAAAGTTGTAATTGATGACCTTTGCGTACTATGTCTTTAACTATTTTAGTATTTTATTTCCATACCTAATATATATATATATATATATATATATATATATATATATATATAACCTAAAAAAGAAACGTTATGTCTATAACATTTACGGCTTCCAGCTTGTTGACAATTAAATTCTTTATTTTTAGAAGATCCATGATTTTTTTCCTCAGATTGTGAAAATATCTTGTTAATGTTCTTTCTATAATAAAAAAGAGAATCGTTGAATTAAAGCTGATATCGCCCAACCGCCCGAGTTGCTTATGCAGAAAAGTGACGGTAAGGAATTAATCGATAATCAAGTGAAATCATAGAATCCTTACGAGTGGCAAATAATGAAAAAGGTAAAATAAAAAAAGAATGAAGAAATAAAAAAGATATTGTGAAAGCGAAACCTTGTAACCCCTTTTTTCATTAGGGCAGCATTATTATTATTGTGGTGGGTGGTTGAAGTTGAGATTACATGAGAGAATTTAGCTCTGACGGTCCCTCCCTCCCTTGCATTGCATCACGCAAGCTGCACCTAAAACGCGAGAAGAAAACCAAAAGCGGACACAAGACCCTTAAAACATGGGAGCGAGCAGTAACAAATCGGTCCACATAAAAACTGTGCAAGTGCTATGATATTTGAGTTTTGAAGTCATGCTTTGATTGCTTTGCTTTCTATGTCTGTTCCAAGTATTGTGACGTTGTAATAATTTTCCAATTCTTCGCAAAAATAAAAAACAAATAAAAAAGTGCCATTGGAAAATGGCTCATAGCCACAGTCCCACCTGGGTCAGCACGTGCTCCATCATACACCCTCTCATGTGACCTTCTCTGCTCCTTGCTTCCTCTCTCTCTCTCTTCCTTCTCCTTTTCCCATTGATTCATTTACTACTATTACCTTTTGAGTTTTTGGCCCTTTTCATCTCTCTCTTCCTCTCTCTTCCGTGTTTCCGCCGCTGCAACAAGCAATAGAAGCAGTGAGTGACTCAGTCACTTGCAACATGGGGAACCCCAACATATTCCGCTTAAACCATTGAACTACCACTCTTCTGCTAATATAATCTAGTCTTGTACTACTCTTCAACCTTTTTTCTTTTCTATGTAGACACCAACACTATATCATCATATTAATCAATCATATCACAATCATAAGTCTATTTATGGGTTGCTTTCACTCCAAAACTGCTCATCTCCACTCTCCTGAAGACCCTCCCACCGCCTTACCCGACTCTAACAAACCCGATCCAGGTCCCCCACCCCCCTTCACTCTTATGTTCCCTTTCTGGGATTTTAACACTTTTGGGTTTGAAGTTGTGTTGTGTTGTATTTTTTTGGGGGGAGGGGTGTATGCAACTAACTACAATGATGTAGTTTTTTTTTTTTGTTATGGTTGGGTTTACTTGTTGCTAGTAAAAATCTAGGTGTGATGGGTTTCTGAAGCCAAATGGGGATGGTTGGTTTGAAAAAGTTTGGCTTTTTAGCATGTTTTGATTTGGTGTTTGTTTGGTGTTTTTCTTCCTGATTTTGAAGGTAATGGAGGGGATGATGTTGATCAAGAATGTCAGGTTCCGGCATTCAAAGAGTACGGTCTGATTGAACTGAGAAGGGCCACAAATGAGTTCAGCACCGATTACATTGTCTCTGAGAGTGGTGAGAAAGCTCCCAATGTGGTCTACAGAGGGAAGCTTGAGAACAATCGGTTAGTTGCTGTCAAGCGCTTCTCTAAACAGTCTTGGCCTGATGCTCAACAGTTTATGGTGAGAGAAATAAACCACTTTTTTTGCCCTTAATTTGGTTTCTGAGAAATTGAAGGAAAAAAAAAAAAGATTAGGAGAATGGAAAGTATCTTGTTGATAGGAATTCACTTGTATGTGTCATGTGGATTTTTGGAGTTGACTGGAAGATATATAGTTTTGGATTCCCTTCTTTTTTTTGCTTAAAAAAATAAATAAGAAAAGAAAAATTTTCATTTTTTTTTTCCACATTTCAAATAGCCTGCTATTGAGTATTTTATCTGGGTATGCAAGTTTTTGGTAATGGTTTTTTTGATTGGTCAGGCAGAGGCAGCTGGAGTTGGGAAAGTGAGGCACAAGAGAATGGTGAATCTAATTGGTTGTTGTGCTGAAGGAGATGAAAGGCTCTTGGTAGCTGAGTACATGCCAAATGATACTTTATCCAAGCATCTCTTTCATTGTACTGCTCCATATCCTCTTGTTCAATTTCTCTTGCAGTCATTAAAGCTCTTTAGTTCTAGTACTTTTATTCGCATTTGTCTTTCTCATTATTGCCATTGTTTTGGTGGTAAATCACCTGCTGATAGAACTGTGTGTAGATCATATTCTCATTATTGCCATTCTCTTAAACTTTTGCCATGTTTATGTTTCTGTTGCTGGAGGCATGAAGATCATATACTAGTAAGTAAGAGGTGCTAGTACACTTTTTCTGAGAAAAAAATGGTACTTTTATTTTAGCTGTTTGCCAGTTTAAGTTATACAGTTCAAAGTTTTAAGGCTATATTTTGATGGAGTGAAAATGGAAATTTGGAAAATGAAAAAGTACAGATTGGTAATGTGTTTGAAGTTTGAACACAATAAATATAGATATATTGTCAATTTCCACCTGCCTGTGTTCATCTTGAACCAAACATAGTTCAACTCAACAAGTCCTTGTACTTGCTTGACTTTATATGTGGGAACTAGGATGGCTCTGTTCTTATCTGGCGTGGTATTTGTGTTAGTTGCAATCTACATTTCTTATCCCTTGTTTCTTCTATATGCTATAAATTTTTAAGACATTAGGCATCATGCTGATGACCATCCATTGTTTGTTCTGTTCTGTTTTATCATCAAATACCTTTTCATATTTAGTTGAGATAGAAGAGATTTTGATTTGTTAAATAATTGATCTTTGCTAGAAAAGAATAAAAAACAAGAGAAATTATCAGAGACAAGAGAGAAACGAGCACACGAACATTGGATAATATATCACCCCAAAACCGAACAGAAAAAAAAACAAACTGATTAATGAAAGAAAATATGACCAATATCTCTGCATACCCAACAAAGCAACCCCTCTGAAATAGGCATTAGCTGAACACAATCAAGAGGCAAATAACTTCATCCCAAAGCAAAGGTTGTAGCATCAAAGAACGAGCAAACTTCATGAGTAATAAGTAGCCAAGTAGCATCCATTTTACTTGTCAATGATAGTTTGATAATCAGTTTGCCTAAGCTTTTAATTGATGAATTGTATGATCTGTCTTTCATAGGGGACAAGCAACCGTTACCTTGGGAAATGCGTGTTAGAGTTGCATATCATGTTGCCCAGGCACTAGATCATTGTAGCATGGAAAACCGGAAAATATATCATGATCTGAATGCGTATAGGATTCTTTTTGATGAGGTATGATTATGAATCTATCATTATGAACCCAGTCATTTGTATATTATGTCACCACTTTTTCAGTTTTCGTCCTGATATATGATCTACATAGATGCGTTTTCCTGTTTAGGTCCTGTATAGATATATCTATCCTATATTCTTTTCAGTAATAATACCAGTTGGTTCTATCACTTTGACTCTGGATCCCCAATTGACATGATAATCATATGCTTGCACATGAAGAATGTTATAAATGCCATGAGCATAGTAAATGTCTAAATTATGCAATAAAATTGACTTTGACTAATTTATTCACATGTGTCAGGATGGTGATCCCCGTTTATCAAGTTTTGGGCTTATGAAAAATAGCCGAGATGGGAAAAGCTACAGTACTAATTTGGCGTATACTCCACCTGAATTTTTGCGAACAGGTATAATGCACGCTAATATGTATTTTTCTGGATAACTGACATTGGTTGAAGATAGTTACTTTGTGCTTATGGAATTCCCAACAGCAATGATGGACATGCCATGATTTATATTACTGAATAATAGAGCAGAATTTGGAATGCTAGCTAAATATTATTATATTAAATATGAATCCTTTGCAATCTGTGATTTTTTTTCACTTAACATGTTCTTTAGAGTCTAGAAAAACATTGGTTGTTGGATTCATTGGAAACGTTGTCTTGCCTGAGATTCCATGGGTTGTGCCGACACTCTCTTACAAGAAGTCTTACTCAGTATTATTAATGGCGATGTGGTACTTAACAACTTCTGCAGGCAGGATAATCGCAGAGAGTGTGATCTACAGTTATGGAACTGTTCTTCTGGATCTTTTGAGTGGCAAGCATATTCCCCCAAGCCATGTATGTAACCGTTCTTCCAAAATCCTATGAAGTTGTTCATATGTTAACAAGAGAGTTTTCCGTTTTTGATCACATCCATTTGAAAACTTAATCCAGTGTCTTTACATCCATATGAGGATCTGCTAATTGTTTTATGCTTTATTCTGCTTTATTAAGCATGCTGAGAATCATATATTACTCTACACTTTCTGGATGCCTTCATACGATATATTCTATCAAGAACATTTAAGTATTCCCTGGTTCTGATATCGTGGATAAAAAAATTTGCACTGAACATGTTTGTGAAAAAAAAAAAAAGGTCACTACTTTAGATCCTCTTGCATACTGCTGGATATTAAGGTTGCTTTCTAGTTGTATGTCTCAGCATAAAAAATGAATTGTTCATAACTTAATATCATTATTATCCATAATCCTTTGGCAACTTGACTTGACACAGAGATGCCTACTTATGCTGCATAGTTAAATCGCATGATGTTGAATGTGCTATATACAAGGGTATGAAAGTTGTTAGTAAGTTTGATTTCGTTCTTCAGGCTTTGGACCTAATTAGAGGGAAAAATGCATTGTTGTTGATGGATTCATCCCTAGAAGGGCAATATGCAAATGATGACGCTACAAAGTTGGTTGAGCTTGCTTCAAAATGTCTTCAGTTTGAGGCCAGAGATCGCCCTGATATTAAGTTTCTTCTGACCGCAGTTGCACCTCTTCAAAAGCAGAAAGAGGTTTTTAGCTTTTGTTTTAGCTTTCAATTATGACCTTTGTTTTACATTTGCTCTCTCTCTCTCTCTCTCTCTCTATCCATATATATATATATATTCCACTTTTCCCTTCTCTTTCTTGCATATCTTCATTCATCATGTTGATTTTTTCCTTTTTTTTACAGGTAGCATCTCATGTGTTAATGGGCCTTACTAAAAACACAGCACCAGTGCTACCAACCATGCTCTCTCCTCTTGGAAAGGCTTGTGCAAGAATGGATCTTACTGCTGTTCATGATATATTGTTAAAAACAGGTTATAAAGATGAAGAAGGTGCAGAAAATGAGGTATGCCAAATCACCATATTTTTGCCTACAAATTTTGGTTTAATCAGTTACCAATGTTCTCATCGGGATATGTGGGCATGCAAATCATTAAGGTCGGTTCATTTTAATGGCGTATGCTTCATATAGCAGATTTTATCATATCTGGTGGGATGATTAATGTTCCTACTACCTCATTCAGTCACTTAGCTTGACTTGGTGGACAGCATGGATAGGGTTAGGGTTAGGGACTGATGTCACTTAGTTTGTTGGGTTGTTTTTAAGGGATAACACACTGTTTCTGCACATTAGAATTGACAATGGACTTGGTCTAACTCAATTTTAGAAGTTAGCTAGGCCTTGTTGGGTGTGTGTGTGGGAGGATTGCATAATTCAGTGAGAGAAGTACTTTGGCCATATACCTAGTTAATGTGGGTCTTAACGCCATAGTGCATAATGATTTTTTTATTTTACTTTTAAACCATAAGTAAGACAATCAATGTAAATCCGACTTGTTAAGCTCTGGTTGTTATGCCCACTGTTTTGTGCTTGCTTTTGTCTATTAACTAAAAATGTAATTGCAGCTTTCATTTCAAGAATGGACGCAACAAGTGCAAGACATTTTGAACACAAAAAAGTTTGGGGATATTGCATTTAGAGACAAGGATTTCAAAAATGCAATTGAGTATTATTCCAAGGTAGATGCACTGTTTCACTTTTCATTGGGTTTTGGCTGATCGGCTGTCTCAATGCGTTCTGTTTTGTGTCCAACTGAGTGTTAATCATGATCTATGACTCATTGCTAAAGTTGAGGGTAGTCTGAATGTGTTTTAATTTCTTTGCTCTGAACAGTTGGTGGTTATGATGTCTGTACCTTCTGCAACTGTCTTTGCAAGGAGAGCCTTCTCCTACTTGATGAATGATCAGGCAGAACTTGCATTAAGAGACGCGATGCAAGCGCAGGTATGCATACCTGATTGGCCAACTGCATTCTACCTGCAAGCTCTTGCTCTCTCAAAGCTGGGAATGGAAACTGATGCACAGGACATGCTTAATGATGGGGCAGCCTTTGAAGCAAAGAGGTCGAACAGCTGGCGCGGTTAAAATTCTAATTCGCAGTTCTTTGCTCACTAATCTAGCGGATTGGCATCAGAAAAATTTGCTGTAATTTGCTAGAATAGGGATATGTAGGGTTGCTAGTTTGGGGGCACAAGAAAAAGAATTCTGATATTATTAAGATGTTCTCAAGGAATACTATAGTATAGATTTTGCCACACAAATGAGTCCTGTTTTGTAGAATGAATTTTCTCCATATGAAAATAAGTTCATTTATGTCATCATGCCTTTTGGGCTTGGTGGCCATCTACTTAGTAGGTTTTCCCTCTCCTTCAATTCCAATCCTAAATGCACTATAAAACAAAAAAGTACCTTTATTATATTGACTATGTGGACCCTTTTGCTAGCGCTTGAAAACATAGGTTCTTTTCAATAGAGGCCACGGGTGTGACAGTTTGCACATGCAAAGCTGGTATGTGTGCTTGAGCCTTGAATAAGAGAAGGCATGGAAATAATTTTGATCTTTACTTGAGGAACTCACTTTTGCCAAGGCTTTTTTGTGCTGTTCAATAAATGCTTTCGGTTTATTACATAGATGAAGAAGTGTTGATAAGTCAAAGATGCCATTTTATACGATTTGTATGTCTACAGCTATTGCACATGCAATTTCATCTAGAACTAGAATTAGTAGATGTAAGTGGTCTTATGTTGAACCTCCTTCGGTCAAATCGTCAAAGATAAACATGAAATGTGGTTTCTACAAGGCTAGTTGTGCTTAGATATCGTATTTTAATTTTTTTGGGGTCATTTTTCAATTTTGTTTTTGAAACATTTTTCTGCTTCTGTTTATATTTATAATAATCACTGTTTTCATTACTAACTTGTTTAATTTCTATAGTCACCACTCACCAGGCTTCTATGAAATGCTGAGGATAAACAATCACGTCTTAAAAACAAGGAGTAACTCCTTAGGAAATAAAGCTTCAAATTCAAAGCTTATCACTTTTGGGTACATCACCTAGTAGTACTTTGACAATGAATGATGTTGTACCTTATACAAGCTCTCGAAACTCGTCATTCATAAATTCTTTTTTATCGTACCGAATAAACGCATATTCTCACATTTATTAGTTTGTTGCCTCCTTTTTAACTTGTGGGTCAGGGCTAACATTAAATATAATTCCCTTAATTATTTTAAAAATTATCCGAAGGCCTCTTTCAAAAAGAGATTGCTAAGTTCAAATAATAGTTTTACTATCAAAGTAATGTAAATTTTTTTTTTTTGTCAATTCAAAAGTTATATGAGCTCTAACTAATCTGAGTCGAGTTGGATGGATATATAACAATTAGTTGAGCCGGGTAGATTTATATAAGAGGCAAAGTCAATGGTGGATCTAGAATTTTTTTTAGTGGGACAAGAAAATTGTCTATAAAATTTTTATAGAAAAAATATTATAAAATTTTATAAAATACATAATTCATGACAAAAAAACTCAAATCGGATGTGCTTTGTGTCACTGTGTATGTTTAGCGTTGAAGTAATGGTAAAAATTAGAATAATATAAGAGTAAAATCATTACCAATTTATTCTCTTTGACTTTTATAACTTTTTACGCTCATTTTAAAAAAATATCTTATGGGAGAAAAAAAAATTATTAAGTATGTTTAATTTAAAAAATTATCGTGTTGGGCAATTGAGAAGTGGATTTGGCGTTGTAACTCTGTGACGCAATTTTAGATACCATCCTTCCAATTTAATTTGACGGCTCATATCACAGGAGTGAATTTATAATTTGAGCAATCCAATAAAAATCCAATGGCCAATAACAAAAATACTACCTCTGTTTCTATATGTAAGATCCTTTTGACCAATGCACAAGAATTAATAAAATTAGTTTTTATATTAAATTTGTTAACAATGTGTATTTTGTAACGCCTCGACTCTAATCAGAGTGTTACTTACTAAACTAATCCAGTAATAAAGTTAAACGTGAAATTTTTTTCACTTTACATAATAAACATTATAGCATAAATCCTTTGTAAAACAATACTCTGGCTAAATAAAATATTTGGATACGCTATTACGTAGTGGACTTAAAATAAAATTTGCTAATAAAAAGACTTTTATAGAAAATTACAAACCAACTTCAATCAATCATAAAAGGACTCCTAATTAGAACAACTCGACTCAAAAATAGAAATTTATACATTAATGGACGACTCGTGATCTGGTATCTGAGAAAAGTCTCGCAACAAAGCAAGACTGAGCATCTAGGCAATGCTTTTTACTACTCCATATGCTAGTACCTGAAAACAACGCCCTAAATTGATGAGTTATGAAAACACAGTAACATAGACATAACTTAAAACTTTTACCATTATTTTAAGCCATACGTGGTGTGCTACGTATGGAAAACTCCTCACGAAAGAATACACATTCAGAGTACATCAAGCATATAAATATACTATACTAGAATATAATAATTCAAACATTCTTTCGTAAAGCATGCAAGCATTCAAGCCATCGAAATCATTTCTATTATACTAAGCTTATTTGAGGCATTTAAAGCCAAAACATCTTTCACATACAAGACATAAGCTCTTTGTTTCGAAAACATAACATGAGTTAGGCACCCGAAGCGTGAACCACCAAAGATGCACTAACCTGAGTCTAAATTACTATATTGCCCGACATGATTATTCCGGTCCAATATACACTATATAGCATTTGTGATAACTTCAAACATTCAAATGCAAAACAATCACACATAAAAACATATGGTCATACTTTCTTTGCTGTTAAGAACGACTTACTGATCCCATATGGTCAAGTCGTTACTTGACCGTGACATTACGTTCCGGGTTGTGTCGTATGCTTAGGTCTACAGACCCCGATCAACGTAATCTATGGTATAACAGTCATACGTCTATAAGCTACAAGGGCGTCCCACATGTACACGACTATACCGTGTTGGAATCAAGTGGATTCAGAAACAATGACTCTTAATTGTTTTGATGATAACAAATAGTCAATAGAACAATTTATCCTCTGATGTGTTTGTTAGTGTGTAGAAGTCACTATTCATCTGAAGGAATTATTTTAGAAGACTAAGTGAAAATGTGTATTTCACTCTCAGTTTCATAAATTTGAGTCTGGCATTAATCCTTTGAAAGTTGCTGGCGTCATCGTCTGATAGCCTTACTCTGTTTTGGTCAATGCTCTGTTAGTAGTTAAAGCTTTGGTGAGACCATGCTCTGTCTTGGTCAATGCTATGTTATCAGTCAACGCTCTGATAGACCATGCTCTGTCGTGGTCAACGCTTTGTTTTTTGTCAACACTCAACAGACTATGAACAGACTACTCAGTGGAAGTCTTCGTCTATTTCTACAAGACTCTGTTATATGAAAGGCCAACAAATTATGTACTGAAGAACTTGCCTCTGGTTGAAGCCCTCTCTAGTGAACAGAGTATCTCAGTAACAAGCATCGTCTGTTTGACAGATGCTCTGATTAGAAATCAGATTGAGTGTTCATTAAAGGCCATTTCATGTATTAAAGAGACCTCATTGATGAGTATTTTAATGTACGAGGAATCAAAGGCCAAAGGGAATGTCAACATTTATAATCATCTGAAAACTTGCTCAAGAAGTGTCTAATATTTAAAAAGCTCACAAGGGACAAAGATCATGATTTCATCTACTGTGTCAGTATGCAAGAGTAGAGTGGAAATCGATGTGACTTGCTAAAGCCACAAAAAGGGGATCTGAAGTTTTGTCCATTGGTGAAAGAGCTGTTAGGACACAACGATACTATTCACAACCCTAGCTATATATACCTTACTTCTCCCACTGAAGTAGGTTAAGAAAAGCGAAACAAAAACGCTGTGATACAAGTGAGCAACCAAGAATCATTCCAAGTATCTGAGATCACATTGAACAAGCATTTAATCCTTTTATTCTTTCTATTTGAAAGTTATTTCTTGTGCTTAAGTTTTTCATTGTATATCCTCTCTGTTGAGAGTTATTTGATATTGTTTCAAACCATTTTTGAACATTGTATCTAGCCCAGTAGTGGCTGTATTCCTTAGAGGCTTGACTGCACTAAGTCGTTCTAAGAAGTTGTGAGTATAGCCAGTTTGACAGTATTATACTCTCAAGTGTAATCAGGTTGATTATAGTGGAGAAATCCTTCAAGTGTGTGAAGGGACTAGACGTAGCTATCAGGTGATAGTGAACTAGTATAAATCGCTGTGTCATTCTCTTCTTTTCTCCTTACTTACTTACTTTGTTATTTTATTAACAAGTTGTTTTGAAACGGTTTTCACAAACACTCAAGTTTTGCAAAGAGATTTCTAAAACTTAATTCAAACCCCCCCTTTCTTGTGTTTTTGCCACGTTCATACCGTCCTATCATAACTTAAGAATATAGCAATCATATGTCTATAACCTACGAGTGGCATCCCAAAGTACATGGCTATACCATAAGTATCCTCTTATGAGGAATCTTGCATTAAGTCTCTTAATAGGCTTAATCATACTTTCACATAATGATTGCTTGCTTACAATGAAGTAAAAAAGGCGATTACGAAATCTTAATCTTGTGCAACAATTACTCATACAAATCATCACCTTTGAAATTTAGCAAAAACAAGGTTCAAGCTTAGCAGGTAAGTGAACACGTCATTTTTAACACATACATCATTTACAATCTCATGAGACCCATTACCTTTCCTACATAATTTTTCGAAATCCCTAACATCAAAGCATCCTTTCATTCAACACATATGGAAGAGAAAACTTAGTGTGGGACTTATGGGTGCCCAACACCTAAAAGGATAAGATTTCACAACATAGGCTAATTCAAACACAAGTCGCTTCAAAATTAATTCATGCATATATGATCAACATGACCAAACTAACCGAACATTCCAATTGGAGCTCTATGGAACTCATCATAATGGGGCGAACATCACATAATTGTTTGTGGGGGGTTGGGGGCAGCCATCAAACCCTTAACCAATCCCACTAGAATATCACATGTTCTGCTTATTATTCATTAAAGTCAAGAATGAAAGCAATGATCCTATCACACCCTAAGAGAGGATTAAATTAGGGGATTTTATGTTACTTTGGGGCTTCCTCAAGATAGATGATGAAAACCCCCAATTTTTGAGCTTGAACCCTAGCCATTGGCTAGCAGTAGCCATCTTCAATGGAAGTTGGTTCCCAAGCTTCAATCTCCATCTCGTTTCTTCAATCTTCCATCTTTTGGGTCTTGATTCATTTTCCTCTTCAATTTTCGAGCTCCCTCTCGCTCTCTGCTTCTCTCTCTCGCTCGATCTCTCTTCCTCTCTCTGTTTCCCTTCTCTCGGCCTTGTTCTCTCCTCTCCTCCTTCCGGCACGCCACCGCGTCGTCGCATCCAGGGCTGCCGCGGCACCTCCTTCTTCTTCCTCCTCTACCATCGCATCTCCCTCTTCTCTTCTCCCTTTCCTTCTTTCTTTTCTTTTCTTTTCTTCTTTCTCTTTTCTTTTCTTTTTCTTCTTTCTCTCTTCTGTTTCTGTCGAGGAGCATCCCCCCTCCCCTCTTAGTATATTTTTTTTTAAACACTACTTACTACTCACACCCCATATTTTTAATAATACACCCCCTTCTTATTAATCCTCATGATTTCAAATGCATAAGGGTTGGGCCTAATTATCTGGGTCTTCTAAAATTAGCCCCTTTAATACTAAATTAATCAATATTAGTCTAGCTTAATCCTTGAGAAATTACCATTTTACCTCTTAGGCTTAACTTCGTTTTTAATTCTCTAGGTTAAAAGTTATTAACCCCATTAATCCTTGGAAATTAAATCCCTTTTTACTTAGGGTCTTTAATTACCAAGTTTAAGAAAATTGGGGTGTTACATATTCTCTTTCCAAAATTATCCTTCAATTATTAAGAGAGAGAAGTAGTTGGCCTTTTAATTCTTTCCATTTAATTAGGGTATTTTTGTAAAAAAATAATTAATGTATGTTGTAATTTGGAAAAAAAAAGGGACAAATTTTTTTACAAAAAAGGTCTTACATATAAGGACAGAGATAGTAATATGTAACTGCGGCAAATTTTACCGTAGCAAATCCAGGCTCGGGCAATTTCCCCATTACTCTCCAGGTGCATCAGCCCTTAGGCAAAGTTCTCTTCTCTCTATGCTTATCGGTCCCGATATTTGGACACCCCACTTTTGGGAACACCCATTGGACACCCGTCGTACATGTACGGACACCCAGTTTTTTTTTATAAAAATTGTTAGTTTTGTAAAAAAAAATGTAAGTCTTATTTAACCACACAGATAACACGATTAACCATTTTTTTGCACACAATTAACCACACCTGTGCGTAGTTGAATTCAATTGGTATCACACACTTGTGGTTAATTGTGTGAAAAAAAGTAGTTAATCATGTGATCTGTTTGGTTAAATGAAATTTCGTAATGAAAAATGGTTAAATTTAGAGAGAAAAAAATTATTTAATCACCCCTTTTTCACCCAATTACCACACATGTGCATAGTTGAATTCAATTGGTATCATACACTTGTGGTTATTTGTATGCATCACCCAATTACCACACATGTACATAGTTGAATTCAATTGGTATCATACACTTGTGGTTAACTGTATGCAAAAAAGTGGTTAGTCGTGTGATCTGGGTGGTTAAATAATTTTTTTTCCTCCAAATTTAACCATTTCTATCACGAATTCTCATTTAACCACACAGATAACACGATTAACCACTCTGTTGTACACAGTTAGCCACAAGTGTGTGATACTAATTGAGTTCAACTATGCATATGTATGGTTAATTATGTGCAAAAAAGTGATTAATCGTGTTATCTGTGTGGTTAAATAAGATTTCGTGATAAAAAATAGTTAAATTTGGAGAAATTTTTTTTATGTAACCACCTAGATCACATGATTAACCACTTTTTTGCATACAATTAACCACAAGTGTGTGATACTAATTAAATTTAACTATGCACAAGTATGGTTAATTATATGCACAAAAATGGTTAATCTTATTATCTGTATGATTAAATGAAATTTACATTTTTTTTAAAAACTAACAATTAAAAAAAAACTTAGTGTCTGTGCATGTACAGATGGGTGTCCAATGGGTGTCCCAAAATGTGGGGTTTCCATTATTTTTTTCCTTTTTTTATTTATTTTTATTTTTTATCGACGTGACTCAAACTTCCTCCTATTTGACCAACAAATATTGGGTTGAAATTAATGTACTCACAGCAATGTGTTCTTCCTCAAATTTTTTAATTAAACAAATGTTTGAAAGTTAAAAATATGTCCATATTTTTAATAAAATAATATTTATTAATTAAAATAATCTTTATCAAAGTATATTTAGGAGTAGGGTAGGCTTTTTATTTATTTATTTTGGTAGATAAATGGGAAAAAAGGACAAAAAGAAACACACACAAGGATTACTCCCTTGTAAAGGCAGTAGGGTAGGCCGGTATACCAATAAAAAGCATATTTTATATTTATGGAAAAAACCCAGACTCGTACGCTTCTTAATAAACCGTGTGATCGGACTTAAATTGCGCCTTAATCTCGAATTCCATTTTTCAAAGCATCTTTCTTTGGTATAACCGCAGTTTTATTGGAAAAGGTTGAACATTCGAAGACCTGTTCCTAAATCTCATAAACCTCAAGGTACGAATACGATGATTTCCCCCAACCCCCTTTTTTTCGTTACTATCCGATAAAATCCGTGTCTCAAACTCTTCGGAGTCTCAAATTGTTAGGGATTTATTGCTTGTCGTTGCAAACGAATTCCGCATGTGTTATCGGATTTTTCTTCTTCTTCTTCTTGTCTTTGTTTTCTTGATTGAATTGGATTCCGTTTATGCTACCTCTGCGAGTAAGGATATATTATATGCTCACACTTTTGGTGATTGATGATCAATTAACTGCAAAACTCATTTTGCATGACCACAAAATCAATCAGAAGACGGAATAAACAATGATTTGTTGTTAATTTCTTGCTTTGAATTTGGCGGTTCATAAACCGTAGCAGAAACCCAATCCAACCTGTGAGGTTGGTTCGGTTTTTGGTCTGAAGGTTTTTGCCCTTTTTATCTCGGGGTTTCATTAAGCGGGGCACTTGATTAAATCGCTAATCACTACTGTTATAAGTACCATCACAAAAACAAAGGGCACTGAAGGAATCTGGCAATCTGCAATAATTCTAAATATTGAAGTAGTACAATGCATGTTGGAATCTGTCGTTGCATATGTGAATAAGAAGAAGCAATCATAACAGATGGTTGTAATTGTAATTGGCATTTTTTTTACCCTTCTTTCTCTCCTTTTTTGGTACAAAGGAAGTAAAACCTAATTGGGAAGCATTTGGTACAAGACAGTTGACAACAATGAATACCCTTAAAGAAAGAAAGAAATGGTATGAGATTAGATTTGATAAACTGTATGTCATGGATTTGATCAACAATGGAGTAAAGGAGATACCATGTCATGGACTGAGATCAGATTTGATAAAAAAGACCAGATTAGGAATGGTAGAAGCAGGATGTCTGTCTATGTAGTTGGATTAGAGATAGTTCAATTGGTTTGGAGGAGGCTTGTGTTACTGTTATGGGTTTCTACTTTCTAAGAATAAGAAGAAATGGGGAGCTTTTGTACTGAACCGTGTTTAATCTAGAGAATGTTGACTTTTAGGTAGTGAACTAGAAATACATGTTTAGTTGTGCCTGGTTGAATGTCATGATCTCTTATCACTGTAACATTTACTGGATCAATTAGGCTAGGAAAACAAATATGGCACGTACGAGGGGTTGATCATACTAGTGAAATCATAACACCTACTTTTTTAGGATGCTGGATTTACAAAATAAGTTGTTCTCTTAATTTTTCCATCACTTCTAGAAATATTTTAAAGTAAAGATAGATATGGAAGTGTCCTCACACTCTTTGGGAGTGGGAGTGGGGTCATACTAATGTTTGGATTCTCTACTCTGCTCATCTTTATAATGCTGATGTTTTGACTTAATGAATTTCCTTTTCTGTATGAAGCCATTTATAGACCTATTTAAGACATTATTGATGCTTGTGATTTAGTTATATATACATTTTACTAAAATTGTGGTTCTCCCACAATGCACACAAGCACACCGACACAGGCAAAAACAGAATGATGATGGTGATAGACTGATAGTATTGGGGAAGTTAACCACATGCTGATAGGTGTTTGTATTTAAAACGTAGTTGTATTTAAAGCTTAGTTGACCCAAAACTGCTCAGCATGTCCGGCCATCCCAGTCAAGGATCTAGTTCACTGATTTTCACAACATTGATTTAAACTATTTGATCTCTTGGATGATCTCACAGAATTTTGGGTTTGACTTGTAGGAAAAAGAATAACCATAAAGTTATATGGATAGCAAATCATCGAGCAACAAGGAGTCTACTGAGGTGGCACGTGAGTCGCTTATTGCTATTTCTAACACTTCACCAGATAAGATTCTGGATTCAAATTCTGTTTCTGAGAGCAACAAATCAGATGGGGTTGTGTTGCCAAACTGTGATCAGGATGACAAGTTTAGGTCTGAACTGATTTCAATTTCTTATGCTGAATCCCCTGATGTCAAAATCGGATGGGTTTCAATGGGAGTTTAGGCTGCAACAACTATAAATGTCAGTAATTTATGTGTAACTCCTGGATTTTGGTGTGGGCAAACTTTCTATATATCAGTGTTGTGACTAAATTGGTTGTATGCTGTATCAGCTATCCTGCAACCAAATGTAAATACTCTCACCGGCCACATGTTTGGGTCATATGTTGGAATGACTGTGATGACTGTGTTGTCACTTTACTGTGCTGGTTCATGTGAGATACTGAAAATAAAAGTTCAAAGCATACTATATTTTCCTATGTTAAATAACGAAGCAAGTCTTGGGCTCATTTTTACTATTATTGAATCTATCAATCTCTCTTTCAAGCAAAGAAGCTTCACTTTTTTATGCCCTACCCCTATTAGACATATATACGAGGAGTGGGTGTGTTTTTCTTTGCCTGTTCTCTTCAGTTCTTGAATTGAAAAACTACATATTACTAATTTTTTGTCCATTTAAATTACAACATTCTCTTTCTTAATTATTAATTTTTTAATTAAATTGTTTCCCACAAATAATGATTTCATAGTGTTTATGAACCACAATTAACAAAGTGAAAAGTATGACAGGTGAATTCATAGACATACAAAGAACAGTTAGTCCCGTTTAACCGGGCGAATTCACGCTTCAGTGTTCAATGTGATGCATCATCTTCCACACAAAATTTTGCGTACTCCTTTGGACCCAACAAAGAATCTAATTCAGATGGATCGCTTGGCTTCATTTTGATCATCCATCCATGATCCATCTTCATATGGGCTTTGTGTTGTTCTTAAAATAAGAGAGTAGAAAAATAAGTATGCGTTCGAATAATCTGCTAATGAGAATGGCATGAAAACACATAACATTAACAGCTTAATTTGATGACAAAATAATAAGTCGTTGAGCCTCGTGTTGGTTTATGTCATGTAACAAAATACATATAAAATCAAATAGGAAGAACTTCTTCTGCGTGCATTTCTTGTTCTGATTTAAAAATCTTATTTATCTTACCAGTTATTTGGTTCCCAATTCGTAATTAAAATGAGAAAAAAAAACTTCTAAAGTGATTTTGTTTATAAAAATCACAAATATTGTTATATCTACCCTTAAATTTTAGTGAATTGAGATCACAATATACTTCAAAACTAAAATTAAACCAAACGCAAAGTTACTTGTATATTTTACAAATAACCAAAAAAAAAATTTAATGAATGCTCTAAAGATACCGGTTAAGTAAATAAGAAATAATTTTTTATTTAAATTATATTATTTAATATATTGTTAATTTCAAATATATAGTTAATGTTTTTAATTTTTAATTTTGTAACCAGTATTTTTAAGTAACTTGCCAGAGAGAGAGAGAGAGAGAGAGTCTAACTAGGAGTTGGTTAACATTTCTCCTAAATTATTAAATTTTAATTTTTTTAAAAAAATACTACTTACAAGGACTTTTCTCTGTATTAATTTAATTTTATTCTAAATTCAATTTTGAATAAAATTTAACATTCAATTTTAACAAATTTTCATCTTTATTTTAAAAAATTTATCTTTATATTTTTTATTATTATTTTCAGTTAACAAAATTTGAATTTGAAAATTGTAGATTAAAATAATAATTTATACTATTAAAAATTTAAAATAAAATATTTATTTTAATATTATTTGTTTGCATGCAACAAACAAAGTTGATCAAAGACGTACACAGTTCAAAATTCAAAACAAAATTAGAGGCAAAGTGTTTGAGGAAGTTGTTACGTGATCAAAGTCTATAAAAGAGACTGTAAATCAGTTGGAGAATAAAGAAGAGAAAAAAGGAGCCCAGTTAAAATATCAAGAAACTCAGAGTTTGAAAGGAAGAAAAGCTGAAGTAAAAAGATAGAGAAATCATCGGCTTTGCAAAAAAAAGTTCAGTATGGTAAGTATAGTTCTAAACTCTTCTTGAATGAATGATTTTAATCATTCCAACCTGTAATTATGCATGAGTATGATTAATCCAAATGTGATATGGTTATCTAAAATTTTCATAGGACCAGGATTGCAAAACAATAGCGGAACAAAGAAAAGAATTTAGAATGGAATAATTAAAATTTAGAATTTAGAAAGCGCTTTCAGGAAATGTCAAGAAAAACAAAGCATGAAATTAAGAAAGTAAGAGAAGAAAAAAAAATAGTAAAAATTAAGGTGCAATTGCTAACAATAATTCACATATCACAACAAGTAATCTATATTATAAATAAATATGGTGAATGACAAATACAGTGCCTGTTACAGTGCTAGTGCTGTTAATGCATGAAATGGTGAGAGCTCTCCTCCTCTAGGCGTAGCGTCCGTCCTCCCTCAGTCCGATGGGTGGGCTACTTGCAAAAGGCACTCCGATGCTAAGTTAGATAGGGCTTTAGGAGGGAGAGAAGGGAAGCGTATAGAAGAGAGATGAGTTAAGTATTTAGGGTGAAGAGAATGTGTGTAACCTGAGGGGCCAAGCCCATTTTATATAGGCGAGTCTGTTCCGATTTGCATGCATGACTCTCTTCCTCAACAAGTAACTGCTTGGGTAGGAGGAGCCTATCTTCCCCTCTATCTCGCACCTGATAGGGTTAAGGGTTTATCCTTATTGCTTTCGTGCTCCCCAATACTCGGATCCTTCAACTGTTTCCGGTATTCGCTTATCCCGTGCTTTCTAGAAGATTCGGGGCTTCTCTCCTCGGGACTAGCCATTGCCCTAGGGAGCACTGCTCGGTTTCTGGGCTCGGTTATCGATACTCGGGTGCCATGGGAGCCCAACTCGGACACCGGCCCATAACAATCCTCTTCCTCCAGGCTAGTCAGTCATGGTCGACCTTGGTCAAAGCAGAGGACCCAGATCGTACCATAACAAGTGTGTATTACGCTTTCCAAATTGCCTAATTTTATCGTTATATTCACTTTTGAAATTTTATGCCACTGATTAAAATTATAATTTTATGATTGTTTTCCATGCCTATACCAAGTAGCATATTGGTGCAAGAGAGGGCCGAAGCCCAGAAACTTCTTTACGTTTGGTGAAAGTCATTCTTGCCATTTCCTTTTTTTATTTTATCTGTATTTTTTTGATGGACCCACCGTAATTAGCCCTTTGGGCCCAAAATGAGTCCCTCGAAGTATCCCCACGGGTTCGGTCCTTTAGACTGCCTATGGGACTAATCTCCGGTCGAGGTACTGTCGGGCAATTAAAAAGACCTCTCCCAAACACATTTTCCCGAGACCTTGCTTAAGAGAATCTGACCTTCTTCTGTTTTTTTTATATATATCTTATCTGTATTTTATAATTTATAATCTATATTATATTATAATAATTTTATAAAATATCACATCAAGTACCGTAAGGTTTTTTTGACGAAGTAGTCCGTAAGTTGGATATACACCTTAACAATCTTCGATTATTATGTGCCTGTTTGGATTTCCGTTGTGGCTCTCTCAACGTCAATTCTAAACGGTAAACACAAAATGATTTATGTTTGATTTTCCGTTTTATCCATTTGACAAATTCAGTTTGCCTTCAAACGCAGTTTTCCATAGAAGTGACATTCATGATACTTTTCCTTCCACCGTTTTTCGTTGGAGAGCCAATAATTTTTTTACTTCCTATTATACCCTGCTATCCAGCACCGTGTCAAGATGTTTGTGACCAAAATATTTGATATGGTAATTTTTTTTGGGTACGGTTTATCTGGTATTTTTTCTACTTCAAGAGTTATTAGTAGCATTTAATTTTTCTTTCTTGAAAAATGTGTGTGGGTAACGTATACAATTTAAAAAAATTAGGTATGTTACATATAAATTTAAAAATATTGAAGTAAAATAAAAAATTATATTATATATATTAAATTTTTTAAAATAAAAGACATTGTAAATACCTGTTAGTTGAATTTATTATTTTTTTAGCAAAGCAATATAAAAAAATAATATCAATATTACATTATAAAATTCATATCCTTTTTACTAATTACACATTCAAAAGTATTTTTTATCAACATCGCCCAAACAGATTTCATTTTGTCAAACGTACGTTTGCGAGAAAAGAAACCAAACAGAAATCACGTTATGAGAAACTCATTTTTAACTAAACATCCGTTTGCAAAATAAAGTTGAATCAAACGTCCGTTTACAAACTTTAATCCAAACGGACCCTATGAAATTGGATCCCGCCCATATTTTTTTTGGTCTTTGTAATAATTTATTTTTCTTCATTTAAAACTTTTTATATATTAATTATTCAAATCCCATCATGCTAGGCCATTGCTTCTGTAGTTTTCATGTTTGTGAGAGAAACCACACCAACAACACTTAAGGAACCTAAGTTTTGTCCAAATTACTTCTTTTTTCCTTTTGTGCTATATTATATTATGACCCATTCTTAGTAAGTATACTCTCCAAATTTAAAACTTTTACCTGTTCTTAGACTCTCTATAATCCTATCAAAAAAAGTATACTCTCTACTAAGGGTGACAAAGTGATCCATTTATCCATCATCCATCTAATCAATCCATAAAAAAATCCATCCAATCCATCAATTACAAACAAAAAAACTAAATGGATTGGATCCAATCCATCCATTTAATTTAATAGATAGTTAGTCATTCATCCACTATTTTTCTAAATCCATTGGATTATACTAGGGTTGGCAAATGGATGGAATTAATAATTTTTTGAATTAATCATAAAAAATATTTTAATCAAAAATAATTTTAATCATAAAATATATTTTAATTAAAAATATTTTTCTCTCTCATCTCTCTCCCTCCCCTCCCTCTCATCTCTCTCTCCCTCCCCTCTATTTTCAAAATTTAGCTATAGACAAAGACTTTGTAACTCTGATGTATGATGGCAAGTTAATTTGTTCTCATCTATCCCAAAATGATGCTTGCTTTGTTAGCTAGAAAGTAAGGGTAATGTTATTGAGAAAATTTTGCATAGGCACCTCCTATCCAAGAATTTGAATGCTTCTAAGTATACGTATCTTAAAATTGTCTTGGGGCAGGGCAGTACAGTGCTTCCCTAAGAATTTCTCAATGTTATTTGCATGATTGTGTAGATAGATGATTGTTAAGCTATTTATGAACGCAAGTTTGTTGAAGACAAAAAGAAACTATTTAAATCATCTACAGTATCATTCATTATCGTTTTCATCTGTTTCTGGCGTATTGGAAGGTATATCCGAAGTTGTTATTGTTCTTTCTTTGTTTTTTGGGTAAAAATATGTTAGTTTTTTCTTAATTTTTTTTCCCACAAATTTTCTTAAAATGTTACTACTGCAAAAAAAAATTGAACGAACGTGGTGTTGGGCTTATTTCCGAATTGATGATTGAATTGAAAGATAAATGTAAACTCGCAACAGAAATCTGACATAACCGTGGGAATAGCATCGCTTCCAAGTTCTGAAGCTGTAATTTCTGTGCACATTCAAGAGGAGAGAGAGCGAAAGAGGGGGAGAGAGAGAGGGAGAGAGGAGAGAGGGGAGAGAGAAAGGGGAGAGAGGAGGGAGAGAGAGAAGAGAGGGGAGTAAAATATTTTTTTATGATTAAAAATATTTTTTTGTAATTAAATATTTTTTTGTAATTAAAATATTTTTTATGATTAAAAATATATTTTATGATTAAAAATATTTTTTTGCGATTAAAAATAATTTTTATGGATGGATTGGATATCCATTCATAAAAAATTTGTTAATGGATGCATTAGATGGTTTTTTTTAAATGGATGATGGATGGATTGGATTTTCTTGATGAAATTTTAGTGGATGGTAAATGGATAAATGGATTTTTCCAATCCATCCATTAGGATCCATTCAAAAAATTATCCAATTCATCCATTTTGTCACTCCTACTCTCTACATTTGAATTTGTTCACTTCATATTTTTAAATGAACTAGTTTTTTAATTTTTAAATAAAAATTAAAAACTTTGTTGAATATTTTTATTTTTTATAATTAATAAATATAATGACATTTAATTAATAAATAATGCTTTTATTATATTTAATATTTTTGAATATTTATTTATCTTACATTTTTATTGATTTGCTATCTAATTTGATATTAACCTAAACTACTCAATTAATGTATAGTTGGTTAAAAAAATTGATGGAAGTGAAATTATTTTATCAATATACATTTAAAATTGATAATACCCTTTTTTTTGTACTCATGATAATGCCGTTATTGCCATTGTATTATGCATGGGTGGTTTATATTTTGAAAAGAGAAAATGAGACATGTACCGTTAGTGTAAGTTAGTGTTATACTGACATCAAATGAGAGGTCACCATTGTGAAGTTATTTTTAAGAAGTACTTATTACGGTGGGTGACATGGCAGAATATTGAGCTTTTATTGGTTGTCAATGTAAAACTGATTTACACCGACAGTGCATGTCCATTAAACACTTTTGAAAAACAAATCTTTTTACGTTAGAAATTTTTTGACAGATTTACATTAGAATTTACGAGAGATTTAACTTATCAAATAATGAGTTGTTATTGAATTAATGTCTAAGTGAAAATTTTGATAATTAACAGTTATATTAGTAAAACTCATAAGCTTATACTATACAATTTAATAGTAAAAATTAAAAGAGAGGCAAAAAATAAAATGAAGAAAAAATTGAAAAATTTTAATCTATATATTCTATATATGGGAAAAAATAAAATAAAGAAAAAAATTAAAAAATTAAAATCTATATATTCTATATATTATAATAAGAATGATATTTATGGTTATTATATTTATTGATTTAAGTAAAATTCTGAAAAATTTCCAGCTTATTTTTAATATCTTAAGAATTTTTTTTATTATCCCAATACCCGTGCATAGCACGAAATTGATGGCTAGTAGTACTAAATTTCTAAACCATTTTGGATGATTATTTTTCTGATTATTCGAAACTGTATGCAATTATCTTTGAGTACAATACAAATTTAATAACCTAAAAGAACACACACTATCAATCAATTATGCATGAACTATAGTACAATATTTACAAGCAATGTCACTTTTTAATGCAGATTGAAATTCAGAAGCTTTGAAAACAACGCAAGTCAACGAAAAACTCATTCAAGAACAATGAATCATTCTTCTCAGAACATGTCAAACAAGTGGATTCAGCCTCAAGACCAAGCCTTTGAGCATGCCCTTGCGCCTTTCCCAGAAAGCATAGAACCTCGATGGGTGAATGTTGCCACTAATGTTATTGATCAATCACTGGTTGATGGTTGGGAACAATATCAACCATTGATCCACAATTGTAGTGATTTTGAATCCCAAGACACATTATCGCATATGCCACAACTCGGAGCTACGAATCCACTGCGCCTTAATTGGCCACCCACCACGGTTTCAAACATCTACAGCGTAATTCTTAGTGAATCAGCACACATAGAACATCAATGGGAGAATGTTGCCACTGATGTTATTGGTGAATCACAGGTTAATTTGTCGGATCACTATCAACAATTGGTGTATGACTGCGGTGATTTCGCGTCTCGAGGCACATTACCACAAAAGCTACAACCTGGAGCTTCAAATCCACCGCGCGTTACTTGTCTACCCATCGCGGTTATTCCATACACTCATGATGTATCTCTTATTGACTCGGGTCATGTTGAGTTGTTAAATTATAAGGATAATAAGTACTTGGTTCAAGAGGCAAAGGATAACAACTTGGTTCAGGAGCCAATACCAAAAGAAAGTCATTCCCAACAGAGGGTTCCTCGCCCTAGGAAGAAAGGGTTACCATGGACTGAAGAGGAACATAGGTAACTATCTATCAAGTTGATTTTTATTTTTATTTTTAAATTTTTAGAGAAATGCAAATAATATGTTCTTTTAAATGCACTATTGAAAATATTTACCAAAAAAAAAAGACACACTATTGAAAACATATTTCAATTTTCTGTAGTTAGGAAATTTTGTTTCCTTATGTTGGATTGGAAAAAAGAAAAAAAAAGAAAGTGAGAAATCTGACAAAATGAAAATACATAGCTTTCGCAATGGGATAAAGTTGTTAATGTCATTTTGTTGATAGAAATATTTTAGTTTAATTTTTTTTTCTTTTTTTCATGATTTAAATTTTACCAAAGAAAATACATATCTCATTTTTTGTTGTTTTTTCTTGACTAATAAAGTGAAACAGTTTTCTTAGGACATTATTCATTTTTTTATTACTACTATAGAAAGAATTTATTTTCTGTTTTTATTCAGTTGGAAAATATGCTTTTATACTTATCTATGAATTATTGTAATATTAAATAATGAAGTAAAATACTTTTGTTCCTAAATTCAAATATTTGTTTAGTTCCTAATAATCATAATCATAATAGAAAAGAGCCAAAAACTCAATGTTGTGTGTTGCACTGTTTTAGATTCGTGCCAATAGATAGTTGCTTCATTTTGTTTAATTCTCATTTCGCTTAGTTGAATATATTTTACATCCCCTCTATCTTTTTTATAGGCTATTTCTCGGGGGCTCCAGAAATATAGTAGGGGAGATTGGAAAAGTATTTCAAGATTTATTGTGACGTCAAAAACTCCAAGTCAAGTTGCTAGCC
Organism: Calophaca sinica; assembly: GCA_037113605.1. NCBI lineage: Eukaryota > Viridiplantae > Streptophyta > Magnoliopsida > Fabales > Fabaceae > Calophaca > Calophaca sinica. The sequence goes on from CM073731.1 coordinate 36,299,739, forward strand.
ATGCCCAAAAGTACTTTCTCCACCAAAGTGCCACAAAAAAAGAGAGGAAAAAACCAAGTATCCATGATATAACCTTAAATGATAGTGACTTGGTCCCTCACCCCATTATTGAGCAACAACAACAGAATGAGATTCCTACTTCAAATGTTCCAATGCATCAATTTCAAGAAATGCAACAAACACAACAAATGCACCAGTTTAATCCACCAAACAGTATGCCTGATCAAATTAGTGGGTCTATGCATTTTGACAATGACTACTTATGGATTAAAAGCATTCAAGCCTTTCTTAGAGGTGAATGATCTTTGTGTAGCTTTCATCCAATTGTGACATTGTGCGTAATTATTTTTTAATTTTTTTATAAGTAATATTATTTAGCCTTTCATAGGAGCAAGAACCATTCAACTTTGTATAAACCCCTATGATTTGGCTACATGACATGATATAGTATGTTTTATTGAACTGTGATTGTGTGAGAAAAGTTTTCCAACCAGTATGTAACTCTTTACTTTCCCTCAAATCATGTGTTGTTCTAACATTTTAGTTCTTCCTCTTCTTCCATTGCACTCAATATATTAAATAAGGAACACATATGTTTTGGTTGCTTTTTGTCTTGTTCTTATTTTATTGGTGTTCTATTTTTTTTCTCACACCAGCAATGCTTCACCAGGATTTTTGTGCTTATTCAGTTTTATTTCACTTCATTCATTGTAGAATTAGAAAACAACTATAGTGGCTGTATCTGGATTTGTTGGTACTATTATTGGCTTATAAAAAAAAATGCAGCACATTCATATAAAATTATTGGTCTTCACTTTGGACTATGTAGATTTTTGCTGCTATAGTAAAAATAACTAGTATCATCGTCTTGTAAAACTTAAGAATTCAAATTCTACCATGACAGAGGACTAGTCAAAGGGTTTTTTAACTTGCTGGAAATGGGAACAAGATTTTTGAATGGCCAAGGATGAGCCAAAAGAGCAACACCCAACCTCATTTATATTTCGATTTATCATTGAGTATCTTTCATTCTTAATCCTTGCTTCTCTATAAGGTAGCCACCATTCTCATAATGTTAAAAAAACGAAATATAAATCAAAGTAGAACCCATTCATTTACCAAACTAAATTTCAGAGATGAGAAGTAGAAAACAGCTAGAAAAAAGTTCATTTTCTAAAATAATCATAAAGGATTATTAGCGTATATTTTTTATCAGTAAAGATTAAAATAATTAATGCGTAAGAGCACCAAAACGAATTTTGCACTCTAAGATGTATACTATCTATGATTCTATGTTTCCTTCCAAACGTATAATATTGCATTGGCCAATTAAAGGGCACGCCTGATTAGGTAAAACCCAAAAAAAGATTGATAATAGTGACAAAATATGCATACAACACGAATAAGTTGTAAATATTAACCCACTAGCGGTATACCCGTGCATCCGCACGGGTAGCATTGCGTTGGTTGCTATGGATATTTCTAAAGCACTTGTATGTATTAACCAAAATTAAATATTAATTACTATGTTTTTTACCTAGCAAATATTTAAATACACACTAGTACACGAAACGCATAAGAATTAACCATATTACATCGGTTTCTTATATAACAGGTATAAAATGTAAATGCGGTGACAATTTTGCAATTAATACGTGAGTTAGATAATTTACACGTAACATTTTACACCGGTTATTTAAAAAACCGGTGTAAAATTTAAACGCGGTGACAATTTTACAATTAACTGGTAATATTTTCTAAACATTTTACACCGGTTGTTTATAAAACCGGTATAAAAGTTTTAAATTTAAATTTTATAACTTTTTACACCTGTTGTTGTTAAAAACCGATATGAAAATTTTGTTTTCCACCTTTTTATTCGCGGGACAGAGAAAACATTTCATTCTCCTTCTTCTTCCAGAAACCCTTACACTGTCGCTCTCACGACGAAGCACCTCCTCCATTCTCTCACTCTCACGAAGAACCACCACCACCACATTCCTCCGACAGTCATTCTTTCGTTCTCCTTCCCTGGTAAAAGCTCCATTTCTCGTTTTCGTTCTCCTTCCTCTTTCTCTCGTTTTCGTTGGTGTTCTCATTTCCGTCGCCGTTTTCGTTCTCATTTACGCAACAGTTACCGTCGCCGCTGTTTTTGTCTCCTTTACTGTCACCGCCGTTCTCATTTGACAGGTATGTTATTTCTGGAAAACTCTTATTGTCAGTTTGTTGTTATTGTTGATGAAGTTGATGAACTCGTTTTTTTTTTTTGATTTCAGTTACCAATGTTTATTGGTTTTGTGATGAACTTGATGATATTAGATTCTTTTTGTAGTTGATTCCATGTCCTTTAAAAAAAGAAGTACTTTGCATGCATATTTGTTTCCATGTCCTTGGATGACTTCAAGGAGGTCACGTCCGTCTATTAGCAGGCCGATGATGACTGCGAGGGAGTATCTAGCCAACTTCGTGAGGATTGAAGATCGCGATTTGATGGTTAGGGCGTATGCTGATCCCCATGTCGGTACTGATCGTTGGGGCCCGGGTCATCGTATGCGCATGGTTCAGAGGAGACCACCCTCTCCCACGAGGCCCGTAGCTGCCAGGGAGGTTCTTCAAGGGCCGGACATTGTTCAGATCCCCAGTGATGACAATGAGATCGAAGAGTATATTCCATCCACACCGGAGTATTCTCCCATCGCACCCGAGTACACTCCATCGACTCCTTCGGAGAAATTTACTGCCCGAGTTTGTCCTAGTTGCTCCTCTAATACTGGCCAAAACTAGCTTCAAGATGGACACTCGTCATCGCTGTTGTTGTTTGCGTCACTTCCCTCTACTGATTCTTCAACTTCAACATGTTGCCGTTTAGGAGACGGAACCTTCCCAAGGCTTCATGATTCTTCTTCACATAAAGTAAAATTCTAGGGTTGATGCATTAGTTGAAAAGATACAATGAAGAGCAAGCTGATGCATTTTGTCCACCAGATGATGGCGAAAACAATGAGTTCTTCTCTGGATTCTATGATGGTGTCAAGAAAATAACTCCTTGGTTTCCTCCTCGCTGAAGAAATTTGTCCCCAAGATGATGGGAAAACCAAGGAGTTATTCTCTTGACACCATCATAGAATCCAGAGAAGAACTCATTGTTTTTGCCATCATATGGTGGACAAAATGCATCAGCTTGCTCTTCATTGTATCTTTTCAACTAATGCATCAACCCTAGAATTTTACATTATGTGAAGAAGAATCATGAAGCCTTCGGAAGGTTCCGTCTCCTAAACGGCAACATGAAGTTGAAGAATCAGTTTAGGGAAGTGACGCAAACGACATTGTTAACCCGTTTGTACATCGATCTTTCCTTGTCTTGAAAAGTTTAGTAATAATGTAGATATGTCATTGTTTTTTTTATTTATGTGTAAAATTGACTGCTAAATTAAATTATTGTTTGAATTTTGGGCAAATTTAGTGCCAATATATTCTGCTGCCAATTCTTGTCAAATTTGGTGCCTATTTTAATTGTTATTTATAGTGCTTCTGTGCTGTTATGGATAAACAAAGCGATATAAAAAAAGGTAGTTTTTACACCGGTTATTCTGAAATCCAGTGTAAAATACAGACGTTTTACACTGGTTATCAAAACAAGCTGGTATTAAAATTAAGTATTTTACATCGGTTTTAGCATATAACCGGTGTAAAAGGCCTATTTTCTATGCTGGGTAAAAAACCAGTGTAAAAAAACCCAACATACTACACCGGGACTATCTACATCGGTGTTAAAATCGATGTAAAATGTCGAATTTAACAGTTGTTAAAACACTTTTCTGCACTAGTGACAGTGATCTCTATACTAATATTAATTGTATATAATAGTAGGACTAAAAATTTCCGTTATATTCAAATAAGTTTGTCTATACTAAGTCATTACATGTTCTCCGTCGAGACTCGGGAATATGAATAGATATATGTAAACACATGCGTAAAATTAATATGTCCTTAAAGAAAATGAAACTATACCAATAAACTTATTAAAAACCATTACATGTTTCCCGTTAGGAGCCAAAAGAAAAATAATCATTTATAAATATCCAATACATGCATAAAATTGATATGTGCTCAAAAGCAATGAAACTTTCCCGATAAATTCAATTCAAGTCATTACATGTTTCTCCGTTGGGACTCAGAATTGTGGATAAATATATGTAACATATTAAATTTTTATAGTAATTGATCATTGAAGAACTTGAAAATCTTTATGGCCTAATCTAAAAGAATTCATTTTAATTTATCACTTAATACAATAACTCAGATAGAATAAGTTATTTTTTATAGAAAATAAGTTAAATTGAATAAAAGAAATAATAATTCTATAATATGACGACTCGTGTTTTGCACGGTGTTTGATTAAAAAAAATTATATATTATAATATAAACATGTTCATGGAATATAAAATACATTTTTTGATTTTTTATACACGAGCATTTGCCTCTTTTTCATTCTCCGTTGTATTTGGTTTGTGAAGCATCTGATTGATTCTCTCCTAATTGCATCTACCTAAATGCAAGATTCTTGGAGATGTCTTCATGGGGCATCACCACACACTCTTTGATTTTGGTAAGGTTTAAATGTATGTTTGGTCCCTGCAAATATCTAGTTTTTCGGTTTTGGTCCCTATAATTTTTTTTTAGATTCCCTCCTTGCAAAGTCAGGAATCATCATTTTTGGTCCCTGACGTTATCTGCCATTTAAAAAATGCTTATGTGGCAAACGGAGGCTGATGTGCCACCTGTGGGCCTATGTTACGTGGAAATTGACTGTGGATGTCATCCAAATAAGCGTGATGACTCATCAATGTGGAGGACATCAGATTATGTACCATATGTATACCCGAATTTCGTCCCTAAAAAATTAGGGTTCCTCGCTGCGATCTCTCACGCGAAGGAGAATAGGTAGACAACATAGGGTTTCACGATTGGAGATAGAAGAGATATCAACGGTAGGGAGTGGACCGTGAGCATCCACGATACTTCATTGCGTGTAAAGATATGCCATTTCGAACTCTCACTTTTGCATGTGGGGGGACCATCATGTGGGTTTACTGTTGAAATGGAATATTCTATGTTATTTGATTGTTTCTGATGTGGGTTTACTGCGTGTAAAGGTCTGACATTTGTATTGTGGGTGTGGGTTATTTACACAGGGATGAGTTTTACGGTTGTTTTTCACCATAGGGGTGAGTTTGTATCGGACTGGATTTTATACTACAGAGGGGGGAGTGAGACTGTGGTTGAAGGTGCTGATGCTGATAAATGGAGTGTTTTTGAAGCTGTTAGCATTTTGAAGAACCTTGGTTATGAGGATCGTCATAGTTATAGCTTATGGTGGAAAATGGAAGAAGATGTGACTTTTAAACGAATGGCAGTAGATGCAGATGCAATGGAGCTATCACAATTAGCTGTGAACAACAAAAGCGAGGCTCATATATATGTTGATCATAATGTGTGTGGCAAGATTGGCTCAGTGGTTGAGGGCAACAATGATTTGGGTGAAAAATCCGGTGAGGCAGAGGTTGAGGTTCAGGGGAACAATTGTTTGGGTGCAAATTTTGGTGAGGATGACGATGATGAGGGAAGTGACAACAGTGATGATGAACTTAAGGGAATTAGATTTGATGACAGTGAGGATGAAAGGGCCTTAGGGTTGGGTGATGGCTTTGACACCTTTGATCCTCCTCCAGTTGGATCATCAAGGGTTGTGATAAATGGTACCCAATGCAGAGTGAAGACAACATCAAGAAGGAAATTAACTCCAAGGGAAAAAAAGGTTGCAGACAGTGATGAACCTGATGAGGACCATGAAGTTGAGTATGATTATGTTACTGATGAGCTAAATAGTAGTGCCCCTGATGACTCTGACAGAGAGAAGGGACCCAAGTATGATCAGTTCAAGGTGGAGCACTTGGACAAGAAATATGTGTTCAAAGTGGGCTTGGAATTTAAGTCACTTGCTGAATTCAAGGAAGCAATCACAGAGTGGTCAATTTTGAATGGAAGAGAAATAAAGTATGTAAAAAATGACAAATTGAGGGTAAGGGTGGAATGCAAGGGCAAATGTGGTTTTTTAGCACTTGTTAGTAAAGTGGGGTATAGGCACACTTATAGAATGAAGAGATGGGTTGGGACTCACTCTTGTGCTAGGGTTTTGAACAATGCATCTGCAAAATCAAAGTGGGTGGCCAAGTCAGTGGCAAATAGGTTGACTGTTTCTGATAATGTGAAGGTAAAGGAGATTGTGAATGACATAAGGAAGTCTTACTCAGTTGGCATCACACTTGGAGGAGCTTGGAAAGCAAAGCAGATAGCAAAGAAGATCGTGGAAGGTGATACAAGAAGACAATATTCCTTGCTATGGAGATATGCAGCAGAGTTAAGGAGGGCATGCTTAGGAAACACGTGTAAGATCCAAATGGAGAGACCCTGCCCAACACTTGAGCCAAGGTTTGGAAGTTTCTATTTTTGTTTTGATGGGTGTAAGAAGGGGTTCTTAAGAGCATGCCGGCCATTTATTGGGGTTAATGGTTGTCATCTGAAGACAAAGTATGGGGGCAACTTCTTATTGCAGTGGGTAGAGATCCAAATGACCAATACTTTCCCTTGGCTTTTGGGGTGGTTGAATCCGAGAATAAGGAATCTTGGAGATGGTTTCTTACTTTACTGTTGGAGGACATTGGTCAAGACAAGAGATGGGTTTTCATCTCAGATCAACAAAAGGTAAATGTAAGATAAATGTTATGGTTTCTTTCTTTTAAGTTTTTATGTGATTTCTTTAAGTTTTTGTGTGATTTCAAATGTTATGCATGACCATAATGCTGATTTGCAGGGACTTATGCAAGTATTTGAGGAGATGTCTGGAAGTATTGAGCATAGATTATGCTTGATGCATTTATATGCCAACTGCAAGAAAAAGTTTGGTGGAGGTACTTGCATAAGAGATCTCATGATGGGGGCAGCAAAGGCCACATATTATCAAGCCTGGGAAGCCAAGATGAATGAGCTAAAAATTGTGGATGTCAAGGCATGTGAGTGGCTAATGGCTGTCCCTACCAAGTTATGGTGTAAGCATGCTTTTACCTACTATCCAAAGTGTGATGTCTTAATGTACAATTTTTCTGAGGCTTTTAAAAGTACTATTTTAGTTGCTAGAGATAAGCCTATTGTGACAATATGTGAGTGGATTAGGACTTATTTGATGGGAAGGGTTGAAAAAGTAAGACATAAGCTTAGTAGGTAGAAACATAGGGTGATGCCTAAACCTAGGAATAGGTAGGACAAAGAAATCGACGCAAGTGGTAATTGGTTCCCAACTCGGGCAGGGGATATGTGTTTTGAAGTAGAGCACAACTACTTGCTTAACAAATTAATTGTGGATATAGAGAAAAGGACATGTACATGTAATTTTTGGGAATTAGTTGGCATTCCTTGCAAGCATGCAGTTGTTGTTTGTCTTACAGGTCCCATAATCTTGATTATTTTGTAGACAATTGTTATTCAAGGGATACTTATGAACTATGTTATAGTTTTAGTGTTAGCCCTATAAGTGGACAAGATAAGTGGCCTGAAGTGGAAGTGGTAGACATGCTTCCACCACAATATAAAAGAGGGCCTGGAAGGCCAAAGAAGTTAAGGAAAAGGGCACCTGAGGAGGATAAAGACACAACAAGGCTAAAGATGTCAGGGACCTCTTATAGATGCACAAAATGTGACAAATTTGGTCACAATAGCAGGGGTTGCAAGTAGGGATGGCAATGGGGCTCCACGGGTGCGGGTAGTAGCCACCCGCCACCCGCCACCCGCCCCGCAGTATGGAAATTGTGAACACCCAAATTTGACCGGAGTTTTACATTTTTAAGGAAAAAACACCAAAAATACTTTTCACAAATACTAAATTTTTAGCCTTTATTTGAGTCTTTATTTGAGTGCATTATATCATTTTTGTTCTATTTTATTTTATTAAAATGAGAAAATATCAAAAAGAAAAATTTCATTGGTCTGACCCGTTGTTCAGGCCCAATTACAGCAAAAAAAATAATAAATAAAAAAGAATAGAGTAAGAAAAAAAAACAAAGAAGAAAAAGAAAAGGAATTTATTTTTGAAAAGAGGAGGGTGTGAATTGTAAAACTGGGGGTGCAGATAGCAGCATAGTCCAGTAGGCCGCAGCCCAGGGCTCCCTTTTCTCTTTTACTGACGTACCCCCTTTTCTTTTTTTCTCACAGCCCCTGCGCCTCCTCAGTCCAATCAGGCGCTACTCCTTGCACCCCCACTTCTTCTTCGCCGCACCCCCACGCGTTTCAGCCCAAATCAACACAACAAAGCCCAACCCATTTAAAACCCTAATTTTTCCACTTCTCCTCTTCAAAAGGCACCAGCAACCGCAGACACCAAGGGCAGCCCCAAGATTTTCACCCTCTCCCCCTCTCTCTCAAATCTCCATCTCCTTCTTCCATCTCCTTCTTCCTCATCTCATCTTCTAAAAAAAAGCCCAAAACCTGAAAACTCTTCCAAGCTCTCCCCTTTCTCTCTCAGTCGCGACCTCCCTCTCTCCCTCAATCTCCCTCTCTCTTTTTCTTTCTTCCTCCTTCCCTTCATCTCCTTCTTGCCATTTTTCTTCCTTGTTCAACATCACCTTTCTTTCTTTTTTTTTCTTTTTTTTCCCTTTAGCTTTGTGTGTGTGTGTGTGTGTTAGACACTGTACCAACAAAACTAAAAGATAATAACTGACACTTGTACGTGGTCTACAATTTTCAAAGCATACGTATAGTTGTCTATGGTATGACATGGCTGCTCATGAATATTTTTCTAATTCACAAGGACTGCCTTTTTGTCTTTTTGTTTCTCCGAAAATAAATTATTATTTTTTATTCTTTTACTTTTTTTTCCTTTCCTTTTATTTAATAAACATTCAATGTCAAGTTCTGTTTCTTTTATTTATTTATTTCTTTATTATTTATTTCTTTTAGGATGTGAAACCGTGAAGCACCCCATCTTTATTTTTATTTTGTTCTATTTCTTTTGTTTACTGATTTAGGCTGGAGAGTGTTATATATATATATATATATATATATATATATAAATCTTATTAAATCAAATAAAAAAATATTTTTTCCTTTTTTTTGGAACAAATGGGATTAGCTGAGATGTGACATCTTGTTAATCTCTAGTTTATGATACCTGAGTTGTGACAGCTTGGTGATCTTAAACCACTAAAATTAATTAATTAAAATCAACCAACAAACAAATCATTTTTTTAGAAGAACTACGTGACTTTTGAGTTCCTCATTGCACCGGAGGATACGTAGGAGCAGGTCAATCCCGTCAAGTCAAATTTATATTTTTTTTAATTTAGTTTCCTTTTTTTATTCATTTTTGCACTTAGTATTAATTTTATTTAATTTTGGGGTGAAATAAATATTTATGTTAGTTTGCACAATTAATTTTGGGTAACTGTCATAGAATGAGCGTGTTGAGTGTTGTGGGGTTTAGTCTCCACCTTCTCCACGCCATGTATGATTGATTAACTCAGTATGGTTTTCAAAGATCAATATTTTTTTAGGTTTTCCAATTTTTTCCCAAAATATAATAAAATTGGTGGCGGCTCCCTAACCTTTGGATTGTTACAGAAATCCGCCCCGTGCCCACCCGTAACCCGCACGGGTATCCGTTTAGTGAAAATCCGTGGATTTTATGAATATCCATGGGTATCCACGGGTGTCCATGAATATTAAATTTATGCATATTAAACTTGGAAGTAACAGAATTTCTATCTAAAAATTTACATCTAATTCCAAAATTCAAACAAAACACCTAACCAAAAGTTTACATAAAATTCCAAAATTCAAACAAAACACCTAACATAACCAAAAGTTTACATCCAATTCCAAAATTCAAACAAAACACCAAAGGCTTGTCATCAACATTTAAGTTCCTCATAGCCATCTTTAGTTGTTTTTTTCCTCCTCCACACATGATTCCTGAAAAATAAAATCAAACAAAATCACTAATAGACAAAATTATTATTATTGAGTTTAAAATGAAATACTAAAAAAATACTAACATCATCACAATCTGCATCTTCTAAAATTGTGTTAAGTACCATGTCCATGTTCAATTTTGAAGAGCCTGAAAAAGAAAAAGAAAATTATAACAAATTTTTAACAACTAATCAATATATATATATATATATATATATATATATATTAAAAGGGATCAACTCCATTACCTTTACCTTTCATGTCAGTCTATAGCCAATCTTGAACACATATTAATGCCTCTAAAGTACTTGGACGTAACTTACGACGATGAGGAGTAACAAATCGACCACTAGTACTAAAAGAAAACTCTGAAACAACAGTCGATATAGGAATTGCTAGAAAATCTCTTGCAATCATTTGCATGGTTGGATATTTTAACCCATTAGACTTCTACCACGCTAAGATGTCAAATTCTTCATTTGAATCAGGCAATGTATCCTCCTCTAAATATCTATCAAATTCTGACTTAAGATTTGATGTGACATTTTTTCTGGAACTCTTATACTTTGCAAAATCTGACTTCCAAGCTTCTTTTTTTCCCACACACACATCTGACTTCGAAGCTTCTACATTTGAGTTTGGACTTAAAGATGAAGAAACCAAATCCTTACCCTTAAATTTCATATCACACTCTCTTACCAAATCTTGGCAAGCAGCTTTTACCCTTTCAATTTCCTTATCAGAATTCTCTCCATATATTTGAGGGAAAAAATAATCTAATAAGTCAACTTTATACCTAGGGTCTAACACAGTACCTATAGCCATCAATCCATTGATCACACCCCAATACTTGAATGGCAACTCGGAGCATTAAAAATGTAGAATTCCACCTAGTTTTGCAATCAAGAACCAACTTTTTCCCAAATGGAATGTTTACTTGGCCACATGTCTCTACAAATTTCTCCTCTCGTTTAGGTGTTGCTGTCCAAAAACTAACACTATCTCTAACCTTTTCAATTGCACCAGAGATTATGGACAAACCATATTTCACAATTAGATTCAATATGTGAGCACAACAACGCATGTGAAACAGCTTACCACCCAAAATAAGTGACTTAGGTAAAATCTTACCTAGAATGCGTTCAATCATAGCATCATTTGTGGTGCAATTATCAACAGTCAAAGTGGACACCTTTCTATCTAAGTTCCAATCCATCAAACATTGAAGCAGGACATCAGCCAGAACTTTGCCAGTATTAGGTGCAGGCACATAGATAAACCTAATATTAAAACAAAAATTTCAGAAATAATATCACCCGCTAAACATTAATAATTGCAATCAGCATACTTTAATTTTATTACCTCACAAGTCGACTTTGTAGGGTCCATGAATCATCAACAAAGTGAGCTGTCACAGTCATGTAGCCTTTGTTTTGATGACTTGTAGTCCACATATCAGTAGTGATTGCAATCCGGCTTTGATTCTTTGACAACAACTTCATTGTGTTCTATTTTGCTTCTTTATAAATCTTCATAATGTCACTCTTGACAGTGTTTCGAGAAATTCCCTTGAATAAAGGTTGCAAAGTAGCGCAAAAGTCTTTAAAGCCCATATGATCAACGATAGACATGGGATACTCATGAAGAATTATTATCCTAGCAAGTGCACGCCTTGCTGATTCTAGATTAAATGCATAATTTCCAACAACTACTGTTTCACCCCCTATCTTCTCAGTTTTGATAAATGCTTGCCTTATATCTCGAGTAGTTTGAAGTTTGCAGCACTTGAAATGGTTAGTCAAGTGTGATGTCCCTTGCCTTGGGTCGCCCAAAAGTTTTCGGCCACAATAGTTGCAAACCGCTTTCCATTCTCCATTTATTTTCTGCCTCTTGAAATGATTCCAAACAACTGAAGTTTGCCTTCTTAGACCCATGACAGCCTCAATACTTGGAATTGCATTGTCATTTGTGGCTTGAGTAGAATCAATTTCAATATTCATAGGAGCAAGATTCACATTTGGTGCTTCATCTTCATCACCTACATTTGGTTCACCTACATCAGCTTGCACAATCTGAATTTGTGCTTCCAAATTTTGCACATTTGCCATAGGAGGGGTAACGACTTGTTCAGGAGACATTATTCTACAAATAAGAAAAAGAAATAGAAACCCTAAATAGAATTAGAAATTGAAATCTGGTTCAGGCAGATTGCATCAGAAATAGAAATAGAAATTCTACAAATAAGAATAAGAAAAAGAAATAGAAATAAAAATAAAAATAAGGAGCAGAAATAGAAATTAAAACCATTCTCATTCTTAAAATGGGTATCACAGTGGCGCTTCTGCACAGTGAATGAAACAATTAAAATTAAAACTAATTTATGCAATTGAATCACAATGTTTTCCAACACAGGAATCAGTCACTCCTCACTCAATGTATCGGGATTGGCCGAAGATCAAAAGGCATGTTGATATGCTAAAAAACCACTGAGGCAATTACTAGTACAGAATTTTCTACAACAGTCTTAATGACTCACTGTTATAGCACTATGCAGTATGTTGATGTTGCTGGCTCACATTGCAGCAGAAATAGAAATAAAAATAGGGAGCAGAAATAGAAATAATTGGAGTCACGAATAGGGATGGCAAAAATCAAAGTTAGTTCAGGCACAGAAATAGCACGAACTGTGCTTGTAAATTCGTGAAGCAGTCACAGAAATAAATCAAAGTTGGTTCAGGCACAGAAATAGCAAGGTTTTCACAGAAATAGAAACCATTCATACCGACAGAGGCAGCTGACGACAAAAGCAGAAGAAGCAGTCGCGATTCGCGAACAGTCTGCAGATGGCAGCGAGCGAAGAAGCGATGGCGAGCAGCGCAGTGATGGCGAACAGAGGTGGAGCACAGAGGACGGGATGCGATGACGTGATGAAAAAGAGCAGACGCGCGTGAGGAAGAAGAATGGCCAAGCGAGCGTGAGGAAGAAAAGAAACAGAGAGGAGCGCTTTCCTCTGCCTCTGGCTTTCTTCTTTGTGTGTTTAGAAAATTAGGGTAAGTTACTAAGTTAATTTGTATTTATATGGGAAATTAGGGTAAGTTGAATTTATATAGGTGAGGGTATTTATGTAATTTCATATTTAGGGGTACCCGCGGGGCGGATAGTATAAAACCCGCACCCACCCCGTTAATACACGGGTAGGAAAAAACCCGTCCCGTTACACCCGCGAGTACCCATTAAAGTACCCTTTTAAAATCCGTGGCGAATTTTACCCGCGGGTGCGGATTTTTTTGCCATCCCTAGTTGCAAGAGTACAGAAATCAACCCAAATTCTCAACTGCATAAGGTATTTAGTTTTTAATCATTTCCTGTTTAACTTATTACATTTGTGTAATTTGACAAATTATTTCCTGTTTAACTTATCAATACAATTTGTTTCATAGTGAAAACCCAAAAGAAACCAACAAATGCATACAACTGCGAGTGCATCTGCACCTACTGAGCCAGCCTCTGCTGCCCCCACTGACCCAGCACCTCATGAGGCACATGTTGCTACCCCTGCTGCCCCAATCGACCCGGACTGAGGCACATGTTCTTTGCCTCGCCGCCCATCGACCCAAAGACTCATGAGGCACATGTTCTTGCCGCCTAATCGACCCAAAGACCTCATAAGGCTCCATTCTTTGCCTCACGCCCCAACAACCCAAAGACTTGATCACCACAGTGGTTTGCATACATTTCTAAATGCTTAACTTTATGTCATACATGACTCATAAATTTGACACATATGATTAAACCATTTATGTTTACATATTGTAGGAAAAGAAGAGAAAGCCAAAGGAAGCAAGAAAGTTGAATCTAAAAAGGGTGAGGTATAGCACAAGGATAACTACTTTTAGAGGTGTAAGTACTGGTCCTGGAAGTGATGCAACAAGTCCCTTGCTCATTGAGGATGATGGACAGTTGACCCAAGAAAGAGAAAGTAATGCGGATGGGGACTTGACACAAGAGAAGCCATATGATCCAAAGAAAGGAATCTGTGTGCAAACCAAGAGGTCATGGGATCAAATTTACAATAGTCTAACACAATGAATGCTGCTGCCATGGTGGTTTAGAAGCCTTAGTACTTAGGGTGTATTTTGGTTATGAGGAAGGAGATGGTTATGAACCTTGTTTTGGATGTATTATGGTTAGGAACCTTATTTTGGATGTATTAATGTTATCAACTTTCTATTTTATGTAATGTAGCTATCCACAATATGGTTGTATATTGTTAGTACCTTGCACAACATGCAGTTGTTGTTTATGTATTTGGTTATCTACTTAGTGCCTTGCACAATATGGATTATGTTATGTATTTGGTACCTTGCACAATATGGATTATGTTATGTGTTTGGTTATATACTTAATGCTTTGCACAATATAGTCAAGGAACCGTGCTAAAAAATACAGGTTCTAGAGACATGTATGGTTAGACACTTGGGAACCAAGAACACTTAATGGGAAATTACAGAAAATGGAAAGTCGAGTTGGTTTTGAAAAATAGGAATCAGGTGTTGTAAGCATACAGCCTTAGACTTATACTGTGAAGCTTTTCAATCTTTGCAATGTTAATTCTTGTAAGCATACAACCTTCACTTGTGTTGTTCATCTGCTACTTTTCTTGTGCCAATAAATTAAGATACATGGTTGGTTTGGTTTAATTTCCAATGGTTAACATGCACTACAGAAAAAGAATTACATCACAAAATAGGATACTAAAACATATTGATCTAAAACTAATCTTCATTGATTAAAAGGTTAACATGCATTACAAAATAGGATTTGTCCTTGACTACATCACAGATTACACAAAAACTCCATAGATCACATCAAGTTAATACATTCAGATCCCTAAACCCTAAATGACATCATCCCTAAACCCTAGATTACATCCTTATTTAGAGTCAATACATTCATAACCCAAGAATAAAACCCATGATGAGGCAAGTCCAATGCCCAGAAAAAGCACTTTTGGCCTCTCATTATGCAATTTCAACTTCAGCTTTTAAATCTTCTTTGTCCCTGCTTCCAAAAGGATCTATGCATAGTAACATGCACTACACGGCTTGGCCTCTATGACATCTACAGAAACAACACCAGCTTCATTCGGCGTAATCTGATCATCCCATATGAAAAGCCTGCAACTTTCGATACTCTGAAAAACAACAACAGAGGAAACGAAACGAATAAAATGAAGCAGTGACGAAAAGAAGGGGTAATGAAAGTAGGGGAAACCAAGACATACAATCATATTTCCAACAATGACGAAAAGAAGGGATACTCACATTCCAGTTAGGGCATTTCCAATACTTACGCCGTGGATTCTCACCAGAATTCGACACATACAGCCTCATAGGGACACGACAGCCAGAATATGATAGAAACCTTGATTGGATAGTCCTAACCGACGACGATTCACCTCCAGCGACCTCCATTTCTGCTTCGTGTTCTTCTTTCTTGGCTCGTGTTCTTCGTCGTAAGTCTAGGGCTCCACTGTAACAAGACTGAGTGAATGAGAGAGCATGAGAGAGAGAGGGAGAGAGATAAGTTTATTTGGATGACATCCACAGTCAGTTGCCACGTAACATGGGCCCGCAGGTGCCACATCAGCCTCCGTTTGCAACATAAGCGTTTTTTAAACGGCAGATAACGTCAGGGACCAAAAATGATGGTTCCTGACTTTGCAGGGAGGGAATCTAAAGAAAAAATACAGGGACCAAAACCAAAAAAATCAGATATTTGCCGGGACCAAACATACATTTAAACCTTTTGGTAAATTATGATGCGCAGCTCATAGAATGAGTCTTTGGTTTGGTTGCAAATATTTGAAGCCTTTTTAAATTCCTTATTCGATCAACTTTCATCTATCGCAAATACTACTTTATCCACTCACTCAGAAGACCAACCTCGTGTCTTGTCAAAGCTAAAACCCACATGGTTCAACCCCGTTTCAAATTATTTTATTAAAAATATATTTAAAAATAATCATTTTTAATATTTTTGTCTGTTTGGTTCAGTTTTTTTAAAAATAATTAGAATAAGGAAAAAAAATTGAAATTCGATTATAATGAGAAGCTAAAATTGAGTGTAGTAGACCAGAAAAAAATACTAAAAAAATAATTGCTATGATTGTAAAAAAGACACAAATTATCTTACGGTTTACATAAAAATCTCTAAACAATAATCACCAAATTATTTTAGTTATAAATCACGTGTTTTAATTTTAAACAATTGTATTGTAATTTTTTTATTAAAAAATGAATGTAGCACACAAAGCTAAAAAAACCAAGCAGAGGTGCTACTCCCTATAACATCAAAATGCAACCTAAGACTAAGCTGAGGAGGAGAAACATCTAAGACAGTCCCCGAAAATTCTCTTTGATGACCTAACTTAGCAAGCATGTATATGCAACAACTGGCTTCCCTGTAGATGTGAGTGATTGATACTCTCCAATCACACAGTTGCAAGAGGTGGAAACAGTAATTACAGATATATATATATATACACATATCCCAAAATAATATTTCCTTTTTTTCACATATTTAATTATTTAATTATTGATCTAATTATCTTATGTCTTTTCTGAACTAAAATTTGGTTGTTTTTAAAAATTTAATTTAAAAAAGGGCAAATTGCACTAACCTCCCCTAAGATATGTTAAAATGTCACCCCACACCCCCTCTAGTTTTTAATTGAACACAAACCTCTCTTGTTTGTGTGATAAGTGACACATTTCACCTGTTTCCCTAACATCTGTTACAAACAGAGAAGTCCTTCGCTTATCCTTCTGGGTCCATATGCTGTTCTACTCTGTTGGTACTGTGGAAACTTATTTGTTAAAGGTTGGAGCCTGAGAATGATGGGCGGATTTTGCCATAAAAATTCTGAGAAGGCTTTCTGCGGTAACATGTTTTTTGCCTTATTTCTTTTTGCTTGTGGAAGTGATATGATACTGTAGATTTCATATGTGAGTCATTAACACTCACGTGCTCATGCTACAATATCAAGAAATTTTTTAAAGTGTGGCATACTGGCATCAATTCGGTTCCCCCTGTAAAGACTCAAATATTTGTGCACGAAATTAATTTATTGTAGTACCTGTGGAAGTAGCGTTTTAGTCTTGTCCTAGGTTTTGGTGCAATTCTTGGACATGTTAGCCACGTACAACAGTGAATGAAGGTATTGCTAAAGGGAAATTAAGCAATGCATACTTTGGAGAAGATTTTGTTAAGACTCTTGGAAGTGGCTCTCACCAATTAAAGCCATTGGTGTTCTGCAATTGGAATCTTGTTTCCACAATCATTCTCGGGCAATATATTTGCTGCTAAGTGTAACAATCCAGACTACTTTCAGGATTGCCGACTGTCCCCACAAACCAACACGGGTCTTTTCAGCGTGCTTTATTCTCACTCACACGCTTTCTGAAAAACTTTCCAGAAGGTCACCCATCCCAAGAGTGCTCCAAGTCTAGCACGCTTAACTATGGAGTTCTTATGTTCTGGGTTCCCGAAAAGAAGATGCATCTTGTTGGTATAGGTAGTACCAATCAATTCTTTTAAGTCATCCTTCAACCATGCAGTCTCATACCTGCACAGCCTCAGGATCCCTCTCATTCCGGGGTAAATTCGGTTCATTCACGTGTCCCCTAGCCTAGAAGCATGCCAGGAGCCGCTTCTTTGTCCGTGCTCAATGCACCGGCGATCACTCCCCGCCCTCGTCAGCCTTAGGCGTCACATGCCCACCAGCTTCCTCATGGTTCGTCCCCGAACCACACCGTACTGGGAAAGGTCTGCTCTGATACCATTTGTAACAGCCCAGACTATTTTCAGGATTGCCGACTGTCCCCACAAACTAATACGGGTCTTTTCAGCGTGCTTTGTCCTCACTCACACGCTTTCTGGAAAACTTCCCAGAAGGTCACCCATCCCAAGAGTGCTCTAAGTCAAGCACGCTTAACTATGGAGTTCTTATGTTCTGGGTTCCCGAAAAGAAGTTGTATCTTGTTGGTATAGGTAGTACCAATCAATTCTTTTAGGTCATCCTTCAACCATGCAGTCTCATACCTGCACAACCTCAGGATCCCTCTCATTCCGGGGTAAATTCGGTTCATTCACGTGTCCCCTAGCCTAGAAGCATGCCAGGAGCCGCTTCTTTGTCCGTGCTCAATGCACCGGCGATCACTCCCTGCCCTCGTCAGCCTTAGGCGTCACATGCCCCCCACACTTTTACCTTTTTTGTAACAACCGAGTTCTATCCACCTCGCACTGTTCTCGCGATCTTCTCCACCCCCCAATTGGAGTTTTTGCCTTCTACAAGGTTCGAACCCGGGACCTGGGGCTTAAGTAATCCGGAAGCACCTTGCCATCACCATCTGAGCCAGTAGCTCAGTTGGTGATGGCAAGGTGCTTTCGGGTTACTTAAGCCACAGATCCTCAGTTCGAACCTTGTAGAAGTCAAAAACTCCACATGGGGGGTGGAGAAGATCGTGAGAACTGTGCGAGGTGGATAGAACTCGGTTGTTACACTAAAGATGCGGTTGTCCCACTTTCAATGCTTTAGTCAGTTACTCATGTGTAGGCATGTTCTGCCGAATGTTTCTGGTTATAGGGTTTTTTTGCTACTATAGATGGGCACCTTGTGTTTTAACAGTCTTATATTTTGTATCAATATTAGTGTGCCTCGCAATAGTCAGTTACCTTGTGTTTTAATTGCCTATTTTGCTGCTATAGGTTGAAAAGGTCATGCAGTGTGCCCCCGTGATAAAACTGTTGGCTTGCCGATTAGAAGGTGCACCAAGTGCAATGGTGGTTGATGAGGGGCAACGACACTGGGCTTAGTCTAAATGGCGAGACACAACACGTGCGATGGAAGAAGAAGGATTCATGGTGGATGAGAACAATGAGTGCAGGTGAGGTTCATGAACCACTTTAATTGTTTGGGGAAACAAACGAAGAAGACTACAAACGAGAACGACCAACACGTATTTTAGCGGTTTCTTTTCTCCCTTTTTCTCGAACGACAGTTTAACGGATTGAAAGTTAGGAGAGGTCAGTGTCTTTGAAAAACTAGAGGGGATGTCGATAACATTTCAAGAGACTTCAGGGGATAGTGTAATTTACCCTTTAAAAAATAATTGGTCGAAGTAAAAAAAAAGCTAAATTATATTTTTGGTCCCTTATGTATTAAAAGTTTTAAATTGGTCCCTTATGAGTAAAAGTTATATCAATCTGGTCTTTCTTGTTTTTTGTTCTGAAATGGTCCCTTATGTTACAAAAATTATCGTAATGTGGTCCTTTTTTTGTTCCATAATGACCTCTTAAATAGACCACATTGGTATAATTTTTGTAATATGAATGACTACCGTGAAAAATAAAAAAGAGGAACGACATTGATGTAACATTTATTTACATATAAAAGATCAATTTAGAACAAATAATATATAAAAAACCAAAATAAAAACTAAAATAAAGATAATGGACTAAAAGTCCAGCCTATAAAAAAAAAAAAGAATGCTAACAAGTGCATTGGTTAAAAAATGAAAAATATATATATTTATATAAGAAAATAATATATTTATTATATTAAAAAGTGTTTAACATTGTATTCAAGACAAATTTTTCTTTTATTATTTCCATAATCAATGTCATTATGATAATCGCTAGTGGGACAAAAAAAATAAAATTAAAAGAGTAGGTTTTGGATCACAGCGTCCAGTTTTACTTTTTTCTTTTTTGGTTAAATGGGAAATGACTTCTAGAACCAAAACCAGCGGACCAACTTCCTCATGATTTCTTCTTCCACCGAAACTTCAGTTTAAAAATCTGAGATAAGGTCTTGAAATAAATATCTCAACTGCTTGGTTGGACTTCACTGTACTCTAATGGCCGCCGCTCCTCTCTCTACCACCATCCATATCTCCTTTGTAGACACCAAAAAAACAAGAACAAGGTTTACGGTCACCACTCCTGTAATTAGGCTAGAAACTCAGAGAAAATTTGCCACCACTTCCAAATCCATTCCAGAAACTCCTCCAACACCACTTTCAGAAAACACCAAGAAGAAGAATTCTTCCTTGTCTGAACAGCTTTCATCCCTTGCAAATACAACCTTATCCAATCTTCCAGAAGACCAACCTCATGTCTTTTCAAAGCCAAAACCCACATGGGTCAACCCAACTAAGGCGAAGCGCCCAGTGCTTTCTCACCAGAGACAAAAACGCTCTTCACCATCATACAGTCCACAATTGAGAGACTTCCAACGTTTTGCTCGGAAATTGAATGACTGTAATTTCTCTTCGGAATCCGAATTTGTGGCTTGTTTGGAAGAAATTCCAAGCCCACTTACTAGAGAAAATGCACTCTTGGTGCTCAACAGTTTGAAGCCATGGCAGAAGACTCATAAGTTTCTCAATTGGATCAAGACCCAGAATTTACTTCCCATGGAAACCATATTCTACAATGTCACAATGAAGTCTCTGAGGTTTGGGAGACAGTTTCATTTGATAGAAGAGCTTGCACACCAGATGATTGAGAGTGGGGTTGAATTGGACAACATCACTTACTCCACCATCATAACATGTGCTAAAAAGTGCAACCTTTTTGACAAGGCTGTGTACTGGTTTGAAAGGATGTACAAGACCGGTTTGATGCCGGATGAGGTAACTTATTCAGCTATTTTAGATGTTTATGCTAGGTTAGGCAAGGTTGAAGAGGTGGTGAATTTGTATGAGAGAGGGAGAGCAACTGGGTGGAAGCCTGACCCCATCACATTCTCTGTGTTGGGGAAGATGTTTGGGGAGGCTGGGGATTATGATGGGATTAGGTATGTTTTGCAGGAGATGAAATCTCTTGAGGTGCAGCCTAATTTGGTTGTGTACAACACCTTGTTGGAAGCAATGGGAAAGGCTGGGAAGCCAGGATTTGCACGGAGCCTGTTTGAAGAAATGATTGACTCAGGGATAGCTCCAAATGAGAAGACTCTGACTGCAGTAATTAAGATATATGGAAAGGCTAGGTGGTCTAGAGATGCTTTGGATTTGTGGAAACGGATGAAGGAAAATGGCTGGCCTATGGATTTTATTCTGTATAATACATTGTTGAATATGTGTGCAGATGTTGGATTGGTGGAGGAAGCTGAAACTCTGTTCAGGGATATGAAACAGTCTGAGCATTGCAAGCCAGATAGCTGGAGTTACACGGCAATGCTCAACATATATGGGAGTCAAGGAGATGTGGACAAGGCAATGAAACTGTTTGATGAAATGTCTAAGTTGGGTATTGAACTTAATGTGATGGGGTGTACCTGTTTGATTCAGTGTTTGGGAAAGGCCATGGAAATTGATGGTTTGGTCAGAGTTTTTGACATTTCGGTTGAGAGAGGAGTTAAGCCAGATGACAGGTTATGTGGTTGCTTGCTATCTGTTGTGTCTCTGTCTCAGGGTAGTAAGGATGAGGAAAAAGTGATTGCTTGTTTGCAGCGAGCTAACCCAAAATTGGTTGCCTTTATTCAATTGATTGTAGATGAGGAAACTAGTTTTGAGACTGTCAAGGAAGAGTTCAAGGGTATCATGAGCAATGCTGGGGTTGGAGTGAGAAGACCCTTCTGTAACTGCTTGATTGACATATGTAGAAACAAAGATCTCGTAGAGAGAGCCCACGAGCTACTTTACCTGGGGACTTTATATGGATTGTACCCAGCTTTGCACAACAAAACACGCGATGAATGGTGTTTGGATGTTCGAACATTGTCAGTTGGTGCAGCACTAACTGCACTTGAAGAGTGGATGATGACACTCACAAAAATTGTTAAGCGGGAGGAGGCACTGCCAGAGTTATTCCTAGCCCAAACTGGTACTGGTGCTCATAAGTTTGCACAGGGACTCCATATTTCTTTTGCCTCTCATTTGAGAAAGTTGGCTGCTCCATTTAGGCAGAGTGAGGATAAAGTTGGCTGTTTTATTGCAACTAGAGAGGATTTAATCTCTTGGGTGCAATCAAACTCTCCGTCACCTGCTATTGCAACCTAATACGGTCGAAATGCTCGATTTCATCCACCTTTTTCGCAATGGGCTAATACTTAACGATAGTTGGCAAGCCTATTTTATGACTTGAAAGGTCAAGGTGTGGAGAGTTGAAGCCATAGGAGATGAGATGTACTCTTCCTTATTTATTAGAAATGTAAACACAACCTCAAATTTAGTATTCGTTTTTATTTTCTCTTCATTTGTCTGCCTACTGTGAATTGATTTATTTATGCAAATTGTTACGGGGAAAAAAAAGGTCCAATGCGTGCCTAGAACTAATAGGAATGCTAGAAATTCAAACACAACTCTGGCAAAAACACCTTAATTAACGGAAAGACAAAAACTAACTCAAATTAAAACACATGAAACCTAACAATCAATGTGTGGTTCCCTATTTTTAGTTTACGAAAGGTATAATCTGTTGTGCAATTTATAATTTGATTTGATTTAGAGATCTCTAATTCAGAATGATGTTAATTTGCGATGGTGGAAATCCACCCTCAGTTACAGATTGTCATTTCTGACTAAGGACTGCTCCAGTTCAATCAGTACACTTGTATCCCCACCAATATACACCCATATTTTACTAGGCTCTGCCAGAAGAGAGAAAGAAAAAAGAAAATAAAATGGAAAGGGCCTTCGCTATGCAAAAATTTCTATCATTTTTCATCTCTATAACTGCAAAAAAAGAGGGAGGGGGAGCAGAAACGGCTAATGGATAAAGAAACAGTTTAAAAGGCTGTACTTTCTTTTTTCCCACTCCTAAAGAAAATTTCCAAAAACCCATCTGCAATGTCAATTCTTAGGTCATGCCAAATTGCATTTGGGATAGAGCTGTAACAGTTGCCTCTTGTCATTAAAATATGAGATTCCTCAGTGACAAGTTTTTGTTGCAAGACCAGGAAAATACCCCGATCCATGAAAAATGGATCAGCTGTGAAACTATGGCATCATCTTCAGGGCAACCTCAGGTGAAAAAATGTCATCACATGTATGGAGCCAACAGCGGGTTGAAGGCCTCACAGATATTTCCCTGATGATTTCCAGATTCTTCCTTCAAGTGATATCACCATAACAGTAACGTCATCATGATACTTCCTCCGATCTCCTTGTGGGATATCCAGCAATTCATGAAAATCCATTCCTGCAACAATTGAATCCAACATCACCACTCTAAATTTTCTAATTGGGTCGTATAGACACATAGACACTGTAGTTGACATGCTAAGACATTCATCCATTAATGAAATCAACATATTGATTGCAGCAGTATAGCAACAGATCACATCATAAAATAACTTTTTCTCCAAATACAAAAACCAAACAAACCCATGCAAACAAATGCAGCAGACAGACACAACCACCATCCTGAATTTACAACTGTCACGTCAGCCAAACTCTAGAATCAAAAGAAATACAAATGCATAAAGCTGGGTATTAACTAACTAAAATAGACCTCTCTGAAATTGACTTTATACAACCCAGTATAAGGTAATAATTTGGAAGTCCACTGAAGTGATAGGAATTTTATGGAAGAGTACATACGAATGTGTAAGAACTGTCATCTTTCAAAAGAAGGGAACTAATATAGTAGCTGCTGCTCAAATGCTACTAACAATTAAAGCACTGGGCCAAAAGCTTAAGAGAATGGAAAATATAGACTTATTAAAGACTATCTATTGCTAAAAGACAACACATTTCTTCGAGGCTCTGAGACACACATTTTAATAGGAAAGCCCGGAAGAAGGACAAGAGATCATGTGGAGAGCCAGTTAGGAGAAAAGAAAGTCAGGGAAAGAAAATTAATAAGCTTCCAGCACCAAATTAGGGGGAAAAGTTTCCAAATCTTCAAAGTTCAACATGTATACTACGCAAGAATTTTTATTAAACTTTTTTAAAACAGTTTTCTGTTTTAAAAAACTTAAGAAGAACAAATTTTGTTCTTTATTAAGTTTTATAAAACAGAAAACAGTTTTTAAAAACCAAATCAATCAGACCCTTCGTTATTACTTTCTGAAATTTACCATCAGTTCATTCCTCAACATGCGTTCTTCTATAAACAACCAACCAGAAGACTGCAAAACAAATGTCTTATATAATCTAATTAATATTCCGTCCACTTACATCGTTCAACAAATTGTATATGTCTAAGAAGACTGCAAAACAAGAAAGATACACAAGGTGAGAAGAACCATTTACCAGCCTTCTTAGCTGCACGGAGCAGCAGCTCTTCTATTAAATGTTGGGCAGGATCTCCATCTGGAAACTTTTCCATGAAGCTCTCAACTTGAGAAACCACTTCTTCATTGTTTAGATATTGATATAAACCATCAGATGAGAGGATCAGGAATTGATCCCTTGGGCATAATCTATGGTGACGCAGCGAAGGGGAGCAGGATATATACGGAGCAGTGCCAATATATTCATTACGAAACATTTCTAGTACTGCATCATTCAACTTCGGCTACAGAAAAAATCAATAAATACCATCATGTAAGAATACATGTATTAAATATGTAAGAAATTTATGCAGTCCTAAACAAGAGACATGACAAAAAATCAGACTTCTAATTTTGAGTGTAGAAGAGTATTAGTACATGCAGCAGTACCATAAGCACAATAAAAGGTGGGTTAAATAACAAATAAATGAGTCCTACAGTATGATTATACGAGCAGTCGAGCACCAACGCAACGTGTTCTCCCAGCAATTGACCTTAACACTCATCTTCTCATTTTATAATCAGAAGTTTATTGCAAGACTGGAGTCCAACTGGTTGGACACTGTAGCTTACATCTATTTAGTTCATCATATATCATTATAGCATCTAAAGAATAATTTTGAAGTCACGTGACAGGTTTCACGATTTTATCCTTTCATTTTTTACTGAGGATGCAATAAGTTTTGCATTGTAATAGATATTTCTATTTGTCGCAAAAACTAATATTTTTCAAAATAAACGTTAAATATATAAAACACAAAACGATCATGAACAATAAAATTTACATGTCTATGAATATAAATAGTCAAATAACATCAGTGTATCTATGCCCTCACCTCTTTGCGCATCTGTTTAAATACTTGTCTATTGGCATATATGTACTTGCAAACAGTATGTGTCCACGCATGTGCACATTTTATTTAAAACAAAAGGTGGCACTAAGCAAAATGAATCATAAATCTTTATTGGCATCAAACAAAGAATCAACATGAAATATTATTCCATAACGCATGAACTATAGAAATCAGTACATTCTTTCCTCTCTGAAGGAAGGAGAGAATGGTTCAGAAGCATGCTGTTTATAACTTATTAAAAGAAAGAGCATTGCATCAATAAATAATGTATTTCCAAAGATACCTGTTTCAAAAATCCTGCCCCAAATGCTCTGGTGACCTTAAGACGACCTTTAACTCTATCTTTGACTATACAATGGGGATCATCAGGATGCTCATTTTTAATTCTAACGATTTCCTGCAAGACAACAAGTTCCATTCTTTAGACAACTGATATATGCAGATGACAACATGACTGAAGAAAAAGGAAACAAGACTAATAACCGCAACCACTATTTAAGTATAACTTCTGATATTCATCATTTCATAATAATGCTAATGATCTAACCTCTTGAATATATCACAACAAATTACCTAATCTCAATACTGCATGTTACTAAATCTTAAACTTCATCTTCGGTTTGGTATAAAACAAAATGCCAGATTAAATGAATTAAACAATGCATCCCTGCTAGGAATACAATTTACTCAAGGAAAACTACACAATGGCATGCATACACAAACTCAAATATGGACACACACACTAATGGTTGTACTACTAGTTTTAAGGATATGACATGTAGCTGAAAACCAAACTCGACAGTCACGAAAAGGCCAACTGATTCAAAATTAGACTCACTTCTTCAATGCTGGTGCTGTGGTCAGTGGAAAGCTGCAATGCGACCAACCTCATTTCTTGAGTAGGACCCTGATTCCCCACCTTGATTGCACTTTCAGCTTGAGTTTGATCTAAAGCTAAGGACTCCTCAACTATGCTCTCAGTGCTGGAACCAACATCAACATCAACATCTCCTCCCTTGCTTGCGGATTCCACATTAGAAGTATCATGCCCCTCCTTGGACTCATAATGCGCAACTATAGCGCGACTATCCCCAACATTCATCACATACACATCCTCATCCCTCATCAAAACAACCAACAGACAAGAACCCATCAAAGCAAGTTCGGGATTTGTATCCAGAAGCTTATCCGTCATGTCCAAATATGCAAGCTCCGTCACTTCAAGCGCCCGAGACAGTGCATTCAAAACCAAATCATGATCCACGGGACCCACTTTCCTCCTCCTCCCACCACCACCAGTGCCAATGCCAGAAGCAGAAGGCTTGTTTTCCGCCTCAGACTTCTCATCTTTTTCTTCTGTCCCCAAATTCCACGGCAACGACTTCCTACCATGACCCTCCTTATGCTTCGACAACCCATGCTTCAGTTTGGACAACAACAGCCACCGTCTACTAACGGCGGAACCCGCATTGGCATTGCTAACGCTGAGCGCATCATCAACGGAAAACGCGAACCTGTCAGAGCCAGAAAGATCAAGCCCGTCTTCAGGGTCTTCAGCTAGCAATTCCCACAGCCTACGCCGTTTACTCTCCGTTCCCGTTCCTGTTACTGCTCCGGGTACCATTTTCGCCGAACCAGAAGTCGAGTCTTCTATCTCCGTCTTGTTTTTCTGCTCAACGGGATTGTTATTGTTATTGTTATTATTACTCTCTCGTGGTTCTTCTTCTTCTTCTTCTTCTTCAGCTTCCCAGAACAAACCCTGAAGCTCGTTGTGAACGGCGCGGTAAAGATGACCCATAAGAAACTCCGGTGCGTCGGGGCCGTTGAAACCGTCGTAAATCCCCACGAACAACCACCCCTGCTCCTCCGACACCACCACGTGAACCCGATCCTCCCCAGCCTTCCCCAGAGCCCACTGCACATTGCTCTCGCTCTTCATCTCCGGCGGCGGCTTCGGCTTCGCCTCGCTCGCCGGAACCTCCTTCCTCCCGACGAAGTTCAGCACCGGCACCACCCACGGCCGCTTCCTATCCGACATCTTCCGCTGGAACGCCTTCCGAAACCCCGACACGCCCTTCTTCCTCGCGTACATCGCCCCCAGAGGAGCCGAGAAAGGAACATCCCCGCCGCCATCGGCACCGACGCCGGAGTTTATCGGTCCGGAGTGGGCGCCGCTCTCAATTGGACCAGAGAGAAAGAAACCGCTTCCCTCGAAGAGTTCACCCCCTCTGGGCACGGGCTGAAGCGGAAGAGCGCTGAACGACGACGTACTCTCAAAGCCATTGACGATGCTGCCCTTGGTGGCGGCCCCAGCGCAATCGGCGGCTGCGTCTTCTTCTAACTGAATAACAGTCTTGGGGACGGAGCTGTTGGCGCTGACGGCAGCTCCCGAAATAGCCTTGAAACCAGTTTCGGGGAATTCGGGTCGGGTTTGGGTTTTCGGGAGGGATTCGTGGGTTGGAGAGAAGCGGAGGGAGGTGGAGGGTGAGAGGAAGCGATCGGAGTGAGTTGGAGAGAGAAAGCGGGCGGAGGATCTGACGTAGCAGAAGGAGTGGCCTAGGGTTTCGTCTAATGGCTCTGCTGCTGTGAATATCCCGTCTTGCTGTTCGGTTCTCTTGGTCCGGTTATTAACCGGTTCGAAGCAGGAACACAACCTCGAAACTCCACTTCCCATCACATTTGTCTTCTTTGGCGGCACACCAACTAGATTTTCCGGCACATCCCAACCCCCAAGCCCAATCCTATACTAGAAAGGGACCGAGGGGAGGAGGGAAGAGGGACAAAGGGCAACACACAAAATATTTTGAAAAATAAAAAGGAAGAAAGAAAGAGAGAGAGAGAGAGACAGGGAGTGAGGAAAAGAAAAGAAAACAAAACGAGGAAAGTGAGGGAGAGGGGAGAAGAAAAGAAAGGAGTGTGAGCGAAGGTGTTTTTTTCCTTTTTTTTTTTTTTGGATATAGTATTACTACTTTTATTTTTGAGTTGAGATCTTGTGAGAAGAAGGCAAGAATAGTGAGGTGCTTTGTTTGTAATGACTGATGAGAGAGAGTGAGAGGGGAGTTTGTACGTGAGTAGAAAAATTGTTGTTGGTTTGTCCCTTTGTGCGGCTTTTTCAAATGTTTTTTCTTCCGTTTGTGTTGAAGTTGTTGGGTCTGATATATATGAGTTGACGGTTACGTCTGGAAATACTGTGGGTGTTTAATGTAAGCTGGCTCGACACGTAGGATTCCAGCTCACCCTTTCTACTGCTCCAGCTACACCCTGCCAGTTCTCTTTGACTTTATACAGATTTTAATGCCAGAAATTCTACCGGTATTTATTAATGATATAATCATACCAGCAGTTTTCAATACCAGATGGGTTTTTTTTTTTTGGTGAAAATACCAGATGGGTTTACAAAAAATACTATACACTAATTATAATTATAATTATAATCTAATTAATTATTATATATATTTATGTGCATTAATTAATTATTATATTTTAATAATTCTTCATTAATATTACCAGCACCGTCACTTGTCTTTTTTTTTTTTAATAAAGTGGATCAATAGTGGTTCCCCCTATTACCAGCACTGATATTCAATTATATTTCACTATTTTATCTATTATAATATTAATTTTTAGAACTTAAATTTTTAATTGAATATTGTTTTAGAGAAATAAAAAATTTTATTTTAACTGGGGTTTTATTGTTTCAATGTAGCATTAATTTTTTCTTTCAAATAAATATTATATATATATTACTTTCAAGTTATTATATTTCATTATATATTTATAACAATTGTTAATACTTCAATATTTTTTTTTTAGGAAATACTTCAATAGTTAATAAGCATAATTTAGTTTATATAAAAAATAAACATAATTTAGTAAAATTGTTTCACTCATTAGGTTATTCGTTGTTTTTATTAATACTTGTTGAAGGTTTTTCTATGTATCATCATTTCTGTTATTAGTTAGTTATAGGATTGCCTTGTTAGTTAGCTATGTGATACTCATTGTAATCTAGTTAGTTAGGTTGGTTACACTTTCTGTTTGTTCGTTGTAACTAACTTGGCTGATAGGCTAGGTGGGATTTGGGTATATAAGCCATATGCTAGGTGCCTTGCAGTGCACACAAAGAAAATCAACTCTGTATTGATCAAAACAAAACTGTATTCGGGAGTGCAAGTGTGAGAGTGATCTCGGGTGAATTCTTGTACTGTGAGTGAGAGTTTTTTCAAGTGATCAATAATAATTGAGTCAGTGTGGACGTAGGAGATTAGTTGCTCCGAACCATGATAATATCGAGTGTGTTTCAATTCCTTTCTTTCTCTATTCAAAGTGGAATTAAGAAGTTCTTGCTGAATCGGTTTGATCAATCATTCTTAGTTGTGTTTTGGTGTTTAATTCATAACAACTGGTATCTAGAGCTCATATTCTTGGGCAATCTTTCCGCGATGAGTTCCACAAAGTTTGACATAGAGAAGTTTACCGGTGACAACGATTTTAGCCTATGGAGAATCAAGATGAAAGCGCTTCTCGTTCATCAGGGTCTTGAGGAGGCATTGGCAGGAGCTGCAAAGCTTCCCAGTACGCTTTCTGACAAAGAAAAGAAGGATATGATTAGTAAGGCTCATAGTACTATCATTCTTTCTTTGGGTGATGAAGTTCTAAGAGAGGTGGCTGAAGAATCCACAACAGCAGGTGTTTGGGTGAAACTTGAAAGTCTGTACATGACAAAGTCTCTGACAAACAAGTTGTACCTGAAGAAGAGGCTTCACCAATTGAAGATGGAAGAGGGCTCTTCAATCAAAGAACATGTCTCGCTTTTCACAAAAGCAGTTCTTGATTTGAAGAGTGTGGATGTTAAGATCGATGAAGAGGACCAAGCTGTGATGCTGTTATGTTCTCTCCCTCAATCTTTCGAAAATCTTGTTGATACCATGATGTTTGGCAGGGAAACCCTCACTTTGGAGGAGGTTAAAGCAACTCTTAATTCTTGAGAGATGAAGAAGAAAATCACTGAGAATAAAGGTGAAGGTGTTGAATCAGAGGTGCTGTTTGCTAGGGGAAGGACTGAGAAGAAAGAAGGTAAAGGCAAGAACAAACAAAGGTCTAAGTCCAAGACCAAGCTCAGCTGCTACTATTGTCACAAAGAAGGGCATTTTAGAAAAGACTGTCCTGAGAGGAAGAAGAAGAACAATGGCAAGCATAAAGAGTCCAATGACATTGCTGTGGTGGCTGATGGATATGAGAGTGCTGATGTTCTGGCTGTTACTGCTGACAATTGCAGTAATGAATGGATCCTTGATTCGGGTTGTACCTATCATATGACCCCTAATCAAGATTGGTTTGAGACTTATAAGGAAATCGATGGAGGGAAGGTTCTAATGGGGAACAATATTGCTTGCAAGGTTGTTGGCATTGGAACCATAAAGATCAAGTTGCTTGATGGATCAATCAAGACCTTCACTGAGGTGAGGCATGTACCAGACCTCAAAAGAAATTTAATTTCTTTGGGTATGTTGGACCAATCCGGTTGCACATTCAGAGGATATGGTGGAGCATTGAAGATCAGCAAGGGATCTTTACAAATCATGAAAGGCATCAGGAAGAATGGCCTGTATAGGTTGTAAGGTAATACCATTCTAAACTCTGCTGGTTTAGTTTCTGTTTCTAATAACATTTCTACCAAGTTGTGGCATCATAGATTGGGTCATGTTAGTGAAAGAGGGATAGAAGAACTACATAAGCAGGGTTTACTTGGGGAAGGAAATCTTGATAAACTTGAGTTTTGTGAGCATTGTCTATATGGTAAGCGAGAAAGAGTTAAGTTTTCTTCTGGTTTGCATACTACAAAGGGCATTGTTGATTATGTTCATTCTGACATATGGGGACCAACCAAGGTGCCATCTCTAGGTGGTGCTAGGTACTTCATTACATTCATTGATGATTGGTCTAGGAAAGTTTGGGTTTACTTGTTGAAGCACAAAAACCAAGCCTTTAAAATTTTCAAACAATGGAAAGCACTAGTGGAAAATCAAACTGGCCGCAAGGTAAAAGTACTGAGAACAGATAATGGTCTTGAATATTTGAGTGAGGAATTCACAAATTTCTGCAAGGACAATGGGATAGCAAGACACAAAACCGTGAGGCTTACTCCTCAACAAAATGGTCTTGCTGAAAGGATGAATAGGACCATTTTGGAGAGGGTAAGATGTATGCTATCAAATGCAAAAGTGAGCAAAAGTTTCTGGGGTGATGTAGTCAATACTGCATGCTACTTAATCAACAGAAGTCCATCTTCTGCTGTCGGTTTTAAAACACCAGAAGAGCTATGGACTGGAAGGGTTCCCAACCTTGATAACCTCAGAAATTTTGGCTGCACTGCATTCATTCATGTGAAGGGAGGAAAGCTTGATCCAAGGTCTAAGAAGGAAATTTTCTTAGGATACCCTGAAGGTGTCAAAGGGTATAAGGTTTGGCTTAAAGAACCTGTTGGAGGAAAAGCAATTGTCAGCAGAGATGTAGTTTTCAAGGAAGAACCACTGCTTGAAAGCATTGAGACACATAATGTGGAGACTCAGAAAACATCTAAACAAGACCATGGTATTCAATTGAAGGTGGAGACAAATGAAACAGAAGAATTGTGTCATACACCCTGTTCAGATGCTGAAGAAGAAACTGAACCAGAATCAGGTGACAATTCCTGGAATCTGGCCAGGGACAGAGAAAGAAGGCAGACAAAGGCACCACAAAGATATGGATATGCTGATCTCATAGCATATGCATTGAGTGTGGAAACTGAGTCTGTTGATTCTGAACCGGTGAGTTACAAAGAAGCAGTGGCTGGAATTGAACAGGACAATTGGAGAATTGTTATGCAAGAGGAAATGGATTCTTTGTTGAAAAATAATACCTGGGAGCTTGTTGAAAAACCAGAGAAGCAGAGAATTGTGGGATGCAAGTGGGTTTTCAAGAGAAAATCAGAAGGTTTAGAGAAGGAAAACTATAGATATAAGGCTAGACTTGTGGCAAAGGGATTCACACAAAGAGAAGGGATTGATTTCAAAGAAATCTTTTCTCCTGTGGTGAAGCATACTAGCATTCGGGTTATTCTAACTCTTGTTGCTATCCACAATCTAGAGCTTGAACAAATCAATGTAAAAACTGCCTTTTTACATGGACAGCTAGAAGAGAGGATTTATATGAGACAGCCCGAGGGATTTGAAGCTAAAGGAAAAGAACAAATGGTTTGTTTGTTGAAGAAGTCCTTGTATGGACTTAAACAATCTCCTAGACAATGGTATAAGAGATTTGATTCCTTTGTTATTTCAAATGGCTATATCAGAAGTTCTTATGATAGTTGTGTGTATTTCAAGAAAGAAAAATCTGGTTGCTTCATCTATCTACTATTGTATGTAGATGACATGTTAATTGCAAGTGCAGATTCTGTTGCAATTCAGAAATTGAAAGGGCTGCTGAGTTCAGAATTCGAAATGAAAGATTTAGGGGCTGCTAGAAGGATTTTGGGCATGGAAATCACCAGGAACAAATCAGAGGGATGGTTATTTGTTAATCAAAACAGCTACATTGAAAAGGTTCTAAAGAAGTTTAGTATGCAAGATGCCAAGGTTGTGTCTACACCTCTTGCAGGACATTTCAGATTATCAGTTAATCAGTCTCCTAAGACTGATGAAGATTACAAACACATGAGTAGCATACCATACTCCAATGCCACAGGGAGTCTCATGTATGCCATGATTTGTACAAGGCCAGATTTGGCCTATGCTGCTAGTATGGTGAGCAGGTTCATGGGGAACCCAGGAAAGGAACACTGGCATGCTGTAAAATGGATCTTTCGATATCTGAAGGCTACCAAGTTTGTTGGTCTTGTGTATGGCAGATCAAAGGCA
Source organism: Calophaca sinica (assembly GCA_037113605.1). Taxonomy (NCBI): domain Eukaryota; kingdom Viridiplantae; phylum Streptophyta; class Magnoliopsida; order Fabales; family Fabaceae; genus Calophaca; species Calophaca sinica. The sequence continues at coordinate 36,332,801 of CM073731.1, forward strand.
GAAGGAAATGGTTTAGCAGGCTTTGTTGATGCAGATTTCGCAGGAGATATTGACAAGAGAAGGTCAATAACAGGTTACTTGTTTACTTTGTATGGAAATGTAGTGAGTTAGAAAGCTAATTTGCAATTAATTGTAACTCTTTCAACTACTGAATCTGAGTATATAGCACTGACTGAAGTGGTTAAAGAAGTTATCTGGTTAAAGGGACTGATAAGTGAACTTGAAGGAAGGGTTACTGCTGTGACTGTTTGGTGTGACAGTCAAAGTGCAATTTGTCTATCTAGGAATCAAGTATTCCATGATAGGACAAAGCATATAGACATTAGATTGCACTACATTCGGGACATCATTGCTCAAGGCATTGTGGAGGTCAAGAAAGTTGCAAGTGAATATAATCCAGCTGATATGTTAACTAAAGTGGTTCCAATTACCAAATTTAATCATTGCTTAGATTTGGTGAACATTGGAACTTGTGATAAATAAGTTTCTGCTCAGAAACTGAAGGCATTCCTGACTTGCTTGAAGAAATGAAGATTCAAGGTGGAGAATTGAAGGTTTTCTATGTATCATCATTTCTGTTATCAGTTAGTTATAGGATTGCCTTGTTAGTTAGCTATGTGATACTCATTGTAATCTAGTTAGTTAGGTTGGTTACACTTTCTGTTTGTTCGTTGTAACTAACTTGGCTGATAGGCTAGGTGGGATTTGGGTATATAAGCCATATGCTAGGTGCCTTGCAGTGCACACAAAGAAAATCAACTCTGTATTGATCAAAACAAAACTGTATTCGGGAGTGCAAGTGTGAGAGTGATCTCGGGTGAATTCTTGTACTGTGAGTGAGAGTTTTTTCAAGTGATCAATAATAATTGAGTCAGTGTGGACGTAGGAGATTAGTTGCTCCGAACCACGATAATATCGAGTGTGTTTCAATTCCTTTCTTTCTCTATTCAAAGTGGAATTAAGAAGTTCTTGCTGAATCGGTTTGATCAATCATTCTTAGTTGTGTTTTGGTGTTCAATTCATAACACTTGTGAAAAAATTTTAAACGTCACTCAATATGGAAGGAAGTGAGTATGATTAATTAAACGGTTTGTGTCTTCACTTTTTTACAGAAAATGTGTCTACAGTTAACTCTTATAATTAATATTAAGAGTTTAATTAAGTATATATATAGAATATTCTAGTTATCTGGCTTTAATTTATTCACCGGAAGTGTTTAAAAAATCTGCAAATTTACAATTTCATTCTTGAGTCTAATTAATTAAGCATTTAAGTTATCTCATACTCTAGCTTCTCATGAATCACGTACCATCTTCATGATACGATATTTATTTAGAATTTTTATGATAAATTAAATCAAATCACTATTAACTTATTTTTTTTATTAACTACCCAATCAAACAAAAAAAAATTCATATTTCTTGAAACAATAATGAATTTTTTCAATTAATTATTAAATATAATAACATATTTATAAATAACTAATAAATATTTTAAGTATTTATATGTTATATTTAATTTGATTTTATAAACTATTAGGATACTTTTTATTTATTAAATTATTTTTTAAAATAATTTCAAATGAATCATTTTTGTTTTGGATATACCATATAATATATATTATATGGAATTTCACTAATTTCATAAATCAAAAAATTAGTTCATGATAACAAGTTCCTGTAATCATGTCTTAGTGTGTGTTTCCCTCAAGAAATTACATTTCCGGGAATGACATTTCAAGGAATATTATTACCATTAATGTAATTCATACTCAAGTGTTTGGTAACTATTTAGAATTCTCTGGAATGTTTTAATAACTTATTTAATTAGAAAATTAAAATTACAAATAAATAGGAAATGAGGTGAGAGTGGAAAGTTATGGGTGGTTGAATTTCCGTGGAAATATTAGATTCCCACCCTTTTTACATGAGAATAAGAAGTGAGGAAATCATGCGTAAATAATATTCCTCAGAATAAAAGTTACCTAAAAATAATTTTGTTAAACTTTAAACAAACATAGGAATATAGCATTTCCTACCCCACTTTTCCAAGAATAATATTTCTCAACTTAAAACAAACACACTTTTACCTATACAAGAGGCGTTACTAAAGTCTCAACTTGCGTGATCTTATTCCCCAAGTTGGCTTGCTTTCCAATTCATAATACTCATGCTAGTAATCAGTTTGGATCCTCTACGATTGTTGTATCTCTACAACAGCAAAACAAAGTGTATGATGAAAGAGAAAATGGAGAAAAGATAGGAAGATGATGAAGAGACAGAGGAATTGAGAGAGAGAGAAGTTATATGGGTTCTAGGGATCGGAGTGTACAGTAGAGGATCCAAATCCACTGGTAACTTCTTTTTTTGGCCGCAGTGAGTAAACAAGGGGGAAAAATATGGAAGCTACATAATAAAGAGAATTTTTTTTTTGGTACATGAACTTTTATCCTTTTTATTATTTGAAATAATAAATTTTTAAATAAAAAGTGTATTTACATTAAACGCTTAAAATATTTTAAAGACAGTCTAAAATAAGTAGATATAGATAAATTCATTATCTATCAAAAAATATATAAATTCATTATTTCATACAAAATACGTATTTCTTTTCCTTTTTTTGCATAAAAAGGAAAACAAATTTGTAAGATTCACAACAACAACAACAACAACAACAAAAATCTCTTTTTCCTTCTTTTTTCTTTCATCTAAATATGAAAATATATTAGGGTCCATTTAATTTGTAAAACTGTTTCTATTTTTATTGTCTCTTATAATTATAAAATATCATTTTATTTTTATTTTGTTTATTGTTTTTAAATAATTGTACAAAAAAGATGAATTTTTTTACTGTTTTTAATATCTCTTATACAATATTTAAAAATAAGAAACAAAATAAAAGGCGATAATTTTTTATTTAAAGATAAAAAATAAGAAAAAGTTTTTGCAAACCATATACTAGTATGTCCGTAAAATTCTTCATTTCCTCTTCAACCGTTATCTTTCATATCGATTTCTCTTTATTCAAATCAAATAAAAGAGATAAAAGGTGATGAGGCTACTGCAATTTTTTAATACTTTTATTTGAATTCATTTTTCGTGAAAAGTATTAAGTCTTATGTTTCATATTTTTTTTGTTACTGTGTGCGTTTTGATCGAATTGATAATTAAAATAGATTTACATAATTGATTCATAAGTAGATTTCACATTAGAATAGTGAGAGTTTTTAATAAGAATGTGACAAGAGTAAATTTTGACCATAGAACCATGCATGTATGGTCTCCTAAAAAAAACCATGCATGTATGGTCAAAATTAAAAATTATTTATTTGTGATATGACTACATAAAAAAGTCATAAAACACTATGTTTAAAATCTTGACTATTCATTATTAAATTTAAGGGTTAAGTAATTTTCCTTGGTGGGCAACCCACTTACATGGGGATCTCTTGGCACTACAGCAAAAATCAGTTTAGGCAACAACAAAAAACCGTGGCCAGAAATGAAAAAACCGTGGCCTAAACTTTAGGCAAAGGTTTGGCCACGGTTTTGTAGGCGTGGAGTATGCGGCCGTTGCGTATTCCTTTACGCCCGCGGTTTTGTTTTTAGCCCCGCGCTACAAAGATAACCGTGTCACATAACACGAGCAGTCACGGTTTTACGTACGGTTTAGAACCACGGTTTTACGGTCTTGTTTTTAGACCACAGTGACACAAGTGTTGTCTATACTTTAAGCCACGGTTATACTAAGCGTTGTCTCGTCTTGTGGGCAACAAAATTTTAACCGTGACCTATACCTTTAGGCCACACATATGCAAGCGTTGCCAACTTAGCGAAGCAGTCTGCGGTTTTCTAGACTGTTTTAGGCGCTGATTTCTTTGGTCTTGTTTTTGACCACATTGACATAAACATTACCTATATTTTAAGCCACGGTTATACTAGCATTGCCTATATTTTAAGCTACGGTTATACTTTTTAGCCACGACTCATTTCAATAAAATAATTTCAGCAGCATAATTAAATAAATACGGTAAATTATAAATGTGAATAAACCATATAGATAATTAATTACTATCATTTAAAACAACTAAACCATTAATTTTTTATAGCTATTTAATAATAAACAAGAGTTTAATATAACAAGTCTTAATACAAGTAGCAAAGGTTAAAAACTTTGTCTAAGTATATCAAAATATTATAACACTACTACGCAACCATAAAACACTAGTACATAATTATATCTTGTCATCATAAGTCTAAAAACATCTAAATCTTCCACGAATTAACCATTCATCTTGAGGATGATCTTCATGAGGATGATCTTCATGTATAGGCTTGCATTATATAAAAACAAGTTAATATGAATGGATCACTCAAAGTCGGATCAATGACTTTCACTAGCAAATAGAGAGGCTCAAACATGTATAGATGGAGTGCAAATATATGGAGATAGATACCACTTTGCAAATGGAGGCTACTTAATTAGTAATTGCATTTCCAAAATCCAAGCTAAACCATAAGCTACTAATTTGCTTAGATTCAAAACCACAACAAAGCAGTTAAATTATTAACTAATTTCTTGATTACTAAGTACCATAAACCGAATCTTACTAGAAACTACACCAAGGTTGAGGCATTCATATATATTACCATACCATCATTGCAGCAAGCCTTCACACGAAAAAAGGACATGCCTTTACAATACAAATTGATTGTTGTTCACTTTAATAAACCCACTATGTACTCAAATCATTTTGTGAAAGATGGACATAAGGGTACAATTATTCACTTGATCGGCTCAATTCAACTTGCAAGTTTTATTCTTACTAAAAGAGAAAGGCATGTTGTATTAGAAGCGATTCAATGATATGAAAGCTAAAGCAACCTCAATGCTCAATATCTAAAAATACCCAATGCTAAATTTCTTTTGTTAGAATATGCATGTTAATTGTCACCTTCACATGGAATCGAGATAAAATTAGTTATGTAATCATGAAGCAAAAGTGATGCTTGGTAAAAAAAAAAATATTCCATCGAGGTCATACGGATATTTACAGTCTTGAGTTGTTATCACATTTATTGCTTTTTTAACTACACAAATGGCAAAGAAATGATTAATAAATGATAAATTGAGTCTAATAGCTATCTTTCCATCAGAAAGTTAAGAAGTGATTTTCTATAAGTGGGAAGCTGACAACATACCTTTGTACACAATTTATGCCTTGTTTATAATCTTTCAACTTCGGCTTGCATCTTTGCATTATTCGGATTGTAGACAACCTTCCAAGGCCTTGGCATTCTTATTCTCCCTCTTCACTAAAGGAAGAATCATACTCTATGAACTTTATAACTTTGCATTATGGTTTCACTAACAAAAAATGAGGATGCTTATGGAAGCGAACACTTCAAAAGCGAGAGGAGTGATAAATCCAAAACAACAAATATCTCAAAAACACACATAATTCTTATTCCTTAGAATATGTGAAATGAAGTAGACCATATGAGTCACAAAATAGAAGAAAATCGAAACAAAATTTGAAAGCACAGAAAATTTGAAATCGTCATACTTAGAGCATCCTAAGTATAGCTTTATGTACTCTAGGTAGCTATCGGATGTAATTTCCCAATATATGCGCACATCATCATTCTGATCTTGTTTTGTTAGGCTTTAAAACATTTTGTTCAAAAATTTATGAGACGAAGTTCAATAATCCTAATCTGATTTAGGAGGGACTACCTGAGACAAGGATAAAATGCATTACACACGATTAGTGTCTTCTTGCGTTGGAATAGTGATATCATCAATTAATAAAATCTTGGGCAATTCGTTTGATTTGATATATACACAAGTGAAGTTGGAGCAAATGGTGAATAAATACAGGTTGTTTCAACCAATCTTTTGAGCCAGTATGAACCCTTGTATCCATATTCTGAAGTGTCTCCACAAACTTGTCCTCAAACCTTTTTGCCATCAGGCCATTTCACTGTTATTATATCAATTTGATGAGCGAAGCGATCAGAACCTCTATGGCTGGGTAAAACATAAATAATTAGAACAAAATTATCAAGCATGAAATTGTAAGATTTTGCAAAAAGCTTTCTAACAGGTTATCAAAATTATTTCTTAATATGATTTGCATCCTTTGAGATTTCCAACAATATAATCTCACCTTGTATAATAGTCATTAGCCTTAATTTGAAGTAAAAATGACAGTTTTGTTCATTAATTGTACAAGGTATCCCCAGTACTAACCATCATATATATATAATATATATATTATATGTACAATTAAGAATGGTAGTATATTGTTCTATTACATGATATATCAATTCATTAATTGTATGAGACATTACCAGCACTAACCATCAATTACACAGATTGGTGGATTAAAAAATATTCTTCTGTTACATGATACACAGATTGTTCTGCCTTTTGGAACAACTTACCATTATTGCTACAAGTTTCTCTCCCCCCTCCCCCATGTGAACATTTAGACATTTGTTGGATTAAAGGGAGAAATACTCACATGCTGATTGATAAATACTGGATTTTTTATCTCTGGATATATTCCAACAACCCTGGGTGCATCCATTGCTATGGAAATGAACTCCTCAAAAGTGATTATTTGAAATTTTCCTGAAAGAGATTCCAACAATAGGTTATAGACTTGTAAATAGCTATTTTTTTATGCATGTCAAGGTAACAATAGCTTCTTGTAACAATCACAAGAGAAAAAACCACGCCATCGCCCATCAGCTGTCAGTTTCCTTAAAAACGAAAAAAATGTAGTTCCACCCTTCTTTGTGAGTGAGTGTGTAGGATGAAGATCATTGAATCAAATGTTAAAATTTCATGGGCCTTTGACACATGTATAAGAGAGAAGAAAAGAAATGGAGAGTAGGCTGGAGAGTGTTGGACCAATGAAAATATATGCTTACGCAAGAGAAATAGGAAGTCTGCTACAGTAGGGATGGAACAGTGGGGTGAGAGTGTAACAGAATGTGCAAATGGCATCAAGGTATTTTTTTTTTTTGGGGGGGTTGGGAATTATGAAATGGTGGGAAAGGAAAAGAAACATAAATAAGTAGAGGGTAGGAATAGTGAAGAGGACAACAGAATTTCGTAGAGGACTTCGCGACTTAGGCAAGGGAGGGAAGAGTCTGTGTTTCAGCTCTAAATTACTGCATTTTATGCATTTCTTCTATTCCAGTATCTCTGTTTCTATTTGTTGAGAGGCAAGTTTTCGTTGTAAAGGATACTTCCTCCTTTAGTTCTGTCTAATTTTCAGTATTAATACCAGATCTTATATATCATGAACTAAGGTTTCCTGAAAAAGGTTATAAAAATTCAGTGAACGATGTTGTAATATGCTCCACAGAATCATCTTAAAAAAAAAACTAAAAACGGAACTACAAACAAAATGAGGAGATTTTGATTTTTAGAGACTATCACTCCAAATCTAAGGTTTTTTTTTTCCAGGTTTTTGTTCAAATCTCAGTATAACAAAATTCAATAACGGTGCTTGCTGGAAGTAAAAATAAAGTATGATCAAGGGGAATTTACATGGAATGGGAAGGGGTTTAAAACTTTAAATTCTAGAGGCAGAACTTTGTGTGTTGGTTGTGACTCTGATCTTGGGTCTTGTAGAAAAAGCTACTAATAGCATGTTGAATCTTTCTTTGGTAAGAAATACTATAACATTAAAATTCAAAATCTTGTTTACTTTTAAATGAATTTTGTCTCTTAAAAGCAAGGCCAGGGTTTGGCACTTACAAGAGCTAAAGCTAATGCTCTTAGCATCAATAGTGCCCCAAATATATCCATTAGAAAACCTATCGACCAAGTTTTGTTCAAGGCATACGCCCTTATGACTGCAAACCACGATTGTCCAAAGGTAAGTTCAATAGAGCAATGTTAATCCTTAATAAAACCTAATTTTCTTTACCCAAAATCCCACACTCATACATATGCACATGCATGTAATCCAATTTCACCATTCAAAAAATTCAGCCCACGTAAATTGTAAGTTTCGAGTAAAGGCAAATTTGAATGACAAATAAATACACATGGTTGTGTATGAAATGATCTGATAGTTTTAAAAAAGTGAGAAATTGAAGAAGAAAGAGGAGTTATTAAAATGAGAAACATGCCTTGAACTTGAAAGAGAGGGAGAATAGCGTGCCTTTCTTCTAAAGGATCTTGCCGATGTTGTTCTTGCATTGCATTCTAGTCAAAGCGATTGATTCAAACATCTCTCCGATCCTTTCTTGGGCACCACCATGGAGCTCACCAGGCGTCTGCAGTGATGACTCCATCTCCTCCCTCCTCTCGAATCTGTTTCTATCTTCCTCTCTATCTCTTTCCTTCATCTCCAAATCATCAAGCACACACCTTGGAATTAAAAATCCTGGATTGAAAATGAAGCTCTTGCCTCAGTGACAGACCACTCGATAGGGTTCCTTTCCTTGGTGGTGGAATGTCGCCACGACTCTCAGTTCATGCGAAACCTACCACTTCTCGTCCACTTTCTCGGTTGAAAACATTGATTTGTCTTCTTTGGGTACCCACACCCACCATATGTAATAACTTTGCATCGTCTTCTTCAAACAGCCAGTTGTTCTACTTCTTTGGGTACCCACACCATCGATTCGGTGCCTTAGATTCCTCTCGGTGCCTCAACTCTCGCTCGCCAAATCCTAAAGTTCAGATGAAAGAAAGCGGATGAGGAGTAGAGAGTGGAGTGGGTTAGGGAAGGGAAAGAGTGGGCGTGTGTTGCTCTATGGCGGTCGAAGCAAAGCAATGTATTTGGTTGAAAACCATGTCTTTGAAATCACGTTCATTGAAACCATGGGCAATAAGTGTGCGAGGAGGTTTCTGCGGCAGGTGGGAGCTCAAATGTGCCTTTGTGCGGAGTTTAACCAATATCACGAAAAAGAGATGGGGAGATTAGAGGTCGACTGTTTAGGTTTAGAGTTTAGATTAGAGTCGCTCTATTTTCATTTCGAGTCTCGCGCGCTCGGTGTTTTTTTTTTTTTTGATAATAAAGTCCCGCTCTACTTTAACCCACGTTTGTGTGTAATATCATCTAGGCCACGACCTAATAAGTGTGGCCTCAGTAGCAACATTTTCATAGCAGTGGCCTATCACATGCCCACATTTTTAAAGCGTTGCTAGATAAAAAAGAAGGCAACGGTTGTAAGTTCAAAATCCAAAAAGGCGGATGAAATTTGTACATTCTTACCGCGCCTATAAAGCAGATTTGTCTATTCGGTTTTTAGGCATGATTTTTTAGCGAAGTAAGGCAAGTTTAGCGTGGGCTAAAGTCAAAAATGCTGTAGTGTGGCACCTAGGGGCAAGTTTTTTTTTAGACCGGTTTATCTAGAGGCTAGTTGAGTAGCTGCAACGAATTGAAATTGCTCGCAATTTGGATATGTACAATAATTATCTAAGTTGAGCTTCTCCTGACCCGACATCCCTAGTATGCATATGGAACCCTTCCAAACAGTCTTAGGGTACCTCTCCTAATTGCCACTTTTTATAACGAAAAAGAGTTAAGTCACTACAAGAATTCCCGTCAAAGCCGTCAGTAATTACCGACGCCTTTTTCGTCAGAAAGTCGCCTCATGACCGTCAGTAAAATCTACGAAAAGAACCAATTTTTTGTTGTCTTGTACCGACGGCTAAGCCCACTGTAATCTTGAAATTAAAAAAAAATCTCACAGGAAACAAATTCATAAAGAAAAATGAAATTAAGACCCAGACTACTTTAATCACAAGACCAAATACATCTTTTATAATTTTGTATATGCAAAAAAGATTCAAGAACTTATCAATTATAAATTACTGATTATACACTTGTATTATATTCGAATGAAATTACAGTACATATAAGGAACCAACACTTAATTTCACACTGACTCCATATTATGAAGAATAGTTGTGCAGATACCTTATTCTGCCAAGTTAAACTAAACAAGATTCAAGAAATTATCAAAACAAGGGTATCACCATAGTCACAGTTCTTACATCAAACTATAGTCAATTTTCAAGGCAATACATGAACAAAAGCTGCAGCAAACATAATGAAAACAGCTGAAGAAATCCTAATTTTATGTTATTGCTACTCAAGTCTCATCAAACTATAGTTAACTTAGCTCAGAATTAATCCTAATTAAAATGACACTTAATTGGCATCATATCTGGGTTCTAATTTTGTACACACTTAAATTGGCATCATATTTGGGTGCTTTAGGTTCTGAATAAACAATCAACCCTATTTCTTGGTTAGGGAAAAAATGGTCCAGGAAAAGCAAATTACATATAGTAATGCAAGTCTAACAAACTTAGACTATACCAGTGAAGTAGTTCAAGAGAGCGTTAGAGGTAGATAAACTAAAAAACATTACCACTCATACAACACTTCAGATCTTAAAATTGCATGATAAAATTTTCCATTAAGCTTGAGTGGTTCATAATTCCATAAACCAGAAAAATAAGTTTTCACACAACAATGAAGACACATAAAGCAAAACACAGATAAAGCACACTGCCATGTGAGTATTTAGGAAGAAAAGGCATAACTAGTAGTAATATTCATTATGTTATATAGTCAATTGGGAAAGAAGGATTTTGTAAGGATCCCATATCCAGACCATCATTTCAGTGTGCCTTTAGCTATAGTAAAAGCAATGCCCTAAATGTAGTTAAAACCTTGCACTATGATCTTTTATGATTTTTCCAGGAACACAAGTAATCACTCCTAAAACATAAAAAACTGCCAATTCTTGATAATGATCCACAATAAAAGAAAATCTGTGTAAAACTGTTTGAAGTAGCTAGCAAGCAACTTGCTAAACTATAATTGAATTCTGAACCATCACAGTGCCCCACAACAACAACAACAATAACAATCAACTTTGTCTCTACTAAATAGGGCTAGCTACATCGATTAATCAATCAAATGACAATGTACTCTATCAAAACAGTTTGAAGTAGCTAGCAAGCAACTTCTAAACTACAATTGAATTCTGAACCATCACAGTGCCCCACAATAACAACAATAACAATCAACTTTGTCTCTACTAAATAGGGCCAGCTACATCGATCAATCAATCAATGACAATGCACCCTATCAAAATAGTTTGAAGTAGCTAGCAAGCAACTTGCTAAACTACAATTGAATTCTGAACCATCACGGTGCCCCACAACAACAACAATCAACTTTGTCTCTACTAAATAGGGCCAGCTACATCGATCAATCAATCAAATGACAATGCACTCTATCAAAATCCAAATTTTCAGATAAATCCATTTATATAAGCACCACAGTACTCTGTATCTAAACAATATAAAGCCTGATATATGAAAATGCCGTACCTAAGAAGTTACAATAAATTATAAAATCAAAACAGGCAACAACTTTACTAAATACCATGATGTGTATAATATGAAACTGGTGATGGAGAGCACTTGATACTCTGAAACCCATCATGTTTTTCAGCTTCTTTATCTGGTGATGAGTTGGATGAACTTGCATACAGTGCATCATCAAGATATGCAATGAAGTCATCACTGTTGGATGTTAGGCTGGAAATGAGTTGAGCTACTCGAACAAAACCAAATCAAGAACCCAAATATATATTTGGCATAAATTGACATCATTTATCACACTTAAATTGGCAAAAGACAACTCAAAGAAAAAGTAGGTACAAAATACATAAGCAAGTTCATAATTTTGCTATTGAAAAACCTAACTAAGCACCACCTAACCAGCCAACAACCTGCAAATTGACCAAACCTAAGTAGAATTTCCCCAATTTCCCCAACCTGCTTCCAACAAAATTTCAACTCATTCTTACATTGCATGGGCATATTTAAAACCTAAGATTTAAAGCTGCAAATCATAGATTGGATAGGAAAATAAAAAATGATGCAAAAAAAAGGTCCTCACAAAGCAGTAACAGAGAAGGTAAAAAGAAAGATAGGATCAGAACATAGACCAAAAAAAAGAAAAGAGAGAACCTCCTCACATGACCACCGTGAGTCACTGCGAACCACCACGTTCATGGCCTCGACCTTCCTCTTTCTCCCTGTTGCAATCCCTTCACCACCGTCACACACCGGGACCACCACGGCCAGCCACGATCGTGCTGTCGTCTACCTCACAGCCGTGTCATCTTCCCCCTCAGAGCTCCTCCTTGTTCGCACCGCAACATCCTTCCCCTTTCCCTCTTGCGGCTTCAAAGTTATCCTCAGTAACCATGGCCGCACGCGGCCAAGGATGGCAAATACGGCCTTTTCATCATCTTCCCCAACCTCTGCTCTCACTTGCAATCTCTTTTGTCTCAGTCCCCCTCTCTGTCTCTCGCGATCTCACCCTTCTCAGTCTCTCCCTCTCGCATTTCCTCCTCTCCCTCTCAGTCTCGCAATCTCTCTCTCGCATCTTTCCCTCTCTTCCTCAGTCTTGCAGCAAATTTTTTTTAGGGTTTCTAAAATGAAACCTGTTGGATACCCCTCCCTTTTTTTATTTCATCAGTTTTCTTTTTTATTTCCTTATTGCATGACGGCTAAAAAAATTAAATTCCTGCTCAACATTTTTCTGTGCATTACTGACGGTTTAGCCGTCTGTAATTACCGATGACTCCCTAGCCGTCAATAAATACCAACGGCTAAATTTAAAAACTAAATTAGAAATGAAATAATTCTTTAAACGACTGGCGTCGGTAAAGGAAATAAAAATTAAATTCTCGGCATTTTTAGCACTAAGTAGTCGGTAATCAAAATATTACCAACGGACTCAGGGCCGTCGGTAAATTTTCGTTGGTATTCAGTAGTATTTTTTTAGTGAGTCTTACTCCTGTTATTAAAAAAAAACCTCATATATATATATATATATATATATATATATATATATATATATATATATATATATATATATATATATATGTCTAGTATACATGCATGTGCACGTGTTTGTAACATAGATATAAGAGTAAATACTCAAACTAATCCTTGACAAAATATGCAAGACCGAGTTTAGTCTTTCAGAAAAACGTCTCGAAATAGTCTGCCAAAATTTCAAACACGAGGCACGTTAGTCCCTCCGTTACAATGACTGTTAATTTAATGAATGTGAGACGATCTTTCATCTCATTAAGAACAAGCTCAAATAATTAATTTTAATCACGCAATTAGACGACGACGATGACGACGGCGATGATGATATAAATACAAGTAAATTAAAACCAACTGTAGAGTAACATGAAGCGGGTGAATATGTACATAAAGGAAACCCATTCGTAGGGCCCACAGTATATACAATATATGAAGTGACGTGTGTGTGTGTGTATCACTACTACAAAAAATATTTTTTTTACAACGATTAAACCATCGGTAATGCGCGGTAAATAACGAAAATTGTCACGTAAATAAAATAGCAATTAAACGAAGTATAAGAACAAATTAAGAATATTATGGGAGGTCTAGGGGAACCGGGTTCACCAATACTCAACTCTTGAATTCAATAAGCAATTACTCCGAGATCTATTTTTTGATTGATAGCTAATCACACTACAAGAAATCGCGGGATTACCGACGGCCAGGCCGTCGGTATTAATTAGAGTACGACGGATTGGCATTACCGACGACCAAAGCCGTCGGAAAACGAGCGTTTTTTGCGACGGGCATAGGCCGTCAGTAATAGGTCGTCGGTACCCTCGCGTTTTCTTGTAGTGTCACTCACTCTAAATTACTAAGAATTACCTAGCTAATAGCCTTCTTCCTAAATAATACCATAAATAACTACTCTGTTTGATCAAAGAATGTAATTAAAGAAAAGAGCATTAAGAACATGTGAGTTTGTTAATCTAATAACCAATTAGAAACAAGCATTAACCTTCACCGACATATAAAGAACATGTGAGTTTGTTAATTTGTTAATTTAATAACCGATTAGAAACAAGCATTAACCTTCACCGGCATATAAAGCGGGTTCTTTTATTCCTAGAGGTCCGTTAACTAACTGTGGTCCTGTTACTGCCAATTAAGCTAACTAATTAAAGGTTGATCAGGCCTTATAGGATTAAGCATACTAAGGATAAAATAATCAATCAAATAAATAGAAACACATAAAATTAATTAGATAAATAACAAAAGTATTGTAAAGGATCCCCCATCACCCCTAGTGATGGGTTTAGCTACTCATATTCAATGATAATAACATAAACACATTCATAAAACCATTGAAATCCATAATAAGAGAATAAAATCTAAACCGTGACACCCTTTCGGTATGACGACAGTCCTTAAGCATGTTCTTCACGTCCTCACGAGCTCTGGTAGCGAATCTAGATTGACACCAAGCTCCAAGGAAACACGAATCAATAGAAAACAAGGGAATTGATGTAGAACTCTCAAAAAGGGGTTTTTGACTTTAGAATTCGTCAAAAGGTCTTCAGCATGGGCTAAAAGGGCTTATTTATAGATTGGGATGCGGATTAGGTCATCTGGCTTTCAAATCTGCGCATTCTGGGACGGGTTACGACCGTACCAGATATATACACGGTCGTGCCGAACTTTGCTTGCGACGTTGGCCCGTACTTGTGCGTATTGCACTCCCTGACATCATCTATGTACAGTTGCACTGGACTTTTTCATTGGCGCTAGGTGGTACTGACCAAAGGGTACGCCCCTACTGAATCTCTGACTTAGGTATGGCTGTACTGAAGTACTGTCAGGCCGTACCGCTCGTCCAGTAGTGCTAAAACTCTCCAAAACTCGCCAGTTCTCGGTCCATTCTCGCATCTTTTTCCCTGAGTGGTGTCTTTATGATAAATCTGTAAAATAGGACATAAATGAGTACCTTTGTGCTTTAAATAGTGCAAAATGATATATTTAAGTACTAAAAATGCCTTATAAAAGTAGACAAATTAGTGTGATAACAATACCCACCTCTCAAAGCAATCATAATCATACCTAGCCTCTAAAACTCACTCTTACACTCATGCACATATAACACTACATGTCCAGTGGCCACATATAAACTCAACGACGGACCCCACTAAGCCAAATCGTGGTGATCCCCAACAAGCTCTGAAGGGCACTATACTTAGTCGTCCAGACAACATATCCCGCTCACCGTGCCCCTAAGAGTGTATTCCTATTCCCCAATGAAATGATAGGAACAATATCTGGGTTTCACTCGTTATAGTCCACTAAGGACTATCAGAAAATAATACACCGCCAGGATGACCAAACTACCCAACTTCCATGATACAATAGGGATCCGCCAATTGTTCCTTATGGATCTCTTTGTACTCAAACTATACCCAAGGATCAGCGTGTCATGTACCGACTCTCTCATGATAACACTCTAGCACCTCACCTCGTGCGCCAACCTACTCACACGCTAGTGGTATTGATAGTGCAAATGAACTTTATTGCTAAGATCATATCAAAGACTAGTGCCTCAACTATATAACAACATATCATATCCGCTAGACACTCCCTATCCTAAACAGATTATGTCTGTACAACTAAACCATAAGAGTGGAGCACTAGGGAAACCGCCAATCAGTTCCTCATACAACACATCTCCCAATGTCATCTAGATCACAACCTAGATTCTACTCATATCAACGCAACATACGTCACTAGATATCTTCAGGAACATTATATATTGATCAGAACAGTATAGTAACCTACTATTAGCATGTTCTCACACCAATAACAAGCAACATGTTACAACATACAGTATCATGATATAACATACAACATGTTTTACCGGTCAACAACATGTTATCAAGCAGACATACAACTCAATCAACATACAAATAAGTCATCCACACTAGCACCGCATACATAAGCATTTTATCAAGACATTAAAATTTCAATAGATCAACCTTATGAGTAATACCCCTATGACTCTTAAACCCTAATGAGAACTACTATGATGTAGCCACCAATGCGGTTTAAGGTTGTAGGTTATTATCCCCTAGTAGGAATTATATCACTCTACGAATATTCAAGCATGTTATCTATCATAGCAATCCCGGAGTGTAGGGTTTCTTTCTCCCACGTGGTTTCTTAACATATGCTATTGCGCAATCCCATAGACAGTTGGGACCCTCAAATCATGGATGGAACCACATTGAGGAGCTTGAACAACACAAAGGAAGTTTGTATGGATTCTTCCCTTACTTGTCAGGTAACTGAGGAACTCTCGGAGATGTCAATGTAGGCTACAGGGTGCAAACAACCACGGGAGAACACAAATATCGAATCAGAGACCAAAACAACACAACTAAATCACTATTATCAATGACTACAAATCTGATTTTATGGTTCTTACGAATTATTTAGTGGGACTAAATACAACACCGGCCCTCCGAACAAAGATACAGTGAGTACGGGTTTCAAACTCCCTAATAGGGACCAAAAGCACAAAAAAGGCATAGTAAGAAACCAATTTGAGACAATCGAACTAATTTAAATCAAGGAGAACAGAATAATTTCTAATAGTTTTACCACTAATGATAAGAAGCAAAAGTGAAATGGAAGCTTTGGGTGAACTCCTCTCATATATGAGCACTAAAATGACTAGTAGGGACCTAAAACACTGTCATAACGAGATTAACGAAAAATATAAGGAATGAATAACCAAAACTAGAAGATAAACCAAGGGAGAAACCATCTTCACCTTACTGATATAGTAGAAGATTCAGAAGACAGGCGAAGCATCGAAATCGCGATGAAACGACGAACGAGACTGCGATGATAGAAACTAGGGTTTAGGTGTGATTTAGTGTTTAGGACTTTAGACAAGCTTAACCAGGGGTTTGAAGATCATGATACATAGAATTAGAGTGATGGAAAACTAGAGAAAAGTGGCAAAAATGAACTTAAGGTCAAATTTGTAACATTTAGGGTTCTTCCTCACACGCTTAAATGTTGGGTACCCCATGCTTAAGCATGCCAATGCTTAAATGTGGGGTGACTCCACGCTAAAACGCGAAGGTCAACATGCAAATACTCCCCTGGATCATGACACGTGTACAACCAAATGTCGCGCCAATGTCATACAAAACGATACACAACACATGCAATGCTTGAATGTTGCACTCTGCACGCCAAAGCATTATGGGAACGTTAAATGTTGGCTATCCCACGTTTAAGCGTGGGAACCAAAACACAACTTTGTGTTTTTGGTCCCTCATCAATGCTAGGTCCTAAACAAGCCCTAATCCAAGGTCCTGAATATGCATATAAGTAAGCAAACATACAATCACACGTACAGAAGCATACAATCAAACACAGATATTAGGGTTTTGGGGTCAAGGTTTTGTGTATTTAAAGGTTTTATAGGTTTTTAGGATATATGAATTATGTCTTACATTTAGTGTATATTAAAAATAAATCATGATAAAAACAAGAAAAACGTTTACACCTAGAGGTCTGGAATATTCAAATAGAACAAAATATAAGAGGGTACCCATTTGTTCTTTATGTGTGACGTAAAACACTATCATTTGTATATTTTAATAGTTATAAGTATAGCAATAAGTTGAGTAAATTCTTAACCTGGTTCTCTAAATTAATGTGTTGTCACGTAAATTAAATTTTTTTTGACAGAACATAAATTAAAATTTTGTCACTATATTAGTCTCTCAAAATAAAATGTCATCATATTTCTTATTACACAATTATCACAAAAGTCATCCATACAGAAAAATCTCACTCCCTCTGCTATGCATCCTCAAATCTAATGTATATTGCTGAAATTATTTTGGCTCAGACCCATTTCATAATGTTATTTAACTACTTCAGGTACCTAGTTTCTTGTATAGAAGAAAAATGTATGGACAATATGACTTGTGATTGTTTAGGATGGAACCTTGCAGGACATGTTTGTTAAAAAACTTATATCACAATTTGCATCACAACTCACAAGGTCATTAGGAAAATTTGCAAACTAACAAAGTAATAATATATGGATACATATGTGTAATGTCGATCTCTTCCCACTGTCCGTGTTTAGCTATTTTTATATGAGAATAAACTTTCATTAAAAAAATACCTGGATCAAACAAAAATACTAATAATTATTTTTAAATTGAATTTAGATATGTGCCTCAATTCATATCGCAGGATTAAACAATTACATATATTTCGTTTTATATTATAATGAAGAGTTTTTGAGCGATGCCATATTTATAATGCAAAATGTAAAAATAAAAAAGCGTTCTAGAGATAAGTTGAGGTCACCTATATATTGAAATTTTAAACATGTGAAATGTTGGAGACCCCACGTCGTCAACCTCAAATCTATGGTTTATATACATATTGGGTTGCTCCACTTGAAAGGGAGACTGAATATTATCCTGATTACTATTTCTCCCTTGTCAATATTACAGATTACAAACGAATATATAGACTTTTTTTTTTTTTTTTGGTACGAGAATATATAAACTTTCTACTTGTCGCTATTTGACGTACTGAATTTAAAATAAATTGTTGACTATTTTCTTGTTAAAATACTTTTTATGACCTTGCTCATCTGGTTAGTCTTTTTTCGTGATTTATTAGTTACAATTCCAAGCTTCATGACTTCAACTATGAGCAATTAATCGTGGTAGAACACGATTTGCATTTGTCCTTGACGAATGGTCCGTTTGTTTTAGTGTGTGTTTGATACTACACGTTCAAAATTGATTTTGAATGAATTGATTTTGTAAAACTGATTTTAGTTATTAAAAATAAGTTGAAAATAAAGTGATTTATGTTTAGATATATTAAAGTAAGAGTGAGTTGAAAAATAAATTTTAAGTAAAAATCACGGTTTGAGGTAACAGTTTCAAATCTCGACTTTAAGTTTGGATTCACTTTTGGGAGAGTTAAAAGCGATTCTAGAAAAAAAAAATTGATTTTGAGACGTTTGAGTGTTTTTAAGTATAATTGATTTTGTCTCTAGAATTGATTCTAACTTGAAGTTAGGATTTGTAGTTTTTATCTCCAAACGTGATTATTACTCTGAAATTTATTGTTCACTTTTACTTTTATATATCCAAACATAAATCAGTTTACATTTAACTCATTTTTAACTAAAATCATTTTACAAAATCAATTTATTCAAAATCAATTTTCGTCTCCATAGAATTAAACACACACTAATTAAGAATCAATTCAAGAGACAAAATCAATTTTACTCAAGAACACTCAAACATGTCAAAATTAATTTTATGTCTCTAAAATCACTTTTAACTTTCCCAAAAGTGAATCGAAACATGCACTTAGATTTTGATAGAATTATTTTAAAGATTTAATGTTGAAAGAAATGATTTTTTAAATTGAGTTTAAAAAATTTAATTTATGTTTAGTAATAATATTTTAAAAGTGAGTTCAGAAGAATTGATTTTATTTAAAAAATTAAGATAAAATACCTTTTAATGTGTAAATATAATTCTTTTTAATAAATTACACATCTAGAAGTTCGATTTTGCCATTTAAACACAAAAAACGGTAACTTTTAGGCCCTGTTCGGGGTGGTTGTGAGTTTTTTGTTTTCAAATGCAATTTTCAAAACAAAACATGTTCGGCTAAAATGGAGTTGAAATGGTTTTTTACTCAATTTCAAAACACATTTCCATTCATTTTCAAAACCAAGAAAAAAGAATTTGTAAATTTGGTTTTTGGTTTAAAAAAAACACACATTCTCACTACATTTGACAATAGCTCTTTCCGTCGTCACAATCACCACCAATGACATCGTCACCAGCCTACCACCACCACCACTACAAGAAATAGCGGGCATATCGATGGCTTATTACCGACGGTCAGCACCCGTAGCCGTCAGAAAAGGCACGTTTTTTCCGACGGGTGCTGACCGTCGGTATGCCCGCGACAATGTTTTAGGTTCCTTCTTGTTTTTCGAATACCGACGGCCTTGCCCATCGATAACTTCAACAGTCAATTAATTGTTTAGGTTACCGATGGGCAAAGTCGTCGATATTCGAAATGTCCCCGTCGGTAACGCCGCGTAGTGTAACGACGGGCTTAAGCCGTCGGTAAGTAAAGAGGTGGCTGTCGGTATGCTTCATTATGAAGCAGAACATAGCCTTCTCCCCCCTTCACTGTTCACAAACCTCTGCACTCTCTCATCTCTTTCTCTCTCTCTCTTTCTCTTTCTCTCTCTGTGTGAAACGCATTTCCGGCCACCACACCACCGTCACCACATGACCACCGCCACCGTCCCTGTCGCTGTCTCTCTCTCTGACCGTCTCGCCCACCATCCCTGTCTATCTCTCTCTGTATGTCGCGGCCGCAACCACAACCACCCCTTCTTGTTCTCCCTTTGTCCGTCGCGACCACCGCCACCCCACCACCCCCCACAGACGCAGTGATCGCACCACACAGACACAGTGATTTGCTCCGCCCAGCTGCTTGCACACCTCCGCGAGGCTCTCTTTCGGCGAGAAGAGTTGCCTGGTTTATGTTTTCCCTCAAATTAGCAAATCGCCCAGAGAACAAAGGGTAACGGTGCTACAGAGGAAGAGCCATTGAAATTTAAGATTATAGGTGAGTGAAGTATGCTTTTATTGCCCTTAAGTGTCCCAGTTTGCTCTCCTACAATTAATCCATCTCTCTCATATATTTGTGATTCTGAATACTTATTTATCAGTGGTACAAGTAATCCAAGTTCTGCCGCCGCACACACAGCTCTGTCGCGCACAGCTCCGCCTCTGCCTCACCTTCCTCTAGTTCGCTACACCACACAGCTTCGCCTCTTCCTTCCTCCAATTCGCCGCACGCCACAGTCTTCTCTTCTGCAGGTATGGATTATTATTTTGTTGTTGCTCTAGGGTTGCTGTTTGGGGTTACTGTTTCCCCAAGTTTTATTATTTGTTTGGCATTGCTTTTCTTAGAAAGTTACAATAGATGCTAGTTGAAATTAAAAGGTGACAAACTAGTGTTGCTTGAGCACAAGAGTGCATGAATGATTCTGTTTTACTGCATAATTTGTCATCTAGCGGCTTGGAGTCAAAATTGTGAGCTTAAAATTGAACTTAAGAAGAGGTCTTAGTAGTGGCATAATTCTGTTTTACTATAATATCTCGATGTTAAAATGTTTTCGAATGCTAAACTCAAGATAAAATTGCTAGGGCATAAGTTAGACACATTGAACATAAGATAAGAGCAAGTGAAGTAGAAAAAACTCAAACTTGATTCTTGAATTTCGGCTCAACAAGTTTTAAATACATAACAGAACCTTGGTACAAAATTTGGAGAGAAACTAACATAGTTTGCTAGTTATGGATAGCCTAGACCCTAACTGGTAACTAGGTGAGGGTGTGTGAGCGTAGTTTGTAATTTAACCAAGTGTTGCACTATAACTAGTTGTTAACTGCATAATTAAGTTCATAAGCCAGCATTAGACTTGTCACAATTTGCAGACTTCTTGATAAATCATCGCTTGAGTGCAGCCTCAGCAAATTGAATAAAGAATAGAAAGACATGATAGATTGGAGCCTAGGGAAGAGTTTTCTGCATAACAGAATTTTACTGCTGCATAATGACACTTTAACACCTTATTTAGAATGAATGTTTGGAAAGCTTTGTTCTTTCAAGGTTTCAAGAATGTGTTGGTGGTTTTTCTGCAAAATTTGGAATTTTTATTTTATTTCTTTCGTTAGCTTCTGGTGGCTTTTGCAAAATTTAGTGTGTGTTTTTTATATATGTTTGGTTTATTGGTTTATGGGTCTGATACACTGCTAGAAAAATAAGATTATTATTCTTTATATAAGTTCGTTGTTGAAAAATGAGATTATTGTTGATTGGGCATTTTTATGAATTTGACTTGTTAGTTGCTGGCATCACACTTCGTCGCGCCACCACAGCTGCCACCACCGCCCGTGCCTGTACCACTACTCTGCGATCGAGGTTAGTTCGTTATAAATTTTTATCGTCCGAGTAATTTTGTATATTAGGAACTGTAGTTTAATTGAAATTTTGTATGATTAGAGACCGTATTAGATATCGTAGTTCCGTTGAAATTTTGTATGATTAGGGATTATAATTATGATTAGAGACTGTATGATTTGTGACTAATATGTAATTTTGTATATTTGTGACTGTAATTGTAATTAGAGACTTATGATTAGGAACTGTAATTATAATTAGAGACTGTATAAATGTGATTGTTGTTGAATTGAAAAATCAATGTTTAGATTGACTGATAAATGATATGTGAATAATGTTATGACTTTATGAGATACTTTTGTATAAATGTGAATATATGTGAAAGATGAAGGATATGTGAATGATGTTATGTCTGGTTGAGCTTTGAGTAAATGTGAATGACATTTGTTTTGCACATTTAAGGAATAATATAAACTTTCGTAGCCGTAATATTGTCGTGCTGGAATCTTGAGGAAGATGAGTTCCCAAATTATATAGTTTTCTAGGTACCTTGTCTATGCTTATTATTAATATCGAAGAAAAACCTTAGCTTTCTGTTTGAGGTTCAATATATTATTGAGTACATGTACTCTTTTAGGGTACCACGTGTTCATTGTATATTGAACCTTGAATTGTCCAAATGGGACAGTTTGGGAAAAACTTTTTCTTTACTCGTATAATAGTTGTTGCTTAATTCTCATATTTATATTTGATGAAATTTCGGTTCGATTCATTTCCTTCTGTTCTCTGGGTGCATTCTTGATCGCGATATTCATAACTGCGATCATTTAGTGTACTCAGAGACCAATGGGAGATGCTGCCAAAATTTTGTCAAGTATAAGAGATGAGAACTAAGGAAGGACTATTAGACGAGTTCTGAAAAAGTTTTTTCTCGAATGGGATAGGGTCATACCATTTAAAGAAAGAGAGCGGTTCTAAGAACATCGTGCTACTAAAATTGTCATTTTTTTAACATGCAGAAGATGGAATTTTTTCCTTCGAGTCGTAGTTGGATGTACGATAGGTTGTATCCGGGGAGAGGGGGTTTGAAACAATCATTTTACGATGGGGTTGATCACTTTGTCCAAGCCGTAATGGCACATGAAGATTTCATAACTAATGGAGAGATTAGATGTTCGTGCCTTACTTGCGATTGCAGAAGGATTAAAAGCCCAGGTCAGGTCACGCTTCACGTGTATTCAGTTGGATTTAGGCCTAGTTACTGGATTTGGACTAGACATGATGAAGAGTTGTCTCGAGTTGATTTAGGGGTTGACGATAATTGCACAGGTGCTTCAAGCAGTTGCGTAGATACGGGATATGGTGAGCAGATTGAATTGATGCAATATATGGTTTGTGATGCCTTGGGGGTCAACGTATCATTCGAGGAGCAACAATATGATGACACATATGAACTTGCAAATGAGACAGCACAAAAATTTTATAATATCTTATTAGAAACAAATAAGCCGTTGTTTGAAGGGTCTGCAGACTCTAAATTATCAATGTGTGTGAGGCTTTTAGCTCTTAAGTCTAACTGTGGTGCTACCGATATGTGCTTGGATCTCATAACGAAAATGATGTTGGACTCGTCACCTATCAGAGATGGTTTGCCAAAAAGTTATTACGAGGCTAAAAGCTTAGTGTCCAAGTTAGGGTTGGAATCTAAAAGGATTGATTGTTGTGTGAAAGAGTATATGTTATATTTCACATATAACATATACGACAATGAATTCGGTAAAAACGATGGTGCGCTGGTTGAATGCAAATTTTGTGGTGAGCCAAGGTATATTTCACACACTGATAATGGAAAGGGTAGACAAAAACCAGTTCTAGTGAAGACAATATTTTATTTGCCAATTATTCCAAGGCTGCAGAGAATGTTTGTATCAACACAGACTGCAGGCAAAATGACGTGGCATTATGAGAATAGAAGCACTTCGGGTATGTTGCGCCACTCATCTGATGGTGAAGCTTGGAAGCATTTTGATCGTCTGCATCTCAATTTTGCAGCAGATCCATGTAATGTACGACTTGGGTTATGCTCTAATGGTTTTACCCCGTATGTTCAATACACGGCAAAACCTTATTCTTGTTGGCCAGTTATTGTTACCCCATACAATCTTCCTCCCGAAATGTGCATGTCTAAGCCTTATATGTTATTGACTTGTATTATACTGGACCCAGGTAATCCAAAAGCTCAAAAGGTTGTGGAATGGTGTTTTAACGTATGATATTGCATAAAAGAAGAATTTTACAATGAGGGCAGCTCTGATGTGGACCATTAATGATTTTCCTGCATATGGCATGTTATCTGGTTGGGGTACTTATGGTAAAATGGCATGTCCACATTGCATGAAGCATACAAAGGCCTTTACCTTGAAATTCAGGAGGGAAGAGTTCTTGGTTTGACTCACATCGCAGGTTTTTACCAGGTGATCATCTATTTAGATGGAATAAGAACGTCTTCAAGAAAGGGTAAGTTGAATTAGATGGCTCGCCCCCAAGGTTGACATCTGAACAGATTTAGAGTAGAGTTATGGAACTGCAAAAAAACATAGATTATGGTGAATTGGATTGATTTGAAGGATATGGACAATGGCATAATTGGACAAAAAGAAATATTTGTTGGGATCTGTCATATTAGAGAGATAATTTATTGAGACACAACATTGATGTTATGCACATTGAGAAGAACTTTTTTGACAATATTTTTCTCACAGTGATGAACGTCAGAGGAAAAACGAAAGACAATGATAAGGTCAGACTAGACTTACCACTTTATTGTTGTGACGTCCTAGTCAATTTTCCAATATATTAAATATACTAGTTTATCCTATGATAATGGAAATAATTTTTATTTTAATTTAGCAGGCGGAAGTGTACAAATGTATCTAAAAGTACCCATCCTCAGGGCCCCAGCTATACAAAATATATTGTAATTTGGACTTCCTATCTACTAATTCTGACTTCACTGGCTGTGTATCAATTGGACCTTTTCCTTTCTGGAATTGTCTGATACCTACTAAGACCCGTAAACAGAAATATACAGAAAACAGATGGAAATAAGAACACACTATACGCACTATTCAATGGGAAAGCAGGACTTAGAACTTATGTATAAAAAGGCATTCACATGCATAAACAAATCAACAATCACACATAGATAGATTAACAACTTTATATAAACAGATCAACCACTCTCGCACTCGTGCACTTAGAGTTCTACATGCCTACATGGCCACACAGCTTCGAAGAATGGCAGAAGGGCCCCACCATAGCCACTTCGCCTTTTATAGTCAACAACTCCTCAACAACCTTCCACCGGCATGTGGAAAGGTCAAACCAGTTGTCCATCCCCTATCCCGCTCATCGTACCCCTAAGAGTGCATCCCTGTTCCCCAATTTCGAAGTTAGGAACAGGTGTCGGGGCGGCACTCGGGATCGGAACTATGGACAGTGATACGACAGTACCCCGTACGGATAACTGAGCTACCCGATCGTCCCGACACAGTGGCGGCTAAACCACTGGTCACCTAGGAGCCTCATCGAACACAGACAATCCCCAAGGACCGACATGTCCTGTACTTTACGTATCGTGCCCGCACTCTGGCACCTGGCCTCGTGTACAGCTTATGTACACGGCGGTGGATTACAACACAACAATGCATATGAAACCTTCCCTCGTAACGTTTCATTATTCACCATTTCACTTTAATATTACAGGCTCAACCATCACTAACAACACAACTTAGCCTGCACTCATCAGCTTTATCAGCTCAACCAGTGTTAACCTCTTACCTCATCTTTTATCATGCTCTATCAGTCCTAGTTTATCAATTTACTGTTATTTCAGCTATTATTAACAACATATTATAGATAAACAGCTCATCATATGCCCACACACATAGCATTATTTGGTAACTTAACATAAGAAGAACTACCAACTTGTACAACACAACTGTCAGTACAACATAACATTAATTACCAATCAGTATTACATAGGTCAACCAACATATCACTTATATCAACCATCCTTAATAAACAATATGGATCAACCCTAGTGTCGCTTAGGCGGCCCACTACTGACATGTTATCAATCAGTGCACCAATAGTCAACACACACAATCATATAATTAACATCACATCAACCAGCATCCATTCATAATTATCATCAGATCACTCCTATGGTTGATAGACCTCTGATAACTGTCCTCAGCTATCACAGGTCACGACCCCTCTCCTAAGGTGCTGCTACTATCAATCTCTAGTAGGGCTTGGGTCACTGTATGCCTAGTTATACACTTATTCTAATCCTACAATCCCTGGTGGATAGGGTTCAGATCTTCGATACCTGGTTAGAAGATTGTTGCAGCTGCTGCCACTCTTTGTGTCCTCGCCGCTCCTCGTATTCCTACCTCTGGACATTCCTACCTAACCTACTAGGCCACTCTCACTTCTCAGATAATGGCCTACTAAGGGCTTTCTGATGCACAAGATTCTCATTTGAGGCAAGTGCAGAGCATACTTGCTCCTTAGTGGCCCTCTAAGCCTCACTCCATTTCTCAATCTCAAGGATTGCTTATTAAGGGTTTTCTGATGTGCCAGATCCTCATTAGAGGCAAGCACAGAGCATATTTACTCCTTAGAAGTTCCTAGAGATAGAAAGCTAGAGAGAGAAGAGGATTTGGGGCGAGTTGGAAGTGAAGAGGTGAAGGCTATTTATAGGCAAATTTTGCCTCCATCGCATCGCGATGGACCAAGGTACAAACTTTGTCGCGATGAGACGTTGCCACGTGTCAGATGTTGATTGGCTACGTTCACCGACTTTGAAGGCTCTACAGGATTCCAGATTTTTCTCTTCATCGCGTCGCGAGGCCTCTTAGTTCAATCTGGTCGCCACGCGACCCAACCTAAAGAGACATTCTTATTTTCTTCTATTCCAGACGTTTCTAGGGGTTTCTAGACCCTTCCCAGGGGTATTTTAGCCCTTTTTAATGTCTCTATAGCTCATCCAAGCCCTTTCCCTCTTAAATTGGAGTTTTAATATCTATTTATTGTTTAACTATACTTAAATATTATTTCTGAAAAATGGGATGTTACAATTGTAGGCGAAAGGACTTGCATTTGACTACTCGGTCGGATGGGAAAACCCTGAAACTCAAAGCCTATTACTCTTTAACTGTTGAGGAAGTTAAGTCAGTTTGTCGGTGGATAAAAGAACTTCGGATGCCAGACGATTATTCTTCTAATTTGGCAAGATGTGCTGATGTGAACAAAGGAACAATGATTGGGATGAAAAGCCATGATTGTCATGTATTCATGGAGTGTTTACTTCCTATTGCATTTAGTTCCCTGCCGTCAAATATTTTAAATCCACTTACAGAACTCAGCCAATTTTTTAAAGATTTGTGTTCTGCAACATTGAGAGAGGATGATCTTATAAAGATGGAGCAGAACATACCAGTCATTCTTTGTAAGTTGGAGAGAATATTTCCCCCTGCTTTCTTTGATTCTATGGAGCATCTCCCAGTGCATCTTGCACATGAAACTAGGCTTGGTGGACCGCTTCAATATAGATTGATGTATCCATTCGAAAGGTAATATAATAAAATATTCTTTAATATAAATATTCATTTGAAGGGTTAAATGTATCAATTTTGAGCAACCTTGTTATTTTATAGATTTATGGGTGACTTCAAACGATCGGTGAAAAATAAGGCCAGGGTTGAAGGATCTATTTGTGCAACTTACTTACACCGTGAAACAATCTATTTTTGTTCCCATTATTTTACGAACTTCATGTTGACATGAACAAATAATAGGAATGAAATAGAAATTGAAAGTGAAAGACACCTGCTAGCCTTATCAGTATTTGGCCTTCCCGGTCGTCATGCTGGAAAGGAGTTGACTCACTGGTTAACGAGAGAAGAGTTCAAGTCAGTCTACGTTCACGTGTTGATCAACTGTACCGAAGTATCACCATATTTTACGTATGTATCATTTTGACCACTTTCAATTTCTTTTATCCACAACTACTCATGATCATTTGTTTGATAATGACTTGATCAGGGCATTCTTGTTAACTAGCCCACAAGCGAACAAGACTCTTCTGCCTATATTCATGAATATTTCCCAATGTTGTTTATGAACCAGGTATGTATTTTTAGTCCTATTTGAACTATTTATTGTTTGAAAATACAAAAGATTGTTTGAAAAAAAGAACCATAATTTGTTTGCATATGGTGTATACGCAGGTGTACAGTGAGACAGAATCCCCTAAAATCCAACACTTGAGAATTTTATCTCATGGGCCTAAATCACTTGTAAAAGAATGGCACACGTTTTTCGTAGACGGATACAAATTTCAAACCCAGTCAAAAACAGAGAGAAAAAAATAATTAACAACGGAGTTTATAAAAGTGCCACAGATGGAGGTGAAGACGACTTCTACAGTGTGATTCAACATATATATGAACTGACATAAAATACTTTAGACTATACTAAAAGAATAGTGCTATTTTATTGCAATTGGTTTGATCCGTCAAGTAGAGGCACAAAAGTGGATCGAAAATATAACACTGTGGAGATTTGCATGAGCAGAAGATACCAAATGTTTGATTCGTTTATTATGGCACAAAATGTAAGACAAATGTATTATGTCTCTTATCCATCAACTCGAAGGGACAAACAAGGTTGGTGTGTCGCAATAAAGACAAGACCAAGGGGTCACATTGAAGCAGATGATCCACAGGAAGAATTGGCTTATCAAGTGGATGAGATGTCTCATGTCAATGTAGTAAATGAAGTGGAACCCATTTCTCGACTACGTGACAATCCAATCACATACGAAGATGTAGATGGAGATGAGGAATTAAATGAAGAAGTGGCAGAACCATCAAGATCTGAAGACGATGCCGAAGTAGAGTGGGCAGAATGGGCAGAATGAAATTATTTAACCTTTTACAATTATAGAAATGTCTAACAATATATTTTAATTTGTCAGTTATTTTCATAACTTGTTGTTTATTATTATGGAATTCATTTTTAATATTGTTATGTTTAAATATAATATTTCATGAATGTTATTGTTAAATTGTTCTATAGACATATATGGCATCAGGATCAAGATTCGACCCCCCAGACCACCCACTGGTGGTAAAGGGAAGGGGAAGGTCATCGCCATCGACCCCCCCGTCGTCGGAGGCCGAACATTATTAGGTGTGACCCTACTGGGTATTCGACGTTGTCATATACACAACGTCCGTGTACATCTACGCCTACACAGCCCCCGGCACGTTCGACACCTATACAGCCTGCAGCACCTTTTGTACCGATACCTCCTTTGCCTGCCATTCACATGATCCCCAACCCGGGGTACCAGCAGACACATGGCGCTTCTAGTTCTCATGTTGTACCTGAGACATGCCCGATGCTCATCAGTCCGAGCATGAGTATAGTACGGGCCATACACCTGATCAGACCGAGGTTGAGAATCTTGAGATTGAGCATCAGGAGGTTGTGGATCTTGAGATGCTGCATGATGGTCAAGTTATTATCAGCTCGGCAGGTAAAGGGTAAGTATTTACATTTTTTTTTGTCGAGTTATTAATAATTTACATGTATATATATATATATATTTGACATGTTTTTATTCTTCAGGTTCCTTCCCTCAAAGCCAGCTGCGAAGGCTATCACAACAACAATTGAGGAGAATTGTTCGGCGTATTGGCCCACCTGGGGGACGATAAAGGAGGAGGAGCGGGATCATATGTTCAAATCTTTCAGAGTAAGTTGCAATTTTATTTTATTGCATATTATTTTTTTATTTTATAAATTTCAATTATGTTTAATAATGTCTTATATTCATACAAGAGAGACGTGCTTGGAGGGAAGAGGATGAGGAGCGGATCGAGAAGAAATTTCATATGAAGGCCTCCCACTGCCTCTCTAATATGCTTAGAAATGCCCGCCTCAGGGGACAGCCCCACTGGATAGGGATCATAACTGGCAAAGGCTGGTAGAGCACTGGCACTCCCCTGAGTACAAATCGATCTGCAAGAACGCCAAGAAAAACAGAGCCTCTGAGAAGGGTGGGAGCTTGCACACCGGAGGTTCCATCAGTCAGGCGCAACACGCAGCTCGACTTGTACGTGTTATATTATTATTATTTTTATTTTTATTATTTTTATATTATTATTATTATTTTTTATATTATTATTATTATATTATTATTATTATTTATTTATTTTTATTAATTATAATTACAGTCGAAGAGGATGGGTAGAGAGGTACAGTTGCACGAGCTCCATTGTGCAACTCATATTAGGAGGAGTACCAGTGATTTCGTTGATGATCGATCGAGGCGGACCCAGGTAATTATAAAATACAATGAATATTTTTTTAATAATGTTTATATTGTTTTCTTACAAAAAAAATTTACTTATTTGTTTATGCATGACAAGAAGAGTTTGAGGCGATGATGTCTCAGATTAGATCTTAGACATCATCATGTCCTCCGTCTCAAAACCCTGAGGATCCGTCTGCACCACTCAGGGTTTGGGCAGATGTTGTTGGCGGTAAGGGTGTTCGCGGATTGGATTGGATCGGTTTTAAGGGGAAAAACCATCTGATCCAATCCTTTTGTTTTTACTCTAATCATCCAATCGGTTTGGTTTTAAAATCAAATCTGATCCGATCCGATTTACTTCGGTTTGGATTGGATTGTATTTCGGTTTCTCATTTATAATATAATCTCCTGGTTTATATTTTTCCAAATGGTGAAATTACGAAAATAACGATAACTTACATTTTATAACATTAAACTGATAGTATTGCAGTAACCAACAGTAGGACAGTAACGACCCGACTTTTTTTTGCTTCTTATAAACGAAACTATGAAATAGTCAAAAGGAATCGTTGACTCTAGGAATGCTCGCGATACGACCATATCACGCATTATTTTTCTGTATTGATATATCACGCATTATTGTATCATTGTGAAAGAGAATTATAAAATGGGAAAGAGAGGAGTAGATCCACAAATTAAGAAAAATATGTTTAAAATTATAAAAATAAGAATAAATAATTTATTTGCAAGCTTAGAAATGTACCCAAAAAATGTATATTGAAAAATAAAATATTCTATATTATATAAAAATATACATGATTAATTTAAAAAATTAAATTTTAAAATGTGTGAGACAATATATTAAAAATAAGGTAATTGTAATTATAATATTATGTTATGTAATAATACTTTGGATCGGTTTGGACTTGATTGGTTCCATTAGAAGAATCCGAAAACCGATCCAATCCAATCCAAAATTTCGGTTTTTTGCGGTTTTCGATTTTTTCGGTTTGCGATTTTTCGGTTCGGTGGCTGCGGTTTGAATTGGATCGGATCGGTTTGTGAACATCCTTAGTTAGTGGCAAGAAGAAGGGTCGCCTATACGGTGCTGGAGACCTTGTCAGCAACTACAAGAAAGGGACCAGCCGCCTCCACATTGGATAATCATTGAGTAGTGGTGCCAGTCGTCGCTCTACCGCGGATGAGCAGGAGTTAGCCGAGGTGAAGCGAAGACTGGCCGCTTCCGAGGAGGAGACTTATCAGACGAACGCAATTTTGGATCAGGTGCCAGAGCGACAGGAACAGATGTACCAGATGCTAGCTCGTCAGTAGCCTCAGCCTCAACCTCATCATCAAACGCCTCCTGATACTGATGATGTTGAGGACGCGGATGACTTGGAGCATCCCATGCATGATGAGGACTATTAGGATTATTAGTGTTGTTTGTACTTATTTTTTTTTATATTTTGATATTCTTCGGATATTTTTTTAATTTATATTACGTTTCTTTTTTACTTTGCTTTTTAGTTTACGTTATCACATTTCTTAATAAATTAATAACTAAATAACTAAATAATTAATTAATAATTAAAATTAATCACTTTAATTAAATTAAATTAATAGTTAATTTAATTAATTAATTAATTTAAAAATTAAATTAATTAATTAATTAAATAAAAAATTAATCAATTAATTTAATTATTTATTTAATTAAATTCATTAAAAACGTCTGCGAATGCGGTAGTCGGTAATCAGCATGCATCATTCTTGTGATCGCATTTGTCGGAAAACTACTGACAGCCGTGTCCGTCGGAAATTACCGCCGGTTTTTAACCGACGAGTTAGCCCGTCGGTAATACCGATGGTAAAAAAAAAACTGTCGGTAATCATTTGCGACGACCATTTTACCGACGGGCTATCAGCCTTTGGTACCTCATCGGTAACCCCGCGTTTCCGACGGGTTTTTGGCATTACCGACGACTTTTGGCCGTCGGTAACCCCGCGTTTTCTTTTAGTGCACCACCGTCGTCATCGCTACTACTATCACCACCACCACCACCACCGTCATCGGCACAACGACCACCACCACCGACACCATCGTTACTACCATCACTTAACACCACCACCACCGACACTATCGTTACCATCATCACTTAACACCACCACCACCGACACCGCTGCCCCCACCACCACCATTAACATCGCCACCGCCACTGCCACCACTGCTACTACCACCACCACCACTGACACTGCCACCGCAGCCACCACTACCAAAGGGGTGGCAAACTGGGCTAGGCTCGTTGGGCTAGCTCACCAACCCTTTTAAAATAGGCGGGTTGGGCTAAGTTTTATCAACCTACTAACCTGTCTAGTCCAACCCGTTTAGCCCACCAACTCGTTGGGCCAACACATATAATTTTTTATTTTTTCTTCTAATTTTAAACGATTTTTTCTTTTGTTTTTTGTTTTGGGCGGGTTGGCTCATTTTGGCTCGTTTTATTCAATTTTTTTGCTTTTTCTTTATTTATTTTTTGTTTTGTTTTTGTTATTTTTGTTTTTTGACGGGACAGCCCGCCCAACCCGTGGAGGGCTGGATCGGGTTCAACATCTCAAACCATAACCCTTTGATGGGTCGGGACGGGCTGACCCGTTTTTATGCGGGCTCACGTCGGGCCGACTGGGTTGGGCTGAGCTGGCCCATTTTGCCCATGCTTTATATCAGGTCAATCAGGTCGGGCCCATTTTTACACCTCTACTTATTCTTCTATTTCATTCTCCTTTATCGTGACTTCTCACCCTAACCCTACTCTCTCCCTCCCAAGTCTTCGTCATCAACCAGGAAGATTGAAGGATTCTATTATCCTTCTTTTCAACAGACAGAGGCGTTGGACGCGGCATCGCAGTTTATCTATTATTATTATTTTTGACTAAATTATTATTATTATTGTTAAATTTAATAATACCATTATTATTACTATTATAATTATTATAGTTATTTCTATTATTATTATTATTAATATTATTATTATTATTTACAATTATTATTATTTTCTGAAAGAATTGTTGTTGTTAATAACTTTTAAAAGGAGAAATTATAATGTCGATAACAATTATTTAAAATTGAAAACCACAAAAAACTGAAACTCAAAACTGAAAGCTGAAAACCAGTTTTAATTTTTTGAAATTTAAAAATTTAAAACTAAAAATTATCCCGAACGTGGCCTTAATTTCAGTAATCTTATTTTTATTCCAAGAATTGATACTGGACTGTCCACAATCTAAACACAAGGCTTACCATGCGCTCGCAAGCTTAAAATATTGAAGAGCATTCCGAAAAATCAACAATAAATACAGTAAGATATTTCTCCCTCTTGTAACAAAATATAAGCAAGATACCTGTGTATTTTTTTCTTTTATTTTGTTACTGAGGGAGGAAGAGGCAACTTGATTTGATGTGATTTGCGTTGACTCGGCTTAAAAAAAGGATTTCTAAATATTGTTTTTTTTAAATACAAATTTCTAGTCAGTAATCTTTTGGTGATTACCAAAATAAAAAAATCTTTTGGTGCCAAAACAAAAGGTGTACACCTTCGTTTTTAACGGTTATCGTTTCTTCTGGTAAAAAAACACGGTTATCGTTTTCCATGAAAATATAAATAAATAAATTGAACGGTTCAACAATAGACTAAAAGTTCCGTAAAAGAAAAACAATAGACTAAAATGTTTAAAATGGTAAGTTTAAATATTTAATCTATCTACTATCTGTCCATCAAAAAAAAAATCTATCTACTATCTTCTATTATCTATTTTTTTACAAAATCTTTTATTATTTATTATTTATTTAAGAAAATTCATCCATCTATTTTTCCATCCAAAAACTATTTTTTTACAAAAAACATAACTATATTGTAAATTCAGTTTATCTTCGACACCTGTGATAAGCACGAGTTCTCTCAACTATCAATTTTATTATTTATTTATTTAAAAAACTTAATTACATTGAGGACACATAACAAAAGTTTTGTTTTCCATACAAAACCATTTTCTCTCAAAAAATTTATTACATTATAGGTTTCTTTTTTCTTTGACACTTATGTTGAGTACGTGTTCTCTCAACTAGATAAATATGAAAATTTACAACACATCCGCATACGTGCATGATCGCGACGGGAGATTGGCTCTATTTTCTTTTTTTTTTTGACAGGGAAGATTGGCTCTATTAAAATTTGATAAATTAAACTTGTTGCGTCACCAAATAGGAGTAATTCTGATTAGACCGCCCAGTCAAAGCCATCGGTCTTCGGATACTCGAAAAAATGTCAAAATACAAAATACTCCACCCGGTCTCATTTATAGGCAACAAGCACTTTTTTAGGTTCATTGAATGACTCATATATTTAGTCATTCAATGAACCTAAAAAGGTGTTTGTTGCTTACAAATGAGAATGGAATAGTATCAAACAATTGGGTCATCAAACAATTGAGTCAAAATAATATGTGAGTCAATATTCGGGATGGGAAAAAAGTAGAACTGCCTATTGTTAGGAGTAAGAAGAAATGGCATAAGTTTACGTGATTGTGTAACTCAAGCAATAATGTTAGGATTGAGAAGAAATGAAGTAGTGTGTGCTTAAAGATGAATCTAACGTACAAAGTGAGGGAGAAAAAAAAAATAAACTTTTTTCATAAGGTACACTTAAAAAACTAGGTATCGGTGTACAAATTCATTTTTAACTTTTAAGATTTTATTTTTTACATTTTTTATTCATTAATAATCAAGATTGAATGGTATAATGGTAACCTCCTATTCTCTCTCTTCCTCTCCCACCCCTCTCTATTTCTCCCTTCCTTCTAAAGCCCTCTACATTTGCCTTCCCTCCCCCTCCAGCCCACCGCCTCATTTCCACGGTGGTTCTTCTCGCCCTCATTGGTTTACGTCTTTGATCATACCCACCACACACACACACAAACTTTATGTGAACCACAACAGGTTCAAATCACCAGCTTTAGACCACTAGAACTAGAACCCCATCTTCAAACCAGCCACATCGGGTTCATTTCCACCACACAAAGAAAAACAAAACTTACAGGGGAGGATGATTTGATGAGTTCATACCCAACTCAGAAACATAGAGAAAAGAAAAAGATCAAAGCTTTTTGCCTCTTGGACCTTTCGTTGCGACCAAAACAAAGCTTTGTGACAACCCATAAGACGAAATGACAACTACTAAACGTTGAAGGCCACACACACGACGTCAGACAAAAAGACAATGAATAAGTCCACAACTAGATCTGTTTTTGTTCTTCCTCTTGTTCCAAATCCAATAGTCCAACCTTTTCCAGCCAAAACCCGTTAAAACCCTCCATCATGTTGACCCAATCGTCGGTGACCCGCGAGTATAGAAAGACAAAACAACAGCCTAGTAATTGAGGCCATTCTACCTAACTACTTAGTGGGTGAGTGTTAGAAACTACTTGATAAAGACTTCTTAAACTTAGAGTAAGCTTCTGAAGTATAACAATTTTGTAGAGCTATGGAAGAAAACTACCGGAATAATAGGTAGAGATGTGGAAGAAAACTACCAAGTTCTTTTGGCCAATGTTGGTCTCAAAGTGTTATAACTATTTGAGAAAAATAGTGGAAATCTTCTGTGTCTTATTTTTGCTCTCAAACTCATATACTTACTGCACTAATCATTAAAGCTTGGGAAAATCATTTTTGCATAATTCTGAGAAGGCTTGATTTCCCTGAACTTTCTCAGACTTAAGAAGAAAACTGTTTTGTCATTTCTTAAAGATTCAAAGTTGATTCTTTTATCGTTAACTCATATCTTCAAGCTAATACTATTGAGTAAACTTTCAAATATGTTTTGCACCACATCAGGTTAATCATTGAAACAACACTTACTCTGGTTCCATTTTATCTACTCAGCTAAGGATACTCGTGAGAAGGCTTGACTGAACTGTGTTTATCTAACTTTCTCAACTCTAAGTTTACACTTGCGAGAAATTTACTTGACTGTAATAGAGTAATTTTAAAAGGGTCACACAACCCCTCATTGTGACACTAGTTCACTTCATTCTTATCATTGGTTTACTTTCCATCGCGGGTAACAAGACTCCACACACAGCCTTCCCTCGAGGACCAAGCTTTTTGCAGTTCCTTCTTTCTGCCATATTCCGTGGACCCAGACTGTAACATCCTACCTTCCTAAACCCTAGTTACCTTGCTTGATTGTGTGCTTATGTGTGTTCGATGTTTTATATGTGTGATCCGTGGAAGTGCATAACATAATAATATGAAAAAACTGAAAAGGAAAAGGAAAAGGAAAAAAACAAATATAAAAATAGTACTACTACCAGTCTTTTTTATAAGAAACAAATTGTGTCATTTTCTTAGTTATAAATATAAAAAACAAAGTTTTATTTTTAACCACATTAATTGTCCAATTCCATATTTACACTTATTTATTAAGACACCACTTAACAATGAACTCATCTTATTGTTTCTCTCTCTTTGATTTATTTAATACAACGGGTATTTGTGAAAAAATTAAAATTATAACATTATTGATTAAAATTTACCCATTTGCACTTCTTTAGTCTGGTTTTGTTAAATAATTCTCATAAAAAGAACTAAAATGGACCAGAGGAAGCATATTTTGAAATAAATATCGTAGTGAAATTTTATTTGGCGGGTAATTAATTGTGTGGGATCCATGAAAAGGGAATAGGATGAGTGACATGGATATGTTTGGTCAACGACCTTTCACAGACTCACAGAAATGTTGGTCCACCGTTTCCGACTATGACCTCTTCCCTGTCGGCTTCTTTTTTCAATTTTCAACCCCCCACTATCTTACCTACCTACACACACTGTGAAATGTGAATACTGCCTTTCCTTTTATAAGAAAAAAAAATACTTCACCCATTCCATGAATTTCATTCCATAACTTTGTTAGTTTAATATTTTTACACACGGACTAAATAATTATTTAATTAAAATATATTTTTATCAAAATAGCCTAATTTCTAAAATAATCAATTAAGTTTGTAGAGTTGTGTCAATTTTTAATATAAAGACAATAAATATATGAAGGGTATATTTGAAAAAAAAATGTGAATTATATTTTGGGTTTATAAAACATCCATTACTTTGAGGAAAAAATTCTACTAAAACTACCAAAATTATGGAATAGAGGGAGTAATCATTTTTCTTGGTCCTAATTATAAGAAATAATATTAATTTCCAAATATATTAAATACCTAAATTCTATTTATATCATTATTTATCTTGAGACATACTCCCTCCGGACTCAATTATAAGAAAAAAAATACACACTTTCACACTTATTAAAGAGGGCAGTTAAATGTATTTAATTTTCTTGATTTCCTATAAAAAAATAAATATATTTACTAAACTATCCTTAATCATTGGTAATCTCCTCACAATATTATAAATTAAATTAAGAGTATTTTTGGAATAATATTAAATATGAGTAGATTAGTTGACATTTGCTTATATTTGAGTCCATCAAACTTAGACAATTTTTTGCTTATAATTGAGTCCGGAGTGAATATATTAGTGAGATAATTTATTTCCCATGCAAATGGATTGGTTCACAAAAGGAGGTATTTTTTGAAAAATAATTAAATCTGTAAAAATATTAATTATTTTTAATACATTTTCTTGTTATGTATAAATTAGAGTGTTATTCTGTATAATAATCATCGGAGGGAGTATGATTTTTTTTATGAATATTTTATATCAAAAGATTTTTATTATATGAAATTTAAAAATAAATAAGTGAATAGCCCAACATGAATATCAAAACTCAAATTTCCTTCGTTTGCAAATTGCATGAATACGGACATAGTACCTGGCACAAAGCATGGACCTATGCATGTCATATACCATGTCTCCCTTCATGTCTTCCTGGGCCTTCGAAGACAAAATTTCAAAAGTTTAGGTTTACTGAAACGAAAACTTCAGCTTTTATCTTAATTTTAAGTGTTTTATTGATTTTTTTTCTTTAAGTTTACAAATATTAACAATGAGGTTGAATGGAAATTCACGAATACGTCCAATAGTATTAATGTTTGTAAATTTAAAAGACTAACTTGAGAAAAAAAGATAAAAGATCCGAATGTGAAATTTTAAGTAAAGTATAATTTATAAATTATGCTGGCTAAAATATCTTTGATTATTATTTTTAAATTTCAAAACCACCCTTACATATATTATCTATAGCAACCATCTGTTACAAACACTACTTCATGTTGCATAAGGTAGGGTGAACATGGGTTCAAGTCGACCCTATCAACTCGATGATCCAATTCAACCCAAAGCGTTTGGTTCAATTTTTTCGTAGTTTGGGTCTAACTCGAATCAACCCGAAGTTGTTTTTGTTTGGGTAATGGATTTGTGTTTCAAATCCGTGAACCCGCAAGTCTAACCCGATGACATGAAATTTAATTTTTTTTATATGCCTTATTATCACACGATCATGACTAATAAGGGATGAGATACTACTTGCTCACTTAAAAATTAGTGTTTCTTTCTAATTTGTGGAATAGAATACTATTTTAAAAACTGTGATATTTAGTTTATGTGTTGTTAGAAATTTTGTGAAATTTAGAATACCTTCCTTATATAATTTTTATTTTGACCCCTCTCAATTTAAAATTTTACACCTAGACCCATACTCACGTTCATCTCAACCAGAGACGGACCTACTTATTGTATAGAGTGTGCACTTGCACCCTCTGAAAAATTAAAAATACTAATTGCCCCTATAAAATTTATATTTTGACCCCTCTCAGTATAATAATATGCACCAAGTGCCCTTATCTAGTCACTTCTTTCGTCTCATTCTGTTAGACTCCGTCATCTCTCTCTCAAAACTCAAAACACAACTTCTCTCACTGTCTCACACCTCGACCCACTATTCTCCTGTTTGCGAGTGATATTTTCGGTCTCTGTTTTTCTCTTTTATTAGGCTCAGATTTTCCCTAATTTAGACTAAAACCCTAATCTGATCTCTCTGTTTTTTTAAGTCCAAAAACCTGTTTTGTGTTATCAGAAATTATACTGTTGTTATTTTGCAAGGCATTTGCTCTTGTTATTTTATAAAAAAAACATGTGTTGATACTATTGTTATAATTTTAATAATTTTAAAATTTTATGCACTTATTGAGCTAGGGTTTCTTGGGTGTGTGACTCAGAAGCACTCATACGGTGTGAGCTGAGGCAAGGAGATAAATTTATTCGTTATGCATTCCACAAGCATGCAGCAAATTGACTAAAGCAAATGTTTGCATTAAATTAGTAATTAAGTAATTGCAAACAGAATTCACACTATGGAAAACGCTAGCTATTTAAAATGAAAAGTTTTTCCTGAAAAGTGTACTATTATTTATATTATCTATGTATCGAATGATGCATTTTTCAAATAAAAATTTTATAGTACTATTTTTTAATTCATTAATCAAGGCATTAGTCAAGAAAACCCTGAATTATTTACAATTTGATCTCAAGGTAACGCGGCAATTACGGGGTTGATCAATTTTTTTTAAGCAGAACCAATACAGAGAGAAGAGGTAGCCAAACCCATTTATTTTACTTTAAAAAGTAGTGGTCAGTCCGGGGTGTACATGGGTCTGTGTCAATCTAATCAACCCGATGATCCAACTCAACGCAAAGCGTTTGGTTAGGTTTTTTTCGTAGTTTGAATCGAACTCAAACCAACTGGTTCAAATCGAAGTGGTTTAGTTCGGGTAACAGATTTATGATTTCAAATTCATGAGCCCGCGAGCCTAACCCAATGACATGAAATTTATTTTTTTACATTTTTTAATATACTTTATTATCACACAATCATGATTTATGAGAGATAAGACACTACTTGTTCACTTAGAAATTATGATTTCTTTATATTTTGTAAAATTTTGTGGAACAGAATGTCATTTTAAAAACTGTAGAATTTAGTTTAAGTGTTGCTGAAAATTTTGAGAAATTTTAAGTGTTCAATGACACAGTTTTTGGAATTTTAAAAACTATTTTTTGTATAATGACCCATGAACCCAACCCGAACTAACTCACTCATCACTGGATTGGATTGGTTCGAGTTTGATAGTAAAACTACTGATTTTTTTACCCAACCAAAACCGATAAATTTTAATTGGTTCGGACATCGGTTTTGTCAAAACCAACCCAACTCGACCCGTGTAAACTCCTAGTGTTCAGTGGTCACTGTTAGAGTGTGGGAAGCAAACGTCTTTCGGATAGTAAACAAAACGTTACACATTGAAGTTTTGGGAACTGAGTAGGCAAAAGGAAATGGTGACTGCTTTGGTTCTTGGTGCATTTCATTTATGAGAGGTAAAGTAAAGTAAAGAGAGAGTTCTTTAACCATCACATTCACATGGTTGACTTCGATCCCCATGTCAAGTTGCGTGCCGTGCAGGATTGGGGTTCCAATTGTTCCAAATATTTTCATATCAACATTTTATTTGGATTTTATTTCGTATATGTTAATTTTTTTATCAATGGAAAAAGAAATACAAAAGGGGACAAAACAGAAAACAAGCTAAGGTCTTAAAGTCTTAACTCCGGAACTTCAAATTTTTCACAGGATAATATCATGTGAAAACTGACCAAAAGAGACATTTTTTAAATAGTCATAATCATATTATTGACTCTTCTTTAATTTAATTTCAAATTAAAAACACCAAACTAGCATAATACGGAAGAAAAAACTAGCATATTACGAAAATTGTTTGGTCATTTCCCAAATCCCAACCACATTTCCTAAAAACTAAAAAAAATAAAAAATCCCAACCACATTTGTCTTTCCATATAATGCTATTGGTTGAAAATTTGCTGTGCAACGAGGTTTATAATTTGACAATTTTTACAAATGACAAATTGTAATGTAAATATAGTGTTGTTTGAACAAACGCAATGTCAAGAATAAAGATTGTCTCAAGATGAGAAGAGAGACAGAAAGGCAGAGAGAGAGAGAGAGGAAGTGAAACATATGATGAGTGATATGATGAAAAAGGAAGAGAGAAATAGAAAAAAGAAAAATATAAAAAAAAAGTAAGAAAAAAAGTGTGAGAAAAAATCAAGATTGACCATGTCAAATACTTTAATACTCCTACGTACTAGTACATCAAAAACTCAAAAAGTGTTTGCCCATAACCAACTTGTTGCATTTGAAAGCAGTCAAAGAATATATAGAGTCTTGAAAATCAGACCTCCAATTCACCAGATCCAATGACGGTCATTAAAGAAAATAAAAACAGTTGGGAACCGAAAGTATAAAGCTAACACATTAACAACAGTTCAGGTAATGACACGTACTCTTTCCGTTCTTTTTTACATGTCAGTTTTTTAGAAAAATTTTATTTTTAACTATTTATCATTCTCAAAGTTTAAATTTACATTAATTACTTGTTTGTCAATTATACCCTTAACTATTTATTGCAGAGAGAGAAATATGTTCTATGGAGTAATGAATGGTCAAAAATATCACATGAAAAAAGACTAATAATTTCATAAAAAACAACAAAATTTATTAATTATCTTGGTTTGTGTAAAACAACCATAAACGACATGTAAAAAGGAACGGAGAGAATACGTAATATAGTTAGTACACAGTGTGATGGTCTTTTTTGTACTATCAAACAATTGTGTTCCTATATTATACGTCTAGTCTAGACATTCAGAGGAGACTTGGCACTATTTACTCTGTACCACAGCTGCGAATTTGTCGAAAGAAATAAATACTGAAATCATTTATGTTATTAGCCTATAGTTTTA
The DNA here is from genome assembly GCA_037113605.1 of Calophaca sinica. NCBI lineage: Eukaryota > Viridiplantae > Streptophyta > Magnoliopsida > Fabales > Fabaceae > Calophaca > Calophaca sinica. Next base: position 36,374,926 of record CM073731.1, read on the forward strand.
TTTTTATTTTTACTTTTAATTGTCATTTACTTTTGGTGAGGTATCAATTGTGAGTGGAGAGGGTTCTAGAATATTCCTATGTAATTGTCTCAGCTATATAGCTAGGTCAATTCTCTTGAATGAAGGTTAACTCACATTTCACAAATATTATCTTCTCTCTAAAACTCTAACTCTCTCTCCACATAATTTCTCTTTAGCACCGAATTCCATTCTAAATTGTTGGAGTTCCTGCTATTGCGGATTGGGTTTTTCGGATCTCTCCCTAGAATCCAAATTCTCGTCTCAATTGGTATCAAAGCACGACCTGATGCTTATCAATGCCGACCGCTATGCCTAATCAGTCCAGTTTCGATAGAATTATGTCAAGCTTAGTTGAAATAAAAGCTATGCTGAGAAATCACCAGATTTCAAAGGTGGAATTCCCAAGATTCGATGGCAGAAATGTAAGGGAATGGTTATACAAGTGTGAGCAATTATTCTCCCAGAATAGCATTCTACCAGAATCAAAGGTGCGATTGGTTTCACGTTATCTGGATGGACTTGCTCCACAGTGGCATTTGAACTATATGAGGCTAAGATACGACATCTATCCCTACTGGCATGAATATACTTTTGCTGTTATTCAGCCCTTTGGAAATGCAAGGGAGGAACCATGGCATTCGTCTGTTCAAGAGGAACCAAGGAGGAGCAAGCAAGTTTATTCGACCCAAAATCGCAATTTAACAAGGGCTTCAGGGATTGATTTCAGCAGACTGGGTGGATCAAATGTCTACGCAGGGAAACACGAAGAAGAAAATCAGTCGCTGAATATGGGCCTCTCCACCACAAACCCACCCACAGGTCCGGCCAAAACCTCACTCCCCACCGATTCATCTTCACTTTCCTTCAATCTTTTGATGTCCAGCGATGACGATACAGAGAAATCACAGGTTGTTGACGACGACGTCGCAGATCCAGCGTCCGATCATCCGTTCTTCGCTCCAACGAAAATCAGCGAAACGCATTCGCACAAGCTGCAGTCCGAAGGGAACAAGTTCGCCGCCGTTGCCGATTCAGTATCTGTGGTTGTTGACCAATTCAAGACGCCTACCCCTGAAGTCTCCGAGGATCTGACTTTGCCACATATATTACTAGATCGCTCAACACTTATCTCTGCTTGCTTTGAAATTCATAGTTCACCGCCATTATTGGTCTCTGTTCCCACTAGTAGCTACCACCAACAGTCACCACCGACAAGGACTCCATCGTCGAATCCACCAGATGGGGTTGTCGTATTGGTACCACCAAGAAACATATGTCCTTCTGCTATTGATGATAGTTCGCGGAAGACCACACCAGGAGAGTTCAATTCTCTTACAGCAGCAGTTGATTCCCACTTGCGTTCTGGGAAATTTGATCAAGAGGTTACCACTTAGTGTGAATAGTGTTGATACTTCTACATTATTTTCCATTTTCTATTCAGCAATTAATGATCCTGTGACCACCACAAAGGGTCTCGCTATGGTCCAGTACCCAGATATGTATTCCTTTACAATGTTGCTAAATGCTCTCCAAGTACTTGATCAAATGTCGAAGTGTCACAAACATGCTTGGAAGACCACCATTATTGGCTGCACAGGTAATAGGCATGGAGATGTTGTTTGTGATTTTTTCAAAGACTTGCAGCAGCTGGAAGTGAAGCCTGGAATTTCTTTAGCATGTTGTGTTTGTTATAATCACATTAAAGAAGCTTGGTCATCCTCATTGATTGAAACCATTAATGCCATTGCTGCTACATTGGCAAGTCAAGAGGTGTTTATTAAGGCTGTTGGAGAGCTAGCTTCAAGCCACAAGGCAATTCTTGATGAGGCACTCCCAAAAATTAATGAGTTGCAAAACCATATTAACTGTTTTCAATTACAGTCTCTTATTCAAAATCAGTCTGGCTACTTTCAAATTTGAGTTGGTTGAGTTTCTGTATGAAGAAATGGCTCAAAGGTCCCTCATGCCTAACATTGTCAATCAGAACATTATTTTGATTTGTTATGGCAAGGCACATATGTTTGATCAGATGGAGAAAGTGATGCCCAGTGTGCTGCAGCGCACTAATTGCAAACCTGCTGATTGGACAATGAACTCCATCACTTATGTCCTTGGTAATAGAGGTCTGATGGAGATCATGGAAAAATGGTACTATGAACGATTCAATAAATTGGGAACAGTACCAGATATTGCACTTTATCAACTGCTAGATGAAATAGCCCAGAACCTTACTAATTGGATGGAACAAAAGCAATCTGAACTAGGAAAGGGGCATTTTGTACACTATATGCCATCCTGGCCAGGTGATAAGGCTGCACACAATTTAATAGACTTACATATTCCAAAGCAGTGCCTCTCTATCTTAGTAGAATGGGTTACTAAACCAATCAGGGTTGCTACAACATTGGAGATGGATGCGCCACATTTAAGTGTGGCAGGGCAGGGATTACATTGGAAGGCTTCCTCTCATCTCTACCTCATCTCTTCTCAAGCAATAACTCTCTACCAGTCTTTCAACATGGTCATCATGAGGTTATTATGCATAGGAAAATGATCAAGAGGGGACGTGTCGATGATACTGAAGTCCTGGTCTAATAGAAAGCTTTACCTCCTAAACATGGTACTTAGAAAATATTCATCCTTGAGGACAAGAATGTCTTGAAGGGGAGTGTATTGTCACAGGAAATAAATACTAAAATCATTTATGCTATTAGCCTATAGTTTTATTTCTATTTTTACTTTTAATTGTCATTTACTTTTGGTGATGTGTCAATTGTGAGTGGAGAGGGTTCTAGAATATTCCCATGTAATTGCCTCAACTATATAGCTAGGTCAATTCCCTTGAATGAAGGTTAACTCACATTTCACAAATATTATCTTCTCTCTAAAACTCTAACTCTCTCTCCACATAATTTCTCTTTAGCACCGAATTCCATTCTAAATTGTTGGAGTTCCTGCTCTTGAAGACTAGGTTTTTCGGATCTCTCCCTAAAATCCAAATCCCCGTCTTAAAATTCTAATGTGTTTTCCTTATTGATAAAATATACCGGTATTTCTCTAAAATAACCTGTTATAATAGATTAATTGATACAAAATAATTTTTATATTAAGTTCTTTGTTGAGTTAAATTGAGAAGTCCCTAAACTCTACCTTACCTGTTACACAAATTACCAACTATTCTTATAATAACCGGTGTTTTTAAAATCGAACCGGACGAATCAATCGAATAAACCGACCCCATTTACAATTCAGTTATGTGGATGTTTGATCACTGGTTCTTCCCAGTTCGAACGATTTAAAGCAATTAAACCGTGACCCAAAGGTCTCACCAATTCGATGTCCAGTTCAATTTTTAAAACATCAATGATAATCATTCAATAATTCACAATATTTATTATGAGAAACTCCGATAATCCCTTTTTCACATGGACAATATTAGATGTTGCCGTATCGCATGTCCACAGTATAAGTCAACGTGAATCTTTGACACAAATTACCATAGGGTTCACTTAAGGCACACAACCATTTTTTGTGTACTGGTACACAAATGTGCCGATTGCTGCCACTACGATGCAATTCTAGCATCACTACCACCACCATCATCTTCAAGATATCTTCCTCTACTTGTCCACCGAGATTGGTCTCACACCATCAACGCAATATCGAAAACCAACACCTCTCCCCTATTTTGAAACCCTACTTCCCTTATTTTTTAAATTCCCTTTGATCACCGTCTTCCGGCCGGCCAACGCCCCAACCATCACCATAGTCGGGTGCCTCATCCTGAGACCGACCTGCTAGACCCCTTTTTCGACCCGCCTCGTCGCCGTAGCTTCTGTAATTGTCGCTAGTGTACCAGTACACAAAGCCACACTTTGTGTAAAAAAAATAAATTCAGACTAATAATAGCAGATACAAAATTTCTTTTAAAAGTTCTAGACTCGTGAAAAAAATTTACAACATTCATTTTTCACACAAAATTTACAACATTCATATTAAAAGAAACAAACATAAAAAATTATTTAGATCTATGATACTGAATTGAATACCGTGTTCAAATACCGCTCTCAGCTTTGGAATCCTGACAAGCTCTGTATATACCTCATAAACAGAAACCTCGGGACCAGAAACAGTGTTATTCACAGGGGACAATATTAAAACATATCAATACATTGTACTAAAATAGTACTATATATACAGAACGGGGATAATTATAGCAGAAGGTCGGTCAAAACTAAACAGAAAACTTGTCACTTCATTTCATTGATACCCGGGTTGGGATACTACAGCTACAATACAACATTGCTAAAGAGGTACTGTCTGTACTTGTGAACAATTTGGATAGTCAATATCTCCTTGTGATTGGGCGATATACATCATGTGACACGACATCAGTGTATGAATAATTAGGAGGACAAGAAGGCTCACAACTGTCCCGCTCTTATATCTCTATCAAGCCGATCTGCGTTGAGCGTCCCTGGAAGCTCTCTAAAGTCTTCATTGAAGATAGAGTATGCACTGCATGCATTGTAGAGTTGAAAGTATTTAAAACTACCAACAATTTCCATGAAGTAAATCTGATACCCACTATCATCAATCATCAGTAAGAATACATGCAATGGATAGGATAGGATCAAAATGCAAGGTAGTCAAGAACGAGAAGAAGAGCGAAACATGTAAAACGAATAATGAGATCCTACTTAAACTATAAAATTATATTCACACACATAGACACGCTTACAGCAATAACAAAAACAACCACCTTAAAATTATGACTAACATTTAATCAAACTCTACTTACAAATGCATAAAGTGGTTACAAGTCACAAGTTATAGTCACAACTCACATAATAACAGAAGTTTTTTCAGATATTACTAAACAAAACGCCTGAAGTAAATATCTGGACATTAGCATACAAGTTATAGTCACAACTCACATAATAACAGAAGTTTTTTCAGATATTACTAAACAAAACGCCTGAAGTAAATATCTGGACATTAGCATGTCACAAATCAGAGTATGTCACAAATCAGAGACACAACACAGAGCATGAAAACCATTGTACCATGGAAGGAACAAAATAAAGCACACAAGCAAATAACAAGCTAGCAAGCAGCCAAGCACCACTCTAACCAGAAGCAGAGGCACATCAAAGCAGAAACAGGAAGCAATGAAGGGGTCAAACCCCACCCACCACCCACCCCCTCTTTCTCAACCTTCACCCACAGGCCACAACCAGTAGCAGCCATAGATCAAAGCCAACTCACTGATCAAAGCTCAAGGAGTGCAAATAGGCAGTTGGAAAGGGTGGAACCATGGAAGGAACGTGATAGACACCCAATGGTCAAGAAGGTTTATGTTGGGAGAAAGAATAGAGGAGGAGCGTACTAACAGAATTGTTACAGTAACAGAAGCTTATAAATAGAGGAATAAGCAATCAGTCAGTTAGTTAGTTAGAAAGTCAGTGAGTTGTAAGGAGGGAATTGGTGATCTCGAACACACCAAACTTGTACTCTCTGGTTACATTGATCAGAGACCATTTTTCAGTAATACACAAGGGATTCTACCCTAATTCTTTCCAGTTTCTATTCTTTTTCCTTCATTATCAGTTGAATCTATCAACTAGTATCAAAGCAGAGAAGATTCTGCAGGGAAATTGATGGTGCGCGCAAGGATGGAACCGAGAGTGGAAGCGCTGGAACGCGAGTTTCAAGAATCGGACGCAAGAACGAGAGCTTCTCTGCAACGATTGAGGGAAGAGATGCAGCAATCGAAGAACGAATTGTTATCGGCAACGAAGGAACTATTGAGGAATTGCAACGTAGCCGGAAGTGGAGGGGAGAATAACGAAGGGTCAGGAGCAGCGAGACAGAAGGTCATCGGCGTTTTCTGGAGGAAGACGGACATCGCCGCCGTATTGAGCTGCCGTCGTTTGATGGAACCGACGCGCCGGGGTGGATTGGAAAAATCAAAAGATATTTCCGATTGAAGGGCCTGAGTGAACAAGACAAGATGGACGCCGTGTTAATGGCAGTGGAGGGAAAAGCGCTTTCTTGGATGCAGTTGTGGGAATCTTGTACTGATAATCCTACCCGGGTCGAGTTTAAATAAGTATTGAAGAGATTCCAGCCATTCTTGGTTGAAAACTCTTTTGAGAATATTACTGAGTTTGAAGCAAGAAGGGAATGTGCGAGAATACAGGAACAATTTGAGCTCCTTGCGGGCCAATTGAAGATCACTCAACCGGCGTACGTGTGTGGAATTTTTGCGAACGGACTCAAAGAAGAGATACGAGCTGAGGTACGTTTACATAGACCCAAATCTTAAAAAGACATGATGGATTTGGCCCTACTGACGGGAGAAAAACTAGAGTCAATGGGGAAACAAGGGGGACAAACATTCAAAAGTAGAGGTGTAGGAAGTAGTCGAGGGTGGAGGAATGAGTTCAGAAATGAGGTTTGGGGTAAAGGGCAGAGTAAGGGAGGAAAAACCAGTAGTACAACCCCTGGTACAAATTTAGGTGGTGAACAATCAAAATATAAAGGAAATAAGGAGGAAGGAGGTAAGCAGTCCAATTTTAGAAGACAACCTAATGATGAATATCATGAAAAAATGAGAAAAGGATTGTGCTTTTCTTGTGATGAAAAGTACTCTCCCACTCGTGTGTAAAAATAAGCAGCTAAAAACTACGATTTGTGAGGAGGCTGAAGAAAAGAGGGAAGGAAAAACAGAGAAAGAGGAGTAAGAAGAGATTGAGTGGAAGGGCAATTTAAGAAGTTAGCTCTTCGTAGTATGGCTGGGTTGACCTCCAAGAAGTTGATTTGGGGGGAAGTAGAAAAAAAGGTGTTAGCGCTAATAGATAGCGGAGCTTCGCACAATTTCATATCGAGACAGTTGATACAACAGTTGAAGTTAGAAGTGGAGACAACTATTCCTTATTTGGTTAAGGTGGGAGATGGTCAAAAGATCAAATCCAGTGGTGTGTGCAGAAATTTTCAGCTACAGCTTCAACAAATCACCTTCACGGCAGATTTTTACGCATTTGCTTTAGAGGGGGAAGAGATAGTGTTGGGCATGGAGTGGTTGCACGAATTGGGAGACATAAAACAAATTTTAAAGAGCTGACTCTGAGAATTAAGAAAGATGGAGTGAAGTACACACTCAAGGGAGATCCAACTTGGTGCAAAGGGGAAATTTCTGCGAAGCCAATACTGAAGGAGTTGCAAGAAGGAGGAGAATGGTTCATTGTGGATTGCTTTCTCCAACAAGCAGACAGGGAAGTACCAGCAGCAGTCAAGGGAATTTTGGAGGAATTTGATGATGTCTTCCAGAGTTTGCAAGGTCTACCATCAACAAGGAAACATGATCATGCTATCATATTGAAGGAGGGTGCCAACATTCCTAATCGAAGACCTTACAGGTATCCCCATTTCCAAAAAAATGAGATTGAGAAATTAGTTGCTGATATGTTGAAAAGTGGGTTGATTAGACCAAGTAATAGTCCTTACTCCAGCCCTATCATCTTAGTAAAGAAAAAAGATGGTAGTTGGAGGTTTTGTATGGACTATAGAGCACTAAATAAAGTCACCGTACCTAATAAATTTCCTATTCCCATCATTGATGAGTTGTTGGTTGGGGTTGTTAATTTTTTTTTTTAAATTAGATTTTAAATCGGGGTACCATCAAGTTAGGATGATAGAGGAAGATATTCCCAAGACGGCTTTCCGCACACAAGAAGGCCATTATGAATATTTGGTCATGCCTTTTGGCTTGACAAATGCCCCTTCTACTTTCCGATCCTTGATGAATGAAGTGCTTAAGCAGTTTTTGAGAAAATTTGTACTGGTATTTTTTGATGACATATTGATATATAGTGGTGATGTGAAAACTCATGGGCAGCATTTGAGGGAGGTTTTCCAGCTGTTGAGAGCTCACAAACTGGTAGTAAACAGGAAGAAATGCGATTTTGGTGTCACTAAGGTTGAATATTTGGGTCACATTGTGTCTGCTGAGGGTGTGTCTACTGACCCAAGCAAGCTGGATGCAATGGTTAAGTGGCCTGTTCCAAAAGATGTGAAAGGATTGAGAGGGTTCTTAGGACTCACCGGGTATTATAGACGGTTTGTGAAGGGGTATGGGGTGCTCGCAAAACCTCTAAAAGATTTACTTAAGAAGGATGGGTTCAGCTGGTCCAAAGAAGCAGAAACAGTTTTTAACCAACTAAAAAATGCCATGATTTCAGTTCCAGTTTTGGCTGTCCCTGACTTCAAGCAACCCTTTGTGGTTGAAACAAATGCTTCCAGTAAAGGGGTGGGTGCCGTTTTGCTCCAATAGGGCAGACCCATAGCTTATTTCAGCCAAACGTTGTCGTCACGGGCTCAACAAAAATCTGCATATGAGAGGGAGTTGATGGCTATTGTGCTGGCTATTCAGAAATGGCGTCATTATTTGATGGGGCAGCATTTTATCATACGCACGGACCAGAGAAGTTTGAGGTTCTTAATGGATCAAATAATTTTGGGGGAAGACCAGTTCAAGTGGACATCCAAGTTGCCAGGATTAGATTTTGAGGTGCAGTATAAACCCGGTCACACCAACAGAGCTGCTGATGCTCTTTCTAGGCAGATGATGTATGCTGCCATATCAGGTATAAACTTGACGGAATGGGAAAAATGGGAGCAGGAGATAATAGAGGACGCACAGTTACATGCCTTAATTCAGAAGATAGTCGTACAACCTCAAGCTCACCCTAAGTTCTCTCTACAGAAAGGTATTCTGTTTTGCAAAGAAAGCTTAGTTTTGCCAAAGAAGTTTTCCAGAATTCCTTTTATTCTAGCTTAGTTCCACGCATCACTGCAAGGAGGGCATTCCGGGTTCTTCAGAACATATAAAAGGATTTCTGCTGCTTTCTATTGGGAGGGAATGAAACAGGACATCAAGAAGTTCATAGCTGAATGTAGAGTATGACAACAAAACAAGTATGAGACACTTTTTCCCCTGCGGGTTTCCTGCAGCCCTTACCCATTCCTACACAGGTTTGGAGTGACATTTCTATGGATTTCATAGGTGGGTTACCAAAAGTGCAGGGCAGGGACACCATATTGGTAGTCATTGACAGGTTGTCTAAGTATGCACATTTCCTAATTTTGGGACATCCTTTTACAGCTAAGGAGGTGGCTGATGTGTTCCTCGCAGAAGTGGTGCGATTGCATGGGTTTCCAACAACCATTGTTTCTGACCGAGACAAGGTTTTTCTCAGTAAATTCTGGACTGAGCTGTTTCGCCAAGCAGGAACTCGTTTGAAGTATAGCTCCGCCTTTCACCCGCAAACTGATGGTCAAACGGAGGTGACTAATCGTTGTTTGGAGGCTTATTTGCGATGTTTTGTGGGTGAAAAACCAAAATCATGGCCTAAGTGGTTAAGTTGGGCTGAATTGTGGTTTAACACTAACTTCAATGTCTCTATAGGAATGTCTCCATTCAGAGCATTATATGGCTGAGAGCCACCCCCAATAACCAGAGGTCCTACTTTTCCATCTACAGTGGAAGCTGTGAATGTGTTGGTGGAAGATAGAGACACCATTTTGGAGGAGCTGTATCACAACTTGACCATGGCACAGCAACGCATGAAATGCCAAGCAGACAAACATAGAAGGGATGTTCAATTAGAAGCAGGGAATTGGGTATATTTGAAGGCTGCTCCCTATAGGGGGCGTTCCTTAGCTAAATGCAGAAACGAGAAGCTGAGTCCTCGTTTTTATGGGCCTTTCGAAGTGTTGGAGAGGATAGGAACAGTGGCTTACAAGCTGGCCTTGCCTGAAGATTGCAAGATCCACCCTGTGTTCCATGTAAGCAAGCTTAAAAAAACCATTCCTGCTCAGTATCAACAGCAGTCATTACCTCCAGTATTGACAGAGGAGTGGGAGCTTCAACCGCAGTTGGAGGATGTAGTGAGCTGCGCTATAATGATCAAGGACAAGCAGAGGTGTTGGCCACATGGGTGGGTTTACCAGAATGTGAAAGCTCATGGGAAGCAGTAGAGTCTTTTCAGACTTTTTTTTTCTTCCAAATATTCCCCTTGAGGACAAGGTGAAAGTCCTAGGGGGGAGTATTGATAGACACCCAATGGTCAAGAAGGTTTATGTTAGGAGAAAGAATAGAGGAGGAGGGAACTAACAGAATTGTAACTGATTTGTTACAGTAACAGAAGCTTATAAATAGAGGAATAAACAATCAGTTAGTTAGTTAGAAAGTCAGTGAGTTGTAAGGAGGGAATTAGTGCTCTCGAACACACCAAACTTGTACTCTCTGGTTACATTGATCAGAGACCATTTTTCAGTAATACACAAGGGATTCTACCCTAATTCTTTCCAGTTTCTATTCTTTTTCCTTCATTATCAGCTGAATCTATCAGAACGATAAAAGAGTTTGTAGGACTTGGGGTCTTAAGGTAGACAAAGAGCGAGATCCTACGTAGGAGCGGAGAGGGGTCAAAGGAGCATAAAACATGGGTTCATAGCACGGTTCGTAAGATCCTACCAAAAATATTAAAATACATTTTAATATAAATATATAATAATATACATAAATAATTTCTATTATATAAACAATATATGTTTATGTTTACTAGTATAGTAGTATTTATATTTTTTAAATTTTATTATAATATATTAAGCAAAATTAAATGAATTTTATACTAGTTTAAACAAATATATTGTTATACTATCTGGTGTTGTAAAAAAAAAAAAAAAAGTAGGTGTGACTAGTTTATTACTCTTGGGCTTATTTGAAGGCCCATAACCCATTACCAAACCCTAAGCCTCTTCGTTGCTTCTTCCCTTCTTCCGCCGCATCCCTTCTTCTTCTTCTTCTTCTTCTCAGAAAACACAGAAACATAGGCAGAAGCAGTGGTGGAGAGGGAGAGCTGCGCCGAAACAGGGACCAGGGCCAGGGAGAGCAGAAACAGAAGCATAGATGCGCGAAAGGGAGTGGGCGAACGAAAGGGAGAGGGAGAGCTTAGAGCTTCTGTCATAGGGAGAGGGAGGGAGAGCGGCGTGATCGAGGGTTTCTTTTCCCCTAAATATGAGTTTTGAAAGAACCGGGTTGTGAACCCGACCCGGTAACGCCAAAAGCTCCCAGTTTCGGGTTTTTTGCAGGAGCGCGAGTTCGTCCGCTCCAAACGCTCCCGCCCGCGTCCCTGCAAATCACGATCCTACGCAGGTGCGAGATCGTTGAGGGGCAGTAAGAGCGTAGGATCGTTCGCTCCTACGCCCCGGAGCACGACCTTGTCTACCATGTGGGGTCTAATGATTTTGGATGGGCATGGCTCAAGTTTATTTTTCAGAAATGGGTGACTAGGCCAGCACGATGGGTTTGTCCATTCCCAACAATCCGACAATCAAACCCAATGATCCCAGACAATCATGCCAAATTGTGTTTTTGGGTGTAATCAGGTTCGTAGCAGCAAGCAAAACAGTTACAGGACATGATTTTGATAACCTTGTCAAAATGGTTCCTATAGATATGCTATAAATAGACATGCAACCATGAAATTTGTAGCATGTAAAAGACATGAGCGATGAAAATTGGTAGAGATGTTACACTTACACATAAGAAAGACCAGGAATCTCCACTGGGAAAAAATAAAGAGAAATTCAAAAGCAAGAATAAAAGGATTTAACATCCTGCTATTTTACAATTGTCTTATATATGTCCAATTTTTTTTAATCCAGGATTTACCATATTTACTCTTCCCTCCCAACCCTTTTGCTTAAATTGTTTTGCTTCTTCTTGATACCAGTGAAGGTCCCTAAAACACAACAGTCTTAACTCTATTTGAATTTTCAGATTTAACTTTCACCTTGCACATGTCAAAAAAAGATTTTCACCTTGCACTGCACTTTGGAACTAAATAGTACACAACAATTAATCTCTGGTTATACCTGGTGTCACCAGCTTGGCGCTTTCCAAGATTGAAGAGAATGAGACAAAAGCCAGTTGCAAGTATCTACATGAAAGTTGTGGCAAACAATAAAAGACAAGAAATTTCATTGTATACAAGTACAATAAAGTATAATATGATTCCCCATGAAGACAACTCAATATAATTCTACAGCCTCAGATTGTGTTTGAGTTTGAGGGCCACCATGGTGCAGGTAACTATTCTCAGCATATCAGAAGAATGTTTAACCATAAGATTTACAAGAAAAGAGTGAACTTAGCCATAAAATTTTCACACAATATACGCTCAATTTGTTGATTTTAATAAACCAAGACTACTTTCTTTCATAGGTCTTTCAAAAAGGAGAAAAAAAAAAAAAAGATTTTAGACATGTTCAAAAGGCTAGGCCTGTTTGTTAGCTGGGTTGACTTGATTAGACTAATAGAGGTCACAATAATCATGCAGTAATACGATGCCCTGAATCACATGGTCCAGCATTGCAATTCCCAGCTATGCATCAACAAGGTAGGCAGTAGACTATGCCCCACCCCACCCCCACAAAAAACATAATAAAAAACAGAAAGGATGAAAGGAGACATACATACAAAGGTCCGAGATCCCATCTATGGGCAACAGGTGCCAGGATAAACCACATAATTATGAGAACCCATGCCTTCAGACTCAGAGTGAAAATTACCATCAAAAGGATATCTGTCAATGGTGGATGAGCATATTTAGAAGATTGTTCATCTGAAAGGGTCTTATATTATTATTACATCCCATAGGGGATCCACTCATCCAAAATGATTCCTTCAATACTGCATATATTTGCCAAATAATTCTAGTTTTAGATTTACATCAATTTTGTCGTCATGCAAATAGATTATGACAACACAAATCTTTCAAAGAAATATCTCAGCTGCTGAACCAAATTGATATAATTTGGTGAATAATCACATCCTTCAAGGATCCATACAGTAATTTATAAGTGTCCAAATGAATGCCATTTATGCAACTTATTACCTGGAAGCTTCAAGTTATCTTGTAGAAAAGAGTATAGTCTCTTTTTCCACCAGCTTGATGAACGGGGAAGCTGAAACTTCTGCAGAAATAGAAAGATGACATCGAGTGCCAAATTTGACATTTTAGTCACTTCATTATATGTTATTTAATCGATTTTACCAGATCTTCATCGTCATCATCGTTGTCACGTCCATCCTTCACTGGTGGTTTTGGTTTGACAGCAACAATCAAGCAATCTAAATTACATTATAAATGCAATAAACCACATCTTTGTAAGGAGGGGGAAAAAAAACCGTCACATCATTAATAAAGGTAAAATACTATGGGCCCAAACAGAGAGAAGGGATCAATATAATCATCAAGTATGTTATTTTTTACAGGCCAAGGAATGAAATTACATATAGAATCATTTAAGCCAATGGTTATATTGATGCTGTACAAGAAACAAAAGTATTTTTGAAAGTATAGTCATCAAAATAATCTCAAACTGGAAAGGATAACCATATTATAGAAAGTCACATCAGAGACAATGTTGCACCTTTGAAGTGGGGATGTCATAAGATAATATTCAAAATTATACCTCCATCACTGAGTTGTATGCGTACATCATCTCCATTTTTCACGTCACATAATGCAGTTCCGCGTAGAATAAGACTCAAGTTGTCAATCGGTAAATGATCTTTACTTGCAATTAATCTTCTCAAATCACGCACCTATATGTGGCAAGCAAGCTGTAATAATCAACACTTCAACAGGAAGGATCACCAAACTGACATCATAATTCTAGCCAAAATAAACCTCGTTTCATTTCACCCTCCCAAAAACACAGTTTTAAGAAAAACATAATATTATCGAATTAAATAAAACTATTGGAAGCACAAACTACAAATTCAGACATGGATTTGGTTTGGCATTCTAGTATACTGCTGAAGAACTCAGCCCAATTGCCTTAAAAATTCTAATGCGGATACGATTTCAATTGCAACTTGGCATAGGTGTAATTGCTCAGTGAAATTTTCGGTCATCTATGAAAGGTGTTCATTCTTCTACTTGATGTTTGACTTTAACTTTCCCAATGCCCCAGAAAAATAATAAACAAAACCCTAAAAATTGGGAATTGGAATATGTATAGACAAGAATAAGATAGCGAGAAACCTTGATGGAAGAGGGAACCAGAAGGCGAGAGGGTGGAGCTGGACCAATGGTTTTGAGGATGATCTCCACCTTCTCCGATTCATCTTCCTCCACTATGTCTCCCATGCCGATCCCCCCTCCCGACGCAACACAAACACAACCCGAAGAGATCAAGAGAGTAAACAACATGACTCATGCAGCCCATTAAATAAAAAAAAAAAAAAAAAGCTAACAAATGCCCGTAAGACAATGGTTAAAGAGAAAAAACAAAAAAAAAATTATATGAAAAATAATGTATTTATTACATCGAAAAGTGTTTAACTTGTATTTTCAAAATAAACTTTCTTTTTATGGATCCCTTAACCAATATCTTTAGAACACTCGTTAACAAATTTTTTTTTCTGGAGGCAGAAATGTGTGTTGACCAAAAAAAAAAGTGTGAAAAATAAAGTTCAAATAGTAGTTTTCACTTTTTAGAAGTATATATTTCATAAACCAAATTTGATTTTTCTAATGTAAACTAGGGCAAAAAGAGTATATATAATGGTAGGAGTAGGCATGGTTCGGTTCGTATGAGAAGCAACCAAACCGAACTAAATCGACATTTACTTGCATTTGAATCAACTGGAATGATGGTTCGTTCAATCAACTGAATCGTTTCTTTTGGTTCGATGCACTAGGTTCTATGTTTCAAACCGAAATGTTATTTGGTTCGTCCCGAATCGCTAAGTTTACGATCTGAATCGCTTCCAAATTGTTATGTTTCTACATCGAACTGCTCTATTTATGCCCCGAACTGCTCCGAACTGCTCTATTTCTGCATCATTATTTTATTTGTAAAAATAATTAGATATCACAATATAATTTCAGAACCTTCCTCTATACCTTGATAATGCTCGTAAAGTGATTTCAAAGAAGAAGTCAATTTCAGCTTCAATTCAGCGGCCTTATCAGAATCAAAGAGAATCTCAAGAAAACAGTGAACATAACCCAATTTACTCCTTGGGTCAAGCACAACAGCAATCAACAACAACATATTTATTTCTTTAGGATCTCCCCAGTACTTGTCATATTTCTCCTTCATCTTAGTCGCCATTGACTTTATGTTGTGGTCATCAGACTCACAATGTTTTTTAATCTTTCTTCCAATGTTAAATACCTCCTTCATGTATATGTTACTAGTAACATACGTAGAACCTGAAATACGCACTGTTGCATCATAAAACATCTTTAAAAACACTAGCTTTGAACTTGCAAAGTCCCAATCCTTTTCCAAAGGTGGATCATCGGCTCCGTACTTACGTATCTCACTAACGTACTTCTTATTTTCCATTAACAAATCAAAGACTTTTTTATATCTCAAAGCCGCTTTCAACATCAAGTACGTTGAGTTCCATCTCGTATCAACATCCAGGCAAATGAGACCTTTATAGGAAATTTTCTGCCGCTCAACACATTTCTTAAACTTGTTCAATCTTGAGGGTGATGCTCTTACATACTTGACTGCACATTGATTTTTTAGGATGGAGTCATCTATATCTTTCAAACCCTCCTTCACAATCAAACTTAGAATATGTGCACAACAACGCATATGGATATATTCTCCCTTTAAGGCCAAGCCATTCCAAGACGCCAGTATCTTTTTCAAGTACTGAATCCCGACGTTATTGGATGAAGCATTGTCTACAGTTATGCTAAAGACCCGGTTTAGCTTCCACTCAGTTAAACAATCCTCAACATTCTTCGCCATGTCCTCTCCTGTACTGCTTGTGATTTGACAAAAGTTTAGAATTTTCTTATGGAGATTCCAATTACTGTCAACAAAGTGTGCAGTCAGAGTCATGTAATGTAGATTTTGGACTGGCGTTCAAGTGTCTGTAGTGAGACACACCCTCCCATAATGCTTCGAGAGAAATCTTTTCAGCCTTGCTCTCTCGTCCTCATAAAGTGACCAAATAGCACGCCTTAATGTAGTGCGTGATGGGAGATTGAACCTTGGCTGCAACACATACACAAAGCTGCGAAATGCCTCATTCTCCACAAACCGAAAAGGAAGCTCTGCACTCACAAACATCTTCACAAGCTCCAGTCGGCATGCCTCTTGATCAAACCTTAATTGTGGTGAAGTGACAACACTACTACATTGCTGCCCTTGAGATGAGGAAGATGTTTTTTGCCTTTTGCTTCCTTCTCTACTGGGATTTTCCTTGCACCTCGTCAAATGAGTCTTCATGGCACTAGTTCCATCCTTGAACTTAATCAAGACACCACAATAATTACATTTTGCCTTCTTATCAGAACCAGGCTCTTCAATAAAATGATCCCACACAACAGACCGACCTCTACGCCTAGGTGCATCAGCAGGAGGAGGAGGAGGAGGAGGCATTGTAGGATCAAGGCCAGAGGGACCTAGTGTGGTAGGAACTTCGGTCTCTGGTAATGTAAAGTCCATGATGTAATCACGTGGAGACGACATCTACTTAAGAACCTTGAAAGCAAGAGAGAACATCAGAACTTAAATATAAACCACGCAAACACATAGTACAAGCTCAACAACAAAAATCAGCAACCATATGCTTTGTAATGTGTTTTGTGCACAAGAAAAGTACAACAAAGCTTCACATAAATCATATGCTTTACATTTGCAGCAGACTTCTAAAGGCGATGTGTGTTTGTTTTAAAATTTGAATCAGATCATACTGGTACTGCATTCTACAGAGAAGTATGTAAGGCTCAAGTCCAAGTGGTTCTGATAAGAATTCAAATAGAAGGATCCAAACGCGATTTGAGAACTCCACTATTACACCCCTGCATATTAGATGTTTGGATTTAACTTGTATTGAACTCAGAATTCAAAATAACTTACAATCAGAGAACTTTTGAAACCAATTAGTCCATGTAAAGAACTGAATGCTTCTTCAACAATGTAGTTTGGCCAGGCCATATTTCATTTTATAAGAAGCCAAAGACTCCAAATCAATACCAAACATCTTCTCCATCCCTTTCTCTAGATTTTTTCTTCCAAATAAAAGAAAACCATAAATGTAAGGGATAGGACAATTTGAATTATCCCTTATTCTTTGATAATAGCCTTATGAATTTGAACTTAGAATGTATATACTATTGCAGCTGTACATAAACACCAAGCCATGTAAAAGTATCAAAAGACCACTCCAGCAATTAGAATCTAAACACAAACAAATGTTAAAAATGTCATAATCCTTAAGATAGGTATACACTTGAAGCAGAAGCAATGGAAGGCAAAAGCAAAAGCAGAAGCAGAGTAAGCAAAGGAAAACTAAAAAAACTATAGAAAAAAGCAGAAGCAGTGGAAGGCAAAAGCAAGAGCAAAAACCAAAAGCAAAGTAAGCAAAGGAAAACCAGAAGATACCCATTGTAGAATAAACACCCAAAAATTATAACGAAAGCAAAAATTACGAGTTGCTTCACCACTTACCTTTGTTGAATGAGGTTCGAAGCAGAAGACTCAAGTCACGAAGTCTCAGGTCGCGAAGCAGAAGCAATGGAAGACTCAGGTCGCGAGGTCGCGAAGCAGAAGCAATGGAAGAAGTCTCAGGTCGCGAAGCGAAGCAGAAGCGCGCAAATAGGAACTCTCAGGTCGCGAATTGAAGAAGAAGAAGGTTCTTCATGTTCGGTTCTTCATGTTCAGTTCTTCATGTTCGCGTGGTCGGTGAATGGCTCGCGGAGGAGTCGATGTTCGCATGGTTCGCACACAGGATTGCGATGGTTCGCAGTTCGCACACAGTACTGATGGTTCGCACATCAGGGTTTCAGCAACTTGAGGCTATGAATCAGATTTGGAAATTAGGGTTGCGAATTGAAACTTAAATACCGTTTCGGTTCACTTGAGTTCTCGAACTGAACCGGGTTTAAGGGTTCAGTTAATAAACCATTATTTAAACTGCGGTTCGGTTCGAGAACTGTAATAAAAAGTTCGGTTCTTTTACGGTTAGTTCGGTTCGGTTCGGAGGTTCGGTTCGGTTTGGTGGTTTTTTTGAACAATCCTATATAATGGTTTCAATTTCAGACTTATCCAGTTATTTTGGGACCTCCTAAAGGATGATATACTGATTATGTTTGATAAGTTTTTCCATAATGCTAATCTCTGTAGATATTTTTCCTCTTATTTTCTTATCTATTGCCTAAGGGGGATTGCCCCTACTCTCTTGGGGATTACAGACCGATCTCGCTTCTAAGCGTTTATATAAGCTGATTGCAAAGGTTCTAATTAAGCGATTGGGCATGGTGATGGACACTATCGCCTCTTCTAACCAATCTGCTTTCATTCGTGGTAGATAGCTGGTGGATGGGGTAATGGTGATTAATGAGGTGATTAATCTGGCTAAGAAGATCGAGAAAGAATGTCTAATATTTAAGGTGGACATTGAAAAGAATATGATTATGTTAACTGGGCTTTCTTGGATTACATGTTAAGCAAGTTCAATTTTAATGAGAAATGGAGAAGGTGGATATGTGCCTGTGTATTTTCTGGGAGTTTATCAGTACTTGTGAGTGGCCCTACTAGGGAAGTGAATATTCAGATAAGGGTGAAGCGAAGGGATCCACTTGCTATTTTCCTCTTTTTACTGGTGGTAGAAGGTTGGGTGGGCTTATGCGAAATGCAGTATCACTTGGGCTTTTCAGAGGTTTTCCCCTGTGACTCATTTGCAGTATGCAGATGATACTTTCCTATTAGGCAAGGCGATGGTGCAAAACTTATAGACTATGAAGTTGGTGTTAAGTTGATATATTTGGTGAAGGTGAACTTCTATAAGAATAGTCTTCTGGGGTTAATGTGGTTGGCCCCTTCCTGTATATGGCATCGAGCTTTCTGAATTGTAAGCTTGGATCAACATCGAGCTTCCATGTTGCCATCTTTCGTGGATTACCACCCTGAATTATAAGAGTAGTCTTCAACGTTGATCTCTTTGTTCTTGAACTGAAGTGGAAGAGCTTTGCGCAGTCTAAGGTGACTAATTTCACTTGGTAACTATTGTTGGATAGGCTATCTACCGGAGCCAACTTGTTAAGGCGAATGATGATTTTTTATGAGTTTCACTACAACAGATTATTAAAAAAATGGCGCCACCTTAAACAGCGCTTTTTTCTGAAAGCACTGGCTAAAATTATGTTTTGGCCTTTACTAGCGCTTTCTAGAATAAGTGCTAGTAAAAACAAACTAATAGACAGCGCTTCATCAGTGAAACACTACTAAAAATACACGTAAGGATATCGCTAGCACTTCCTCCAGGAAAGCGCTATCTATTTTCTGATCTTCACTAGCGCTTTCCTGGGGAAACGCTATCTATGATTCTTGTTAATGGCCTTCGCTAGCGCTTTTCCAAGGAAGCGCTTGTTAATATCCTTTCTTGATAAACCCAAATAATGACACAAGAACGTGCACATACCTCTCCCTCTCTGCTCACGCAAAACCTCTCAGTCTCTAAATCTCGCTCTATCTCTTTCTCCGTCGCACGCAAAACCACCATGAAAAACCACCTCCGCCGTCCTCCTCTCCTTCCTTGATCTTCGTCTTCCTCTCCACTGTTGCCCCTCTTGTCATTTGCGAATGCCGCCAGTCTTTAAATCTTGCTCTCTCTCCTTCTCCGTCGCACGCAAAACCACCGCGAAAAACCACCACAGCCGTCCTCCTCTCCTTCCTTGAGCTTCGTCCTCCTCTCCACTGTCGCCCCTCTTCCGATTCTGTGTTTCTCTCTCACTCTCTCTCTCTCTCTCTTTGAGAACGAAACGACGAAGAGACGGTGTTGGATACTGGAAAACGACGGGGCTTTCAACCAGTTCAGTGGTGTTGGATACTGAAAACTGCTTTGTGCTTGATACCGTGTGTGATTTTTTCAGGTTCTGACTTCTGAGGTACCAGCCTCTCTTTTTACCTTGTTTTTGTATACTTGTGCTGAAAATGTGATTATCTCTTTGTTTGATTCTTAGAAGGAAGCTCTTCATGTTTGTCCCTTTTGTGATTCATGGGTCTGATTCATGTGCATATTTGTGCTGAAAATGTGATTCTCTCTTTGTTTGGTGTAGCTATTGCAATATTATATGAATGTATCATAAGCTTAACCTAGTTTTAAACAAAAAGGTAACTAGAGATAAAATAGTAAGACTAGTCACATGCGGTTATATGGAAATGAGTTGTTGCTTTCTTTGAACTTTTAAGTGTTTTATGTTTGATTGGATTGGATATATTTTGGAATGTCCATATTTTAGAGGAGACTCTGCCAAATTTTTGTTAAAAATTCAAACTGTGAATTGAATACGAACTGTGAATTGTGGATTGAGAATACAAATACGTTTAATATGATGTTATATTAATGGGAATGACTGTTAAATTTGTAAAGGTTGAAGTTAGAATGGATCGGAAGTGGATGTCTGCCAATCGTTTGTCGAATGAATATATAGATAGAGTGCAAGATTTTATTAGGTTTGTAGTTCAACATGAAAAAGAACTAGACCTGAGTAGAATTGTATGTCCTTGTTTTAGTTGTTGTAGGCCGAGTTAATGTTCAGGAATTGGAATGACATTTAGTGAGCAATGGAATTGATCAGAGTTATACCTGTTGGACAAAGCACGGTGAGAAAAGAGGTGAATCTTCTAATATGGGGAAGAGTGGGAGATATGTGTCAGATGACGCCAGTACAAATACATATTATGGTGACCGTTTTGAAGAGATGGCAAATGCGGTTGAAGAAGATCTCCGTGAATGTCCTCAAATATTTGAGAAGTTAGTAAGTGATGCGGAGAAGCCATTGTATGAGGGTTATACTAAATTCACGAGATTATCGACGGTGTTAAAGTTGTATAACTTGAAATCGGACAATGAATGGACTGATAAGAGCTTTACGGACTTACTCACCTTATTGAAAGATATGTTGCCGGATGATAATGTGCTTCATGTTCGGACATATGAGGCTGAACAAATGTTACACTCTATTGACATTGGCTATGAGAGGATACATGCTTGTCCTAATGATTGCATTTTATTTAGAAATGAATATGCATCGTTAAAGTCGTGTCCTAAATGTAAAGCCTCATGGTATAAGAAGAAGGAATCGGAATCGGCTCCAGAGAAAGTAATGTGGTATTTCCCCATAATTCTAAGATTCAGACGCATGTACCGTAGTGAGGAAGATACAAAACACTTGACATGGCATGAGGATGAAAGAATTAAGGATGGTATGCTGCGGCATCCAGCAGATTCTCCTCAATGGGAAAAAATTGATTTTGAGTATCCTGATTTTGGGAAAGAACCAAGAAACCTAAGACTTGCATTGTCTACTGATGGATTTAACCCGCATGGTATTCAGAGTAGCTCTCATAGTACATGGCCTGTGATTTTGGTGATTTATAACCTACCTCCATGGCTATGCATGAAGCGCAAATATATGATGTTGTTTATGTTAATTTCTGGGCCCAAATAACCAGGAAATGATATAGACATATTCTTGGTGCCATTCATTGAAGACTTGAAGCAAATGTGGGAGACATGTATAAATGTGTACGATGAGTATAGAGAAGAAAGTTTTACCTTGAGGACTATGATCTTCGGCACAATTAATAATTTTTCGGCATACGGTAATTTGTCTGGATGCAGTACCAAAGGCCAGTGTGCATGCCCTATATGTGAAGATTGGTATTGATTGGATGCGATTGGAACATGGTAAGAAAAATGTCTTCCTTGGGCATCATAGGTTTTTGCCTCAAAACCATCATTATCGGTCGTGAATGAAAGCATTTAATGGGAATACTGAAAAACATAGAGCTTCTTTGCCTTTGACGGGTGCACAACTGTTTGAAAAGATAAAGATTTGAGTATTGAATTTGGGAAACCTTTTGGGGGAGAGCTTGTCACACGAGGGTGGAAGAAAATATCGATTTTCTTTAAGCTGCCATATTGGAAGTCGTTATACGTGAGACATTTCATTGATGTGATGCATGTTGAAAAAAATGTCTTTGATAGTGTCATTGATACCTTACTCAATGTGCCCGAGAAGACTAAAGATGACATCAATACAAGGCGGGACTTGGTTAGTATGGGATTGAGGCGGGAATTGAGAACAGTAAAGAAGGGGAATCTACATACATATCTACCTCTAGCCGCTCATACTACGATTCTTTGTAAGTTTCTTCATAGAGTTAAGGTTCTATAGGGGTACTCTTCAAACATTATGAACCTTGTATAAATGAAAGATCTCAAGTTAAAGGGTCTAAAATCCCATGATTGCCATGTTCTCATGGAGAATTTGCTATCCATTGATATACGATTCATTTTGCCCATCAAAGTGAGGAAGACCTTAACTAAACTTTGTTTCTTCTTCAAGGCAATCTGCAACATAGTGATTGACCCAGGAAAGTTGCCAACATTGCAAACAGAAATTGTTTTGATTTTGTGTGAGCTTGAGATGTATTTCCCACCTTTATTCTTTGACATAATGATTCATCTAACAGTTCATATGGTTAAGGAGATACAATTGTGTAGACCAGCTTACATGAAATGGATGTATCCATTTGAGCGTTACATGAAAATATTAAAAGGGTATGTGAAAAACCGATCACGGCCAGAGGGTTGTATTGTTGAACGGTACACAGTCGAAGAAGCTGTTGAATTCTGTTTCGACTACCTATCTAACATTTGATGTAACATAGGGATGCCGAAATCTCGTCACACAGGAAGAAGCAAAGGGAAAGGGATTACTGGATGTAAAATATTGACTATATCGAGGCAACAGATGGAGCAAACACACTTACATGTTTTACACAATGTCGATGAGGTTGAGTCCTATGTTGTAAAACACAACGAATCGCTCAAGAGTATGTACCAAATAAGAATCAAAATTGGTTAACAAGAGAACACAATCGGTGTTTTATAACGTGGCTAAGAGATCACGTTTCTGCAAAGTTTAATGCAAATCCTAGCTCGGTTTCAAAAAGATTGAGATGATTAGCTAAAGGTCCAGCTATACATGTTATCTCTTACATCAGTTATTTGATGAACGGATACACATTCTATACAAAAGAACATGATGATTAGAGTAAAATGCAAAATAGTGGGGTCACTATTGTTGCTCAAGCTATGCATATCTCAAGTGCCAAAGACAGAAATCTCATTTATGCGAATATGTCATACTTCGGGGTCATTGAACACATATAGGAGTTGGATTATGCAGTGTTTCGGGTGCCTGTGTTCCAATGTAAGTGGGTTGACAATAATTACGGTGTCGAAACGGATGACTTGGGGTTCATACGGGTGAATTTCAACAAGTTAGGATATAAAGATGACGCTCCTATTTTAGCATCGCAAGCTCGACAAATGTTTTATATCACTGATCCATCAGATATGAATTGGTATGTTGTTTTGTTGACTAACAAAAAAATTGTTGATGGGATTGATGATGATCAAGCAAATGAAGATGCTGATATTGAAGATGACCCGTTCTTTGTGATACAATCACTATTTGGTGAGGAAAGTACATCAAGAGAGGATGATACATATATTAGACATGATCATAGAGAGGGGCTTTAGATCAGTCGGAAGAAAAGAAAAAAGAAAGGTAGATTGCGTTATTTTAGTTAAATGACTATGAATTATGTTCTTGTTAAATTACTTGTGTGTCTAATTACTTGTGTCTAATTTTTTTTGCAGATAGATAGATGGCTTCTTCCGAACTTGATTAATTACTTGCGAGTGAATAATTTAATTATTTGAAGTGTCATTGATAAGTTAGAATTTATCTAGTTTTTTACCTTGCTTTAATAGGTTTTATTAGTGGTTTATCTTTATTTATGTTTTATTTTTATTACCTTTTGGTTTATATTTTGATTTGTAGGAAAAGGAGTTGAAGAGTTGATGAATTTGATGCAAACAGAGAGAATTACGGCCCCCCAGTGTTGAAGAACATGGTCATAATTCGTGGGAAGCAGTTGGAAGGTCAAGTGAAGAAACAGAGAGAATTCTGACCCCGGTGTTTTCCAACATGGCCGTAATTCGTGGTTACGTGAGCTGAAAAATCACAGTTTGAAGATTATGGCCCCCCAGTGTTGCGCATTATGGCCATGTTTATGGCAGAATTTTGTAACAGCTCAATTTAAGTACTGAAACTGTTGAGCTGTTTTAGAGGGGTCTTAAAGGGGATATAATGGCACTTGATTGGGGTAGAATTGGGCTATAAATTGAGGCTTTCAGAGCACAAAAGGAGATCATCTTTCTCTCCATTTTTCTTAGCTAAACTTGTGTTCTTTTGTGTTTTTTCTTCATGTATGTTCAAGAAACTTTTCTATGGCTTTAAGTTTTGAATAAATTTCAGTTTCTATTACCTTCTAATCTTCATCTTTTACTTATTCAAGTTCTGAATGTTTAATTTACATTGTCTTATTTACATTCCAATCATGTGTGAGTAGTTTCTTTTATCTTGGGATTGATTATATTCCAATGATGAATTATTGTTAAGTGTAATTTTCTTTCCTTAGATGTTATGAGCATTGTTCCATTCTTAATTTAATCTTGAATTTTACTTTCTCTGCAATCATAACTAATATGATTGTATGAATCCTAAATATCTTATTACGCACTGAAAGATGAAAATTTGATATTGGAATTACAAGATTAAACAAGGGGATCAATTCATGAAAATAGAATTGGTTTCCTTGAGGCTTAGAAATAATTGTTCTTAATGAGTTTTATCATTCTTTCTATCATGAAAATAGGTAGATTTTATGGTCTAAAACATGTTATTGTACTTTGAAAGAAGACAATAATCACATTTGATTATTTGGCCTTTAAGAATCCATTGTTCATACTCATAGGAAAGTGATGAAGAATTGGCTTAAGAGTAATTTTCATTGGAAGAACATCAATCCCAAGAGCCTTTTATTTTCTAAATTCAACTCATTTTATTTTCCAGCAACAACAATACCATTCTAATTTATTCCTTTATCTAATCATTTTAGCGAGAGAAATTGGTACTCAATTCTAAGTCCTTGTGGGAACGATATTTTACTACGCGATAAAACCGTGCACTTGCGGGCCTATCAGTCATTAAGTAAGTAGCAAAGATGACAAGTACTGTTTTCTGTGTGAAATTGGAACTTTTGAGAATTTATTTATAGAAATGAAGTGTTTGCACTGTTTTTTTTCCAGATTCTTATAATTGGTTTGGCGTCTTATGCACTATGGCTCGACATCATGGTATCAAGCTGTAAGATACCATCAATCTTTCTCTGACTGGTGTTTTTTTTTCCTTCTTTTTTGTGAGGTGTACTGTTGCTATCAATTGACATGAATTTCTAAGTTAGCACATTCCTTATACTATAGATTGAGATTTTTCTTTGCAGAAACATCTCAGGTTCATCATTAAAGGGTTTCTCACCAGAGTTAGGGCAAATCACCTATTTGCAAGAACTGTATGTTCCTTATTTCTCCTAGCCACATGTCATACTGAAAATTTTGGTTTAATTGTTGTGATTACCATGTATTTGTCTTGGTTTAATTGTTGTGTGTTCTTGGTTCTTGTTTAAAACTTTGATCATTAATTGTGTATACACATTAATATAGTAGTAGTTAGATGTATGTTGTTAGCCCATGTGAGGCATTATTTTGGTTGGCATTATTTGTTGTAATTATACAGGTACTTATGTTATTTTGGAATGTCCATGTTTTAGGGGACATTCTGCCAAAATTTTGGTAGAAATGTTGTATTGGCCGGGTTGTAGGAATTATCAGTAGCTGTAAGATACTGCTACTGTAAAAAAAAGGTTAATAGATAGCGCTTCCTTGAGAAAGCGCTATCTATTGTTGATAATAGATAGCGCTTTTTAAAGAAAGCGCTATTTATTCTCAATGAATCAACAACGATTTTTAAAACGCTGTCTTTTTGAACACGGATCATTAGCGGCTGAATAGGTAGCGCTTTTAAGCGCTAGCGAAGACAAAAAATAAGCGCTATCTATTTCGTTTTATGTTGTAGTGTTTGCCTCACTCTGTGTTTTCTATGCGGATAAGTTGGAAACTAGGTTACACTTGTTTGCATTATGTGATTTCTCCTTTCATGTATGATATGTTGTTTTTAGATGGTTAGACGTAGTGTTGGTGATTCCCCAAAGCCTTAATATGTTATACTCCATGTTTTGTTCCTACCAGCCTTGGGGTTTGGGATTGAGGGGTATGACTTTGATTTGACACACTATTATGTGTGTGATTTTGGAGTTGAGAAATGAGTGTACTTTTTCCGGTTTGGTGCCAAGTAATGTGATTGTTGTGAAACATATTAAGGTAGTGCCTTGGAGGTGGTTTTTTAGTCGGTGTAAGGTATCTAATTGTATTATATCCCTATGTAGTAGTTCCATGTGTGCTGTTTGTCGGGGTTAGGTGGCTACTACCATCCTCAACCTATTTTTCTTTCTTATAAGGTTGAAATACCCTTGTATTCCTTTTCTAGTATATTCTATTTTGTTCTTAAGGAAAAAAAATTATGCACTGTTATTTCGTTTGACTTATCATTCATGCGAAAAGGTTATAAACTCCATGTAAGCAATCACATTGCATTGTAAGGGGGCGTTTGTTTCAAGCATAGAATTATATACCTAGGAACAATGTTGCAAGGAATCTTATTGCCAGAAATATTATTCCCAGGAGCATTCACAAATGTATTTGCTAAGTACTTGATATTCCTAAGAAATTTTTTTTAAATTAATTAGTTTAAAAGTAAAAAATAAAAATATAAAAAACAAAGACTAAAATATACTTTTGGTCTTTTATTTTTTACTCAAAATTCATTTTGGTCCTTTAACTTATAAAATATTCATTTTAGTCCTTTTTCTCACAAACATTACACAAAATAGTCCTTTTTGCCAACTTCGTTAAATCTAGCAATGGAAACATCTGACATGGCATTCAACTCCATTTTCAGAATCTATTTTGGTCTCTTATCTTATTTTCATTATTCATTTTGGTCATTTATCTTATTTTCATAAGTCATTTTGGTCATTTGTCATTCAAAAGATAAAAGACTAAAATGAATTATGAAAATAAGATAAGGGACCAAAACGAACTCTGAAAATGGAGCAGGATGTCATCTGTCACTAGATTTAACGGAGTTGACAGAAATGACTACTTTGTATAACATTTGAGAGATAACTGACCAAAATAAATTTTTTTAAACGATAATTAACTAAAATGAATTTTGAGTGAAAAGATAAAAGATCAAAAGTGTATTTTAATAGAAAATAAATAAAGGGAAGTGAGAAGTTATTGTTAGTTATTATCATTCCAATAATAAAAGATTCTCACCTATCTATCATAGGAACGTAAAATAAGGAAAACGAGTGTAAATTTTATTCTTGAGAATAAATAATACACCAGAACAATTTTTTTTAAAACTTATATCAAACATGAAAATATTATATTCCCAAGCACACTTTTCCAAAAATGTGAATATCCGTAGATACCTGGAAACAAATACACTCTCTTAATACATGGGAAATAAATATAAAAATGAATGATGAAATTAATCACTACCACATATATTTCTTATGAATTTTGTATTAATAGTTTTCGTAATATTAAATATTTATATTTTTAATTTGTATCAACATTGATCCTCCTTAA
Source organism: Calophaca sinica (assembly GCA_037113605.1). Taxonomy (NCBI): domain Eukaryota; kingdom Viridiplantae; phylum Streptophyta; class Magnoliopsida; order Fabales; family Fabaceae; genus Calophaca; species Calophaca sinica. The sequence continues at coordinate 36,402,689 of CM073731.1, forward strand.
AGCAATAACTACTTTAAACAGCTCAAATTTGGACAAGACCGCGATCGAACCACCAAAATAACAAAATCATAAATAGTATCGGTTCATGGTTCAACCAGTCGAATTGTAAAGTGTTTGTTTCGATTCGGGTTTTAAAACACTGCCCGAAAGATTTTTATGTTTATAATTTGCTGTTGAAAATATTGAATTCGGAACATTATAGCGCCAATCTTCTTTTCTGTTTTACTCCCAAGATTAAACTCGTCGTGTTAAGAAAACACAGGTACATAATATATATAAAAAAAACCGTTTATACAAGATGATCATGAAGTATAACGGTGGTGATTAGACATATAAGTACTATACGTAGCCACAAAAAGAGATTTCCCTCCTCTATTCTCTTAAATTATATTCGAAGTTCTAACCAACCCATATATAAACAGAACTTGATAACTAGTCGTTAAGCAGACGACACACCTTAATCTTACAATACAAACATGTTCAAAAATTGCCTCCAAGAAAGTAGAATAGAATAGAAACTAATTACTATATATGAAGTTGCTAGTGAGCAAGCAAGCAAAGCCCTTGTTGTGTTGTGCATGAATTAATAAATTAAAATTGCTTCTTCACATCACATCACATGATCACATGATTGAACATGCATTGGGGTTATCGTCACTGAAGAGGGAGGCGAGCTTCTCATCGGGTGCATTTGGGTTGGGGAGTGCTTGTTCAGTGATTTTCACATACCCAGAGGGTGCGTTCCTGTGATATGCCTGCGCTACGTACGGATATGCCACCAAGTTATATTCAACATAGGGCCAAAACTTTGCTCTCTTTCCTGTGCTTTGCACTTTCTTTAGCACCTTGTTTCTATCCACGTAACCCGTCACTGTTACCTTGCTTTGCTCTCTATTCACCTCTACTTCCTTCACACCTACATTGGAGTATTATATTATTCTTCCAAAATGATTAATTTAATTAGTCCAATTTTTAATAATCGTTTAATTTCTTTTTTTTTGGTGAGAACTCTCATACCCAGAAGTTTTATTGGATATGAATACCCAATGACTAATTATGTGATGTCACATCATTTTTTAGCTTTTTTAAAGTGAAATTAAATGCTTAGTTTTCATACCTGTTGTTAGTGTAAGTGTATAGGATAAATTTCCTAAAATAATTTCTATATTTATTAATAAATTTTGACTTTCTCTAAGGAGTCTTTTTATTCTTTTTCTATTTTATTTTTTATAAAATTTTTTTCTCTATTTTTGTTATTTGGATCACTGCTTAAATAATATTCTAATGTTTGTGTAAGCTATTTAATTTCACTTCTAGCTTTTTCTTCTTTTCTTATTTCATTCCTAATAATAAAATTATATTTTTGTTAATTTCTTCTATTGCTTTACTTATTTCATACACGATTTCAATTTCTTTTGATATTGCAATTTATTTTTTTATTTCGAGTTTGTTTTGTAGGTTTTATTTGTTTTGTTATTTATAATTTATATTTGAATTATAGTTTTTTATTTTTATTGAGATTATTTTTGTTTGTTTAACGGATGAATATCAATACTCACTTTTCTTCCTGGGAAGAATTTACCTCTTTTTTTTTGTTGAGAATTTGAACATTCTTATTTAAGAAAGAGAGAGATATATATGATTATATATGAACCTGACATGTTGGAAACAGAATTCCGAACCCTTCTTTCACAACCATCACAGTCCATTTTCACCTTGATTTCAACTGTCTATAACACAAAGGAGCAAAAATAAATAAAATCAGAATTTTCTTGAGACTAATTAATCCCACCATTAACACAAAACACACACACACACACACACAAATGGGATATATAGGAGGAAGGAGCTTGTGAAAATTACCTGCAATGGTTTGCGTTTCTTTTTTGGGTTGGAAATTGAGAAGTAATCTGAAAGGAAATCAAGAGCACCCATTTCAATTCTTGATTCTTTTTTCGGCAAAGAAAGGAATTAATGGAGGGAAGGGGGATGTAGGAGTGTAGGACAGTATTTTGGTTGCCAAATTATATGCTTATATAAGGGAAGTTGTTTCCTTGTACGCGCAACTTGTGCTAAAATGTAATGTATAAACAATTATTAATGCTTAGACAATGACTTTTCCCCCATTCTCTAATCATGTAGTATCTCCCCGCAAATATCATGTTGGTTTTTAGCTATATCTCATTTACCCAAATACACAAAATAATTGAACTTTTTTTTGACCGAACAACATAATTGAACTTTAACGAGTTGAATACTTAACCTTATCAATGCGATTCATAATATATATCAAAACTAAAAATCCAGTATCGCCTCCCTACTAAAATCTTTTTTTTTTGGTAACAAAAAAAAAACATGTTACATCCATAAATGTGATGTATCATTTTGAAGTGTCCTACCCAGATAGCATGAAACTGTACAAAAACATGCAGATCTATATTCGATCAGAATTTTAATTTGTGGTGGATAATGATAGTGATGGATCATTTTGAAGTGTCAACACTCAATATTGCTATCTGAACGGCGCCAAACTAAAGAAAATCATGCATATTTTTTTTCGGGTGATGTTTGTTTGAAAGACTAGAAGCAGTAACTTTAATAGATAAGCTTAATCTCATAAGCTAAGATTTTAGCTACACCACTTGGTCAGTTAAGTACTGGTGCTCATCTGTGTTGCATGCATGATATGCAACGAAAATGGAGCTCTAGTGCAAAGATTGGAGTACTAGGCGTATTCTAGGATTGCCTTTTAGTCTATGATGATTTTTGAATCAACTCCATACTTGTCAAAATTAAATAGATGGGTCCGTGCATCATTCAAACGTATACATTCGCAGATCGGGGTAGAGAAACAGAACGACAATTCTTAGAATTTGAGATTGAATCTAACTCAATCCAAAAGCTAGCATGTGGAGTGAGAAATGTCCCCACTTATAACTGGTATTGATGCCATATCATTATCCAACGCGAGACTCCGACAACAATCATTCAACTCCGCTGTACAATTAATCTGGTTGTTCTTATCCACTTGTGGCCTCAATTCATGGAATTCCAAGGATTTTACTAAATTTGCATTTTGTCCCCCTCCATTATTTATCCAAGTGTCACGATCCAATTAATTACAGATGTTTCTCTTGTCTAGGATCAAGCATCGGTACGTCAATGTAATAGTAAATTTTTAATGTATCACTTTCAAGTAACAAGTAAAAAAACCAAGAAATTGTTATCAGGATTTTTCTGCTCATAATTAAAAATAGGTATTCCAAATCTCCACTAATGTGAAAACCTTTATTGACTTCTATATTTCAAAGTAAAAAAGTAGAATTGTAGAACTGTCTCACTCATGTGAAAGAAGAGATCTAGTATAAGTTTTGCAGGAAATTAAGAACCAAAAAGACAGCAAAGTAAGGATGCCCTGTGTTTGATTTTATTTGTATTTCTTTGTTCTTCATTGTAAGTTCATAAACATGTTTTATGTGTTGCATCAATATTATTAGTTTCTACAGCTTTATGTATTCTTGTAAAATTTCATTTTTCTTATTCAAGGTATGCTCTGCAGAGGATATCTGCTGAACAGAATAAAGTAAAGGAGGATGCTGTGCATCTTGCTCGCAATATAATGCAGAACAGGCAGTTTAAGGTTTCTGCTACTGTTCTGTTAGTGTTTCTTTCAGAGTTGCAGCCAGTTAGTTGAAAACAGCATGAGCTTCTTGTTTATTGAATACAATCCCTGCCATATAAGTGGTTTAGTTCTTTGTTTGACGATTTTTCTTTCTGAAAAAGATGTTATTTCACAATGGATTCAAGCTCAACACCTGCAGATTTTCTTCTATATATGACTAGAACCTTTCCTAAATAAATGGTGTGGATCATAGTAAGAGAGCAGTAGATCATAGTAAAGAGGACTTAAAGCGAATTTGATGCCTTGTTGAAATTGCTATGATAACATGGTAAGATGTGGTATTATTGCATGTTTGGAAGCAACATTAAGTTGTATGTAATATAAACTGGATGAACTGGTTTTTGAGTCAGTTAATTTGTGTCATAAGGAACTTCATTATTTTTATTTCATAGATTTTTTTATTTGCAACTTTGTCTTATCCTTAATATGACAGCATGAGTCCGCTTAAATATTGTTATATTCTGAAGTTCTGCATTGTTCATCTCTCTCTCTCTCTCTCCAGAATCAGTGCTTTTCATTCATGCATTCTTCGAATGAACTATTAATCTATTAGGTTGCCAATAGTTGTATCAATATGCTGTGTTCTAAAAGCCAGCATGAAAACTTTCTTAAGTAGGGGATATTTGATTTGGTTTTAGTTTTCAGTTTTTAAAAACTATTTTATAAATCAGTTTTAAAAAGCTGTTTTTAAGAAAAAAATAAAAAAAAACTGTTTGGTTATCCTATTTTTAAAAACTGTTTTAGAGATGAGAAAATGAAAAAACATGTTTGATAGATTTGTTTTTAAAATATGTTTTGCAAACTAAAAAAACAAAAAACTTGTTTGATACACATTTTTAAATAATTTTTTTATGCACATATTTTATTCATCATAAGATTTTTTTTTATTCATCATGAGATTTTTTTTTTACTAGACTTCATCATAGAAACTTAAAACTCCATTTATTATTAATTAATTAAGTGATGCCACCACCTCATCTTCAACACTTTCTTGTAATTATTTTAACGAGAGACTTAAAGTATGAGTAACAATGTAGGAGCATGACATCACCATAAAAAATGGTAGGTACATTGCAAAAAATTCAAATTGGTCATAAAAGTCAATTAATCAAGTAACATTTACAATGACAACTCAATTAATTAAGTAAAATCTAATATTATAAAAAGTCAAATTGGTCTTTAGAAAAAAAGAAGTCAAATTAGTTCAATTAATTATTACGTCGTGCCCATATCATATTTGCAATGCGCACTACTAGAATGCAACCCTTTAGCGTAGGCCAAAAGCCGACGCTAAATGTGAAAAGCCGACGCTAAACCTCGTTTAGCGTCGGCCTAGCGTCGGCATCGTGGTCGACACTAAAACGCTCGAAGCTAACTTTTAGCGTCTGCTATTTTGAGGCCGATGCTAGTTAGCGTCGGCTTAACCCACGCTAAAGTCAACGCTAAAGAAACGGCCGACGCTAAGTAGCATCGGTGTGACCCACATAAACGGCCTACACTAAAGTTAGCGTCGGCTAGAAGCCCACGCTTATTAGCGTCGGTTTGGACCACGCTAAATTTTTAGCGTCGGGTTTTAGCGTGGGCTTGGCCGACGCTAATAGTTTTGGTTTTTTTAAAAAAAAATGCTTTGTCTCTCCTTCCGAAATTCTTCCTTATCACTTACAGGCACCTTTCCCATGCCCATGCCTCATAATGCCCCTTTCCAAGTTCTCAAATTATTCAATTAATAGAAATACTATGTAGTGAAGATAGAACATTTAACAATTCATCAACAGACTAAAAAAAGCCTATAGAGCTTAACTCCATGAAAACTAAAATTGACATTTATAAATGTTTCCTCCAAGAGGAAAAATAACATGTCAGCAATGCCAGCAATGCACAATCTGATAAAACAAATATAGTTTCAATTCTAAATAAAGAGGAAATTTATGCTCAAGCTTTAGGCAAAGCCGATAAAACATGTCTCAAGATCCTGAATCACATAAGGAAAGAATACAATAATAGAGGGCAGTTCATTATTATAACAAATAGCTTGATAATATGTCCTAAATAATTTGGCAGAAGGTTGACTCATTGTATATTAGTCTTTGCTACATTTGCTTTTTGCTCACTCAGACTAAGGATGATAACTTAGCTTGTACAATTGCAAAAACTGCTCTTCTATAGAAAGGTGGTAATTTTTAATTGAGACCTAAACAAAATCTAGTGGAAAATGGCTGTGTAAAAATAGAAATGGTATATTAACTTTAGAAAGACATACAAACAGAGGATACATGGACCGTCCAGTATTAAAACAGAATATGCAACTAAAATTATTATGATAATCACTTAATCAGAATAAACTATATGCAACGTATTGAAGATTGAGCTAGTCAATCCATTATTACATTACCTCCAACTGTACAAAAGTTGTTTCATTTCCTGTAAACAGGTATTTACCAATAAAAGTAGTATATCCCTTCTTCACAGCCTGCATAATTATGGACACCTTAGTTAAGGGGGAATCACGTTGTACACATAATCAAGGCAAATATGAGAAAACAAAGTCTGACACACTCCCATAATAACAAAAAATATGGAAAAGGAATACCGACCTTTGATAGACTGCTAAAATTTATTGGCAATAGATTTGAAGTAGCTTCTTTGTTTTGATCTGGAGTTAAGACAACTAAAGTGTCTGCTTCAAGAGTAATTGGGCGATTAGTTTTGTTTATAACTTGTAATTTAGGACCCACAGTATCAGGTGCGCCATCCAGTGATCTGATTTCCAGAGGTAAAAAAAAACCACAAGCATGAATCATCACTCTGTGAAATTAATTTCCTCAACAGACTTGTGTTTAAGATTAGAAAATTTTATGAAATTAAAGGGGATACCAAAAAGGATATTCTTTGTAGCGGAAAAATATCTTCTGAAAGTCAGGAAACCAACTGCTGGAGAATATTTTGCACCTGAAGAGAGCAAAAGTTGGATCAACAAGGGTCAAAAACTGGTTGACCTTAATTAAAGCATCATGAAACTAAAACCAAGAACACCCAAATTTTCATATTGCACTCCCATCATAGACATAGAAATGCCATATTGGAATTACATTGTGAAGTTGCAACATTAACAACATTAGGAGAACCAGTGACGTCAACGATTTGAATTAGTAAAGAGCAGAATTGATGCATGCAAAACAAGATGCAACAAGAGATTCGTGAAAATGATGGAACAACTTACAAAAGTTGTCATACCAGTGGGGCTTTACTTTAGGTCCTAAGAAACGTGCATGTCCTGTGTAACACCTGCACCTCAACATAATTGAAAGTACGACAAATTACATTAAGGCACAGGAATTACTAAGCATTTACAAACTTGGTTACAGTAATCCAAGTCATAAATTAAACTCAATTCATAAATCGAATGAATAGATTACAAATTATACATAACTTGGAATATAAAATTTCTACTTCAATATAAAACTAGCCTATGAGTCCCAAGCTTGGAGCTTCGGCTCACCATCCTCGGTACCTGCTTATCTGAAACAAATAAAAGGAAAAGGGTGAGATTATAAATCTCAGTGAGCCCTTCACGGACTCCTCACCATTCTCTCCTCGGAACATTCTAGGCTGAGAAGACTAACTTAGGCATTTCAAACCTAGACATACTCTCCCTATGTACCATAAGGACTTGACTTGCAACTTCTCGATATCCCTAAGCTAAGACGCTTTAGAAGGCGCTAGCTTGAGTTAAAAACTTAGCATATAATCAAATAGGGTAATCCTAGGGCCAATATGCCACTTATCAACTTGTGATTAAACTAAACACATAAATGTATAGCAACCCACATCAATCCTACAAATGTCCATTATTTAACCTTTGTTTAGCTCGACTAACCTTAATACAATATAAATTGCAACCTTATTAACTAAGAACGTATTGTTCTTACTTACTCGTTTATGCTTAACACATCTTTGCTTTTCCTTATGCTATTGGACTTTGCCTTATGCTCTATACCACAAATCCCAATCAACCTAGCTTGCTTATCCTTTAAGTGATCTAATCACAATGCTCATTACTATATAATAATTAAGCGACTAGGGGTGTGCTATCCAAGATTCCATACAACTAACTAAGCTAATTCCGAATATGTATATATAAATACATACAAGGAATTCATTAACATTCATAACTTAACATCACTTCACATATTATACTATTCATAAGAGATATATAATATGTTGCTATGCATGTAATGTATTTTGTGTTATTGGGTAGTGTCGTAGGCTTCAGTCCCTAGACCCCAATTACACACTTTCGGAATGGTGGTTAGACGTCATAACCCTCCAAGGGCGTCCCACTTGGCTAACCAAACCGATCTACTCCTATAAATAGAGGAGTCTTGCCATGAACTTTAGCTTATGCTTATGCTTATGCTTATGCTTGTGCTTGTATGTATGTTCAAAGAAATACAATCATACTCATTACTTAACTATTCAAGGAAACTACAATTATTTCAATGAATCAAGCTTACATTAATAGCATCCCTTTATCTCTAATGACTCCAAATCATGAACACTAATTCATACATCCTTTCTATTACATGCTTTTCCTAGGGTCCTTTCTTTGACCTCTAAGACTTAAGCTTATGGCTCTTAGACAAGCCTCACAATTTGCCAAATTAATGGACAACACATACATTAACTAATCCCTTGAAACTCTATGGAGTTCTCAAGAGAGAAACATCAAACATACATTCAATTGTGGGGGGTTGGGGGCAGTCGCCAACCACTTTTAAACAAGCCCACTACACAATCATAACAATCAAAACAATCATAACAATAACAACTCAACCTCTTATAGGTACCTAAAACCTAACTTGAACCTAAGGTTCATATGTTTCTAAAGGGAGTGAAATTCCTATATGTGGGACTTATGGGTGCCCATCACCTAAGGGTTGAAGAACTCACCTCTATTCTTCAAGACATTGAGCTAGGAAGGTTGAACTTGGACCCTTTGCTCCTCTTCAAGCTTTTCCCTCTTTGCTCAACTTGGGGCTTCTCCAAATACTTCTCAAATCTTGATCTTCAACCTTCAATCTTCCTTCTCCATCCAAGAACTTGAACCATCCTTGCTGGAGCTTGGTCTTCTCCCTTTATTCTTCTCCAAATTCGTGCTTCTTCTTCTCCTCTCTAGGGTTCAAACCCAAATCTTCCAAATACCCAAATTTCAACTCTCAAACTCTCCATTTTGGCAAGTGATTGAAAAAATCCAACATGAATCTCTTCAATCCTTCTTAAAGGGTGAAACCCTAGCTCTCCCTTCCTTTTCTCCTTTCCCTTTCTCTTCTTCTCGCTCGCTCAATAAAGCTGCGTTTTTATACACTTCTGCAGCTGTGAATCGATTCACAGCATAGTGTGAATCGATTCCCACAGTGTAAAAAGTGCCTGAATTGCAGTTTTAATGAGTGAATCGATTCCTGCATGCGAGTCCCAGTGGCCTGTCTTATGTGAATCGATTCCTGACTTCTGTGAATCGATTCCCACTGCTAAAATTTGATGCCTATGGATTTTTAATGCTGTGAATCGATTCCCAGGATATATGAATCGATTCACACTGCAGAAAAACCAGGAAGACTTAGTTCTAACACCAAACCTTGAGACTTTCTTCTCAAATTAACTTCCATAACTACAAATCAACACCTTTAACCATCTTAGGATTAAATCCACATTTATTCCTCAATTCAAACCCATTAACTTTCTTATCAAAGCTTTGTGTAATTATATCCACTCACCTTGAAATCAAATTAAGCTTGGATACAATCACACAATTCTCCTCATAACTTATTCTCAACTTAGCTTAGAAATTTGGGGTGTTACATCCTGCCATCATGAAGGAAATAAATAACAGATTGTAATGAATTTTCTCGTTTAACAAAAGATTTGTTGATGATGATATTCCAAATTTGGAAAACCCTAATCCCATAAATATGCAGATTTAGATACATATAAGATAACACATTGCAACGTATAAAGCCATGAAAGGATGGCCATAACCAGGTTCACAATCCACTTCCTGAACATACAAATTCAAAGTCTCTTCCATTAAAATGCATTCCTTAACCATTCTCCATCGTGTTCTGCTTTCTCAAAAGGGATTTTTGGCAACAAAAAAAAGAATCGCAAAGAAAAAGAAAACCAAAATAAGAATCACAAAATTCACCTTTCAACTTGCAAATGGAAGAAAACATAGTATAGAAGAAGAACCCCAGCCTCATCATTTGATGATCTAGTGTGAATGAATTGATGATTGGAGCTATCGATGAAGAAGATGGAGCCAAAAGCCTTGCGATGACACACAGAGACAAATCAAACGCACATGGAGACAAATCAAACAAAGGGAAATTCGTTAGATCCGCCATCAAATGCACAATGGCTCGCGCGGATGAACAGAATAGAGAGAGAGAGAGAGAGAACCCTACCTTCAGACTGTGTTTGGTTAGAGCCTCTTCAGATCTTTGGCAACTGTGAGGCCTTCTTTCCTAAACTCCATCTTCGGCCTCCATCTTCGAAGTAGAACCAGAAACAAATAAGACAAAGGACGAAGGGAAACCTCTTCAGATCTTTGAAGTCAAACAACTAAGGACAAGAGGCAGAGAAGACGGAATCTAGGGTTGGGGTTTTGGCAAAGATGTGAGAGAGACCACAAGAGGGAGGACGAACGGGCAGCGCAGCGGAGAGGGGATGGAGGCGGTGAAGAAAATAAGACAAAGGAAAGAAGGAACAAGAGAATGAAATGAACAATCTGAATCTAAAATGCGTTTAATTAAAAGCATTAGCGTCGGTGACTCCGACGCTATAGCTTTAAGAAAATTAAAAATTTATAAAAGGGTGTTTGACAGCTTAGCGTGGGCTTGGCCGACTCTACACCGATGCTATTAGCGTCGGAGTCGGGGCCTACGCTACGTTTTCGACTCTAAATGGCTGCATTCTAGTAGTGTTTGCATTGCCATTTCAGCTGCACCATCATCAGATAATCTTGATAAGTTGTTTTCATTTGAGCTTGTTCCCACTGTGTAAGGATCTTCATCAACAAAAGTAAATAAACAACCTAACATCGTTTATCAAGTAAGCTTATCCATCAACAAACGTAAAGTTGAATATGACATTGAATTTGAATGTCCATAGAGGGACAAGCAATGCAGAACATGCTCAAAATGAATCAGATAGAAGCATGAGTCTAAGGTATTATATTGCCACAAGGATTTTGGCTTTCCTCTTGTTTCCCCAAAATGAATCACTTAGATCAAGCTGGTAATATAACAATTAGTACCATAAATCCAACAACTGCAGCCCCAAACATAATCCTAATGAGAAAAAAAACATAATAAGACCAATAACATCAACCAACAATAGAACAAGGCCAGCAACATAAATACAACATAATCCAATAACAAAACAAGGCATTAAGCACACCACCTGAACTACATAATCCTAATGAGAAGAAAAACAGGACAACCAAACCAATTCCTTTCCATTAAGCACACCACCTGAACCACATATGCCAAATTGAATATATCAATCAATCAATCACAGTATTAGGTAAAACATCATACCATCCAATCCCATTTTGAGGGAGGGAAGCAGATTTGTATCAGATAGAAGACATATAAAATTAAAAGCTAGCTAGCTATTCAATACCATTTTGAATTCCAAGCAAACACATTCAGTAATAAGATACCATACAAAATTCTTGTGTAGACAAGTGCTCATCAAGTGAGCTTATCATGTATGGGTGCATATAATCAATACAATAACAAATAGTGAGAGAGCATACATGCCTCTAAATATAGGAAATTCGAAATCAGATTTGCAAATGGTGATTTAAAAGAAAAATCCCTATAAAGATTATCTATTATCTAAGAACCAACATAAGATCATTAGCAACCAGTTGAAGCAAATTGTCAAAAATACATTCTAAGCATACATAGCAAACCATAAGATTGTACAAGAAAAGAAAAGAAAAAGAAGAGACCCAGGCATAGTAATTCACCAAAAAAAATGGTGAAGCTGTTAATAATTGAAAATAATAAATACATGCCATACAGTAAATTATACATGAGCATAAGGCCTTGAAACATTGAGGGAAAGTATAAATTTCAATGGCCTGAACATTTGGACCAATATGATGTTTGGTACATCAACTCAACTCTATTGTCATACAATTTGAGTATGGAAGCAACATAAGTGTTGAATCTGGGTTATAGAGTAAATAGCTGTAATTCATTGAACACATCTTGATGTAATTGGGTAGAGGTACCCCCTTGTACTCCAATTTGTTAATATATTTACCTTATCAAAGAAAAAACAGCATGGTCAAGTATAAAAATAAGTTCAAAGTCAACAAGAAACCAACATTATTTTCTTGTAGTAGTACCAAACAAGGGTGAAGATGATTATCAATAAGACAGGAATGAGATTGCAAAAGATGAGATAAATAAAACAAGAGATGAGATTGCACAGAATGAGTTTAACAATATCTCTGACATATACATAGAGACTTGAAAAGAGAGAGAAAAAGAGAAAGATGGGAAGCAAAGCTTTAGCCACTAAAGAAAATATAACTTCCCAGTAAGAATTGCTAAATTAGCTTGAAGATACTATGAAGGGTATGTTCAAAAAATAATCCAATTTTGAGTAACTCAAAAATTCAGTGAAACCTATGATCAATAAGTTATGGACCCAGAATTACAATAGTCTGAAAATTGTAGCAGAGCACAGGAGGTTATAAATATCTCAGATCATACTTCAGCAGCTTTGATCGCATTTGTCTCCACAAATGAATATACTGATCGGATAAATCAGTGTGGTACAAAGCAAATCTTTTCACCTTTCTGAAACAAACAACCCCCTAAATCATATTTCCATTGAAACCCAAAACCCCCTTTTCAAAACACAAATTCCTGAATGAAACGAAACACACAAAATGCAAAACCATTCAAAATCAAGTTAATGAAGATGTGAGATGTTATCTGCGAAACACAATTTTTTTTTGATTTTGTATTGAGAATATAAGCACCGTACAAAATCAAGTAGGCATCACGAGAATGGAAATCACAAAAGTAAAAGACTACGAGAATGGAAATCACAAAAGTAAAAGACCAGTAGTCTTGGAGGTGACCCAACTGAGAAGAAATCAAAGCAAAGATGATTACCTGAACAGTGGGATTAGGGATGCAATGGGATTAGGGATCCAGCGGCAATTAGGGTTCTTCTGGAGCTGAAGCTCTGCGTTTCTTCCCTGAGCGAGACGTTCCGTGTTTTTTTTCCCTTAGCTTTCGTAGTTCTGTATATTTACATTTGTGCCATTAATGAAAACTGGCACTTCTCCGCCTGTTTTTTGTTTTCAAAACTAAAACGCAAAATTGGGTTGTAAAATATCTGTGAGTTGTTTCCCTTTTTCAGTCCCCAAAAACTAAAAAACCCAATACAGTTTTTAAAACTAATTTTATAAAAATAGTTATCAAACAAGTTTTTAATTTTTTAAAACTGAAAACAGTTTTTTAAAAACACATATCAAACAAGCCCTTAGTGTTCCTTTTTTAGTTTCTTGAGCAATTGCTGAACTATCATACCAGTCTATATGGTAATATATATCTAATGCTTGTTGAAAGATGCTGGAATTATGTATCCAGATCATGGTTTAAGGGACCAAACTTTGCAAGAGGCCTTATCTTCAGAAACGCACCAGTAACTATTAGTTAGGCTTGGGAGCAGTGATCCATGTGAATGATAGCTTAAAATCTATCTTGTGAAGTGTCTCTAGTGATTGTCTCCTACTTTTAGCTATATCTTCCTCAATACTCTCATAATTTTTGGAATTTTTTCTTGTGATTTTTCGATTTTTGTTCAGATTCATGCATGCATGATGTACAGATATAACCCAAGTAGATTAAAGATTCGATATCTAATATTTTATTGATATATTTATAATAGAACCTCAAAAGATAAGGTCAAGGTTTATCAAAACAAGGATTAAAGTTAGACTAATTAAATGGAATGTGATGCACCAAGCAAAAACTAACTCGGTGAAAGTAAAGTTAATCTGTGATTATAAAAAAAAAAGTTAATCTATACTGTACTATAAATTAACATTAACCATTTACCTTCCTCTTAAGCAAGCCACGCTGCTTTTAAACATTTTCCGAGGCTTTTGAGTCCCCTCCTCCCAGTATGTGAACGCAAACTCGAAGCGTAACATTTAATCATGATCAGTGCTATATATTCTGATAGAAGAATGCGACAATTCCATAATAAGTGCAAAGCGATAAGCTGTGGGATCCTCAAACTAACCAGTAATACTACAATGTAACAACACAACAATTCCACTAATTAATTATTTGGTTCAATTTCCTTTTGCCTTTTTCACATCTAAAAAGCGTGGCAAAATACTTCCAAGCCATGCTCTCTTATTGTTGCTTTGCCAAATTAATTAAACTATATTATTAGCCACACAAACAGGGAGAGGAATTGACCAATGTTAATTTGAAACAGATCAATAATGAAAAAATAACAGTATTCTCTCCTCTTGTCGTTTCTAAACCTTCCTGGTCTTGGTAATAAAAAAGCAAAAGCTTTGTGTACCAAAAAAAAAAAAAAAGCAAAAGCTTTTGTTCTCGTGCCTTAGTTTCTTTGCCAAAAAAAAAACGAATGCTTCATTAGTTACATTTAGTCTCGGTTTGATGTCATCAGTATCAATAATTGATGACTAAACTTGGAATATCACTTCATTAATGAAAATAATTGTCACTCAATTTATATAATACTAGCGGCAAAAAAGACACTACGATGAATACTTGCAAAAAAATATGGATAGAGTGTACAATATTTCAAGCAAAAAGAAAATAGAGAATTTATTTTTCTGTATAGTTATTTTTCTTATAAATTACACAACAATAAAATAGGATACGAAAAAATGGTTATCAAAGCTATTCGTGGTTGTATAATGGTATAGATAGATGATCACATACTTCCTATATATTATTATAGTTGTTCAATTAAGCTTCTTTTTCCAAACGGTTACTATATGGTTTTTCATGAGGGAATACTTCAGAGTGAGTAAAGCATGCAATCCCACACTCTTACGTAGCCAGTGAAGCTTTTTTAAAGAAACGCCCCTTCTTTGCTTTTCCTCCGAGCATAAAAAGCAGGGAGTACTGCCCTAACTACCCATATATACCATCATTTTTTCCAAAATTCCAACAGTGGTTAGATTTAAAATTAAGCGGTAAACTAAGTAAACCCCACATTAGTAGTAAAAGTAAACCAAGGATTTAATTAGTTTGCACTTTTGCTGATAATTATGCAAGATATTCCACTAATTAATAAAATTTTGGTTGGGTAAACAGTCACGGGTTGGTCCTACTAACAGGAGTTTAAAGGGAGCTTGGTGGTTGCTTTAGCATATACTTGCACGTGAATTGCAAAAACTGATTAAGCACTTTTCGAGAATTTCCTTTTGGAAGGGTTGGTCCCGCTTGATGACAGACACAATCACTTTCACTTATTTGAAAATAGATAAAGTGTTTTTGTCCGATTCAGGATGTTGTGGAAGAAACTTGGCGGTAGCGGCTGCGCCATGAAATCCCGGAGCCCCAATGAATGTCCCTTCACTGTTTCTTGGACACACCCATTTATTTTTTTGTCAAGCACAAAAAAAAAAGGGACTATTTTTTTTTCCTTCAAATTTTAGAAAAGTTTATTTATTGTAGTACTTGTTTTCTTCATCATGTCAACAAGCCTCTCGGCTTTCACTTCTATATACTCAAATATTTAGACCAAGTGTTTATGAGGATTTTTGGCTCGATGTGATTTATCTACCAAATCTGTCAAACAAATAAATATAGTTAATTGTGAGTTCGACAAGTTATATTGTAATCTTATCTAAATAATGAATTTTACATTTGTGATTTGACAGGAAATGTACTCAATAGTGTGTCATTTAATATTCTTTCAAAATTTTCACCAAACCCGACAATGAATCAACTTGGAGACAAATTAAGGATTCACGTCAATTTAGCAGTTATTGGACGTTTTAGAAAGCAATAAAAATAACTCAAATGATCAAAACACCACTTGATTGAGATAAGAGAGAGAATGAAGAAATGTAAATTGTTCTCGTCGATAATTAGGTCCTAACAGAGAGCAACTTTCCTTTGTCAATAACACTTCAACACTTAGCCAATTTCGAAGAATCCTTACTGGTTTAGCCAAACCTCTTTGAATCGCTCGACAAAGTTCAATATTGGTATTCTTCGACACAGTCATTCCTCCGTCAAACATAACGAGTGCTTCCTGACTTAGCGACTTCTATCACTTTTACGCACTTCTTTGACGAAATAATTGATCTTCACTTTAGAAACCCTCCATCTTTTGTCGATTTGTGTCCTTTTGCCCGTCGAATTTCTCATTGTCTATTAGAATTAAATTTACAATTTGACACCCAATAGATACCCCTCAAATTTGACACCCTTCACTTCTTTGTTAATATTCTTCCAACCATCGCAGTTCATGGCTACTTCCAGTAACCCAAAACAGGGTTCCAGCAAATTAGAGAGAGAACTTTGATTCATGATCCTCTTGTTGAAGAGTCCAAAATGTGGCAAAAATCCAAGGTAATCTTACCCCATCCTAACAATTCTTTAAATTTAGATCCTCTTATGCTTTTCCTTGGACTTGTGATCATGCAAATTCTTTTCCTTCGAAATTTGAGTCTCTATTTCTAAATATCAAAGGTTCTACTGATATCCTTGTTGCTTCCGAGTCTTTACCCATCCATTACTTTCTCAAAGGCGCTAGATTATTTAGAACACATCTTGGGAAAATTGAAAGGTGTTTGGAATGGCTTACTAGGGTCGAATCCCATACAACTGATTTCTGGCAAAAAAAATTGGTATTTACCATCTTATTTCCAAGCATGTCTTTATGTTAAAACCCACGATGTTAGGTGCGTCTATTTTTTTTTTTGGAACAAGACCGCCAACAATTTCCATTTCCCTTGTGGCATGATGGGTCCCACTCTATTTGATATTGCTGTCATTATAGGTATTCAACCAAATGGTCGAATGATTCACCCTTTGGTCGAATCTACTAACCCAGTTGACATGTTTACTGGTAGCCCAATCTTATTTCTCCAAATTTACAAGTCACCATATCAGAACCACTGACCAAGTCTTTGATGAAGAACATGTCGCTTTTCTCTTCCTTTGGCTTACAACTTTTGCTCTTTGCAACAAAAATGTTCAACCGTCAAAATTACTCCTTCATTTGGCCAACCTCCTTCATTGGAACACGTTGGGCCTTAGGTAAATTTTTGTTGTCCAATCGCTTTCTTAGAGCATCTTTACCGCAAGCATCTTATGCGTTACTTAGTGTTATGCAACAATCGCTTATTTTATACCCCCGTTGGAGCTTGCCTACTTGGCAGGCAAGGTTGCTTAAAAATAAGTTGCGTACGCTATATAATAGACGGTTGCGATTGAATAAAATATCATTTTGTTGCATTAAATCAACCGGTGCCAACAAAATTAAGTGATTTTTTGGGCCCACACAAATATAAATATAGATATATGGAGTTAATTCTGGGACCCCGTATAAAAAAAAAATTAAACAATCACCATTAGAGTAAAAATTAGTTGAATTGCTTATGAGTTGCTTAAATCCTATATGACAATTTGATCCCACGAAAAGTAAGTTAAGCAACTCACTTAATTACCCCATTAAAGGTGTTCTTAGCACGACAACACTGCGACATGGTGAAAGGTGAAGGCAAGAAAAGTCGGTCGGGCCTTAGTTTAAAAATATCACAAGTTCCTTTAAAAATATAAAAGAAACCCAATAAGACAATTTCACTTTTTTTTTTTTTGGTAATAGACAATTTCACTTTTTTTCCCGTCCCGTGTCTAGACGGATTCAGACCAAAGTTTAACTACAACTCTTCTAAGCCATACAAGCGACCAGAACAACATAAATCATATTTATTTTTGTTTAGACACAAATAGATAATTTAATTTTGATCTATTATTATCAACCTAAAATTTGTCTATATTATCTTTTAATTATTAGTTTATAATAACATAAAAATATTTCAATCATGCAATAAGATGAAGTTATAATTAGCTGAGGGATTAAAAAGGTTTTACAATGGCAATAGATCAAAATCAAATTCAAAAAAGAAAGGTCCGGAAAGATAGTGTGATTGCTTTCTATTTATTTATTTTACCTTTTTGATCTCCTTTTAAGGCATACCAATCATCATGTAATGTATTCATATATCACCATCAAATTAAGCATGCATTTCTATGTTGGGAGAGAGAGAAAATGTAATCGGTCCAAAAAAAGAGAGGGGAAAATTCTAGCAAGAGTGGCTTTAAGACACTCGTGCGTAATAATTTTATACTACTTGCAACATTTGCGTTGGTCTTGAACGGGTCGGTCGATGTTGAATTATATACTCATAATCATCATCATTCATGATGACGCTTTGATAATTGAAATGCACTTTAATGAAATTAGAGGCATAATCCTCTGCTTTTGTTAGAGCAACTTTAACGCTACAAAACTAAGCAACCCACTTTAGTGATTGAAGGCAAGCTAATGTTGAAGTCCATTCTTCAATTGAGATGCAAAGGAAGAAGCTCATGTTAATTTTTTTTTTTGACTAAAGAAGCTCATGTTAATTAAGAACCTAAAACGCATGAAATGGAGAAGCCATAAAATAACGGTCGCAAATTATTGGAATTGGCGGGAAGTAAACTAAACTAAACTTTGTAGGTGTGAACTGGTTGAAGTGGTGGGTGGGCCATTTTGCTTTGGAATTTTTGGTGCACTCGTGACAAGTAATCTCAAACTTTCGGTTCAGTGTGCTCAATTTTGGACTGTTGGTTCCCTTCCCAAATGCTATAAATACCACACTATCACTGACCTATGTTTTTACTCTATAGTCTCTTGTCTTCATCATCTCAAATTAAAGCACTCACAGTTCCATCACCATCACACTCACTTCTGAACTTGTTTATTCTAAATTCTGGCCTTTGATTAGCTGATTAGCTCCCTCCTTTTGGAATCTTGTGATAAAATTTCTGATTTGTTATTTTTGTTTTGCACACTTGGGGGTCAAAAGTTGGTAGTTTAATTAGTGACTTCCGAGTATTACCAAGTTAATTTCATTCTTTTTTGTTCCAGCTTTTCAGGGACTTTTGAATATTAAGGGGAGGTGGGTTGGGGTGGGATAGCTGCTATAAGACACATCTAATTACTTCAAGACGATGATCCTTGCATTCAGTGGATGCACTTTGGGGAAGTGTCACTTGATTCTTGACAAAAAATCTATTGTAGACAAAAGCTTCTATTTCTGGATTTTTCATGTCTTTAATAGATATAGTCTAGGCACTTAGCAATAAATCTCATTATTATATACCCTATTCCTTCCATCAGATCCTGGAAACTACTACTTCCTTTTATTGGGGGTTTGTTTTTGTTCTGCTGCCTATAGCTTTGGTTGCTTCTTTTATATAGCAACATAATATGGGAGGGGCATCACTGCCACCAGGTTTTCGTTTCCATCCAACTGATGAAGAGCTAGTGGGATACTACCTTAAAAGAAAAGTGGAAGGACTTGAAATTGAGCTTGAAGTTATCCCCGTGATCGATTTTTACAAATTCGATCCATGGGAGTTGCCCGGTAATCTTCAATTTCACATTTTGATCATTTTCATTTGCACCATAATATATAGAGTAAAGGCCCTGGAATTTGACAATTTGCCGAAAATAAAAAGTACCAATTTCATCCTAAAAAATCTTAAATATTTGTTAAATTAGTTTTTTAGTATAATTTTTAGGGACATTTTAGTTTTTAAGATTAATTTAACCAATATTTGAGATTTTTTAGAATCAAATAACTATTTTTCATTTCTTGAGACAAAGTTTGACTCAATGTTTTTTTGTCAAACCAGTTTGGCCTTTGCTCTAGTGTATATAAACATGTAAAAACAAAGTGTCACATATGCTATAGTATATCAATATCAACATGTTAGAATGTGTGAGTGGTTAGTCTCACATTAATTAGGATTGGGCTAAGTGAATGATATATAAGAGAGGTGACCCATATACCTAATGCCTTAGGCTCCGTTTGGGAGTTTAGGAGGGCTGGGGAGGGGAGCGCTTTGGGAAAAAGGAAGGAGAAAAAGGAATGGGAATGAATGATAATCTCTCACATTGAATAAAAAGTTTATTTTTCTTCATAATAATAAAACCCCCTAATATAGGAGAACTCAAAAAATGTATTGGAGGAAGGTTTTGGAGGGCTTAGAAAAATTCTTCAAATCCTTTCCATCTTTTTATATTACTCTCAAAATTAAAAATATAGCAATCATAAGCATTTCATTTTTATTCTCTACAAAAACACTCTCAAATAAGATGGATGATTTCTCTCTTTTTTTCTCTCCTGCTTTCCTCCCAAAGCCCTCCCTTTCTCTCTCCTCTTACCTCCTAAACGGAGCCTTAAAGTTTTTGGTAGAGATATGGTGTCAAACAAGGACTTTATGAGTGGTTGAATACGACTATACTAGATAAAGGTGTCTTGTGTATTTTTCTTATCTTCACTTTTTCTTTGGCTGTTAATCATTCTAAACAGCATAGATTTTACGTTGTAAAAGCCGGTTCAATGGGATTCTTTTAGTCAAGCTTTGGAAAAAGCAATGACTTTTTTTTTTTCCTTCTTCTTTTTTTTCCCTCCAATTTTTATTTTCTGATAAGGAAATGTGACCAGCCTAATTCATGAGGTTTGAAATGCAGAGAAATCGTTCCTGCCAAGTCGAGATTTAGAGTGGTTTTTCTTTTGTCCACGGGATCGCAAGTACCCAAATGGATCAAGAACAAATAGAGCTACCAAAGCAGGCTACTGGAAAGCCACTGGAAAAGATAGGAAGGTGTTGTGCCAGTGTACTCCAACAACTATCACAGGGCACCGCAAGACACTGGTTTTCTATCTTGGGAGGGCCCCTTTAGGTGATAGAACTGATTGGATCATGCATGAGTATCGCCTCACTGATGATCTTGGCCAAGACTCCCCATGTTTTAAGGTAAAATATTTATACACATTAACTTTAATATATTAATGAGTTAGCTTTGTATTGAATTGACCTTAATTTGAATGTAACACTAACGAAGACTCAAAGTTGGTGTGTGTGTGTGTGTGGTAACTGTAGGGTGGTTTTTCTTTGTACCGAGTTGTTAAAAAGAATGAGAAGGCACGTGATTGGCAGGGAGAAGACAAGGGAAAGAGGGCTGCAAGAAATTCCATCAATGGGAGTGATACCTCGATGAGATTATCCGATGATCACTTCAGCATATCTGGTGATGTTTCCTCTCAAGCAAGTCACCTGAATAATGAGAGTCCTATTACTTCTCCACACAATGTGGCTCCAATTGCTGAGTTTAACCAACCTTCCATAGAAACCAATCCTCCCAACTTCTGGATCTCCCCTGATATGATTCTCGATTCTTCAAAGGTATGTAGAATTTTTTGTTATGAGTTTAATTTTGATGTATTGTCAATGTAAAATTTTTTTAAACCGACAATCAATCACAAATCATCTCAAATCATCTTATGTGTGACTTTTAAGGTAGTTATGTTATGGTTAAAGTCAATTTTTTTTAATGATGTGTCAATTTATGATTGGTTGGCAGGGTAAAAAAAAATTTATACTTCATTTTATATTATAGGAACAAAGAAGGAAGTTGCTGTTGAATAGCTAGATTTTGGTGATGTTACTGACATTTTTGCTACACCAACTGCAGGACTACACTCAAGTACAAGATGAATATTTTCCTAGGTGTGACTCACCAAGTACAATGACACCAAGGCAATCATTGGAACATACAGAAATTTCGCCTAGTTTATCCTCCTCAAATTTTAATGGTGAAATTGAATTTGCTGATAATCTGAGTCAAATTGGCTGCATGTCACCTTACTCAAGCCAAGGGAATTTCATGGACTTTTATGGAAATTGGGATGTTCCTTATGAGGGTTATGATCAAATTAATTCAATCTCATATCCAGAGCCTTTCTAAAATCTGAAAACAAAAAGAAGATCATTCTCTCACTTTTCTTACAATGCACGGTGTCAAATTGGGATCAAGGTCCAATTTGAAGAAGTGAAGATAAGAGTTAGTGATCAAACCTTGTGGGGACTAGTTAGCTGGAGTTTCAATTGGTGTGGCATTATAAGGGATATCTGAGACAGCACCTTTTTATGTATGTCTTAGAATGATAAATAATAAGTACCACCTTGCTGTGTTCCAGACAGAAAATATTTTCTGCTTCAAGTGCTCTTGCCTGTGTTTATCATTTAGGATGCCTAGGTGCATCATCTGCATGTGTGGTTCTATAAAATAAACTTACATAATGGAGGGGAACTTCTTATAAATGTTGTCAAGTCTCGAACTCCATGCCCCCCTACTACCCATTTCTTATGGTTTTCCTTACAAATTAGCTTGTATGTGTCCAAATGCCTAAATATATAGTCGTGTTTACATATCATGCACAATTAGTATCTATATCCATTTTATTTGCCCTGTGCCCATACAACACATTTACACATATATTATTTTAACGAAGACATCAAAGATAACTGATGTATGACTTTCATGGAACACTCTTAATGAGCTAACAATTCCAAAACTCCTATAATACTACTCCGTAACAAAATATAAGCAAAAAAGTACATTTATTTGGACCAAATACATGTATCTTTTTGCTTATATTTTGTTACAGAAGGAGTAAACTGCAACGCTATATATTAATCTGATAACTCCAACGACAGATTCTCCCGCCCCCTCCTACAACCTCACCACCACCTACCCGCCGTCCACTCCAAAAGTACTTATGTGGCTTTTTTAGCGGAGTTGAAAACAAAATGAGTGAAAAGCATTCTCAATGGAAATCAATGTTTAGGTATTTGTAGTACTTTATAATTTCTTGCCTTCTTGGCGAATCTTTCTAGTGGAAGATAACTCATTATAGACGTAGACATCAATGATCATGAAAGGCAAGAGGTTATAGTATTAGTATAATGTAGTATTCCTTACCCCACTAATGTAGTTTTAGTATAAGCTTGCAATTTTGGGGCTGCAAAAGACTTCAACTTCTTGAAGAACTGCCCTTGACTCATCACCAAAAATAGACTCCTTACCATCCTCCCTCTTAGCATAAGACAATCCCAATCTTGACTTGGCTTGCCGCAAGTCACCAACCCCAGAATTGGTATCAGGCCCTGCAAATCCACCTATAACTGGGGCTAATGGGGGCCCTATGAGAAGCCCATCTGCCCCAAATTGCGGCCCTCCACGAGCATAATCAAACAGAGCTGCACCACTCCCACCAACCTTGGGCAAAATTATGGGCTCAATTTCATTTTCCATCCAATAAAATAGGAAGGCATCAAATGTATCGTAGTAGTCATCTGTGCTTCTATATCCTTCAGGGTTAAATGCCCCAAACTTGAATGACTTGTTTGTGTAGCCGATTATTACACATGGTCCCTTGAAGTCACAGCATTGGTGGAAATCAGTTGCACTAAATCCATCAATTGTTGCCCTGTAGCAGCACTTGAGTTCCTTCCCTGATCAAAACTACAACAATATAGTTACATGATTCAACATTTTCATAGTAATTTGTAAGTACCTTTTTCTAGTTTAAAACTTGAAGAGAGAGGGAATATACCTTTCAAAAATGTTTTGGCAACCAGAGAAGTTGAGAAAGTGAGATCAATTTCATGGTATTTAATCTGAGGTTTGTTGTCATCAACCTTCTTTCTGCCTATGTTCCAACCGAATAAGCAACATGGGCTTGTTGTCTTCCACTTCCACCCTTGGAATGATAGAGAATTTGGGATATTACAAGATGCCATCCGCAGAATGAACAACTAAAATGATATCCATATCCATCTATTGCATGTCCACCAATAAAATACAATTCAGCACCTTATCCATATTTGCTCATAAAATATCTTGTGCATCCCTTTCCACAAGTTTTTGGAACTAAATGTTACATGGGCTCCATAGTCGATACTAAGGTTGTGAAAACCGGACCGAACCGGCTAGACCGGGAACTAGTCATATGCCTGGTTCGTTTAACGTGAAAAACCGGTTGGGCTCAGAACTGGCCCAAACTGGACCAAAACCGGTAGAATTAGTTGCAAAAAGAGAATTGAAGATTTTAATCAAAATCACTGATGATCTTATTATCATGTATTTGTATTCGCTAGATGAATTGAAGATCAAAATCAAAATTAGTTGCAAAAGAGAATTTTAAATTTAATCATACATTTTCATAAATTATGATTATTAGATATATGTTGTGTTAAATTGTTATGTTTCAGCTTAAAATGAATATTGAAAACATACTAGTATTCATTTAGAAACAATTCTTCATTAGTTATAATTTCTATCATCTCATGATGAATAACTAAATCAGCCTTAGACATATACAAAATACACAAATTCCAAAAACCATGTTGATAATTGATTTAAATTCAAGAAGAATGGATGAATCAATTTTGGTATAAATTTACATGTCTACTTTAATTCAACGAATTAAAACAAATAAATTGAATTCTTACAGGATTAATTAATTTTATTTATTATTAAAAATATTCATCATATACATCATCACAATCACTCATTCATAAAATAACAAATAATCCATATCAAGAAAGAATGCATTTCCTTGGCCCCTCCCCAAATCATTCTCCTCCATGAGAAGGTAAATGGTTCTCCAACACATCAACTCGTGGTTTCTCATAACTAACAGAAAACTCATCACCGGCTCTATACTCTTTGAAGCACGCTAACCTTCCAAGTTCTTCAACTTCATCTATTACTAAATCCAATTTCGCCACAGTTTCCACAAGCAAAGATGCAAAAGCAGCAAAAGGCAAAGCTTCAGAGAACTCAAGGCTAGTGATAGCAATTTTACTCATCTGTGGTCTCAACACCTTACGTTCTGCTTCCTTTGTCTGTTCAGCAGATACTACCCTTTTGGTTTTCCAATCTAGCAAAGCTGAAGAGTCGGTTTTAACACTTGAGAGTGAGCTTTTTCTTCCATGTTTTGTCGTCTCTCCTGCTTGTGCTGCAGCTGCTATGGCGAGCATGTTGTTGGCTTGGCTGTCATTGGAACCTAAGAAGAGTCGAGGCTGAGATTTTATTGCAGTGTTGAGATCCTGCAGTGCTTCGTGGAGATGATCTGAGAGTATTTCTGGAGAGCAATGGCGTCGACTCCTTATGCTGTTGGCAAGTTCTGTCAGTACTTTTGATACCTCTGCTGCCAGCCTTATGCAAGGGTCCTTGAATAGCACTCTAACAGATCGTGGTGTCTGAAACAAAATATCAAAATAAAAGGAGAAAAAAAAACTAGAACATGTAATTATAATAAATCGCCGCAGTAATGGTCGAGTTGTGATTCTTGATATTATAGAGAATTGCGGTCAATTGCGGATGATGCGGCCTTAATCATGGATTGTGGTCGTGGACACATCAGAAAACTTGATGTCACGACCTAGATTGCGGTAGCATACCTTTTTTTTAATAATATTTGGTAATAGTGCATTAAGGAGAAACTGCATGATGCATTGTTTTTATTACATTTCTTTAATCATTTGAGATGCTAAGTTGTGATTTGTTGCAGCTTCACATAGGTGGTCAAATTTGTGTTGAGTACTCATATGTTACCTGAATTTCTGATCTCAAGCAGCCATGTAGTGCTACCACTGTATACCCAAATTGGCGAAGAACATTTCCAACTTTTACATACTGCTGCCATGGAAATTTGTGACAGTACCTTGAATGCCTTGGCTCCCAACTTGCATGTAATGCCTGCAACATTCAAAACAGAACCATTTGAAGATCAAGAGATTCTTTTGTGTACAAAGTTGGGCACATTAAGCAAATTAACAACTGATATATGATCTTTTTTATGCAGTCATTTAATACTGAATGGCTTAGTGCACATAATTTGTATGTATATGGTGTGTACAAGAATTTCTCTTGAAGATCAGCTTTTAATGTTAGCTTCATTATAGTTAGGAATGAACCTAAAGCAGATGGATGGCTTACCAATGTTTCATCAGTGGATTTTGAATCCAAAACTGCCTTATAACCTTTGTATATGGGATCCTCACATGAATTTATGTCACCAGAAGCTTCCATTTCTCCATAAAAATATTCGTTGACACAAGCTGCAAGATTTCACCTTATAATTAAGTGTTAATTTACAAAGTAAAACCCAGGAGGTTTGGTATAGAAAAAAAGCATATGAATTTTTAAGTTTTCAATAAAGGAAATAGAAATTTGTGACACTATATATGTAGTATGTGTGATGAATTTGCAAATATACCTTCTATAGATTTGGCTAGGCCTTCAAGTTTGAAGGCTGTGGAATGATGAAGGTCTTCCCCTGACCAATTTGGAAACACCAAAAGACTCATGAGAAGACAAACGGCACAGCCTATGGCTATGGTGTAGAAGCGGGCATGTGCAATCTTCAAGACATTGTCAACCCGGTAACTTGAAACAGTTAACAAGTTGAAGGTCAGGAGAAATATAACCACACCATAATCATAATTCTTCTTTATATACGGAATGAACCTCATGTAAGTTGCTGCAGCTCCTGCCACAACAAAATCACAGGACAAGACGAATGTATTTAGATCAAAGTTATATATTTTCTTTTAGTTACGACTGAGGCCTGAAGACTTGCTAGGAGATAGTGAGAGAAGAAAAGGTTAACTTTGAGTAATATCTAATGGAACTTAATCGGAATTGAACCTGAGATTAAGTACTTTATAAATATAATAGTTCACTATTACACTATAACTAGTATGGGATCCTTGTCTGCAAACCATTTGTTCATGACATTATTTAACTTAATGTGGAGCTTCAGTGATAAGTATATATAACGAAGTTTGATTCATATACCTATTATAAAAACTGCAACTCCAATGAAAACAGCTTGAAGGATCTGACTAGATTCATTCGCAACATAATTAATAAGAAATGCCAATAATCCTGCTAACAGTGTCCCCAGTCCTCTGTTGAGGCCTTTGCATAAAGTTGCCCCTGCAATAAAAAAATGTTAGAAATTGAAGTCATCCGTATACTAAGTGCCTATATACATTACTATGCTATGACTGCGTTAATTTGGATTGATTTATAAACAATTTATTTGAGTTTATCTATTGATATAAGCACTTGTCAGAGTGTTTGAGAGAGCTTACGAAAATAATTTATGACATATTATTTCAATATTCTATCTGAAATAGCTTATAAAAATAAGTTACAACTTATACAGCAGTGATATTTCGACAACCATCAAACCGACACCGTATTCGACAACAAGGAAACAGAGACAAAGCGTTCCTCGACATGCGTGTTGGAAAGGAAAAAAATAAAAAAAAGCAAAAAACCGTATAAAAATACGGTGTCCGACAACTTTTTGTTATCGGAAAAACATTTCTGCACTTATATGAATGCAATTTTGGCAGATACTGACCAGCGGTGAACTCGAACACAACCACGACGGTCATGACAGCCCAAATAGCATTCTGACCAATCCCTTTGAAGAGCGGCTCCAACAGATACAGCAATGAGACAAGAGTAAGAGATAAACCCACTTTGAATGCATGGATCACCCTTCTTGGGTCATCACGTCCCACTTTCCATGTAGTCTTCCAAGCCAAACTAGGGAACCTCCTAAGCTTCTCACCAAGAACATGCATACGTTTCTTCCAATTCCCTGTGATTTTGCCACTCTCATTCCCAGCCATTGCCATTTCCAGGCCTGCATGAACTTTAGGAACCATCTCTTACTGAAGGGGAAGGTATAGATTGACAATAGTACGTGGAAGTTAAGAAGCTTCTCAAATGGTGTTAATTTGCTACTTCCCAAAGGAAATATTTCTTAAAAAAAATGGAAAGGGACAGATATATATTTTTGTGAGATAGTTGGGATACTAGATGTATGATGCTGACAACCCCAACCTTCTACAAGAGCCGTGAATGTGAACATTATATGGTTGTATAGGGAAAAGCTGGAGATGTAATTTCTACGTTCACATGCATTCCATTAAAGTGCACAAGGCTAGCTTTAAAGTGAGTAGCTTTTTTCTCCGGACTTAACTAGAGTCAAGTATTAATTGGATGTCAGCAAGAGTGGAAACCTAATTATACTAGTGTAACTTCCAGAATATAGATAGAATATTAATTATTTTTAATAGTACTTTTATTGTATTTTTTTTCCGCTTTCAATTAGCTCTTTGGGCCGAGTGGTAGTTCGAGGTATTCTCAACAATTTTGAGCAAATATTTTACTCCGGGTTGTGCGCTTCTTAACTAGGGTGATTCCACTGGGATTCGAACCTTGGTTCTTATCCTTGTGAGATGAATTTGCTTACCAATTCAATCAATCATCATCGGTTAATAATATTCTTATTTATTAATATCTCAACTTACCATATATATTAATTAGTTCTTTTACCTAACTCTAATTACAATAAGAGTATTTTAACAAACAAAATTAGTTTAACTTAAAAAGAAGTATAATTAATACTTTTCTTATCACATATACATTAACTTAAATAACAAATAAAATAAGACAGAAGCAGTACCAAAAATCTCGTGCTAAAAAATTAGTGAGAATCATCTCTATTTCTTAAAAGAAGTTGACAGTTCCATTAGTATGATTTTGGGTGTATAAATGTCCAATATATGTCACCAATTCAGGAAATGTGTGCCTTTATATATATATATATATATATATATATATATATCAATTTCATATTAATAGAGCTGTCTATTTCTTTTGAAAATAGAGTGGATATCTACTAAAAATCGCCTAAAATGCTGTTTATACTAACATGTTCAGGAAAATTTTCTGCATAGTTACATTTATAAATGATTAGTATTGATATCACCCTTTATTTCCGGTGGTATGCGTAATTAGTTTGTCCTTGAATATGGCTCAGACTAACACAAGTCCCATTAATTATTGTTGAATGAGAGCCACCTCGATTTTTGTAATGAATAATGTGTAACGCCCGTATTCCAATAACAATTGAAATAAGACAATTTACATTAAAGCACATGAATTACTAAAAATTTAAAACTTGAATAATAATTACAAGTTTAAAATTTAGTGCAAGTCATAAGTATAAAATTAGAATTACAACTTCATCCAAGTACTAAGCTTGGAAATACAAAATACAAGACTAAGCTTTGTCATTGATAACAAAAGAAGTCAAGTACATCTCCAAATAAAAATAACTAAGAGAACTAGGCCCGCCGCGTCGTCTAATCCTCCTTAGGTACCTATTTATCTGAAAACAATAGAAGAAATGGCGAGATTATAAAATCTCAATGAGTCCTTCACGGACCCCTTACCAACACTAGCCATAATCACAATAATATTCATTTACAAACATTAAGGCAAACATGGCAAATTCCATACAACAAGGATCACTCGTAACAGCCGGGACATATTGTTTGGTAACAGTGGTACAACCGCTCTGTACAACCGTAGTTATAACAGTTGGGATGTGTCGCTACCGCACAGTGGTACAACTGCTCTGCACTTACAAATCCTTTGAGTAACAGTCGAGACGTATCGTTTGGTAACAGTGGTACAACCGCTTTGTACAACCGTCGTTGAAACAGCCGGGACGTATCGTTACCGTACAGTGGTCCAACCGCTCTGCACTCATACTCTTACTTAATAGTCGGAGCGTATCGATCACTAGCAGTGGTACAACCGCTCTGTACAACCGTAGTTGTAACAGCCAGGATGTGTCGCTAGATCACAATGGCACACCGCTCTGTACGACTATCTTACTATCACTATTATAATTAAATAGTTTTAGTACCGTATCCGCAATATTCAATTCAATTCAAACTCAAGTTGAAATGATGTTTCTTATTGAATTCATTTGATTCATCTCCTTAATGTGATTATAACATTGTATTAGGTCTAATTAAAGAGCATCAAATTTCAGAAAAACTGGGCATAATCTGCCGCTAATTCGCTCAGCGCGAGTAATTTGCTTAAGCGAATTACTCGCTTAGCGCTACTGTGCTCGTTGAGCGAATCTGAGCCAGTCTTGGCTCCTAACAATGTTCGCAGGAATTCGCTTAGCGAATCCCATCTCGCTCAGCGAATTTAACGGGGATTTCAGCAGAATTTTGACATTTCAACACAATCCCATATCAAACATCGAATCCAATCCATTTCTTATGAAACTAAGACTGAAAATCAAGCATCAAACATGACAAGATTAAGAACAAACTCATTTGACATCCAAATCATGAACAATAACATGTTTTAAACATCATAAAACTCATCAAAGTATGATCAACATATACCAAACCCATTTCCCAGTATCATGCTTTCCATAAACCCCATTAAGAAGCAAAGAAAACACACAACAATCAAAGGGGAAAAGGAACCCTAATATGAGTCTTATGGGTGCCTAACACCTAAAGAAGGAAAACTCACCTCAACCGCCAAGAACTTGAGCTAAATGTGGTGAGGCTTTGCTCCTCTTCCTCTTCTTCACGTTTTTCTTCTTCTAACTTAGGGCAAGCTTAAGTTTCTGAAAATGCCCAAGATTGAGCTCCCAATCTTCTTCTCTTTGCTAATAATGATAAGCTCTCACTATTTTCTCTCTTTTCTCTCAAATCTCTCGAGCCCTAGCACCCCTTTCTTCTTCTCCTTCTTCCTTTTCTTTCTTCTTCTTTCTTTTGCAGCAGAACATAAAAACGAGGGATGGAGGAAGAGTGAGAGAGGGAAAGAAAGGGAAAGAAAACGAGTCTTCACCCATATTGGACTATCTTGTCCTTCAATAATGTGGGTGAAATACCTAAATGCCCTTCCTTTTACTCAAATTCTCACAATGCCATTTCTATTCACACCCCTATTTCATAATTAAAGACACCAATTTAATTACTCAACCCTCAATTTAAAACATAAAAATGCTCAAATTAATAAAGCTAAATAATTAAATTAGGCGGGGTGTTACACTACTACCCACCTTTTAAAAAAAATTTGTCCTAAAAAATTAGACAAAACACATACCTATTGAAACAGGTACGGATACTGGTCTCATATCTCCTATTCGGTCTCCCAAGTAGCCTCCTCAGTAGTTGATCCTTTCCAAATGACATTGACCAAGGAACTGGTCTTGTTCCTCAGTGTCTTGAAGTTGCGGTCTACAACTTGTACCGGCATAGGCTGGTATGTCAAATCTGATCTCAGTTGTACCGACTCATGATTCAAGGGTTGATAAGGATCAAGAATGTACTTTCTGAGCCGAGACACATGGAAAACATTGTGCGGGTTTGACAAAGATGGAGACAGAGCAATTTGATAGGCAGCAAGACCGAATCTTTGAAGAATTTCAAAAGGACTGATATAACGAGGACACAACTTTTTGGCTCGGAGTGCCCTACCAATGCCTATCGTAGGAATGAACTTTAGGAACACATGCTCTCCCTCTCCAAACTCGAGAGGTTTCCTCCTCCTATCGGCATAGCTTTTCTCCCGACTCGGAGCAGTTCTCATCCTATCCCTAATCTTTCAGATTTGATCTGTGGTTTCCTGGATTAGGTCTGGCCCTAATAACCTATTCTCACCTACCTCAAACCAACATAGAGGGGGTTCTACATTTGCGACCGTAGAGTGCCTCGTACAGTGCCATACCTATGCTAGAATGGTAGCTGTTGTTATAAGCAAACTCTATCAGAGCCAAATGTTCATCCCAACTTCCACCATTATCTAACACACAAGCTCTAAGCATGTCCTCTAGGGTTTGTATGGTTCGTTCCGTCTGACCATCTGTCTGTGGATGATAAGCAGTACTAAGACTCAACCTTGTCCCTAGGGCCTGTTGGAAATGCTTCCAAAACCGAGAGGTAAACTTAGGATTCCTATTAGAGACAATGCTAGTTGGTACTCCATGGAGTCTAACAATCTCTCTAATATAGATCTTAGCTAACCTAGCAGTGTTAAAAGTGGACTTAATTGGGAGAAAGTGAGCAGATTTGGTCAATCTGTCCATAATGACCCAGATGGAGTCATATCCAAACTGAGTGTGAGACAAGCCTGCCACAAAGTCCATGGATATGCCTTCCCATTTCCATTCTGGAATCTCTATGGGCTGAAGTGAATCTGATGGCCTCTGATGTTCTATCTTGGTTTTCTAATAAACCAAGCACTGAGCTACAAAGTCACCTACATCATTTCTCATTCCCGGCCACCAATACCTTTGCCTAAGGTCATGATATATCTTGGTAGAACGAGGGTGTACCGAGAATCCACTTTTGTGGGCTTCTTCAAGATTTTGATTCTTGATTGCTTCATCGTTAGGAATACAAATCCTTTGATGAAAGAGGATAATACCATCACTAGCTCCGAAAAATCTGGGATGGTGTCTCCTAGCTTGCAATTCCCCATCTAAACTTTGGGCATACCTAATTTGATCCCTAAGATCACAAGTGATTTCTAAATGACTCACCATTAGGCTATCCCCTTTTGAGAACATTCCCAAATTTAAATCGCTAAAGGATTCCAACAATTCCATCTCTCTAATCATCATCGAGGAGACATAAAGAGACTTCCTACTTAAGGCGTCGGCGACTACATTCGCCTTGCCCAGGTGGTATTTCAACTCGAAGTCATAATCCTTGAGGAATTCTACCCATCTCATTTGCCTCATATTGAGCTCTTTTTGATAAAACAAATATTTTAAACTTTTGTGATCACTGAATATCTCAAATCGGGCACCATATAAATAATGCAGCCAGATTTTTAAGGCAAAGACTATAAATGCTAGCTCTAGGTCATAAGTAGGATAGTTTTCCTCGTGGGGCTTTAGCTGTCTAGACGGATAGGCTACCACTTGCCTATTCTGCATGAGAACACAACCCAGACCCTTCTTGGAAGCATCAATATAAACATCAAAACCTAGGGTTGGGTCGGGGATAATCAAAACCGGTGCAGTGGTTAGCCGGATTTTGAGCTCCAAGAAACTGTTCTCACAGCTCTTATCCCACACAAACGGTTGCCCCTTTCAGGTTAACCGGGTTAAAGGTGGTACTAACTGAGAAAACCCTTGAATGAACCTACAGTAATACCCAGCTAGTCCTAGAGAACTCCTTACTTCCGTAATTGTAGTCGGTCGCTCCCACTCGAGAACGACCTCTACTTTACTAGGATCAACTGCCACTCCTGCTTGAGAAATGACATGTCCTAAGAATTTGACTCTGGAAGCCAAAACTCACACTTTTCTGGTTTCGCAAATAGACTCTTCTCCCTAAGGATGCCTAAGACAATCCTAAGGTGTTCCTTATGTTCTTGAGGGTCCTTAGAATACACAAGTATGTCATCAATGAATACCACAACAAACCTATCAAGGTAAGGCCTAAAAATCCTATTCATGTAATCCATGAATATGGCTGGAGCATTTGTCAAACCAAAAGACATAACAACATACTCGTAATGGCTATACCGAATCCTAAATACTGTTTTCGGTACATCCTCAGCCTTGACTCAGATTTGGTGGTATCCAGTTCTCAGATCAATCTTAGAGAATATCGAAGCTCCCCTAAGTTGGTATAGTCATTAATCTTAGGGAGTGGATACTTATTCTTAACCGTCACCTTATTAAGTTGTCTATAGTCTATACACAACCTCATACTACCATCTCTCTTCTTAACTAAGAGAACATGTGCTCCCAAGGGTGAAGCACTGGGCCTAATGAACCGCCTAGCAATTAAATCCTCTAATTAGACCTTAAGCTTTTGTAGTTCTAGAGGAGACATCCTACACGGGGCTATAGAAATTGGTCCCGCTTCTGGAATCAACTCTATTGAAAACTTAACCTCTCTCTCCGGAGGTAAAAAAAGTAACCTCATCCGGAAATACATCTAGAAATTCATTCACTACATGAATGGTGGTCAAATCTAGATCAATCTTCAAAGTTGAAGAGAGCAGCAAAATGCATCCTGCATGTCCCTCAACTAGGCATTGGTTTAGTTGGGCAACACTAGCCAATTCATCTAGACACACTTGGTTAAAATACAACTGAATTGGAGGAAACTCAATAGTTTTACAAAAACAGTTCAAAACCACTCGGTTGTCCGAAAGCCAATCCATACCTAAGATGATGTCTATCCCTTTCAAGGGAAGACAAACCAAGTTGACCGAAAACATCCTTTCTTGAATCACGAGAGGACAATTCTCGCATATCAAGGAAGTGGAGATACTACCTTCCACTGGTGTTTGAACATGCAGTGGGAAGGGTAAAGAAGAAAGATACAATTCTAACCTCTGGGTACACTTACAGGAAATAAAGGAATGAGTGGCACCAGAGTCATACATGATAACTAAAGGATTATCATGTAAAAAGCATGTACCTTTAATTAGATTTTCCACACCTTTATCCTTCTTGCCACTTAGGGTGTAGACATGTCCTTGGATAGGATCACTGGGCTTGGAACCCGCTCCAGACTTGACTTTGGGACAATCCTTCATATAGTGGCCTGGTCACCGGCATAGGAAGCAAATGTCCCATCCCTGCATACATTCCCCTTGGTGGTTCTTACCACAAGTAGGGCATGCATCAAGCTTAGAAGCCTCGGAATGTTGTACTTGTCTCCCTTTATTGCGGTTTCCTCTTGCCTTCAATTGTGGTGAAGTCTTGTTCTCATCCTTCTTTCATCATATATCTTTTTCAGACTCTCCTCGGCCACATAACTTTTATGGACCAAGGCAGCAAAATTTGTGAAGTCCGTTTGAGCCAAACTATTTTGAATGTCAACCCTCAATCCCCATTTGAATTGGTTCATCTTCCACCTCTCATCCGGTGCATACTGGGCATGAGAAGAATACCTTGCCAATTCCTCGAATTTAGCAACATATTCAGCGATGGTCGAATCCCCTTGTTGCAAGTAAGCAAATTCCCTTTCGTTTTGATCCCTGATCATTTGGGGAAAATACTTATCAAGGAAAGTAATTTTGAGGTGCTCCTAATCCAAGGGTATCCCTTGAGTTAGCAAATACGCCTGTGCACCCTCCCACCAATTCTCAGCTCCTTCTGACAGCATGTGTGCAATGAAGATAACCTTCTGTTACTCCGTACACGGGATAACTTTAAAGATTTTCTCCATGGCCTCCAACCAATGCTGGGATACCATAGCTTCTGAGCCTACAGAAAAGGTCAGGGGATTGAGCTTGTGCAACTTGAAGAATGTTCAGTGTGAATCTTCCGGTTAGATTGGTGGAGGTGGAGGCAGAGGTTACTGCGGAGCCTGCTGTTGTGTGTGGATGAAATGATTAACCAAATTATTAGTGGCAGCAACCTGATCCCTCATCATCTGCATCATTTCTAACCACCGAGCTTCCTCAGTGTTTTGCCTACCCGGTCCTCTCCCCTGTCTGTCAGCTTCGTTTGCCATATTTTGCATACACGGTATAAAGTACTAAGTTGATCAGGCTTAAATAATCCATACTAAGTACAAGAATACAGAGAGAAATTTTCAAACGAGAGAAAGTTCACACTAATTGACCTCAGTCCAATCAAGATTTAACCGCTCTGATACCATAATGTAACGCCCGTACTCCAATAACAATTGAAATAAGACAATTCACATTAAAACACAGGAATTACTAAAAATTTAAAACTTGAATAATAATTACAAGTCTAATATTTAGTGTAAGTCATAAGTCTAAAATTAGAATTACAACTTCATCTAAGTGCTAAGCTTGGAAATACAAAATACAAGACTGAGCTTTGTCCTTTATAACAAAAGAAGTCAAGTACATCTCCAAATAAAAGAAACTAAGAAAACTAGGCCCGCCGTGTCATCTAATCCTCCTTAGCTACCTGTTTATCTGAAAACAATAGAGGAAAAGATGAGATTATAAAATCTCAGTGAGTCCTTCACTGACCCCACACCAACACTAGCCACAATCACAATAGTATTTATTTACAAACATTAAGGCAAACATGGAAAATTCCATACAACAAGGATCGCTCGTAACAGCCGGGACATATCGTTTGGTAGCAGTGGTACAACCGCTCTGTATAACCGTAGTTATAACAGCCGGGACGTGTCGCTACCGCACAGTGGTACAACAGCTCTGCACTTACAAATCCTTTGAGTAACAGTCGGGACGTACCGTTTGGTAATAGTGGTACAACTACTCTGTACAACCATCGTTGAAACAGTCATGACGTGTTGTTATCGCACAGTGGTAAAACCGCTCTGCACTCATACTTTTACTTAACAGTCGGGGCGTATCGATCACTAGCAGTGGTACAACCGCTCTATATAACCATAGTTTTAACAGCTGGGACGTGTCGCTAGATCACAGTGGCACACTGCTCTGT
Organism: Calophaca sinica; assembly: GCA_037113605.1. Taxonomy (NCBI): domain Eukaryota; kingdom Viridiplantae; phylum Streptophyta; class Magnoliopsida; order Fabales; family Fabaceae; genus Calophaca; species Calophaca sinica. Next base: position 36,438,844 of record CM073731.1, read on the forward strand.
ATGATTATCTTACTATCACTATTATAATTAAATAGTTTTAGTACCGTATTCGTAATATTCAATTCAAACTCAAGTTGAAATGATGTTTCTTATTGAATTCATTTGATTCATCTCCTTAATTTACCTTTAATGTGATTACAACATTGTATTAGGTCCAATTAAAGAGCATCAAAATTCAGAAAAACTGGGCATAATTAGCCGCTAATTCGCTCAGTGCGGGTAATTTCGCTTAAGCAAATTACTTGCTTAGCGCTACTGGGCTTGCTGAGCGAATCTGAGCCAGTCTTTGCTCCTAACAATGTTCGCAGGAATTCGCTTAGCGAATCCAATCGCTCAGCGAATTTGACAGGGATTTCAGCAGAATTTTGACATTTCAACACAATCCCATTTCAAACATCAAATCCAATCCATTTCTTATGAAACTAAGACTCCAAATCAAGCATTAAACATGACAAGATTAAGAACAAACTCATTTGACATCCAAATCATGAACAATAACATGTTTTAAACATCACAAAACTCATCAAACTATGATCAACATATACCAAACCCATTTCCCATTATCATGCTTTCCATAAACCCCATCAAGAAGCAAAGAAAACACACAACAACCAAAGGGGAAAAGGAACCCTAATGTGGGTCTTATAGGTGCCCAACACCAAAGAACACTACAACAGATTTAGACATCGCTAGCACTTATTTTTATTCTTTACTAGCCCTTAAAAGCGCTAGCTATTTAGCCGCTAGTGAAGGTCAAAAGAAAAAGTAGCATTTTTTTAAGCATTGTTGAAGATAGGTAATTGCTAGCGCTTCCCCGGGAAGCACTAGCTATTCTTCTTTTTGTTTTTACCGTTTTATTATTGTTCTTCACAAACAGCCTTTACACCCTTGTACTGATTAGCCAATCATTGAGGATTCAAGTTTGATGTGCCAAAATCAAAAAGTCAGAAAGAAAATCCAAATTTTATCAACAATAAAAAAAGCATATAAAACATAGAAGAAAAACAAACAGTATTTCACCCTCACGGCGACCTGGATTGCATAGAAGAAGAAGAAGAAGAAGAAGAAGAATTGCCGATCGAAGAGAGAAACGAACAGTATTGATAGAACTCGAGTACCTTCTCTCTATTCCACCACCTCCAACTCAAACTCGAGTTCTGATCCCACACTTGAGAACCCTTCGAAGCTTCTAGTGGTTCAAAACCCTCCGCCCCGAGAAGCTATTACAAGCGAAGCTCAACGAAGCATTGTGCCTTGCCAAGGGCCACTAACCTCTGCCGAACCCTTCTTGATCTCCTTCTTCTCTGCCGAACCTTCAACAGCGGCGCCAGGCCAGATCTGCGTCAAAACCACAAAACCACTTTCCTTCCCCGACCCCCTCCCACCTAGCCAGATCTGTGGCAGATCCAGGAAGTTCATGGTGACAGTGTTGGAGGGAGAGGGAAAGAAAAAGGAAGAAGAAGGCTAGATCCAGATCTGATTGTTGAAGAGAGAGGGAAACAGAGGAGGGTCGACGGTCCAGGAGGAAGAAGAAGGACGAGTTGAAGGAAAATGGGGGAGGAGATAGGGTCGACGATCCAGGAGGAAGAAGTAGGCATCGCGTTGAGAAAATCGTCGTGTGGGTCGAAGTGGGCATCACGTTCATTTGGATCTGCTCATGTTGTTATTGTGTTTATAATTTTTTTCCAGGTAGCGCTTTTGTTAGAAAGCGCTAGCGAATATGGGTCAAAATGTTGATAAAAGACAGTGCTTATTGTAGAAAGCGCTAGTGATTGTTAAAGTATACAAATTAGTAGCACTTAATGGAGGAAGCGTTGGCTATTAAGTTGACCTTCAGTAGCGCTTTTCTAGATAAACGCTAGTGAAAGTTTTTCTGCATTTTTAGCCAGCGCTTTAGTGATAAGCGCTGTTTAAAGTGGCGTCATATTTTACAAAATCTGGTGTAGTGGAAGGAGACCTCACCTCAACCACCAAGAACTTGAGCTAAATGTGGTGAGGCTTTGCTCCTCTTCCTCTTCTTCACGTTTTTCTTCTTCTTCTAACTTAGGGCAGGCTCCAAGTTTCTGAAAATGCCCAAGATTAAGCTCCCAATCTTCTTCTCTTTGCTAATAATGATAAACTCTCACTATTTTCTCTCTTTTCTCTCAAATCTCTCGAGCCCTAGCACCCCCTTCTTCTTCTCTTTCTTTCTTTTCTTTCTTTTACAGCAGAACCCAGAAACGAAGGAGGGAGGAAGAGTGAGAGAGAGCTGGCGTGAGAGAGGGAAAGAAAATGGGTCTTCACCCATATTGGACTATCTTGTCCTTCAATAATGTGGGTGAAATACCTAAATGTCCTTCCTTTTACTCAAATTCTCACAATGCCATTTCTATTCACACCCCTATTTCATAATTAATGACACTCAATTTAATTACTTAACCCTCAATTTAAAACATAAAAATGCTCAAATTAATAAAGCTAAATAATTAAATTATGCGGAGTGTTACTGAATGAGTGTCTCCTTGATGATTATATTATAAATTTACTTTCAAGATAATGTCATCTATATATAAATGAATCATACATTAAAAATTACACCTCTTATAATCCAATAACTATATACCAATTGAGTACCCCAAAAAAAAAACTAGATACCAATATTAGTTGGTCCGAGTGGAATTGAGCTCGGTGGTTTGGTGGGGTCTTGATATATATTGTTTTAAATCTAAATATACATTGAGTTGGGCTCTTGATCTACCGCACAATGCAAAACTACTCGTTTGATGTGGTTCAACAAACCAGAAACTGATTCTGCAAATAACATAAAGCTTAATTAGCTACATAATATACGTATGTTTATTTTAATATTTAGTTTTTTTTGGGTACATTTGAAGATTTAATTTTAATATACTTTTAAGTGTTTTTTTGGTACAAATTAATATACTTTAAGCGTTGAAAGGTTTTACATTATCATTTAATAATATGTTAGTGCATCATTTCATTAATTTGACAATGTTTAATAGTAACAGTAGTGCTCACAAAAAAAAAATAACGTAACAATATAAGTGCATTAAGATATTTTTTTACTGAAAATACACACAATTACTAGTTATGCATTACGTATTTCTTCCTTTTTAATTTATTGAAATCATTATACACAACATGGAGTTGGGTCATGGAGGAGAGGCAGCCTCGTGCTGGTTGACCTAACTTTAGAAAGCCAGTGGGCAGTGTGCAAGCAAGCAATTCTTGCTAGGCCTACGTCCTCAAAGTTTGACTCTCGCATTTAAGGTGGTGTAAACAAAGGTGCCCTTTGGTTCACGGGAAAATGTAAATCTAGTGGCCTCTATACGCTATAGTATTCTCTAAGATAATTGGTAGAATGTCCCTGTTCCGCATGGAAAAACTGGTAGCCATTACTTTTTGACAAAGTAATTTAAGCAAAGGGTATTTATTTATTTATTTATTTATTTATTTATTTATTACTCTTTTGGTAGGGTAGGTGGCAAAAGCTCAAAAGACAAAGGCAAAGAGCAAAACTTACCACTAGGAACTTTTTAGGATCGAAAACAATTCAAGTGGAAGTCGGAAAGCCTCTTAAACATCTAAAGAAGGAACATACAGTATACAGTAGGTGGCGTTTACCATGATCCCGTTAAAGAATGTGACCATTATGGTCCAATCATTTGCAACTGGTTAGTGACAGTTTCGCCCAATTTTCTCTTATTTATCATATTAATTGCATCCATTTTTTAATAATTGGACTTCCTTCTCTCAGCTAAAACTTATGCAGTTATACTCTGACGATAGAGGTGCTCTTTTTTTGAATTGCTTCTAATGTTATTAATTAGTACTTGGTCTTCGTTCCACCAACCTGTATCACTTTTTTGTACTCTCTCTGTTTTTGTTTATAAACAAAAATTATTTTTTATATTTATTGAAAAATGTATGTATCTGATCTAATATTTTTCAATGAATGTAAAAGGTAACTTTTTGCTTATAAATGAAAACGGAGGGAGTTCGTATTAAGGTGTTTAATGGATTAAACATTCCCCGTTGTTCATCCTTTTTTTTTTATCCGATTGCCCGTTGTTCATCTTTGGTCACTTTATTAATATCGGCCACAAATGGAAAATCAATAGCTATTATTTTTTGAAGCTTTAAAAATTAATAATCAAATTTTATATGCCAGTGACACATGACCTACAATCAGTGGCGTATCTAGGACCCTGAGTCAGTGGGGCCAAACCATTTAATTTTAATTAATAATTATTATACTTTTTTTATAAATATGTTCTTTGTATCTTATCTCGATCATTGCGATAATATGCTGACATTTTAATTCGTTTTCCTGCATCTGATGACAGCTTTTCTAAATTAATTTTAATATGTTTTTGTTGTGAACTTGGTTTCTCAAGATTGTTACTCATTTGATAATAATTTCCTCTTCAAAAATATATTCATTATCTTCTACAATTTAACAAAGTTAATGTCAAAAATGAAATTAATAACAAATTAGCTACTGCCAAATTTTTCTATGTTACCCATAATGGGTCTTGTTTCCAATTTTCAAAATGATAATTAAACGAGTTTTATGTTTCTTATTTATAAATAAAAGAAGTCAAGGCCCAAATTGGTCCTTCACAATAAATACAGAGACATTTTTGGTCCCTAGGATATGAAAAAAAATCAATTTTGTCATTAAGAGTCTCAAATGTCGATTAAATTAGTCTCTAATATGGACTAAAATATCCATAAAATATCATAAAAAATACTAATTTGACTAAAATTTGAGATTTTTTGGACCAAATTGGTATTTTTCATTTCTTATAGACTAAATGGGTCTCTGTGTTTTTGTCAGGGACCGACTTGGGCGAGTGAGAAGAGAGAAATGGTGTAATTGTGGACAGTGGGTGCAAAACTGTATAGTTGGAGGGGTTAAAATAAAAAATTTACAAAGAGCTAAATGAGATTTTAAAAAACTCAGTTGGTGCATGTCCACACCCTGAGTTGCACATAGGTCTGCCCCTGCCAACAATGTGTTGATGATGTGTCCTACAACTTGTAATAATAATGCATTTTTATGGACAGTAATAATACATGTATACTGATGAAATGTATTAATTATTTTAATTAACTTTCTAATTAGCATTAGTTAATCTATTGTTTAGTTAGTCAGGCACTTCCTTGTATATACAAAGGTTTAGTAGTAGCTAGCTTTGTTTTCTAGTTTCTCTCCAATAAGATTTGCACACTACTGCAATTTGTATATAAACATTTCCTCACTTGATAAATGAATGAGAGATTCATTTTAGTCTTCATAATATATATTATCGGTACGAATTTATCTTACATATAAACAAACAAACCAAATATGTCCTACATAATAATAACACATTCAATTTTTATTATGCAAAAACACATATCTGTATCAAATTATAATTTCTTTTATTTTGAAGTGGACAGACCAACTATACATGACCTTTGCAGGCAAAGCAAACACGGGGACAAATTTTGCGTTTCTTAACAAATGGTGTCAATTCATCACTTTTAACTTCATTAGACCCCTTGTTGCAAATAATAAAACTTCATTCACCTCATTTAATAATAGGTACCCCATAAACAATCTCTGCCATTGCTTTACTAAATGTATATATCAACCGCTGGAGACAGTTGGACCACGATGGTCACATTCATTGAAGGGACCATGCTAAACGTCACCGTTATGAAAACCATACAACATGAAGTGAGGCGAGTTTGCCTTTGAATAATGGGAAAAACTCAAACCCAAGCCCAGGGACAGAGCTAAGCGTACGTCTCCCGGGGTTTGAGCCCCTGCCAGCTTTTAAGATTAGTTGAATAAAAGCCTTTTTCATTCTCTCACTTAGATAATATAAAAAACATGTATTAAGATTTAGGTGTTGTTTACTGGAAAATTTGGTTTCGTAGTGTATTTCTACCAAATTCGGCAAAGTAACAAATAATTAGTTCAAACGATTACGAGATCGACGAGTTATGTGGTAATCTCGTTTTAAAAAACAACGGTTTTTTGAATGTAACAGTCAATTCCTCGACGTGTTGTCAGTTCTCAATTTTCTTGGCTGTTAAGCCATTAATCATTGACGTTTTTGCCAGTTTTGTACTTAATAATTTCAATCAACAAATCAATTGTTGTCGAAATGGCATTAACAGAGTAAATAATAAGATTGGCCGTTGGCAGCCAATAACTTGATTGACAAGTAACTTAAATAAAAAGTTCAAGTAGATGCATACGATGCAATATCATAAAAATGCATTTGCAGGATTAAACATGCAATTGAAATTAGTACAGGAATGTAAATAAAATCACTTAAACGACTGAATTTAATGAATGCTTTTAAAAGACATGAATTTAAATGAAAACATTTAAATAACATGTAAATGACAATGAAGGAAAAGTTGTTGAAAAGTTAAATCGCAGAAAAGTAAGGAATTTAAATGCAAAACATGGAAATGAAAATGACTGTAATGTAAATGACACGAAGTAAAATGCTGGAATTGAAATGAATACAAAAAAGTAACTGATTTTCAAAAGAAGTAGAAATGCAGAAAAATAAGAACAAATAAGTTCAAAAGCTGTAAAAGAAATAAAGTTTGAATGCAGTAAGATTTAAAGTAAAATGCGTAAACAGAATATAAATTTACAAATAAGATAAATGAATGGACAAAACAATAATTGAAAATAGATTTGAATTGGATAAATTGCAGAATGATAAGGTTTGGAAGGCATATAGTGATCGTTTTCCTTTAATCTGCTTCGCCGTCGAGATGTTAGGAATTTAGATCATGTATCCAACCCAAATTACATTGTAAAAACTACTATTTATAGACAAAAAATGTAAAAAAAACTACCTATCGTCCGACCTGACACGTGTACAGACACAAGATCGGTAGTTGATTTCACTAAAACTACTTAATCTCGACAGTACTACTTCCCGTCAAGATGTACATGTGTTGCCTAACGCCTAAGCCTAACTCGACCATGCCTATATTGACATCTTCGACGCTTCTTACCCTCCGTCGAACAACCGTCAAGCCACTTGGTCTTTTAAACTTAGCCACTTTTTGATCACTCATTCTAACTCTTTGTGTCTCCACTTGTCGATTTCTTAGAGTCTCATCGATAAACCCAAATCTGAAATTTGGCACCTAATAGGTGTCTCCTAGGGTCTGAGCCCCTACCAACTTTTAAGACTAGTTGAATAGAAGCCTTTTTCATTCTCTCACTTAGATAATGTAAAAAACATGTATTAGGATTTAGGTGCTTATGTTTCCCTATTATTTTTTTTTACTGGAATGTTTCCCTATTATTCCCATGCTCCTCCTACATATTATACATTTTAATATATGCTTTGTGGCAATTTGCTTGCATGGTAGATAGGTTTCCTTGATGTTTTAACCAATTTTTTTAATTGTTGTAAGTGCATTTTTTTGCCCCCCAGTCTCTGAACTCTGCCTCCGTCCCTGCCCAAACCCACGAATTCAGACTTTTATGTCATGCCTACCTCGACCCAGCCTTCAACTTCAGTGGTCCGCTAACCCATTCAACCTTGCCATCATCTCCATGAAACTACCTCTTCACAATGAATCCAATAGCACCTATACCTTCTTCCCAACCAAACTCTAACCACTTACATATTACAACCACCATTTGGAGAACAATGACATCTCCTTCACAAACCCTCCCCCCCCCCCCCCAAAAAAATGCAGCTGACAGAATTAAAGACAAGATGAGATTTGCAACAAACAAAACAAGGTGAAGGCGCTTGTTCATACCTAACCATTACTCAACATTGTTGCATCAGGCATATGGTTGGAGTAATCTTGCCAGAGATGACAGTTGGTTTTGGAGTGACCTTGTCCGAGATGAAAAAGAAACGATGTGGTTGTATATTAGCGCTGCCACTTTTGGCTTTTGCTTTTCTGAGAATTGTCGAACCGTAAACGGCTAGCTCGCCAACGGAAAAAATACAAGTTCGATTTACCCATTGTTTTCCGGGGAAAAAAAAAAAAAGTCTTTAACTAAACCAGTCCAAACTACTTGACCACTGGTTTTGAAGCAATCTGGTTATAAGGATGTACTGCTTTGGCCACAGTTTTCAGAATTATGGTTTTTCAAATGTTATTTAAAGTAACATTTGAGCTTACCATTTATAACTTATTATTTTTTTATTATTGTTATCCTTACTATTTTAATTAAATTCTTCTTCTACCCTCCATTTAAAAAAACAAAAGTCCTAACCCTTAAAATAATATTATATAAAAAACATATATGAACATGACATATCATTTAATAAAAGTATTCAAATAAGAATAAAATTAAAAAAAAATAATATTCTAGCTTTTATTATGATAAATAGTATGTATATAAGTATAATTTATATAAAAAATATAACCATATTCGTTTATTTCGTAAACTACTAGTTCTATCAAATACTTAAAATCCAACTAGTAAGCTTATTTACTATCACCTACAAGCTCATTCGCTATAGGTTAATTTATCTGTTATCCACTATAAACATCATCAACTAATTTATAAACTATAAGCTAATTTTCACCAACCAGAAATAAATCAGCAAAATTGATTCATTCACGAGGAGGAGGGAAAAAGACTATTATGTTTTTCTCTTTCTGGAAACAAGATATCACAAACGAATAAACATTTTATGCATAGGCTTAGAATAAAGTCATTCTTAGATGAAAGGAAATATGGATTGAAAGAAAAGATTGCCATGGAAGCGCAAAGAAGGTCACTTGTGAAGATAAAAATAACATTATTGCCAATTTATTTTCAAAACAACAGCAGGCAAACAACAAACTGTCACACATTCCAAGAGACAAGCTAATGCCAAGACTTTGTTTTTATTTATATGATAAGTTATAATTCTTGCCTATGGACACGACTCACATCATACAATGTGAGTTTAAAGAGACAAACAGCTCCAAATATTAAGTGCAAAGTTATGTAAAAATTCATAGGGTATACCTGCCCAAGTCCCCTTTGAAATAAATCTTTAAAATAAGCTACGAACTTGCCCCAAATACACGGATTCTCTGTTGGATTTGAACCCGGCAGCAAGGACAAGCAGCCTTACCCTTTTTTCCATACTCATCACTGCAACTAGCACACATAACTTGGTGTGCACACGGCAAGAAAACAACCGACACTTCATCTTTCATACATATAATGCATTCTCTGTTGCTATTAACTTCTTTTTCTGAAAAGTCCTCCAGATTATCTAATTCTAGAAGCAGCTTAGCAATGGTCTCTCTTTGGGGCTTTGCACCCTCAGAGTCACTTATAGGTGAAGTATTTGATTGGTGATGCAATTCAGCAGATTGAGCAGATGCCTTGAGGCGCGAAAGCTCCTGCTCAAGTCTTTGTAGATCATCCTTGTGGCGCTGGAAATCTATCTCTATCTTCAGGCGCAGAGCCTCAAGCTTCCTCTTATTATTAGACTCGGCTGCTTCCTTAGCATGGCGTTCCTCCTCAACTAGTGACAAGGCTTCATCTTTAGCCTTCAACTCCTCCTTCCATTTTACCTGTAATAAATTATTACACAAAATGAATGGTTCAGAAGTAATTCATGGCCCATTTTTATTTTTGTCATAGAAACTGCGGTCTTCACAGCATGAGATTTAATGGTAAGAAAAAGGAACAAATACAAATATTTTCTGTGGAACTGACAAATCAGAGGTAACAAAAAATGAAAGGACTTAAATGGAGTCTATAAGAGAAAATTCAGGAATAATAATATCAAGGTTTTTGCTATCCAGTTACCCAAAAACATTGGTTAAGGAATCAATATAGAAAAAAAAAATTATTGGAAGACACAGCATTCAATGTATTAGTATTAGTAATTTCAAACGCTACAATTTAAAAAAATAATAATAAAAAAAATAATAATAAACTTTTTAATTTTGATTCATCGGCACTGGTTAGCATTTGTCTAATATCAGCAACCAGATTTATTAATAAGAAAACACCTAGATAATATAAGTTAGGATCATCAAGGATTGAAGCCAACGAGTCTTTTACATGACCACCAAAAGAAATACCCATGAATAGACAGCATGACATACCTGATAATTGGAACCAAATAATCTACAAAAGTGATTTACCCCAGAATATTAGAAGAAATAGTTTATTCGTCCAATTGAAATTGGTTCCATACTGATTATAACATAAAATATGAGAAGAAGCATAACCTCTATTTCCACTCATTATATACGAAAAGAATAGGCTATTATGTTTCAATTGGATGAAAACATTAAAGAATAATGACAAACACTCCTAATGAATCAAGGCTAGACTCAGTGCAGAGATACATCTCATGATATGACAAAGAAGTGGTTTCTTTTATATTAGTTTGAAAGATTGTGTACAAATAAAGACCATGGGATGGCCAACAGGAAAATAAAGTTGAAAATAATCAGGCAAAGAGCAACAAGCCTAAACATGTAGTAGCTTCATAAAATTAATTAACTCGAATCAAATTTGAGTGCTACAATACCTTAAACGTATCATATATGAGATATATTATTAGCCTCAAAAGTATGAACTTCTTCCACGTGACAATATGAATTATGAAATAAGCAACAACAAAGCCTTGTCCTGATATATGGAAGCAGCCACATAGATAAACAATCGCCACTGGGCTCTATCAAAAACTAAATTACAAATAAAAACATCTAAAAGGAATGAAATTGTATATATTACACTCCATTAGCCTATTTTCTAAAATATCATTAAGACATTTACTTTCAGGGTTATGTTCAACTTATATGAATTTTGAAGATTCCACGTACAAATAATATCTTCAGCTCCAATAGTGGCCATTTTATCCCAAAACACCATGCACACTTATTCGTTAGGCTAATCAACAGTAGCCAAAGGTGCTGCTATTTTGCCTGAGGCCAGCAGGGCCGATGGAGTGTTGTGGCTTCACAATGCTCCACGCCACTATCACGGCTAAAGAACAGCTTATTACGGCTATTATGCTTCATGAAGGTTGAAGTTTTTGTCTGTTTTACAATTTTACCCTCACTTGACTCAACGGAATCTCTGTTTTACACTTATCCTCACTTAAACTCAATGAAATCATGAAATCTCTGTTTTACCCTCACTTAAACCCATTTGCTTCCATCTACCGAGGGAACTTTTTTGTCTTGAATGACCCATCACACATGGAGACAAATTTTTAGGGTTTGCACTTTTAAGGGAGTTACAGTCTCTGTTCACACAAAATCAGGGATTTTTCCCACCACACCTATCTCACCAGCTTCACACTAGTCCACTTTGTTCCATACCCTCACTTGTCCGCAGGCAGCTTGCAGGTCCAATATTTCACACACCTCAGCCTCTGTTTTCCACGCAAGTGATCCTTCTGGGCCTTCTCCAGCCTTTTTTTTTTACAGAGGTCTTCACTCTAATCTTTGAATTTTGAGTATTAGTCTACAAAGCACGGGTATTCCAAATTTGAGCCATGTACATATTTCTGCCCGATACACGTTGGGTACTCGCGGGTACGCACCAGATACGTACCAAAAATATTTTTCAAACAAAAAAATTAGGTACTCAATTTGGGTATGTGAGTACTATTTGGGTACGTATCAGCCCATAGACATAATCTGATAAATAAATGAAAACGTTGTTGTTTAGTAAAAAAAAAAAAAAAAAAAGTTTTTCACATTTCTTTTATTGATAATGTTGATACTTTTCCTATTACTGTGTGGATTATATCCCACTACTTAAATATTTTTCCTTATTTTTGGCACGTAAATATCCCCTTCCTAATTTCTCTATATATATTTCTTGATTCTATTCTAATTTGTAATGTAGTAAATTATAAAAGTTTCGTATCAATTCTAATCCCCTATAACCTCGGGAAGCCTGGAGAATTAAATACATACCCATAGTTACAGTTTCAAGACTGAATTAAATACGTAGTCCGATAGTCCTTTCCATTTCCTCCTTATCCTTTTTCTTATTTCATACTATATTAAAAAAAAATAAAAAATAATATGATGTCCAAACACTTCATTTTTATTAATGATATTTTATAGCATGTAATTTATAGTTTTTAATTAGATAAAAAAGTTATTAGTATATTAGAAGTTAAAACTATCATGAACCTAAGTGTACCGACGATGTATACCCCCGTACCCAATACTTAGTAGGTAGTGTACCGTGTAACCCTACCACGTGCCGAAGAGAATTGCAAACCTGGTAACTATGGTTTAGGCCATGTTCATGTCTGATTTTGAAACATGTATAATTCTTTGAGTAAGACTGTGGGACTAATCCCTGTTTGGGCATAGGCTTGGCCCTGGCCATAAGGTGCTTCCAACATGTTTCAAGCCCCTAAACTACAGGTAAAGTTCAACCAGATAGAGCTCAATTTGCAAAATGAGCCAAATGTTGTGGTTGAAACATGTTATTTTTATTCCGACATGAAAAATGCAATTCAAATCAATAAACTCACCCTATGCAAACAGAGGTAAATACTGGAAACCATATTTTCTTTTACTTTTTGGTGGTTTTTGTGTGGCATTGTCAATATATAAATAAATAACGAGGGATAAAGAGAAAACCTCGGCTTCCTTTTGATGCTGTCTAATCTGAGACAACATTTCTTGTGTCTCCAATATCTTCGCCTTTTCATCGGAAATCTCCTGATGTAGCTTAGCTTTCTGTTTTTCCCAAGCTAGAAGTTTTTTTAAGCATTTTTTCTCCCTTTTAGCAACTTCTAAGCAAGCTGTCACAGACTCTGATGCACTTAATTTGGAAGCCTCCATCTCTGCTTTGATTTCTGCATTCTCTGTCTCTAATCTTCTCACAGCTGCATTTGCGCGGTCCACTTGACCACTGGCCTTTCTCAGAGCATTCTCCATCTCTGAAAGTCTCTTCATGGTTGTGTCCTCAAGCGCCTGTTTCCCTTTCTTCAATTTTTGAGTCTCCTCTCTTTCCATCCGCAACATTTTGAGCTCAGTCAGATCACTGCTTAGCTTCCTTGCCGCTTGCATTGCCTTCTGATGAGCCCATTCTTTTCGCTCCTTGACCTGTTTCTCAAGATCCTTAATCTGATGAAATAAAGTGACTATCACCTCATCCTTCTGATCCTCTGCCACAAACTCCAAATTCTCATCAAGATTCAAATCACGAAATTTACTCAGCACCGAGTTCACAGCATCTTGGTTATCAACATTCTGAGAATCTCCAGACTGATCAGCCATGACTTCTGTCCCAGATACAGCCGGAGAATCCAAATTAGACGCGCTGCTACAGCCAGGAAAGTCCTTCGCCTGTGTCTGCAGTTGTTTGGAGTTTGCCCTAAAACCAGCAGCAAACATGGCAACATTTCTCTTCAATAAGTTCTTCATTGAAGGAGAAAGATTAAACCTCTTTGGGAATTCAATATCCCTTTGCAACTGCAAACTCATCTCCGCACCGCAAGAGAATATCCCATTCACCGGAAAATCCAAGCCTCCCCCATTTCCAAATCCCCACCCCCCATGAAACCTACACAGGGCAGGAGCCATAACACCAACTGAATTGCCACCAGCCTCCACAGTAGCCGGTGCAGGACAACCACTCCCGGGCACCGGAATTTCCATAGTACTAGCCCTTCCTACATGAAGATCACTCATGAGCAAACACCACATGGCATCACCTTTACTCAAATGAGGCCTAACCTGTTGCAACAAACACACCATACCCGCCAAAGAATACTCCTCCAACTGCCTCAAGTCAGAGAACACAGGCTCAGCCTCATCCAAATTCCCATTACTACTAACCCCACCACTATTGCTATTCAAATACGCTAACGAGTTGTGCAAGATGTTTGTCAGCACATCCATGCCACCATAGCAATGACCATTCCGCAATATGGCTTTCACCGCAACATCATCATCGTAGCCCAAAGCAACAAGCTTTGAAACGGCTTCGTTGTATACGAATTCCAAGTTTTTCAAAAGGATCTCTTCCAATTGTTCCTCTGTGCAGTAACCCCATCCTGTTTCCTCCGCATTAGGGTTTGGATTGGGATTAGGGTTCTGAGAAGAAGAATCGTTGGGACCGAGGTTGTATTTGAAGGGTTTGAGACCAGACTCCGCTATGGATTTGGATATGGCATCTTTATCCGATGAATCCGAATCGGGTTTCGCCGATCGAGGCCTCCGATTAGCTCTGATATGTTTTTCTCTCATCGTGCAACCCATTTTTATTTTGATTATTTCGATGATTTTTTTTTATGTGGAGATGAATAAAGGAAGAGATTGGAAATCGAAAAAAGAAAAAGAAAAAGAAAAAGATCAGGGGATTGAAACTTGATGGAAGGAAGCGAAGAGAGAATAGAATACTCACAGAGGAGGATAGGGATCGAGGGTGGGTAGGCGCCGGATGAAGAGAAAGAAGAGAGTGATGAAATTTTGGTGAGGAGGTTGTTAAATTTTCAGGTTCTTCGCCATTATTTTTTATTTTTATATATTTTGGTGAGTTCAGCAGTACTGAGAATCAGAAGTTCATTCGGTGCCTGTGGTGAGGCCGAGGCGTCTCTGCACTTTTTAAAGAGGTTAGTCCATGAGCATAAAAGGGAATATTATTTCTTTAGTTTTTTTTTTTTTTGATAAAAATTTATTTCTTTAGTTTTAACTTTGGTACTAATTTGTCAAAAAAAACTTTGGTCCTAATGATTTATTTATTTATTTTTCATTTGATTTCTTATATTGAGATTTTTTTAATTTTTTTGTTACCTATTTATAATCCAAAGTAGTGAAAGTTAGGTTAGGATCAATCTATAATTTATAATGTATAATCTATAATAATTTTTACATTTGAGATTGTTCCTCAAAGACCATTCTCTTAACCTTTATGTGTCAATTTTCAGAGCCATCCATACATGTCGCTCATATCATGTTTTAATTTTAAGAAATGACTTTACTTTATAAATCTTATGTGTCCTTGAAACGAAATTAATTCATGACATTAATTGGGATCATACATTTATTCAATTTTCGAACAGATGTTACAGATTACTTGAATTTGATATCAATCGCAACTAAAACGTATATGAGACATCCGTTTTAGGCTATTTAAATAAGGAAACAAATCTATAATCATTTGTGTTGCACGGGTTTATTTACATTTTGTGTATAAAAATATTTTTAGAATGAATTTTAAAAATATATAATAAGTTATAAATAAAATATATAATAATATTATTAAATAAAACTTTATTAATTTCAAAAGATAATTATATTAAATAATTTATTTTAGGCAATATTATTATGAAGTTTATATATTTTTCTTCATACTTAATAATAATAATTGTCAATTCTTTTAATGAGTTTAACCATTGAAAATATAATATAGTTAAAGGTAAGCTTTCGTAAAATGTTTATTGTATACTTTAAGGTAAAAAAAAACTTTTTAAATATGTTTTTATGATAGAATATGTAATTTGTTTAAGTTAATAGGTAACAAAAAACTTAAAAACAAACATATTCCTTTTAAAGTTAATTGTCAATTGTTTACTATTTTTCTTATATTGAGATATTTTAAGTTTTCCCGAAATACTAAATGTATGCTACAACCATATTTCTCATTTATTGCATGCATTAAATTATATTATATTAATTTTGAAAAAAAATTACATTCTCTTGAAATTTAATAATTTTGCATCCTTTTCTTTATTTTAATTTTGATACCACAATTTATATTTTATGTATGATTTAATAGTTATATGCAAACTTTTAATGTGACTTTCAAATTTATTTTATCATATTATAATGGTAATTATACGAAATAAAAACTTTGATAATTTTACCTTCGTATATTTTTTATTTTATAAGTTTAAATATACTTTAAATTCAATCTTAGTTACATTTTTATAATCTATAATTTATCATTTAAACTAAATTTTTTTCAAAATTATGAAAATACTCAGAACATGTACGTTTTATTTTTATATTTCGAAATAAGTTTTATCTAAAACTAATGTATTCTTCAATAAACACACAATTAATAATTAATATTTAACAATATATAATGTCATTTTATTATATTTAATTGAACCCTTTCCTCAAAAAATAAAAAATTGAACCCCGTTCAAAATAATGAATGACAATCAGTACGTATTTCCATTAAATAATTTTATTATTTAATTGCACATATATATGTATATATATATATATGATAAATTACAGAATTATTTAAATATTTTTTCAAGCATTTTTATCTCAAGTTGTGATTAATTACTGGATCTTTCATCAGGTTATTTTAATATTTCATATTTTAATTTAATTTATAATATTTTAGTTGATTATATAACATATTTAATATTTAATAATTGATATTCAATACTACATAATGTAATTTAATTAAATTTCAAATATTGTTTTAAATTATAACTAGTAATCAGTATTTGCTGTAAAGAAATTTTGATATTCAATATTTTAATTATGTGCTTAAAAATTTGCTTTTTTATATTCTTTTTCATCTTAAATTAAAATAAACCAATATTATCATTCACACCTCCCAATTATTGAGTGAACTTTAATTTACGCATCTAATTTTTTTAATAAATATAATTTCTAATAGTATTAAATAGACATGTATTTATTTTTTTTATATCATTTTATATCATATTCAACAAATATAAAATTTAATATTATTATCAGAATAATTTAAAAATATGTTTTTAAATTATTTTTTAGGAAAATTTATAATTAAGTAATATTTTAATTATAAATATTTCCAAATTTTGGAAAAAATATTTTTTTAGTAATATCATAAATAATTTGATTATAAAATTAATTAATATAATGTTAGTGTTGTTTTGAAAAATTTTACAACAGTTTTAATATAGAATTATACTTTTAATAGGTAAAATCTAATACTGTATAGTGACATTTATTGTTTTACTCAAATTTTTCAGATTTTGTATGAATTATTTTATAGCAATATTTTTATTATTATATAAATAAATAAATTCTCATTCTAGTTTTCAGAAAATATTTTACAATAACATGTATGTACTTTCTTTTATTTTTTGTTTTTAATATATAATGAAATATAGTCTAGGGGTATTTAATTTTCTTGCTTATTTTTTCATAAAAAAACCTATTATTAACAATAAGTAACTTTATGGGTGAGTATTTTAATTGTAATAAAATATATAAATTCTATATTTTAGTTAATATTAGATGATTTATAAGGTTATTCATATTTTAATTTTATATTTTTCAAGTAATATTTAGTAATTAATATTGTATTAAATAATTTTAATGTTTATATATTATTTAAATAAGAAATCTCATACTTAATATTTGTTGCATAATAATAAATATTGTTACTAAACACTCTTGAATTGTAAGTTTTAATTTCTAATACATAAATTTTAAATCTAAGTGATTTAATAAAATAAAATAAAAACACAAATTTTCATGTTTCACAATATTTATTTCGTCAAAAATTCTTACAATATATATTATAGATAAAATAAATATATGACTTGGATTATCAATGAGTGATAAGGCACTGTGAAATAATTTAAGATTTCAAAATGCTAGCCTTTTAGATTATAATAATTTATATACTCATCTGTATTCCTCTTTGTGAATCGTGCTTAATCACAATAAAAACTTGTTAATTGATATGGATGGTATGATTGGTACTTTATTATAATTATTTTTTATGGTGACCAGTACTTATTATAATTATAATGATATCCATATTTTTATGGTATTATATTCATATTATATTCTTTTTTGTCACGGTAACTAAGAGATATTAGTACATGTGAATATTTTTAGTCTTACTCTTTTATTCTTGACATGGAGCTAATTCTCTTCCATTATTTTTTTGATCCAGTTGAATCATGACCCTTGAGTAAAAAAAGAATGGAATGGGGTTTTATGTAACGCCCCAAATTCTCTAAGCTAAGTGGAGAATAGGTTGTGAGAAGTTGTGTGATTGTATTCAAGCTTAAACTGGTTTCAAATTGAGTGAATATGATTATACAAAATTTTAATGGGTAAGTTGTTGATTTTGAGTTAAGAAATAAGTTGGATTTAATCCTAAGATGATTGGAAGTGTTAATTAGGAGTTAATTGATGAAGATTTGATGTTAAAAAACAATTTTTCACATTTTAGTACAGTGTGAATCGATTCACACAAGCCTGAATCGATTCACAGCTGTGTTCCAGACCACTGAGTTTATGCTGTGAATTGAATTGGGAGTCTGTGAATCGATTCACAGATTCGATTCACGAAGTGCAGGTGCAGTTTTAAGTGGATGAATCGATTCACAGTCTGCTGTGAATCGATTCACACTCTGTTAAAAGCAGAAAATGCAGCAGAAAACCAGCAAAACGCGATTTCTAGGGAAATTAAAGAGAAGGGGCGATTGGGAAAAGAGAGAAGGGAGAGAAATGCTAGGGTTTCTCAAACCCTATGAGAGACTGAAGGACTCTTGCTAGATTTCCTCAAATCTTAGCTTGAATCAAAGTTGTGAGGTTGAGTATTTGGGTATTTTGAAGATTTGGGTTGAAACCCTAACTAAGGAGAAGAAGAAGAACGAATTAAAGAAGAAAAATAGGAAGAAGACCAAGCTCCTTCCAAGATGGCTCGAATTCTTGGACAAAAGAAGAAGATTGAAGATTATAACTCAAGTTTGAGGAGTATTTGAAGAAGCCCTAAGTTGAGCAAAGAGGGAAAGCTTGAAGAAGAGCAAGGAGGGCAAAGTTCAACCTTTCTAGCTCAAGATTTTGAAGAATGGAGGTGAGTTCTTCAACCCTTAGGTGATGGGCACCCATAAGTCCCACACATGGGAATTTATTTTCCTTGAGTATTACGTGAACCCTAGGTTCAAGTTAGGGATTTTGAGTATCCATATGAAGTAGAGTTTATTATTATTACTATTATTGAGATTTGATAGTGGGTTTGACTACAAGAGGTTGGATGGTTGCCCCCAACCCCACACACTTGAATGTATGTTTGATGTTTGCTCTCTTGTAAACTCCATAGAGTTTCAAGGGATGTGGTTAGTGTATGTTCCGTTCGTTAATTTGGTCAGTTGTGCGGCTTGTCAATGAGCCCAGTGTATGTCAATGAGGTCAATTCAAGGACCTTAGGAAAATATCTAATTAGAAGAATGTTTGAAGTAGACATTCATGATTTGAAATGAGTCTTATTATGAGTATAGCATGTTTTAACCACTAAGTGAGTAGTTAGCTAGAAATGAATGTTGTTAATGTTAAGCTAGACTCATTGAAATGATTATAAATTTCCTTGAATAGTTAAATGAGGATGATGTTAATAAATCCTAGTTAGCTAAGTTGCATTTCTATAAGCATGCATAAAAGCATAAGCATAAGCTAAAGTCCATGGCAAGGCTCCTCTATTTAAAGGAGAAGCACAGTATGGTTAGTCTCGTGGGATGCCACTTGGACGGTTAAGACGTCTGACCACCATATCGTAGACGTTACTCGGGGTCTCGGGACCGAAGTCTTGACAAAACCCGGTAACGAAGATTCCCTGTTGAATATCGATTCCACCGGTGGGAATAGCTAGAACGTGCTTAGTAGCAAGCAAAGCTGACTATGAACTTAATAATATTCAAGTCTATGAATGTTAATGAATTCCTTGTTTATAATCCATAATATCATTTACTTAACTAAACTAATTCCTAATATATATATATATATATTAGGAATTAGCTTAGTTAAGTAAATGATATTATGGATTATAAATCCTTAGATGCTAAATTACTTAATAGTAATGATGCCTAGAAGTAGAAAGAGTTGTGATAAGTTCACTTAAGAAAGCCAGCAAGCTATATTGATTGGAGTCTATAGAATAAAGTTTATGACCAAATCTAATTACATAAGAGAAAAGAAAAGATGCTCTAAGTATAGAGTAAGTAAGAACAATATGTTTTTAGTTAAGAAGGTTGTATTTATAATACACGAAGTTTAGCCGTGTTAAGTATCGGTTAAAGAATGAATGTTTATAGAGTTAATGTGTGTTTGCTATACAATTTTGTATCTAGTTATTCACAAGCCTTTAAGTAGTATATTGGTCTTAGGATTATCCTACCTCTCAATGTACTAAGTTGTAAGTTCAGATTAGCACATTCTAGAGCGTTTTAGCTTAGGATGTCTAGTAAGTTCTCAACCAAGTTCGTACGGTATCGAATAAGTATGTGTAGGTGTATAAAGCCTAAGTTAGTCTTGTCAAATTAGCATGATTCGACGAGAGAATGGTGAGGAGTCCGTGAAGGGCTCACTGAGATTTATAATCCCACCCCGTTCCTTTTATTTGTTTTTCAGATAAACAGGTACAAAGATGATGAGGCAAAGCTCCAAGCTTGGGACTTATAGACCAGTTTTATAGTGTAATGGAATTTTATATTCCAAGTACTGTATAAGTTGTAATCTGTTTATTAGATTAATGATTTGAGTTTAATATATGACTTAGATTACAATAATCAAGTTTGTAAATTATTAGTAATTCATGTGCTTTAATGTAATTTGTCGTACTTTCAATCTATATTGAGGTATGGGTGTTACATTATGGTATCAGAGCAGTTCGATCTTATCGAACTGTGAATCACGAGTTTAGTAGTGACTCGGTTTAGGAAGTGTCAGTTTAGTCTTTATAGGATTGTAGTAAGTTAGCTGGAATTTTCCTTTGTTCGAGAACTTCTCTCTATATTATGCTTGGTATGAAATATTAAGCCTGATCAACTTAATACTCCATACCGTGTACGAAGAATGCAGTAGATGGAGCTGGCGGACGAGGGAGAGGACCGAATAGGAGCGCGAACTCTGAGAAAGTTTAATGGATAAGGATGATACGGATAAAGGGAAACAAGTTCCCTCCTCTCCGGAACTAAGAATCAAGGAATGTTTTAAGTGTGGTCGGAACCACAAAGGTGAATGTTTGGCTGGACAAGTGTGTATTTCATATACCGTCAACTGGGACGCTCTACAAGGAATCAGGAAGAACGAGCAAGAAAGGGTTTTTATTGTAAGGTTTCAATCGACTTAGGATGGGCGTTTATATTAGGTTAGGGTGCAACAGCTGTTGAGTTATCAGGTTGTTTAGCCTAATCCATTATGAGTGGATCCTAGAACGATTGAGATCTTTTGGTAATACCTAAGTGATCCTCAGTGTTCTAAGTGATTAGTAATAAGAATAGAAGGTAAGATGAAGATAGGTCACTCTCTTCAGTGCCTAAAAGGTAGTAAGGAACCTTGAAAGTGATCAAGCCCTAGCGAAGTAGAAGGAAACACTAAGCCTTTCAGGTATAGTGACCCTGGTCGAGTAGCTAGCCTAGAAGGAGAGATGGACTATAGTCTTTGAACGATAGGAGTTATAAGCAAAGTTTAGTCAGCGAAAATTTGAAGTTATCAATGTTTGCATTCGATCCAGTTGACCGGTAAATGATGTGAATTCATCTGACCAATTATAGACTTTATCTTAGCCAAATAAGAATATTATTTGGAATGAGACTTAGTCTATAATCGGGTAATAAAATCACCAAATTCTCAGAACAATTAGTTCCTTTGCAGAGATTAATCCCTTCCGGAGTTCCAATGATTTAGAGTGAGTAGTGAAGGTTAACCAGGTCAAGAGAGAAAGAATGTCCCCAAGAATCTCAATGATTTATTTTCTTGATATTAGTTAGTCTATTGGTTATTAGACGCGTCGATCCACATTGCTATCAGATATGGCTACATGGATTTCCGGTTTAATTCCAGCTAAACCAAGATAGGGGAATTAGTCCCTCAAGTTGAAGAGAGCAGTAGTAAAGTTCAACTAAGAGTGAAATGTTATGGACACGAGTTAATCGGTGGACATATGAGATTATAAGTTACTGCGAGTAAATTCGTTAGGTTGGGTTTGATGTGATTCTAACTAGCCACTTGCAAGCTGAGTCTCCAACCAAGTGAGGCTTAGACCTCATGTGAGACAAAGTTTGTAGCCAACTAGTGAAAATCAAGTCAGTCTAAACAACGGATACCTCCCAAGAGTTGAGTAGCTCTAGAGTTTCAAGTTGCCTAGGCTAAGTCGGTTGTAAGACCGAGTATAGTGAGCTAGAGATGAGTACCAACTCCTTAAATTGCGGAAGAGGTCTCCGAGGAAAGGATTTCCATTGGTAACATAAGAGTGAATGTCGCGAATGGAAAATTGTTCAAGGTATGTATTGTTGCCTCAGGGTGACTATCTTATTTCGATATGTTAGTTGGCAAACGAAGAAGTTACAAAACCACCAACGGTAGTATGGGATACTGTTTTGGACGAATTTCCAAAGAGTATTCGAGGGAAAGTACTTTCCAATGAGTCTAAGGAGATAGAAGGAGCAAAGATCCACTTGTTGACACCAAGAGGCACGTCCGTAGGGGAGTGTGTAGCCAAATTCGAAGAATTGTCCACATACTCAACCTACCTTCAACGTGTATAAGATGATGAGTAAGAGACTCATCAGAGGGGCTAAGAACTCGAACCGAGTCAAGTAATGTCGTGTGTCAATTTGAGCAGGATGACTATGCGATAGGTTACTACATAATTGTCGAGGAAGTGCAAACTGCCTCAATAGCTGAACATCTAGACAAGTATCGAACGATGCAGAGCAAACGTAAGAATTTTGAACAGTCAAGAACAACAAAATAAGAGAGCAGCACCAGACTCAATTCTCCGATTGCGAGTAAGGTATTCCGTTTGATGGAAATAAGACAAAACGATTTTACCTATTTGAAATGACATAGGATCAAAGTTCACAGAGGAGGCACCGAAAGCCAATCCTACAGAAGGATGAGATAAGAAAGTAAGGCAAAGTTTAGGGAAGAAATTCCACAAAGGTGAATTTCTGTCCTCACCCCATGCTAATGTTATTACGAAGTTCCTACACTTTTAGCTCCACAGAGGGAGTCTTGAAGTGAAAACCCGTTTCATGGGAAAGATTTAAAGTTGGTAAGAAAGTAAGTTGCCACCAAATCGGCAGATACCTAAAGTTATTCACGATTACAAGTATTTTGTTGATTAGTGCTTAGAGTGATTCCACTTAACCAGTTACACACTACGTTCCAACCGGTTAAATTATATTCTTCGATTAGGGCCTAGTCTGTGACCGGTTAATGCTATCACAACTAATCTAATCAAATGATGCTTTGTGAGAGTTAATCATTTCTAGGTTTTCCAACGGATGGAATGGGCTATGAAAAGAAGTTATAGTTGAAGTTCCAATGTAAGACGCAGCAATTTTCGAGGTTTCAAATTTTTTTAAAAGGTGAGTAGTAATGTAACGCCCCAAGTTCTCTAAGCTAAGTGGAGAATAGGTTGTGAGAAGTTGTGTGATTGTATTCAAGCTTAAACTAGTTTCAAATTGAGTGAATATGATTATACAAAGTTTTAATGGGTAAGTAGTTGATTTTGAGTTAAGAAATAAGTTGGGTTTAATCCTAAGATGATTGAAAGTGTTAATTAGGAGTTAATTGATAAAGATTTGATGTTAAAAGACGATTTTTCACATTTTAGTACAGTGTGAATCGATTCACGCAAGCCTGAATCGATTCACAACTGTGTTCCAGACCACTGAGTTTATGCTGTGAATCGAATTGGGAGTCTGTGAATCGATTCACAAATTCGATTCACGAAGTGCATGTGTAGTTTTAAGTGGATGAATCGATTCACAGTCTGCTGTGAATCGATTCACACCCTGTTAAAAGCAGAAAATGCAACAGAAAACCAGCAGAACGCGATTTCTAGGGAAATTAGAGAGAATGGGCGATTAGGATAAGAGAGAAGGGAGAGAAATGCTAGGGCTTCTCAAGCCCTATGAGAGATTGAAGGATTCTTGCTAGATTTCCTCAAATCTTAGCTTGAATCAAAGTTGTGAGGTTGAGTATTTGGGTATTTTGAAGATTTGGGTTCAAACCCTAACCAAGGAGAAAAAGAAGAACAAATTGAAGAAGAAGAAGAAGAAGAAGAGGAAGAAGACTAAGCTCCTTCCAAGATGGCTCGAATTCTTGGACAAAAGAAGAAGATTGAAGATTATAACTCAAGTTTGAGGAGTATTTGAAGAAGCTCTAAGTTGAGCAAAGAGGGAAAGCTTGAAGAAGAGCAAATAGGGGCAAAGTTCAACCTTTCTAGCTCAAGGTTTTGAAGAATGGAGGCGAGTTCTTCAACTTTTAGGTGATGGGCACCCATAAGTCCCACACATTTTATTTTCCTTGAGAATTATGTGAACCCTGGGTTCAAGTTAGGGATTTTGAGTATCCATATGAAGTAGAGTTTATTATTATTATTATTGAGATTTGATAGTGGGTTTGACTGCAAGAGGTTGGATGGCTGCCCCCAATCCCCCACACTTGAATGTATGTTTGATGTTTGCTCTCTTGTAAACTCCATAGAGTTTCAAGGGATGTGGTTAGTGTATGTTTCGTCCATTAATTTGGTCAGTTGTGCGACTTGTTAATGAGCCCTAAGTGTATATCAATGAGGTCAATTAAAGGACCTTAGGAAAGTATCTAATTAGAAGAATGTTTGAAGTAGATATTCATGATTTGGAATGAGTCTTATTATGAGTATAGCATGTTTTAACCTCTAAGTGAGTAGTTAGCTAGAAATGAATGTTGTTAATGTTAAGCTAGATTCATTGAAATGATTATAAATTTCCTTGAATAGTTAAATGAGGACGATGTTAATAAATCCTAGTTAGCTAAGTTGCATTTCTATAAACATGCATAAAAGCATAAGCACAAACTAAAGTCCATGGCAAGACTCCTCTATTTAAAGGAGAAGCACGGTATGGTTAGCCTCGTGGGACACCACTTGGACGGTTAAGACGTCTGACCACCATTCGTAGACGTTACTTGGGGTCTCGGGACCGAAGCCTTGACAAAACCCAGTAACGAAAATTCCCTGTTGAATATTGATTCAACCGGTGGGAATAGCTAGAACGCGCTTAGTAGCAAGCAAAGCTGACTACGAACTTAATAATGATCAAGTCTATGAATGTTAATGAATTCCTTGTATGTGTGTGTGTGTGTGTGTATATATATATATATATTAGGAATTAGCTTAGTTAAGTAAATGATATTATGGATTATAAATCCTTAGATGCTAAATTACTTAATAGTAATGATGCCTAGAAGTAGAAATAGTTGTGATAAGTTCACTTAAGAAAGCCAGCAAGCTATATTGATTGGAGTCTATAGAATAAAGTTTATGACCAAATCCAATTACATAAGAGAAAAGAAAAGATGCTCTAAGTATAGAGTAAGTAAGAACAATATGTTTTTAGTTAAGAAGGTTGTATTTATAATACACGAAGTTTAGTCGTGTTAAGTATCGGTTAGAGAATGAATGTTTATAGAGTTAATGTGTGTTTGCTATACAATTTTGTATCTAGTTATTCACAAGCCTTTAAGTGGTATATTGGTCTTAGGATTATCCTACCTCTCAATATACTAAGTTGTAAGTTCAGGTTAGCACATTCTAGGGCATTTTAGCTTAGGATGTCTAATAAGTTCTCAACCAAGTCCGTACGGTATCGAATAAGTATGTGTAGGTGTATAAAGCCTAAGTTAGTCTTGTCACATTAGCATGATTCGACGAGAGAATGGTGAGGAGTCCGTGAAGGGCTCACTGAGATTTATAATCTCACCTCGTTCCTTTTATTTGTTTTTCTGATAAACAGGCACCGAAGATGATGAGGCGAAGCTCCAAGCTTAGGACTTATAGACCAGTTTTATAGTGTAATGGAATTTTATATTCCGAGTACTGTATAAGTTGCAATCTGTTTATTAGATTAATGATTTGAGTTTAATTTATGACTTGGATTACTGTAATCAAGTTTGTAAATTATTAGTAATTCCCGTGCTTTAATGTAATTTGTCGTACTTTTAATCTATATTGAGGTATGGGTGTTACATTTTATGTGTTGGAAATAAGAGAGATAAGGTGTTTAAGAGTGGGGATTGACCCATTGGAGAAAATTAGAGGCATTCCCACAGGAGAGAATCCATTCCCTTCTTCACGTTTAGTGATATACTTTTTTGACTGGAAACGTTTAGCTCATATGCTGACCTGGGACAAACAAATTCAAGTATTTATTTGGAAATGAGATTTGGTGAAAATGGCATAAATCGTGATTTGAAAAATGAATTAGATAAAAAACTAAAACATTTCAAAACAAAATGTAACAAAATAGTAAATTTATAATTGGAGAGAGAAATGTAGAGAAGATAACTAATTTGTAAAATAGACGGAGAAAATGGGCTTAGATAATGCGACCAAGCCTGAATCTACACTTAAAGACTAGTACAATAATCTGGAAGATAAAGTCTTCACTCTTTATGATTTACTTTAAGATATTCTATATCATCGTTTATTAACTTTCTTTTTCATCAAAATGGCCTTCTCGGAGATGGTCAACAGTCTCCATTTCTTTGAGTTTGGAAATGAATTTGGATAATGCTTCTTTTTCTTCCTCTTGTCCAAAGATATAGCTTTAAACTTTCAACTGTATCGTTTAACAAGAAGACAATGCATAAAAACTTAATCTCATTCAAAAAAATCTAATACAAAAACCTATTGAAGAAAACTCAAGAATTCACATATCTGACCTTTTTCAACTATACCAGTTAGAAAACAAATAAGCATTAAATGAGATAAATGTTAAAAGGTGAACACACAAAATTTATATTGTTTCATATTGAGTAGTAGTTCCCTATATGGAACTTATACAATATGCTACAAGTGCCATTAAGAGTAGCGATTTTAAAAGCAAACTGTTACTTTAGGCTACACATTAGTAGCAGTTCCAATGCAGAACCGCTAACCAAAGTAAGATTGGTCTCCCGTTCATAAAGCTATCCAATATATCTCCTTTTTTATTTTACCGACTTACTTGGCTATTGAACCCACTACTCAATGTCGACAGAGAGCTGCTACACAAGGCGTTCTCTAACATAGTGTTGGAAGCACTCGACTTGATTAATTGAATACTAGTGACATTCATCCAATTGAATGCTTCACAAACAACATGACTTTGCATCGAGTGAATCTTGGTCAAGTGGTTGACTAGGTGACAATGGTAATTAACTGAGGCTTTTGATAGCATAATGAAGAGCGTGATTCACTATTTTGAGAGGTTAGGGTTTGAGAAAAGGCATGATAGAAGTGAAAGCACTGGGGACAGAAACAAAACTTTGTCCTCACACAAAATTTTCTCATCAAATGAGAGTTAGAAAATATTTTAGTCGGGTCCAAATTCATTTCTCTCTTCCCCCACTTTTCCTCCTTACCCAAACAAAAAAAATCTCAACTTTCCACCAATTTTCTCTTTTATTTCTCTCTCTGTTTTTTTTTTCTTCCATAAACAAACAGTGTTCAAGGCTTCCAGTATTTGAAGGTTGCTTACATGTCCATCTAGTGTCTCTGCCCAAGCAATAGACAAGGACCAAATCATAATTAGGTATATATAATAGTAACATTTTTCTGTTTTTCACACCACTCGCAAGGTTTTCTGTCTTTTTTTTCGTTTCCCCTTTGTTTCTTTCCCCCGAAAAACCCAACCCTGTTTCATTCTGCATCTGTTTCTGAGTGGCACAAAAAAAAAAACTCTAAACTCCTCTTCCTCCTTCCACCTTGCTCCTCTAAACTCCACCCCTTACACCACCATAGTCATGGCCACGACGCCTTATCCGTACCCACAACCACCTTCACGTGCCTTTCTGGACACAGTAGAAGAAATCACCAGAATCTATAGGTCACTGCCACCTAGACCTTCTATAGAAGAGGTAGAAGCTGCCACGTCTACCCTCGATACCATCAACAACGTGGAGCAAGCCAAACTCAACGAAATCTCAATGCAAGAACCACCCCACGATGTCCCCGAGAACCTTTTCTCTGTTCTTCAACAACTCAAGAAAACCATGCTTCTCTTCCAGACTCATCAACAAAGGAAAGAAGCCCTCCACCTTCTCGAACTCGAAAAGATGTTTCAAACCTTTGCTGATCTCATTCAAAGAGCTTCTGAATTGGTTTCTTCCGCAACACCAACACAAGTTGTGGTCACCAATGAAACTTCGTTGAACAAGATAGAAGAAGAAGAACCACAGAAGAGTGATGTCAAAGCCGAAAAGTTTTCCTCTGTGCACAAGCCGTTTTTGTCAACAGGTCAGCTCCAAACATTTTTTTTTCAAAAATATGATACCACTTTGTTCACAATCAATTCTGTTTATACTTTATACTATTGAACAAAATCGGTTGGAGATAATTTTTCTATATTTTATATGAAAGATGTAGATGTTGTCACACCACGCAACCTAGATAACCGAAATTAGTAATTTCTTAAATAGATAATAGATAGATAACTGCTAATTAGAGGACGTATGATGTTTGATCCTTTGATTTGACTTTAATTTTGTAGGAGATGATGGAAGCTCTGAGAAATTGAGTCTAATGAAAGTGGCTACTGTTATTGAAAATTGTGCTAATAATAGAGCAACAATTCTTGATCTTAAAGGGAAGTTGGTGGATCAGATGGAGTGGTTGCCAGTGTCAATTGGGAAACTATCTGATGTGACTCAAATGGACCTATCTGAAAACAGAATCATGGCTCTTCCAACAACAATTGGGGGTATGAAGGCATTAACAAAGCTCGATCTTCATTCAAACCAACTCATAAACCTTCCCAATTCATTTGGCGAATTGATAAACCTTGTTGAACTTGATCTCCATGCCAACAGATTAAAATCACTTCCTGCCACTTTTGGAAACTTGACAAATCTCACTGATCTTGACTTGAGTTCAAATGAGTTCACACAATTACCAGACACAATTGGTAGTTTAACCAGCTTAAAAGGATTAAATGTTGAGACAAATGAACTTGAGGAACTACCTTTCACAATTGGAAACTGCTCGTCGCTGGTTATTTTGAAGCTTGATTTCAATCAGCTCAAGGCTCTTCCTGAGGCAATTGGGAAGCTTGAATGTTTGGAGACTCTCACTTTGCACTATAATAGAATCAAGAGGTTGCCATCTACAATGGGGAGTCTATGCAATTTGAAGGAACTTGATGTTAGCTTTAATGAACTCGAATTTGTACCGGAGAACCTCTGTTTCGCAGTTAATTTGAAGAAATTGAACCTGGGAAAGAACTTTGCGGACCTTAGAGCCTTGCCTAGATCAATTGGAAACCTTGAAATGCTTGAGGAGTTGGATATAAGTGATGATCAAATAAAAGCTTTGCCTGAGTCTTTTAGGTTCTTGTCCAACTTGAGAGTTTTTCGCGCTGACGAGACTCCTCTTGAGGTACCACCAAGAGAAATCATCAAGTTAGGTGCTCAGGTAATTAAAAACTTTTTTTTTTTTTTGAGGTATAAATTTGGTTTGTTTCTATTGTTTCAGTGTCTTGATTTACTTATGTTTTGCTTATTGTTGGTTATACCAGGAAGTTGTGCAATATATGGCTGATTATGTCAGCAAGAGGGATGCTAAACTCCTGCCATTAAAGAAGAAAAAGAAGGGATTTTGGTTATGGTTTTGTTCCATTTTTTGTCCTCAGAAGAAATGACGTTTTAACAAAACCATGTTGTTGATTCATATAATTTCCTCGTATTATATTTTAATTCATCTATTGCATATGTTTGGAACACCTTGCTTTTCCGAGTAAACTGTTGTGTAAACGAGTGTTTTGTAACTTTTGATTTTCTGTTAATCATGTGTATATGATGAGTGTTTATAACTTTGATTTTCTGCTGCTCTTGTCATTTGCAAATGAATTGAATAATATTGTAGTATACTAACTTTGTTGCGCACGTTATTACCGCTACGCTTCTTTTTCTTCTTTTTTAATCTCTATCTTCTGTTTTCTACGCATTTTTTATCCTAAAATGTCGTTGACCTCATTTGGTAGATATTTGTACATCAGCCGCTGCAACTAAAACCTACCTGTTGGAAACCGCTGTAAGCATGTCTAGTTTTCAACGCTTAAATTTTAAGGAGCAAAAGGATAAGCATTGATAGTGCAAAACCTTTTCTTAAAATAAAAATTATGATAATCAGGATCAGAAGCCAGTCATGGCTGATAAGGCATTGGTTAATCCTTAATCCAATAATCTCATTCGGATCAAACCAAACATGTCAGCATCGATGGTCTGCAGATCCCTGTTTCATATTTTTTTTATTGAATGAAAATAACTACAATTCACTATTATTATTATTGAGATAATATAATAATCTGTCGTCGGTTTCGGTTGATTAAATAGATTGGAAAAAAAGACAAAGAAGAATTTAGGACCCGAAGAGGGTATTGTGAAACGTTGTGCTCAAACTCTGGAACCATCGAGTCAGCAATGCCATCACCGCAAGAATAAAGGAAAGAGTCTTGACTTTGGGCGGCTTCTCTCGAGATTGTTGTTGATGAACATATTTATACGACTTAGCATAGTGAACATCGTTACAATTAACAAATTAACAGAATTGAGTACATCTTAAAGGTTTGTGGACATGTATTTTTTTTTTTTACTTATATTTTATTAGGGAGGGAGTATACTAGTATGAGTACCTCTTATTTCTTAAAATATACAAATATAAAAAATACAAATTGTTAGTATATATGATTAATTTTTGAAAATATTTATGTGATAAAAAATTATACTTACTTCGTCTTTTATTATAAACAAAAAAGTACATTAAATTTGTCTAAATTTTAGACCAAATTCATGTATTTTATAGGTTATAATAAAAAACGGAAGGAGTAATACATATAATAAAGTATTGACTCACTTTATATGATACTAATTTAAAAATATATATTGACAATATATATATATATATATATATATATATATATATTAATTTACGCTAATTTACATTTGACAATATTATAACAATACAAATCATAACTCATGAATGTATAAGTTTAAATTAGCAGTCAGTGTAAGAATGTCGTTAGATGGTAGTAAATAAAAACCATTAATTGTGACCTACACTTTTATTGTAATTCCACGTGTAGAAGTCAAATAAATTTTCTTTGTAACTTTTATTACGCATAGGTTAATTTAATTAAGACTGAATTAATATAAATAAAACTTAGATCAAGTTTCAACCATCAAGTTCGTCCTGTTTTTTAATTGAGAAAAGCAAAAATACTGTCGTGTCGTAATATATTTAATAGATATATGTACATAAACATATATTAGAAGGACATGATTTTTTATAATTAAAATATACCATAATATATTTAATAGAATGATAGTATGTAAAATATAAGTAACATTAAAACTGCTCTCTGAACATTGATGGTTTACCATAATTATAGTATTCATGAGCCAAAGAGACATAATCCACATCACCTGCGTAATACTTAGTAAGCCCAATTTACTTTTAATTTTTTTCTTATTAAATTTTTGATCTTAGAATAAAGAGAAGATGAATAAAGGAAAAGTGATGAACCATTACATCATAATAAATTTTATTAGAAAGTCTATTTTGTTATAAAGGGGAGTGTGAAGTATAAATATTGGATGTACCAATACCAATTAGTCAAAAGGCTGATAGACTAGCCCAAATGCTAACAACATTCCGTGTGCACCACCCATATTTCTATGACAGCGCCTCCCATTGTGATTAAAAAAAATTATTATGATGTATTTAAAAAACTGGAAAACTTTAAATAACGCAATATTATAATAATTAAATACAAACAAAATCTTTATGTGGCCTACCATCTGCACGGCTGAGAAACATCTAGACCCACACTGTTTTTCCATAGCGTTCATAAAAAGCCATCGACGGTGGTAGTGGTTTAGCTACGATTGAATGGCGTGATTTTGGCCTGAAATACGGAGCAATCAAAGCTCTCTGAAGGGTTCCGTCAACAAATCTTCTACGAACAAACAGTAAGTATTCTCAATCACTCGTTTACCATTCGCAAAAGCCAACTCCTTTAGTTGATTTTGAAGAACTGATACTCGATTCATCTTCGAAATGAACAGAAAATACCTTTGTGTGAAGGTCCGCAGAGAGATCTACCAAGTACTCGAACAAATAAGGCAATTTTATTTAGGTAAGTATCATCTTGTGTAAACATGTAAATCAAGATATTCTTTATTGTTGCACAAGCCAAAAAATACATGCATGTTGATTTTGGCTAAATAATCTAGTTATAAAAATTGTATGAAACATGCATTTTAAAACATTGTATCTCTAGTCGGTGGCGGAGCTAGCACTGAGTGGGTTGGGGGCAAGAAATTTTGAGTATGCAATTCACAGGTTATGATGTATACCGGTTTGCTGTGATTTAAATAGTTATTTAAACGAAACAGTGATGTATTCTTCTTATTTTTGTTTTACTTGTCAAGTGGCTTTTTTTGGTGTTAGTATCCTACATGATCATTGAAATTACACATCAATCCTAAACAAACTTTATGAATATCGACAAAAGTCTTTCAGCAATGTGTTAACAAAAGTATTTACATATAAATATTCACTTATTTAGTAATTATGTTGAAAAAAGTAGAGGGGCAAGAGCACCTATAACCCAACACCTGCGTTCGTCCCTATTTCTAGTGATTTCTGTTTTAAAATGATAATATTTATGATTAACCTGTTAAACAAAATTCAACTTTGTGGACTTAGTGTATATTTGGAACTCATACTGTTAAATGCACATGACAAAATGTCATAACTGTCAAATGTAATGTTTATGTAATCAGGGATATAATTGAAGTCACCAATGGATTACTTTGCAATCTTCTTCAAAAATCCAAATGAGGATCACATTGTAAGTATATGTAAACTTGGTATTAATACTTATAAATGTTGAATTATGTATTCACCTAAAAGTATGTTAAAATTTAGAGAAAATTATGTTCAGAGAATACCCCATCGATTTGTTAGGATATGGGGTCATACTCTGAAAAACCCTCTGAAGATGACATCTTCATTTGGAATTGAATCGATCGTCCATTTTAAAGAGGTGGATAAGACACTATGGCAAGATAGATGGTGGTCTACATTTGCACGTGAATACGAACCACGACACAAAGATGTAATATTGTTTGAGTATACTGGAGATTCCAAAAGTTTGTTGTATCATTCTTCAAGGCTTGTGGAATTGAAAAATTTATTCCTCTGCACCCAAGTAACAACTTTCCTGCCCAATTCTTCAAGTCATTCATGAAATAAGTTTATGAAATAAGTTCCCAACTAAAAGTTCTAAAAAATCAAAACTGCCTTATTTTAGATGTTGTTTCTTTTCTATATAGATTATTAATAGTTAGTTATTTCGTAGAGCATCATTAAATTCTGAATTATATGTGATTTCTTCAATTTTTTAAAATTCATTTAGATTTGATTTATTTTTTATCCACGTGATTTCCAAGTTATCATGATTTATCCAGGAATTGTGAATAGCAATTACTCATTACTCATTATTATAAATGCTCATTACTTGTTACTTGTAAAAAATTTCTAAAATTTTATAGAGCTGAAAAATACGGGGGAGTCTATGAATGTATATAAAGGTCAAAATTTCTAAAAAATTTTAGAGCTGAAAAAAATTTAAAATCATCCGTTTCGGATTTGCGCATGTGTTATTTGTGCAACCATTACAAAAAATCAGAGTTTAATATTTTTGGTGTTGTTTCTATTTATATAATGGAATATTAATAATTTATTATTTCGCAATGGTTCACACATTTTTGAATTATATGTGATTGACTCAGTTTTTGGAAATTCATTCAGATTTGATTGATCTTTCATCCGCATGATTTCCAAGTTATCACGATTTAGCAAGGAAATGTGAATAGCAATTACTCATTAATATAAATGCGCATTACTTGTTACATGTAAAAAAATTCTAAAATTTTTTAGAGCTAAAAAATTAGGGAATATCTAAATATATATAAAGATCAAAATTTCTAATAATTTCTAGAGCTAAAAAATGCTTTTAAATAATCCGCTTCTGATTTGCGCATGTGTTATTTGTACAACTAAAAAAACATAATAAATAAATTTGTAATGAAAATGCACCAAGTAAACTCCGAAATACATCATCTAATAAATAATTCATATTTGATAGTCATTCATAAATAGGATAGTCGATATTCATAATTAAAATTTTAAAAAACAAAACCTCTCTAATAATTCAATACCGAATTCAACACTCAAAGTAACACTACCAAATTAAAAAAGTGACGACTAAAAAACTAATGAAAATTGTCGTAATGGTATTATTCATTAATAAACTTTCAGATACTAAGTTGGGTAGTCTTCAAGCGCTACTCCTTTTCCTTCTTGATCTCCTTTAGCAAAGGAGTTGATGATCCACCTTCATCGATGGATGTACAGACCCTTTTGACTAAAGGGCTTTCCTGTGAGTCTCTACATAAGTCAATGACTTGTTCATCAGCAATAACTTCTTTCCCTTTTCAAGAAGTTTCAGAAAATTTGATCATTAAGTCCTGATTGAAGAAACAATCATACGTAATCGTAAGTCTAGTGTGAAAAAATTTTGTTCTATAAGTTGATAAAACATTGCTAGACAAAAAAATTATTCTAACTCCACCTGAGCAACATCAACAGCCAGTTCATCCCCCACAGCAACCATTGTTGATTTCAAACTTAGAGATTCCTGATTTACAATTGACAATAAGTTATTGTCATGTAAGCGTCAAACCCAAATCTTTAAAACTTATCTATGCTAAAAAAATACTACATGAATTGACAATATTGGAGAACAACAGTCTAAGTGTAAGCCTTGTTCGCATCCCACTTGTCCTTAAACTTTTGTAGAATGTCATCATCACCACTAACTCGCTTAACACGAAATGTCCTCTCAAATCTGGACTCGGTGGAACCTGCACATTGAACTTTGACTAATAGTTGTTTACCAATAAGAGCGTAAATTTCTTTGGGAAATCTAAAAGATTTGGGATTCTGTAATAGGAAAATATAATTTTAGATTATATGTTAATAACTTGCATCAAAATTTTATATTTTTTTCTAAGAGATAGTGTATTATTTGCAAGTTACAATAAATACACCTCCATTGATTCTAAAAGCTCAGCACATGATTTCTTAATCAGGTATGCTGCTTCAGTTTCAAATAGAACAAATGTTGCAGCTTCAGTGGCATCAGCTACTTTCAGTTTAAGCAAATACTTGAAATTTTGAAATTATCACTTATACAGTCATTTTCTTTTTTGATTTGGTGAAATTATAATTATTGAAATCGAATTTTTTTTTTTGGAAACAATTTAAAGTAAGGCAATTAAAAATTGATTGAAATCATACCTAGGGGTCACAGTAAAAACATGCCTATTACACCTATAACTAAAATAGGCATTTTCATCAGCATAAACCTTCTTAGTACACATGCATGCAGTATACCACCAATCTCCATCATCAACAACATTAGTAACAGTCCCAAACACAACAAAGAACCCCTCCTGAAGTGTTTTAAGTATTATTTTTGTGAAGAAACAATTAAAAGTATTAATTTAAAAGCATGTTAAAACATAAAAATTATAAAATAAAAGAAAAGATACCTGTTTAAATTCATTCACTTGTGAAATCATGGTAAATGGACGTTGATATAGCAAATCATCCTCAATGTTGGACACCTTTGATTCATGTATTTGAGTCACAACAGGATTTGGAGATTCTTGATTTTCAGCAACACTAATTAACAGTTAAAAGTTCTATTAGTGATAAATTATATTTAATGTAATATGATAATAACTTGTTAGAAATTCAGCAAATAATCAGTTAATTTATATATCTATTTAAAGTAATATAAAAAGCAAATACTTATTCTGTAATTCAACAACAACAGGTAAGTCATGATTTTATGAGCAGCTTGGAAGAGTGCATTGTACTTTGAATATTCTTGGAACGACATATTATATTAAAAAATTTGTTAAAAAAACAAAATTTAGAAAAAAAAATATTAAAGATAAAAATTGGATGAATTAAAAAAAGTTTGTACCTTGCCAGTCTTTTACTTTACAAAAAGCACCGCAACAACAGCATTGACAGCTTCTCCGGCAGACATAAATGAGTTGAGTTCATCAACGAATTTGCCAAAAAGTTGTGAGTTTAAAACGATACCTAAAACATAGTATCTAATTAGAATTGAGATATATAATTATAAAGACATAGTATATATTTTATCGATTAATCCAGAAAAGAATTTCGATTAGGTACCCCATCTTGTCAAGCTCAATGGTCATCAACTTAGACTTTACGCGTAGTCACGTTGTTGACCAACCCCAGTGAGTACACCAATGATATCTGAAAAATTAATAAGTCAATTATGTGTGTTAGTAGAATATATTTTCGATATATTAATATAAGTATAATATAAGTGTGTATGTGTGTGTGTGTGTGTGTGTATATGTATATATAATTTTGCACTAACCAACTAAATAGTCACTTTGGAATTCAGGGAGAAAACAATTAGGAGGAGGTGTAAATGTGTAAACATAGGGAGGCACCAAAACATCATTAACTTTCGTGATCTTCGTGTGAATATGAAAATTTAGCTTGAAATGATGCCTTGTGGATCGATATTCTCCAATATTGGCAGCAACAATGAGTTTGGCCATGTAGTAAACACTTTTCTCAGATATGTCCTTTTCAAACTTATAAAGCAATTGCTTCTTCACTGGCGAACGAATATTTGTACCCTGAGAAATTAAAAATTTGATGTATTAGTTTCAGGAACCGAAAAAAAAAGTAGCTAAATGTAGTTAATTTGGAGTTCTTTTCATTATACATCGGTGTCCATGAGAACTAATTCCAGTGAAAAAGGCAATTTGGTAGAGTTGACATCTAAAACTCTTCACATTTTTACAACACACACAAGAATATTCCAATCTCTATGTTGATCAGTGATAATAGATAGCAAATGAAACTATGGAGCATGGTTACCATTGACATTTTGGGCAGCCATAGGTGAGAGACGGGTAATCAATAGCAGATAGTATTCTTTTTTGGTAAGGACGTGTAATTAGTTTCTGTCCATAAGTGATCTATTTAAATAGTTTGGCTGATTTGTGTGATTGTGGTTTTTTTTAGTTAGGCTGCACGATTTCCTTCATGAAATTATTGATTTAGATAATTAATACATTCCTTTGTTGGTTGATTTTTAAAAACAGAATCAGGTATCATAAATATTACGTTTATTTTTTAAAAAAAAAAACCATGAAGGCTGGTCATGGTGGAAATCAATATGCTGATTTTGGAAAGCAAATACATTCCTTTGTTGGTTGATTTTTTTAAAAAAAGAATCAACTCTCATAATGTCACGGTTACTTATTTTCTTGGATAGGAGACTTATTTTAGGCATGTATCCTTCATCAGGTCCCATTGGACATATTAGGCTGGTTTGGACCAATTAATACATTCATTTTTGTTCTATTTTTTTTACCGAATCATGAATATCTATTATACGTTTATTTTTAAAAAAAAACTGTGGGCCGATTTGATTTGATAATAAATTGCAGATTGTGGTCATGTGTATGCAGGTGATTTGTCACGCCACATGTGCAGATATTTGGAGGGAAATCATTTAAGAATGACATTTGGATCCTAGTTGTATTAGTAAATGTTCTTATTAGATGACATTTGGAACTTTCCTATTATAAAACATTTTGAATTGTATATTATATAGATATAGATATAGATAGATATAGATTCCTCCCTATCCCCGCAGCCGGTGTAAATCTAAAGATCGAGAATTTTTAATTATTTTATCGTTCCTTATTTTTTTGACATAAAAAAAATTATGGACCGTAGATGGACAAGAGACGAATAACGCTATCGGCCCCTCGTTCGTTCTACATGTTGACAAGACAAGCTTCCAAGAGAAGAGTACATTACATGGGTACAATATGCAACGATCATCTCATATGTGGCTATGGCAAGGCTAATAACGCAATTGCCTTAGCCCCACATTGTCCCAAGCATTTGTTATTAGTAAATTTAATGCGTAGAAAAAATATATAGGTGTTTAGTAAATCATTTTTAATGTTTTAATTTAGTCCCAATGCTGATATACAAAGTAATTTGATTCATTGAATGTAGTATGTCAATGCATTACATTCTTATGAAGTAAATTCTCAAATGAGATAATATGATTTCACAACTCTAAAAGCCACAAGAATATTATAAGGATTGATAATGTTTATTATATTAGGTCTCTTTAATAATTTTGCCTAGCTAAGGTCCCCATAGTTTTAGACACGGCCCTGATCTCCCCTCGTATGAGTTATACTTAATTCACCTATTGGAAAAGCCAATGAGTTTGAAATTAATGTGCGAGAGTTGTCATGGCAGTGTAATAAGGAGGATATTATTACGGATGATTGTATAAACTAAAATGAAGAATTTACCAAAATCCTTTCTCAATTCTCAAGCTCAATTGACTTGACACTTTTTCATTCAATTAGTAAGTAGTATCTCTTTTTTTTTTGTTGATGAAATTAGTAAGTAGTGTCTCATAAACTATACTCGCATTTTTTAAAATTTAAACAATAAATTAAAAAAGAAAAGAAAAGCTACCTGATAACTCTTAGAAATAAGAGTTATTTATGCTTTTATGACATTAAATCATGTGAGTTCAAGAGTAATTTAGAGTCCTTAATAGGTAGAAATATGCAAATAAGGTGTTATCCCTTGCTTAAAGCTGTTTTGAGACACTTTAGTGCCTTAGTGAGCATTTTGATGTGTTTTGATGCTGCGCAGGATTTTAATGAAAAATGCTCAGTGCCAAGTCTAGTGCCATGGCATCGAACCCTGATATTGGCAACTCCTGGATAAAGTGCAGCAACGTGTTTTTAAAGACTCACTATGAGCTGGCAGAAAGGACCGTGTCCTTTAGTGTAAGGTTGCAGCGCCTCAGCTGGTCCCCACTGCAAATACTGCGTTTTCTCTCTCTCAGCTACAGGACAAAAACCTTTATTTTTGGGCCAAAAAGGAATGTCTTTCATTGGGATAGGAAATTGTCAGCCCATTTGGGGAGATACTATAAATGCTAAATGACCTAATCAAGGGAGGTAGGCTGTTACTGTGGGATTCTCTAGGGCAGCATCTGTCCCCTGCATAGGAACAACCACATTCATCTTCTTCTTCCTCAAGACACCACTAACAAGAGCTCAAGCTATTTTCATGGAGGGAAAGTACTCGCACAACACCTGATCTTAGCAGTTCCAGTAAGATATTGTTGGAGTAGGAGGATCTCTCAACTTAACAAAGCTGGGAAGTGAATTCTATTTACTGTTTTATCAGTTTCTCTGTAACAGTTCTAACTCTAGCTTAAGTGTCATGGAATCTGTTTACAACACCTGTTTTTGTTGTTTTATTTTTAAGCTCATTATGAGCTAACTTTCTTAAGCTAGGATGAAGTGAAATTGTATTGGAACCTTGTTGGTTTATGTCTATCAGTTTTTATCTAAGCACTTTTGACTCATGCGAATTTATTTACTGATTGCTTGACTTAAGTTTGATCATCTTAGGTTGGGTACTTGTATGTTAAGTGCCGAAAGGGTTTAACATGATGAATTCATTAGTTAATGTGAGAGGTATTAATTAAAGGACACTTTGATTAACTTTGATTAAACTAGACATAGGAAATCTGTCTCACAGAGTGTTCTGGGCCACATTTATTAGACAAAGGTTAACATAATGGGGGCTTAGACATAAGGTACCATTTACTTAACCTTGGTGAAAGTGACTGAAAGGCACACACATCAGTGCCCTGCGCTCAGGTGCCATGGCACTGACTAATAGCACTGAATCAACTTTGTGAAAATATGATGGATCTGAAATCCTAGCTGCTTTAACTCAAATTTTTACTTAATCACTTGCTTATTAATGTTCTGTTTAAACAGTACTTGCACAAAAACTTGATGTTTATTTTCTGTTTTTATTATTTACTCACTAACTTACTTGCTATTGGAAAAACTTGTGAAAGAACTTAATCAATCCTCATGGGAACGATCTCACTTACACTTTATTACTTGTTTTGACTGTGTATACTTACAAAACTACATTTTCATACAACAAGTTTTTGGCGCCGTTGCCGGGGATTGAATTGGTTAAATCACATAGTTTTGAATTTAGTAGGTTTGTTAGTTGAGATATTCTAACCCTTTGGTGTTTGTGTCAGCAGTAAGTGCCAATTAGCACATGCGAAGGCATACTGCACCAGGGTATCAGTTGGACCCTGAAATTAACAAGACATTCAGAAGATTGTTGAGGCAAAATCAAGGCTTTGCTGCTTTAGGAGCTGCTGTAGCCATGGCAGCCACAGACCCTTTTACTGAGGAATCTATTCCTGATGAAGAAGAGTTTGAGCAAAGTGTTCATAATCAGTACTAAGCCATGATGTTGCAGACTGACATCATAGGAATGGCTAACAATAGGGACAGGCTAATAAGGGATTATGCTGTTTTTGATCCCCAAACTATGCACACCGGCATAGTGAGGCCTGACATTACTGCAAATCATTTTGAATTTAAGCCTATGATGTTCCAAATGCTGCAAACAGTGGGCCAATTTGGTGGCATACCTCAACAAGATCCTCACCTGCACTTGAAACAATTCCTTGAAGTGTGCAGTAACTTCAAAATTCCTGGAGTGACTGATGATGCATTCAGATTAAGGTTGTTCCCTTATTCCTTGAAGGATAGAGCAAAGTCTTGGTTGAATTCTTTGGAGCCCAACTATATTATTGATTGGAATGGAATGGCAGAAAAATTCCTCACCAAGTATTTCCCTCCAATCAAGAATGCTCGGATGAGGAATGAAATCACATCTTTTAGGCAAAATAAAGAGGAATCACTATCTGAGTGTGACAACCCCCCTAAAATTTAAATGGAGCTGCCACCAATATTTTATTTTCATAGGAAAACATTGAAAAACCTATTTTGAATTTTTTTGAAGAAAAAGGTCTTTTGAACCAGATTTGAGTTCGGGAGTTGGTTACGCATAGGGAAGGTGTTAGCACCCCTAGAACACCCAAAAAATGGTACCCGTTAATTGTTTAGAGAAATTTGTTTGCCTTTTAAAAAAATAATTCCCTTTATCAAATTTTTAAAATATTAAGAAAAAGAACCAATAAAAATTATTAAAAAAAGAAAACCTTTTTATTGCATTTATTATTATTTCATCTCCTTTCAATAAGACTGAAATACAAACTGAACTTAAGAATCACTTCCACAAGTTATTAATTTATTTATTTGAAACAAAATTTAAATAAAGAAACAAAATTTGAAAACTTCTTTTTGCTTTCATATCCCTTATCAATCTTTCATTCATTTCTGCTTATTTATGAAATAAAAAATAATAATATTACAAATAAGTCCTTGGTTTGGGACTGGCCCCATTGGAAGGCCAAACCAAACCCAAAAATTTCAATTTTGCTTTCAAGTCCTATTTTAATATAATAATTACAAATTGATCCCTTTTATCACATATTTACAATTCAGTCCTTTTTATAACGTATTTGCAGTTTAGTCCCTTTTTATCATATAATTACAATTCAGTCCCTGCCTAGGGTTTGGCCCCGTTGGAAGGCCAAACCCTAGTCTCAACTCGTTTCAACCGAACCACAACCAATCAACAGACAATCACAAAGAATGTAAAATGCAAAGAAGGCAAAGAAATGAGAAGAAAGAATCATGTCATATATGTTCCGAATCAGAACATTCAGTCCAACATACCATTCTTTTTACACAGTCATTGTAAGAAAAGGAAACAGAAAATACAAGGATGAAGAAAATGTGTGAACCTGAATTGAAGCTTCCCTGGAAATTTCCAAAAAGCCAAAGAAAGGATTCAGAAGAAACCTAAACTAATGGTGTTTTAATTTTGGTTCTAGGGGGCGGGGGCCTCACGGGTTTATGGCTATGGCCTCCTTCTTCTGCCTCAGCCTTCTTCGTCGTCTTTTTCTGCTTCAATGTGCTCTTCTATTTGCACTTAGGGTTTGGCTTCTTTTCCTCGGGTCCCCCTTCTGGCTTGCTTTGTATGTCCTTTTATAAGCTCCAATCTTTGTCCTCATCTGCGAAAAAAAAGGGGAACAAACAAGTCAGTCCAAAATTTAAAATCAAATATTAGAAAAAAAAAATAGGAAAGAAGCGAGG
Organism: Calophaca sinica; assembly: GCA_037113605.1. Taxonomy (NCBI): domain Eukaryota; kingdom Viridiplantae; phylum Streptophyta; class Magnoliopsida; order Fabales; family Fabaceae; genus Calophaca; species Calophaca sinica. The sequence continues at coordinate 36,481,027 of CM073731.1, forward strand.
ACTCCCTTTTTGGCTTCCAGATTGTGATCTTCAGATCTGATTTGCCTGAGAGGAAAACCGTGATTTGGGGAGAGATAGGGGGAGGCCGCGACTGGAGAGTGTGATGATTAGGGTTGTCTTTGAAAGGAGAAAGGATAGGAGATAAAAGGAAGAGGATGGAGAGATTTGAGGAGGAAAATTAGGGTGAAGAGAAGATGAGGCGCGGCTAGGGTATGAGAGGAGATGAGGTTGAGAGAGGATGAGGGTTCTGTGTGTGTTTTAGGGTTAGGGTTAAAGGTGAGGCGCCAGGCGCCATGAGCAGAGCAAACGAGGAAGATGTTTCGAGAGAGAAGGAGAAGTAGAATGGAAGATTAGGTTACGATGTGAGGAATTTAGGGTTAAGAAGAGATGGGTTGGGCAGCGTGTGGAAAAGAGGCGTGGGCTGAAATTTGAGGTGCACGGAAGAAGCGGGGTGCAGGAATCAACAAGGCTGAAGGCGTGAAGAGGAATACGTAGGGGTGTGAGAATGAAATAAAAAGGGGGTGCGAGTAACGAAAAGGACATGGGCTGCGTGAAGTCGGGTGGATCCGCTTTGATTTAATTCTTTGTTTGCATCACCAAATTTTATTTCTTACACACCCCTTCTCAAATAAAAAAATTCCATTTTTCTTTTTCTTCTCCTTTTATTTATTCTTTATTATAAAAGCAAAAATATTATTTATTATTACTACTATTAATTAATTAAAATTTAAAATAAATAACAAAATAAAATAAAAAAAGCCGGACAAAATTAGGGTACTACAGCTGCCCCTCCTTAATTATATTTTACTCGAAGGTCTTCGTGCATTCGTTGTAAAGATAATTAAGGACAAAGGACACCAATTTTGTCCAAAACAAAAGATTTGAGAACACGGGATTGGCTCCCGACTTTGATTGGAGATTCCAGGTCGGTTTCTGGTGAATTTTCGGTAAGGCGTAGGCTTGGTTCCTAACTCTTACAAAATTGGTGAGAGATTCTAGGTTCGATTCCTAGTGAATTCTCGGTAAGGCCTAGTTATGACTAGTTCTTACAAAATTGGTTGGAGATTCCAGGTTTGGTTTCCTGGTGAACTCCTAGTAAGGCATAGTTATGACTAGCTCTTACCAAATTGGTGGGAGATTCCAGGTTCGGTTTCCTGGTGAATTCCTAGTAAGGCATAGGTATGACTAGCTCTTACAAAATTGGTGGGAGATTCCCGGTTCGATTTCCTGGTGAATTTCCGGTAAGGCGTAGGCTTGGTTCCTAGCTCTTACAAAGTTGGTTTTGACTACTTCTCTACTTAGGGAAGGTCTGGGGTGTGAGCTTCTATGTCACTTAACACGAGTTCGGGTCAGACTCCCAGCAAAAGCGAAATGAGTTTCTGACTCGTGGTTGATTTTAGTAATACAAGTAATGACTCTTTGAATAATGCAAGCGCTATTTTCTTGTATTGATCATGCATGAATGCAGCGAATGTCATGTTATGCATGAATGTTGCGTTATTATGGGGGAGCGTTGTATTTCCGACACCTTTCCAAACCCTTCTTGATAATTAGCCAGAGGTCCTTTCTATTGGCGACTTCGGAGCTAGTCAACTTGGCCCTTTGTAATGTGCACGGCGCTGATGATTCTGCATTTTGGTGGTACGTCCTACTAAATTCCTCTCTTTGACGGGAAGATGCTAGATCCCCTGGATCCTTTCAGAATTTTCAGTAGTTATGAAATGCTTTTATGTTTTGATCTGCACATGTTTATTTTTAGCATGAATTTCTTTTAGAAAGAAAACGCAGGTTGATAAAATCCCAAGTTGAGTTCAGGAGAGATAGGAATAAGCATCCTATTATGCCAATAGCATTTAATAGGCGATGTGGATAAGAATGAATTTCCATTATTATGGGGAAATATTACAAGTAGGACAAATTTGTTTCTGCTAGATAGGAACTGGTAAGCAAAGTTAAATCCACTAATAATCCTTTTGAAAACAAATTGTGCTGCTCTTCCGCGATCCGCACTCGACGCTTTCTTGATCACCCCCAAAAATTGCATTTGTTCTCGCTTGCCTGCTTTTTGCTCCTGTGGGTCAGTTCTAGCTCGACTACCCTTGATGTATTTGGCTTGGATTTTGCTTAGGCCGCTCATGAAGTTTTCGACCTAGCAGGTTACCCTAAACCGCCTTTGCAGGTTTTCAATTTAGCATTTTTATTGGACCCTACCTTTTGCCTAGGTCGCCCTTTTGGGTTTTCGACCTACCGGGTCGCTCTAATTTTTGCCTAGGCCGCCTTTTCGGGTTTTCAACCTAGCGAGCTCTTTTTTGTTTTTTTTTGTTTTTTTTTGATGTGGGGCGTCCTCCTAGACATAGTACTTTTTGACCGCATCCGAATTCACCGGTAGCGGTAGATCGTGTCCCTCCATATCTGCGAGGATGAGGCTTCCTCCTGAGAATGCCTTTTTCACCACATATGGACCTTCGTAATTTGGGGTCCATTTTCCGCGTTGGTCTTTCTGAATAGGTAGAATCTTTTTCAAAACCAATTCCCCTTCTGTAAATTCTCGATGATGCACCTTCTTTTCATATGCTCTTTTGAGCCTCTTTTGATATAATTGTCCGTGACATATTGCCTCCAACCTTTTCCCTTCGATGAGATTCAGCTGGTCATAACGGGTCTGGACCCATTCGGCTTCTTCGAGCTTGGTTTCCATGACTACCCTTAGAGAAGGGATCTCTACTTCTATGGGTAACACTGCTTCCATTCCGTATACTAGGGAGAACGGAGTTGCCCTGTGGAAGTGCATTTAAGTTCGGTATCCGTGTAAAGCAAAAGGGAGCATCTCATGCCAATCCTTGTAAGTTAACACCATTTTTTGGATAATCTTTTTGATATTCTTGTTGGCTGCTTCTACCGCCCCATTCATCTTAGGGCGATAAGGGGAAGAATTGTGGTGCTGGATTTTGAAGTCATCACACAATTCTTTCATCATTTTATTGTTCAGGTTGGTCCCATTGTCTGTGATAATCTTCCTTGGCAAACCATACCGACAAATTATTTCCTTCTTGATGAATTTGACGACTACATTGCGAGTCACATTGGCATAGGAGATTGCTTCGACCCATTTCGTGAAGTAATCAATGGCCACGAGGATGAAGCGGTGTCCATTAGAGGCTTTCGGCTCAATCATTCCTATGACATCCAAACCCCACATGGAAAATGGCCAGGGTGCACTGAGGACGTTTAAGGAAGTTGGAGGCACATGAATATTATCAGCATAAGTCTGACACTTATGACATTTCCTCACATGTTTGATGCAATCACCTTCCATTGAAAGCCAATAATATCCTCGCTCGAGAATCTTTTAGCCATTGCGTACCCATTGGCATGGGTCCCGGCGAACCTTCGTGGACGTCATCGATAATTCGTCTTGCTTCTGCGGAATCTACGCACCGGAGGAGTATCATGTCGTGATTTCTTTTGTAGAGTACGTCACCATTCAGAAAGAAACTCATAGCGAGCCTCCTCAAAGTTCTTTTGTCATTTTCTGAGGCGCCCAAAGGATATTCTTTATTCTTGAGGTAGCATTTAATGTCGTGGTACCATGGCTTTCCATCTGGTTCGTCCTCTATCAACTGGCAATAAGCGGGGCTTGCACGGCTCTCCATCATGATGAGAAGCATTTTTTTATCACTGTTTATCCGGAACATGGATGACAATGTGGCTAGTGCATCGGTTAACTGATTACTCTCTCGCGGAATATGTTGGAAGGTGATTCTGTCAAATGATTCGACGAGTCCCTAGATGTACCTGTAGTAAGGGATTAATTTGGAATCCCGAGTTTCCCATTCTCCATTTAACTGGTTGATAACGAGGACGGAATCCCCATAAACCCTCAGAGCCTTTTAGTTTCTACGGCAACCCGGATTCCCATGACACAAGCCTCATACTCCGCGATATTATTGGTGCAATTGAAACATAGGCGTGCAGTAACAGGGATGTGCAGGTTTTCTGGAGAAATCAGTATTGCCCCGATTCCGTGCCCCAACGCGTTAGAGGCTCCATCAAACATCATTGTCCACTCCTCGCCTCTTGATTCTTCTTTTTCAGCAGACATTATATTCTCATCGGGAAATTCATAGGGGACTGGTGAATGGTTGTCCATGGGTTGGTGGGCTAAGTATCCAAATGAGCACTACCTTTGACAAATTTTTGAGAGACATACCGAATATCATATTCGGATAATAGCATCCGCCACCGAGCAATTCTTCCGGTGAGAGCAGGCTTCAAATACATACTTGATCGGATCCATTTTTGCCACCAACCAAGTCGTATGAGAAAGCATGTACTGTCTTAGACGGTGGGCGGCCCAAGCAAGGGCGCAACAAGTATGTTCCAACACCGAGTAATTAGCTTCATAACTTGCAAACTTCTTACTTAAGTAGTAAATGGCATGTTCTTTTTACCGCCTCGTCGTCTGACTCAAGCACACATCCCATAGACCCGTAATAATCGCTGGCAGAGGATCGTGGGTCCGCTCGAATCGAGGTACTAACACGGAGGCTCCTGCAAGTACTGTTTGATTTTATCGAAAGCCTCTTGGCACTTCTCATTCCATTCCACAGCTTGGTCTTTGCGTAACAACTTGAAAATCGGCTCACAAGTGTCAGTGAGTTGTGATATAAACCGAGAGATATAATTCAGCCTTCCTAGGAAACCGCGAACTTCCTTTTCTGTACGAGGAGCTGACATTTCTAAAATGGCTTTTACTTTTTCTGGGTCCACTTCGATTCCTTTCTGACTTACGATGAATCCCAACAATCTTCCTGACTTGACACCGAAGTTACATTTGGCGGGGTTGAGCCTTAAGCGGAACTTTCTCAATCGCTCAAAGAGTTTCTGCAGATTGGTTATATGACCCTCTTCAGTTTGCGACTTAGCGATCATGTCGTCCACGTAGACTTCTATCTCCTTGTGTATCATATCATGGAACAAAGTCACCATTGCCCTTTGATAGATTGCCCCGGCATTTTTTAACCCGAAAGGCATCACTTTGTAGCAAAAGGTGCCCCAAGTCGTGATTTAACGTGGTCTTTTCCATGTCCTCCCTGGCCATTTTTATCTGATTATACCCGGAGAAACCATCCATGAAAGAGAAAAATGCGTGATGAGCCGTGTTATCTACTAGGACATCGATATGTGGCAAGGAAAAATCGTCTTTGGGACTCGCTCTATTAAGGTCCCGGTAATCAACACACATTCGAACTTTTCCACCTTTCTTCGGAACAGGGACGATATTAGCAACCCATTGGGGATACTTGGCCACGGCTAGAAATCCGGCGTCAAATTGTTTCTTAACTTCTTCCCTAATTTTCAAGGACATATCTGGTCTCATGCGTCTCAACTTCTGTTTGACGGGAGGGCAATCAGGCTTAAGCGGCACCTTGTGTTTGACGATATCGGTATCCAACCCTGGCATATCCTGATAGGACCAAGCAAAAACATCTTTATAATCCCGGAGGAGTTGGATTAATTCAGCCTTTATTCCTGGTGACATGGTGATGCCAATCTTGACTTCTTTTCTGCTTTCATCTGTTCCCAGTTGATTAGCTCGATGGGTTCTTCATAAGGCTCAATCTTCCTGGATTCCCCTTCTATAAGTCTCATTAATTCTAGTGAGAAGTCTTCGTCGGGGTAATCTTCTTCACAATCTCCGTTGGTATGATTAATCGGACCATCAAAGTCCGGTGGCGAAACTTCAAAGACAATTGTTTTGAAGTATTTTCGGTGAACTCCGCATTATCAAGGTTAGCAATAAGGGGAGAGTAAAGGAAAGAAGAGGAAAAGAGCGAGTGAAAATACTTGGGATAAAATCAAAATATGTTTCATTAATATTCGAAATATGCTAAAAGAAACATGCGGGGCCCATTAACATTTCCTCTACCGCCTCGAAATTTGGCGGAGAGGTAAGCATTAGATGAATTACATTGAAAATGCATTAAGGATCCTAGGGTTCTCCACCACTTCCCAATTGCAAGGCATTGAAGAGCATGGGCGGAACCAACTTTCATCAGAAACAACAAGATCGTCCCCCACAGCAGATACTTGATTTGGATAGATCCATCCCACGCTTCGGAAGCTTTGGCGGAGATCACAAATGGAGATTTTCCCCAGCTCGGGTTCCCGATTCTCAAGACGGGCCTTTCTCTTTTCTTTCTTTTCTTCGATCATCCTTTCCTTGTCTCTTTTAGTGGGTACGTACCCCAGGCCATGCCGATCCTTGTTCTCGGGAATTCCTAGGATTGAGGTCATACCTTCTTGATTCTTCCCACCCTTTTCTGTTGGTATCCCCTTTAGCATGACACGCCCACCATTAGTGCGGCATTGGATAAACAGGGTTTCTTAGTGGTGATCCCTACATAAGCGTTATCGACAATTTCCAACGCCAAAGCGGTTCCTGTGGCTTCCTCTGTAGCTTCAATGTAGCGTGTTGACGTCGGCTTACTCACCAGCAAATCTTGTTCTCCTGACACGATGACCAGTTTATCGTCCACTACAAACTTCAATTTTTGGTGCAAGGTGGACGATACTACTCCCGCTGAGTGAATCCAAGGTCTTCCCAGCAAGCAACTATAGCTGGGCCTGATGTCCATTACCTGGAAGTTAATAGTGAAGGTGAATGGCCCGATCTGGATCGATAGCTCAATCTCTCCCATTACTTCACTCTTGGATCCGTCGAAGGCCCTTACAAGCACGGAGCTAGGCTTCATATGAGTTTTGTCAATGGGTAACTTATCCAAGGTAGATTTAGGCATCACATTTAGGGAGGACCCATTATCTATGAGGACCTTGGCCACGAGATGCTCCTTACACTGAACTGAAATATGCAGTGCTTTGTTGTGTCCTCTCCCTTCCGCAGGTATCTCCTCATCATTGAAGTACAAATAATTGCATGCAGTGATGTTGCCAACCAGGTCAACAAACTGATTCAACGTAATATTCTGAGATACATGGGCCTCATTCAAAACTTTCATTTGCATTTTCCTATGGCTCTCAGAGTGCGTCAATAAGGTGAGTAGGGACACTCTCGCTGGCGTTCGATTCAACTGGTCTATTACCCCGTACTCGCTTTGTTGAATGAGCTTGAGAAATTCAGCAACTTCCTCATGGGGGATTTCTTTCTTATCCTCCTTCCCCGTGTTGCTTTCCTCGATCACAACCTCTTTTCCTTTGTTTTTAACTTCAATCGCTTTTGCGCTTTCTTCCACCAATTCCTTTTCTGGTTCTTCTACGATCTTCCCACGCTCTTTATCCGGGACATAGACTCGCCCACTGCGGTCATCCCTCCTATTCCCACAATATTGGTGACCGCTTGAGGACATCACGCTTATCATTCCCTTCAACTCGGACTTTTGCATCATATATCCAAGGGACTGCTTTGTCTTCCTTGTACGGAAAAGGAGATGGTATTTGAATAGTGATGGCCTTAAGGGCATTAGCCGCTGTAGGAGATGCACTCTTAGTGAATTGAATCACCAAAGGTTTTGGGATCATGGTTCCTGAATCTTGGACCATGGATACTTCCTTTTCCTTTTGAGAGATAATTCGGACCATGTTCACATCGAGTAATTTTTGGAGGATGACCTTAAACTCTTCACACTCCTTGGTGGACAGGATGTCTTCATTGTAAGGAGTTTCCTTGTTGACTTTTACCTTTTCAATCGCACCAGGCTCATGAGTTTCTTTGAATACTTCACTCATCGGGATTTCTACTTCAACAACATCCCTTATTATCCTTCTCCCATATTCGCCCCTATCATATTCACCGACGTGCTTAGTGGTTAGGTAACGGATTACTCCCCACGTTAGGGCTATTATCCTGGAAGCTCACCATTTTGCATTTATCGTGCTTTGGACTTTAACTTTCGTGAGCTCGGCAATCTTCTATGGAGTGGCTCACGCCCGCTGCGTGGTATTCGCAGGTGGCATCTGGATTATACCATTTTGGGAATGGCAGATGGGTTTCTGCGGACAAGGAACCACCAATGAGTTTTGAGCAGGTGCTGGTAAACATCTTTGTAACTCATAGGGATCTTATCAAACTGGATTGGGTTCCTTCCTTGGGAGTTCTGAGCTCTTGGCTGATTAAAATTCTGACCTCCTTGATTATCGGAAATGGGAAACGCTGACGTGGTAGTTGTCGCAACGTATAGAGGGGCACTACTCACCGCGTTTGTCTCTCCTTCTTTCTTCTTCTTGACGAAGGACTTCTGCGTTTTGGATGATGAAGTGTCGTTATGGATCTTTCCACTGTGCATCCCGATTTCCACGCGTTCCCCTATGACAATCAAATCAGAAAAGCTTGAGAACATGCTTCCAATCATTTTATCATAGAATGGAGGCTCAAGCGTGTCGATGAATGTATCAATCATCTCTTTATCCAATAGGGGGGCTCCACTTGAGCAGCCATGCTCCTCCATCTCTGGGCGTATTCTTTATAGCTCTCAGCGTCTTTCTTCTTCATATTTTGCAACTGGTTACGGCTGGGGGCCATATCCATATTGTACTTGTACCGCTTGACGAACGCATTTGCCAAGTCTTTCCATGAGCGAATTTTAGTACGCTCTAACTGCATATACCACCGCGAGGGTGCCCCAGTCAAGCTTTCTTGGAAGAAATGAATTAGGAGCTTGTCATCGTGGGAATGGGAAGCCATCTTTCGGCAATACATGAGCAGGTGGCTCTTGGGACATGTCTCCCCTTTGTACTTGTCGAACTCGGGTACCTTGAACTTTGGAGGTATAACTACATCAGAGACCAAGAACATGTCCGAAGCTTCGAAGCCAACGTGATCTGCCCCCTCAATGGCCTTTAACCTTTCCTCCATCATCTGAAACCTTTCCTTGGCTCGAGCATCCTCCTGAGGTGTGAAGATAGGCATGCACTCGAGCACTTGTGTTCAACCCGGGTTCCATCATTGAGGTGTCCGCTCTTGTGAACTACGGATAGGTATTTCATTCTCTTCCTACGATTCTCCTCCTACCATTATGCATGTGGTGTTCGACGATCTGCTCGCTTCTCGGGGTCAACTTGGCATTTAGGGCCATCAACAGATCGAACATCTGGCCCATTCGTGCACTCATCTGGTCAAGTTCTCCCCGCATAGCCTCTTGACTCTATTGCATGGCCTGCTGATTTTGTTCTAACGCGTCCATGAGCCTGGCTTGCGACCTTGTTCTATAAGGATGCAGATTCTTCGTGTTTTATTTCTGGGTTCAGAAGGACAATATGAGTATGGAGGAGTTGTTTATGTTATGCTCATATTATGTATGCCATGCACGTTTATTTATTTACTTAATTTGTTTTATCGGCTTATCGGAGAATCGCAAAAACTTTGTAAATGTCTCATCGGGTTGCTGCGTATTGCAAGGATAAATATTCCCATCAAAAGAAAATACCATAATTCAAGTTGTCCTGAGGGCTTACAAAATTGAGACGGAAATTGAAATTGCGAGAATTCAAATAAAGGACAAAAGACTAAGGGGATAGGGTTTTTAACTGTCACGCCGGATCTGCTTCTCCAACTCTCCCACTAAGCTCTTGCAGTACTCTATGAAGTTCATCACCTTCCTCGGCAAAGGTCGGAAACCTATTGCGGATTCTGCTTCTTCCAAGAGTTCTGGCATATCTTGGATACCTCTATTTGCGAGCCAGACCAATTTAGAGCAACGATCCATCCAGTACCGGGTTTCTCGATCAAACCAAGTAATGACTTCCCGCTGATCATCAATTTTCCCTTGCATACTGAGGACTTTCTCACGTTCCTCCTCGAGATCTATATGGTAGCCTATGAACTTTTCTTCCGCAATTCTCTTTTCTTCTTCGAGTTGGGCCTCGTGCAACTGCATGGTATTTTTCAACTGTTGTGTCAAGCTTTCAATCCGTTCTTGTAAAGCCTTACTAGCCTTTTGAGAATCAGTCCACATTTTCCTCAAATCCCCTTTTTCGCAGAGAACCAAACTTAATTCCTTTTTCACTAAGTCCAATTGTTGATTTGCTGCTTTCAGACAGCCTTGAGCTGAGACCGGCTTGCTTTTTCATCCTTGGCTCTCTTTTGGGTCTCCTTTAGAAATCCAGCTTTTCTGTCACATTCATCTCGTAGGACTTCTATATCTTGATATGCCCTTTTCAAATTCTCCCGAAGAAGTTTCTTATCCTCTTTCACCTTCTCTAAGGCCAGCTTTAATTCTTCCACTTCTTCATTCTCGGCAGGGGGTGGAGGCGGCATTTCTGGGACTAAAAACAAGTTTCGAAAAGGTAACTTGACTTGCTGAACTCTTGCCGCAACCCATTGACGGTACTTTTCATCCGTATGAGTGCTCTTGCGTCCTAGTGGTTTCTTGATTACTTTCCTCCAAGCTCGGCACACTTTTGTGAACAATGCCAAATCCGAAGAGCCCCGATCATGTATAATGAAAGCGGCTAGCTCTTCTTTGACAGGTTCTCCCAGCATGGGTGCACCGAGTTGTCTCAGGGCCAGAGTAGGATTGTAGTTGATGCAGCCTATAGTTCCAATGAGGGGTACGTTGGGGAATTCTCCGCACCGATAGATCACCTCTTTGATCTCTTGTTCTCTGGAATACCATATCACAGATTCTTCACTAAAACTCATCAAGTAAGCAGCCCATTCCGCATTGCTCCTAGGACCGAAGGGATGTCCCCTTTTTACCAAGTGACCTTTCAACCATAGGTACAAGATGGGGACACAACAACGAATTCGACCTCCTCCTTTCTCATGGCGTGTGTGGAGCTCATAGTATAAGTCCGCAAGAACGGCGGTAGTGGGATCCATACCTTGAGTTTTAAATGTTAGGAAGGCGTCAATGGCGGTTTTGTCCACAAAATGGTCCACATGAGGAAACAAGACCACTCCATAAATAATCAGGGCTACTACATCCATGGATTCCCTCAATTTTCCTTCGGCATGAAGGTCCTTAGCTTTTTCTTCTAGAAAGCTCCTGGAGTAACCTTCAAGATCTTCTTCTACCCTTAATGCAGCGTTCAAATCTGATTCAGAGATACCCAAAGCAAGGGAAATAGTACCTATAGTTGGAGTATGTTTTGCGTGACGGTACGGGCCTTTAGTCCTTCCTGGGATCCCCAAGATTTTCTGATATTCTTCTAAAGTCGGTGCCATTTGGAAGTTCCGGAACGTGAAACATCTCAGAGGAGGGTCGTAAAAAGCGGGCGATCCGTTAGGGCTCCCACTTGTACGTCCACATTTATCGGATCCAATATATTCCCAACTTTCCCCACGAAGCTAATCCGATCCAACTGTATCCACTTTTCAGCTATGAAATCAACCAAGGTTTTTAGATGCATCAAACGAGGCGGTTCGATCTTGAATTTCAAAGTGTTTCTCCTTTCTAACCTCAGAATCAAGGCTCACCAAAGACATTTGTTCCAAAGATTTTTGAAATTTCCGATAAGCCTGAACGAATGGGAAATTAGTGTTATGGCATATGCATGAATGAATGAGTATGACTTTGTTTTCCAAAAGAAAAATAAAATTGCAAATTTACTTTATTTTCGAAAACAGTCATTTTAATAAATATACCTTTTAGTACACATTAAGTTTATTTTTAGAAAATTTGTTACCGTTATTACTATTATTATTACACCCCCCCTTTTTTAAAAGGCCTAAGTATCTATTTTTCAAAATAGTTGATTAGGGCTCTAAAAGAGAAGTTTATATCGTAAAAAAAAATTATTTTTGTGATTTTTTTTTGAAATAAATAAGCGAAAAAGATAATAAGGGAGGGTATGCTCCTTTTGTGACCAAGGTTGGTAATTCTTAAAGGATCTATGGTTCACATTAAGTGCCTTTCTTTGGGTGGATTAAAGTACTAAACTAAAAGGTCCATAGAGCCAATGGTCCCATTTGAAAATGTTACCACCAATAATAGGTATACTATTAAAGGATGATTTTTTCTCAAGTGGAGCCAAACTCTAGGTGAGACTTTCGTAGGAACCTACTGGCCGTACGTCCAGTAGAGCACCCACTACGCAGTCTCTCCTAACTTAATGTTCACTCGGGCCCGGGTATAGGGCTCCCACTCATAGTGTGTGCAGATAAGTGTGCAAAGTGAAGTGTGTGAAAGGAGTAATGACCTAAAATTCTACCCGCTGCAAAATAAATAAATATATAATATTTACAAATGTCTTCTACCCTAGGGTTCAAATATACAAGCATATGAGCAAAATATACAATGAACAAATAGGAGTAGAAAAATAAAATACAAGGGAAATAAATCATGTAAGGCAAACAAACAAATTCAAACGATTATAAGGCCTAACTCTCTAGTGTCCCCAGTGGAGTCGCCAGCTGTGACAACCACCCTAAAATTTAAATGGAGCCGCCACCAATATTTTATTTTCATAGGAAAACATTGGAAAACCTATTTTGAATTTTTTTGAAGAAAAAGGTCTTTTGAACCAGATTTGAGTTCGGGAGTTGGTTACGCATAGGGAAGGTGTTAGCACCCCTAGAACGCCCATAAAATGGTACCCGTTAATTGTTTAGAGAAATTTGTTTGCCTTTTAAAAAAATAATTCCCTTTATCAAATTTTTAAAATAGTAAGAAAAAGAACCAATAAAAATTATTAAAAAAAGAAAACCTTTTTATTGTATTTATTATTATTTCATCTCCTTTCAATAAGACTGAAATACAAACTGAACTTAAGAATTACTTCCACAAGTTATTAATTTATTTATTTGAAACAAAATTTAAATAAAGAAACAAAATTTGAAAACTTCTTTTTGCTTTCATATCCCTTATCAATCTTTCATTCATTTCTGATTATTTATGAAATAAAAAATAATAATATTACAAATAAGTCCTTGGTTTGGGGCTGGCCCCATTGGAAGGCCAAACCAAACCCAAAAATTTCAATTTTGCTTTCAAGTCCTATTTTAATATAATAATTACAAATTGATCCCTTTTATCACATATTTACAATTCAGTCCTTTTTATAACGTATTTGCGGTTTAGTCCCTTTTTATCATATAATTGCAATTCAGTCCCTGCCTAGGGTTTGGCCCCGTTGGAAGGCCAAACCCTAGTCTCAACTCGTTTCAACCGAACCTCAACCAATCAACAGACAATCACAGCAACAGAAAATGCAAAGAAGGCAAAGAAATGAGAAGAAAGAATCATGTCATATATGTTCCGAATCAGAACATTCAGTCCAACATACCATTCTTTTTACACAGTCATTGTAAGAAAAGGAAACAGAAAATACAAGGATGAAGAAAATGTGTGAACCTGAATTGAAGCTTCCCTGGAAATTTCCAGAAAGCCAAAGAAAGGATTCAGAAGAAACCTAAACTAATGGTGTTTTAATTTTGGTTCTAGGGGGCGGGGGCCTCACGGGTTTATGGCTATGGCCTCCTTCTTCTGCCTCAGCCTTCTTCGTCGTCTTTTTCTGCTTCAATGTGCTCCTCTATTTCCACTTAGGGTTTGGCTTCTTTTCCTCGGGTCCCCCTTCTGGCTTGCTTTGTATGTCCTTTTATAAGCTCCAATCTTTGTCCTCATCTGCGAAAAAAAAGGGGAACAAACAAGTCAGTCCAAAATTTAAAATCAAATATTAGATAAAAAAATAGGAAAGAAGCGAGGACTCCCTTTTTGGCTTCCAGATTGTGATCTTCAGATCTGATTTGCCTGAGAGGAAACCGTGATTTGGGGAGAGATAGGGGGAGGCCGCGGCTGGAGAGTGTGAAGATTAGGGTTGTCTTTGAAAGGAGAAAGGATAGGAGATAAGAGGAAGAGGATGGAGAGATTTGAGGAGGAAAATTAGGGTGAAGAGAAGATGAGGCGCGGCTAGGGTATGAGAGGAGATGAGGTTGAGAGAGGATGAGGGTTGCGGCGCTGTGTTTTAGGGTTGGGGTTGAAGGTGAGTGGCGGTCTTGGCGTGAGCAGAGCTTAACGAGGAAGATGTTTCGAGAGAGAGAAGGAGAAGCGTAATGGAAGATTAGGTTACGATGTGAGGGAATTTAGGGTTAAGAAGAGATGGGTTGGGCCGCGTGTGGAAAAGAGGCGTGGCTTGGCTGGGGGTGCACGAGCGGAAGAAGCGGGGTGCAGGAATCAACAAGGCTGAAGGCGTGAAGAGGAATACGCAGGGGTGTGAGAATGAAATAAAAAGGGGGTGCGAGTAACGAAAAGGACATGGGCTGCGTGAAGCTGGGCTGGATCCAGTTTGATTTAATTGCTGTTTGCACCACCAAATTTTATTTCTTACACACCCCTTCTCAAATAAAATAATTCCATTTTTCTTTTTCTTCTCCTTTTATTTATTCTTTATTATAAAACCAAAAATATTATTTATTATTACTACTATTAATTAATTAAAATTTAAAATAAATAACAAAATAAAATAAAAAAAGCCAGACAAAATTAGGGTACTACACTGAGGCTTGGGAAAGCCACAAGGAGCTGCTCAAAAAATGTCCTCACCATGGTATTCCTATTTGCATCCAAATGAAAACATTCTATAATGGTCTCTCAGCTAGAATCAGGGATATGCTTCATGCTTCCTCTGGTGGAGCCCTTTTGGCCCAATCTTACAATGAAGCTTATGAAAAAATTGAGGCCATTACTGCCAATAGTTATCAGTGGCCTACTGCAAGATTGAGTGCAGCAAAGAAGGTTGCTGGAGTCCATGAGGTGAGTGAAATGACTACATTGTCTGCACAGGTGGCTTCAATTGCTAATATGCTGAAAAATCTGAATACAACAGGTGCATCCACAACACCTGCTACAACACCTGCTACCCTTGCAGAATCAACACCTGCACAAGCCAATACTATATCATGTGTCTACTGTGGAGGAGGCCACTTATATGAAGAATGCCCAAGCAATCCAGTTTCTGTCAACTATGTAGAGAATTTCAACAAAAACAATAATCCTTACTCCAACACCTATAACCCTGGGTGGAAAAATCACCCAAATTTTTCATGGAATAACAATAATCCTGTAGCACCTACTGTTGTGCCTGCAAAACCCACACAACCTCCTGGTTTCCCTGCTCAACCAGCTCAGAAAGCTGCTGCCCCTGCTATAGATAACTCAATGGAAGCTATGCTGAAGGCTTTCATGAATGAAACTAAGGCACAATACCAGAGCCAAGGAGCTGCCATTAAAAACTTGGAGAATCAAATTGGGCAGATTGCCACTGCCATGAACCAAAGACCAAGTGGTTCCTTACCTACCACAACTGAACCTGCCAAGCTAAAAAGGGATGAACAAATTCAAGCTATTTATTTGAGGAGTGGAACAGAACTCCCAGGTCCTTCCAAAAGACCTGAAGTCACTACTAGCCAGCCCTCAAAAGAAAAAGGAAAAGAACCTGAAGTGCCAAAAACCATAGAGTAGAAGTCTGGTGCCATGCCAACACCAATTCTTGCACCTGTTGAGAAACCTATACCAGCTGCTGCAAGCAACAAATTAACTCCTGAAGTTCCACCTCCACCATTTCCTCAGAGACTTAAGAAGGCCCATCAAGATAAACAATTTGACAAGTTTATTGATGTGTTGAAGCAGTTACACATCAACATTCCCTTAGTTGATGCTTTGCAACAAATACCAAATTACACCAAGCTTATGAAGGATGTTCTAACTAAGAAGAGTAGACTGGGGGTGTTTGAAACAGTTGCTGTGACTCAAGAATGCAGTATGCTGATGCAAAGTAAGATTCCACAGAAGCTCAAAGATCCTAGTTGTTTTACAATTCCCTGCACTATTGGTGATACTTATTGTGTAAGAGCCTTATGTGACTTAGGGGCAAGCATTAATTTAATGCCTAAGTCCAGCTTCCAGCAGCTTGGGATTGGTAAAGCCAGGCCTACAACACTCACTTTGCAACTGGCAGACAAAACTCTGGCCTATCCAGAGGGAAAGACTGAAGATGTTCTTGTAAAAGTGGATAAATTAGTGTTCCTTGCAGATTTCATAATTCTGGATTTTGAAGCTGATGCTGAGGTGCCTATCATTTTAGGCAGGTCATTCCTTGCTACAGGGAAGACATTAATTGATGTGCAGAAAGGTGAATTCACCATGAGAGTCAATGACCAAGAGATCAAGTTCAATATTCTCAATGCCCTCAAGTATCCTGCAAAAAATGTTGAGGAATGTTCCTTTGTCATAACCATTGATTCCTTGGTTCAGCATCAATTATTGAAGGACAAGGATGTGCTAAAAGAGGAATTGATTGCCATTGATAGTGAGCTCGAGCAAGAGAAGAAATTAGAAAAGAAAGAAACTGTGAATCAATTGTGGGCCAGAAAATATGAATCATTGGAACTCAATGATAAGAGTTTCAAAGCCGATGTGCCTTCTGTGGAAAAGCCTCCTGATTTAGAATTGAAAATACTGCCACCACATCTAAAGTATGCCTATTTGGGGGGAAATAACACTCTTCCTGTTATCATAGCTTCTGATTTAAGTGACCAGCAGGAAGAAGAATTGATTTCAGCCTTGAAGAAGCATAAGAAAGCTATAGGGTGGCAAATGACTGACATAAAAGGCATAAGTCCTACTCTTTGTATGCATAGAATTTTCCTTGAGGAAAATTCCAAAAATAGTATTGAAGCTCAAAGGAGGCTGAACCCTGTGATGAAGGAAGTAGTTAAAAAGAAAATCATCAAATGGTTAGATGCATGAATTATTTACCCAATCTCAGACAGTTCTTGGGTTAGCCATGTTTAATGTGTACCAAAGAAAGGAGGGGTTACTGTGGTTACTAATGAGAAAAATAAACTGATTCCAACTAGGATAGTTACTGGTTGGAGAATCTGTATGGACTATAGAAAGGTGAACAAAGCCACAAGGAAAGACCACTTCCCTTTGCCATTTATTGACCAAATGCTGGATAGATTAGCAGGCCAACATTTTTACTGTTTTCTTGATGGTTATTCTAGTTATAACCAGATTGCCATTGCACCAGAAGATCAAGAAAAGACAACCCTCACCTGCCCCTATGGCACCTTTGCTTTTAGGAGGATGTCATTTGGCCTCTGCAATGCACCTGTTACTTTTCAGAGGTGTATGATGCAATCTTCTTTGATTACATTGAGCAGACAATGGAGATATTCGTGGGTGATTTTAGTGTGTTTGGAGAGACTTTTCAAGCCTGCTTGATCAATTTAGAACAGGTGCTGGATAGGTGTGAAGAAACAAATCTAGTGCTGAATTGGGAGAAGTGTCATTTCATGGTGCAGGAAGGCATTGTTCTTGGACATAAAATTTCCAAGAAAGGCATTGAGGTAGATAAAGCAAAAATTGAAGTGATAGAGAAGCTGCCACCTCCCACTACTGTCAAGGGAATCAGAAGTTTCCTTGGCCATGCAGGGTTCTATAGAAGATTTATCAAGGATTTTTCCAAGATATCTAAGACTCTTTGCCAACTACTATAACATGGTACTGCATTTGAATTTGATGATCAGTGCCTCAAAGCCTTTGAGAAATTGAAGACTACTCTAGTCACTGCACCAGTCATTGTTGCTCCAGACTGGGAGAAACCATTCGAGTTAATGTGTGATGCAAGTGACTATGCTATTGGAGCAGTCCTTGGACAGAGACATAACAAAGTTTTCCACTCAATCTACTATGCAAGCAAGAACCCTTGTTGATGCTCAATTGAACTACACCACTATTGAGAAAGAATTGCTGGCAGCAGTGTTTGCTTTTGACAAGTTCAGATCATATTTGGTGGGAACCAAGGTGATAGTCTACACTGATCATTTAGCAATCAAATACTTAATTACTAAGAAGGATTCCAAGCCAAGGTTAATTAGATGGGTGCTCCTCTTGCAAGAATTTGACCTGGAAATAAGAGATAAAAAAGGAGTGGAAAACTAAGTAGCAGATCATTTATCAAGAATTTCATAAGAAGGAATTATCGCTGCACAACCAGTTGTAATTGAAATTTTCCCTGATGAGCAGTTACTTGCAGTCACAGGTGCCAAATCTGATGCTGTGGCACCTTGGTATGCTGACATTGTGAATTTCTTGGTCAGTAAAGTGGTACCCTCTGAGCTGAATTCTCAGTAAAAGAGGAAATTCTTTAAGGAAATCAAGGAGTTCTATTGGGATGACCTTTCCTGTACAAAAGGTGCTCTGATAACTTACTTAGAAGGTGTGCAGCAGAAGAAGAAATAGACAGCATCTTGCAGCATTGCCACTCAGCACCATATGGAGGACATTTTGGTGGGATGATGACAATAACCAAAGTACTACAAACTGGGTACTATTGGCCTTCATTGTTCAAGGATTCTCATGAGTTTGTGAAGCATTGTGATAGATGCCAGAGGGCTGGAAACATTTCAAGCAAACAAGAAATGCCCCTGAACAATATTCTTGAGGTAGAGCTCTTTAATGTTTGGGGCATAGATTTCATGGGACCTTTTCCTCAATCTTTTGGCAATCTCTACATTCTAGTAGCTGTGGATTATGTTTCTAAGTGTATAGAGGTAGTGGCATTGCTTATAAATGATGCTAAAGCAGTTAGCAAGTTCCTTCAAAGGAACATCTTCACAAGATTTAGGACTCCAAGGGCAATAATAAGTGATGAAGGCACTCACTTCTGTAACAAACTGATTGAGAAGCTCTTGCTGAAAGATGGAGTCAAGCATAAAATTGCAACTTCCTACCATCCACAAACAAGTGGCCAGGTTGAATTATCTAATAGGGAGATAAAAAGAATCCTAGAGAAAATGGTGAATCCCTCTAGGAAAGATTAGTCTCTTCACCTTGACGATGCTCTTTGGGCCTATAGAACTGCTTACAAGACACCTTTAGGCATGTCTCCCTATAGACTAGTCTTTGGAAAAGCCTGCCACTTGCCAATAGAGCTGCAACATAAGGCTTTTTGGGCTGTGAAAAAGCTGAATTTTGACTTGCAAGCTACTGGAGCAACTAGAATGTTGCAGCTGAATGAACTTGAAGAGCATAGGCATTTTGCCTATGAGAATGCAGAATTGTACAAAGCTAAAACAAAGGAGTGGCATGATAAGAAAATTCAGAAAAAGGGAGTTGGTTAAAGGCTCCCAAGTGTTGCTATACAACTCAAGATTGAAACTCTTTCCTGGCAAATTGAAGTCCAGATGGTCTGGGCCTTTCAAGCTGATCAAGTTGTACACTTATGGAGCAGTAGACCTGCTGGATGAGGCCACTGGTTCAACATTCAAGGTTAATGGCCAGAGAGTTAAGCAGTACTGGGGTGACCTTGTGGCAAGAACAAGGGTCACCACTGAATTACAAGACATTTAAAGTGAAAAAGAAGTCAGGATGAGGACTTTTCTAAATTAAGCGCTACTGGGAGGCAACCCAGATTTCTTCAACTTTGTTTAATTTGTGTTTTTCAGGAATAAAAATGGATCCATGGAACTGTTTGCTACTCTGAAGTGGTGGTGGTTGGTGTTAATTGGTTTAGGTGCTCAGTTATCTGGTGCCATGGCAGGGGTGCACCAATGGAAGGATTGAATATTCAGAAGCATTTGTTAAAGGATCAGGTGCACAGATGATGCCAATTGCTCTCCACTTGGGCATTTAATGAGTTGGCACATCACAAGTGCACTTTTATTGCGTGGTCCAATGGCAGTTTGCCACCTATCCATTGTTGGAATCAAATGGATTTAGAAACAATGACCCTTAATTATTTTGATGAAAACAAATAGTTAATAGAACAATTTATCCTATGTTGTATTTATTAGTGTGCAGAAGTTACTATTTATCAGAAGAAATTATCTCAGAAGACTAAGTGAAAGTGTGCATTTCACTCCCAGTTTCATGAATGTGAGTCTGGCATTGATCCTCTGAAAACTGCTGACGTCATCGTCTGATAGCCTCACTCTGTCTTGGTCAACGCTCTGATAGACCATGCTCTAGTGAGACCATGCTCTGTCTTGGTCAACACTTTGTTTTTTTGGTCAACGCTCAACAGACTATTGAATAGACTTCTCAGTGGAAGCCTTCGTCTGTTTCTACAAGACTCTGTTATATGAAAAGTCAACAAATTCTGTATTGAAGAACTTGCCTCTGTTTCAAGCTGACTCTGGTGAATAGAGTATCCCAGTAACAAGCATCGTCTGTTTGACAGTTGCTCTGATTGAAAATCAGACCGAATGTTCATTAAAGGCTACTTCATGTATTAAAGAGACATCATTGATGAGTATTTTAATGTACGAGGAATCAAAGGCCAAAGGGATTGTCAATGTTTATAATCATTAGAAAACTTGCTCAAGAAGTGTCTTATTTTTCAAAAAGATCATAAGGGACAAGATCCTGCAAATGTCTGTTATGTCAGTATGCAAGGGCAGAGTGAAAAACGACTTGACTTGCTAAAAGCTACACAAAGGGGATATGAAGTTTTGTCCTTTGGTGAAAAGAGTTGTTAAGTCACAATGACACTATTCACAACCCTAGCTATATATACCTTACTTCTCGCACTGAAGTAGGTTAACAAAAAAACTGAAATGCTGTGAATCAAAGTGAGCAACCAAGAAATTATTCCAAGTATCTGAGATCACATTGAACAAGCACTTAAACATTTTACTCTTTTAGTTTAAAAATTATTCTTTGTGCTTGAATTTTTCATTGTATATCCTCTCTGCTGAGAGTTATTTGATATCGTTTCAAACTGCTTTTGAACACTGTATTTAGCCCAGTAACTACTGCATTCCTAAGAGGCTTGACTGTACTAAGTCATTCTAAGAAGTTGTGAGTATAGCCAGTTTGGTAGTAGTATACTCTCAAGTGTAATCAGGTTGATTATAGTGGGGAAATCCTTCAAGTATGTGAAGGGACTAGACATAGCAATCAGGTGATAGTGAACTAGTATAAATCACTGTGTCATTCTCTTCTCCTCTCTTTACTTGTTTTCATTACTATTTTGATAAAGAGTTGTTTTAAAAAGGTTTTAAAAAACACACAAGTTTTAAGAAAAGATTTTTAAAACCCAATTCAAACCCCCTTTCTTGTGTTTTTGCCACGTTTAATTGATACTAGAGCTCAGCCTCATGGTTGAGCACTTAACAGTGTAAGAGGAAAAGATCTTATTCTTTATACATGGCAAGCAATGAAGTCGGTGGTCATGTTAACCGTCCTCCTTTGTACACTGGAACAAACTATGACTACTGGAAAAATGAAGTGAAAACCTTCTTCGAGTCTCAATAACTCGAACTATGGGATGTGGTTACTGAACCAGTTATTTCCAAGAACACACCCATTCCTAGGGACCAATGAGAAGATGAGCAGAAGAAAGCTTATCAACTACATCAGAAAGCAAGATATTACCTTATCTGTGCTATTTCTGAGAAGGAATACGAGAAATGCGGAAAGAATGAAACTGCCAAAGAAATATGAGACTCATTGGCTTTGGCCTATGAGGGTACTTCCCAAGTGCAAGAAACCAAGGCTAATATCTTGGTTAGACAATATGAACTATTCAAAATGGAAGAGCGTGAAAGCATTGAAACTATGTTTGGAAGATTCCAAACACTAGTTCATCGTCTAAAGGTTCTTAAGAAAAGCTATACCACTGCTGATCACGTAAAGAAAATCTTAAGAAGCCTGCCAAAGAAGTGGAGACCTAAGGTCATGGCTATTCAAGAAGCCAAGGACCTGAATGTCTTGCATCTTGAAGATCTTTTGAGTTCCTTGAGAGCTCATGAGCTTGAGCTAGATGAAGAAGAACATCCTAAGAAATCAAAGTCCATTGCTTTGAAATCTACAAACAAAGCATCCTCCTCTAAAGCACTTCTAGCTGAACTGGAAGCAGATGAAGGATCGTCTGATGAGAGTGGTGGAGACACAAACGAAGAAATTTCCTTAATATCAAGGAAAATTCAACGTATGTGGAAAAACAAAGGAAGGTTCAGGAAGCAGTTCCACAAGAAGGACTACAAGGACAAAAGCCAAGTTACTTGCTACGAGTGCAAAAAGCCTGGATATTTCAAGTCTGAATGTCCACAACTCGAGAAAGAGAAACCAAGGAAAGGTGGTTTCAAAGGCAAGAAGAAGAAAGGTCTCATGGCAACATGGGACGATTCTGATTCATCATCGTCTGATGATGATGAGGAACAAGCAAACATGGCTCTGATGGCTACCATAGGGTCATACAATGAAGAAGAAGATGAAGAGATTTGCTTAGCAACAGAGTTTAAACACCAGTCCTGGTACTTGGACAGTGATTGCTCACATCACACGACGGGAGAAAGGCGTATGTTCCAAGAACTCCAACTTAAAGAAAGTGGAACAGTGGGTTTCGGAGGAAACCAAAAAGGTAAAATCATTGGAAGTGGAAAAGTTTGTGAGAAATTTCTACCTTCAATTGATAATGTTTTACTTGTTGATGGCCTGAAGCATAACCTACTAAGTGTAAGTCAATTATGCGATAGTGGTTATGATATTGGCTTTAGTGATAATGCTTGTATAGTCAAGAGCAAGAAAAATGGCTCCATTTTCTTTAAAGCAAAGAGAAAGAACAATATTTATAAAATAAAACTTTTTGAGTTGGTAAATCAAAATGTAAAATGCTTTTTGTCAGTTAATGAAGAGCAATGGACTTGGCACAAAAGATTGGGTCATGCTAGCTTGAGGTTAATCTCAAAGCTTAACAAGAAAGAACTTGTTAGAGGCTTACCAAATCTTAGGTATCAATCTGATTCTCTTTGTGAAGCATGCCAAAAAGGGAATCAAACAAAATCTTCTTTTGAATCCAAAAATATTGTTTCCACCTCAAGGTCACTTGAGCTTTTGCATTTAGATTTATTTGGACCAACTAGAACTGCATCCTTGTCTGGAAAGAAATATGGCCTAGTAATTGTTGATGACTATACTAAATGGACGTGGGTAAAATTCCTAGCTCACAAGGATGAGTCAGTTGCAATGTTTTCTGTTTTCTGCAAACAAGTGCAAAATGAAAAAGGTTTTTATATTATAACAATTAGAAGTGATCATGGTGGAGAATTTGAAAATGAATCATTTCAAAACTTCTGTGATGAGCATGACATCTCTCACAATTTTTTATCCCTAGAACACCACAACAAAATGGTGTTGTAGAAAGGAAAAATAGATCCCTTCAAGAAATGGCCAGAACCATGATTCACGAAACTAATATTGCAAAGCACTTTTGGGTAGAAGCAGTAAACACTGCATGTTATATTCAAAATAGAATCTATATTAGACCTATCTTGAATAAGACTCCTTGTGAATTGTGGAAAGGAAGAAAACCCAACATTTCATATTTTTACCAATTTGGGTGTGACTGCTTTGTTCTTAATACAAAAGACAGTCTTAGAAAATTCAATTCAAAATCACACAAAGCTATCTTTTTGGGATACTCTGAACGCTCTAAAGCTTACAGAGTATACAACAAAGAAACATTAATTGTTGATGAATCTATGCATGTGAGATTTGATGACAAGAAGCTTGAAAAGAAATGTCAGAGCTAGATGAGATCTTTACAGATTTACAGATAAGCAAAGAAACAGACAATGGTGTCACATGTGCTAACTCTGACTCTGCTTCTGGTGATAAAACTCAAGAAGAGATATAGCGGACTGGAAGTTCAAACCTCATCACCCGAAGGACCAGATCATTGGTGAACCAAGTGATAGAGTTAGAACAAGATCATCTCTCAGAGAACACTCTGACTTTGCGTTACTGTCAGAAATAGAGCCCAGGACAATTGATGAAGCACTAACAAGCGATGGATGGATACTTGCTATGCAAGAAGAGCTTAATCAATTTCAGAGAAATGATGTTTGGAAGCTTGTGCCTCCTCCCGAGGATAAGCAAGCCATTGGAACCAAGTGGGTTTTCAGAAACTAACTTGATGAAGATGGCAAAGTGGTAAGAAACAAGGCTAGACTTGTTGCACAAGGGTATTCACAAGAGGAAGGTATAGATTATACTGAAACCTTTGCTCCTGTAGCTAGACTTGAAGCAATTAAAATATTATTATCATATGCTGCACATCATGTCATTACTTTATATCAAATGGATGTAAAAGTGCTTTTTAAATGGTTTCATAACTGAAGAAGTGTTTGTAAAACAACCACCTGGATTTGAAGATATTGCTTATCCAGAGCATGTCTTCAAACTTAAAAAGGCTCTCTACGGTCTTAAACAAGCCCTTAGAGCTTGGTACGAGAGATTGAGTTCCTTTTTAATATCAAATAGTTTTGAAAGAGGACAGGTGGATACTGCACTCTTTAGAAAATCATGTAAAAAACATTTTATTATAGTTCAAATATATGTTGATGATATTATCTTTGGTGCTACTAATGAATCTCTTTGTGAGGAATTCTCTAAGCTTATGCAGAATGAGTTTGAACTGAGTATGACGGGAGAATTAAAATTTTTCCTTGGTATTCAAATCAAGTAATGTCAAGATGGAACCTATATCCATCAGACTAAATATGTGAAAGAACTCTTAAAGAAGTTCAAGCTTGAGGAAACGAAACCTATGAGCACACCAATGCATCCAACATGTGCTCTCGGCAAAGATGAATCTAGTAAAAAGGTAGACCAAAAGGTATTTAGAGGCATGATTAGTTCACTCCTTTACTTACTGCCTCAAGGCCTGATATTATGTTTAGTGTGTGCTTATGTGCTAGATTCCAATCTGATCCTAGAGAATCTTACTTAACTGCTGTTAAGAGAATCTTTAGGTATCTCAAAGGAACTAGCCTTAGTCTACTTTATAAGAATTCAGAAAATTACAAGTTAGTAAGTTTTTGTGATGCTGACTTTGCTGGAGATAGAATTGAAAGAAAAAGCACAAGTGGTGGCTGCCAATTTCTTGGAGCAAACCTTATCTCATGGTCTAGCAAAAGGCAAAGCACAATTGCACTATCAACAACAGAAGCTGAGTACATATCTGTTGCAAGCAGTAGCTCACAACTTCAATGGATGAAGTATCGGTTTGAGGACTATTAGATTAAAGAGAGTAACATTCCTATATACTGTGATAATACCTCTGCAATATGTTTGACTAAAAATCCTATTCTGTATTCACTGCTAAACATATTGAAATTAAAATCACTTCATTAGAGACTATGTTCAGAAAGGGATACTTGAAATTAAATTTATTGATACTGACCATCAATGGGCAGATATCTTTACAAAACCGTTGCTGAAGATAGATTCAACTTTATAAGAAAAAACTTAAATTTTCATCTTATAAAGGAATAAATGTTTAATTTGAATATATTTGCCTTTGTTTTTGTGCCTCTGAAATGCCTGCCTCTGTTTTTGACATGTGCCTCTGTTTTATGTGTTCGTCTGTTATACATATATGCCTCTGTTTTTAAGTTGTCTCTATTTTATATATATTCATTATTTACATCATCTGTTTGTGGTAACAGTTCATATTCATGTGAGTCTATTTTGAGTTCCCTCTGGGAATCTTGTGTACACGTGTCTCTCTGAGACTGGTTGATGTGTTAGTTGCTGAGATTTACTCTCATTGAGTCATTATTGTTTTTACTGCCCGATGACAATTTTACTGCGCCGCTTTAAAACTGTGCGTGACACGTTTCATTTTTTAAACGACAAATTATTTATTTCATTTATTTTGAAAACTGAACAAGGCGGTTTGTCTTCCTTAACACGTTTTAGATACACTCACTCATTCACTCACCCACTACCCACTCTATCTTTTTCTGAGAAGCCTCACACTTGAAACCCTAAACCCCATTCTCGCTACGTGCTCTCTGCTTCTACTACTCTCTTCTGCAATTGACGCTTCACTATTACCAGTTGTGTATGGTCCTGAACCTGAACCTCTACCTACTTTGACGAATGCAAAGCAACATCAACTGAAAGTGATGTGCGAATCAGATGTGAACTTCAAAGATCTTGTTGATAATGGATACGACTTCAGAACTGATTTTGCTGATATGGGCATTGTAGATTTCTTCTACATGGAGAACTATCCCATCTACCACGAGCTTGTGAAGGAGTTTTGGAAATTTGCCAGAACCAAGGGCAACACCATCTACAACTATGTGCAAAAGAGACACATAGTAATTACACAGGACTTGATCTCTAACGTTATCAAGTACCCCAACTCTGGAAGAAGACTCACAAACAACTGGGAAGTCGAGTATGGTGGAATGGAAACCATCAACTCTACTATCTATGAGAACCTTGGAAGTTCAGAGACTGTAGACATGAAGAATAGGTTTCGGGTGCTTTTCAAGATCATCAAGAGTTACATTCTACCCAAGTCTGGATCTGTTGACACTGTGAATTCAGACCACAAGTTTGTTATGTGGCATTATGAACTCAAATCCAAGATCAATCTGCCAAGCCTTATCTTCGATCACTTGCGCATAAATATTTCTTTCTCCAGGAACGAGAAGAACCTGAATATACCCTATGGAAGGGTGATCTCTGCGCTTCTGGCTAATCAAGGACTTATTAAGCATCTTCAAGGGTTAAACACTGAAGAAGCTGGAGTTGCACTACAAACTGTAAGTGCCCCAATCTTCAACAGTGATAACTTGAAGAAGATGAGAGTCTTATCTTCAAAAATTATTGCTTAAATCCAGAAGAAAGAGGAAGCTACTGCCAAGCCCATTAGGAAGGAAAAGAGGAAGATTACTGAGGTTGCCTCTCTTGAGCCTACCAGAAGAGTAACAAGGAGTACTAGTATTTCGATTGGCTCCCATGCACCTCCACTGGTCCCACTAGTGAGACCTGCCTTCATGCCCTCAGTAATACCAGAAGAAATAGAGGAGAAGAATGTTGATGTTGATGAGATGATTAGAAAATCTCAAGAGGAATGCCTCCTATTCCATGAGGATCTTAGGCGGAAAAGGCTACAGGATAAAGCCTCTGCTGCTGCAACTGCTCCTTCTGCTGTTGCCTCCGGCACTGCCACTACCACTACTGCTACTGCGACCACCGCAAAAAAGAAGAGAATAACCAGATTGGCTGATCTCCCTGCTCCAAAGAAACCCAAGGTATTAGATCATATTGTTGATTTATATGATTCTGTCTATAATACCTCCACTGCTGCAACTGGTTCCTCTGTACCCCAACCCTCACAATCCTCTCAACCATTACCATCAAATCCTATTCCTCCCCTCCAACCATCAAAACCTATTCCTCCTCCACAACATCCTAAATCTGTTCCTTTTTCCAAATGTTCTAAACTAATCCATTCTAAGCCTACCCAAAAGCATTTGCCTTCATTACCTTCTGACTCTTCATCTGATAAAGATGAAGAGGATTACGTCCCTCTGAGACAAAGACAGAGACCATTACCCAAAGTCTCAATTCCTTACATTGAGCCCATCTCTGTTGCTCACCCATCAATCAACACTACTGCACCTATACCATCACCACAATCCACACCAATTTCTTCACCTCAACCACAAACAACTACCACACCACCACCACAACCTAAACCTAGCACTCCTCCACCTAGCTCTAAATCACCTCTCTTAGTTCAACCTGACCTAAACCTACCATCACATCCTGAAACAGAACCTGAGCCTATTATCCAGGAACCCCAATCACCTGGCTTTGATACAATTTGTGATGCTCAACCCCTTACCTCCTTACAACTAGTTTCTGATCCATCTCTTCAACTCGCTATACTTATACCCTCACCACCATAAATCCATTCTCCACCTCATTCACCTATTCATCCTGTGACTGAATCTACTACAGAACTAATTGTAGATGATGACATGGTCATTGCTGCTGAAGTAGTTCAAGAACTTGAACTGGACAATGATGATGTAACCATCATTGATCCACCAACCCTGCACCTTCTTGCATCTCCTGCTCCAGTTGTTCAAATTGGGTGTGAACCTCCTCCCAATCATCGTGAAGCAGTAGTTGTGCCTTCTAATCCACGCCTCTTTGCTAGATATGAGGTGTTTAAGGCTAAAAGGACTTTTGAGCTGGATACAGAGAAATACATTGAAGAAGACAGAATGGATGGTATTGGGTCTGCTTTGGCTCTAGAAGACTTCATGGATAACTGGTACTTTGTAAACTTTTGGTTTGAGAAACACAAAAGGGATCAACTTGAGAGAAATAGAAGACTCCTAACTGCTTCTGCTTGGAGTGTCCCTCAAAGGGTTGTAACCCCTGCTGTTTAGGAACCAGAACCTGCTCCCATACCTTCACTTGCTTCTGTTCCTCAACCTGCACCAGAACCAGTAACTCCTCCTCCTACTTCAACTGCAATGGTGACTCAACCCTCTGCGTCTGGGTCTGCTTCTGCATCCACAAGTCATTCTGTTGTTGTTCCTAAAGAGGTCTTGGACCAACTTATTGAAGACAAATTTCAAGGAATTCAAGGAAGTTTCCAACAAGAGACATGAGGATGTCACTTCTATGCTGTAGTTTATAGTGGATCAGTTGAAGAAACCCTAGATAGCCTTTTGGTTTTGGTTCACCCTTTTGTTTTTTTTAGCCTTGTACTTGTTTTTATCTTTTTAGTAGGAAAACAATTTTGTAATGTGGTATTTTTACCTGATAAATGAAATCATTATTGTTCGATACTTATTCTATTTTAACTTTATCTCTCTCAAACTCTGTTTTGACTATGATGTTCTTTATTTATTCTTAACCTTTTTGTCTAATGACAAAAGGGGGAGAAGAAAAATAGAAATATAGAGTAATTGATGAACCTGATGGATCAACCAAGTGTCGTCATGCATTGCATTTTTGCATTATTTACTCTGATACATTAACTTGGAATGTATAATCTGATGATGTGTTAATATATATACTCTGATAGATCTCTCTGTTTATGAAAGCTCTGATACTTTATTTGGAATGTTCAGATGTGATACATTCATCTGATATGCCTTTACACTTTGAAAATATTTATATGTGCTTAATTCAGGGGGAGCCTCTGAAATTCCTTTAAGTAAATATTTTTCTAAATGGAAAATTATTTATCAATCTACGTATTTGTCATCATCAAAAAGGGGGAGATTATTGGAATCAAGTGGATTCAGAAACAATGACCCTTAATTGTTTTAATGATAACAAATGGTTAATAGAACAATTTATCCTCTGATGTGTTTATTAGTGTGCAGAAGTCACTATTCATCGGAAGAAATTATCTCAGAAGACTAAGTGAAAGTGTGCATTTCACTCACAGTTTCATGAATCTGAGTCTGGCATTGATCCTCTGAAAACTATTGACGTCATCGTCTGATAGCCTCTCTGTGTTGGTCAACGCTCTGATTTCAGTCAACGCTCTGATAGACCATGCTCTGTCTTGGTCAACGCTCTATTTTTTGGTCAACGCTCAACAAACTATTGAATAGACTTCTCAGTGGAAGCCTTCGTCTGTTTCTACAAGACTCTGCTATATAAAAGGTCAACAAATTTTATACTGAAGAACTTGCCTCTGTTTCAAGCTCACTCTGGTGAACAGGGTATCTCAGTAACAAGCATCGTCTGTTTGACAGATGCTCTGATTGGAAATCAGACTGAGTGTTCATTAAAGGCTACTTAATGTATTAAGGAGACCTCATTAATGAGTATTTTAATATACGAGGAATCAAAGGCCAAAGGGAATGTCAACGTTTATAATCACCAGAAAACTTGCTCAAGAAGTGTCTTATTTTTTAAAAAGATCATAAGGGACAAGATCCTGCAAAAGTCTGCTGTGTCAGTATGCTGTTGTGGCTCAGGCAAGTGCACATGATCGTAACTCGTAATAATAGTGGAGTATTTTTAAGACTCCGAATATCGAACCCACAGAGAATGCGCTAGTACTAAATTAATAGAGATCCTTATTATTTAGACGAATGAAAGTAATGGTTTTGAGAGCAAGACAATTGAATTGTAAATAACGAGATCAAAGTAATAACGCAAGAACTAAAGAGAAATCAATTAGGAAAAGCCTAGGGGAACCAGGTTCACTAATACTAGATCCTAAATCGATTACCTTTTTTATTATGAAATATTTCCTTATTGAAAGCCAACCACCCACTCTAATTTACTAAGGGCTTCCTAGCGTGCAATAGCCTTCCTCCTAACTAATTACTCCGTTTGGTCCTGGAAGATAATTAAAGGAAAGAGCATTAAGTACATGTGGGTTTGTCAATCTAATAACTGATTGGAAACAAGCAATAACCTATCAGGCATATAAAGCGAGTTCTGTGATCCTAGAGTTCCACTAGTTAACTATGATCCTGTTACCACAATTAACTAATTTTATAAAGAATTGGCCAGATCCTATGGAATTAAGCATACTAAGATCAACACATTCAAAAGGATAATAGGGAATTCAAAATCGCAATTAAATAGATATTAAGAACATAATAAAAGATCCCCCATCACCCCTAGTGATGGAGTTAGCTACACATCTTGTTTCTCAACAAAAATATAGAATAACATAAATCCTAACATGCAATCCTAAAAGAAAAGAAGACAAGAGACAAGAGGCAAAGTCTAGAGCAAAAGACAGTAGGTAAAGTTTAAAGCAAAAGACCATCACTCAAAGAGAATGAATTCTCCCCTAGAGAGTGAGTTAGTTCTGAAAAGGGGATAAGAATGCCTATTTATAGGCTCTAGTGCAGATTTAGGTCAACTGGCTTCAAATCTGTGCATTCTAGGCCTCGTTACGGGGGTACTAACATTATGTATGACCCACTTCGCATTTTATCGGCGCTGGGTTGTACTGGACAATATATACGGCCGCACCACCCTTATGTACGGCTGTACCTTCCTTTTTTTTACCTATGCAGCCTTGTAGATCTTTTCGAGAGCTTTCCAACACCATAAAGATCACCTCAATCGGACATTCCTAGCTCAAGATATGGCCAAAATACCGCAACAACGTAAAAGCTGAATTCTGCACTATGTACGACCATACTAAAGGGATGTGCGGCCGTACCCATGGAAAACTTCAGTGTTTGCCCGTATTGACTGCTCTGTACGCCCCTACTATTGTGCGCAATTAGGTACGGCCATACTGACTGACTGTCAGGCCATACCACTCGTCTATAAGTGCTAAAAATCTCCAAAACTAGCCAGAATCTTCTCAAAATTACTTTTTTTGCTTTTCAAGTTGCCTTTAATACTTTTTTGCATAAATGAGGAAATAGTGAGCATATTTTATCTAATAAGGAATAAAGTCATAATATTTTATACTCAAAATACCCCAAAATAATAGACAAAATGGAGTGTTAACATATGCAAGAGCAGAGTGGAAAGCGACCTGACTTGCTAAAAGCCACACAAAGGGGATATGAAGTTTTGTCCTTTGGTGAAAAGAGCTGTTAGGTCACAACGACACTATTCACAATCCTAGCTATATATATACCTTACTTCTCCCACTGAAGTAGGTTAACAAAAAAACTGAAATGCTGTGAATCAAAGTGAGCAGCCAAGAGATTATTCCAAGTATCTGAGATCACATTGAACAAGCACTTAAACGTTTTACTCTTTCAGTTTGAAGGTTATTCTTTGTGCTTGAGTTTTTCATTGTATATCCTCTCTGCTGAGAGTTATTTGATATTGTTTCAAACTACTTTTGAACACTGTATTTAGCCCAGTAGCGGCTGCATTCCTTAGAGGCTTGACTATACTAAGTTGTTCCAAGAAGTTGTGAGTATAGTCAGTTTGGCAGTAGTATACTCTCAAGTGTAATTAGGTTGATTATAGTGGAGAGATCCTTCAAGTGTGTGAAGGGACTAGACGTAGCTATCAGGTGATAGTGAACTAGTATAAATCACTGTGTCATTCTCTTAACTTCTCTTTACTTGTTTTCATTACTATTTTGTTAAAGAGTTGTTTTGAAAAGGTTTTAAAAAATACACAAGTTTTAAGAAAAGATTTCTAAAACCCAATTCAAACCCCTCTTTCTTGTGTTTTTGCCACGTTCAGCCACTCCACATCCTTTCACCCTGAGTTGGTAACTCACTCTCTCCCCTCTCATTTAATTTCTCAACGGGCAAGAATTAAAGACCCAACCTCCCCCGGTTCCCAAAATAGTAACCACCCACTCATGCTCACTTTCACCTCCATAACCCCCTACTCTCTGATAACTTCTACCATTACCCCATCACCTTAACTTTCACCATTCGTGCCAAACTAACCCTTCCCTTAGTTTTTAACCCCAAAACTCACCCCAGAAACACACTCTCTCAATCTGTGAAAACCTTGCAACCTCTGATTCTGAAACCATAGATATCCAAGCCCTAGCCCGTTAGAAACAACTCCTAATAGCCATCAGAACCAAACACGCGGGTGTGATTGCAAAACTGCAGTGCCAAATCTGGCATCAGAGGATTGTTTCTTTGATGAGGCCACAAAAGAGAGGTATGAAGATTGCATAAAGAAAAGGCCTCTTTACCCTGAAAGGGGTTTTGACCTCCAAAGGATTTCCCCTGATATTTTGTTGATGATTGAGCAGTATAAGTGGGAAACCTTTTATTCTCACCCCAAAAGCCCTGTTACTGCCATTGTTTAGGAGTTCTATGCTGTAATCCCTACTCATGAAGAAGGAAAGACTCAGCCAACTCATTCAAACATTAGAGGGGTCAAAGTCTCCTTTACTGCTGAGGACATTAACGAGCACTTCTCCCTACCTTTGACAGGAGATGCCTTTGAGAAGAGGATGAAATCAGTAAGGGAGAAGAAGATGGATGAGATAAGGAAGCAATTGACTGTAGAAGGAACTAAATGGGAGAAAAGGAAAGGATAAGATTTCAGAATCAAGAGGAACACCCTGATTCCCCTGCGAAAACATGATACAACTTCATGACCACTAGTTTGCTTCCCACTACACACAATCAAACCATTGATAAGGAGCGAATTGTGCTCCTTCATCACATTTTGGAAGGAAAACCGGTTAATGTGGGAAGACTGATTCACAGAGAGATTCTAGATTGTGCCAAGAGGAGTAAGGACAATTTGTTCTTCCCTTGTTTAATAAATGAACTCTGCAAGACAGAGGGGGT
This sequence comes from Calophaca sinica, assembly GCA_037113605.1. Classification (NCBI taxonomy): domain Eukaryota; kingdom Viridiplantae; phylum Streptophyta; class Magnoliopsida; order Fabales; family Fabaceae; genus Calophaca; species Calophaca sinica. The sequence goes on from CM073731.1 coordinate 36,514,016, forward strand.
GGCAATTTTTGGAGGAGAGGAATCTTGGCCAGTACCTAAACCATGGGAAACCACTTGCACCACTACTTATGCTAACCCTACTGAAGAAGGATCTGAACAATGGACTGAGGTGATGAATCAGTTGTTGGAAAAACATCAAGCTTTTTGGAAATTTACTCAGGAACAGTATATTCGGCAGAAGAAGCTTTTTAGCCTCAATTTTCAGAAGAAGCTCATTATTCCACCCCCTGAATTTCCAGATTGGATTCTGGCAAATCAGGAAGCTGCACAGGAGCATGATGATGAGCCTAGGCCTAGTAGAGTTATGAAGCAGAAAAAGAAGGTTGCTACAAAGAGAAAGGAGCCAGTGGTTGATACTGAGGAAAGTCCACAAGAAGAGGGTGTGACTCAGCCTGAAGGATCAGTGCCTAGCACTAAGGGTGCTACTGCTGAGAATGTTGATGTGTCTGGCCCCAATTAGGATGTGAATGTTGAAAAAAGAAGGAGAGGAAGTAACTGCAGAAAAAGAAGCAGGAGTAGAGAAGAAGGCTGAGGTTTGAAAATGTGAGTGAGGGAGAGTTCTTTGAGACCCACGATGAGACACCAGCCACCACACCACCCAGGGAGGAGAGGACTTCAGAGATTGATGCTGCTGAACTTGATGTTGCAGTGGCAACTGCCACAGCAAGTGTTGGCCTGGCACCTGAGAAGGAAAAATAGGTTGCACTTAGTAGCCCAAAGAAGTCAGTGCATGCTGCACCTAAGCAGGCACCACTAAAAAGAACCAAACTACATGCAATGAGGCCTAAGCTGAAAGAAGTGTCACCACAATAAGGTAGTGCTAATTCTGGCACTGATGCTGAGGATAACTGGGTTCCACCACCCCCTCCTGCTAAGAGTCCACCTAAAAAGAAAGCCTCACCAGTTGAGGCAAGCCAGAAAAAGGGCAAGAAGAGGGCTGCTAAAGATGATGTATTCACCATAACTGGTGAGGAGGAGGATGAGGAGCCTAATGCCAATTTGCTAAAGAAGACAAAGCCAATAGGTTAGCAGAGAAGGAGGAGCTCTAGGCTTCAAGCAGGGATTTTCTCACCCTGATCTTTTATTGCTTTCTATAGTAAATATGTAATATGTTTGGTTGTTTGTGTTTGTTGAATTTAGTTTTAGTTTGTTTATAGGTTACTTAGTTATTTTATTTGTGTCAACTCTCTCTCTAGCATGGATTATTTGCAGTGGGGACACTGCAAGGAACTATGTAGGGGGAGGGACAGCTTAGGAGTTTTAGTGTTGCATTTGTAGCAATGTTTTTCTGTTCTTCTATGCTGTTTAAAAAAAAAATTGGTTGACACAATGGCTGAGCTTAATGAGGAATTTGTGCATGGTGTTGTTGGAACTTTGTGTTGATTGGTAATTGATAGGAGTACTAACCTTTGACACAAACCCTTAGCTTGAGAGAAAAGAATAGGTAGCTCGTGAACTAGTTGATGTTGAACCCCTAGAGTGAACTGAACTTTGTTGCCAAATTTGACCAATGAGGGGGGGTAGGCAAAAATATAAGTTTGGGGGTATGCTCATTGTAAATATTCTTAGAATAGGTCAATGCACACATCAGTAAATTAGAAAAAGCCAAATATAAAAAAAAATAGAATAAGTCTCTTTGTTGAGTAACCAGGTAACTTCACTACAAATGTTGTTATTCGCGTCAAAAGACAAGGAGGCAAAAATCTAGAACAAGGCAAAAAGCAAAAGAATAGAAAAAGTGTGCATTGAACCTTAGTTATTCAATTGTGTATGCAATTATGTTTGTTATGCATTCCTTAGTGCCCCATTGTAAGCCTATTCCCCTTTGTTAGATTAGGAGGTGCAGATTAGGGACACTTTAGGGGGGAAATTGAGATGAACTTGATAGGTCTCTACTAGCTTTTTAATTGAGCATAAGGGGTGCACACACACACTTGAAGTCAGTGGAACAAATCAAGGAAGCATGAGGCACAAAAGGGATTGCTTGACAAAGTGTTAGTCCGAAAGTGAAGCCATGTGAAAACCAACCAATAAATTTGAATTCATCTTTTCAGTTGCTGCTGCATTTGTAACACTTTGCTGTTTTGTGTTTTTGCTTGCATGTCATTACTTGAGGACAAACAATGGTTTAAGTTTGAGGGTGTGATAACTCTTAGAAATAAGAGTTATTTATGCTTTTATGACATTAAATCATGTGAGTTCAAGAGTAATTTAGAGTCCTTAATAGGTAGAAATATGCAAAAAATGTGTTATCCCTTGCTTAAAGCTGTTTTGAGGCACTTTGGTGCCTTTTTGAGCATTTTGATGTGTTTTGATGTTGTGCAAGATTTTAATGAAAAATGCCCAATGCCATGGCATCGAACCCTGATATTGGCAGCTCTTGGATAAAGCACAGCAGCGTGTTTTTAAAGACTCACTATAAGCTGGAAAAAAGGACCATGTCCTTTAGTGTAAGGTTGTAGCGCCCTCAGCTGGTCCCCACTGCAAATACTGTGTTTTCTCTCTCTCAGCTACAGGACAAAAACCTTTATTTTTGGGCCAAAAAGGAATGTCTTTCATTGGGATAGGAAATTGTCAGCCCATTTGGAGAGATACTATAAATGCTAAATGACCTAATCAAGGGAGGCAGGCTGGTATTGTGGGATTCTCTAGGGCAGCGTCTGTCCCCTGCATAGGAACAACCACATTCATCTTCTTCTTCCTGAAGACACCATTAACAAGAGCTCAAGCTATTTTCATGGAGGGAAAGTACTAGCACAACACCTGATCTTAGCAGTTCCAGCAAGACATTGTTGGAATAGGAGGATCTCTCAACTTGACAAAGCTGGGAGTGAACTCTATTTACTGTTTTATTAGTTTCTCTGTAACAGTTCTAACTCTAGCTTAAGTGCCATGGAATCTGTTTACATCACCTGTTTTTATTGTTTTATTTTTAAGCTCATTAAGAGCTAACTTTCTTAAGCTAGGATGAAGTGAAATTGTATTGGAACCTTGTTGGTTTATGTCTATCAGTTTTTATCTAAGCACTTTTGACTCATGCGAATTTATTTACTGATTGCTTGACTAAAGTTTGATCACCTTAGGTTGGGTACTTATATGTTAAGTGCTGAAAGGGTTTAACATGCTAAATTCATGGGTTAATGTGAGAGGTATTAATTAAAGGACACTTTGATTAACTTTGATTAAACTAGACATAGGAAATCTGTCTCACAGAGTGTTCTGGGCCACATTTATTAGACAAGGGTGGATATAATTGGGGCTTAGACATAAGGTACCATTTACTTAACTCTGGTGAAAGTGATTGAAAGGCACACACATCAGTGCATTGCGCTCAGGTGCCATGGCACTGACTGATAGCACTGAATCAACTTAGTGAAAATATGATGGATCTGAAATCCTAGCTGCTTTAACTCAAACTTTTACTTAATCACTTACTTATTACTGTTCTGTTTAAACAGTACTTGCACAAAAACTTGATGTCTATTTTCTGTTTTTATTATTTACTCACTAACTTACTTGCTATTAGAAAAACTTGTGAAAGAACTTAATCAATTCTCGTGGGAACGATCTCACTTACATTTTATTACTTGTTTTGACTGTGTATACTTGCCCAACTACATTTTCATACAACACTACACTCCGTCAAAAAAAAAATGAAAAGGTGAAAAGTGTAGATAAATGAAAGTTTTATTTTGGCTTAAATATGTTTTTAGTCCCTGTAAATATAAATTGTTTTGATTTTAGTACCTATAAATTTTTTTGTTTGTTTTTAGTCCCTACAAAATATTTTATTTTGATTTTGATCTTTTTAACCAAAATTCATAGAAAATCCATCAAAGCACTTCATTTTCCTGCCAATATTCTTATGAATCTTGATCCGAATAACTAAAAACCATTATTTCGACCAAAATTTATAGTAAAATTCATAAAAAACATTTCATTTTTCTATGGAATTCCGTATGAATTTTGGTCAAAAGGACCAAAATCAAAATAAAATATTTTGTAGGGACCAAAAACAAATAAAATATTTTACAGTGACTAAAATCAAAATACTTTATATTTGCAGGGACTAAAAACATATTTAAGCTTTTTAATTCTAAAAATTTGTTTTTTTGGTAAAAAATTTTAAAAATTACTTTAACTAGTAAAAAATAGTTTGTTTTAATTTTTATATATGTTATCATAATAAAAGAAATTTAATCTCCTTTGAGTGAATAACTAATAATTGACATTTTTTTACAGGTACTAATAATTAACATGACAACCAATATTGATTTAATTTGATTTAATATGAAAATTTTAAATACATATTACAAAATATAAAAATAAATGTATAGAGCAGTTTTATGAGAAAGAAAATCTGTATTAAAATAATCTGATGCTTAAGAATGAGAATTCAAAATTATTATATGGAGGTAGACATTTCAAAAATAATTTAGCGAGTATATGCAATATATATTTTAAACTTAAATAAAATTAAAATATCTAAAATTACAAACGAAGTATGTAGTCGATTCATATAAAATATTAAAATATATAGTAAAAGAGGGCAAAAATAAAATATTATAAAAAAAGCTACCAATGATTAATTTAAAACAATTAAGGTTTAAAACTAAATTAAAATAATTAAGATTGACAAGTGTTCTTTGTAGGGGTGAATACACTAGTAGGTCAAGTCATTCTAACAAAAATGCACTCTAGTTCAATATATAAAAGTGAAATCAAAAGTAATTAATTTAAAAAAAAAACATGAATAATTGAAATGCGGGGAGAAAGAATAATTTTTTAGGCAAAAAGGAAACTTTAAAAAATGTAACGTGATAATATATATGACTGAAATTTAAAGAATAAAATAATAATAATAAGAAAATTTAAAGTAATAAATTTAATTTTTGTAAAAAATACATGAAAGAATTTTTTAACCATAAACTTATGTGTTTTAAGAACAAATCACACAAAAAGGTGTGGAGCCACTGTCTTGATGGGAGATATAGTTAAGGAAAGAGCCTATCAATCCCTAGAAACCAATAGCAACAAATAAAATCAAATCCCCTAATTCTGATCTTATTAATTAAGATTAATATCAGCCATTCATTCATATCCCTAATTTCTCTCTTGTGTATTAAATTCTGATGTAACCAGCTGTGTATATATATACTGTACTACAGAGTCAATAGAAATGATCATATTCTCATATTTTCTATCTTGGTATCAGAGCCTCGGTTTTTCTTCTCCTTTCCTACAATGGAAAACTCAGATTCATCCACCCACAAAAATACCCTTCCCTCTTTTTGCTCTGTCAAGCTGGACAGGAACAACTACAACCTGCGGAAGTCGTTAGTGCTACCACTGCTCAAAGGTCAAAAATTCGTTAGTTACATCCTCAGTACCAAGAAATGCCCTGAAGAATTTATTACCAGTGAAGGCAGCAAGAAACCAAATCCAGAATTTGAAGAATGGACAACAAATGATCAAGGTCTGCTTGGATGGCTATTGAACTCCATGACCCATGAAATCGCTACACAATTACTTCACTGTGAAACCTCACGACAACTTTGGGAAAAGGCTCAAAGTCTAATCGGAGCACACACAAGATCTAAGATCACTTTTCTCAAGACTGAATTTCACAGAACCAGAAAAGGAGGACTGAGGGTGGAAGAGTATCTGACAAGAATGAAGGGAATAGCAGACAACTTGGCACTTGCTGGAAGTCTAGTTTCGACACTAGATCTGGTCACACAAACTCTCTCAGGCCTTGACAATGAATACAACCCAATTGTCGTTCAGTTATCAGACAAAGAAGGTTTAACCTGGGTTGAAATGCAGGCCCAACTTCTCACCTATGAGAATAGGCTGGAGCAGATCAATAATTTGTCAAATCTGACCTTGAATCCTTCAGCAAATGTGGCCACTAGAGGGGATAGCAGAGGGGGCAGAATCAGTACCCGTGGAGAATGGAGAGCAGGAACCAACCACAGATTTGCTAGAGGAGGAAGAGGCTGTGGAAAATCAACTAGAGACAGAATCATATGTCAGGTGTGCTGCAAGCCAGGCCATGTTGCAACCCTCTAGTACTACTACAGATTTGATAAAAACTACATGGGCCAAGCCTCAGATGAGAAAAATAGGAATGGAGGACCGAACTACAATGCATATCTAGCTTCACCAAACACTGTGCAAGATCAGAACTGGTACTTTGATAGTGGAGCGAGTAATCATGTTACTCATGATGGCAACAGATTTCAAGAGTTAAATGAGACTGATGGTAAGAATTTCCTAACTGTTGGAAATGGTGCAAATCTTAATATAATTGCTTCTGGTAATGCCACAATCAGCACTGATCAAAAGCGTTTGAACCTTAAGGATGTATTGTATGTGCCCAAAATTACTAAAAACCTGTTGAGTATATCTCAATTAACTTCTGACAATATATATGTTGAATTTCATGATTCTGCTTGCTTTGTGAAAGACAAATCAACAGGGAGGATCCTGCTAGAAGGGAGAATTAGAGATGGGCTTTACCAATTGCCTATTAGCATAACTTCAACAAATAAAGACTCTTATGCTTTGTTTTCAGTAAAGGAGACCTGGCATAGAAAACTTGGTCATCCAAACATCAAGGTACTAAGTGAAGTGATGAAGAACTGCAACATCAAAACCCTTGCACAAGAAAAATTCGAGTTTTGTGAAGCCTGCCACTTTGGAAAGGCTCATAATTTGCCATACAAGAATTCTGTGTGACATGCTATGGAACCTCTTGACTTAGTACATTCTGATGTATGGGGTCCTGCACCAATAAGTTCTGTGTTTGGTTTCAAGTATTATGTCCATTTTCTTGATGATTGTAGTAGGTTTACTTGGATTTACCCCTTAAAACAAAAATCAGAAGTGTTCCAAGCTTTTGTTCAGTTTAAGAATCTTGTTGAAAATCAATTCAATAAAAGAATTAAGGCACTACAATGTGATGGAGGAGGAGAGTTTAAGGCTCTAAGTAAATTAATACATGAATGTGGTATTCAATTGAGAGAATTCTGCCCTTATACATCAGCTCAAAATGGAAGAGCTGAAAGGAAACATAGACATGTGGTAGAATCTGGTTTAACTTTACTGGCTCAAGCCAAAAAGCCACTACACTATTGGTGGGAGGCCTTCTCAACTGTTGTCTTTCTTATTAACAGGTTACCTACTCAAGTCTTAGGTAATCAATCACCATATCAACAATTATATAACAAATAACCATATTATAATGCAATGAAGATGTTTGGTTGTGCATGTTATCCTTGTTTAAGACCCTATAATCGGCATAAGCTGCAGTTTCACACCACAAAATGTGTTTTTCTGGGATACAGTGGCTGTCACAAAGGCTATAAATGCTTGAGCTCGACTGGGAGAATTTTTGTGTCTCAGCATGTTGTGTTCAATGAGCAACATTTTCCCTTTCATGATGGCTTTCTTAACACAAGGAAACCAGAGGAAGTTACTACTGACTCCAATATTTTGTTCCCACTTGTCATTGCAGGTACTGATCTTACAAATGAGAGACAAAGAACAAGTAATGATGCATCAGTGGAAGAATACAGTAGCAAATGCATCAACAATAATGAGGCAGTAGCAGAAGCAACCAACAGCAGACATAGCAGCAACATATCTAGCAACAACAGAGTTAGCAATGAACTACAGACAGAAAATCAAGAAGCAACTACCCCAATTCAGAATTTTCACAACAATGGACCTGAAGAGGTTGCAGAAATCACCAATCTACATCAGATGTTGACCAGAAGCAAGGCTGGAGTAGTTAAACCAAAGCGCCCCTATATAGGAACAGTTGAAATGAAGCAAGAGGAGCATGAACCCGAGACAACCAGTGAGGCATTGGAAAAACCAAAATGGAGAGAAGCCATGGCAGCAGAATTCAAGGCACTAATAGCAAACAAGACTTGGACTCTAGTGCCTTATCAAAGACAGAAAAACATTATTGACTCCAAATGGGTTTTCAAAACAAAATACAAAGCTAATGGCACCATAGAAAGGAGAAAGGCAAGACTGGTGGCCAAAGGGTTTCAACAAACTCCGGGACTTGACTATATGATGAAACTTTTAGCCCCGTTGTCAAGGCAAGTACAGTAAGAATTATTTTATCCATAGCAATTCATTTTAATCGGAAAATTAGACAAATGGATATAAATAATGCCTTTTTTAAATGGAGAATTGAAGGAGACAGTCTTCATGAGACAACCTGAAGGATTCATTGACAATGCGAGACCTCAACACATTTGCAAGTTAACTAAGGCCATTTATGGCTTGAAACAAGCACCAAGAGCATGGTATCACAGGTTGAGAAATACCTTACTCAGGTAGGGATTCAAGAATACTAAAAGTGATTCTTCCTTATTTGTTCTCATGACCAAGCAACATATTACCTTCTTGTTGATATATGTTGATGACATAATTATAACCTGCAGCAACAACATTTTTCTTGGGTCATTCATTAAACATTTAAATACCATGTTTGCTCTTATGGATCTTGGAAACTTGCATTACTTTTTGGGGATAGAAGTGTGCAGAGATGCATAAGGTTTATACCTCAAACAAACTAAATATATCACTGATCTTTTAAAGAAGTTCAGTATGGAGAATGTCTCTTCTTGTCCTACTCCTACGGTGACGGGCAGATCTTTATCTAAGGAAGCTGAACCAATAAAGAATCCAACAACTTATAGAAGGGCAATTGGAGCAATGCAATATCTGACAAACACCAGACCTGACATATCTTATTCAGTAAATCGACGCAGTCAATATATGCAGGCTCCTACTGTTTTCCATTAGCAGTGTGTCAAACGAGTCCTCAGGTATCTTAAGGGAACGATTGATTATTGTCTACACATAAAGTCATCTGCAGATCTAGATATCTCGGGTTTTTCTGATGCAAATTGGGCCACCAACACAGATGATAGAAAGTCAGTCGCTGGATACTGTGCATTCTTGGGAGAAAGCTTGGTGACTTGGTCCTTTAGGAAACAAAGATCCGTGTCCAGATCCAGTACAGGGCCTTAGCAGATCTTGCAGCTGAAGTAGCTTGGATCAGGTCTTTGCTACAGGAGATAAAGATGAATATACCAAGAACACCAGTGTTATGGTGTGACAATCTTAGTGCTACGGCCTTGGTATCCAATCCAGTCTATCATTCAAGGTCCAAACATATAGAAGTGGATGTACATTATATTAGAGATCAAGTACTGAGCAATCGCGTGGTTGTGGCATATGTACCAACTTCTAATCAGACAGCAGACTGTCTCACCAAGGCATTGACCCACAGTCGGTTTAATCAATTAAGAGACAAACTAGGAGTAGTCAAACTACCCTCTAGTTTGAGGGGGCAGTTAAGGAAAGAGCCTATCATTCCCTAGAAACCAGTAACAACAAATAAAATCAAATCCCCTGATTCTGATCTTATTAATTAAGAATCATATCAGCCATTCATTCATATCCCTAATTAATTTCTCTCTTGTATATTAAATTCTGATGTAACCAGCTGTGTATATATATATATATATATATACACTGTACTACAGAGTCAATAGAAATTATCACATTCTCATATTTTCTATCTGATATACTGTACGGTCTGCTTCCCATTTGCTGATGGAAGAAATTATTGATAACTCTCATTTGAGTTGTAATGGTGATTGGTTGAGTTTGTGGTGTATTAAGGTACCTCAAAAAGTTAAGATAATGGTGTGTGGCGTGCCTTGAGAGGATGTCTTCCAACTGAGAACAAACCTACCTTCAATATAGAGTAGTGAATTGTACAACCTTGTGTCTGCAATGTGAAGCATACTTTGAAGACTATTGGCATGTGTTTTTTCGGGTGTCATAAGGCAATAGCTTGCTAGGAGGCGGCAGGTTTGTGGCCTCTCATTTGAAGAACTATTGAGGAAGATGAGAACTATACAGATGCAATGTTTAAATTGTTGGAGTCGTTGCTCACAAATCTAAGAAAAAGGTTCTCATGCTGTTTTGGTGTTTATGGCGGAGAAAGAATGACAAGGTTTGTAAATATGTAGAATTGAGGCCTCAAGCAGCAATTAACATGGCCAGAGAAGTGTTGCACGACTGTGAGCATGTAAGAAAGAAGCATGAAGTCGAACTAGGATCGCAGGTGTATAGCAGCGAGTTACTCTGGCATAAACCGGAAAGGGGAGAATATAACTACAACATACATGTTGCTATTTTCAAAGAGTAAAGGTGCTTTTGGTTTGGGAATGGGCATCTGAAATGATAAATGGGAGTCTGTGAAAGCTCAAACTTTATTCTTTGAGGGTGTACCACCAAGCTGAATTTATGAGTCTCATTGAAGCTATCAAGTGGATAAGTGACTTGGGGTTCAACAAAATGTCTATATATTGAACTGGATTGCAAGCCAGTGGTTGACGGTGTTTTGAGGGACAGAGTCTATAGTACAGAGTTTGGGACCAAACCATGAGATTAGTTTTATTAAAAGGCAAGCAAACTTTGTTACTCATAACCTATCCAGAGCGTCTAGGTTTTATGCTAGCCACCATGAGTTTGATTTGATTCCAAACTATATTGTGGAACTATTTTTGGATGAAATCAAATAAGTATGTTTTGTTAAAAAAAATAAAAAAAACAAATCACATTTTGTCAAAAAATTAAGAAACAAAGCACATACATTTGGTCAAAAAAAAAAAGAGAAACAAAGTACAATAAAAATATTTAATTTCAGAATTATATAGAAGTAGATATAATTTTCTTAACCGATAAAAATAGATATAATGGTAACTTTAAAACCTTCATAATTCCCTCTTTTGTAACGAAAAATAGATATAATTGTAACTTAGGGCAAGGAAGGCAGCAACATATTCTCAGCTGGACCAAACCATTGATTGGGGAGGTCAAGTGTAACATAGATGCAATAATTTTTAAGGAGCAAGGTACGTTTGGAATAGACATGTGTATCCGTGATGCTAATGGGCACTTTGTGAAAGCCAAGACTTTATGAAGTGGAAGTTATTGGATTGCTTGAGGCCATTAGTTGGGTTCGTGAATTGGGTTTCCAAAAAATGTCTATTGAGCTGGATTGCAAACCAGTGGTTGACGGTATTTTGGGAGACACAATTTATAATTCAGAGTTTGGCTCTATTTTGGATCTATGTAGGGAGGAGTTACGTTATTTACCAAACTATGGGATTAGTTTTATTCGGAGGCAAGCAAACCAAGTTGTTCATAGCTTTACTAGAGCATCTAGGAATTACGCTAGCTCCAAAGTTTTTGATTTGATGCTAACCTGTATGCTTGAACTTTTTTTGAATGATATGAGATAAGTATGTTTCCTTAAAAAAACACCTTCATAATTTAACAAAGATAAAAGAACTTATATTTTTTAATATTTGTCATTACACGTTGTTAAGTACTTGCCTTGTTAATTGATTATGGTCATTTGACCACTATTGTATCAACATCCATATCCATTTGTTTTGAATAAGATGTGCGATCTAGGTAAAATTATGACCTAAGCAAATGCGACTGAATATACATTATCATACATAACAATCTTCTTTGTTATTTTTTCTTTTGGCTCACAATCAGCATCGATACATCAATTTACTTATTTTATATTTAGGTACTACTCCGGAATGATTTATAAGAAAAAAAAATCTTTTCAGATTCGTTAAAAAATATATATATCTGGTCTTAATTTTGGACCAAATACATACATTTTTCAGCAAATGTTGAAATGATTTTTTTTCTTATAAATCATTTCGGAGGAAGTATAAAATAAACATACAAGCAAAATAAGTCAATCATTAACCTCACTTGATATTCATCTCGACTATTATTAGGCAAATTCCTCATATTATATTTATATATATATATATATATATATATATATAATATGAAGAATTTGCCTGCAATGAGACAGCGGATGAATATCAAGTGAGTGGGGGTTGGTCATAACTCATAATACCCACATCACAAATATCTATGTACTCATAAGATCTATTTTTTATTTAATATATATTACAATTTTCTATATTATTATTTTATAATACTTTTTTTTCCTAAAAAAAAAAAGCGAACTCATATTGATAAAATTGTTACACACACACACATATCATCATTCATGCAATAATTATTATGTCAAGCAAAAGTTCATGTATTATCCAAAAAAAATTAATGTAATCGTTATTTATGTAAAATGCTTGTTACAAAATATACAATTAAACTTGTTATATAATTATTTATAATATTTTTTAATTTTATAATAATTTTAAATTAATAAATAAAATTATATTATGTGATATTAATATGTACTATACTATATGCTCGGGGTATGCGCTAACGAAAATGGAGATCAATATAGGAGAAGCATTGCTTGCACATGTTCTGTTTCATTGTCATCCCCTATCAAATATCAAACGAGGAGCTTTGAGTCAAGTTAAGGGTAAACCATTTAACCCCAAGAGATTGGTCTAGTAGAGCATGATAGAAATTGTATCCGACATATTGCGGATTCGAGTCCTCACAGTTTCCTTGGGGTGAGGTAAATGTAATTACCTTCGTAAGTGCTCAAAGAGCCTGGAGGTCTTCCCTGCCTTGGACTGGGGCGCCATCCCCTCACCCTAAATTCTTTCATATTAAAAAAAAAGGGTCAACCATTTAATATAAATAAATAATTAAGGGAAGATAAAAAAAAATTTAAAAAAACAAATCAAATTGTTTTTGCTAAGTATAAGAAAAGGTGAGTGTTTCTTTGGATATCATTTTTTTTTTTCGTGAGGACACCAATATCCTTAATCAACGATTAGTTTTTTTTCGTTGACAGAATCAACGATTAGTTAAAATTACTGAAATAAAATAATAAAATACAAGTAGTCTTTTATTTATATTTTGAATAAGTAAAATGGAAGACTAAATATTAATTATTGGAATACTTTGTAGATTCTTTTTTATAAAAATAGATAAAGCTGGATTTGGCCTTTTTTTGGATCATCAAGCAACGTTTTTAAAATCGGACAGAAGATTGAACTGGTGAAGGTACTACTTCACGGTTTAAGGGTTCAACTGTGGTCGAACTGTAAAAAAAAAAAAAATTAATATCAAAATATATATTTAGTAATATTTTGATTAAAAATTAAGAAATAAAGACAAACATTAACATAAAATGATCAAATTATATGTTTGTAAGATAACAAAACATTAATAAAAGGATAAATAATAAAAACTTATGTATATGGATTTTTATAACTTATTATTGGACCTTTATTTGGGTAGATAATATATTTTTAAATAAAAAATAACAAAAGAATAACAAAAATCTGCAAAAATAAAAAATTGGCCAGTTCAAACCTGTTCTTGCCCTCCCGATTCAACCGGTTCTAAAACAATCAAATTTTTCGAGTTGAATAGACTGGACATATGGTCGGTTCCCCATCGAACCGGCCTGTCCGGTTTGTGAAAACTTATCATCAGATACAACTATTGGTTAAGACAAAAAGGAGGCTATTTTTGGCATCCTCTTTTTCTCCAACAACACCCTTTTCCAAAATAATCTACCCATATCGCCTTCCTTTCTCTCTCCCCATCCCTACCCCTACCCGCGACCCGCGGCACGTTTCCCTTGTGAAACCCCCTCCCAGCAAAACTATATTTTTTCCTATTTCGGCAGAAAACATTCAAAAGCAATTTTTTTTGCTTACCGGAAACTTGTTTCTAGAACATAAAAAAATTTACTTCAAGAGACAGGTTTCCAATATATATACAAAAAAATATATATAATTTTACGGGGACGAGGTTTCTAAGGGAAGGGGGTGTTGGGGTGGGGATTGCAGGAGGTTTTTTTTGGGGGGGGGATTGGGTATGGGAGAGCGAAAATGGGGCTTTTGGAGAGAAAAATAGACCGGATATGGGTAGGGTTTTTTTGGGAAAAAGGGGTGTGGTGTTGTTGGAGAAAAAGGGTGCTGGAACAGCCCCGAAAAAATGGAGGCCTTTTATTTCCCCACCTCCCCCACTTAATTTCTCCACCTCCCCAACCTAATGAAAAGACTGAAGTACCCCTCAACTTAACCCTAATTTCATCCTCATTTCATCACCCCCCACTCCTGCGCTCACCTCCCCTCTCTCTCCTCTCCCGATCCTCGCCTCACCTCCCTCTCCTCTCCCTCTCCCTCTCCTCTCACTCGCCACGCAAAGACATTTCCACCGCCTCCCATCGCCTTTCTCCCTCTCACTGCAAGGTACGAGCATCGCCTGCTATTTTTATGGTTTCTCTGTAGACTTAGGACTCTAGAATCCAACACCCGCTTCAAGAGTCCTAACGAGAATTGCGCTGGTTATTCGACGCTGATTTAGAATCAGAACTGGCTTAAGAACTGACGAAGAAGTTCTGGTTATTCAACTTCCGACCAGAGTCCTGACGCTCGGGGACGTTGAAATGCACTCCTACATCCGGAGTCTTGAAGCCGGAGTGTTCCGGATTCTAGAGTCCGGACGTAGGAATGACAGCAGTAGTTATTTAATTTGATTTTTATTTATATTTTATTTATGAATTTATTTTACAGGATTATGGCACGTACGAGGGGTCGTGCACCCGCTAGGGGTGGTCGGATACCAAGTGGTCGGATATCAGTCCCTGTTGATGACCGGACGAGACCTACTATATCGTAGCCGCCGCAAGCGGATGAGCTGCGTCGACATCATGACAGGTAAGTGGAGCTCAGATTTCCGCCTAGTACGCGTTAGCAAAGACATGAGCCATTTGGCCGTGGAGGTGACGTCAGCCGACAGCGCGGTGAGTGGAGCCAGACAGAGCTCGGTGGTGGAGCCGCAGAGTAGCCAGTAGTGGAGCCGGTGGTGGAGCCAGACACACGCGAGTCATTCTGGGGCCCATACGAATCGATTCTTATCGGTTATGGACAAGAACATGTGGTCGACGGCTGCGGGCTCGAGCCCGGGACGTAAGTAAACACTATTTTTGTTTTTTACATTAATTTCATTTATTTATATGTAAATTGACTTATATCAGGCCGTTTTTGATGTCGGTTGCCAAGGGGAGAGATTAGGGTGATCACCACGGCACCATTGTATCTCGCTTTTGCCCTCGTCCGCAGATTCATGCTATTCTCGGTTGAGTCAAGCTTGATCCACTCAGCGGCTTTGTTATGCAGGGCGTCGACAAGGGACCATCGCTGCCTTTGTAGACCCGTGGCATTCAAACACTTCGGCTTCCACCGGATTGGTGAGATGACGGGTCACTCGATGGCGTGTCAGCTCTCCATATTCCGATGATGGGGACGTTTCTGCTATTGCCAAGATACCGATAGCATACGGCTATGCCGACTTTGAGCTGTTAAGAAGCGCCCCGGCAGACATGAGAGATTGATAGAACAGGATGTACGCTCGACCGGCCGTCAAGACCGAGGTATACAGCGATGCCGCAAGGATGGAGAGTGGAATACGGCTGGGGGTTACCTATTACAGCTTTCGCACCACTGCTCACCGAGAGAGTGGCTCTTGACGCCAGATAGGATGGTCAGCACATGTTTAGGACTTCGAGCCAGTGTCGAGACTCCACGCATGGGGTGCCATGGCCCTCGCGACATTTGTACGACCATTCGGGGATGCGAAAGTGTTTAAGACGGCAGACGCGGGATTTGTGACGCTATTACAGTGCTAATTTTGTTGTATTCAATAATCTGTTATTATACTTGTAAAGCGCTAATTAAAGAGTATTTGAGTTTTTAATTTTCATGCAGCCTGGATTCATGAGCACTTCCGCACACCGACCTCGGATCCAGAGTTTATGCTAGTCTGACGAGCACTGCCTCTCGCTGGGATGTGGTCGAGGCTAGGATCTGGTGAGGCCATATCACGGCCCTAGATCGGCCGATCAGAATGCGATGTTACCATTCGGGGACCCGTGATCGGCCACGCAGCGGAGTTCTACGCTATATCTCACTGAGGAGCTTCATCCGCTTTGGGACTCTCGTCATCCATACCGCCGGACAGGTATTGTGCTGGCTTTGGACATGATGCGCAGTCGATACGGCCGATTCCTCGGACTTGAGACGGCTGGGTCGGTCGCCAGAAGGAGATGGACGGTAGGTGGCTTCATTTTGATCAAGACCTCATTGTTCTGTGCTTGGTGGCGCTGGATTACCGGACGGAGCCCGGATACATGGATTGGTTTCGACGTATCTCACATCTATATATATCCCGATCATGTACCAATTTGTGATCCAGATCACCTGACGCCGCCACCATCACCACCACCATCCGCACCACCACCGCCACCAGATGTATGTTATATTTATAAGTCTTATTTATTTGTCTTAAACCTTGTGAATAATAAAATTAAATCTTTTTGTTGTTGTCGTGAAATTTGCTAGTTGGGCTAGGGTGTCCGAGATTGCCATGGATGGACGGACGCCGCACATCCGGACTCGACAATCGTTGGTCGAGCCGACGCAGAGCTAGAGATTAGCACGCCCCATTTCCCCAGATATACACTACGACAGTCGTGAGTAAACACAGTAGCAGCACCCTCTTAGTGTTTTCATATGTATTTTGATCGACATATATATATGTATTGTATTTTGGGATATATGCATTTTATTTGTTCATAAATTTGGCGCCTCCTGGTCGTACCATTATGTCGTTGAGGCAAATACAATTAAACACAAATAAAAACACAAATTGAACCATAAATATAGAGATCCAATATATAAATATTCAATGATCTACAGCTACATGTTACTCTGGATGAAATAAAAATAGATTTCCAATGTTGCATGCGACTAAGATATAACGCCTCCCAATCCCTAGCACAATCGCTTCTAAACCTTTTTCATTGAACATCCGATTTGAGGTATTGAGCTATGCTTTAAATAGACACTGAAACATGTCATTTTGAAACCAATTAAACAAAGTAAAAATGATGTAAAGGTTACAAAAAAATAAAGAGTTAACACAACTATTGTACCTGCATACAAAGTGTTCCATTCTATGCAAAAATCCAATGCAGAGGACGCCTATTTTTCCAATCCTTCGTGGTCCGTGCTCGAGAGCCAATCCTTCGATTGGTCCGTGCACGAGAGGAAAAATTGTGGTACTTCCCTCGGGTCTAAAACAGATAAGAACCACCTTATATTTGTTAGCAATCACATATCCCGTATCCGCATGGTCATCCATTTGTCTTTTTGGCAACATGATCAACCCTGTCAACATAGAGTGATCGCTTTTAGTGCCTCAAGGTTATCTTCGCCACAAAGTACACCAACATAGTCGTCCGCTTTCTCTCAACCTTTCTAATCAAATCCCGTCTGGATTGCGGCCATGCATTCTCCCCATCCCAAAATGATGTTACGATACTCCACAGTTCCCATCGCTCTACATCAATAATGTTGTCAATGTATTGATGAATTTGATAAGGAAACTGGTGTATGAATGGCGAGCGAGCTTCATCAAGTGAGGAGCAACGTAGGTGGTTCGACTTGATGGGAGGAGGAGGAGCTATAGGTGGTTCACTTGATGGGAGGAGGAACCAAATGTCTAGGGACAAAGTGTGAGCCGACTTATCAAGGGAGAGGAGGAGCTGAACGCTCAGACGAGGTTGGAGTTGACGCACTATCGCGCTTGGGAGGCAAAGAAGTCATCAACACGCCTCCCATGAGGATAGATCGCGCCTTGTTGAAATATCTCCGCCAACCACTTTCCTTTCTTTGGTGCTCCCCTGGGTTCACCTTACGGGGGTGATGAGACAGAAGTGGTGTCGGGAAATGCCAACTCAATGAGTTTCGCTTTAGTACCATTTTGCCTGCAATATCAAGCTCCCAAACCTACGTACAACGCGCAAGCTCAACTCAGATACTTAGTTCGAACCATGGCTACCGTCCGTGTCACATGGGTTCTCAAGCTCAATTTCCTCCGGTGAGTATGAACGCCTCCAACGGGATCGGGATGTAAGTGCATCGTATATCCGCAAGCTCACATGCACAAGGTAGTCCATGCGTGTATCTTAGCACACAACCACACGCAGTAACTATCTACATGCCAATCTGCAGATCTAGATCGGGCTCAAGATCGGCATCAGAACGCATTCTTAGACACAAGGCCATTTAAGTGCTTGTAGATCGCAATATTAAAGCAATGTTGTTGTCTACTAATGCTATGCTCGAATGAAGCCTTCAACTCGGTGTCAGAACATCATGTTATTCATTGCATCCCAACAAAGCTATACAATAAATCTCCTCCGTTATCGCCTAACAACTTCTTCACCGCCAATGTATGCGGACTCAACCTCGCTCATCGTAAAACAAACACAATCTCGTAACTCCACAAAAATAGTGATAAAATGTCGATGTCACCGACACCGGATGCATACCGTTGGTTGTTTTGTTTCCAATGTGTATGGCGCTTGGCTATCCATGCAGTAAACAAATTTATCCCTGTGTTGATTTAGCCATGTGTTCTTGACATAGTCAATGAAGTTATTGAAGTCTTGAAACATCCTCGAAATGTTGCGATCATTCTTTGGTAGTCATCCATCAAGTAGAATCAACAAATCAATCAAACGCAATCATCACCAATTCAATTTTTTCTTGTGGATACACATAAGTCTCGCACTTCGCCTCACATTCTTACTGATATGGAATTGGTACAACATGTTACGCGATGTGAAAAAACGTTAGTCAGTTGCATTATCAAAGAAAGTTCGGTCGGTCACTATCACTTGTGGTAATGAATCGTCTCCGCAAACATACCTCTTCAACTTCTCAAGCACCCATGTGTAGTTATCCGCTTTCTCGGAGCTCCACAAATGCAAATGCACAAATAATGTCATCTCGAGGTCACACCAACAATCTCACTAGTGGCATCCCGTACCTATTAGTCTTGTATGTCGAATCAATAAGCAAAACAATGTTGAACGAATTTACAAGCTTGATAAGCTTCAGATGTGCTCAAACTATATCGGTGATAACATCGAGTTATCGCTTTTCTATGCCAAAGGCAATATTACACGATCACGATTGCATCAAGTTCATCAAATGTTGTAACTCGCCTTCTGCCTGCCTTTAGACTAGACCTGATCTTTTGTCGCATTGTAGATCCGCCTAATTGTGGTGTGACTGTTGGATTTTTATGCCGTGAATGAGAGTAAGGCGTTTCTGGCTTAATCATGTTCAATGTCATGTCGCCGATTAGACAAACTCTTCGTGGTTGTGACGACATATGGATGACCCTCAAAGTTTTCAACTAACTCGTGGTGTGCATACCGTGACATTACCTTTCAAAATCCACCTCCGACACCTTTCACCAAATTTCTTCCTTTCAACTGAACGGGCATTGACATTTTCTAAAGTGCGTGAGCATTCACTCCCATAGTCTTGTAAGGCTTATACTTGCCACTTTTCTCGCAACCCAACATCACAAAGTCTTTGCTTGATTGCCCATAGTCCGATCTTAAAATAATAACCACACACCCAACAGATTTGCCAACGCCTCGCCCCATGCCAATAGGTCATCCCGCTGCAGAAACACCAAACGACAACATGTATCATTCACCAACTCATCTAACAAATCTTAACAAAATTGATCAATAAAATAAGTACCCGAGTAGTAGTGAATGCACCGGTACAATCCATGGAAACGACCTGCGGAACATCAGAACAATGGGCACTATGGTGTCGGAAAGTTGTCTTCGAAAATTTGTCTTCCATTGAAATCACCTTTGGAAAAGACAAGTCAAGACTTTAACAGACAAAGAGTCCTGGATTCTAATTCTCGAATATTCGGATTCTAACCGGACTATTTTATACCTCCTGATTTTAGAATACGGAGCACTCCTGGGATATTAGAATCCTGACTGGGAAATGTAGAGTACTCAAAAAATATACGTCCGGATTCTTATATACCGGAGTGATCCAGAACAAGAATCCGGGTCACCGCGATTTCGTAAAAAAAAAGACGATTTAACCTGCGGAGGAGATGGCGAACGAACGCGGCGCTATCGCGGTGAAGCCACTTGGCGCTCGCGGGTGGATTGCTAACAAATGGTGAGGAGGTGGGAAATGGCGAGGAGTATGTGAGGGAGGTGGAGAGTATGTGAGGACGTGAAGAAAAAAAAATGCAACAGTTGATATTTGGAATGCAAGGGTAAAGTTGGATTTTTAAAAATATGGGAGGTGGGGAAATTAAGTGGGGGAGGTGGGGAAATAAAAGCCCAAAAATGGAGGACTAGTTTGGTATAATGGGCCAGAAATAAGTGGGCTGCTCATTCATTCGGGCTTGTGGAAAAAAAATACAAAATAGTAAAAGAAGGAAAAAGAAAAAGGAAATAGCTGAGAGACGGTTGAATGTTGTGATGGTCTCGTTCACATCACAACTTCGTCGTTCCCCTCGTACTCCCTCGCTCTGCAAACTTAACCTAAGGTAACTAACTTTCTTTTTCGTCACCTTTTCCTGTGCATCCATTTAGTGATTTTGAACTTTTTTTAGAAACCTGTTTTTGTTATTCATTTCTGTAGTTTACACGCTGATTCGAATCTTTTCGGTTTTGGTCATTATAATCCATACATCATGCTCATTTTATTAATTAAGAATTTATGAAATTCATCATAAGCTCATAATTTTACATCGTTGAATGATTATTTTTTTCGTTGTGTTTAAACTTTGGTCATTTAAAAATGATTCCATTAAGTTCAACTGAGGTTTGCCCAAGTTTGTTCAGCGAATGAATAGTGTGAGCAAGGCTAGAACTGTTTTCATTTGTTCTAAACCCCAATCATCTAATCTTTTAGCTTTATAAGTGGGAATTCTTTGAAGTAATGCTAGTTGATGTGTTGTATGATTGTATCCGTTTGTGTTGATTGATGATGTTGTCAATATGGGGTGATAAATGTGTGAAGTAACATTGTGCAATGAATCCTGATTCATGATCCTTGGCTGCAGTGCACTGTTAGGGTAGTTCCTTGAGTATTCGCCAGAATGGCTGCTGCATCTGGGTTGATTGAGGACGAAACACAGGTGTCTTCCAGCAACAACATCCATCCCAAGATGGATGTCTATGTTTGGGACATGGACGAGACCCTTATACTGCTTAACTCCTTGCTGAAATCATCATATGCTGAGGCTTTCAACGGTGTGAAGGATGTGCAGAAGGGTGTTGAACTCGGGAAGATGTGGGAAAATCTCATTCTACAATTGTGTGATGATTATTTCTTCTACGAACAAGTAAAATTTGGCCTTTTTGTCCAAGTATTTGTGGTTTGTTTTAGTTGTGGAATGTTAGTTTGATATGGGGTTTCTGTGCTGCAGATTGAAAGTTACAATAAACCATTTCTTGATGCTGTGGCCCAATATGATGATGGGAGGGACCTATCCAGTTATGACTTCAACCAAGATGAATTAGGTCCCCCACATGATGATGCCAACAAAAGAAAACTTGCATATAGGCATCGAGTTATAGCCCAAAAATACTTACAGGTAAAGCGTCTGGAGCATTATGGCTGATATGGATTTGGAAACAAGTTTTTTGAACTTTATGAGACTTAACTCAGTTGTAAACTACATACAGATTAAAATAAAACTTACAAAACGTAGTTTTTGGAGCATTATTTGTAGGCTACCCTTAACGTAGAACGTTGTAAAGATATATAGGGCTTAATTTTTGCGATGAATATTCTGAAAACGAGTAGTAAAACTTGCATCTGACTTGCTTTTTTATTATTTTTTATTTTTATCAGTAATTGTTTATTAAAGGTTTATGGATTGTATATGATATTATGTGATTTATCATGTATATGTTTTTTTCCCAATATTCCTTCTAGTATGTGTTTTAGACAAAATAGTTTGGCAATTGTTGTTAATGCTGTTTACATAAATTTACGTCTACAATAATATATTTATGTATTTCTAAGGTAAAGTTATTTTTTCCTGTGTTGTTCTAGTATATTTTGCTGAGTTGGATAGATCTTGATAATTTCTTAATAGAAAATGTCAAATTATTCATCAAGGCATAGCAAGCTTAGGAAAATGAGTGCTTGATCTTTAAAGAATTGATTGAGAATCCATGTTGAAGAAAAAAATAAAGGCTGTGCAATTTTAGATTCTTGGCTACTTCTATAAATAAACAAATATTTAAATTCCTATGTTAATAGATCAATAGTTGTAAATAAGGAGTGACACAAGCAATCTTGCAAGTTTCAACAAATTGATGCTTATGATAATGATATATTATTAGACTACAGTTTTTAAACAACCTTACGAGCCTTAGTTTATAGGTGAGAGATGGTAATTTGTTTTCTAATGACTGAAGCTTGATAGACGGCATGAAGTGATAATCCAAGTTAGAGAGACTTAGAGTTAGGGTGTAACCAAACATGTTGTTTACTTTATTTGAAAGCTTCTTCATCAGTAGCTTAATCTAAGCATAAACTTAACATTCTCTCTTCTTGTTTCAGGGCTTACAGAATATTTTAGATCATGAGACAATAAAACTATGGGATGATTTGTATGATAAAACTGATGAATATACTGACAAATGGCTTTCATCAGGTATGTTTTGGCAGTTCAATTACATTATCTTTTGTTGCAATGCCTGTATTATTTATATCTTTCACGTTTAATTCATTGTAGCACGGGCCTTTTTGAAGGAGTGTTCTGGTGAAAATAAAGATGTGGTTTCTTCTATTGTTTCTGCTAACACAAGCACTGACTCAACTAATGATAAGCGCCATCATGTAAATGTTTTAGTCACATCTGGATCGTTGATACCCTCTCTTGTAAAATGCTCGCTCTTTCATTTGGACAGCTTAATAACACATGGAAATGGTGAGTAATTGCTTCTCTTCTGATTACTACAAATGCCATGTCACTGAATAGATTTATCATGCCAGACATCATTATCTTTTAAAAGTTCAAAACTAGTAATCATTTTAGTAGCTGATATTGAGTCAATGTGACTCGCCGTTGCATCTCATTTCAGTTTATAGCTCCTGGGAAGTGGGGAAAATTCAATGTTTTGGATGGATCAAGGAGCGTTTCAATCAACCCAATGTTCGCTTTTGTGTAATTGGAGATGGATGGGAAGAGTGTGAAGCTGCAGAAATCATGAGATGGCCATTTGTTAAGATTGACCCACGGCCAGGCAAACCTCACAGGTTCCCTGGTCTCACATTGAGAACAGTTGGCCACTATTTTTCTGTGGTTTATGGAAGACTGGACAATGAGAACGATGAAGAATGATGAATCCTCATGTTATCTACCCTTTTCTGGGGTCCTGTCTGTACCCGCCCCGGTGGGGGTGGGGGTGGGAATCAGCTGCATGTTGTGATGCCAAGTCTATGAATTGCTGCCATGTAATTGGTGACCGTCATAACAGGTTCTAAATACTCTTGTAGAGATTAGGTTGAACTATTTTCCATGACAAGGTTGATCATAAATTAAGATGTAGATGTTGACATTGAATGAAAGTAGATCATTTACCAGTTCTCATGTATATAAGATGTTTCAATTTTGTCTGTATGAAGTTTTTCTAGGCCATCAGCTCATATGTCACTTCCATCGCTCATTTGGCGGTAAGAAGGCATACTTGGAGCCTCACACGGCTAACCACACTTATGCTGCACTTCTTGCAGTTTTGATCAGATGATTTAAACTTTTGATATCAAGTTTGATTTTAATATTTTATCATATAACAAAAAAAAAATTATGTTTAAAGTCCTCTACAGTTTTTTATTTTATTTTATTTTTTATTGTAGAGGATCCTGACCCTAACAAATCCACCAAAGGTTACAAAGTTTACTGGATTTTGGGCTCATTTGATTGTTGGACTTCTGTAGAATAACATGCACCACATATTAACATTTTTAAGTTAGAACTACATAATGTTAAATGTTTCTGGAAATTCATCCCAGTTCTAAGTTTTGAGTCAAGATGCTCTGCTGATATCAATATCTAAATGCTATGGCTGAAGTTTTACTGTGTGTGGCGTCACTTTCAAGGTGATGTCCATAGACTTGGACATCGCATTCACAGAGCTGTACTTGATGTAGCATGGCCATTAACTAAAACTTTAGGATAAATATCCTGTTGTGATTTTCTGGGGTCATTTTCAGTTTTTAAATTGCTGGACCTGAAATTCATCTCAAAAGGTAGGTCCTGTTTTGAATGAAGTTTGCCAACTTATTAATTTGGAGCTGAATGACGGGTGTTAAGTCCAATTTTCCTGTCCTGCAGCACGTTTAGCTTCCCTACAGCAATTAGTAGTCTGTCTTTTTGCCAAAAGATAAACTCTGGAATTATTGGTATGGTATTCCTTCAGCGCTGCGATGCACTATGAGCGTGTGTTTGGTTCTGCGGTGACGAGAATTGATTTTGGCAGAATTGATTTTGTAGAATTGATTTTGGTTAAACGTGAGTTGAACGTAATGCGATTTCTGTTTGGATACATATAAACAAAAGTGATTTTGGCAAATAAATATTGTTTGGATAGTTTTGATCAAAATTGATTTTGGGTATATAATGACCAAAATGGGTTTGAATGTTGATATATGTATACTTATTTTTTTGATATAGAATTCTTTATTTTTTTGTTTTATCTTAATTTATTAAATGAGGAAAAATTATATATATATATATATATATATATATATATAGATATTTTATCTTTAATTTTTTGCTTTACGTTAACTTATTAAATGAGGGGAAAATTAATATATATATATATATATATATATATTATATTCATTAACTTTTTTATTTAATTTTGGTTATATATATTATATAAATTAACAAATAATGTTTTTACTTTATGCTAGTTTTTGGGGTCAAATACTTTAAAATTGAAATGGGCCGCAACAGGAACTCACGCCCAATATTCTGTCTTCTCTCTAGCGATGTTGCAACAGCAGGAACTCACGCCGCAACATGGAGGGGGCAGCAACTTTCTCATCCCAAACCATCACTAAGGGGTAAAGCCCCAAAAGAAACACACAAAATAGAGGTATCTTCGCCAAAAAAAAAAAACATCATCTCTAACCTTGATATGTGCTGCAAGACAAAAAAAAAACGCAGAAACACACATAGACTCGCCGGAAATTTGTAGATCACCAGGTACACGATGTTGGCCAGCGCGCAGGGGCAATGAAGGAATAGATGGAAGATAAGTAAATGTCCACCAACAATAAATTTCAGAATCGATTTGTCCTCACCGTGAAAGCTACGATTCCCAGCTTCAGGTAGAATTGAGTTTGGGAACCAAAATCGATTTCTCTGCAAATACCCAAACACCATCAAATCGCATTTGAAGGAGGTAGACGTGCGGTTGGTGCTGCCCAACGCGGAACCAAACAAGCACTGAGTGTGTTTGATTATGCGGCGGTGAAATTGATTTTGAATGAATTGATTTTGTGAAATTAATTTTAGTTAAAAGTGAGTTGAAAGTAAAATGATTTATGTTTTGATACATTCATGTAAAAGTGAATTGAACAATAAATTTAAAAGACAAAATCACTTTTAAAAGTAAAAGTTCTAAGTGCCTGTTTGGTTTTACGTCAAACAGCACCCAACGCGCGTCCTATTATTTCAAACGCAATTTAACTAGTTTGAGAACATGTTTGGCTGAGATGTGAGAAAGTGATTTGTGTGTCCAAAATTGATTCTAACATGAAGCAACTATTCTTAGCTTCTGCGTTTTGGTTGAAAAATCGATTGTGGGATTTATGGAAGGCGCCTGTAATTTCCCTTCTTTACCCTTCGACATGTATTAAATTCTGAGAGAAGAATGCCACATAGAATATCCTTGTTGCTCGCTTACTTCATCCCATCACCGACATCTACAGTAATTTCGCATGTGGAAATTTAGCATGGCTCTCAAGCTATGAGAAGTACCCGTGAACAAATTATGAAGGGTAGTTAGATTTTATATTATATTTTTTTTTCAATAAATTAGATTTTACATTTTTTTATAGAACAAATGAAACTTTATATAGAACTTATTCTATTAAAATTAAAATAATATTAATAATAGATATAATAAAACTAAAAAAATAACATCAAATGTCTATTATTTCATACTATACTTCATATTTAGTACCGTTATGCTAATTTAGTATTTTTGCTGTCTATTTTATCAAATTTCGAGTTTCTATTATAATTTTAATTTAGGTCTATTTTGGTAATTGTACTCTCAAAAGCAATTTTGATCAAAACTATCTAAACAACATGAATTGATCAAAAATCACTTTTTCCATGAATGTATCCAAATATAAATCACGTTACGTTCAACTCACTTTTAACTAAAATCAATTTTACAAAATCAATTCTGTTAAAATCAATTTTCGTCCTAGCTTCAAGTTAGAATCAATTTTAGAGGTAAAATCAATTCTACTCGAGAACAGCCAAACATGTTAAAATTAATTCTATGTCTCTATAATCACTTTTGACACTCCCAAAATAAATCCAAACACACTATATATATGGTTCAGACATCAGATTTGCTACAAATCTATTATTTATTGTCCTTTACTTGTTTGAGACACACAATGCACTGATTTGATTTAAGGATAAGATGATGATTAGATATGGATCAGGAAGAGGCTAATCGTCCAAATAAACACATTGTCCATTTAATCACCTACTGTAAAGGATAAATCACTAGGGATTTATTTGGACCTGCGAAATTGAACGATATATGCATTTTTCATTATCAACCTTTGGCTTGGCACGGTGACCAGGACACCTTTCTTTTAAAACATCTTACAGTACACTCTATGGCAAATGGGTTATTGCAAAATAAAAGCCAGCAAGTTATTTTTTCTGGCGAAGAAAATAAACCAGCTTACCATGATTTTTGTTGAGTTGGTTTAAGTTCGTCAATTTTCTTTTAAATGTATATAAACTACTTAAATATTTGCCTCGATACAGTGTAGGATTTGTAATTTTATCTTCTTTCTGTAAATGTAATTTTTTTTTGACGGCTTTCTGTAAATGTAATTAAGTGTTGGAATTAGTTAAGATTTTTATTGTAAGTTTCATCCGCTAGCTTATTATTGCAGATTTGACTAACTTATGTTTATTTGATCAAACAATAAAGTATAAGTGGTGTTTGGTAAACGATCTTATTTCACTCGCTTAAAACTTTTTTTTTTTTTACTAAAATAACATTTTTTAAGTAATGTTTGAACATATAACTTATTGTTTTTCTTTCATTTTTACTCATTTTTGTTGATAAAAAAAATCATGTTGGAAGAAAGAGGAGAAAATATGTTCTTTTATCTACAAAATAAAAATAAAATTTATATCAAAGTTCATAAGAACGTGTCCTTTCATTTATATTATCACGTTTCATTTAAAAATTATAATAAAATTAAAAACTCAATATATTTATTTTTAAGATGATATATAATTTAAAATGAATAATTATTTTAAAATAAATAATATATATAAAATAAAATTTGTAAAAATTATATAAACATATATTTTCATGTCATTTTATATCTATCATTTGCTATAACCACTAATTTTACTTAACACTTGAAATTCAATTAACTAATTTATCCATTTTTCAGCTATAAGTTATAAATTCATTCGCTATAAGTTAATATAAACGTTTTTGTCAAAAAAAAACCTAACTTATACGTTATTAACTGATAGAGTCAAATAGAGCCTAAATAGTTGCAGTTAATCTAAGAATAATTACTACATTGAGAATTTTGAAAGAGGGATTTTATTGTATGAAAAGAACTACATGAGAGAACATGTGCTTAGTAAGGGTGACGAAGAAAAACGTAACATATAGTGTAGTTAAACTTTTGGTGGAAAAATAGTTTTTGGCGAGAAAATGAATGAATGAACTTTTGTCAAATATCTTTAGTGTAGTTAAGTTTCTTAAACCAGATTGGTTGTTGAATCGCTCTTGATCCTCCCTATGCCACTAATCGCACAAACAGATTATAAGCAGTGGCGGATCTTGACTCATATTTTTTAGGGGGCCAAATACTTGTAAAAGATATATAAACTTATATTTCGTTAATATTCACAAATTATCAGCCGGTGTAGTGGTTTTGTTCTTGTTATATCCTGTAAACGTACGTGGTTTGAGTTAAGCCTGTGTCATTTTCGGTGTATTTTTGCTAAAAAAACACAATAAACGTGCAAAATACGTAAAAAAGACTACCACGAGGTTTGAACCTCAAACTCCCTGGTTGAGACTTAGGACTTTACCACTACGCCATTACTAATATGTATATATATTACAAAAGAAAAAAAAATTCTTGGGGGAGCCCCAACTCCCTTATGTCATAAAGAAGCTCTGCCATTGATTATAAGGAATAGCTCTTATTGTTTAGGGGGCTGGTCATATTTGTTGATATTGATCCCTAAACTCTATACAGGGGCGGACCTACGTGAGTGCACACCTTGAAATTTTAAAAATGATATTTACTACCTTATATAATTTTTATTTTGACCCCTCTCATTCTAATATTTTGTACCCACTGTCCGGACATGTCATCTATTCCAGAGGCGGACCTACTTGTTGTTTAGGATGTGCACATGCACTCTCTGAAAAATTAAAAATACTACTTATCCCTTTTAAAATTTATATTTTGACACTCTCTTAGTATAATAATAATAATTTGCACTCAGTGCGCCATCACTTAGTCACCTATTTAATCTCATTCAATCAGACCAGTCATATCTCTCTCTCAAAACTCAAAACACAACTTCTCTCACTGTCTTACATCTCGACTCACTCTCCCTCCTGTTGGTCGAGTGTCATTTTGGGTCTCTGTTTCCACCTTTTACTAGGTTCGGATTTCTCCCGATTTAGACTAAAACCATAATCTGACCTTTCTGTTAATTTTCTCTGGTAACTTTTCTTATTGTAATTGGGTCTCTATTAATTCGGTCTATGTTGTTTTATTATTTTCTCTTTTATTTTTTTAATTCCGAAACTTTTCTACTTTTTAAAGTTCGAAAACCTGTTTTGTGTTATCAGAATGTTGCTCTCGTTATTTTGTAAGAAAAGTAAACATTTACTCTTGTTTTTTTTTTTTGTAAAAAAACATGTGCTAATACTCTTATTATAATTTCGGTGATTTTAAAATTTATGCACCCGCTGGGCCAGTGGCGGACCTAGGACTCTGGGTCAGGGGGTGTAAAAAAATTTAAAATTATATGTTACTATTGCTAAAAAATTTCTAATAACAAATTATTGCTAAAAAATTATGGGACTACCAGCAGCGGTAACGAAAAGGAAAACCATAAGAACATTTCCAAACAATTAAGCTACGTAGAATTGCATTAGATTACAACTTTGTGTTGCGTGTCTTGAAAAACAAACCAATCATTTATATATCCTTATAATCATTTATATTACATATTATATAAGATTATTTAAGTTATTTTATTTTAAATAATTTAAGCTCCCATTCCCTTAAAAAAAACTCCAATATTGGATAGGAGTAAAAATTGAGTTAGGAGACATTTTGCTCCCTTTTTCTCCCTCTTAAAAATTGAACCAAACATAAAAAATTTAAAATAACCCCTCCCCTCCCCTCCATTCACCTCCAATCAAACACTATTTGAGTGAGAGGGTTGAGAGATAAAAGTGTATGGGTCAGGATATGTAAAAATTTAAATTGAGTAGGATAAAAAAAATTATATAGAATTGCAAGTGAAATTTTTAAAATTTTAGGGTGTGCAAATACACTCACAGTACTGCACACCTTATACGGTGAGTAGATCCGCCCCTGCTTGTGCCAGGGTCTTAGTTCTGCCAGTGACTCTATCCGTGTGATTGGTATCGCTGATTTAGCTCAGAGAGAAGTGTAAGCGAGAGAGATAGGCAAGAAATGCACAACTTACCTCATTTGGTTTGGCAGTGAAACACAAAAGAGAGAAAAAAATATGTGGGTCCCATACCTTTTTGTGGTCGTTGCTCATGTGCGAAGAAATGGTGAGAAGAGATGATTTGTTTTTTCTATTTCCTTGTTTACCCTTGAGAATGCATGATGAGCGGCTGCATAATAGTTGGCGGGACCGGGATATTTTTTTTTTTTTTGATAAATAGGACACGGAATCATTTATGTTGTTGAAGGCGAAGTATTCTATTAAACTAATATATGTACGTTGTGAATAATATATATGGCGGTGGGGAGATTATATTAAACTAATAAAACAAATAATTTAATTAAATAAAACAATTAATTATATTATATTAAACTAAAATTAAATTGTAACCAAAAAAACTAAAATTAAATTAACATAAGGGTTTTTTTTTGTCTTTTTAACACTAATCAACACTTCTCTCTTCTCTATTTCTCTTCTTTTTCTTTTAAACCAATCAATACCCTAAATCTACTCTATTTCTCATCTTTTTCTCTCTTCTCACACTCTCTCTCATCTATTTCTCTCTTCACAAATTCTTCTCCGAACCAAACATAGGCTATATGAAGGTTAGAGATCAACTTTAGATGACCATGCTAAATAGAGACTAGGGGGTCAGTGAAATATTCCAACTAGGATAAAAGCTAAAAATAATGTCCTATAAAGAATGTATTGTTGTGCAATTCTCTTCTCTTTTAAGGGTCTGATCGGAACGTATTAAAAAGCGACGAGAGAGTATTGATAGAGAGAAAAAAGCAAGAAAGTCGTTCTCTCTCTTGATTGGCTAAAAAGTGAAAGAGGGAAGAAATACAAAATATTAGTGGGACCCACCATGAAACTCTTTCTTCACACAAGAGTCGTGAAAATAGTGAGAATGACGTGTAGGTGTCTTTTTTCCATCAAATACTCTTACTTTGATATCCACAGTGACACAAAACCAATTGGAATTAATTCTTTTAATTAATTTAATTAATAATTAAATTGACTAACTTAAATCATTTAAAATAAATTTAATTAATTAAATTAATAAAAAATCATATTAAGTAGTTTAATTATTTAATTAATAGAAATCAAATACAAATAAATTAATTTTGATATAGATTTTATAATTCAAGGACATTCTCGTATTTTTGTAAATAATTAACATCTCTTTCTTCTCTATTTCTCTTCTCTTTCTTTTATTCCAATCAATACCTAAAATCTACCATATTTCTCATTTTTTTCTATTTTTTCATACTTTCTCTACACAATTTCTCAAAATCTACCGATCATATCCTAAGAGATAAAAAAGCTTCCATGAAACAATCCCCATAAACATGTATTTAAAGTTAATTAATTGAATGACCAACGAAACTGGTGCCTATGCAAAGTACAGAGCTGAATAATTGATGGACACGTCTAGAACAATAATGTGAGGAATATCCAGTTGGGATCAGAGTTAGAACGCGGAGAAAATCCAACAAAAATACAGCTTTGTGGGCCCCTCTCTGCCTCATGCATGCTTATCTCTGGACCTTGTTTTTGGTTCTTTGTAATATTGCCACGTTCAGAAAAGCCACTCCGCCCATGCCTCAAAGGGACTTTTCTCCCTTGTATTCCTTTTTTGGTATATTTTCTCACTTGTATTCTATACCCTTCTTCTTAGTGCACATCTTTTCATTCTCTCGCTTTCTAATTGACAAGTCAATGCATACACTACACATTATATAGTATCTCAAAAGATTGTATAATAAATGCTCTGTCCACTTATACACCAATCTTCTTTCAATCAAGAATTATAAGAAAACTAAGAGTACCTCCAATAGAAGTATTTATTGAGTACTTAAGACTTGAGTATTGTTCTTGAGAAATTCCAACTTCCAATGGCATTGGGCGAGCATAAAAAATCCGCTCCCATGTATATGACATGCCTCCTCTATTTAATGTAGTTGAGAGAGGGAGAGAGTCATGGGGGAAGGTTCTTCGGTAATGGGGGGAATTTATTCCCTTTAACTCCCTCTACTGCATTGGTAACCAAGTCGGTGGAGACTTGGTCTGGCTTAGCAACCTTGGGTTGGGCTTGTTGGGCTTGTGGCCAAGTATATACTCACGGTTCATAGCCCCCAAGCACGAGGCCTAAAAGGGCGAAGTGCTTTTGGTGACGGCCTTGCTGACACATTTAACCGAGCTTATTCGGCATGTAGCCGAGTATATATTGACAGTCCACAGCACCCCAAGCATGAGGCTTACAATGGAGTAGACCTTACATTGCCTATAGGTCTTACATTGTCTTTTTGGGAGTCCGAGTTCATTTATATAGTGGTTTCCTTTTCATAAGTCTTTTTTCATGAGTCTGAGTATATACTGACGGTTCAGGGACTTTTCTCACTTGTATTCTTTTTTTGGTATATTTTCTCACTTGTATTCTATACCCTTCTTCTTAGTGCACATCTTTTCATTCTCTCCCTTTCTAATTGACAATTCAATGCATACACTACACATTATATAGTATCTCAAAAGATTGTATAATAAATGCTCTGTCCACTTATACACCAATCTTCTTTCAAGAATTATAAGAAAACTAACTACATTTCAAAATGCCAATGCAATTCGTAAGTTTGATTGGAAATTTAGAGTTTGTTTATTGTGACGTCGAGGCTGATGAGGACGGGGAGTGATCGCTGATGCAATGAGCATAGACAAAGAGCGGCTCTTGGCAGCTTCTAGGCAAAGAGACACGTGAATGGACCGAATTCACACCAGAATGAGAGGGATCCTGAGGCGGTGCAAGTATGGGACTGCACGGTTCAATGATGACTTAAAAGAATTGATCGGTACTACTTATACCAACAATATGCATCTTCTTTTCGGGAGCCCAGAACATAAGAACTCCATAATTAAGCGTGCTTGACTTGGAGCACTCTTGGGATGAGTGACCTTCTGAAAAGTTTTCCAGAAAGCGTGTGAGTGAGGACAAAGCATGCTGAAAAGACCCGTGTTGGTTTGTGGGGACAGTCGGCAATCCTGAAAGTAGTCCGGGAGCGGACCTCTCCCAGTACGGTGTGGTTCGGGGACGAACCATGAGGAAGCTGGTGGACATGTGACGCCTAAGGCTGACGTGGGCCGAGAGTGATCGTCGATGCAATGAGCATAGACAAAGAGCGGCTCATGGCAGCTTCTAGGCAAATGGATACGTGAATGAACCGAATTCACACCAGAATGAGAGGGATCTTGAGGCGGTGCAGGTACGGGACTGCACAGTTGAATGATGACTTAAAAAAAATTGATTCGTACTACCTATATCAACAATATGTATCTTCTTTTCGGGAGCCCATAATATAAGAACTTCATAGTTAAGCGTGCTTGACTTTGAGCACTCTTGGGATGAGTGACCTTCTAGGAAGTTTTTCAGAAAGTGTGTGAGTGAGGACAAAGCAAGCTGAAAAGACCCTTGTTAGTTTGTGGGACAGTTGGCAATCCTGAATGTTGAGATTCGAACAAGAAATAATGGAACAACCTTCAACGGCAACCAATAACTAAATAATAGCAACCAAACAATCAACAAGGTGCACGAAAAATAACACAAACAAAAGGAGTAGAGAGTAGAGAAGAAAACACCGCAATTTGATTACGCAGTTCGGCCCCAAAAAGATGACCTACGTCTGCGGGAGAGAGCAGCCATCCGTTTCACTATCAAAAAGTCTTTACAAGAGAATACAAAAGTTCTGAACCCCTTCCAAAAGTTCAAGATGAACAAGCTCAAGAGTTCTTACAACCCCTCTCTCTTTCCCTCTATGATAAACTCTCAAGAACAACAATAGAAGAAGCCTTCAATCCTCCCTCTATGATTCCTTAAGATCCCAAGGTGTTTGAATATGTTTCCCAGCCCTTAAAACCTCACAAAGGACGCTCAAGAACGGTTGCACACAACCCTAGAAAACTGCTCACCCTCCTGAACGAAAAACAGAATTCTGGTTTAAAAACCAGCAGTGGTGAATCGATTCACCAGTAAGTGTGAATCGATTCACAAGTACAAATCCTACACGTTTTGTGATCCTAAGTGGATGAATCGATTCCCACTCCTTCAATTCGATTCACAGTAAGTCCAAAACTTCTCCATGGCTCCAAGGCACATCATGAATCGATTCCAGAGATCCATGATTCGATTCACACATGTTGAAAACTCATTTCTATGACTTCCAATGATCTCCAACATGATTTTAAGTCACACCAATCTCCACACTGAAAATAGTCCGGGCCGTTACAAATGGTATCAGAGCGGACTTCTTCCAGTACGGTGTGGTTTGGGGACGAACCATGCAGAAGATGGTTGGCATGTGACGCTTGAGGCTGACGAGGGCTGGGAGTGATTGCCGATGCAATGAGCATGGACAAAGAGCGGCTCTTGGAAGCTTCTAGGCAAAGAGACACGTGAATGAACCAAATTCACACCGGAATGAGAGGGATCCTGAGGTGGTGCAGGTATAGGACTGCACGGTTGAAAGATGACTTAAAAGAATTGATTGGTACTACCTATACCAACAAGACACATCTTCTTTTCGGGATCCCAGAACATAAGAACTTCATAGTTAAGCGTGCTTGACTTGGAGCACTCTTGAGATTGGTGACCTTCTAGGAAGTTTTCTAGTAAACGTGTGAGTGAGGACAAAGCACGCTGAAAAGACCCGTGTTGATTTGTGGGGACAATCAACAATCCTGAAAGTAGTGCAGGCTGTTACATTAACAAACAGTTTTTCTTTTGTTTACCAAAAAAACATTCTCAAAATTTTTTAAAATGTACTTTTGATAATAGATCAAGTATTTCATAAAATATTAAAAAATTGTTTTTGTATTTCAAAAAATGCATTCTGAAAATATCTTCTGTTTTCTCTCTATCACAATTATTCACCGTATCAGCCTTCTATTTTTTTGTTAGGGCAGAATAAATTGCAAATATTTACAGAAAGAGCCATTGGAATCTCAAAAAGACTTCGACCATGTATATTGTGACAATGGAGTCAAATTAAGCAAGCACTACTCCAAATTTGCTGGTCCAATTTCTCTCAATTCATTTGGGTGTGGCCATTGGCTTGTCCTAAGGGATATAGCCAGCCACATGGGTAAAAGAGAGGAAAAGCTGAACAAAATGGGCCACTCTGAGAAATGGTTTTGATTGACCAACTAGAGATAATCATCACAAAAGTAATCAACGCTCAAGGTACTAATTAGTCTAATTAGGCATTATATTGCTTGTTCTTAGTTGAAGGAAATGTGACACTTGAAATTAAGCTCACCAAAAAAAGGTTATATATAATATGCAGGACCACAAGCTATAACTATAGGTCCTGCCGAGGAGTGTGTGTGTGTGTGTATTATTCTGCGTACGGCCTCGATTGGCCTGTTCAGGTAATGTTAACGTGGCTCATCGTGTACCATCTAATTGTTGATTCTAAATGAGAAAAATATTGGGGAGTGTGGCTAGGTTTGCAATTGCATCACTCACGTGCTTGCATTGTGTTGTACACCAATGGCGGGGTTAGAGATAAAGAGAGAAGTAGGACCCAAGATCCTTTGTCAGATTTGATCTTGATATGCGACCAACAAAATTGCTAGTTAATCATCCACACTCCACATGCATAGTGGAAGAAGAGTAAGATATGAAACCTTTTCAAACAATTTTATTTTAATATATAACATTTAAAAAAATATTATTCTCTGGATTAATCGTGAGGTCCAAAGCGCCTCCACGAGAAGACTAAAACAGGTCAAACCCATTAACTACTAAGCACAAGGGCAAAACTGGCATAATAAAGATAGGAGGTCACACCTCCCACAACAAAGATCCGAGTATCATCCACTATTTAATTCTCTCACAACGGCCTAAAAATTATCAAGAGAATATCCACGTCTTACCAAGTCGTGACACAAACATGAGCTCAACTATATATATTCATCTATCCGAGAAGACCAAGGTACATGCTCTAGCTCCATAATATATTAAAACCCCATATCACCCTTGCTAACTTGAGCATCAGAATATCATTGCAGATACTCATTCTCGAACAATAATGGCAGCCGTAGCAATGGAGTCTTGACGCTGAGGAACTTTCACAACCACCGAAGCAACCAATTATCATCGTCATCACCGTTGTGCCGCACAAGAGCTTTCACCGTTGTGCCGCACAAGAGCTTCCTCCTAACACGAACAAGTATAAATATATATTTATTATTAGATTATATATTTATGAATATCTGATTTATCTAAAATTTCACGTATTGATCTCCATGTTAATATTGTATAATTCAATTGTTGAATTTGTTAATTTCATACTCTATAAATAGTTATAAATGAAATAATATTAAAAAAAATCTTAAATTAAGTAGATCCACCCTTCCTTTAGTTTTAATATCGCCGCTTAAAACATGAAAGACTAATCTTAATTGAATTTTTTTATGGGAACAAATCTTAATTGAATTTATTAGAATCTTGAACATACTTATTATGCTCGTCTTGGGTTTTTTTAGTAACAAGAAGCTTTGACTTCATTTGTCCTTAAAACATTATATACTATTTATTTTTATTCATTATTAGGTGTTAGGTATCCAAGTGTCAGATAGTCTCACATTGCTTAATAATAAACAAAACAAAGAATATATATGATACTAGACCCATGAACCTATCACCTTAAGTTTTTAGGATCAAATGTGGTCAAAGTCTCTTGCTACATCCCAAAAAATATAAATATAAATATAAACATAAAAAAAACCCAATCAGTGGTATCAGAGCCAGTTGGCGTAGACCTAATAACGATCCACACGCTCTCATAACGGACAAGGCGACTGTTACACTAATACTCCCTCTGTCCTATAATAAGTGTCATATTTGAAGGAAAATAAGTCCTAAAATAAGTGTCATTTTATCTTTTCAATGTAATACTAATTATTTTTTTCATTTTTGTCCCCAAATTAATAATGTGTGCATCACTACCAAGTCATTGTACTTCACTAAGCATTTATGACAATGGTTAGTAACTAATGGTTAATAAGGATAATTTTGTAAAATTGTTACACTATTTTATTCGTTTATAATTTTTTCTTAATCTGTGTGAAAAAACTTAAGACGACACTTATTATGGGACGGAGGAAGTAACTAGTGAGTACCTTGTATATTGCATAAAGAATTTTGTGAAATATAGTTTATATTAAAAATATTAGTTTAATTGATACAGAATCATTTTAG
This sequence comes from Calophaca sinica, assembly GCA_037113605.1. Lineage (NCBI taxonomy): Eukaryota > Viridiplantae > Streptophyta > Magnoliopsida > Fabales > Fabaceae > Calophaca > Calophaca sinica. Next base: position 36,551,142 of record CM073731.1, read on the forward strand.
TGGTAATAAAAGATAAATAAAATACAAAAATATAAATGTTTAAAATTTTTAATTTTATAAAGTCTAAAAATTGATCTAATTAAGAGAAAACTACTTTAATGGTAATTTATAAACATGTTTAATGTTAATTGAAGAAATTAAAGTATTAATCAAACAATAAATAAAGAAAAAAATTCTTCTGATTGAATAACTAATTAAAAAATTAATATTGATCTGATCTATATATAAATTCAGAATACATATGAAATTGCAAAACGAGAAAAACATGTAATTGGTGACAAGAAGATACAGACAAGACTTTGTGAGAAGAAAATCCTATCCACTTTCAATAACAAAAACTCAAAATCATTATATAAGAGCATATTAAATTTCTTTCAATATTGTTGTCAAATGTGATATTTTAACGTACAAAACTTAGTTGCAGTCTTGGAGTGTTTTTTTTTTTTTTACCGTTCTCTGATTACAATTCAACACATAGATTATACATTTAATAGTATAAATAGAATTATTTTAAATTTGAATTTAACCTAAAAATTTAATCCAGATGAAATATTAACTAGTGAACAACATAAAAAACACCTTTTTGTCAAAAAAAAACCATAAAAAACACCCATATAACACCTATACAACATTTTGTCCTACTTTAATAAATGATGTCATGGGTTTTCTCTTTTTTTTTTTAACAAGGGTTTTGTCTTTAAAATGACTAATTTGAAACTCTTTAAAAATTCAATTTTTATGATATAAGTTAACATTAAATAAGTTAACATTCAATTTGAAAAGCCTATTGCTCGAAAAGAAAAAGAAAATGAAGGTGAAAAAAAAGTTGTGTTTCTTTTATTGGCATAGCATCTTTATAAGTCTATTTATTTCCATTGTCCACTCATATCCTTTTCCGCTATTTCTTTTCTCTCTACTTCGTTGAAGCAGCTAACAAGTTTCTTGGCAAAATACAAATATTATGTATTTTTTTTTTGTTCCCCTTTCCCACATTACTCAACTAAATAAATAAAACTGGCGACAGGGTCTTAATTCTTCATTTCTTCTAGGCTCCATTCCTCCAGCTTCATGCATAGCTTTTTATTTGAAGGGGGAAGCTTGTCATTTGACTCTGACTTTATCTGGTTTATTATTTGATTTGCTGGCACACTCTGCTTCACAGATTTCCTTCTCACTCTACTTCTGGAGGTTAAGTGGTACTAATGACAAGTTTTGCTTCACTTTTCATGCCCCCTTTGTTCCATTACCATGTTCATCACTTTTTTCTCCCTCCTGAGTCTGACTGAATCTTTCCTATATTTCCTCATTTTCCAGGAGTTGAAAAAATATGGGAGAAAGTTCTTTGTTCTCTGTGTAGAATTTGGCAGAGAAATATATTATTTTTCAGTCTTTTATAATGCCAGTTCCGCTTGCCCCCTACCCAACTCCACCAGCTCCATATACACCTCCATCAAATGGTATTTTACTTATTAATCTGTGCTTGATTTGCTCATTAATGTCTAATTTCCAATTCTAATTCTGATGGTGTAGAGAACAAGTCATTAGATAGAGTGAAGAATATTGAATTGAAATACACAAGTTATCAAGTGGAGTGGGGAAAAAAAAACCTATTCTACTATTAGCTAAAGGGATAAATTATGGACTGGATATGAAGATTTGCTCAGTGAAATTCTTGAGACTCTGATTTGAATGGGAATGTATGGATTTGTGATAGATGGTGTCTGGAGATGTATCTTTTCTAGGTGCAGTTTTATTTTATGATATAGTTCAATTTCTCTTTGAAACATGAACCCCTTTTTAAGATAGGTTGAATGGTACAGAACCTTTGGCATGTGCTCAGTTGTTTGATACCTAACATTATTTTTTGTCAAAATGTTCCTTGGCTGACAGGTGCACAGAGTCAACTTGTTTGTTCTGGATGTAGAAATCTTCTAGTTTATCCAGTTGGAGCTACCTCTGTTTGCTGTGCTGTTTGCAATGCAGTCACAGCAGTACCACCTCCTGGTATGATGCAAATTATGTACTTTATATAACATTCCTGCTCTCTAGGTTTATCTATACCACAAGCATTTATGTGTGCACAGGAACAGAAATGGCCCAGTTAGTTTGTGGAGGCTGCCATACTTTACTCATGTACATCCGTGGAGCGACAAGTGTGCAATGCTCTTGTTGTCACACAGTCAATCTAGCTTTGGAAGGTATTGAACTGTTAATTATCCTATCTATGATATTTCAATGATTGTATATGTGCATCATGGAAAGCTTTAAAACATGTTTCTTTTGTGAGCTAAATCAATGTGAAAAGGATAAGCATCAAATATGTATTGTGACAGCAAATCAGGTGGCACATGTCAACTGTGGGAACTGCAGGATGTTACTCATGTACCAATATGGAGCAAGATCCGTGAAATGTGCAGTTTGCAATTTTGTAACCTCAGTTGGGGTCAGTATAAATATCCTGTTCCTTACTGTGTAGATTTCTTTTGTCTGTCTTTGAGTCTCAACCTTATTGTGAAGGATCCCTATTACTTTCCCCCTTTTCTATTTTGGAGAATATAGACAGACAATATAACTTTTAATCAGTTGCAAATAAGATCAAGTTTTCTTAGTTAATAAGCAGAAAGAATGAAATTAGAACAAGAGAAATTTTCTGATGTAAGTGATGATTTACACTATTGTTACTGAATGATGCAGGCCTCAGGAAGCATCACAGAGCAGAAGTTCAGCACCTAAATCATACAATAGCAAGGTCATTGCAGACTCTACAACCTTGGTTTTGCTAGACCTTAAGGAATAAAGAGTGCAAATCAGATTGGAAACTGGCTTCACATGTATAGAGTTATTTTTCCCTTGCGTGATTGTATTAAATATTTTTCTTAGATTGGGTGTATGAATAACTATTTGTTTCAAGATTCCTGATTCTGAGTGCTTTGAAGATCCACATCTTTGGATAAGGTAAACCCTATTTTCTACTGTAGATAAATTGTATATTAATAATAATATATGGACAAAAAGCAAGGTAAGGGCCCGTTTACTTTCTATAAACATTTCCCATTTTCATTTTCAGTCTATTAGTTGAAAGATGGAAGACTCTCAGAATAAACAATTGTGACAGAGAGAAGATGAAAGACATTTTTAGAATGCATTTTTTGAAATACTGAAACAATTTTTTGGCATTTTCAGAATTTCCAGAAATACTAGATGTGTTTTAAAAAATACATTTTCAAAAGTTTCCATAATGCATTCTCTAATATATGTTATTTTCAATGGAAATGAAAACGAGAAACACGAAAAGTAAATGGGCCCTAAGTCACTTAACCTTCCCAAACACTAAATAAGTGGTTGAGAAAATTTTAGATTGGGTTTAGAGCAATGTATGAGAAATTTTCATTTACTCTTCTGTGTGTATGTGTGCGTGTGGAGCACCAAATACCATTTATTTCTTTCAGATACTTTCTGCTTTTTCGAATTAGAAAAGGTCCAAGTACGGCCACAAGGTAAATCAGTCAGTTGCAACACTAGTTGGACTGATTCAACAAGATAACATCTGTGTCCAAGTCCAAAATTCCAATAGATATTTCAGAATGAAATTGAGGTGAGCATTTATCAGCTAGGGAGCATTTATTCTATGGTTTCCCATGGTTGATTTTGACTTGCATGACTAACTTGATGAGTACTTTATCTAGATAAACCATGTTAATCAGGAATCGAATATACACTGCAGACTTTATCAAAATCTGAATATGACTGAGCTCTTTGCTCATCCTTTTTTATAGGTTTGACTAATATGCGATAACTTTTTCTAGATACTATCATTGATTTTGTGGTTAGAAATGGAAATGGATTGCCTGCAGGCTACAGCTACGCAATCCCACTGCCGCGGATCTAGACCGTCCAATCAAGATCAGACAGTTCATTTTCTGACTTCGTGTTTTGACTCATTTTGCAAAGTAGGAATACAAGTCATCTGATCTTGATCACACGGTTGAGATTGCGTGACTGCGTGGTTATCCCGACTGTAGGGATTCTGGATCCGTTAGAAATGAGGTTAGGAAATGGATGTTGATTCCTAGATTCCTTGCAGGTAAAAGTGATTGCAAGTACGATCTTAACCATTAATAAAAATCGAATGGTTGAGACCAACTTGTCGGCCTCAGGCAATCTGGGTCCAACTGGAAATTGCACTGTTGCCTAGAACTTTCATAGAAAAAGGGAAAGGTCAGGAAAACAGAAATTTTTTGATATGTGCAGTGAACACATTTTGCCAGGCAGTACATAACATGTTGCAGTTGCAGAATGTAGACAGGTTCACTGGAGCAACAGCAACATCTTTTCTGAATCACACAGCATAAGCACATTTTTTAGTAGTGAATAACACAGCTAATGTCCTTTTCAACCTCTACACTCTGTCTTCCACATGAAGCACTAAGAGGTAACAAATATCATTTATAGTGATCTAGACATCTCTTCTTACATTTCCAATCCTGGTCCTTTGATGTTGCCCCATGTTTCCCAACAGACTTGCTTATGTCAGCCATACCCTTTGAGATCTCCAGAGAATATTATGGTTCCAGTCATTTTACAAATGTCACGTTCAATTGAAAATTACTCTTTTGTTAGTACAAGGCGAGTGTCATTTCAAGTTTAAAACATATTTGACTGTAACTGTCCCTTCCCATAACTTGCTGCTAATAGATTAAAAAAACAAGTAATATTATCACAACATGTGGCTGTGACTGCTGCCTGTAAAACATTACGTACTGAATTAGATATGAGAGATCGCTTGTCTTTGTCACCGTAGACTGAAGCATTTTGCAATGAAAATGTTATTTACACATTCAAGTTTCTCACATAACACTTTGTCACCATTATCGTCTATTGGGTGTTAGTTTAGTGGTAGGAGCTTGGCCTTGTGACCGCAAGAGACATGGTTCAAATCCCTTCGGAGACAGTTGTAACATAACCATTAATGCCACTAAAATAATAATATATCCCCTTCTCCCATCCCCTAAAAAAAAAAAAAACTTTGTCACCATTATCTATTTCTCTTTCTTTCGTCAATTAATACTAATGTGCATATTATCCAATATAAATTATGTGAATTGCACAATATCTGTAAAAGCAACTAACATCAAGGAGTAATTATTAACACCTCCATTTTTTCTAGCTTGCACCCCGTCTAGAAGTAAACTTCGGGATGTGTACTTCTTGTATTCTGGAAGTTTATTTTCAAACAATTTTATGCAGTTCGGGAATAAATTTCCAGGAAAAGTTATTTTTTGGAGGGTGTTTTAGTAAAATCACGGTGTCAATAGTTACACCCGTAACATTACTCATTTTTGCGAAGTTGAGGCACGTAAGCCCATTAAAACAAGTTTTGAGAATAAACAGAATCCAGAATTACCAACTTGGTGAGAAGCATGTTCTGTTCCATTGGGTAGAGGATACAATTAGCAACAGCAAACAATCAATATCACAGTGGACTAAAACACCTCCAGTCTTCATAACAACTGGTTAAGTCAAAAAAAAACAAACTTCCTTTACCTATTCCAATCAGCATCAATCTGTCAATTTTTCATGCACGACGAGAACACCTTCACATACAAGGCTTGTGGGAGTGGGACCGTGGGGGTCTATTGTTGTGTTGTACATTTCCCTTCTCCATCTTGTTCCCGAGTGACACTTTATTAATCGAGCATTGGACCACAATGGTATATTCTTTTGATACTGCATTATCTCGTCAACTTTATGCAACCAGGGCAATTGTTTGCTTCTTCAGCTGGACCAAGTAAAATATTTGATATTTCTATCATGGAGCCCAGCTGAATCGAAGAAAAGATTGTCATTCCAATCTTCCTTATTCATGCGTTTATCTCTATTCCAAAATGACAATCAAGTTCTATGTAATCCTTATGCTGCATTATAAATTATAATTTACCTCATCTATGTTATGCAAGCAGGGCAGTTGTTTTCTTCTTCAGATGGTGCATGACCGTAGCACATATTATATCATGGAGCCCAATTGAACCAAAAGAAAGATTGTCATTCTAATCTTTTGTAATGTTTCATTCTCTTTTTAAAAATATTATTTTAAAAAAAATTGGCAAATTCAAGCACACAACTCTTCTCTAAATTACTTGTTCGAAATACCAGCACAATTTCCCTACTTTGTGAGCTCAAAATAGACACTATGTGGAAACAAAAAATAAGAGTAGGGAGTAGAAGAATAACACCAAGAATCTTAATGTGGAAAACTCTCTCAATGCGAAAGGAAAAAACTATGCCATCAAAATATTTCTACTACAGAAAAATAGGATTACAATAGCTCTCTTGATATAAGAGGATCTCTCTCAAGTTCACCCAACAAGAATGGTTTATAATATCTCTCAACTCTCACCAAGCTATGATGGAAACTAGACTCTATTTCTCTCGAAGAGGATTACTAGAGCTCTCTTGATCACCATCGCTCTTGGAGATGTACTTCTTTGGATGGGACAATCCAACTCTTCACAAGGTCCCCTATTTATGGGAGAGGGGTAGTGGCTTCATTCATGAATATGAGATAAACAATTCATGAGATGATGGTCTTTAGTGTGTTGTTTATCATCAGTGTGTTGTTTGTTCCTCTGCAGTAAGCAATGACGAGTGGTGACATCATCTGGAATTTGCTGCTGAGAGGATAACCGAACGAGTTTTTTTTTTTTTCCATATTAAAGTCAACCAACCCCTTTATTCTACCAATCCATGTGAATTGCAATAACTTACCGACTAATTACGTGTGTTTGGTTCAGCATTAGCTCAACGTAAAGATGCATCCTCTCCAAATGAATTACAGAAATCCTTTCCCGTTGAATTAACCACATTGGAACATGATCCAAACGCGCTAAATCTTCTATACTATGCAAATGATAACTGTGGAGTGTGGGGGTACATGTAGCGTGGTAGTATTCTACTTGGAATTTGCTCAACAACGGTGAAAAACATTAAGACCACAGAATGAACATAAAAACATAGGGGAAAAAAAGAGAGAAGGAAACAAAATTCGCATTGTTTGCCCCACCCACTGCTTGTCAAATTGTCTATGTTCCTTATTTACTCGTCACCCATGGCCAACTCCAACGCATAGTCATCTCGTTCCTGTATATAATTTTCGTGTTAAAGGTCACATAGAAAATGGACGATCTAGTTCCCACACAAAAATAGAGTCAGAAACAACAGAACCTACCACTGGTCCTCTGGCAAAATAACGTCCAAATTGAAGCCAATATACCTGTGTGCATCAAGGATATATATTATATTCATAACCAAAATTCAGCAAAAAATGATGATGATAATAACAACGATAACAATTTCATTTAGCCTCAAAAGCACTTCTTGAGTGAGAAAAGTTCACAATGATTAGTTGAAATTTGGTAAAAGAATGAAAGAAAAAAAAAAGAAAAAAGAGAAGGAATACAGGCACTAAATATTAGGATACAAGATATTATGTATTGGGTTATGGGTATTATGATGGGATACAAAATACTAGTGAATACAATAAGACTACTAATAGTCCACTACCCAAATAAATCGAAATCACATTCCTTACAGTCAAATTTTCCACGCAGTCGAACAGTGCACATTTCAAAATTGAATTTTGTATCTCATTTACTCAACTCGAAATGTGTGCCGTCCGTTTAAGATAAAACAATCCAGATCATCTGACTGCGTGAATGTGTGAAAAAATTGAATGCAGGCAATCCGAATTCATATCCAAAGATACAACAAAGATATTATGAAATATTTTTGCAAATATTCTAACCCTTCCCCTCAAGTTGACTCTTACTAAGGTTCAATGTTCCTACACTTTGCTGGTTAGATGATCATCAAAAAAAAGTTTTGATTGGTATAGTTCACCCCAAGAAAGAAAAGACTGATGGAAAGAAACTCGGTGGAAATTTCCTAGCAACTCAAAGGATCACATAATGGAATTCACTGATTTCCATTGCAATAGGGAATTATAATATGTTCAGCTGATGGGTAACTTTATCCATGATTTTAGGACCCAAATCTGGTACCTAAAATAAGGATAGCAACCGTCTACGGATACAATAACACCACTACAAATATTTGTTGGTCCAAGTGGCAAGGAACTTAGATCTCCTTAGATAAGATCTTAGGGCCGAATCTTGTAAATGAAAAATAAATAAACACTATGAGACCCTTGCTCCCTTAAGTGGGTCTGTGTTTTCCTAAGATTAATCAAGTCCGTTGCGGCTTTTGAATACCAACGGTCTATGAAAAAAGACTGCTAACACTAATTAAATAAGGAAACAAAGCAGAAAATACAACAAAATAAGGAAATAACTCCCAAGACGGCTTCCTCGATTTGATGACTAATTGATTTCAGGATATATTCTAAAGATAAAGATCATGTAAAATATTTTGGAATATCCAAAGGTACAATAAAGATATTATGAGATATTTTTTAGATGTTCTAATTCTAACAAGATGAAAATAAAAAACATCTCCTCAGAGTTTAACTGATTTGGCATCAATTCAAGCAGTTATCATAAAGTGTAAGTTATGATTGTATTCTTGCTCGTTACCTCATCTTCATCTTGAGTTTCTACTTCAACGTCAGAGGATGGGAAGCCCACACAAAGGAGTGCATAACCCTGAAATTAAACAAAAACGCTTGTCCAACTCAGCAATAAAAGACAGTGGAAGTTGCAATAATAATGATAATGTAACTAACAAAACATTTTCAAAACAGTTGTTAACTATTAGCGCAAAAAGGAATGTTTATAGCAAATGGCATCAAACTATCCATAAGCTGGAAATTATCTTTGTACTGTTGTACATATATAATCTAATCTAGTCATTTGTGTAAGAGCCTTATAACTTTGTGTAAGAGTTTAAATTAGTCCTTTTATTAGTTACATATCATTAATATTGCAACTTACAATCTACTAATAAAAGGCCTAATCTAATCTAATCTAATCTAACGTGAACTATACATACAATCACAATTGGAATATACCAGAAAGAAGAGTCAAGTAGCCACACTTCTGATTCAAACACTTATGGAATAAATAATTCCTTTTCAATTCTCATTTTTCCTTTAAGGCCTATTTGGTTTAAACCAGAGGAGGAGAGGGATTTAATGGAGGGAAAGGGAGAGGCGGAGAAGGGATTTTATAAGATATCTTGTTTGGTTGAGAGGAGGGGAGGAGAGGGGAGATAACCCTCTTTTTTTATTTGGTTCACAAGGAGAGGGAAGAGATTTCAATGAAGGCAAAGGGCTAATTTATTTTTTATACCCTTATAACTTTTTATGTTACATTTTATGTTCTGATATTTTAGTCGGTGCATTTAAAATGTTATAAATCCATCTTTTCTCCCCTCCAAACCCCCCAATATTGGAGGGGAGCCAAAATTGAGCCAAATAGATTTTGTTCTCTTCTCCTTCCTTCTAAAAAATTAAACCAAACAACAAAGATTTAAAATAACCCCTCCCCTGCCATCCCCTCTATTTCCCTCCAACCAAACTCTATGTTAATAACTAGAATGAACAGAAAAAAGCCATGCTTCTACTTTTTGGCTTTTCTAAAAATTTAAGTGCAAGTGAAGCTAACATTCAAAAAGGATAAACAGCATAATACAAATATATAGGAAACAACATCCTATTAGTTGAATGGCTGGTATAAGCACAGCAGTTGATTATTTTTTGACATGCGATGAATATAATAAAGGAAAACAATAACTACAAGTTAAATGCATTGGCACTGTGACAGAAAGTCAAAACTTTCAATGTCCTCTTTTTTGCCAAATGAATAAGGCAAAATTATAGATAGATTAGGCATCATACTAACATGTTTAGTATTGGAATGTCGAATCTGGAATAGAGTAAATAGTTCTATACCACCGACCACCATTTCTTCCTCCTCTCCCCTACTCTACAGTAACATCTTCTTTTACTCTTAAAACTTTGAAAAAAAAAATTCTGATTTTCTTCTTTTGGCATCATTGAAGACGGTGTATGAGAAAAGCGTCAAGTCCGAAGTAATCCATAAGAAAATCATGCATTGCTACTTAAAAAGTCAAATTTATCAATTCAAGCATGGAAAAAGAAAAAAATATAAACACAGAATAAAGATAGTTGTACGTACCTTCTCTTTCAATTCAGCAGATATCCCAAGTGCCTCTGGCTGTCTAATCTGCCCATTCTTTATACGTACAGCACAGCTAGTACAACAGCCTACCATAAAAGGTTTCAAAGAAGCAAATAGTATTAGGAAGCTAGCAACAGCATCACAGACCCATAGATTTCAATCTTGATGGAAATAAAAGCAACAGAGGAAACAAGTTTCAAAGATGAATCGCATGATCTACAAAGGCAATTATACTAGACTATACAATTACCATATTGTCTTAGTTCCCAATAGGAGGCAAAATAAATCTTACACCTGTTTGCGTTAATCACATTTTCATCTGTATTTTAATAATGCATGGGAAAAATGGAATATATCATCAGTAAGGACAACATAGATGGAAAAAACAGAACCAAATATGATAGGCTCATAAAATTGAGTCGCAAAACAGTGAGCTGCCAACTCATCTTTATTTTTGCCACTCATATTCTTTTTGCCACATCAAATATAACCCGACATGTCCCCTTTGAGCATTTTACCTACCCCTGTAAGAAATCAAATCCTAGCCACACCCCCTTAGTGTATTATACCTATCTATCTATCTATTTACTCCACCGTAACTCCGTCTTATGAACCACCCGCCCATCTTCCAGCATTATTTCACTGTCCTTCTGTTACTGAATTCAACAATGGGGCCCTTATCCTAAAGTCACAACTGCACAATCTCTCTTTATAGAGGCACAGCGTCTAATTCTTCTCCCATGAATTTCAACAATGTTTTGTACCACTCTTCTTCTCTACTTTCTTCTGATTTCTGAGTTCAAATTTATTGAAATTCCTATTCACTTTTCAAGTTCCTCATCGCTTGATGTTTCCCTTTCCCTGACGATGGCTTCTGAACCCAGTTAGAGAAACGAAAACCCGCCACTTGCTGAAAAACGACACTGACGAAAGGTTAAGGACAGTGGGTAAGATGCTTGGTCGATAAGAAGAGAGACTGAACAAAAATGTCTTAGTGTCTTATATTCTTTATATTTTTTGTTTGAATGGCGCTATGTGAATGGTGGAATCTGTATTTGTGAAACGATTGGACTCATTGGAGTACTATGTTGGTTGTTTGGGTTTGTTTCATTAGGTGAAGTGTATAGTTAATATTCAAGTGCTTATGTGTTGATTAGCTTGATTTTCCTTGAGGTTGAATCACAGTTGTGTTCATTTCGGGAATATGGGCTATGTTTTTCATGTGCGGTATTGTTAAATAGCTTCAAATAGAATCTGAATGGAAATCTTCAAGAAATTCATAGGGAAGAATTTATTATATAGCATTGTCATTTTATTAAACCTTTGCAATTGCATGTGATGAAATATTCACTCAGGTGTTTATTCTTAACATTAGATTTTGGGATTTTTGACCAAGGTTTTTTGAGTCCATGTGAACCGGTGAAATCAAGAGGCAGGGATAGGGAACAGTGTTAACCCATCTTCCAATTCAGTGCTTTATTTCTATTACATGGGAGCTTAAGGGTTTGTTTTCATAGTGTTTAAAGGTTTGAAAAATTGGTCTTAACTGACATGTCAATCAGAAGAAAAATAATAACTTTTTGAGTTGTTGGAAGACATGCAAATTGTTTGAGGGATGGCATTTTCTTAGGTTCTTCAGTTGTTGTGAATTGAGAGTGCAATCAAAAGGCATAAAAGTAATAGAGATTAGATATTAGAGATTATAAGAAGAAAAAAGAGAAATAACAACAAATGAAGAAGAAAAAAGAGAGTAGAGATCAGAATTCAGTTTTGGTTTTGAAAATAAAGGTCGGGAGGGAGAGCCAAGAAGCTTGAAATTTTTTATCTTTTCTAATTGTGCCTTATTGGGTGCAAGGGTTGCATCCAATATCTTTGCTTCATATTTAGCAACTTTTTCCCTTTCTATGTTCAACATTCCTCCTTCTCTCTTTCCTTTTGTAACAGTTGTAATATAACAATTTTTGCTAAAACTATAGTTTTTATATTCATCATTTTTGGATTATCATTCGCTTTGAAGAAACAAAGATTGCTTCATCCCATTTGGCAATGTGAGAAAAGTATAGCATGCCGCAAAGTTGTTATAAAACCATATATGGTTGTTGCTTGGTTCAAAGATAATCCAAGGAAAGGAGTTTGTGTGAACTATATATGAGAATACAGAAAAACCTGTTTGATTCATAGAAGTTCTACTCCATTGACTCTATTAGAAAGCATTTTCTTTAAAGCAACTAATTTTATAAATTCAACACCATTCTTATACTATCCTCTTGTGAATGTTCCCAAGAAAAAGACAAGCTTAATATCACAACAGAGGAAATGGGAGTGGCCATAGAGAAAGAAAGAAAACTGCAATTTTTTTTTATTTTTTATTTTTTGTTGCTGAAGTCATTACTTCCTAAGGATGATGCTGATGAAAGGATTGTGTTTTGGAGGTATAAGCAGACAAATTATCTATTGAAAATGGAGATCTATTTTATGTTCATCAAACTCATGTTTCAATGAAAGCCATTATACACAATTTCACTTCATGCTAATATACTAAATTCGCGGGTCAACATCTAGTTCTTCTAATAACTTCCAAAAAATATAATAAAGGATAATATATGTTATGAGATCTTGGAGCATCTGAATGGAACCAATGCAAATTGAAAAAGAATATTCTCTCCCAAGGGTGTGGTAAAAATGTCAAATTTGATACTATATCATCCCTGTCAGATACTTATATGACGAGTTTAGCAAATTTAAAATAATGCAGATAATGATCTACAATCCTAATTCTCTCTAATGGATAAATGGTGAAATGTTAATATTCATGTCACTTGAGAAATTGAGAGCATCTGATAGGAACCTGCAATGCATGTGCAGGCAGGCAAAAACAAAAACAACGTAACAGAAAAAAACTATTTTTTTTTCTAATGTGTGTGAGTGTGTGAATTTGCTTCTGTGAGAAGATAAGAGGCTGTTACAAATAAACGGGATAACAGTAAGTACCATGCCTGCAGGCGAATGGAAGGGTAATATTCTGAGACTCGGCAGTATGTAATATATACTGATCCTGCATTTCATAAATAAATAGTCACATTCACACAAAAATTTTCAAAACAATTTTTTTTAAAAAAAGTAGTAGTAATAATAATAATAATGATAATAACCATGAATTTCTATTCCTTTTGAATAACACAAACAAAAATCAATAGTCATCAAAATCAAAATGAAGAATAAAGAGTAAGATAAAGTTGGAAAAATTGAAGTTAATAGTATGTTTTTGCAACAGGGAAGGGAAAATACATCGATGACAATCATGGGATGGGATCATACCTCAGGTACGAGAAACTCGTGAACAATCCCTCGTTTTCTGTCGTGGACTTTGACCTTATGGGTTATAGCATCAACACTCGTCGGAAACCGGTAATCGCTTCCGCCCGACACTCCCACCGGCGTTTGGAGCTCCGCCGCAGCCACCGTTGTCTTGCGGAGGCTTTTGGAAGGAAAAGATTGTGGCTTCGTAAATGGAATGCAGCAGCTACCGGGAATTCGAAGAAGGGGAAGCGCCATGTTCTTCTTCTTCTTCTTCTTCAAGCGCACACTGACGGGATAACAAGAGCGACTTAAGAAACCAAACACGCGCGCTCTCATCGAACCATTAGATTCTATTCCAACGACTGCTCGACACGTGTACGGTCATCAAAACTCGTCCAAGAACTCCAGTTTAGTTTTTTTTTTTTTTTTAACAAGGACTCTAGTTCTTCTTTTATATTTGGTCCAAATACATTTAGATTTTTGCTTATATTTGAGGAAAAGGGGTGTAACTAGTTAATAAGTTTTTTTAAAAAAAAAAAACCACAGGTATAATATGATGTATTTTTTTTTTGGGGCAAAAATATGATGTGTTTCTTCAATAATGATAATAATAATCAATTCCTTATGTTAACCCTCATCCCTCACCCAAGTATTTATTTTTCTTAAAAAATAACCATTTCACATATCCAATCCAATACTTTACAATATTCTCGTGTTTCATATTTGATTAAAAAAAATGAATTTTCTTCTCTTTTTCTAAAAAAGTATGTCAAGTTAATATAAAATGTCAAAGGTGTGAAAATATAACTATTTTTTCTATCCCTGATAGAAGATAATAAAGAAACATACTGTTTATTTTTTTTAAGTGTTGTTTTAAAAATTTTTTGTTTTTATTTACCTGTTTATGTTTTTATTTACTTGTTTAAAAAAGTTAAGATGATATTAATTTTTATTTTGTCAATGGTTTTTTTATTTAATTAATTAAATGAGAATTATCGGTCAAAAACATGAGAATTGTATATAGTAAAGAAATAAATAAATATAAATAAGAAAATTACATAATAATTTGATTACAATGTTAATTATATTTTTTAATTTCTATAAAAGAAAAGAAGCAATATTGCAAATGGCTTCTTTTTTTAAGACCCACCCTAATCAATCGAATGAGCTCTTTGCATATCTCCATAGCAAAGTTTTCTGGGTCCGCATTGAACTAATCTCGAGTCGGCGAATCGGAGTTTGGTTGATTGCCTCTCCAAAATGGTTTTTTCATGATTTGATTTTGTGACTTTTATGGATTGTGTTTCGCTTACCAACTCAACTACTTGGCTCACATCGCTTCACTTAAAATACAATGTTTATAGAAAATTTATTTTTTGAATAAAATCTAAATAAATTTACACTAGTAAGTGCTACAGTAATCGATAAGTCCATGATCACGTGTATGTATATATATCTAGTTTTTCCTTTCCTATGAACGTGGCGGGCAGTTGATGGGAATAGCCCTGCATGTTGAACATGTGGTGCTATCATTCCGTGCTGTGATCACGCATTGGAGCCTTTGAGGTTTTGTCTTTATCTTTGGTTTTGACCTGATCTTCCTCACCCGAGAACTGCATATATAAATCGACCATCACATTGAATAATTACACTTGAACTCATTGACAGAGATCGAGAGACTAGGCAGGCAATCACACACAGAGATGCAATCCACAACGGAGAAGCTGAAAAACACTGCTAGTGCTGCAAAGCAACAAGTCGACATCTATAAAGCCAAAATAGACGAGAAGGTCTGTTTGTTTTTTAGCTTTTCCATTTCTATACATAGACTTTTTTTTTCATGATTGTAAGAGAAAAAATGATTAATTGGGTCGGTCTTACTTACTTGGTTGAATACTACAGGCAGAGAAAGCAATGGCAAGATCAAAGGAAGAGAAAGTGATAGCGCATGAGCGTGCAAAGGCTAAGGAAGCAAAAGCAAAGATGGAGTTGCACGAAGCTAAAGCTAGGCATGCTGCGGAGAAGTTAAGCACCAAACAATCGCATTATTATGGTCACCATGAACCTCAACCTGTTGGGGCTGATCAATACCAAGGACACCAACCACTTGGGACAGTTCCCAAGCCCGGAGCCACTTTCCCAACTTATCCACTCGGAGGAAACCTTCCCGTGAATAGGCACATATAGTATAACTCTCTGTTTCACTGCAGCTTCTTTTCTTTTCCCTTTTTTTTCCTCTCTCGTCGTGCGTGTACTTGTAGTTTCGCTTGCAGAGGAGGGGTCTGTTTTCAGTTTTATTTGAATTTGAATTTGAATCCTTCTATTCTATGTATTTGAGGATGGTTTGCATCTTTTTTATTTCAGTGTAAGTTTCCTTCCTCGTAGGCATTACCATCGATCGTCCATTTCTCTATATAATATTTCGAATTCGTAAATGTTCTTTATTACACGCACCCATTTGGTTTTAATCTGAGTATTATATTTTTATAAGATCCCAAATATCATTGTTATCAGATAATATTCGTGAGTGATGTAACATTCTCAAACGAGAGTTGAAGATAACATTCTCAAAAGTAATAGGATCATAATTAGGTTAAATTCATGCTTTTGAAGATACATTAATAATCACGTAGTATGAAATAAAGCTCTGTTCTGTGTACTGTCTGAGCTTTCTCTTAATGGAACTTTCTCAACGAGATGTTATCATTTCACACCGGTCATCTATTAATGGCATAATTATATATCATTTTACTTTTGAAGAGTCCGGCTGTCTGTAAGAAAAATTGGAATCACGCCATTGTGGGAAAGTAAAGTAGTTGCTATTCGGTACCTTTGATGCAATCAACACAAGTCAAAATCAGAGAAATCTAAATAATGTGAAATGCTAATTAATTTCTAAGTTTAGGGTCTAAATATATGTCCCGAAATCTAAATAATGTGAAATGCTAATTAATTTCTAGATTTAGGGTCTAAAAATATGTCCCGAACACCTATACCATGACACAGAGATTAAATTTGCACATTATTTCTATTCATAGAATAGAATAACAACATATAATTCAGATTCGGCAAATATAACCCATCATAAATGGCAATAGAATTAGAATAAACAGTCAATTTTTCATTGTTAACTAGTGTATTGACCCGTGTCTTGCAGAGGTTATCAATATTGGTTTTTAATGTTGTTAATGCCGGGAATGGCTGAGCTCACCTCCTCTTTGGAATTGAGTACTCCTTCTTCTAGAGTCAAAAAGGGGGGTAGTACCTGCAAAGACACTCCGATGCCTAAGTTAGATGGGGCTTTGGAGGAGAAGGAGAACAGAGTGAATTAGAGTTTAGAGTGAGTAGAGAGTATGCAAACCTGGGGGTCAAGCCCCCTTTATATAGTGGAGTCTCGTCTAAGGAGGATAACCACCGATCCGGATTCCGCGCGCGGTAACTCCTCCCTCACGCTCCCGGGATCAGCTCATCTCTTCCTAATATCTCGCACCTGCTAAGTCTGTCACATATTGGCTGCGTGATTCTCAATCTTCGGAGTGACAACGGCTCCAAGCGTTACCTCAAGGTGTATCCCTTTCTAGAAGGTTCGAGAGTCATGAGTCGGCTCGCCCCTGACCTGCTCGGTGTTATCCCTGGGGCAAGTGTACCGGAGGACGGGTTTGGCGCGTCTCGGGTCGGACGTAGTTCGTCGGGCTCGGGGAAGGTCGGAACCGAGCCGGACCGGCTCGGTTTGGTGGGTAAACCAGTACTTACCTCGGGGACCGGTCCGTAACACAAGCCCCCTAGACTCTTTGCACGAAAGGGCAGAGGGTCTACCTATTGCTCTTGGGTCGGTACCCGAGCTGAGTTATTAAGGTCGGAGGCGTATCCCGGAAGCTTATTTGCCTGGGGCGTCACGCCCTACGTGTCGCCTCTTTACTCGGCGCTCTGCCACATGACGGGACTCGGATGGGACGTCTACTCAACTGTTCCTCTTCCCACCGTCGATCATGTAATACTGGCGGACCGTTGGATCTACATCTGGTTTTGAAGATGGAGGGCTCGGATTAGTTCGCCCTTTCGTTTCCCTTCTGCGGGGGTTATAAAGCCACCCCTACTCCTTCCTTCTCCCTTCTTCTTCATTCTGTTATCTCTGCGATGTTTCTCCTGCCATCCTTCTCTGCGTTTGTGTTCCGAGCAGCCATTTCATTCCCTTCCTTCGCATTTCCTGGTAAGTCCCGTCACTATTCTTCATTAATGGCTTCTTCATCTTCTTCCCGTCGCCCCCCTCCCCCATACCTTTGAGTTCTGGGGGTGGCTCGTCGTCTGAGACGACGAGTACTTCCACGCCGCCATACGCCGGAGGCTCTGGCCATAAGGAGTTCCCCTCCGACGGTGGCCGCGGTGGTTGCAGTCCGGTGCCCCTCCAGGTAGTTTCCGCTTCACGGGTTCGGCCTCTCCCCGGTAAACCTGTTCCCTCTACTCTCTTCACAAGGGGGGCGAGCGCCGAGCGGCGGATGATAGGTCTCCTTACTCTGGGTGCACCAGATGTACTCGGGGTGCCCTCCAACGTCTTTTCGGACACCGGCGTGGCGCTCTTGATCTAGTGTATCTTTCACTCTAAACCGGGATCGAGACGAGGAGGTAACGTGCCTTCCTTGCTCTCCCGAGGACCGAGTGTGCTTTGACAAGGGTGAATCTAGTTCACCAGACTTCTATTTCTTCTACAAAACCTTCTTCACCCGAGTCGGCCTCCGATTTCCCCTCGGTGGGTTTGAGTGCGAGGTCCTCCAATGGTTGGATGTGGCCCCTTCGCAACTACACCCCAATAGCTGGGCTTTTATCCGAGCTTTCAAGCTCGTGTCCGAGTACTTTGGGGTTATCCCCTCTGCTGCTCTCTTCTTCAGTTTCTTCCAACTTAGGCTCGGCAAGCAACTTAAGTGGTGTTCGCTCAATAAAATACCTGGCTTTTATATCCTCGAGCTTTTCGACCAGTCTTATAAGAACTGGAAATCCGATTTCTTCAAAATTCGGGTACAGAGGGGGGATCCCTTTTTCTTTTCTGCTCAAAACGAGCCTTTGTTTCCCTTTTATTGGAGTCCAAATCCTCACCCCATAAAAGAGGTGGATTTCAATTCATTGTTGGTCACCGACCAGACGATAGTGAACTTTCTTGCTCATCTGCCCACATTGCATTGTGGTCCTCTCCTTACCCGAGCTCTGAAGGACCCTCCCCAGTGGAGGGATTACTTAAGTAAGTTTTGTTATCAACTTCTAGCATGGTTCTCAGCCTGAACATGGGTGCTAATTTTCACTTTCTTTTAGTGCACGATGGCTCAAGATGACCAAGAAGGAGATGGCCGAGCTCCTCAAGAGGCTCAAAGAGAGAAGGTCGCCTGTTCGGGCGGTTCCTCCGATGCCGCAGTTTCCCCTTCCCCTGCCAAGGCTGCTAAAAAGCGATCGCACATTTCTCCGACTCCCGGTTCCGATCAGCCCCCTGCGAAGGAGCCGAGGGGGCCTCATGGGGGGATTCCTTTGAATATCCCCGATGTTTCCGAGTGGTTTCTCCACCTCGGGGAGTTTACTGATCGAAGCGAGAACGCTGAGGACTCTCTCTGGAATGTCGGGATCGACCGCTCCGACCAGTTCGATCAGATCATGCGTCGATCCGACGATAGGTGCATGGGCGAGGCGGGCGAGCTGGGTTTATGCAAGGCGTTGGGCATTTATGGGCTCTGTGCCTCTGCTATGGCCCAGTTCCTTTCCGATCGGATACGGGCACGGGCCACCGAAGCCGAGCTGGCGAGGAGGAGGTATCAAAGCAAGGCCACCACACTGGGTGAGCTCGAGGAGAAAATGGGTAAGTTGGAGGAGGACTATGCTCGCCTTTCGGAGGCGAGGGATGCTCTGAACAAAAGCAACACCTCTCTGCTGGCTCAGCGGGAGGAGCTCCAGGCCCAGAATGACCTCCTGTTGCGTCAACTGCGGGAAGAGAAGGATAAGTCCTCGTCCGAAGCTGCTCGGGTCGAGGAGTATCGTGAGTATAGCGCCCTTCAGTATAAGGAGGGGTTTGACAATGCTGTCGCGTAGCTGCGGGTGATCGCCCCCGATCTGGACATCTTCGAGCTCGATTTCACCAAGGTGGTGAAAGAGGGAAGGATTGTGGAAGAGAAGGACGAGGAAGAAGGCTGTGCTGATCAGGAGGAGTCTGGGGGCGAGGACGTCGGAGTTGGGCCTGACTTGGAGGTTGTTGGTCCAAGTGTTGCGACCGAGGAGGCCGTTGGGGCCCGAGTTGAAGACCAAGGGGATGCCCTTGCGTAACTTGTTTTTTAGATTGCTTTGCTTTGTCTTGACAATGTACTCGCTCTTCTATGAGCTATTCTTTTGTATTTTTGCTTCAAGTTAATGAAATTGACTAAGTTTAAGCATTGTCTTCTTTGTTTTTCACTTTAGTAATTTGTCGGTTATCGTGCTCAGATGGGGTGGTCCTCGGGTAGCTGCTACTCGATAGGGTAGTCCCCAGGTGGCTTCCCCCGAATAAAACTTGTGTCAACTGAAGTTGAGACATTTTCTCCGCGCACCGGTACAGGTCGAGTACTAGTTTTCTTACGAAACCTTTAGTTCGGATAGCGACCTTCGGATCTTCTAATGAGGTTACCAAGTTTTTATGCTAACTTGGGTTTGGGATTGAATGGCTCGTTTAGGTCGAGCAAGACCTTCCGAGCCACGAGTGAGCTCGCCAAGTTTTTATGCTAACTTGGGTTTGGAACCACAGGGGTCGAGCTGTGAGTGAGCTCACCAAGCCTTTATGCTGGCTTGGGTTTAGGACCACAGGGGTCGAGCTGCGAATAAGCTCACCAAGCCTTTATGCTGACTTGGGTTTAGGACCACAGGGGTCGAGCTGCGAATGAGCTCACCAAGCCTTTATGCTAACTTGGGTTTAGGACCACGGGGGGTCTGTAGGTCGGTTAAGACCTTCCGAGCTCGGGACTCGCTGATTTTCAGTGACAACTCTCTGAATGCAATGGGGTTGACTTTTATTAAATGGGGAAGAAGGGGAAGGAAGGATGCACCTCGTTAAAACCTTTCCAAACCAAAAACCCAGTGGGAAAAAGGTTTGCAAAAGAAAGAGTACGCCATCCGTTTACAAGTGTTTAACTAAAGTAGGGCTTGAGGTGCGTGGCATTCCAGGTCCTCGGTATTGCTTTCCCGGATAGTTCTTCTAGTTCGTATGCGCCGTGTCGGTGCTCCGATTTGATGCGGTATGGCCCTTCCCATGTTGGCCCGAGCTTGCCTTGCGTTACGTCTTTTTGAGCCAGTTCAACTTTTCGGAGGACTAGGTCCCCTTCTTTGAACGTCCTTGGTCGGACTCTGGAGTTGTAGTGCTTGGCGACGCGCTGTTTAGTTGCAAAGTTTTGTACTCGGGCAAGTTCCCGAGTTTCTTCCAGGAGATCGAGCTCAACTCTTGCCTCCTCTTGCGCCAATGCCTGAACGTGCTCTCTTCTTGCTGAGGTGGAACCGAGCTCTACTGGCACCATGGCCTCCATTCCATATGTTAGCCGAAAAGGTGTTTCATTTGTTGCTGACTGGGAGGTGGTGTGGTATGCCCAAAGCACCCCGCTGAGTTCTTCCACCCAGTCGCCCTTGGCCCTCTCCAGCCGCTTGCAGAGGCCATTCAGGATAATTCTGTTCGTGGCTTCGACCTGGCCATTGGTCTGTGGATGCTCGACGGAGGCGTAGACAAGTCGGATTCCTAGACCTTTGCAGAAGTCCTTGAACACCGAGCTGGTGAACTGTGTGCCGTTATCTGTGATGATGGTGTGGGGTGGGCCGTGGCGGCAAACCAGGCTTTTCCAGACAAATTTTTTGATCCTCTTGGAAGTGATGGTCGCCAGCGGGCATGCCTCTATCCACTTAGAGAAGTAGTCTATGGCGACTACGATGAACTTGAGTTAGCCCGGTGCAAGGGGAAAAGGGCCAAGTATGTCAAGCCCCCAGGTATTGAAAGGCCAAGGGGCGATGACTTCGTGCAGGACTTCTAGTGGAAGGTGGTCTCGTTTGGCGAACCTTTGGCACTTGTCGCACTTCCTTACGTATTCCAGGAAATCCGACCTGAGCGTCGGCCAGTAGTAGCCCGCTCGTAGGACTTTGGCTGCTAGGGTCCGAGTTCCACAATGGTTCCCGCAGATGCCCTCATGCAGTTCCCTCATAATATACTCGGAATCCGACTTCTCTATGCAGGTGAGTAGCGGCTGTGAGAAGCCTCTTCTGTAGAGTCTGTCTCCTATTAGAGTGTAATGTGTGGACTGCCTTTGGACCCTGCGTGACTCCGCCGGGTCCTCGGGCAGTCTTCCCTGCTTCAAGTATTCAATGATGTCCTTCATCCAAGAATCCGAGCTGATTACTGCGTAGTTTACGCCGTCGCGATGCTTGGTGACTTTAAAGTTCGACGACCATCGCGGTGGAGCCGTCCTCTGCCTTCATACTAGCTAACTTTGCCGCCAGACCGCTTTGTTATTTTGTTCTCGAGGGATGTGCTCGAGTTGGACTTCTTGGAAGTTCTGAATCATGGCGTTGACTTTTCGAGCATACTGGGCGAGTACGTCGTCTCGACACTGGTATTCGCCCTTGACTTGGTTGATCATCAGCTGGGAGTTGCTCCTGACTCGGAGTGTTTGGGCGCCCAGCTCCCATGCGAGTTTGAGACCGAGCAGTAAAGCCTCGTACTCGGCTTGGTTGTTGCTAGCTTTGAATAGGAACCTGAGTGCCTGTTCGACGCTGATTCCTGCAGGGCTTTCAAAGATGATTCATGCTCCGCTGCCTTTGGAATTGGAGGAGCCATCCACGTAGAGCGTCCAGTACTCGACCTCAGGGGTCGGTGTTAGTTCTGCAATAAAGTCAGCTAAAACTTGTGATTTAATGGGTCCTTCCGGGCTCATACCGATCCGAATTCGGAGAGTTCTACCGACCACGCCACCATTCGCCCTGAGAGTTCGGGCTTCTGCAGGATCCTTTTGATCGGGTAATCCGTTTTGACTACCACCGGGTGAGCTTGAAAGTAAGGTCTCAATCTCCTTGCGGAGGTTATTATTAGGAGCGCCAGTTTCTCTACCTTCTGGTATCTTAGCTCCGCCCCGTGGAGGACTTTGCTCACGAAGTAAACTGGGCGCTGCTCGGTCTCTTTCTCTTCTATCATGGCTGAGCTGATTGAGGTGTCGGTGGCCGCCAGGTAGAGGAGGAGGGGGGCTCCTTTGGTGGGCCGCGTAAGGACCGGTGGTGACGCCAGAAATTCCTTGAGCCTCTGAAAAGCCGTTTCACATTCCTCGGTCCATTCGAACCGAGCTGGTTTCCGGAGTACCTGGTATAAGGGAAACGATTTGTCAGCGGAACGAATCACGAACCTGGAAAGGGCTGCGATGCGACTGGCGAGTCTTTGCACTTCTTTGATAGAGCTCAGGCTTCGCATTTCCATCACTGGTCGGCACTTGTCGGGGTTGGCCTCAATGCCTCTGTGGGTGATCATGAACCCCAAGAACTTGCCTCCGAGCACCCCGAACGAGCACTTCTCGGGGTTAAGCCTGATGTTATATTTTCTCATAATGTCAAATATCTCCTGGAGGTCTCGGTAGTGTGCTTCGAAGCTGGAGGTCTTGACCAACATGTCGTCCATATAGACTTCGATCGTCTTTCCGATCTGCTTGCCGAAGATCTCATCCATCATCCTCTGGTAAGTCGACCCTGCATTCTTCAAACCAAAGGGCATAGTGACGTTGTAGAAGTTGGAGGTTTCCGTCATGAAAGCCGTCTTTGGTGCGTCGAGTGGGTGCATCCTGATCTGATTGTATCCGGAGTATGCATCCATGAAACTGAGCACCTGGTACCCCGACGTGCCGTCTACCAGAGCATCGATGCTCGGAAGGGGGTATGGGTCTTTAGGGCAGACTTTGTTCAGGTCGGTGAAGTCAGTGCACATCCTCCACTTACCGTTGCTCTTCTTGACCAATACCACGTTGGAAAGCCAAGTTGGGTACTTGATCTCTTTGATAAATCCGGCTTTCAAGAGCTTTGAGGTCTCTTCTCGGGCTGCCTGCTTCTTTTCCTGGCAATTCTTCTTATACCGAGCAACTGGCGAAGGCCAGGTTTCATGGCCTGTGACAGCCACTTTGAGGTCTATTCCGGGCATGTCTTCTGGGCCCCACGCGAACAGATCCGCGTTGGCGAGCAAGACTTTTGTTAGGGACTGTTCGCTCAGCTGGGGCAGTTGTGTCTCGATTCGTATGCTCTTGCCCGCTCCTCTTACTTCGACCTCCTTGATATCATCGACCGGCACTGGCCGGAAATCACTCTCGCCCCTTGGGTTGAGCTCAATCATGCAGCTCGACCTGGGGCGATCTCTTCTCCTGTCATCTCTGAGACTGTTGACATAACATTGCCTCGCCTCCTTCTAGTCGGCGTGTATCGTAGCAATCTGCCCATCGGATAGGGGAAACTTCATCGCCAAATGGAGGGTAGAGACTATGGCCCCGATCCCATTGATGACAGTTCAGCCGATTATCATATTGTAGGCGGTGTCTGCGGCCGACTCGGCTTCCACCACCAGGAGATGGGCTTCGATTGTCTTGGCTCCGACGTCCTCCTTGAAGGTGAGCAAGACGTCGAAGTATCCGGTCACCCGAGCTTTAGCACCTGAAAAACCAACTAACGTACCTCAGTAGGGTCTGATGATCGAGCTCGGTAACTTGAGTCGATCGAAAGCTTCTTTGTAGATTACGTCCGCCGAGCTTCCTTGATCAATGAGCACTCTCCTGACGTTAAATCCAGCGAGGTGTACTGTGATCACCATGGGGTCGTCTTGGTGGCGATCTATTCCCTGGTAATCCCTCTCCGAGAAAGATATGGTCGGTAAGGCCGCGGGTGGGGCCGCTAGCGACGTTGAGCTATTGACGGACCTCAGGTGCCTTCTCCGACCGTTGCTAGATTCGCCTCCACCTGCAAAACCACCTGCAATCAAATTGAGTGAGGGGGTACCTTCGTCTCGACCCTTCCTGCGTTGACGGGCGGGTGAACGCCTTTCTCGCCCTCTCCGAGCCGGCGATCGGTTGCGCCTGCGCTCGGGTGAACGGGATCTTCTACGATTTGCTTCGTTTCCCCTGGGGGCCGCCCCATTCCCTTTGTCCACGTATTTTGCCAAATGTCCTGCCTGTATGAGTTTTTCAATCTTTATCTTTAGTGCCTGACATTCGTTTGTGGTGTGCCCGTAGATTCGGTGGTATTCGCAGTATCTCTGGCGATCCGCGTCCGGTGGGGAGTCCTTCTGAGGGGGCAAGGTAATGAGGTTGCCCGTGTAGGCTTCCTTCAAGACCCGGTCCCTTCCCACTGTCAAGGGAGTGAACCGCCCTCCGTAGTCTTGCCGCCCCCGGTGCTCGTTCCTTCTCTCTGCCCTCTCTCGGGGCAAGTCTCTACTCTTGTCCTGCCGATTCTGGGTTTCCCTTTTGGCGGCGGCGACCTCCTCCATGTTGATATACCCCATCGCTTTCGGCGCCACCGGCCCGTAGAGATCCCGCAGGTCGGCGAGCCAGGAATCGAAGGGACCAGGTTTGATCGTCGACACTATGGCGTGAGCGCCACATCGGTCTTGAGATTTACGACTTGGGCCGTTCGTTGTTGAAACGCTCTATGAAGGACTTCAGGTCTCGCCCGACCTGTTTGAGCAGACCAGGCAAGTGGAGTTTTTCCGGAAGGCTCGGCTCGTGGTAAACCTGGCCACGAATTGCTCGGCGAGTTGCCTGAATGAGTGGATCGAGCGCTGTGGGAGGTTAGAGAACCACATCATGGCCGGCCCTTTCAGGGTGCAGGGAAAGGTCCTACATTTCAGGCCCTCGGATGCGTCGATCAGTAGCATCCGCGCGTTGAAGGAGGTAAGGTGTTCTTCGGGGTCGGTCTTACCTTCGTAAGCGTCCATGTTGGGGATTTGGAATCGCTTCGGGACTGGATCGGCCATAACCCTCTCGACGAAGGGATGCAAGGTTAGTCCGATTTCAAAGGGTCGATTCTCACGCCGCGGTGTGTGCCGGGTGTGGCCCTCTCGCCCGGGGCTCTCCGTAGCGCTGGATTCGTCCGATTTGGACGAGTCCCGGTTGTCTCCTCTGGTCCTCGAGGGCGTCTCGTGGCCCTGTCTTTCCTCGCGATCACGGGCCTCCGCGATCCTGCGCCTTAACTCTTCGTTTCGCTCGAGAAGCTCCAAGACAGTGGTCCGCAAGGGCGCCATTTCCCCGACCGCCGAGCGATGACTCGGTGTGGCGATCTGTGATTATTTGTGCTCTGGTGCGCACCATCTAGTTCGGGGTGTTCTTGAGGCCTGGGCTAGTTTCTGGCCCTACGCGGGCGCCAATGTTAATGCCGGGAATGGCTGAGCTCTCCTCCTCCTTGGAATTGAGTACTCCTTCTTCTAGAGTCAAAAAGGGGGGTGATACTTGCAAAGACACTCCGATGCCTAAGTTAGATGGGGCTTTGGAGGAGAAGGAGAACAGAGTGAATTAGGGTTTAGAGTGAGTAGAGAGTATGCAAACCTGAGGGGTCAAGCCCCCTTTATATAGTGGAGTCTCGTCTAAGGAGGATAACCACCGATCCGGATTTGTGTAGCAGTAACTCCTCCTCACGCTCCCGGATCACTCATCTCTTCCTAATATCTCGCACTGCTAAGTCCGTCACATATTGGTGCGTGATCCTCAATCTTCTGAGTGACAACGGCTCCCAAGCGTTACCTCAAGGCGCATCCCTTTCTAGAAGGTTCGAGAGTCATGAGTCGGCTCGCCGACCGCTTTCGGTGTTATCCTGGGGCAAGTGTCTGGGAGACGGGTTTGGCGCGTCTCGGGTCGGACGTAGTTCGTCAGGCTCGGAGAAGGTCGGAACCGAGCCGGACCGGCTCGGTTTGGTGGGTAAACCAGAACTTACCTCGGGGACCGGTCCGTAACAAATGTATTTAAGAGAAAATAATAAAGTAATCTAAGAGATTATCAAACATACCTCCATAGTTGAATAACATCATATTGAATTGAAATTGCAACTGAAAAGAGAGAAGATGTACACTTGAGAGAAGAAAGTTTGGACAATAAAAGGAGGGAGAGAGGAGGGAGAGTTAAAATTCATTAATAATATAATAAAATGTATTAAAATTATTAATTCAAATTCATAATTAAAAGATTTGAAATAATGTCAACTCTATTATGGAAATTATTTATTTCTTACCATATCAATTAATTGAAATAAATAATCAATAACTCAAAATTATGATTGATATGCTTTAATAATGGCTGATTAAAATAATAAAAAATAAAAAAAAATAAATAACTTTAGGCAGAAAAAAGAATGTACGTGGTTTTGACACTTGACAATGTCCCATGTGGCAAAACTCCATTTTATATAATATAGTAGATTTCGAGTTGGTTCAAATCATTGTCGGCCTGTTTGGTTGGGAGGTTTTGGAGGGGAGGGGAGGGATTATTTTAAATTATGTTTGTTTGGTTCAATTTTTTTGAGGGGATGAAAGGGGAGAGGGGAGAGGAGCAAAATCCCTCTTAAGCCAATTTTGGCTCCCCTCCCAAAGTGGGGGTTTTGGAGGGGAGGGGAGGGAAGATTAAGTGATTTAAAATAATATTTAATCTTTATATATAATATAATATAAAGGCTATAAGGATATACAAATAAATTAATCATTTCCCTCCATTAAAATCCATCTTCTCCCCTCCTGAACCAAACATGCAAAGGCTTCCCTTCTCTTCCCTCTCCTCCTCTCAACCAAACACAAAATCAAATTAAATTTCTCCCATCCCTTCCCTTCCCCTTCCCTCCCCTCCTCTCCTCCCCTCTCCTTGTTTGAACCAAACAGACCCGTACATGTACCACTAGCCCAACCACCTCCATTTTTATATGAGTGTGTAATTTTATGTGTGTATCATTCTAATGCGTAGTTGATTATTATACACAAAAGAATCAAGTTTGGATGAATGGCAAGAATCAAGTTTGGATGAATGGCAAGCTCTCCTAGGGTTACGGTTAACTCTGACCTCTCCGGCCAGGAGGAGGACCTTGCTCACCGAAAGAAAAAAATGTTAAGATTCTACAAAGATGGTCACGTAGAGGACTCGGGTGAAGATGAGGAGTGTGTGCAGGAGATGGAGGATGTGGAAGGAATGTCTTCGCCAACGACTTACAAGGAAATACTTATGGATGTGTTTAGAGAAGAAAGCTCTGATGGGGAATGTTGGGGAAATTGTCTAGAGGAGGACATACCGGAAAATAAATGGTATAAGGATGAGGAGGTGCAAGAAGCACCTAAACCTTGTGTACCTAGATCGGATATCCCCTTGTCATATGAGGAGTTGGAGCTGTGGTAAAAGCCTTGGATAAACACACTAATAATCAAGGTGCTTGGGAAGAGAGTTAACTTTCGGTTGCTAGAGAACAAGTTAAGGCCACTATTGGCATTCGGGTTGATTGTTTAGAATAGATCATACGGTGAGTTCATATGTCTCTGCAAATTTGAGCTTTTGCTCCCCAGGGAATTGGTGGACAAGAACCATTATTACTCCCCACATTAGCAATGACGAAGATCAGCTTGCGTAGGGGGCGAGTTCGGATGGGTTGTTCACTTCAAAGCCGGCCTATAAGTCCATCGTTAGTATCGAGTCCAGCCCAATTCGTTCCATTTTTTGTTGCATTTGGAGGTAGGGCGACCCAGAGGGGATACAAGCTTTTCTGTGGAAGGCGGCCCATAGGGTCCTGATGACCAATGCGGAATGGGTTCAGAGACATTCAGCTAGCTCATTCGTTTGCCCTATTTGCGGAGAGGATGATGAAACCCTTTTTCACACCTTTAGAGATTGTCCCAAAACGGCTACGGTGTGGCAGACTGTGTTCCCCCGACCCTTCTGTTTTCCCCACAGCTTCTGATTGGCATCAATGGCTATTACCGAACCTGCGGGCGGTTGGCTGGGAAGGATTTAGCCTTCGCATTTAAGGTTTGGAGTGGCGCTGTCTTTAATCTGGAATCTCGAAACGATTTCTTTTTTTTCCCCAACAAGATATGTCTCCTCAGGCGCTGGTGTGGAAGATTAAGTGCCAGTTAGAAACTATTCAGGCTGCTAAAAACCGAAGCTCAAACACGAGTCCTGTATGTGTAAGTCTGGATGAGCGGACAGTGTTTTCGAATCCTCTGCCCTAGGGATATCATACACTCAACTGAGATGGTGCGGTTTCAGGTGCAGGGGCCAATGCTAGGTGCAGATGTGTTCTCAGGGATGAGATAGGGAAATTTATTTTCGTCTTATCTCATAAACTGTAGCAATGTTCAGTATTGGAAGTGGAATTGTGGGCGATTTGCCATGGGCTCAATTTAGCTTGGGGAATGGGCTTTAGACATTTGATCGTGGAATTCAATTCTCCAAATGTCATTATGCTTCTTGTTGTAGAGTGTAATAATCTACACCCTTGTTCTCATCTGGTTGGAGGTATCAATAATATAATTTCGTCCCAAGCTGAGATCAAGTGGAATCATGTCCTGAGGGAAGCAAACCAGATTGCAACAACTAACAGATACATGTTTAGAAGCCACTACAAGAAAACCGGGATTTAGCGTCAATTAAAATTGTGGTTTAATGTCGGTTACAACCGCCACTAGTTCTCTTTTCATCGGCCATGAAACCGACGGCAAATCTGACGACGTTAAACTACTTCGTGTCGGTGTTTCTCAACCGCCGAAAATAAGACTGGTTTCGGTTACAACTGCCATTGAAGTTGGCTACAAAAAAGAAAATTTTCACTGCTATATGGGAATTTCATTTTATTTTTTTTTAATTCTGGTTCGTGTATCCTAGCCTACTCGTTTATAATTGCACGGGTGTATACATTTTTTTTGTAAGCTAAAGAAATTACGTTAAATTGCATAATAAAGAAACTACAACTTTATAATATGATATGGCGGGTGTTTGATTAAGGATAATAAAATTATAAAATAATAACATAACAATCTTGTTGATAACATAAGAGTAGATGTAGAAGGTAACAATAGCTCTCAAAAGTAGCTCTAACAAAATAATAACAATAGCTCTTTAAAGGAGTTCTCAAAAGTAGCTCTAATAGAATAATTACAATAGCTCTATAAAGTAGCTCTTTAATAGCATAACAATTTCAAAAGTAGCGCTCTAATATTACAATTTCAAAAGTAGCGCTAAGTAGAATAATAACATAACAATCTCGTCATGGTTGAGTATTGTTAGCTGATGATAAGGAGTGACCACCAGCACTTTGTTGTTGTTGCAATAATAAAAACAAAATAATGATTTATCATTTATGTAAACACATTAAAGAATTACAAGAAATCATCTAATGATAATAGCAACTTACAAAGGCTCGGATGAATTTGTGAGGAATTGAGCAAGCACTGATGCCATTATCTTGATGGTTCCATCCTTTGTCTTTGAGTCATTTTTCAACTCAAGAATTTCATTTTTAAGCTGCTGAACTTCACCTGTATTAGAGAGGTGTAAGTGTGTAACAATGTAAGCTTTATTTATAAGAACATGTGACTTATGAACCACATCAACATTAGGGAGGTGTATATGTATATGATCAGTACAACCTTATGACCCACATCAATATTTAATATATAATAGTACTACAAAAACAAAAAGAAAGGTAAAAGAAAGACAGAAAATGAAATGTTAAACCTGAGCAAGCAATAACAGAAACAAACAGCTAATACAAATAGCTAATACAAATAACTAATACCAACAAAGAGCTGAATAATAAACACTGATAACTGTTGGGAATTTGACTCTTCAAATTCTCTTCCCCAGAAACTGCACTTGTGGAAAATTGGAAAAACAAAATAGAGAAATAATAACAACACAAAAATTTAACGTGGAAAACTCCCAAACCAGGAGAAAAACCACCAAAGACACAGAGAAAATCCACTATGTAGAAAGTTATTACAACTACACAATTTTCTCTGCACTTCAAGACACCCACAAAGCTTCCCCACTAGCAAAACTTATTCCTCACACCTCTCCTTTTACAAGAAATATTCCTAATAAATTCTTTTTCTGATGTGGAGGTTCAGCCCAAGCTGCAACCACAGAGCATACTAATAATTCTATTAAATTCTAAAACAAAGAGAGGAATTTATCTAGAGACAAAAGTTGCTAGACAAGCTTTTGAATGGTGTGCCTAAAACCAAGGCCCAAGCCTCCTTTTATAACAAAGAGGTTCACTCCTCTTTATTATTTTACCCGATGTGGGACTAAAAGTCCCAACACCAACAATCTCCACCTTGTGACTTTGTGGTCCCACAATGCTCCACCTTGATGAAGATTCCCATAGCTTTCGCTATCACTGCAACGCAGTCATGCTCCACCATAAAAGCATAATCACCGTAACTAGCCATCCCAAGCATTTAAACTCGACACATGTCGAAATATAACCTTGCTGAAAAAACTATGGTGCAACTCCCATATTTGACTCTCATGGAAGTTAATCAGCCATCGACATAAATTTCACCACACACCCTACATCAATGTCAACCAATGCCCGTGTGCAAAATGTGGTCCCGCTAACATTTAATATCCTTTATCATGACAACTTTGGGACCCATGCCATAAGGATATACATGTCCTTCTTTCAAAAGACATCAAGATCGGAGATAATGTTAGCCTCATTATCAAAGATCTCCACTGGCGACACAGTAGCTTTTTGCCGAACCTGTTCTACCTTTACAATTCTTCTTGATGTGGCCAGACTGCCCACATCCCCAACATACATTCTTTATGGAGTTCTTCTTCTTCCAGTCACGAGCTACCAATACAGAACTTTCATGTGGATTGTTACTCCCACCAAGTCTCCTCTCTTCAAAAAGAAGCTTACTAGTAACCTCCGAGAAAATTATTTTATCCTTACCATGCCCATGAATTAATAGCGGCTTCATGTGCTCATAGGACCGTGGAAGAGACACGATCAGCCTTAAGGCCTGATCCTCATCATCAATTTTAACTCCAATAGATTCAAGCTCAGAAACAATGCCATTGAGAATACTTAAATGATCTGAAATAGTAGTACCTTCATCCATTTGCAACGTATGAAACTTCTCTTTCAGATACAACCGATTTGAGACGCCCTTTGTCTGATACAACTCCTCGAGTTTTTCCCAGAGTCCCTTTGCCGTGGATGCTCCCTTCACGTTTGCAAGAACATTTTTGGTCAGGCACAGACGAATTGCACTTGCTGCTCTCAAATCCAGATCCTCCCAATCATCATCAGCTTTGTCTGTTTTACTAGCAGTTTTACCAGCATCACCGCTACTTTCAGGAGTAACCCTGCCCTTCAAAGCCTTGTGTAAACCAGACTGAATCAACACATCCTTGACTTGTATTTGCCACATCAAATTTCTCTACATCAAATCTGACTGCATTTGAAACTCTGCTTCCCCGACATCCTCTTTGGCAGAACCTGTGCTCTTGATACCACTTGTTGGGAATTTAACTCTACAAATTCTCTTCCCCAGAAACTGCACTTGTGGAAAATTGGAAAAACAAAATAGAGAAATAATAACAACACAAAAATTTAACGTGGAAAACTCCCAAACCAGGAGAAAAACCACCAGCACCAGAGAAAAATCCACTATGTAGAAAATTATTACAACTACACAAATTTCTCTGCACTCAAGACACCCACAAAGCTTTCCCACTAGCAAAACTTATTCCTCACACCTCTCCTTTTACAAGAAATATTCCTAATAAATTCTTTTTCTGATGTGGAGGTTCAGCCCAAGCTGCAACCACAGAGCATACTAAGAATTCTATTAAATTCTAAAACAAAGAGAGGAATTTATCTAGAGACAAAAGTTGCTAGACAAGCTTTTGAATGGTGTGCCTAAAACCAAGGCCCAAGCCTCCTTTTATAACAAAGAGGTTCACTCCTCTTTACTATTTTACCCGATGTGGGACTAAAATTCCCAACACCAACAATTGGTATCAAAGCATTGTTGGGGAGTCCGGGGAGCACCTGAGAGCAACAGCTGGCTAGGGACCAGGACCACTAAGAGACCTGGACATCACATCTCCACCCAAAACCTTAAGGCATTGGGTATATGGGTCATCTCTCTTATATATCCTTCACTTAGCCCAATCCTAGTCAATGTGGGACTAACCACTCACACTTGAATTCTAACAATCCCCAAGTGTGAGTCTCTCACATTTGAGAGAACCGGCAGGATCCACTCTCGCTCCCCCATCAGGCCGAACCACGGCTCTGATACCAATTGTTGGGGAGTCCGGGGGTATTATTAGAATTCAAGTGTGAGTGGTTAGTCCCACATTGGCTAGGATTGGGCTAAGTGAAGGATATATAAGAGAGGTGACCCATATACCCAATGCCTTAAGGTTTTGGGTGGAGATGTGGTGTCCGGGTCTCTTAGTGGTCCTGGTCCTTAGCTGTGTTGCTTCTCAGGTGCTCCCTGACTCCAACAATTGGTATCAGAGCCGTGGTTCGGCCTGATGAGGGAGCGAGAGTGGATCCTGCCAGTTCTCTCAAATGTGGGAGACTCACACTTGGGGGGAGATTGTTAGAATTCAAGTGTGAGTGGTTAGTCCCACATTGGCTAGGATTGGGCTAAGTGAAGGATATATAAGAGAGGTGACCCATATACCCAATGCCTTAAGGTTTTGGGTGGAGATGTGGTCTCCAGGTCTCTTAGTGGTCCTGGTCCTTAGCCAGCTGTTGCTCTCAGGTGCTCCCCGGACTCCCCAACAATTGGTTTCAGAGCCAAGGTCACGTGTTCGATTCCCAGCGGGAGCAATTGCTGAGGGGGAGATTGTTGCCGGGTTGTGGCATCAATTGTCCCGTGGCGGAGGCCCAGGTGGGGTCAAGTCACAATCGACACACGGCACTTGGGTTGTTACGGTTAAGTAGAAAGGGTTGCGCCCTGACTAACAGCTATAGCTTTTGGCCTAGTGGTAAACGCTCGATCCAACAATAACAAACACGAAATCAGTGATGAAAACATGCATTATACAAAGTTTCTGTAACCCAAAGGCAGAGGTATCTAAATCCGGTATAGTTGCATTCTAACACGTTGGAAGAGCGCAAAAGATGCACAAGAGAAAAACAAATTCAGTAAGCAATACAAAAATAGTGAAAAGAAAATATTGTTTCATTTAAAAAATCAGAAAGAAAACCCAAATCCCTAATACCAATCGATAATACCAATCCATAGTTGGTGTAGAGGCTTTTAGAAAGACATACCAGCTTCTCAAAATCCTATTCATATCTCTACCTGGAGTTCCAGTTTATAAGCCCCACATTGCTCAAAAGTTGAAACATCACAAGTATCATAACAATTTATTAGACTTCACAATATTCCAGTCCATTAACCAAAAAATATAACAAATATCAATAAATATTTAAAATAGATACCAATTGCTGCAATAATTTCAAGATTTTATTAATGGTTTAGCTATTGAGCATCAATTAATAAGTCTTCACAATATCCTAAGTCACTTTACTAAAGGAATGCAAACAGTCACATGTTAATGGAATGCAACCTCTACTGGTTTAATGGACTTTACAGTATCCTAGGTCATAGAATCCACTAAGATGACTGGTCACCATCCAAACTCAATAAAAACCATTAAGATGACAGTTAAGTAGCTCCTTCATTATAGCATTCTATAACACTCATATTTCTCAACACTCAAAAGCTTTCAAGCTCATCATGCACTCAACAGTTTGAAGTTGAAGACAAAACAAAACAGAACCTATTGCTTTTTATCCTTGGAGAGTTTGATAATCCAAAAAGAAAGAGAAAAAAAAGAACCAAGTTCTGCTCAAAAAAAAAAAAGAACCAAGTTTGATAACTTTTAGCCTATATTAGAAGAAGTAGAATTGCCACAAAATCGTGGGTTGCTTGATCCAGACACTTGAGATGGGCAAACTCCATCTCCCACACCACGTACTCGGCCTGGATGCTCTTTTCCAAATACTTGACCGAGAGAGTCATTAGGTGAGAATGCCACAGAAGCGATTCCTTGACTCTCAATTTCAGCAATTTTCTCCTACAATATTTAAGTTATATGATGTTAATAGAAAATTTAGAAGAACAAAATGATACCAAAAATGCATACAAAGGGATGATAACTTACACAAACAACCCTTGCCTCTTCATTAATATATGTCCCATCAACTTTCTTATGAGTATTGTGACAACCACCCCTAAATTTAAATGGAGCCGCCACCAATATTTTATTTTTATAGGAAACATTGAAAAACCTACTTTTAGAATATTTTTGAACTTAATGAAAAAAGGAAGGTCTTTGAACCAGATTCAGGTTTGGGAGTTGGTTACGCGCAAGGAAGGATTAGCACCCATGCACGCCCATTTAAAAAATGGTACCCGTTAATTGTTTGAAAATAATTGTTTGCCAATAAATAATTTTCCAAAATGTTTTAAAAAGAAGACCACAAAAAAATATAAGCATGCTAATGACATTTTCTATACGCGTAAATATTATGAAATATTGATTGATAACGTACTTATTTGATTGAGATAGTAACACGTTTTGATCTAATCAATATTTGATTTTTGTTGCCTTTTTATTTAGAAAATCATAAAAGAAATAAAAATCTTAAAGCTCTAATTTTGACTTTTAAGAAATCAATTTGAATTAACTAAACCTACCTCACATATTTCCTTCTAAAAAATATAGTCCTTTTTATTGACAATTAGCAAATAAAAACGGAACCTTGATTACTTTAGTTACCCCAAAAAAAATCTGGTTTTATTTCATAAAAATAGTTTTTTACAGAGACATACATTTTTGCTCTTATACCTAAATTTATACCTTATTATAATTATGGCACTTAAATTATTTGCGACTTAATCCCTAATTTGGATTTGGCCCCTTTGGAAGGCCAAATCCCGTAACCCTAGTTTACAGAACGCAGGGTACGCATGACAGAGAAGGCAGAGACATAATTAAATCAATCGAGCCACAATCAGTGTACAAAACGAAGGGGTAGAATCACGTTTGCATATTATAGATTCAAATCCAAGTCCAGAATATGAACAAACAAAATAAAATGTATAACAGAATACTAAAAATTTACAGAGAAGAGGAAGAAGAGAAGAAAAGAAAAAAAACAAAACCTGGACTTCACAGCTCCTAATCCACAAAGATAAAATCCAGAACTCTAAAGTCTAATAGTATTTGAAGAAAAGAAAGAATTTTTTTTTTATGACTCTCCCTCTCTGCCTCTCGTTCCTTCTCAGTCAGAACCTCTTTTCTCTTCTGTTTCTGGTTCTCGGTTCCTAGGGTTCGACCCCCTTTTTCTCCTCTTTGAGAGGCTTTTATAGCATTCTTCGAATCTGTTACAGAAACAAAGAAAGATCAGGATCAAAATAAACTGGGAATAAAAGGAAATAAATGAAGAAAAAGAGAATAGAATCACTCCCTGATTTGGTTCTGGATGTCCATGTTTTCCTCTCAACCGAATCTCCATAAATCTGAGACATATTATCGAAAAAAAGGGGGATTTTGGTGTGATTTGGTTTGAGATTAAGAAAGGGAGATTTGATTGATTCTCCAAAATATGCTTTCTGAAAAGGAAAGGGATGGAAGAGGATCTTTTGCCTTATTTTTTCTTTCTTTCTTTTGTCTTATTTTTTTATTTTCTTTATTCATTCTATGATACCAAAAATATTATTTTTATTTATTTATTTAATTAATATTACTACTACTAATTTTAATAAGCAAAAATAAATTAAAAGAAAGAGGCTGGACAAAATTAGGGTACGACAGCTGCCCCTCCTTAATTACATTTTACTTGAAGGTCTTCGTGCTTTCATTGTAAAAGGTAATTAAGGATAAAGGACTCTAATTTTTTCCAGAACGAAATTGTTTGAGGATGCGAGATTGGCTCCCGACTTTGCTTTGGGATTCTAGGTCTGATTCCTATTGAATTCCCGGTAAGGCATAGGTTTAGTTCCTAACTCTTACAAAATTGGTGAGAGATTCTAGGTTCAATTCCTAGTGAATTCCCGGAAAGGCGTAGGTTTGGTTCCTAACTCTTACAAAATTGATGAGAGATTTCAGGTTTGATTCCTAGTGAATTCTCGGTAAAGCATATGTCTGATTCCTAACCCTCACATCTTTGGTATTGATTACTTCCCTACTTAGGGAAAGTTTAGGGTGCGAGCTTCTTCGTCACTTGACACAGGTTTGGGTCAGATTCCCAACAAGGGTAAGTCAGGTTCTTAACTCTTGCTAAAAGGTACGAATTGGCTAACCTATTTAAGTAAGGTCCGAGATATGAGCTTCTATGTCACTCAATATGGGTTCGGGTCAGATTCCCGGCAAGATGTAGGTCAGAATCTAACTCTTACTAAAGTATGGACTGATTTTCCTATTGCAGGTGAACGTCCAGTGTATGAGCTTCTCCGTCACTCGACACAGTTCGGGTCAGATTCCCGACAAGGTGTAGGTCAGATTTCTAACTCTTATTAAAAGGTGTGGATCGATTTCCATAATTGAGGAAGATCTGAGACGCGGGTGGTTCCCGACTAAAGGCTTGGGTCAGATTCCCAAAGTGGTGGGTCAGATTCCCAGCAAAGTGTAGGACAGGTTCCTAACTCTTGCTAATAGATTGGATAGGCTGAGTACTAATTCTTACTGAGTAACAACAGACAAACTGAATGTAATATTTGAGAGGGTGGGTCAATGGACCGAAAAACTTTGATAGTCATGCAGGATGCAATGAATGGTATGCCATGCATGAAATGAAAATTTTATTTTTAGAGAAATGTTTTTTTTAAGGTGGGGGGGGTCGTAGACCCAAAAGTATTGATGATCATGCAGGATGTAATGAATGGTATGTCATGCATGAGAATTATTTTGCTTTGGAAGACCCTTTTTTTTATTCCCCTGAATCCCTTTTGAGGACGCTGCCCCTAGACTCATGGGATGATAACTTTCTGTCGGATTGCTTGTCCGAATGGTTGACTTTGTACTGCAACAGGTTTGCATATTTGCCCCTTGATAAATCATTTAATGGATCCTCAAATTTTCAGCTTCATGCTTTGAATGCCCTTGGGAGGATTAGATTGACAACTTTGGTCCATAGAGACTTTTCAGTGTCCCTTTGGCCTTCGTCCAGCCATGTGAGGAAGGATCTATGTAGAGACGCAGATCACCTTGTGTAGTTCTGAAACTGGAACAAAATCTTGAATGCGAAGCTTGTAGACGATGGGCACAACTTTTGCCCCTAGCTTCTTAATTTCTGTTTAGATCTGTGAGATACAATCCGGGCTGACATGCTTATGAATTTGACCCTAACTTTTGCCTAGGCTGCTCTTTGCGAGTTTTCAACCTAGCGGGTCGCTTTAACTTATGCCTAGACCGCCCTTTCAGGTTTTCAGCCTAGCGAGCATTTTATTTTATATTCTTTTTTTCTTTTTTCTTTTTTCCTTTTTTTTTGGTAAAGCGACTACACCGAGGAGTTTATATGGATTTCCTCTTTCCAAAATCAAGTTTTGAGAAAACATGAGCAATTGGACTTTGATCAGAATGGACTTTATTAGAGTTGTAACGTGGCCAAAGGTTAAGGGCTATGAAAAAAATGATATTTCAGGCTCAAAAAGTATTTAAGAGTTTATGAAAACAATGATCTTTAGTGCCAAGATGCACTTGGATGGTTGCTAGCACAATTGTCTTGTTTTGCTTTTGTATTTTTATTCATTTTTTTTTGCAATTGTCTTGATATGTTGCATTTGATATTTGTTTGCTTGTTTTTTTTTAACAGACAAAATTTAATGGACTATTGTGCTAGCCTTCAATGTATGAGTGATCCTTGTTTAGGGTATTTGAAAGAAATTTTTTTTTTAGGCTCAAAATGGGTAGCAAGGGATAAATATTTTTTATATTTTTGGATAGAGAAAAACGGCCAAACTTCGTCTCAAAACCTCATTGCTCAAATTTTCACAAAAATTAATTATTGATAATTGCGCATTTGCTTTACCATTTTATTTTATATTTTTCTTAACTATTATTTTTTATCCCAGATTGACCATGTATCAAGAAGGGAAGTTAAAATTCAAATTGCATTTCCATTGATGTATTGAAAAGATGGGAACAAAGTGGGCC
This sequence comes from Calophaca sinica, assembly GCA_037113605.1. NCBI lineage: Eukaryota > Viridiplantae > Streptophyta > Magnoliopsida > Fabales > Fabaceae > Calophaca > Calophaca sinica. Next base: position 36,589,762 of record CM073731.1, read on the forward strand.
CTTTACAAGATATGTCCCGGGGCTTTGGGCAAGGCGTAAAAACAAATGAAGATTGTTTAAACAGGGTTATTCCTTGAAGTTTTACCACTTGGTGTTGATCAGAGCCAAACAATTCTCAATGGAGTGGCTCACTGCCCCAGTGCATGTCGCGATGAGCATCATTTGTATCATCGTTTGTATCTTCTTCCTGCTCTTGACCTATCTCAAGCAATGGTCGTTGAGCTTCAAGGTTGCCAATCCTTCCGCCATTATCCGGCTTCCACTCTTTCTCCGACAACAACTAGGTCTGAGAAGCTTGAAGAGATATTTCCCATCATCAGATCATAGAAGGGTTGTTGAAGTGTGTCAGTGAACGTGGTAACCATCTCTTTCTCAGATAGCGGAGGTTCCACTTGGGCTGCAATCCCTCTCCATCTTTGGGCATACTCTTTGAAGCTTTCATTGCCCCCTTTTACCATGGTTTGCAACTGGGAACGGCCAGGAGCTATGTCCATATTGTATTTATATTGTTTGATGAAAGCTTTAGCCAAATCATTCCATGAATTGATTTTTCCCCGTTCTAACTGCATATACCAGCGTTGGGATGCCCCGGTAAGACTATCTTGGAAGAAGCGGAGTAGCAGCTGATCATTACTGGAGCAGGAGGTCATCTTCCGGCAGTACATGATGAGGTGACTTTTTGGACAAGTTAAGCCTTCATACTTGACGAACTCAGGAACTTTGAATTTTGGAGGAATCACCACGTCCAGGACCAAGCATACTTCTGAAGCTTTGAACCTAATATGATTTACCCCTTCAATGGCTTTCAGCCTATCTTCCATAATTTGGAGCCTCTTCTGATCTAGGGGGTCTCCTAATGGGCTATTGGAAGCCTCTCGATACTCATTAGTGCTGGTGGAATGGTTCTCATCAATGGTCAATTTTGGATCCAAGTTCTGCAGAAGGTCAAATATCTTGTCCATCTTACCATTGATTTGGTCGAGCTCTTCTCTCATCGCTTGCTGATTCTGTTCCAACAAATCCATGAGTCTAGATTGGGCTTGAGTTCGATAGGGATGCAGGGAAAATTTATTTGTATCTATTTTCTGTATAGGGGGAAAACGAGTTATGTTATGAAGATGCCATGTTTATGCATGTCATGAATGTTTTTTTTTATGTACATTTTATGCAAAATAATATGATGGATAATGGAGAAACATTTTTTTTTATTTTTTTATAAAAATAAAATGAATGCAATGATACTGAGAAATGTCGCTAAAAAAAAGAGAAAATGTTTTTTTATTTTTTTTTGAAAATTTATTTTTTAGAGGAAAAAGAATGAAAAGGGAAAATATTTTTTTGAAACTGTGTTTTTTTTTTGCAAAGAAGAATAACAAACAATATTTTTTTCAGAGAAAAATATCATTTATTATCTTTCACAATTTTTGAAATGTGAATGGAAAATAAATGGATGAAGGAAAAAATGGGCAGAGTGTGCCCCTTGTGATGTAGGCCGGTATTTCCTAAGACTTTAGGTTCTACGGCTTTGATCACATGGAAAACAAGACAGATAGAGATTGCTCCTTTGGTGATATAGGCCGGTAGTTCCTTAGAACGGATCTATGGTCCACATAAGTGTCTTTCTATTGGGTGGCTTTAGGATACTAATCTAAAAAGGTTCCTAGAGCCAATGGCCCCATTTTCGAATTTACTGCCGATAATAGGTAAACTATTAACGTGAGTTTTTTCTCAAATGGAGCCAAACTCTAGGTGACGCCTTCGCAAGGACCCAACTGGTCGTACGTCCAGCAGGTGTTCACTACACAACCTCTCCTAACTTAAAGTTTTTTTTTCTTTTTCAAACCCGGGTATAGGGTTCCACTCGTAGTGTGTAAAATATGTGTTAAGTGAAGTGTGTGAAAGAGTAATAACCTAAAATACTATCCGCTGCAAAATAAATTAAACAAATACAAATATATACATGGCGACTATCCTAAGATTTATATATACATATGAAACAAACATAATAAAGCAAAATTAAAACAAATAAATCAAAGATAAGAATAAAAGAAAGAAAAGGGAAATAAATCATATAATAGGCAAACAAATTAATTCAAACAATTTTAAGGCCTAACTCTCTAAAATCCCCAGTGGAGTCGCCAGCTGTGACAACCACCCCTAAATTTAAATGGAGCCGCCACCAATATTTTATTTTTATAGGAAACATTAGAAAACCTACTTTTAGAATATTTTTGAACTTAATGAAAAAAGGAAGGTCTTTGAACCAGATTCAGGTTCGGGAGTTGGTTACGCGCAAGGAAGGATTAGCACCCATGCACGCCCATTTAAAAAATGGTACCCGTTAATTGTTTGAAAATAATTGTTTGCCAATAAATAATTTCCCAAAATGTTTTAAAAAGAAGACCACAAAAAAATATAAGCAAGCTAATGACATTTTCTATACGCGTAAATATTATGAAATATTGATTGATAACGTACTTATTTGATTGAGATAGTAACACGTTTTGATCTAATCAATATTTGATTTTTGTTGCCTTTTTATTTAGAAAATCAGAAAAGAAATAAAAATCTTAAAGCTCTAATTTTGACTTTTAAGAAATCAATTTGAATTAACTAAACATACCTCACATATTTCCTTCTAAAGAATATAGTCCTTTTTATTGACAATTAGCAAATAAAAACGGAACCTTGATTACTTTAGTTACCCCAAAAAATATCTGGTTTTATTTCATAAAAATATTTTTTACAGAGACATACATTTTTGCTCTTATACCTAAATTTATACCTTATTATAATTATGGCACTTAAATTATTTGCGACTTAATCCCTAATTTGGATTTGGCCCCTTTGGAAGGCCAAATCCCGTAACCCTAGTTTACAGAACGCAGGGTACGCATGACAGAGAAGACAGAGACATAATTAAATCAATCGAGCCACAATCAGTGTACAAAACGAAGGGGTAGAATCACGTTTGCATATTATAGATTCAAATCCAAGTCCAGAATATGAACAAACAAAATAAAATGTATAACAGAATACTAAAAATTTACAGAGAAGAAGAAGAAGAGAAGAAAAAAAAAAACAAAACCTGGACTTCACAGCTCCTAATCCACAAAGATAAAATCCAGAACTCTAAAGTCTAACAGTGTTTGAAGAAAAGAAAGAAATTTTTTTTTATGACTCTCCCTCTCTGCCTCTCGTTCCTTCTCAGTCAGAACCTCTTTTCTCTTCTGTTTCTGGCTCTCGGTTCCTAGGGTTCGGCCCCCTTTTTCTCCTCTTTGAGAGGCTTTTATAGCATTCTTCGAATCTGTTACAGAAACAAAGAAAGATCAGGATCAAAATAAACTGGGAATAAAAGGAAATAAATGAAGAAAAAGAGAATAGAATCACTCCCTGATTTGGTTCTGGATGTCCATGTTTTCCTCTCAACCGAATCTCCATAAATCTGAGACATATTATCGAAAAAAGGGGATTTTGGTGTGATTTGGTTTGAGATTAAGAAAGGGAGATTTGATTGATTCTCCAAAATATGCTTTCTGAAAAGGAAAGGGATGGAAGAGGATCTTTTGCCTTATTTTTTCTTTCTTTCTTTTGTCTTATTTTTTTTATTTTCTTTATTCATTCTATGAGACCAAAAATATTATTTTTATTTATTTATTTATTTAATATTACTACTACTAATTTTAATAAGCAAAAATAAATTAAAAGAAAGAGGCCGGACAAAATTAGGGTACGACAGCTGCCCCTCCTTAATTACATTTTACTTGAAGGTCTTCGTGCTTTCATTGTAAAAGGTAATTAAGGATAAATGACTCTAATTTTGTCCAGACGAAATTGTTTGAGGATGCGAGATTGGCTCCCGACTTTGCTTTGAGATTCTAGGTCTGATTCCTATTGAATTCCCGGTAAGGCATAGGTTTAGTTCCTAACTCTTACAAAATTGGTGAGAGATTCTAGGTTCAATTCCTAGTGAATTCCCGGAAAGGCGTAGGTTTGGTTCCTAACTCTTACAAAATTGATGAGAGATTTCAGGTTTGATTCCTAGTGAATTCTCGGTAAAGCATAGGTCTGATTCCTAACCCTCACATCTTTGGAATTGATTACTTCCCTACTTAGGGAAAGTTTAGGGTGCGAGCTTCTTCGTCACTCGACACAGGTTTGGGTCAGATTCCCAACAAGGGTAAGTCAGGTTCTTAACTCTTGCTAAAAGGTACGGATTGGCTACCCTATTTAAGTAAGGTCCGAGATATGAGCTTCTCTGTCACTCAATATGGGTTTGGGTCAGATTCCCGGCAAGATGTAGGTCAGAATCTAACTCTTGCTAAAGTATGGACTGATTTTCCTATTGCAGGTGAATGTCCAGTGTATGAGCTTCTCCGTCACTCGACACAGTTCGGGTCAGATTCCCGACAAGGTGTAGGTCAGATTCCTAACTCTTATTAAAAGGTGTGGATCGATTTCCATAATTGAGGAAGATCTGAGACGCGGGTGGTTCCCGACTAAAGGCTTAGGTCAGACTCCCAAAGTGGTGGGTCAGATTCCCAGCAAAGTGTAGGACAGGTTCCTAACTCTTGCTAATAGATTGGATAGGCTGAGTACTAATTCTTACTGAGTAACAACAGACCAACTGAATGTAATATTTGAGAGGGTGGGTCAATGGACCGAAAAACTTTGATAGTCATGCAGGATGCAATGAATGGTATGCCATGCATGAAATGAAATTTTTATTTTTAGAGAAATGTTTTTTTTAAAGGTGGGGGGGTCGTAGACCCAAAAGTATTGATGATCATGCAGGATGCAATGAATGGTATGTCATGCATGAGAATTATTTTGCTTTGGAAGACCCTTTTTTTTTATTCCCCTGAATCCCTTTTGAGGACGCTGCCCCTAGACTCATGGGATGATAACTTTCTGTCGGATTGTTTGTCCGAATGGTTGACTTTGTACTGCAACAGGTTTGCATATTTGCCCCTTGATAAATCATTTTATGGATCCTCAAATTTTCAGCTTCATGCTTTGAATGCCCTTGGGAGGATTAGATTGACAACTTTGGTCCATAGAGACTTTTTAGTGTCCCTTTGGCCTTCGTCCAGCCATGTGAGGAAGGATCTATGTAGAGACGCAGATCACCTTGTGTAGTTCTGAAACTGGAACTAAATCTTGAATGCGAAGCTTGTAGACGATGGGCACAACTTTTGCCCCTAGCTTCTTAATTTCTGTTTAGATCTGTGAGATACAATCCGGGTTGACATGCTTATGAATTTGACCCTAACTTTTGCCTAGGCTGCTCTTTGCGAGTTTTCAACCTAGCGGGTCGCTCTAACTTCTGCCTAGACCGCCCTTTCAGGTTTTCAGCCTAGCGAGCATTTTATTTTATATTCTTTTTTTCTTTTTTACTTTTTTCCTTTTTTTTGGTAAAGCGACTACACCGAGGAGTTTATATGGATTTCCTCTTTCCAAAATCAAGTTTTGAGAAAACATGAGCAATTGGACTTTGATCAGAATGGACTTTATTAGGGTTGTAACGTGGTCAAGGGTTAAGGGCTATGAAAAAAATGATATTTCAGGCTCAAAAAGTATTTAAGGGTTTATGAAAACAATGATCTTTAGTGCCAAGATGCACTTGGATGGTTGCTAGCACAATTGTCTTGTTTTGCTTTTGCATTTTTATTCATTTTTTTTTGCAATTGTCTTGATATGTTGCATTTGATATTTGTTTGCTTGTTTTTTTTAACAGACAGAATTTAATGGACTATTGTCCTAGCCTTCAATGTATGGGTGATCCTTGTTTAGGGTATTTGAAAGAATTTTTTTTTTTAGGCTCAAAATGGGTAGCAAGGGATAAATATTTTTTATATTTTTGGATAGAGAAAAATGGCCAAACTTCGTCTCAAAATCTCATTGCTCAAATTTTCACAAAAATTAATTTTTGATAATTGCGCATTTGCTTTACCATTTTATTTTATATTTTTCTTAACTATTTTTTTTTATCCCGGATTGACCATGTATCAAGAAGGGAAGTTAAAATTCAAATTGCATTTCCATTGATGTATTGAAAAGATGGGAACAAAGTGGGCCCTTTACAAGATATGTCCCGGGGCTTTGGGCAAGGCGTAAAAACAAATGAAGATTGTTTAAACAGGGCTATTCCTTGAAGTTTTACCACTTGGTGTTGATCAGAGCCAAACAATTCTCAATGGAGTGGCTCACTGCCCCAGTGCATGTCGCGATGAGCATCATTTGTATCATCGTTTGTATCTTCTTCCTGCTCTTGACCTATACTGCGCAATGGCTGTTGAGCTTCAAGGTTGCCAATCCTTCCGCTTGTTATCCCGGCTTCCACTCTTTCTCCGACAACAACTAGGTCTGAGAAGCTTGAAGAGATATTTCCCATCATCAGATCATAGAAGGGTTGTTGAAGTGTGTCAGTGAACGTGGTAACCATCTCTTTCTCAGATAGCGGAGGTTCCACTTGGGCTGCAATCCCTCTCCATCTTTGGGCATACTCTTTGAAGCTTTCATTGCCCCCTTTTACCATGGTTTGCAACTGGGAACGGCCAGGAGCTATGTCCATATTGTATTTATATTGTTTGATGAAAGCTTTAGCCAAATCATTCCATGAATTGATTTTTCCCCGTTCTAACTGCATATACCAGCGTTGGGATGCCCCGGTAAGACTATCTTGGAAGAAGTGGATTAGCAGCTTATCATTACTGGAGCAGGAGGTCATCTTCCGGCAGTACATGATGAGGTGACTTTTTGGACAAGTTAAGCCTTCATACTTGACGAACTCAGGAACTTTGAATTTTGGAGGAATCACCACGTCCAGGACCAAGCATACTTCTGAAGCTTTGAACCTAATATGATTTGCCCCTTCAATGGCTTTCAGCCTATCTTCCATAATTTGGAGCCTCTTCTGATCTAGGGGGTCTCCTAATGGGCCATTGGAAGCCTCTCGATACTCATTAGTGCTGGTGGAATGGTTCTCATCAATGGTCAATTTTGGATCCAAGTTCTGCAGAAGGTCAAATATCTTGTCCATCTTACCATTGATTTGGTTGAGCTCTTCTCTCATCGCTTGCTGATTCTGTTCCAACAAATCCATGAGTCTAGATTGGGCTTGAGTTCGATAGGGATACAGGGAAAGTTTATTTGTATCTATTTTCTGTAGAGGGGGAAAAATGAGTTATGTTATGAAGATGTCATGTTTATGCATGTCATGAATGTTTTTTTTTATGTACATTTTATGCAAAATAATATGATGGATAATGGAAAAACATTTTTTTTATTTATTTTTTTATAAAAATAAAATGAATGCAATGATACTGAGAAATGTCGCTAAAAAAAAGAGAAAATGTTTTTTTTATTTTTTTTTGAAAATTTATTTTTTAGAGGAAAAAGAATGAAAAGGGAAATTTTTTTTCTTGAAACTGTGCTCTCCACGGTGCTTTCGGATTAATAGGTTTTATGTTACGTCAATTTGAACTTGCTCGATCTGTTCAATTGCGGCCTTATAATGCAATCGCATTCTCTGGTCCAATTGCTGTTTTTGTTTCTGTATTCCTGATTTATCCATTACCCAGAATAGAATAACCACTTAGAATAAGGAAACAGATTATATTTGTCGAGAAGTGCAAAATCGTATGGATACGATCTTGGTTGTGCGTCTACTCGTGGGTTCAAGAATTTCTATATAACTTAAGTGACACAATAAAAGCTTTTTCTATTCTTTTATTAACTGATTTATGTATAGGATTCCATTCAACTCATGGTTGGAAACTAATGATTGGTTCTGTCTATAAATATTTTGGATTTACTCAGAATGATCAAATTATATCTGGTCTTGTTTCCACTTTTCCATTGTGAATACGAGATTGCTATTACAAAGAGTACTCCATTCTTGATCGTGAAATATCGATTGCTTTGTGAAATTTTTGGCTACGTGATTGTTGAATTTTTGCCTTGGAATGAATAGATAAAAATGGATTGATATTGATCCGATTCCGTTGCTCTCTTATTTCGTCTAGTCTGTTATTCAGCAATCCAAAAGTTTCTTTTTTTTTTTCAAATAGTTAAAATATTGTTTTTTTTTATTTCATAATATAAACTTTCATAATATAAACATTGTCAAAAGTTTTCTGGTGTGAAAAGTGTGTGACACTAAAAGAGGCTCTTGAGAGATCAGATCAAATTGTAAAATGGCCCCGTTGAGCCCAGTATCACTTATAGAACCAATTCCTATAATAAGGAAACCCATATGAGATACCGAGGAATAAGCTATTCTTTTTTTTAAATTACGTTGACCAAAAGATGTTGAAGCATCATTATCAAACTGACTGCAATCTTTTTCTGTCCGTGAGGATCCCACCAGAGCGCCTTCTACTACAAAGTTTATTTTGTACACTGCGGGAAGTTCTGTTTTTTTATTAATGAGAATTCTGGGTGTCGGTTTATATGGTTCGAAACAATAAAATATATTGACATGAGGAGGAACGTATTTACTAGTTATATCATCGGCAATCGCCTGAATCTCAAGACGTTCTTCGAACCAGTCATAGACTTTATTGAGATAGGTAAACCAAGGGACCCCCCTGAGAACTGAATTTTTGAATTACACTTCAACTAGATAAAGATAAATAGGAAGAATGAAATAAGAAATTCATAATTTCTTGGTTGATTATATTATTAACTATTTTTTTTCTTTATTTTATTTGGAATAGGAGAAACTTATCATGAATCCAATTATTTCTACTGCTACATTATTCTTCTTTGGGTTGGTCAGTCGGGCTTGCTTCTATTGGACCTGGAGTTGGTCAAGGCACAGCTGCAGGGCAAGCTGTAGAAGGGATTGCGAGACAACCGGAAGCAGAGGACAAAATACGGGGTACTTTATTACTTAGTCTGGCTTTTATGGAAGCTTTAACTATTTATGGGCTGGTTGTAGCATTAGCGCTTTTATTTGCGAATCCTTTTGTTTAATCTTTTTTAAAAAACAGAAAAATAAAAATACATATTCTTTGGACTTTCTTTGCTGCTCTTGCTTTTTTTTTTTGAAATCATATTAAGATTTCACTCCTACAATTTTTTCTTCATTCGGACAAGAACACGGGGGGGACAGGTCCCCTTCCGGTGTCTCGATTGAAATACCTATCAATGGTATTTTTCAAAGAAATAGTATTTTTGCTTATTTCGATGATCCTCGAACCTACGACCAATCGGTTAACAGCCGACCGCTCATAGTAGATATATTGTGAAGAAGACTATTTGACTTTGTTTCTTTTGCAAAGAAGAATAACAAACAATATTTTTTTAGAGAAAAATATCATTTATTATCTTTCACAATTTTTGAAATGTGAATGGAAAATAAATGGATGAAGGAAAAAATGGGCAGAGTGTGCCCCTTGTGATGTAGGCCGGTATTTCCTAAGATTTTAGGTTCTACGGCTTTGATCACATGGAAAACAAGACAGATAGAGATTGCTCCTTTGGTGATATGGGCCGGTAGTTCCTTAGAACGGATCTATGGTCCACATAAGTGTCTTTCTATTGGGTGGCTTTAGGATACTAATCTAAAAAGGTTCCTAGAGCCAATGGTCCCATTTTCGAATGTTACCGCCGATAATAGGTAAACTATTAACGAGAGTTTTTTCTCAAATGGAGCCAAACTCTAGGTGAGGCCTTCGCAAGGACCCAACTGGTCGTACGTCCAGCAGGTGTTCACTACACAACCTCTCCTAACTTAAAGTTTTTTTTTTCTTTTTCAAACCCGGGTATAGGGTTCCACTCGCAGTGTGTAAAAAATGTGTTAAGTGAAGTGTGTGAAGGAGTAATAACCTAAAATACTACCCGCTGCAAAATAAATTAAACAAATACAAATATATACATGGCGACTATCCTAAGATTTATATATACATGTGAAACAAACATAATAAAGCAAAATTAAAACAAATAAATCAAAGATAAGAATAAAAGAAAGAAAAAGGAAATAAATCATATAATAGGCAAACAAATTAATTCAAACAATTTTAAGGCCTAACTCTCTAAAATCCCCAGTGGAGTCGCCAGCTGTGACAACCACCCCTAAATTTAAATGGAGCCGCCAGCAATATTTTATTTTTATAGGAAACATTGGAAAACCTACTTTTAGAATATTTTTGAACTTAATGAAAAAAGGAAGGTCTTTGAACCAGATTCAGGTTCGGGAGTTGGTTACGCGCAAGGAAGGATTAGCACCCATGCACGCCCATTTAAAAAATGGTACCCGTTAATTGTTTGAAAATAATTGTTTGCCAATAAATAATTTCCCAAAATGTTTTAAAAAGAAGACCACAAAAAAATATAAGCATGCTAATGACATTTTCTATACGCGTAAATATTATGAAATATTGATTGATAACGTACTTATTTGATTGAGATAGTAACACGTTTTGATCTAATCAATATTTGATTTTTGTTGCCTTTTTATTTAGAAAATCAGAAAAGAAATAAAAATCTTAAAGCTCTAATTTTGACCTTTAAGAAATCAATTTGAATTAACTAAACCTACCTCACATATTTCCTTCTAAAAAATATAGTCCTTTTTATTGACAATTAGCAAATAAAAACGGAACCTTGATTACTTTAGTTACCCCAAAAAAAATCTGGTTTTATTTCATAAAAATAGTTTTTTACAGAGACATACATTTTTGCTCTTATACCTAAATTTATACCTTATTATAATTATGGCACTTAAATTATTTGCGACTTAATCCCTAATTTGGATTTGGCCCCTTTGGAAGGCCAAATCCCGTAACCCTAGTTTACAGAACGCAGGGTACGCATGACAGAGAAGGCAGAGACAGAATTAAATCAATCGAGCCACAACCAGTGTACAAAACGAAGGGGTAGAATCACGTTTGCATATTATAGATTCAAATCCAAGTCCAGAATATGAACAAACAAAATAAAATGTATAACAGAATACTAAAAATTTACAGAGAAGAAGAAGAAGAGAAGAAAAGAAAAAAAAACAAAACCTGGACTTCACAGCTCCTAATCCACAAAGATAAAATCCAGAACTCTAAAGTCTAACAGTGTTTGAAGAAAAGAAAGAAATTTTTTTTTATGACTCTCCCTCTCTGCCTCTCGTTCCTTCTCAGTCAGAACCTCTTTTCTCTTTTGTTTCTGGCTCTCGGATCCTAGGGTTCGGCCCCCTTTTTCTCCTCTTTGAGAGGCTTTTATAGCATTCTTCGAATCTGTTACAGAAACAAAGAAAGATCAGGATCAAAATAAACTGGGAATAAAAGGAAATAAATGAAGAAAAAGAGAATAGAATCACTCACTGATTTGGTTCTTGATGTCCATGTTTTCCTCTCAACCGAATCTCCATAAATATGAGACATATTATCGAAAAAAAGGGGGATTTTGGTGTGATTTGGTTTGAGATTAAGAAAGGGAGATTTGATTGATTCTCCAAAATATGCTTTCTGAAAAGGAAAGGGATGGAAGAGGACCTTTTGCCTTATTTTTTCTATTTCTTTCTTTTGTCTTATTTTTTTATTTTCTTTATTCATTCTATGAGACCAAAAATATTATTTTTATTTATTTATTAATTTAATATTACTACTACTAATTTTAATAAGCAAAAATAAATTAAAAGAAAGAGGCCGGACAAAATTAGGGTACGACAAGTATCGATATACAAATACCCCTACCCACTTCCTGCCCAGTTTCACTCATCTATTCATGAGAATCACATTTTCAAATGTCAACTATACATAATTTTGATAAAAATTTTTACTGGAGTTCAAATGTTTCTAAATACTTACAATCTCTGCCCTCCTTCGTTTGTGTTTTTTAGATCCCCCTGTATGATTAATCTCAAATTGGATCTGTTTTCAGATTTCTTTTGACTTGTTTCCTGCAAACATACACACAAAAATTAGTTATTTGACGATGGTAAGCCAATTTAAATACCGAATAAGTAAAATACCTTTGTTTTATCTCTCAATCTATAGTCTATATAAGTTGCCCACTCAAATTGACTAATTGACAATGAAGGATTCTTCATATTTTCAGCACGACTCTTTGTCGGGTCATAATAAGTATTGAACAATTTTAACCTGTTTTCTCTCCATTTCTTGCCAATATTTTTCATGATATATGTTTTTGGTGCTACTTCGTGGATTGGATCCCACCATAGCTTAGCCTACAATCACTTATTGGTGTTAGTTATAACAATACATGGTAATAAAAACAAGGTATTATGGATAACTAACAAGAAAGACATCATTCCATACCTTAATAACATCAATCCAAGCTTTCTTCTTGTAGTCACCAAGCAACAAAGGCCAACTATCAAAGTTGTCATCTGAACAAAGCGAGGTCAACTGCTGTTGATAGGGCTCGCTTTAATAAATTATCTCTATAGCATCCTCACCCATATCAAACAAGTCTCTTGGTTTTAGATGAACTAGAGTATATCATCCTTCATCTGTCTTATCCTCGATGTAATACACCAATTGAGCTTCAGAAGGCTGAATATATGGTTCATCATCTTCTCGTGCACCCGTATGGATTAAATGAGAAAAATTGATTGACGTGAAACCCAATGCATCATTTCTAATGTATCTAAAATTTGTATTGTTTTCCCATTGACATTTAAACAAAGTCACCGTAAATTGGCCATAGTAGTTTAATCCGATAATGTCAACTAACTTCCCGTAATATGACACTAAACCTTCTGCTGGCCTGTTGTCACTTGTACTTACGTAGCCTTTAGTTCCAAAGCTACAAAACACACCACTATTTTGGGTTTTCATCCCTTGCTCACGTTGTAAGGTTAGAAATTTATATCCATTTACATTATATGCGGTAAACCTTCTTGCTTGCTGAAGCGGGCCTTGCATAAGGGCACGAGTATCTTGAAAGTGTGCATCAATATTATCATTCATAATCTATTTCAAAGGAAAAAAATGATTTTAGCAAGGGCATGACGCTCATAATCTATTATCATTCGTAAGGGTACGAATCTCTTCTACTTACACGATGCTTAAACCATTCCATAATGCCCCGATGAACTTTTTTCTCTATCTCACTTGACAACCTCATTTGACTCTTTAACTTCCTCTTTGTAAAAGTTATAAATTCCCTATATAAAATGATGTAAGTAAGTAAGTCTTTAGAATATAAATTAAGTAAATTTTTTAAATAAGACTTACTCAATGAAGTGTTGTACTTCTTTACAATTAACCAACATGTGTTGATGTGCTTGAAGCAAATCTGTAGGTGTCAAAGTAAAGTAGGATGAACCTCCAATAGGTTTTCCTACATTGGGAAATAGAGACGATGCGGACTCAAAGGGATCATCATCAACACGGCCTATGATTTTAGAAAATAAATAGACTTAAAGAACTAGAAATTCACTAGTAAATGACAATATATTGTAAGCGTCAAAATTCAAAATTGGCCATACTTTTCTATAGGATACATCCATCGATAATACACCGGCCCTCGAAGTTTTGCTTCATCAACAAGATGCACCATAATGTGAATCATAACGGTGAAGAATGATGGTGGAAACAACATTTCCAAATGACACAATGTAAGATAATTTGTTCCTTAAGCTTGTCTAGATCATCATGACTCAATACTTTGGCACATAATAGCTTGAAAAACATGCATAAATCAACCAAAACTGACGCAACTTGGACAGGCAAAACATTTCTAACTGCCAAGGGCAACAATAACTCCATAAGAATGTGAGAATCATGGCTTTTCAAACCAAATATGTTGCGTTGAACCGTATCAACATATCTAGAAATGTTGCTCGAGTAACCATCCGACACAGAAATATTCTTCAAGGTATTTAGCATAACATCTATCTCTTCGTTTGTCAATGTAAACAAAGCAATAGGGAACTTTTTCCCATCATCTGGCAGCCAAAGATCTCTTCTTATACCCATTGCTTGCAAGTCTTTTCGAGCCTCCACATGATCTTTTCTTTTGTCTTTGTCATTTATCAATGTGAAGATTACATTGTCGCATACATTCTTTTCAATATGCATCACTTCTGGGTATTGGTGAACCCGGTTCCCCTAGACCTCCCATAATATAGTTAATCCGTTTTCGTACTTCGTTTAATTGTTCTTTTTATTTATGTGACAACTTTTGCTATTCTCTAATTACAACTTTCGTTAGCCTAATAGGATAGATTCTTTACTTCATTGGTACTCGCGCATTCCCTGTGGGTTAGACATTCGGAGTCTTAAAAATACTCCACTTTTATTACGAGTTACGATCAGGTGCACTTGGCTGAGCCGCAACAGATCCCTATCCTCATTTTCTCCATTAAAGCGGACTCGGCTTAATCGAAACTTGTGTCCTCTAGACAAAAAGTGACGGTGACCCATGAAGCACCATTTTTTACTAAGTGGAAGACGAAGAGGACTTGCATCAAAGTTATAAGATGGACAAGCTAACCCGGTATAAGTATTCCATCCAGAAAGCATCCCAAGACCAAGAAAGTCACTATGGTCCATAAAAGACATGCTCGCATCATGAACACTTCATTCTTTGAAGCATCAAATGTTTCAACACCTTTTTCCCACAACTCTTTCGACTCTACTATAAGAGGTTGCACGTAGACATCAATGCCATTACCTAGCATTCGCTTTCCGGGGATCAGGCTTGAGAGAATAAAGTTTGTTGGCTTCATACACGTCAACAAATGGCTCTTCATTAGCATGCATTCTATAGAGAATTCAAATGCATCATTTATCATTATCTACATCGGATCTTCATTTACTATATTTGACATATGATCTTCATTTACCAAGTTGTCTTGAATTACAGGAGGGCTAACAACAAATTCCCCAGATTCTGTCTCCCCATGAAAACACCAAGACGTGTAACCTTTAGGAAATAGTTTACATGTCAAGTGGTTCCACACTTCTTTTCGAGTTTTCGGCTTAAAACCACATTTATTACATGGGCATAGTATTGTATCCGCACTGGAGCTGTGTTGAAAGGCAAAATCTAAAAACCCTTTCAATCCTACCAAATACTCTGGTGTATTGCGTGGCAATTTGATCTAGGATTTATCCATCTCTAAATATAAACATATGCAATCAATTAGTGACTGGACAACCATCTCTAAGAGGAACATACATGTAATGGTTTAGTGGAATAGAATTAGTTTTAAGGATTACAAATCTTCACTTAAGTAAAATACAAAAGAGAATGCGATAGAATTGATTTTTTTCACTACATTTCTTTTTAAGCTATCTCAGTGAGAATACTCAAGTTCCTAAACTCAATAGCATATACAAATCTTATGTTTAATTTAATACATCTTCGTAACCAGCATGCGAAAATATTGAAGAAATAATTACACAATCTTCCCTCAAAATTGATAGTTTATTATTATATGCCATTGTTAAAGAGAATAATTAAAATACATAAAACATTTTTCCAAAGGACAATCTTTAGTGGAATTAAACCTTAACCAATATAGAATATAAATGATATCTTTGTGAAATTTTTCCAAAAGGTCTAATATGACAAATCATCACAAAAAATAGAGTTATCTCAAAAACTGGATAGATTTGAACATTTTCAATGTAACAATTCTAGAAAATAGGAATCTTAGAATTAGGGGCTTCCCTTTGGTGGAGATCATCCTCACACTAATAGGTTCCATTCCAAATTTTTCCAGAAATTTATCATTTCTGAAAGTGACCTAAATGGTCTCATCAAAACAGAGTTAACAGCGATGTTCGCTGTTGGGATCGATCAACACACACTCTCATTTTGTAAGAATTTTCATAAATTCTACACACATCTAATTTTTACCAATCCAGTTCTCTTCAATTCATTTACATGTCTATTTTATGAATAAAATACAGAGTAAGGTCATTTCTTTAAAACAGAGATACAACCACACCAAAGCTCATAAGGTCAATTCTGTCACAGCAAGTAACATGGTACAGTAGAAAAATCACCATAAATCGTACAAAAATGATAAAATTACCATTCCAATTCCATTGGAAACTAGACACATAAAACTACCATTTCACCGAACCTCATCTTCAAATAACAAGTATTTCATGCACAATAGGCTACGAAACTTCAGGCAAAAACAACATAATTACTATCAGCAAACTATTCAATCTTCCATGCATATCCCATAAGTATATGATCGGTTCTAACTCAGATTGTTAAGCCAATCATCTACATAAACATTCAATTTTATGTATCACACATCAGAATCATCAAAACTCTTATCACCATCCCATCCCAAAACAAAAACTGACTGATTTTACTCATTATGAGAACACAATATTAACCACCTAATAACAGAAAATCACTTCTCATACAATTCATTGCTCCTGCTATTATTGTGCTTTAACTCTAAACAAATTGATACAAGACTTTCAAGGCTATGCAATAACTATATTTAACATGCATACACATACGTATCAATTACACGACATAAAATCATCTAGTTTAATTCCATGAAAGATTTTGATAACAACAACAACACAACAAGTGAGTGAAAAATACAATATCTAATCTACTACAAACCAAATATACTTTAGTACACGTATATGATAATTATGTTTATATTTATTAGAGCATATTATAGACACTTTGTTCAATCTTTTTTTTTAAACCATAATTCTTCATTGATAAGTTTTTCTTGGGAAATAAGCAAAAACAGTATAACAAACCTAAAATTCACTTAAGCTTCCCCATGAATGGTCCATGTGAAACTAGAACTAGTATACAAACCCTAACCAAGAAAAAAAATAAGGAATAAAACTATCTCAGACAGAGTAATTTCCCATTTCAAGGAACAAGATGTTACCAACATCATCTGTCATTATTTTCTCATGTGACTTTAGGACTAGCATATATAGAATAGAACAAAAAATCCAAGAAAGAAAAATGTCAATAAAGAGATTCTTGACACACATTATAGGAAACAAGTAACAGAACCTCACATCACAGGGAATCACATATCTTCTCTCACAGAGCATTCAACAAATGAACCTCCCATCACAGGGAATCATTATATCCCAACCAAAACTAAAAATAGCAATGATTCTTACACAAAATAATTGCTAATCAGGGAAAAAAATGCAGAAAATGAAGGTGTAGAGCAAAACCTTGATGACTAGCTTCCCTGTGGAAAGCAACTTATGCAATTTCTTCGCGCAATACTTCGCTTCTTGTACCAGCAGCAACTTCTGCAATACTTTGCGCAATACTTCACCTCTACGCACAATGCTTTAAACACACACACACGAGACAGAGAAGTTAAACACCCTTCAGCATAACACAAGCAAAAAATCAATGGTCAAACAAACACACACGAGAGAGAGAGACAAAGACCAGTGATGGTGTCGAGGACGTGAAGCACAATGACGTGAATGTGAACACAAGAAGGGGGTTGAATTGTGTTGAAAACTTTTCGCAAACTTTAAGTTAAAAGACACTTGAAAACAAGTTTTTTTGAAAATGTTTTGTAACCGATGCTGAAATGAAAATAGTAAAAGCTTGTTTTTCTAGCAAGACAGCAGTAAAGATAAAGCAATAAAGAAAGAGACACAGAGATTTATACTAGTTCACCACCAACCTAGTAGCTACGTCTAGTCCCTTCATTCTTGAAATATTTTCCACTATAATCACACTGATTACACTTTTCCTTAAGAGTATTCTACTGTCACAAACTTGATAATACTCTTAACTTCTCAAAACGACTCAGTACCTTCGAGCCTTTAAAGAAACGGCCTATTACAAGGCAATACAAGTTTTACAAAGAAGATTTGAATACAATCAAATAACTCTCAACAAGAGAGGATGGACAACTTAAGCACAAAGAAAATAACTTTATAAAAGAAAGAATAAGACATTGAAGTTGAGGTTCTGGTTCTCAGAGTTCTTGGCACAGAATTGTAGGTTGATCACTTGTAGTAAAATTTTGTAATTTTGTCCAACCTTCTTCAATGGAGAGCTTGGAGTATTTATAGACTTCCTTAAGAATATTACCGTTGCAGAAACGATCAGCTCCAAATTATTGAGTGAGGTAATTTGAAACTATCCTTTATGCCTTTTTCAGAGAATATCAGAATAGTACACTTTATGACCGTTTGTACTATTTGCTTTTCCAATCATTTGCAGCCTGGCACAATTTGAAAGTGTACGAACTTTTGTCTTATCCCAAATGTGTCACCTTTGATTCCTCGTACCATAGAATTGAGCGCACAAATTGAATTTGAATTTATTTCAGGATATGCTGAGGCATTGAGCATATAAGATAAGCGTGACTTGCAAGTGATTCATTAAAGAGACCAGATGCTCGCTCAAGCTCACTGCTATGCTTAAGTTCCACGTGTCTTAGTCATAGATAACCGGAAGCTCGCTTAATTGCACATACCAGATGCTATGGGCCAACCGGATGTAGACACAACATATATGTATTCATCTTCTTGTAAACTTCTTCTTCTTGCTTGAGTGATATTATAACATATGAATGATTTTATTTCCTACACACTTCAAGACTTATCAGAAAGTAAATTGTTCTCACACAGATACGTTGTTATCATCAAAATTATTGAGGGTCTAAACTTTTCAATCGTTTAGGTTCCAACATGACGATGTTGTCGGGCTCCGCTACCGAGACGGCGCAAGGCAAGGAAGACGGCGCAAGGCAAGCTTTGCAGCAGTGTGGTCTTCAGTCACAGCGGCTAATCACAGAGGCGATACACGGAGGCGCGCGAGAATGAGATTCACGGGGTTAGGGTTGTGAATCTTTGTGAATCATGTCGCGCGAGAACATTCAAGGAGGCAGAACGAAAAGATGAGGGAAATAGGGGAAAACGAAGGAAAAAGAGTGCGGGAAATGAAACTTGTGAAATAGACGGCGTCAGTTATGAATCGACGAGAATCTAACTTTTAACCGACGGTAAATAGCATGTCAAAGCCTCACCCCTAGGGATAACGTCGGGTGATGGCAACCGCCGCTATGAAATCAACTTTAAATCGCGAATTCGTAGTAGTGAGGCAATTTCAAAGATACTAGTTCTTTTTTCTTATTTTGTGGGAGACCATAACCACAACGATACTACTCTACGGGTGGAGGCAACACCAATGATGATCTTGGGACCGCTTATGTACCAACTTAATAGCCAACATGGAACCACTCTCAAGCCACAAACAAGGTATGTTTTTCATCCAAGCTAGTGACAATGTTGTGAACAAACCCCACAGATCTGCTAAGAAGGTCGAGCAATTGCCAATATTTCTAACAAACCTGTATATTCAATTACCTGCCTCATCTCTAAATAATATGGTTTGACAAGGGTGGAGAAAAGACTATTTGGCATGTGACGTACGGGGATGACAAGGGCGGGGAATGATTGCCAGTGAAAAGAGATGAGACACACATAAGGAGAATTTCCTGCCAGGCTTGTGGGTGAAGGAACACGCAAATGAACAAAATTTACATTGGAATAAGGGGGATATTGAGACTATGCGGGATTGAAGGATTGCACGTCAATCCAAAAAACATTTCATGACATTACAAAATAGTATTAGAGTAGACCTCTCCAAAAGGGTGTGGTTCAAGGATGAACCATCAAAACGTTGTTGGGCACGTGATGCTCAAAGCTAACAAAAGTGGGGAGTGATCGCGTTGATGCAAAAAGATAAGACACTGATAAGGAGTAACTCCAAGCAGACTTTTAGGTAAAAGAACACATGAATTAACTGAATTCACATCAGAATGAAAGAGGTCATGAGACTATGTAGGTATGAGATTGTAAAGTTTACAACCTGAAATTTTGTGAGTGGGGGAAAAACATGTCAGAAATTGATTAATGGGTATATTGATCAATCCATAAAACAATCAAATTCTTTTTATAATTATAACTTAACACAACATACTTTTTATTTTTAGGATTTTTTAAATTAAATAAATGATTTTTTATATTTATATTTATATAATATATATAAAATCACCTTAAGTAAGCGTTGAAAATGGATTTTGCAAACATAATTTTTCTTAAACTTCAACTTTTTTATGCTTGTAATTAATTAAAGGATAAGTTTATACATAATAATGTAACTTTAGAAACTTTTATTAACAGACAATTTTGATATATAATAGTTTTGTTTACAATTTTTAATGAAAGTTATTTTTGTATATGTAGTCATTAATAATAAATATACATAAAATTCTGTTTTAGTAATAATATAATAATAAAACGAAAATTAATAATATAATAATAAACTGTAAATATATTTTTTTTATACTTTTTCATTAGTTTTTATTGACCTAAAAAATAGAGTAATAAAATTTTGATTTGATATAAAATCAATTTTTTTTTATAATAAAAAATCAATTTACTCTAATATCAAATCTAGCAAAATAAATCTTAAACTAATAATAAATTAAGATAAATATTAAAAATAATAAGAAATTTTAAAATGTATATAATTTTATAAATAATTATTATATTTAATAACAGAATTTTCAATAACGAATTTTTAATTTTAATTTTTTAACCAATACTACATTCCCTAAAAAAACCAATATCTAAGAACACTGTTTAGGAAAATCCATAAATTAAAGGGAGTAATAATTAAGAAGAAAGTGCGTTTATTTATTTTAAAAACCCTAAGAAATAAATAAAGCCCCGTTGCTGGTATAATTGTTGTTGTTGTTTTTTTTGGCAATAAAAGTCAGGTACACTTTGCTTCTCGATCTTCAGCGTCTTTTCTCTGTTCCTCTTTCTCTCTCTCACACACATACTTACACACAAGTCACCTACACACACAGTGCAACTCTCATCGCATCAATCCTCCTCCTCCTCTCTCCTTTCTGATCGAACCAACCCACATTCGGCGCAATGGATTCCCGCTCAGCGCCGCCGCCGACCATGATGGTGACGGGACCCACCTCCTACGCTCCGATCAACTCCTCCTCCATGATCAGCCCTAATTCCTCCACCAACATCATGGCTCCCGCCACCGCCCGATTCCCCTTCACCTCGCCGCCGTCCTCAGAGCCCTTCGCCGTCACCCATGACGGTCCCTCTTCGCCCTCCGGTCTCGCCAAGAAGAAGCGGGGCCGGCCCAGGAAGTACTCCCCCGACGGTAACATTGCCCTCGGCCTCGCCCCCACACACGTCTCCCCTTCCCCTGCCGCCGCCGCCGCCACCTCCGCCGGCGATTCGGGCGCCGGCGATGCTCCTCCCAAGAAGCACAGGGGAAGGCCTCCGGGCTCCGGGAAGAAGCAGTTGGATGCGCTTGGTATTTGTTATTGCTGTTTTTGTGGTCCTATTCTTAACTTAAGCGCTTATCTGAATGCAACTGATTCTGAGTTTTTGTTTTTTTTTTGTTATTTCGTGTAGGAGCTGGTGGGGTTGGATTCACTCCGCACGTGATCTTGGTGGATGCTGGCGAGGTAATACTTACTCTTGTTAAGCTTGGCTAGTATCTATTCAATTGCTTAGTTATATGGCTGGCTTCTACATTTTTGTTGGTAATTTTTGTGACTGTGTCTTTGAAATAACACTTTTTGATTAGCATCTCTGTGAGTGAGATAAAGTTAATGGATCCTGGTGGAGCCCAACATTTGTTAAATGTTACTAGATCAAATGGTTAATGCCCCCTAAAATAAATAAATAAATGAGAATAAAAAAAAATTGCAAACAGGGGTTGGCTCACTTTCTGAAAGGGACAATTGCATGACAAATCTAGAGTCACTTGTTGGTAGGCCATCTCTGATCGCCTTGTAAATCCTCACAGGAACCATTATACGGTGATATTTCCTTTTATTTTTTAGAAAGGGATATAAAGCCTCAGTTTTTAATTTTTTTGAAGTTTTAGACTTTATAAATTGCACTCTTAGTGTTATGTAGATTCACTGTGAACCAATGGGACCGGAAAGATTTGAACTGTGGCATGGAGTTATGCTCTTGGTTGTAATTTATAAAGACATTCTTGTGATTATTATTTTCTGGTCATTTATTTAAATGTATTTATATTTTTTTGGGGGACTGATTTCAATGATATTGCTCTGTGAGGTAATTTTAAGGGTTCTTTGTATTTTTGGTGATGAAAGTAGAGTGTCAAATCGAATTGTCCAACTCCGTTATACTGCAAACAGATTGTCCTTAAATTGATTGTTAAATCAGACCTTCATCTGACAAAGAATATGCTTTTTATTTTTCATGTTATGGTTGTTTCTTTTAATGTTCTATAGCTTGAAAAGCTTTCCTTTTTTGCATGTAAAATTGCTATCAATTGCTTGTTCAATGCTTTTTGTTCTCTAGCCTGCACACTTAAATAAGCTATCCATCTTCTAGTAAATTTTTTTATTTTTTTATATTTGTTGCTGTGAAGTGTGAATGAATTTTGGGTATCTCATTTAATCGATTTGAGAATTTACGAAGTGTTTTTATTTCTCATAGTTTCTGGTTTGAGTACAGTGTGTTTGAGACTATTAATTGTTGCATGGAGTTGCACCCGGAAAGGAAAGAAGTAATTTATAGCATTAACCTACAGTTTTTTTGGTCATGCAACTTGGTAGCTGGTTCTTATTTGGTTTATGGAATAAAACAGGCAGGAAAAATGGGTTTCTTTACCGAGTCACTATTTTGATGCAGAACCATTTTGTTGGCTGCATTGCATCTGATTTTACATATACTTGTTTATTTATTCTGGTTTTAAACTACTCTTTTATGTTCCTAATGGCAGGGTTGGAGTGGGTTACTATTGTTACAAATCCTTCTCACCAGTATGCTTCTGTTGTTTGTAGGACATTGCAGCAAAAATTATGGCCTTTTCTCAAGAAGGGCCTCGCACAGTTTGTATTCTTTCTGCCAATGGTGCAATCGGTAATGTAACCCTTCGACAGCCAGCATTATCTGGTGTTACTGCAACATATGAGGTACTTTTTATATCCATTGAGAATCTAGTCAATATATATTTATAAATTAGATCAAGCTTTGTTTATGCTATATTGGATGTGATCTGGTGGTAATACCTGATTGCTTGACATGCATATTCCTACAAGTACAGCTTGTCAATGAAAACATGAAAGTAAATGCATTATTATTTTCCAGCAAGTAATAGAGATTTTTCATGTTCTTTATTGTTTGAAAGTGAAATATATCACATGTTTATTATTGGAGTACTGTGATTTTTTTTTTTTAGGTTATTGAAACAGGAAACCGTGTACTTTCTGAAATGCCAGCTGGAAGTAGTTTTTATATACAATGTGTTGAGAAATGCTAGTAAGTCTGAGATTTTTATTTGAAGAAACTATTAAGTCTGAGATGAATTGTATGAATGGGTGCTAGAATCCTAGAACAGAGAGAAATACAGAAAATAAGGTGGAAGAGAGAGAGAGAGAGAGAGAGAGAGAGAGAGAGAGACTGGAAGAAGGAAAAAAAAGTGACATTTCTTGTGTATTTAACCATTCATACAAAAGATACGAATCACTATTCATACTACCAAATATTTTTCCGTCTTTATTTGATTTAATCTAATTTCTTGCATGCTTTATGACCATTATGTTAACAACTTTGCAAGCAACTATTTTCTATGGTCTAGTAGAGATATTGGAGGATACAAATTCGAATTGATGAAACGTATCCTTTTAAGTTAATCCACTTTCAGAATTGTTATTGAAAGAAAAGACCAACTCAATTTGCATGCTTAGGTTTATTGCCTAATTCTTTTGTGCTATTCTGCTTCTAAGTTCAAACGCGTTGATGAATAATGGTAAAAACCTTAAATTGATTTGAAATATGTTGGATGGCTATTTGCTATATTAGACGAGTACATATTACATTATAAAACTGTTGCCTTTTTCTTTTTTCCTTTCTTTTTGAACCTAAGTTTATGTGGAAAAGGTGTTTTGGAAGTTCTGTTTCTATTGTTGTGAATGAAAATGGATCTTATTATGAGCATGCCACAGCCCAATAGTAACACTTCCTAGAGGTAATTTGGACGTGTTGCAAAGATCATGCAGAATTGGAGGAGCTCGTTACACAAGATTAAATTTGTTGCATTTGAAGTTTTTGTCTTTCAGTGCACGGCTGATATACAGAGGGTCTCTTTCTGCTAAAAAGTATTAGAATGTTAAATATCCATTGTTAAATATTGTAGTAGGTTCTAGGAATTTGACATGGTTGCTAACTTTTAGTGTGGCATTGACTATTAGGAGTGGTAGCTTGACTACAAGAAATAAAAGCGATCGATTGGACCAAACTTTATATTTGTACTTTTCAATATTTAATGCTTATAGTTTCTTGTGAGAAAGAAGGTGATATCTCATGTTGATATTACCTAGACCAGCCTTGGATTGATTGGAAATCGAATCAACCTTCTACAGGAATTGTTCTGTTATCTGTTTATTGGTTGTATGATTATAAGGAAAAGTTTGACAAAGAATAAAAAAATGATTTATACATTCTTCTCACTTCATCTTCTCAAATCATATCATCATTTTGGTGCAAACAAAAATTATCTGGACCATGGTAACAATGGTGATGGCATGTAAGTTTAAAGGCTAGAATAATGTAGAAACTCAAATTGTCTTTGCTGTTTATGTTACCAAAAACATTATGAAAGACCGGTATTTTTTTTGACCCAGAAGTCAATGGGTGAATGATAGATAGTAAGGACCAAATATCCTAAAAGATCAAGTTTTTAGGCGAAGACTCATAAATGGTTCAATTTCAATATCTTACATGCTCCCTCACACACGAGTCCTTTGGGCTTGAAGTGTAGGCAATGCAGAAGTCTACTCTATCTTATGCTGTAATTTATGTTTTATTTAGAAGAATGACAGTGGCAAGGATAAGCTTTTGGGATAGTTGGTTTACCTTCTTGACCATATGATCAAGAACTCAATTTTTGTTGTCACCATTCTTCTTAATTATGGTTGAATTTCAACTCATGATAAAATTGGCAAGGGCATTGACTATACTTTGTGTAAGAGACATGTTAAGAGATGTTATAAAATCATGCATGTGCCATCATTTAATAGCTGAGGTTTTGGGAGAGTTGGTTCTTAACAGTGAGGACGGGATTAGTGTTGATTGGAATATGACTTCTCAATGTTCTTATTTTTATTGCTTTAATAGTTGTGTTCTCTTATAAGTCGTAAGAGTTACCACTATATATAGATATTCCTTAATCCTAGGCCTTGTAGCCTGTAGATGTTGCCCTTCATTGACCTAAAGTTATTTTGGAGTTTAGAACACAAAAGAATTGAGTTTACAGTAATAGTCTATTCACATTCAGGTTCAGTAATAGCTCTTGAAAAAAAACATTCAGGTTCACCCTAGGGCCTTGCTTAGAAGTTCCTTTCATGCAAGTGTTCAGATTTTGTGGTTTACTTATGTTTTAAGTACATGTGTATAACCTACACTTTCTTTCCGCACACTTTCCAAAGCTGGCAAGTTACAGTTGTTTAATAAAGAGATTTAAAAAGTTGCTAAATAATATTTATGGGATTTTTTTAAAAAGGAATTAAGTTAAAATTTTTAATTTTTTTTTGTTTGATTTTACATATTAGTGAAATTAAAATGTAGACACTTGTGGCTGAGTGTATAATTAAATATCAATGCCTTTAGATTCAATTCTCTTCACGAAATATTATTTTACATTGCAGGGCCGATTTGAGATTATATCATTATCAGGTGCTGTTCAGCTATCTGAAAATAATGGTGAACGTAGCAGAACAGGCAGTTTGTGCGTTTCCCTTGCAGGGTCTGATGGACGAGTTTTGGGTGGTGGAGTTGCTGGAGTGCTAACTGCAGCGTCACCTGTACAGGTATTGCTCTCAAATGGTATAAAATTTTGTTTCGATTTTTAACAATTGACTTGTGATGAAATTTATCCATATATATTTTCTAGAAGTACATAATATATATAAGATCTTGGATATTACTATTGGGGAATCTTTTATGCATGTAGGATTAACCAAAATTTGATACTCTACGCGTGACTTTTTCAATCATTAATAGGTCATTGTGGGTAGTTTTATTGTGGATGGGAAAAAGTCAAGCTCAAATACCCTGAAATCCGGGCCTTCTTCAGCACTAACTTCCCAAATGTTGACCTTTGGCGCACCCACGACTCCAACTAGTCCTACCTCTCAAGGGCCTTCAACTGAGTCCTCGGAGGACAATGATCACATTCCTTATAGCAGAGGGCCTGCACTCTACAATAATGCTAATCAGCCTGTTCATAATATGCAGATGTACCATCATCCACTATGGGCTGGCCAAACTCATCAGTAAAGATGTGACTTTGGATTGACAGTACAGAGTCAGGGTATTTGCTTGATGATTGTTTCAAGTGTAGTGGCCGGAGGTCAATTCTAGAATGCTAACAAGCATTATTCAGGACTGACTTTGGAACAGTCTATCTTAAGGTTTAAGTTAATCTCTCCATCGTTCAGCTGATTAGGAATTTTTTTTTTTTTTTTTTGTCTTTTAATTATAATTGTAGCGATTCTAGTGATGCTGGCCAAGGATATACTCTACCATTATCCAAATTCTGTCATTTTGGAGTTTGTTTTCTTCACTCTGCAGTGGCATAGCAAATCAGATCTGTGCTTTCGCCGATTTGGATCATTTCATGTTTGAATTCAACACGAGGGGATCATACGGAAGATCAAACGATTAAATGTTTTTGGTGAGGCTCACTTAAAAAATATAATCGCAAGTTTTAATGGTGAGATGCTTCAAGCCTCCATCATGACCCTCTCATGTTGAATTCAAACATGTGCTTTCGCTCATTCGCTTTTAGAAATTCTTGAGTGTACTACAGATTGGGTGTCTCTTGCATTCATTAACGTGGCGTTCCTCTCATAATAACTTACTCTCGAATCAATAAAAGATGAGTAATTTTATGCCATCTTAACCAATTCAAATAACCTTCATAATTTTATTAAATTGAGAAAGGGTTAATTTTTTTATTTTTTTTTAATGCTTTCAAGATATTAAGTACAGTTTTTTTCATGAAGTTTTTTTGTTTGTTTATATATTTCATTTGCGTATCATTTTTGTTTATATCTTGAACAGTAGACCTCACCGTTGAGCACCGTACAGGATTTGTACGAATATTTTTTTTTATAGATTTTTTTAATTGGTTAATACAGATTTGATATTAACCAGATAATGAATAACATTAGTCAGATATGTGAACTTGATTAACTAGATAAGAAAATGTGATGTCTAAAGTTTCAGAATTTAGTATTAACCAGATAATGAATAGCATTAACCAGATATGTGAACTTGATTAACCAGTTAAAAAAATCTGTAATATTTTTTTGAAAAAAAAAGTTTTAAAAATTTTTTTTTTGGAAAAGAAAAAGTCCGTAGATGTACGAACATATGGTCCGTACATGTTGTATATTGCTGTCGGCTATTTGTGTCCAAATAGTGCGACCCTTTTTTTTTTTTTTTGGTAAACTTTCGAATTTTGAAATGTTGACAAGGTAATCGGGTGTCATTTATCAACGGGATTCCATTATTTAAGAGCATGGTGTGTTATGCATGATGTTGAAGCTTGCGTGTTGCAATGGAGCTTCAGGACCAAGTTGCCAAGAGCGTAGCTTCACACCCGCGCAACTTTCTGAAAATCACGCCCCAACAACTGCTGTGTAAGAAGTTAGAAGACGAGTTGGTGATGCATGACAATCAATGTAAAGAGTACGTCGCATCATCATTAGTTTTTAACCTTTTAGAGGAAATAAACTAATTTTAATCTATTAATGGTGTAGAATCGTTCGTGTTTATTTATCCTGATCAAAATCCTATAATAATAAAAGAACACTTGATGATAGTAAACAGTGGATCAAAATAAATAAGAAACTATTTATAGCTTCTTCCAAGCAGTAGCCACCGCTTTCATATATGTAATTATGTATATATAGTAGCACATGTATCAAGCTACTTACTTAAATTGCTCTTGTAAGTAAAGACATTGATCTACAATCTCCTCCCACACATATCAATAATTCCTATCAACAGTGTTTCTATCTTGCTACCTCTGCTCTTTCTATGAGTTGTTTGGTCTCGCTGGCATCATTGATTCGAAGGCGCTCCGTGGGGTATCGGCCCCTAACCAAGCATGAAGGGTTAGACAACCCTGTGACCGTGGTGGTCGGAAAAGAGAAGAGGGTGTTCCTCGTGGACCCTTTCATATTACAAGAGAACCCATTTCGGGTTTTGATGGACACCTCAATGAGAAAGGATTCGGTGGATGAGGATAATCTTCGTTTCTCAACAAGGCAACACAAAGCAGTCATTGTCGATGTGGATGCCATTTTGTTCGAGCACATGTTGTGGCTCGTGCATAACGATTACTCTTCTTTGTTCAAGCTCAATTTGAAGGAAATTATTGACTTCTATGCTCTGGATATATAACCATAACGTTGTAAGTTTTGTGTAGCAGTTTTTAACTTGGTAGCAAATGTACTATGTTTCACGAATTTCAGCTCCAACCTAATCATTAAAGTTTTCTCAATCTTCTTGTAACACTAAGAAGGAACACCCAGTTTCTTGTATTGTTGCGAATAGTATATTCACCCCTATATATATGCTACTTCAGCTGTTTCTTGTCCCAAGTAGTCTTCTTCTCTAATTCTCTTCTTCCGTTTCTCTCTCTCTCTCTCTCTCTCTCTCTCTATATATATATATATATATATTAACGGGCCATATGCTTCAACCTTTCGTTGCTAATGCTCAGGATCCTCGTATCCATTCCTGTGAACGAAATTTATAATGATATATTTTATCTCTGAAACACTGCATATTGTTTTTTCTTTCGTCATTAGTGTTGACTTCTTCCGCGTTATGAAAGTTTTCACTTCTAGCTATGAACAACATGTAAATATAATAAACAACTTCTTGCTATGAAAATGGTCCCAAAAAAAAAAAAAAAAAAACCTTCTTGCTATGAAGTTTTCGTTGGATTCTATGAAATTAACCATATATATGCTGTACAACAGGATTACTGGATTGAAATTTGATCACGGTTACCACCCAGTTCACACGCACTAATCTGGGAATTGAAGTTACAATCATAACAGTTTTGTCATAATAAAAAATCTAGTTCCTGATTTTGATGAATGTCAAAATATGGGTGGATTTGAAGCGTGCCTATCACTATCCAAGTTAGCTACCATGATATATTGTGGACTTTTTCTAGAGTCTGTATATTGCTCAATATATAACGCCTGATCCCACCCCCACTGAGGTCAAGAAAGCCTTGTTAGATTTATGAAACTCCATGGATGAATTCGAACACAAGCTTCAAGCAATTGAGAGAAAACACAGAGAAACAGATATTGGAATTCAAGAGAGAAAAATCTTATTCTCATTGATTCAAGAGGAAATGAAATACATCAACAACTCTTTATAGTGTACTTTAGGGAAATGAAAGCGGGAAAACTTGTGCGATAATAAAATTGCCAGAAGCATGACTCCATATGAGTTGAGCCATAGGCCTATGCCACTATAAGGGGTTCCCCCCCAAAACCACGGGGCAAGCTGAGGATCGGTAGAATCAACCAAATCCAGCTTGGTGATGAACTTGAGGAGAGCTTGGGAGGTAAGCACTTTGATCAGCAAAAGGAAGAGGCACGATCGAGTTGCTCCTCTACGGCTAAATCATAGCCTCGACTACGAGACCAAGTAAATTGGTATCCTCTAGTTGAATATCCACAAGATTAAAAACCATAATCGCCTTCCTGAAACACCTAATGAGCCATTGAGGGTGATGCGTGAAACGGAAAAAAATTAGGTTTTTTACACCGGTTTTAGGTTTAACCGGTGTAAAAAGTGACGCGATGACAATTTTGAAATTATCGAGTCACTTTTTACACCGGTTATAAAACCAACCGGTGTAAAAGGATTGCGATTTAAAAACTGAAGACATTTTACACCGGGTTTATATATAACTGGTGTTAAAAACATAACATATTACATCGGTTATTTCAAGAACCGGTGTTAAAGCCTTTTTTTTTGATTAAAATAACTTTCTCCTTCTCATTCTCAGATACGCGCGAAGCATTTATCTGAGACAACCCTACTTCACTCTCCTTGTTCTCTCTTTCTCTCTCGCCGTTGCACTCTCCTTGTTATCTTCGCCGTTCGAGCCCCTTTCTCGCTGTTGCACTGTCGTCGTTCTCATCCTCTCTCGTAGCCGTTCGAATACCTCTACTTCACGTGGTTCTTGCAGCCATTCTCCTTCTCGTGGTTCTCGCCGCCGTTCTCCTTTGAAGCCCTGTCGCAGATCTGGTTGAGTTTCCTTCTCCTTGCTCATAGGTTTGTTCATTTACCTTATAGCTTTGGCCCTTTTTGGTTTTAATCTGTTTGATAATCTCTTTAGGTTTCACTCACGCTCTTCTGTTCTATCTGACCAAAGCTTGGAAAATAGAAGAAGAAGAAGAAGAAGAAGAAGAAGAATCTCTCATCTTCACTCTCTTTTCTGCTCAACCAAACTTCCATTTCCATATGTGCGTCACTGCTTCATTTTTTTTTTCATTTTCTTTCTCTTTTTTTTTGTTTAGCTATTTTGCTTTCGCTCGGTTCCAAATGTGTTTATGTTTTTCAGATAGAAATGTGTTGTGCTTTTTTGTTTTTGTCTTTTTTATCTTCCATTTTTTTAATTTCTCTGTTATTCGTTCAGATTCCTCAGCAAGCTCTGGTTTTTATTAATTTTTTTAAAAGGAAATATTTTTGAAAAGGGTTGGTGTGGCTGTGGATATATTCTGATGCAGCTCCTGTATTTCACGAATAGTAATTAAACTACTACTTCCCTATTATGCTTTTTGTTGTCATTCTATTAAACTTTAGTTTGGTTGCTCATGATTGACTACTGTTGACAACAGATGATGTCTTTAAATGAAAACTGTGGTCATTTGGGGGGGGGGCGTCGTACTCGCATGGCTTCCAGGAGGTCACGTCCCTCTATTAGCAACCCGATGATGACTGCAAGGGAGTATCGAGCTATCCACTACTAGAAAAATTGAAATTAGAGAAGAACAAAATCCCTCACTAAACATACAAAAATCCGTCATAAACCACATTAGCGACAGATTTTGCGACGGACACGAATTTGTAACTAAATTTGGCGTTGCAAAAATTTTGGCGAGGGAAATTAGGATCCGTCGCAATTTGTGACGAAAAATATCCCTCACAATTGCATAAAATCCGTCACTAAAAAATAGACACAAATATCGCATTTTCCGTCGCTAACAGTGAGAGATTTAATCCCTTTCTATTAATGACAGATTTTTTCCCTCGCTAATTTTCACTTTATTAAAAAAAATAATTGAATATTACGACAACGTTTTCCACCACCGCCTTCTCCTTCCTCTCTAAGCCTCCTCCATCAACAGAACCTTACTCGTCCTCATAACCACCTCGTCCTCCATCTCAGAACCACCAATCACCAGAACCTTATGCCCAAAAGAAAAATTAAAGGTGCGATAAACTTTATCTACTTAAAACAAAGCCCCAAATTCAGAACACTGATAACGCCTTGCAAGCAGCTTATCGATTGCGATAGGGACTGGATATACACATTCGGGAAGCCCGCGATTCATTCCAAAACACTGAGATTCAATTGCATTTTGCTCTATAGTTCCTTTAAATATACATCACAAAAACCAAAACAAAAAACGGGGTCCATTTTTCACTTCCACTAAATAAAACAGATGCCACAAAATCGATTGTAATATTTCAAGAACAAAATGCTCATTTGTTTTCCCAGAAACTATAAAAGCATAGTATATACTGTTAAACTAGGGAAAGGTTTACAGAACAACAGTGACCAAAAAAATTCGAAAAATTGAGACTGACCCAATAAAAGGGGTAAACTGAAAAAACGTGCAGGCACATCACGTCGACCAACCAAACAGATCTTCATCTCGCCCTAGATCTAGATCAGATCTCGCACAAACAGATCTTCATCTCGGCCTAGATCTCGTACATTCCAGAACAGTGGGAGTTGGTCTGAGAGGCAGTGGTGGTCGCGTGGAGGAGTGGGTTGTCGCGTGGAGGTTGGGGGCATGAGGAGGATGAGAAGTAAGTGAGGAACATGAGTGTTGTGGGGAAGGAAGGATGAGAGTGGCATTGTGAGTGAGGGCGAGAAAGAGGAGAGTGGCGTTGTGAGGGAGAGAAGTGGATCTGCGTGGATTTGAAGCAAAAAGTGAGTGGCGGAGATGAATGACCTACTCCGCGTGGATTTGAAGCAAAAAGTGAGTGAGGGAGATGAATGAGTGAGAGTGGCGTTGGGTTTCTGAACGAAGGAAATAAGTAATCATTTCAAAAAAAAAAACATTAGTGACGAACAAAATCCCTCACTGATCAGTGAGTTAAAAATTCCTCACAAAATCCGTCGCTATTAGTGATGAAAAATATCCCTCGCTAATCATTGAGTTAAAAATCCCTCACAAAATTCGTCGCTATTAGTGAGGGAAAATATATGTCGCTATTTGTGACAGATCTTGTGACTAAATCCGTCACTAACTGTATCTTACAAATTTTGTGACGAATTTAGTGGCGGAGGAGTTAGAGAGGGTATCTTTTCATCGCAAAAATTAATTCCTCACTAAATATATTTTAGTCAGTGACGGATAAATTAGCGACGGATTTTTCCGTCACTAACTCCGTCACAAACTAGATACAACTTAAGTCCACTTGATATCTTATTTTCCGTCACTAAATTCGTCGCTATTAGTGAGGGATATGCGTCCCTCTCAAATTTCCCTCTCTAAAATCGATTTTTCTAGTAGTGTATCTTTGTGAGGAATGATAAACGTGATGCCCGTCTTCGCGATCCTTATCGTGACGAGGATCGCGATTTGATGAACTAGTATGCTGATCCCCGTGCCGATGCTGACTGTTGGGGCCCAGGCCTTCGTTTGCACATGCTGCAGAGGATACCACCCTCTACCAGGAGGCTCGTAGCTGCCAGGGAGGTTCATTAAGGGCCGGACAATGTTCAGATCCCCAACGATGAGGATGAGATCGGAGAGTATAGTCCATCCACACCGGAGTATTCTCCCATCGCACCCGAGTACACTCCATCTACTCCTTTGGAGGAATCTACTGCCTGATTTTGTCCTAATTACTCCTCTAGTACTGGCCAAAACTAGCCTCAAGATGGACACTCGTCATCGATGTTGTCGTTTGCGTCACTTCCCTCAACTGATTCTTTAACTTCAACATGTTGCCGATTACGAGACGGAACCTTCCGAAGGCTTCATGATTCTTCTCCACATAATGCATATTTTCTAGGGTTGATGCATTAGTTGAAAAGATACAATGAAGATCATGCTGATGCATGTTGTCTACCAGATGGTGGCGAAAACATTGAGTTCTTCTCTGGATTCTATAATGGTGTCATGAAAATAACTCATTGGTTTTCCTCTTCGCTGAAGATATTTGTCCTAAGATGATGGGAAAACCAGAGAGTTATTTTCTTGACACCATTATAGAATCCAGAGAAGAACTAATTGTTTCCGCCATCATCTGGTGGACAAAATGCATCAAGTTGCTCTTCATTGCATCTTTTCAACTAATGCATCAACCCTAGAATTCTTGCATTATGTGGAGAAGAATCATGAAGCCTTCGGAATGTTCCGTCTCCTAAACGACAACATGTTGAATTTGAAGAATCAGTAGAGGGAAGTGACGCAAACGACAACTTCCCCACTTTTGGACACACTTGGCATGTCTATCACTTCACCATGCCATGTCCATGTTGTATAATTCTGGCAAATCCCAAAGACATCAAGGTGCTCACGTGTGTCTTTAACTTTTAGAGGTGTCTGATTCGCACACTTAACACAAGGACAATAAAATTCTCCATTACTATTAGGAAGCTTTGTTTCAGCAAATTTCAGAAACTCTGACACTCCATTCTTATACTCATCGGTCAATCGATTTTTTTGCATCCAA
The DNA here is from genome assembly GCA_037113605.1 of Calophaca sinica. Classification (NCBI taxonomy): domain Eukaryota; kingdom Viridiplantae; phylum Streptophyta; class Magnoliopsida; order Fabales; family Fabaceae; genus Calophaca; species Calophaca sinica. The sequence goes on from CM073731.1 coordinate 36,623,739, forward strand.
CTACGATTCATAGCTACGTTCTGAAAAAGTAAACACACGCTTATTTAATGAACACAATCACTAGTTCAGGACCCTTCAACCACAAGTATCCAACAGATCTCTGTATATTTGGTATGAACCTATCCCATTTAAGAAGAAACTTTTTCTTTATTTGGTTAATAGTTAGTCATTAAATCCTTATATCTTATACCTGACGAAATTTCGGCAGTATTTCCTATTGGTCTCCAAGTACACAACCCAAACGTGGTGACATCCACCACGATCAAGCATGCACCTAGAGACAATAGGAAATGTAGCAATCTGACATCCACCACGATCAAGCGTGCACCTAGTGGTGTGTTTTCATCCCCGAGTTTTAAAATGTGTCACAATTAGTTCCTGACATTGGCTCCGTCAAGTTAGAGTCTATGTGGTAAACAACTTTGTTTTTCTCGAGGATTAAGTAAAATGATAAATAACTTAACAAAGAAACATTTTTACTAAATTTATCCTTATTATTTATTCTCTTTCTTACATTCTATAAATGCTCTGTCTAGTTGAGTAGTATTATTTATTTAGAGTAAAATTAGAATAAAAAAACTAATGGCCTATTCAAAACCTAAAATATTAATTAATATGAATTTTTGTGTTAAAACGGCACTTATTTTCAAATTAAGGGAATAGATTAATGGTTTATTTACTTTCTTGTTAGTTTAATAAGTCTAATACTTCGAAGGGTGGAATTCAGTTGATATTTGTTTCGTCCTTCTCTAGGTAGTATATTATTAAAAGTGTTCAAACAAAAGGAGCTCGTTTTCTTCCAATAACCAATGCATAGAACTACAGTTAAAAATGTTGAAGATGCTAAAGGCTGATTAATGATGTTAACTAAGCAGACATCATCACATGCTCATTTCAGATTTCCAAGAACAAACGAAGGGATTGGCATCAAATTCATCATCAAATGGCCACACACACACTCAAAGGAAAATCGAGTGGCTTTATATCCAGATTGCAGACTCCGGAGATATTAGAGTAGAGAAAAATAAAGGGATTGTCTTTTTGTTTGTCTCCATCCATATCTACCTAAATAAAATATAGAACCTCATTAAATTTTCTCTTATAAAAAAAAACTAACATTCTTTCTCTCGTTAAAATTTTAATTGAGGGAGCTATATTTTCATTGAAGAGACAGTAAAGAGAAACAACAGTTAAGCACTTATATATTGGTGTTTATATATAAGTTATTTTGTATAATTAAAGAGAGATGTTTTCATATTAGTTATAAACTGTTTTCATAAACTATTTTAGAGCTGTCAAAAAAATAAACTATCCTAAAGATGTTATCGAAATAAGTTGAAAACAACTTATAGATGTATCATACGCTATTTCTAAAAGCTCTTTCCACTATAACAAGTGCATAGGTTAGTGGACAGTTAAGAGTACATAATCTGTTCATAAATCAATCCAAATAGAGTCCGTAACATACTAACATTCATCAGTGTGTGTATTATGGATCTGAATCTGTGTCAAACTTGTGGAAATATATTCTGAAATTAAGCTAAGCCTAAGAGCACTACAGAACCAACTTAATGCAATTCTCGGAGGATAATAAAGCACCATTGCAACTTGTTTGATTCAAGCCTTACCGTGGGCAAAGCCAGCACTTCATCAAAAACTCATGGCACTTTTGCATAAAATCATACCAAGTGGAGAATATTTAAAGGAATAAAAATCAGTGACATTACATCGTTGCAATATTTAAATCCTGGCCGCGCCGGAAACCTAAGCTACTATCTATAATCGAACCTACACTTACTTATCATTTGCTCGATCCACAGATGAAATAAAAATATAATTATGTCACGCATCTCATTAACCCCACAAGCTCTGGCAAATGAGCTCATCACTATAGGAAGACCAATTCAATTCCGAATAAATAAAAAAGGGGTTTAGATTAAATAAATCCACATATTAGCTTGTAAACTAGCTAGTATAACCAATTCTAACCACTGGGGCTTATATTATTTAATATAGTTTAGGCAAATATAGATGAATCAAATCAAATAAAAAAGGGTTTAGGTGTTTCCATTTGTGGAGGCCAATGTTATCCCCCCAAGCATTGTTCAGTTTCAGTCACTTCCTTTCTCCAAATCCCAAAGACAACTATGGTGGTGTTTGGTTTGGACTTGGAGTGTGCATATATCTATATTAGATGACCGAGGTTTTAGGTTAAACTAAATTCCCCCGCAGAGGGCACATGCATATGTATGACTCCTATTTTTTTCTTAAACATCATACAATATTTTACAAAAAGAGGAGGTACTAGTAGTGGTACTCAAAACTTCCAATTCAGATCATCAGTGGATCTAAGGCTTTTCAATGTTACATTCAGGCAGGCCATAATAACCAGAAAACAGCAACTGATACGTACTGAAGTTGAGTAGCACTGAGATTGGAGATCAGGCAATTTTGACTTTATTACATGACCAGAAATAAAAATATTGATCAGAAGCATAGGAATGACATATAATCAGACTCATGACTGCTTGCAATGGGAAATATAAATTAAATAATAAGAAAGTAAACATTCAAGTTTTTCATTTCAACGGAAAGCCTATGTTAATATATATGTAGTAGATGAAGTTCAACCTAAAGATTATTCAAAGAGAACTTTTGTTCCGCATGTGATTGTTGAGCATACTAGCTGGAAGATCATCCAAGAATATAAAATCATTTGCTCTATAGAACAAGCTAATTAATTTCCCCATATCATACTAATCTCTAAATTTAACGCGGTAAAGGACCATCTTTTATCTATTCTCAATACCTAGTTTTATTTTTATATGCATACCTCTTATACGCTTAATTACCTAACACGGACGCTTTGCTATTAATTTGTAACTTTTTGAATCCAGCAAGGGAAATTGTGTTAGCAAGGTGGCATGTACTTGAAAGATTTTCGATTTTCCACCCCCTTCCTTTCACTCGTCACCTCACACTTCTCTCCATCTCTTTCTTTGTTTTTCATTACATACATATTCCGTCGCACATCTCTTTTTTCTTTTCATCACTCTACAAGGGTGTAAATGTGATGTGATGTATCGATCCTACTACACTCATCGTTGTGTTTAAAATAGATAAACAAACCAGAAGATATTACTAAAAGGCACGGAAAATAAAGGAGAGGTGGTGGTGGCTGGTTAATTATCAAGTTTCATGTCTAACGACAACCAGCTCCTTGAAACATGTAGTAGCTAGTTCAAGTGTTTACATAAAAGCTAAATCCATAAACACCTCACAAAAGGGAGAAAAATAAATAACCAAGAGACACTAAAAATATGGAGTATATAATGTTCCATATAATACTAGTATATATAATAATAATAATGGACAAGGAAATTAAGTAAAATCCGAAAGACCAAATCAAAATCTAATGAGACACTAATTTATTATCTGAAGTACATGACTGAAACGCACTAATAATCATCATCCATTAATTAACAACCGAGAACAAAAAAGATAAAAAGAAGAAGAAGAAGAAGAAGAAGAAGAAGCATATGATATATAATATCTATCCATGAATTGCTGACCTTAAAATAACAACAACTTGGAAGTCCAAGATCAACATCTTCACCTGTGCTAATATATAATGAATCAACAAGAGACTCGATTGGATTCCTCAAAATGGTGCACGTGCAGCAGCTGAGTTTCCCGCCCAACCATCCACTGATGATGGCAACTGAACATTCTGCTGCTGCATATTCAACGGCAAATTGAAGAAAGGCAAACCAGCAGAAGGGTCCGGAAAAGGATTATTCCCCACACCTCCGCCACCGGAACCCTGAGAACCTCCCGCCGCCGCCTGCATCTGATTCTGAAGCTGTTCCTCCTCCTCCGCTAACGGCAACCTCTCATAAGCCACGTTCGTAAACGAAGCCGCAATCACAATCACCGGTCCCGCCGCAGTAAGTTCTCCAACCACACTCCCTCCGACCACCTGTCCCTGTCCTCCAGCAAGGTATATCGTCAGGTTTGTGGCCCCAGGCGGAGCCGGCGGCGGCAAAAAGGATCCAGACAGAGACAATATCTCGAATCTTCCATGAAGAGTGACAACTGCTCCAGCAGCCGCCGGCTGTCGGAGACTGACATTAGTGACGGTGCCGCTACCGCTGAGAACGCAGATCCCACGCTGGCGGCGGCGAGCGTAGTTGGTAACGCAATCGAACACGTCGGAGCCGCTTCCAACTTCGAGAATATGAGCCCTCAGCGTGTTGGCGCTCTCCCTCGTGATGATCACAGGCGGTTTTGGCTTGTTCTTGGAGCCAGCAGGTCGGCCACGTGGACGGCGGCCAACCACGTCGCCGGGACCTGCTGAGCCTAGCTCCAAGCCTTGGCTTCGGTCATCGTCGTCGTTGGAAAACGGTGCTGCACCACCGCGATTTGATTCTTGTTCTTCGGAATCGGGTGCTGGATGCTGCAGGTGCAAGTCCGGTCTGTGAAAGTTTTGAACAAAGCGTGAAGCGCTTCCTAAATCCAAACCAGCCATAGACATAACAAAGAAAAAAAGAGAGAGAAAGATAGATAGAAATTTTAAAAAAAAAATGTTATATTAAAAAAGAAAACAGAAAACAAGGAAAATGATTATTATAGAGAAATATTGTTAATAAATATCTAAAAAAATATTTCGGTCTAAGATCACTGTTTGTTGTTCAACCTGCTTTTGTTTATGTTTTATATAAGGGAAGTGGCGTCTGTGTGTGTAGTAGAGTAGATATATATATATATATAGAAAATAAACAATTAAAAACAAAATGATAGAAAAAATGAAACAGAGAGTGGAACGCAGAGGGAGAGAGATGGAAAAAGAGAAGGAGGAATGGCGATGGATGGAGTGCAGAGAAAGAAAAGGGAACAACAAGCAGAAGCAGAAGAATGGGAGAGAGAAATCTGAGGTTGAAGGAGACAAAAAACTCAAAGCCAAGTCATTTGTTTGGGCAATCAAAAATTTAAAATAATAATTAGTTGGAGAAATCTTTAATACGCTTCCTTACGCAAATGGGTTCCAAACTCCTGCTATCGGAGCGTGACCAGAACGCGTTCTTGGATTCATTTCAGTCAATTGATTGAATACTACTAATACTACTACCAACGAATAAACTTTTCTATGGGCATTTTGGCAGCGGCGATGCTCACCTTCTATTTAACAGCTGATGTTAGTAGTATTATGTGTTTCCAATATTTTTTACTTCATTATATTTTTATCATTAAATAAAATTTAGTTATTTTATTAAATGAAGAGTGAGATTTATATAATTTAACAAATTTATGCCATAATTATATTATTAAAAATTATTAAATATTTTCTCATGGATAAAATAATGAGTATTTTTCTTTTAATATTTTTTTTTGAATTTTTGACACTTTGAATAAAGTTGACTTAACTTTTAATATATTTTTAACATTAAATTTAGTAAGTTTTATTAAATAAAGAGCGAGATTTATATAATTTATTAATAAATAATATTCAATAACAGGTCATTAATAATTATTAAATATTTTTATTTAATAGATTAATAATATTTTCTTTTAATTTTTTTTTAATTTTGACACTTTAAATAAAGTTGACTCTTATTTGAAAGAAAAGTTGACTTAGAGTTATATATATTTTGGATATATAATGATGTTCTGGTTAGTCAGTGTATAGTATCATTTATTAACTGTGTTTTACGATGCTTAATTTTAAAGAAATTAGTAATAAAGGTTAGTCCTTATAAGCAAAAAAATTGTAAGGATGATTATGATTAAGAATAGTTTTTTTTTGGGTCCTCAGTACATATGGAGATCACGGAGAAGGGGAATGAGAGTGTTATAGGTTCGAACTCGCACTCCTAATGGACCGCAGTAATTTATCATTAAGAATAGTTTAGTTAATGTAGTTCTTAATTTATATGAAATCAAGAAAATTAAATGTACTTAATTACTGTTCTTAATTAATGTGAAATTAAATATTTTTGTTTATAATTGAGTCCGAATGGAGTAACATTTATTACTAATTTCTATACAATTAAGCATTGTAAAACACGGCTAATAAATGTTATCATACATCGAATAATCAAAAACATCATTATATATTTAGTAAAAAAAATATTATATATCCAAAAGTATATATGAGTCAACTTTTTTTTCAGAAAAGTCAACTTATTTAAAGAGTCAAAATTAAAAAATAATTATTAAAATAAAAATACTATTAATCTATTAAATAGAAAATATTAATAATTATTGAATAAAATTTATTACTAATTTTATTTAATGTTAAAAATATATTAAAATTTTAACTCTAAGTCAACCTTATTTAATGTCAAAAATTCAAAAAAAATAATTAATAAAAAAATATTTATTAACTTATCAAATAGAAAATATTCAATAAATATTCAATAAAATTTGTTAAATTATATAAACTAAATTATAAGAAAATTTGCTGGACTCGATTATAAGCAAAAAAGTGTCCAAATTTGGTATAATCAAATATAAGCAAATTTCAACTAACCTATCGTCATATGCTGTTTTTGTCCTATAATTTTATTTTTATTTTTACTTTATTATTTTGTTCCCTTCCTATAAAAGAGGGAAAAAAAAAGAAAAGATAAATAAAAGAGGGGATACAAATAGCGAAATGGGGCTCCAGTAGTAGTTTGCTAGTGAGTTGGTAGCCCAGCCCAGTCCACACGCAACCCCTCTTTCACTTCATGTGCCCTCTGCCTCTCCCCTACTGCGCGCACACCATTTCTTTTGTGCACCCCCACCTTTTCCCTTCCACGCGCCCCACTTAAGCCCAAGTCCATAAAACCCTAACCAGAAAATTGCCACTCCCTCTCTCTCGGCCGCACCTCCCTTCTGCCTCTCTTCTCTTTCTTCTTCCTTCTTTCTCTTTTCTTCATCCTCCAACCCTAACCCTAAAAAAGGGCTGCAACTCCCCCTTCTCTCCCCCTCTCTCCTTTTTCCTTTTTTCTTTTCATTCTCTTTCTCTCTTCCAAAAGCCTAGTTGCGGCATCCCCCTCAATCTCCACCCTAATTTCTCTCAAATCTCTCCTTTAATCAACCCAAATCTTCACCAAATCTCCACGGATCACCCTCAAAATCGTGGACCTGGATGCAAAAAAAGGGAGTATTCGTTTCTTCTCTCTTGTTTTCTTTAGTATTATTTGGTTTTGTTATTGATTTGGGTTGTAATTTTTTTCGCAGGTGCTGGGCCTATAAAAGGGAAAGCACGTAAAAGGCAAAATGGGAGAGTGTTTTGGAGAGTCCGAAGAAAAGAAGAAAGGGGCGAAAAAGACAAAGACTAAAGCAGTGAGAAAGAGAGCACATAAAACACACAAAAAATATAGATTTTATGTTTTTATTTACTTTTGTATTTTTTCTTCTTCTTTGGACCGAATTACTTGAAGAAGTTCATAGTAAGGTGCCATTTCTCCTTTTCCCTGTATTCTGTTAATATTTCTTTATGTTTTTGTTAATTGATTGTAAAATTGGGAATTTTGGCCTATAATATTATTCGTTCTTCATCTCTTTCGTTTCATTTTCTGTGCTATTGTGTTTTTTTTATTATTTTATACTTTTTATTTTTGTTTTTGTTGTTGTACTACATTCGGTCGGAGCTAGTAGGGACCTTGGTTTCCCCTTGATCCCCTTGTTAGATCCGTACGGATGACCCTAGGTTAGGGTTAGGGTTAGATCTCACCTGCACTTTTTTTAAAATAAATATAATGAGCATTTCCTTTTTTTAACCGTAAAAGGATTAAAATAAATAATTAACATGAGTCATGTTCTTTGGAAATATATGTCGTAAAACAAAATTAGGGTTAGGGTTTGATTCAAATTCTGGTGTTGTAATTCAGTCTTGAGTAATATCCCTATTTTCTTCCATTCTTACATTATGATGACACTAAAGGTTTGGAAGGAGGTAGTCAAAATTCAGAGGGGCTTCTTATGATGTGGAGCTAGGGGCGCGAGTATAATTCCATAGGTAAAGTGGTAGATTGTGTAAGCCTAAATGTAAACGGGGCTTGGGGTGAAGTATATAAAATTTATGATTCAACGTTTGCTAGGTAAATGGAGGATACGATTTCTAATTGGTGAGCAGGGGGTTTGGTGGGAGTTCCTATTGGCAAAGTATGGGATATGGGTGGTGAATAATCCTAATTTAGAGAGATTAAGGATTCCTTCCTCGTCCTCAGCTTGGTGGAGGGACATTTGATAGGTTGGGTTCTATAGAGGTGTTGGGGGGATCGATTTCTGGAGTTGGTGGTGAAAAAGGTGGGCAATGGAAGGTTGGTGTCTTTCTGTTCTAATGTGTGGTTAGGTCTATCTCCCCTTAGCCAGGTGTTTCCTAGGCTGTTCTCCATTACTTTGCAGAAGGAGTCTAGGGGTGGGCGGAGAAGGGTAGTTGGGTGGATGGTGTTTGGATGCAGGAGCTTAGCTAGAGGACTATTTTCTTAGGAAAATGACTTGGTTCTGGAGTTTCTTTAGTTGCTTTCTTCTGTCCCCCTATCCCACACAGAGGATAGGTGGTTTTGGGAGGCCAAGAATATAGGGATCTTCTCGGTGAGATTTGCATATTCCTGTTTATCTTCTAAACTTTTTTGCATGATGGTGTCTCTGATTTGGGAATATCAGTCATGGGCAGATAATGGAGGAGCTACGCCACTTCTAAGGTAATCAGCTTCTCTTGGTAACTCTTGTGGAATAAGATCTCGACTAGGTGAACCTATTCTGGAGGGTGTGCTAGAGAACTATGATGCTACTTCTCGTGTCCAATGTGGGGATCCCAGGTATCGGATGTCCATTTATTTGTTCGATGTGATTTTTCTATCCGTGTTTGGTATGTTGTGCTTAGGTGGTTAGGGAAGTTTCTGGTTATGCCCCTTGATTTACCCCACTTTTTCTATACTTTTTGTTCTATATTAATACTTCAGGAAGTGAGAAGAAGGGGTTGATTTTGATTTAGCACTCAGTACTGTAGGGGATTTGGGGATTGCAAAATGGGTGTGTTTTTTTTAGGCAAGGAACCTAACCTAACAGAGGTTTTAGATCACATAAAACTGATGTCTTGGAAATAGTTCTCGACAAGGGCGAGAAAGGGACATTGTCTATTTTATGAGTGGTGTGTTTAACCGCTGGACTGTACAGCTAGGAGGTAGTACCCTTTAGCCTTCCGTTTGTGTTGTATTAATGGGGTTGTGGTGGAGTGGGCTCTTGCTGGCCTCCTTCTTCTTATTTTTTCTCTCTAATGTATGGATAATGATTCTCTCCCTTTTTTTTTCTCAAGTTTTCTCCCGTGAAATCACAACGACACATAGATAAGAGAGAGAAGGTGTGAAAAATATTTAAAAAATAGGATATATGATTTTGATGGTGGAGAATTATACTTGAGAGAATCCAAGTGAAAATTTCACTGGAGGGGATCCGTTCCCCTAATATATTGGGTTGAAGTACCTTTTGTACTCCCTATTAATACATAAATATGTTGTTGTTAAAAAATTGTTTACGTAATTAGATAATTAGATTAGATATTAAGCATGCATATGTTGGATAATATGATCAACACAACAAACGGATGGCAAGGTTGGTTTGAGTCTTTTACTATCTAAAGGTAAACTAATAATGCACAGAAGACAAGGTTAGTTAATCCATTACAATTTTTGGGATAAAAATAATTATTAAAGTGGAAAAGTTTAGCTTACTTTAAAAATCCGGTATAACTTTAACGTAATATAACAATTTAACTTTATTCATATTAAAAAAGGAAAGACGAGAAACAAAAATACAAACTAGACATCACTGATGTCGCTGGGAGATCTCTGTATAGATTGTAGTCTTTTTTTAATTATTGGATTTTGCAAATAGTTTTAGTATGTCCTTAAAAGTGAATTTAATTAAGAGAACACGTACAATTATATCCAAAATTCCAAATACTTGGCAAAGCTGATAGGGCTGGTTGGATTTCGTAAACAACAAAAAGTCTTTTTAATTAAGAAATGTGCATGGAGAACTGGCATATATTAAAAGAAAATAACAAAACCCGTGTGAAAAATAAATTATTCCTTTAAAAGTGTACTAGAAGTAAAAGAATGGGAAAAAAGTTTAAATTGTTTGTTTTCTTGTCGGATAGAAGAAATAGGGAAAAAAAAATATTATCAATGGTTCTAGCCGTATTGTCATCTACATTTTTATTTTATAGATTATAAGAGTAAAACTGGATATGTCAAGAATTATTTTTTCATTAAGATATGTTTTATATCCACTTCCTATAATTAATCACACAACCTTTTTGAGGCAATCAGAGCTGGAATTCCAGAAGAATACTGGTGAGACGACATTTCCCAATTGAGGATTTCACACATTTTTTAGGGAAAAAATTAGCAAAAGGATATAATCATCTCCCTTTCCGCTCTTCTTGTTATTAAAAAATAAAAATGCATTATTAATGAATTAATATTACTAAAACACTTTCGATCCCTTACGAGGATATATAATATAGAATTGGATTTAATAATCAACAAAAAAAAATAATACTATTAACATGATTGTTATCTCACTGGATTCAGCGGGGTGAATTATGAAATAAATTTTACATTAATATTTTATCAGTTTTTCTAACGTGATCAACCTTTTATTATTAATTATTCACTGTTTTTAGTTATTAATTACTCATTTTTCTATTTATTTTATAAATTCATTTTTATATAATCTCTCTCTATCCACAAAATAAGAAACTAAGTAATTAATAAAAAAATAAGAAATTAATGATGTTTATCTACAATGTTTCACGCGCGCTTTAGAAAAACTCTTATTTTATTATATGTTCTGTTTTAAAAAAGTTGGAGAGAGAGATTAGGGATGAAAGAAATGAATTTTATATTAATATTTTATCAGTTTTTTTAACGTATACAACCTTTTATCATTAATTATTCACTGTTTTTATTTATTAATTACTCATTTTTTATTTATTTTATAAATTTATTTCTATGTAATCTCTCTCTATTTACAAAATAAAAAACTAGACAATTAATAAAAAAAATAAGAAATTAATTATCTTTATCTACAATGTTTCACATAAGCGTTAGAAAAATTCTTATTTTGTTATATGCTCGGTTTTAAAAAAGTTGGGGAGAGAGAGAGAGGGGATAGGGATGGAAAGAGGCGCGTGGTAACACCTATATATCTAAAGATTGTGAATGTGTGGGTGGGGTTAGACGATGGAATATGGACGATTTATACGATGAATAATAATACTATAATAATGTAATGCTACTGTGGTGGTCGCGTGGGGTTTGAAACTTTGGATATGTCCTTCTGTTCTTGTGGGATGATGACACTAACTATGGTTTATGTAAGTTGATCAAGTTGAGTTTAGAGCATAGCTGGAAATTAACTTGAAACGTGAGGTGATGCAACCTGTAGATTAATATGATTATTTTAATTGTTTATAATAGTAAACATAATAACATTCGATAAACGAGGGAGGAGGAATGGGCAAGTGGGAGATGGTGCTGCGGCAGGTGGATCCCACTCTTGTCTTCTTCCCCTCCCGTCCTCTAGTTCAAGGATCCCTTCATTCATTTTGTATTCTAATAACCTAACCATCAAATTTACTTTTGTTTTTTATAAGCAAAAAATATATTAAAGAAGAGTACAAAGGGTACTCCGAACCCATATATACAAGATGAAACGGGAGAAGGTAGTGCCTCGTTAAAACCTTTCAAGGTCAAAACCCAGTGGGAAAAAAACCAGGTAAGGAAAAAGAGTATAACTACCGACCCCAAACCTGAACATTACAGATGAGCCACAAAATCAGAGAGAAGAAAAGTACATCAACACAATCACAACACACCCTGCTATCTATCCTCCCCTACCATCTGTAAACACCCTGATGGATTCACACACCAATCAGAAAATTTCCAAGAACACCTTTTGCCTGCTCTAGCCGAGAGCCAATACCAAGAGACTTGTTTAATTTGAGCAACTAAACCAGAAAATTCCACCGAACCATTATTAAAGAGGATTTTATTTCTCAACCCCCACAGACACTGCACCACAAAGACACCAAGTCAAATATTTTGTCTTCTTAAATCTCTTTCCTCGGAACCCAAATCCAAACTGTAAGAAATTGGCAATCGGGTTCCAATGCCGCACCCCACTCCATCCAATCCATCCGTAAATAGCATTCCAAATATTATGGGCAAAAGGACAAGTGAAAAACAAATGACACATCGTTTCGTCCTCACCTGAACACATGACACAGCAGGAGCTATGATTACCTGAAAGAGGAGCTATGATTACCTGAAAGGACACCCCGGCGAATAAGCAAGTCTCTTGTTGCAACTTTGTCTCGCATGAGTCTCCACACCAAAAAACTGACCTTCGAAGGAATAGCTGTCCTCCATAAGCACCTGTAAGCCTTCGAGAGATTTTCCCCCAGAGCATTTGTCAATCCGCCCCCATCCCTGAGTAAGTTACAATACGCATTGCGTACCGAGAAGCCATTAAGACTATCAGGCTGCCATCTCCAAGTATCAGGCACATTGGGTAATGGAGACCAGCCACATAATAAAGCATTAAGTTCCAGTACCTGTTCTTCTTCCCATGCCAGCAGTCTCCTATGCCAAACCACCCGCCAATCCCAACTATCACCGACCCAATCACCACATGAGACCACAGTTACCTCCTTATGGGCTGACAAATGAAATAGTCTAGGAAAAAGTTCTTTAAGACTACCTGGGCCCAACCACCTATCTTCCCAGAATCTAGCCATGTTACCAGCACTTACTTTTATGCCCACAGCATTACGGAACCAATCTTGTTTAACCGACATGATATCCCTCCACCAAATAGAGTGAATTTGCGAAATCTCCCCATCATCAAGCAAAGCATGTGAAAGCCTACCATACTTCTGAGTTAGTAAATCAAACCAAACCGCAGTCGTGTCCACCATGCATCTCCACTTCCATTTTGACAATAAACTTAAGTTGAAAATCTCAAGGTTCTTTATACCCAGACCACCATCCTCCTTGGGTTTACACACATTAGCCCAGCTGACCCAACACAACTTTCTGGAATCAAGCTTGCCACCCCAAAGAAAATTTCTCTGAATTGAGCACAAGGTCTGTAACACTTTTTTAGGGGATTTAAAGAATGAGAAAAAATACAATGGTAAGCTTGAAAGTACAGAATTAATGATAGTCACCCTACCGCCAAAGGAAAGATGAGATTTCTTCCATGAGTTTAACTTATCACGCATACGCTTTATCACCGGTTCCCAAGTGGAACACTTTCTGGGGTTCGCACCCACCGGAATGCCAAGGAATTTGAAAGGGATAGAGCCCACAGTGCAAAAAAGGAATCGAGAGGCAGCCCACATGAAATAATCATCCACATTAATTCCGTACAAGTTACTTTTACCAAAATTGACTTTGAGCCCAAAGCATAACTCAAAGCCGCGCAGTAGCGATTTAATACACCACAGATTATCCCAGGTAGGTTCACATACCAGAATGGTATCGTCAGCATATTGAAGAAGAGGAAACATAATATCCGGGAACGCCTTATAAGGAGCCAGTTCACCAAATTCTGTCGCTCTGTTGACCAGACCAGCTAAACCTTCAGCAGCTATTAAGAAAAGGAAAGGTGCTAACAGGTCCCCCTGTCGAAGATCACGTTGCATAGGAAACTCACGAGTTGGACTGCCGTTAACTAGGACTGACATATGACTTGAGGCGATATACGCCTTAATCCATCTCCTCCACGTAAAACAGAACCCCATCCTGGTCATTACATACTCCAAGTAGGACCAGTCCACGGAATCGTAGGCCTTCTCGAAATCCACCTTGAGTAACAAACACTTGTCTTTTCTCCTCTTGGCCAAATCAATTACTTCATTAGCAGCTACTATTCCATCCAAAATTTGTCTCCCAGGTAGAAAGGCGGATTGAAATGGCGAAATAATACGGCCCAAAACCGTCTTCAGTCGTGATACAAGGAGCTTAGATATAATTTTATACAGGCATCCAACCAGGCAAATTGGTCTATACTCATTCAAAGTCTGAGGGTTATCGGATTTTGGAATTAAGGCCAAAAAAGACGAAGTGATGGCTCTTGGTAACACAGCATTCAACTGGAATTCCTTCACAAACTATAGCAACTCATCTTTGACCATCTCCCAATTTGCTTTAATAAAATTAAAATTAAAGCCATCAGGTCCTGAGCATTTGTTACCATTGCAACTCCAAACTACCTCCCGTAACTCCTCCGCAGATACATGAACAATTAAAGCAGAATTGTCCTCGGAAGAGACCTATTTGAATTCCACACCATCTAAAGTAGGGCGCTGAAAACCCACACCGGAGGCAAAATGCCCATTGAAAAACCGTTGCACTTCATCCTTTATCTCATCAACTGATTCTAACCAAGTCTCACTAGTTTTCAATGCCACTAACTGATTTTTCCTTCTACGTCCCTGGATGACTGAGTGAAAGTATCTTGTATTAGCGTCCCCTTCACAAATCCATTTGATCCTGGACTTTTGGAGCAATATACTCTCTTTGATATGTAATTGACGCCAGAATTCTTTAGATAAAGACCGCAACTGAGATGAATCAAAAACAGAACCCCCAGCTGCCGCATCCTCAATAAGGTTCAAATCAGACACAACCTGCTCAATTCTGAGATCTGCAATCCCATAAACCTCTCTGTTCCACTTTCTTAGTTTTTCCTTAAGTGCTTTGAGCTTTTCTTTTAACACAAAACCCTTCCAACCCTGTACCTGGCAATCCTCCCAACATTTGGTAACAAATTCAGTGAACTGTGGATGCTCTAGCCAACAATTATTAAATCGGAATGGTTTAGGCCCCCAATCCAATTCATTCGCTTTTAACCACACTGGACAATGATCTGATATATCCCTATTGCCAATCCATTGGGCAGCAACCTTCCACAAAGTAATAATCCCTTCAGACAATAACAGGCGATCAATTCTGCTCATAGCAGAGCCATCAGATTTAAACCATGAAAACTTTTTGCCCAAAACCGGCACATCAACCACCCCCATCCTATCAATGAATGCTCTAAACTCCTCCATTTCAGCTGTGTTGTCCTGCCCACTATTTCCTTTTCTTTCATGTCTGTGTAAAATAGCATTAAAATCACCTGCAATGACCCACTCTCCCTCTGCATAATCCTCTTTTAATTGACCCAGATCATACCAAAGCTTTCTTTTACCCACCATTGAACAAGGAGAATAGACATTGACCACATAAATCGGAGATAGTGCACTTGGATAATTCAGACACAAACCCAGAAAACCATCACCCGAGAACTGAAAATTTACCAAAAAAATGCCACATTTCCACATGTTGATTAACCCTCCAGACCTCCCAGTAGATCCTTTAGCAGCCCAATCACAATCAACAGAGTTCTAAATACTATTTATAAAATTATTATCTACCAATTCACATTTAGTTTCCTGCAAAAGACAAATATCAAAATTGCCTGAATTCAAAAAAGTGCGTACCCGCCTTCTCTTTGCACGGTCGCCCAATCCTCTCATGTTGAAAGTGACAATCTTCATTTAGACACATTATTTTTGTTCTCCCTCAGTACTTGGTTTTCGCCATCTCTGGCCTCAGCTCCTGAAATTTCTTGCACATAAATGTCATCACCCTCCATGCCTGTAACCCCACTGATTTTAGCTTTGGCCCAGATCTTAACTGCCTTGTCGGAATCATACCGTCTCCAGAATTGGCCGTTATCACGACCAATGTCAAAGGATGTCTCAGACTCAACACCAATACCATCACTGCCATGTGAACAAGAAATTAAAGACGCCTGACCCACCACAATCTTCTTCTTGTGCTTTGTGGTATATGAATTATCAGGGCCCGGAATATCGCCCTCATTAGACTGCCAAATATTATCTGAGGGTGGTGCATCCAGCACCATGTTTGGGCAAGCCTCTGGTCCATTCTCGAGGGAATCTGCACCATCATATATCTGCACACTACTTGCACCCCCCAAATTTTCCATGGCAGTCAAGGAAATTCCACTGCCCGATTCCTGATGCAGCGATGGAGCCACTACCCAATTATCGTCATGGGCCAACCCAATCCCCACAGGCCCACGTTGAACCAGCGAACTTGGTAACAGCTCCACTTCTGTAGTGTCCACACGGCCCTCGATTCCCATTGCGTTAGCATTATTGCAAATCGCCTGATTAGTTGCACGTGAGAACCCACCAATGACCATTCGATCTACATTCTCCGAATCACAGCCGTTTTTAGTATACCCTGAGATTATTGCATTGTGTGTGCCTCCACATAACCCACCATCGGTATGCTGATTAGGGAAAGATCCCCCCACTATCTCGGTTGTTACCACACCACATTTATTAGCATTTAAATCGTTGTCTGTACATGCATCCGGCATATGAATCGTCTCGCCTTCCTTACCAACTGCCGATCCCACTGAGAAGTCATCGTCCCCGTCGCAAGACTCGTCGTCCGATTCACCCACCTCAGGCTGGTGCACACTCGGCACCACCCACTGCTGTGGACCGTACCAGTCTTTCACAATTTTGATCATGAACACCATTCCATTAATGCGCACCGAACTGACCAGATTAACCAGAGAATGGTGGCGCGAACGGAAGAGAATGCGAGCGACATCCATGTGCTTTTACTCAAAACCAAAAAAGAATTTAAATTTATTATACATTATAATCTACTATGTTAATTAACCAATTATTTGTATCTAATAACTGGTCCAATCATTATTTGACATGTTGTCTTATTTTGGAAACTTAAGAATGGACTTATTTTCTCAAGCACGGTATTGGATTGTGAGGAATTAGTTGAGCGCATTAAGCTAGTTTCTTGGCAGACATCTATACGTCTGTATTATGAATAGTGTCTTGATCCTTTGGGACGTATATATGGGAAGTAGGCCTTCCCCCTCTCCCTTTGAGGCATATTTGTGTAAAAGGGGTTAATACATGTCTATATCATTCTCTTTTACCCTTAAAAAAACAAGCTAGTTATAAAACATTCATTAAATAAAAGGTTTAGGGGATTGGATTATTCTATTTATAAATGAACTAAAACTATGAAAATTGTCATGTATTCTGCTTATTCTTACAAAGTCCATTACCACTAATTGTGAATTAAATTTACGATACTATTAGAAAATGTTGAATTAGTGACAGAAATTAGATATAGAAATTATGAACTTGGTCTCCAAATATGATGTCTCTGACACTCGGTGAAGGAACTAGAGATGAAATTCATTTTTTTTCTTGTCTCTAATTTTTATCGTTATTTCAACTTTTTTGAGTAGTGCGAGAACTAGAAAGCTAAGGCATAATTCGATTAAAAATTACCATTTAATTAAGGTTGAGGTAAAATAAAAATGGTTTGGTCTTGTAGCATGGGCATGTGTAGTGCACTATTGACTTAAAAATATAAAAAATAAAAATAAAAAAAAGATGAAAAGTCATGTAAAAATCATATTTTTTTATGAGCAGGTTAGTCTGCTTTTTCAACTCTTAATCCAGTAATTATGGAAGATTAAAGTATTTTATCAATAATAAAAAAAAGCATAATCATCTGTTGAAAAGAATATATATTTTATATGTAACTCTTTCTTTTTTTTTCTTTTCATCTTCTTTCTTTAATAAAATAAACAAATAATTGCACCTTAATTGTCTTTAGTTTATCCCTAACTTGTTTAGAGGGACTTGAGTACTTAAGATGATTCTTCTTTCTGCTTTGGTGGTGGGGATGTGGACAGGTGGGAGGTATTCATCTCTTCCACAGAAAGAAGGCCTAGTTTTCCAATCCGAGGTTACACTTGAACGAACCTGACTCACCTAATTCATAAGCCAAAGCCAGTAATATAATCAATTAATTAAACAAGTTCTGATCATCAGCACAGAAAGGTTCTCCGGGCATCAATTAGCCACATAATTCATTCCGATTTCCACGTAATTTGCTGTGTTCATATTTTATTAAATGGCAATTCACATATGAAGGTTCAATCAATCAATACGCATCCTTGGACTTTTTTACTTAATTTTCAGTTAGAGGACAGAGGAATTAACGTTAATTTCTTCTAAGATCCTTCTATAATGGAAATGGTCATTGAAAAGAAACTTTTGACTTTTTAAAGAAACAGCTTGCTTTATATATTAGTGGAGCACTCACGATGCGATATAGTAATTTACTTACTGAAATGCAATTTAATATGTTTTAAGTGGAGTAAAAATCCTCTCTATTTCTCAAAAGAAATGAATATTTTTATTACTAAAGTTTTGAGTGTATAAATACATATTAATGCATAATTTCTGTCACTGTTTTAAAAATATGTGTATTTATACACCCAAAAATCCTTTAAGTGATATAAAACCTTTATATTGTTGGATCCGACATATACTTAATTAGTGCTATTCTTAGCTGCTTTGGGTATTTCTAGTAGATGCTATAGTTTGTGAGACTCTGTCTCTCCTTTCATTATGGAGGATTTTTGTAAGAACCGTTATTGGTTCCCGAATTATCGCTTTTGCTGATTTCATGGGTTTTGATTTGGCCCCCATACTTCTTGTATTCTTTTTTCGTTAATAATAAATTAAGAGATAAATACTCTTTTTTCTTCTAGATGTTTGTTTTCCCTAAAAAGTATTTTGTATTAGAAGGTTTTAACGAGACTGTTTCTACTTTTTTTTGCCTTATAAAAAAAAAGTGGATGACTTAAGTAAATAAAGCACGATATATATTCACTGTTGGTGATGGTCTCGTCTAAATATAATCATAAGTTATGGCCTATTAGAACATGCATGCAATTTGGAATTTTCAAGAGGACATAAAGAAATCAATGTGACTCGTTATTAAATTGGAGAAATCAAAGGAGTCTCATAATTTAAGTAAGTGAATCTTTAGTGAATATAGTTAATTATCAGGACATGCTTTTCTATACAAGAATTAATTCGTGAACAAATTTAATACGATATAGTTCACATTTGATAATTTTTGTATAATTAATTCAATTAACATCATACTATTGTAAATTGACATGCATGTTCGCATTTTATGAAGCATACAAATGTCTTTACTTTGAAATTTGGGGGGAGGGGGGAGTTTATGATTTGACTCACATCATATGTTCTTACCAAGTGATTATCCATTTATAAGGAACAAGGTCTCAACTACCCTACTGGATAGGAGATAATATTTGGGAGAGCCTGCACACTCACTAGCTATCTGCCCATTTCCGAAAGGTCTCTGGCTAGGCAAAGAAAAATAGGGTATCAGAGAAGGGTGAGAACTTGCACACAGGAGGTTCCATCACCTAAGCACGACACTTAGCTCAGTTGGTACATAAACTCATTCTTTATGTTAAACTCAATTACTACTATTATTGTTTTATAATTGTAGTACATTTGAAGAGGTATGTGCAAAAAGTGCATTTGTATGAGCTGCATCGCCACACCCATGTTACGAAGGGAATGGGCAAGTTTGTAGATGAGTGATGGAGGTAGACACATGTAGTTATCATATAATGATAATTTTTATAATGTATATATTGTTTTGTTATATTAAATTTGGACTATTTTTTTTATTATGCATAACAGAAGGAGTTTGAGGAGAAGAAGTCTTGGATTAGGTCTCAGACATTATCTTGTTCCCCATCAACCCCGACTAACCCTGAGGATACAACGTTACTACCGAAGGTTTGGGTTGATGTTGTTCGCAGCAAAAAGAATGGTCACTTATACGGTGCTGGAGACTTTTCCAACAACTACCAGAAAAGGGCCACTTGTATTGATATTGGATTGTCGTCCACCGGTGCTGGTCGCCGCTCTCAGAAGTTAGAGGAGGTTTTTGAGTTGAACCGGAAATTAGGCCCTATCAAGAAGGAGCATTGTCGGGCGAAAGGAGACGTTGCGACAAGTGCTGGCATGACAAGAAGAGATGATGGCAATGTTGCGGACATAATTAGCCACAACCAACACCAAGATAGCGCACTGATGAGAACAACACTAGCGATCTGGACGACCTTGTGCACAATCATCCATATCAAGGTCATTAGATTCAATGATTGTTTTAGGCTTTTTGCATTTTACTCGACTTTATTCATATTTTACATTATGAGACTTCACTTTATTTTTACTCTAAATTTAGACTTCAGTTTGTTTTTAGTTATAATTTTAATTTCTTTTTATGGTTCTTTTTTATTATTATGTTTATATTGATATTTAATAAATAAATATATATTTAATAATTGAAAAGAGTAACCTATTACGAACGATCTAACCATCGGTAAACATTGAGCATTCCGGTAGTTCTATACCGACGAGATAAGATTATCGATAATTACTGACAACATTTCAAAAACATGTCGATAATGATTATCAGCACCCTTTTTCCTAACGGATTCGGGACCATCAGAGAGCCGTCAGAAACGTGTTGCTAACGACTACTTTTTTCCCTAATCTTATTCTATTTATAATTGCCTGTTGACTATATGAATTTAACATCAATCCAACCATTTTGTCAAAAAAAAAAAAAAACCAACCATATAATCATGTGACATTAACGCGATGATCATGTACACCAAATTCTAAATAAATTGGACATCATATATTTATAATCTTATAATCAATATTTACTTATTTAATGGTTAGATTTGTTAGATTCATATTTTTACAAATTTTATTAAATTAATTAAGATCGACAAAGACTTTATTTCTAAAATTAAATCTCCACCAATATTATGTTATATATAAATTTGAGTATATATCTTTAATATTTGAAGAGTCTTACTAATTACTCTTCTTAAGACATTTGTTATTATTTGTCATATTTATTAATATTTGAAGAGTCTTCCTAATTACTCTTCTTAAGACATTTGTTATTATTTGTCATATTTATTTTTTTTATAAACAAATGAAAGAGAAAACTAAGCAACTAAGTGGGGTGTACTACACCCATTGCATCAAAATGAAGAAGCAAATTGAGATTTGGGGGAGACTCTGTTAGGATAGTTCAAGAGAAATTTCATCATGACCCATATTAGTTAGGAGATCCACACAACTGTTAGCTTCATGATAAATGTGAGACACCAAACCTGTTAGTTTGGAGCTCTCAAAAGATGAAGAACCTCCAAGAGAAGAGATTAAAGTAGTGCAGTTGAGGAGTGTCTATTGAAAACAAGGCAAACTACCTCAAGCGAGTCCATCTCAACAATAAGGGATTGGGAGACAATTGATAGGCGAGTGTCAAACCAGTATACAAGCCCCAAAGTTCAACATGAATTGTAGTCGGGGTTTGAATATTACAATGCAAGCCTTTAATAAAAGATCTTATAGAATCTCGCATTAGTCCTCCACAAGCTAAGGACCTATCACTGGAGCAATAGGAACCATCCACATTGGGCTTTAAGAAAGGGCCTGGAGGTGGACTCCAAGCAATGTTAAGCTCCTTCCTTTGCTTCTTGAAGTACACATGGGTTGATTTGAGGGTGTCATGTTGGATGATATGTACATAGTTATGAACCACATGCTCTAGATGAGCTCCCAACTTAGTTTTTCCCTTTAAATACAAGCCAGCGACGATCACGCCAAAGAGACCAAATTGTAACAACGAAATTTGTCGGTGCCAATGGTCTGCCTGGGTACCAATACCATCAATGGCGAGGTTCCAATTGGATCCAATCTTTAAGGCCGAAGCTAAGAAATTTGCTCAATTGATTCCAAATAACAACATTTTCCCAGTGCTCACAATCAGGCAAGATATGCACTACAGACTCATTTTGTAAGCTACAAAGAGAACAGGTAGCATTGAGACACCCTTTGTCCCATTTATAATATTATATTTAATTAAGTATATAAAATCAAATAATAACATATCAGAGTACAGCGGAAGGAAACATATATATCATTATTATAAAAAGTTTTAGTACAATAGGATTCCCTCCTAGGAACTGCCAAAAGAATAATGTATAGACATACAAGAACCCATGAGGGTATACAAAAAAAAATCATCTTCAGTCAAAAGAACAACACACTCCTAATGAGAGTCCTCCTACATCTGGCCCGTCTTATGAAACCTAACGCGCGGTCGTGGAGATAACCGGGAGTCCCCAACAGAAGGACGTCCCTGAAGCCTAGATGGGTAGGCCCTCAAAGGCTCTACCAAGGGTGCAACAGAGTAACAGTTTCTAGCCCTAGGCGTCCGCCATATGCGATAAAAGGGTAACCGCTGCGCTATTCTAAAGTCACCTATGAAGGAGGCTCTCGGTGACCCTAACAGATGAAAGAAAATGCTAACTAAACCAGTGTAGATCACGACATGGTGGCTATAATCAATCTCCCAATAATCCCCATCCATATCGTGATAATAAACCTCGAAGTCACCCCAGACTGGGATGCTCGGCTCCTCTAGTAACATCTTCACTATCTTGGAATTCTTCAGAATCTAAACATATAAAGGGTAACAAAGAAAGGAAACAAACAAAACATGGGAGATGAGAACACACAATACACCACAACAATGGGAAAGCAGGGAAATAGAATATGTGAAGAAATAGGCACAGGCATCCTCGAACAACGGTTGGGATCAACACCTAGCTACCCCCATTTATGTAACCTAAGTCTATATGCCTACGTGGCCACACATCAAATATCAGCAACAGCGGCCCCACCTTAGCCTTTGTAGTTAATAGCTAGTCAGTTGTCCATCCCCATATCCCAATCATCGTACCCCTAAGAGTTCATCCCTGCTCCCCAATTTCGGTTGATAGGAACAGGTGTCGGGGCGACACTTGGGATCGACACAATGGATAGTGATACAACAGTATCCCGTCAGGATGACCAGGCTACCCGACGTCCTGACACAATGGTAGCCAAACCATTGGTCACCTGTGGACTTTTGTCGGACCCAGACTATCCTCAAGGACCAGCGTGTCCTGTAATGACTGCATCATACCCGTACTCTGGTACATGACCTCGTACACAGCCTATGTGCACAGCGGTGGATTACAGCACAGCTATGTATATGATTATTTATTACTCAGTACTTATCAGCTCATCATTGTTTATCATCTCAGCCAGCATTTAGAATTTATTCATTATCCTTCCCACATCACAATTGCAGTATAACATATAGTAAATCAACAATAGTTAAACATTTAAACAATCAATATCATTTATCAGCTATCAACATATAAGTTAAACCTAGCATTGCTCAAGCGACCTGTTACTGACATATTATCAATCAACACACACAATTATAAGTCGTCTATCATAGGGTTTTAACATATTAACAAGTTATTCCTATGGGTGATGGACTAGCGACTACTATCCTTAGCAGTCGTAGTCTCAACACCC
This sequence comes from Calophaca sinica, assembly GCA_037113605.1. NCBI lineage: Eukaryota > Viridiplantae > Streptophyta > Magnoliopsida > Fabales > Fabaceae > Calophaca > Calophaca sinica. The sequence continues at coordinate 36,647,149 of CM073731.1, forward strand.
TTCCTAAGGAGTTGGGGCAGCAACCCCTAGTAGGGCTAGGGCCACTCTACTTCCCTATTCTACACCTATCCTATTCCTACTATCCCTAGTGTATAGGGTTTAGATCTCCCCATACCTGACTAGAAGATTGCCGCAGCTCGCGTCCCCCGCCCTGCCTCCAGAGCTACTCCCTGCATCCTCCTCCTGAAGCTTGGGAGAAAGGTGATTTGAGAGGAGGGGAAGGGTGCTATTTATAGGCAAAATTTGGCCTATCGCATCGCGACAGACTCCTCTCACAAACATCGTCGCATCGCGATCAACCCTTGACCTTTACACGTGTCGGTGGACCAATGGTGACGTTGGCAGAAGGTGTGTTGCATCGCGATGCCTTCTCTCTAGGGCTCCTCGCGTTGCGACAGTAGCTTTCCAAAAATATCTAGATTTTTGGTTTTCTAGGGTGTTCTAGAACTTTCTCAACTTCATAAGGGCATTCTTGTCCTTCTAATTCCTTTTTAGTCTATTTTCATCATATTAGGGCTTCCCTAAATATTTCTTTACCTATTTTATTTCCTTGGGATGTCACAAGCATCATCAGCCATATTTCTATACATCATTTCCTTATTGATAAGTAGCCAAGCAACCGTAAAGATTAAGTCCCAATGGGAGCTATCTGAGGGAGAGGAAGCAAATTAAGGCTACAAAAACCAATGCCTCTATCTTATTTAGGTTGGCAAGTGGTATCCCATCAAATTAAGTTGAATGAACGATGATCATTTGTATTTACCAAATGGAATTGCAACATAATCTCTCAGCTTCATCACAAACCGAAACGAGGATACTAGTAGTTTGGACAGTGCACCCCAGTATGGCTATGAGGCAGAACTTATCTAATATAATATGACTCAAAAGGGATAAAGAAGAAGATTTCCACCCTGAGAGATTCTTTCTCATCTTATCAAGCATGAAAGTGAAAGAACTTTTTAGACATGTGCTGATGGAGCACAGGGGCGCCAAGGTACATACCTAGATTTGTGGTAGGAACAATCCCAAGTTCACCACTGAAAATATCATTATTCTCCTGGCTTACATTACTCGAGAATTTGGCAAAGTTTATTTGTTAACCCGATGCTTGATAACAACGCGATAAACAATCCTTGGTGACTTCTATTTGTTGTGAAGAAGCCTCCACCACTAGAGCAATATCGTACATAAAAAATGTGTGGGAGAGATGCTCTTTGCGACCTCTACCAAAGCTCAAAGGTTGCCATAAATTTTGCTTAGTCGCATCTTGAATCATATGATTTAGCCTCTCCATACAATGGATGAAGTACATATGGAGAGATTGGGTCCTCCTAACGCAAACCGCGAGAAGAATCAAAGCTAGGAGTAGTCCTTCCATTCCAATTAACCGAATTAGATGCGTTTTAAATGCATGTCTCAATGATAGCTTGGATATGTGGAAGAATACCAAGAAGGGAGAGAGTCTCAACAACAAATTTCCAATCCAGGCGATCAAAAGCTTTCTCTAGGTCTAGCCCCAAAATCATGTATCCTCTTCTACCTTTTATATGGTTCATCATGTGGACAACTTCTTGTAATATCCAAATATTGTCAAAAGTGCTTCTATTGGGAACAAAGCTACTCTGATATGGAGAAATCACTAGGGGGAGGATGGAACGAAGCCTCTGAGAAATCATTTTTATTACCACCTTGTAAACCACATTCACTAGTGAAAAATATGTATTCTACAACAGGTTTCTAGGTTGGTTATTTAATAACCGATTTAAAAAAAGGCGATGGTATTTTTGAAATTAAATGAAAAAAATTTAGATCGTTTTGTAGTTAAACCGTTGTAGAAAAGTATTCTAGATCGGTTAAAACTAACACCAATTTAGAAACTGGAAAAAAAATTATTATTGCTGCTTTCTTTAGACCGATTGCTTTTTGAACCGATGAAGAAATTATTTTTCAGGTCGGTTGCTTTTTGAACCAATTTAAAAGGTTTGTCAAAAAGGACACATCTCTTTCATTTTCAGATACCCCTTCCCCTCTTTGGATCTGTCGCAGACTCCCTCCCTCTCTCACTCTCTTATCATTTTCTGAAAACCTATAAACACACGCTCTCATCTCTTTTCCTCTAGAACCGCCACTGCCGTCCTTTCCTTTGGTCGTTCTGCCTCTTTCAGGCCACCTTTGACCAAACTAACTACGTATTCTTCATCCTCTCAACCTCGTTATTTCTTCCTATCCAAATAAATTTTTGAACAGAGAAACTTAAAAATGTCTCACTTTTGCATGCTCGTTTTTCGGCCAATTTGGCTCCTTTAACGAAACCAATTAACTGATCAATAGAATCACCTCGTTGTCTGCATGAAAACCCGGTTGTCCAGAACCGTGATCAGAGCCCCCTCACCGAAAATCGCTACCATCGCGCTAGAGAGCTCGCCCACAGCCACTTTTTCTTCCTTGCATGGTGGGTTGATTCTTCTCCCCTCTTCTCTTCTCTTCCATCTTCCTCAATTTCTTTGAAAACCCTAACCCCCAAAACTTATTCTAATCCTTATGTTATATTTTGAGGTAATTTGAAAACCTATTTGATTTAATCGAGCGTTTAATACTATTTTACTTGTTTTTGGATTGTTGGGTGGATTGATGTGGAAGACCATGTTCCTTCTCCTTTAGCCGAAACCCCATCAAGCCTATACGAGGACTGTGTTAATTTCGAAAGTGTGCTAAGAAATAAGCTTCTTATCTTTCTTGTTCTTGTTCCTCTTTAGCCTTTGTTTTGGTGAATTTGAGCTTTTTGACTTGATTGGGATGTACGTTGGTGGTTGTTGAAAAATCCTAGAGTTATTGCGAAGGGAAGGAATGAAACAAACAAACTCATTTTAATAAAAAAAAATGACTTTTTAGATCGGTTGTATCTATAACTGATCTAAAAAGTCACTTTCTAAATAGGTTATAATAGCAACTGGCATAAAAGTCACTTTCTAGATGCGTTATATCACTACAAGAAATCACAGGTATACCGACGGCCTTTTACCGACGGTCTGTGGCCGTCACAAAAAACACGGCTTTTCCGACGGCTTTGCCCGTCGGTAAGTCCAATCCGTCATACGCTCAATGTTACCGACGGCTAGGCCGTCGGAAAGCCGTGTCTTTTCGGCTGACTCTGGGCCGTCGGTAAAAGGCCGTCGGTATACCCGATATTAGTTTTCAGTTTCCCGCTGTTTTTCACATACCGACGGCATTAACCCGTCGGTATTTGAAAAAAGCCATCGGTAAACTCGAGAAAGTTTCCGACGGGTTTAGCCCGTCGGTAATGTTAATGTGGCCGTCGATAAAGTCCAGATACAGCCAGACAAAAACCGTTTCTTCCCCTTTTCTTTCGTTCTCCTTTTACTTCTCTTCTCTTCTCCTCTCTCTCTTTCGTTCCCAGCGCCGCCGCCACCACCACCTCTCTTCCGTCCTCTCCCTCCCAGTGCCGCGCAGCCACCACGTCTGCCTCCGCCAGGGCCGTCGTTACTGAAGGGAGCAATAAAAGGGTTCCTGAATCTTCCAAGAAACCTTCGGCGCACCGCGTTTCGCCATCCTCCACGTTTCTTCGTCTTCCACGTTTCGCCTACCGCGTTGCGTCGTCCTCACACTTTTAGCTTTGTCAAGGTAACTTCCTCTCCATTCCCCTGTTTCATTGTGTTTAGGTGGAAAACAATTTCTGTTTTTGCAAAATGCAGTTATTCTGTTTGTGTTTATGAATCTAATCAAATGGGTTTCAGTCTGGGTCATAGAATTTTGCTTGTTCATATGCTTTTCTAGATTGTTGTTATTCATACCCACACGTCTGCCTCTGCCAGGGACGCAGATCGAGTTTTCTTGATTCTTGAGTATGCTCATAATGGTGAGCTTTATAGAGAGCTGAGAAAGAAAGGGCATCTCACTGAGAAGCAGGCTGCCACGGTAATCCACTCTTTCTTTCTTAACTGTCTGCAATGTGTTTTGGAAACTTTGTGATAATAACTCTTTTAAGTGTCCTTGCTACATAGTGCCCTTAATGTTACATTCAGATTGTAGGTTTTTGACTTTTGAGAAAAGCTAGGTATGAACAGAAATGAAGCCATAGAGCCAGTTTGGATATGTTTTTCAACGAATATTTATAGGAAAAGTTAAGTTGAAATGATCTTGTGAAAACTGAGTTTTTTTTTTTAAAATCATAGCTTCCAGTGTAAAGTTGAAATCAGCTTGGCTTATGTATCTCAATACTCAACTTTTTTAGAAACTCTTTCATTTAACTTTTCTATAAATATCTATAATAGACTTATAAGGATTTTTGTGTGTTAGAAACCAAATACTTATCTCAGTTTAAAAACTCCTATAAGTTAGAAGCTATTTTAAGTCCAAACTAGGCTATAACATGTTTTGTGAGAAAAAGGATTGCTTATCTGAAGAGATTGAGTGGACGAAAATCTTTTTTATGAAATTTTTAATATTAAATTATGAGATGTTTATGATGATTGCAGCAAATAAACTAATTGTAATGAGTCTACTGACATGCTGTGAAATATGAAACTATAGAGGCATTAATTGAAGATGGGTTGGAAACTTGAAAATTTTCCAAAAATCTTCCAAGCATGGATTATATTATGTTGTATTGTATGCATCATTGTGCTCCTTCTTCTAGATGCAACCCTTTCTTTTTATGTTGACCCTTAACTTTTTTTTTTTTTTTTTTTTTTGAAAATTGTAGTATATACTGAGCCTCACAAAGGCATTGGCTTATTGTCATGAGAAGCATGTTATTCATAGGGATATCAAGCCAGAAAATTTGTTACTTGACCATGAGCTACGCTAAAATATCCTTATCCTTATTTCACTTTCTTTAACTTCTTGATACCTTCCTTGCCTTTTCTTTTGCTAATGATGTACTTTTCGTACTTTGTGTCAACTCATGGCAATATGGCCGGAAGAAATTGAATACCTGCACAATATTAAGTATAAAACATTTTGCAGTTCATTTGAATGCATTTTTCTGCCACATCCCCCCCTTCTTTTGGTTCATTTTGTGTTTCTTTCTTTAAAAGCTTCGCTCTCATGTTAATGTTGTTTATGTTTGATCATCTTACTTACCACTTACCAACTTACAATTCGTGACACAAAAAGACAATCACTTATTATAAGAGGTCTCTTTCCCAGGCTTGCTGATCCCCGACATCCCGTAAGTTCTTGATCTTGTGGGGATATTGTTTCACGTTAAGGGTTGTACTTTTTTTTTGGGGGAGGGAGGGTTGAGCATTGGATCTGAATATTTGATCAATCTAATAGAGAAGCTAGACTATAGGTGTTGGGTTCTGTTTATGTGTTCATCTTCAATGCATATTAGCTCTAGAGGTCCTTGTAGTCTCTCTAGGTAGATCTGGAAATGGGACAAGTTTTGTATATTTGTAATAATGGTCACATTCACGGTTAACTACTTAAGATACAACCTAGGCTATGATGTTAAGACATGGACATCATTCTTCATGAAATATCCACATGCTTTGATTTGCAACCATCCGTCACTTGATGATCTGAGACTAACTAGTGTATCTTAAAGCCATGAATGTAATAATAGAAAAAATTTTGGAATTTGAATGTAGACTAACTTGAAAAAAATTTGATGTGATAATAGAAATGCTAGGTGCTGAAATCTGAAGCCCTGAATGTAGACTTTGGAATTTGAATGAGCCATATATGTGATATTGGTAAGCTGCAGGTACTGCAAGTTTTAGGTTTGCTAAATCCTTGAGTAATGTATTAAATACGTTAGTAATGAGTTGAGAAAGTGCCATTTTAGTTGGATAAAATTCTGGGTTGATTTTGTGGCTTAAAAGTGATAAGAACTATGTGAAAAATGTAAATATAACACTTATAATTTTGGTTGTATTACATTTCTTTTGCAGAATTTTAGAGCTTTTCAAGTGTGGAAAAGTAGCTTAAAATGTTGAGTTTAGTGATAGAGAAAGATATTTCAAGTTTTGTTAACTTTGGTGAAGGTTACGATCTGCTAAAGTCATCTACAATAATATATTTGGTGATAGAGAAACTTATGTTCAATTTTTTTAAAGGAAGAAGCTTAAGTTTATAGATAAAATGATTCCCTAAAGTTAGAATATCCATATGGATTATTACGAGAAAGTTGATGTAATTTGTTGGTGTTCTTGATGATTCTATGGCTTGTGATTTGAAAATCTGATTTGGTGACTGATATATCTGCATAATTAGGTTCATATATGATTTGAAAATGTTTTAGATGAAGGAAATGGTAAGTTATAGGCTGCATCAAGACTTGAGGAAAGTAGGCAAAAGCAAGAGAGTTGAGTTGAACCAAAATAGTGGTTGATTGCTATGTGCATTCTGGTTAAATTTCTTTTATTGGAATTCTGTTAGTTCCATTTTCATCTGCATCATTTGAGTTTAATTGGGATTAGAGAAAAGTATTTGAGGGTCAAAAAGGTCTTATAAACAATTATCTATAATAATGCAAACAATTTAGGACTCCAAAATTTTGGATAGGTAAATGATTTGTGCTTCAAAAACATATTAAGTATTTGCTCCACTTCAATAAGTTTTCTTGATCTTGTTAGGAAAAAAAGTTAGGATTTCCAAATGTTGGCCAAATATGCTTCAAACCCCATACAAAACTTAGATATGAAGTTTCTTGAAAGTTTAATGTAAATTGACCCTGAAGCTATGAATATTTTGTTAGTAGCATCAAGTGTGAACAATGAATTTCTATGATGTTTAAAAGAAAATTAGTGTAAGATTTCATATTTAAACTGCATTATCTCCATTGGATATGCCTCAAAGGAAGTGTTGGACCACTACTTACAGTTCCTGAATTTAAGTTGCCTCTAAACTTGAAAATGTCAACCCTCTAAATCTGATGTAAATAAATATTTGACATCACTTGAAATAGAAACGTACTATATAGTTCCCTGTTAAGAAATAAAAGTAGAATCTAATAATGATTTGGGCTTGTAAAGATAAATATCTATATCCATAATAGGTATGGCAATTTGTTACCCATTTTGCATGTGGCTTGATTATCTCCTTTTGTTTGGATCTTTGCTGCATGCTTGACCCCTATTATGATTAATTGCTTATCTTAATTGGAATTCCTTCATTTCCTTGATCTGAATCAAAATGAAATTGATTAATTACTGATTCCATATGACATTTTCTTATATATGTTTTAACTGCTAATTTAATTTAATTTAATTTAATTTATGCATTTGATTGATAAATTATTGTTGTTTTGACATAAGATATGGGGTTTGTATGATAAGAAAGAGAACATGAAGTTTCATGTACATGGATCTTGTGATTGGAATTAATTTGCTGCTTATGAACAAGGGTTTCTGGATTCCTTTGGTGGTGACAAGGGTTTTACATTGCATTTTCTTTCTTTTTAGGCTTTGGATTCTGGTTTCTGGATCTCTGGTTTTTAGGTATGTTGCATTCGAACTTGTTTGGATTCTATCCTTATTTACATTCTGGTGTGGTTTTGATATTCTTGTTTATATCTTATTAGTTTCTGCTAACACAAAAAGCTTTGTTTCATAGGCCTCTGAGTTCGCCACCTCCACCAGTTCGCCACTTGTACCACTAAGTATGCACTCTAACAAAATGTCGGGTAACTCATTGGGTGGAAAAGGGTTGTCTGTTGACCCCCACACTGACATATTTATTTGTTTTCGTTCATAGTTCTCTCCAAAGAGGGGATTTTGAAGTGTATTGTGTAATTGTGTAAATGATATGTCTTGTGTAATTGTGCATCGATTCTGCTATCACTCATCACCACAATGCTTGTGAGTAAAGAGTGCAATTTTAATTTATAATTTAGAAATGGTCCATGAACTTCTCTGTAATAGATTTATACCTTAAACTTTTATAGTTTAGATTTCTTTTAATCCCAGCATCAGTATTATCAACATGTAAGTAAATCAACATGAGATAGCTTATCACGTAACAGATTTAAAACAAAAAGATAGTTGGAAGAAATCCAATGAAATCCACATGCTGCCATTTTAAAATCTACAATGCCGTTTGCGATACCATTAGACTCTTTTCCCTGTCTTTCTTAGTATTCGATGCACTTAAAAATTATATATTTTTATTAAAAAAAATAAAATAATAATTTACTTAAAAACTAGATAAAATTTCTTCAATTTAAGAAGTTTACATTGGTGATGTTGCTTGGCTGCAATTTGCTTTGCACATCTCTCTGTACTTCTTTCCTTGCCACTTCTGCTTGTCTAATTCTATCCTCTTTAAATGACCTAGTATATTTTTCTAATTCCAGTGTTGTTAATCGAGGATCGCGAAAAATAGCGTAAAATTGGTAGGATAGCGTAAAATAGCGGGCAGATAGCGTAAGTTAAATAGCGGGTGAAATAAATAAAATTATAAAATTATATATTAAAAAGTGACATATAATATTTAACGTTCAGCACAAAATCTGAAATGACATAATAAAATATTTATGTAATGAGCTATTTTTAGAAACTTAAGTGATTATTTATTCATAAATTACTTTAGAGGCTTATTAAAATAAAATGAAGAGATAATATTCAAATATATTTTTTAGGTTGATATATTTGAATATTAATATCAGCATTTATTTTAAGTGATGTAAAATAAGTTTAAATAAACACTGAATGAATAAGTAGCTCTTCCGTTTTAAGAAAATAAAATATATAAATTAAAATTGCAATATTGATTGAATTGTTAATAATTATTATTTATTGAAAAATAAATTTTTTTTATTATATATGACGGATGGCGTAGTGGCAACTAAATGATTAATAAAACTACACACACAATAAATGGAATAAAACTACACACACAATAAATGGAGCATTGCTCAAAGAAACAAGACAGATTTGAATTGGAAAGGACAAATAATAATAGAATTAAAAAATAGATTTAAAAAAAAATAATAAAAAAGCAGAATTTTTAAGAACAATAGAATAAAAAGCAGATTTTAAAAAAGAAATAAGAGAATAACAAAGCGAAATGAGATAGAGTTAAAAAATAACATAATTAAAAACTAGATGGATTGAAAAACAGAATTGTAAAAATAATTAATGATGAGCAGAATTAAAAAAGAGAAACAAGGGAAACAATCGTTAAAAATATGATATAACAAAAATGAAAAAGATCTGAAGAAGTGAAGAAGAGAAGAATTAAAAAAATTTCAATAAAAAGGAAATAAAAAATAACAACATTAAAAATTATCATATAAAAATTAAATGAAAAAGGAAAATAAAATATTTTTTATTATATATATATATATATATATATAATAAAACTAATTCTACCCTTGTCACTTCTGCTTGTCTAATTGTTATGTTAATCATTGATCGAATGGATGTTTGATATTTGTTATTAGTATCGGAGAGAAGCCTTAGCTTCCCGTTTGAGGTTTAATATATTATTGAGTTCATATACTTTTAGGATACCATGTGCTCATTGTATATTGAACCTTGAATTATCCAAGTCGGACAGTTTGGGAAAAAACTTTTTCTTTCTTCGTATAATAGTTGTTGCTTAATTCTCGTATCTTTATATTTGATGAAATTTCGGTTCGATTCATTTCTTTTTGTTCTCTGGGTGCATACTTGATTGCGGTGTTCATAACTGCGTCATTTTGTGTACTCAGAGACCAATGGGAAATGTCAATAAATTTTGTCAAGTATAAGATACGAGAATTAAGGAATGATTATTATACGAGTTCTAAAAAAGTTTTTTCTCGAATGGGATAGGGTCATACCATTTAAAGAAAGAGAGCGGTTGTAAGAACGTCGTGCTGCTGAAATTGTCATTTTTTTTTTGACATGCAGAAGATGGAATATTTCTTTCAGTCGTAGTTGGATGTCACGATAGGTTGTATCCGGAAGAGGGGTTTGAAACCAGATTTTTGCTACTGGGTTGCGTACTTTGTCCAAGTCGCAATGGCACATAAAGATTTCAAAACTAATGGAGGGATTAGATGTCCGTGCTTTAATTGCGATTGCAGAAGGATTAAGAGCCCAAGTGAGGTCACGCACCACCTGTATTCAGTTGGATTTAGGCTTAATTACTGGATTTGGACTAGACATGGTGAAAAGTTACCTCACGTTGATTTAGGGGTTTGTGATAATTGCGAAGGTGCTTCAACCAGTTACGTAGATTCGGGATGTGGTGAGCAGATTGAATTGATGCAAGATATGGTTTGTGATGCCTTGGGGGTGAACGTGTTATTCGAGGAGCAACAATATGATGACACAGATGAACTTCCAAATGAGACAGCACAAAAATTTTATAATCTATTGTTAGAAACAAATAAGCCGTTGTTTGAAGGGTCTACAGACTCTAAGTTATCAATGTGTGTGAGGCTCTTAGCTCTTAAGTCCAACTGTGGTGCTACCAAGTGTGCTTGGATCTCGTAACGAAAATGATGTTGGACTCGTCACCTATCAAAGATGGTTTGCCAAAAAGTTATTACGAGGCTAAAAGCTTAGTGTCCAAGTTGGGGCTGAAATCTAAAAGGATTGATTGTTGTGTGAGAGGGTGTATGTTGTATTACGACAATGAGTTTGGTAAAAACGATGGTGCGCTAGTTGAATGCAAATTTTGTGGTGAGCCTAGGTATATGTCACATACTAATAATCGGACGGGTAGACAAAAACTAGTTCCAGTGAAGGCAATGTTTTATTTGCCAATTATTCCAAGGCTGCAGAGAATGTTTGCATCACCACAGACTGCAGACAAAATGACATGGCACTATAAGAATAGAAGCACTTCAGGTATGTTGCGCCACCCTTCTGATGGTGAAGCTTGGAAGCACTTTGATCGTGTGCATCCTGATTTTGCAGCAGATCCACGTAATGTACGACTTGGCTTATGCTCTGATGGTTTTACCCCGTATGTTCAATCCACGGCGAAACCTTATTCTTGTTGGCGATTATCGTTACCCCATACAATCTTCCTCCGAAATGTGCATGTCTAAGCCTTATATGTTCTTGACTTTGTGTTATACCGGGTCCAGATAATCCGACAGATGGTATTGACATCTATTTAGAGCCTCTTATTGATGATCTCAAAAGGTTGTGGAATGGTGTTGTGACGTGCGATATTGCACGAAGAGGAATTTTACAATGAGGCGGCGCTTATGTGGACCATTAATGACTTCCCTGCATATGGCATGTTGTGCGGTTGGGGTACTCATGGTAAAATGGCATGTCCGCATTGCATGGAGCATACAAAGGCCTTTACCTTGAAATTTGGGGAAGAGTTCTTGGTTTGACTCACATCGCAGGTTTTTACCCGATGATCATGCATTTAGGCGGAATAAGAACGCTTTCAAGAAGGGGAAGTTGAATTAGATGGCCCGCCCCCAAGGTTGACGCCAGAACAGATCTGGGGAAGGGTTATGGAACTGCCCAAAATCATAGATTTTGGCAAGTTGGATCGATATGAAGGATATGGACAATGGCATAATTGGACAAAAACAAGTCTTTTTTGGGATCTGCCATCCTGGAGAGATAATTTATTGAGACACAACCTTGATGTTATGCACATTGAGAAGAACTTTTTTGACAATCTTTTTCTCACAGTGATGAACGTCGAGGAAAAACAAAAGACAATGAGAAGGCGGACTAGACTTACCACTTTATCAGAGGCGAAAGGACTTGCATTTGTGAATCGGTCGGATGGGAAGACCACGAAACCCAAAGCCTGTTACTCTTTAAGCTTCGAGGAAGCCAAGTCGATCTGTCGGTGGATAAAAGAACTTCGGATGCGGATGGTTATTCTTCTAATTTGGCAAGATGTGCCGATGTGAACAAAGGAACCATGATTGGGATGAAAAGCCATGATTGTCATGTATTCATGGAGTGTTTACTTCCTATTGCATTTAGTTCCTTTAGTCAAATGTTTTAAATCCTTGTTGAACTCACCAATTCTTTAAAGATTTGTGTTCTGCGACGAGAGAGAGGATGATCTCATAAGGATGGAGCAGAACATACCAGTCATTCTTTGTAAGTTGGAGAGAATATTTCCCGCTTTCTTTGATTCTATGGAGCATCTAGGAGTGCATCTTGCACATGAAGCTAGGCTTGGTGGGCCAGGTTCAATACAGATGGATGTATCCATTCGAAAGGTACTATAATAAAGTATTCTCTAAAATAAATAATTATTTGAAGGGGTAAAAGTATCAATTTTTATCATCAACGTTGTTATTTTGTAGATTTATGGGTGACTCAAAGCGGTCGGTGAAAAATAAGGCCAGGGTTGAAGGATCTATTTGTGCAACTTACTTACACCGTGAGACAATCCATTTATGTTCCCATTATTTTACTGAACTTCATGTTGACACCAACAAATAGTAGGAGCAGTAGAAATTGAAAGTGAAAGACACCCGCTTGCCTTATCAAGATTTTGCCTTTCCTAGTAGTCCATGGTGGAAAGGAGGTGGATAATCGGATAGCAGGCGAAGTGTGGAAGTCAGCCCACGTTCACGTGTTGATCAACTGTGCAGAAGTATCACTGTATCTAACGTATGTATCATTTTGACCACTTTAAATTTCTTTAATCCACAATTGCTCTTGATCATTTGTTTGATAATGACTTGATCAGGGCATTCTTATTAACTAAGCCCACAAGCGTACAAGACTCTTCTGCCTATATTCATGAATATTTCCCAACGTGGTTTAGGAACCAGGTATGTTTTTTGAGTCGTCATATATATATTATTATTATTATTTATTGTTTGAAAATACAAAAATATTGTTTGAAAATAGGAACCATAATTTGTTTGCACATGGTGTGTACACAGGTGTATAGCGAGGCAGAATCCCTAAAATCCAACACTTGAGAAATTTATCTCATGGTCCTAACTCACGTGTAAAAGATTGGCACACATTCTTTGTAAATGGATACAAATTCCAAACCAGTCAAAAGCAGAGGAAAAAAGCGATTAAATGGGGTTTATGTAAAAGGTGCCACGGATGGAGGTGAAGATGACTTTACGGCGTGATTCAACATATATATGAATTGACGTACAATACTTTAGACTATACTAAAAAATAGTGCTATTTTATTGTAATTGGTTTGATCCATCAAATAGAGGCACAAGAGTGGATCGAAAATACTGTTGACATACACATGAGCAGAAGATACCAAATGTTTGATCCCTTTATCATGGCACAACATGTAAGACAAGTGTATTATGTCCCTTATCCATCAACTCGAAGGGACAAACAAGGTTGGTGTGTCGCAATAAAGATAAACCACGTGGTCGCATTGAAGCAGATGATACACAGGAAGAAGTGGCTTATCAAGTGGATGAGATATCTCATGTCAATGTAGTAAATGAAGTGGAACCCATTACTCGACTACGTGACAATCCAATCACATATGAAGATGTAGATGGGGATGAGGAATTAAATGAAGAAGTGGCAGAACCATCAAGATCTGAAGACGATCTTTGAAATTGAGTGGGCGAATGGGCGATTGATATTGTTTAACTTTTTACAATTTGAGAAATTAATGTGTAACAATATATTTTAATTTGTCGATTATTTTCATAACTTGTTTATTTTTATGGAATTCATTTGTAATATTGTTATGTTTAAATATAATATTTCATGATTATTATTATTCAATTGCTCTATAAACAGATATGGCATCGCAAGGTTCAGGAGCAGACTTCCGACCACCCGGTGGTGGTAAATGGAAGGGAAGGGATCGCCTCGACCCCCTCGCCGTCGAGGCCGACCATCATTAGGCGTGACCTCATCGGGTTTTTGGCGTTGTCATCTACACGTCGTCCTAGTACATCTACGCCGAGACGACTGATACACCTCCTGCACCTAGACAGCCTTCTGCACCACCTACACAGACTCAGGCACATTGGGCACCAGCTACACAGACTCGGGCACGTTCGGCACCTTTGCCTCACATTGACATGATCCCCACCCCGGGGTTCCAGTTTGCACATGGCGCTTCCAGGTGCCATGTTGTGCACGATCCGGTGGCGATGCTCATCGATCCGACCATGATTATAGTACAGCCATACACCTGATGACACTGATGTTGGGCAGGACGGAGAGGAGCAGGAGGTTCAGCAGGAGGAGGTTCTTGAGCAGGGGGAGGGCCAGGAGCCTGACACTCTTGAGATGTTGTATGATGGTCGAGTTCTTATTAGGCCATCTGGTAAAGGGTAAGTATTTGCAATTTTTTCGAGTTATTAATAATTTTTATTAATAATTTACATGTATATATATATATATATATATATATATTTTATTTAACATGTTTTTATTGTTCAGGTTTCTTCCCTCAAAGCCTGCTGCGTTAGCTATCACAGCAACAATTGAGGAGAATTACCAGGAGTTTTGGCCCACCTGGGACATCAAGGATTTTGAGCGGGACCATATGTTTAATTCTTTCAGAGTAAGCTGCAATTTTATTTTATTGCATATTTTATTTTCGTAAATTTCAATTATGTTTAATAATGTCTTATATTGATACTGAGCGAGGTTGCTTGGGAGGAAAAAGATGAGGAGGCGATGGAGAAGAATTTTCATATGAAGGCCTCCCACCGCTTTTCGACATGCTTGAGATGCCCGCATCGAGGATCGCTAGATTGGATAGGACGAGCTGCGGCGGTGGTAGCGCTGGAACTCCCACGAGTTCCAGGCGACCAAACAAGGCCAAGAAGAATAGGGCCTCGAGAAGGGTGGCGACTTGCACACCGGAGGCGATGTCGGTCAAAGCGCAAAGACGCAGTTAGACTTGTACGTGTTATAAAATTGTTATTATTATTATTTTATTATTATTATTATTATTATTATTATTATTTATTTAAATTTTTTTATTAATACAATCTCAGTCGAGGAGGTTGGGGAGAGAAGTTCAGTTGCACGAGCTTCATCTTGCAACTCATACGAAGAGAATCTTGGTGATTTCGTTCATGAGCGTTCGAGGCGGACTCAGGTAATTATAAAATATAATAAATATTTTTTTAATAATGTTTATATTGTTTTGTTAAAAAAAAAGATTTGACTTATTTGTTTGTTTAACAGGAGGAGTTTGAGGCGAGGATGTCTCAGCTTAGATCTCAGAGCTCATCATGTTCTCCATCTCAGAGCCCTGACGATCTATCTACACCGGCCGAGGGTTTGGGCGGAAGTGGTTGGCGGAAAGAAGAAGGCGCCTATATGGTCTTGGCGACCTTGCCAAAGAACTACAAAGGGGCCCGCCGCCTACACACCGGAGAGTCGTCGAGTAGTAGTCTTTGCGAGTCGCTCTGCCGCGGATGACCAGGAGATAAGCGAGTTGAAGCGGGCCGTGGCCCGGCGGCGAGAGCTTTTGACTCAGTCTTTGCGGCGGCAGGAAGCAGATGTACGGTTGCTAGCTCGCCCGGCTGACCTACTCGCCTCGGCCTCGGCCTCCGCCTCCGCCTTCGCCTCCGCGTACTCATGGTCATGTCGATGATGCAGATGATGTAGAGCATCTCGATCATGATCAGGAGTACCAGGACTATTAGTTCTTTTTTGTACTTATATTTTTTCATATTTTTGGATATCATTTTTTTTTTCGTTTCAGATATTATTTTAGTTACTGATTTTTATTTGTTGAATTTTTTTATTTATTATGTTTTCTTTTTTTAATTTGCTTTTTAGTTTACGTTATCACATTTTTATATATGGAAAATCAATTAATAATTAAATTAAATTAAATTACAAGTAATTTTTAATTAAATTAATAAATAAATATTTTTAATATGAGAGTAAATTATTTTTATAATTAAACAAATAAATAATTAAATTATTTAATTAATTAAAGAATAAAATTAATTTGGTTATTAATTAAAATTAATTTATTAATAAATTTAATTAAAAAAAAATTCCCGATTACCGACGGCCTAAGCCGTCGGAAACAATTCAGATTTACCGACGGTCACGTCCCTTGAAATCGGCGTCATTTACCGACGGCTTTGCGTCGGTAATCGACGTCATTTACCGACGGGTATAACCGTCGGTATTACCGACGGCGAAGAAGAGTCCGTCGGTAATCCTTTGCGACGACCATATTTCCGACGGGTTTTAGGCCGTCGGTTATCCGTCGGTAAAAGTGGGTTACCGACGGCTTTTATCGCTTACCGACGGCTTTAGGCCGTCGGTAATCCCGTGTTTTTTTGTAGTGTATTCACAACCGATCTAAAACGTCAATTTTTTAGATCAGTTGCTACCAAAACCAATTTAGAAAATAGAACTTATTATATCGGTTTTGTTAATACACTAGTGCAGAAGCAAGATTTTACACCGATTAAAATTGACATTTTACACCGGTTTTGGTGCTGGTGTAGATGCTCCTGGTGTTGTATGTTGGGGTTTTTACACCGGTTATTTAACCGGCGTAAAATGTCAATGTTTTACACCGGTTATATATCCGGTGTAAAACTTCAATTTTCATTTATTTTTTATTTTTTTGAAGAACTTTTTACATCGGTTTTGAAAATAACTGGTGTAAAAGAATAACCTTTTACACCATTTTTTCGCAATAACTGGTGTTAAAGGCTAGTCTTTTACACATGTTTTTGTTATTTTTGCTTTATTTAATAAAAATTTTGCACCTGTTTCTTGTATAATTGGCGTAAAAGTTACACTTTTTTTTGTTTTTTTGTTTATTTGTATCCATTCCTGCCCAAAGGCAATCTAAAATGACAATAAATAGGCAATAAATTTCATAAGAATTGGCACCAAATTGGCCCAAAATTCAAACCATTTAAAGCTATCAAATTTAATCTATAAACACATGAAATATATGAAATATACACATAAACAAAGTTAAGATATATATATATATATATATAATCAATGTACAAAAAAGGTAGTGCTATAAATATCTACATATGCATCTAGTAGTCCTAGACCTCGTAGGAGAGGAAGCTGAAGAATCATCCATGATGCCTGCAGTATAGACAAAAAATAATATGTTAGTCAGACTATAAATAATGAACAAATTAAATAACAAACATTCATGTATTAACAAAAATATTATAATGTTACAAATAACAAACTTACTTGATCATTTCTCCTCTAATATCCCTTCTTGATTTTCATCACGAGTGGCATAGACATCGTCCACTTCATTTTCATCAGTAAAAGAAGGTCTTTGTGTTGAGAAAGAAGGAGTGTTATATATATATACAGATGCATCTCCATTTTCATCACTCTGATGCATGTTTCTTCTTTGGAGCACTACAGACCACCTATTGCTAGAGGGATACTTCACATAAAATACTTGTTTGGCGTGGAATGCCATGATGAAAGGCTCGTCAGTATAACCTATCTTGTCACGGTCCACCAATGTAAATCCTGTTTGTACACCACTGTTACTGTTAACCCACTTACATTTAAAATCAGACACTCTAAATTTACAATAATCGACCTCCCAAATCTCTTCAATGACCCCAAAGTAAGCTATGGATGCCAGAATAGGGTTCTTATCCTTTGAACTAGAGAAGTGCATTGCAGAAGCCATGACCATAACCCCATTGTTTTGCACAGTACTCGTCATCCTGTGACTTTGTATAAAAGGAAAATTTATTTATATCGTACCCACTCCAACATAAGACATTAAAGCTAGGCTCATTTGCTAGCCATTTTATGTCATCAGAAGCAGTTTCATCATTCATAATATGTGGTTTAAATAAGCTTAGGAATGTCTTGTTATGCTCTTTCAACACCCATTGTCCGTTCCTGTGGGCGGTTTTTGGCCTTGACAATGGATTTGTGAGTAGACAAATATGGCTCAACCTCATCAGTGTTATTCAATATGTACAGATGTGACTGCATCACTTCCGCATCACCCATGTTCTTAACCTTTAGACCTCATGTACTTTTACCATCATATCTTCCCTCGTGACGAGACTTGGGAATCCCTACAGGTTCTGCTTCTGACAACTAGTTTGTACAAAACTAAATGGATTCTTCTGTGTGTACTTTTCAACAATAGATGTTTCGGGACGGTATGGATTCTTCACATACCCTTTCAAGATCTTCATGTATCGTTCGACAGGGTACATCCACCTTAGATAAACGGGGCCACACACTCTAATCTCCCTCACTAGATGAACAATTAAGTGAACCATGATGGTGAAAAACGAGGGAGGAAAGAACATCTCCAACTGACACAAGATAATAAAAGCCTCATTTTCCAAGTCGTCCCACTCCTGAGGGCCAATCACTTTACTACACACAACATTGAAGAATAAGCATAATCTAGTTATAGCATGTCGAACCATTTTTGGCAAGATGCCACGAATAGCCACTAGTAGTAGTTGTTGTATAGGGACATGACAATCGTGAGACTTTAAGCCAAGTAATTTGAGGTCTTTCATTGACACAAGACTCTTGAGATTTGAAGAGTAGCCCTGTGCCACTTTCACGCCCCGTAGACACTCGCAAAAGCTTCTTCTCTCTTGTTTTGACAAGGTATGGCATGCTGGTGGCAAATATGTCTTGTTACCTCTTGGCTCTAGAGCTAACTGTTCTCTTATGCCCATCTCAACCAGATCTAGATGAGCAGTTAAACCATCCTTTGTCTTGCCCTTGATGTTGAGAAGCGTACCGATTACACTATCACAAATATTTTTCTCCACGTGCATCACATCAATACAGTGTCTCACATCAAGATTCGACCAGTATGAAAGATCAAAGAAAACTGACGTCTTCTTCCATATATTTTTTTTCAGTAGACTTCTTTTGTTTGTTTCCAAAACTAACATTGATGTTCTTCACCCGTTCATAAACTTCTTCCCCAGTTAAGACATTTGGAACAACTTCATTCTCCTGGCGACCATTAAAAGCTTTTTTCAACCTCCGATACGGGTGCTTACGTCTGAGAAATCTTCGATGCCTAAGATAAACAGTCTTCCTTCCATGTTGCAATTGATGGTAGCATGTGCCTTCTTCACATATAGGACAATCTTTATGCCCCTTAACATTATACCAAGACAAGTTCCCGTAAGCTAAAAAGTCATTTATGGTGCAAAATAACATGGCACACATCTTGAAATTTTCATTGGAGTACCCGTCAAAAACATCAATGCCTTCCTCCCACAATATTTTCAAATCTCCAATTAAGGGACTTAGATAAACATTCATGTCATTTCCTGGCTGTTTTGGTCTGGATATCATCATAGATAACATAATATATTTACGCTTCATGCACAACCAAGGAGATAGGTTATAAATAACCAAGAAAATAGGCCATGAACTATGGTTACTACTTAAACTACCATATTGATTCATTCCATCTGTAGAAAGCCCAAGCCTCAGATTTCTTTGGTCATTGCCGAAATCCAGAAACAAAGAATCAACTCTCTTCCATTGCAAAGAATCAGCCGGATGATGAAACTTCTCATCACATTTCCTCTCATCTGCATGCCATCTAATATTCTTTGCGTCTTTCACAATGGCGAACAGTCGTTTAGACCTTGGAATAATTGGAAGATAGCATAACACCTTCACAGGAGGACCTTTTGAGGTGGCATCACAACCATCATCACCATCCTTCTTTTTGTATCGTGATTTCATACATTTAGGGCATATTTCTTTGTCTTCATTCTTCTTCCAGTATAATATACAGTCATTGGGACAAGCTTGTATTTTCTTATACTCCACACCCATCGGACATAATATCTTCTTCGCCTCGTATAGTTACGGTTCAGCAATGTGATGCCTTCTGGAAGCATGTCTTTCAACAACTCCAGCAGCTCAATGAAGCTTTTATCATTCCACCTATTTATCGCCTTAAGATTAAACAATCTCAAAATCGCTGACAACTGTGTGAAATTTGTGCAACCCGGATACGATGGTTGATCCTTGTCACTACATAGAGTATCATATACATGTGCTTGCTTAAAAGAATCTGGTCCAATATCACGAATCATGTCCTCTAGTCGATCGCCCATGTCTACCTTAACTTCCCCACTTTTGGACACACTTGGCGTGTCTATCACTTCAGCATGCCATGTCCATGTTGTATAACTCTGGCAAATCCCAAAGACATCAAGGTGCTCACATATGTCTTTAACTTTTAGAGGTATCTGATTCGCACACTTAACACAAGGATAATAAAATTCTCCATTACTATTAGGAAGCTTTGTTTCAGCATATTTCAGAAACTTTGACACTCCATTCTTATACTCATCGGTCAATCGATTTTTTTGCATCCAACTACGATCCATAGCTACGTTCTGAAAAAGTAAACACACGCTTATTTAATGAACACAATCACCATTCAACCACAAATATCCAACATATCTCTATATATTTGGTATAAACCTATCCCATTCAAGGAAAAACTTTTTCTTTTTTTGGTTAATAGTTAGTCATTAAATCCTTATATCTTATACCTGACGAAATTTCAGCAGCATTTCCTATTGTTCTCCAAGTACACAACCCAAACGTGGTGACATCCACCACGATCAAGCATGCACCTAGAGACAATAGGAAATGTAGCAATCTGAAATTTCATCAAGTATTAGATAAAAGATTTGAAGACTAACTATTAACCAAATAAAAGAAAAAGTTTCTTCCCAAACTGTCCTACTTGGACAATTCAAGATTCAATAAAATGAGCGGTACCATCCCCGGTACACACGCAAATATTTTATTGAATCTCAAATGGGAAATTAAGGCTTAACACAAATTAAATAGAGAAGCTCAAATATAAAAATATACATCATATATCATAATCATAATTATCTAACTAAATAGTAAGGATATTCATAAAAAGCAATAAAAAAATACATTAATATATTCTCCTGATACATTTATCCAATTAAAATATCAAAACAGTCAAATACATTAATAGGTAACATAATATAAAAATGAAGCTAGTAGTGGCTCCTTGAGGGGTCCCTAGGACAAAATCGGGCTGTAGATTCCTCCGATGGAGTCGATAGAGTGTAACCCTCTATGATGGGAGAATACTCCGATGTGGATGGAGTATACTCCGAGATCTCATCGTCATCACTGGGGATCTGAACGATGTTCATCCCTCGATGAACATCCCTGGCAGCTACGGGCCTCCTGGGAGCATGTGGTCTCCTCTGAAGCATGCACATACGAAGGCCCGGGCCCCAACGGTCAACGTCGGCACGGGGATCACCATACTGGTTCATCAAATCACGATCTTCATCGCGATAAGGATCACGATGACGAGCATCGCGATCCTCAATCCTCACAAAGATATTTCGATACTCCCTTGCAGTCACCATCGACCTGCTAATAGAGGAACGTGACCTCCTGGAAGCCATGCGAGTACGAAGGCCCCCACGACCATGATTTTCATCTAAAGACATTGTTTATTGTCAACAGTGGTCAGTCATGAGCAACCAAACTGAAATTTAATTGAATGACAACAAAAAGTATAATATACCTCAACAGTTTAATTATTATTCGTAAGTGCAGAGAATTACCTTTTTGTAAAGGATATAAACTTGAATGAAAATAAAAAAAACCCAGTAAAGCATTAAACTTCAAACATTTGGCCATAATTTGAAAACAACAATCCATATTATCTTTGTAGGTAAACTTATATACACATCGCAGACAATATTACTTGGCATTCTTTGTCATGTGTTAAATGTCAAAAATCATGTACCAAATGTTTCCATAACACTTAACAGTAACACAAGTGGCCTGGAAGGACTTTAACCTGAAACAGTGGCACAACGCCGAGTGGCACAAAGTAAATAGAAACTAAACATAGTGTATAGCTCGCCAATGATGAATACCCATGAAGCTAGCTAATGCTCAACATTGGACCAAAGCTAGATTAGAAACTAAGGTGAATAGATTATCAAACAAATGAAAACCAAAAAGGGAAAAAGCTATAAGGTAAAGGAAAAAAACTATAGGCACGGAGAAGGAACAAGTGGCTGTGGTCGCTTTTGGTTTGCCTCTGAAACAGGGCTTCAAGGGTGAACGGCGGCGAGTACCACAAGAAGGAGAACGACGGCGAGAACCATGTGAAGTAAAGGTCTTCGAACGGCGGCGAGCAAGGATGAGAACGATGACAGTAGCGGCGAGAGAGAGGGATCGAATGGCGGAGAGAACAAGGAGAGTGCAGCAGCAAGAGAGAAAGAGTAGGGTTATGTCAAAGAAATACTTCGCACGTATCTGAGAATGAGAGGGAGAAAGTAATTTTAATCAAAGAGAAAGACTTTTAACACCAGTTATTAAAATAACCGGTGTAATACGTTCGGTTTTAACACCAGTTATATAAAAATTCGGTGTAGATTTCTTCAGTTTTTAAATGCGAAACCTTTTACACCGGTTGGTTATATACCCGGTGTAAAATGTTACGCGATAATTTCAAAACTGCAACCGCGTCACTTTTTACACCAGTTAAACATAAAACCGCTGTAAAACACCTAATTTTTTTCCGTTTCGTGCACTAGTAGTAACCAATCTAAAAAGTTTTTTTTTTACATCTATTCAATATCTGATTTAAAAAGTTTTCACATTCTATATCCTTTGAATTTATAACGACATTATAACCTATGTAAAATGTCATTTTTAACCAATTTAGAAAGTTTAAAGTGTTGTAATGACTACAAAGAACAACGAGTCTAAATTGGGATACCCCACTTAGATCATCGCATTTGGGAATGAAAGTGCATAAAATATCATTAAGTTGCTTGATATGTTGTGGTCGTGGAACACATGTGTAACAAACATAATTAAGTTATAAGATTGACTTAGTAATTGGTGTGAGTTAGTTAAGGAGTGGAGTGGAGTGGAGTGGAGTGATAAGGGAGTGATAAGGAAGGAGAGGGTTAAAAACCCACCCACTAACAAAATAGTACTAATCGAAACACTAACATTTCCCATTTAAAAAAAACATATGTAACAAAGCGATGAACATTGCCATATTTATGTTCATATCCACTACATTATATAAAATAACGTTCTGCCACGTGGGATTATGCCACGTGTCACCTCTATATTCATCTATTTTTATGCCTATTTTTCCTCCGGTCTGAAATATAAGCAAAAAAAGTCTCAAAAATATGTATTTTGTCCAAAATTTAGATCAAATACATAGATTTTTTGCTTATATTTTAGAGGTTTTTTATTTATATTTCAGACAGGAGGGAGTATTACATTATCTCGAATAACTGTTATTAACAATCAAAAATATATTTTCGTAAATGAATTACTTATTTGAAATTATATATCATTCATCTTTATCAATGATCATTTATTATATTTAGAACTAACATTAAAATAATTATTAACTTGTGTTATAAAATTAATAATTATTATATATTATATAACAATAATTATTTTTTTTGTCCACGTGGAAGCCGGTGATTTTGGCAGCCTTGAAGAAAGCTCCACGCGGAATTTTAGGCTTTCCAGAGAGTCTTAATAAACACACGCTCTCGGTCTGACTCGTCAAAGATAGTAACAAAAAGAGGTTTGTGAATTGTAAGGGTGGGGTTCTGTGCTCAGGGCTCTCACTCTTAGACCTGGCCATTTTTCAGAGTTGGGACTCTCAGGTCAAGGGATGCAGGTGCGACCCTAATTCTAACATACTAGTACATCCATTTGAATATTTGATGTCACTAAAAGACAAATGCAGGAGAGCAGACCAACCTATGTAGTATTACTTCTTCCATGAATCCAATCCAAGTACGAATATTTTCAAACCTATGTGAAATTTCACTATTTCATTTAATTAATAAATTTAATTTATCAAAAATTAAAAACAATTATAATACTCCCTCCGGTTCTCAATATAAGAGAAAAAAAGGTGTTTTTTAGGGTTTCAAAATATAAGAGATATGTGAGATAAAAATGTGTTTTTCATTGAAAAAAAGAGTGTTTTTCTTGGTTTTGATGAATTAGGGTTTTGTCTCTTATATTTAAGACCGGAGGGAGTATTAGTTTAATGTTTTACAGATAAACTTATAAACTTATTCAAAAAATTCATTGAAGAAGTTTTTTATAATAAATAAATTAGGAAGAAATTAATGTTTTTTCCCTTAATACATATGGTTGGGGTGGGGATGGGAGGAAAAGTAAAGCGTTGCGGGTTCGAACTCGCGCTCCCAATATACTGCAATACTTTACCATTCGACTGTTTTTTCTGGGACAAAATTTAATATGAATAAATATTAAATAATATCAAAATTTAATTTTAATATGTTACTTATTTTTTTATTAAAAAAATTAGAATGAGGGGATAACATTCAATAAAAAGAATTATATTTACATCACCCAAAAAGACTGGTAGAAACTTGAAACTGCAATGTATCGAATACAAATTTATGTTGGGCCAACTCATTGAAGTTAATTTGTTACTTATTGTTTGATAAGATAGAAGACACTCAACTCATTGAAGTTAATATGTTACTTATTGTTATTGTTTGATAAGAAGACACTTGCTGACAAAACGTAGGATAACATAAGACAGCATCTAAGATGTTTGAAATAAAAAAGATCACAAGTATTTTTCTTTCCTTGTACAACTATCAAATTATAATAAAAATGATAAATTATTGTGATAAAATTAATATTTATTTTAAGAAAAATAATATATATAGGCTATTAATAATAAGAGAGAATCATTGACCTACGATACACGTTGCGTCCAGTCATAACATAAATATATGCACACACATGGAAGAAAGAAAAAAAAAGAAAAGGGGGAAGAGAAAAGAAAAACGACGACAGAGAACAACTACTACCATTGACCTGATGATTGGACGGGCCTGGAATGGATCCGTCCTTGGAATTGGAAGATCCAACCACCAACTCCAAACCACAAATCCACGATCCGGTGTAAATTCTCTATTCTCTCTCTCCATCCATCGATCTCATTGATTGTCAACGTAACCTCGCACGTCAAACCCATCTCTTTCGATTCTCTCTTTTCACATCTACTAGTAATTAAATTGTCAATGAGATTTCAAAACCCTCAACTTGGGACATTTTCTGCCGTTACTGCATGTTGCTTAACCTAGCTCCAGGTATTTGGCATGCAGACCTAGCTAGTAGCTCTCTAGCCATTCAGGAGATCACAGGACGCACTTCCAGATTTCACGGTTGGCAAGAGTTGCCGTGCGCCACTCCACTCCAACATACGGAGTACTTGCTTGCCATATGGGGTTTATCTTTCTTCTCCTTTCCTTGTATGAACTCTTTCTTAACTAAATACAGCACAATAGATAACGATGAAAAATAAAGTGCTCATGTTACAAAATGAACTATATATTGAGGGGTAATAAATTTGTAAAAAAAAAAATTCTGTTTTCACGTTGACTTTCTACGCTCTCGCAGTTGTAGTTTTTTATTCATGATAATTATAGGTTATTTTTCTAAAAATATATATCGACTATATGTAATTCAAAAGTGTAAAACAATTTATGTAGAAATGTAATTTCTCTTTACAAAACAATTCAGTTTGGTTGATAAGTTGGGTGTTGTTAATAAGTTTGTAATTCTATTTATTTGTCTAAAACTATATTCGTAACACCCGAATCCGATATCTTGCTTTAGATGACTAGTAACTTAGTCTTGCATCGCTTAGAAATATAATGTAAATAGAGTTTAAAAACCTTGAACAATCCACACCTTACAATTTTTTTTAGAAGCAAAAAGAAGTACTATATAAAAACAATACAAAGAGTATTTCAACCCATATATATACAACAAAGTCCCCAAGAACAAAAAGACATCACTCTTAAAAGGAGTAAAAAAGTCGCAAAGATATGAGCTTACATCAGAGAAATGCATTCGAAGAGGTCAACACTCCATTCATACCGAGCTAAAAACTATTTCCATGAAAGAATCTTAATTTCCTCTTTCACCTTTGCCTATTCAGCCACCCTATTAGCAAACATGCACCTATTGCAGCTTGGAAATGTAGCTTATTATCCATCATGGGAAGAGTTCAACTAGTCAAATCTGTCATTTATGGTATGCTTATATACTCTTTCCATATTTATGCTTGGCCTATCTCTTTACTGAATAATATTGACACTTGGGTGAGAAATATTATTTGGTCTGGAGACACTGAGGCTAGGAAAATTGTGACGGTAGCCTGGCACAAGGTTTGCACTACTTATCATGAAGGGGGTCTTGATTTGAGACCTTTAAAAGCTATTAACAAAGCTGCGATGACCAAGCTCTGTTGGGAGTTATTTTCTATTGACAAAGAGTGGGCCTTACTGCTGAGGGCTAGAGCTCTTAGGAATAATTTGCCAATAAATTATCATATAAGTTCCTCTCTTTGGTCAGGATTGAAAGAGTATGTTAATTCTGTGTTGGAGAACTCTAGATGGCATCTTGGAGATGGTATTACCATCAATTTTTGTTGGGATAAATGGCTTTCCAAGCCCATTGTCGAGTTGATGAACATTCCAAATAACTACCATTCCCAATTGTCTGCTTCAGTTAGTGACTTTTTCCAAGGTGGTCAGTGGCAAATTCCGGATGAGTTGTGTAGGCATTTCCCTACCATGGTTGCAGAGATTAAAAAGGTGGTCATTCCTGCTGTAGCTTATTCTGATAATCTTGTTTGGGAAACTTTTGACTCGGGGGATCTTTCCTTGAAAGAGGCTTATTTGTTTACTAGGCAATCACAACCTTCTTGTTCTTGGGGTAAACTTCTCTGGAGAAATTCCATCCCCCCCTCTAAATCGTTCTTGATTTGGTGGCTTCTTCATGACAGATTTCCAACTGATGACCAGTTTTGGAAATGTGATTGCAATATTGTTTCCTCCTGCAGCCTTTGTGGGGCTCATTATGAAACTACAAACCATTTGTTTTTCTCTTGCTCCTTTGCATCTCGGCTTTGGAATTGGTTAGGTAACTGTTTAAACTTCTTGATTGACACCACCTCCATTCATACTGTCTTGGAGATTTTTAAGCACTCTTGGAGTTCTCAAGCTACTGATGTGATTTTAGCTGGTATTTGCAACATTATTTGGGGAATTTGGTTAGCCAGGAGTAAAATTCGTTTTGATAACTTAGCCATTCCCATTGTTAGTCTTATAAACATGATTTCTGCTAACATCTCTATGGCAGAGAATTTTTCTAAAGGCCATATGAAATCCAATTGTGCAAATTTGATCATCCTAAAAAAATTCAATATCAATATCAAGCCGCCAAAAGCCCCAGTGATCAAAGAGGTAACTTGGAATCCCCCTATTTGTTATTGGACAAAGGTAAATACTGATGGTGCAGCAAGAGGTGCTCCTGGATTAGCTTCTTGTGGTGGAATATTTCGTGATAGAAGTGCAGCTGTTCTAGGTTGCTTTGCTTTTCGCATTGGTGAGGCTATGGCGCTACATGCTGAGCTAATTGGTGCCATGATGGCAATTGAGCTTGCTCACTAAAAGGCATAAACTCTGGTTGGAATGTGACTCCAAGCTAGTCATAAATGCTTTCACAAACCTTAAGATAGTTCCTTGGCATCTTAAAAATAGGTGGTTAAATTGCTTGCAACTCACTAGGAGTATGACCTTTGTTTATTCTCATGTTTATAGAGAGGGTAATGCCTGTGCTGATAGGCTAGCTAACTTTGATGCTTCAATTTCGGGATTTATGTGGTGGGATTTAGTTCCAGATTTTATAAAGGAAGACTTTTTTCGTAATAGGTTGGGTCTTCCTTCTTACAGGTTTTGTTGACCTCATGCTCGTTTTTTACTGTCTCCTTTTTGTTTCTGATTTTGGTGTGCTGCAAATGATTGATAATGACTTTGGTGCCAACATAGTTGGGATGGAAGCCATTATAGTGATGCTTTTGCATGCCATTACTGTTTTTTCTAGATCTAGATTCTCCATTATAGGCTGGATTTTCCTTCTTATTGGTATGACTTGTATTTTCATCCATGGGTTTTGGCCTAGTCCAACCACGTGTCTTTGTACATCTTTTTTCATTTTATTAATAAAATTAGAGGGAGAGTACACTTTTTCCTTCTTGATTTTTTTTCCCTAAGGAGGGTTTTGCATCAGAATGTTTTAACAAGGCTCCTTTCTTTTCTTTTGCTAAAAAAAAAAATGCACCTATTTCACAATGCCCAAACCACCCACAACACAATATGCCATATCAAACTCAAGCTTCATTTACCTCTCCCATGAGACCAAATAGGGATGGTAATGGGTACCATCTGGGTAGGGTACTATAGTACTTGTTCTCATATCCGCGTTTGAAAAAATTACTCGTGCCTGAGCCCGTGCTCGCGTGGGTAACAACTTTAGTACCGTTACTCATACCCTCTGGGTACCTAAATACTTTGTTACCCGCACTTTAATTTTGAAAAAGTAATAAATAATAAAAGAAAAATTATAACAATTAAAAAGGATACAAAGATCTTTTAAATCTACTCATAAAATATTACAAATCAAAGTATATATTAACTAAATAAAAATATTCAAAACATAACAAATGAGTAAATATCACAACAAAAAAAATATAGATGTTATAGATTTAGGGAGTTTAGAATCTTTAGATTAATTTTGTTTTTAAATTTTTTTATTATAGTTAAAACTATATATATATATATATATGCAGGTGCGGGGTGGGTACCATAGTATCTGTACCCTCACCCATACCCATTCAAATTTGCGGGTAATTATCTATATTTGCACACATACCCATTGTGCGGGTAATTACCCTACCAATCGTGAGTAATTTTTGTGGGTTCCCAATGGATAGGATACAAATTGTCATCTCAAGACCCAAATGAGCAAAACAAAGAATATAAAATGAAGAGATTCTAAGTCATCACCACAACAATCCCTAACAACTTGAAGATTGCATACCATACGTGAAAAGAAAAGTCACAACGGGCAAATAGGTGAATAATAAATTTTACATGATTATCACATAATACACACAAAGTAGCAGAAGCATCAGATATCACCCTCCTACGAAACAAATTAACTCAAGTAACGATCCTATCCAACAACAAATTACCAGGAGAAAACAATTACTTTTGACAACGACATGCTCCTCCACTGGGTGCACATGAAATAGAGGTCTGACTCAGGTAGCCAGGATTTTACTCGATAGAGTAACATAAGCTAAGAACCCCCACCAACCAAGCCTATCCATCACCACTTATCTTCCTCCCACAAGAGAGAAACGTAAGCCAACAGGTTCAAAAGCTCTCATACTCGTCCTTCTTCCCAAACAGAAAGTCTTTCCCTCCACTTGAGCTCTCAAACCCAAAGGCCTCTCACAAGCTCCCAAATTCCTGAACTGTACCTCCCTTTTATTGGAGAAAGAAAATAACCTCAAAAATAAATGAATCAGCGAGATGAAGGCCAACCAAACATAATGCCACAAAAAATAGGAGTTACACCCCTAATATTCCTTATACTTCCAACGAACCACTAAACAGAAGCTTCTTATATAAGTAACGCCTTGGAAAGGAAGATGTCCTCTCGCATCATCCATCATTGCACGTCCTAGAGCGCTGTGCCCCACTAAGCGGTGCTACCACTAGGCATATGACACATTTCCCAAAGGCTTTGCTTTGGTTTGGAAACACCAACCATCAATAATTGAAGGGATATGCAAAAGGACAACATTTAATTAGGAGTAAAAGGGTCAAGAAAGGCTACTCATATTGCACAACCCGACCAATCCTCATGCTTTGAATAAGACCTTAATGAAGAGGGTGTAAGCTTTCCTTGTCTGTGAAAAAAAAAGGAAATAAGACCTTGATGAACTCTAAAAGGCCAAAAATAGCAAGACCCAAAAGCCAAAAACAGTTAAGAAATAAGGATAACAAGTGAAAACAACAAAAACCCTATTTAGAATTATGAATTCAGCAAAAATTAGAGAACCCCAGATCCAAGCACTCACCAGTTGTAAAGGGAAAACATCAGAGATTCGAAAAGATTGAGTTTTGAGACGAGACAGAGAGAGATCGTCTCTATACTGCTTCTAAAATTAAAACAAAAGGGAAATAAAAACAAAGTGAAATTGCAAGAGAAATTGCAAACATAAATTGTAGAAAATATATCGAGGAATTACAAACAAAGGGTAGGCATAAACAGAAATTGAAAACAAAAAATCCCTAAACCTAAACCATCTCTGAGATGGAGAAACTACCTGAGATGTCTCCTTCGCAGTTTCGTTCGCTGTTCACAGTTTGGTGTCGCCATTGACAGTGGTCCAAGCTATTTTAAAGCCCACAAAGAGGGCTATAGTGGCGAGCAATAATTTCGTTCGCCGTTCGCGGTTCCTTGTTGACGGTGGTTACCGGAGGTCGTGGCATAGTGATGGAAGCAACAGTTATGGAAGACATGATGTTTGACGCAATAGGGCGCGCGCGGTGGGAAGCAGGGTTTGACGCAGTAGGGCGACACACGGAAGCAGTGGTGACGCGAATAAGACCAAACGATGAATTAAACATTAAGGCATACCGACGGTCTCATTAACATTCTGACGGCTCATGACATACCGACTGACAAAGTCATCGGTAAGTTGAGCGGGAAGAAATGCAGTGACTTAGCGATGGCCCATTCAGTCGGTAAATTAGTTACTTTCTTACCGACGGATAGTTCGTCAGTAAACATAGTCGCAAATATGTAGTGACCATACTGACGACCTCTGTAGTCGCAAAATGCTAAACTTACCGAAGACCCTGAAGCCGTTGATAACTGTTCATCGGTAATTAAGGTTTTTCTTGTAGTGAATAGGCTGGGATAAGGGGCAACTGATATGGGATTGGGCATCGAGCCCAATTAATCCATAGGCCTATAGGTGTAGCGACTGTTAACAAAGACTAAAAGGGTAAAAATGGCATAATGGCCAGGCCTTTTCACACTAAATGATTCCAAAATATTCCTCTGTTAGATTCCCTCTCACAATCCAAACAGACCAATATCCTCATCTTACTGATTAATTATGGCACAAACACCCTTTTACGGTATAAATACCCACACCTCGTGAGTAAAGGTATGTCACTAAAATCTATAAAATGTTACCCTGCCAAGACTTCCTCTCATCTAAGCATTGAAGTGTCTTTACCGATACTCCTCTCCTTTCCATTTATACTCCCTCCGTTTTCGTTTATAAGCAAAAGTCACTTTTTATATTCATTGAAAAATATATGTATCTGGTCCAAAATTGGACCAGATACATACATTTTTCAATGAATGTAAAAAGTGACTTATGCTTATAAATGAAAATGGAGGGAGTACATCACTAGATGATCTTCAGGAGCCAGCCTAGCTCATGCACAAATACTAGTCACTCTTTTTTGTTGTTCTCGGGTCTAAAAGTAGTAACATATGTTGAAGGCATAATGGCCCAGAAAAGAAATGTTTCTCAAATAGTAATAGTTATAGTCCAATTAATGGTCGTTGAAAAAGTATAGTTTACGCATTCCTTTTACAATGTCTGTTCTGTCTTGGTTTTATAAAATGAGAGTGATGGAAATTACTTGTGAAATTTGGTTATCGTCCTCTTTCGGGATCAATCATTATATAATCAACATGTCCATGTTCTATATACATAAGCATATACACATTGTTGTTGTTATCAACTGACTAATTAATTGGGTCTATCTGTGGCAAAAGTACATATATAGAGTATATATGTTTTCGAATCTGAATTCTCTGCAGTCGCAGAGATCCTGCATTCACGAAGTCGTGTTTTTTAACTGTCTGATGTAGATCAAACGGCTCAGATTTAAAGTCGGTATTTTAGATTTTAAAAATTAAAAAAAACATGCGTATTTTATAGGCCGTCCGATCGCTTGACTGCGTCGTCCGTACGACTGCAGCTAGTATATTTTTAGTACGGCACCATACTTATATTCGAGAATTTAAAACTCTGATATCTGATATAATTAAAATATCAAGCTAGCCAGCGATATATATGGAAGTTAATTTGTTGTAATTCTTGAAGAGAATATATATGTATTAATATTTGAATTTTTGCAGGTCAAATATTAAACTATGTAGCAAAAAAACAATTACGTTTATTTATATGAAACATGTAGGAAACAGATATAATAACGATTGTTAAAGTGGTAAGGTGGGATTGGTTATATATAGATAAAACAGTATAGAAAATTAAGTTTTAAAAAGGCTTTCATATTTAATAAACTCTTTTGCTTAAAAAATTAAAAAGGCTATCAATTATTAATTAATTCAACATAAAGGAAGGTTATTATTATATATGTGTGTGTAGTTTCTAACGACAACGTCACAGGGTTAAAAACACATTTTTTCTTTTCTTTATTTGATTGTATTTAAGTAGTTGCTTCCCACTTGTGATTAAGAACACCAATTATTCCATCAAAACATATACCGTAAGTCTGTGATTATCGCAAGATAAACGTGCCACAATTTTTTTATAGCAAATCTCTACAATGATCATGATAAGAAGTGTGTATCATTTTTTATTAGTAACATTCATCTTCTTTTTTTTTTCCCACGGGTCTCCTCCAATGGGGACAATCTTATTCGAGGTGTGTCGGGTACTAAATGTGGAAATCTCTCACAGTGAGAATTCAAATCTTAGTTCGCCACGTTGTGAGAAACTAGTCCCTTCCGCTAGACCCAACCCCTGTTGGTTTAACATTCATCTTATTAAGTCAGTAAATACAATGATCTTGGTGAGACAGACATACAACTTCAAGATTGCTTCCCAGTTGCTTGAATAAGTTCAATTTATTTTATGGTATTGAGTACATTTGTTTGTTTCATCACTAGTGCAGGAATAGGATAAAAAACAGGGGTTTAAAATCGGTTTTAAGAAAAACCGATTTAAAAGATAAACGCGGTGGCAATTTTGTAAATAATTGTCAAGCGTACTTTTAAATCGGTTTTGTTATCTTTCATCGGTTATCAAACACCCGATTTAAAGGGCTTAGAAAATGATCTAACTTTACCGTTAAATCGGTTATCACTGCGCCCGATTTAATAGGTGTTATTTACTGTAACAAAAAAAATGGTGTTATTTAAAACTTCTTATTTTATTTTTGGTCTTCCCTCTAAAATTCGTGACTCCTGCTCTTCTTCATCGGCCAAACCCTCTGATCTTGTTTCTTCAACCAAACCCATCGTCCAAAGCAGTTGGTCTTACGCTCCCTGCTCTTACGCCATTTTGAGAACCATCATCTTCTTCAAGGTCGTGGTAGAACCTACGAAATCCACGGCCTACTGCTCGGCGTTGTTCCCCATCTCTACTCGCCCGTTGTCGTGCCTCCATCCTGTCGCGTCTCCTTACGACAGCGGCGGTGCAGTTATTCGTGCCGTTTCAGGACCGCCACGAAATCAACAAAAGCGCTAACAAAAAGAGATTTGGGACATTGAAAAGGAGAAAGGGCAAGCATCGTTGTTGAATAGGCAAGCATGGATTCTGCTACAAGCTTGAACAAAGGTGAGGAAGCTCAACCTCATTGTATCACTCTTTTATATACCTAAAATGCCTTATTGGGTTTGTTGTTTTCAACGTTGCAAAGAGATTAATGCTCTTTTCCAAAACTCTTGATCCTTTTTTGGTGTTAAAGTTTAGAGCTTTCCAAAACTACGACCCCTTTTTTTGTTGTGATCATACTTGAGTCATATTTCTATGTTTGTGATTTTATTCTATAGTTGATTATGTGTGTTTTACTTTTTTTAATTGGCTGGAATTTAGCTTGATTTATATATGGAGTTTCATGATTCCTTTTGGTATGGATCACCCAAAATTAGTAAACAAGCGAGTCCCATTTTAACAAATCACACTTGCAATTCTAGGAGTTTTTAACTAGATGAAGTTAATTATGCAAGCATATACCTCTGAGGAAGAAGAAGTAGGAGGATAAGAAGGGGATGAAAGAGAGAGTGGTAAGTGATAATGGTGTTGTTGGAATGGAGAAGGCGAGTTGGTGGAGATGGAGTAAGGGGAAGAGGGAGGAAGTATATAGATATGGGAAGGAGAACATAGAGAGTTAAGTGAAGAATTCTCTTAATGTTGAGAAGGACTTATCATTGAAGGGGTTTGTGCTTCCCATTTTCAAAGGGATTTACACTTTCTTTGCTGCCCCTAATGTTTGTTTTGTGGTGTTGTCAATTTGAGAGGTTGAAGAAAGAAAAAGCAGTATTTTATTTTCTTGGTTCTTGCTTTTTCATTCTATTTTGCTTTTTTATCTTCTTTTTCACTGAATTTTGCAAGGCTTAATTGTTTTGTATTTTTTCTTCTTGTCACCGAATTTTGCAATGCTAAATGTGATTTCAAGCTCACGGTGATTATTTCTTGGAGACATGATTTTGAGTAATAATGTTGATGGTCTCTCTTTTATTTTTAAGCCTTGGGGAATCTTTATTACTAAGCCAATCTTTATTTTGCTATGTTTATATCGAGGCTAAGAGATGCATGCATGCCAATTGTGCTTATTCAATTAAAGATTCTCGGCAAGTGAAGTAATACTGTGTGCATTATATTGTTATTCATCAATTAGTAGCCTTTGTTGAAATTTCTCTTGATATATACATCATATAATTTTACCTATACTCATATGCAATCATACCCTCTTATGATATTATACTAATACAAGTTTATATTTTCCTTCGGATGTACTTAAAATCACGGAAGAAAAGTTTGTGTTTAATTAATTAGCAAATTTTGTGTTAAAAAAAGTTCTTACAATGATATTGCCCAGTAGAGTTTTGGTTTAAAAGCCCTCTCTTCCCTAGATAGTTATCTGATCCTTGAGTCCTTGCATCTAGATTTCTGAATGGTATCCTATCTCAAAACTTATATCTAACATTCCTTTCTCAAAGGTAGTCATTGAAGAAGCGTCATTACGCCTTATGCATTGCCTAATTTTCTGGAATTGCAATTTATTAATGTCAAGGTATAGTATCTTAAATGAGATGTATTTTATCACACAAAGAAGACTTAAATGGGTTTATAATTGAGGTAGTCCACTTAAGGCGAGAATCCGGATTGTTACGTGTTTTGTGTGTATGTTAGGCATGGTCTATATCTGTGAAAGAAGAGGAAAGATGAATTTATTGGGATTTGGAACAATTTTTAGTAGGCGCTAGATTTTGCTACTAATTTACCCTTATTTATAAATGTTTACGGGAATCTGGAAAAAGGCAGTCAATAGAAGAAAAAGAATCATATAAAGTCACTTCTTGTTGCATAGTTGAAAGAACATTCTTAGCCGCCTCTGAAATTGAGTCTTCTTTAGAAGAGGTAAGGTAACAATTAGGTGAAATTACGATTTTAGTGCATCATGTCTTTAGGATATAGAAGTGGGCCTTACTTAATGGAAAATGACTTTGGTGGATGTTGTTGTATGTCTTTAGGATGTCAAGGTGATGTTATCTTCATGTTTTCATACTCTCAATCCCATGCTGATTAAAGGATAAAGACATTAGGCGTGGCCTCAAAGCGGGTAATGTGGAAGGCAAAAAATTTTGGCATTATTTTTTTATCGAGAAAAGAAAAGCAGGACTTGAGAATTGTAGGATTAGCAATTTAATAAAATAGGAGACAAATCGGGGTGCACTTTGATTCAAATTTCATGATCCAAGCTGTTTTGTGTATTGATAACTACATTTTAGGTACAATTTAAAAGTTGATTTTTATAGATAATTTTTAGCCATATGGCCATTACCTGAAACCATGGTTACGCAATCTGCATCCTTGCTTCAAATGTTTTGAACTTTGGTGTGTCTATGCATTTATTAGTAATAAAAATAAAGAATAATTGTCAATTATACATGACTATATTGAAGGTTTCTGATGAAAAAGTTTACGATTTTATAACTTCATTTTTATGCTAATTTCCTACTTTTCTTCGATTCATTATCGTGACATTAGTTCTTATTGTATCAACTTTAATTGACAATGGTATTAAATTATCCTTTGATTAAATTAATATAATTATTATATAAAGCTGGTTTGAGTCATTTTGAATAGAATCATAGCACCAGTTTTTGCTCAAAGTCAGTGTGAATTACTGCATCTACTTAGTTTGGACAATATTTATTCCTTCAAGTGTAGGTTCACTTTATATATCCATTTGATCGAGACCTATCTCATTAGAAAGCTAAGAGGTATTTGAAAGTGATCAGGTTGATGTAAAATCATGTTTCTATCAACACTTATTCCTCTTTTCTTCCTCAATTTGATCAAAAGGAGCAATAGATTTTGAATCGACATGTTCTTTTTTTTCTTGACTTTTGAATAGATCATGTCCTTTTAGTTTCCTTATTCTACTCTGTACGTACCATGTTCTTTTTTCTTGACTTTTGTGAGTTCATGTGAGATGAAGTATATGACATGTTATTAGATAAATATTTTGATTAACAATCAATAGATTTTGAACTTGATTATTTATTCTTAATTACTTGAACAAAGATATGGATCGTAGTTGGATGCAAAAAAATCATGAGTGATGAGTATGAGAATGGAGTGGAAGAGTTTCTAGAATTTGCTCAAAAAATCTTTCCAATAGTAATGGAAAGTTTTGTTATCCTTGTGTTAATTGTTTGAATATTAATCCACTAGAAGTTGATGAAATCACGGGATCATCTTAGTGTTGATAGGATTTGCGAGTTATCACGACATGGATATGGCGGTGAAGTGTTACATAAGCGAGTGTGTCCTGAGAGAAAGTTGATGTCGACATGGACGATCGACTAGAAGACATGATTCGTGATATTGGGCATGAGTCTTTTCGGCGTGCGTGTGTATGATACTACTATCATTGACAAGGAAGAACCTTTGTATCACGGGGGTGCACAAAGTTTACGGTTGTCGGTGTTGAGATTGTTCAATCTGAAGGCAATAAGCGGGTGGGTGATAAAGCTTCAGCGAATTGCTTGAGTTGTTGAAGGACATGCTTCCAGAAGGTAACACATTGCGAGCAGTAACTATGGCGAAGAAGATATTGTGTCAGATGGGTGTGGGGTATAAGAAAATACATGCCCCAATGATTGCATATTGTCTTAGGAGCGAGTTTGAGAGAGTTGAATAAATTGCCCAGCGTGTAATACATCCGCGGTACAAAAAGAAGGATGATGATGATGATAGTTGTGAGGTGAGCACAAAGGGTCCTCTGCGAAGGTTTTATGGTATCTTCCAATTATTCCTAGGTTTTAGCGATTGTTAAGCCAATGTAAATGTATAAAGAACATTAGATGGCATCACGGATAGTGAGGACTTGTGATGGAGCGGTCGCCCATCGGTGATTCTTTGCAATGGAAGAAAGTTGATTCTTTGTTTCGGTTTGGCAATGAGCCAAGAAACCTTGAGCTTGGACTTGCTACGGATGGAATGAATCCATATGGTAAAAGCGATAAACATAGTTCATGGCCTGTTCTCCTTGTAATTTACAACCTATCTCCTTGGTTGTGCATGAAAGCGCATAATACATTATGTTATCTATGATGGTTGAGGACCACACAGTAGGAAATGACATAGATGTTTATTTGAGTCCCTTGGTTTGAAGACTTGAAAGTGTTGTGGCGGGGAAGGCATTGATGTGTTTGTGGACATTCCAGTGAATATTTCAAGTTGCGTGCCATGTTATTTTGCACCATCAATGACTTTCCAGCGTATGGGAACTTATGCGGGTATAGTGTTAAGGGCATAAAGCGTGTCTATATGTGAAGAGGCCGCGTGCTACTATCAACTACAACATGGAAGGAAAAGCCATTTTACCTTGGGCATCGGAGATTTCTCGAGGCGTAATCACCCGTATCGTAGATTGAAAAAGCTTTTAATGGATTACTGGAGAATGAAATTGCTCCAAAGGCCTTAACTGGAGAAAGAAGTTTATCAGCGCCAAAAGGACATCAATGTTAAATTTGGAAAAAGAAAAGAAATCACATTGAGAAAAAATGGAAGAAGAATTCGGTGTTCTTTGACGCTTCCCATCTTAGTCGATCTTGATGTAAGACAACTTTGTATTGATGTGATGCATGTGGAGAAAAATGTGTGTGATAGTGTTATTGGGCAGCTTCTCAACATTCAGGGCAAGACAAAAGATGGTGTGAAAGCTTCGTCTAGATCTAGTTGCGATGGGTATAAGAAAGCGAGTTAGCTCCACTTGAGTAACGGGACATATTTGCCACCAGCATGTCATACCTTGTCAAAACAAGAAAAAAGAAGTTTTTGCGAGTGTCTACGGGGCGTGAAAGTGCCACAGGGTTACTCTTCAAATGTCAGGAGTCTTGTCTCAATGAAAGATCTCAAGTTACTTGGGTTAAAGTCTCATGTTGCGTCTTGATCTTGACAGCTGCTACCGGTGGCTATTCGTGGAATCTTACCAAAAAAGGTTCGTCTTGCCATAATTAGGTTGTGTAAATTCTTCAATGTTGTATGTAGCAAAGTCATTGATCCTCGAGAAGTTGGAGGTTGGAAAATGAGGCTACTTTATTATCTTGTGCCAATTGGAGATGTATTTTCCTCCCTCATTTTTTTGACATCATGGTTCATTTAATTGTCCATCTGGTGAGAGATTAGAGTGTGTGGTCTGTTTATTTAAGGTGGATGTACCCTATCGAGAGCGATACATGAAGCTATTGAAAGGGTATGTGAAGAATCAATACGATCCAGAAGCATCTATTGTTGAAAGGTACATCCTGAAGAAGCCATTGAGTTTTGTTCGAGACTACTTGTCGAAGCGAGACACGTGGGGGCTTCTAAGTCTCGTCATGAGGGTAGATATGAAGGTAAGGGTACATGAGGTCTAAAAGTTAAGAGCATGAGTCGGCGGAAGTGCTTGAGGCACACTTGTATATATTGAATAACAATGATGAGGTTGAACCTTACTTGCATCTTCTCACAAAAGGATTGTCAAATCCAAAAACCCTCGAATGAGCGAAAAATGGGTGTTGAGTGAGCATAACAAGACATTCCTAAATTGGTTTAAAGAACATGTTATGAATGATGATCTTAACACGATACATTAAAATGGCTAGCAAGCGCAGCTTTAATGTCTTATGTTGGAGTGGATATGATATCAATAAATTTTCCTTCTATACAAAGTCACGAGGATGACAAAATGCAGGTACCAAAGCGATTGGGGTTATGGTCATGGCTTCTTCCATGCACTTCTCTAGTTCGAAGGATAAAAAACCCGTTCTGGCATCCATAGCTTACTTTGGGGTTATTGAAGAGATTTGGGAGCTCGATTACTGTAAATTTAGAGTGCCTGTTTTTAAATGTAAGTGGGTTAACGATACTTGATGGTGTCTGATGAATTTGGATTTACATTGGTGGACCTTGACAAGGTAGGTTATAAGGGCGAGCCTTTCATCATGGCATTCCATGCAAAACAAGTGTTTTATGTCAAAGATCCTTCTAACAATAGGTTGTCAGTGGTCCTACAAAGAAAAAGCATGCATGAGAGTGATGAAAATCAAGATTCAGCTGTAGATATTTATGACACTCCTTCTTTCTCAACACCTACTTTCCTTGATGAAGATGAAGTAGACGATGTATATGCCACTCGTGATGATCATCGGGGAAGGGATTTTGGAGGATATTCAAACTTGACCCACGAAAGACTTTATAGGTTAATGCATGTTTTTTTTTTATCCATGGTTTGTATTATTGTTAATACGTGTTTGTTATTTATTCATTATTTATCCGATATTATTGTTTCTGACCTTTATTATTTTTGTTAAAATAGGCATCATGGTTGATTCATCAGAACACTTCTACAAAAAAAGCCTAGGCGTGTCACGAAGTTCTGAGGATTTGGCTTCTTTGGGCGTTGATCTGGGCATAAGTTTCCCATTGAGTTTGATGCTTTTACTGACCAACCTATAGGTAACTACGCAGCAAAATTCAAGAGTTATGTGGGGATGCTTGCTCGAAGCAAGGCTAGTATCTTGGCGAAAAGAGTGGAGTAAAGTACACGATGGAGTAAAAGAAAAGATTTGGGAGGATATTTTGGTATTTACCTTTACACTTCTACGTTTGTATCTTTATATTGTGTAATTAAGCATATATATATATATATATATATATATATATATATATATTATTTACCTTTACCCTTCTATGTTTCTATACTTAAGGAAACCTTTGACACTCCTGATGATGAAAATCGTAAGAAATACTGGAAATCTTATGCGGGTGAAGCGTTGGAAGAGCTTAAGGCGGTGCTCACCGAGGACATACATATTTGGGGATGGAGATAATAGCGGCAATACAGCGCCATGTGCTAAATGCGGTTTCATTGATGTGAAACATGGCGTTGTTTGTTAAAGTCGAGAGGAGGAGGAGTTTGAGTTAGTTTCATTGATGGCGAAACATGGCGGTTGTTTTGTTTAATTTTTCTTGATTTTGTTTTGTGATGTTTATGTGAGAATAAAAGGCGAAAGCGATTTTTGTTACCTTATGCCGTATGTGAATGAGTA
The DNA here is from genome assembly GCA_037113605.1 of Calophaca sinica. Taxonomy (NCBI): domain Eukaryota; kingdom Viridiplantae; phylum Streptophyta; class Magnoliopsida; order Fabales; family Fabaceae; genus Calophaca; species Calophaca sinica. The sequence continues at coordinate 36,687,570 of CM073731.1, forward strand.
AGTAAATGATACTAATTGTATTGTTAAATTGCTTCACTAGTTTTTTTTTGTCTATCGATTACGATACACCATTAATGTTACTTGATATTGCGTGACCATTGGCAATTCTTGGTCATTTTGCCTAGTCAAAATGTTGTAATACGGATGTTATTTGCATTATAAGCCAAGCACAACCATTCTGGCGCCAATTTGATTTGTAAGCTTTTGTTTGTCACAATTAACTTACTTTGTGATATGTATTATTTAGTTTATAATTTACTTATCATGAATATTTTGTTATCGAGAAATTTGGATATCATAAGGTGACAGTGGTTTGAAAAAAAAATAAACACGAATGGCTTGTGCCTTTAGTAAGTAACTTAAAATTTGAGATTCATTTTATAAGCTATCTTATGTGTATAATAATTTACTCATTATATTCAACTTTGGTATTCATTAATTTGTAAGTACGAAACAAGATAATGGATATACTTGTGGAGGTACTATGTCATGAAACATATGTTGACCATTGTCAGCTGAGGTTGTTGTTGATAATTGGAAAGAGGTAATACAATTTTAACCTTTGCTATTATGCACTTTTTAACATATTGGTTTATTTTCTTTGGTTTAACGTAAATATAATTTTGTTTGACTTGCGAAATTCAATGATCAGTCACCATTTGATACTAAGAAATTGGCGGCGTTGACAAACTTGGCGAGTTTTTAAGAATTTATTAGGAGCAAAAGCATAAGAAATGACTAATGAAAATGTACTTAGAGTGCTGTTTTATCATGTTTTTGTTTAGCTTGATGAATTGTTGAACTAGTGTAATATGTGAAGTGATGGCATTGGAAACTAGTGTATGCATCTTAACTTGATGATTTGTTGAACTATATGTAATATGTGAAGTGATGGTATTTTGATGTTAGTTTGCAAACTAGTTAAATGGTTTTTCTGAATTACATTGAATGGTATTTAAATTGTCTTGAATGGTTATGGTTTATAAGTTATATGAAAACAAAAAAAAAGGGAAAAAAATAAGGTCTTTTAAATCAGTTACTTTAAAACCCGATTTGAAAAGTGTTCATCAGTATTTATGCCTTTTAAATCGGTTATCGACCTTTTAAATCGGTCTTTCTAAATCGATTATCCGACCTTTTAAATCGGTTAAATAACGATTTAAAGATAATTTCCACGTTAACAATGCATCTTCATCGAGACGCGGACATTTCATCGGGTAAATACTTGGATTTAAAAGGTATTATTAAATCGGGTATGCGAGAATTTTTAAATCGGGTAAATATTTGATTTAAAAGGGTTTTTAAATCGGTTATTCGACCTTTTAAATCGGTTAAATAACCGATTTAAAAGGGTCTTTTAACTCGGTTCAAAAAACGATTTAAAAAATTCCCACATACTATCACGGAAATATTAAAATCGGATTCAAAACCGATTTAAAAGGGTTGTTTTAACCGATTTAAAAGACCTTTTCTGCATTAGTGCATGTGTCTTCTTGTGCCCTTTGTTGGGACCAAGTGTAGTCGAGTTTACATTTGATTGTTTCATGCGTCTTTTCCTCTTCGGTGTGTGTTGAGATTTCGGCAAGTGTACCGAATCGTACAAGTAATACAGTGAAAAGTAGAATATTGTCTCCACGAGAATTGTGATCGATTAATTAACTCAACAAGTTTGTATTGATTTTGAACGAGAGTCAAATTCTTGGTATATGAAATTGAGGATAATTGTAACGATAACAAAAACAATAACAAACTATTTGAATTCGCATAATTAAAAACGACTAGGGGTTGAATCCTCTTGTATTCACTCTCACTCTCATGCATTTAATCTACAATTAACACAAGTTATTCCATACAATTTGAAGTTCGAATCATCTAAATTAGTTTAAGGACAATCTCTTGCCTCATAAACCCTTTACTCTAACTAAAACCCCTAATCTCTTAGGTGATTTATAGTTAGGTTAAGCAATAAGAATAGTGATTCATAAGAACACATAATCACAAAGTTATATCCCTATACTCATCATGATTATGGCTAACAATCCCAATGTCAAGTTCAAAACCTCAATTTCCCAATTGTGAGATGAACCCAAAATCAATTTGATAGTGATCAATTACCAAAAGCATTAAGAATAGAGATGAAGGATCAAATATAAATGAAATAAACTTGCATTGATATAAGTAAATCAAACTACATAAGAGTTTTCACAAAATTCATCTAACCCTAGCCTAAAAGAGTTTAGTTATTCATAGAGAACGAGAAACCAAACCAAAAAATTGAAATAATGATAGAGAACCACTCCATTGATGACTCAAATCCTTGTTCCCAAGCTTGAATCCTCTTTGGAGATGGTGGAAAGTGAAACCCTAGCACACCTTGACGAGCCCCCAGCGTTTTTAGGTCTTTGAAATGGTCCAGAATGCCTCAAATCAGTCAAAACACAAGTTTTTAAGTGAATTAGCACGACCAGTGCGCTCTGCGCGTAGACAGACAGCAAGGGACCAGAATTAGCGCTCTGGATGCCCTCAAGGTGCGCTCTGTGCGCTTATTGTGCCCTCCTGCACCCGTTCTTCCATGTTGTGTTGCATTTTTCACCTCTGTAAAGTCTGAATTAGCTCACGGTATCCTCATGAAAGTTGAAGTTACGGATCTTAGCTTCCAATGGCTCCGGTTTCATCTCATTTGGACACCTAAAACTCCAGATATGATTAAAACATCGAACAAGTGTCAGGTTGAGACAGCATCACCTTATCAATGTGTAGCACAAATTACCCCAATTTAGAAATTGATTTAGGTCTCGATTTCTTCATCAAAGTTGTAGATAATTCTTCTATCTTTCCAACAAGACCAAGATCATCTCATTCGGATTAGTGTGGCTCAAGATATAGCTTTTGGAATCTTTCTTTGTCAGGAAACAGCGCTTCCAGACGCGCTTCCAAGTCAATCCTTTGGTTATGCTCTCATTCCTGTGCACTTAGAGATAAAAAACTATAGAAAACACTAATGCACAAATGTTAGAACGGGATAAAGTGAATACACTGAATCACGCAATTTAAGCTCAAATTCACTTCAAAAGTTCTTCATGCATCATGCAAAACTCAACTTTGGCTTTATAAATATTCATGTGATGAAGATTTATCAGTGTGGTACTCTATAGCCAGGTGGCTGGGGTGGGAACTTGTGCTGCCTCAGAACCTCTACCAGGTATATCTTTTGTTCTGCTCATTTGGTCTTGGGCCACATTGGAAACGAGGGATGGCTTTGATTTGGCATTGGGCGGTGTGGGCTATTTGAGAGGCGCGCAATAACTACGTTTTCTCTAGTATAGCTACAGATCCTGGGGAGTTGGTATGATTCAATTTCTATCTTGGAGATGGTTTCTAGCTAGGGTAACTCGGGTACATGTCTATTCTATGAGTGGTTTGTGATTCCCTTGGGGTGTTTTGGTAGGTAGTTGGTGTTATTGTTGACCGGTTCATGTCGACTTATGGGGTATCACCCCTTCTTGTTTTGTTGCTCTTTTTGTTGGTGGGGGTCATGTTTGGTCTTGTTGTATGGGCTAGAGTACCCTTAGTACCCCCTCTCGTGTCGTTAATTTTAATAATACAACTTTTGCTCTTTAAAAAAAATTATTTTATGGTGTATATCATGTGTTTTTTTCCTATGAGTGATTGATTATTTTTGCACTTCTCAAACAAAATTTTTATTAAATAATGTAAATATCATGAAAGAAAAAACTCAAAAATTTAAAAGAATCATTGTTTAATATTATAGAACGCCTGAGGGAAAAGATAAACACGGCTAGAATAAAGCGATTTAGCGACTAGTTTTAGGGATGGAAAAGTAAAAATCCGTCTCTAATTTTGGGGTTGCAAAGCTTAGTGACAGACATAATTTTAATTTCTTAATTCTCTCAATTCTGTTTCAAATTCACACAATTTATTTTGATATTTTATAAGAAATTTTGTTATATCATTAATTTCTATACTATTTCCTTTACTTATAAAATAATCTAATCTATCACACAACTTTGCTACTATATTTTTTGTTTCATTAATAAATTCTATAAGTTTTATAATTCGTAATTCCTTTTCAATTTTGTCTATATTCATCTTCTAATATTTTAATATTTTGTTCTATTATTAAAAATTCTATTTTTTAATTCTTGCCAATTTTCATCAGTTGGTCTTTCAGGCCATTGCATATAATAATCAAATGATCTATAAAGTCTTTCGAATTCTATTTTTTCACGTTGTATTTGTCTTGAAACCATCTCTAATTTATATTTTCTTATTTCTTCTTCAGAGATACCATATTTATCCATAATTAATTAACTTTATAATCATAGTGCTCTGATACCATTTCTACCAGAGTGCGCGGTCACACTCATTACCAGTCGGTTTATGCCGCTGGCCCTGATTTAACAGCAGTAGAAAGGTACCTACTAGGCTTACTGGTTACCCACCGTAAGGTGAACCAACACCACAAGAGCGGAGAGTCAGTAATTGCCGCATTTCCTTATAGAGTTCTCTTGGGTGCAATGCCAACTTTGGATGGTCTATAAGCTCTGATACCAGTTAAGTTCGTAGCTCTGGTTAAGTCCATGATTTCAAATAAATCTTTCGTTGAATTTATTCTAATTTCTGATAAATTCTTTCTAAAATTCTCTAAGATATATTTTAATTCTTTAATCTTCATCTGCAAACCAATCTTCTTCTATATCTAATTCTGCGAAATAAGTTGGAAGTCCTAAATAATTTTCTGAACTATCTTCTTGTATTTTATTTTCTCTTGGGAGATTTAAGTACCACAATTCTTCATTTGTTTCATTTTTATATACTATAGATTGTGAACAAAGTTTTCCATATTCTTCATATATCTTTGTTTTTATTTCTTTTGGTAGTTCTTTTTTTTATTTCTTTTTTGGTAGTTCTAATGACCATATATATTTTAATTTTTCATAAAAATCTTTATCTTCATTTTCTATTGCATCTATATGTAATATACTAAGTTTGTCATTTAGTTTTATTTCTATCTCTATTATTTTGTCATTTATAGTGAACTTGGCAGTATTTATCTTTTTCTTTTCTTAGATCTTTCAAGATTTTCTATTTTTACTTGTATATTTTCTTTTATTATAAGTATATCTTCTATATCTCTCCTATTTCTTTCATTTAAATTTCTTTTTGGATAATCTTTTAATATTCTATGAAAATATTTAATCTCATTTCTAATCTCTTCTTTTCTTAATTCCAAACCATTCATATTTTATTTCTTATATATAAATCTAATTCATTTACCTGATTAGCTAATTTATTTATTTTGTTTTCTTCAATTTCTTCCGGTTCACAAAATCCAATCGGTTTTGGTATTAATAATTTTGGTTTTCTTTTGCATGTTCCTAGATCTGTTGTTTCATTTTTCTTAGGATAATAAATCTTTCATATATCTTCAAATAGACTTGGGATGTCTATCCTATCATTATTTCTAAATGTAATACTATGATATGAGTTTGTTAATGCATAATTAACACAATAAATAATTGAGAAAATTTTATCTCCTGGTTTCATTAAATTTCCTCTTAAGAATTTGTGTTCAAGAGTTAGTGATTGATCTAATCTCTGAGTATTTAAAGGTATTCCAATATTTGGATGAATGTCAAATTTTAATTTTACATAAGCTAAATTTTCTTCTATTACTCATAATATTTTATCTTTTGGATCAGTGATTCTATCATCCTTTAATATCAATTCTATCGGTGAATTTATTCCTTCTTGGAAAGTTGCTTTTATCAATACTTGTATTGCTTCTATATGAATATATCCTATTTTCTTACTATGTTCTTCTTTCTTTATATTTCTTTTTAATTCCATAAGTTTTTTCTTGTTTAATAACTGTATACAGGTATTTTCTTGAGCGTCTGCTATATCTGTTGGTGCTTCATTAATTATTTTTTCATAGTATATTATATTTTCTTTTTGATTAAATTTTTTCATTAACCCCTTAAATTTTTCCTTTCCTTTAACTCCTTTCATTTTTTTTGACATAAAACATCTAATGCATTTCATTCCAAATCAATGAGTCAATACATGCTGGGATATCAATGTAATATTGGGGGCTAGCTGTCACAATGGCCTCCTTTGCTAACGTGTGAGCAACCATATTAGCATTCCTCCGGGTAAAACTCACATGAGAGTTTGAACAAAAAGAAGAAAGTAAAGAGTGACTATGTTTGACTATGAACAAAAAGAAGAAGTAAAGAGTGACTATGTTTGACTATGCATCCAAATTATGTGTTATCCAGGATAGAACTTTTAAACGCATCCACCACGATTTTGGAGTCCATTTCAAACACGACATCCTTGAAGCCCAACTCTCTGATTCACTCAACAGCAACTTGCAACCCAATTGCTTCACCCACTCTTACATCAACAATAGGGTGAAACCACTGGCTCTTTGCACCCACAAACAGACCAAACTCATCCCTCAAACAAATACCAACACCCACTCTATTTTGTGCTCGAGAAAAGGCAGCATCACTATTGCACTTCATAAAGCCTGGGGGCAGTTTTTGCCACTTTCCCGAGTCACCTCCACGGTCAACCACTTGTTCCCGACGCTTGTGATGTGGACTCTCCCTAGCTTTCTTTCATATTTGCATCTTTTGACAAATCTAAGTCTTCCTGTTGTATTTTTTGAAATAATGTTGGATCCATTAAAATACTTCCTTCATAATTTCCATCATGTTCAGTAATCTCTAAGAGTTTAATATCATTATTATCTATTTTTTCTCTTTCCATTTTAAATCTAGTTTAATTCTTATATATGCCTAACTAAAGCATATAATAATAATAATAATAATAATAATACTAACAATATTTATATTATTCAAGAAAAGTTAAGTAAATATGTCTGACTATGCTTCTGAATAATTGTTCAAGTAAAAGCCCAATGTTGCTTCTACAGTTCTCCATTAAGTGTTGAATGCTAAGTTTAACAAAGTTTGAGTAGAAAAAATAACAACAAGAAGGATAAGTGGAATGAGTAATTTTATTTATGATAAGTGGAAATTTTACAAGGTAGGTTGGATACACTCTCAAGTATCCGACTAGCTCTTAGAGAACTAGCACAAATTTCCTAAAGGAAGCACTTCTCACATATGAGAAATTTTTCATTCGAAAAACTCTATCTTCCAACCTCATAGAAAGGCTTATTTATAGCCTAAATGGCCTAGTACTATTTACAAGGGCACTATGGCACTACATAAGTGATTTACATCAAGACTCCAATAATTCTACATTGTTACAAGCTTTTTCGTATTCATTAAATTGTCTTTCACGTGGACACACACAAAATACTCCAGAGTCTTCATTCCTCCACTATTGCTTCAAAGTCTTGGTCTTTCTCCTCTATCACTTTGTCGGCAATAATTTTATCCTTGATGCATCTTTCACATGCATGGTCTTTGCTTTCTTTGATCATAGTGCATAAATTATTGAGGACAAATGACCTGTATTCCATTTAGGGTCTTGATAGTGTGTAGAAAGCTGCCTCAAAGTTTGTCAAAAGACTCATATATTTTTCTTTTATTTCTTTATTGTTGGTCTTGCTCAAAAGCAAAATGTAGGGTCCTTTGTATAGTACTTTGATGTAAGAGCCTTTTCCAATGCCTTGACATTGAGAGAAAATACTTGCCAACTGGTTACTTATTATTTGAGTAATTAATTCTTCCCCATAGACCGTTTCATTAGGTTCATCCTTCAAAGGAAAATTATTATTGCTTATTCCAATAAAAACCAAATGCTTAGCTGGCTGTTTAGTCGTAAAATCTGGATAAGCTGAGCAAAACTTTAGGAAAATATTTTTATCTCCTGCAATATTTCTTTTGTAAGTTTTTTTAGTTTTAATTCTACTAATTTCATATCTTTGTTATTAATTTTTGGATCTAAAGGATTTTCAATACAAACTTTATCTAAAAGTTCTTTAATATGAGCTGATATTTCTCTTCCTGGTTCTAAATTTATTAGTACATGACAAATTTTTCTACATGCTATTTCTATTATCTCACCACGTTTCAGCTTAGTAAACTCTGATTGTTTTTTAGAGAAAATACTTTCCGAATAATCAACAATTAGAATATTTATTATTTCTCTTAATTATTTTCCTCTAATATACGGTGTCTTTAGTGATATATATTCTAAGTTTTGGCAAAAAGATGCATATAATCTTAAGAAATTATTTCCTATTATCATATCTAATCCAGTTTCTTGTTGCTAGACTGTAGGTACTATAAATAATTTATTTTGAATATTTAATGTAATTCTTTTGGCTACCCATAATAATTGATGTATCGATCCACCTGCTATTTGTATTTTTAATCGTTTTTCTAAATTTTCCTATTTACTAAATAATGCTTTTGTTGCTATACAAATGCTTGCCCCTGTATCTATATATGCCTCTATTTCTTTATTCTCTTTTTTAATTCTTATTTTAATATAAGTACTATTCGGATTATGTTTCTTCTGAAGATAATTCATTCTCTGAATATTCATATATACTCTCTTCGGTATTACTTAATTCTTCTTTTAATGGCTCTAAATCATATATTTTGTATATTCTTTTTATTAATTTTTATTTTTCTTTAGAGTCTTTTTCTTTCTTTTGTGGACATTTATTTGCATAATGACCTTCTACATTACATATCCAGCATACACATTTCTTTTTTCCTTTTGGACAATATTTTTTCGGTGTTTGTTGTTTTCTCCTAAAATATTTTTTCTTAGGATTTTTATAAGCCGTTTTCTTTGGATAGGTTTTTCTTAGTCTAGGTTTTCTTTTATAATATCTTCGCTTTCTTTTTTGCTGATTACACCCATAATTTCCTGTTTTTTCTATTTCTGGTATATCACAACAAATTACATTTCTTCCTTTATTTAATTGCCTAATTGTTTCTCTATTTAAGCACTGTTGTCTTAATTCATTATATAAGATTTGTGTAATTCCTCATAAGGTATTACCAGTTTCAGCAGGTCTTAATTGCCATATAGATCTTATCTTTTCATTAAGTGGATATGGTAATTTATCTATAAATATTTCTTTATATACTTCATTTACCTCAACACTTAGTTCATAATAGTATTTTTCATATTTACAGATAAAACTTTCTACTTCACACATATTACAAATTTGTATTCCATTCAAGTGTGCTTTTGCTTTTTCTTGTAAAAACTTATTTACCTTTTCTTTATGTTCAAGGATATTATACCCTATAAACTCTAAGTAAATAAAATTTATAATTTGTCTAGCAAATTCTTGATTATCTCTTACATATCTAGCATAATGTTGTCAATCTTCCTCACTTATACTTGTTAGAAATTTTTGTACATTTCCTGTTGTTTTATAAATTATTAAATTTCTAACATTTGGTAAGTCTAATTTAGTAAATATTTCATCAGTTGCTATTAGTAATGTTATCTCATTAGTCCATTATAATAGCACCTCTTCTTTATTTCTTGCACAGTCAATATTTAGTATATTTCCTTGTCTAATATTTTCATAATGTGGTTTATACTCTTCTTGAATTTTAATCCATTTACCACTCTTTTTCGAATATCCTTTTTTATTCATTGTTTCATATTCATGTTTTCCCATGTACTTTCTTGATTCCAATGTTCTTCCCATTTTCTTTTTGATCTAACATTGCTTGTTTCTTCTTTTTCCATAAATATTTCATCGTAATCTGATTCTGATTCCGATGAACAATAATTTGATATTACTTCTTCAGTTTCCTTGTTAGCTTCTATTTGTTCCACTTTTAGTATTTGTTTATTTTCTTCTTCAATTATTGTCAATTGTTCTAATAATTGCTGAATTTCTTCAATATCATTTGACCTTTTTAAGGTCTCCATATATTCTTCTTTTATCCCCTCCATGAAGATACTGATCTTAGTAAATTTGAGGATTCATATTTTATTATTTCTGATTTTTGATTTATTAATTCTTTTAAATCTTTTATTGTTATACTTCTATTATTTTCTTCATACACTACAAGAAAATCTGTGAATACCGTGGGCTAAAAGCCCACGCTAATGTCCAAAAGTCGTGTGTAAATAGGATATTACCGTGGGCTCACCGTGGGACACATTCCGCATGTTATTTACTCGACGATAACTGTTACCGTGGGCCTTTTTTGTAGGCCGTGTGTAATTAACGTGGGCCTTGGTCGTGTGTAATTATCGTGGGCCAATTTTCCAAGTAATTGGCAAGATCATTATCGTGGGAAAGAGCCCACGATAAAATGAAAAGGCATTTTAAAAAAAATAATAATTAAATTTAACCAGTTTTCAAACTGATTAAATTTAATTATTAATTAATAATCAATTTTCAAAATCTAACCCTAATTGTCACTAACCTTAACTGCCATGGAAAAAATTTATCTTCTTCACAGAAATGTGAAATGAGTGGTTCATTGCCATTAGTTTTAATTGCCACTAACCCTAATTGCCATTGACAAAAATTATCTTCTTCACAGAAATGTGAAATGGTCCATTAACAAACCAAACATTACAGAGAAGATATATAGAGGCACGAAGTGGTCCATTACAGAGAAGATAAAATAAAATAAAAATAAAAACCAACCAAACATTTACAGAAATAAAATAAAAATTAAATAAATAAAATAAAAATTACACCAAGTCTCAGGTTACAGAGAAGAAGACGAAAAATAAAAACGAAAAAATATACAAAAAATCAGACCTGTCTTCGATTCTGCTCTGGTTTGATTCTCCATCTCTTTTGGTTCGCTTCTGCTTCGTCTCGTCCAGATTCTGCGAAAATCAATGGCAAAAAAATAGACAAAAAATCAGATCTTTTGAAATAGACAAAGAAGAAGAATGAACGAGGGCTGAGAAGTGTTTACAAAGAAGAAGGAAAAAAATGAAAAAAAATAGACAAAAAATTCAGATGTCTTCGATTCTGCTTCTTTTGGTTTGACTCTCCGTCTCCTCTGGTTCGCTTCTGCTTCTTCTTATCCAGATTCTGCAAAAATGAAACAAAAAAAATCAGATCTTTTGATTTGGAGGCGGATTTGAAAGGGTTTCACTACAAGAAAATTCGGATTTACCGACGGGCTTATACCGACGGTCACAGACCGTCGGTTAACGTGGGATTTTCCGACGGGCAAAGCCGTCGGTAAAACAAAAATCGCCGATGCGTCGAATCACGATTTCACCAAACGGTCGAATGCTCGTCGGTAATTGCTGCAATTTTCATTTTGGCGCCTATTTTCAAATACCGAAGCGACCTTATACTGTCGGTAAATTAACTAAACCCGTCGGTAGGTCGAACGGTTTACCAGCATTTCATCGTCGATAAAAGGTTTGTCGATGTGGCGATAATAACGAAACCGAGCCTTCCACTTTCTCCTCCATCTTAAATCCTCTTCTCTTTCACTTCCCTCTCTTCCTCCGCCACCACCGCCACCACCACTACAGCCACCACCACGACCACAACCATCACCACCACCACCACGCCCACACCACCACCAGGCCGCCACCACCACCACCACTCTGTTCTCTCTGTTCTCTCACTATTCTCACTCTTTCTCTCCACCACCAGCCGCCGCCACCACCGCCACGCCGCCACCACCGCGCCTTGATCTGTTCTCTCATTTGCTCCTAAGGTTAGGTTCTCATCTCCTCCTTCCATGTTTTATGCAATTATCTTAGTGAATTTTGATTTCAATTGGTTAGATTGTCTAATGGTTCTTGTTTTTGTTCATTTTAGTACTTATGTTCAAGGTTAGAGTTTGAAGGTTGCTCTGCTCTTATTGATTTTGTAGATTGTTAGTTGTTTGATGGTTGTTCTGCTCTTATTGATTTTGTGGATTGTTAGTTGTTTGATGGTTTGCTCTGCTCTTATTGATTAGTAGCTTGTTAGTTAAAATTTTCTATGTTTTTCAGTATTTTTAGTTCGAGGCCACCACATTGCTCAAGGCGCCACTCACATCGAAGGGCGTGGACAACTCTCTTATTACGAGAGTGGGTATGCACTCTAACGAAATGTCGGTTGACTCATTGGGTGGAAAAGGGTTGGTGTTGACCCCTTTGCGACATATTTATTTGATTTACTAGTTCTCTCGGAGAGAGAATTTTGAGGTTAAATGTGTGTTTTGGCTAACAAGGATGTTTTATGTTGAAGTGATGTATAGTTCTCTCCACAGAGGAATTTTGTCGATGTATATTTTATGTTAGAGTAAAGTAGCATGTAGATTATTCATTTAGCAAGCAACACATAAACTCAATTTCGAAGTGAATCTACGATCCTATGTTCATCCATTTTTTGAATTTGTGTTGTCTTCTTCTTAAGTGAATCGCCTACGCACTAAAAAAATGGGGCTTAGGGATTTTTATTTGAAATTCCCAGATTAATCTGAAGTCAAATTAGTCGACAAGAATTATGCGAAGCTCAACTCCTAGATTTGAAACTTTATCTTGTTTTAATGGTGGTATAGGTGTAATTGTGATCTTTTGTTGCCACCTTAATAAGAGAGTGTATGGAGTTCTTGCCACGTCTCACTATACTTATAGAAACTACTCTTTTAGTTGCATCTCCATGGCAAGAATTATTTTTACCATTTGTTGCCTTTTACTCATGTTGTAAGGGACTTTAACTATCACATTTCTAGTGTTTGATAGAACCTTGAATTGTACCAAAGCATTTGTTACTTAGATAAGTTTTGTTCTTTTCTTCCTTTTGTTGTGCCTTAGTGGGAAAATTCTTGATTGTTGTTGTTATTGTTGTATTCTAAGCATATCATTTTGCACTTTATATTATATCTAATTTTCTTTTCTTCTTAGGAAGTTTTTATTTATGTTATTTAAAAATGGAGATAAATTTGAAGAATCATATTCTTTCTTTTCGCTACTTTTTGCTACTCCTTATTTTGTCTGTAAAACAATTCATTTAATACTATAAAGTTAAAAGAAAAAACAAAGATATGTCAAGCACTTGACCTTATACAGTTATGAAGCCTTCACATAATGATCGTAAATAATGTGATGATATGTATTAAGGTCATTGGAAACAAGCGACATGTGGGAATGATAGGTCAGCGATTTGGAACCTTTCTATTTCTTAATCATGGCGCGACTAAGTTTCCTTGCCTTTAAATTGTAACCCAGAAGAAACATTGCTATTAAGCGAGGGTTTGGGCATATTAATGCCTATATGTACCCGAGTATTTGGAATCAACATATTCTTGATGGAAAAAATGATCAAGTTTCAATTCAATGGATGACTTCAGCTGGTGCATTATTTGTCTTTTCATGCATGTTAGCATCTGGCATGTATAAATGGAGATCAAGTGGTGAAAATTTGATTCAGTGGAGATTTTTCACTTATATTTCATTTTATTTTAGCATATTGGAATTAGGAAGGAAACTACCTAAAGCGATGCAAAGACTACGGTGTTACAATATCTTGATATAATTATATGGTCTTATAAAAGGCGTTCTTTTTCAACATCCTCTTTTAAATTATGTCTGGCTAGCACCTTGTAGTTTATTGGAATTTCCATTTATCAGGAGCTATCATTAAAATTAGCTTTGAAGGATGATAGAACCTGCTATATGAAATGATTGTTTGTCTTTGTAAATTATGATTGATCTGTGTGTGATGTTAATGTTCACCTGAATTTTTTTTTGTTTACAACAATATTATGCATAACGCAGGTTATTTTACAACAATATTATACAACAATAACAACAACAACAATCGTAAAATATCAAATATAATAGAGGTTGGCGATGCATTAGGCGGTGTGTGATTTAAACATCGTAAAAATATCAAATATAATAGAGGTTGGCGATTAGTTAGAAAAGTTTGACCTTGTGTGACCATCATTGCCTTGGTTAATGTAGTAGATTCGGTGCTAGGCTAGTTTTTAGCTGAAGCGAAAATGATTGTTTTTGGCCAATTAATGGATTAGGATGTATGGTAGATGTGGCCATATAGGAGCTCTAATTGCATGGCATATACGAGCCAAACCACTATGAAAACAAAAATTGTTAAAAGGATTTATGCTTCCACTTTAAAGTCGGTATGCTTGTTTAATTCTATCCTTTAAGAGGATGTCAACTTTCAACATGTTACTTTTTAATTATTGATGAAATGGATGTTTGATTGTTGTTATTAGTATCGGAGAAAAGCCTTAGCTTCAGTTTGAGGTTCAATATATTATTGAGTGTGTGTACTCTTTTAGATACCACGTGTTCATTGTATATTGAACCTTGAATTAATCAAGTCGGACAATTTGGGAAAAAACTTTTTCTTTACTTGTATAATAGTTGTTGCTTGATTCTCGTATCTTGATATTTGATGAAATTTGGTGAGATTCATTTCCTTTTGTTCTCTGGGTGCATACTTGATTGCCTTGTTCTACTGCGATCATTTTGTGTGCCTCGAGAGACGAATGAAATCTTTGCTGAAAATTTTGTCAGAATATAGATATGAGTGAATGACTATTATCTGACAGTTCTGAAAATTTTTTCCTCGAAATCAGGATAAGTCATACCATTTAAAGAAAGAAAGCGGTTGTAAGAATGTCGTCTTTGCTTTGAAATTGTCATTTTTTGACATGCGAGAAGATGGAATTTTTCCTTGAATCGTAGTTGGATGTACAATAGGTTGTATCCGGAAGAGGGGTTTGAAACAATCTTTTTGCGATGGGATTGATCACGTTCAAGTCGCAATGGCACTGAAGATTCCGAAATTAATGGAGGGATTAGGTGTCAGTGCCTTAAATCACGATTGCGAGAAGATCAAGAGCCCAGAGAGGTCATCTTTGCTGCAGAGTTAGGTTTATGCCTAATTACTCGATTTGGACTAGACATGGTGAAGAGTTACCTCGGGTTGGATTAGGGTTGGAGATAATTGCGTGTGCTTCAAGTAATTGCGTAGATACGGGATATGGTGGCAGATTGAATTGATGCAAAATATGGTTTGTGATGCCTTGGGGTCAGCGTATCATTCGAGAGCCATGATTATGATTGAGATGAACTTCCAAATGTGCTACAAAGATTTTATAATCTCTTGTTAGAAACAAATAAGCCGTTGTTTGAAGGAGTGCCGCGACTCTAAGTTATCAATGTGTGTGAGACTTTTAGCTCTCAAGTCAGCTGTGGTGCTACGGATGTGTGCTTGGATCTCGTAAGGAAGATGATGTTGGACTCGTCACCTATCAGAGATGGTTTGCCAAAAAGTTATTACGAGGCTAAAAGCTTAGTGTCCAAATTGGAGAGTTGGAATCTAAAAGTTGATTGTTGTGTGAGAGGGTGTATGTTATATTCGACAATGAATTTGGTAAAGATAAGCGATAGCCTTGGTTGAATGCAAATTACGTGGTGAGCCAAGGTATATGTCATCATCACGATAATGGGAAGGTGAGCAAAGCCAGTTCCACGGAAGGCAATGTTTTATTTGCCAATTATTCCAAGAGTGAGAGAATGTTTGCGTCAACACTTTGCCAGACAAAATGACAGCACTTATGAGAATAAAGCACCTGGCGGGTATGTTGCGACATCCATGTGATGGTGAAGCTTGGAAGCACTTTGATCGTGTGAATCCGAATTTGCGGCGATCCACGTAATGTCGACTTGGCTTATGCTCGATGGTTTTACCCCATATGTTCAATCAGCAGCCGAAACCTTATTCTTCTTTGGCGATTATTGTTACCCATACAATCTTCCTCACGATATGTGCATGTCTAAGCCCTATATGTTCTTGACTTGTATTATCACGGGTCGAGATAATCAGCAGATGGTATTGACATCTACTTACGACCTCTCATTGGCGATCTCAAGGTTGTGGAATGGCGTTGTGACTTATGATGTTGCTCGAAGAAGAACTTTACAATGAGGCGTCTTATGTGGACCATTAATGACTTCCCTGCATATGGTATGTTGTGGTTGGGGTACTCATGGTAGATGGCATGTCCCCGATTGCATGGAGCATACAAGGCCTTTACCTTGAAATTTGGGGAAGAGTTCTTGGTTTGACTCACATCGCGGAGGTTTTTACCCGAGATCATCCATTTAGGCGAATAAACGCCTTGAAGGGGGCGTTGAATTAGATAGCCCCGTGGTTGACATCCGACGATTTTTACGAGTTATGGATGCGCCAAAAATCACGATTTTGGTGAATTGGATCGATTTGAAGGATATGGACAATGGCACAATGGTGGACTAAAAGAAGTATTTTTGGGATTTCTGCGTATTGGAAAGATAATTTGTTGAGACACAACCTTGATGTTATGCACATTGAGAAGAACTTTTTGACAATGTTTTTCTCACGGTGATGAGCGTTAGAAGGAAGAACGAAAGACAATGATAAAGGCCAGGTGGACTTACCACTTCTTGTGAAAGGACTTGCATTTGTGACTGATCGGTCGAATGGGAAAACCCTGAAACCCAAAGCCTATTACTCTTTAACTGTTGAGAAGCTAGGTCGATGCAGCCGGTGGATAAAGAACTTGAATGCCAGGCGGTTATTCTTCTAATTTGGTGGCAAGATGTCGATGTGAACGAAAGGAACAATGATTGGGATGAAAAGCCATGATTGTCATGTATTCATGGAGTGTTTACTTCTATTGCATTTAGTTCTGCCGTCAAATATTTTAAATCCACTTACAGAACTCGGCCAATTTTTAAAGATTTGTGCAACATTGAGAGATGATGATCTTATCAAGATGGAGCGAAACATGCAGTCATTCTTTGTAAGTTAGAGAGAATATTTCCCCCTGGTTTCTTTGACTCTATGGAACATCTCGATGCATCTTGCACATGAAGCTAGGCTCAGGTGGACCGGTTCAATCTGAGATGGATGTATCCATTCGAAAGGTAATATAATCAAATATTCTTTAACATAATTATTCACTGCCCCGGGTTAAATGTTGAAATGTTGATCACCAACCTTGTTATTCCAGCCAGATTTATGGGTGACTCAAAGCGGTCGATTGAAAAAATAAGGCCAGGGTTGAAGGATCTATTTGTGCAACTTACTTACAAGTGAGACAATTTATTTCTGTTCCCATTATTTTCGGAACTTCATGCTAACACCAACAAATAATAGGAATGAAATAGAAATTGAAAGTGAAAGACACCCACTGGCCTTATCAGTGTTTTGCCTTCTCGGTCGTCATGCTGGAAAGGAGCTGAAGTCCTGGTTAACGGGAGAAGATTGGAAGTCGACTGCGTTCACGTGTTGATCAAGCTATCTTGAGAAATATCACCATATCTTACGTATGTATACTTTTGACCACTTTCAATTTATTTAGTCCACTCTATTCATGATCATTTGTTTGATAATGACTTGTTGAGGCATTCTTGTTAACTAAGCCTGGCGAACAAGACTCTTACGCCTATATTCACGAATATTTCCCAGCACGTGGTTCTGAGCAGGTATGTATTTTTAGTCCTATTTCAACTATTTGTTGTTTGAAAATACAAAAGATTGTTTGCAAAAAGGAACCTAAATCACTTGTGCATGTGTATACGCGGTGTATAAGCGAGTCGAGAATCGCCCATAATCGAACACTTGAGAAATTTATCTCATGATCCTAAATCACGTGTAAAAGAATGGCACATGTATTTAAGTAGCAGGTTACAAATTTCAAACTCGGTCAAAAGCAGAGGGAAAAAAGCAGTTAACGCGGAGTTTATGTAAAAAGGTGCCACGAGGGAGGTGAAGACGACTTCTGCGTGATTCAACATATATATGGTAGGCGATACAATACTTTAGACTATACTAAAAAGAATAGTGCTATTTTATTGTAATTGGTTTGATCCAGTCAAGTAGAGGCACAAGAATGGATCGCAAAATATATCTGTTGACATATGCATGGCTTGAGAAGATGCAAATGTTTGATCAGTTTATCATAGGCACAACATGTAAGGCAGGTGTATTATGTCCTTATCCGCTAACTCAAGGACAAACAAGGTTGTTGTGTTGCAATAAAGACAAAACCAAGGGTCGCATTGAAAGGCAGAGATGATCCACCAGGAAGAAAGTGGCTTATCAAGTGGATGAGATGTCTCATGTCCAGCGTAGTAGCAGTTGAACCCATTTCTCGACTACGTGGCGATCGATCACATATGAAGATGTAAATGGAGATGAGGAATTAAATGAAGAAGTGGCGAGAACCATCAAGATCTGAAGCGATCTTGAAGCGAGTGGGCGGGAATAAATGAATAAATTTGTTTAACTTTTTACAATTAGAGAATTTAATGTCTAACAACATATTTTATTTTGTCGATTATTTTCATATAACTTGTTTGTTTTTGGAATTCATTTTAATATTGTTATGTTTAAATATAATATTTCATGTTTGTTATTATTGGTGCTCTATAGACATATATATGGCATCGGGAGGTTGGGCTCAGGCCCGACCACCGGTAGTGGTCAGCGGAAGGAAGGGCATCATTGTCGACCCCCTCGTCGTCGAGGCGAACATTATTAGGATTGATGATCGCTGGCTATGCGATGTTGCCATCCACCACGGCGTCGCATACATCTCGCCTACCAGGCTCCAACGAGTTCGGCCTCACCGGCCTACGTCACATTGGGCACCTACACGGCATCGGGACCTACGCCGACACCCATTTACATGATGCACCTGAGGGTTCCAGCGGACATTGCACAGCTTCTTCCTCTCATTTTGTGTGTGCGAGCGGTGCGAACACTCATGTGTCCGATCGGGGAGTATAGTGTGGGCCAGGCTTTTTGATCAGGCCGGGGTTCAGGGGCGAGGAGGTTGGCGGCGGCGGGATGAAGCGGGGAGAGTCGTTGATGATATTCGAGATCTTTGCATGATGGCGAGTTCTATCAGCCATTTGGTAGAGAGGTAGTATGTAGGTTGAATACACATTTTTGCCCCTTATTTTTTTAGTTTTCAATTTAGTCCCTTATCTTTTTAGTTTTCATTTAAGTCCTTAAACTTCAAAAATCACATCAATTTCGTCTTTTCTGTTTATTTATTCATATTTTCTTAGGCGAATCACCATCGACACGTGGCGGAAAAATAAAATAAAATAAAACAAGCGCCCGCGTGTAAGATGGTATTTAGTCTAAGACAAAAAAGAATAATTAAAAAGAAAGGGCGAAATTGAAGTAATTTTATAACTTAATGGACTTAAATGAAAACTAAAAAAGGATAAGGACAAAAATTACAGTTTAACCTATATTTTTAACTTGTTTGGTATGTTGTTATTGTTTAGGTTCCTTAGTCAAAGCCAATTTGCGAAGGCTATCACGGAAGTAATTGAGCAAAATTACCACACCTATTGGCCCACTTTGAGGTGACTGATGGATGGCGAACACATGTTCAATTCTTCGAGTAAGTTGTTTATTTTTTTTGTTGCGTATTATTTTTTATTTCATGAATCTCAATTATTTTTAATAGCATTATTATATTCATACGAGGAGAGGTTTCTTGGAAGGAAGAAGCGGGAGGCAGGATCAAGAAGAACTTCGTATAAGAAGGCTTCCCAGCTTTATCGATATGCTTAGAGATGCACGCCTCAATGGGCAGCCCACTTGGATAGGAGATGAGATCTGCGTGACTACGAAGCGTGCCTTTGGAACTCCACGAGTTCAAGGCGTGCGAGAAGCGAAGAAGAATAGAGCCTCTGAAAAGGGTGGGAGCTTGCATACTGGAGGTTCGGTCAGTCAGGCGCAGCACGCAGCTCGACTTGTATGTTTTATATTATTATTATTATTATTATTATTATTATTATTTAGTTAAGCTTTTTTTATTTAATAATTACAGTCTCAGCGGTTGCAAAGGGAGGTTCAGTTGCACAAGCTCCATCGTGTAACTCATATTAGGAAAAGTGCGGTGAGTTTGTCGATGGCGGTCGAAAGCGGACCAGGTAATTATAAAACATAATGAATAGTTTTTTAACAATGTTTATATTGTTTTATTACAATAAAATTGACTAATTTGTTTATGTTTGACAAGAGGAGTTTGGCGAGGATATCTCGGGTTAGATCTCGAGACATCCTCATGTTCCCGATCTCAAAGCCAGGAAGAGATCGGTGCGTCGTGATGGTTTGGCGAATGTTGTTAGCGGCAAGAAGAAGAGTCGCTATCAGTGGCAACCTTGCAGGCAACTACAAGAAAGGGCAGCGCCTACTGTTTGGAAGTCGTCAGCCGATCATCTTCGCCGGATGGCGGGAGATAAGCGAGTGAAGCGGGCCATGCCAAAGCGGCGGCGATTGGCGGCCGGCGGCGGCGGATCGCGGCCGTCGGGAGAGAGGCGGCCGACGGTTGCCATGTTGGCTCGTCGCTGCGGCGACGAGGAGGATCTGTACCATTTGCTGGCTCGCCCGGCCGCCTCCTCCACCGCCTCGCCTCGCCTCGTAAATGCCGGTGATCATGTCGATGATGCGAGATGGTGATCATGATCATGATTATCGGGACTATTAGTTATGTTTGTATCGATATTTTTATATTTTGGATATTTTTTATTCTTGTTTTGTTAAATCGAATTTTTTATTTATTTATTACGTTTCTTTTTAATTTGTTTTATAGTTATGTTAGCATTGCATTTTTAAATACAAGAATAAATTAATAATTAAGTATGTTTGTATCGATATTTTTATATTTTCGGATATTTTTTATTCTTTGTTTTGTTAGTGAATTTTTATTTATTTATTACGTTTCTTTTTAATTTGTTTTATAGTTATGTTATCGCGTACATTTTTAAATACATGAATAAATTAATAATTAAATGTGATAACTAGTATGTCGTTAATTAAGTGGATAAATAAATTAAATTTATTACGAAATTAAAATTAAATAATTTAAAAAATTAAATAATTTTTAATGAAAATTTAAACAATTTTCAATTGAAAAAAAATTTAAAGTCGACTTTACCGACGGTCATGGCCGTCGGAAATGTCATCGGAATTATCGACGGGTTAAAACCGTCAGACTTGTCGGAAATTTACCGGCGGGTTAAAGCCGTCGGAAATTTACCAGAAGCGGGTTAAAGCCGTCGGAAATGTCATCGGAATTATCGACGGGTTAAAACCGTCGGAGAAAACCGTCGGAAATTTACCGGCGTGGGTTAAAGCCGTCGATGCGTATTTGCGACGGCGCGCTACCGTGGACATTAGTCCGTCGGTAATCCGTCGGAATTTTTTTATTACCGACGGTATTTGTGGATTATCGACGGCTTTTGGCCGTCGGTAATCCCGCGATTTCTTGTTTGTGGTCGTGATTGTGGCCGTGATTGTGGAGACGACATAAGAACGAAAGAGGATGAGGACGTTGGTGGGTGTAGCCGTTGGTGGGTGTGGCCGGTTGGTGGGTGTGAATGAGGACGAGGGTGACGAGGGTGTGGCCGTTGGTGGGTGTGGCCAGTTGGTTGGTGACGAGGGTGTGATTGAAGGAGAAGAAGCAGAAGAAGAGAGAAGATTGGGTGTGAATGAAGGACGGAGGAGGCAGAAGAAGAGACGAGCAGAAGAAGAGAGAAGAGAGAAGAATGGGTGTGAATGAAGGACGCTGGCGGCAGAAGTCGTGTGAATGAAGGATTAGGGTTTTTTTAGGTATTTATTGTTTGATTGGGTGTTTGGGCCAGGTGGGTGTTTGGGTCGCCTTTCAACAATGAAGGCCTGGGGACGCAATAGAAAAATAGGGGGTGCATGAAATAAAAAATGAGAGGGAAGCCTGGGTGTGCGCTGGCTGGGCTGGGCTGCCAGCCCACCAGCTTCTTCAATGCTATTAGCCCCCCCCCCATTTTCCTTTTTTTAACCTGTTTTCACTCTATTATTATTATTATTATTATTATTATTATTATTATTATTATTATTATTTTTTGGTATTACACTTTATTATTTTTTTACCTTCTTCTTTTCCACTTTGAGACCAAAAATATTACTATCATTATTTTATTTAATATCATTAGTTTTAAATTTAAGACAAGGTCGGACAAAATAAATCATTACTGCATAGATTTAACAGAAAGGCACCAACATATATACTAACGTCTCACACAAACACACTGAAAATCCTTATGGTTCGCACACATAAACTAAATCCACAAATTAAACACCATACATGTCATACATATATAAATACACAAAGTCTAATCCTCGTGTTGACGATCGTAATAATCAACGCCATCGGTCCCACCATCTCATAGCTCATTATTGGACGGGTTGAGCAAAGTTGCCATCGATATCATGGTAGCAAAATCCTCGGCCACCTGGCTAGTCTGTGGTGCCTAACTATTGAAATAGGTTTGTTGCTGAGGTAGTTGCACCTGACTACTGAAATAGGTTTGTTGCTGAGGTAGTTGTGGCCTGTAGTCGTTAGGTGGCATTGTTTGTGGCGGTGGCTGCTGATATGACTGTGGTGGTGGTTGCCAATAGTTGTAAAAGTGTGCCGGTGACTGCCATCTCATCGACCTTTGCCTATAATGATTTGTTCTGCTGAACAGCCTCAATCATCGTACGCTATGTATCATCTAGTCTCTTCTCTATCTCCCTGACATAGGCATCATCCTAGCGATATCGTCCAGTACTGGCGGCAGAAGAAGAAGAAGAAGAAGCAGCATTATTGTCGAGGTAAGAAACCCTTTTTTGTAACACGAGGATAGTACCCCAGCACCGTACAGCCGTCCCTTCTTCTTCCCGCCAGCAACCTCCACCCATTTCTTTAGCTGAAAATGACTCACGTCATCTGGGTTAGTAGGTGTGGCCGAGTCAACAGTAGCCTGAGCCTCAGAATAATACTGATTCATCACTGCGTCAAAGTCCTCCTGATGATTTTCAAATTTAAAAACAAATGAGTCCAAATTAACAACCATATATAAACATTAAAATTTTAAAAAAATAATATAAATTGAAATTACCTGAACCTTCCTCGCCCAGTCATCAACAAATTCGCCATCTGCCTTCCGAGTGTGGACCTTGCAATGCAGCTCATGCACTCCCACAGGTCTCCCTAATTCCGCCTCCTACAAGTAACTCCACATATAAAATATATAACAGTGAACAATAATAAATAATATTAATTAAGTATAAAATAACAATAAGTATATATGCATGTACCATGCGTTCTCGGGTCTGTGCAGTGTTAATGGAACCTCCGGTGTATAAGCTATCACCCTTCTCTGATGCCCTGTTAATCTTGTTCCATTCACGAATTTTTTGGTACTCTTCGCTTCTCCAATATGCGGACAAGGCTTTGAAAACATTACCTCCCATCCACATTGGACGCTTTCCCTTTTGGCGCACGCTTCTAAGCATATCGGAGTAGCGGCGTGCGGCTCTATGGTGAAAGTTTTCCTCGACTCACTCGTCGTACATGGGTTCCCAAGCACATTTTGTCTGCAGTATAGGATATTAAAATATAAAAGATAATATATCACCTAAAACTACCTATGCATGAAATTCTAAATCACAACTTACTTTAAAAGTGTTGAACATCATGTCTGCATCAGTTTCATTGTCCTTCATCTGACCCCATGAGGTCCACGGATTGTGACACTTCTCCTTAATAACAGTTGTGATTGCTTTTGAAGACAGTTTAGAGGGAAGAAACCTTAACAACAAAATGAAATTATTGAATAATAAAACTAAAATAATCAATAAAACTTAAATAACCAAAAATTTAATAAATACTTACGCGCTCCCCGTGGGTCTAATAACGACTCGGCCATCTGGCGTATACATCACCCCGTCATCAACACCACTGTGTAAGTTAGAACCGTGGGTGTCATCCTCATCACCATCATTCGAGGAGGAAGGCGAATCAGTAGTGTTGACATCATCGTCAGTGTGGTGAAAATCACTAGGGACTGTAGAAGTAGTGCCATGCTCAAAGGTAGAATTGTCATATGTGGGGGCTATCGGTGGCCTGTTGGTTGTGGGCATAGGGTGATAAATACTCGCATCCTCAACAATGCGACGCGACCCCTGCCTGCGACGGCATGAGTAGGAACCTGCTCCTTGACTTTTCCACCAGAGGAAGGCGCTGGATCACGTCCTCTTAAAACCATGTGTGTGTGTGTGTGTGTGTGTGTGTGTATATATATATATATATATATATATATATATATATATGCATGCAAGTTAATTATTTAAATTGTAGACAAATTAACCTTTGGATCATAAGAACATTTCAGCACTATTTCATAAAAATTACGAATACAATATTCAGTACTAATTAACATGCCATAACAAATAAAACACATGCTAAATGATACAAATAATAGTTACACAATATGGATCATTCGTCCCATTCTTCCTCGAACGAACCTTCAGATGCAATCCCATCCTCCATGATTTGTTCTTCATTTTTCGCATCCGCTGCGTCATCGCCATCCACTTCTTCACCAACATTTGGCACACATAGGCGGCTAAAGCCTTCAACTAGAATCACATCATCCACATTGGACACTTCATCCACCTGATAAGGCACTTCTTCCTCTAGATCACCTTCTGCTTCAATGTGAGACCTTGGTTTTGTCTTAATTGTAACACACCAACCTCGTTTGTCCGTTCATGTTGATGGATAAGGGACATTATACACCTGTCTCACATGGTGTGCCATCACAAACGAATCATAATTTTGATATCTTCTGCTCATTCTAATGTCCACCGTATTAGATTTTGGATTCCTCTTCGTGCCTCTATTAGATGGATCAAACCACATGCAATAAAATAACACCACCTTTTTACTATAGTCTAGATCAGTGTAAGCTAGTTCATATATGTGTTCAATGACACCGTAAAAGTCATCTTCACCTCCTCCGGTGTCACCTTTGATGTAAACTCCACTATTTATTATTTCTTTGCCCTCTGTCCATGATTGGGTGTGAAATTTGTACCCGTTCACAAAGTATGTGTGTCATTCATTAACACATGTATGAGGACGATTAGATAAGTTCCTTAAGTGTTGGTTAAGAGCAGTTAGTGGACTACAATACACCTACGCATGCAATTGATGAAATTGGTTAAGAGGAGTTAGTGAAATTACGATACACCTCATATATTTGTCTATAGGTATGTACCTGTTGCCTAAACCATCCAGGAAAGTTTGCATGTATACCCGCGGAAGATCCTTGTTCCGTTAAGAATGCCCTGATGAAATTGGATAATAAATAAACAAAGTAGGGTGTCTGGATAAGAAATAATACATGATATACGTACTCTAGATAGGGTTTCACTTCGGTGCAATTTATCAGTACATGAACATGTGCTGAATTGAACTCTTCATCCGTTAACCAATGAATTGATTTTCTCCCAGTATGACGACCGGGCAGGCAAAAGACTGATAAGGCTAACAAATGTCTTTCACATTCAGCAACGACTTCATTCCTTCTATTCCGTGGGGATAACATCTGTTGAAATAATATGAACAAAATTAGGTTGTTTCGCGATGTAAGTAAGACGAACAGATTGATCCTTCAACCCGAGCCTTATTTTTCACCGATCGTTTAGAATCACCCGTGAACCTACATAACAAGGTTAACAAATTTGGTATTTTTGACGAAAATGGAAGTATAGATTTCATATTTATATAGGAAACATGTTGCAAATATACCTTTCAAATGGATACATCCACCTATATTGAACAAGTCCACCAAGTCCAGCTTCATATGTAAGATGCACGGGGAGATGCTCCATAGAATCAAAGAAACCAGGGGGGAATATCCTCTCCAACTTGCATAGAATAAATGGAATGTTTTGCTCCATCTTAATAAGATCGCCCTTTCCCAAGGTTGCAGAACACAAATTTTTTAAAAATTGACTAATTTCAATTAGTGGGTTTAAAACATATGCTGGCAACTTACTAAAGGCAATAGGCAGTAAACATTCCATGAATACATGACAATCATGGCTCTTCATTCCTTGCTTCTTCCCTCTGTTCACATTGGCACATCTTGCTAAATTGGAAGAATAACTATATGGCATTTTGAGCTCTGTAATCCATTGATAAACTGATTTTGTATCCTCATGTGATAATCTGTAATTAGCCATCAATTTTAAGGTCTTCCCAGTAGCCTGATCATCTACCAACAACAAGTCCTTTCGCCTGCAGTAAATAGCCAAGTCCCTCCGAGCTTTGTCATTGTCTTTGGTTTTGCCTTTCACGTTCATCACAATGTTAAATATGTTGTCAAAAAAATTCTTCTCAATGTGCATAACATCAAGATTGTGTCTCAATAAATTGTCTTTCCAATACGAGTGATCCCAAAAAATACTTCTTTTTGTCCAATTATGCCATAAGCCATAATTTTTCGGTCGATGAATAACACCACCTATAACTTATACTTTTGGTACATCTTTGACTCTATTCCATATCTCTTCCGATGTTAGCATATGGGTGGGACCAAATTTTCAGCTACACCCCTTACGAAGGCATTTTTGTCTCTCCTAAATGGATGATCGTTCGGTAAGAACCTGCGGTGCGAATCAAACCAAGAAGTCTTCCCTCCGTGATGCAAGGTAAATGCCTTCGTGTCCTCCATGCAAATCAGACATGCCAATTTACCATGAGTTCCCCATCCTGATAACATGCCATAAGTAGAGAAGTCATTAATGGTCCACATCAACACTGCTCTCATCATAAAATTTTGCTTTCTGGCAATATCATACGTCAAAACACTATTCCACAACCTCTTCAAATCATCGATCAAAGGCTGTAAATAGATATCAATACCAGCCATTGGTGAATTAGACCGCGGGATTACACATGATAAGAACATGTAAGGTTTAGACATACACATATCAGGAGGAAGATTGTACGGGGTGACAATAACTGGCCAACAAGAATAAGCTTTAGCCGTTGACTGGATATATGGTGTAAACCCATCAGAGCATAACTCAAGTCGTACATTGCGTGGATCCATGGCAAAATCAGGATGTACCCAGTCAAAGTGCTTCCATGCCTCACCGTCAGACAGGTGGCACAACTCACCTGAACTTTTTCTATTTTCATAGTGCCACATCATTTTACTTGCAGTTTGCATTGATGCAAACATTCTCTGCAGCCTTGATACAATAGGCAAATAAAACATTGCCTTCCTTGGAACTGGTTTACTCCGACTTGTCCCTGTTTTGCGAAGATGATACCTTGGCTCTTTACAAAATTTACATTCAGTCAAAGCACCATCATTTATGCCAAATTCATTGTCGTAATACAATATGCAACCTTTCACACAACAATCGATCCTCTTAACACCTAATCCCAGCTTCGACACCAACCTTTTAGCATCATAATAACTTTGTGGCAAACCTGCTCTAATAGGTGTTGCATCCAACATAATTCTGGTCATATAATCCATGCACTGCTCGGGAACATTAAAGGCTGACTTGAGACCTAAAAGCCTCACACACATTGATAATTTAGAGTCTTCAGACCCTTCATACAATGGCTTATTTGTCTCCATCAGAAGAGTACAAAATCTTTGTGCTACCTCATTCGGAAGTTCATCAGTCTCATCATGTTGCTGCTCTTCGAATGACACATTCACCCCAAGAGCATCTGAAATCATTCCCTGCATCGCATTAAACTGCTCATAATATTGATCTCCCATATCCGTTGGGCCACTGCTTGAAGCACCTGTGCAATTCTCTTCAACCCGTAAATTAACACCGGGAACAACTTCGCCATGAGCAGTCCAAATCCAATAATTAGGCTTGAACCCCCACATATACAAGTCATACTTGACTTCACTTCCAGTCTTAACACTTTGACACTTGCATACCTCGCACAGACATCGAATCCCCCCTTCAATGCGGTAACTATCCTGACTTTTTGCGTGACGGACAAACTGTTTAACCCTTTTTACAAAAGCTCGTTTCAAGCCACCTCTTCCAGGATGAAGCCTATCATACATCCAACTACGATACATTTTCTGCATATTACATAGGCGCTAATTATGCAATGCTATCAATTATAACAATAAAAAATATTGTTATAATTAAGTGATCTAACATTATAACTTAATATACATTTCCCCTGACATTGTATTAACTTGCCATCATAAACCCTAAAAATTAACAATTGACATAACAAAAACCTAATTTAATCCCTAATCCTAAATGTATTATCTAAAATTAACACATATATATTAAATACAAATAACCTACATTTTCCCTAACATAAGTCTAACTTACCATAATCCTAATACCAATTAACAATTAGCAATTAACATATATTAGAAAAAGTAATTTAATCTCTAATCATAAATGTGTTATCTAAAATTAACACATTTTTATTAAATACAAATAACCTACATTTAATACTAAAAATAATATAATACAACTTAAAACTAACGTAAATTAATTAAAAAATATATATAAACAATTAAAAACATATATAACATTATCATAAAGTATATTTCTCTATAACTAAATTAACAAAATTTATTTAATAAAAAAACTGCTATATAAAAAAAGTATTCTACATATATTAATATATTACTAAAAACATATAAATATATTAATAACAAAACAAATTTTCAGAATATTATATATTAACAAAACTATAATATACATATTTATTGACAAAAAAATATTAACAGTCAAATAAACTAATTTCTAGTATAAACAATTTCCTATTCATACAATTTCAGAATATTATACATATTAAAAAAAATCAGATTATATATTAACAAAAATAATATATTTTTCCCTTTTAAAAAATAATTAACAGTCAATAAATATATTTATATAATTATTAAATTACTAAATAAATATATAATAAATATTCTATTAGAAAAATCAAATAATACCAACATGCGAGTAAATGATTCCGGTGGTTGTGAGTCCGGTGAGGTTGTTCTGGATTTACTAACAAAAAAGAAATATAGATGAGTGTAGATAACTTTTTTATGAAATAGAGATAAATACTGAAAGAGATAAATAAACTTACTGTTAGGAGTGAAATGGAGAAGAGAGGGAGAAAGAATGGAGGAGAAATGGTCGCTGCAGCTCGAGGGAAAGGGAATGAAGAAGAGACAATTTTTGTTTTTTGAAAATTAAGAGGAGGGATGAAAGAAGGGTTGGATCGGGAAGAAGGAGAAGGACAACATTGATCATGCGGACTGCACTATGTGCTTTTTTTACCCGCGGCCTTGCTAATACCGTGGGCTGTGGCCCACGTTAATTTTGGGTGTTAAATTTACCGTGGGAAGGGCCCACGATATCTGGTCAAACTGTCAGAATCAAACGCAGACTCGTTTTACCGTGGGAGATACTCAGTACCGTGGGCTAGGGCCCACGATAATTACCTACTGTCTTGCCCCACGAAAAAAGGTTGTAGGTAATAACGTTTATTCTTGTAGTGATATTCTAGGAGATCTTCTAACTGTTGAAGAATTTCTCTAATTTTATTAATATTTTGATTTTCATCAATTTCTTTCCCTTTATTTATTCCATCTAATGTATTTCGTATATTATTTATCTCGTCTCGCTCATTTTTTATTTTATGACATGTGTGATTTGCAATTTTATCAGTGTTTTCTATCAATAAGTTTATATTTTTATTTATTTCTATTAGTGTTTTATTTAATTCTTTATACATTACCTCTATTTCTTCTGATAAAGTTATTTTCGTGGCTAATTCAACTTTTTCTAGTAGTGAAACACATCTGAATAACGAAACATGGATAGGGGGACTACAAAAGTGCTTTTCGTCTTCATAAGACTTGACCTCTTGTGGCACTTAATAAATACACAAAGAAACAAGGTGATCCGCTCGCTTTTTTCTTGTTCCTTTTGGTGGTAGAGGTTCTAAGTTTGCTTATCTGGAAGGCCATGTCCCCTCAGAGGTTCACAGGATTTAGAGTTAGGAATTTAGATTTGGGGGGTCTCACATCTTCAGTATGCCGATGATATTATATTTATAGGGGAGGCAAGCATGGAAAATCTCTGGGACAATGAAGATGATCATGAGATGTTATGAGCTAGCTTCTAGGTTGAAGATAAATTGTTCAAAAAGTAGGATCCTAGGGGTTAATGTAAATGCCTCATTCATTTCTATGGCGGAAGGCTTTCTGTGTTGCAAGGTGGGGTCAGTGCCTTTTAAGTATCTGAATCTCCTGGTTGGTGAAAATCAACAGAAGGTTGGTACTTGTGGAGTAATAGGTTCGTTAGCTTTGGAGATAAGATTGTTCTTTTAAATTCATTGCTAAGTAGTATTCTAATTTTCTATATTTTCTTCCTTAAGGTGTTGACGAAGGTTTGGAAAAAGGTGGTATAAATCCAAAAGGGGTTCTTATGGCCTGGGGAAGGTCTAAGGGGAAAGAAATCTCGTGGGCCAAGTGGTCAAAGATTTGTAAACCAAAAAGTGGTGGAGGGATACAGGTGAGGAACATGATGTTTAACCTTAGCCTGTTATAGGAAAGTGGAGATGACATCTCTTGTTTGATAGGACATGTCTCTGGAGGGTCATCATAGTAGTGAAGTGTGAGGTTGAAGTACTTACTTCCCCTTTCCTAGTTCGGCCCAGGATACACACTATTGCCTCGATGTTGTGAAATTATATCTTTGGTCGGTATGAAAAAGGATTCAGGCTCGGACTGGTCTCAGACAGTACTGTGGTGGAAAAGGTTAGGAACAAGGCTTCTATTTTCTTTTGGCATGATGTATGGTTGGTTGTGCTCCTCTGAGTCGATTATTTCTGAGGTTCTTTTCTGTTTCGGACTAGAAGGATACTTACCTGGAGGAGAAGTCTTTTGTCTGGGAAAAGAGATTGATGTGAGTTTTTCACTCTCCTTTCTTCTATTTTTCTATCGTCTGAGGAGGCTATATGGATTTGGGCTAGCAATAACGATGGGGTGTTCTCGGTTAGATCTGTCTATGCATCCTTGTCGGCCAGCTCTCTCTCTCTCTCTGAGTTAGGGATCTTGGTTCTAGGTAAGTAGTGGAAAATCGAGTTATGCTCCGCCGAAGGTATTTGATTTCTCTTGGCAATTGTTATTGAATAGGATCTCAACTAAAGTTAATTTGTTTTGTATAATAATCGATGTTAATGCTACCCTGTGTGTTTTATGTGGTGTCCATTAGGAGTCTGAACTACAATTGTTTGTTACCCATGATTTCTTCTCTCATGCGTGTGTGGTATAATGTATTTAGGTGGTTAGGGTTAGGGTGGGAGTTGGTGATGTCTCCAAACTTGTTTCACTTGGCATTCGATTGTGGGCCATATGGGACCTACATAATGGTGGTGTTTTCTCCAATAGGGTGCCTAACATTTCGCATATTGTGGATCACATTAAAGTCTTGTCTTGGAAATGGTTATTGGCGAGGGAGAAGCGTAGTCAATGCTTACGATTGGTTTGTGAATCATTTTGCCTGTATTAGTAGAAAGTAATCCTTCTTTGGTTATGTACCAAAAGGCGTCTATCTTTTATGTTGTGGCTTGGTTGGAGTGCTCTTGGTTGTATTTTCCCCTAGGCGCATTGTTGCATGGGTTGGAGTACCATTGTACTTTCTTAATATATACTCTCTCCGTCTTTTATTATATGCAAAAAAATTATATGTATTTAGTCCAAATTTAAACCAAATACATGTACTTTTTTACTTATAATAAAAGACAGAAAGAGTATATTTTTTTAATATATATTTTCTTTGCTCTTAAAAAAATGTGCACAGAGCACTTCACATAAAAGGATGTATGCAAAACGACTATCTAGCTAGATCACCTTTCATGAATTCTTTTTCAATTCCGATACTTTTTTTTACCATGACAAAGATGTATAATAATTCAAATATCTTCTTTCAATTCAATAGATTGACTTCTTTATCTTAGTAAAATTCATCTTGATTATATATATATTAAATGTCAGCCCTATAATTAGTGTGTGGTAAAGAAATAATATTGTCTCGTAAAAAAAAAAATATTGTGTTTCTCTACCCTTTCACATCGTAGACTTAGCTTTGGGATTAAATTGTCATGTCCATATGCTGTATCTCAGACGCATGTAAACATGTAAAGACCGGCTATGTTTGGTATTTAAAAAAGTGGAAAAAAAGAAAAATTATTGGTTAAAATGTAAAATGACATCTGTCACACCATGATTGGTTAGTCACACTTATTAATATCAAATTTTTAGGGATTTCAAAAAACTTTTTATCCTCCCACTTTTTTTCTCCATCCAAACGTAGTGAGGTCTTATTGTAGGCGAAAAATATGCTGATCGATCCTGACATCGCAGGCAGCATTCATTGCAGTTAATTTTATTGGACTTTTTTTTTTTCCATGAGAAAGTTAAGATGAGTCGGGTTTTGGAACTTCTCAAGATTTGAAAAAGACTCAAAACTCAAAGAATGCTTGGAAAAGCATTTACATATTACTCACTCACAAGATTCACACATGAACGGCGGAATTCAATTTCACGTGGGATTTTTGATTGGACATTTGATTGTATACAAAGAATTAGCTTGTCTGAAAGGGTATTTCTGAACTCTGAAGAGGTGGCCTTTTGGAAATGTGAAGCAGAGGAATTGCTGATATGTTGAAAGGTCATCAATGTATAGCAAGGTTAAGCCTAGAGCGAAAGGAAGGGATACGTAACTTTTCCGAAACAAAGAAACCCAACAGATGATGTAAACGTAGTGTGTGTTTGGTTTTAGTGCGGCCGAAATTGATTTTAAATAAATTAATTTTATGAAATTGGTTTTATTTAAAAATGAGTTAACGTAAAATGATTTATGTTTAGATACATTCATGTAAAAATGAGTTGAATAATAATTTTGAGAGTAAAAAACACTTTTTGAGACAAAAGCTTCAAATTCTAGCTTCAAGTTAGAATCAATTTTAGAGATAAAATCAATTCTATTTGAGAATACTCAAACATGTCAAAATCAATTTTATTTCTCTAGAATCACTTTTGGTTTTCCCAAAAGTAAATACAAAGATGGAGGTAAATGATAAAAAAAAGTAAACGTGTCAATGTAGTAACGTATATCAAAAACGTTACTCTAAAAATGCCGCCTAAGAAAAAAAAGAGAAAAAAAAAAAGATTTAGTGTTTTTTTGGTCTCCATACTTTTAAGTTATTGATATATTAAATATTTAACTTTTTAATAATTTTTTATTTTTTATAACTATAGGGACTATAATTCTTTTTAATATGCATATATAACTTTATAGAAAATATTTTTTAAATTTAATTTATATACACTGTTAGTATAAAAATATTTTATATATGCATAAAAAATGTTTTATCACATCATTTAATAAGTATGATTTTTTTTGACAGTATCATTTAATAAGTATAGTATAACAAGTGATGTGTTTTTAATTCATTAAATGAGGTGACATGACAATATATTATTGAATTATTTTTACACTCATAAAAATTAAACTCAATATTTTTTATTTAAAAATATATTATGCATTAAAAATAAATAATGAAGTATCTGTTATTTTTAAAATTTTATGATTTATTTAATAAGAACTTTTAACTAAATTGTCAAATTCACTAAATTTATATTTATAAAGAAAATTAAAAATTTACTCGCAAACATTAGCTATATTAACTTTGTACGTGGTGCTTACCAAAACTGATAAAATATTTGCCGCTTGAACGTTTGGACGGGGTTCAAACCCACTATATCCCCTTTCAACACTCTTTAAAGTGTGTAATAGGTCGTTGAGTCATCAGACAAAAAAAAAAAAAAACATAAGCCGCTCCCTTGACAAAACATAGCTATATTAACTTTGTAATGAATTCCAAATAAGCCGCTCCCTTGACAAAAGCTGTTAGTCTAGGCCATCATTTCGAAGAAAAGCCAGCTTTATCACTAATTAAAGGCCAACTTGCTAACACCAAAGAATCAATAATTGTATAGATAATTAATTAATTAACTAATGTTCCGTGTTGCATAAAAGAAAAGGCCTACACTAAAAACTTGACTTGCCTAAATACACCTCCTGTCCCAGCATAGATTCTCTGTGGTGCACTAAACCAGAAAAGAAAGTTACTTAAAAGAAAACCGTGGATACAATATTACTAATAGTGGACCACGTGGTGATAATGACTCCATATTGTCGTTTTATTAGCATAATAATTACTAGCTAGAGTGGTGTCCTGTTTGGATAAACAATTTATTTAAGCGTTTATATCATAAGAGCTTATTATATGAGAGCTTATGTTATAAGAGCTTATATTCAATAAGCTACTTATGTTTGGGTATGTATATTAAAAAGTGTTTTTACAAAATTGAAGTGTTTGGATGTATCATTACGTAAGCACTTATCAGATGTCAGAAATTATAAAATTAAAAAAATAATAATGAAATCATAATTAAAAATAAACTAAAAATTTATAAAATAACATAAAATATCACAAAATTAATATTAAAAATGATATAAATCATAATACTATAATTAAAAATGAAAAATTGAAGTTTTTAATGTAAAATCGTCATAAAAAACAACACGGTAATTTGATAAAAAAGAACTTTAGATATGTTATCCTATTTTTTTTCACGGGTTTTGTATCTTAAATAGAACTTTAGGAATTATGGTTTCTACTTAGGAATTATGGGCTCTGTAAATACATTTTTTTATGAGAGGCTCTGTATAATGTATATACTTTAGCATGATTGGTTTAAAATTTTCACATTGTGGTGGGTGACGTCACAAGAGTTTGACGAAGCTTAAAAAAATGTCAGAAAAAAGAAAAAGAAAATTAGAACTGCATCTGATTCGAACTCTGGTACGAAAAATTTTCCGCATGGTGTACCGGTAAGCTCCGCGTAAGCTTATATATGTAAGCTGTTCAAATAAGCTTATGAAAATAAGCTCAAGTTGGCTTATGAAACAATCATAAATTCTTATGATAAGTTTACTCAAAACACTTTTACAAGAGCTTATATCAATAGCTTATCAAATAAGCTAGAAATAAGCCAATTCAAACAGGCTGAATTATCTTCTCAATTTGCGGGTTCTTCTCATTGGCACACTGTTTGCACATGTATCGATACGTTCGTATTAGCCGTAAGCTTATGCATAGTTCTGAAGAAAACTCCTCCCTCTGTTTTATATAAGTGTTGTCTAAAATTCTTTTACAAGTATTTTTTTTCCTTAATTGCACTTTTGATTCAGCTTTTTCAATTTGGCAATTTTAATTC
The DNA here is from genome assembly GCA_037113605.1 of Calophaca sinica. NCBI lineage: Eukaryota > Viridiplantae > Streptophyta > Magnoliopsida > Fabales > Fabaceae > Calophaca > Calophaca sinica. The sequence goes on from CM073731.1 coordinate 36,722,721, forward strand.
CCCTATTTTATTTTTTACAATTTGTTCTCTAACTTTCTCAATTTGACAATTTTAGTCTCTATATTTTTTAATTACACTTTTGGTCCAAAAAATCGTAAATTGTGTGCACTTTTGGTCCCGCACTTTCCTAAAATCCAAGATTTTTTGGGACCAAAAGTGCAAAAAATCTATGATTTTGAGGGACTAAAAGTATTGTTGTAATTAAAAAGTATAAGGGCCAAAATCGCTAAATTGAGAAAGTTGGGGACCAAAATTGCTAAAAATAGAAGGATCAAAATTGTTAAATTGAAAAAGTTGGGGATCAAAAATCCAATTAAATAATTTTTTTACGAAATAAGTATTAAGAAAAACAATAAATAACTTATTAATGAAACAATTTTATTAAATTGTCCTTATTAATCATTGTTATAAATTTATAGTAGAGCATAATGACTTGAGAGTGATTAGTGATGCATACAATATTTATTTAGGGGCAAAATTGGAGGAAAAAAAATTTAATGTTGCATTGAAAAACTAAAGTGGGAATGGATTATCTCCATTGTTTTTTCTCCATTTTCTCATGTCTTGAAATCTCAGCCCTTTATATTTTTCTCTCCCATTTAAAATATTTAAATTCCTTTCACCCCTTTATTATTCAAGGGTCAGGATCCCACTGCAAAAAATGGAGAAAAAATTCACTGCGGGGGATCTATTCCCAACTAAAGTGACACTTAACACGAAATTTTTTCTTTTGCTAAAATGACACTTAATAAAGAACGGTGAGATCATAAACGCCGTTTCTCTCTACCTCCTCTCCATTCTCTCTTCATCTTCTTTTATCAGCCACCGGAGGGATGTGGTTTTAGACCATTTTTTTGCCTAAAATCACCCCTCTATACTATTTTCTTGTCTGTTTTTATCTAAATAAATGGTTTTCTACATATAACTGGTTGTGTTTGGTGTTTTTTTTGTGATTTCGTCGTCTGGTTTGATTTCCCGTCTTGGTGCGGTGTTCGTTTGGTCAGATTGACAGATTAGGTTCGATCAGTTACAAATTCAATGAAAACTTGGGCGTCAACATTGCAATCCGGAGGCATGGGTATTCCGGTCACTTTGATTTTGTCATATTCGTAGGCACTTTGATTTTGCTGTTTTATGCTATTAACCTAGATGCTGTGAGTTTGTTCGCAGATTCATCCTTTTCGGTTTTTAGCCATATTGATCGATGTAATTTATCAATTTAAATGAATGAATATTTATTTTAGTAAAAATAGAAAAGAATGGTGAGAGTATTTACTTATGCTTGTTTCCAAGACAAAATAATTTCTTTTAATTAAAACACACTTATTGTAATAGGAGTTAGGTGCAAAGACTAATTAATATAAAGCAGTTGAGATACCAATAAATAAAAGTGTTATTAAAAAATAATTAATACTGTCTTGGGATTCTAAAATGACAAATAAATTGAGACAAATCAATATTCCTAAGAGGGCACTTAATATAAGGCGGATGGAGTATTTAATTCCACTTAATACTCCCTTCATTTTACATTAATTGTCGTTTTAGCAAAAGAAAAAAATCATACTTTTAAAATGTAATATATATTATTATTTTTCAATTTTACCCTCAAATTAATCTCGTGTGCATCACTTCCAATATGTATTTATGAGAATGATTGATATTTCATATATTAATAAAAGATTAATAAAGATAATTTTGTAAACTTGTTTCACTCGTTAAGTTATTTATTGTTTGTATTACTCATTGTGAAAAAGTTAATCTTGAATGAAAGAAGTATAAAATAGGAAAAAAAAAACTTAGGGTGTGTTTGTTTTGAGTTATAAAATTAAGATCCTGAGAATGAAGATCCTGAGAATATTATTACTACCAAGTGATGTGTTTGGTAGATATTTAGTATTCCTAGGAATGTATTCAATTTATTTAATGTAAAAATTAAATAAATAGAAAATAATTCAGTAAAATGAGGTGGAAGTGAGAAGTTATAGGTAGTTGAATTTTATTCTCATGGGAACGTAGAATTCCCACCCTTTTAACGTGGAAATAAAAAATGGAAAAAACAAGTATAAATAAAATTTTTGGAATAAATAATACATGAGAATATTTTTTGCAAACTTGAAACAAACATGAGAATCTAACATTTCTGTCTCACTTTCACAGGAATAATTTTAGAATACCCGAAACAAAGACCCCATTGGATGTTGTTCAATAAGTATTATTTGTATTATTTACCAATTATAATATGCCACGTGAATTAAATTGTTCACTTGAATTTAAATTTAAAATATCTTTTTTTTTGTGCCAAAAATATCTTATTTTACTATTGAATATATAATTTATGTGTTAAATTGGGATTAGTGAATAATAACAACCTCACACAAGTAATTGCACCTAATTTTTTTTCTTATAAAATACTCTCTTTGGTCTAAAATATTAAGCAAAAAAACTCTCTAAAATATAAGTAAAAAGTCTATATAGACTTTTTATTTATATTTTAGAGAGTTTTTTTGCTTAATATTTTAGACCGGAGTAGTATGCTAAAGTCATTAATTATGCGGCACTATTTTTCACTTAAAAATGGGTAATGCCTGTTAATGGCTATTCATAAGTCATAACCAATACAAATGCATACGTCTAGCAGAACATAAAAATGTTATGTTCACTTTTCAAAAAAATAAAATAAAATGTTAGGTTCATTTGACACTGATCAAGAAGTTCCAGCATGGTTTTTTTTCCCCAAAAAATATCATTGATTACGAGCTAAATTTTCATGCACAGACAGATACTGAATAAATACTCCACTGAATATGAAACAAGCCCTCTTGCTATTGTCACCCTGCTTGGGGAACACTATCATTATAACTAGACTAGACTAGAGGAACCAACAAATAGACAGAGTAAATGTGGTACACTGCGTTTGGACTTTGGGAGCTTGGAATACAATAAAGATCTGAGAATGAAATAATACTAATAATGCGATAGATACTCTTCATCAAAAAAAAAAAATCTTGATAAAAAAAAAATAATGCGATAGATAATACCAATTCAGTTCCTCTATTAACTTCTGCTACATCCAAATCCAAATGTTGTAGATAGAATACTTTTCCTTGTCCTTCTTCTGCCAATTTGGAAAGGAAGCAAATTTTGGGTCTCATCAATCTATGTCACAATATCAATTAGGTCTTAATTTTTCCTTTCGGGGAGGCCCATCAAACTCGACAAGTTAACACGGGCTATATATCTACTATTCTACTATGTGCTGCCCATGCTTGCATCATGTGCTGCAATAAGGTCTATCTGACATGCAGAGTGCAGGTACCAAAATTTGACCAAATGATCCGGTTAGTGACTAGAACTCTGATTTTATACCCCTCATAAGTTAGCCACGTGATCACGTGCCGTTCGCTGGGTTCAAAAATTAAAAAGCGCCATGTGATAAGTTTCTATATATATATATATATATATATATATATATATATATATAAAAGTATCATATCTAGTGAGAGAATCTTTTTTATATGAGAGTAAGAAGAGCAAATCATAGCTATTAAATCAAATCATGAATGATTAATATTAAAACAAAAAAATTATGTGACTTTTTTAAATTCTTATATATATATATATATATATTGTCCTTTCCCGTGCTACCATACATGTGACACCTTCGTCTTTCTAACATTTTTTTTTTTTGCAGAACTTTAGTCCTCTGTTTATGGAACTCATTGGAAATAGATTGTTTACCTTTGGGTACCAAAGATATGGCTATTTTAGGTAAAATGGGTGAGAAAATGGTAGTTTAGAATGGAAAGAAAATGATGAGAAAGCAAAGAAAGAGAGAGATAGAGAGAAAGATAGAGAAAAGTAGGACCCAAAGTTAGAGAATCAATGTTGGCTTAATTGCACCTTTATTTCATTTGGTTTGGATTGTGTGCAATTTTGATCCATTTAATTTTTTTAGGAACAATTTTAGTCCATTGAGTTTTCAAATAATACAACTAAGTCACTTCATTTCTTTTTATTTATTTAAAACTGTCAAATCTCATAATTTATTAAAAATTTTAACAGAGTTAATTAGATTGTGCTAAACATCATTTCACTTAAAATAACTAAAATATCAAACTTACCTCAAAATCAAAAAATCTCAATTTTTTCCTCATGAATCCCTAATTTCACTTTCTACAAAATTCTTCAAATTTGATCAATTTTTGACATTCAAACTTTTATAATTATTTTATATCTCAAATTCATCATCAAGCCCAAATATTTTGATAAAAAAAATTAGACTTTAAGGGGTTTATATATGTGAAAAGAAATTGACGGTAGAATTATATTTGCTTAAATTTTAAAAACAAAGGGACTAAAATTGCTCAAAAGAAACCTAAGGGTCAAAATCCATCGTTGCCAAACTAGAGTTACCAAAAATGTAATAAAGCCTTGTGTTCAAACAAGGAATTTGAAATTTTCAAATTCTAAAAAAATCAATTGTTTCAATTAAATTACTTTCATTTGCAATATTTTTTGTTTGGATAAAGTAATTGAATTGCATTTATTTACAAAATTTCTTATTCGGATAAAGAAATTAATTTTCTTTGAAATCACTTATTCAAATAAAGTAATTAATGTTACTTCTTTCATAATTTCATTTACTTGACATTATATTTTAAATTTAATGATCACGATTTATAATACAAATTAAAATTATATAAAAATCATGTATGAAAATAAAAAATATTATATTTTTATCTTAATAAAGAATCAAACCAATAAAGAATGTGACTCACAAGAAAAATAATATTTAAACAGAATATTTATGGTAAAACTAAAATTAGCATTAAAAGAACTATGAGTATATACACATATAACCATGTATCTACAAATGATATTTTGTTCGATACGAAGAATGTCGTATATAAAAAATATACTGACACGTGCGTATGAATGCAACTCTACATCACATTGAGAATGTCGTACATACAAATATAAGGGTTCAGATCCTCTTCCACAAACCTACTGTAGGGAAATCACGCAATAATCAAAGATAAAACGCAGCGAAAAATTAAAATTTCCTTTCATGGATCCTTGCGAATGGTGATGATTCAGGGATTACGTTGGTTACCTCTTGTAGCACAGACCGTTGCAGACGAGAAAGGGAGTCGAGCACGAGCGTCGTACTGATGACAACGCCTCTACGCAGTCCACACGAACAGACTTCGAATGGGAGCAGCCTCCGTCTACTATGCTAGCTGATGAACGGGGCCGGCTGTTACGAACGCACACAAGGTCTCTTTGTACGGCTAGGGTCAATTCCGTGTCTGAACTTTCAGCTTAAGTGTTCTATTTATAGAACCACTTAAGACTAACCTAGCGGCGCACCGTAGCTTACCATGTGCTACGTTGCTCTTGACTTACGATGGTGCGTCATAAGAGCGCACCACTGAATAAAACGAGTCTTACTCATTTATATTTAATCTCCCATTAATCTGTTCTTATGTGTGTGACCCTGTAGGTTCCTCAGAACGCGTTGGCAATAATATTAAATCACTATTTAATATTATAAACAGAGAGCGGTGTCTAGCAACACATCACTGCTACCCAAGTAACGAGAATGTCAGTATTATGACGTAACCTTTCCAAGATAATGATCATGTGTATAATTACCCTTTTGCCCTTATATCTATATTGAACACAAGGCATAGTATGTGTCACCCTTGTATAGTTCAACATTATATTCCTTGATACCCAAGTAGACTAAGTAAGAACAAATAAGATCAATATCTCATATTGACTTATTTCAGCATGACCATGCATTTTACAGTCATACTCTATCAAGGGGCCCATAGATATTACTCCTGCTATGTAGGAGGGGCAAATCCCATCTAGGTCACTCATGTCCCTCTGCATGACTCGTGGAGTGCCCAGTTAACCGACTTTATAATTGTCCTGTTACAGACAATGTTTGACGGTAATAAAACACTCAACTCCTCATGTAGGGACCATAGTGGTTTCAGGTCAAAGGGTGGCATACACCATTATCACTATGAGAATGACTTATGACACTTACATAACGCACTATGTAGTATTCTCATGGCGGGTCAATTCAGTACACAATTACCCTAATGTGTACCTATGCGGTGACTTGATATCTCATATCTATAACCTGTGAGATGAGGTTATCAGTCCGCCTACATAATAGTCTTGATGTATTATAATTGTCCTTAATAATAATAATAATACTTGACTACGGATATTTAGAGTAAGTTCTATAGTATCTCACAACCGAGTCGTCTACTCGATGTTCTATTAGAATTGAACTTTTACTCAAGGACTTTATTATGTTGAAACAAACATAATAACTGAAATGCCTCATATAATAGATAAATAACATGATACAAATTACAAGTTCAAAAGGAACTACATTGGCCTCCAGGGCTTACACTAACACCTACCTCTACATCCCTCCATAGAAATGAATACCAATTGTTGGATTAATCTAATGCTTGAGAGATTATAAACTAAAAAAGGTTGGGATTAGGGCACGGGTTGATGATGTGAGGTTCTCTCTCTTTCAAGATCAAAATTCCTCATTCGCGACATGGGTTAATATGGAAGATGGAGGGGCGCATGTTTAGAGCTTTGGTGACACGAGGATGTGTGGTGGATGTGCAGGCGTGATGGCACTACAAAGCGCACGCGATGGTCATTCAAGTTGTGCCCAAAGAGGGCTGTTTGCAGTCTGAGGGGATGGTCGCGATGGTTTGCGGCGACAATGTGGTGGTCTGTTGGGTTACTCACGGGTCCGATCAGAGCTTCTATTTCAATTCCAACTCACATAGGTATTTACATTGGTACTGAAAATAGCTACAATGACACTAGGGTTGTTGGATCAGAATTTAGCTATTTCAATTTTTTTGTTTTTTGATGAGTGAAATTTTTTGTTCAGTACATTGATTGCATGCCTTTAAATCATTAGATAGTATGCCATAAGCTTTGAGGAGGCAAATTGGTGCCAGAAATGTCTCTTTTATGGCTATAGAACCACAATGGAAATTCAAATTATGTTGGATGTGAAATGCATGAGTCATGTAAAGGTACACTCCTCTTCATGTGCTTTGGTAAAGCAAAGAAAGATGGATGGATATGATAGGTCGCGTCTAACATCATATCCATCCATCTTCGAGGCCTTACATTTAACCTTTTTTAGTGCTCTCTTGGTGTTCACCTTTTCAGGAGGTGGACATGTAACACCCAAATTTTTATATTAGTACGTATGTGTATATGCCTGAATATATTAATAATTTTTGTGATAATCTTTGTGTATGTTTACTTTGGTAATTAGTACTTTTAGCAATGCTTTATTATTTCTGTTCTGAAGTGAACATACAGATTATGAGAGAATGAATATCTCACGGTGGAGACGGTGGAAGAACGTGGTTGTCACGGTGGTGCACCGAACTCTAGTGGAAGACGTCGGTGGTGGCCACTTACAAACCACTGCAAGAAATCGCGGGATTACCGACGGCCAAAAGCCGTCGGTAATCCACAAATGCCGTCGGTAATCCAAAAATTCCGACGGATTACCGACGGGCTAATATCCGTCGGTAAAACGCGCGTCGCAAATGCGTCTGCAAGCGGCTTTGGCCGTCGATTACAATCGTTCGGTAACTTCCGACGGCTTTAACCCGTCGGTAATGCCGAGTCTACAACAATTGACATTTCCGACGGCCATTTCCGTCGGTAATTTTTTTTATAAATATCCTTGATCTCGCATGCCTAATACTGATGAGTTAAAGCCAAATCTCAAGGTCAATACAGTTAAAGCCTACACAAAGTAGACCAAAAGAATTACCCGACACACTCTAAATCTAAGCATGCAACACTGAAATTGTTGACATACCACCAAACGAAATATATTTAGCAAACAACTTACTAATAAACTTGTCTATTATATCATAATTAGAGTGCCATAATTAAGAACACAGACAATTGCATAGGAAGGGGCAAAGATTAATGAACCATTTGTTATATTTAGGGGAAAAAGTGTTTCTTCCTCACACAATTAACACTAACATAGGGACGGAATAAAACAACTCTGTAATTAAAGTTAACAATTTCTTAACATTGATCAACGTAAATTATCTTAGAATGCAAAGTACAATGCACAAAATCACTTGCTAAAACAGGGACCTGTCCAAGAGTCAGAATTACACAACCACACACACACAAATGCAATGAACTAAGCAATTGAATTAAACCCATTTAAATGCAAAGAGGAAGTACCCACAAAAGTAGGAACCTACCCCTGCCAATTACATAATGCAGAATGTTATGAAGACATCAGTACATGACAACCAAAACCCAAATGGCTAACATTAAAGCCATTCATTCAAAGAAATACCATTAACCAGCAAATAGAACCCGAAATCAAAACATCACATAATAAGTTAAGAAGGTCAAAATTTGAAGGATGGAAAAATCGATGACACTAAGAAATGACATAAACAACCAATAGCTCGTGGAAGCTCAGTGATTTAGGTACAACGAAAGGAAAATGAAAATTCGGCAAGTGAAATAGCAACAGTACCTTTGTGAAGTTCTTTTAAGCTCAGTGATATAGGACACAGGGCAACCCTCATAAAGAAGAACTAAACAATTAGAGATGATATGAGAAACAAGCAGTGATTTAGGGTTCTTAGTTAAATAAGAGAAAGGAGAATCACAGTGATTTGGTGGAACTTGAACAATTTGATTTGGGGATTTTGGGTTAGGGTTCTTCGTTTTAGTTTTTCCAGATAAGAAAATGATGTCCCGAATGAGATAGATTCATGAACTTAGAAAGGCAGAAAATGAGAAAATGCAGAGCGGCGGAGGTAGGGTTAGGAACGAGAAATGGAGAAGAAGAGAAGAGATGGAGAAGTCGAAAAGGGAAAGTGGAACGAAGGGCGAGGGCTTCTGATTGTATTTAAAACATACCGACGGGCTCATTAACATTACCGACGGAAATATTCAAATACCGACGGCTAAGCCGTCGGTAATTTAAAAAAGCGGGAACCATGGTGTCTATCGGGCCAACCCGTCGTATTCTCTCTTTACCGACGGGTAAAAGCCGTCGGAAATCCCGCGATTTTACCGACGGTCAAAGGCCGTCGGTAATGTCCGTCGGTATATGCGTGTTTTCTTGTAGTGAACACTCTGACGCTCAAGTCAGTCTATGAATGAGGTGGATGAGAGAGGTCAGAATGCGGCATACCTGAATAGGTGGTTGTACCAGGCTTATATAGCCACCAAGTAAGATTTGTCATAGAAGCTATGTGTATTGCCCCATTATAGCCCATTAAGTTGGATTTGGGCCGGATTTAAATCCGGAACAGTTGCTCCCCAAGTCGGTTGCTCATGTATTATGAAGCCGACTTGTAAGTATAATTAACCCTCATAGAGTTGTTGTCCTGCATATGTTAGTCAAAAAATACAAGATGTGCACAATATAAACATGTGTGTTTTGATAGTGTTGCCCCTATACCGACCTAGTTGGTGTGTTGGGGATATACGTTTGAGAGTAAATCCCTTTACGAGTTTGCTCGTCAAGAAGATGTGAAGTCAAATTTCTTGGACACAACAAAAATATGTATCAGCATTCTAAAGGATTGTCTCAAGTAGATACACAATTGCTTATGCAATCTGGAAAAATAAGATGCAGATGTGCCCCCTGCGAGAGCATGCAAATATATTCTAGAAATAAATACCATCACAAAGCATTTCAAAGAATTCTTGTCACTCACAGCTTGGAGACCATTATTGTTTAAGAAGAAGGCATCCATACACTGAGGGATGCACCGTAATAGCCTGGAGTTGATAAGAAAATTTCACCATGACATCTTTACTTGTTTTTAACAATTATTCATGAACAATGAGGCACTACACTCGCTGGTAATAAGAAATTAAAGGTTCAGAATATGAAGGCTGCAAGTTATCCAACCCAGTTAAAGAACCTCCGGAATTCTTAGTGCTTTAGTTCTGAATTTGTCACTATCCATGTGCACATGGATAATATTTCTGTAGCAGCAGCAATTACAGAGCTGGAATTGTATAAATCAGTAATTAAAGAGCAATAATTAAGCATAAGGCATCCAAGCACAGGGTGCATGTCATGGCTTCTATGGAGTTGATAAGAAACTCTACCACCAAAAACCTTGTTTGGCTAATTAACAATTATATACAAGTGATAAGGCATCACGTTCTATTCATTATGCTGGTTTAAACATATATTGATGGCAAGCTGGTTCAATTAAGTCCATCCTGTTTGTCATAAAACCTTGATAGAGGTATAAAGAGTCTCATCAATCTTTCAATGTTACTAGATTTTTGACCCGTGCGATGCACGGGGGAAACAAAGTTTGTGAGAATAATTCTGTATTTTTTATCTGGAAATTTTTTATTTGTGTCATAAAAATTGTAAGATTCTTAAAAGTATTGGTAAATAAATATTAAGTTAACACAAACACAATTCTTCTAATTAAGGTAACTCGTACACAATACATTCGTGTGTTACACGTGTAACTGTGCAATGCACGTATAATATTTATATTATTATTACTATATTTTCTTTTGATAAGTAAACTATTTTTTTCAAACAAACAATATACTATTACTATTACAAAAAAAATGTAACTTTTTTTATGAACATTGCAGAAATAACTTGCCAAAACTCCAAGTATGCTCGCAGACATTATCAACATGAGCTTTCTCAACTTTATTTTCAGCGAAATTACAGTTTTCAAGGACATTACAAAGATAACCCGTCAAAACTCCATATATGCTTGCAGACATATTTGACGCGAGCTTCCTGATGGTCTCCAATGAAAAAAAAAACTATTTTTCTTTTAAGTGAAATTAGAATATTTAAACATAAATAAATCGATTCCAAAAAAAATGTAACAATTTTTTATGAACATTGCAAAGACAACCCGTCAAAACTCCAGGTATCCTTGTAGGCATATTCAATGTCATGTCCAAACAAAATTTTGTTTATTTTCTTTTCAGTAAAATTACAGTTTTAAGGATAACTAAATCGATTCCAGAACAAAAAATACAATCTTTTTTTTAAGAACATTACATAGACAACCCGTCACAACTCTATTTATGTTCGCATGCATCTTCGACGTGAGCTTTCTCACAGTTTTCTGTCAAAAAAATTGTTTGTTTTTCTTTTTAGTGAAATTATAGTATTTAAAGATAAATAAAATTATTCAAAACAAACAAAATGTAGCATTTTTTTATGAACATTGCAAAGACAACCCATCAAAACTCCATGTATGCTCACAGGTATATTCAGCGTAAGCTTCCTCACATTCTGATCAAAAAAATTGTTAACAATTTTCTTTTCCGTGAAATTACAGTTTTTAAGGATAAATAAATTGATTTCAAAACAAAAAATGCAACTTTTTTATGAACATTGCAGAGACAACCTGTCAAAACTCCATGCATACTCGCATGCATATTCAGCGTGAGCTTTCTCACAGTGTCATATTCAAAAAAAATTGTTTTTTTCTTTTAAGTGAAATTACAATATTTAATAATAAATAAATCGATTTGAAACCAGGAAAATATAACCTTTTTTATGAACATTGTAGTGACAAATCGTCAAAACTCCATGAATAATCACAAACATATTCGGCATGAGTTTTCTCACATTTCCCTGTTAAAAAAATCGTTTATTTTCTTTTTAGTGAAATTTCAGTTTTTTAGGATAAATAAATCGATTTTAAAACAAAAAATTGCAACTTTTTTTATGATCATTATAGAGATAACTGGTCACAACTCCATGTTTGCTCGTAGTCATATTTAGCGTGAGCTTATTCACAGTGTTCTGTCCAAGCAAAATTTTGTTTATTTTCTTTTCTGTGAAATTTTTTTAAGAATAAATAAATTGATTACAAAACAAAAAATACAATATCTTTTTATGAATATTACAGAGACAGACCGTCAAAATTCTATTTATGCTCACAGGTATATTCAGTGTGAATTTCTCACAGTCTCCTGTCAAAAAAATTTGTTTGTTTTCTTTTCATTGAAATTATAGTATTTAAAGATAAATAAATCGGTTTGAAACTAAAAATGTAACATTTTTTTATGAACATTGCAGAGGCAACCCGTCAGAACTCCATATATGCTCGCAGGTATATTAGGTGTAAGCTTCCTTACTTCTTGTTAAAAAGAAATGTTAAAAAAAAATTTCTGTGAAATTATAGTTTTTAAGGATAAATAAATCGATTTCAAAACAAAAAAATGCAACCCTTTTTTTATGAACATTGCTGAGACAACCCGTCAAAACTCCATGCATGCTTGCATGCATATTCAGCGTGAGCTTTCTAACAGTGTCATGTTCGAAAAATAATTTTTTATTTTATATATATAAATATAAAGATAAAGATATATCCAATTATATCTCACCATATAAAATATTGTAAAAATATTCAGGACAAAAAAATTGTGAAAATATTTTAAAAAGTAATTTAAGAAAGTGATATCACTGTGATACATTTTTTTTATATTGCACTGTAATATATGATTTTTTAATTATAATAATAATAACCAATCATTTAATAATACTATTTTTATTTTGATAAATCAATTACAATCGTAAATCATCTAAAAATACTATATTCATTCTGTATCAAACATCTGACATAGTATCAATCATTGTGATCTATAATGTGATAAAAAAGTAATCAATATTACTGATATATTTATATTGATAACATGCTGGATGTTTGATTTTGTAAATGAAATCAATTAACACTGGGATTTATATAATTATAATTTTTTTCAAGATTTTGATCTTTTTAATTTTATAAATGAAATCAATTAACACTGAGATTTATAAAATTATTTTTTTTCAGGATTTTGCTTTCACTTTCATTTAAAAAAATTCTTTATAATTATTAAATGTTAAAAGACATTAATTAGTGTTTATTTAAGTGATTTAATTATTTCTTTTAAAGATTTTGCTCTCTCTTTTATTTAAAAAAATCTTTATAATTATTAAATACTAATAGACATTAATTAGTGTTTATTTAAGTAATATGATAAAATTACCCACAAACACGTTGCAAGTGAAAAAGTTGCCGGACCTAACACAATTATTGTAAGCTATATGATTTGTCTCCACATATGGTGATGCTTAAACATGTGAATCATATAATTAGGGATCATGAAAATGGATGGCTTGATAATTTCATGTTCCTATTTCCTATTATGCTCATGTAAACAATTTCCATCTCTTTGTTTTTATAATATTTTTTAATTTTAAATCAAACCTATTTAATATCAAAGTAAATCTTTTATTTATTAAATGCTAAATTGTTGTTATTAAAAGACTATTTTAGTGATTTTATCAAATTGTCCTCTAATTAATACTTCATGACACTATTACTTTTAATATTATAAAGATAAAGATTTTCCATAATTGGTGGATGCAACATCTCAAATATTGAGTGCTTTGCTCTCATAGAAAGGTATTGATGCTAGTGTATTCCTTTGCGTACTTGATGTGATTAAAGAGTGGAAACTTCACATCAAGTGCTCTGGATAAATGAAAGCACCAATGCATCCAAACCTGTAAAATAAGGCAGCACCGTAGGATTCATATATAAGGTTTAAAATTTCAAACATTGTTGATGCTACAAATAAGGTCCTTATTTGCTCCATTGCAAAAAGGAAAATGCAGAACTGAAAATCAGTAAAGCATATACAGACATGTTCATATATCTGACATAGAAGGATTGGTAAATAATAGGTTACTGGAAGGTGGAAGCATAGCCGAAACTGCTCAAAGATTTAATGCATCTGGTTCAGTTCAGTAATGCTATCCCCATTTGTTCACCTTCATGGTATCCCGTCGCTTTCCCGATAGAATGTTTTGATAAAACACCATGATCTATCTTAGGAGGGAAAGATGGGAAATCTGGAGGAGTCCAGAATATCTGTGCACATAGAGCATGCCCCGCATATCTTGGTTCATGTTCTTGGTTGAGAAGATTATATCATCCAAAAATGTATGAGTTCGGATAGGAACATGGATCGCTATAACTTGTCTTAGATCGGCATCAAGTGCCATTTAGAGCATGAGGGTTTGTACATCCTGAACTGCTTGCATATCATAACAATAGTCGCATATGCAGATGTAGAATTCACCTTAGTATTGGAGAGAACATCAGTGGCAAATATTGGAGTAATACTGCTTCAGTTAGCATGCAAGGCACATTTATATAGGTGAATAAAATTCACTAACATGGAAGAATTATATGCTGCTGGCTTTTGTCATAGAGGACAATAGGATAGGGAGCTGCTGTCATATGTTAATCCAACTAGACATGAAGCATAGGATTAAATACTCGTTGAAATAAGGAGTAGCTATTATAAAATAAGGGTGACTAGGTGTCCTCCTCGTAGTTATAGCAGGGCATTGTGCAAATATCGTAAAGGCATTTCTTATGCCTATGAATATGGGATGTAATGAATGAAGTTTGATTTGCTGCTCCTTTAACTTGCGCAAAATCTGATCCAGTTTTATGTCAATATCCTTCATGACACTGGTGTCACTATTTCAATTAAACCAATATAGGAAAAATTCCATTAATGTTTCGAAATCAGGATTCTTCAATTTAGTATAGCAGAATTTATGGAAAACTGCTAGTCAATGTAAATGCATGGATCTTGCATTGCTGAAGTTGAAGTCGGCTTGATGTTGCTTCATTGGCGATGTCATCTACTCGGAGAAACAGCCCGGCCAGAGAGTTTCTCCTCTACCCCGGTAGTCAAGGTGCATACCTTGACTTTGGGTGGATGAATTATGGTGTGACCCACAGTGACTTGGTGGCTAGGCAAGTCGGGGAGCCTACCGAAATCCTCTAATGGAGAGTGGTGCTGAAGTGTCTAACTCGCTCTAAACCAAGCGCAGAAGCTCGGAGGGGAATTCGACTTCGTCGAGGCACAAGGCCGGGAAAATGGGATTCACTCTCTCCCAAGCTGAAGAGCTTGGTGGGGAATCTGATTTTGTTGAAGCCGAGGTGCCGAGATTCACTCTCAACCAAGCGTGGGAGCTCAGAGGGGGAATCTAGCGCTATTGAAGCCGAGGTAGTTATGTGAAACTATTTTACTTTGCCGATTTAGGCGGTAAATGGTCCCTGTCTAAGAGAAACGTCGCACAACTTCCAATTAAAAAATCATTAGAAATTATATAAAAACTGTCTACTATAAGTAATAGACTTTCAGGTGAGATGGATTATCAGTGCTTGTAAATTTTATTCTCTGGAATATATCCCTTTCCATATAGTCCCTCCAATTAATCCCTCTCCACTACTGCATAGGATAGAAGAGGAATGTGCTTACAATCAGAATATCTTTTTGCAGCTACAGATAACAACTCTTGCAAAGGGAGATAGGGAGATTCCTCCTCAGCGTATTCATGGTCGCTTAAATATGAAGAGCCTGGAGATTAACATCAGCATGGCCAAAAATTTTCCTTGCAATTGAAAAACTTCCAAATGCATTGCAACACAACCAATTCTTCTCTTCATTTTACGCAAAATACGAGGACCAATGGCAGCATGTATTTAATCCAAGTTAGCACATGTTTTGCTGAGTTTGATGAGCCAAATGGCTGCACTCTATTCTTTCTTCATTGGCCAAAACTACATGGAATAAAGAAATGAAATTTCATGCTTCCACTTGTGCCAATGATCGGAGATTTTTGCTGCCGTAAAAGACAACATTTCATGCTTCGATCAAGTCAAATTCTCTTATGAGCCAATGGTTTGCAACTTGCTGTCCAAATAACATAGCATATGTTTTCTATCATTTAACTCCACCAAATTTGGTGAAATCAAGGTCTGATTAAGAACACTTATTGCCACTTGTCCTTGGCCAAATGATAGGAACATGAGAAGCATATAACTGAGGGTACTTCATTGCAAAGTTACCTAGACAGATTTGATGATAAATCCTATACATAATAAGCGAGTACCGCCTGGAAGTTTTTTTCCCGCGAAATCTAGCGCTTCGTTCTTCTTGGTTTAGTCTTCCTTCTTCCAATTTTGCCACATGTTACAAACGTTCTGCTCACTCAGACAAATCCTGCAACTAAACAACCATGCATTGGTTATTAATTAGGTGCCTCGAGAATTGAAAGGGATGAGGGAAAGAGATAGAGAGGAAGAGGAGAAGATCGTACAGAGGAGTAAGGCTGAGGTGATGGGGAAAATGGGTAGCTGAAATTCGCGTTCCACACAAAGCAGCAAGGGTTCCTTGAAAACGTTGCAGCAGTCCCGCCGCCGCTGCAACAATCACAACCTCAACCATATCCGACCACCACGTCGGACCCTCTTCCGCCGCAACCAGAAGAACCACTAGGTCGAGCCTTTTCTGGAAACTTCGCCGGATCCTCCTCCGCTGTTGCCAGAAGCACAAGATCAACATTTTTCGGCCACCATGTCGGACACTTCGACCTCTGTTTCCGTTTCAGTCACTGAATGCTTCCGCCATCGGCGCCGCTCCTTTCGCCTTGCCTTCTCTGGGCTGCGCTGGTCTTTTCCTCTCCTCTTCGTTTGCAAAGCTACTGCATAAATGAGGGTTAATGGTTTCGGTCGTGCTCTCTGTTTTGAAGGTAGGAATCTTCTTCTTTCTAATTTCTCTAATTTGAACAATGCTTATAATTTCATTTTGGTATTTCTAATGTTATGATTTGCTTGGCTTCCTGTGAGTTTTTTTTATCACTATTTCATTTTCATTGCTTTCTTCTAATCTCAAATGCTTTGGTTGAATTTGTGAGTTGATTCTGTGTACAGTGGAGGATGCACTTGCAGACTGGTGGTTAACTTCAGTGCTTGGTAACCTTTGTCAAATGGAATCTTAAGTTTTTTTATCAATTTCAAACTTGGATTGCCTAAATCATGTTGCCTGTATTTTTCTAAATTTTTCATGGCACAATTTCAGTCGATTGACCTCCTTGATGGAAAGCTAGAAAAGAAGGGTATGTGAAATCATGCTAATAGCTTTGGATCAACTTTGTGGTTGTTTGTTCTTCTACATCTTCTGTATACTTTTTTTCCTTTTTTATGAAACCCATATCTCTCTCTTTTTCTATGAAACGCACCCCTCTTTCCCTCTTTCTCATTGTTTCAGAATCTTCTCAAAGGGTAACTTCACAAAGGTAAACCGGTCAAGATGTTGTGTATGAAAGAACACACTATGAAAGTACATTTTTGTTTCATGGTTTCTATGATGTCTAATGATTGGTTTCGTACTATGAGTTTTAGAATAAAAAAATGATTTTTTTCTTTTGTGATGAATAAAAGGTGGTGAATTAATGAATGCAGGAAAAGGGGAGGTGGTGAACTGTTCTGAGGAGCAGAATGGGGAACTCTTTCACAGTGTTCTTGGGGGGCTTGACCAATTTGGCATTATAACCCGGACAAGAATTCTTCTTGGACCAGCACCTACCATGGTAATGCATCAGTGACTATACTATACAATAAGCAAAGTCTTTTAATTTTGATTAGAGTTTTGTGAGCACCACTTGACATCAAGGAAAATTTCTATTTTTTTGGAATAGGTAAAATGGATTAGAGTACTATACTCAGATTTCACAACATTCACTTGAGACCAAGAGAAATTAATATCTGTAGAAAAAGCATTTATTACATCGAAGGATTTGTGATAATAAACAGAACTGGTCTGCTAAATAACTGGAGATCATCCTTCAACCCACAAGATCCAGTTCAAGCCAGTCATTTCAAGTCAGATGGAAAAACTCTCTTCTGCCTAGAATTGGCCAAATACTTCAACTTGGAAGAAATTGATGTAGTAATTCAGGTAAGGCATGCAACAACTCAATCTCAAGATTAGTTTTTTCATGAAAATATATAGACAATCAAATCATTAATACATGCAAGGTTTTTTTAAAAAAGGTTTGTGACCGCGATTTGGGCTAATTTTCTCTCTTTCTGTTCTAAACCAGTAATTGTGTTATTATGATTGGGTGGTAGATATGAGTATTAACAGTTTGGCATTGAGAACAAAATCAAATTTTTACTAACATTCTTTTTTTGTTTACACCATTTGGGTTCTCCTTCTTCTTCCTCCTTCTAATTCTAATAACTACTTTTATGAGTTTTCCTCTTCATCCATTCTTCATTTTTAATCATGAAGCTATCTGTTTTTTTTTTTGGCAGGAAAGAAAGAGACTTTCGTATCAAACTAAGAGTTGAAATATCTCAATGCATGCGCAGGATTATTTGTAGTTTTTCACATGCTGATATGAATTTTACATTCTGCAGTGCTTTCTTTTCAATTTTTCCCTTTCCCTTTTGAAGTGTTCGCTAAAGGTGCAAGGTGTGGTTTTGATAGACATAAAGGAGTATAACCCAACCATCTTCACCAAGCAGCACTCACTATTGAAGGTATATACATATTTTATGTTGTTGCTGTTTTGTTGCTTTGTCACCTAACCTGTTTATTTCTTTCCTTTTTAATGCAAATAGATAAATGTCTTCTATCCATATATTCACTAGCTTTGCTCACAAATTGTTTGAAAAAAAACTCTGAAACAACCAAATTATCCTCAACTTTCAGTTATTCCATTTTGTCCTCAACTTTCAGTCTTTCATGTCATTGACATGTTTGTTTTGTTTCCACTGCTTTATATAGCAGCCAATAGCTACAAGCACAAACAGAGAGAAACATGGATTCATAATTACTGCTTCAAAAAGGAAAAAATACTAGGAGGATGCATGGTCAGATAAACTATGTGAATAGTTGATGAAGAAGTGAAGAATTTGCCCATAGCTTTCACCTGGTTTTATTGTCGGTTTTGCTTCAGCTTTTCTCTTCTCATTTGGATTGTTGAAATTGTTCTACTGTATGATGTTACAAGAATCATAAGATCCATATTGTTGCTGATATGATTTGTGATAAATCAGATAAATTTTGTTTATATGGCATTTGAGTATATGTTGCTGACATGAAAGTTATGATGAGAGCTGTTCTTTGTTATACTGATAACTTTATGCTATTTTCTTATCTTTTTGTCAGGCTGAATGATGTCATGTTATTTTCGATCATTCCCCTTTGAACTTAGTTAGTTAATTAAATTAGTTCTGGTGCAGAAATGAAGTTCTTGGAGCAATGGTTGTGCTTGAGAGAAGAAATTCATCTTTTGGTATACTTTAAGCATTCTTAATTTGATGGACACCAATTATATGAATAGATACACCACTCAGTTCATTGTTTTCATTATTGTTTTATGGTATTTTGCACACTTTGTAACATTAGATAAAAATTTGATGAACGCTACTTGATAATTAACAAAGTTGATTAAAGAATTGATTGTTACATATTAGTAATTGTTTTATATTTATTTTAGGTATTAAATGTTGTCAAACACCTTCATTTGGGTGATACCGTCGTATGTGCTTCTGGGGAGAGAGTCCACTATGATGTGCTGCAATTTTGTTGCTCTGAGATTCTTTATTTATATATTTGGTATTATTGTGGTATTTATTTATTTCATTCATCTTAAATGTTCCATTATTCAAGTATTCATGAAGTCTACTTTGAGGTGTCAGTAATAGGTGAGGTGCCTCTGTTAATATCAGTCTTCGTGGTAATTGAATTGGATAAAGGATCTCAAATTTGCTTTAACTTCATTTTCATCTCCTTTGATTTTGCTCGTATTGATTTTAGAGAAGTCTATTACCTATCCCATGTTAGTCTTTTAGAGGCAGGTTTATTAAATTATCATACCTTGAACAAAATAATATAAATTCACTGCATTTTATTAATTTCATTGATTTCATTTTCTTTTAATATACCAGCTCCTGTTTTTCAAGACCCTAGGACTAAAGAGCTGGACTGTGAAACTCAGCGAGGCAAAAGCATCTGGAAAGCAACCAATTGTGAGTTTTTCATTTTGATTGTGTACAATATTTTTTTTAGTGTATCAATAGTTACTCAAGATGATTATAAATGTTGATTTAAAAAATACTATTGCTAAATTAATTGCTGATAAAGGCACCAACCTGACCAGTCAGGGTATTGTTTTCGGCTTTAAACTTTTTTTTTTAGCGTGAAGGTTGCAATCTTGCGGATACTACTTTCTTTCACTTTTGTTTATATTAAATTGAAATGTGCTTAATGGGTACAATGAAGTAGTGTCATATATGTTGAAGTAGTTATATGCTATATATGCTGAAGTAGTGTCTTATAATGGGTACAATGAATTAATATTTTATCTATAAGAACTCAGAAGCACTTTCTGCACAACAAGCCAGCTGAAGTGAAAAAGAGCTCAGGGAAGGTTTAGTTTCACATATTGTCAAAGTGAGTATGACATCTATTGAGGGAGCATAAGGTGTTCTTGTGATTCGGTTATTTTTCTTTTGCCTCCTTTTACAAACATTCATATTTTAAACAATTAATTTTAATTGCCCTTTTGTACCGAATATCTTTTCCTTTTCCTTTTCTTATGTTGTGGAAAGGGGAAAAACTGAAAAGGACCATTAAGTTTGAATGCTTACTCCAACCAATGGAAGCGGATTTGCTGATCTAGGACAAACACTATCGTGACCAAGAAATGGACAACAGTTAGAATGCTTACTCCAAATGTATAGGAACTTTAATTATATGTATAAGATCATTTTTCTAGTAGACTTCATTATTTTCTTTGTTGGAATATAGATGCTTTATTATTTTTTTACTTAATAATGTGTTTGAATTTGGAAATCGCAGAGTCGGTTCTACTTTTCTACTTTGCTACTTTTTCATGGTTTTGTAAATTATGGATTACTTTATTGTATGGAATTAATGGGGAAACTCTTGATCTTTAACAGTGACCTCGATCAAAGCTCCGAAAACAATGCATAAAGTATCTTGGACCTGTAACTGCATTTGCTGATTTCATTTACTACTTTTTTTAATTTTGTTAATTGTAGTTGACCTTGACTATATTGACTTATACTGCATTATTTCAGAAGTTCTGGACTTTTCCTGCTTTCTGACTAATTGGTCCTTCTTAATACTTTCCTAAATTAGCAAGAGAAAGAGAGAGCTATGAATATATTGTCTGCGAGGGAAGGATTATCCACAAACTAAGATTCTCAGGATGCCAAGTCGATATTTGTAATGAGCACCTCTAAGAAACTTTATACAGGCAAGGTAACAAGTCAAACTCTGACACTGTTTCAAGTCTTCAATTTTCTCATATTTATATACAGGCACCATACCATTTCTTTCCAACCCTATTAATACATTGTTATAAATAACCTCCCAGAAAAAGAAGGGATCATTCCATCTTATTGCATTTGATTTTGGTAGAGTCCAGATTGTCAAATTTAATGGAATCAAATTTAATGGAATCAGTAAATAAATGTTGGGCACTCACTAATACACATGCTTAGTATTGTTGGGATATTGTTAACTTTTAATAGTTCTTATGGTGCCTTCCATGTGTTTTACTAAAAGAAAGTAGCCATAAGAGGCTGATTATTAAGTGGTCAGTAGTAGTTGAGATACAACACAATGAGACAATTAAAAGGAGTGAAAATAGAGGGGGGGGAAAGTTAGTGAATTATTAAATTTTTGATTTTGAACCCCTGATGAAAAAGCAGAGGGCTATGCGGCTATTGTGTTGCTTTGAAAAATAAATCAACTTATTATATTTGGTTTGCAAATTGCCTTCATACAATTTTTACAAGTACAGTACTCTTTCAACGCAGAACCCCAAATTTCAGTAACTTTTCAGATTCACTAAATTGGCGTCTTTTTCATTTTAAAAGTTAGCATTAGTTAATGATATATACTTTTGAATTTATATTTTCAGTTTTCATTGTTGTACATTCTAAGGTTTTAGTTGCAGTACAATACTCTCTCTTCTATGGCAACAATAAGTTAGGTTGCTTTCTATTTCTTTTAGTGGTGGTTTATTGATGTTTGCCTTTAAGATGTTAGAAGGATTATTGTATATGATGTTTGCAAAGGAAATTTTCTACAAGAAGGAGAGTTAAATATAGAAAATGTGGAAAGTTACACTTATCGAAATTATTAGAAAGATTCTTTTTGATGTCATTTTTTAATATCATTCGAACACCATTCCCGTAGAACCTCTGTTTTTAATATCATTCCTGTATAACTATTTTTTTAGAATCATTCCAGGATAACTACCCCGTGCGGTGCACGGGACAAAGTACTAGTAAAGAGGTAATGGTGCTGCAGGCTGTGAGTTGGAAGGTGAATACCAACGTAACAGAATCGATAACACCAATGACTGAGAAGGTTTTTCAATATTATAGATTGCTTTCTTGTTACTTCGCATTAGAAAAATTTGACCCTCCCATATTGCTAATGGTTAAGGCTGCTCCTACCCACACAGATTCAGCTTTTATATCTCAACAAATCAATCTGTAAATCATTTCCTGTCCATAAATCGCGCACTTTTCCATGATGGCAGCACTTGATAAAGTGTTGACAGAATTATGATCAAGAATCCAGACAGCAGCTTGGTTTAGTCTTTGCAATACAAGAACATATTTGGGTTAGATGCAGACACTTTGTCCACTGAAGTCAGACCAAGCATTGATCCTGGTTGGTGGATCAAGAAGAATTATGACTATTTCTAAAGCCAATGGAATATTTGGGATTGTTGCTGAAGCCTTGAAAAAGCAATTCGTGCACCCAAGAGGACCAGTGCCTATCAAAAACAATTATGATTTATTTCCACATGCTCTAGTGCCAGCAGTTGAATAATTCATCAACTCCATATCTTTGAACGAATATCTTCCAATCTGAGCAAGTATCTCTTGAATTCCAACAAGACATCTGGATCTCAATACTTTTAATGAAAGCTGAACATAGAGAGTTCCTTATAGATATAAAGAGTTCTTTATAGCTGCTGTAGGAGGCTTGCTCCAAACCAGAATTCAGAGAAGCAGTCCTTATCATGTGCATATCTTGATCAATGATAAAAAGAAATTGCCATGGAACTTCATTTGTATTTGTATCAGCATATGTACTGCTATATACACTTTTGAAAAGGGCAGGTTAGATTATACATGCAAATTTGAAGAATAGGTTGTGGAATCATAAACATTCAGCTTGGATAACTCATCAGGACTGTGAGTTTCCTATGTACAGCTTAGCTAGGCCATATGCATATTCCAAAAATAACATGATCAATGATAACATCAAGAAGACATATTGATAACATCTGTATTGGAATCAAAGAGTCGATATCTGGGAGAATTCCTAATTTAAGATTGACAACATGATGATCACCGACTACAAAGAGCAAAATTCAACTGTTCCACAATCCAATCATGAGAAAAAATAATCCAAAAAGGATAAACCTAAATTCGTTTGCGCTCAGGCTGTAAATTCTTTCAATGCAAAGCAGTATATTGAACTACCATTTCAGGTAATGAAAAATAATAATAATCTAAATGCAATTGTGACAAATAATATATCAAATTTGCTTCAGCAATAAGATAGATAAGACATGGTGCTTTAGTACCTTCACCAGTCCCTCCTCATTGAGGTAGCAAGGTGCTGAACTACCATGTTAAATCTTAGATATCGAAAAATATAAAGAACCTGAACCGACAATGACGACGGCGATGCTGGCGACAGAATCAGTGCACTGGAATGTCACAACGAGGTCAAGCAGAAATCGTGTCTCTTTGGTGAATGATGACGTTGCTGCTGATAGAGCTCAGCGTCACTGACGTCTGCGAGATCGGACATGGTCGTGGATGGCAGCACGAACGCCAGTAACGTCATTCATTGAAGAATTCTGGTGAGGTATGTGGCGATCTTCTACATCGGCGCCGACATCCAAATTCGTTCAAGCTTCATCGACTGCCTCCGTCTTCTTTGACATCGGAGCTCGACTTCATCATGAACAAACAGATTAGTTAAAAAGATTTGGTCCTTACCTGAGATCCGACGACAGCGTAATGACATCAAGTGTCATTGCAAACATGATCGCATGATAAGGACCCGGAAGAGCAACAATGGATCCCGAGAACCCATAGCCGAACTCAGATTAGAGCCATCAAAATCAAGATAGACTTGAGCAATGTTCGGCACCTTGGATCTACATGCGTTCAGAATTGACGTCATGCCGATCTCCACAATGCTCAATGTCAAGTGAATAGGACCATCGAGGTCCGCACTTTTGGAATCGAGGTTGCAAATGGAGACCTTTCTGCTACGGCTTATCCCGTTCTCATAGTTATGTGAATGATCGGAAACAAAGATCGCCAAACCAGAACTCGAGATAAACTCAGGGAAAACGGATCTTGCTGGAGACGCTTCCTCGGGTCTTCAGTTATTGAAACTCTTAAAGAAATTCTAGATCTGAATAGAACCAAATATGGAGAAAGAGTCTTCTGAACGTTTCTTCTTCTTGAGCGAAATCCTGCTCAATTTCCTAAGAGAAATCCGAAGCAGACGTCGACTCAAATCTTGAGGAAAACTCCTATCTAAACTGAGAGAGAATGAAATCCTCACGTTGAGCGAAATCCTGATCAATTTCTTGAGAGAAATTCGAAGCGGACGTCGACTCAAATCTTGAGGAAAACTCCAATCTGACCTGAGAGAGAATGAAATCATGTGCGTTATGTGAGAGAATCCTCCAATGTCGAGCGCACAAGGCCTCGTCACCAAGAACTCAGTCGTCTTTCTCCTCAAAACTACACCAGTAGTTGCTAATGAAGAGCATTTTTTAGAGACGTCAACCATGGCAGAAACTTCCAGAAACGCACTCGGGACGAGAAATGGATTTCTTCTCACTTTGTTCCCACCACGATCACGAAATCAAAGAAAACGATAACGCATAATCGTTCCCACAGACGGCGCCAATGTTCTGAAGTGAACATACAGATTACGAGAGAATAAATATCTCATGGTGGAGAACGGTGGAAGAACGTGGTGGTCACGGTGGTGCTCTAAACTCCGGTGGAAGACGTCGGTGGTGGCCACCTGCAAACACTCCGACGCTCAAGTCAGTCTATGAATAAGGTGGAGTATAGAGGTTAGAATGAGGCATACAAGAATAGGTGGTTGTACCAGGCTTATATAGCCACCAAGTAAGGTTTGTCATAGAAGCTATGAGTATTGGCCCATTATAGCCCATTAAGTTAGATTTGAGTCGGATTTAGATCCGCAACAATTTCATTATTATTTTTATTTTTGTAAAACATTAGTTTGGAATATTAATATTATTTTAGTGATAGTTTAAGAGAGTGTAAAAGTGAGTTTAGAATTTAAAAGGAGTATAGAAATGATATTTTGTTATTATTATTAAGAAAGAATGGTTTAAAAAGGATTTAATTGTTAACCGCTTATGACCACGTTGCGCACGTCCCAATTCCATATACGAGTCACTGTTCATCGCCATCATTTACTCACACAAGCGGCAAACGAAATCTTGCCTCCAATTTCTCTCCTCTCGTTCTCGCTCCTTGAACCACCAAAAATTACCAAACCTCAAATTCCTATACAAAATTAGGGTCCGTTTAGATTCAAGTTTGCAAATGGACGTTTGATTCAACGTCATTTCACAAACGGGTGTTTGGTTAAAATTAAGTTTATCGTAACGTGATTTATGTTTAGATATTTTTTTTTACAAACGTACGTTTGACAAACTGAAATTTGTTTGGATGATATTAATTAAAAGTACTTTTGAATGTATAATTACTAAAAGGGGTATGAGTTTTATGACCTAGTCTTAACTAGTATTAATATTTTTGTTTCATTTAATTAATTTTTAAATACATACATAATATATATAATACTATTATCATTTTATTTCATTTTAATATTATATATATATAATATTGTTATTTTTTTGGGTACAGTAATATTGTTTTTTATCTCGTTTTAATATTGTATACACAATATAATTATTATTATTATTTTTTAAAATGAGACTATATTAATATTATAAACAATTTAAACAATATGTGATATACGAAACCCGAGACTACATGAAAGCTGAGATAAAATTAATATTATATTTTTTCTGTCATAAAAAGGTAAGCTTCTTGGAAGCTGTGTGAGCAAGTTAAAAGAGTGTAGTAGACTATAGGATAAAGACATTCACCGGAAAAAAAGGGATAAAGACGAGAAAACACATCGTAATCGTAAAAAATTGAGCACGCAGACAATAGATTGAGGAAAGAAAAAAGACGAGAAGGAAGAGCTCGCAGGCATCAGCTCGAAGACGAAAAACGAAACAGAAGGGTACAGAAAAGACAACAGATCAAATGGTATATACCTGAATAACGGGATAAAATGGGAAGTGAAAAGGATCATGAATGTTGCTTCCATGGAAACTGAGTTTGAAGGGTAAACGTCCGTTATGGTTCAGACAGAACGATAAACCAAACAAAGGATTTTTCCGTTCACAGTTACAAACTGACGTTAAGGAAGCTAGAACGGGAAACCAAACAGGCACTTACCTGTTAGACTCTGTTGGACTCATTTATTGTCTTAACTCGGCGATTTGAGGCTGAAACCGCGTCATATTTTCACATGGAACGGACTGTATTTTTGCGATTTCGGCCACCATGGTCGTCGTTTGGGAAAATGGACGTCGTTTTTGGATTCCTCGCGTCGAAACCTTTGGAAACCACTGCTAGTTCTCTCGTTTTGGCGAAGTTGACGTCGGACCTCTTGTAACCTCGTTGTCTCGGTAAGGCGTTTCCGGTCACTCTTTTTGCTTCCTTTCGATTTCGTTTCAGCCTTAAAAATTCCAAAAAAAAATGTTATACTAATTTTTATATTTTTCAACTGCATTTCGCTCTCCGTACGACTCGTAAATTTTACTCTATACTCGTTCGGTGCCCAAATCCGTCGCAATAGGCAGATTTCCTTCACTTTTGTTGATACTGCGAACTTCTTTATCGAGGTAAGGGGGTAGAATGATACTTGATTAGTGGGCTTATAGAATTGATTGAGCAATAGGGACGTCCCAAGGTCCCTACGGTTGGCACGATTGAGCATTCGTGAGTACCACCACCATTGTGGTGGGAAATTCATATTTGTGACATTTTCATGATTGTAGAATTAATTAGGATGTATTTACGTTAATTATGTGAATTAATTATGTGTTCAATTGTCATGTTAAGAATTAAATGTGTTAATTGTCATGTTGTGAATGGTTTGATATGTTGGTTGCCTTAATATGAGTATTAGTTGAGTATGTGGTTAAAATGGATGTTTGGTTGTTATGTTTAATTGTTAACTCTGTGACCATTTTGATATTGTTATTGCCGACCACTTGCTAAGTTGATTGGTGTTATTGATACGTTGTTGTCGTTGATAGACACCTTGTTTGCTTTTGTGTTCATACATCATAAGGTGTCGTGTTGTTGTTGTTGGCGGTGAGCAGCGTCGATACGATTTTAGTGACGGCCATGATGGGCAAGGTACCCAGCCTCGCAGATCGAGTTTGGTAGGGTCCTTATGTAAAGGCAGTGGATAGCTAACGTTGCTGGGTGTCCCATATTAATAAACCAAATCATCCTGACTAGACACTATTCGTACTCAAGAGTGACAGGAGCACCCTCACTCGCTTACCTGAGTTAGTTGGATCCACATGCATTGTGAAGTAGACGTTGGTCTTAGGATTGCATATGTACTCATGGAGTCATGCATTCTTGTCGTGCGTGATGTATGTTGTTTAGTGGTTGATGATTAGTCATGCACATTGCTTAAGTTAATTCATCTGCAGTTAAGTACTATTATTGTATGTGATTTTTAACCCCTTTGTTGTGGCTACTCATACACCATTGTGCATGTTTAGACGATGACCTTGCAGGTGAAGACGATGTTATAGCTGAGGAGTGATTGGCTAGATGCGATCACCACGTAGATTAGGACTTCTGTTCAATGTTGGTTGAATTAATTATACTAACTATTGGTTACCGATGTAATTACTTAGGGGTCAGCTCTGAGATACTTATGACACCGGGGTATTTGGCTTATTGAGACTTTGATTGTAAATGTTTCTAACTATGTTTTCTTTCCGCATGATATGATATGAGTGTAATGACTATACCCTTTTGTTTGAAATATTTTTATCTTGTCTTTAATTTTATTTATATCAATTCCATTGAATTTCTTTTTAATATCAACATGTGGGGTAGAGGGTGTCACAGGGCACATTGAAGTTGTGTCTTGAAACGCAAGTTCATGCACTTTGACAAACAGTGTCCTTTTACCAATAACGTCAAGTGTCCGAAATCATCTTACTAATGCATCCCACGTAAGTGCAAACTCTTCCTCTGACATTGTGTATGTCTGTTCTTGCTCTTGTCGCTCACCAAAATGTAAACTCCTCCAGTGCACATGAACTACCTCCAATGGAATTGGAACACCCATCATACTATATTGCGCCAGCTTACAGGCATAAGGTAAACCATGTGTGGTTCTAATTATGCAACCACATGAAGATTTATCAGTACCTACATTGTTCACTTTGTTGTACTCATCAACAATATATTGTAGTGCAGTCCTTGATACAAATCCCTTCAATTTGATAAAGATACGAGTGTTATGCTTGTATTCCACTACGTTTATGCTTCTCTCAAATTATGTCTTTATCTCGTTGCATTGTGGTGTAAGCATATTATTCATGGCCTCCCAGCAACTACACATGTCGCCACTGCTGTCTTGCAACAACTTCTTCAATGTCCAATGTTGAGACTTAACCTTATTAACAAACATAAAGGACCACATCAGATGCAATGCCGTAGTATGTTTTCATCAAAGCAAATTTACATGTTAGTTTGAGCATACCTATTTGTTGTTGTATTCCCTAAGTGCATCACTCGGTCGATCCATGCCGCAGAAAACTTTTCCTTCTGAGGATTCAACCACGTATTCTAAACGTAATCGACAAAAATAGGAAATTTTGAACATACACATTCAAAAACCCTCAAGCGCTGCTCATACTCAACCTCGTAAGCAGAATGAACAACACCATTCCATGCATCCCTCACCGCTCATATTTGTCGTCACGAAATACTAACTTCTTGCATTTCGCATAGACATTTTTACCTATGTGAAATTGAAACAGAAAACTAGACGAAGTTAGAAAAACAATTGCAACTGCATTCTTCAAAAGCAAGATCTCTGTTGGTCAGAATAACTTGTGGAATTGTTCATCTCTCACAATCAGTCCTCCTAATTTCTGTAGTGCCCAGACAAAGTTATCCTCCATCTCAGAATCCAAATATACAATTGCCACTGTATATGTAAGTATTGTTGAAGTAACACCAATAATTTCAAGTAGTGGTAGCCGATATCTATTGGTTTTATAGGTGCTGTCAATGACCAAGATAATGTAAAATATATTCAACAAATTTATGACATCTGGATGTGTCCAAAATTTATATTTGACAACCTCAGAATCTTGATGACTTTTATAACAAAACACATATTGATCACTTTGTATTAAGTTCATCAAATGTTGCAATTCTGTCCTGGGACCTTTTTGAGATGATCGATACTTATGCCGCTAATTATAAACTTGGCTGATGGTACCTAAGTTATCCTTACTGCATTGTTTCAATGCGAGTAGAATGCTTCTCGATTTTACATTGTTCGTTGTCATATCATGAACAAGTTCCTTATCATTTTCACTTAAACGACCAACATATGAATGACCTACCAATGTTACAGCTAACCGATGGTTGTGAATTCCACAAATGACTCCAAGTATCTATCATTCACTAGTTGACAAAGGTCTTCCTCTAAGCGTGAACGAACACTCACATTTTCGAGAACCAGTTGCATTTGAAGATAGTGCATCCTTGGTTGACTTGTCTTTATGTGTGATCTTGCAATGATAACAATAATCTCGTTTTGCTTCCCAACCTCTCGAGCCCAATATAATAAATCATCTCGTGTAGAAAATATATGGAAATATAGAAAAATAAACTTAAGTCTTTGATGTTAAAAATATAATATATTAACAACATCAATTCACAATTAAATTATCTGTGTAATAGTGAATGCATCACAACAATCCACAACTTCAGTAAGGTTGGTAGGCTTGTCCACTTGATAATTAAACTCTACAATTTCCATTAAAACTAGAATAAAACAAACAAACTAAATAAAAAAATAAACAACGTTGATAAAACAAAATAAACAATTGAAATTGATATTGGCAAAAAAAATTGAAACGAGAACAATCGATACCAACCGCATGATACAAATCAATGACGCCGATTCAAAATTCCAATTATGAGGTCACGTGAGCTGTTAAGTTTCTTCCTTCATGTTACTTCTCCCGTTGTCTTCTTCTAGTATCAACGTCTCGCGCCACATCTCTTTTCTTCCCCTCCGCTTGTTGCCACCCCGTGGCTTTTTCCCTCTTGCCTGTGGCTCATCATTCTGGTATGAACCATAAACATAGGGTCTACCTCTTCTTGTCTACTACTCCCTGCCCCACCCTTCCATCGATGTTCTTCGCCTCTTCCTCCATGGCCCTTCATTCCTCTGCTACCCACCTTCAATCTCTTACGAAAACACCAATTGCTTATCGGATAACGTTGTCTACAGTGATGCCACCTACATCGACCCCATCAACTTTCTGGTTTTTCAATTTTTATTTGATTAAATGATTGTAACCAGTGAATCAATGTTTTATTAACTGCTGATGAGCATTGCATTGGGTGATTGGTAAAAATTGTAAGAGTAGACAAATTACCCAATGCCAATCTCTATAAATATTACTTTTAAACTTTATTTTTTATTATTAAAAGGGATGTGATGAATGCCACAAATGCAACTGTGGGTTCTGAAGTGACAAGATTTGCAAAAGAGAGTGATTTTTGTCACTCTGATTTTTTTTCCTTTTTGGTGAGAATTTTTGTCATTGTGATGTGATCAGAGATCTTTGTACCCACCAACCTATGTGGTATAGAAGAAAGCATTATAGCCCTCAAGTTCAAATCAGCAAACAAGCACCAGAAAATCACCATGATTTAAAAATCAAGAACATGCCTTGGATTGTGGGCTTGCTGTGATTTGAGATGGGCCAGACATCGTCTTCGTCGTTGGTTGGACTTGGAGTCAATTTGATGTGTCATTGTGCTTGCACACTAAAACATATCACACCCAATTAAAATGTTTACAAAAAAAGGATGGATAGGTGGGTAACTACATATGGCGGTGACTGCACAGTGTGGTGAAGAGAACAGGGGAGGAATGGCGGGCAAGAAAACCTTGTTGATACGGAAACGGAGAAGGCGAGCCAATTATGCGAAGGAAGATACTAACATTCTCACGTGACCAGTTTATTGAGGTTTTTTAATCTTACGCGTTAGCTGTAATCCAACAGTTGTTGCTGATAATTCCCGATTCTCATAATAAACAAGAGTTCTCACCTGATACGCTCCATATATATATATATATAGGGGACGACTCCTATGAGAACAATTGGATATTGTGAGAAACGAGAACAGACAATAAAAACCATTGGATTCGAATTAATTAAAATTAACGAACCTGATTAATTTTTGTTTAAAAAACATACACGTGACCTAGACAATTAGGGATTACTCGTTCATCCCTTCCATCGTTGCCAATTTCTGTTTCAGAATTATAATTCCCGATTCTCATAATAAACAAGAGTTCTCACCTGATACGCTCCATACATATATATATATATATATATATAGGGGACGACTCCTATGAGAACAATTGGTTATTGTGAGAAACGAGAACAGACAATAAAAACCATTGGATTCGAATTAATTAAAATTAACGAACCTGATTACTTTTCGTTTAAAAAACATACACGTGACCTAGACAATTAGGGATTACTCGTTCATCCCTTCCATCGTTGCCAATTTCTGTTTCAGAATTTAGGATTTTTTAAAATCCTCTTGGCCCTCGAAATCTCTATTTCCATCTGGAATAAGAATATCTTTTGCAGCGATGGAAGCCTATTGGAGCAATCCCGCAATCTCGAATTCTCGATCTTACTGAACAGGAAAATATTGTGCTTAATCTTAATCTCGATATGACCGAACAGAAAACAATTGCAGTAGTCCCAAAAAGCTCGATCTGACCGTAATTTTAATCTCCTTCTTCTTAATTATTGTAAATTGTAATGAGCACCTCTCTTTTTCCTTATGATGAGTCATGGGTCCATGGGGTTTGTATTAGGCTTTGACATAGGTGTGAATTAAGAAGATAACTAATACGGGCTATAATAAGTTTCAATAATTGCTTGGTGTTTTATGCCAAGCTTTTACATTGCTATGTACTTGATGGACTTTCTTTATGCGTACGAGCTGTGGAGTTTCCAAGTAGCAGGGCCTGAGATGTTTTGTACGGTGCAGTGAAGTCTGTATAAGAAAAATGTGAGCCAAGTAACAAGGGGAAGGAGAAACCTAAAGTCATCACTTGACCATTTTAATTAAAAGTGTAATCTCGGCCACTTATTTTAATCTAATGGATACAATTAGTTGTTCTCATTTCTCATAATAAGCATGTGTTCTCAGTTGAGTCGTTCCATACACAACAAATTTTATTTTTACCGTAAATTAGTTGTTTACGATATATATGTTTTTTTAAAAATATACCGTAAATTGATTGTTTATGGTACATATGTTTTTTTAAAATATATACCGCAAACAACTAATTTACGGTAAAAATAAAATTTGTTGTGCTTATCATAAATTCGCTATTTCCGGTAAGTGGATTGTTGGGTGTGGGAGACGCGATCTGACAAGTGAAAGTGGGAGGAGGGATTATGACATTTTTGGGAGGGGTATTTTGGTTAGTTAACGTTTTAGGGGTGTGGCTAATTACAAGTTAAGTATTGTTACAAACAGCTCTTGTTATAGCCCAATGTAAATTATTTTGGCCCATTGGACCTCTTATTAATAAAATGAACTAATAACAAATAACTAATTTTCTGTCAAAAAAAACTATTTGATAGCTAATAAGTTAACTACCTGTAATTGTATCCAACTAACTAATCTAGATGCGTGTGTTGAGGTGGGTTCTAAGCTAGTAACTGACAATATTGATTCTTCTTTTGTGGATCTCACATAGTTTAGTGCTATTATTCAAGAGTACAAAAATTTAATGTCTTTGTTTGAGTGACAATAGCTATGTCAAGTTTGTTAAAAGAGAAGCTAACGTGGTTGTTCACACTCTAACAAAAGTGACCACGTCTAATGCTAGCTCTAGTGTTTATTTGATTGCTCCACCTTGTATTGAAACCATTGTTTTGAATGAAATGCGTAGTTCTTTTTTCTGTCAAAAAAGATATAAATTATTAGATAAGTATTTAATTTAAATAAAAAATTGTGCTTTATGGACTCTAACTTACCTCACCAATTTGTATTCCTTCTTCCACATTTAATCTTGTCCAGAATTACTGGACGGGTTCTCAGATTCTTTATTAGATGATTTTGCCTTCTAGATTTGGTTTGAATGTATCTAATTGTAGATATCTCATTTTATAGGAGCTATCTCATTTTGCTTTCTAGGCTTGCTTTCTGTAGGAGCTACCTCATTTTATTTGCTAGGATAACATACTTGATTTGCCAAAGGTAATAATGTATTTACTCTTTTAAGAATACAAAGCCCAACTCCAATAGCTTGAGATTGTTTCCCAATAACAATAAAAGCCTTTTCTTGTAAGATGGAATCAACATTACAGATCAAAGCATACATATAAACATGTATATGGAACCACTTTCTGGACTCGGAAATAGCACACATGGTGCAGTAAGTTTTGGATTAGATGCCGGAAGTTTTCAATTAAAGATGTAGTAAGCATGAACGTTTAGTGGTTGCAGTCATTTACTTTGTTAATTTGATCTAACACGTTGCATGTGACTATGTGAGAGACATTTTTTGTTGATTTTTTTGCTATTGCAAATTGGGTCCCCCCCCCAAAAAAAACTCTTACAATATACTTCCTTTAGAACAACTTCAAACAAGTTCATAATTAATCAAACGAACTATGGTTATTGTTGACATTGTGTATGTCTGTTCTTGCTCTTGTTGCTCACCAAAATGTAGTCTCCTCCAATGCACATGAACTACCTCCAATGGAATTGGAACACCCATCATACTATATTGCGCAAGCTCACAGGCACAAGGTAAACCATGTGTGGTTCTAATTGTGCAACCACATGAAGATTTATCAGTACCTACATTATTCACTTTGTTGTACTCATCAACAATATATTGTGGTACAGTCCTTGATACAAATCCCTTCAATTTGATAAAGATACGAGTGTTATGCTTGTGTTTCACTACGTTTATGCTTCTCTCAAATTATGTCTTTATCTCGTTGCATTGTGGTGTAAGCATATTGTTCATGGCCTCCTAACAACTACGCATGTCGCCATTGCTGTCTTGCAACAACTTCTTCAATGTCCAATGTTGAGACTTAACCTTATTAACAAACATAAAGGACCACATCAGATGCAATGTCGTAGTATGTTTTCATCAAAGCAAATTTACATGTTAGTTTGAGCATATCTATTTGTTGTTGTATTCCCTAAGTGCATCACTCGGTCGGTCCATGCCGCAAAAAACTTTTCCTTCTGAGGATTCAACCACGTATTCTAAACGTAGTCGACAAAAATAGGAAATTTTGAACATACACATTCAAAATCCCTCAAGCGTTGCTCATACTCAACTCGCGCCACATCTCTTCTCTTCCCCTCCGCTTGTTGCCACCCCGTGGCTTTTTCCCTCTTGCTCGTGGCTCATCATTCTGGTATGAACCATGAACATAGGGTCTACCTCTTCTTGTCTGCTATTCCCTGCCCCACCCTTCCATCGATGCTCTTCGCCTCTTCCTCCATGGCCCTTCATTCCTCTGCTACCCACCTTTAATCTCTTACGAAAACACCAATTGCTTATCGGGATAACGTTGTCTGCAGTGATGCCACATACATCGCCCCCATCAACTTTCTGGTTTTTCAATTTTTATTTGATTAAATGATTGTAACCAGTGAATCAATGTTTTATTAACTGCCGATGAGCATTGCATTGGGTGATTGGTATAAATTGTAAGAGTAGACAAATTACCCAATGCCAATCTCTATAAATATTACTTTTAAACTTTATTTTTTATTATTAAAAAAGATGTGATGAATGCCACAAATTTAACCGTGGGTTCTGAAGTGAAAATATTTGCAAAAGAAAGTGATTTTTGTCACTCTGATTTTTTTTTCCTTTTTGGTGAGATTTTTGTCATTGTGATGTGATCAGAGACCTTTGTACCCGCCATCCTATGTGGTATAGAAGAAAGCATTATAGCCCTCAAGTTCAAATCAGCAAACAAGCACCAGAAAATCACCATGATTTAAAAATCAAGAACATGCCTTGGATTGTGGGCTTGCTGTGATTTGAGATGGGCTAGAAATCGTCTTCGTCGTTGGTTGGACTTGGAGTCAATTTGATGTGTCATTGCGCTTGCGTACCAAAACATATTGCACCCAATTAAAATGTTTACAAAAAAAATGATGGACTGGTGGGTAACTACATATGGCGGTGACTGCACAGTGGGGTGAAGAGAACAGGGGAGGAATGGCGGGCAAGAAAACTGTGTTGATACGGAAATGGAGAAGACGGGCCAATTATGCGAAGGAAGATACAAACATTCTCATGTGACCAGTTTATTGAGGTTTTTTAATCTTGCGGGTTAGTTGTAATCCAACAGTTGTTGGTGATAGTTCTTGTTTCTCATAATAAACAAGAGTTCTCACTTGATACGCTCCATATATATATATATATATATATATATATATATATATATATATATATATATATATATATATATAGGGGACGACTCCTATGAGAACAATTGGTTATTGTAAGAAATGAGAACAGACAATAAAAACCATTGGATTCTAATTAATTAAAATTAACGAACCTGATTACTTTTCGTTTAAAAAACATACACGTGACCTAGACAATTAGGGATTACTCGTTCATCCCTTCCATCGTTGCCAATTTCTGTTTCAGAATTCAGGATTTTTTAAAATCCTCTTGGCCCTCGAAATCTCTATTCTCGTCTGGAATAAAAATATCTTTTTGCGAGTCTATCGTCAGAATTGCCCAAATACAGCGATGAAAGCCAATTGGAGCAATCCCGTAATCTCGAATTCTCGATCTTACCGAACAGGAAAATATTGTGCTTATTCTTAATCTCGATATGACTGAACAGAAAACAATTGCAGTAGTCCCAAAAAGCTCGATCTAACCGTAATTTTAATCTCCTTATTCTTAATTATTGTAAATTGTAATGAGCACCTCTCTTTTTCCTTATGATGGGTCATGGGTCCATGGGGTTTGTATTAGGCTTTGACATAGGTGTGAATTAAGAAGATAACTAATACGTGCTATAATAAGTTTCAATAATTGCTTGGTGTTTTATGCCAAGCTTTTACATTGCTACGTGCTTGATTGACTTTCTTTATGCGTACGAGCTGTGGAGTTTCCAAGTAGCAGGGCCTGAGATGTTTTGTGCGGTGCAGTGAAGTCTGGATAAGAAAAATGTGAGCCAAGTAACGAGGGGAAGTAGAAACCTAAAGTCATCAGGTGACCATTTTAATTAAAAGTGTAATCTCGGCCACTTATTTTAATCTAATGGATACAATTAGTTGTTCTCATTTCTCATAATAAGCATGTGTTCTCACTTGAGTCGTTCCATACACAACAAATTTTATTTTTACCGTAAATTAGTTGTTTACGATATATATGTTTTTTAAAAAATATACCGTAAATTGATTGTTTATGGTACATATGTTTTTTTAAAATATATACCGCAAACAACCAATTTACGGTAAAAATAAAATTTGTTGTGCTTATCATAAATTCGCTATTTCCAGTAAGTGAATTGTTGGGTGTGGGAGATGTGATCTGACAAGTGAGAGTGGGAGGAAGGATTATGACATTTTTGGGAGGGTTACTCTGGTCAGTTAATATTTTAGGGGTGTGGCTAATTACGAGTTAGGTATTGTTACAAACAGCTCTTGTTATAGCCCAATGTAAATTCTTTTGGCCCATTAGACCTCTTATTAATAAAATGAACTAATAACAAATAACTAATTTCCTGTCAAAAAAAACTATTTGATAGCTAATAAGTTAACTACCTGTAATTGTATCCAACTAACTAATCTAGATGCGTGTGTTGAGGTGGGTTCTAAGCTAGTAACTGACAATATTGATTCTTCTTTTGTGGATCTCACAGAGTTTGGTGCTATTATTCAAGAGTACAAAAATTTAATGTCTTTTTTTGAGTGACAATAGCTATGTCAAGTTTGTTAAAAGAGAAGCTAACGTGGTTGTTCACACTTTAACAAAAGTGACCACGTCTAATGCTAGCTCTAGTGTTTATTTGATTGCTCCACCTTGTATTGAAACCATTGTTTTGAATGAAATGCGTAGTTCTTTTTCTGTCAAAAAAGATATAAGTTATTAGATAAGTATTTAATTTAAATAAAAAATTGTGCTTTATGGACTCTAACTTACCTCACCAATTTGTATTCCTTCTTCCACATTTAATCTTGTGCAGAATTACTTGACGGGTTCTCAGATTCTTTGTTAGATGATTTTGCTTTCTAGATTTGGTTTGAATGTATCTGATTGTAGATATCTCATTTTATAGGAGCTATCTCATTTTGCTTTCTAGACTTGCTTTCTGTAGGAGCTATGTCATTTTATTTACTAGGATAACTTACCTGATTTGCCAAAGGTAATGATGTATTTACTCTTTTAAGAATACAAAGCCCAACTCCAATAGCTTGAGATTGTTTCCCAATAACAACAAAAGCTTTTTCTTGCAAGATGGAATCAGCATTACAGATTAAAGCTGAGAGAAATATTTGTCTTTCATTGATATGATAAGCAAATATATATACAATCACTTTGGCTACAAAATCGTAACTGAATCCTGTGATTTTGTTGCCATGATTCCTAAATAAATGTACACAAAATATAAAAGATATTTACATGATTTCCTATGATTGTGTTACCAAATATAAAAGATATTGACAGATTCTAATAAAAGCATACATATAAACATGTATATGGAACCACTTTCTGGACTCGGAAATAGCACACATGGTGCAGTAAGTTTTGGATTAGATGTAGGAAGTTTTCAATTGAAGATGTAGTAAGCATGAACGTTTAGTGGCTGCAGTCATTTACTTTGTTAATTTGATCTAACATGTTGCATGTGACTATGTGAGAGACATTTTTTGTTGATTTTTTTGCTATTGCAAATTGGGTTCCACCCCCCACCAAAAAACTCTTACAATATACTCCCTCCGGTCCTATTTATATGAGACTATTTTCTCTCACAAAAGTGTCTCTTATATATAGGACTAGAGGGAGTACTTCCTTTAGAACAACTTCAGGCAAGTTTTACATAAGTAATCAAACGAACTATAGTTATTGTTGAGCCATTGACTTGCGATATTATTCTCAAAAAATGGTGATCAAAGCCACTCAGAAGCTTTTTGGAATTATGTCCTTTTTTCTAAATCTTTCTTTACAGCTTGATATAATCCTTAATTTTTCTGACAAAGTTATCCTTATTATGCTTGCTGATGTTCAGCTCTTTGTTGCATTCCTTGCTGCTCATTTATGAGCTTTCTTCCAACTCAGTAAGTTGATCCATTCTAATAAATTAGAATAACTAGACCAAACAGTTTCCTGGTACATTGTCTAATTAACAGATAAGATGGCTTCAAGTCATTAACCAATAGTTGAGGAGTGTTCAACAAGTTTGGTGAAGTTAGAGTGCATTAAAGTGCATTAGTAAGTACTTGCTGCTTGATTCACAAATCAAATATGAGGAATAATTTATTATCTAAATTGTGTTATTCTTATTCACAAATCAAAGTGTGTTAGGTCTCTGATGGAATGTTCTTTTTACAGTAGCTCTGCTTTTTTCTCAGATAAAATTCAGATTTTTTTATTCCTTTTCAGCAATGGCACAAGGACAAATAAAAAAAAATAATTCGACTCTCAGAACTAAACACACCAAGTCATACCATTGCCTTTATGTTAACAATGGCTTCTTCAGAATAGCTAAACTTTATTATTCTTGCATTTTCTGTTTCAGTGGCATTTAAATTATCTAGAAGGAAGATAGATGATTCTTCTAGATTGGTCCCACATAGTTTTCAGTATACCTAAAACAAAGAAGATTGGTTACACGACTTTCTTTTCTTGAATATTTACAATGCTTGCTTTCATGTACTATGGTGTTCTACTAACTAATATTTCATCCGTTGATTTTCCAGTTTATGCCAGTTATTTGGAGGTTAAATAATCAAACATCAATTACCAGCACTTGGTAACAATACCAAATATTTTTTGTTTGTTTGATTTGTTCTTCATTTTAATTCTTATGCAGGAGCAACTGGGAATTGTTTGGTAGGGATAAAGAAAGCTAGCGGTGTCTCTGTGTTCTTTATAATGTTAAGGCTGGGTCAATCAATCAATTCAATCAATTGTACAAGTTAAAATGTTATCCCTTTTGAAATTACAATAATGCACTCATTTCAGAAATTGGAGAAAACACGAAGTTTTGTTGAGTTCCCATTTAAAAAATCCTATATTGTCCAACAACTTAATTCCCTTATATTTTTGGATTTATATTTTTTACTTCTTATATTTCTGTATGGTTACATCAAAAAAGCTCTTGTAATTATTCTAATTTTCCTTTTAAATAATCGATCTCCTCCAACTAACTAAATAATAAACATAATTAGTAAGTAACGCGGCGTGACCCATGCGAATGCAAGGGTATCGTACTATTATTAATAAAAAGAACTAATAACAAATAACTAATTTCCTGTCAAAAAAACTATTTGATAGCTAATAAGTTAACTACATGTAATTGTATCCAACTAACTAAGCTAGTAACTGACAACATTAATTCTTCTTTCAAAAATATAAACGAACACCGTTTTATGGGACACCTACGGTGACACCGTATTTTTATATGGTCCGTACGGTACGGATTTGTACGGATCTGTACGGAATCCATACGCTTTTTTTTTTTTATAGAAACAAATTTTTTTAACTGGTTAACGCAATTCATGTATGTGGTTAACGCATTTCATGTAAGTGGTTAACGCATCCACTAACATTAATAGATACAGATTTTTTAAGTGGTTAACATAGTTTATGGAAGTGGTTAACGCAGTCCACTAACTGGTTAATACACAGATTTTTTTAACTGGTTAACGCAGTTCATGTAAGTGGTTAACTCAGTCTACTAACTGGTTAATACACATATTTTTTTAACTGGTTAACGCAGTTCATCTAAGTGGTTAACATAGTTTATATAAGTGGTTAACGCAGACCACTAACTAGTTAATACACAGATTTTTTTAACTGGTTAACGCAGTTCATGTAAGTGGTTAACACAGTTTATGTAAGTGGTTAATATTTTTTTTTTTGAAAAAAAGTATTTTTCTGAAGAAATTTTTTTAAAATTTTTTTTTTTTGAAGACATACGATCCGTACACGTATGGACTATGGTGTCAAAGACGATATCCCCAAAAAGAGTGTGCATTTATCGCGACGGTTCTTCTTTTGCGAATCTCAGAGTTTGATGCTATTATTCAAGAGTACAAAAATTTAATGCCTTTATTTAAGTGACAATAGCTATGTTGAGTTTGTTAAAAAGAAACTAACGTGGTTTGTTTACACACTAACAAAAGTGACCACGTTTATTTGATTGCTCCACCTTGTATTGAAACCATTGTTTTGAATGAAATGCGTAGTTTTTTTTTTTGTTGTCAAAAAAGATATAAATTATTAGATAAGTATTTAAATAAAAAATTGTGCTTTATAGACCGATTTAAAATTATTTGAAAACTATACAGAAATGACATTGATCGTGCTATGGTTGTAAATCACAATTCATTTATTTTTAAATTTTAAAGAAACTAAAATCGTGAGTCCAAGCTATGATTTAACTTCAGCAAATCCGACAAGTTGTAGAGGTGTTCTTCGGGATTCTACTGGTTCGTGGATTGTAGGATTTGCACCAAAGTTGAATGGCCTTTCTCTCATCTCAAGACTTGCCATTGCTTGGGAATGGGGTTTCAGGGATGTTCATTTTGAGTTGGACTCCTTGGATTTGGAGGCTATTGATTTGATCAACCAAGGTTGGAACCATGATCACGAATCTACGATTCTGGACCAGATTTGGAATCTGAAATCTGGAACTGGAAGCGTCAGCCGTCAACTGTCACCCTTAATTCACTTGGTCGCGTAATCTGGAGCTGTTACCATTCCGCGAATCTCCACCGTTGGATGTAATTCACTGGGCCCCACTCACTCATCTCACGGTCAGAAAAAAAAAAGAGCAAACAAAGAAGAGCGTTTGCGAGTATATCTAGATGCCTCAAAGGGCAATCAAAAAATGGAAGGAATGAAATTGAAGAATGATGATGGGAAAGGAGTACTACTGCTACTGCTAGTGAGTGTGGTAGGGGATCATAAGGGGCTTATTGTAAAATTACTGCAACCCTTCCTTCCTCTCCTTTGCTATCCATGTGTATGGCTTCCTGTGTTCATACCTTGGTGTCTCTCCCAGTAATGGGGAGCGAAAAGTTTAGGACTTTGAAGGAACTCTATCAATATATACTACTCACCAAGCTTCACAGGCATGCACTTTTTTCTGCTTTTACTTTCTTTTTTATATTACTGTTAATTATTAATTATTAATATTACTATGGCTGCTCCGGATCATTTCAGGTGTTCAAAATTATTAATTTTTATGCACCTTACTGGGATTTAGGGTATCCAATAAGTAGAAAGGTTTTGTTTATCATGGTTGTGAAGATAATGCTGTTGTTAAGCTTACACAAAGTTTCTTCCGGTTTACCTTATCGTTGCATTTCAAAGGTTTAACAGTGCATGCTGATTTTTTGTTTAGTTTTGTCTACTAGATCGGTTTGTTTGTCTTGTTGGAGAACATGCTTACCTTTTTTATTATGTTAATAATTTCTGGTGTACCTTGGTAACCAGTTAGCTTGGATGAGTTTATTTGAAGTACACTTGCTCTTCTGTTACTCATTTACCTGCAGTTCAATTTTGAACTTCAAAATCCAATTGCACAGATGCTGCACCGAATTTGTGGTTTGCATGACTGCATCAATGTAGCTGACAGGTTACTACCATCCGATTGACATTTGTTGCTGAATTTCATTCCTCTTTTTATTTTTTGATTTCTCAAGGCTCCAGAAAGAAAAGTGAATCAAATGGAAGATAGTCCAGTAGAGGTAGAAGAAGACATTACAATAAGAACTTTAGGATAAGCCATTAAACAAGACCTTGATTGAAATCAAATTTCAGTTTTTGAAAGAGCACAATGGCATCGATTGATGTATATAACTGACCCCACCTACGGGGATACGACTTGGTTATGGTTGTATATTGTTAATGTTTCATTGGATTTAGTGGGGGCTATAGAGTACCGAAAATCAGGTAAATGTTGATGCCTTGATGGCCCTTCTACTAGAGCATGTCTAGCAAATAAATAATTGTAGCTGGTTTTGAATTTGTTGTGAGAAGTTCGTATGATGTGATAGTAGGGACTAGGGTGTCAATTATCCAGAGTTTAATTTTATTTTTTTTTCCCACTTATTGAAATGCCTTTATTTAACAGTATTTTGTAGTAGTTTTTGGTGGTTGGGGAGTGATGAGATTGGGAAGAGAAATTTGTCAGCCCCTTTAAGC
Source organism: Calophaca sinica (assembly GCA_037113605.1). Classification (NCBI taxonomy): domain Eukaryota; kingdom Viridiplantae; phylum Streptophyta; class Magnoliopsida; order Fabales; family Fabaceae; genus Calophaca; species Calophaca sinica. The sequence continues at coordinate 36,765,519 of CM073731.1, forward strand.
TAGAAACAGCCAGTTGATATTGAAGGACATTACGCTGTTTTTACATATTTTCTAATAGATCAGAGCTTTGTTTTCCTAGCTGTTGGTATTGTCTATATTTATTCCATTGAAACTTATCCTGCTATCTAGGTTTTATGTATAGTTGTAGAACAAGATAGTAGGTGCTGTATTATGTAAAGTTAACTCACATGTATGAGCGCGCGTGTGTGTTGTATGCGTGAGGTGAGAGCATGAGAGGTGAGACGAGCTAATCTTGACCATAAAATCATATATGGAGGGTCAAGATTGTTTTGCTTAAATTTAATCCTGACCATCCATTATGATTATAAGGCACCAATTCTCTCATTTGAGCGTGTTCTCACTGATGCAATTCCTCTGTGTGTGTGTGTGTGTGTGTGTGCGCGTGTATATGTATATCTTGTTTGAGCGATTCTCTCATTTGAGCGTGTTCTCACTGGTGCACTTCCTACATATGTGCGAATGTATGTATGTATGTATGTATGCAAGAGTATCCCATTCCCCTCCTGTATACTTTCTCCTTTTAAAAAAGAGATTAGCTTGAGGTCTGGAAGATGAAGTGTCCAATATCCATTTCTCAACCTTTTAGGTTCATTGATAGTGTATGCATTTTCCATGATAATGTACATAGGAATTTCGACAAATTATCAGGTGCTGGCATTTTTAAGTAATGCCATTAATACATTGCTCTGTTGAAGTTAATATGAGCCCACATTGAATGCTGAATTAATGATATCAGATTATTGTTAAGAAGCATAGCATACAGGAGACTTTATTTTCAAATTCCAAGCAAAAATTTTGATTTTTGAAGTCCTCAATGGTTTTATTTGCTTTCTTTTAAATCACCCATGATTAGGTGGTTGGCTTCCGTATTCGGTATTTTTGAATTTTGTGCTAATATATGTAAATTTATTTCATTGATGGCTCCTAGGATCTTTTTCTTTTTGGTAATTGTCCTGATTTGTTATTATTTTAATTACTAGGTTGCAGTTTCCCTTCTTTTCGGCTTTTTAAATTTGAAATGGAAGAAAAATCCAGATCATGCAGTCTGTGGGACACATGGTTCTCATCGTGCGGGCATTTTGAACGAGTGGCAGTAACGGTGGGTGTGGGGACTGATGACTTTACTGATAAAACCTATAGGGGAAAGAGAACTAGTTGGTGCTCTTCTAGAGACAGCATTTTATTCTCTCCTTCATTGAGTAATGCATGCGACCTTAGGCAGCACGCAAGCAGTGAGGAAAGAAATGCATCTTCGAGTCACGACTCATTTTCTGAGAAAGCAGAAAATCAAGCTACTTTTACTCTGATTCTTGCAATGACATCGGATCGTTTTTCTATGTGAGCAAGGTCTAATCTTGCAGAAGATCTGGCGACATTTTCAAAGGTTTGGCCAATTTTAATGATCATATATTTTCGAATCAGCTTGAAAATTATAAAAAACTAGAAATCCGTGGTGATAACATCTTATGCATCAGCAGATCAGAGAGCACAAATTTGGTATCGGTAATCAAAACAGTGGTCTTGATAGGAAGAATGCATCTTGTAGATTGACTTCAGATTATAGCTTTACTATGGTTGAAAAGGATATGAATCAAAGACTTGTTTACCTTTTTGTTGCAAGTACTCATTTTGGTGAAGCTAATTGAGACCACCCCGTGATGCTTAAAACTTTACCAAAGAACCTCCGCCAGCAAGAGCAGTTATTGTAAACAAATCAGATCAGTCATATGTTTATTCATTAAAAGATTTCTATGATACAGCTATCTCATTGTGCATAATTATAATTTATTGTAACCGTGTACTTGATCTCCCGTGTGAAATTTTCTAACATTCAAACTTAATTTCCTTTATTTATTACAGGGAGAACCTTCCTAGTGCTCAAGCAAACAAAGGGAGCCATCATTAGCAATAGCAGAACAATCTTGGTTAGGTTTTCAGATAGATGATGTTTACAGCTGTTACATTTTCTGGCTGCTATTAGTGATCAAAGTCATTCCCATTAATACCAATCCCAAGCATGCTATTCTCAGAAATGTTTTTCCAACATTTGAACTAAATGTCCCCAGGGGTTTTTTTTTTTCAAGGTTTGCAGAATTATTCATGGGAAAGTAGACTTCTGATTATGACATTCTCAAGTTTGTTACAAGCTTTAAAAAAATTCCTAGGCATTATGATTCCCTGGAAAGTAACACCTGTATTTTTCTTGCTTTTTATTCCCATGATGAAGGGTGGGCATGTTACTTTTTCATGGGAATGAAAGTTATCTTGAAACCCATCCAACCATTAACATCCGCTCGTACTTCCTTTTACCACATTCTCGTTTTTTTTTTCTGAACTGTACACATTTGAAAAACATGTATTTTATATCAAATGCTAGCCAAACATAGTTTTGAAATTACCTGGGAGTAACATCCATAATTTTTGTGATCATTGAGGTTATAAGGTTTTAGACAAAGAAGAAGAATAGAGAAAGAAATTGTGTTGGAGGTGATCGGCATTCTAATTGTGTTGAAACTGAAAGTCATTCATACTGGAAGAAGCATCTACAGAAGTCTATTGCTGTGATTGAGAACAGCAGTATGCAAAGAATCATGGCAGACTTAGCAAGCAAATTCTAGAGTTGTCTCAGACTTGATGGATGACGAGGTATGTAGTATTTCCTTTTTAACACATTTCAAGCTATCCACTAATGATTGTAAATTTTGTCGGTTAAGCTTATCTATGCTGTCAGTCTTCCAGGCCATAAAAGTATTTTTTGCAAATCAAAATCATGTAATGATGTAAAGCAGGTTTTAGGAGCCGCCGATTCTAACGTAACAGTTTAACTCGAACCATAGAATTTAGCTTTTTTGTTACTTGAAAGATTGCATATATTCTAATTATCAATTAAAATATGTTTAAATGAAAAAATTCGCTGACAAAATGATAAAATCACATTACACTGCCTGCCTTATCACTTTAATGTACGATTTGTATGGTGACTTCCAAATTTGTCATAGTTAGTGATGTGTCAAACGTGTGGTGTAGTGACCAAGACCGGAGATAGATGTCTATCTTGCAGTTAGGGTGTTTGGTTTCTCTTTTCATTTTGAGCCAATACGTTTTCACTTAATACCAAAATGTCACCTTGTTTTCATTTTATATCTTTTTCTTGTTTTCAGGTTTTTGTAAAGGAAATTGTGAAAACAACATCTATTTTCACCATTTCTTTTACAAAATCCTACAAACAGGAAACTTAATGGAAACAATGTGGCAATTTTGTAATTACCAGTGAAAACATATCAACTGAAAATGAAAATAGAAAACAAACTAAACACCACCTAAATTTTGCGATCTCAACATATCTTATTTGTAGCTTTTGGGTGACTACAATCTCTTTGCAAATTTTGATCATCAGGTAGGTTAGTAGTAATGTGATTGCTTTCTCATTATATTCTTTGCTTTTTATATGTTTCATGTTTCTCACCAAATCATTAAATGCTATTAAGGAACACAGGATGCTGTAATGGTGGTTGCCATATTTTCCAATTAAAAGTTCAAATTTTCAATATAATATCATTCACTACCTATAGGATACGGCTCAAGTGCTAAGCAAGCTTCAGCTTAGTAGCTGCAGGGCCTTTCCAGTGTTTAATGCTTGAGCCTGTAGAAACTAGAAACACACTGCTGGGGGTGGGTGGGGGTTAACGTTAGTCTTACACTCAAAGGGGGCATGTACCTGGAAATGATTTTTACCCAACTTTCCCACACTTTATCAAGGGAGGTGGGCTTCCTCCTTTTCCATGGCATGGGTATTTTTACCATGTGAAATGCCCAAATTACTTATCTTTTTGTTTCCATGTTATCAAAAAACACCATCACATCATTGTTTGCAACAGCCCTCAACCCCCATTTGCCACTATCTTGCATAACCAGTTGCCAAATCTGATCACTTCGGTCACCATTACTGATCATCAGAATTTGTCTAGCCTATGCAAGTGACAGCAATGGACAATGGTGGGTGACTCAGGCCACTGTCACCAGTCATGGAAATCTGGCCACTCTTAACACATATCGACAATCGACATTGGCTAGCAACTTCAACTATTGCCACTGGTCACTAAAACCTGGTCACCTTCAGCTCATGCCAATGATTGACTATGGTTGGTGACTTTCGTCATCATTGCAAATCACTGGTATTTAGGCAACCTCTATCATTGCTGGAGACTTACTACTGGATGTCAACTTCAGCTACCACAACTGGTCACCAAATTACAACCACCTCTGGCTGCTATTAGTGATCAGAGTCATTCCCATTAAGACCAATCCTGGGCATGTAATTCTCAAAAATGTTTTTCCAAAATCTGAACTAAATGCCCCTAGGGGTTTGTTCCTTTCAAGGTTTGCTGAAGTATTCATGCGATGATTATGACATTCTCATGTTTGTTATAAGCTTTTAAAAAGAAATTATTAGGCATTATTGAATCCCAAAAAAGTAACATGCGCCCTAATTTTGCTTGCTTTTTACTCCACTGATGAAGGGTGGGCATGTCACTTCTCATGGGAATGGAAGTTATCTTGAAACCGAGCCAACCTTTAACTTCCATTCCTACTTCCTTTTACCACATTCATTCTCCCACCTTCTGAATTTCTTTTCGAAACGTACAAATTAGAAAAAACATGTTTTAATATATCAAATGCTGGCCAAACATATTTTTGAATTTATCTAGGAATAATATTCTTGATTGTTGAGGTTATAGGTTTAGACAAGGAGTAAGAGAAGAGATATAAAAACTTATATTATATTTATGGTTTCATATTTGATATATGATGATCCAAAAGTGAAAGTACTAATCTTTATTTATACTGATATTAGACTTCTAATTCTAATCTAATAGGGAAACATATTGTGATAACAACTAAGAAATATGGAAACTAATTCTAAGAGATAATCTAAGATAAGAAACCAATGCTAAGAGATAATTTAAGAAACAACGATAATATGAAGATGTTGTAAGATATTTTCTTACCATCTAAGCCCCCCACCCCCCCCAAAAAAACAAAGCTAAAGTTTACTAAGTTTGTTGTGCTGTAGCATGTCAAATTCTATCCATGGATCTTGATTTTTCTTCTCATTTTTTGCACTGTGTATACACCTCATCATCAAGTTCTGTTGACTATGATTTCCTCTGTCTGCTTCAATTGTAACTTTTTTATGTTTACTGACATCATTCATTAAGTTAAACTACTGGCATTACAATATTTGTTAAAGATGTATAGATATGAGATGATTTGAAATTTTTGCTTATTTTTCATTTTAGAATGAATTTAACATAACTTTTTGGCTTCCACTTGATAACAGGTTACGGTTTGCGATACCTGTGGGGATGCAGGAAGGGATAGGGATAACTTACTTGCTATTTGTTGCAAGTGTCCCGACGGGGCACAACATACGTACACATTTTAATATCTTACATCATTATGTTTTGGTTTTAATGATCTGCATGTCTATATATTACATAGTTTCTTCTTTTAGGGGGAAGTGAAGTGATTTTGTTCTCTTTCTCATTTATCAACCAGTTATTGTATGCGTGTTAAGCGGGAAAAACTTCCCGAAGGTGACTGGATGTGTGAAGAGTGCACGGTGAGGTCAGAATGCCAAAAATCTGGAAGTCCAATAAATCTTGAATCTTGGCATAGTTCAAAGTCAAAATCTAAATATTCACATGCTTGGGAAAGACAGAGAGAAGGTATAAGCTCTACATCTCGTTTATCAGCTGAGAGACATGGAGTCCCTTCAGAAGGTCAACCCATGAAAAAAGACAGGGTAATCAGAATGAGTGCTGGGTCATCCCAACCCTGCTACAATGATGTACTGCATAGGGATTTATCATGCAATAATTTTAAAAATGGAAAAGCAAAATCAATCAAAGATATTAATTCCGAGCTTCGAATTTCTTGTGATTCTCAAGAGGAAGCAAAGGCTCCACATGCTTGTGGTGATAAGAGACGTGCAGGCACCTTAGAAGTTGATTTAGATGGAAAAAGAATGGCTGTTGAAACAAGAACTACATTCCCCAAAGCATCCAAACCAAGCAACCAATCTCTACAAAGTAGGGATCCTCCATTCAAAGAGTTGGAGAAGATGAAAGTAGATGCTGCCCTTCCTGTGTGTTCTCTGAAACAGTTTTCCTATGGTTCTCGAGAAAAACCAAAGTTACCCTCTCGATTAGTTGAAGAATCAACAAAATTGGACTCTCAAACTGAGATAGCACATGATAAATGTAAGATTTAATATGTGACAGCGGCAAAAAATTTTATGTTCAGGTTATTTAATTGAGATAAATATGTTAAACTTTGAGGTTTTTGCGCAGGTGCTCTGTTGAAGTCAGGATCATGCAAAACTGCAGACGTTGAATTTAAAGGACAGCTGGCAGAGGGTGGTTGGTTGCAAAAGCACAAGGTTGAGAGAAATCCAGCTTTCCATGATATTAGAAAGGGACAAAACATTGGGTTGGTGCTCAAATCTGTACCATTTAATAGTGTTAGTTCAGAGAAATCAAATACTAGTTCTGAAGTCATCCTAGCAAATGCTTGTCCTCCTCTGCTCTTCAAGAATTTAAGCTCTGCAGAAACAGGGACATCTAAAGGGAAGTGTGCATCTGAGTTATGTAATCCTCCGACATGCTTACCAGCTTCAGAATCTGGTGTTACTGCAGGAAAAAGAAAAGACAAAACTATTTCCCGTGATGAAACTATCTTTTCAGGATCCAACTGTTTTAGACTTGATGCTGTTCAAAGTCGTGAACAATTGGATTGTATTTTACAACCAAACAGTCACAATGCTCATAAAGGCCAAGACCATCTAAATGAAGAGAAGAAAAATGAGAGCTGGCAAGCGGAGCGACCCAGTGAAGCTGCCACGGATATAAAATTGCATAAATTATGCTCTAGTCTTGGTTCTGATGAATGCTCCAAGTTTGAGGCTGCAATTCTTTCAAAGGATTTTATCATTCCAAGGCCTGATTACATCTGGCTGTATGACGCCTTTCATTTTTTTATTTTTTTTTTTGTATAACTGCTTGGCTTGTGTCGCTTTAAGGGTCTTCCATTTTGTGTTCTATCGTGTATCATTATGTTATGTGTGATTATTCATGCAGAGGCAAATTTCAGATTCACAGAAGTGAGGGTATTGCAAGTACTTGTGATGGGATACTAGCACAGTTATCAAGTCATGTGTCGCAGAAAGTTAGTGAAGTAGTGGGCAGACTCCCTGATGTTATTGTGCTGGAGGAACTGCCTCGCTTGAGGATGTGGCCAACTCAATTTATAGAAAGCCAAGCGACAGAAAAAAATATCGCTCTCTACTTTTTTGCAAAAGATCTTAATAGGTATGTTTAGGGCTTTTTTTTTTTTGCAACTAATAAACTCAGTTTTATAATGTGTTCTCATAAATCTTCTTTTTTAAAAGCTATGGAACATATTATAAAGGATTGGTAGAATGCATGACGAAGAATGATTTGGCTCTCAAAGGAAACTTGAATGGGTATGAACTTTTAATCTTTCCATCAAATGTTCTGCCTGAGAAATCCCAGCGTAAGCAATGATCTTTTTACTCATCTATGTTTACAACTTCAGATTTTAACTAAAGTGGGATTTCAATTAACATTCATCTCTCTATTTCTATTCTGTGGTGTTTCTTTGCGCTTGGCAGGTTGGAATAAGTTGCTGTTTTTATGGGGTGTATTTAGAGGACGCAAGATTAATAACTCAACAAACACACCACTGTCAAATTCTCAAAAGGTATTGACATGCATGACATATCTTTCCTCTGTGTATTTGATCGACAAAGATATGATTAGTGATTGGTATTTTTTCTTTCCCACCACTTAGAATATTGTTTAAAGCTTTATATTACCTGAAAATTCTAGATCATTTTAATTTTCTACCACTTTATTTTGTTTAGATGTTGAATGCTGATGACAGTAGTATCTGTAATCTCTCTACTGATTCTACTCATTGGCTTTATTCTAATGGAAAATAAAATTGATATCGTTGCCTCATTGATGTTGCAAAATCAATCAATTTATCATAGTCGAGTGAAAAGGAATTTCCTCAGTTGTATGCTTTGAGAGTGAACAAGCTGTACTAGGAATTTGGTTGTTCGTGTGCACGAGCACATGGGATATGCAATTCAATTACCACTGCTAATGCATCCTTACTGTCTTGCAGCAAGAAAATAGAGATATTGTAAGCATTCGGGCATTGGATCTCAATGCTTATCCTGAAGACGAAAATGACATGGCCAGAGTTCATGAAATTGGTGAATTTGACAGCATAGATACAAGGCCTTCAAGAGACAGAATTTTGCTCGGTGGAGCTAGTTATAATTCTGGTCGTTCTGATTTGAGCAAATCACTTGATGTAGAAGAGAAAACATCAGAGCCAGCTCCAGATTTTGATCTTTCGCCGAGGCCTGAAAGTGCAACTGGGAATGTGACCGACAAGCCTAACAAAGATGTGAAAGGCAAAGCACCAATGGAAGAGAAATACAATGCTGACAATGTTGAACTGCAAGGCAAGCTACCAACAGACAAGGAAAATAATGCTGACAATGATGAACCCTCTACACCATCCTCTCTTTCGCTTGTTTTACCTACAATTTATGAGGAAAAAGTGGACCCGCTTCATTGGCAAGCTGCGGAAACTTTGTTTCTTCTCTCCGCAGGATTAACAAAAATTTAGACTTTGAATGGCGTCATGTGAGTAGCTCTTAAATTTCCAATAAACCATAGAACCTTATAATGTAGAACGGAATGGTGTCATGACTTGTTTTCATTTCCTGTTTATGGTTATTGTCTTCTTCCTATTACGTGTGTGTATCCTGCTTTGTGTTTTTGTTCTGAGGTACATTTCTTCAATACTCTATAGATAATATATGTATTGGGATGGAGTTTAAATGAGCGTAGTTCCAATCATATCAACTGCTGATTAATTTATTTATTTTCCAGAGAAGATCGTCAGTTAGACTTGTAGATTTGGCTCAGGTAAAAGCTGTGCTTATTCATCTAGCATATTAGTAAAGTTTTGTAAATTTGATTTTGTATGTTTAGGTACTGTAAAATTTATTTTGGTTGAAAATGAGTTTACAATTATTTATGTTTAGAAATGAGTTTATAATTTATGTGTAGAAGCTGTCTGAAAAACAAGTTTTACGAAAATTTATTATACAATTTAACTAGACGCAAAAGTTACAATATCCATTCACGTGACAGTGGAGGGGTGTAAAAGTTGTTTTTTTTTTTATCAAGTAAAAAATATGTCACTCCTTGTACTAAAAAATAAAAATAAAAAATATGTCCCTCCACACCCCTCCCGACACGGTCAACTTTCACCAGTCCAAAAAATTAACTCTCATAAAAGAAAATAAGGGTTCCTTTTGATGGACACGATAAAATAGATATAGATAAGACAAAAGAGTTGGATAAAAGTAAGATATTTCCTCCTATCCCATATATAAGAGACAAATGCGTTTTCTAGGTTTATTGAATAACTGATGTATCTAGTCTATATTGTTTTTTTAGGTTTATTGAATAACTAATGTATCTGGTCTATAATATAGACCAGATATATCAGTTATTCAATGAACCTAGAAAGTGTATTTGTCTCTTATATATGGGACCGGAGGGAATAACATATGAGCCTCTTAAGATATTATCCTATCAAATAGATATTATTATGTTGTCATATCCTATGTTTGAGGTGTAATAGATAATGACATGATGTAAATTTTATTCAAATGACAAAATTACTCTTATGTTAGACGGAGGTGGGAGTAGTGAAAGGTAACTCGTGACAGTGGAGGCAGTGATGGTGACAAACAATGTTGAGCAGGGAGATGGTGGTGGAGGGTGTAAAGCAACGATGGAAAAGGCAATGAAAGGTGTTGGACGATTGTGATTGTGATAGCGGAAGTGTTGGGTGGTTGAGGCTGTTGGGCGGCGACAATGGTAGTGGTGGGAGCACTGTCACATTGGTAGTGACAAGTGTCGAGAAGTAGTGGTGGTGTAGAGAGTACTAAGTGATAACAACGGGAGGGTGTCGGGTGGCGGTAGTGGAAGGTTCTAGGTGGTGATGGCAATGGTGGAGTGGTGGTAGTGACAAGTGGTGTCAAGCGACAACGGTAGAAAGTGTCAAGCGGTATGGTGGTAACAATGTTATCCTATCCTGCTCATTTTTAACATAACTCTCTCCTCACGATAAAATTTACACTAATGAGTAGGATATGATAAACCAACACGATAAGCTTATCATATCGTATTGTTTTAATAAAGTTCATCTACTACTATTATTTTGTCAAAAATTGTACAAGTGTCAACACAATTTGTCAACAACTGAATGAAATATTAATCTTGAGATCGAATTTGCTTGATAGGAAAAGTATAGGAACTAATACCAACATGGGTTGGTCTAAGTGGTAAGTGACTCAGGCACTTTAAGCCAATGGCCAAGGGTTCTTACTCTTGTATATGGGGAAAACTCGGTTGGGAGGGGAGCACCCACCTTATGTGCTCAACAGATTTCCCGACAGAAATTAGTCACTAGTAACGATGGTGGGTACTCTGTACCTATAACATGGTTACAAAAAAAAAGTATATAGGAACTAATTAATTTAAACAATTGAAAATGTATGGACTAAGATTACACGTTGATGAAACTAAATGATGAATAAAAGACGTGACTTATCCTAAATATTGGCCTATCCATTTCAAAATATATATGTCATTTTAAGAAAATATTTAACTTTATAAATTGTTTTATAAGTTTAAAAATATTAATTACTTATTTTCAGCTTTGTCTTTACTTTTTTGTATTTTCTTTAATAAAAAATTAGTATTAATTAAGTGATAACAATTCTTAATAAAAGTAATTTAATTAAAAAAGCTTATACTTAATAATTAAGACATTATAACGTATCTTTATTAATTTTTATACGATTATTTTAACAAAAAAATATTTTGAAAGAATTTAATTTTGATACATCGTCAGTGTAAAAGTGTCAATTAATCACAAATCATCTTATGTATGACTTTTAAAGTATTTATGATAAAGTCAAACAATTTTAATGACATGACAAGTTGTGATAAGTTGACAGTGTAAAAAAATCTTTACACTAGTGGTATGTAACACCCCGCCTAATTTAATTATTTAGCTCAATTAATTTAGGCTTTATTATGTTCTAAATTGGTTGTTGAGTAATTAAATTAGAGGAGTATTTATAAATTAAAGGGGTGTGTATAGCAATGACATTGTAAAAATGTGAGTAAAATGAAGGACATGTTAGTAAACTTACTTTAGGAATTAAGGACATAATGGTCTAACCCATTTTCTCATTTTCTTTCCCTCTCATTCTCGCCCTCCAGCTCTCTCATTTTTCTCTCTATCTCTCTCAATTTTGTTTTTGAAAGAAAGAAGAAAGGAAGAAAAGAGAAGTCTAGGGTTCAAGGATTTGGGGAGAAAGAAGAGGAAAGATGGTGGATTCCCTTCAATCCTTGCTTGGGAAGGAGATTGGAGCTGGCTATTTGGCTATTGGTTGAAGATTAGAGTTGCTCTAAGGTAGAAAAAGGGGGAGCTCGAATTGTAGAAGAAGAGGAGGAGGAAAATTTGAAATGTTCAAGCTTCCTAGCTCATTCTCTTGAGCATTTATGTGAGTTCTTCTCCCTTAGGTGGTGGGCAACCATAAGACCCCTATTAGCTTTTTCATTTCCTTTTCATTTGGTATGATCCTATGTTTTCCTTGAGTTTTTTGAAAATATGGTTTGGAAATGACTGTTGATTAAATGTGTCGATACTTTTTAAATTAGTTTTTGAAAACATTTGATTTGAATACATGTTGATATCTTGTGTTAAATCTTTTGTTTTTCGGTAAATTCCTCTGATATGAATTTATTGATGATTGGAAAAATGAGATTTGAGGTTTTGGGGTGAGATTGGGTTGGAAATCAGAAAAGACTGTCAAAACTCTGTGAAATTTGCTTAGCGAGTAAGGATTCGCTCAGCGAGTCTCAACAACGTTTTGCAGGATGCAAATCTGAGCTGAATTCGCTCAGCGAGCTCTATTTCGCTAAGCGAGCGACTCGCTTAAGCAAATTTTGCTGCGCCCAGTGAAATTCAGTCAGATTTGCCCAATTCCCTGAAATTCCTTTCCTCTTTTAATTCAACCTTGTGTAATACTATAGTCACATGAAAGGTTGTCGGAATGTTTACGGTATGATGGTTGTTGGTCCAGTGATCGATAAGATCCAGCGGGAGACACGTCGGTCCGGTGATCGATAAGACCCGGCGGCATGGATTCCTAAGGAAGTCAATTTTATACTTCAATGGAATTCATCATTGGTAGCTAGATCATATAGAATATAATAGTTTGGTGTTTATCGGTCCGGTGAACGATAAGACCCGGTGGCAGGTGCATCGGTCCGGTGAATGATATGACACAGCGGCGTGGATCCGACTCAATTAGCATTGGCCCCTAAGAGGATGCATCTAGGATTTGCATTTTTGTGTTTGTTTGTAATTAGGATTAGGATTAGGATTGTAATAGGATTAATCTTTAGAATAGAGATAGTTTTATGTTTTATTATTGTTTATGTTTATATTAAATTGTAGCGGTGCTTAGTGTTGGTGAGGGGTCCGTGAAGGACTCACTGAGATTTTATCTCACCTCTTTCTTATTGTTTTTCAGATAAACAGGTACCAAAGGATGATTAGGCATTGCTAGAGCCTAGTTCTTCTACTTTGCGGCTATTTTGATGTTGTAGTTGTTCCTCTATCTTTTGATCTTGGGAGACTTTGCTTGTATTTTGAATTTTCAAACTCATGTACAATTTGGATGGTTGTAATCTAACAACTTAGATTTATGAATTCTTTAGAGTTTATAACTTGTAATATTTAAACAAGTTTTTAAATTTAGTAGTAACATCTGTACTTTAATGTAATTTGTCTTGCTTTCAATTATCATTGGAGTATTGGCGTTACATTATGGTATCCGAACAGTTTAGTCCAAAAAGGGCTATGGTCAAGTAGTGCGAAACTTTCTCTTGTTTGAGAATTTCTCTCTGTATTCTTGTACTTAGTATAGATTATTAAGCCTGATCAACTTAATATTTTATACCGTGTATGCAAAATATGGCAAAAGAACCTGGCGGACGAGGGAGAGGATGCGGTAGGCGAAATGCGGAGGAGGCTCGTTGGTTGGAAATGATGCAAATGATGAGGGATCAGGTTGAAGCTACCAACAATTTGGTAAATCATTTCATCCACACTCAACAACAACATTCACAACAACCACCATACCAACCTCCACCTCCACCAATCCAACAGGAAGATCCACACCGAGCATTCTTTAAATTTCACAAGCTCAATCTATCGACCTTTTCTGGAGGCTCCGAGGCTGTGGCATCCCAGCACTAGTTGGAGGCCATGGAGAAAATTTTTAAAGTTGTTCCATGTACGGAGTACCAAAAGGTGACCTTCGCTACACACATGTTGACCGAAGGAGCTGAGAACTGGTGGGAAGGGACACAGACATATTTGCTAGCCCAAGGAGTACCGTTGGATTGGGAGCATTTTAAAATTGCTTTTCTGGATAAGTACTTTCCCCAAACTGTCAGAGATCAGAAGGAAAGGGAATTTTCTTATTTGCAACAAGGGGATTCTACCATCGCCGAGTATGTCACTAGGTTTGAGGAGTTGGCGAGATATTCTTCTCATGCCCAGTATGCACTGGATGAGAGGTGGAAGATGAACCAATTCAAATGGGGTTTGAGGGCTGAAATTCAAAATAATTTGGCTCAGACAGACTTCACCAATTTTGCTTCCTTGGTTCACAAGAGTTATGTGGATGAGGAGAGTCTTAAAAAGATGTATGATGAACGCCAACTCAAGTGGCAAAAGATGAGAGATAAAGGCAAATCAACTCAACAATCGAAGGGCAAAGGAAATAACAACAAAGGGAAACAAGTTCAACATTCCGAGGTTTCCAAGCCTAAAGAATGGTCTACATGTGGCAAGATGCACAAGGGGGAGTGTACTACAGGGAAGAATGTTTGCTTCTATTGTCATCAACCGGGGCACTTCTTAAAGGATTGTCCCAAGATCAAGTCAAGGGAGGCTTCCAAGCCCGATGACCAGATGCAAGGGCGAGTCTACACCTTAAGTGGCAAGAAGGCTAAAGGTGTGGAAAATCTGATTAAAGATACGTGTCTTCTTTATGATAACCCTTTAATGGTTTTGTATGATTCTGGTGCCACTCATTCATTCATTTCTTGTAAGTGTGCACAAAGGCTGGAGTTATACCTGTTTTCTCTACCTTTTCCTCTGAATGTCCAAACACTAGCTGAAGGTAGTATTTCTACTTCCTTGATATGTAAGAATTGTCTTCTCGTAATTCAAGGAAGAATGTTTATGGTTACTTTGGTTTGTTTACCTTTGAAAGGGATAGACATAATCTTCGGTATGGATTGGCTTTCAGCCAACCAAGTTGTTCTAAACTGTTTTAGTAAAACCATAGAGTTTCCTTCGATTCAGTCGTATTCGGATCAAGTGTGTCTAGATGAACTGGCTAGTGTTTCCCAATTAAACCAATGCTTAGTTGAGGGATACGCAGGATATATTTTACTACTTTCTTCTACTTCGGAGATTGATCTAGATTTGACCACCATTCATGTAGTGAATGAATTTCTAGATGTATTTCCGGATAAGGTTACTTTATTACCTCCTGGAACAGAGGTTGAATTTTCTATAGAGTTGATTCTAGGAGCAGGACCAATTTCTATAGCCCCGTATATGATGTCGCCTCTAGAACTGTAAGAGCTTAAGACCCAATTAGAGGATTTAATTGCTAGGCGATTCATTAGGTCCAGTGCTTCACCCTGGAGAGCACCTGTTCTCGTAGTTAAGAAGAGAGATGGTAGTATGAGGCTGTGTATAGACTATAGGCAACTCAATAAGGTCACGGTTAAGAATAAGTTTCCACTCCCTAGGATTGATGACCTACTAGACCAACTTAGGGGAGTTTTGGTATTCTTTAAGATTGATCTTAGGTCTGGATACCACCAAATCCGAGTCAAGACTGATGATGTACTGAAAACTACATTTAGGACTCGATATGGCCATTACGAGTATGTTGTTATGCCTTTTGGTCTGACAAATGCTCCAGCCATATTCATGGATTACATGAATAGGATTTTTAGGCCTTACCTTGATAGATTTGTCATGGTATTCATTGATGACATACTTATGTATTCTAAGGACCCTCAAGAACATGAGGAACACCTTAGGATTATCTTAGGCAACCTTAGGGAGAGGAGTCTGTTTGTGAAACCAGAAAAGTGTGAGTTTTGGCTTCCAGAGGTCAAATTCTTAGGACATGTCATTTCTCAGGCAGGAGTGGCAGTTGATCCTAGTAAAGTAGAGGCCTTTCAAGAGTGGGAGCGACCGACTATAATTACAGAAGTAAGGAGTTTTCTAGGACTAGCTGGGCATTACCGTAGGTTCATTCAAGGTTTTCTCAGTTAGTACTATCTTTAACCCGATTAACTTGAAAAGGGCAACTGTTTGCGTGGGATAAGAGCTGTGAGAATAGTTTCTTGGAGCTCAAACTCCGGCTGACCAGTGCACCGGTTTTGATTATCTCCGACCTGATCTTAAGTTTTGAGGTTTATAGCGATGCTTCTAAGAAAGGATTGGGTTGTGTTTTGATGCATAATAGGCAAGTGGTAACCTATGCGTCTAGGCAGTTACAGCCTCACGAGGAAAACCACCCTACTCACAATCTAGAGCTGGCAGCGATGTCTTTGCCTTGAAAATCTGGCGGCATTATTTATATGGTGCCAAGTTTGAGATATTCAGTGATCATAAAAGTTTAAAATATATGTTTGATCAAAGAGAACTGAATATGAGGCAAAGGAGATTGATAGAGTTCCTTAAGGACTATGACTTTGAGTTGAAATACCATCCGGGCTAGGTAAATGTAGTCGCCGATGCCTTAAGTAGGAAATCTCTCCATGTCTCTTCAATGATGATTAAAGAGATGAACTTGTTAGAATCTTTTAGGGATTTGAACTTGGGAATGTTCTCAAGTGGGGATAGCCTAATAGTGAATCATTTGGAAATCACTTGTGGTTTTAGAGACCAAATGTATGACCAAAGTTTTGATGAAGAATTGCAAGCCAGGAGACACCATCCCGGATTCTCCGAAGCTAATGATGGCACAATCCTTTTCCATCAAAGGATTTGTATTCCTAAGGATGAGGCAATCAAGAATCAAATTCTTGAAGAAGCCCACAAGAGTGGATTCTCAGTCCACCTTAGTTCTATCAAGATGTATCATGACCTTAGACAAAGGTATTGGTGGCTGGGAATGAGGAATGATGTATGTGAGTTTGTAGCTCAATGTTTGGTTTGCCAGAAAATCAAGATAGAGCATCAGAGGCCCTCAGGTCCACTTCAACCATTAGAAATCCCATAGTGGAAATTGGAAACCATATCCATGGACTTTATAGTAGGCTTGCCTCACACACAGTCTGAGTATGACTCCATTTGGATCATTGTTGATGAGGACAATAAAAGCCCTTCAAGAAGAGCTTTTAAGAGTTGAGATTGTTTAGGATTTCTTTAATTGTAATAAAAAAAGGACAATTTAGCCAATTTCTTGAAAAGCCTTGTATTTGACTATGTTAGCACTTAGGGGGCACGTTAGTAATTAAGGGGTGCATGTAGCACCCAGTATAAATAGGCCTTGTTGTAGCTTCATTTGGAACCTTTGATCATTTGTTGAATATTGTGAGTTAGAGCAAGTGCTCCTCTTTGTTCTTCATTGAACCTATCATGGATCTAATCAAGACTTAATTGTATTTGTGGCGACGTACATTGAGGATTATCATTCTTCCACGAAGAATATGGCTTCTCTTCCTTCTTGAATCTATTTCTCAACTTTCCACATTTGTGAGTTCTTCATTTTCTTGCATTTTCTATTTGTAGATCTAGTTTCTTCTTCTCCAAATTCTCTTGTGTTTGTGATAAAAAATGTATAATTATGGAACGATCCTTTGATTTTAGTGAATTAGATGTCTAGTTCACATCATGTGGTATCAATTGAGCCAAATCCATGATCATAAAATTTGTCCAAATTTTCTTCTGGTTTCTTGAACTTTCCTGAATTTTCTTGGATTTTTCTTCCTTTGATTTTTCATTTTCTTTTCAGTTTTTCTTTCAGATCTATTTAGATCTGTCCTAGATCTAAAAGAGTTGTCATAAAAATCAATTTTCTAAAAAAAATAAAAAAATTGGATAACGATTCTGAATATTTCCCTCTCGCCAAAGACGGTTACACTTTGATCTTCAATTTCTGTCTGAATCTGTCACAAGAATGTGTAGTACTGTCCGGATTTGTGTTGATCCTTGAATTACATCATGAGATCTTGATGAATCTGCATCGTTCTTACAACAAATACATGAGCAGATTTTTTTAAATCCCCCCTTCCAAATAGCGCTAAACCGTGGAGCTGTTGATCCATAACGTGAGTGATAATTGTGTGGATTGTGTGATTATTGTGTTTCCAGTCACATTTCTGATCCAAATCGTGAATGTCACTACTAGTTTCGTTCAGAAATTTAAGTTCATTTTGTGGCCACAATTTTGTGCTATGGTCGAGAGTTCTTGCTCTTGATCTTCAAATTTTTGTGCTGATTCTGGAATTGTGAACTTAAATTCATGTTTGTTGAGATGTTCTGACTTAATCAACAGCAAATTCGTGTGGTTTTTGCATCAGAATTGTCAATTCAAATTTCTGGTTTTGAGTCTGTAAGAGAAAGCTGCTTATGTTTGTGTCTCAATTGTTGCTTGTAATCCTTCAATTATTCGGGCAGCTTTTCAACGAGGATTCCAGCAACAAACTCATCTTGAAGAGTGATGTTCTCAGCTTTGAGATCCTCCAACAGCTTATGGTACTCGTTAATTTGGACCTTAATATCTTTGTCCTCTATCATCTCCCAACGATAGTAATTTTCAATAACGAACTTTTGTTTCCCAGCATCCTCAACAGTGTATTTCAAGGTCATTGAATCCTATATCCTTAGCATCCTTATACGAAGAGTACACATCGAACAAATCATTAGAAAGAGTACTAATTATAGTGTGACGACATACCTTATTTGCATAAGTCCACTCTTCCATTTTCTTGGAGTCGGTAGAAGATGGTTTGGGATTGGTCAATGCCAATGCGACACCATGGATGTTGAGTATTGAATGAACATGTTCGTGCAATCTCCTAAAATTCTGCCCACCCAAGACCTCGATCTTTGAAATGTCCAGAAATGGCTTAGCATAAGAAACAGGTGAAGCTGCAAGGGTAGTGATGACATCTCAGGCTCACCAGTTGCAGCTGCCTCCATGGTCACACCATTTGTCCCATCCCCAGGTTCAGATAGAGTATCAAGATCAAACCCAGGTGCATGGCTCATTCTGCGCCCGAATGCCACCTCTATGAGTAACTGGAAGCCATGGGGTCGTTTAGAGGCATGGAGAGAAAGAGGTCCTTTGGATGGCTTGGGATACAAGTTTGAGCTTGTTACTGAGAATAATGGAATACCTACTGCTGAGGCCACAATGAATGTGAAAAAGGGTGGCCAATTTTGCATTGATTATAAAGTAATGAAAGAATATTATGGATTGTGTTCAAGGTTACCAGGAAAAGGGTTTGTTATGGGGTCCACCGTTGAAGGTGAAGACAAAGTTAGCAAACCTGTTGTACAAGTTGGGGCACAACATGTGACTTGCATGGCTGATGCTGCTCTATTCATTGCACTCTCTGCTGCCATTGATCTTAGCATGAATGCCTGCCAGCTTTTCTCTCATAAACTTAGGAAAGAACTTTGCCATCATGAAGAACAAGTTTCTTTTCCATAACATGCTTCAAGAGAATTGAATTATATTGTTATTATCTGCTACAATGATAGCTAATGTATATATTGGGTACTCATGAGTTGAATATTTGAACTGTACAGACAAACCACAGGCAAATGTATGTTTATATTTTTATTCTTTTTTCCTTCTTCATTAATGCAGATTTCTATTTATTTTTTGTGTCTTTCTTTATTTCAAAATATTTAATAATTATAATTTATATTTTGGACCTCGTTTCTTATCTTTCAAGTCTCTGTCTTTTTTCATCCGGGAAAGGATCCCAAGTATCCCTACAACCGATAGCTGTAGGACTAATCTCCGAGAATTTATAACCACCACAAAGCCTAACTATATGCAAACTATATGACATATCGCAAACACAAAATTACATCTAACAAACACAAGAGTCTCAAACTCCATGTGATTAAAGCACAAAATATATCGTAGCATTTACATCCTTGATACATCCCCATCGAAAGTGATTAATTAGCCGGGTAGGGGTCCTATTCAACAACGACTGCTAAGAAAAAGATGTCATCTTGGAGGGAGCATAACTTTCCCGTAACCTACCAAACACCATAAAATGCTCAAAAGATAAGCCCAACTAAGGGACAAATACAAATAGCAAACACTCATAAGCAGACCTAATTGAAAACATATGTTCATCCTTACCATCCCAACACCACCTATCATCTACAAGCGAGAGAGCGGCATATGACAACAAATGGAGCAAAGCTCACCAAAGAAGGTGTCTTCCCAAACAAATAAGCCTCTCCTCCACCTAGATCCAACTGTCAGGCACCTCCCACCTAACTACCTATATGCCCAACCATCAGACACACTGCCCTTAAGGATTTATTCGCCTAAGACGAAAATCCCTCAGGATTCAATAGGCTCTTCTTGGATTAAACCAAGGTATCAAAACAGTAGAGAATAATCACTAGAAATTTCACCTAGGAAAAATATTCCACCAAAAGGTAATACCAACACCCAAAAGTTATAATACTCTCAATGGATTTTTCTTACACCAACAATTCCTGGACCATATCTTATACAAAGTGAGTATTCGGTTCCAGTATTTTGTTAACAATTCCTGGACCATATCTTAAAATGTGATATGAAAGGATTTGAAGGGAAATGAAGTAGCATTGGAAAACGAAGTTGTACTAGAAAGCAAAATATTAACAATGTTAGAAAAACCTACAAGGATTTTTATATAACTGAACAAATAGATATGACAAATCAAATCACCAGTCATCACTAAAAATGGATTGCCTGAGACGATCAACCAATTAAAGTCTATGGATGCTGGCAAACAACAATCTCTGAGTGAGGGGACATGCTGCCCTAGTCTGTTTTAGGTACATAATACATGGACCAAGAAGCAATTACCCATGGACTTAAGGCCCTATTACTTGTGGTAACTATTAGATACACCCCAAAACTTTCATACATACACCCCAAAACAATTATTTTTTCAAAAATATGCACAACCCTTCCCTCTCCCCTCACTCAGAGATTGTTGTTTTAGGGTCTTGGATTAGCTATTAAGCATATTTTGCGGGAAGCAAATCAAGTGGTAGATGGATTAGCGAAATTCGGCTTGGAACTAGATGAGTATAGTTGTTGTTTTTATAGAGTTCCTACTATTATTGCGACGGCGTTTAATGTCGATTATGCGGGTGTTGTATTCCTACATGGTTTCTAGTTTTGTTTCTTGTCTTTTGTTTGTTCTTGGAGGGCTCTGACCCCTTAATGAAGGAAATAGAGATATAAACATTAGAGATTACACCTTTTATAAAAGGCTTGATGATTAACCCATACATGTGATCGGTAAATCTCTGATACGTAAATGAACCGAAACTGTCTCACATTAGTTGGCTAACTCCAAGAGTGACATCATTTGAAATTTAAATTTCAATTATATCTGTCATGAATTTATTTTAAATTATTTTAATTTATTTTAAAAATATTAAATTAATTTAAATAGGATTTATTTTTAAATAATAAGTAATTTAAATTGATTTTATTTTAATATAATAATTGAAATAATTATGGTATTGACACGTAGCATAACTGATTATAACAAAATCATCTTTTATATATATACTAGTGCATTTTTTGTAGGACACAGCCAAAAATATTTTCAAAAGAAAAAGTATATATATATATATATATATGGGAGTGTATCGGGTGAGAACTAATGCTTATTGTGAGAAACGAGAACTACTAATATTACACGTCGGATATGGTTAACGACCAAAATTAAAAAATTTATTAACGAGATCACGTGAGTCAATACGGCGTGCACAACTCTTTTCGCGCTGAAAGCTCTGTTTCGTTGTTCCACTCAAATTCGTTTACTCACAAGGATTCTCCATCTCAGCCGCCATATTTTTTTCACCAAGTTATTCTGGTCTCTACTGATTGCAAAATAGGATTCTTGTTTTGCTCACTGTGATCCGTGAAAAATAGGGATTCTCGTCTCTACTCCCTGTTTTTCTGTTTTGCTTCATTATCGTTAACCCCCCTGCGTATTTTTTTTTACTTTCCTTGATTTGTATATCAGGTTGCCTCCTTGATCACGTATCAGCTGCGCGCCGCCTCTTTCTACCCGTGCGTCTCTACTGGGCATTTTGAATTTTGAGGGAACACTGTCTTCTACCTCTTCCCCTATTTGCTTTTCTTGCTATTCATGGAAAACAGAACAATAAGATATTTAATTTATTATTTATATCAGTATAATTCAATTCTCAATGTTTATATCCTATCTATCAATTGTGACATTTCTATTTTTTTTTCCTCTAATTATTAAAGCTAGGATCATAATCAAAATGATGAATTTGGAACTGATGCCATAGAGGACAGCCCCATGCCACAATCTTTCCAGTAATCAAAATGAGAAATTCGTGTGGTTTTTGCATCATTGTTGAAGCTTCAAGTTCTTCATGTTCATGCTTGATCTTCATGATTTTGAGTAATCATTGTGTGAATTGTTGATTGCAATTGCTTACTTGTGCGTTTTTAAGTCCATTCCATCATTTAGATTCTGTTTTGAGTGGAAATTCCAAATCATCAGTTGCTGGAAATTTTCTGTTCTTCATCTTGTTCATCAGCATCTTCTTCCCAAAGAAGTTTTGATCCAAAATGTTGTGTTGAGATGTTGTTTTGGTGTTTAAAAATTCATTTCAACTCCAAATATGAAAATTCAAAAGCCAAGTAACAAGTGAAAAAGCTGAGGAATCCAATTCTGTAAAAAAATAAAATAAAATAAAATATTCTGCCTAGGGTGCAAATAGCATGCGTGGCAAATTAAAAAAAGGCGCTACTGAAAAATATTTTGTACTTTCCAGAAAATTCAGAAAAAAATATCCAAAACTTCTCAACATATTTTCTAGCTTCTGAAATTTTTTTGGAATTTTTGGACCATGTTTGGTTGGTGAAATTAAAAACACACAAATAAGTCATTTTTGAATCATTTTTGGGTAGTTTTGACTTCCTACTTGTCTCCTTTGACCTCTAATATTTGAGTGTGCTTTCTTGATGACCTTGTTTTTTCTTCTTCGTCTTTCAAATTTCTTTGGTTTTGTCTTAGAGTTTCATTTTGTCATTTTTTGGCCTCTTATATTATATTTTCTCATTTTGTGTTTCCACATGTGCATTTGAGTTTCCACATTTTTAATGAGCAATTGGTGGGTTCTTTAAAGAGCTTATGAGTAGCACTTTAGGGAGTGGAAAAAGGCAAGAGTGCATGTTATAGAAAAAGACTATTTGAGTGCTAAACACGAGTGGAACATTAATTGAGTGAAACACTTAGCGAGTGGTGAGGTCCATTTAATTTTTTTTTCCTTGTAATTTTTGTTGTATTTTGTTGATTTGTCACAATAGATAGTGGAAGTTCAAGGGCTCCTTCCCCAAAAACAGCCTCCCTAATAGGACATATGACAAGACTCATGAATAGGCAAATGGATGCTTTAAGGGAAGAGATGAGGAACTAAAGGGAAGGGAGGTTCCACCATGAAAGAGAATCTTATGATGACGAGGAAGGGTATGAAACCGAGAGAGAAAGAAGGCATAGAAGAAGAAGGCATAGAGAGCATGGAAGACACCATGGGCACCATAGGGAAGATAGAAAACCTCTAAGAAAAAATGATACTTACGAGGGAGGAAAAAATCAAATTCCCTTCAATCCAGGGAAGAGTGATCCGGAGACATATCTAGATTGGGAACTCAAAATTGATCAACTATTTGAAGCCCATGAAATTGAAGAAGAAAGGGAAGTCAAATTGGATTTCTTATAGTTTAAAGACTATGCCTTACTTTGGTGGGACCAAAGTGTGAAGGAAAGAAGAAGATGTGGAGCAAGACCAATAGAAGATTAGGAGGAGCTTAAAACCATCTTGAGGAAGAGATTTGTGCCATCACACTACCAAAGGGAGTTGCATCAAAAACTTCAAAGGTTGAAACAAGGTTCTAAGAGTGTGGATGAGTACTACAAAGAATTTGAAATTTTGAGGATAAGATCCAACACTAAGGAGGATGAAGAGGCAACCATAGCTAGGTTCCTAAATGGCCTAGGCTATGAAATAAGAGATGTAGTAGAATTGCAACATTGCATGGACATTGAAGAGTTGGTCCACCAAGCCTCAAAGGTGGAACAACAAATAAAAGAAAAAGCAACTACAAGAGATCTTCTTCAACAAAGGATTCCTCATTTTGGAAGGACAAAGACTCCTCAACTTGGAAGGACAAGCACAAGAGGGAGGGCCAAGCTTCTCAAGAGGCCATGAGGCTTAAGGAAGGTAAGTACCCTATCTCTCATAACTCTAAACATCAATCTTCTTCTTCTACTTCTTCTATCAAATGTTTTAAATGTATTGGAAAGGGGCACATTGCTTCCCATTGCCCAAACAAGAAAATTTTGGTCCTTAAGGTGGTGACCGAAAGTGAAAAGGAGAGTTCCTCCTCTCCTAGTTCCTCTAGTGAAAGTGAGGAAGCATGTGAAGTAGCACCTATGCAAGGAGATCTTTTAATGGTTAGAAGACTCCTTGGTGTTCAAGTGAAAGAAAATGATCCTACACAAAGAAAAACTATTTTTCACACTAGATGTCTAGTTGAGGGAAATGTGTGTGTGTTGATTATTGATGGAGGTAGTTGTGTTAATATTGCTAGCACTAGGTTAGTGTCTAAGCTAAGTCTTAAAACTACTTCACATCCAAGTCCTTATAAGATTCAATGGTTACGTGACAACGGGGACTTAGAAGTCAATGAGCAAGTGTTAGTTCCATTTTCTATTGGAAAGTATGTAGATAAGGTGCTTTGTGATGTTGTTTCCATGGGGGGCTGCCCACATTTTACTTAGGAGGCCTTAGCAATTTGATAGGAAAGTCATCCATGATGACTTAACTAATACATACACTTTTGTTCACAACAAGCACAAAGTTGTTTTATCTCCTCTTGATCCAACATAAATGATTAAAGATCGAATTGCCTTAAAGCTTTAAATTGAGCAAGCAAAAAAAGAGTTAGAAGACAAGAACATTGAGAGGAGTAGAGAAAAGAAAGGAAAGGAAAAGAGCCACACAAATGAGGAGAATGAAGCGAAAAGAGCGCTTGTGGTAAGAGCTTCTATACCTACCGTGGTTCCTAATTTTGATTGTTTATCCATGAGTGCTAGTCCTTTTTCTAGTTGTGTTAAGCTCTTGGCTAGAATGTTTGATGAATAGCTTGCTCACGGTTTTGAGATTTCCACACATCCTACTATGCTCTCTAATTCATTGGAATCTTGTAAGATTGAAGCCTACAAACACTACTAGAATGCATGGTTTTAGCTTCCAAAACTTAGCGTCGACCCCGACTCTGACGCTAATTGCGTCCCCGTAGCGTCGGCCTAACCCACGCTAATTGATCAATTGTTTTTTATTTACTTATAAAGTTTAGCGTCGGACTAGCCGACACTAATATCTATGCAGTTGCGGGTTGCGTAGGATGGCCGACACTAACTTAATTTTTTTTTTCCTTCCGAAAAAAACTAACTTTTTTTCTAATTCATTTTTTTATTGTTTTATTTTATTTGGAAAATCAAATTATTTTTAATTTTTATAAAAAAAATAAAAAAAGGAAAAGGGCCGGGATAGAGAACCAAAATATGGTACAAAGATTTATGAAAAAAAAATATGGTAGAAAGAACCAAAAAGTTGAAGCACCGAACACAGTTTTCTCAAATCAAAAAATGGAAACTCAAAACCCTAGCCACTGAACGACCATTTACTCTTCTCTCTCAATAGCGAGCCGAACTCATTTACTTTCTCTCTCAAAACCCTAATCGTCGCCGCTGCAGAACGACAGAACGCCATAACCATCGCTCCAGCCGCGAGCCTGAACCATCGCCGCTGCAGCCTTGCGCGAGCCATCGCCACCCCTGCGAGAACCACCGCCGGTTCTCCTCTTCATTCTCTGCTGTCATGGGGTCGCAGTTGCTTTTGCGGTTCAGGGATTGAGAGCTTGAACGATTGGGTAATCTTTTTACTTCTTTGTCATCTCCTCCATTCTCTGTTGATGTCATTTGCTTGTAAAATAAAATGACAATAATTCCAAACTTGCAAACTTTGAACGTAGTTCCTGGGTTGGAGTTATAATTTATATGAGTGTTTGTGTTTGTGTGTGGGTGTGGGACACATGGAAGGAATTATAATTTATATGAGTGTTTGTGTTTGTGTGTGGGTGTGGGACAGAGTGAGTTACGTGGTGGGCTAGGGAGTGGGGAAGCAAGTATTGAAAAAGAGCAAGAGAAGTGGGGGAAAGTCATGTGTGAGAAAAAGCAATTATAATTTATATGAGTGTTTGTGTTTGTGTGTGGGTGTGGGACTGAGTGAGTTAAGTGGTGGGCTAGGGAGTGGGGAAGCAAGTATTGAAAAAGAGGAAGAGAAGTGGGGGAAAGTCATGTGTGAGAAAAAGGAATTATAATTTATATGAGTGTTTGTGTTTTTCTGTTCAGTTTTGGGGTCCCCCTTTGGCTTTTATGCTTTTCAAGTTTCACTTTTAGGTGTTTTTTAATTCATTTTTTTAGTACAGCACCAGCACCAGGTATTTGTTGTCCAAAATTTGAGGAGAAGAAGTAAATGACCGATTCAACTATTTTCAATCTATTAAAATATATAAAAAATTTGTCTTCTTGCTTTGTTTCTGTTTCTGAAACATTGATTTTGATGGCTACAGAGTCACGGTCACAAACATTTCCATAGCACATAATTGCCCCCCGTTTTTGTAGTCAACTCCACGTGGTCCAAAAGGTATGCATTTTTATTTTGAAAGCATAGTTCATCCTTTTGCTGTTTCTCTTATTTTTGTTGTGGTCCCACAAATTTTTTTTATTTTGAAAACTGCACATAATATGCTCTTTCTGAAGCATAGTGAAAGCATAGAAAAAAATTGAAATGTTTGAGATATTTGATGAATTATCATGATCATGGTAAATAAGTGAAAGTAATTATTGGGTAGCATAGAGATGCTAGAATTAGAATACCTCTGGTTAAGATTCAATTCTATAGAAAAATAAGCCACACACTCAAAACATAAATATGTAGCAGGAAGTGTTTTTTTTTTTTTTTGCAGCACTAAATTTATTCATGCTAAGCTGTTTAAAATGAATTGATAGACAACTGAGAGTTACATAATTAATTTACAGGATCGAACTTCATACTGTCCATATATTGATGATAATTGGTAACTTGAGTATCTTAACTGTCAAACTAAAGGTTGCAATGAAGAACTTATTCTATTAGTGCTGTTACAAAGAACCTCAAAGGAAGCATTTTATTTGGGGTTGATCAAATGCATGGATATGATTGTCGTCCTTTTCTTTCTCCACTGTTGAAATATGTTGTGGAAAAGTAACACATCTAAAATTGGATTTTTTTACACCATTCTGAAAATATATAGATTGAGGTTTATGAGCCTAGCACAAATCTAATAGGGTCCAGATTATCTTTGGGGTCACTAACCATGGGCTTACTCTTCAGAATTTAAGTAATGAAGTTTAATTGGATATCAAATGTGCATCTGTTGCTACTTACAAAACAAATTGAGTTGTCTCACAAGATATATGAGAATGAGATTATAACTAGTAACTGAAGTTGGCTTTGCTGGGCTGCATGGTTTGAAATAATGACTCATTAATTGGACAATAGCCTATGACTTGGTGCTAAGAATAGGTGCAAAGAAAGAGCTGGTCCTGCTTTACCTAAACTTCAACACAATGTTAATATTTTGTTTTGTGGACTTCTTGCCAACGATGATTTGCTTTGTTTTGTTTTTTGGCCTTTGAATATTAAATCTAGAAACTGAAGTTGGCTTTGCTAGGATACATGGTTTGAAATAATGAGTCATTAATTGGACAATAGCCTATGACTTGGTGCTAAGAAAAGGTGCAAAGAAAGAGCTGGTCCTGCTTTACCTAAACTTTAGCACAATGTTAATATTCTGTTTTGTGGACTTCTTGCCAAAGATGATTTGGTTTGTTTTGTTTTTTGGCCTTTGCATATAACAACCAATTCCTGGGTGTAGATATATATGTAGATCAGTTGACACCTTTCTAATTTAGACTATGGAAACTGCCTGAACTTGTTAAAATTGTTTTTTTTTTCCTTATATTGTTGGTTGTTTGTGCAAGATAAAAGCTTTACGTTCACATTGGAGACTCCACTTGCTTTTGTTTTGTTGCTTAAGGATATCATCACACTCTTTCTTGCAAGGTAATAATGTCCCATACCTCTCCCTGTCTTCATCATCCTCTTCCTCATCTGGTTATGATCTGAGTGTTTCTATCTTATGATTATTTCTTTTCAAATCAAATAGTAGTCTAAGAGGTTGTTGGAATTTCTTATACTGACTTAATGAATTTGGGATTCAGAAATTAATTGGAATTTCTTATACATTTATTTTTTATTTTTATACTGGTTGTGGTTGGTTTGTGCATGTTTGGAACCACCAATTCAGCTATGTCCAGAAACTATGTCTAGAAAATCTATAATATGAAATATATAAGTTTTAGTAGTCCACCCTTTTCAACATACATGCACACACCCACATATTGGGACCAGAAGCATACTTAAGAATGTTTGCATGGATCCTGATATACAAATGTCTCCTTTAACGTTTGATCAAATCTATGCTACTGTTTTTGTGGAATAAAAACACCATATTGTGTTGAAAATTTGGCTAAAACTGGGTTGTCATGTTGTCCTTTTTTTTTTTTTTTGCTTTGATACTAAATTTTAGCAAATGTTTCCTTCAAACAAGAGGTAAGCTTTGCTGCCATGTTGTCCTATTTGTGTTTACATGACTTATTTAGTGGCTGATAATGTCACACATTTGTCTTATAGAAAATGGATCGGAGTTGGATGTATGAAGGAGTAAATGTCGATAAGCATGACTTGAAAGATGAGTTTGTTAGGGGTGTTCTAGAGTTTGTGGCGAAGGCTATGAAGCGACCCAACTATTTATCTGAGGGAGGGATAAGGTGTCCGTGTGAACAATGCAAGTGCATGAATTTAGCAACTCCAGCTGAGGTCAGGTGGCACTTGTATAGGTTTGGATTTCAGCCAAACTACTGGATTTGGACTAAACACGGAGAAAGGGAGCCAAATATTGATACAAAAGGTGATTCGAATAGTACCGAGTTTGTGCATCATGACAATCAATTTGATGCAATGAATCAGATAGTGCATGATGCTTTTAGGCCTTATGGAGATTTTCCCCATGTGAATGCTAACATGGGAAACGAGACATCTGTGGAGGATTTTCCTAACACAGATGCGCAACAATTTTATGACAAGTTGATCTCTGCCAACCAGCCCATCTGTGACAACCACACTAAAATTTAAATGGAGCCGCCACCAATATTTTATTAGGAAACATTGGAAAACCTATTTTGAATTATTTTGAAGAAAAATGTCCTTCGAACCAGATTCGGATTCGGGAGTTGGTTACGCGCACGGAAGGATTAGCACCCTTACGCGCCCATTAAAAAAAATGGTACCCATTAATTGTTTATATAAATTGTTTGCCTTTTGAAGAAAATAATTCCCTTTATCAAATTTTTTAAGATAATAAGAAAAAGAACCTAAAAAAAAGAAAGCATATTTTTTATTACATTTATTATTATTTAA
Organism: Calophaca sinica; assembly: GCA_037113605.1. Classification (NCBI taxonomy): domain Eukaryota; kingdom Viridiplantae; phylum Streptophyta; class Magnoliopsida; order Fabales; family Fabaceae; genus Calophaca; species Calophaca sinica. The sequence goes on from CM073731.1 coordinate 36,794,652, forward strand.
TCTCTTTTAAATAAGACAGATGTATAAACTAAAGATAAGAAATTTAATTCCCCAAATTATTAACTTATTTAAAAAAAAAAAACTTAAGTGAAAGAACAAAATGAAGAAAACTTCTATTTTGCTTTTAAATCCCTTGTCAATGTCTTATTCATTTATGATGGTCTATGAAATAAAAAAGGGAATAAATTACAATTTAGTCCCTGAGTTGAGTTTAGTCCCATTGGAAGACCAAATCTTAAAACATGATTATATGGAATAGAAAAAAAGATCTATTTTTGAGTCTACGCCCCTATTAATTACATATTTACAAATTGACCCTTATTGATTACATATTTACAGCTCAGTCCTTTTTATAACGTATTTACGATTTAATCCCTATTTATCGTATAATTGCAATTTAGTCCCTGCCTAGGTTTAGCCAGATTAGAAGGCCAAACCCTAGTACGAACTTGTTTCACCGTATCTCAAACAATCAACAAACATCAATAACAACGGTACCAATGACAACAATCAAGAACGTGATACAAAATGAAAGCGAGAAACAAGCAAATTTAAGCAGGAATTCTTGATTTATAATTACATTCTGAGCCGTATTCAAAAGAGAGATGAAGAGAAAAAGATAGAACACAGGTATTTATATGCTTCCCAAAAAATCAAGCGAAACTAGGAGAAGGGGTTCAAAAGAAAACCTAGACTAATGGTGTTTTAATTTGGTTACAGGGAGGGGATCTCACAGGCTCATAGCTACGGCCTTCCTGCCTCTGCTTCCTTCGTCCTCTCCTTTGTCTCTTCGGTTCCTCTCCTTTTTCTCTTCTTAGGGTTAGGCTTCTGTTTGCTCTCTCGTTTGGGTTCCGTTTGCTCTCGGCCTCCTGGGTTTGCTCTCGGGTTCCCCCTGCCTTTTGGCTTGCCTTTGCGTGGCTTTTATAGCCAAAATGCCTGCGAGAAAAACTCAACCAGATTAGCACAAATATTTAAATAATAATAATAAAAATAAAAATAAAGAGGGTAAGAGCTGGAACTCCCCTTATTTCTTGCGTAGATGTGGGACCTTGGTGCGTTTTGACAGAGATAGGGATGAATCTTGAGTGTAGGTCCTGAGGGATTTTAGGGCTAGGGTTATGGAAGGAGGGAGAGAAGAGATATAGGGTTTGTATGTGCGGCGTTAGGGTTAGGTTAGGGTAAGATGAGGGAAAAGTCAAGATGAGGATTAGGGTGTGGTGGTAGCGGCCGTTTGGCGGTTTAGTTCTTGGTGGGGCTAGAGAGAAGAAGGAAAGGATGGGAAGGAGATGAAGAGGATGAAGATGAGATGGATGGGGGTAGGGTAGCGCTTGTGACTACGTGGGGAAGAATGAAACTAGGGTATGGGAGAAAGGAGAGGATAAGGTTAAGGGTGATGTTGGTAGCGTGGGATGATGGGAAGAAGAGAGGAAGGATCGAGAGATTGAGGTGGGGGCCTTGTGTGCTGAAGGAGGAGGATTCTTAGGGTTAGTGTTTTTAGGGTTAATGTTTTTAGGTTAAAAGGAAAGGAGGATGGGGCTGCAGCGTGGTAGGCGCATGGGAAGGAAATCATAGGTGAGGCGTAGCGAGAAGGAAGAAGTGCGTGAAGTAGCGCCCGAAAATGATGTCTTTGGGGGTTAGGAATAGAGAAAGAGAGGGTATGCGAGTAAAAACAAAAATGGGCGTGGGCTGTTGGGGTGAGGCTGCGTCGGTTTGACTTAGTTCTTGTTTGCACCACCAAATTTTATTTCCTACACACCCTTCTCAAATAAAAAAAAAATCCATTTTTCTTTTTCTTCTTCTTTTATTTATTCTTTTCTTTTTCTTTCTTTCTTTTCTTATTATAAAACCAAAATATTATTTATATTTATTACTACTACTAAAAAAATAAAATAAAATAAAAAGTTAAAACAAAATAAAATAAAAAAGGACGGACAAAATTAGGGTACTACAATTTGCCCCTCCTTAATTACGTTTTACTCGAAGATCTTCGTGCATTCGTTGTAAAAGGTAATTAAGGATAAAGGACTCTGATTTTGTCCGCAATAAGTGGCTTGAAATTGCGAGGTTGGCTCCCGACCCTGTTGGTGTGGGATTGCGGGGTTCGCTCCCGACTTTGCTTTTGGGATTCTAGGTCTGATTCCTAGTGAATTCCCGGTACGACATAGGTTTAGCTCCTAACTTTTACAATTGGCGAGAGATTCTAGGTTCGATTCTAGCGAGTTCTCGATAAGGCATAGGTTCGGTTCTAGCTCTTACAAAATTGGTGAGAGATTCTAGGTTTGATTCCTAGCGAATTCTCGAAAGGCATAGAGTCGATTCCTAGCTCTTACAAGATTGGTGAGAGATTCGAGGTTCGGTTTCTGGTGAATTCTCGGTAAGGCCTAGTTATGACTAACTCTTACAAAATTGGTGAGAGATTCCAGGTTGATTTCTGGTGAATTCTTGGTAATGCCTAGTTATGACTAGCTCTTACAAAATTGGTAGAAGATTCGAGTTCGGTTTCTGGTGAATTCTTGGTAAGGCCTAGTTATGACTAGCTCTTTACAAAATTGGTAGAAGATTCGAGTTCGGTTTCTGGTGAATTTTGATGGCGTAGGCTTGGTTCCTAGCTCTTACAAAGTTAATTTAGACTACTTCTCTACTTAGGGAAGGTGCAGGTGTGAGCTTCTACGCCACTCGTCACAAGTTTTGGGTGGACCCAAAGAAAAGCGAAATGAGTTTACGATTCGTGGTTGATTTTAGTAATACAAGTAATGACTCTTTAGATAATGCAAGCGCTATTTCCTTGTATTGATCATGCATGAATGCAACGAATGTCATGTTATGCATGAATGTTGTGTTATTATGGGGAGCGTTGTATTTCAGCGCCTTTTCAAACCCTTCTTGATAATTAGCGAGGTCCTTTCTCTGGCGACTTGAACTAGTCGGCTTGGCCCTTTGTAATGTGCAGCGTTGGCGATTACGCACTTTGGTGGTACGTCTGTTAAATTCCTTTCCTTGACGGGAAGATGCTAGATCCCCTGGATCCTTTCAGAATTTTCAGTAGTTATGAAATGCTTTTATGTTTTGATTTGCACATGTTTATTTTTAGCATGAATCTCTTTTAGAAAGACAACACAGGTTGATAAAATCCCAAGTTGAGTTTGGGAGAGATAGGAATAAGCATCCTATTGTGCCAATAGCATTTAATAGGCGATGTGGATAAGAATGAATTTCCATTATTGGGGGAAATCTTACAAGTGGGGCAAATTTATTTACGCTAGATAGGGCTGGTAAGCAAGGTTAAATCCACTAATAATCCTTTTGAAAACAAATTGTCTTTGCTCTTAGCGATCAGGACCACTGACGGCATTCTTGATCACCCTCATAAAATTGCATTTGTTACTGCTCTTTTTGTTTTACTCCTGCGGGCTGGGTTCTAGTTTCAACTACCCTTGATGTACTTGGTTTGGATTTTGCTTAGGCGCTCTTTGCGAGTTTTCGACCTAGCATGTTACCCTAAATTGCCTTTGCAGGTTTTCAATTTAGCATTTTTATTGGACCCTACCTTTTGCCTAGGTCGCCTTTCGGGTTTCGACCCAGGGTCGCTCTAATTTTTGCCTAGGCGCCTTTCGGGTTTTCAACCTAGCGAGCTCCCTTTTTTTTTTTTTTTTTGATGTGGGGCGTCCTCCTAGACATAGTATTTTTGACCATCTGAATTCCTTTGGTAGCGGTAGATCATGCCCCTCCATATCTGCGAGGGCGAGGCCTCCTCACGAGAATGCCTTTTTCACCACATATGGACCTTCGTAATTTGGGGTCCATTTTCCGCGTTGGTCTTTACGAATAGGTAGAATCTTTTTCAAAACCAATTCCCATACGTAAATTCTCGACGATGCACCTTCTTTTCATATGCTCTTTTGAGCCTCTTTTGATATAATTGTCAGTGACATATTGCCTCCAACCTTTTCCCTTCGATGAGATTAATTTGGTCATAACGGGCTTGGACCCATTCGGCTTCTTGAGCTTGGTTTCCATGACTACCCTTAGAAGGGATCTCTACTTCTATGGGTAACACTTGCTTCCATTCAGTATACTAGGGAGAGCAGGGTTGCCCTGTGGAAAATGCGTCACGGAAGTTCGGTATCCGTGTAAAGCAAAAGGAAGCATCTCATGCCAATCCTTGTAAGTTAGCACCATTTTTTGGACAATCTTTTGATATTCTTGTTATTGCTTCTACCGCCCCATTCATCTTAGAGGCGATAGGGGAGGAATTGTGGTCTTTGGATTTTGAAGTCATCACACAACTCTTTCATCATTTTATTGTTTAGGTTGGTCCCATTATGCGTGATGATCTTCCTTGGCAAACCATATCGACAAATTATTTCTTTTTGATAAATTTGGCGACTATATTGCGAGTCACATTGGCATAGGAGGCTGCCGACCCATTTTGTGAAGTAATCAATGGCCCACGAGGATGAAGCGGTGTCCATTAGAGGCTTTCGGCTCAATCATTCCTATGACATCCAAACCCCACATGGAAAAAGGCCAAGGTGCATTGAGGACGTTTAAGGAAGTTGGAGGCACATGAATATTATCAGCATAAGTCTGACACTTATGACATTTCCTCACATGTTTGATGCAATCACCTTCCATTGAAAGCCAATAATATCCAGCTCTGAGGATCTTTTTAGCCATTGCGTACCCATTGGCATGGGTCGAAGGAACAGCCGTGGGCGTCATCGATAATTCGTTTTGCTTACATTGAATCTACACAGGAGGAGTACCATGTCGTGATTTTTTTTGTAGAGTCCGTCACCATTCAGAAAGAAACTCATAGCGAGCCTCCTCAAAGTTCTTTTGTCATTTTCCGAGGTGCCCAAAGGATATTCCTTGTTCTTGAGGTAGCACTTAATGTCATGGTACCATGGCTTTCCATCTGGTTCATCCTCTATCAGCTGGCAATAAGCGGGGCTTGCACGGCTCTCCATCATGATGAGAGGCGTTTCTTTATCATTGTTTATCCGGAACATGGATGACAATGTGGCTAGTGCATCAGCTAACTGATTACTCTCTCGCGGAATGTGATGGAAAGTGATTCTGTCGAATGATTCGACGAGTCCCTGGATGTACTCGTGGTAAGGGATTAATTTGGAATCCCGAGTTTCCCATTCTCCATTTAACTGTAGACCTTCAGAGCCTTGACTTTAGTTTCTATGGCAACCCGAATTCCCATGACACAAGCCTCATATTCTGCGATATTATTGGTGTAATTGAAACACAGGAGCGCAGTAACAGGGATGTGCAGGTTTTCTGGAGAAATCAGTATTGCCCCGATTCCGTGCCCCAATGCGTTAGAGGCTCCATCAAACATCATTGTCCATTCCTCGCCTCTTGGTTCTTCTTTTTCGGCGGACATTATATTCTCATCGGGAAATTCATAGGGGACCGGTGAATGGTTGTCCATAGGTTGGTGGGCTAAGTATTCAGCGAGCGCACTACCCTTGATAGCCTTCTGAGAGACATACTGAATATCATATTCGGATAATAGCATTTGCCTTGGGCAATTCTTAGGTGAGCGAGGCTTCTCAAATACATACTTGATCGGATCCATTTTGACACCAACCAAGTCGTATGAGAAAGCATGTCTTGTCTTAGGCGGTGGGCGGCCCAAGCAAGGGCGCAGCAAATGCGTTCAACACCGAGTAATTAGCTTCATAACTTGCAAACTTCTTACTTAAGTAGTAAATGGCATGTTCTTTTTGCAGTCTCGTCGTCTTTGACCAAGCATACATCCCATATACGTGTAATATTGTCAAGTAAAGGATCGGGGTGCGCTGGAACCGGAGGTACTAACACGGGTGGCTCCTGCAATCTTGTTTGATTTTATCAAAAGCCTCTTGGCACTTCTCATTCCATTCCACGACTTGGTCTTTGCGTAACAACTTAAAAATCGGTTCGCAAGTGTCGGTGAGTTGTGATATAAACCGAGAGATATAATTGACCTTCCCAGAAACCGCGAACTTCCTTTTGCATGCGAGGTGGCATTTCTAAAATGGCTTTTACTTTTTCGGGTCCACTTGATTCCTTTCGACTTACAATGAATCCCAACAATCTTCACGACTTGACACGAAGTTACATTTGGCGGGGTTGAGCCTTAAGCGGAACTTTCTCAATCGCTCAAAGAGTTTCCTTGATTGGTTACATGACCCTCTTCGATTTGCGACTTAGCGATCATGTCGTCCACGTAGACTTCTATCTCTTTGTGTATCATATCATGGAACAAAGTTACCATTGCCCTTTGATAAGTTGCCCGGCATTTTTAAGCGAAAGACATCACTTTGTAGCAAAAGGTGCCCCATTTGTGATGAGCGTGGTCTTTTCCATGTCCTCCTGGCCATTTTTATCTGGTTATACGGAGAAACCATCCATGAGAGAAAAATGCGTGATGGTAGTGTTATCTACTAGGGCGTCGATATGTGGCAAGGAAAATCGTCTTTGGGACTCACTCTATTAAGGTCTCGGTAGTCAACACACATTCGAACCTTTCCACCTTTCTTCGGAACAGGGACGATATTGGCAACCCATTGGGGATACTTAGCCACGGCTAGAAATCCGGCGTCAAATTGTTTCTTAACTTCTTCCCTAATCTTCAAGGACATATCTGGTCTCATACGTCTCAATTTCTGTTTGACGGGAGGGCAATCAGGCTTAAGTGGCAATTTGTGTTTGACGATATCGGTATCGATCCTGGCATATCCTGATAGGACCAAGCAAAAACATCTTTATAATCCCGAAGGAGTTGGATTAATTCAGCCTTTACTCCTGGTGACATGGTGAGGCCAATCTTGACTTCTTTTCTGTTTTCCTCTGTTCCCAGATTGATTAGTTCAGTGGGTGCTTCGTAAGGCTCAATCTTCCTGGATTCCCCCTCTATAAGTCTCATCAATTCTGGTGAGAAGTCTTCGTCGGGGTAATCTTCTTCACAATCTCCATTGGTACGATTAATCGGACCATCAAAGTCCGGTGGCGGAACTTCAAAGACAATTGTTTTGAAGTATTTTGGTGAACTGCATTATCAAGGTTAGCGATAAGGGAGAGTAAAGGAAAGAAGAGAAAAGCGAGTGAAAATACTTGGGATAAAATCAAAATACGTTTTATTAATGTTCAAAATATGCTAAAAGAAAACATGTGGGGCCACTTTAATATCTCTTCTGCGCCTCGAAATTTGGCGGAGAGGTAAACATTAGATGAATTACATTGAAAATGCATTGAGGATCCTAGGATTTTCCACCACTTCCCAATTGCAAGGCATTGAAGAGCATGGCGGACCCAACTTTCGTCGAAACAACAAGATCGTCCCCACGGCGGATACTTGATCTGAATAAATTCATCCGCGCCGGAAGCTTTGGCGAAGATCACAAATGGAGATTTTTCCCGGCTCGGGTTCAGATTCTCAAGGCGGGCCTTTCTCTTTTCTTTCTTTTCTTGATCATCCTTTCCTTGTCTCTTTTAGTGGAGTGCGTACCCAGTAGTGCCGATCCTTGTTCTCGAGAACTCCTGGGATTGAGGTCATACCTTCTTGATTCTTCCCAGTCCTTTTCTGTTTGGTATCCCCTTTAGCATGACACTTGCCCACCATTAGTGCGGCATTGGATGAAACGGGGTTTCTTAGTGGTGATCCCTACATAAGCGCTATCAACAATTTCCAGCGCTTGAAACGCGGTTGGGGCTTCCTCTGTAGCTTCAATGTAGCGTGTTGGCGTCGGCTTACTCACGGCAAATCTTGTTCTCGACCACGATGACCAATTTATCATCCACGACAAACTTCAATTTTTGGTGCAAGGTAAGCGGTACTACTCGCTGAGTGAATCCAAGGTCTTCCCAAAGAAACAACTATAGTGGGATGTCCATTACCTGGAAGTTAATAATGAAGGTGAATGGCCCGATCTGGATTGGCGACTCGATCTCCCCATTACTTCACTCTTGGACCGTCGAAGGCCACTTACAAGCACGAGCTAGGTTTCATATGAGTTTTGTCGATGGGTAATTTATCCAAAGTAGATTTAGGCATCACATTTAGGGAGGACCCATTATCTATGAGGACCTTGGCCACGAGATGCTCCTTACCTTTGAGCAGAAATATCACGGTGCTTTGTTGTGTCCTCTCTCCGCCTGCGGGTATCTCCTCATCATTGAAGTACAAATAATTACATGCGGTGATGTTGCCAACGAGATCACCAAATTGATTTAACGTAATATTACGAGATACATGGGCTTCATTCGAACTTTCATTAGCATCTTCCTATGGCTCTCGAGTGCGTCAATAAGGCGAGTAGGGACACTCTTCTTTGGCGTGCGATTCAAGCGGTCTATTACCTCATACTCGCTTTGTTGAATGAGCTTAAGAAATTCAGCAACTTCCTCATGGGAATTTCTTTCTTATCTTCCTTCCAGTGTCGCTTTCCTCGATCACAACCTCTTTTCCTTTGTTTTTAACTTGAATCGGCTTTTGCGGTTTCTTCCACCAATTCCTTTTACGGTTCTTCTACGGTCCTCCTTACAGGCTCTTTATCTGGGGCATAGACTCGCCAGCCGTGTCATCCCTCCTATTCCCACAATATTGGTGACCAGTCGGAGGACATTCTTGCCTATCATTCCGCCCGACTCGGACTTTTGCATCATATATCCAAGGCTTGCTTTGTCGTCTTTGTACGGAAAAGGAGGAGGTACTTGAATAGTGATGGCTTTAGGGGCATTAGCCGCTGTAGGAGATACACTCTTAGCGAATTGAATCACCAAAGGTTTTGGGATCATGGTTCCTGAATCTTGGACCATGGATACCTCCACTTCCTCTTGAGAGATAATTCGGACCACGTTAAATGTCGAGTAATTTTGGAGGATGACCTAAACTCTTCGCACTCCTCGGTGGACCGGATGTCTTCATTGTAAGGGGTTTCTTTCTTGACTCTTACCTTCTCAATCAGGCCAGAAGCTGCGGAGTTCTTTGAATACTTCACCCATCGGGATTTCTACTTCAAAGAACATCCCTTATTATCCTTCTCCCATATTCGGCCTATATCATATTCACCGATGTGTTTTAGTGGTTAGGCAACGGATTACTCCTACGTTAGAGTGTCATCACTGGAAGCTCAACCATTTTGCATTTATCGGGCTTTGGACTTTAATTTTGAGCTCGGCAATCTTCTATGGAGTGGCTGCCGCCCGGCGTGGTATTCGCGGTGGCATCTGGATTATACCATTTTGGAAATGGTGGTTCCATGGGTTTCTGCGGACAAGGAACCACTAGTGAGTTTTGAGCAAGTCTTTGGTAAACATCTTTGTAACTCATAGGGATTTTGTCGAGCTGGATCGGGTTCCTTCCTTGGGAATTGAGCTCTTGGTGATTAAAATTCGACCTCCTTGATTACGGAAATGGGAAACGCCGACGTGGTAGTTGCGCAACGTATAGAGGGCACTACTTACCGCGTTTGTCTCTCCTCTTTCTTCTTCTTGACGAAGGACTTGCGTTTTGGATGATGAAGTGTCGTTATGGATCTTTCCTTTGTGCAACCCGCTTTCCACGCGTTCTCCTATTACAATCAAATCGAGAAAAGCTTGAGAACATGCTTCCAATCATTTTATCATAGAATGGAGGCTCAAGCGTGTCGATGAATGTATCAATCATCTCTTTATCCAATAGGGGCTCTACTTGGCGGCCATGCTCCTCCATCTCTGGGCGTATTCCTTATAGCTCTCGGCGTCTTTCTTCTTCATATTTTGCAGCCGGTTACGATCGGGGCCATGTCCATATTGTACTTGTACATGACGAACGCATTTGCCAAGTCTTTCCATGAGCGAATTTTAATGCGCTCTAGCGCATGTACCACCAGCGAGTGCCGGTCAAGCTTTCTTGGAAGAAATGAATTAGGAGCTTGTCATCGTGGGAATAGGAAGCCATCTTTCGGCAATACATGACCAGGTGGCTCTTGGGACATGTCTCCCCTTTGTACTTATCGAACTCGGGTACCTTGAACTTTGGAGGTATAACCACATCAGGGATCAAACACATGTCCGAAGCTTCGAAGCCAATGTGGTCTGCCCCTTCAATGGCCTTTAACCTTTCCTCCATCATCTGAAATCTCTCCTTGGCTCGAGCATCCTCCTGAGGAGTGAAGATAGGTGCGGAATTCTGAGCACTTGTGTTCAACGGGGTTCCATCATTCGGAGGTGTCCGCCCTTGTGAACTATGGATAGGTATTTCATTCTCTTCCGGCCGGTTCTCCTCCGGCCCATTATGCATGTGGTGTTCGACAATTCGTTCTGCCTCTGGGGTCAACTTGGCATTTAAGGCCATCAACAGATCGAACATCTGGCCCATTCGTGCATTCATCTGATCAAGTTCTCCCCGCATAGCCTCTTGACTCTGTTGCATGGCCTGCTGATTTTGTTCTAAGGCATCCATGAGCCTGGCTTGCGACCTTGTTCTGTAAGGATGGAGGTTCTTCGTGTTTATTTACGGATTTGGAAGGACAAAATGAGTATGGAGGAGTTATTCATGTTATGCTCATGTTATGTATGCCATGCACGTTTATTTATTTATGTTTATGTTATGCTCATATTATGTATGCCATGCACGTTTATTTATTTATTTAATTTGTTTTATTGGCTTATCGGAGAATCGCAAAAACTTTGTAAATGTCTCATCGGATTGCTGCGTATTGCAAGGATAAATACTCCTATCAAAAGAAAATACCACGATTCAAGTTGCTCTGAAGGCTTACAAAATTGAGATGAAAATTGAAATTGCGAGAATTCAAATAACGACAAAAAACTAAGGGGATAGGGTCTTTAACGGTCACGTCGGATGCGCTTCTCCAACTCCTCCACTAAGCTCTTGCAGATATTCTATGAAGTTCATCACTTTCCTTGGCAAGGTCGGAAACCTGTGCGGATTACGCTTCTTCCAAGAGTTACGGCGGATCTTGGATACCTCTGTTGCGAGCGGACTAATTTAGAGCAACGATCCATCGATCTGGGTTTCTCGATCAAACCAAGTAATGACTTCCGTGATCATCAATTTTCCCTTGTATCATCGAGGACGCTTCTCACGTTCTTCCTCGAGATCTATATGATAGCCTATGAACTTTTCTTCCGCAATTCTCCTTTCTGCTTCGAGTTGGGCCTCGTGCAACTGCATGGTATTTTTCAACTGTTGTGTCAAGCTTTCAACCCGTTCTTGTAAAGCCTTACTAGCCTTCTGAGAATCAATCCACATTTTCCTCAAATCCCTTTTTTCGCAGAGAACCAAACTTAATTCCTTTTTCACTAAGTCCAATTGTTGATTTGCTGCTTTCAGACAACCTTGAGTCTGAGACCGGCTTACCCTTTCATCCTTGACTCTCTTTTGGGTCTCCTCTAGAAGTCCAGTTTTTCTGTCACATTCATCTCGTAGGATTTCTATATCTTGATATGCCCTCTTCAGATTCTCCCGAAGAAGTTTCTTATCCTCTTTCACCTTTTCTAAGGCCAGCTTCAATTCTTCCACTTCTTCATTCTCTGCGGGGAGGTGGAGGTGGCATTCTGGGACTAAAAACAAGTTCGAAAAAGTTAACTTGCCTAGCTGACGTCTCGCTGCAACCCATTGACGGTACTTTTCATCCGTATGAGTGCTCTTGCGCCCTTGTGGTTTCCTGATTACTTTCTCCAAGCTCGGCACACTTTTGTGAACAATGCCAAATCCGAGGAGCCCCGATCATGTATAATGAAAGTGACTAGCTCTTCTTCGATAGGTTCTCCCAGCATGGGTGCACCGAGTTGTCTCAGGGCCAGAGTAGGATTGTAGTTGATGCAGCCTATAGTTCCAATGAGGGGTACGTTGGGGAATTCTCCGCACCAATAGATCACCTCTTTGATCTCTTGTTCTCTGGAATACCATATCACAGATTCTTCACTAAAACTCATCAAGTAAGCAGCCCATTCCGCATTCCTCTTGGGGCCAGAAGGGATGTCCCACTTTACCAAGTGACTTTTCAACCATAGGTACAAGATGGGGACACAACAACGAATTCGTCCCTCCTCCTTTCTCATGGCGTGTGTGGAGCTCATAGTATAAATGCAAGAACGGCTGTAGTGGGATCCATACCTTGGGTTTTAAATGCTAGGAAGGCGTCAATGGCGGTTTCGTCCACAAAATGGTCCACATGAGGAAACAAGACCACTCCATAAATAATCAGGGCTACTACATCGATGGATTCCCTTAATTTTCCTTCGGCATGAAGGTCCTTAGCTTTTCCTTCTAGAAAGCTCCTGGAGTAACCTTCGAGATCTTCTTCTACCCTTAATGCAGCGTTCAAATCTGATTCAGAAATACCCAAAGCAAGGGAAATGGTACCTATAGATGGAGTATGTTTTGCGTGACGGTACGGGCCTTTAGTCCTTCCGGGGATCCCCAAGATTTTCTGATATTCTTCTAAAGTCGGTGCCATTTGGAAATTTCGGAACGTGAAACATCTCAAAGGAGGGTCATAAAACAGGGCTAGTGCCGTTAGGGCTCCCACTTGTACATCCACATTTATCAGATCCAATATATTCCCAAATTTCTCCACAAAGCTAATCCGATCCAACTGTATCCACTTTTCAGCTATGAAATCAACCAAAGTTTTTAGATGCATCAGGCGGGGCGGTTCGATCTTGAATTTCAAAGTTTTTCTCCTCTCTAACCCTGTAACTGCGCTCATCGAAGACATTTGTTCCAAAGATTTTTGAAATTTCCAATAAGCCTGAACGAATGTGAAATTAGTGTTATGGCGTATGCATGAATGAATGAGTATGAGTTTTTTTTTAAAGTAAAAAAAAAAGTTGCAAAATTACTTCCTATTTGAGAATATAGTCGTTTTAATAAATATATCTTTAGTACGCATTAAGTTTATTTTTTAGAAAATTTGTTACCGTTATTATTATTATTATTACACCTCTTTTTTAAAAAAAAGCCTAAGTATCTATTTTCAAAATAGTTGATTGGGAATCTAAAAGAGACTTTTGTAAAAAAAAAAAAAGTTTATTTTTGTGATTTTTTTTTGAAATAAAAAAAGCAAAAAAAAAGATAATAAGGGAGGATATGCTCCTTTTGTGACCAAGGTTGGTAATTCTTAAAGGATCTATGGTTTACATTAAGTGCCTTTCTTTGGGTGGATTAAAGTACTAACTAAAAGGTCCCTAGAGCCAAGGGTCCCATTTGAAAATGTTACCACCGATAATAGGTATACTATTAAAGGATAGTTTTTTCTCAAATGGAGCCAAACTCTAGGTGAGGCTTTCGTAGGAACCTACTGGTCGTGCGTCGTGAGCACCCACTACGCAGCCTCTCCTTAATGTTCACTCGGGCCCGGGTATAGGGCTCCCACTCATAGTGTGTGTAAATAAGGGTGCAAAGTGAAGTGTGTGAAAGGAGCAATGACCTAAAATTCTACCCGCTGCAAAATAAATAAACACATAATATTTACAAATGTCTTCTACCTTAGGGTTCAAATATACAAGCATATGAGCAAAATATACAATAACCAAATAGGAGTAAAAAAAAAAAAATACAAGGGAAATAAATCATGTAAGGCAAACAAATTCACACAATTATAAGGCCTAACTCTCTAATGTCCCCAGCGGAGTCGCCAGCTGTGACAACCACACTAAAATTTAAATGGAGCCGCCACCAATATTTTATTAGGAAACATTGGAAAACCTATTTTGAATTATTTTGAAGAAAAATGTCCTTCGAACCAGATTCGGATTCGGGAGTTGGTTACGCGCACGGAAGGATTAGCACCCTTACGCGCCCATTAAAAAAAATGGTACCCATTAATTGTTTATATAAATTGTTTGCCTTTTGAAGAAAATAATTCTCTTTATCAAATTTTTTAAGATAATAAGAAAAAGAACCTAAAAAAAAGAAAGCATATTTTTTATTACATTTATTATTATTTAATCTCTTTTAAATAAGACAGATGTATAAACTAAAGATAAGAAATTTAATTCCCCAAATTATTAACTTATTTATAAAAAAAAATACATAAGTGAAAGAACAAAATTAAGAAAACTTCTATTTTGCTTTTAAATCCCTTGTCAATGTCTTTTTCATTTATGATGGTCTATGAAATAAAAAAGGGAATAAATTACAATTTAGTCCCTGAGTTGAGTTTAGTCCCATTGGAAGACCAAATCTTAAAACATGATTATATGGAATAGAAAAAAATATCTATTTTTGAGTCTACGCCCCTATTAATTACATATTTACAAATTGACCTTTATTGATTACATATTTACAGCTCAGTCCTTTTTATAACGTATTTACGGTTTAATCCCTGTTTATCGTATAATTGCAATTTAGTCTCGCCAGGGTTTAGCCAGATTAGAAGGCCAAACCCTAGTCTCAACTTGTTTCAGCCGTATCTCAAACAATCAACAAACATCAATAACAACAGTACCAATGACAGCAATCAAGAACAGCAGCAGTACAAAATGAAAGACAGAAACAAGCAAATTTAAACAGGAATTCTTGATTTATAATTCTGTTACAGAGCCGTATTCAAAAGAGAGATGAAGAGAAAAAGATAGAACCTGGGTATTTATATGCTTCCCAGAAAATCAAACAGAAACTAGGAGAAGGGGGTTCAAAAGAAAACCTAGACTAATGGTGTTTTAATTTGGTTCTAGGGGAGGGGGATCTCACAGGCTCATAGCTACGGCCTTCCTGCCTCTGCTTCCTTCGTCCTCTCCTTTGTCTCTTCGGTTCCTCTCCTTTTTCTCTTCTTAGGGTTAGGCTTCTGTTTGCTCTCTCGTTTGGGTTCCGTTTGCTCTCGGCCTCCTGGGTTTGCTCTCGGGTTCCCCCTGCCTTTTGGCTTGCCTTTGCGTGGCTTTTATAGCCAAAATGCCTGCGAGAAAAACTCAACCAGATTAGCACAAATATTTAAATAATAATAATAAAAATAAAAAGAAAGAGGGTAAGAGCTGGAACTCCCCTTATTTCTTGCGTAGATGTGGGACCTTGGTGCGTTTTGACAGAGATAGGGATGAATCTTGAGTGTAGTAGGGTTATGGAAGGAGGGAGAGAAGAGATATAGGGTTTGTATGTGCGGCGTTAGGGTTAGGTTAGGGTAAGATGAGGGAAAAGTCAAGATGAGGATTAGGGTGTGGTGGTAGCTAGTTTGGTGGTTTGGTTCTTGGTGGGGCTAGAGAGAAGAAGGAAAGGATGGGAAGGAGATGAAGAGGATGAAGATGAGATGGATGGGGGTAGGGTAGTGCCGCTGCTCGTGGGGAAGAATGAAACTAGGGTATGGGAGAAAGGAGAGGATAAGGTTGAGGGTGATGTTGGTAGCGTGGGATGATGGGAAGAAGAGAGGAAGGATCGAGAGATTGAGGTGGGGAGGCCTTGCGGCTGAAGGAGGAGGATTCTTAGGGTTAGTGTTTTTAGGGTTAATGTTTTTAGGTTAAAAGGAAAGGAGGATGGGGCTGCAGCGTGATTGGGCGCATGGGAAGGAAATCATAGGTCAGCGCGATGAAGGAAGAGGGTGCGTGAAGCGGCGCCCAAGAAAATGATGTCTTTGGGGTTAGGAATAGAGAAAAGAGGGGGTATGCGAGTAAAAACAAAAAAATGGAGGCGTGGGCTGTTGGGTTGGGCTGCGTCCAGTTTGACTTAGTTACTGTTTGCACCACCAAATTTTATTTCCTACACACCCCTTCTCAAATAAAAAAAAATCCATTTTTCTTTTTCTTCTTTTATTTATTCTTTTCTTTTTCTTTCTTTCTTTTCTTATTATAAAACCAAAATATTATTTATATTTATTACTACTACTAAAAAAATAAAATAAAATAAAAAGTTAAAACAAAATAAAATAAAAAAGGCCGGACAAAATTAAGGTACTACACCATCTATGAGGGAGCTATAGTGTCTAGATTATCAATATCGGTTGAGCTTATGGCTGTTAGGTCTAACTATCGTGTTCCACAAAAAGGTATAGATTGTGTTGCACAAATGCTTAATGATGTATGTCCAATTAATGGCTGCTTGCCCAAGAACTATTACCAAGCAACACAGTTGGTTTCTAAGTTAGGTTTGGAGGCTAAGAAGATTGATTGTTGCATGAAGGGTTGTATGTTGTATTACAAAGATGATAGCAACTTATCTGAGTGTAAATTTTGTGGATCTGCTAGGTATATTCCTCGTAGGATTGGGATGGGAAGGTACAAAGATGTCCCAGCAAAGAGAGTGTTCTATTTCCCGATTATTCCTAGATTACAAAGACTATATGCATCAACTGAGTCTGCGGCTGAAATGAGATGGCATCATGATAATAAAAAGCGTTCGGATGTTCTTCGCCATCCATCTGATGGAAAAGCATGGAAACACTTTGATGATGTATATCCAGACTTTGCTAGTGACCCCAGAAATGTAAGGTTGGGTCTATGCTCTGATGGGTTTACACCTTACGTCCAAGCGTCGTCTACTCCATACTCCTGTTGGCCAGTAATAGTTACCCCCTACAATCTTCCCCCTGAGATGTGCATGACCAAACCATACATGTTTTTTACCTGTCTCATACCTGGATCCAAAAACCCCAAAGCAAAGATAGATGTCTACTTGCAGCCGTTGATTGATGATCTGCAACGGTTGTGGTCTAATGGAGTTTTGACATATGATATATCCACAAAACAAAACTTCATCATGAGAGCGTGTTTGATGTGGACAATTAATGATTTTTCAGCCTACGGTATGTTATCTGGATGGGGAACTCAAGGTAAGTTGGCATGCCCTTATTGTATGGAAGACACAAAAGCTTTCACCTTGAAATATGGTGGGAAGAATTCATGGTTTGATTGTCATCGTCGGTTCTTGCCAACTGATCACACTTTCAGAAGAAGTAAAAGGGCCTTTACAAGAAACAAGGCTGAGAAAGACGGTCCGCCTTACATTTACACAGGGCAAGATGTATGGGAGGTGGTTAGTAGTTTTCCAAAGGTGACCGAAATTGGTTAGAGTGAGGATGACAAATTGCCGGGGTATGGTGTGACCCATAATTGGACTAAACGAAGTATATTTTGGGATCTTCCGTACTGGAAGGACAACTTGTTAAGGCACAACCTCGATGTGATGCACACAAAGAAGAATTTCTTCGATAATGTATTTAACACTGTCATGAATGTTACGGGCAAAACAAAGGATAATGAAAAGGCGAGAAGGGACTTAGCTATGTTCTGTGCACGTGAAGACTTGGAGTTGCAAGCCTTACCCAACGGAAAGATGGGAAAGCCAAAGGCAAGATACACCTTGACATCATCCGAAGCGAAGTTAGTTTGTAAATGGGTTAAGGAGCTGAAAATGCCAGATGGTTATGCATCAAATCTGGCTAGGTGTGCCGATGTCCAAAAGGGTACAATGTATGGGATGAAGAGCCGTGACTCCCACGTTTTTATGGAGTGTTTACTCCCAATTGCATTTCGTTCTTTGCCAGATTTTGTTTGGAAACCATTAGCTGAGCTAAGTCGATTCTTCAAGGATCTCTGTTGCAATACATTGAGAATGGAAGACTTAGTTAAGTTGAATGAGAACATACCCATTATCATATGCAAGCTAGAAAGGATTTTTCCCCCGGGTTTCTTTAACTCAATGGAGCATCTCCCGATCCATCTACCCTATGAAGCAATGCTTGGTGGTCCAGTACAATATCGGTGGATGTATCCATTTGAAAGGTAACAGACCTAGTAGATTATTTTAACTAATTACACGTGTTATCATAACTTGATAGACATTGGATGATTGAATGTGCAGATTAATGGGAGTTTCAAAGAGGGCAGTGACAAATAAGGCTAGGGTTGAAGGTTCCATATGTGCCGACTACATACACCGCGAGACAACTTATTTTTGTTCTCACTATTTCAAATCCTTCAGCTTGTTGCCAGACACAAGATTAAGAAACAATCCCATTTCTGGACATGAGGGCATGCAACTAACTTTGTCCATCCTATACAAATCTGGTCGACCCAGTGGGAAGTCTGGAGAACATTGGCTAACAGATTAGGAATGGAAATCTGCTCATGTACATGTCTTAATTAATTGCGATGAGATTAAACCATATCTTGAGTAAGTATCCATCTTAACACATCATTCACGATCTTTATGCATGTCATAAAAGAGATTTTCTTATGAATTGTGTGATCGATGTCGGCCTATTCTTGGAATATCACTCCATCAATGAAGAAAATGCATCGGGACGTATTCATGCAGAATTTCCCATATGGTTGAAAGCATATGTAAGTCTAGTGCCCACAAATCATGCAATTTTTTACAATCACACTCTAGAAGCTTATGTGTATTATCTTCTATATAGGTGCATGATGAGGCGAATGGAGTGACCAACAAAGACATAAGAGCACTATCTTGGGGTCCTGCATCAAAGGCAACATCCGCGGTAGATACAATGTTATTTAAAACTGATACACACATGTTGTTTATTATATTTTAAAAACTCAGTTTGAAAACCAATTTAAATTAATCATTTACTTCATTTATTAAAAAATACATAAAGGGAAACTTGTATTATAAAAATGAGATGTTCAAATGTTATACTACCTTTATAATATTTAAATTTTATACTACTTTTAATTAAATATTTCCTACACATTGGTTGTGCCTCAGATTTTAACCAACCTTGGTTCAATTACCACTTACTGGAAATAACTGAATCCCATCGTTTATATGTATTCCTTTTAGCTATTAGCTATAGAACTTGTGTTGAATACGACACATCTTTACAGAGAAATCATGTCAGCCCGAAGACAGCTTTATCAGTGTTTAAAGCAAAAGCAAAATCAATGAAGTGCTAAGATAGCTCAACAAAGCTAAGGATTAGTTATATCAGTACCCGTTTCTATTGCTTAGCCAAAAAAATTGTATCAATAAAAGTCATGCAAATTCCAAGTATAGTATGAATATATGCTAATCCCCTAAATATCTGAAGATCATATCCGAACTCAATTGTTAGAAGGTTTAAAACAACAAATCTAGAACAACACATACTAAATTTAAAAAATGGAAGAGATCATCCTTGATATCTATAAGTTTGACATATTCACATAGATGGTTTGCAAGTGGTATCAGACAAGGAATCATAACCAATAAGTTAAGAAGAATTAAAGAATTAGGATCCTCATAGTTAATATGCCAATTTCAAGTGTAAAGATATTGAATCATCATAATCAAAATTCTTCAAAACCATGCATCTTCTAAGACCTCACAATCAAGTTGGTGGATAGAAAGCTATTAGAGTAAATTCTGTAAATTCTGTAAATTCATGAATACAGAAAGAATGGAATGGAATCCTGATTCAGTTGAAGCATTTGTCCTACCTGTAAATGACTCTAGACCAATGTATCATAAATCCTCATTGGAAATATCATGCCAATCAATCCTGCACCAACATCTACAATGAAAGAAAGAAAAGAATTTATATTAAAATTAAAAGTATAATTGTAAATAGTTAAAGCCAAACCATACATATGAGAACTGAAAAGAATAAAAATGTACGACACCATAATTTATTTACTTACTCAATCAGCTCATTGCTCAACAATGAATTGAGATAAAATAAAACAATGAATTGAGATAAAATAAAAGAGAAATGTAATTAAGGTTGCTTGATTTGTTATATAGGCATAGTGAATGGAATGTGATTCACTAAGTTGGCTTTTAGGTGTTTGTAATAGTTTGTTTTTACTTAAATGATGAAGTTGGCTTCTCGGTATCTAAGATTTATGTTGTCTTCATCATGGCACTGAAATACCATATTTGTTTGTTGTCCAACGACATAATAATAGTATTTTATATTTTCATATACAAGTTCTTTTAGAACATGCTTAATATGTGATTTACCTATTGATCAGGAACATTATCAGTGCCTTCTAAGCGAAAGACAGACACAGATTCGTGAAACCAACGACGATGGGGTGCAGGAGGTGGATGAAGTGACAAGGCTTCAGTTGTGGCAGGAATGTGTCGGGGGTCGTTCTCGCAGTCGGGTTTATGGTACTGCAGACTTGTCTGCCAACCTCCGACGTGGGGCAACATCACTTACTCAACCGTCTCAGGCACCTCCCATGAGTAGTTGGTCTGCCGAAGCAGAGAGGGCAGCTAGACATATAGCTGAGGTGGTGGCGGCTAGAGCTGAGAAAAAGGCTGTTAGTGCTGAGAAGACTGCTAAAGAGGTTCAAGAGCAAGTGAAGGCTCTAGAGAGTAATATGCAGATTATGATGATGCAGTTCCAGGAGCACATACAGGCTCTGGAGCGCCAGTCAGCTGGTGCGTCTTGTAGTACGAGTCGCTCGACTCCGCATCCTCACTATGATGATGATTTGGATGACCAGTCACTAGACGACGATGAATGATGTTGTTACTTTAGTTTCAGATTTTTTGTCTAATTTGCATGTATATTGTGCACAGGTCTTGAACCAAGTATATTTTGTATAGGTCTTGAACCAAGTTTATTATTATAATGGATCTTATAATTACTTTTGAGGTTGACTTCGATTTTGGTCTTTTGATTCTGAATTGATAAATTGATATTAGGTTATTCATTTGTTAAGTCGCAGGTGGAATTCGTTGTTTTTGGTTGGCTACAATAACAAACAGGAAGCTTTTTACAGTTTCAAAGTTAGCGTCGGCTATTTTGATTTATTGAAAGTATGGACGCCACTGTATAGCGTCGGCTAAGTCGACGCTAAACTTGCTAGATTAGCGTCTGCCTAACCTCTGCTAAAGTTAACGTCGGCCATGTAGTTGGTTTCAGATAGCCTCCATTTAGCGTGGGCCTGGCCTACGCTACATAGCGTCGGCGTAAAAATGGCCAACACTAACTGTTTGTGTCGAGCTGGACCTGTCGGCCTCGACTCCGACGTTAAATGTGATTTAGCATGGGCTTTTGGCCCTTTAGCGTCGGCTTTTGGCCTACGCTATTTGGCTACATTGTAGTAGTGAAAGGTTGTGACAAAACAAAGGTTTCATTTGGGAAATAAGTAAGCAATGAGGTTTGTGATGGAAGACTTTCTCTTGGTTTTGTTGTTAAGAAACCCATGCTTCAAAAGGTATATGTGCATTTACCATTCTCTCCCAAGAGGTATATCTACACAATTTTACCTTTATTTTTACTTGTGTATGCTTTCTTTGTGATACTTCTTATACTTGTTAGGGATGGGTTTCCATTTGATCCGGGTGGATTTTGCCTTTAGTCGTTGACTTGTGTTTGTTCCTCATGTATGTTTCCAAGGGCTTAAATTCACGGACGAATTTCTTCAAGAGAGAGGGAATGATTAGGACAAGAAAAGCCCTTCAAGAAAAGCTTTTAAGAGTTGAGATTGTTTATGATTTCTTTAATTGTAATAAAAAAAGGACAATTTAGTCAATTTCTTGAAAAGGCTTGTATTTGGCTACCTTAGCACTTAGGGGGCGCGTTAGTAATTAGGGGTGCGTCTGGCACCTAGTATAAATAGGCCTTGATGTAGCTTCATTTGGAACTTTTGATCATTTGTTGAATTTTGTGAGTTAGCAAGTGCTCCTCTTTGTTCTTCATTGAACCTATCATGGACCTCATCAAGGCTTAATTGCAATTGTGGCGATCTTCATTGAGGATTATCATTCTTCCACGAAGAATGTGGCTTCTCTTCTTTCTTGAATCCATTTCTCATCTTTCCACATTTGTGAGTTCTTCATTTTCTTGCATTTTCTATTTGTAGATCTAGTTTCTTCTTCTCTAAATTCTCTTGTGTTTGTGATGGAAAATGTATGATTATAGAACGATCCTTTGATTTTAGTGAATTAGATGTCTAATTCACATCAATTGTAGACAGATTAACCAAATCTGCTCATTTTCTCCCGATTAAGTCCACTTACAATATGGCTAGGTTAGCTAAGATCTATATTAGAGAGATTGTTAGACTCCACGGAGTACCCACTAGCATCGTCTCTAATAGGGATCCTAAGTTTAACTCTCGGTTTTGGAAACATTTCCAACAGGCCTTAGGAACGAGATTAAATCTTAGAACTACTTATCATCCACAGACGGATGGTCAGATGGAATGTACCATACAAACCCTAGAGGATATGCTTAAAGCTTGTGTGTTAGATGATAGTGGGAGTTGGGATGAGCATTTAGCTCTAATAGAGTTTGCTTATAACAACAGCTACCATTCTAGCATAGGTATGGTGTCGTACGAGGCACTCTACGTTTGTAAATGTAGAACCCCACTATGTCGGTTTGAGGTAGGTGAGAAAAGGTTACTGGGGCCAGACCTAATCCAAGAAACCATTGATCAAATCTGAAAGATTAGGGATAGGATGAGAACTGCTTAGATTTGGTAGAAAAGTTATGTCGATAGGAGGAGAAGACCTCTCGAGTTTGAACAAGGAGAGCATGTGTTCCTAAGATTCACTCTTACGATAGGCATTGATAGGGCACTCTGAGCCAAAAAGTTGTGTCCTCGTTATATCAGTCCTTTTGAAATTCTTCAAAGAGTCGGTTTTGTCACCTATCAAATTACTCTGCCTTCATCTTTGTCAAATCTGCACAATGTATTCCATGTGTCATAGCTCAGAAAGTACATTCTTGACCCTTATAGACCCTTGGATCATGAGTCTGTACAATTGAGGTCAGATTTGACATACCAGCCCATGCCGATACAAGTTGTAGACCGCAACTTCAAGACACTAAGGAATAAGATCGTTTCCTTGGTTAAGGTCATCTGGGAAGGATCCACTCCTGAGGAGGCTACTTGGGAGACCGAGGAAGAGATGCGAGATCACTACCCGTACCTGTTTCAATAGGTATGTGTTTTGTCTAATTTTTTATGACAAATTTTTTTAAAAGGTGGGTAGTAGTGTAATACCCCGCCTAATTTAGCTATTTAGCTCAATTAATTTAGGCTTTATTATGTTCTAAATTGGTTGTTGAGTACTTAAATTAGGGGATATAAATTAAAGGGGTGTGTATAGCAATGGCATTGTGAAAATGTGAGTAAAAAGAAGGACATGTTAGTAAACTTACTTTAGGAATTAAGGACATAATGGTCCAACCCATTTTCTCATTTTCTTTCCCTATTAAGGGACTGATGGTTCCAAGAAGACACAAGATGATGTTCTGCATAAGGAACAGGGTGTCATAATTGATCATGACCAACAAGCTGTCGGTATGGTACAGACTTTGCGTGGATTATATGATAATATTATTTGCAAGGTTTCAACAATGGACAAGGCTTCTACCTCTACTGCACATGAACATGCGATATTAAATAAAGCAACAACCAATGGGAAGAATGCGGCTGCCACTTATGTTGCGCCACTTGATGCTTCGATCACCAATAATGTAAATGCGGCCAATGAGGTGTATTTGAATCAAGATGATAATCACATTTCATTTTCTCCTGGTACTGTAGCTGATAATTCTTTAAATGGTTCAGCTGATATTACTGTTAACGCTTCGAAAATTGCTGCACCTGACATTGACAAGCTTCCTATTAAAGATGCCATTGATGTCGTGGGTTCTTTGTTGCAATCTGCAAGCACGAAGCACGCTGACTTTGCCACCTCTATTCCTGGTTTCAAATCAATTGATGCACAGGTAAACTCAGGTTCAAATGAAGAAAGTCCTTTGATCCAGAATGCAAATCCTGGGAATTTGAATGGTCAAATTTCAGATGAGGATGCTGCTTCAATTGAAACACCTTATTTTGACTCTCTTCATCCAGATTCTCCAAAACCGGTTTCAGATTCTACGCCTAGTCCCCTTAACATCAATCCAGTTTCTGTCTAAGATCTTAGCTCTTTTCTCGCTGTCGTTCAGAATGATTTTAATGTTTTATCTGCTTTGTGGGCAAAACAAAAGGATACAAGTATTTCTAACGAAGAAGAGCAGAATAATGATAATGCTGCTGAGGATGGTTTTACGGTGGTTAAATCCAAATCTCACAAGAAGTATCACCTGAGACTGAATAGAAAACTTAATTCTAGGTTTACTTGATTCTCGTTTATTTTGCATAGATTTTGGTCTATGTGCCCCCATGATTTTGTTTTCTTTTTTATCTTTTTTAATAAATTTATGGTGACTTGTCATCTTGCTTAAAAAAAATTCTTTCCCTCTCATTCTCGCCCTCCAGCTCTCTCATTTCTCTCTCTCTCGATTTTGTTTTTGAAAGAAAGAAGAAAGGAAGAAGAAAGAAGAGGAAAAAAGGAAGTCTAGGGTTCAAGGATTTAGGGAGAAAGAAGAGGAAAGCTGGTGGATTCCTTTCAATCCTTACGTGGGAAGGAGATTGGAGCTGGCTATTTGGCTATTGGTGTTGGAACCTAAACGATTGAGAAGTTTAGACCCTCATTAATTTTGATGATAACAAAATATTCACAAGAGAACAATTTATGTTCTAACAATTCTTGAAGTGTGCAGATACTAATATTACATATATTTCTAAGCCACTTAAACAAGAAGGAAGAAGCTCTCAAGAGAAGGATATACTCCATGTGTCAGCATCCGGCTCATCCTAGTATATTGTCCTCGTGAGCGTCTGGAATTAACTTCTTGTGACACTAGTGTTATCCATTTGCTATGAGCGTCCGATCTTCCGTTCTGAGCAAGCGTCCGAACTTCATTCTAAATCACGTGTTGGTCACGTAGTTGCTCTTCCTCTCAGAAGTTTCTGGAACGGATTTCGAATTTGATCTTGTGCGCTAAAATTGTTGTACGAGGTATCAAAGTTGACACCTTTAGCTAAAAGACAAAAATCGTACAAGCAATTGTGAAAAGCAAGGTAGTACGAAAACGGTAATGTGTACTACTGAGATATTCTCTGGAAAGGAAGAAAGATACAACTTTTTGAAATCACCTCATTCAATGGAAATGAGCCATTTTTACCGTAAAGGTAATATCCTTTATAACTCCTATAAATACCCCAAGGTATCCATTGAAGAAACTAGGCCGAAACTCTACAAGAGAATATTGCTTCATTTACTGAGAACAAGCACTGTTGCTATACACTACAAAGAGTCAATACTCTGAAAGCACTGCTTCTGTGAGCAATCAAGTTTCGAGCCAAGTCTCTGGACTACAAGAACTGAACTCAGCGTCCGACACATTCTTTTAGAAAGCATTTTTATATTGAGCTTAATTTTTTTATCCTCTATGTGAGAGTTATTTATACTTGTATTCAACTTACTTGTAAAAGTTGTTTTGGCCTAGTTAAGGCTGTTCCCTCAAAGGCTCGAATGTACTGAGTCGTTTTGAGAAGTTGAGAGTATTGTCAAGGTTGTGACAGTAGAATACTCTTAAGGTTTTGTAATCAGTTGATTATAGTGGAAAATCCTTCAGGAACGAAGGGACTAGACGTAGCTACCAGTTTGGTAGTGAACTAGTATAAATCTCTGTGTCTCTTGCTTTACTGCTTTCTATTTATCTTTATCTTGCTCTGTTAAAAACAAGTTTTCACAAACTGCTTTTCCAGCGTCTGGTTTATTTCTAGCGTCCGTTTAACAAACTGTTTTGAAAAATCTGTGTTCTAAGTGTTTTTAACTTAAAGTTAAGGAAAAGTTTTCAACATAATTCAACCCCCCCTTCTTGTGTTCACGTTCAATTGGTTGAAGATTAGAGTTGCCCTAAGGTAGAAAAAGGGGGAGCTCAAATTGTAGAAGAAGAGGAGGAGGAAAATCTGAAATTTTCAAGCTTCCTAGCTCATTCTCTTGAGCATTTATGTGAGTTCTTCTCCCTTAGGAGGTGGGCAACCATAAGACCCCCATTTGGTTTTTTATTTCCTTTTCATTTAGTATGATCCTATGTTTTCCTTGAGTTCTTTGAAAATATGGTTTGGAAATGATTCTTGATTAAATGTGTTGATACTCTTTAAATCAGTTTTTGAAAACATTTGATTTGAATACATGTTGATATCTTGTGTTAAATCAGTTGTTTCTTGGTAAATGCCTCTGATATGAATTTATTGATGATTGGAAAAATGAGATTTGAGGTTTTGGGGTGAGATTGGGTTGGAAATCAGAAAATATTGTCAAAACTCTATGAAATTCGCTTAGCGAGTAAGGATTCGCTCAGCGAGTTTCAGTAACGTTTTGTAGGATTCAATTCTGAGCTGAATTCGCCCAGCGAGCTCTATTTCGCTAAGCGAACGACTCGCTTAAGCAAATTTTGCTGCGCCCAACGAAATTTAGTCAAATTTGCCCAATTCCCTAAAATTCCTTTCCTCTTTTAATTCAACCTTGTGTAATACTATAGTCACATGAAAGGTTGTTGGAATGTTTACGGTATGATGGTTGTTGGTCCGGTGATCAATAAGACCCGGTGGCAGACACGTCGGTCCGGTGATCATATAGAATAGAATAGTTTAGTGTTTGTCGGTCCGGGAATGATAAGACTCAGCGGCAGGCACGTCGGTCCGGTGAACGAAATGACTCGGCGACGTGGATCCGGCTCAATTAACATTGGCCCCGAAGAGGATGCATCCAGGATTTGCATTTTTGTGTTTGTTTGTAATTAGGATTAGAATAGGATTAATATTTAGAATAGAGATAGTTTTATGTTTTATTATTGTTTATGTTTATATTAAACTGTAGTTGTGCTTAGTATTGGTGAGGGGTCCGTGAAGGACTCACTGAGATTTTATCTCACCCCTTTCTTATTGTTTTTCAGATAAACAGATACCAAAGGATGATTAGGCATTGCTAGAGCCTAGTTCTTCTACTTTGCGGCTATTTTGATGTTGTAGTTATTCCTCTATATTTTGATCTTCGGAGACTTTGCTTGTATTTTGAATTTTCAAATTCATGTACAATTTGGATGGTTGTAATCTAACAACTTAGATTTATGACTTCTTTAGAATTTATGACTTGTAATATTTAAACAAGTTTGTAGATTTAGTAGTAACATCTATACTTTAATTTAATTTGTCTTGCTTTCGATTATTATTGGAATATGGGCGTTACATGGTACATATTAATTAAATCCATTTTGAAAAGGGATTAGTTAGTTTTAAAGATATCAATAGCAATCCAATGAAGCATGTAATTTTGAGTTTGATTCCAATGTGTGTGTAGAGTTTATTGTTTTGTCCATAAAATTTTGCTTCTTTTTGGTTTTGTAGAAAGCACTGGAAAAGGCTATCAATTTCTAGTGCATGGTACAACTCCAATAAAAAGCACTACAAGAATTTACTGTATTACCTACGAATTTTTCTTAGGGCCATTGGCCCTAGGAATTTACCTAGGGCCAAAAGCAGTAAGAATGTACCCGTAAATTAATTACCCACGGTCACCCAATTAAACCAGTCAGATATGTTACATTTTTTTTATTTTTTTAAGCTGGCCCAAATCGAGGGACACAGCCCTCGGGAATGGGAAAAAATCTGACACAAAGTATTTCCTAGGGGTGTTCCCCTCGGTTTTGATTTAATTTTTTTTTAAAGCTGACCGGTCAAGCATCGGGGGTGTTTGAAAAAAAACTGGGTGACCAGTCCCTCGGTTTTCTTTTCTTTTTTTTTTCTTTTTAATCACCGGATCCAAACGTTGGATTGAAAAATCCGAACGTTATTTTGTCATCTTCCTTCCTCTTATACACATAATCCGAACGTGAATTCACACTTCACCTCCCTCTTATTTTCTCAGTTTGCTTCCTTCTTGTTCTTCTTCATTTTCTTCCTCCTCCTACTTCCTCCTCTTCTATTTCAGCCTCTATTTTTGTGATGTAAGTTCATATTTACCTTGTTACCAGTATAATATTCTTACTACTTGTTTCTCTTATTCTTACTATTTTTGTCTATATGTTTTTCAGTTATTTATGTGTTGAAACAATTCTCTGATTCATCGAATTTTTTGTAACAGATCTAGAGTCACATTGTCAATCTCACTACAACCAGAACCACTCACTCACAGGTTAGTGGCAATTAATTTTTTTTATCATATTAGTTAGTTTATATTTTTAGTGATTTTTTTAATTCCTATAAATGCATATTTACACACAAACTTACATATATAAAAAAAAAGAAAAATATTTTCTGTAAATATACAAACGATATTGTTATTATATGTTTTAAAATTATTTTTGTATTTTATATATATATATATATATATATATATATATATATATATATATATATATATATAATTTTTTGACATACTCTGATTTTTTTTGTTGATATTTTATATTCTGGATTTTTTATATTAGTATATTATTATATTTTAAGTAATATGTGAATATATTATTAGTATATTATTATTCATAAATATATATCAGATTTTATGGTTAAAAATAAAATTACATAATAAAAAAATTTATAAAATAAAGACAGGGGGTGCAAAGTGCAAACAGTGGGGTGCCACTAGCAATCTGCTGAGTATTCCTAGCCCAATTAACATCAGCCCAAAACAACGCTAATTCCCTGAGTATTTAAACTCAATACTTCTCCAACCCTAACCTAGCGGAGCAGTGCTGTTCCCTTCCCCCCAACACATTACGCTCTCTCTCTCTGCGTCTCCTTACTCCACCACCACCCTCCACCATCAACCACCACCCTCCCCTATGTCGTTGCTCCTCCATTCTCCACCTCCCATGACCGTCCCCCTTCCCCATTCCCTCACCCCCTTCAGCCTCTCTGTCTCCTTCCTTTATTTCTCCTTCCTCCACCATCACACCCTCCACCATGTCCGTCCCCCACCGTCCACCAACAACCACCACCGTTATCCTCTTCCTTTCCACCACTGTCATCCTCTTCCTTTCCCTAACCCCTATTCGGATTCGGTCCCTCTCTCTGTCTTCCCTCTCTCAGCTTCTTCTTTCTCTTCTTCCTCACCCTTCTCACTGTTCAATGCGAACGTCGAAGGATGAGAAGAAACGACGCCTTCCACCGCCACCAATGCCTTCCACAGGCCAACACCACCGCCAACAACGCCTTCCACAGGCCAGTGCTGTCCCCACACAGACATTGGTTTTTTATTTACCGAAATTGTGTTTTATTTTGTTTTTAATTTTTTTTAATCCTGAATATTTTTTTTTTGTAGGTATGATGGAGATATGAAGAAGCAAAAGATGAGCATCTTAGGGTTTTTTTTTAATTTTGTTTTTTGTTTTGGTATTTATTTTGTATTCTGTATTTTGTATTTCTTGTATTTTTTTATTTCTGAATATCTTTCTTCTTCTCATTCTTTTTATTTTGTATTTCTTGTATTTTGTATTTTTTTCTTTGTTTGTATTTCTTGTTGTTTTGTATTTCTATAATTTTGTAATTTTTTGGTTATGGTTATGTAAATTTGTAGTTTTGTAATTTTTGGGTAATTTTCTGGTTATAATTTAATTAAATTTAATTAAATGAAATCAAACATCACTGCAATTTTTTAAATATGATTCTACCAAAAAAAATAAATTTAAATTAAATTAAATTAATTCAAACATCACTACAATTAAATTAAATTTAAATATATTTCTACCAAAAAAATTAAATTTAAATATATATTTGGATTCAATTTTATTTATTAAAATCAGAAATTTATTTGGATTCAATTTTATTTGTTAAAATCAGAAATTTTAATTTCTGATTTAATTTTTTTTTAAATCGCTAAAATTTCTGAGGGTTGTAGTCCCTAGGAAATTTTGGAAAAATTGAGGGCACCCAGCCCCAGGAAATTTCCTGTCTTTCCTACAACTTCAATCCTTAGGAAATTTTCCTACGGTTTCCCAGAAATCACCCTCGCAAAACTGTTTCCTACTGGCAGATTTCCTACAACGACACGACCCTAGGAAAGTCAGTTATTTGCTAGGGTTTTTTGGCCTTACCTAGGGCTTTTGGCCCTAGGAAATGGCAAGATTTCTTGTAGGCCCTGATTGGTTCATCAGAGAAATTGTGAAGAGAGAGTATGGAAAGAGAGAAAAAGTTGAGAAATATAGGGTAGATTTGGGGTATTCATTGGAATAAGAGAAAGAGAAGAGAGAAACGTTGATTATTTTTTAAGACATCAATGTCCTTGACTAAAAATTTAAATAATTTGAGATATAAGGAGAGAATAGGGGTTGAAATGGAAAAAGAAAAAAAATTACACCTCTCCCATTTTCTTCGCATCAGAGCAAAGATTGTAAAAAGTGGGTGGACCCTATGTTTTTTAGTCTTTCTTCACCATTTCTTTGACAACCAATAAGTGGAAATTAAGCGACTCTCGCGTTACTCTCTCGCTGACTTCTCTTGCGGCTAAATTAGTCCAACCAATCACAGGCGTACTGAAGGGAACGATATGTTGATCTCCATGATTATCCAGCAACAGCGATGAAGGACATCAATCATTGTTGGCAACATTGCAATCAACTTTTTCAACTTTTCATGAAGCACAATATAAAATTTTGTTTTGAAAAAGAAAAGATCTGAAAAGCATGGGTTGGGGAGAAAAAGTGTTACGTAAAAGAAGATTATTTTAATCGTTTTGACACGTTTCAGTTAAAAAGAATGAATTATTGGGAGTGGCTTTGTAGGGTGGGTGCTCCACTTGGGCAGTAATAATATTGGGGAAATGCTAATATTGATGATAATATTGATTTGACCTTGTGTGGTTTCGTGAGTTTATTTGTAATTTTGTTAGCTGTTTTGCATGTTAGGCCATAGGAATTTGAAATTGCAAAATATTCCTTATTTATCTGAAATTTATAGCATAGCAGGATCCATGTGCGTCTGCAACTCCAAGCACTTCTGTTATAATTTCTTGTCGTTCGTGTCGTCAATACGTGATATTGCTTCCCATCATGATTTTGTTTTTCGCGGGCCAAAGCTGCTAACCTTTTGAATAGGTATTTCACTTCATGGGAATCAATTCATATAATCTCGGAGAGATTCTTATTGTAAAACTCTGATGTTTAAAGGCGATTTCTACCGTGCACAAGCCAGTTAGGTTGTGTACGGTACACAACGTTTTCCCACTATTAGATGATAGAGTCACCCCATAACTGTGATAAACCCTCAACACTGGAGTTGATATCGTGTCAAGAAGCGTTGTTGCGTCCTTCACTGTCGAATCTTGGTACGTGTTGTGAAAGTTTTGAGAGGGAATATCTCTGTGAATGTGGTTTGGAGTTGAAGGTTCCTCAAAAAATGAACTCATTGGGGAAGAGTACCACCCTCGCAGTGTGGCGGCGTGGACGCTTCTTTCTGGTCAGGGCCACAACATCGAGCAATTGCGAGAGAAGAGGGAAAGATCCTGTGCAGTAACTCCACCATCGTTCCTATGAACTCGCTCAATCCAATGTATGAGATAAGTTGTGTATCGTGCACAATCTAACTGGCTTGTGCATGGTAGAAATCACCGATGTTTAAATTGTTCATTTTTTTTTCAATAGTTAAAGCAGAGATCAGATTAAACAAATAGTGTAAATGCATTCTCCATCTACGTTAGTAAGCCAACTCTAATAATTAAGTCTGCCAAATCATGAGCAACACATA
The DNA here is from genome assembly GCA_037113605.1 of Calophaca sinica. Taxonomy (NCBI): domain Eukaryota; kingdom Viridiplantae; phylum Streptophyta; class Magnoliopsida; order Fabales; family Fabaceae; genus Calophaca; species Calophaca sinica. The sequence goes on from CM073731.1 coordinate 36,826,134, forward strand.
GATTATGCAGAAAGCAAAAGGGCATCAAACCTATATATATATACACACACGTATTAGGACGGTTTCAATATTTCCCATCTGCAGTCTTTACTCTTACCCAATTATAGATCATTTCTTTGTGTTTAGGAACAATTCGACTACAGGTGGTCTCAGAATTGTTCAAATTAACCCCTTGTCCAGAAGCCAATTGATATGTGGAGAGGATGCTAAGATTAGTATCAGCCTCAAAAGGATATGCATGCACCATATTATTCTAGAAAGTCAAGCTCTTTTGGGGCTTTTCATTAAACACCTTAAGCGCAAACTTGGCCCAACCTAAACTTAAGAACAACCTGCACAAAAAATAGCCCACAGAGGCACTAGCTACAACACACCCATATTGAAAGTTTGTACCTATATCTGGTGGCTTGTGAGGAGGTCATACGGGGACCGGATCAGAAGGAGGGGGAGTGGTTGCAGGTTGTTTGGGCTGGAGCTCCTAGCACTTGCGAGGATATTCGTTCCTTTCAGAGCATTCATTTTTTCAGGTGGCAGTGGCCTGAGTGGGGGTCGAACTGCTGGAGAAGATGTGACAATTATGGGTGACCGCTTAAGAAGGCTCTGCGTGAGAGTGGGAGATGTGAGGAGAAGGTTTCCAATTAGAGAACTAACCCCCATTAGGAGATAAAGATCTCGTTGTGGGGTTAGTGGGAGCGGTGTGAAAACAAGATCCACGATAGCAAGCTTAACATGGACGTGGTGGAGCCAGAAGGGAGACTCATAGTTCCTATGGCAGATGGAAAAGAGTTCGTGGTGGTTGCTGATAGAGGCGCATGGAAGCAAAACATCGGAGGATTTGAGTGCGAGTATGGAAAATCTATGGCGGTCTCAAATCAGAGGCGAGGAGAGAGGCGAAGGCAACGACAAATAAGCCCTAATCGATGGGGGATGAAGCCTCTAATGAGGGAGGAAGGTTCTCCAAGCGGCTAGAGGGAACAAGCCCTAACAAAGTACTTCAGCTAATAGGGGTAATTCTATCTTCTTAGTGGTATTAAATTGTTCATTACTATAACTAATTTTAAAAGGAAAAAAAAACAAAATCATTTTTTTAGGGAAATACATGTTAAGGAATATTTGGAGACAAATATATCCCAGGTCAGGTCATGAAACATTGGTTTGAAAAATTTGAGATTATGTTATTTTTTTGCTAATTAAATTTAGTTATTTGTGTTGATATTAATAAATGTAATCTAATTTATTTATAATATTGTGGGAATATGTTTCCTAGATTCAGCATGAGTATCATCTGAGGAAGAACTTTAACCGTAAGAGCTCAAAGCGTCTTAGTGAGGTACTGATGAAGGCCAGGAACAAGCATCAATGTCCAGGATGGATGGGGAACATACTTGGGATAGTCATGCGAGGCATTAGGACTCTGCGGCTATATAGGTAAGTGTCAGTCCAGGCCAGGCAGAATTGTGCTTTTGCTAAGGGTGAATCTCTCTACAAGTGGATCCATATCCATCACTGAGCATCCCATATTGTTGGTATGTCATTTATCTTAAAAACTTGATTACTTAAACTTCAACTCACAAATTCAATGTTATATGTTCCTAACATTCGACGTCTAATTATTTATGTCTAAGGCTCAAAAGTTGGGTAGGGAGGTCACTGTGGATGATGTCTTTAGAAGATCTCACACTAAGAAGAATGGTGACTCTTGGGTGGATAACAGAGCCAAGAAGACATATGGAGGTGAAATTAATGCATTTCTTATTTGATTTTGTCATAACAGTAAGGTAAAGTATACAAGTTTTATATTTTGTTTCCTTTTTTAGAATGATTCAATTTTGGATAAGCTGCATCATGCCACATAGAAGGATGCATCAGGTAGTGGGTCCCAAGAGGTTGACCCCACAACTCGATTAGATATGGGGGTCTAATCCGCTGGGGGAAAGTAACATGTCTATTATACCAGAGACATGTCCTCGTGTTATAGGTCAGGTTTCTCCAGTCTGACCCATGAGTCACATGCATCTTCTGGTAGCACCCAGGCCCCATCTCAATACTCCACCGATATGTCTAAAAAGATGGCAGCGGTTGAGCAGCGGGCAAAAGACAGTGAATTAGGCTCTAGAGGCATAGGAGCTAGCCACTAAAACAGAAAATGGATTTAATAGAACTTCTTTTCAGCCTTTAATAGCGCTTCGAAGCCTATTAAATCACCCGCTACTAAATATAGGGAATAGATAGCGCTTTCTTGAGGAAGCGCTATTATAGGTAGGACTTTCAATAGCGCTTCCTCAAGGAAGCGCTATCTATTCCCTTTCTTTAAAAAAAATTTATTGATTTTCATATTTCCTCTTTCATTCACCCTTTAAAAAATGCGTTTTTAGTATAAAAAAATTAATAAAATATGTTTTTAGTATAAAAAAAATAAAAAAAGCCTTTCACTAGCAATTATAATTACATCTAAAAGATCAATAAACAAATGATTCAAATATATTAAACAAAAATTATAAAAATTATAAATTATATTAAATTCGCAACAAATAATAATAAATATTTAAATACAGCAAATACCATGGAGCCAAAGCTGTAGACTAAACCAAAACCAACTAGAACAAAGGTTTTTCCCTTTCTCGCACAGACCTACAAGTAACAATAAGCACTTGCACTCGGACTCAACAGTGTCAACATAAAGCATTATTCATAACAAAAGGAAACAAAAAAAAACTTGATTTTGGAAAACGAAATTGCTAAGGAAAAAATATTCTTGCTATAAACTGTTAGATCTAAACACATAGTGAGTGTATCTCACTTGATTTAACAATGCACACATTTGATAAATATCCTTCCAGCTACACACAAATAAAAACCAGGAAAGATACTAAGCATAGAACAAGCAATGAGAATGAAACGTAAGAATTGGTTGCAGCATGGTTGCAGCACTTACATATAATTCAGTGTACAAAATGATCTGCAACAAATATCATTAGTAAACAATGAATAGTAAAAACACTAATTAATTTGTTCATTGCCAAAAAGCCTATATCTCAGCATTTTTTTCACTACTACGAAATTAACTAAGAATAAACAACAAATACAGATAAATCATTGTATGGTACATTTTCTCAGCGCCTGAAGACATAAAAAGATCTAAGATAAAATTCAAACAAAACCAGCCAAGATCATGGTAAAGAACAGAATCAAAATAATCATCTTGCAAGAGCAAATTAGATTTTGAAGTCCACAAATTGTCCAAATCTAGATCTAGAAGGAAGAAACTTGAGCTAACAAACTACCTAACAAGTAACACTAAAGTAAAGCCCAATTAACATTTCTTTCTGCTAAGTAACAACCATTGCACAACAATTTTCAATTAATTTAAATGAAGAAATAAAAGAAAAACTCACCGATACAAAAATATGGCCATATCTACCAAACGCAGCTTCTCCTAAATCTCGGTAGCTAATAAGTCCTTCTCTGCTTTCAAAGCAGTATCTCATGAGAAAAATGTAACCAGTGGATCCTGAACTTTCATATTCTGCATTGCCAGAGGCTTCACCAGGAACAGGAATAAAAATCAGCAAGTGTTATAACTTATCATGTTCATTCAATTCTAGGAATGTGTCTGATATGAAGATGAAGATATACCATTACCATCTTGAGTAGAAAGCGCCATATAAGTTTCTGGCAATTTAGCTTTCTCTCCTTCCTTCTTCTGGAAGTATTTAACATATATACGCAGATTACTAATAACAAAAGCCCGCATTTTCATGCTATAGATATACCAAAAGTTGTACCCTTGCAAGACCTGCTTATGTTATAGAAGCAAAATTTAAGCTCAGAGGCATTGAACTTTTTTACTTTCTCAATTTTGTTTTTATGAACAAACATCAAGCTAAAAATAATCATCATATAACCAACTCAGAAAGCCGAACCTGCTGTTCTGCAAGAGAGAAAAGAATTTAACATACTTATATCATAGATAAAGTTTATTAAGCCTTGGGTAATAATTATACAGGACAATGAGTGAAACAAAGCATTTTATGTTTCAAAACATGAATTTTACACAAAGAAATATGTGAAACTGATCTGACATAAGATTTTTTTTTTTTTAAAAAAAAAAAAAAAAACCTTCAGATAAGTATAAATGTATCAATGAAAAAATGCAGTCTGTGACTGGTCCACGACCACAACAATGTTAAAGGGTACCAAAAACTTAATTAATTCGGAAAAAGGATGTCCAAAACATAATATAATTCAAAACCAAACGGAGCCAAGCTGAGAAGGTCTGGATATTGGGTTGAGGAGTGATTGCCCCATATGATCACATTTTTCACATAACTAACACGAACATTTAGCTTCTCAGAGATTTGGCCTATTGTTCTATTATGATCAAGTCGTGTGAGACATGCGATGTTTTTCTCAGGGATTGAAGGAGCAAATTCTTTTAAAATCAGAGCATTGGTGTTTGCTGGATTGGTAACCACTAGCACCTGCATTCATAAGTGTTGAGTTACTTACAAGAATAAGTGAACAAATATCAAAGGTAACTAATACTAAATTTAATAGCAACCAAAACAATACAATAAAGTCAATCAAATAAGGAGTAGAGAGTAGGAAGAATAACACCGCTATTTGGTTACGCAGTTCGGCCCCAAAAAGATGACCTACGTCTGTGGGAGAGAGCAGCCCTCCGTTTCACTATCAAAGAGTCTTTACAAGAGATTACAATTGCTTTGAACCCCTTCCAAATGTCCAAGAAGAACAAACCCAAGAGTTCCCAATCCCTCTCTCTTTTCCTCTATGAAAACCTCTCAAGAACAACAATAGAGAAAACCTTCAATCCTCCCTCTATGATTTCCTAAGACCCCCAAGGTGTTTCAATGTGTCTCCAGCCCCTAAAACCTCACAAAGACGCTCAAGAACGACTGCACACAACCCTAGAAAGACTGCACGTCATCCTTGAATGAAAAAACACGTTCTGGTATAAAAACAGCAGTGGTGAATCGATTCACCAGTAAGTGTGAATCGATTCACACGTATAAATCTTATGCGTTTTTGTGATCCTAAGTCAGTGAATCGATTCACAGTCCTTCACTTCGATTCATAGAAAGTCCAAAACTTCTCCAAGGCTCCAAGGCACATCATGAATCGATTCCAGAGACCCATGATTCGATTCACACCTGTTGAAAACTCATTTTTATGACTTCCAATGATCTCCAACATGATTTTAAGGCACTCTAAACTCCACAATTCTCCTCCTTGACTTCAAATCAGTGGTGATGCTCAAATTTATCCATCAACCACTAGCTGCTCTCTCCATAAAATGGAATTACGTCTCAACGCAATTGATCAAGTCCAAGTGATCCTTGAACCTTGATCTAGGAAAATACTTGGTGAACTTCTCACAACCATGTGTTATCCCCAAGTCACCAATCATATCCTTCTTTGTCACTCCACCTTGAGTTGTCTTCACATGCTTCAAACCGCCTTTCAAAGAGCCATACCTCCTTTTCCGGTTCTTCCCAATATTCGTTCCAAGTGTCCTTTCCACAATGCCGAGATCCTTCATCTCAAATCCAGAAGCTAACTTCCCCTTGAGCATACCAATCTCCTCCTTGCTAGAATTTGCCTTTTGAATATCATTCACACTCTCCAACTCAAGATTGACCTTATACACAAGCCTCTCCTTGTACGTTGGTTCTTCAAACTCCGGAATACCTTCCGTCTTCATGAAGTTCCACTTGCATCCAACTACCCTTGACTTTTCCGGTAGATTTACAAGTTCCCAAGTCCGGTTCTTCTCCAATGAATTCACACCTTCATTCATTGCCTTCAACCGTTTCTGACTCTCCATGCTTCCCATTGCTTCACTGAAGTCCCTTGGTCCCGAGTCTTGAACCTCTTGACACAAACAAAGCATAACAAACAAGATCAAGATACCCATATCTCTTTGGTGCCACAGTCTCCCTCCTTTCCTATCTCTTGCCAGCGATAGCAGGATCCACTGCTTGTTGTCTTCCTCTAGAACACGATGGTGGAGGACTATCCTCCTCTTCATCATTCCCTGCCTCACTAGTGGTAGACTCCACTTCAAACCGAGTTTTCCACCTTCACTTCGAGCTACTATCCTCCAGGTCTTTGCACTTCATCCCCACGCGGTCTCATCGAAAGTGACATCCCTGCTTATGATAACCTTTGACCCTCCAGATTCCAAATTCCACAACTTGTATCCCTTCACACCCTCCGGATATCCGATGAAGACACATTTCACAGCTCTAACATCAAGCTTGTCCTGCTTGATATGCGCAAAAGCCAAAGCTCCGAAAACCTTCAACTTGGAGTAGTCTGCCGGTCTCCCACTCCAAACCTCCATAGGTGTCTTGAAGTCTAACGCCGTTGATGGACATCTGTTGATCAAATATGCTGCTGTACTCACAGCCTCGCACCAGAAGCTTTTAGGTAACCCAGCTGCCAAAAGCATACTCCTCACCCTCTCCAAGATGGTCCTATTCATGCATGTTGCTAGGCCATTTTGATGCGATGAGCCTTCCACGGTCCTATGCCTCTGAATACCTTGTTTCCTGCAAAACTTATCAAAATGCTCTGAAAGAAACTCCAGGCCATTGTTAGTCCTTAAAATTTTCAGTTTAGTTCCTATTTGATTTCCTATGAGAGTATGCCATTCCTTGAACTTTTCAAAGGTGTCACTTTTGCTTTTCAAAATGTAGACCCATACTCTCCTAGAGAAATCATCAACCATGGTGAGGAAATAGGAACCACCCCTATGAGTACTCACTCTAGCCGGACCCCAAAGATCCAAGTGAATGTACTCAAAGGGTTTACTAGAATGATGCATGCCACCCCCAAACTCAACCTTATGATGTTTTCCTAGTATGCACTTATCACAAAATTCTAGCTTATCCAATTTATCACCACCTAGCAAACCTTGTTTAGCTAGTTCAACTAAATCCCTCTCACTAACATGCCCTAACCTATTATGCCATAACATGGTTTTATCATGCAAGGTTTGGCTAGCTATTGATGCATGCCCAATAATAGTTGAACCCTCTAATATGTACAAACCACACATTTTAGTCCCCTTAGCTATTATCAATGCATCATGCGAAATTTTCATCATACCATGCTCAATACTAGTGCAATAGCCTAATCCATCAAACATGCTTATAGAAATTAAATTTCGCTTGAGTTTAGGAACATACCTCACATCTTGTAAAAGGAATTCACGGTTGTCATACATCTTAAGATGAATTGAACCCATACCTTGAACTTTGCACGCTTCGTTGTCACCAAGGCGAACTACTCCAACTTGCTTGAGCTCCAAAGTTTCAAAATATTCCTTCCTTGGACACATGTGAAAAGAGCACCCAGAGTCCATAACCCAACTCCTATCTGGTTCCCAACTCGTAACCACTAGAGCCCCTGCATCCTCATAACCATCATCCATAGCAATCGCAACCTCCACGGAATCTTCATTGCCCCCTCTCTCGGGACAATCCCTCTTAAAGTGACCAATCTTATGACAATTAAAGCATTTGTACTTAGCTTTATTGTTCCCTTTCGACTTGGATTTCGCCTTAGGCTTTCCTTTACCATTTCCTCTACTCTCATTCTTTCCCCTTGAGACACTCAAGCCTTCCCCACTATCTTCCACCTTCAAGTCTTGAAGCTTGGTTAGCTCCTTGGTCCTAATTGATTGTTGGACCTCCTCCAAGGTAATAGTGGACTCCTTGCCATAGAGGAGTGCATCCTTAAAGTGTTCAAAGGACCTAGGCAATGAATTCAATAAGAGTAAATCCTTATCCTCGTCATCGAGCTTCACATCAATATTCAGTAGGTCATCGATAATTTTGTTCAGACATAGCCTGTGAGCCAATGACTTGGTCATGTACAACGATTCTAACTTGGCCCACATCTCCGCCGCGGTCTTCTCCCTTGCAACTTCCCTCAATGCCTTATCGCCAAGGCACAAGATAATGGCACTTCTTGCCTTATCTATCATCTCCTTCTTCTCCGTTTGAGACAGGGTGGCCGGCATTCTTGCCTCACCCTTCAAGGCTTCAAAGCACTTCTGTTGAATAAGGATTGTTTCCATCTTCACCTTCCATAGACCGAAGTCGTTATTACCAAAAAACTTCTCGATGTCCCATTTAGTACCCATGGTGCACAATTGAATTATTTGTTCTCCCCACAGACGGCGCCACTTATTGAGTTACTTACAAGAATAAGTGAACAAATATCAAAGGCAACCAATACTAAATTTAATAGCAACCAAAACAATGCAATAAAGTCAATCAAATAAGGAGTAGAGAGTAGGAAGAATAACACCGCTATTTGGTTACGCAGTTCGGCCCCAAAAAGATGACCTACGTCTGCGGGAGAGAGCAGCCCTCCGTTTCACTATCAAAGAGTCTTTACAAGAGATTACAATTGCTTTGAACCCCTTCCAAATGTCCAAGAAGAACAAACCCAAGAGTTCCCAATCCCTCTCTCTTTTCCTCTATGAAAACCTCTCAAGAACAACAATAGAGAAAGCCTTCAATCCTCCCTCTATGATTTCCTAAGACCCCCAAGGTGTTTCAATGTGTCTCCAGCCCCTAAAACCTCACAAACACGCTCAAGAACGGCTGCACACAACCCTAGAAAGACTGCACGTTGTCCTTGAATGAAATAACACGTTCTGGTATAAAAACAGCAGTGGTGAATCGATTCACCAGTAAGTGTGAATCGATTCACACGTATAAATCTTATGCGTTTTTGTGATCCTAAGTCAGTGAATCGATTCACAGTCCTTCACTTCGATTCACAGAAAGTCCAAAACTTCTCCAAGGCTCTAAGGCACATCATGAATCGATTCCAGAGACCCATGATTCGATTCACACCTGTTGAAAACTCATTTTTATGACTTCCAATGATCTCCAACATGATTTTAAGGCACTCTAAACTCCACAATAAGGATTTGGAACTCAAGAATATTAGAGTAGCAACTTGGTACTAGAGGACTAGGATCCATAGTAATCCAAATTTGTGAAGCCATCTCTCATTCATTGTACATTGTCAGCAACAGTGATATTCAATCAATCAAATAACACAAATTCAAACAAACAAACTTCACAAGAACCAATCAATACTGCACTTGGAATTAGGGTGAATTAAGCAGATCATGCAGGTTTAGCAAAATCATTATCACAATCAAATTGCACTCCAAAACGAAAGGAAAAAGAAGGGAAAAAACATAAGCATTCTGAAAAGCAGATGGTGAAATGAAACATTACCTTGAAAGCTACGTAACTGTCAGTCTTATTTGACAATTGAAGAGAACACGAGATCTGCTTTTTCAGCTCAACTGAAACAGGAGAATAATCATGCAAAATCAAAATCAAGCACACAACAAACCCAGAAAAAGACAAAAAAATCCACGGAAAAGAAGAACATAATAGGAACAGAATTTTTTTAAGAAAAAATAAAAAGGAAAAAACGTACAGGACGAAGACGAGTCGCTGCTCACGAAGCATGTAATGAATCAGGCGAATTACGAAAAGCCATGCTTGTGAGGCTTCGGCGCCTAGTACAGGATGAAGGTGTGAGTGTGATGAACAAGGAGGCTATGACGACGCCGACCAGGATGAAGACGAGTCGTTGCTCGCGAAGCATGTAACAAATCGGGCAAATCACGGAGAGCCATGGCTTGTGAGGCTTTGGCGAGTATACGTCGTCAACAGGTTGGGTCTGGAGAAAGAAGAAGAAGAATAAGGGAGTTTGGGTTTTTGTGATGTGAAGAGAAGAAGAGAAAATTGAAATGGGGAGGGTGAGAGTCAAGTACTCGCAAAGCATGTTACTAAGGGAATGCGTGGAGGTAAAATATAGGGAAAATGAATAGATAACGCTTCCTTAAGGAAGCGCTATCATAGGTCACAAATAAACAACGCTTACATAAGAAAGCGCTATCTGTTCTTGCACATACGATAGCGCTTTCTTAAGGAAGCACTATCGATTCCTACCACGAACTTTTAGTAGCGCTTCCTTAGAGAAGCGCTATCTTAGGTGCACGAATAAATAGTGCTTTCTCAAGGAAGCGCTATTAAACGTCTTCCTACTCATTTTAACTAGCTTTTAAGTGGAAAGCACCGTTAAAAGGGGCACGTTTAATGTAAAATCTGGCGTAGTGAGCTCAACAAGTAGATGCGTGCACTGTAACTTTTGAGATGCATCTAAAGTTATTGTCAGAGAGCATTGCTACCATGTAGGGTAAGTCTTCCAGTCGATGTCACCATTCAGACTATGAGAAAGATGAGTGTGACCACGACGAGTGACCCTTATCCTTGCCTAACCAACCTATAGATTTGGATTGATATTTCTTGTGATGACTTTAACATTTTATTGACCACTCTTTGTACATTACTTTGACACTTGTATTGATATTTTGTATTTATGTATTGATATTTATTTGAATGTTTTAATGAGGTTTTTTATTTATTTATGAATTTAAAATCCAGTAAAATTATGGTCATTGAGGCCTTTATGGATGTGTTGTTATTTGTTTTAGTGTTGGATGCCTATTCAAACAAACAAAGCATTCAATTTTTTTTGACATTACTAACGACTAAGCCATCGGTAAACATGCCACAGGTTATCGACGATTAAGCCCGCTATAATTTATCAACGCTCACAGGCGAAAAAGTCGTCCATTAGACCTTGGTATTACCTATGGCTAAACTATCAATAAAGTCGTAAGTATTATCTTTCTGATAGCTGTCAGTAAGACCACAAGTTAACCCATTGTTGCGCTCAAAGTACACTTAAGGGAAAATGCACCCTGTTCGCAGTAGTAATAATACGATTAGAGTCCCAGATATCGTATCCACAAGATTAAATAATAAATATTAGACTAGTTGAGTTCCTATTTATTTAGACAATCGAAGTTTTGTTTGAAAAGACTTCAATATCAAAAGAGTAAGGGACAAGGAAATCAAACAAATAAGTTGAGATCAGTTTATGGAAATACCGGGGGTATGAGGTTTCACTTATGCCAATTAGCAAGGTACTTCCCAAATTAATCTATTATTTCTGGTTCCTATTGATGCCGGCCATTTGCTCTAATGCTATTAATACCCACTATAGTCGATGAATAATAACAGTCTTTCCCCTAATCAATCATTATCACTCTCGTGTAAAGAAACATTTAAGAAAAACACTAAGAACCAACAAACTCTTAACTCAAATACTGACTGAAATTGAGGGGTTATGATTAGGCCAACTGCAAAACCAATTAATCCAAGAGTTCCGTTAATTAACTATGACAAGCTCACCTACTTAATTAATTAACTTGTTAATAGTTATTAATGCCTTATACGGATTCAAACACAAGGATCAATTCAACATTATATGGAAAGCAGGAAATCCTAAATTAATAAGGGAAAAGACCAAGTAATGACATAAGATTCACCCTGACCCCAATTAGGGATTTAGTTACACATCATAGAAATGATGTCAATATAAATCACAAAGGAATCAATAAAATAAAGCATAAAAACTAAAACCGAAGGCGATCCTAGCTTGATACCAACGTCCTAGAGTCACTCTCGAGCCTCCTCTGGTCCCAAAGAATGATTTGGAAAATCCCAGAATGTTTCTGCCTCCTTTAATGATGATGACAACCTCCTATTTATAGAAAAGACTCAAAATAGGTCAAATATGTGCACTTGCACGACCTTACATAATTAAAACAAGCAAACTGGCCATCAACGTGCATATCAATGAGCATCACCCTGCTCGTCTTTTACAACATGTTTCTCAACTTCCACTCTAGGATTTACAGATCTACACATCCCCTACATGCTGCACGATCTTGCTGCATGAATATGCAAGGCCGTGCAACCTCAAGCTTGGTTGGAATGAGCTTTTCTTCACGTAGGGTCTTGCATATTTGATGTAGGCTTTTGCATATCGCAGGAAATTTAAAACTTGGCCTTTTTTGCATCAAATTCTCTCCATCTTGTATAGTTTTTCAATTTTTCTCTTCTCCAAACTAATTCTGCAAATATAAAAGAAAATGAATGAGAAATATGGATCAAAATCATAAAAGAGGGTTATTTAGCAAGTAAATACTCTATAAAAATCACTCAAAATATTAGTTTATCACCTGTCGATTGTATATACGATTGTTCAGTTTGAAACTTGATGATGTGTGTTCTAGCCGTTGATAACATTTTTGACGATTAAAATGCAGGTAAGAATGACAAAGCATTGTAGACTTTACCGGCATCTGAGCCGTTGGTAAACTTACAAATGACTCAGTCGTCGATAAACTTACAAACGACTTAAGCGCTGGTAATTACCAACAACAAGTGGTCATTTAGACGGGTTTACCGACAAACAATGTTATGTATATCAACAACCAAACCTTCAGTAATACTGACAACTTTTTTGGATGTCGGTAACATTACAGAAAACGTAGAAACTGATGGTCCTGTTGTCGTCAGTGAGACATCTATAAATTTTTTTATTACCAATGACTCTTTGAGGTTACCGATGTATTTTGGTTATCAGTAATCGTTGATGTTCTTGTAGTTTTAGTTAGAGGGATTGCTAACTTTTGTTTCTAAAAATTTAAAAATATTGCAAAATTTTCATGTGTTCTACACACGTTAGTTTTCTCCCTAGTTTCTTAGCCCGAGAGACATCTTTTTCATTTGCCTTAGTTCTCAAGTCTCGTCTCTATTGAAGTTGCATTTGTGTCCCACATTGGCAGCTTTCCTGAGTTGTACAATGTATATATGTGGTTGGATCCACTCATCCTACAAGCTAGCTTTAAAGAGTGAGACCAAAGCCCATTTAACATGATATCAGAGCCGAATTTTGCAAGCAATGTGGGGATTTGGCCCAGGCCCATGCTGCGCAAGAGGATGTGTATTGAAGTTATATTTGTGTCCCACATTGTTAGGTTTTCTGGGTTGTGCAATGTATATATGTGGTTGGACTCACTCATCCTATAAGCTTGCTTTTGGGATTGAGATCCAAACCCATTTAACAATCTCATCTCTCTTTGTTCACAAGCTAGCTCTGCATATTCGTGTACGTCTTCTTCATTTCTTAATTAAGACTTGTCTTATTGCCTTAGCAAACTTGTCGTCCTTCTCATATTCGTCGTAAGCTTGGTATGTTCTCAAATTTTAATTTTGATTTATCTTATTTTTTCCCATTGTTTCTTGCCTTCTTTTGTCATATTCTTTGCTTTCTAGCATCCTTTAAGATATTTTCTCTCTTTAATTCCCTATTCTTTGTTGTTGGTAAAATGATAATGTGGTTTTAATTTTGTCTATTTATAGTTGGTTATCATTTTAATTTTTATGATTTAAGTTATATTTAAGTGAAACCTTAGTTTTCCTTTGAGATTCAATATTAATTAGTTTGTGTACCTTGTCAAAATATTGTAGTTCATTGTGTTGAATCTCGAATTGTCCAAGTGAGACAATTTAGAAGGAAAAAAAATTCCATTCATTTGGTTAATACTTGTGTAACATCCCAAATTCCCTAAGCCTAATTATTAGAAATCCTAAGTGAAAACGAGATTTAACCCCTAAGGATTAAATATGGTTCATTGCCTTAATTTAGTAATTTAAAACCAATTAGGAACTAAGGGGTAAAATGGTAATTTTACCCAATAATATAGGAATTGTGAGACTAATTAATTAGGAGTAGTTTTAATTGATCAAAAGTACGCAATGATTAATTAAGGACCTAAGAATAATTAAGAAATTTAGAAAGAAGACTTTTAAGTCTTATTTTTGAATAATGTTCACATGTGTTCCACCATACTCCTCACTTAAACCTCACACACCCTAGAACACTCTCTTTATCCTCTTCACCCCTCCATCGTGACCCCCCTGTCTAGAAAAAGAAAGAAAGGGAAAATAGAGAAAAAAGAGAAGAGAAGAGGAAAAGAAAGAGAAGGAAGAAGGGTTTGCAATCGCGAGAGAAGAGGAAGGAGGGGCAGAGCTGTTGGAGCTCCGATGCGGCCGCGACGGCCAGTGGTGGCGGCGCACCTCCCTGCACCACTGTGCTCAGCCGAGAGTGAGAGATGGGCCGAGAGAGCTCGTGAGAGAGCTCGAGAGAGAGAGAAAGAAGCAGAGAGATTGAGAGAGATATGGAGGAAATGAACTCGAATGGAAGAGGAAGAGGAAGAATCAAGACCAAAGTTGGGAGATTAAAGAAGATTGGAGCTTGGTTCAAGCTTTAATGGAGGTTAGGGTTTTTGAAAAACAAGAAAGAGGGATTGCATGTGCTAATTTCGAGATGGAGAAGATGAATCTGAGCTCAGAAAGAAGGAATAAGTGAAAAGGGGATTTTTGGAACTTAAATCCCTAACTTGGGATTATTCAGGTAACATAGATTCCCCTCTCAAACTCCCAATTAGAGTGTGCTAGGAATTATTGTCTAATTCTAGAAGTAGATAGTTATTGTATAGATTATTACGATCTTATATGGGGTTTGACTGAAATAGGGTTGGATTCTGTCCCCAACCCCCCTAAATCAATGTATGATGGTTGCTCAATTGTGAGTTCCACCGAGTTTCAATTGGGAATGTTTGGTTTAGAGTGGTCATTTGATCAATTGATTCTGAATTAATGGAGGTCTTTATGTCTCCTTAAAATTAGTTCCCTATTCCTATGATTTTGGGAATTGATTATAGTTGATGCATTGATGATTTATGGCCTTCTAATCATGTTGTATTGTGGTTTTAACGTCTAATGAAATAGTTCTTAATCTTGTTATGATTAATGTTTGGTTTTTGAGTTCTTTGGGAGTATCTCGTGGAGATGGTTTTAAATGTGTTCATACACTTTAAAAGGACCTTTGAAACATTTGATTTGAATGTATGTTAATATATTGTGTTAAATCGATTTGTTTCTTGATTGAATGCCATTGGATTTATTGTGATGTTGATTGGAATCAATGGTTTGAGTTTAGAAAGAGGTTTGGGTTGAAAAATCTGAGTTTTGATGTTTAAAATTCTGTCAAATTCGCTAAGCCACGGATTTTCGCTAAGCGAATTCCAACATTCATGGTCAGGGGTCGAATTTGTCCAATTTTAGCTTAAGCGAAAATGCCAGGCTAAGCGAAAATTGAGCTAAGCGACCGAAATTAGCTTAAGCGAATTCTGGTCAGATTTTCTCCAAATTTCCGAAATTCCTTTTCTCTTCTAATTCAACCTTGTATACTGTTATAGTCTTATGGAAGGTTGTTTATATGATTGAGTGATTAAAATGCTTGTAGGAATGGTTAAGAGTTTAACATGATTGAACTTAATGATGGTTTGTTATTCATTGAGTATTGTTTATGGAAGAATTCCATAGAAAGTCACTGCTATACTTTCTTTGATTCATTGTGTATTGTTTACGGAAGAATTCCATGGAAAGTCACTGCTATACTTTCTTGGATTCATTGTGTATTGTTAAGTGAAGAATTGCACTGAAAGTCAGTTATATACTTTCTTGGATTCATTGTGCATTTTAAATGCTTATTGGATTGTGATAACATTATAGATTTCTTTATTATGAAATTATAATGTGTGTATTGTTAGGAATTGTAAGATGCATGTCTAATCTTTTACTATTGGATGTAGTATTATGGTCTGACATGGATGTTAGTGATTGTGCTTTTTTGGGAGGAGTTTTCTATACGTAGTACACCACGTATAACTGAAAACAACGGTGAATGATTTTTAATTAAAGTCTATGTTACTGAGTTTTTGTAAACTCACTATATTTGGGGCATTGTTTTCAGGTACTCATTATTGGAGGGATGAGAGATCCTTTTGGATGCTCGACATTATAGTTACGTGAGACTCTCAGATGTCTCAGTATCGGATCATAGATAGAGTCGTAGTCTGGGTTTTTCTTTAATTAACTTTATTGTATTTATTTGTGGAAAAACC
Organism: Calophaca sinica; assembly: GCA_037113605.1. NCBI lineage: Eukaryota > Viridiplantae > Streptophyta > Magnoliopsida > Fabales > Fabaceae > Calophaca > Calophaca sinica. The sequence continues at coordinate 36,842,080 of CM073731.1, forward strand.
CTTCGGGAAAAATTTGTAATTAATGTATTTAAACTCTTTTTGTTAAAGGATTTTCTTTTAAGCAGGTTTTAGTTTATTCCGTTTTATCTAATTACCTGGATGGTTTTGATTAATTTTGACTTAATTAATCTTAATTTTTTTTTGTAAGTAATACTCTTACTAGAGTCAGGGCGTTACATTATGGTATCAGAGCAGTTCGACCCTCTCGGACTGTGAGTTATGTGTCTAGAAGTGATCCGGTTTAGGAAAAGAGTCAGTTGTGACCATGAATCCGAATTTTCTAAGTTCTTTCGGTGAATTATTGAGGTAGGCCGCCTCAAGGATTTGTCTGAAGATTGCGGAGAATGAAGATGAGAAGAGGTTAGCATAGTGTCTCCTCGATCTCCGAGCTTCTTTAATATATGTAAATACTCATACGTAGGGGTATATACATATATCTAACCATTAGAAGAAGGAAAACGAAAATCTTGCCGTTCATAGAATGGGGACTTCCGAGTTTCTTCCCAATTTATAATCAATAGGTGGTTAGCTTTGATATGTTATATGTTGATTGGGCTTAGTGATGAATGTGCTATTACCTTTGTCATTATTGTTTGGCCTAAGTTTATGTGTGTGGACGATTCATGTACGATGTATTGTTCATTCTTTAACGTATTGTATTCATAGTTGTGTGTCCTTGGGAAATGATTTGGTAAATGAATGCAAATTTGAATACTCTATGTTATGTTTGATTGTTGAACTTTCTTTTTATAGCATAAAAGTTTAAGTTTTGAAAATACAAGGTTGGAAAGTTAGAAAGTCATTGCGATAGTGGTGATTTCACAAACGCGAATGAATTTCTTTCGTTTCGGAATTTTCCATTGATTGTTTCCAATTCCTCGCAAGAACTGATTTTATGCTTACTTGTGGATTAGAAAACTAGAAGTGCCAGCACAATCTTTGTCATGATACTTGATTTTATAGTGCTAGATTTAAATGATGTTAAGCTGCATGTGACGTTTTAAGTTTTTCAATACTTATTACTTGTGTTAAACGTTTGTTGTTAGTTATGAAGTACACTTTGATGTGTTTGAGATTTTTGGGTATAAACTCATGTACCTTGGTTGGTAAAATGTCAGTAGGTGTTTTGTAACACCCTGCCCAATTCAATTATTTAATTAAATTAATTTAGGCTTTGATTTCAAATTAATAGTTAAGTAATTGAAATAGGGGATAGCATTTAGAAATGTTGGGGGTGTGAGTAGCAAGTTGTAGTGTAGTTAAGTGATTGAAGGAAGGGTAATTTGGTCAAGCCACAATTTCCTTCTCCCTTTTCTCCCCTCACCCATGACATCCAGCCCCATTCTTTCTACTCTCTCCCTATTTTTCTGAACAAGGAAAGAAGAGGAAGGAGGTGGAGAGCTAGGGTTTTGGTCTGGGAAGGAGAAGAGGAGAGTTGGTGCTTCCTTCATCATTCCTTGCTTTTAAGCAATTGAAACTGAGTATTTGGGGCTACATTGAAGATTTGGAGTTGTTCTAGATCATTGGGAAAGAAGTTCGAACTTGGAGAAGAAGAAGAGGAGAGGGTCTCAAGTCTTCAAGCTCCCTAGCTCATTTATTTGAGCTTAATGTGAGTTCCTCTTACTTAGAGGTTGGGCAACCCATAAGTCCCACCATTTAGGACTTTCCATTTTACTTGTGTGGTTGTGTGTTTCTTAGTTCAAGTTGTGGATTTGGGAATGCATGATGAGGGAGATGAGTTTATGTTCATTTTGAAAATTCTAAGACATGTTGAAATATGCTTGATTATGTAGTTGATAAGTTATACAATGCTCTTGATCTTGTATATATATATGTTAAATGCTTGATTTAGAGCCTTGTGCTTGGTGATTGATGATTGGGATTGAGTATGGTTGAGATTGGTCATGTTTGGTTTGGAAAGAAAATCTGAAATCTGGGCAAAGTCTGTCAAATTCGCTTAAGCAAAAATCCGGCGCTGAGCGAGCTGCCACGACCGCCAGGGTGCATTCTGCGACTCTGGCGAAAAATTGGCGAGCTTAAAAAAGGCGCTGGCGATCCCAAATTCGCTTAACTGGGCAGATTTTCCCCTTTATTATTTTAAATCCTTTCTCTTTTGGTTCAGCCTTACTTAATGCTATGGTCTTAGGGAAATTTGTAGCAATGGGTAGACTATTAAAATGCTTACGAGAATGGTTAAGTTGTTGATATGATTGAACTTATTGATTGTTTAATAAGTTATTATGTATTGTTTATTGAAGAATTCCATGGAAAGTCACTGCTACACTGTCTTGGATTCATAGTGTATTGTTATTGAAGAATTCCATGGAAAGTCACTGCTATACTTTCTTGGATTCATTGTGTATCATTGATAGAAGAATTCCATTGAGGGTTAATTATATATCCCTCTTGGATTCATTGAGCATTTGTGAATGTTAATTTGATTCTTGTACATTATGAATTGTCTTAACTGTGAGTTTGTAATATTGTGTTGGGGACTGAGTTGGTAAGGGGTCCGTGGTGGACTCACTGAGATTTTTATCTCACTCTTTTCATTGTTTTTCAGATAATCAGGACCCGAAAGGCGGTCAAGCAAGTTAGAAGTTGAATCCTTTAGCTTAATCCTACATTTTGTGATGTTACAACTCATCTGTCCTTTGGATATTTGGAACCTCGTTATCGTATTTTGTAATTCAAATACTTAATACTTGGAAGTTGTAACCTAACTTTCAGACCATTGACTATATTTTTAATTTGGACTTGTAATGCTCATTTTCAAGTTTAAATTATTGGTAACTCTTGTGCCACTTTTGTAAATTGTCGTAAATTCAAGTAATACTGAATTACGGGTGTTACATGTTTTCTGCTTGCATAACGAATGACATGTAAGGGAATACTCTGGTATTTCCCTAGCCGTCTTCGAGAAGATTGTCGTTTAAGGAATAATATCAATTCAATTTGTATTATACCTAACATACCTGATGTATTAAATCATTATTGATAGTTAAATGATGAATGTGTGTAGATTTTGGGTCAATACCTGATGTATTAACTCATCTGTACTGGTTGCGATTGGTGCACTTGCCTTAAAAAGTAGTGTATGAAATACGCTAACAACTTAATACTTGGAAGTTGTACCCTAACTTTCAGACCATTGACTATATTTTTAATTTGGACTTGTAATGCTCATTTTCAAGTTTAAATTATTGGTAACTCTTGTGCCACTTTTGTAAATTGTTGTAAATTCAAGTAATACTGAATTACGGGTGTTACATTATGGTATCAGAGCGGTTTAGTCCATTAGGGACTGTGGTCTAGTATTGCGGATTATTTTTTCGTTTGCTTGAAATTTTCTCTATATTCTTGTACTTAGTTTGGAATATTAAGTCTGATCAGCTTAATACTTTATACCGTGTATGCAGAATATGGCAGATGAACATGGAAGGCACCGTAGGAGACACCGCAGGCGAGATGCGGAGGAGGCTCGCTGGACTGATATGATGCAAATGTTGAGGGATCAGAATGAACTTCTGAGAGCCCAAAATGAAGCCACTAACAATATGATGCAGCAATTTCTCCAGCAACAACAGCAAGTCCCGCAACCACCTCCACCTGAGCAACCAGCTGTTCAACCAACTGACCCACATTCAGCTTTCCTTAAGTTCATAAGCTTAATCCTCCGTGTTTCCCTGGAAGTGATGACGCTATGGAGGCTCAGCATTGGCTGGAAGCTATGGAACGAATATTCAAAGTGGTGACATGTACGGAGGAACAAAAGGTAACCTTCGTTACACACTACCTCACCGAAGGGGCTGCCCATTGGTGGGAGGGGGCACGGGCATATTTGGAAGAAGATGAGGAACAGATTGAATGGAAAGCTTCAAGGAAGCCTTCTTAGAGAAATATTTTCCCCAAACGGTCAAGGATCGGAAGGAACGCGAGTTCACTCATTTTAAGCAAGGGGATCTGACTATGTCTGAATATGTCAGGAAGTTTGAGGAGTTGGCGAGATTTTCTTCTCATGCCAAATATGCACCGGATGAGGCATGGAAGATAAACCAGTTTATGTGGGGACTTAGGGCTGACATTCAGAATAACATAGCCCAAATTGAATTCTATACCTTTGCCTCGCTGGTTCGCAAAATTATAAAGCCGAAGAAAGCTTGAAGAAAATGTATGATGAACGTCAACTCCTGTGGAAAAAGAGGAATGATGAAGGCTAGCCATCCCAACCCTCCAAGGGTAAAGGAAACAAGGATAAAGGAAAATATGTTCAAGCTTCCGAGGCTTCCAGGTCGAAGGAATGTTCCAAATGTGGCAAGTTTCATAGGGGAGAGTGCAATTCTGGGAAACCTGTCTGTTTTTACTGCCAACAACCAGGACACTTCATTAAAGATTGCACCAAAATGAAAGCAAGGGTTGTCAGGACCGATGACGATTGCAGGGACGTGTTCACACCTTGAGTGGTAGAAAGGCGCAGGATGTGGAAAATCTGATGAAAGGTATATGTCTGCTTCATGATCACACTTTAGTGGTATTGTACGACTCTGGTGCGACCCATTCGTTCATTTCTAGTAAGTGTGTGAAAAGGCTAGAGTTATGTGTTTCTTCCCTACCTATTCCTTTGAGTGTCCAAACCCCAGCTGAAGGTAGTATTTCCACTTCCCTGATATGCGAGAATTGTTCTCTCGTTATTCAAGGAAGAACATTTGTGGTTAATTTGGTTTGTCTACCCTTAAAAGGAATGGACATTATCCTGGGTATGGATTGGTTATCGGCTAACCAAGTGGTTATGAATTGTTTTACAAAAACTATAGAATTCCCCTTAACTCAGTCCTTTCCTACTCAGGCTTGTCTGAATGAGATGGCTAGTGTTTTTCAATTGCACCATTGCTTATTTGAGGGACACTTGGGTTATATTTTGTTACTCTCTTCAATTTTAGATGTTGAATTAGAAACCGTTCCTATAGTGAATGAATTTTTAGATATATTCTCGGATGAGGTTACTTCTTTACCACCTGATAGAGAGGTTGAGTTCTCAATAGTGTTGGCTCCAGGAGCGGGTCCAATTTCTATAGCACCGTATAGGATGTCCCCGTTAGAACTGCAAGAACTTAAGGTTCAATTGGAGGATTTGATTTCTAGACGGTTCATTAGGCCTAGTGCTTCCCCTTGGGGAGCACCTGTTCTCCTTATCAAGAAGAAGGATGGTAGAATGCGTTTGTGCATAGACTATAGGCAACTGAATAAGGTCACAATTAAGAATAAATATCCACTTCCTAGGATTGATGACCTGTTAGACCAACTTAGGGGAGCTTCGGTATTATCTAAGATTGATCTTAGGTCTGGAT